>JAKEPQ010001024.1:2365000-4765000 GCA_024500445.1 Entomyzon cyanotis
GGCTGGAAAAGGTCTGGAAAAGCTGGAGAGGGACTGGAAAAGATGGAAAGGCTCTGGAAAAGCTGGAGAGGGACTGGAAAAGCTGGAGAGGCTCTGGAAAAGCTGGAAAGGCTCTGGAAAAGCTGGAAAGGCTCTGGAAAGGCTGGAGAGGCACTGGAAAAGCTGGAAAGGCTCTGGAAAGGCTGGAGAGGGACTGGAAAAGCTGGAAAGGCTCTGGAAAGGCTGGAGAGGGACTGGAAAAGCTGGAAAGGCTCTGGAAAGGCTGGAGAGGTGGAGCTGGAAAAGCTGGAGAAGGCTCTGGAAAGGCTGGAGAGGCTCTGGAAAGGCTGGGAAGGCTCTGGAAAGGCTGGAGAGGGACTGGAAAGGCTGGGAAGGCTCTGGAAAAGCTGGAGAGGGACTGGAAAGGCTGGGAAGGCTCTGGAAAAGCTGGAGAGGGACTGGAAAAGCTGGAAAGGCTCTGGAAAAGCTGAAGAGGCGCTGGAAAAGCTGGAAAGGGTCTGGAAAGGCTGGAAAGTTCCTGGAAGAGATGGAGAGGAACTGGAAAAGCTGGAGAGGAACTGGAAAGGGACTGGAAAGGGACTGGAAAGGCTGGAGAGGGACTGGAAAAACTGGAAAGGTCCTGGAAAAGCTGGAAAGGGACTGGAAAGGGACTGGAAAGGGACTGGAAAGGGACTGGAGAGGGACTGGAGAGGCTGGAGAGGGACTGGAAAGGCTGGAGAGGGACTGGAAAGGGACTGGAAAGGGACTGGAAAGGGACTGGAAAAGCTGGAGAGGCTCTGGAAAAGCTGGAAAGTTCCTGGAAAAGTTGGAAAGGGACTGGAAAGGCTGGAAAGTTCCCAGCAATTGGTGGAATGACAGGCAAGCGCGGCAGGAGGGAAGGGAAGGGAGCGGAAGGAGGCCGGAGCGTGTCTGAGTGGGATTGAGGAGCTTGGGAATGGGAGAGGGATGGAATTCCAGAGGGAAAAGATGGGATTGAGGGAGTTCTGGCTGGGATTGAGGGAATTCCAAAAAGGATTGAGGGAATTCCAAAAAGGATTGAGGGAATTCCAAAAAGGATTGAGGGAATTAAAGGATTGAGGAATTCAGTTGGGATTGAGGGAATTCCAGTTGGGATTGAGGGAATTCTAGCTGGGATTGAAGGAATTCTGGTTGGGATTGAGGGAATTCCAAAAAGGATTGAGGGAATTATAAAAATGAAGGAGTTTTCCCCCCAAAACCAACCCCAATTTTGGTGACTTTTCCCCTAAAACCAACCCCAACCCCAAATCCTCCCCAAAATCAACCCCACTATCAACTTTTCCCCCCAAAAAAAATCTAAAAAACCCCCACATCCAAATTCCCAAAGAAATCCCAAAAAATCCAAAAAAATTCCCAAAAAATTCCCAAAAAATCCCCAAAAAAATTCCCCAAAAAATCCCAAAATTCCCCCAAAAAAGCCCAAAATCAAAAAATTCCCAAAAATTCCCAAAAAATTCCCAAGAAATCCCCCAAAAATAAAAAAAATTCCCCAAAAATCCCCCAAAAATCCCAAAAATAAAAAAAAAAATCCTCAAAAAATCCCAAAAAAATCCCCCAAAAATAAAAAAAAATCCCAAAAAATTCCCCAAAAAAAAACTCCAAAAATTCCCCCAAAAATTCCCCCAAAAATCAAAAAAAAATCCTCAAAAAATTCCAAAAATCCCCAAAAAATCCAAAAAAACCCCAAAAATCCCAAAAAATCCCCCCCAAAAAAAAAAAAAAAAATTTCCCAAAAATCCCAAAAAAATTCCCCAAAAATTCCCGAAAAAATCCTCAAAAAATCCCCAAAAATCCCCAAAATTTCAAAAAAAAAAAATTCCCCAAAAATTCCTCAAAAATCCCCAAAAATTCCCAAAAAATCCCCGAAAATCCCGAAAAACCCCCCAAAATCCCCAAAAATCCCCAAAAAATCCCCCAAACCCCATCTCTCCCACCTTCCTCTGCTCCTTCCTGATGACGTGCTTGTCCTCATCCCTCCAGAGCGCATCCTCCAGCTCCTGCTGGCGCCGAGCGTCGGCGGCGGCTTTGGCCTCGGCGCGGCGAGCGCGGGCAGCCGCCGACTTGCTGTTCTCCCCCTGGAACCTCTTGGGCATGCCTTGAGGTGCTCTGGGAAATATGGAAAAGTGGGGTTTGGTGGGGTTTTTTATGGGGAAGTTCCCAGAAAAAAAATCCTTTTTTTTTCCTTTTTTTTTTTTTTTTTTTTTTTGGGAGTGAGGAGAGAGGGAAGAGAGAGGACGTTGGGATTTGGTGTTCTCCCCCTGGAACTCCTTGGGCATGCCTCAGCTCTGGGAAATGGGGAAAAATTGAGTTTTTAATGGGAAAGTGCTCGAAAAAATATCCCCACGTGGGATTTTTTATGGGGAAGTTCTCGGAAAAAATTTCCCCCATGTGGGGAGAAGGGAGAGGATTTTGGGATTTGGTGTTTTCCCCCTGGAACCTCTTGGGCATGCCTCAGCTCTGGGGAATGGGGAAAAATTGAGTTTTTAATGGGAAAGTGCTCGAAAAAATATCCCCATGTGGGGTTTTTTATGGGAAAGTTCCCTCAAAAAATCCTTTTTTTTTCTTTTTTTGGGAGTGAGGAGAGAGGGAATAGGGGATGTTGGGATTTGGTGTTCTCCCCCTGGAACCTCTTGGGCATCCCTCAGCTCTGGGAAATACAGAAATGTGGGGTTTGGTGGGGTTTGGTGGGGTTTTTAATGGGGAAGTTCCCAGAAAAAAAAATCCTTTTTTTTCCTTTAAATTTGCAATTTTTTTTGGTAAGTTCCTTGGGAGTGAGGGAAGAGGGAAGAAGAGAGGACATTGGGATTTGGTGTTTTCCCCCCTGGAACCTCTTGGGCATCCCTGCAGGCTCTGGGAAATACGGAAAAGTGGGGTTTAGTGGGGTTTTGGTGGGGTTTTTAATGGGGAAGTTCCCAGAAAAAATATCCTTTTGGTGGCGTGTTTGAAACATTGAATATTGGGTTTTTGTTGGGAAGTGAGGAGAGAGGGAGAAGAGAGAGGACATTGGGATTTGGTGTTTTCCCCCTGGAACCTCTTGGGCATGCCTCAGCTCTGGGAAATGGGGAAAAATTGAGTTTTTAATGGGAAAGTGCTCGAAAAATATCCCCATGTGGGGTTTTTTATGGGAAAGTTCCCTCAAAAAATCCTTTTTTTTTTTTTTTTTTGGGAGTGAGGAGAGAGGGAATAGGGGATGTTGGGATTTGGTGTTCTCCCCCTGGAACCTCTTGGGCATCCCTCAGCTCTGGGAAATGGGGAAAAGTGGGGTTTGGTGGGGTTTTGGTGGGGTTTTTAATGGGGAAGTTCCCAGAAAAATATCCCCTTTTATGGGAAAGTTGACATAAAAAAATTCCAAGAGAAGAGTGAAGCAAGAGAGGATGTTGGGATTTGCTGTTCTCCCCTGGAACTGCTTGGGCATGCCTCAGCTCTGGGAAATATGGAAAAGTGGGGTTTAGTGAGGTTTTTGTGGGATTTTTGAGGGGTTTTTTATGGGGAAGTTCCCAGAAAAAAAAATCCCCTTTTATGGGAAAGTTCCCAAGAAAAAAATTCCCCTTTACAGGAAAGTTCCCCAGAAAAATCCCAAGGGAAGAGTGAAGCAAGAGAGGATTTTGGGATTTGATGTTTTCCCCCCGGAATTTCTTGGGCATCCACAAAATCCCTTTTCCCAAACCCTGATGCTTCCCAAAGTCCTTTTTCCTGCCAGCTGAACTTTCCTAAAATCCTTTTTCCCACCCTTTAACCCTTCCTAAAATCCCTTTTCCTGCCCTCTGAGCCTCCCAAAAATCCCTTACCTATCTGAGCTTTCCTAAAACCCCTTTTCCCACCCCCCTACCCTTGCAAAAATCCCTTTCCGCCACCCTTTACCCTCCCAAAAATCCTTTTTCCTGGATCTGACTCTTCCAAAAATCCTTTTTCCCACCCTCTGAGCCTTCCAAAAACCCCTTTTCCTGTTCCCCAAATCCTTTTTTCCTACCCTCTGAGCCTCCCTAAAATCGCTTTTCCTACCCTCTAACTTCCTATAATTCTTTTTCCTGCCCTTCTGGCCTCCCTAAAATCCTTTTCCCGCACCATCTGACCCTCCCTAAAATCCCTTTCTCCTGCGCTCCGACCCTTCCCAAAGTACCTTTTTCCTGCCCCCTGACCCTTCCAAAAATCCCTTTTCCTACCCTCTGAGCTTTCCTAAAATCCTTTATCCCGTCATCTGAGCCTCCCTAAAATCCCTTCTCCTACCCTCTGACCCTCCCAAAAACCCCTTTCCCCCACCCTTTCACCCATCCTAAAACCCCTTTTCCCACCCCCTGAGCCTTCCTAAAATCATTTTTCCCCTCATCTGACCCTCCCTAAAATCCTTTTCCCCCTAAAATCTCTTTTCCCACCCTTTAACCCATCCTAAACTCCCTTTTCCCATCTCCTGACCCTTCCAAAAATCCCTCTTCCTACCCTCTGAGCCTCCCTAAAATCCTTTTTCCCCAAAAATCCCTTCTCTTACCATCTGAGCCTTCCTAAAACCCCCTTCTCCCACCCCCTTACCCTTGCAAAAAACCCCATTTTCCTGGACCTGACCCTCCCCAAAGTCCCTTTCCCCACCCTTTAACCTTTCCAAAAACCCCTTTTACTACCCTCTAACCCACCCCAAACCCCATTTCCCACCCCAAACCCCATTTCCCACCCTAACCCACCCCAAACCCCATTTCCCACCCCTAACCCATCCTAAACCCCATTTCCCACCCCAAACTCCCATTTCCCACCCCAGCCCACCCCAAACCCCATTTCCCACCATTTAACCCTCCCAAAAATCCTTTTTCCTGGATCTGACCCTTCCTAAACCCCATTTCCCACCCCTAACCCACCCCAAACCCCCATTTCCCACCCTTTAACTTTCCAAAAACCCTTTTCCCCTCTAACCCACCCCAAACCCCATTTCCCCACCCTCTAACCCATCCCAAACTCCCATTTCCCCCACCCCAAACCCCATTTCCCCACCCTCTAACCCATCCCAAACCCCATTTCCCACCCCAAACCCCATTTCCCCCCTAACCCATCCCAAACCCCATTTCCCACCTCTAACCCATCCCAAACCCCTTTCCCACCTCTAACCCATCCCCTTTCCTTTACCCAAACTTTTTTAAAAATTTACCCTAACCCTCCCAAACCTTCCCACCCTCTAACCCACCCCAAACTCCTATTTCTCTCCCCTAACCCACCCCAAACTCCCATTTCCACACCCATCCCAAACTCCCATTTCCCACCCCAAACTCCCATTTCCCCACTCTCTAACCCATCCCAAACCCCATTTCCACCCCAAACTATACCCACCCCAAACTCCTATTTCCCTCCCCTAACCCACCCCAAACTCCCATTTCCCACCCCATCCCACCCCAAACTCCCATTTCCCACCCCAAACTCCCATTTCCCCATTCTCTAACCCATCCCAAACCCCATTTCCCCCCCAGCCCACCGCTCCAGGCCCGCCTCCCCTCAGGGGGCGAACAGCTCCACCCAGGCCTCGCCCACCTCCCCGGCCGCGCCAGGCCGCTCCTCCCGCCGCCCCCCGGCGCTTCCCTTCCCCCTCAATCCCCTCAACCCCTCCCGGTTCCCTCAATCCCCTCCGTTCCCCTCAGCTCCCCTCAGCTCCCCTCAGCTCCTCACCGCCGCCGCTCCTCCCCGGGCCCGGCCGCCCCGCCCGTCGCGCGCCTTGTGCGTCATCACCGCGCGCAATGCAGGAAGGCGGGAAGGCGCCGACGCCATGTTTGTTGAGGGCAAAGAGTACCGCGGCCTGGTTCGCTCCGTGAGGGGAGGGAGCGGCGGGGAGGGAGGAGGTGGCAGCTCACGGGAGCGGCGGGGAGGGAGGAGGTCACCGAGCACGGCGGTGCTGCTAGCGCGGTGGGGAAATCCCGGGGAGAACAGGCGGAATGCTTTTTGCCATCGGCGCTGCCCGGTTCAAAGATGGCGCCGCGCTGAGCGGGTCTGAGGGAGGGCGGGGTGGGCGGGGCCAAAGGGGTGTGGGCGGGGCTTAAGAGGGAGTTGTGATGTGATTGGGTGGGCGGGGCTTAAAGGGGCGTGGTGATGTCATCTGGGTGGGAGGAGCTTAACAGGGCGGAGTCCATTGTCACCTGGGGAGTCACCTGGGTGGGTGGAGCCCTTTGTCATTTTGTCACCTGTGGGAGTCACCAGGGTACAGCCTATTGTCCCCAAAAGGGACAGTTTGTCACTTTGTCACCTGCGGGTGACAGAGCCCATTGTCCCTGAGTGGGCGGGGCTTAAAAGGGCGTGGTGGTGTCATCTAGGTGGGCGGGGCTTAGAAGGGCGGGGCTCATTGTCACCTGGGGGAGTCACCAGGGTGGGCGGGGCTCTTTGTGGCCCTTTGTCACCTTGTCACCTGCAGGTGACAGAGCCCCTGGGTGGGCGGGGCTTAACAGGGCGTGGTCACTGTCACCTGAGTGGGCGGGGCTTACCCGGGCAGTCCCCATTCCCCAACAGCTGTGTCACCAAGGCCACCAGCTGTGTCCCCTTCTTGTCCCCAACAAGGACCGGCTCTGTCCAAGATCAGCTGCTCCTTTATTGGGGACAGGGCCGTGTCGCCAAGCTGTCCCCGTGTCCCCAAGCTGTCCCCATGTCCCCATCCTGCTGTCCCCACGCTGTCCCTACACGTCGCTCTCCCGCAGCAGCGGTGGCTCGGTGACAGAGGTGACCTTGGCAGTGTCACCCGTTGGTGTCCCCTCCCTGTCCAGCAGCTCCCGGCAAGCTGCGGCCTTGTCCTGGGGATTGTCCCCGAGGGTTTTGTCACCCGTGGGGACAGCCGAGGGAGTGTCCCTGACGATGTCCCACCACAGCACACCCTGGGGACGGCGCTGCTGACGGGTGGGACCTGCGGGGACAGCACAGGTGACAGGGACAGGTGACACAGGGAGGGGGTGACAGGGGAGAGGGTGACAAGGACACTGTGACGGGGAGGGGGTGACAGGGATGACAGGGACAGGTGACACAGGGAGGGGGTGACAGGGACAGGGTGACAGGGACACTGTGACAGGAACAGGTGACAGGGATGGAGGTGACAGGAACACCATGACAGGAACAGGGTGACAGGGACACCGTGGCAGGGACACCGTGACAAGGATGGGGGTGACAGGGATGAGGGTGACAGGGACACTGTGCCACCATGACAGGGACACTGTGACAGGGATGGGGTGACAGAAATGAGGTGACACAGGGAGGAGGTGACAGGGTGACAGGGACAGGTGTCACAGGGATGGGATGACAGGGATGGGGGTGACAGGTGACAGGTGACAGGGTGACAAGGACGCCTGGCTGACCTGGCAGGAGGCTGAGCAGTGTCCCCACAGCCACTGTCCCCAAGGTCCCCATGGCCCCGTAGTACAGGTAGGACACGGCGTAGAGCTCACCCAGGATGGCCGGGCTGGGGGGACAGCGGGTGACATCATGGGGACAGCAGGGTGACGTCATGGGGAATGGGGACAGCGGGGTGACATCATGGGGACAGCAGGGTGACGTCATGGGGACAGCAGGGTGACGTCATGGGGACAGCGGGGTGACATCACAGGGACAGGCTGCGTCCCGTGCTGTCCCCATTCCCATTCCCATTCCATTCCCATTCCCATTATTCCCATTCCCAGCCCAATCCCATTCCCAGCCCAATCCCATTCCCAGCCCATTCCCACTCCCACCCCAATCCCACTCCCACCCCAATCCCATTCCCACCCCAATCCCATTCCCAGCCCATTCCCATTCCCACCCCAATCCCATTCCCAGCCCATTCCCATTCCCACCCCAATCCCATTCCCAGCCCATTCCCATTCCCTGACCTCACACCATCCCATTCCCAGCCCAATCCCATTCCCACCCCAATCCCATTCCCAGACCTCACACCATCCCATTCCCACCCCAATCCCATCCCCATCCCCATCCCCATTCCCAATCCCATTCCCATTCCCATTCCCATTCCCATTCCCACCCCAATCCCATTCCCAATCCCAATCCCGTCCCCTCACCGCGGTGGCTCCGGCGGTGTCACAGTGCCCTCGGTGACATTCCCGGGGGGACACAGCGCCCCCGAGGTGGGCAGGACCCCCATGGTGGTGGCACTGGGGGGGTGCAGGGTGGCACCCACTGCCACCCACAGGGACAGTGACAAACCCACCGCCAGGCCAGCCAGGACCCCCTGTGACAGGGATGGGACAGGGATGGGACAGGGATGGGGACAGGGATGGGGACAGGGATGGGGACGGGGACAGGGATGGGGACAGGGACAGGGACAGGGACAGGGATGGGACAGGGACAGGGACAGGGACAGGGATGGGGACGGGGACAGGGATGGGACAGGGACAGGGACAGGGATGGGGACAGGGATGGGACAGGGATGGGACAGGGACAGGGACAGGGACAGGGATGGGGAGGGGAAGGGATGGGACAGGGACAGGGACAGGGACAGGGATGGGACAGGGACAGGGACAGGGACAGGGATGGGGACGGGGACAGGGATGGGACAGGGACAGGGACAGGGACGGGGACAGGGATGGGACAGGGACAGGGACAGGGATGGGGACAGGGATGGGACAGGGACAGGGACAGGGATGGGGATGGGGACAGGGACAAGGACAGAGGGGTCTGCGTGGCCTGGGGGGCTGGACAGACCCCGGAGACCTCCACCCCAAAAATCCACAGCAGGGACACAGAAACCCCAACCCAAAATCTCCTGACCCCAAAATCACCCTCCCTAAAATCCACCTGGCCCCAAACCCCCAGTCCCCAAAATCTCCTCGTCCCAAAATCCCACTCCCCAAAATCCCACTCCCCGAAATCCCCTCCCACTCACAGCCCTGCTGCAGTGACAAAACCCCAGAACCCCCTCCCCAAAATCTTCCTTTCCCAAGTCCCCCCATCCCAAAATCCCTCTCCCCCAAAGCCCCCTATCCCAAAATCCTGCTCCCCGAAATCCCCTCCCACTCACAGCTGTGCTGCGGTGACAAAACCCCAAAACCCCCAAAACCCCTCACCCCAAATCCCCCTGACCCCAAACCCCTCTCCCCAAAATGCCCTCCCCAAACCCCCTCAGCCAAAACTTCCTGACCCCAGACCCATCCTGCCCCAAAATCCCTAACCCCAAACCCTGACCCCAAACCCCTCCTCAAACCCTACTCATGGCAGTGCTGCGGCGACAAAACCCCAAATCTCCCAAATTCCCTCACCCCAAACCCCTGACCCAAATTCCCCTGACCCCAAACCCAACCCTAAACCCGACCCCAAACCCCCCTGACCCCAAACCCCTGACCCCAAACCCCTGACCCCAAACCTGACCCCAAACCCTGACCCCAAACCTGACCCCAAACCCGACCCCAAACCCTGACCCCAAACCCTGACCCCAAACTCTGACCCCAAACCCTGACCCCAAACTCCTGACCCCAAATCCCTCCCCAAACCCAACCCCAAATCCTGACCCCAAAGCCGACCCCAAACCCACCCCTAACGGCACTCATGGTGGCGCTGCAGTGACAAAATCCCAACCCCCAAATCCCCTGACCCCAAACCCCTGACCCCAAACCCAACACCAAACCCCTGACCCCAAACCCCAACCCCTGACCCCACAGGCACTCACGGCGGCGCTGCAGTGACAAAATCCCAAACCCCAAAGCTGACCCCAAACCCCAAACCCTGACCCCAAACCCGACCCCAAACCCCAAACCCTGACCCCAAACCCCTGACCCCAAACCCCAAACCCCTGACCCCTACAGGGCACTCACGGTGGCGCTGCAGTGACAAAATCCCAAACCCCAAACCCTGACCCCAAACCCCAAAGCTGACCCAACCCCCCCCCCCCCCCCCCCCCCCCCGCCCAAAAACCCACCCCAAACCCTGACCCCAAACCCCAAAGCTGACCCCAAATCCCCTGACCCTAACCCCACTCACGGCGGCGCTGCAGTGACAAAATCCCGAATCCGACCCCAAACCCCAAACCCTGACCCCAAACCCCCTGACCCCAAATCCCCCCGACCCTAACCCCACTCACGGCGGCGCTGCAGTGACAAAATCCCAAATCCGACCCCAAACCCCAAACCCTGACCCCAAACCCCAAAGCTGACCCCAAATCCCCCGACCCTAACCCCACTCACGGCGGCGCTGCAGTGACAAAATCCCCCCCCCCAAACCCTGACCCCAAACCCCAAACCCTGACCCCAAACCCCAAAGCTGACCCCAAATCCCCCGACCCTAACCCCACTCACGGCGGCGCTGCAGTGACAAAATCCCCCCAAACCCCAAACCCTGACCCCAAACCCCAAAGCTGACCCCAAATCCCCCGACCCTAACCCCACTCACGGCGGCGCTGCAGTGACAAAATCCCAACCACCCCAAACCCCAAACCCTGACCCCAAACCCTGACCCCAAACCCCACAACCCTGACACCCCAAACCCCAAACCCTGACCCCAAACCCCAAAGCTGACCCCAAATCCCCCGACCCTAACCCCACTCACGGCGGCGCTGCAGTGACAAAATCCCAAACCCCAAACCCTGACCCCAAACCCCAAAGCTGACCCCAAATCCCCCCGACCCTAACCCCACTCACGGCGGCGCTGCAGTGACAAAATCCCAAACCCCAAACCCCAAACCCTGACCCCAAACCCTGACCCCAAACCCCAAACCCTGACCCCAAACCCCAAAGCTGACCCCAAATCCCCCGACCCTAACCCCACTCACGGCGGCGCTGCAGCGACAAAATCCCAAACCCCAAACCCTGACCCCAAACCCCAAACCCTGACCCCAAATCCCCCGACCCTAACCCCACTCACGGCGGCGCTGCAGTGACAAAATCCCAAACCTGACCCCAAACCCTCGACCCCAAACCCCAAAGCTGACCCCAAATCCCCCGACCCTAACCCCACTCACGGCGGCGCTGCAGTGACAAAATCCCCCAAACCCCAAACCCTGACCCCAAACCCCAAAGCTGACCCCAAATCCCCCCGACCCTAACCCCACTCACGGCGGCGCTGCAGTGACAAAATCCCAAACCCTGACCCCAAACCCCAAACCCTGACCCCAAACCCCAAAGCTGACCCCAAATCCCCCGACCCTAACCCCACTCACGGTGGCGCTGCAGTGACAAAATCCCAAATCCGACCCCAAACCCCAAACCCTGACCCCAAACCCCAAATCCGACCCCAAACCCCAAACCCTGACCCCAAACCCCAAAGCTGACCCCAAATCCCCCGACCCTAACCCCACTCACGGCGGCGCTGCAGTGACAAAATCCCAAACCCCAAACCCCAAACCCTGACCCCAAACCCCAAAGCTGACCCCAAATCCCCTGACCCTAACCCCACTCACGGCGGCGCTGCAGTGACAAAATCCCAAACCCCAAACCCTGACCCCAAACCCCAAAGCTGACCCCAAATCCCCCGACCCTAACCCCACTCACGGCGGCGCTGCAGTGACAAAATCCCAAATCTGACCCCAAACCCTGACCCCAAACCCCAAAGCTGACCCCAAATCCCCCGACCCTAACCCCACTCACGGCGGTGCTGCAGCGACAAAATCCCAAACCCCAAACCCCTGACCCCAAACCCCAAAGCTGACCCCAAATCCCCTGACCCTAACCCCACTCACGGCGGCGCTGCAGTGACAAAATCCCAAATCCGACCCCAAACCCCAAACCCTGACCCCAAACCCCAAAGCTGACCCCAAATCCCCTGACCCTAACCCCACTCACGGCGGCGCTGCAGTGACAAAATCCCAAACCCCAAACCCCAAACCCTGACCCCGAACCCCAAAGCTGACCCCAAATCCCCCGACCCTAACCCCACTCACGGCGGCGCTGCAGTGACAAAATCCCAAACCCCAAACCCTGACCCCAAACCCCAAAGCTGACCCCAAATCCCCTGACCCTAACCCCACTCACGGCGGCGCTGCAGCGACAAAATCCCAAACCCCAAACCCTGACCCCAAACCCCAAACCCTGACCCCAAATCCCCCGACCCTAACCCCACTCACGGCGGCGCTGCAGCGCGGCACGAACATGCCGAGCACGAACGCTCCCAGCAGCGGCCCGCTGATCACCCCCATCACCGTGAACGAGCCCTAAACAGGGTTTGGGGTTTTTATGGGGGATTTGGGGGTTTTATGGGGGATTTGGGGGTTTTTGGGGATTTGGGGTTTGGGATTTGGGGTTTTATGGGGGATTTGGGGTTTTTATGGGGGATTTTGGGGTTGGGATTTGGGGTGTTTGGGATTTGGGGTTTTTATGGGGGATTTGGGGGTTGGGATTTGGGGTGTTTGGGATTTGGGGTTTTTATGGGGGATTCGGGGGTTGGGATTTGGGGTTTTTATGGGGGATTTGGGGTTTGGGATTTGAGGTGTTTGGGATTTGGGGTTTTTATGGGGGATTTGGGGTTTTTATGGGGGATTTGGGGTTTGGGATTTGGGGTTTTTATGGGGGATTTGGGGTTTTTATGGGGGATTTGGGGGTTGGGATTTGGGGTTTTTATGGGGGATTTGGGGTTTGGGATTTGGGGTGTTTGGGATTTGGGGTTTTTATGGGGGATTTGGGGTTTTTATGGGGGATTTGGGGTTTGGGATTTGGGGTTTTTATGGGGGATTTGGGGTTTTTATGGGGGATTTGGGGTTTGGGATTTGGGGTTTTTATGGGGGATTTGGGGTTTTTATGGGGGATTTGGGGTTTGGGATTTGGGGTTTTTATGGGGGATTTGGGGGTTTTATGGGGGATTTGGGATTTGGGATTTGGGGTTTTTATGGGGGATTTGGGGGTTTTATGGGGGATTTGGGCTTTGGGGGTTTGGGGCTTTATGGGGGATTTGGGGTTTTTATGGGGGATTTGGGGTTTTTATGGGGGATTTGGGGTTTGGGATTTGGGGTTTGGGATTTGGGGTGTTTGGGATTTGGGGTTTTTATGGGGGATTTGGGGGTTTTATGGGGGATTTGGGGTTTGGGATTTGGGGTTTTTATGGGGGATTTGGGGGTTTTATGGGGGATTTGGGCTTTGGGGTTTGGGGCTTTATGGGGGATTTGGGGTTTTTATGGGGGATTTGGGGTTTTTATGGGGGGATTTGGGGTTTGGGATTTGGGGTTTTTATGGGGGATTTGGGGTTTGGGATTTGGGGTGTTTGGGATTTGGGGTGTTTGGGATTTGGGGTTTTTATGGGGGATTTGGGGTTTGGGATTTGGGGTTTTTATGGGGGATTTGGGGTTTGGGATTTGGGGTGTTTGGGATTTGGGGTTTTTATGGGGGATTTGGGGGTTTTATGGGGGATTTGGGGTTTGGGATTTGGGGCTTTATGGGGGATTTGGGGTTCTTATGGGGGATTTGGGGGTTTGGGATTTGGGGTTTTTATGGGGGATTTGGGGTTTTTATGGGGGATTTGGGGTTTGGGGTTTGGGGCTTTATGGGGGATTTGGGGTTCTTATGGGGGATTTGGGGTTTTTATGGGGGATTTGGGGTTTGGGATTTGGGGTTTTTATGGGGGATTTGGGGGTTTTATGGGGGATTTGGGGTTTGGGATTTGGGGTTTTTATGGGGGATTTGGGGGTTTTATGGGGGGATTTGGGGTTTGGGGTTTGGGGCTTTATGGGGGATTTGGGGTTTGGGATTTGGGGTTTTTATGGGGGATTTGGGGTTTGGGATTTGGGGTTTTTATGGGGGATTTGGGTTTTGGGATTTGGGGTTTTTATGGGGGATTTGGGGGTTGGGATTTGGGGTTTTTATGGGGGATTTGGGGTTTTTATGGGGGATTTGGGGGTTTTATGGGGGATTTGGGATTTTTATGGGGGATTTGGGGTTTTTATGGGGGATTTGGGGTTTGGGATTTGGGGTGTTTGGGATTTGGGGTTTTTATGGGGGATTTGGGGTTTTTATGGGGGATTTGGGGTTTGGGATTTGGGGTTTTTATGGGGGATTTGGGGTTTTTTGGGGGATTTGGGGTTTGGGATTTGGGGTTTTTATGGGGGATTTGGGGGTTTTATGGGGGATTTGGGGTTTGGGGTTTGGGGCTTTATGGGGGATTTGGGGTTTGGGATTTGGGGTTTTTATGGGGGATTTGGGGTTTGGGATTTGGGGTTTTTATGGGGGATTTGGGTTTTGGGGATTTGGGGTTTTTATGGGGGATTTGGGGGTTGGGATTTGGGGTTTTTATGGGGGATTTGGGGTTTTTATGGGGGATTTGGGGGTTTTATGGGGGATTTGGGATTTTTATGGGGGATTTGGGGTTTTTATGGGGGATTTGGGGTTTGGGATTTGGGGTGTTTGGGATTTGGGGTTTTTATGGGGGATTTGGGGTTTTTATGGGGGATTTGGGGTTTGGGATTTGGGGTTTTTATGGGGGATTTGGGGTTTTTTGGGGGATTTGGGTTTTTAGGGGGATTTGGGGTTTTTGGGGGTTTTGGGGGTTGGGATTTGGGGTTTTTGGGGTCTCACCTGCAGGACTCCTCCCCAAGAAGTGAGGACAGAGCTGCCACGGTGATGCAGGAAGTGCCGTAGGTGAGAGCTGTGGGAATATTATGGGAATTTGGGAATAATATGGGAATAATGTGGGAATAATGGGGGAATAATGTGGGAATAATGTGGGAATATTATGGGGATAAAATGGGAATAATGTGGGAATAAAATGGGAATAATGTGGGAATATTATGGGAATAATATGGGGAAAATGTGGGAATATTATGGGAATAATGTGGGAATAATGTGGGAATAATGTGGGAATAATATGGGAAAAATGTGGGAATAATATGGGAATAATATGGGAATAAAGTGGGAATAATATGGGAATAATATGGGAATATTATGGGAATACTATGGGAATAATATGGGGATAATATGGGGATAATATGGGAATAATGTGGGAATAATATGGGAATAATGTGGGAATATTATGGGAATAATATGGGGAAAATGTGGGAATATTATGGGAATAATGTGGGAATAATGTGGGAATAATGTGGGAATTTGGGAATAATAAAGGAATAATGTGGGAATTTGGGAATTTAGGATTGATTGGGATGGGAATGGGATTGGGGATGGGGATGGGATGGGATGGATTTTGGGATAGGATTGGGATAGGATGGGGTGGGATGGGATTGGGATGGGATTGGGATTGGGATGGGAAAGGGGAAGGAAAAGGAGGAAGAGGAAAAGGAGGAAAAGGAAAAGGAAAAGGAAAAGGAGAAGGAGAAGGAAAAGGAAAAGGAAAAGGAAAAGGAAAAGGAAAAGGAGAAGGAAAAGGAGAAGGAAAAGGAAAAGGAGAAGGAAAAGGAGAAGGAAAAGGAGAAGGAAAAGGAAAAGGAGAAGATGGGATGGAGGTGACACTGGAGTGACACTGGAGTGACACGGAGATGACACTGGAGTGACAAAGGGTGACACTGGAGTGACACTGGAGTGACACAGGAGGTGACACTGGAGTGACACGGGGTGAACTGGAGTGACACTGGAGTGACACAGGAGGTGAACTGGAGTGACATGGCGGTGACACTGGAGTGACACTGGAGTGACACTGGAGTGACACAGGGGTGACACTGGAGTGACACAGGGGTGACACGGGGGTGACACAGGGGTGACACTGGAGTGACACGGGGGTGACACGGGGGTGACACAGGGGTGACACAGGGGTGACACTGGAGTGACACAGGGGTGACACAGGGGCGACACTGGAGTGACACGGGGGTGACACAGGGGTGACACGGGGGTGACACTGGAGTGACACAGCGGTGACACTGGAGTGACACGGGGGTGACACGGGGGTGACACAGGGGTGACACAGGGGTGACACTGGAGTGACACGGGGGTGACACGGGGGTGACATGCCCCAGGTGAGGGTGTCACTCAAAAAACCGGGAGAAAACTCGGGACAAAAAGGCGGGAAAAGCCCGGGAGGTGGCACGCGGGTGCCAGCGGCGGCAGTGTCGCTGTCACTCACAGAGCCCCTTGGCGATGACCGCCAGCCTCCTCGGGGACAGCGCGGGCAGCCGCGGCCGCACCAGGTCCTCCACGGTGACAGCGGCCATGGCGTTGATGGACGTGGAGGCAGTGCTGGGCGGGGGGACAGCGGGGACAGGGTGAGACCCCGGGGACACCGCGGGGACACGGTGACCCCTCCCCAGGGACACCGCGGGGACAGGGGTGAGACCTCAGGGACACTGCGGGGACACGACCCCCAGGGACACCGCGAGGACAGGGTGAGACCACGGGGACACCGCGGGGACAGGGGTGAGACCCCGGGGACACCTCGGGGACAGGGGTGAGACCCCGGGGACACCGCGGGGACAGGGGGACACCGCGGGAACAGGGGTGAGACCCGGGGGACACCGCGGGGACACCCTGACCCCTCCCCAGGGACAACGCGGGGACAGGGGTGAGACCCCAGTGATAGGGGGTGAGACCTCAGGGACACCGCGGGGACAGGGTGAGACTCCAGGGACAGCGTGGGGACAGGGGTGAGACCCCAGCGACACGGCGGGGACAGGGGTGCGACCTCAGGGACACCGAAGGGACAGGGGTGAGACCCCAGCGACAGGGGGTGAGACCTCAGGGACACCGCGGGGACAGGGGGACACTGCGGGGACAGGGGTGAGACCTCAGGGACACCGCGGGGACACCCTGACCCCTCCCCAGGGACAGCGGGGACAGGGGTGAGACCTCAGCGACACCGAAGGGACAGGGTGAGACCTCAGGGACACGGCGGGGACAGGAGTGAGACTCCAGGGACAGCGTGGGGACAGGAGTGAGACCCCGGGGACAGGGGTGAGACCCGGGGACACAGCGGGGACAGGGTGACAGGGCGGGGACAGGGGTGAGACCTCAGCGACACCGCGGGGACAGCGGGTGAGACCCCCGGGGACACCGCGGGGACAAGTGTGAGACCCCAGCGACACCGTGGGGACAGGGGGACACTGCAGGGACAGGGGTGAGAGACCCCAGGGACAGGGGTGAGACCTCGGGGACACCGCGGGGACATCCTGACCCCTGCCTAGGGACACCGTGGGGACATCCTGACTCCTCCCCACCTGAGGGTCACCTGGCCACACAGGGACCCCTCCCCACCCGAGGGACCCCACAGGGACCCCACAAGGTCCCCACAGCCCCCTTGTCACCTGTGTCCCCAACCCCTCCCCACCTGAAGGACTCCACAGGGACCCCACAAGGTCCCCACAGCCCCCTTGTCACCTGAGGGACCCCACAGGGACCCCACAAGGTCCCCACAGCCCCCTGTCACCTGTGTCCCCAGCCGCTGCTCACCTGAGGAACCCCACAGGGACCCCACAAGGTCCCCACAGCCCCTGTCACCTGTGTCCCCAGCCGCTGCTCACCTGAGGGTCCCGCTGTAGGCGCAGGCCAGGAAGAGCCCCGGCACGCCCGGCGTGCTCTCGAAGATGTCCAGCACCAGGTAGGGCATGTACTGCGGGGGGAGGGAGGTCCGCGGGGACCCCAAAACCCCCCGGGACCCCAAAACCCCCTGGGATCCTATTAACCCCCCTGGGACCCTATTAACCCCGCTGGGACCCCAAAACCCCCCGGGATCCTATTAACCCCCCTGGGACCCCAAAACCCCCGGGGACCCCAAAACCCCCTGGGACCCTATTAACCGCCCTGGGACCCCAAAACCCCCTGGGACCCCAAAACCCCCTGGGACCCCAAAACCCCCCGGGATCCTATTAACCCCCCTGGGATCCTATTAACCCCCCTCCCATTGCCTCAGGGGGTGCTGGAAAGGATCCGGACCTAGAGGGACCACAAGACCCTGTGGGACCCCAAAACCCCCTGGGACCCCATTAACCCCCCTGGGACCCCAAAACCCCCCGGGACCCCAAAACCCCCCCTGGGACCCCAAACCCCCCTGGGTCCCTATTGACCCCCCCTCCTATTGCCTCAGGGGGGTGCTGGAAAGGATCCGGACTTGGAGAGACCCCAAAACCCCCCGGGATCCCAAAACCCCCGGGGATCCTATTAATTCCCCCTGGGACTCCAAAACCCCCTGGGACCCTATTAATCCCCCTGGGACCCCAAAACCCCCTGGGACCCCATTAATCCCCCTCCCATTGCCTCTGGGGGTGCTGGAAAGGATCCGGACTTGGACAGACCCCAAAACCCCCTGGGACCCCCTTAACTCCCATCCCATTGCTTCAGGGGGTGCTGGAAGAAGGCAAAACCCCAGGGGGACCCCAAAACCCCCTGGGACCCCAAAACCCCCTGGGACCCCTCCCACTCTCACCCCACTGATTTGGGGATGTGCTGGAGGGGACAGGATCCCGTGAGACCCCAAAACCCCTGTGACCCCAATGCCCTGGGGATCCTGGGAGGATCCGAACCCCGAGAGACCCCAAAACCCCTCTGACCCCAATGCCCTGGGGGTCCTGGAAGGGATCCAGATACTGCTAGACCCCAAAACCCCTCTGACCCCACTGCTCTGGGGATCCTGGGAGGATCCGGACCCCAAAGGACCCCAAGCCCCGCTCTGACCCCACTACCCCTGGGGGTCCTGAAAGGGATCCGAACCCCGAGAGACCCCAAATCCCTCCATGCCCCGGGGGTCCTGAAAAGGATCCGAACCCCGGGAGACCCCAAAACCCCTGTGACCCCGCTGACTGGGGGGGTCCTGGAAGGGATCCGGATACTGCTAGACCCCAAAACCCCCCGTGCCCCGGGGATCCTGAAAAGGATCCGAACCCCAGGAGACCCCAAAACCCCTCTGACCCCAATGCCCTGGGGGTCCTGGAAGGGATCCGGATACTGCTAGACCCCAAAACCCTCCATGCCCCGGGGATCCTGGAAGGACCCGGACCCTGTAAGACCCCAACCCCCGCCCGGGGGGTCTCCGGGGGTCTCGGGGGGTCTCGGGGGGTCTCCTACCTGGTCGGGGGCGGCGATAGCTCCGGCCAGCAGGGGGTCGCAGTCGCGATAGAGCGCGAACATGACGAGGCCGCAGCTGACCGCGCTGCCCACGATGCAGAACAAACCCACTTGATTGACCAGCAGAGCCCTGCGGACACGGCGGGTCAGGGGGGCCGCCAGGGGGGCTGCGAGGTCCTGGAAGGGGACTGGGAGGTGCTGGAAGGGGGCTGGGAGGGAGGAGGAAGGGCTGGAAGGTCCTGGAAGGAGGAGGGGGTCGTATGGGATCGGTCCAGGGCGCAGGGTAGCTGTAGGGGTGGTAGGGGAGTGTTGGGTCCTTGCAGGGGGGAAGGGGCAAGATAGGGGTGGAGGGTCCTGGAAGGGTCTGTGTAGGAGGTTCTCGTCAGTTCAGGGTTCATAAAGGGGTCCAGGGTCCTGGAAGGGTCCCGGAAGGGTCTGTGTAGGCGATTCAGGTCGGTGTAGGGTCCTGGAAGGGGTGCAGGGTCCTGGAAGGGTCTATGTAGGGGGTTCCGGTCAGTTCAGGGTCCATAGAGGGGTGCAGGGTTCTTGCAGGGTCCTGGAAGGGTCTGTGTAGGGGATTCAGCTGAGTTCAGGGTCCTGGAAGGGGTGCAGGGGTCTTGCAGGGTCCTGGAAGGGTCTGTGTAGGGGATTCAGGTGAGTTCAGGGTCCTGGAAGGGGTGCAGGGGTCTTGCAGGGTCCTGGAAGGGTCTGTGTAGGGGATTCAGGTGAGTTCAGGGTCCTGGAAGGGGTGCAGGGTCCTGGAAGGGTCTGTGTAGGAGGTTCAGGTCAATTCAGGGTCCATAAAGGGGTGCAGGGTCCTGGAAGGGGTGCAGGGTCCTGGAAGGGGTGCAGGGTTCTTGCAGGGTCCTGGAAGGGTCTGTGTAGGGTCTGTGTAGGGGATTCAGGTCAGTTCAGGGTTCTTGCAGGGTCCTGGAAGGGTCCTGGAAGGGTGTGTGTAGGGGATTCAGGTCAATTCAGGGTCCAGAATGGGGTGCAGGACCCACAGAGCGGTGCTGGGCTCATTCCAGGTCCTTGCAGGGCGCTGGGGCCACCCGGGGACACGTGCAGGGGACAAAGTGGCACCCAGAGCATCCCCTCACCCTCACGGAATGGGATCCCGACAATTCCCGGGATTCGGACACCCCGGGATGCCAACAATCCCCGGGATCCAGACCCTCCCGGGATCCCGACAATTCCCAGGAACCCGACCATTCCCGGGATCCAGAGCTCTGCGGTTTCTCGACAGTTCCCGGGATCCAGAACCCCCGGGATCCCGACAATTCCCGGGATCCCGACAATTCTCGGAATCCCGACAATTCCCGAATCCCAACAATTCCCAGGATCCCGACAATTCCCCCAATCCCGACAATTCCCCAAATCCCGACAATTCCCCAATCCCGACAATTCCCCAAATCCCGACAATTCCCAAATCCCGACAATTCCCGCACTCACATCTTGGCCTCCCTCTCGCTCCTGCACGCCAGTTCCTGGGATACCGACAATTCCCGAACCCCGACAATTCCCGAATCCCGACAATTCCCGAACCCCGACAATTCCCGAACCCCGACAACTCCCGAACCCCGACAATTCCCGAACCCCGACAATTCCCGAATCCCGACAATTCCCGAACCCCGACAATTCCCGAATCCCGACAACTCCCGAATCCCCACAACTCCCGAATCCCGACAATTCCCGAACCCCGACAACTCCCGAATCCCGACAATTCCCGAATCCCGACAATTCCCGAATCCCGACAATTCCCGAATCCCGACAATTCCCGAATCCCCACAACTCCCGAATCCCGACAATTCCCGAATCCCCACAATTCCCGAATCCCCACAACTCCCGCACTCACATCTTGGCCTCCCTCTCGCTCCTGCACGCCAGTTCCTGGGATACCGACAATTCCCGAACCCCGACAATTCCCGAACCCCGACAATCCCCGAATCCCCACAATTCCCGAATCCCCACAATTCCCCAAATCCCGACAATTCCCGAATCCCGACAATCCCCGAATCCCCACAATTCCCGAATCCCCACAATTCCCGAATCCCCACAACTCCCGCACTCACATCTTGGCCTCCCTCTCGCTCCTGCACGCCAGTTCCTGGGATACCGACAATTCCCGAACCCCGACAATTCCCGAACCCCGACAATTCCCGAATCCCCACAATTCCCGAATCCCCACAATTCCCGAACCTCGACAATTCCCGAATCCCGCCGATTCCCGCACTCACATCTTGGCCTCCCTCTCGTTCCTGCACGCCAGTTCCTGGGATCCCGACAATTCCCGAATCCCGACAATTCCCCCAATCCCGACAATCCCCGAATCCCCACAATTCCCGAATCCCCACAATTCCTGAATCCCCACAATTCCCGAATCCCCACAACTCCCGCACTCACATCTTGGCCTCCCTCTCGCTCCTGCAAGCCAATTCCTGGGATCCCGACAATTCCCGAACCCCGACAATTCCCCCAATCCCGACAATCCCCGAATCCCCACAATTCCCGAATCCCCACAACTCCCGAATCCGACAACTCCCGAATCCCCACAATTCCCCGAATCCGACAACTCCCGAATCCCCACAATTCCCCGAATCCCGACAATTCCCCAAATCCCCACAATTCCCGAATCCCGACAATTCCCGCACTCACATCTCGGCCTTCCTCTCTCTCCTGCACGCCAGGTACTGGGATCCCGACAATCCCCGAATCCCGACAATCCCCGAATCCCGACAATTCCCGAACCCCGACAATTCCCGAATCCCCACAACTCCCGAATCCCGACAACTCCCGAATCCCGACAATCCCCGAATCCCCACAATTCCCGAATCCCCACAACTCCCGCACTCACATCTTGGCCTCCCTCTCGCTCCTGCAAGCCAATTCCTGGGATCCCGACAATTCCCGAATCCCGACAATTCCCCCAATCCCGACAATCCCCGAATCCCCACAATCCCCCAATCCCGACAATCCCCCAATCCCGACAATTCCCGCACTCACATCTTGGCCTCCCTCTCGCTCCTGCACGCCACGTAGCGCTGCACCTGCGCCTGGTTCACGCCGTACATGGAGAGCCACAGCAGCGTCCCGCCCAGCACGAACGTCCAGGCCGTGTAGCGACTGCGGGGGTCCGGGTTGAAGCTGGGGGGACAGGGGTGTGACCCCAGAACTCGGGACAGGGGTGGGAGTGACCCATAACACCTGGGAAAGGGGTGGGAGTGACCCTATAACACCCGGGAAGGGGTTGGAGGGGATGGGAGTGACCCCAGAACCCGGGACAAGGGTGGGAGTGACCCCAGAATTCGGGACAGAGGTGGGAGTGACCCCATAACACCTAGGAAAGGGGTGGGAGTGACCCCAGAATCCGGGATGGGGGTTGGGAGTGACCCCATAACATCCGGGAAGAGGTGGGAGTGACCCCATAACACCCAGGACAGGGGTGGCAGTGACCCCACAAAACTAGGGACAGGGGTGGGAGTGACCCCATAACACCCCGGGAAGGGGGGAGAGGGGCTGGAAGTGACCCCACAGCACACAGGACAGGGGTAGAGGGGTTAGGGGGAATCGCTGACCATCAGCACCTCCGCAGAGGGCTCTGCACAGGGATTTGGGGACCCCCAGGACCCCCAGAGCCCCAGGGCAGGAGGAATGGGGTCTGCACATCACGGGAGGGGTGCAGCGACACCCCAGCAGCCCGGCACAGGGTCGAGGGGACACTGACTCGCCGAAGTTGACCCTGGAGCCGTTGGCGGCGATGCTCAGGACCCTGGCGGGACCCCCGACCAGCATTGTCCCCCGGACGGCGACGGCGACAAAGCCCGAGAGCATCACCAGCACCTGGAACACGTCGGTCCAGATGACAGCCTTCATCCCGCCCTGCGCCACAGCGAGAGGGAGGGGTGAGCCGCGGGGACACCGGGGACACCTTCGGGACACACCCAGGATACCTCCGGGGCACACCCGGGACATCCCCAGGACACCAGACACACCCCTGGGACGCTCGGGACACCCGGGAAACCCCCGGGACACCTTCGGGACACACCCAGGACACCTGGGACACCAGGGACATCCCCCTTGACCCCCGAGACACAGCCGGGACACCCGGAACACCCCGGACACTGCCGGGACACCCGGAACACCCCCGGGACACTGCCGGGACACCCGGAATACTCCCGGGACACCCCCGGGACACCCCTGGGACGCTCGGGACACCTTCGAGACACCCGGGATACCCCTGGGACACCCGGGATACCTCCGGGAGACACCCGGGACACCTCCGGGACACCTTCGAGACACCCGGGACACCTCCGGGACACCCCTGGGACACCCGAGACACCCGGAACACACTCGGGACATCCCCGGGACACCTCCGGGACACACAAAGACCCCCGGGACCTTCCCACTCACGATGGTGGTGTAGAAGGTGCAGATGACCCCCGTGGACAGCAGCGACGCCCAAATGTCCAGCCCGGTCACTGGAGGGGAAATGTCACCCGAGGAAATGTCACCTGGGGTGGTGGGACAGGGCTGGGATGTCCCCAAGGAGGGGACACGACGGGGAGTGACCCCCCCGGAGTCAGCGCACCTTGGTTTAGGATCAGCGCGGGAGCGTAGATGACAATCCCCGTGTAGAGCATCTGCGGGAAGAGGGGGTCAGGGCGGGTGACACCGCGGGGACCGGGGAGGTGACACCGCGGGGACTAGGCAGGGGACACCGCGGGCATCGAGTGGGCGACACCGCGGGGACGGGGCAGGCGACACGGCGGGCACCGGGCAGAGGACACCGCGGAGACCGAGCAGGTGACACGGCGGGGACTGAACAGGCGACACCGGGGGGACCAAGCAAGTGACACGGCGGGGACCGAGCAGGCGACACCGCGGAGCCCAGCCAGGCGACACCGCGGACCCCAGGCCGGTGACACCGCGGAGCCCAGGCCGGTGACACCGAGGACCCCAGGCCGGTGACACCGCGGACCCCAGGCAGGCGACACCGCGGGGACTGTGCAGGTGACACCGCGGAGCCCAGGCAGGCGACACCGCGGACCCCAGGCCGGTGTCACCGCGCACGGCGCTGCCCGGAGCGCGGCTGGACAAACACTGCGGTTTTCTCTGCAAACATCTCTCCCGCGGCGCTGCGCTCGCTCGGCGCCAGCGAAAACACGAGCACGGGACGCTGCCGCTGCCGGGGGGGCTCAGGGCAGCGCCGCTCCGACCCCCGCCGCGTCCCCGCCATGTCCCCGCGCTGTCCCCACGCACCGTGGCCACCACGTACTGCACCGTCCCGCACAGCCGCACGCTCCGGCTGAATCGCCGCTCCAGGTACTGCGACAACGACAAGGAGCGCGTCGCGGGGGTCACACCGGGACACCTCGGGGATGTCCCTGCCGTGTCCCCGCCGTGTCCCCCCGCGCGCCCACCCACCTCGTAGGTGCTGGTGAGCCCCAGGCGGTAGAAGACGGGCAGGAAGAGCTGCGCGGTGAGCGCGGTGTTGAGGAGCTGCGCCAGGCACATCCAGAGGAACTTGGCTCCGTAGCGGAAAGCCTCGGCCGGCACTCCCAGCACCTGGATGGCCGACATGAAGCTGGCCGACAGCGACAACCCCACGGGAAGCGCCGCCATGCGCCGGCCGCCCGTGAAAAAATCCTCCGAGGTCTTCTGGCCGCCCTTGGCCAGCCCGTGGAAAAGGCCGATGGCCGTGGAGACGAGCAGCATGAGCCCGAAGACGCCGTAGTCCCACGGGCTGAAGGTGAGGTCGCGCACGTCGCGGGGTCCCTGCGGGGCTGGCGTGGTCATTGCGGGGCGCTGCGGGAGGGTGGGGTGGCCGGGGATTCACGCGGGGCTAGGCCGGGGCTTGGTGGCTGCGGAGCATCCGAGGGGAGAGGCTGGAGGGGGAGAAAAATCCTTGGAGGGAGAGAAAACTCCTTGGAGGGAGAGAAAATTCCCTGAAGGAAGAGAAAATTCCCTGGAGGGAGAGAGAAAACTCCTTGGAGGGAGACAAAATTCCTTGGAGGGAGAGAACTCCTTGGAGAGACAGAAAATTCCTTGGAGGGACAGAAAACTCCTTGAAGTGGGAGAAAACTCCTTGGAGGGAGAGAAAATTCCTTGGAGGGAGAGAACTCCCTGGAGAGACAGAAAATTCCTTGGAGGGAGAGAAACCTCCTTGGAGAGAGAGAAAACTCCTCGGAGTGGGAGAAAACTCCTTGGAGATAGAGAACTCCTAGGAGGTAGAGAGAACTCCTAGGAGGTAGAGAGAACTCCTTGGAGGGAGAGAAAACTCCTTGGAGGGAAAGAAAATTCCCTGGAGGGAGAGAAAATTCCCTGGAGGGAGAGAAAACTCCTTGGAGAGAGAGAACTCCTAGGAGGTAGAGAGAACTCCTTGGAGGGGGAGAGCAAATTCCTGGGAACGGGCGGTCCGAGGCGAAGCAGGGAGCGGGGCTGTGCCCCACCCCGGCCCCTCTGTGCCCCTTCCGGCCGCGGGCAGTGCCGAGGGCAGAGTCCGACGGGGAACAACCCGAATTTGGCAGGGGAATCGCCCCGGTGCCTCCCGGTCTGGAGAAAGGAGTGTCCGGTCCGGCCGCTCCGGCCAGCGGCACCCAAAGGACACTGCCGGGAGGGAGGGAGGGAAGGAGCGACCCCTCCCCAAAAAACCAGCGCCAACAAGGAGCGGCAGAGCCTCCGGCGGAGCGCGATTTATCTCCAGCCGAGGGGAACAAGCAAACCAACCTGACAGAAACCTTTTTACCCAGGAAAAGCAGGTTGCTCGCCGGCAGAGCGGGACGGACCGGCTGCGAGCCCGACGAGCCGAGCGGGGCTGCCTGGGGGTCCCTGGGGGTCCCCAAGGGTCCGGGCGACGTTCCCGGAGCGGCTGGAGGGGCTGGCCGCGCTCCGAGCCGGTGGGAGGGGAGGATGGAGCTGCTGGAGGCCGCGGCCATAACCCCTTCCCTCCCGCGCTGTCCCCGCGCTGTCCCCCGGCGGTGGCACCTGGCGGGATACGTGGCACCGGGCGTGGGGTTGGCGCAGCTTCCTCATTCCCTGTCACAAACGCCGCTTTGTCCCGCCCGGGCTGGGGACAGGTTTGGGGATTTCCAGCCTGTCGCCCCAAATCTGGCGGGTGGGGTTGGGGAATGGCGCTGATGTGGAGCAGAGGTGCTGTGCGGGCAGGGTGGCCTCCGGTGTGGCACTGTCACCTCCGAGGTGTCACTGCGGGGGCACTGGCCTCTCCAAGGTGTCACCATGGGGGAACTGACCCCTGTAAGGTCACTGTCCCCTGCACAGCATCACCACCAGGGCAATATGATTTCCTCGAGGTGTCACCACGAGGTCACTGTCCTCTGCAGGCCATCACCACGAGGTCACCATGCCCTCCAAGGTGTCACCATGAAAGCATTGTCCCCTCCAGGTCATCACCATGATGTCTCCATCCCCTCCGGGTCATCACCACGAGGTCACCGTCCCCTCCAAGGTGTCACCATGAAGGCATTGACCTCTCCCAGGTGTCACCACGAGGTCACTGTCCCCTCTGAGCGATCACCGCAAGGTCACTGTCCCCTCCAAGGTGTCACCACGAAGTCACCATCCCCTCCAAGGTGTCACACAAAGGCATTGACCTCTGCCAGGTCACTGTGAAGTGTCACTGTGTCACTGTCAAGGTGTCACTGTGAAGGCACTGTCCCCTCTGAACCATCACCACAAGGTCACCGTCCCCTCCAAGGTGTCACCACGAGGTCACCGTCCCCTCTGGGCAGATGAGGACACCTGGTCCCTGCCTCCAGCGCTGGTGGCATTGTCCCCATCACGGTCCCCGGGGGAGAGGGCAGGGCAGGACCCCTCCCCTCCTCTCCGAGCAGCTGGGGACAAACAACGACTTTGAGCCACATCCGCTGGTGGGGACATGCGACAGCACACGGCCCGGGGGTGGCACACCCTGCGGTGGCACCTGGGGCACCTGGGGTGTCACCGGGGGTCACTGCAGTGGGGGCTGGCAGCCCTGGGGTCCGTGGGGTGTCCAGGGAGTGTCCAGAGGTGCCCAGGGAGTGTCCAGGGGTGTCCAGTGGGTGTCCAGTGGGTGCCCAGTGGGTGTCCGTGGGTGCCCAGTGGGTGTCCAGTGGGTGTCCGTGGGTGTCCTAGTGGGTGTCCAGTGGGTGTCCGTGGGTGTCCAGTGGGTGTCCAGGGAATTCCCATGGGGTATCCAGTGGGTGCCCAGGGGTGGGGGGTGCCCAGGGGATGTCCAGTGGGTGTCCAGGGGATGTCCAGGGGATGTCCAGGTAATGCCCAGTGGATGCCCAGTGGGTGTCCAGTGGGTGCCCAGTGGATGCCCAGTGGGTGTCCAGGGAGTGTCCGTGGGTGTTCAGGGAATGCCCAGGGGGTGCCCAGTGGGTGTCCAGGGGCTGTCCAGTGAGTGCCCAGTGAGTGCCCAGTGGGTGTCCAGGGGATGCCCAGTGAGTGCCCAGTGGATACCCAGTGAGTGCCCAGTGGGTACCCAGGGGGTCCCCAGTTTCCCAGCCCATCACCCCACACCCCCCATCGCTGCACCCCGCGCTGTCACTCTGTCCCCCTCCCTCGCCAGGAAGCCACACACCCGGCGGTCCCCGAGCAGGAAGGAAGTCACCAGGGGATTTTTTATCTCTCTGCTCCGCTCTCAGCCGCCTACGCACCCCAGAGCCGGATCGGGCAGCGCGGCCTGCCGGGGACCCCAAACCCACCCCGCGGTGACACCCCCGGCACGGCACAGGTACCGGGGGCTCCGTGATGGAGCTCCGCGATGGAGCGCTGGGGTGGAGCCCAGGGATGGAGCTCCGCGATGGAGCGCTGGGGTGGAGCGAGGCTGGGCCAGCCTGGCAGCGGGGGGAGTTCTCCAACCGCGTGCCTCAGTTTCCCCTTCCTCCGGGCCGATCCCAGCCCTGGGCGGGTTGGGACCTTGAGGGGTGTGACAGTGGGGTCACTCTGAGGGGGTGGGACAATGGGGTACCCGAGGGGTGGGACAATGGGGTCACTCCGATCCCCCTGTTTTCTGCAGTCCCAGCCGCGGGATTGGGACCTTGAAGGGTGTGACAATGGGGTCACTCGGATCCCCCCGTTTACTGTCAGCCCCTGCCGCGGGGTTGGGACGATGAGGGATGTGACAATGGGGTCACTCTGAGTGGTGTGACAATGGGGTCACTACGAGCCCCCCGTTTTTCCTCAGCCCCGCCATGGGGCTGGGACCATGATGCACGGTGTGACAAGGGGGTCACTGTGAGAGATGTGACAATGGGGTCACTCCGCGGGGTGTGGCAGTGGGGTCACTCGGAGGGGTGTGACAATGGGGTCACTCCGATCCCCCCGTTTTCCCGCAGCCCTGCCGTGGGGTTGTGACCATGATGGGTGTGACAATGGGGTCACTCTGCAGGCTGTGACAATGGGGTCACTCCGATCCCCCCGTTTTCCCGCAGCCCCGCCGCGGGGTTGGGACCATGTGACAATGGGGTCACTCCGCGGGGGTGGGACAATGGGGTCACTCCGATCCCCCCGTTTTCCTGCAGTCCCCTGCCGTGGGGTTGGGACCATGATGGGTGTGACAATGGGGTCCCTCCGCGGGCTGTGACAATGGGGTCACTCCCCGCTTTCGCGCAGCCCCCATGGCCCCGCCGGGCGAGGACACGCCGCTGATCGGGGCTCGCTCGGTCAGCCTGTCCTCCGCGGAGAGCGGCGCGCTGCAGGTGCTGCTGTACCACCGCCCGCCCGCCCCGCGCCACCCCCGAGACCCCCGCCACCCCCGCGACCCCCGCGACAGCTCCGCCACCGCCCTGAGCTTCACCGGCGGCGAGTTCACGGCCGAGGAGCTGTGCGTGCGAGCGGCCAAGGCCTGCGGTGAGCGCCGGGGGGGAGCCGGGGGGCTGCCATGGGGGGGGGGTTGGGGGTCTGGGTGGGGATTTGGGGTCCTGGATTTGGGGTCCTGGGTGTGGGTTTGGGGTCCTGGGTGGGGATTTGGGGTTCTGGATTTGGGGTCCTGGGTGTGGGTTTGGGGTCCTGGGTGGGGATTTGGGGTTCTGGATTTGGGGTTCTGGATGTGGGTGGGGTCTGGGGGGGGGTTTGGGGGTGGGTTTGGGGGTGGGGGGGGGGTTGGGGGGTGGGGGGGGGATTTGGGGTCCTGGGTGGGGATTTGGGGCTCTGGGTGGGGATTTGGGGTTCTGGATTTGGGGTTCTGGATGGGGATTTGGGGTACTGGGTGGGGATTTGGGGTCCTGGGTGGGGATTTGGGGTCCTGGATGTGGGTTTGGGTTGTCTGGATGGGAATTTGTGTTCTGGATGGGAGTATGGGCTCCTGGATGTGGGTTTGGGGTCCTGGGTGTGGATTTGGGTTCCTGGGTGGGGATTTGGGGTCGTGGGTGGGGATTTGAGGTTCTGGATGGGGGTTTGGGGTCCTGGATGGGGATCTGGGGTTCTGGCTGTGGGTTTGGGGTCCTGGATGGAGATTTGGGGCTCTGGTTTGGGGTTTGGGGTCCTGGATGGGGATCTGGGGTCCTTGATGTGGATTTGGGGTGCTGGCTGTGGTTGTGGGGTCCCAGCCTTGAGTTTGGGGTCCCAGCCATGAGTTTGGGGTCCCAGCCATGAGTTTGGGGTCCCGGCCATGGGTTTGGGGTCCCGGCCATGAGGTTTGGGGTCCCGGCCATGGGTTTGGGGTCCCGGCCATGGGTTTGGGGTCCCAGGGGGCCATGGGTTTGGGGTCCCAGCGGGGGGTTGGGCGGTGGGGGGGGGGGCCGTGGGTTTGGGGTCCCGGCCGTGGGTTTGGGGTCCCAGCCATGGGGTTGGGGTCCCAGCCAGGGGTTTGGGGTCACAGCCATGGGTTTGGGGTCCTGGCCATGGGTTTGGGGTCCCAGCCATGGGTTTGGGTCCCGGCCATGGGTTTGGGGTCCCAGCCATGGATTTGGGGTCCTGGCCATGGGTTTGGGGTCCCGTGCACATCATTAATAGGGGATCAGAGCCATGGGTTTGGGGTCCCGGCCATGGGTTTGGGGTCACAGCCATGGGATTGGGGTCCCGGGGGGGGGGGGGGGGGGCCATGGGTTTGGGGTCCCGGCCATGGGTCTGGGGTCCCATGCCCATCCCATCCCGGCCGGTGCCAGCCCCGCTGTGTGTCCCCAGGCGTGCTGCCCGTGTGTCACCCGCTCTTCGCCCTGGCCACCGAGGACCTGAGCTGCTGGTTTCCCCCAAACCATGTCTTCACTGTGGATGAGTCCTGCAGCCAGGTGGTGGTGTATAGGATCAGGTATGGTGTATAGGATCGGATATGGTGTATAGGATTGGTGTATAGGATCGGGTAGGTGATAGGATCGGGTACTGTTTATAGGATCAGGTATGGTATGTAGGATCAGGTATGGTGTATAAGGATTGGTGTATAGGATCAGGGATGGTTTATAGGATCAGGTATGGTGTATAGGATTGGGTACAGTGTATAGGTTTGGTGTATAGGATTGGGTATGGTGTATAGGATCAGGTATGATGTATAGGATTGGTGTATAGGATCAGGTATGGTTTATAGGATCAGGTATTGTTTATAGGATCAGGGATGGTATACAGGATCAGGTGTGATGTATAGGATTGGTGTATAGGATCAGGTATGGTGTATAGGATCAGGTATGGTGTATAGGATCAGGTGTGGTGTATAGGATCAGGTATGATGTAAGGATGGGGTTTGGGGTATAGGATCAGGTATGGTGTGTAGGATCAGGAATGGTTTATAGGATCAAGTATGGTGTATAGGATCAGGTGTGGTTTATAGGATCAGGTGTGGTTTATAGGATCCTTGACCCCCGGTACCCCCGACGGCCGGTTGGGGTTGTGCTCTCTGGGGACACATTGCTGTGACCCCTCTGCTGTCCCCATCAGGTTCTTCTTCCCCAACTGGTGTGGACTGGGGCAGTGCCATCGCTTCCAGCTGCTGAACGGCCGGGCCAGCCCTGTGCTGGACTACCCTGTCATCGACTACCTGTTCGCCCAGGTGAGCCCTGATGGGCTGGCTGCTGCTGCTCCTCCTCTTCCTCTTCCTCCTCTTCCTCTTCCTCTTCCTCTTCCTCTTCCTCTTCCTCTTCCTCTTCCTCTTCCTCTTCCCTCTCCCTCTCCCTCTCCCTCTTCTTCCTCTTCTTCCTCTTCATCCTCTTCCTCCTCTTCTTCCTCCTCCTCCTCCTCCTTCACCTCTTATTCTTCCTCCTCTTCCTCCTCTTCCTCCTCTTCTCCCTCCTCCTCATCCTCTTCCTCCTCCTCCTCCTCCTCTTCTTCCTTCACCTCTTATTCTTCCTTCTCTTCCTCCCCTTCTTCCTCCTCCTCTTGCTCCTCCTCTTCTTCCTCCTCCTCCTCTTCTTTCTCCTCCTCCTCCTCCTCTTGTTTCTTCTCTTTTTCCTTCTCTTTTTCCTCCTCCTCCTCCTCTTCTTCCTCTTCTTTCTCTTCATCCTCTTCTTCCTCCTCCTCCTCTTCTTCATCCTCCTCCTCCTCCTTCACCTCTTATTCTTCCTCCTCTTCCTCCTCTTCCTCCCCTTCTCCCTCCTCCTCATCCTCTTCTTCCTCCTCCTCCTCCTCTTCCTCTTCCTCTTCCTCCTCCTCCTCCTCCTCCTCCTCCTCCCACAGCCCCTGGGGATGCAGCTCCTCCCCCTGGCTCACCTGGAATTCCTCCTGCCCACCCCACAGCGGGCATTGGCACCCCAGACTGCCGCGATCGGTGTCACCGTGTCCCCTGTGACTGTGTCCCCAAGCCCCGGGGACAGAGCCCGGGCACGCTGTGACTTCCGCGGGCACTGGGACACGAGGGTGACACGAGGAGGGGTTGGGGGTGTCGGGAGAAGGGACAACCCCCCGAATGTTGTCCCCGCAGTGCCGCAGTGATTTCATCGCGGGCCGCGTGGCCGTGGGGCTCAGCCTGCCCACGCAGGAGCAGTGCCTCAGCCTGGCCGTGCTGGACATGCTGCGCATCGCCCAGGAGGAGCGGCACAGCCCCGGCCAGGTGTGCCGCCGCGTCAGGTGAGCGGGGCTGGGGGAAAGCGTGGGACCCACGGGACAGCCTGGCATGGCTGGGGACAGTGTGGCAGTCACTGGACAGCCCGGTATGGCTGGGGACAGCGTGACACCCATGGGACAGCTTGGCATAGCTAGGGACAGTGTGGTATGGCTAGGGACAGCGTGACAGCGATGGGACAGCTCAGCATGGCTAGGGACAGCCTGGCATGGCCGGGGACAGCTTGGCACCCACGGGACAGCCCGGCATGGCTAGGGATAGCGTGGCATGGCTGGGGACAGCGTGGCAGTCACTGGACAACCTGGCATGGCTGGGGACAGCCTGGCATGGCTGGGGACAGTGTGGCACCCACGGGACAGCCCGGCATGACTGGGGACAGCGTGGCAGCCATGGGACAGCTCGGCATTGCTAGGGACAGCGTGGCAGCTGTGGGACAGCCCGGCATGGTGGGGAAGTGTGGAGTCATGGACAGCCGGCATGGCTGGGGACAGCGTGGCACCCGTGGGGACAGCCTGGCATGGCTGGCGACAACCTGAAACCTGCGGGGACAGTGTGACACCAAAGAGGACAGAGTGATACCCCTGGGGACAGCCTGGCATCCATCAGGACAGCCCAGCACCCACTGGGACAGCCTGCCATCCATGGGGACAACCTTATACCCCCGGGGACAGCCTGACACCCGTGGAGATAGTCTGTCACCCCTGAGGATAGCCTGACACCCCTGGGGACAGCCTGACACCCTTGGGGACAGCCCTGCACCCCTGGGGACAGTGCAATACCCATGGGGAACACTTGGCACCCCTGGGGACAGCCTGGTGTCCGTTGGGACAGCCTCACACCCACGGGGACACTCTGACACCCATGGGGAATACTTGGCACCCCTGGGGACAGCCTGGCATCCCTGGGGACAACCTGACACCCTCGGGGACACACCGGCACCCCTGGGGATAGCCTGGCACCCCCTGGGGATAGCCTGGCACCCCTGGGGACAGCCTGACACCCTTGGGGACAACCCAACACCCCAGGGCCACCAACCCGCGCCCGTCCCGCAGCTACAAGTCGTGCCTGCCCGCCCCGCTGCGGCACCAAATCCAGCAGCACAGCTTCCTGACCCGCAAACGGCTGCGGCGCCGCGTGGGCAAATCGCTGCGGCGGCTGGGCGACTGCCGGCCCGACGGGCCGCACCTGAAGCTCAAGTACCTGCTGGACCTGGAGCGCCTGCAGCGCCGCTGGAGCGAGGAGGTGTTCCAGGTGCGCTCACCTGCATCCGCCGCGGCCATCGCCATCCATGTGTGCGGGGAGAGCGGCGTGGCGTGGAGCTGCGGAGGGTCGGAGGTGAGCGGGGTGGGTGGGCGGGGCGGGGGGTGACGGGGTTGTCACCTGCGGGGTGCTCGGGGGTGGCTGGGTGAGGTGGGGGGTGACAGGGTTGTCACCTGCGGGGTGCTCGGGGGTGGCTGAGCGGGGGGGTGACGGGTTTGTCACCTCTGAGGTGTGCGGGGGTTGCTGGGCGTGCTGGGGGTGACAGGGTTGTCACCTGCGGGGTGCTCGGGGGTGGCCAGGTGAGGTGAGGTGAGTGACAGGGTTGTCACCTCCGAGAGGCTTGGGGGTGGCCAGGTGAGGTGAGGTGGCCAGGTGAGATGAGTGACAGGGTTGTCACCTGCGGGGTGCTCGGGGACGGCCGGGCGCGGTGCGGGTGGCTGGGTGACACCGTTGTCACCTCCGCTGTGCCCTCCCAGAGCCGCCAGCACTTCTGCGACTTCCCCGACATCGCCGACATCAGCATCAAGCAGGCCACCAGCCGCGACGGCGGCGCCGTGGAGAACCGGCTGGTCACTGTCACCAAGGCGGACAACCGCGTGCTGGTGAGCCGGGGAAGGTCCGGGGAGCCCCGAGGTGACACCGAGGTGACACCGAGGTGACCCCGGGCTGGCACAGGAGGTGGAGTTCCCCACGCTGCGGGAGGCTCGCTCCTTCGTGGCGCTGCTCGATGGCTACTACCGGCTGACGGCGGATGCCCAGCACTACTTCTGCAGGGAGGTGGCACCGCCGCGGCTGCTGGAGGACCTGGAGAATCAGTGCCACGGGCCCATCAGGTGCGTGACAGCCGGTGTCACCTGCTGGGTGACAGCCGAGACCGGGGGGACAGGGGAAGGGAGGGGACAGAGCCATCCCCGGCACCGGGGCGTCGCCACCGCGCCCGCTGTGAGCACTGGGTTTGGGGAGGAGTGGGGACAGGGGGACCCCGGGGGTCCCCAGGGTGGGCACAGAGGGTCCCCGGGTGGGCACAATGGATCCCCAGGGGTCCCAGTGACTGGGTGTCCCCAAGGTGGGCACAGGGAGTCCCCGAGGTGGCCACGGGGTTTCTGTCCCCGGGATGGGCACAGGGGGTCCCGGGTATCCCCAGGGTGGGTGCAGGGTGTCCCCAGAGTGTCCTCAAGCTGGGCACAGGGGGTCGGGGTGTCCCCGTGGTGGGCACAGGGTGTCCCCGGTGTGTCCCCGTGGTGGGCACGGGGGGTCCCTGAATATCCCCGGGGTGTCCCCAGGTGGCCACAGGGGTCCCCGAGGTGTCCCTGAGGTGGGCACGGGGGGGTCCCCGAATATCCCCGGGTGTCCCAGGTGAAGGGGTCCCGAGGTGTGAGGTGGGCACAGGGTGTCCCCGAGGTGGGCACAGGGGGTCCACGGGGTGTCCCTGGGGTGGGCACAGGGAGTCCCCAGGGTGTTCCCGAGGTGGTCCCCTGGCTGGGCACAGAGGTCCCCGAGGTGTCCCAGGGGTGGGCCCAGGGGTCCCCGGGGTGTCCCTGAGGTGTCAGGTGGAAGGAAATCCCCGAGGTGTCCCCAGCTGTCCCCGCGGGTCACCACGGCCACCCCGCCCTTGGCAGCGCCGAGTTCGCGGTGCACAAGCTGCAGGCGGCGGGCGGAGCGGCGGGGCTGTTCCTGCTGCGCCGCAGCCCGCAGGACTTCGACAGCTACCTGCTGACCGTGTGCGTGCAGGTGAGACCGAGGGACCTCCAGGGGAACGGGGGGACGGGGACACCGCGGGACACGGCACCGGGAGGGGAACGGGGACCTGTGACCCGAGGGGACAGTGCCACCTGCAGGGACAGTGCCACCCGCGGTGACCCTTCGGGACGGACACCCCCGGGTCGGGAGGGGAACACGGACCTGTGACCCGAGGGGACAGTGGCACCTGCAGGGACAGTGGCATCTGTGAGGATAGTGCCACCCATGGGGACAGTGGCACCCGCGGGGAGAGTGCCATGCTTAGTGACCCTTTGGAATGGACACCCTCGGGTCGGGAGGGGAACACGGACCTGACACCCGCAGGGACAGTGCCACCCGCAGGGACAGTGCCACGCGCTGTGACCCTTCGGGACGGACACCCCTGCCCCGGGAGGTGTCCGGCTGTCCCCCGGGTGTCCCCACCGTGCCGATCCCCCCAGACGCGCTCCGGCCCGGATTACAAGCGCTGCCACATCCGGCGCGACGAGGAGGGACACCTGTGGCTCTCGGGGGTGACAAGGAGGTTCGGCAGCCTGCGGGAACTGCTGGACACCTATGGCCAGCGCGGGCTGCAGGCCGACGGAGCCACCATGCGCCTGGAGGTCGCCTGTCCCCCCCGGCCCAAAGGTGACACTGGGGGGGTGGCAGAGAGGGGCTGTGATGTCATAGAGGGGCTGTGATGTCACAGAGTGGCTGTGACATCGTAGAGGGGCTGTGATGTCATAGAGGGGCTGTGACATCATAAAGGGACTGTGATGTCATAGAGAGGGGTGTGAGATCATAGGGGAGCTGTGATGTCACAGAGTGTGAGGTCATAGAGAGATTGTGAGGTCATGGAGGGGCTGTGATGTCATAGGGAGACTGTGAGGTCATAGAATGTCTGTGATGCCATGGAGTAGCCGTGACGTCATAGAGTAACTGTGATGTCATAGAGGGGCTGTGTGAGGTCATAGAGGACCTGTGATGTCACAGAGCAGATCTGAGGTCATAGAGTGTCTGTGATGTCATAGAGGGGCTGTGAGGTCACGACAGCATTATGAGATGTCACACAGCGGCTATGACATCACAGAGCAGGCTGTGACACCCCATGGTGGCCATGTGACGTCACCAGCCGGGTGTCCCCTCCCCCCACCCCCCCCTCACGCCCTTCCCCCCCCCCCAGACAAGTCCAACCTGCTGATTGTCCGGAGCGGTGTCCCCTGTCCCCCCGGGTCCCCTGCTGTCCCCCGGCGCCGCAGCCTCCACCAGATGATGTTCCACAAGATCGACCCGCAGAGCCTCACACGGGTACTGTCAGATTGTCACCTCCAGCGTGCTCGGGGGTACGGGGTGGCTCAGGGCCTCGGGGGGGTGGGACAGGGGACAGGGCCACCCTGGCGATGTCCCCGTGTCCCCCAGGGCGAGAGCCTGGGCCAGGGCTCCTTCACGCAGATCTACCAAGGCATCAAGCAGGACCAGGACGAGGAGGAAGGACCTCGCCAGACCCCGGTGGTGCTCAAGGTCATGGACAGCAGCCACCGCAACTGCCTGGAGGTGAGGTGATGGCACTGCCACCTCCGGGGGGTCACCGGGTGTCCCTGAGGTCCCCCTGAGCCGCCTGTCCCTGTCCCAGTCCTTCCTGGAGGCGGCCAGCACCATGAGCCAGCTGTCCCACAAGCACCTGGTGCTGCTGCACGGCGTCAGCCTCGGCAAGGACAGTGAGTGACCGGCGGGGTTGTGGCCACCGTGCCTGACCCCTGACCCCTCGGCGGGTCACCCCCTGACCCCTGGGTGACTCCTGGGTGACCCCTGGGTGACCCCTGGGTGACCCCGGGTGGCCCCGCAGGTGTGATGGTGCAGGAGCACGTCCGGCATGGGCCGCTGGACCTCTACCTGCGCAAGAACTCGGGCAGGGTGACCACCGGCTGGAAGCTGACGGTGGCCAAGCAGCTGGCCTACGCGCTCAACTACCTGGTGAGCCCAGCCGGGGGTCCTGCTGGCCACATTCCAGGGCTATTCTGTGTCATTGTCCCGTGGGTCGATGTCCCCTGGGTCCCCTGCAGCAGCTGTGCATCCGTGTAACTCCAATGCATCCATGGTTTCCAGGAGTCCATGGATCCCATATGTCCTTATCCCATAGAGGTCATGTGTCCTTGTCCCATAAATCCCATGTGTCCACATCCCGTGGATCCCATATGTCCATATCCCATAGAGGTCATGTGTCCTTGTCCCATAAATCCCACGTGTCCATATCCCGTGGATCCCATGTGTCCATATCCCATGGATCCTGTATGTTCTTGTCCCATAAATCCCATATGTCCATGTCCCAGGGATCCTGTATGTCCTTGTCCCATAAATCCCATATGTCCATATCCCATGGATCCCATGTGTCCATGTCCCACAACTCCCAGTGCATCCACCTCCACAGCTCCCACATATCCACGTCCCATAGATCCCACGGATCTGTGACCCATGGATTCCATGGATCCACGTCCCACGGCTCCCACACATCCATATCCTATAGATCCCATGTGTCCAAGTCCCACAGCTCCCACATATCCATGTCCCACAGACCCCATGGATCCATGTCCCACAACCCCTCCTCACACACACCCACATCCCACAATCCCAACACATCCAGATCCCATAGATCCCATGGATCCATGTCTTGCAGCCCCTCCTCCCACATACCCATATCCCACACTTCCCACACATCCATATCCCCTAGATCCCACGCACCCACATCCCACAATCCCCACTCATCTACATCCCAGAATTCCCACTCATCCACATCCCAGAATTCCCACACATCCATGTCCCACAACTCCCACTCATCCACACCCCACAATCCCCACACACCCATATCCCAGAATTCCCACTAATCCATGTCCCACAACCCCCACACACCCACATCCCACACCCCCATGTCCCATAGCTCCCACACATCCATATCCCACAGATCCCACAGATCCCATAGATCCCATAGATCCCACACACCCATATCCCACAGATCCCACAGATCCCACAGATCCCACAGATCCCATAGATCCCATAGATCCCACAGATCCCACAGATCCCATAGATCCCATAGATCCCACACACCCATATCCCACAGATCCCATAGATCCCACACACCCACAGATCCCATAGATCCCACAGATCCCATAGATCCCACAGCTCCCACAGCTCCCAATCCCTCCCCCTCCCATCCCTCCTGCTCACCCCCATTCCTCCCCCACCCATCCCACCCCCGCCCAGCCCATGGGGACCCCCGAGGGTCCTGACCCCCCAGTTTCCCCCCCAGGAGGACAAGAAAATCCCACACGGCAACATCTCGGCCAAGAAGGTGCTGCTGGCCCGGGAGGGTGACGCGGCCGGGGGAACCCGCCGTTCATCAAGCTCAACGACCCCGGGGTCAGCGTCACCGTGCTGGCCAGGGACAGTGAGTGAGGGCTCTGGGGGGTCTGGGGGCGCTGAGCCCCCCGAGGGTGCTGAGCGGGGCTGTGTCCCCCCAGTGCTGCTGGAGAGGATCCCGTGGGTGGCCCCGGAGTGTGTCACCGACCCCAAGAGCCTGGCGCTGCCGGCCGACAAGTGGGGATTCGGGGCGACGCTGTGGGAGATCTTCAGCGGGGGGAACATGCCGCTGAGCCTGCTGGAGCCGCCCAGGGTGAGGCTGGGCTGTCCTGCTGGGTCCCGGAAATCCCAAATCTCCTTTCCTGTCCTGCTGGATCCCGGAAATCCCAGTTCTCCTTCCCTGTCCTGCTGGATCCCGGAAATCCCAGTTCTCCTTCCCCGTCCTGCTGGATCCCGGAAATCCCAATTCTCCTTCCCTGTCCTGCTGGATCCTGGAAATCCCAGTTCTCCTTCCCCGTCCTGCTGGATCCCGGAAATCCCAATTCTCCTTCCCCATCCCGCTGGATCCCTACTCTCCTTCCCCATCCTGCTGGATCCCAGCATTCCTGACCTATCCTGCTGGATCCCAATTCTCCTTCCCCAACCCACTGGATCCCAGCATTCCTGCTCCATCCTGCTGGATCCCAACTCTCCTTCCCTGTCCTGCTGGATCGCAGCATTTCTGACCTATCCCACTGGATCCCAGCATTCCTGACTCATCCCATTGTATTCTGACCATCCTGTCCCCTTCTGCTATCTCCCAACACTTCTTCCCTGCTCAGTTTCATCCCAATTCCCTCCCATCCCATCCCAAAATCCTGTCCCAAAATCTCATCCAATCTAAAAATGCCATCCCAAAATCCCATCCCCAAATCCCATCCCATCCCAAAAATGCCATCCCAGCTCCCATCCCATCCCATCCCATCCTATCCCATCCCATCCCATCCCATCCCAAAATCCCATCCTATCCAAAAATCCTATCCCACCTCATCCCTAAATCCCATCCCATCCCATCCCATCCAAAATCCCACCCCATCCCCATCCCATCCCATCCCATCCCATCCCATCCCATCCCAAAATCCCATCCCATCCCAAAATCCCATCCCAAAATGCCATCCCAAAATGCCATCCTATCCAAAAATCCCATCCCATCCCACCCCATCCCAAATCCCCTCCATTCCCCTTTAGCTCTCCCCACCCCAACCCCCGCTGTCCCACGTTCCCACAGAAGCTGGAATTCTACCGGAGCCACCAAGCCCTCCCTGTCCCCAAGTGGCCGGAGCTGGCCGCCCTGATTGCCCACTGCATGGACTACGAGCCACAGCGCCGGCCGGCCTTCCGCGGCCTCATCCGCGACCTCAACAGCCTCATCACCTCGGGTGAGCGGGGGGACATGGGGACATTGGGGACATTGGGGACAGTGGGGACAGTGGGGACATTGGGGACATGCAGGACATTGGGGACATTGGGGACATTGGGGACAACAGCCTCATCACCTTGGGTGAGCTGGGGGGACACTGGGGACACTGGAGACATTGGGGACACTGGGGACATGCGGGACATTGGGGACACTGAGGACATTGGGGACACTGGAGACACTGGGGACACTGGGGACACTGGGGACATGCGGGACATTGGGGACACTGAGGACATTGGGGACACTGGGGACATTGGGGGGGGGGGGGGGACACTGGGGACACTGGGGACATGCGGGACATTGGGGACACTGAGGACATTGGGGACACTGGGGACACTGGGGACATGCGGGACATTGAGGACACTGGGGACATTGGGGACAACAGCCTCATCACCTCGGGTGAGCGGGGGGACACTGGGCACACTGGGGACATTGGGGACACGGGGAACACAGAGGACATTGGGGACACTGGGGACATTGGGAACACAGGGGACATTGGGGACACTGGGGACACTGGGGACACTGGGGACACTGGGGACACTGGGGACACTGGGGACATTGGGGACATTGGGGACACTTGGGACATGGGACAGCCTCATGCACCTCGGGTGAGCCGGGGGGACATGGGGACACTGGGGACATGGGGACATTGGGGACACTTGGGACAACAGCCTCATCACCTCGGGTGAGCCGGGGGGACATGGGGACACTGGGGACATGGGGACACTGGGGACACTGGGGACATTGGGGACACTGGGGACATTGGGGACATTGGGCACAACAGCCTCATCACCTCCAGTGAGCCTGGGTGGGACACTGGGGATATTGGGGACACTGGGGACATTGGGGACACAGGGGACAACAGCCTCATCACCTCGGGTGAGCCCTGGGTGGGACATTGGGGACATCAGGGACATCGGGGACATCAGGGACATCGGGGACATTGGGGACAACAGCCTCATCACCTCCAGTGAGCCCTGGGTGGGGGGACACTGGGGACATTGGGGACATTGGTGACACAGGGGAGGGTGGGACACTGGTGACACTGGGGACACTGGGGACACAGCCAGGCCTCACCGCCCTGCTCCCGCAGACTATGAGCTGCTGTCGGATCTGTCCCCGGCGGAGGTGACACCGCGGGATGGCTTTTGGGGTCACGACTCGCTGGCGGTCAGCAGTGACCCCGAGCACTTCCAGGAGAGACACCTCAAGTACATCTCGCTGCTGGGCAAGGTGGGGTGCAGGAGGACCCCAAAATCGGCCAGGGGGGACCCCAAAATCAGCACGGGGAGACCCCAAAATCGGCGGGAGACCCCAAATTCAGCTGGAGGAGACCCCAAAATCAGCCCAGACCCTCTTCCCTTCCCTAATCCCATATCCCTCGGGGACCCTTCGGGGATGATATAAATTTCCTGGCTGAGCTGGGAAACAAATCCCAAAAATCCCTCTCTGATTGGGATTTGGGGAGGGATAACCAGCACTGGGAATGCAGGGAATGGGATACAAATTGCCTGGTTGTGCTGGGAAACAAATCCCTAAAATCTCTCTCTCTGTGGGATTTGGGAAATCCCTCTTCGTCTAGGATTTGGGGATTGGGATACAAATTCCCAGCACTGGGAATGTGGGGATTGGGATTCAAATTCCCTGATTGTACTGGGACACCAATCCCAAAAATCCCTCTCCGTGTGGGATTTGGGGAGGGATACAAATTCCCTGGCTGTGCTGGGAAGCAAATCCCAAAAAATCCCACTCTGTGTGGGATTTGGGGAGGGATAAAAGTTCTCTGGCTGTGCTGGGAAACAAATCCCAAAAATCCCTCTCCAAGTGGGATTTGGGGAGGGAAAACTGGCACTGGAAATGTGGGGATTGGGATACAAATTCCCTGATTGTGCTGGGAAACAAGTCCCAAAAATCCCTCTCCAATTGGGATTTGGGGAGGCATACAAGTTCTCTGGCTGTGCTGGGGAGCAAATCCCAAAAAATCCCACTCTGTGTGGGATTTGGAGAAGGTTAACAGGCACTGGGAATGTGGGGAGTAGGATAGAAATTCCCTGGTTGTGCTGGGAAACAAATCCCAAAAATCCCTCTCCATGTGGATGCAAATTGCCTGGCTGTGCTGGGAAAAAAAGTCCCAAAAATCCGAGTGGGATTTGGAGAGGGAAACCCCAAAGTCCCACCCCAATTCCCATATGCAGGGGAATTTCGGGAGCGTGGAGCTGTGCCGCTATGACCCCCTGGGGGACAGCACGGGCGAGCTGGTGGCCGTGAAGAAGCTGCAGCAGGATTCGGCCAAGGAAATTCGGGATTTCGAGCGGGAGATCCAAATCCTGCACTCGCTGCAGCACGAGTTCATCGTGCGGTACCGCGGGGTCTGCTACAGCCGCGGTGAGCGGGGATGGGGCGGGATGGGGTGGGAATGGGGTGGGAATGGGGTGGGAATGGGGTGGGAATGGGGTGGGAATGGGAGTGGGAATGGGATGGGAATGGGGATGGGATTGGGGATGGGAATGGGGTGGGAATGGGGTGGGAATGGGGATTGAATGGGGTGGGAATAGGGTGGGAATGGGGTGGGGATGGGGTGGGAATGGGAATGGGGTGGGAATGGGGTGGGGTGGGAATGGGAATGGGGTGGGAATGGGAATGGGATGGGATTGGGGATGGGATTGGGGATGGGAATGGGGTGGGAATGGGGATGGAATGGGGTGGGAATGGGAATGGGGTGGGAATGGGGTGGGAATGGGGATGGGAATGGGGTGGGAATGGGGTGGGGATGGGAATGGGAATGGGGCGGGAATGGGAATGGGAATGGGATGGGAATGGGGATGGGAATGGGATGGGAATGGGAATGGGAATGGGAATGGGATGGGAATGGGAATGGGAATGGGATGGGAATGGGGATGGGATTGGGATGGGAATGGGAATGGGAATGGGAATGGGATGGGAATGGGGTGGGAATGGGGTGGGGATGGGAATGGGAATGGGATGGGAATGGGAATGGGATGGGAATGGGGATGGGAATGGGATGGGAATGGGAATGGGAATGGGAATGGGATGGGAATGGGAATGGGAATGGGATGGGAATGGGGATGGGATTGGGATGGGAATGGGAATGGGAATGGGAATGGGATGGGAATGGGGTGGGAATGGGGTGGGGATGGGAATGGGATGGGAATGGGAATGGGAATGGGATGGGAATGGGAATGGGATGGGAATGGGGATGGGATTGGGGATGGGAATGGGGTGGGAATGGGGATGGGAATGGGAATGGGATGGGAATGGGGATGGGAATGGGGTGGGAATGGGGTGGGGATGGGAATGGGAATGGGAATGGGAATGGGAATGGGAATGGGATGGGATTGGGTATGGGATTGGGGATGGGAATGGGGTGGGAATGGGATGGGGTGGGAATGGGAATGGGATGGGAATGGGAATGGGATGGGAATGGGATGGGATTGGGGATGGGATTGGGGATGGGAATGGGGATGGAATGGGGTGGGAATAGGGTGGGATTGGGGTGGGAATAGGGTGGGAATGGGGTGGGGATGGGGTGGGAATGGGGTGGGGATGGGGTGGGAATGGGAATGGGGTGGGAATGGGGTTGGGAATGGGGTGGGAATGGACAGGGAATAGGGCAGGGATGGGGCGGGAATGGGAATGGGAATGGGAATGGGAATGGGAATGGGAATGGGAATGGGGTGGGAATGGGATGGGAATGGGGTGGGATAGGGTGGGAATGGGAAAGGGGATGGGAATGGGAATAGGGTGAGAATGGGGATGGGAATGGGGTTGGGAATGGGGATGGGAATGGGGTTGGGAATGGGGTGGGAATGGGGTTGGGAATGGGGTGGGAATGGACAGGAATAGGGTAGGGATTGGGTGGGAATGGGGGTGGGAATGGGGCGGGAATGAGACTGGAATGGGGCGGGAAAGGGGCAGGGAATGGGGCTGGAATGGGGGAGAATGGGGATGGGGATGGGATGGGATGGGATGGGATGGGATGGGATGGGATGGGATGGGATGGGGTGGGAATGGGAATGGGAAAAGGAATGGGAATGGGGTGGGAATGGGGTGGGAATGAGGGAGAATGGGATGGGAATGGACAGGGAATAGGGCAGGGATGGGGCGGGAATGGGGTGGGAATGGGAATGGGATTGGGAATGGGAATAGGGCAGGGATGGGGTGGGAATGGGGAAGGGAATGGAGTGGGATGGGGTGGGATGGGGAAGGGAATGGGGTGGGAATGGAGTGGGAATGGGGATGGGAATGGACAGGGGATAGGGCAGGGATGGGGTGGGAATGGGAATGGGAATGGGAATGGGAATGGGATAGGGAATGGGAATGGGGTAGGAATGGGAATGGGATGGGGATGGGAATGCGGATGGGAATGGGGTGGGAATGGGGTGGGAATAGGGGAGAATGGGGCTGGAATGGGGATGGGAATGGGGCTGGAATGGGGCTGGAATGGGATTGGGAAGGGGGTGGGAATGGGAAAGGGAATGGAGTTGGCAATGAAACAGGGAATGGGGTGGGAATGGCGTTGGGAATGGGGCAGGAATGAAACAGGGAATGGGGTAGGATTGGGAAAGGGAATGGGGGAGAATGGGGTGGGAATGGGGCTGAGAATGGGGATGAGAAAGGGGTGGGAATGGGATTAGGGTGGGAATGGGATTAGGGTGGGAATTCGAATGGGGTGGGAATGGGATGGGTTGGGAATGGGAACGGGATGGGGTGGGAATGGGAATGGGCCGGGAATGGGGCTGGGAATGGGGTGGGAATAGGGATGGGAATGGGACAGGGAATATGGCAGAAATGGGGCAGGGAATGGGTTAGGAATAGGGGGGGAATGGGGTGGGAATGGGGAAGGGAATGGAGCAGGAATGGGGCAGGCAATGGGGGCGGGGAATGGGTTAGGAATGGGGGGGAGTGGGGTGGGAATGGGGCAGAGAATGGACGAGGAATGCGGCCGGGAGCAGTCAGTGATCCCCAATCCCAATCCCAATCCCAATCCCAATCCCAATCCCAATCCCAATCCCACTCCCGCCACCCCGCTGCCGGTGTGTCTCAGGGCTGCGCGGTTTGCGGCTGGTGATGGAGTTCCTGCCCAACGGCTGCCTGCGGGATTTCCTGCAGAAGAACCAAACCCGCCTCGAGCACAGGACGCTGCTCCTCTACGCCTGGCAGATCTGCAAGGTGGGGCCGGGGCGGGGACGGTGACAATGGGGAGCTGCTGTCCCGGGACAGTGACAATGGGGAGCTGCTGTCCCGGGACAGTGACAATGGGGGGCTGCTGTCTCTGGTTGGTGACAATGCGGGGCTGCTGTCCCGGGATGGTGGCAACAGGGGGCTGCTGTCCCGGGATGGTGACAATGGGGGCTGCTGTCCCGGGATGGTGACAGTGTGGGGTGCTGTCGGGATGGTGACAATGGGGGCTGTTCCGCGACAGTGACAATGGGGGGCTGCTGTCGGGATGGTGAAATGAGGGGCTGCTGTCCTGAGATGGTGACAATGGGGGCTGTGTCCCGGGATGGTGACAATGTGGGGCGCTGTCCGGGATGGTGAAATGGGGGGCTGCTGTCCCGGGACAGTGACAATGTGGGGCTGCTGTCTCTGGTTGGTGACAATGGGGGCTGCTGTCCCGGGATGGTGACAGTGTGGGGCTGCTGTCCCGGGATGGTGACAATGGGGGCGCTGTCCCGGGATGGTGACAATGCGGGGCGCTGTCCCTGGATGGTGACAATGCGGGGCTGCTGTCCCGGGACAGTGACAATGTGGGGCTGCTGTCCCGGGATGGTGGCACAGTGTGGGGCTGCTGTCCCGGGATGGTGACAATGGGGGGCTGCTGTCCCGGGACAGTGACAATGTGGGGCTGCTGTCCCGGGATGGTGACAGTGTGGGGCTGCTGTCCCTGGATGGTGACAATGTGGGGCTGCTGTCCCGGGATGGTGACAATCTGGGGCTGCTGTCCCTGGATGGTGACAACACGGGGCTGCTGTCCCGGGACAGTGACAATGTGGGGCTGCTGTCCCTGGATGGTGACAATGCGGGGCTGCTGTCGGGATGGTGAAGTGTGGGGCTGCTGTCCCGGGATGGGGCTGGAACGGTGCTGTGGGTCACTCAAGGGTCATTGTCCAGCCGGGATGACCCCCAGGGATGGTCACCCATGGGTCACGGTCCAGCTGGAATGAGCCATGGTCACCCATGAGTCACAGTCCAGCGGGATGACAGGGATGGTACAAGGTACGTCCAGCTGGAATGAGCCATGGTCACCCATGAGTCACAGTCCAGCCGGGATGAGCCCCCAGGGATGGTCACCCAAGGGTCACTGTCCAGCCAGGATGAGCCATGGTCACCCATGGGTCACTGTCCAGCCAGGATGAATCCCCAGGGATGGTCACCCAAGGGTACTGTAGAGGAGAGCCATGGTCACCCATGGGTCACTGTCCAGCCAGGATGAATCCCCAGGGATTGTCACCCATGGGTCACTGTCCAGCCAGGATGACCCTCAAAGGATTGTCACCCATGGGTGGCCGGCATGACCCCCCAGCGCCACTCCCCGCTGGTCACCCACCCCGGGTGACAGTCCGGTGTCCCCGCCGCCTCCCGCAGGGCATGGAGTACCTGGGCGAGCGGCGCTGCGTGCACCGCGACCTGGCGAGCAGGAACATCCTGGTGGAGAGCGACAGCCACGTCAAGATCGGCGACTTCGGGCTGGCCAAGCTGCTGCCGCACGACAAGGACTACTACGTGGTGCGGGAGCCCGGCCAGAGCCCGGTCTTCTGGTGAGGGGAGGGGCGGAAAGGGCTGGAATTCGGATGGAATTCGGATGGAATTGTGGATGGAATTTGGCTGGAATTGTGGCTGGAATTAGGCTGGAATTAGGCTGGAATTCGGCTGGAATTCAGCTGGAATTATGGCTGGAATTGTGGCTGGAATTAGGCTGGAATTCGGCTGGAATTGCGGCTGGAATTCGGCTGGAATTCTGCTGGAATTCGGCTGGAATTGCGGCTGGAATTCGGCTCGAATTCCCACTGGAATTCGGCTGAATTTGGCTGGAATTGCAGCTGGAATTCCCGCTGGGATTCCGGGAGCTCAGCGCTCCTCTCCCGGCAGGTACGCTCCGGAATCGCTGGCTGACAACATCTTCTCGTGCTCCTCGGACGCCTGGAGCTTCGGCGTGCTGCTCTACGAGCTCTTCACCTACGGCTCCAAGAGCAGGAGCCCCTCGGAGGTGACTTCCCGGGGCGGGATCGGGGTCACTGCTGTCCCCAGGGCCACCCCGGTGGCTCAGGGGTGTCCCCGCGCCCGCAGGAATTCCTGCGGATGATGGGCAGCGGCAAGCCGGCGCAGATCATCTGCCTGCTGCTGGAGCTCCTCAAGGACAACCGGCGCCTGCCCAGCCCCGCGGGGTGTCCCGCCGAGGTGACAGCGCTGTCCCCGGGCTGTCCCCGAGGGTGGCCGAGGGTCCCCGCGGTGCCCTGATGGGCTGGCTGTGTCCCTTTGTCCCCAGGTGTTCGCGGTGATGATGAGCTGCTGGGCTTTCCTCCCCGCCGCCAGACCCACTTTTGGGGAGTTGGCCCCCAAAATCGAGGCGCTGCGGGATGGGAGGAGCAAAGCCCGGGGGTGACCCGCGCTGGGACCCCAGATCTGTCCCCAAACGGCCACGAGGACGCTTCCCTGTCCCCTCGCCCCGATTTCCCACAGCGCAAACCCTTTGGCTTTTCCCCTGCTCTCTCCACGGCAGAATTCAGCTTTATTTTATTAAAGTTCGGTCAATTTTATTAAAGTTCGGTCAATTCTATTAAAGTTTGGTCCGTTTTATCAAAGTTTGGTCAGTTTTCCTGCTGGGAGGAGGTCAGTGGGACATGTGGGGCAGGGAGGGGAGTGGGATGGAGCACCATGGGAATTCCCAGACCCTCGGGATCCACAGCCTCGTTCCCTGGAGCTCCGGACTGGGAGAAGGGAGTGGGATTTGCCGCTGGTTATCCCACAGCAGCCTGGACCCTTCTGCCCTGCCGAGACCCACAGATGCCCCAAAAGACCCCCTGGACCCCCAGCTGCAGATTCCAGTGGGACAGGGACACATCCATGGATTTTGGGTTCCTATCCAAGGTGGTGACACCATCCCAGAGTCACAAATTCCCCCACAGAGACCCCCTGGACCCCTCAGCTGCAGAATCCAGTGGGACAGGGATGGATCCATGGATTTTGGGTTCCCATCCAAGGTGGTGACACCATCCCAGAGTCACAAATTCCCCCTCAAAGACCCCCTGGACCCCTCACTGCAGACCCAGTGGGACAGAGATGGATTTTAGGTTCCTATCCAAGGTGGTGGCACCATTTCAGACCCACAAATCCCCCCTGGACCCCTCACTGCAGATTCCAGTGGGACAGGGATGGATCCATGGATTTTGGGTTCCCATCCAAGGTGGTGGCACCATCCCAGACCCACAAATTCCCCCACAGAGACCCCCTGGACCCCCAGCTGCAGAGCCCATGGGACAGAGATGAATTTTAGGTACCCATCCAAGGTGGTGGCACCATCCTGGAGTCACAAATCCCCTGGACCCCTCACTGAGGAATCCAGTGGGACAGGGATGGATCCATGGATTTTGGGTTCCCGTCCAAGGTGGTGACACCATCCCAGAGGCAGGAATTCCCCCACAAAGACCCCCTGGACCCTCCAGCTGCAGAACCCAGTGGGACAGAGATGGATTTTAGGTTCCCATCCAAGGTGGTGGCACCATCCCAGACCCACAAATTCCCCTCAAACCCCCTGGACCCCCAGCTGCAGAATCCAGTGGGACAGGGATGGATCCATGGATTTTGGGTTCCCATCCAAGGTGGTGGCACCATCCCAGACCCACGAATTCCCCCACAGAGACCCCCTGGACCCCCACTGCAGACCCAGTGGGACAGAGATGGATTTTGGGTACCCATCCAAGGTGGTGGCACCATCCTAGAGTCACAAATTCCCCCTCAGAGACCCCTGACCCCCAGCTGCAGACCCAGTGGGACAGGGACGGATCCATGGATTTTGGGTTCCTGTCCAAGGTGGTGGCACCATCCCAGAGTCAGGAATTCCCCCACAAGAGACCCCCTGGACCCTCCAGCTGCAGACCCAGTGGGACAGAGATGGATTTTGGGTTCCCATCCAAGGTGGTGGCACCATCCCAGACCCACAAATTCCCCTCGACCCCCTGGACCCCCAGCTGCAGAATCCAGTGGGACAGGGATGGATCCATGGATTTTGGGTCCTTATCCAAGGTGGTGGCACCATCCCAGACCCACAAATTCCCCCACAAATTCCCCTACAAAGACCCCTTTGACCCCTCACTGCAGACCCAGTGGGACAGGGACAGCTCCAGGCCGTCCCTCCCCAAGGCAGTGCCGCCACCCCACATCCCTCTGTGTCCCCAAAAGCCACCAACCTCCCCAGAGACACCCCAGAGCCCCCCAGTCCCCAGTGCCACCCCCACCGGAGCTGGGAACACCCCAGTGACCCCATTACCCCGTGGGGATTCTCCCCTGGGGTGCCATTTGCCCCCCAACCCTTTTTCCCACCCCAAACCCCCAGAGGGCTCTGCCCGGCCCTGCCTCAGTTTCCCCTCTGGAGGAGCTGCTGGTGCTGTTTGTGAGGAGCCCTGGGAGACTGCTGGGGTGGGATGGATTGGGATTTTGGGATTTTGGGATTTTGGGATTTTGGGATGGGGTTTGGAAGGGATTGGGATGGGATGGGATTGGGATGGGATTGGGATGGGATTTTGGGATGGGATTGGGATTGGGATGGATTGGGATGGGATTTTGGGATGGGATTGGAATTGGGATGGGATGGGATGGAATCCATGGGATTGGATTGGGATGGGACTAGGATCCATGGGATGGGGATGGGATTTTGGGATTTTGGGATTTGGGTATCCCCAAACCCCCAGAGGGCACAGCCTGGCCCTGCCTCAGTTTCCCCTCTGGAGGAGCTGCTGGTGCTGTTTGTGAGGAGCCCTGGGAGACTGCTGGGGTGGGATGGATTGGGATTGGGATTTTGGGATTTTGGGATTTTGGGATGGATTGGGATTGGGATTTTTGGATGGGATGGGATGGGGATGAGATGGAGATGGGATTGGAATTGGGATGGGATTGGGATGGGATTTTGGGATTTTGGGATGGGATTGGGATGGGACTGGGATTGTAACTGGGATGGGATGGGATGGGATGGATTGGGATGGGATTTTGGGATTTTGGGATTTTGGGATTTTGGGATTTTGGGATGGGATTGTAACTGGGATGGGATGGGATGGAATCCATGGGATGGGATTTGGGTATGGGACTGGGATGGGATGGAATCCATGGGATGGGATTTGGGTATGGGACTGGGATCCATGGGATGGGATGGGATTTGGGGATGGGATGGGATTGGGATGGGATTTGGGGATTTTGGGATGGGAAGGGATTGGGATTGGGATGGGATGGAATGGGATGGGATGGGAGGGGGGGTGGGATTGGGATGGGGATTGATTGGGATTGGGATGGAATGGAATGGAATGGAATGGAATGGAATGGAATGGAATGGAATGGGATGGAAAGGGATGGGATGGGATGGGATGGGATGGGATGGGATTGGGATGGGATTGGGATGGGGATTGATTGGGATTGGGATTGGGATGGAATGGAATGGAATGGAATGGAATGGAATGGAATGGGATGGGATGGGATGGAAAGGGATGGGATGGGATGGGATGGGATGGGATGGGATGGGATGGGATGGGATGGGATGGGATGGGATGGGATGGGATGGGATGGGATGGGATTGGGGTGGGATGGGATGGGATTGGGATGGGCACGGGGTGGGATTCTGACGCGCACCACAGCAGGATGGGATCAGGCACCCGCAGCAGCATCAGCGGCGAGCAATTAACCAGCAAACAAATTAGAAAATAAAACGTTTAATAAAAGAGCAGCTCCTGCTCCCTTCACAGCACAGGGGGATGGCAGGGAGCAGGAGGTGACACGGGGACACAGAGCCACACAGAGAGGGGACAGCGACGGGACGAGGGCGAAGAGGAGGAAGATGAGGATGAGGAGGAGTCCATCCAGCCTCCATCAAGGTTTCCAAGTTCACCCAGCCGGGCTGGGGGCTCGGGGGGTCCGGGGGGCCTGGGGTCACCTCAGGACCCTGCCAGGTAAATCCCTGCGGAGGGACAGGACAGGGAGCAGGGAGGGCAAAGCCATTCCGGACGGGAATTTGGGGAGAAAATTTGGGGGGAAAAATTTGGGGAGAAAATTTGGGGAGAAAATCTGGGGAGAAAATTTGGGGAGAAAATTTGGGGGGAAAGGGGGTTTGGGGGGAAATTTGGGGGGAAAATTTGGGGGGAAAGGGGGTTTGAGGGGAAATTTGGGGAGAAAATTTGGGGGGAAAGGGGGTTTGGGGGGAAATTTGGGGAGAAAATTTGGGGAGAAAATTTGGGGGGAAAGGGGGTTTGAGGGGAAAATTTGGGGAGAAAATTTGGGGAGAAAATTTGGGGAGAAAATTTGGGGGGAAAGGGGGTTTGGGGGGGGAAATTTGGGGGGAAATTTGGGGGCAAAGGGGGTTTGAGGGGAAATTTGGGGAGAAAATTTGGGGGGAAAGGGGGTTTGGGGGGGAAATTTGGGGAGAAAATTTGGGGAGAAAATTTGGGGGGAAAGGGGGGTTTGAGGGGAAAATTTGGGGAGAAAATTTGGGGAGAAAATTTGGGGAGAAAATTTGGGGGGAAAGGGGGTTTGGGGGGAAATTTGGGGGGGAAATTTGGGGGCAAAGGGGGTTTGAGGGGAAATTTGGGGAGAAAATTTGGGGGGAAAAGGGGGTTTGGGGGGAAATTTGGGGAGAAAATTTGGGGGGAAAAGGGGGTTTGGGGGGAAATTTGGGGAGAAAATTTGGGGAGAAAATTTGGGGAGAAAATTTGGGGAGAAAATTTGGGGGGAAAGGGGGTTTGGGGGAAAATTTGGGGAGAAAGGGGGTTTGGGGGGATATTTGGGGGGAAATTTGGGGGGAAAAAGGGTTTGGGGGGAAATTTGGGGGAAAATTTGGGGGGAAAAAGGGTTTGGGGGGAAATTTGGGGAGAAAATTTGGGGAGAAAATTTGGGGAGAAAATTTGGGGGGAAAGGGGGTTTGGGGGGAAATTTGGGGGGAAAGGGGGTTTGGGGGGAAATTTGGGGAGAAAATCTGGGGGGAAAGGGGGTTTGGGGGAAAATTTGGGGGGAAATTTGGGGGGGAAAGGGGGTTTGGGGGGAAATTTGGGGGGAAAGGGGGTTTGGGGGGAAATTTGGGGGAAAATTTGGGGAGAAAATTTGGGGGGAAAGGGGGTTTGGGGGGAAATTTGGGGGGAAAATCTGGGGGGAAAGGGGGTTTGGGGGGAAATTTGGGGGGAAATTTGGGGGGAAAGGGGGTTTGGGGGGAAATTTGGGGGGAAATTTGGGGAGAAAATTTGGGGGGAAAGGGGGTTTGAGGGGAAATTTGGGGGGAAATTTGGGGGGAAAGGGGGTTTGGGGGGAAATTTGGGGGAAAATTTGGGGGGAAAGGGGGTTTGGGGGGAAATTTGGGGAGAAAATTTGGGGGGAAAAGGGGTTTGGGGGGAAATTTGGGGGAAAATTTGGGGGGAAAAAGGGTTTGGGGGGAAATTTGGGGGAAAATTTGGGGGGAAAGGGGGTTTGGGGGGAAATTTGGGGAGAAAATTTGGGGGGAAAGGGGGTTTGGGGGAAAATTTGGGGAGAAAATTTGGGGAGAAAATTTGGGGGGAAAGGGGGTTTGGGGGGGAAATTTGGGGGAAAATTTGGGGGGAAAGGGGGTTTGGGGGGAAATTTGGGGGAAAATTTGGGGGGAAAGGGGGTTTGGGGGGGAAATTTGGGGAGAAAATTTGGGGGGAAAGGGGGTTTGGGGGGGAAATTTGGAGGGGAAATTTGGGGGGAAAGGGGGTTTGGGGGGAAAATTTGGGGAGAAAGGGGGTTTGGGGGAAATTTGGGGAGAAAATTTGGGGGAAAATTTGGGGGGAAAAGGGGGTTTGGGGGGTGGGATGGGTGGGGAGCCTGTGCCCCCCGGGATTTTGGGGAGCAGGGATGGGATCTGCTGGGAAGGGATCTCGGCACCGAGTGGGGAGGGACCCCAAAGAGCAGGGAAAGGACCCTAAATACCCCAGGAAGGGACCCTGAGCACCCCAAAGAGTGGGGAAGGACCCTAAATACCCCAAAGAGCAGGAGAGGACCCCAGGGAGTAGGGCAAGGTCCCCTAAGGACCCCAGGGAAAGGACCCCAAACACCCCAAAGAGTAGGGAAGGAACCCTAAATAACCCAGGAAAGGGACCCCCAGGCACCCCAAAGAGTAGGAAAAGTACCCAAAGATGAGGAAAAGGACCCTAAGTACCCCAGGGAAGGGACCCTGAGGACCCCATGGGGAAGTAAAGGGAACTTATGCACCCCAAAGAGCAGGGAAAGGACCCTAAAAATGCCAGGAAGGGACCCTGAGCACCCCAAGGAACAGGGAAAGGACCCTAAATTCCCTAGAGAAGGGACCCCAAGCACCCCAAAGAGCACAAAAAAGACCCCAAATATCCCAGAAAGGAACCCCAAGCACCCCAGGAAAGGCACCCTGAGCACCCCAGGGAACAGGGAAAGGACCCTAAATACCCCAAAGAGCAGGGATGGGACCCTCTGCACCCTAAAGAACAGGGAAAGGACCCAAAGAGCAGGGGAAGGACCCTAAATACCCCAGGAAGGAACCCCAAGCACCCCAGGAAAAGCATCCCAAGCACCCCAAAGAGCACAAAAAGGACCCCAAACACCCCAGGAAGGAACCCTGAGCACCCCAGGAAAAGGATCTTGTACACCCCAAAGAGCAAGGAAAGGACCCTAAGCACCCCAAAGAGCAGGGAAAGGACCCTAAATACCCCAGGAAAGGGACCCTGAGCACCCCAAGGAACAGGGAAAGGACCCCAAGTACCCCAGGGAAGGGACCCCAAGCACCCCAAAAAGCACAAAAAGGACCCTGAGCACCCCAAAGAGCACAAAAATGACCCCAAACACCCCAGGAAGGAACCCCAAGCACCCCAGAAAAAGGACCCTGAGCACCCCAGACCCCCAGAGATGAGGAGAAGACCCCACACCCCCAAACCCACATCTCAGGACCCCAACCCCACCCCATACCTGTGGCAAACCTCTTCTTGACCAGCGACATGCGGTAGCCGCTGCCGGCCAGCTCCACCTCCACGCCGGACAGCGTGCTGCCCTCGCTGCTGAACTGGGCAGCCACCGGACTGGGCTTACTGGGACCAGTAAGCGGCTCCCAGCTGGCCGACAGGCGGCCACAGCCTGGGGGGACAGCAGGGGTTTGGGGGTCAGGGTCACCCCGTTGTGCCCGTGTCACCTGGGAAGGGTGGGTGTGAGCTCACCTGCCTGCCCTGGGGCTCCAGGGATGTCCAGAAGCTTCCAGAGGAGTCGTTTCTCCTCCAGGTTCCTGTTGGGGTGAGGGAGGTGGTGAAGTTCTTTGTGGATCTCAAAATCCACCCTGGTGCTCAAGTTCTCAGAGACCCCAAAATCCACCCTGGTGCTCAAGTTGTCAGCCCAAAATCCACCCTGCTCCTCAAGTTCTCAGAGACCCCAAAATCCACCCTGGTGCTCAAGTTGCCAGAAAGCCCAAAATCCACCCTGGTGCTCAAGTTCTCCACAGACCCCAAAATCCACCCTGGTCCTCAAGTTCTCCAGAGACCCCAAAATCCTACCCTGGTCCTCGAGTTCTCCATGGATCCCAAAATCCACCCTACCCTCAAGTTTCAAGACCCCAAAATCCACCCTGGTCCTCAAGTTCTCCATGGATCCCAAAATCCATCCTGCTCCTCAAGTTCTTTAAAGATCCCAAAATCCATCCTGGTCCTCAAGTTGTCCAGAGATCCCAAAATCCACCCTGGTCCTCAAGTTCTCCATGGATCCCAAAATCCACCCTGGTCCCCAAGTTCTCCATGGATCCCAAAATCCACCCAGGTCCTCAGGTTCTCTAAGGATCCCAAAATCCATCCTGGTCCTCAAGTTCTTCATGGATCCCAAAATCCACCCTGGTCCTCAAGTTCTTTAAAGATCCCAAAATCCATCCTGCTCCTCAAGTTCTCTAAAGATCCCAAAATCCACCCTGGCCCTCAAGTTCTCTAAGGATCCCAAAATCCACCCTGGTCCTCAAGTTGTCAGAGATCCCAAAATCCTCCCTGGTCCTCGAGTTCTCCATGGATCCCAAAATCCACCCTGGTCCTTGAGTTCTCCACGGATCCCAAAATCCACCCTGCTCCTCAAGTTCTTTAAAGATCCCAAAATCCACCCTGGTCCTCAAGTTCTTCAAAGATCCCAAAATCCATCCTGCTCCTCAAGTTCTCCATGGATCCCAAAATCCACCCTGGTCCTCAAGTTCTCTAAAGATCCCAAAATCCACCCTGGTCCTCAAGTTCTTCATGGATCCCAAAATCCACCCTGGTCCTCAAGTTCTTTAAAGATCCCAAAATCCACCCTGGTCCTCAAGTTCTTCATGGATCCCAAAATCCACCCTGGTCCTCAAGTTCTCTAAGGATCCCAAAATCCACCCTGGTCCTCAAGTTGTCAGAGACCCCAAAATCCTCCCTGGTCCTCAAGTTCTCCATGGATCCCAAAATCCACCCTGGTCCTCAAGTTCTCTCACCCCATTAAGCCCCAGAACCCCATATCCTTTCCTCCCACCCCATATCCTTTCTCTCCCACCCCATTAAGCTCCACAACCCCAGATTCTTTCTCTCCCACCCTTGAGGGTTTTTGGGACCCCAGACCCTACATTTCCCACCCCATTAAGCTCCAGAACCCCATATCCTTTCTCTCCCACCCCATACCTTTCCTCTCCTACCCCACATCCTCTCTCCCACCCCATATCCTCTCTCCCACCCCATACCCTTCCTCTCCCACCCCATACCCTTCCTCTCCCACCCCATATCCTCTCTCCCACCCCATATCTTTCCCTCCCACCCCATTAAGCCCCAGAACCCCATATCTTTCTCTCCCACCCCATATCTTTCTCTCCCACCCCATTAAGCTCCAGAACCCCAAACCCTCCATCTCCCACCCTGTGAAGGTTCAGGACCCCAAACCCTCCATCTCCCACCCCATTAAGCTCCAGCACCCCATATCTTTCTCTCCTACCCCATATCCTCTCTCCCACCCCATATCCTCTCTCCCACCCCATACCCTTTCTCTCCCACCCCATATCCCTCTCCTACCCCAGATCCTCTCTCCCACCCCAGATCCTTTCTCTCCCACCCCATTAAGCTCCAGCACCCCATATCTTTCTCTCCCACCCCATATCTTTCTCTCCCACCCCATATCTTTCCCTCCCACCCCATTAAGCTCCAGCACCCCATATCTTTCTCTCCCACCCCATACCCTCTCTCCCACCCCATATCTTTCTCTCCCACCCCATATCCTTTCTCTCCCACCCCATATCCTCTCTCCCACCCCATTAAGCCCCAGAACCCCATATCTTTCTCTCCCACCCCAGATCCTTTCTCTCCCACCCTATGGAGATTCAGAACCCCATATCTTTCTCTCCCACCCCATTAAGCTCCAGAACCCCATATCCTCTCTTCCACCCTATATCCTCTCTCCCACCCCAGATCCTTTCTCTCCCACCCCATATCTTTCCCTCCCACCCCATTAAGCCCCAGAACCCCATACCCTGCATTTCCCACCCCATATCCTTTCTCTCCCACCCCATTACCCGAACCCCATATCCTCTCTTCCACCCTATATCCTCTCTCCCACCCCATATCCTTTCTCTCCCACCCCATATCTTTCCCTCCCACCCCATTAAGCCCCAGAACCCCATACCCTGCATTTCCCACCCCACATCCTCTCTCCCACCCTATATCCTCTCTCCCACCCCATATCCTTTCTCTCCCACCCCACATCCTCTCTCCCACCCCACAAGCCCATCCCGTTACCAGCTGGCGGCCGGCTGCAGGCGCAGGTTGCCCAGCGGCTCCTCGAGGGGCAGCAGCACGTGCACGTTGGCCAGCGGCACGGGCAGCGCCAGCGCCGCGCCGTTGTAGCCGTAGTCCACGGTGACACGGGTGACACCGGGACAGCAGTCCCAGCGCACGCTGAGCCGCAGCGGGGCCGAGCCGGGCCCGGAGCGGGAGAACTGCGGGGACGGGGACGGGGACACTGAGAGAGGGGTGGGGACAGCTGAGAGAGGGGTGGGGACACTGAGAGAGGGGGTGGGGACATTGAGAGGGCTGGGGACACTGAGAGAGGGCTGGGGACACTGAGAGAGGGCTGGGGACATGGAGAGAGGCTGGGGACACTGAGAGAGTGTTGGGGACACTGAGAGAGGGCTGGGGACACTGAGACACTGCTGGGGACACTGAGAGAGGGCTGGGGACATGGAGAGAAGGCTGGGGACACTGAGAGTGCTGGGGACAGTGAGAGAGGGCTGGGGACATTGAGAGAGGGCTGTGGCCACTGCTGGGGACATGGAGAGAAGGCTGGGGACATTGAGAGAGTGCTGGGGACACTGAGAGAGGGCTGGGGACACTGAGAGGGCTGGGGACATTGAGAGAGGGCTGGGGACATTGAGAGAGGCCTGGGGACATCGAGAGTGCTGGGGACATTGAGAGAATGATGGGGACACTGAGAGAGGGCTGGGGACACTGAGAGCCTGCTGGGGACACTGAGAGTGCTGGGGACATCGAGAGAGGGCTGGGGACACTGAGAGAGGGCTGGGGACATGGAGAGGGCTGGGGACATTTAGAGAGTGTTGGGGACAGTGAGAGAGTGTTGGGGACACTGAGAGAGGGCTGGGGACACTGAGACACTGCTGGGGACACTGAGAGAGGGCTGGGGACAGTGAGAGAGGGCTGGGGACATGGAGAGAAGTGCTGGGGACATTGAGAGTGCTGGGGACATTGAGAGAGTGGTGGGGACAGTGAGAGAGGGCTGGGGACCCTGAGACACTGCTGGGGACATCGAGAGTGCTGGGGACATTGAGAGAGTGATGGGGACAGTGAGAGAGTGACTGGGGACACTGAGAGAGGTCTGGGGACACTGAGAGTGCTGGGGACATTGAGAGAGGGCTGGGGACATCGAGAGGGCTGGGGACACTGAGAGAGGGCTGGGGACACTGAGAGAGGGCTGTGCCCTGCTGGGGACATCGAGAGAGTGCTGGGGACACTGGAGAGGGGGGGAGGAGTGGGGCACTGAGAGAGGGCTGGGGACATGGAGAGAGGGCTGTGCCCTGCTGGGGACACTGAGAGAGGGCTGGGGACAGTGAGAGAGGGCTGGGGACATGGAGAGAGGGCTGGGGACATGGAGAGAGGGCTGTGCCCTGCTGGGGACATCGAGAGAGGGCTGGGGACATGGAGAGAGTGATGGGGACATCGAGAGTGCTAGGGACATCGAGAGAGGGCTGGGGACACTGAGACACTGCTGGGGACACTGAGAGAGGGCTGGGGACAGTGAGAGAGGGCTGGGGACAGTGAGAGACTGCTGGGGACAGTGAGAGACTGCTGGGGACATTTAGAGAGTGCTGGGGACATTGAGAGAGGGCTGTGCCCTGCTGGGGACATCGAGAGAGGGCTGGGGACAGTGAGAGAGGGCTGGGGACACTGAGAGTGATGGGGACATCGAGACACTGCTGGGGACACTGAGAGAGGGCTGGGGACATGGAGAGAGTGCTGGGGACACTGAGAGTCTGATGGGGACATCGAGAGTGCTGAGGACACTGAGAGGGCTGCAGACACTGAGAGAGGGCTGGGGACATCGACAGACTGCTGGGGACACTGAGAGAGGGCTGGGGACATCCAGAGAGTGCTGGGGACACTGAGACACTGCTGAGGACACCAACAGCCTGCTGGGGACACAGAGACACTGCTCTGCCCAGGGTGATGGCTGGTGGGTTTTTATACCCTTTTTATATTTTATATTAAATAGTAATTTTTTTATCCCCTTTTTCTACATTTTTATGCCCACTTTATACATTTTAATGCCCATTTAATATCCTTTTTTATACCTTTTTATGCCCTTTTCCCCTTTCTATTTCATATTTTTATCACTTCATTTATTGAGTTCCTCACTGAGAAATTTTAGTTAAATACCCTAATTTGTGAAATCTATGAAAGTTGTATATGCATTGTATGGGGTGAGCTTATTGTGTTTCCACTTTGATGAAATTAAAATCCCATTAAAAACCGAAACAATAATATTAAATAAATAAAAATAAAATAAATATGAAAAAAAAATTTAGAAATAATATTAAAAAATAAATATAAAAATAAATAATAAATAATAATAATAAATAAATAATAAAAATAAATAATAAAAGTAAATAATAACGATAAAAACAATAAATAAATAATAATAAATAATAAATATCAAATAATTAAATAAAAATAAATAATAAAAAATAAAAATAAGTAATAAATAATAAAATAACAACTATAAAGCAAGAAATAAATAATAAATAATAAATAATAAATAATTAAATAAAAATAAGAAATAAATAATAAAAAAATAAAAATAAAAATAAAAACTAAATAATAAATATAAAAAATAAATAATAAAGAATAAATAAAATAATAAATAACAAGTAATAAATAATATCATAAAAATAAGAAAGAAAGAATAAAAATAAGAAAGAAAGAATAAAAATAAATAACCAATAATAAGAATAAATGATAAATATAAAATAATAAATAACAAATAATATCATAAAAATAACAAAAAATAAAAAATATCATAACAATAATAAAACAATTCAAAATAAAATAAAATCAAACAAATAATATCTCATTTTCCCATTCCTACTGCATCGATAATATAATAATAAATATAATAAAAACATAATAAAAAATAATAAGAAATAATAAAAAATAATAAAAGATAATAAAAAATAAAAAAATCTCATTTTCCCATTCCCGCAGCACGGATTTCCCATGTTTCCCACCCAAGCTCACCTGGTACTTGAGCAGAGGCACGTTGTAGTAGGGAGCAGCAGGACTGTGCTCAGCCTGTCTCTGCAGCTGGCCGGTCAGCGCCGTCATGTTCAGCCAGAAGTCCTTGGTGCTGGGGTCACTCTGGGAGGGGTCGCTGCGGGGGGGGGAGCCCCCAAATTTGGAACCCCGAAAACCCCGGAATTTGGTACCCCAAAAACCCAGAACCCCAAAATTTGGAACCCCAAAACCCCAAAATTCGGCACCCTGGAACCCTGAAATTTGGCACCCCAAACCCCCAGAACCCCAAAATTCGGAACCCCAAAAACCTCAAAACCCTGAAATTTGGAACCCCAGAACCCCGAAATTTGGCACCCCAAAAACCCCAGAACCTCAAAATTTGGCACCCCAAAACCCCGGAACCCCAAAACTCAGTACCCTGGAACCATAAAACTCAGAACCCCAGAACCCCGAAATTTGTCACCCTGAAACCCCAAAATTCGGCACTCCAGAACCCCGGAACCCCGAAACGGGGCACCCTTGAATGCCTGGAACCCCAAAACTCTGCACCCCGGAACCCCAGAACCCCGAAATTCAGCACCCTGGGACCCCAGAACCCTGGTCCCCCCAGGCTCCTCCTGTACCCCAAAACCAGCCCCTCATCACTGCACCCACTCCCTCCCAGGCTGTCCCCCGCTGTCCCCTCACTGTCCCTTCTCTATCCCCTCACTGTCCCCTCGGTATCCCCCGCTGTCCCCTGCTGTCCTCAGCTGTCCCCTCTCTATCCCCTCGCTGTCCCCGTGCTGTCCCCTCATTGTCCCTCGCTGTCCCCCCACTGTCCCCCCGCTGTCCCTCGCTATCCCCTCGCTGTCCCCTCCCTGTCCCCCCGCTATCCCTCCCTGTCCCCTCGCTGTCCCCAGCTGTCCTCTCGATATCCCCTCATTGTCCCTTGCTATCCCCCCGTTGTCCCCCACTGTCCCCCCGCTATCCCCCGCTATCCCCTCATTGTCCCTCGCTGTCCCCCCGCTGTCCCCTCTCTATCCCCCAGCTGTCCCCTCGCTATTCCCTCTATCCCTTCTCCATCCCCTCCCCGTCCCCCCGCTATCCCCCCGTTGTCCCCTCTCTATCCCCACGCTGTCCCCCCGCTATCCCCCCACTGTCCCCTCCTTGTCCCCTCTCTATCCCCCAGCTGTCCCCTCGCTATTCCCTCTATCCCTTCTCCATCCTCTCAGCGTCCCCCCGCTATCCCTCACTGTCCCCTCTCTATCCCCCCGTTATCCCTCGCTGTCCCCACGCTGTCCCCTCACTGTCCCCTCTCTATCCCCTCCCTGTCCCCCCGTTATCCCTCGCTGTCCCCCCCGCTATCCCCTCCCTGTCCCCTCACTGTCCCCCCGCTATCCCCCCGCTCTCCTCTCACTGTCCCCCCGCTGTCCCCCGCTGTCCCCTCGCTGTCCCCTCACTATCCCCTCATTGTCCCTCGCTGTCCCCCGCTGTCCCCTCGCTGTCCCCTCACTATCCCCTCATTGTCCCCCGCTGTCCCCTCGCTGTCCCCTCACTATCCCCTCATTGTCCCTCGCTGTCCCCCGCTGTCCCCTCGCTGTCCCCTCACTATCCCCTCATTGTCCCTCGCTGTCCCCTCCCTGTCCCCTCGCTGTCCCCGTGTCCCCGCGTGGCACACCTGTAGAGCAGCTCGGCGTTGGGCAGGAAGTGCTCGATGGCGGTGGCGTTGAGCAGGCGGAAGCTGAGCACGGGCGGCGCCGCGGGGCCGCTGAACACCCGCACGATCCCCGCCGGGAACGACATGGTTAACTCCCCTGTCACCTTCACCAGGCAGCTGCGGGGACAGGCCGAGGGTCAGGGGACAGCCCCGGGCGGGACACAGCGCAGGGGGACAGCTCCCTTGGGGACAGCACATCCTTCTTTAGCCCCACTCTTTGGGGACATCCCATCCTTCCTGAACCCCTTTTTTTGGGGACAATGCCACCCTTCCTGACCCCCACTCCTTGGGGACATCACATCCTTCTGAGACCCATTCCTTGGGGACATCCCATCCTTCCTGGGACCCTTCTCTTGGGGACAATCCCATCCTTCCTGAACCCCTTTTTTTGGGGACAATGCCACCCTTCCTGAGCCCCGTTCCTTGGGGACATCCCACCCTCCTTAACCCCATTCCTTGGGGACATCCCATCCTTGCTGAGCCCCTTTCCTTGGGGACATCCCACTCTTTCTAAGTCACTTCCCTTGGGGACATCCCACCCTTCCTGAACCCCTTTTTTTGGGGAAAATGCCACCCTTCCTGAGCCCCAATCCTTGGGGACACCCCACCCTTTCAGAGACCCTTGCCTTGGGGACATCCCACCCTCCTTCAGCCCAATCCTTGGGGACATCCCATCCTTCCTGATCTTCACTTCTTGGTGACATCCCACCCTTCCCGAACCCCTTTTTTTGGGGACAATGCTACCCTACCTGAGCCACAATCCTTGGGGACATCCCACCCTTCCTGAGCCCCATTCCTTGGGGACATCCCATCCTCATTAAACCCAATCTTTGGGGACATCCCATCTTTCCTGAGCCCCATCCCTTGGGGACAACGCCACCACTCCTTGGGGACATCTCCCCCTCCTTAAACCCAATATTTGGGGACATCCCATCTTTTCTGAGCCCCTTTCCTTGGGGACATCTCACCCTTTCTAAGTCACTTCCCTTGGGGACATCCCATCCTTCCTGAACCCCTTTTTTTGGGGACAATGCCACCCTTCCTGACCCCCACTCCTTGGGGACATCCCACACAACCCTTGGGGACAATCCCATCCCTGCTGATCCCCATTCCTTGGGGACATCCCATCCTTCCTGGGACCCTTCTCTTGGGGACAATCCCATCCTTCCTGAACCCCTTTTTTTGGGGACATCCCACCCTCCCTGAGCCCCGTTCCTTGGGGACATCCCATCCTTGCTGAGCCCCTTTCCTTGGGGACATCTCACCCTTTCTAAGTCACTTCCCTTGGGGACATCCCACCCTTCCTGAACCCCTTTTTTTGGGGACAATGCCACCCTTCCTGAGCCCCAATCCTTGGGGACACCCCACCCTTTCGGAGACCCTTGCCTTGGGGACATCCCACCCTCCTTCAGCCCAATCCTTGGGGACATCTGCCAGCCGCAGTCAACTGTCTTTGGTGACACCTCAGTGACACCCCGGTGACACCCCGGGGACACTCCGGTGACAAGCCAGTGACACCCCAGTGACACCCCGGGGACACCCTCGGTGACACCTCAGTGACACGCCGGTGACACACCAGTGACACCCTCGGTGACACCCTGGGGACACTCCGGTGACATGCCAGGGACACCCTGGTGACACCCCATTGACACCCTGGTGACACGCCGCTGACACCCTGGGGACACCCTGGTGACACCTTAGGGACACCCCGGTGACATCCCGGGGACACCCTGGGGACACGCTGGTGACACCCTGGTGACACCTTAGAGACACCCTGGTGACACCCTGGTGACACCTTAGGGACACCCTGGGGACACCTTGGGGACACCCTCGGTGACACCTCAGTGACACCCCAGTGACACCCCGGGGACACGCCGGGGACACCCTGGTGACACCCCGGGGACACCTTGGGGACACCCTGGTGACACCCTGGTGACACCCTGGTGACGCCTTAGGGACACCCCAGTGACACTCCGGTGACACGCTGGGGACACCCTGGTGACACTCCGGTAACACCCCGGTGACACCCCGATGACACCCTGGGGACACACCGGTGACACGCCGATGATACCCCGATGACACCGCAGTGACACCCTGGGGACACCTTAGGGACACCCTGGTGACACCCTTGGTGACACGCCGCTGACACCCTGGTGACACCCCAGTGACATCCTCGGTGACAACCCGGGGACACCCTCGGTGACACCCCAGTGACATGCCGGCGACACCCCGGTGACGCCCCAGTGACACCTTGGTGACACCCTAGGGACACCTTAGGGACACCCTGGTGACACCGTGGGGACACCCTGGGGACACCCCAGTGACACGCCGGTGACATGCTGGTGACACCCCAGTGACACCCCAGTGACACCCTGATGACATGCCAGTGACACCCTGGTGACACCTTAGGGACACCCTGGTGACACACCGGGGACACCCTGGTGACACCCCAGTGACATCCTCGGTGACAACCCGGGGACACCCTAGGTAACACCTCGATGACACCCTGGTGACACCTTAGGGACACCCCGGTGACATGCTGGGGACACCCTCGGTGACACCCCAGTGACACGCCGGTAACACCTCGATGACACGCCGGGGACACCCTGGGGACACCACGGGGACACCCTTGGTGACAACCTGGTGACACCCCACTGACACCCCAGTAACACGCCGGGGACACCCCGGGGACACCTTGGGGACATCTCGGGGACACCCCGGTGACACCCTCGGTGACACGCCACTGACACCCTGGTGACACCCAGGGGACACCCTGGTGACATGCCAGTGACACCCTGGGGACACCCCAGGGACACCTTGGTGACACCCTGGTGACACCTTAGGGACACCCTGGTGACACCCTGGGGACACCCCAGTGACATCCTTGGTGACACCCTAGGGACACCTTAGGGACACCCTGGTGACACCCTGGGGACACCCTGGTGACACCCCAGTGACATCCTCGGTGACAACCCGGGGACACCCTAGGTAACACCCCGATGACACCCTGGTGACACACCAGTGACACCCTGGTGACACCTTAGGGACACCCCGGTGACATGCTGGGGACACCCTCGGTGACACCCCAGTGACACGCCGGTAACACCTCGATGACACACCGGGGACACCCTGGGGACACCACGGGGACACCCTTGGTGACAACCTGGTGACACCCCACTGACACCCCAGTAACACGCCGGGGACACCCCGGGGACACCTTGGGGACATCTCGGGGACACCCCGGGGACACCCTCGGTGACATGCCGCTGACACCCTGGTGACACCCAGGGGACACCCTGGTGACATGCCAGTGACACCTTGGTGACACCTTAGGGACACCCTGGTGACACCCTGGGGACACCCCAGTGACACCTTGGGGACACCCTAGGGACACCTTAGGGACACCCCGGTGACACCCCGGTGACACCCGGTGACACCCGGTGACACGCCTGTCCCCCGCACCTGTCGGCGTCGCGGCCCTTGAAGTAGGCGTGCACGTACTCGGTGAAGGCGGTGGCTACCGGCAGCGAGTCCTGCGAGCCCAACACCACCGGGCTGGGGCCGCGGGACAGCCCTGGGGGCGAGCGGGGGTCAGGGGGCTGCGGGACCCCCAGAGCAACCCCAAATAACCCCGGGACCACCAGAGCAACCCCAAATACCTCCCGGGACCCCCAGAGAAACCCCAAATAACCCCGGGGAGCACCAGAGAAACCCCAAATATCCCCCGGGACCACCAGAGCAACCCCGAAATAAACCCGGGACCACCCCCCAAATAACCCCGGGACCACCAGAGAAACCCCAAAATAACCCCCAGTTCAACCCCAAATACCCCCCGGGACCACCAGAGTAACCCCAAAATAACCCCACGGGACCACCAGAGCAACCCCAAATATCCCCCGGGGCCACCAGAGCAACCCCAAAATAACTCCGGGACCCCCCGAGCAACCCCAAATACACCGGGACCACCAGAGCAACCCCAAATACCCCCCGGGACCCCCAGAGAAACCCCAAATAACCCCGGGGAGCACCAGAGAAACCCCAAATAACCCCCGGGACCACCAGAGCAACCCCAAATGCCCCCCGGGACCCCCAGAGCAACCCCAAAATAACCCCCAGTTCAACCCCAAATACCCCCGGGACCACCAGAGCACCCCAAAATAACCCCCGGGACCACCAGAGCAACCCCAAATACCCCGGGACCACCAGCCCACCCCCGGGACCCCCAGTGCACCCCAAAATACCCCCCGGGACCACCCTCCAAACCCCCCCCCGGACCCCCCCAAAACCCCCGGGACCACCCCCCAAACCCCCAAATCCCCCTCAGGACCCCCCAAAATCCCCCCGGCACCCCCCAAAACCCCCAGCCCACCCCCCAAAACCTCCTGGGTCCACCCCCGACACCCCCCGGGACCACCACCCAAAACCTCCCAAAACCCCCCGGAATCCCCCAAAAACCCCCGGGACCACCCCCAAACCCCCCAAATCCCCCTCAGGACCCCTCAAAATCCCCAGCCCACCCCCCCAAACCCCCCTCAGGACCCCTCAAAACCCCCGGGACCACCCCCAAACCCCCCAAACCCCCCCCCAAAACCCCCCGGGACCACCCCCCAAACCCCCCTCAGGACCCCCCAAAATCCCCAGCCCACCCCCCAAAACCCCCGGGACCACACCCCAAACCCCCCTCAGGACCCCCCAAAATCCCCAGCCCACCCCCCAAGCCCCCCTCAGGACTCCCCAAAACCCCCGGGACCACCCCCAACACCCCCCGGCACCACCACCCGAAACCTCCCAAAACCCCCCCGGAATCCCCCAAAACCCCCGGGACCACCCCCAAACCCCCCAAATCCCCCCGGGACCTCCCCCAAACCCCCCAAATCCCCCCGGGACCACCCCCAAACCCCCCAAATCCCCCTCAGGACACCCCAAATCCCCCTCAGGACCCCCCCAAAACCCCCCCAGGACCCCCCCCAAACCCCCCCCGGCACGCACCGAGCGCGGGCGGGGCTGCGGAGAAGAATCCTCGCTCGCCCAGGCTGGCGGGAGCAGAGTGCGAGGGGCCGCAGCTCCAGGAGGGCGAGGGGCTCAGCGAGCGAGACTGCGGGGGGGATTTGGGGCTCTGGGGGCTCTGCAGGGCACGGGTGGCACAGCCCGGCGTGGCTGTGTCCCCAAATCCTGTGTCCCCGGGTGCCCCTGAGCTCCCGAATCCTGGATCCCTGAATTCCCAAATCCTATATCCCTGCGTCCCCAAATCCTGTGTCCCTGTGTGCCCCTGAATTCCCAAATCCTATATCCCTGGATTCCCGAATCCTGCATCCCTGTGTGCCCCTGAATTCCCGAATCCTGGATCCCTGAATTCCCAAATCCTGCATCCCTGAATTCCCAAATCCTATATTCCCTGAATTCCCAAATCCTGCACTGCTGTGCTCCTGAATTCCCAAATCCTGCATCCCTGAATTCCCAAATCCGGGATCCCTGAATTCCCAAATCCTGCACTGCTGTATCCCTGAATTCCCAAATCCTATATTCCCTGGATTCCCAAATCCTGCACTGCTGTGCCCCTGAATTCCCAAATCCGGGATCCCTGAATTCCCAAATCCAGCACTGCTGTGCTCCTGAATTCCCACATTCTATATCCCTGCGTTCCCAAATCCTGCACTGCTGTATCCCTGAATTCCCAAATCCTATATTCCCTGCGTTCCCAAATCCCCTGTCCCTGTGTGCGCCTGAATTCCCACATCCTGGATTCCTGAATTCCCAAATCCTGCACTGCTGTGCTCCTGAATTCCCAAATCCTATATCCCTGTGTGCCTCTGAGTTCCCAAATCCTATATTCCCAGCGTCCCCAAATCCTATGTCCCTGTGTGCCCCTGAATTCCTGAATCCTGCATCCCTGAATTCCCAAATACTATATTCTCTGAATTCCCAAATCCTGCACTGCTGTGCCCCTGAATTCCCGAATCCTATATTCCCTGAATTCCCGAATCCTATATTCCCTGCGTTCCCAAATCCTGCACTGCTGTGCCCCTGAATTCCCAAATCCTGCATCCCTGAATTCCCAAATCCTATATTCCCTGAATTCCCGAATCCTGCATCCCACAATCCCTGCATGGCACAGCCTGGCATCGCTGCGTTCCCAAATCCTGTCCCCCCAAACCCCTCCCACGTGTCCCCAAGCCCTCCCGGTGTCCCCAAGCCCCTCCCTAGTGTCCCCAAGCCACCCCAGCTTGTCCCCAAGCCCCTCCCTAGTGTCCCCAAACCCCTCCCGGTGTCCCCAAGCCTCTCCCAGTGTCCCCAAGCCCCTCCCGGATGTCCCCAAACCCTTCTCAGTGCTCCCCCAGCCCTTCCCGGATGTCCCCAAGCCCTCCCGATGTCCCCAAGCCCCTCAAAACTTGTCCCCAATCCCCTCCCAGTGTCCCCAAGCCCCTCCCGCGTGTCCCCAGTCCCCTCCCTTTGGTGTCCCCAAGCCCCTCCCGGTGTCCCCAAGCCCCTCCAGCTTGTCCCCAAACCCCTCTCAATGCTCCCCCAAACCCCTCCCGGGTGTCCCCAAGCCCTCTCTAGTGTCCCCAATCCCCTCCCGCGGGTCCCCAAGCCCCTACAGCTTGTCCCCAAGCCTCTCCCGGATGTCCCCAATCCCCTCGCTGGTGTCCCCAAGCCACCCCAGCTTGTCCCCAAGCCCCTCCCGGGTGTCCCCAAGCCCCCCCCAGCGGGTCCCCAAGCCCCTCCCGATGTCCCCAAGCCCTCTCTAGTGTCCCCAAACCCCTCCCGTTGATCCCCAAGCCCCTCCCGGATGTCTTCAAGCATCTCCAAGCCCCTCCTGGTGTCCCCAAACCCCTCCCGTTGGTCCCCAAGCCCCTCCCAGTGTCCCCAACCCCTCCCGATGTCCCCAACGCCTCCCGGGTGTCCCCAAACCCCTCTCAGTGCTCCCCAAGCCCCTCCCGGATGTCCCCAAGCCCTCCCAGCGGGTCCCCAAGCCCCTCCAGCTTGTCCCCAACCCCTCCCGGATGTCCCCAAGCCCCTCCCGATGTCCCCAAACCCCTCCTGGTGTCCCCAAGCCCTCCCGGGTGTCCCCAAACGCCTCCCGGGAGTCCCCAAGCCCCCCGGCGGGTCCCCAAGTCCCCCCAGCTTGTCCCCAAACCCCTCTCAGTGCTCCCCCAACCCCTCCCGGATGTCCCCAAGCCCCTCCCGGGTGTCCCCAACCCCTCCCGGATGTCCCCAAGCCCCTCCCGGGTGTCCCCAACCCCTCCCGGTGTCCCCAAGCCCCTCCCGATGTCCCCAAACCCCTCCCGGTGTCCCCAAGCCCCTCCTGGTGTCCCCAAGCCCCTCCTGGTGTCCCCAAACGCCTCCCGGGTGTCCCCAAGCCCCGCGGCGGGTCCCCAAGTCCCTCCAGCTTGTCCCCAAACCCCTCTCAGTGCTCCCCCAAGCCCTCCCGGATGTCCCCAAGCCCCTCAAAACTTGTCCCCAAACCCCTCCCGGTGTCCCCAAGCCCCTCAAAACTTGTCCCCAATCCCCTCCCGGATGTCCCCAAGCCCCTCCCGGATGTCCCCAAGCCCCTCCTGGTGTCCCCAAACCCCTCCCGCGGGTCCCCAAGCCCCTCCCGGATGTCCCCAAGCCCCTCCCGATGTCCCCAAGCCCCTCCCGGATGTCCCCAAGCCCTCCCGATGTCCCCAAGCCCCCCGGCGGGTCTCCCAAGTCCCCCCAGTTTGTCCCCAAGCCCCTCCCGGGTGTCCCCAAACCCCTCCCGGATGTCCCCAAGCCCCTCCCGGGTGTCCCCAAGCCCCTCCCGGTGTCCCCAAGCCCCTCCCGGATGTCCCCAAGCCCCTCCCGGTGTCCCCAAGCCCCCCGCCCCGCACCAGGTCGCTGTTGCTGCCCGCCGCCGGCCCTGCCGGGGGTCGCTTGGCTCGGGAGCGGCGCGGGGGGGCGACGAGAGGGACATCGCGGGGGACAGCGCCGGGCCAGGCGGGGACAGCGTCTGGGGACAGCGGGGGGTGAGGGGACAGCCGCGACACGGCGGGAATCCCCAGCGAGGGGATCCAGAGGGGATGGGAGGTGGGTTTATGGGGTCGGCTCGGTTATGGGGTGGGGAATGGGGGAGAAGCTGGGGGGAATGGGAATAGAGTTTGGGGTGACGGGGCAAATTTAGGGCTTATGGGGTGGTAAAGTTAGGGGGAATGGGGGTAGAGTTGGGGGAACGGGAATAGAGTTTGGGGTGATGGGGGGACAGAGTTGGGGGGTAATGGGGGCGGAGTCGGGGTTATGGGGGCAGAATTCACAGTAATAGGGGCAGAGTTTGGGATTATGGGGGCAGAATTCACAGTAATAGGGCAGAGTTTGGGGTTATAGGGGTGCAGAGTTTGGGGTAATGGGGTGAAAGATTTGGGGGTTATAGGGGACAGATTTGGGGGTAATGGGGTGACAGATTTGGGGGTTATGGGGCAGAATTGAGGGTTATGGTGTGACAGATTTGGGGCTAATGTGGGGCACAGTTCAGGGGTTATGGGGACAGATTTAGGGCTTATGGGGCAGCAGGGTTAGGGTAATGGGGGGCAGAACTGGGGACAATGGGGGGCAGAGTTGGGGTAATGGGGGCAGAGTTGGGGTTATGGGGGCACAATTCACAGTAATGGGGCAGAGTTTGGGGTTATAGGGGTGCAGAGTTTGGGGCAATGGGGTGACAGATTTGGGGGTAATGTGGGGCACAGTTCAGGGGTTATATGGACAAATTTAGGGCTTATGGGGCGGCAAGGTTGGGGGAAATGGGGGGCAGAATTGGGGGACAGATTTGGGTGTTATGGGGGCGGAGTTGGGGTTATGGGGGCAAAATTCACAGTAATAGGGCAGAGTTGGGGGTTATAGGGGTGCAGAGTTTGGGGCAATGGGGTGACAGATTTGGGGGTAATGGGGGCAGAGTTGGGGGTAATAGGGGGCAGATTTGGGGGTTATGGGGGCACATTTCAGGGGTTATGGGGCAGATTTGGGATTTATGGGGCAGCAGGGTTAGGGGCAATGGGGGGCGGAGTTGGGGTTATAGGGGTGCAGAGTTTGGGGCAATGGGGTGACAGATTTGGAGGTAATGTGGGGCACAGTTCAGGGGTTATAGGGACAAATTTAGGGCTTATGGGGCGGCAAGGTTGGGGGAAATGGGGGGCAGAATTGGGGGACAGATTTGGTTGTTATGGGGGCAGAGTTGGGGTTATGGGGGCAGAATTCACAGTAATGGGGCAGAGTTTGGGGTTATAGGGGTGCAGAGTTTGGGGTAATGGGGTGACAGATTTGGGGGTTATGGGGGCAGAATTGGGGGTAATGGGGGCAGATTTGGGGGTAATGGGGGCAGAATTGGGAGTAATAGGGGGCAGATTTGGGGGTAATGGGGGCACAGTTCAGGCCTTATGGGGTCAGATTTAGGGTTTATGGGGGACATAGTTAAAGGTAATGGGGTGTGAAGTTTCAGGTTATGGGGGCAGATTTATGGGTAACAGGGACACATTTAGGGCTAACAGGACACATTTAGGGCTAACAGGACACATTTAGGGCTAATGAGGAACACATTTAGGGCTAACAGGACACATTTAGGGCTAAGGGGGACATTAGGGCTAATGGGGACACATTTATGGCTAACAGGACACATTTGGGGCTAACAGGACACATTTAGGGCTAACAGGACACATTTAGGGCTAATGGGGACACATTAAGGCTAATGGGGACACATTTAGGGCCAACAGGACACATTTAGGGCTAACGGGACACATTTAGGGCTAACAGGACACATTTAGGGCTAACAGGACACATTTAGGGCTCACAGGACACATTAAGGCTAACAGGGACACATTTAGGGCTAATGAGGAACATTTAGGGCTAACAGGGACACATTTAGGGCCAACAGGACACATTTAGGGCTAACAGGACACATTTAGGGCTAACAGGACACATTTATGGCTAACAGTGACACATTTAGGGCTAACAGGACACATTTAGGGGCAATGGGGACACATTTGGGGCTAACAGGACACATTTAGGGCTAATGAGGAACATTTAGGGCTAACAGGACACATTTAGGGGCAATAAGGACAGATTTAGGGGCAATGGGGACACATTTAGGGCTAACAGGACACATTTAGGACTAACAGGACACACTTAGGGCTAACAGGACACATTTAGGGGCAATGGGGACACATTTAGGGCTAACAGGACACATTAAGGCTAACAGGACACATTTAGGGCTAATGAGGAACATTTAGGGCTAACAGGACACATTTAGGGGCAATAAGGACACATTTAGGGCTAACAGGACACATTTAGGGCTAATGAGGAACATTTAGGGCTAACAGGACACATTTAGGGCTAACAGGACACCTTTAGGGCTAACAGGACACATTTAGGGCTAATGAGGAACATTTAGGGCTAACAGGACACACTTAGGGCTAACAGGGACACATTTAGGACTAAGGGGGACATCTCCCCACACTCACCCTGCTCCGGCTGCAGAGGGGGGGGTCCCGGCCGTGCTCCCCTCCCCCATCCTGCCCCCCAGCCCCCCGCCGCCCCAGGGGGAGGGGCTGCAGGACTCCCCCCGCTCGGCGGCGCGGGCGAGGAGGATGAGGACGAAGCCGAGTTGGAGGAAGGCCGAGTCAGGGGAGGAGGGGGCTGCTCGGCCCCCCACCCCACCGCGTCCCCAAAAGGGTCGGGCGAGGGGGCTTCCCGCCGGTTGGGGTCTGTGCCACCCCGCGGGGTCACCCCGCCGTCCCCCCAGAGCCCCCGGGGGAAATCGGGGAGGTGACCGGAGGGGCTGCGGGGTCGGGGGGCTGGTTTGGGGTCTCCTTTGGGGCTTTGCGGGGTGCCCGGCTGGGGGGTCCAGGGTCGAGAGTCCGGCGAGGGTCCAGGCGGGGGGTGACAGGGGGAGTCCAGCCCGGAGTCCTCGACGTTCTCCGGGGATGAGGAGGAGAAAGGTGACGAGGACGAGGTGAGGACGTAGCTGCGGGGGGCTGCGGGAGACCCCCGGGTTAGAGAGAGGGGTGACACGCGGGGGTCTCCGTCCTGTGTCCCCCCCGGACCCCAAATCCTCACCCGGGAAATCCTCGGATTCGAACGCCGATTCCAACGGGGGACCGAAAAGGGCGGCTGAGGGGAGAACGTCCTGGGGGGGGCTTGGTGGGGACACTGGGACAGAGGGGACAGTGAGGGGACAGAGAGGGGGTCAGCAGCCACCCAGGACACCTCAAGGACAAGGGGGACAGAGAGGGGGTCAGCAGCCACCCCAGGACACCTCAAGGACAAGGGGTGACAACCCCGTGCCACCCCAATGCTGTACCTGTTCACCGCTGCCACCGGCAGACCTCTGCCCGCGGTGTCACCTGTGGGGACAGGGGACACGCTGGGGGTGGCACAGCCACTGCCACCCCCGCCAGGACCTCTGGCGATCACCCAGTGTCCCCAGGACCCCCCAGAGGGTCTCACCCGCTGCCAGGGTCCCCCCGGGGTCGGTGTCACTCGAGGCTGGGGGCAGCGGTGCCACGTGTCCTGCGGAGGGATGGCACTGAGGGGACACCGAGCCACCGCGACCCCGACGCTCTGGGGGGGCTTGGGAAGGGGGGGATGAACCCAGGGGGTGGCGAGGGGACAGGGAATGGGGCTCAGGGAGGGTGGCATTGTCCCCGAGGGAAGGGACTCAGGGAGGGTGGCATTGTCCCGAAGGAATGAGGGTCAGGGAGGGTGGCATTGTCCCCAGGGAATGGGTCCAAGGAGGGTGGGATGTCGCAAAGGATTGGGGTTAAGGGGAGTGGGATGTCCCCAAAAAAAGGGGTTCAGGAAGGATGGCATGTCCCCAAGGAATGGGGGTCAGGAAAGGTGGCATGTCCCCATGGATTGGGTTGAAGGAGGGTGGCACTGTCCCCAAGGAAAAGGGCTCATGGAGGGTGGGATGTCCCCAAGGATAGGGTTTAAGGAGGATGTGATGTCCCCAAGGTCATGGTCCCAGGAAGGATTTGATGTCCCCAAGGAATGGGGCCCAGAAGGGTGGCATTGTCCCCAAGGTCAGGGTCCCAGGGAGGATGTGATGTTCCCAATGGAATGCTCCCAGGAAGGATCTGATGTCCCCAAGGGAAGCCTCCCAGGAATGATGTGACATCCCCAAGGACAAGGTCCCAGGAAGGACGGGATGTCCCCAAGGAAAGGGGCTCAGAAGGGTAGCATTGTCCCCAAGGACAGGGTCCCAGGGAGGATGTGATGTCCCCAAGGACAGGGTCTCAAGAAGGATCTGATGTCCCCAAGGAATGGGGCTCAGAAGGGTGGCATTGTCCCCAAGGGCAGGGTCCCAGAAAGGACAGGATGTCCCCAAGGAAAGGGGCTCAGAAGGGTGGCATTGTCCCCACGGTCAGGGTCCCAGGATGGATGTGACATCCCCAACGGAATGCTCCCAGGAAGGACGTGACATCCCCAAGGACAGCATCTCAGGAAGGATGGGATTTCCCCAAGGACAGGGTCCCAGGAAGGATCTGATGTCCCCAAGGACAGGGTCCCAGGAAGGATCTGATGTCCCCAAGGACAGGGTCCCAGAAAGGACAGGATGTCCCCAAGGAATGGGGCTCAGAAGGGTGGCATTGTCCCCAAGGTCAGGGTCCCAGGAAGGATCTGATGTCCCCAAGGACAGGGTCTCAAGAAGGATCTGATGTCCCCAAGGACAGTGTCCCAGAAAGGACAGGATGTCCCCAAGGAATGGGGCTCACAAGGGTGGCATTGTCCCCAAGGTCAGGGTCCCAGGGAGGATGTGACATCCCCAAGGACAGGCTGCCAGAAAGGCTGTGACATCCCCAAGGTTCAGTGTCCCCTCCCCGCAGTGCCACTCACGGGACGCCTGCCTGCGCACAGTGCCCTGCAAGACAAGGGGACAGCGCTGACGTCACCCCCGCCGGCTCCCCGGGGTGTCCCCACAACCCCCCAGGCTCACCCCAACGCCGGGCGCCAGGATCAGATTTCCCACGGTGGCCTTCAGCTGCTCCACGGCAGCCTCGGCGCTGCCGGCCGCTTCCCGCGGCTGCACCGGTTTGATGTGGACGTAAAATTTCCTCGGCTCGTCCTCGTCGTAGTCGGAATCGCTGGAGGAACATTCCGGATTCTCCGCCTCGCCTGAGCCCCACGTTAAGGCGATTTTTTGGGATTTCCCGTCACATCCTAGAAAATTCCCTCCCTTTTTCCCCGTTTTGTCCCCAAGGATACTCCGGGCGATGTCCGGGCGCACGGTGAATCCGTCCTCGTCCACCTCCGGGCAGCCCTGCGGGGACACGCTGGGGACATTCCCGGTGTTCCCAGTTTGGGGTGGGGTGGCGGGGTGGGGGGGGTGCTGGGGTGCTCACCAGGTCATTATCCGGAGATTCCCTGGGGAGTGAGAGGGGGAGAGTCAGGTGGGGATGTGGGGAAAGGGGGGAATTTGGGAATTCGGGGATGTGGGAATTTGGGGACACAGGAAATTGGATATGGAAATTCAGAGATATGGGATGTGGGAATTCTGAGATGGAAGGATATGAGATGTGGGAATTCAGGGATGCAGGAATTCAGGGATATTGGATATGGGAATTCAGGGATGCAGGAATTCAGGGATGTGGGAATTCCAGAATGAAGGAATGTCAGAATGCAGGGATCCCAGGATGCAGAGATGTGGGAATTCAGGGATGTGGGAATTCCAGGACACAGGAATGCTAAATGCAGGCATGCAAAGCTGCCAGGATGAAGGGATGCGGGAATTCTGGATGCGGGAATTCCAGGGACGCAGGGATGAGGGAATGCCGGGATGTACAAATGCAGGGATGTGGGAATTCCAGCATGCAGGAATTCCAGGACACAGGAATCCCAGAATGCAGGAATTCCAGGACACAGGGACGAGGGAATGCCGGGATGTACAAATGCAGGGATGTGGGAATTCCGGGACGCAGGAATCCCAGAATGCAGGGATTCCAGGACGCAGGAATTCCAGGACACAGGAATCCCAGGACACAGGGACGAGGGAATGCCGGGATGTACAAATGCAGGGATGTGGGAATTCCAGGACACAGGAATTCCAGAATGCAGGAATTCCAGCAGGGGGAATCCAAGCCTGCAGGAGTCCCAGAATGCAGGGATTCCAGGACACAGGAATTCCAGAATTGCAGGAATGCCGGGATGTACAAATGCAGGAATGTGGGAATTCCGGGACACAGGAATCCCAGCACACAGCAATCCCAGCACACAGCAATCCCAGCACACAGCAATCCCAGCACACAGCAATCCCAGGACACAGGAATTCCAGGACACAGGAATCCCAGAATGCAGGAATCCCAGCACACAGGAATTCCTGAATGCAGGGATCCCAGGACGCAGGGATGAGGGAATGCTGGGATGTACAAATGCAGGGATGTGGGAATGCTGGGATGCAGGGATCAGAGGATTCAAGGGTGCAGGAATTTCGGGACGCAGGAATGCTGAATGCAAGAACTCCAGGATGCAGGAATTCCAGGATGCAGGGATGAGGGAATGCCGGGATGAACAAATGCAGGGAAGTGGGAATTCCAGGACACAGGAATCCCAGCACACAGGAATCCCAGCACACAGGAATCCCAGAATGCAGGGATGTGGGAATTCCGGGACACAGTAATCCCAGCCCACAGCAATCCCAGCACACAGGAATCCCAGCACACAGCAACCCCAGGACGCAGGAATTCCAGAATGCAGCAATCCCAGCACACAGCAATCCCAGCCCGCAGCAATCCCAGCACACAGCAATCCCAGAATGCAGGAATTCCAGGACGCAGGAATGCTGAATGCAAGAATTCCAGAATGCAAGAATTCCAGAATGCAAGAATTCCAGAATGCAGCAATCCCAGCACACAGCAGTCCCAGCACACAGCAATCCCAGAATGCAGGAATTCCAGCCCGCAGGAATCCCAGAATGCAGCAATCCCAGCACACAGCAATCCCAGAATGCAGGAATCCCAGGACACAGGAATTCCAGGACGCAGGAATGCTGAATGCAAGAACTCCAAAATGCAAGAATTCCAAAATGCAAGAATCCCAGCCCGCAGCAATCCCAGCCCGCAGCCCTCACCCAGCATCCCTGTCCCTCTCCTTGCGGCTCAGCCCCGGGATCCGGAATGCTTTGCTGCGGCTCCGCTTGGCTCCTGGGGAGGGCGGGGAGGCGTCAGGAACAGCCCGGCCGCCCCGGCGCTCCCGGCGCCGTGCAGACGTACTTGCCTTCCTGCGCCGGAGCCAGCCGGTACTCGTCGAAATCCAGCGCTCCTGCCGGGGAGAGAGGGAGCGGGGTCAGCTGGGAGAGTTTTGGGGTCATTTGGGGTAGTTTGGGATCAGCTGGGATCGTTTGAGATCAGCTGGGATAGTTTGGGATCAGCCGGGATTGTTTGGGATCAGCCGGGATCATTTGGGATCAGCCGGGATTGTTTGGGATCGTTTGGGATCAGCCGGGATCATTTGAGATCATTTGGGATCAGCTGGGATCGTTTGGGATCAGCCGGGTTTGTTTGGGATCGTTTGGGATCATTTAGGATTGTTTGGGATCAGATGGGATCGTTTGGGGTTGTTTGGGATCAGCCAGGATTGTTTGGGATCAGCTGGGATCAGTCAGGATCATTTAGGATCATTTGGGATCAGCCGGGATAGTTTGGGATCGTTTGGGATCGTTTGGGATCAGCCAGGATAATTTGGGGTCATCTGGGATCGTTTGGGATCAGCCGGGATCGTTTGGGATCAGCTGGGAGAGTTTGAGATCAGCTGGGATAGTTTGGGATCAGCCGGGATTGTTTGGGATCAGCCGGGATCATTTGGGATCAGCCGGGATTGTTTGGGATCGTTTGGGATCAGCCGGGATCATTTGAGATCATTTGGGATCAGCTGGGATCGTTTGGGATCATTTTGGATCATTTGGGATCAGCTGGGATTGTTTGGGATCAGCCGGGTTTGTTTGGGATCGTTTGGGATCATTTAGGATTGTTTGGGATCAGATGGGATCGTTTGGGGTTGTTTGGGATCAGCCAGGATTGCTTGGGATCAGCTGGGATCAGTCAGGATCATTTAGGATCATTTGGGATCAGCCGGGATAGTTTGGGATCGTTTGGGATCGTTTGGGATCAGCCAGGATAATTTGGGGTCATCTGGGATAGTTTGGGATCAGCCGGGATCGTTTGGGATCAGCTGGGAGAGTTTGGGATCAGCTGGGATAGTTTGGGATCAGCTGGGATAGTTTGGGATCAGCCGGGATTGTTTGGGATCAGCCGGGATCATTTGGGATCAGCCGGGATCGTTTGGGATCATTTGGGATCAGCTGGGATCGTTTGGGATCATCCAGGATCGTTTGGGATCAGCCGGGTTTGTTTGGGATCTGCTGGGATCGTTTGGGATCAGCCAGGATAATTTGGGATTGTTTGGGATCAACCAGGATCATTTGGGATCAGCTGGGATCGTTTGGGATCATTTGGGATCAGCTGGGATCGTTTGGGATCATTTGGGATCAGCTGGGATAGTTTGGGATCAGCTGGGATCATTTGGGATTGTTTGGGATCATTTGGGATAATTTGGAATCATGTGGGATCATTTGGGGCTGATAGAGATTGTCTGGGATCATTTGGGATCAGCCAGGTTCATTTGGGATCCTCCAGGATCGTTTGGAATCATTTGGAATCAGCCATAACCATTTGGGATCATTTGGGATCACCCAGGATAATCTGGGATCATTTGGGATCAGCTGGGATCATTTGGTATAGTTTGGAGTAATTTGGTATAGTATGGGATCAGCCAGGATAATTTGGGATAGTTTGGGATCAGGAGGGATTGTTTGGGGCCCTTTGGGATCAGCCAGGATCATTTGGGATCATTTGGGATCACCCAGGGATCTCTATCATTTGGGATAGTTTGGGATCGTTTGGAACCCTCCAGGATCCTTTGGGATAATTTGGGATCGTTTGGGATCATTTGGGATCCTCCAGGATCATTTGGGATCATTTGGGATCACCTGGGATCATTTGGGATGGTTTGGGATGATTTGGGATCTCACCCGGCCGCTCTCTCCCCGTTCCCTTGCTCTCGGCGAAGCGGCGCAGCAGCATCTCGGTGCCGATGTTCTCCACGTTCTGCTTGAACTCCTCGTGGACCTGGGGGGAAACCCCAAAAAATGGGAATGGGATGGGGAATGAAGAGGGGAAAACCCAAAAAAACCCCGAGAATGGGATGGGGAATGAAGAGGGAAAGGTGAGAATGGGATGTGGAATAAAGAGGGGAAAAAAACCCAAAAAACGGGAATGGGATGTGGAATAAAGAGGGGAAAAATCCAAAAAACGGGAATGGGGTGGGGAATGAAGAGGGAAAACCCCAAAAACGGGAATGGGATGGGGAATGAAGAGGGAAAACCCCAAAAACGGGAATGGGATGGGGAATGAAGGGGAAAAACCCCAAAAAAAACCGGGAATGGGATGTGGAATAAATAGGAAAAAAACCCAAAAACGGGAATGGGATTGGGAATGAAGAGGGGAAAACCCCAAAACCAGGAATGGGATGTGGAATGAAGGGGAAAACCCCAAAAACGGGAATGGGATTGGGAATGAAGAGGGGAAAACCCCAAAACCAGGAATGGGATGTGGAATGAAGGGGAAAACCCCAAAAACGGGAATGGGATGGGGAATGAAGAGGGGAAAACCCAAAAAAACCCCGAGAATGGGATGTGGAATAAATAGGGAAAGGTGAGAATGGGATGTGGAATAAAGAGGGGAAAAACCCAAGAAACGGGAATGGGATGGGGAATGAAGAGGGAAAACCCCAAAAACGGGAATGGGATGGGGAATGAAGAGGGAAAAACCCAAAAAAAATGGGAATTGGATGTGGAATAAAGAGGGGAAAAATCCAAAAAACGGGAATGGGATGGGGAATGAAGAGGGAAAACCCCAAAACCAGGAATGGGATGTGGAATAAAGGGGGAAAAATGGGAATGGGATCGGGAATGAAGAGGGAAAAATGGGAATGGGATGGGGAATGAAGCGGAAAAAACCCAAAAATGGGAATGGGATGGGGAATTAAGAGGGAAAAATGGGAATGGGACATGGAGTAAAGAGGGAAAAAAACCCAAAAAACGTGAATGGGATGGGGAATGAAGAGGGAAAAAAACCCAAAAATGGGAATGGGATGGGGAATGAAGAGGGAAAAAACCCCCAAAAACCGGAATGGGATGTGGAATAAAGAGGGAAAAAACCCCAAAAAACTGGAATGGGATGTGGAATAAAGAGGGAAAAACAAGAATGGGATGTGGAATAAAGAGGGAAAAATGGGAATGGGATGTGGAATAAAGAGGAAAAAAAACCCCAAAAACCCAGAAATAGGATGTGGAATAAACCCCAAAAAACAGGAATGGGATGTGGAATAACAGGGAAAACAGGAATGGGATGTGGAATAAAGAGAGGAAAAAACCCAAAAAACCAGGAATGGGATGTGGAATAAAGAGGGAAAAACAAGAATGGGATGTGGAATAAAGAGGGAAAGGTGGGAATGGGACGTGGAATAAAGAGGGAAAAAAACCCCAAAAACCCAGAAATAGGATGTGGAATGAACCCCAAAAACCGGGAGTGGGATGTGGAATAAAGACGGAAAAACGGGAATGGGATGTGGGATAAAGAGGGAAATGGGAATGGAACGTGGAGTAAAGAGGGAAAAAACCCCAAAAAACCAGGAATGGAATGGGGAATGAAGAGGGAAAAAAACCCAAAAATGGGAATGGGATTGGGAATGAAGAGGGAAAACCCCAAAATGGGAATGGGATGGGGAATGAAGGGGGGAAACCCCAAAAACAGGAATGGGATGGGGAATGAAGGGGGAAAAATGGGAATGGGATGGGGAATGAAGAGGGGAAAACCCCAAAAACAGGAATGGGATGGGGAATACACCCCAAAAACCAGGAATGGGATGTGGAATAAAGAAGGAAATGTGGGAATGGGACGTGGAATACAGAGGGAAAAACGGGAATGGGATGTGGAATAAAGAGGGAAAAAAACCCCAAAAACCCAGAAATAGGATGTGGAATAAACCCCAAAAAACAGGAATGGGATGTGGAATAACAGGGAAAACAGGAATGGGATGTGGAATAAAGAGAGGAAAAAACCCAAAAAACCAGGAATGGGATGTGGAATAAAGAGGGAAAAACGGGAATGGGATGTGGAATAAAGAGGGAAAAAAACCCCAAAACCCCAGAAATAGGATGTGGAATAAACCCCAAAAAACAGGAATGGGATGTGGAATAACAGGGAAAACAGGAATGGGATGTGGAATAAAGAGAGGAAAAAACCCAAAAAACCAGGAATGGGATGTGGAATAAAGAGGGAAAAGCAGGAATGGGATGTGGAATAAAGAGGGAAAAAATGGGAATGGGATGTGGAAGAAAGAGGGAAAAATGGGAATGGGATGTGGAATAAAGAGGGAAAAATGGGAATGGGATGTGGAAGAAAGAGGGAAAGGTGGGAATGGGACGTGGAATAAAGAGGGAAAACGGGAATGGGATGTGGAATAAAGAGGAAAAAAAACCCCAAAAACCCAGAAATAGGATGTGGAATAAACCCCAAAAAACAGGAATGGGATGTGGAATAAAGAGGGAAAGGCGGGAATGGGATGTGGAATAAAGAGAGGAAAAAACCCAAAAAACCAGGAATGGGATGTGGAATAACAGGGAAAACAGGAATGGGATGTGGAATAAAGAGAGGAAAAAACCCAAAAACCCAGGAATGGGATGTGGAAGAAAGAGGGAAAAATGGGAATGGGATGTGGAATAAAGAGGGAAAGGTGTGAACATGTCGGGCGGCTCAGGTGAGCTCACCTGGCCGATCTGGACGTGCGTGTCCTCCACGGAGTGCGAGTAGGAGCCGATCAGCCCTTTCATGTGCCGCAGGTGAGCTTCCTCCACCTCCTGGAAACGCTGCAGGGGGACAGCGGGGTTGGGAAGGGTTTGGGATGGGTGGGATGTGCCCAAAAAAAGGGTTTGGGATGGGTGGGGTGTCCTCAGGGAAGGGTTTGGGATGGGATGGATGTTCCCAGGGACATGGAAGAGATTTGGGATAAGTGAGATGTACCCAGGGATGGGTTTGGGATGGGTGGGATGACCCCAGGGAGGGGTTTGGGATGGGTGGGATATTCCCAAAAAAGGGTTTGGGATGGGTGGGATGTGCCCAGGGACATGGAGGGGTGTTTGGGATGGGTGGGATGTGCCCAAAGAAGGGTTTGGGATGGGATGGATGTCTCCAAAAAAGGGTTTGGGATGGGTGGGATGTTCCCAAAATAAGGGTATGGGATGGGATGGATGTCCCCAAAAAAGGGTTTGTGATGGATCGGATTTTCCCAGGGATGGGTTTGGGATGGGTGGGATGTCCCCAAAAAAGTGTTTGGGGTGGGTGGGATGTTCCCAAAAAAGTGTTTGGGGTGGGTGGGATGTTCCCAGGGACATGGATTGGGGTTTGGGATGGGATGGGATGGGTGGGATGGATGTTCCCAAAAAAGGGTTTGGGGTGGGTGGGATGTCCTCAGGGAAGGGTTTGGGATGGGATGGATGTCTCCAAAAAGGGTTTGGGATGGGTGGGATGTTCCCAAAACAAGGGTTTGGGATGGGTGGGGTGTTCCCAAAAAGGGGTTTGGGGTGGGTGGGATGTCCCCAGGGAGGGATTTGGGATGGGATGGATGTTCCCAGGGACATGGAAGAGATTTGGGATAAGTGAGATGTACCCAGGGATGGGTTTGGGATGGGTGGGATGTCCCCAAAAAAGGGTTTGGGATGGGTGGGATGTGCCCAAAAAAGGGTTTGGGATGGGTGGGATGTGCCCAGAAAAGGGTTTGGGATGGGTGGGATGTGCCCAGAAAAGGGTTTGGGATGGGTGGGATGTGCCCAGAAAAGGGTTTGGGATGGGTGGGATGTGCCCAGAAAAGGGTTTGGGGTGGGTGGGGTGTCCTCAGGCACATGGAGGGGTGTTTGGGATGGGTGGGATGTGCCCAAAGAAGGGTTTGGGATGGGATGGATGTGCTCAAAAAAAGGGTTTGGGGTGGGATGGATGTCCCCAAAGAAGGGTTTGGGATGGGTGGGATGTGCCCAGAAAAGGGTTTGGGGTGGGTGGGATGTTCCCAAAAAAAGGGTTTGGGATGGGTGGGATGTCCCCAGGGGTCAGTGGATGGACAGGGAAGGGGTTTGGGGTGGGTGGGATGTTCCCAAAAAGGGTTTGGGATGGGTGGGATGTGCCCAAAGAAGGGTTTGGGATGGGTGGGATGTCCCCAGGGATCAGTGTATGGACAGTGAAGGGGTTCAGGAAGGGTGGCAGTGTCCCCAAGGCTTGGCACGGCCAGGATGACACATTCCCAAGGGACAGCGTCCCTGAGGAATGGGGTCCAGCCAGGGTGGCCTGGGTAGTGTGTCCCCATAGGAGGGTGGCATGTCCCCACAGGAGGGTGGTATGTCCCCATGGCAGGGTGGTGTGGCATGTCCCCACAGGAGGGTGGCATGTCCCCAGCTGCTGGCAGCACCAGGGAAAGGGGCTTGGATGGGATGGCACATCCTGAGGGGCCAAATCCCAGTGCCCATCCCTGCCCAGATCCCATTGGTGTCCATCCCTTCCCAAATCCCATCAGTGTCCATCCCTTCCCAAATCCCATCACTGTGCATCCCTTCCCGAATCCCAGTAGTTCCCATCCAGTCCCAAATCCCATCAATACCCATCCCTGCCCACACTCCATTGGTGCTCAGATCCCATCAATACCCATCCCTTCCCAAATCCCATCAGTGTGCATCCCTTCCCAAATCCCATCCCTTCCCAGATCCCATCCCATCCCAATTCCCATCCCTTCCCACATCTCATCAGTTTCCATCCCTTCCCAAATCCCACCCCATCCCAAATCCCATCAGTGCCCATCCCTTCCCAAATCCCATCCCAAATCCCATCCCTGCCCATCCCATCCCTGCCCATCCCTTCCCAAATCCCATCCCAGATCCCATCCCAGATCCCATCCCATCCCATCCCAAATCCCATCCCATCCCAAATCCCATCCCATCCCAAATCCCATCCCATCCCAGATCCCACCCCTGCCCATTCCTTCCCAGATCCCATCCCAAATCACATCCCATCACATCCCAAATCCCATCCCTTCCAGATCCCACCCCATCCCATCCCAGATCCCACCCCATCCCAGATCCCATCCCAAATCCCATCCCATCCCAGATCCCATCCCAAATCCCATCATTGCCCATCCCATCCCAGATCCCATCCCAAATCCCATCATTGCCCATCCCTTCCCAGATCCCATCCCAAATCACATCCCTGCCCGTCCCATCCCAAATCCCACCCCATCCCAAATCCCACCCCATCCCATCCCAGATCCCACCCCATCCCATCCCAGCTCCCACCCCATCCCAAATCCCATCCCAAATCCCATCCTAAATCCTATCCCAAATCACATCCCTGCCCATCCCACCCCAAATCCCACCCCAGACCCCGCAGCCCCGCAGTGCCCACCACGGCCGAGTCCAGCATGCGCTGCTCGAAGTCGGCGCGGGCAGCGTTGTATTTCTCCACGGCTCTGCGCAGCGCCTCGCCCGCCTTCCGCGACTTGAGCTCCGCCTGCGCCCCGGGGACAGGGGACAGCCGGGGACAGACGGGGGACAGCCGGGGGACAGAGAGAGATCGTCAGTAAGGGGAGAGGGGACAGACAGGGGACAGACAGGGGACAGCCGGGGACAGACGGGGGACAGACAGGGGACAGCCGGGGGACAGCCGGGGACAGACAGGGGACAGACAGGAGACAGAGAGAGATCGTCAGTAAGGGGAGAGGGGACAGACAGGGGACAGACAGAGATCGTCAGGAATGGGGACAGCCCGGGGACAGACGGGGACAGACAGGGGACAGCCAGGGGACAGCCGGGGACAGACAGGGGACAGACAGGGGACAGAGAGAGATCGTCAGTAAGGGGACAGGGGACAGCCGGGGGACAGCCAGGGGACAGACAGGGGACAGCCGGGGGACAGACAGAGATTGTCAGTAAGGGGAGAGGGGACAGCCAGGGGACAGACGGGGAACAGCCGGGGGGACAGCCAGGGGACAGCCAGGGGACAGCCAGGGGACAGCCAGGGGACAGCCAGGAGGACAGGGATCATCAGGAAGGGGACAGGGACACCAGGGAGGGGACAGGGATCACTGTGGGGGAACAGGACCATCGGGGAAGGGTGAAGAATCCCAGGGGAAGGGACAAGGACCACTGAGAGGGGTGACAGTGACCACAGGGAGGGGACAGTGACCACTGAGGAGGGTGACAGTGACATTGGGGAGGGGATAGTGACCACAGGGGGTGACAGTGACAATGGGGAGGAGGAACAGAACCACTGCGAGGGCACAGGACCACTGAGGGAGGTGACAGTGACCCTGGGGGGGGTGACAATGACCATGGGGAGGTGACAGTGACCATGGGGGAGGTGACAGTGACCCCAGGGAGGGCACAGTGACCACCAAGGGCCACTCAGGCACCGCCAAACCAGGGCCAGGGGAGACAGAGCCCACCAGGGTGACAAAGGGACCACCGCGGGGAGGTGACAGTGACCATGGGGGAGGTGACAGTGACTGCAGGGAGGGGACAGTGAGGAGGAACAGAACCACTGCAAGGGGACAGGGACCACTGAGGGAGGTGACAGTGACCATGGGGAGGTGACAGTGACCATGGGGAGGTGACAATGACTGTGGGGAGGGGACAAGGACCACCAAACCAGCGCCAGGGGAGACAAAGCCCACCAGGGTGACAAAGGTACCACCGCGGGGAGGTGACAATGACCACAAGGAGGTGCCAGGGGACACGGGGAGGTGACAGTGACCACGAGCGGGTGACAATGACCACGGGGAGGTGACAGTGACCATGGGGAGGTGACAATGACCATGGGGAGGGCACAAGGACCACCAAACCAGGGCCAGGGGAGACAGAGCCCACCAAGGTGACAAAGGGACCACCGTGGGGAGGTGACAGTGACCATGGGGAGGTGACAGTGACCACAGGGAGGGGACAGTGACCACAGGGGGGTGACAGGGAGGAGGAACAGAACCACTGCAAGGGGACAGGGACCACTGAGGGAGGTGACAGTGACCAGGGCCAGGGGAGACAAACCCCACCAGGGTGACAAAGTGACCACCGCGGGGAGGTGACAATGACCACGGGGGAGGTGCCAGGGGACAACGGGGAGGTGTCACCTTGTCGATGTCCTTCTGGCTGGTGGCCTCCCTGCGCAGCCGCTCGTACTCGTGGCACTTGCTGTGGTAGCTGTCCCTGGACTTGGGCAGCAGCTGTGTCACCCCCTGCAGCAGCTGCACGGCCGCCAGCGTCCCTGCCACCTCCTCCTTGGACTGCGGGGACAGCGGCGTCACCGGCGGGCTGGGGACGCTTGGGGACGCTTGGGGACATTGGGGATGCTTGGGGACATTGGGGATGCTTGGGGACATTGGGGATGCTTTAGGACACTCGGGGATGCTTGGGGACATTGGGGACGCTTGGGGACATTGGGGATGCTTGGGGAACTCGGGGACGCTTGGGGACACTCAGTGACGCTTGGTGACACTCAGGGACGCTTGGGGACATTGGGGATGCTTGGGGACATTGGGGAGACTCGGTGACACTTGGGGACGCTCGGGGATGCTTGGGGACACTTGTGGATGCTTGGGGACACTCAGTGACACTCGGGGACACTTGGGGATGCTTGGGGACATTGAGGATGATTTGGGACATTGGGGATGCTTGGGGACACTTGGGGACGCTTGGGGAACTCAGGGACGCTTGGGGACACTCAGGGATGCTTGGGGAAGCTTGGGGACATTGGGGAGACTTGGTGACACTCGGGGACGCTCGGGGATGCTTGGGGACAATCGGGGACACTCTGTGACGCTTGGTGACACCTGGTGACACCCGGTCTGGCCAGTGACACTCGGGGACACTCGGGGATACTTGGGGACATTGGGGATGCTTGGGGACACTTGGGGATGACTGGGGATGCTTGGAGACACTTGGGGACACTCAGGGATGCTTGGGGACACTTGGGGATGCTTGGGGACACTCGGGGATGCTCGGGGACACTTGGGGACAATCGGGGACACTCGGGGATGCTCGGGGAACTTGGGGATGCTTGGGGACACTTGGGGACACTCAGGGATACTCAGTGACACCCGGTGACACCCGGTGACACTTGGTGACACTTGGTGACACCCGGTGATACCCGGTGACACTCGGGTACACTTGTGGACACCTGGTGACACTAGATGACACTCAGGGACACCCGGTGACCCTTGGTGACCCCTGGTGACCCCCGGTGACACTCGGTGACCCTCAGTGACACCCAGTGACACCTGGTGACACTTGGTGACCCCCGGTGACCCCTGGTGACACCCGGTGACACCCGGCCTGGCCAGTGACACTCAGGGATGCTTGGTGACACTTGGTGACATTTGGTGACACTCAGTGACACTGAGTGACCCCCAGTGACACCTGGGGGCACTCGGGGACACTCGGTGACACTCGGTGACACCCAATGACATTTGGTGACACTCAGTGACACTTAGTGACACCAGGTGACACTGGGGGACACTTGGTGACACTCGATGACCCCCGGTGACACTTGGTGACCCCCAGTGACCCTCAGTGACACTCAGTGACACTCAATGACACCTGGTGACACTCAGTGACACTCGGGAACACTTGGGGACACTCGGGGACACTCGGTGACACTCAGTGACCCCCGCTGACCCCTGGTGACACCCGGTGACACTCAGTGACACTCGGGAACACTTGGGGACACTTGGGGACACTCGGTGACACTCGGTGACACCCAATAACATTTGGTGACACTCAGTGACCCTCAGTGACACTTAGTGACACCAGGTGACACTGGGGGACACTTGGTGACCCTCGATGACCCTCGGTGACACTTGGTGACCCCCAGTGACCCTCAGTGACACTCAGTGACACTCAATGACACCTGGTGACACTCAGTGACACTCGGGAACACTTGGGGACACTCGGGGACACTCGGTGACACTCAGTGACCCCCGCTGACCCCTGGTGACACCCGGTGACACTCAGTGACACTCGGGAACACTTGGGGACACTTGGGGACACTCGGTGATACTCAGTGACACCTGGTGACACTTGGGGACACTTGGGGACACTTGGTGATACTCAGTGACACCTGGTGACCCCTGGTGACTCCCGGTGACACTTGGTGACACTTGGTGACACCTGGTGACCCTCGGTGACCCTCAGTGACACTCAGTGACCCTCGGTGACCCCTGCTGACCCCCGGTGACCCTCAGTGACACCCAGTGACACTCGATGACCCCCACTGACCCTCAGTGACCCCCGATGACCCCCAGTGACCCTCGGTGACACTCAGTGACACTCGGTGACCCTTGGTAACACCCGGTGACACTCGGTGACCCCTGGTGACACCCGGTGACCCTCGATGACACTCGGTGACACTTGGTGACACTCGGGGACACTTGGTGACACTCAGCGACCCCCAGTGACACTTGGTGACACTTGGTGACACTTGGTGACACTTGGTGACACTTGGGGACACCCAGTGACACTCAGTGACCCTCAATGACCCTCAGTGACACTTGGGGACACTTGGTGACCCCCGCTAACCCCCAGTGACCCTCAATGACCCTCGGTGACCTCCACTGACCCTCGATGACCCCCGGTGACATTTGGTGACACTCGATGACCCCCGGTGACCTCCGCTGACCCCCGCTGACCCTCAGTGACACCCAGTGACACTCGATGACCCCCACTGACCCTCAGTGACCCCCGATGACCCCCGCTGACACCCAGTGACCCTCGGTGACACTCAGTGACACTCGGTGACCCTTGCTGACCCCCGGTGACACCCGGTGACCCTCGATGACACTCGGTGACACTCAATGACACTCAGGGACACTTGGGGACACTTGGTGACCCCCGCTAACCCCCAGTGACCCTCGATGACCCTCGGTGACCTCCACTGACCCTCGATGACCCCCGGTGACATTTGGTGACACTCGATGACCCCCGCTGACACCCAGTGACCCTCGGTGACACTCAGTGACACTCGGTGACCCTTGCTGACACCCAGTGACCCCCGATGACCCCCGGTGACATTTGGTGACACTCGATGACCCCCGGTGACCCTCGATGACACTCGGTGACACTCAATGACACTCAGGGACACTCGGGGACACTTGGTGACACTCAATGACACTCAGTGACCCTCAATGACCCTCAGTGACACTTGGGGACACTTGGTGACCCCCGCTAACCCCCAGTGACCCTCGATGACCCTCGGTGACCTCCGCTGACCCCCGCTGACCCTCGATGACCCCCGGTGACATTTGGTGACACTCGGTGACCCCCGGTGACACCCGGTGACCCTCGATGACACTCGGTGACACTCAATGACCCTCAGTGACACTTGGGGACACTTGGTGACCCCCGCTAACCCCCAGTGACCCTCGATGACCCCTGGTGACATTTGGTGACACTCGGTGACCCCCGGTGACCCCCGGTGACCCCCGGTGACATTTGGTGACACTCGGTGACCCCCGGTGACATTTGGTGACACTCGGCGACCCCGCCCTACCTTCCTGTGCACCCGTCCCTGCTCCTCGCCGTAGCGCGCGATGTCCCTGAGCAGCTCCTGCAGCTTCCTCACCAGCTCCAGGTGACACAGCGCCAGCTTGTCCGAGGACACCCGCAGCACCTCCCACAGCGGGGCGAACGTCCTGCGGGGGGACAGCCGGCAGGGTCACCGCTGTCCCCAGAGTGTCCCCGGGGTGTCCCCAGGCCGGAGCTGGCGCTGTCACCTACCCCAGCTGGGTGCCGTTGGTGGCCATCTTGGACAGCTTGGCCATGGCCTTGGCGTAGTTCTCCTCGATGGTGGCCCTGGGGATGGTGGGGATGGGGTTTGGGGACATCGTCAGGGGGTTGGGGACATTCCCCGGGGGGTTTGGGGACATTCTGAGGGGGGTTTGGGGATATCTTCAGGGGGTTTGGGGATATCTTCAGGGGGTTTGGGGACATTCTGAGGGGGGTTTGGGGACATTCTCAGGGGTTTGGGGACACTCCAGGGGGTTTGGGGACATCCTCAGGGGGTTTGGGGACACATTTGAGGGTTTTAGGGACATCCTTGGGGGTTTTAGGGACATCCTCAGGGGGTTTGGGGACATTCTCAGGGGTTTGGGGACATCCTTGGGGGTTTGGGGACACATTTGAGGGTTTTAGGGACATCCTCAGGGGGTTTGGGGACATCTGCAGGGGGTTTGTGGACACACTCAGGGGGTTTTAGGGACATCTTCAGGGGTTTAGGGACATCCTTGGGGGGTTTGGGGACATCTTCTGGGGGATTGGGGACATCTTCAGGGGTTTGGGGACATCCTTGGGGGGTTTGGGGACATCCTTGGGGGGTTTGGGGACATCTTCAGCGGTTTGGGGACATTTTCAGGGGATTTGGGGACACCCTCAGGGATTCGGGGACACCCTTGAGGTTTGGGGACACCCCAGAGATTTTGGGGACACCCCCTGTATTTTGGGGACACCCCAGGAGTTTTGGGGACACCCCAGCTATTCTGGGGACATCCCCCGGTGATTTTGGGGACACTGTCAGGTGTTTGGGGACACTGTCAGCTATTTTGGGGACACTCTCAGGTATTTTGGGGACACCCCGTTATTTTGGGGACACTGTCAGTGATTTTGGGGACACTCTCAGGGGGTTTGGGGACACTGTCAGGGATTTTGGGGACACTCAGGGATTTTGGGGACACCCCCGTTATTTTGGGGACACTCTCAGGAGTTTTATGGACACTCTCAGTTATTTTGGGGACACCCCCGTTATTTCGGGGACACTCTCAGTGATTTTGGGGACACCCTCAGGGATTTTGGGGACACCCTCAGGGATTTTGGGGATACTGTCAGGGATTCTGGGGACACTCTCAGTGATTTTGGGGACACTCTCAGGGATTTTGGGGACACTGTCAGCTATTTTGGGGACACCCTCAGGGATTTTGGGGACACCCCGTTATTTTGGGGACACCCCGTTATTTTGGGGACACCCCGTTATTTTGGGGACACCCCAGGGGGTTTGGGGACACTCTCAGTTATTTTGGGGACACCCCCGTTATTTTGGGGACACTGTCAGTGATTTTGGGGACACCCTCAGGGATTTTGGGGATACTGTCAGGGATTCTGGGGACACTCTCAGTGATTTTGGGGACACTGTCAGCTATTTTGGGGACACCCTCAGGGATTTTGGGGACACTGTCAGGGATTTTGGGGACACTCTCAGGAGTTTTGGGGACACTCTCAGCTATTTTGGGGACACCCCCGTTATTTTTTGGGGACACCCCCGTTATTTTTCGGGGACACCCCCGTTATTTTTTGGGGACACCCCCGTTATTTTGGGGACACTCTCAGGGATTTCGGGGACACCCCCGTTATTTTTTGGGGACACCCCATTATTTTGGGGACACCCCCGTTATTTTGGGGACACCCCCGTTATTTTTCGGGGACACCCCCGTTATTTTTTGGGGACACCCCCGTTATTTCGGGGACACTCTCAGGGATTTTGGGGACACCCCCTTATTTTTTGGGGACACTCTCAGGGATTTCGGGGACACCCCCGTCATTTTTTGGGGACACCCCCGTCATTTTTTGGGGACACCCCCGTTATTTTTTGGGGACACCCCCGTTATTTTCTGGGGACACCCCCGTCATTTTTTGGGGACACCCCCGTTATTTTTCGGGGACACCCCCGTTATTTCGGGGACACCCCCGTTATTTTTCGGGGACACCCCCGTTATTTTTCGGGGACACCCCTGTTATTTTTCGGGGACACCCCCGTTATTTTTTGGGGACACCCCCGTCATTTTTTGGGGACACCCCCGTTATTTTTTGGGGACACCCCCGTTATTTTCTGGGGACACCCCCGTCATTTTTTGGGGACACCCCCGTTATTTTGGGGACACCCCCGTTATTTTTTGGGGACACCCCTGTTATTTTTCGGGGACACCCCGTTATTTTTTGGGGACACCCCCGTTATTTTTTGGGAACACCCCCGTCATTTTTCGGGGACACCCCCGTTATTTTTTGGGGACACCCCCGTTATTTTTTGGGGACACCCCCGTCATTTTTTGGGGACACCCCGGTTATTTTTGGGGACACCCCCGTTATTTTTTGGGGACACCCCGGTTATTTTTTGGGGACACCCCCGTTATTTTTTGGGGACACCCCCGGCACCTCTCGCGCACGAAGTCGGCGAGCTCCTTGGTGTTGATCTGCCCGTGCTTCATGTTGTGGTAGAGAACATCGAAACCCGCGTGCTTCTCGCCCTGAGGGGAGATCCCAAATCATCCCGAACCCCAAATCATCCCAAACCCCAAATCATCCCAAATAATCCCAAATAATCCCAAATAATCCCAAATCATCCCAAATCCCAAATCATCCCAAATCCCTGAGACCCCAAATCCCGAGTCCCAAATAATCCCAAATCCCGAATCCCCAATCCCAAATCCCAAATCTCACCCTGAGACCCCAAATCCCACCCTCAGACCCCAATCCCAAATCCCGAATCCCGAATCCCAAATTCCAAATCCCACCCTGAGGCCCCAAACCCCGAATCCCACCTTCAGACCGCAAATCTGACCCTGAGACCCAAATCGCACCTTCAGACCCCAAATCCCAAATCCAACCCCACCCTGAGACCCCAAATCCCACCCTGAGACCGCAAATCCCACCTTCAGACCCCAAATCCCAAATCCCACCCTCAGACCAAAAATCCCAAATCTGACCCTCAGACCCCAAATCCCAAATCCCACCACATCCTGAAACCCCAAATCCCACCCTGAGACCCCAAATCCCAAATCCAACCCCACCCTGAGACCCCAAATCTCACCCTCAGACCCCAAATCCTACCCTGAGACCCTAAATCCCAAATCCCAACCCCCCTGCGGCATTTTTGGGGTGCTGCCCCCCGACCCCAAACCCCAAATCCCAAATCCCAAATCCCAACCCCCTGGGGTATTTTTGGGGTGCTGCCCCCCGACCCCAAATCCCAAATCCCACCCCCCATCCTCAAACCCCAAATCCCAAATCCTACCTTCAAACCCCAAATCCCAAATCCCACCCTGAGACCCCAAATCCCAAATCCAAATCCCACCCTCAGACCCAAAATCCCACCCTGAGACCCCAAATCCCAGCACCATCCTCAGACCCCAAATCCCACCTTCAGATCCCAAATCCCAAATCCCATCCTGAGACCCCAAATCCCACCCTCAGACCCCAAATCCCAAATCCCAGATCCCAAATCCCAAATCCCAAATCCAACCTCATCCGGAGACCCCAAATCTCACCCTCAGACCCCAAATCCCAAATCCCAAATCCCAACCCCCTGGGGTATTTTTGGGGTTCCCCCCCCGACCCAAAATCCCAAATCCCTCAGACCCAAATCCCACCTTCAGACCCCAAATCCCAAATCCCAAATCCCAAATCCCAAATCCCAAATCCCAACCCCCTGGGGTATTTTTGGGGTTCCCCCCGACCCCAAAGCCCCGAGTTGCCGTCCCGGTTTGGGGTTCAGGGGAACCCCGCGGGGAAACTGAGGCACGGGGAGAGGAAGAGGAAGAGGAAGATGGTGAGACGAAGCAGGAAGTGCCAGAAATGTCACTTCCTCCCCCAAAACCGAACTGGGGACATTAAATTGGGGTTGGGGACAGCGACGGGGACAGGGATGGGACAGGGATGGGAGAGGGACAGGGACAGGGACAGGGATGGGGACAGGGATGGGACAGGGATGGGACAGGGACAGGGATGGGACAGGGACAGGGATGGGGACAGGGACAGGGACAGGGACAGGGACAGGGACAGGGACAGGGACAGGGACAGGGACAGGGACAGGGACAGGGACAGATAGGGACAGGGACAGGGACAGATAGGGACAGGGACAGGGACAGGGACAGATAGGGACAGGGACAGGGATGGGGACAGGATGGGGACAGGGACAGGGACAGGGACAGGGATGGGACAGGGATGGGACAGGGATGGGGACAGGGATGGGGACAGGATGGGGACAGGGACAGGATGGGGACAGGGACAGGGACAGGGACAGGGACAGATAGGGACAGGGACAGGGATGGGACAGGGATGGGGATGGGACAGGGATGGGACAGGGATGGGACAGGGATGGGACAGGGACAAGGACAGATAGGGACAGGGACAGGGATGGGACAGGGATGGGGACAGGGACGGGGACAGGGACAGGGGACAGGGATGGGGACAGGGACAGGGACAGGGACGGGGACAGGGATGGGACAGGGGACAGGGACAGGGGACAGGGATGGGGACAGGGACAGGGACAGGGACAGGGACAGGGGACAGGGACAGGGACACGGACGGGGACAGGGGACAGGGACAGGGACAGGGACGGGGACAGGGGACAGGGACAGGGACGGGGACAGGGGACAGGGACAGGGACGGGGACAGGGATGGGACAGGGATGGGACAGGGACAGGGGACAGGGACAGGGATGGGACAGGGACAGGGATGGGGACAGGGACAGATAGGGACAGGGACAGGGATGGGACAGGGACAGGGACAGGGACAGGGACAGGGACAGGGACAGGGACGGGGACAGGGGACAGGGAGAGGGATGGGACAGGGACAGGGACAGGGACAGGGACAGGGACAGGGACAGGGACACGGACGGGGACAGGGGACAGGGACAGGGACAGGGAGAGGGATGGGACAGGGACAGGGACAGGGACAGGGACAGGGACAGGGACAGGGACGGGGACAGGGACAGGGACAGGGACAGATAGGGACAGGGACAGGGACAGGGGACAGGGACAGGGACAGGGACAGGGACAGGGACAGGGACAGGGATGGGACAGGGACAGGACCACCCCACCCATCACCTCCCATCCTAATTAATTAATTAGCAGGATTAATGAAGGCGCCGTGCCTTGAAAATTGAGAAAACTAAGAAAATTAAGAAAATTTTTAAATTTAAGAAAATTCAGAAGATTTTAAAAATTAAGAAAATTAAGAAAATTAAGGAAATTCAGAAATTCAAGAAAATTAAGAAAACTAAGGAAATTCAGAAAATTCAGAAAATGAAGAAGAAAATGAAGAAAATGAAGAAAATGAAGAAAATGAAGGAAATTAAGGAAATTTTAAAAATTAAGGAAATTAAGGAAATTCAGAAAATTCAGAAAATGAAGAAAATTCAGAAAATGAAGAAAATGAAGGAAATGAAGGAAATTAATGAAATTCAGAAAATTCAGAAAATTCAGAAAATTAAGAAAATTAAGAAAATTAAGAAAATTTTTAAAATTAAGAAAATTAAGGAAATTCAGAAAATTAGGCAAATTCAGAAAATTAAGGAAATTAATTAAGGAAATTAATTAAGGAAATAAGGTAATTAAGGACATGCCCCCTCCAAGGTGGTTTCCCCCTTACCCAGAAGTGCTCGGTGAAATAGGACATCTTTGGGGACAGCTCTGGGGACAGCTCTGGGGACAGCGGGGACCCCGCGCTCAGCTGCCGGCGCCCTGCGGGGACACCGGGTGACACCGGGGGGACACCGGGGGGACATCGGGGGGGACACCGGGGTGACATCGGGGGGACACCGGGTGACACCGGGGGGACACCGGGGGGACACAGGGGGGGACACCGGGGTGACACCGGGGGGACACCGGGGGTGACACCGGGTGACACCGGGGGACACCGGGGGGACACAGGGGGGGACACCGGGGGGACACCGGGGGGACACCGGGGTGACACCGGGTGACACCGGGGGGACACCGGGGGGGACATCGGGGGGGCACCGGGGTGACATCGGGGGGACATCGGGGCTTTACTGGGGGGACACCGGGGTGACACCGGGGGGACACTGGGGGCGACACCGGAGTTTTACCAGGGTGACACCTGGGCTTTACTGGGGGGGACACCGGGGGTGACACCAGAGCCTTACTGGGGTGACACTAGGGGTGACACCGGGGCTTTACCATGGGGACACCGGGGGTGACACTGGGGGTTACACCGGGGGTGACACCTGAGCCTTACTGGGGTGACACTGGGGGTGACACCGGGGCTTTACCATGGGGACACCGGGGCTTTACCATGGGGACACCGGGGGTGACACCGGGGGTTACACCGGGGGTGACACCAGAGCCTTACTGGGGTGACACTAGGGGTGACACCGGGGCTTTACCATGGGGACACCGGGGGTGACACTGGGGGTTACACCGGGGGTGACACTTGAGCCTTACTGGGGTGACACTAGGGGTGACACCGGGGCTTTACCAGGGTGACACCGGGGCTTTACCATGGGGACACCGGGGGTGACACCGGGGGTTACACCGGGGGTGACACCTGAGCCTTACTGGGGTGACACTGGGGGTGACACCGGGGCTTTACCATGGGGACACCGGAGCCTTGCCGGGGTGACACTGGGGGTGACACCGGGGCTTTACCAGGGTGACACCGGGGCTTTACCATGGGGACACCGGAGCCTTACAGGGGGTGACACCGAGGGGGACACTGTGGCCTTACTGCGGGGACACCAGGGTTTTACCGGGGGACACCGGGGGTGACACCTGAGCCTTACCGGGGGGACACTGGGGCCTTACCAGGGATGTCACCAGGGCCTTACTGGGGGTGACACTGGGGGTGACACCGGGACTTTACCATGGGGACACCTGGGCCTTACTGGAGGGACACTGGGGGGCACACCGGAGCCTTACCGGGGGTGACACTGGGGGTGACACTGGGGGGGACACCTGGACCTTACCGGGGGTGACACCAGAGCCTTATCAGGGGTGATACCGGGGCTTTACCGTGGGGACACCACAGCCTTACCGGGGGTGACACCAGGGGTGACACCTGGGCCTTACCAGGGGGACACCAGAGCCTTACAGGGGGTGTCACTGAGCCTTACCAGGGTGACACCGGGGGGACACCTGGGCCTTACAGGGGTGACACTGGGGGGGACACTGGGACCTTACCAGGGTGACACCTGGGCCTTACCGGGGGGACACCAGGGGGGTCACCAGGGCTTTACTGAGGGGACACCGGAGCCTTACCGGGGGTGACACCAGGCCTTTATCGGGGGTGACACTGGGACTTCACCGGGGGGACACCTGGGCCTTACTGATGGGGACACCAGGGGGGACATCGGGGTCTTACTGGGGGTGACACCGGAGCCTTACCAGGGTGACACTGGGGCTTTACCTTGGGGACACCTGGGCCTTACCGGAGGGACACTGGGGGTGACACCTGGGCCTTACCGGGGTGACACCGGGGGTGACACCGGAGCCATACCGAGGTGACACCGGAGCCACACCGGGCTCTCGGCGGCGTCCCCACCCCGCACCGCTCCCGCCTGTATCACTTTTCCCGGGAAAACGCGGCGCGTTGCCATGGAAACCGCAGGGTGTCCCCTTCCCCATCCCCGGTGCGACCCCTCCCCGAGGTGGTGACATCCCGGTAAACCGGGGGGCACCGGGGGGGCGGCGGGCGCGACACCGGATCCGCCGATTAATAATAAATGAGAGGCTGAGAGCGGCGGCGGTGCTGCTCCCGCGCCGGCCCTGCCCGCGCCCCCAAAAATCCCAAAAATACCCCAAAAACACCCCAAAAACACCCCAAAAATCCCGATCCGCGCCGGCCCTGCCCGCGCCCCCAAAAATACCCAAAAAACACCCCAAAAACACCCCAAAAAACACCCCAAAAATCCCGATCCACACCGGCCCTGCCCGCGCCCCCAAAATCCCAAAAACCACCCCAAAAACACTCCAAAAAACACCGAGAAGAACCCAAAAATCCCGATCTGCACCGGCCCTGCCCGCGCCCCCAAAAATCCCTAAAATACCCCAAAAATCACCCGGAAAACACCCAAAAACACCCCAAAAACACCCCAAAAAATACCCCAAAAACACCCCAAAAATCACCCAGAAAACACCCCAAAAACACCCCAAAAAACACCCCAAAAACACCCCAAAAATCCCGATCCACACCGGCCCTGCCTGCGCCCCCAAACCCCAAAAACCACCCCAAAAACCACCCCAAAAACACCCCAAAAGACTCCCCAAAAAACACTCCAAAAACACCCCAAAAATCACCCCAAAACCACCTCAAAAACCGCCCCAAAAAGACCCCAAAAAGACCCCAAAAAACACCCCAAAAACACCCTAAAACCACCCCAAAAACACCCCAAAAACCACCAAAAAACACCCCAAAAAGACCCCAAAAACACCACAAAAATCACCCCAAAAAACACCCCAAAAACACCCCAAAAACACCCCAAAATCACCCCAAAAACCCCCCAAAACCACCCCCAAAACCACCCCAAAACACCCCAAAAACACCCCAAAAATCCCGATTTTCCCCCAAACCCTGCCCACGCACCCCAAACCCTCAAAACCACCCCAAAAACCAGCCCAAAAACCCCCAAAAAACACCCCAAAACACCCCAAAAACACCCCAAAACACCCAAAACCACCCCAAAAAACTCCCCAAAATCCCGATTTTCCCCCAAACCCTGCCCGCGCTCCCCAAACCCTCAAAACCACCCCAAAAAACACCCTACCAACACCCCAAACCACCCCAAAAAACACCCCAAAAACCCCACGAGAAGACCCCAAAAATCCCGATTTTCCCCCAAACGGGGCTCGCTGGGGGGGTCGCTCTGAGCGCGGGACCCCCAGCTGTGTCCCCCCCGGCTGTGTCCCCCCCAGAAATGTCCCCAAGCTGTCCCCAAGCTGTCCCCAGAAGTGTCCCCAGAAGTGTCCCCAAGCTGTCCCCCCCCGGTTCCCCATCATGCACCGGCGAGCGACAAAAAAAAAAACAGGAAACCCCAAAAAGCGGCGCCACCCGCCCGAGTCCCCCCCCGACTCACCCTGCGCTGTCGCGGGGTCCCCCCGAGCATCCTCGGCAAACCGGGGGGCTGGGGGTCACCGGGGGGTCACCGGGGGGTCACCGGGGGGGTCAGGGACCCCAAAATCGCCCCGCACCGCCAGAGCCACCTGTGTCACCGGCGCGGCGCGGTTGTCCCCGGTTAAACGGGGAGGGGGAGAGCGGGAGGGGTTTGGGGGGATCGGGGCTCGCCGGACCCCCGAATCCCACCGGACCCCCGAACCGATCCCTACCGGACCCCCAAATCCCGCCGGACCCCCGCCGGACCCCCGAACCGACCCCTACGGGACCCCCAAACCGACCCCTACCGGACCCCCCAATCCTACCGGACCCCCAAACAGACCCCTACCGGACCCCCAAATCCTACCGGACCCCCAAATCCCACCGGACCCCAAAACCGACCCCTACCGGACCCCCGAATCCCACCGGACCCCCAAACAGACCCCTACCGGACCCCCAAACCGACCCCTACCTGACCCCCGAATCCCACCGGACCCCCAAATCCCACCGGACCCCCAAACCGAGCCCTACCTGACCCCCGAATCCCACCGGACCCCCAAACAGACCCCTACCGGACCCCCAAACCGACCCCTACCGAACCCCAAATCCCACCGGACCCCCAAATCCCGCCAGACCCCCAAACCGACCCCTACCGGACCCCGAATCCCACCGGACCCCCAAATCCCGCCAGACCCCCAAACCGACCCCTACCGAACCCCCAAACCGACCCCTACCGGACCCCCGAATCCCACCGGACCCCCGAATCCCACCGGACCCCCAAACCGACCCCCGCCGGTCCCGAGCGGCCGCAACCGCCGCTATCGCCCCGCCGGCCAAAGTCCCCGCCGGTGACCGCCGTGTCCCCGAGCGGAGCGGGGGGAGCGGGCTGGGGGGCTGCGGCAGGACCCCCCGGTACCCCCGAACCGCTCCGCCGCAGCCGTGACCTTCAGCGGGGCGCGGGGGGCACCGGAGGGGGGTTGGCACCCCAAATTGTTCCCGATAACGGGGAGCGGGGTGGGGACCGGAGGCGGGGTCCTCCCGGTAACGGGCGGAACGGCGGGGGGACCGGAGGGACCGGAGGAGGGGCTCGCACCCCAAATCCCTCCCGGTAACGGGGAGCGGGGTGGGACCGGAGGAGGGGTTCGCACCCCAAACCCTTCCGGTAACGGGCGGAACGGCGGGGGGAACGGGGAGGGACCGGAGGGGGGGTTTGCACCCCAAATCCTCCCGGTAACGGGGAGCGGGGGGACCGGAGGGGGGGTTGGCACCCCAAACCCTTCCGGTAACGGGGAGCGGCTGAACCCCGAAAGGAGGAGGAGGAGGAGGAACCGGAGAACCGAGCCGTGCACCTGCAGCGGGGGAGGCGGCGGCGGGGGTGGGGAGCAGCACCGGCAGCGCGGCTGTATCACCGGGCGGGGGTCTCCGGTAGGGCGGGGAGGGGGAGCTGCGGGCGATGCCGCGGCGGGGAGAACCGCGCGGGAACGGCGGAACGGGCGGCTCGGTGCGGGGAGCTCGGCGGCGGGACTGCCGCCGGGGGAACCGGGGAACCGGAGGCACCACCGGAGGCACCACCGGGGGAACCACCGGAGGCTCCGGGGCTCGGCGGCGCTCCGGTACCACGCGGGACTCACCTGCGGGGTCGCCGCCGCCCCCCGCCCCGCTCCGCGCCGCGCCGCCGCCCCGGGAGCGCGCCGGGACCGGACCTGGCCACGCCCCCTCCCGCCGAGCCGCGCCGCCATTGGCCAGCGCTCCCGGCAGCGGTGACCGCAGCCTCTCCCCATTGGCCCAGCCGCCGCCGCGCCGCGGGAGGGGCGGGGCGTGATTTGCATATTTAAAGCGGCCGCCGCCCCGCCACCACCGGGGGGATGCGGAGCGGGAAGGAGCCGCCCGCACCGGGGACGGAGCGCTGTCGCCGTCCCCAGGCTGTCACCGAGACCTCGCTGTCACCCTTACCGGCAGCGCCACCGCCCGCCACCCCGCCGGTTGTCACCGGGCTGTCCCCCCCACCCCGCCGGTTGTCCCCCGGGCTGTCCCCACCCCGCCGGTTGTCACCCGGGCTGTCCCCCCCACCCCGCCGGTTGTCCCCCGGGCTGTCCCCCCACCCCGCCGGTTGTCACCGGGCTGTCCCCCCACCCCGCCGGTTGTCACCGGGCTGTCCCCCCCACCCGCCGGTTGTCCCCCGGGCTGTCCCCACCCCGCCGGTTGTCCCCCGGGCTGTCCCCCCACCCCGCCGGTTGTCACCGGGCTGTCCCCCCACCCCGCCGGTTGTCACCGGGCTGTCCCCCCCACCCGCCGGTTGTCCCCCGGGCTGTCCCCCCCGCCGGTTGTCCCCCGGGCTGTCCCCCCCGCCGGTTGTCACCGGGGCTGTCCCCCCCGCCGGTGCCAGCCGGTGCCTCGCGCCCCGCTGAGCTCATCCCCGGCTCCGGCTGTCACCGCCGCAGCTGCGGGAGAAGCCACCGAGCCACCGGCAAGGCGACACGGGGAGGCGACACGGGGAGGCGACACGGGGAGGCGACATTCCCGGCGGGAATTCTCCGCACGTCACGCGGCGGCTCCGGTTACCGCCGCCGCCTTTTGTCGCCGGCGACACCTGGCAGGTGTCACCGCGCTGGGGTGGCGCTGCCGGGTGACACCGCAGGGAGGGGACAATGGGGTGACGACCCCTCCCCAGCTCCGCGCGGCTCGGCTCGCTGTCACCTCCGTGTCCCCGCGGTGTCACCGGCAGGGTGACAGCGGCGGGGAGAAGCCCCCAGACCCGGAGCGGGGACAGGATTTTGGGGCTGGGGGGACGGGGACAGCCGCGGGGACAGCCGCGACCCCCGGGGGACAGAACCCCCCCGGAGCCCCCTCCCCAAAATAGCCCAGCGAGGAGGGAGGGGCTGGGAAGGGAATTTGGGGAAGGGGAGGTTTGGGGTTGGCTGGGAGAGGAATTTGGGGTGGGAAGGGGAGGTTTGGGAAGGGAAAGGGAATTTGGGGTTGGGAGGAGAATTTGGGGTTGGAAGGGTAATTTGGGGTGGGAAGGTTTGAGGTGGGGAGAGGAATTTGGGGTTGGAAGGGGAGGTTTGGGGTTGGAAGAGAAGATTTGGGGTGGGAAAGGGAATTTAGGGTTGGAAGGGGAGGTTTGGGATTGGCTGGAAGGGGAATTTGGGGTTGGTAGGAGAATTTGGGGTTGGGAGGAGAATTTGGGGTGGGAAAGAGGGTTTGGGGTGGGAAAGGGAATTTGGGGTGGGAAAGGGAACTTGGGGTTGGGAAGGACAATTTAAGGTGGGAAGGGGAATTTGGGGTGGGAAAGGGAATTTGGGGTTGGAAGGAGAGGTTTGGGATTGGCTGGAAGAGAAGGTTTGGGGTGGGAAAGAGGGTTTGGGGTTGGAAGGAGAGGTTTGGGAAGGGGAATGTGGGGTTGGGAAGAGAAGGTTTGGGATGGGAAAGGGAATTTGGGGTGGGAAGGGGAATTTGGGGTTGGAAGATTTGGGGTGGGAAGAGAAGATTTGGGGTGGGAAAGAGGGTTTGGGGTGGGAAGGGGAATTTGGGGTTGGAAGATTTGGGGTGGGAAGAGGAATTTGGGGTATGAAGAGAAGGTTTCGGGTAGGAAAGGGAATTTGGGGTTGGAAAGGGAGGTTTGGGATTGGCTGGAAGAGGAGGTTTGGGGTGGGAAGAGAAGATTTGGGGTGGGAAAGAGGGTTTGGGGTGGGAAGGGGAGGTTTGGGAAGGGAAAGGGAATTTGGGGTTGGGAAGGAGAATTTGGGGTGGGAAGGGGAATTTGGGATTGGAAGATTTGGGGTGGGAAGAGAAGGTTTGGGGTGGGAAAGAGGGTTTGGGGTGGGAAAGGGAATTTGGGGTTGGGAGGGGAGGTTTGGGATTGGCTGGAAGGGGAATTTGGGGTGGGAAGAGGAGGTTTGGAGGGGGTTTTGTCCCCTGATCCCGCCAGGTTTTTGGGATGGCGCCTCAGCACGGCGACACGAGGACACCCCAAACACCCCCGAAACTCCCCAAAATCCCCCGAAAACACCCAAAATCCCCCAAATCCCCCCGAAAACACCCAAAATCCCCCCGAAAACCCCTCAAATCCCCCAAATCCCCCTGAAATCCCCCATAATCCCCCCAAAAACCGCCAAACACCCGCAAAAATCCCCCAAAAATCCCCCCAAAAATCCCCCGAAACCACCCAAAATCCCCCAAATCCCCCTCAAAACCCCCAAACACCCCCAAACACCCCCAAAAATCCCCTCAAAATCCCCCAAATCCCAAAAAAATCCCCCCAAAATCCCCAAAATCCCCCCAAATCCCCCCAAAAACCCTCAAAACCACCCCAAAAACCCCCAAAAAACCACCCAAAATCCCCCCAAAAACCCTCAAAACATCCAAAAATTCCCCATACTCCCCCCAAAACCCCCTCAAATCCCCCCAAAAAACCCTCAAACCCCCCAAAATCCCCCCAAAAAGCTCCTCCTCCTCCTCCTCCCCCTGGCGGCGGGCTGCAGCGTTGCGATGGGGATGGGGATGCAGTTGCCATGGCAACGCCGCATCCCAGCTCAGCCTCGCCGCTGCAGCAGCGCGGAGCATCCGAACCCCTCTGGAGACCCCAAAAATCCCCCAAAGCTCGCCCAGCGGCTGGTGTGAGCCTACAAGCAGCCCCGTCCCGAAAAACAAAAAAAAAAACCCAAAAAATCCTGATAAAAACGAAAAAAATTACTCCAAAAAACCCCAATACCGCCGAAAAAATCCTCCAAAAAATCCCTCAAAACCACCTCAAAAATCCTCCAAAAAATCCCCCAAAAATCCCCCAAAGCTCTCCCAGCGGCAGGTGTGAGCCTACAAGCAGCCCCACCCCAAAAAACAAAAAAAACCCTGATAAAAACCAAAAAAACCCCAAAAAATCCCATAAAAAACAACAGCAACAACAAAAAAATTCCCCAAAAAATCCCCAATACCGGCGAAAAAATCCTCCAAAAAATCCCCCAAACCCCAAAAAAATCCTGAAAAAAAAAACCAAGCCCGCCCAAAAAATCCTCAAAAAAACTCCCAAAAAATCCCCCCAAAAAATTCCCAAAAAAACCCGATAAAAACAAAAAAAATTCCTCAAAAAAATCCCCCCCCCCCCAAAAAAAAAAAAAATCCCCCAAAAATCCCCAATACCGGCGAAAAAATCCTCAAAAAAAGCCCCCAGAAAACATCTCAAAAAATCCCTAAAAAATCCTCAAAAAAAACCCCAAAAAATACCCCAAGACTCCCAAGCAATCCCCAAAAATAAAATTAAAAAAATCCCAAAAATCCCCTTCCCACCTCAGGCTTACAACCCCAACCCATCCTTTTTCTCATACACACTTCTCCAAAAAAAAAATCCCAAAAAAACCCCAAAAAATCCCAACCCCCTCAAAAAAAACCTCAAAAAATCCCCCAAAAAATACCCCAAGAAATCCCAAAAATCTCCCAAAAAAACCCACAAAAAATCCCAAAAAAAACCCCCAAAAATGTCCTCAAAACCCCCCAAAAATACCCCAAAACCCTCAAAAAATCCCCAAAAAATCCGCAAAACATCCCAAAAAAATCCCAAAAAATCTCCCAAAAAAACAAAAAAAATCCCTGAAAATCCCCCCCCAAAAAACCCATAAAATACCACCAAAAAAACCCTAAAAAAACCCCAAAAAAATCCCAAAAAATCCCAAAAAAAATCCCAAAAACTCCCCTTCCCACCTCAGGCTTACAACCCCAACCCATCCTTTACCCATTCCCAAAAAAACCCCAAAAAATTAAATAAAAAAAACCCCCAAAACCCCAATAAAACCCAGAACTGCTCCTGGAATGAAATCTCTTTAATTCTCATTTCTCAGCCATTGGGAAGGTGGCGTGCAAGGTGGGAATCCTCTTGGTGCATTTGGGGTTTTTGGGGTTTGGAGGCGTCACAGGAACCCCAAAAAAACCCCAAAAAATTCCGAAAATATCACAACCCCCCCAAAAAAAATCCTCAAAAAAAATTCGAAAAAATCCCCTAAAAATATCCTAAAAAATCCCCCAAAAAATCCTCAAAAAAAACCCCAAAAAATCCCTCAAAAACCCCCCAAAAATCAAAAAAAGTACCCCAAAAATCCCAAAAAACCCCCCAAAAATTCCCCAAAAAATCCCCCAAGAAATCCCAAAAATCTCCCAAAAAACCCCAAAAAATCCCGCAAAAACTCCCTCAAAAAAGTCCTCAAAACCCCCCAAAAATACCCCAAAACCCTCAAAAAATCCCCCAAAAATTCCGCAAAAAATCCCCCAAAAAATCCCATAAAAATCCCCAAAACCCTAAAAAAATCCCATAAAAATCCCTAAAAATATCCCAAAAAAAACCCTAAAAAAACCCAAAAAAACCCTAAAAAAACCCCAAAAAAATCCCCCAAAAAAAATCCCAAAAACTCCCCTTCCCACCTCAGGCTTACAACCCCAACCCATCCTTTACCCATTCCCAAAAAAACCCAAAAAAATTAAATTAAAAAAACCCGAATAAAACCCAATAAAACCCAGAACTCCCCATGGAATGAAATCTCTTTAATTCTCATTTCTCACCCATTGGGAAGGTGGCGTGCAAGGTGGGAATCCTCTTGGTGCATTTGGGGTTTTTGGGGTTTGGGGCGTCACAGGAACCCCAAAAAAACCCCCAAAAATTCCGAAAATATCACAACCCCCCCAAAAAAATCCTCAAAAAAATTTCGAAAAAATCCCCTAAAAATCCCCAAAAAATCCCCCAAAAAATCGTCAAAATCATAAAAAACCCAAAAAAAACCCCAAAAATCCCCAAAAAATCTGCAAAACGCCCCCAAAAAAATCCCTTAAAAACCCCCCAAAAATCCAAAAAAATACCCCAAAAATCCCAAAAAAAACCCTCAAAACCTACAAAAAAACCAAAAAAAAAATCCCTCAAAAAATACCCCAAAACCCCCAAAAAATACCCCAAAACCCTCAAAAAATCCCCCAAAAATTCCGCAAAAAATCCCAAAAAAATCCCATAAAAATCCCCAAAACCCTAAAAAAATCCCTAAAAATATCCCAAAAAAAACCCCTAAAAAAACCAAAAAAAACCCTAAAAAAACCCAAAAAAAATCCCAAAAAACCCCAAAAAACTCCCCTTCCCACCTCAGGCTTACAACCCCAACCCATCCTTTCCCCATCCCCAAAAAAACCCAAAAAAAAAACCCCAAATCCCACCAAAAAAAACCCCAAAACCCCAATAAAAACCAGAACTGCTCCTGGAATGAAATCTCTTTAATTCTCATTTCTCACCCATTGGGAAGGTGGCGTGCAAGGTGGGAATCCTCTTGGTGCATTTGGGGGTTTTTGGGGTTTGGGGGTCACAGGAACCCCAAAAAAACCCCAAAAAATTCCGAAAATATCACAACCCCCCCCCAAAAAAATCCTCAAAAAAATTTCGAAAAAATCCCCTAAAAATCCCCAAAAAATCCCCCAAAAAATCGTCAAAATCATAAAAAACCCAAAAAAAAACCCAAAAATCCCCAAAAAATCTGCAAAACACCCCCAAAAAAATCCCTTAAAAACCCCCCAAAAATCCAAAAAAATACCCCAAAAATCCCAAAAAAACCCCTCAAAACCTACAAAAAAACCAAAAAAAAAATCCCTCAAAAAATACCCCAAAACCCCCAAAAAATACCCCAAAACCCTCAAAAAATCCCCCAAAAATTCCGCAAAAAATCCCAAAAAAATCCCATAAAAATCCCCAAAACCCTAAAAAAATCCCTAAAAATATCCCAAAAAAAACCCCTAAAAAAACCAAAAAAAACCCTAAAAAAACCCAAAAAAAATCCCCCCAAAAAAATCCCAAAAACTCCCCTTTCTCACCTCAGGCTTACAACCCCAACCCATCCTTTCCCCATCCCCAAAAAAACCCAAAAAAAAAAACCCAAATCCCCCCAAAAAAAACCCCAAAACCCCAATAAAACCCAGAACTGCTCCTGGAATGAAATCTCTTTAATTCTCATTTCTCACCCATTGGGAAGGTGGCGTGCAAGGTGGGAATCCTCTTGGTGCATTTGGGGGTTTTTGGGGTTTGGGGGTCACAGGAACCCCAAAAAAACCCCAAAAAATTCCGAAAATATCACAACCCCCCCCAAAAAAATCCTCAAAAAAATTTCGAAAAAATCCCCTAAAAATCCCCAAAAAATCCCCCAAAAAATCGTCAAAATCATAAAAAACCCAAAAAAAACCCAAAAATCCCCAAAAAATCTGCAAAACACCCCCAAAAAAATCCCTTAAAAACCCCCCAAAAATCCAAAAAAATACCCCAAAAATCCCAAAAAAAACCCTCAAAACCTACAAAAAAACCAAAAAAAAAATCCCTCAAAAAATACCCCAAAACCCCCAAAAAATACCCCAAAACCCTCAAAAAATCCCCCAAAAATTCCGCAAAAAATCCCAAAAAAATCCCATAAAAATCCCCAAAACCCTAAAAAAATCCCTAAAAATATCCCAAAAAAAACCCCTAAAAAAACCAAAAAAAACCCTAAAAAAACCCAAAAAAAATCCCAAAAAACCCCAAAAAACTCCCCTTCCCACCTCAGGCTTACAACCCCAACCCATCCTTTCCCCATCCCCAAAAAAACCCAAAAAAAAAACCCCAAATCCCACCAAAAAAAACCCCAAAACCCCAATAAAAACCAGAACTGCTCCTGGAATGAAATCTCTTTAATTCTCATTTCTCACCCATTGGGAAGGTGGCGTGCAAGGTGGGAATCCTCTTGGTGCATTTGGGGGTTTTTGGGGTTTGGGGGGTCACAGGAACCCCAAAAAAACCCCAAAAAATTCCGAAAATATCACAACCCCCCCCAAAAAAATCCTCAAAAAAATTTCGAAAAAATCCCCTAAAAATCCCCAAAAAATCCCCCAAAAAATCGTCAAAATCATAAAAAACCCAAAAAAAAACCCAAAAATCCCCAAAAAATCTGCAAAACACCCCCAAAAAAATCCCTTAAAAACCCCCCAAAAATCCAAAAAAATACCCCAAAAATCCCAAAAAAACCCCTCAAAACCTACAAAAAAACCAAAAAAAAAATCCCTCAAAAAATACCCCAAAACCCCCAAAAAATACCCCAAAACCCTCAAAAAATCCCCCAAAAATTCCGCAAAAAATCCCAAAAAAATCCCATAAAAATCCCCAAAACCCTAAAAAAATCCCTAAAAATATCCCAAAAAAAACCCCTAAAAAAACCAAAAAAAACCCTAAAAAAACCCAAAAAAAATCCCCCCAAAAAAATCCCAAAAACTCCCCTTTCTCACCTCAGGCTTACAACCCCAACCCATCCTTTCCCCATCCCCAAAAAAACCCAAAAAAAAAAAACCCAAATCCCCCCAAAAAAAACCCCAAAACCCCAATAAAACCCAGAACTGCTCCTGGAATGAAATCTCTTTAATTCTCATTTCTCACCCATTGGGAAGGTGGCGTGCAAGGTGGGAATCCTCTTGGTGCATTTGGGGTTTTTGGGGTTTGGGAACCCCAAAAAAACCCCCAAAAAAAATCCCAAAAAAATCACAAATCCCAACCCTTCCAGCAGAGAAAAATCACATTTTATTTGAAAGCACTAAAGGTGAAACATTCAGTGCAGAATATTCCGGATACAATCAAACCATAAATTGGGATTTTTCTGGGTTTTTATGGGGTGAAAAGGGGGGAAGATAAATAATTTCCCCCATAAAAAACCCACAAAAAATTCGGATTTTTTTTTACAGTTTTCACGATTTTATTTTTTTTTTTTTTTGGGTGGTTTTTTAGGGTTTTTTTTTTTTTAAATCTTAAAAAGTTTTTACAAAAAGAGCCAGCGAGGAGAAATCCTAGAAAATTGGGGGTAGTGTTTGTTCTGGGTGGGGATTTGGGGGATTTTGGGGGAATTTTGGGGGATTTTGGGGAATTTAGGGTAAAATCATTTTTTAGGGGTGTAAAATCTTTTTTTTGGGGGGATAAAGTCACTTTTTGAGGGGTAAAAATCGGGTTTTTTGGGGTGTACAATCATTTTTTGGGGGGTAAAATCAGATTTTTTTGGGGATAAAATTGCTTTTTTGGGGGCAAAATCTTTTTTTTTGGGCCCAAAATTCCTTTTTTTGGGGGTAAAATCGCTTTTTTGGGGGGGGGGACAGTCACTTTTTTGGGGTAAAATCAGTTTTTTTGGGGGATAAAATCGCTTTTTTGGGGGTAAAATTGCTTTTTTTGGGCCCAAAATCACTTTTTTTGGGGGTACAACCACTTTTTTTGGGGCGAAAATCACTTTTTTTGGGTGGTAAAACCACTATTTTGGGGGGGGGACAATCACTTTTTGGGGGTAAAATCGCTTTTTTTGGGGTGCACAGTCACTTTTTTGGGGTAAAATCAGGTTTTTGGGGGTAAAATTGCGATTTTTAGGGGGTAAAATTGCTTTTTTGGGAGGAAAAACCACTATTTTGGGGGTAAAATCAGGTTTTTTGGGGGTAAAATTGCTTTTTTTGGGGTGTACAGTCACCTTTTTGGGGGATAAAATCACTTTTTTTGGGGTGTACAATCATTTTTTTGGGGGGTAAAACCACTATTTTGGGGGTAAAATCACTTTTTTGGGTGTAAAATCACTTTTTTGGGGCGAAAAAACACTTTTTTTGGGCGAAAAATCACTTTTTTTGAGGGGTAAAATCTCTTTTTTTGGGTGAAAAATCACTTTTTTTGAGTGAAAAGTCACTGTTAAGGGGTGAAAAACCACTTTTTTTGGGTGTAAAATCACTTTTTTGAGCAGTAAAATCACTTTTTTGGGGGGAAAAACCACTTTTTTTGAGCAGTAAAATCACTTTTTTGGGGTGAAAACCCACTTTTTTGGGGTACAGACACTTTTAGGGTCACACCACCAGGGACCCCCGAGGTTATCCCACCTTTGCCCCCCAAAAAAATAACCCAAAACCCCAAAAATATACACCTGTGGGAATTCGGGGTGAGGCAGGAATTGGGGAAAAAACAACAAAAAAACAACAAAAAATCCCAAAATTTACCCTGTTAATCGAGGGGGAAGTCAGCGTCACCCCTGGGAGGGTTTGGGGACCCCAAAAGCACCAGGGTGACCCCAAAACCGCCATGGTGACCCCAAAAGCACCCTGGGGATCCCAAAACTGCCATGGGGACCCCAAAACCATCACGGTGACCCCAAAACCGCCATGGGGATCCCAAAAACTACCCTGGTGACCCCAAAACCATCACGGTGACCTTAAAACCGCCATGGTGACCCCAAAAGCACCCTGGGGACCCTAAAACTGCCATGGTGACCCCAAAATCGCCATGGGGACCCTAAAACTGTCACAGGGACCCCAAAAACCACCCTGGGGACCCCAAAACTGCCATGGGGACCCCAAAATCATCATGGTGACCCCAAAAACGCCATGGGGACCCCGAAACTACCAGGGTGATCCCAAAACCATCCTGGTGACCCCAAAACCGCCATGGTGACCCCAAAACTGTCACGGGGACCCCAAAAACACCCTGGTGACCCTAAAACAACCACAGTGACCCTAAAACCACCCTGGTGACCCCAAAACCAGCATGGGGACCCCAAAACTGCCATGGTGACCCTAAAAGCACCATGGTGACCCCAAAATCGCCATGATGACCCCAAAACCACCAGGGTGACCCCAAAACTGCCATGGGGACCTTAAAGCCACCCTGGTGACCCCAAAGCCACCATGGGGACCCCAAAACTGCCATGGGGACCCTAAAAACCACCCTGGTGACCCCAAAACCACCATGGGGACCCTAAAACTGCCATGGTGACCCCAAAACCATCAGGGTGACCCCAAAAACCACCCTGGTGACCCCAAAACCATCAGGGTGACCCCAAAACCACCCCAGCTGTCCCCTGTCCCCTCCCCGTGCTGGCAGTGCATGCAGGGTGACATCAAGGTGACATCAAGGTGACCTTGCTGTCCCCTTTGGGACGTTTAGGGACACCTGGGTGGCTTGGGGAGGAGGATGAGGAAGGTTTGGGGACCCCAAAAACCACCAGGGTAACCCCAAAACCACCACGGTGACCCCAAAACCACCAGAGTGACTCCAGCTGTCCCTCGTCCCCTCCCCGTGCTGGCAGCGCATGCAAGGTGACATCAAGGTGACACCGAGGTGACATCAAGGTGACATCGAGGTGACATCAAGGTGACATCAAGGTGACCTTGCTGTCCCCTTTGGGATGTTTAGGGACATCTGGGTGGCTTGGAGAGGAGGATGAGGACAGTTTGGGGTGCAGGACTGTCCCCAGATCTCAGAACTCTGCTCAGGGAGGATGTTGAGGAACTTTTGGGGTGTAGGACTGTCCCCAAAGCCATTAGAGGAAACTTTGGGGTGCAGGACTGTCCCCAAATCTCAGAGCTCCACCTGGGTGGCTTGGGGATGATGTTGAGGAACTTTTGGGGTGCAGGACTGTCCCCAAAGCCATCACAACTCCACCTGGGTGGCTTGGGGAGGATGTTGAGGAATTTTTGGGGTGCAGGACTGTCCCCAAAGCCATCAGAGGAAGCTCTGGGGTTCAGGATTGTCCCCAAATCTCAGAACTCTCCTCAGGGAGGAAGATGAGGACAGTTTGGGGTGCAGAACTGTCCCCAAATCTCACAACTCCACCTGGGTGGCTTGGGAAGGAACATGAGCAAGCTCTGGGGTGCAGGATTGTCCCCAAATCTCAGAACTCCACCTGGGTGGCTCAGGGAGGAGGACAAGGAAGGTTTGGGGTGCAGAATTGTCCCAAATCTCACAACTCCACCTGGGTGGCTTGGGGAGGAGGATGAGGACAGTTTGGGGTGCAGAATTGTCCCCACATCTCACAACTCCACCTGGGTGGCTCGGGGAGGATGTTGAGGAACTTTTGGGGTGCAGGATTGTCCCCAAAGCCATCAGAGGAAGCTCTGGGGTGCAGAATTGTCCCCAAATCTCACAACTCCTCCTGGGTGGTTTAGGGAGAAGGACAAGGAAGGTTTGGGGTGCAGAACTGTCCCAAAATCTCACAACTCCACCTGGGTGGCTCGGGGAGGATGTTGAGGAATTTTTGGGGTGCAGGATTGTCCCCAAGGCCATCAGAACTCCACCTGGGTGGCTCGGGGAGAAGGACGAGGAAGGTTTGGGGTGCAGAATTGTCCCCAAAGCCATCAGAGGAAGCTCTGGGGTGCAGAATTGTCCCCAAATCTCGAAACTCCACCTGGGTGGCTCGGGGAGGAGGACAAGGAACTTTCGGGTATCAGAACTGTCCCCAAATCCCGTAACTCCACCTGAGTGGCTCGGGAAGGACGATGAGGAACTTCTGGGGTGCAGGACTGTCCCCAAATCTCAGAACTCCACCTTGCAGGCCGGGAAGGTCTCGTCCTGCATGGCCACGGTGCTGTTGCTGCCCAGCACGGTGATGCCCAGCTGCTGCTGCCGCTCGTGCGTCTCCTGGTACCACTCGTGCATCACCAGCGAGTCGAACGTGGGGATCAGCGTCACCTGAGGGGACAGGGGACAGCGGGACGGGGTCACTGGGGAGGGGAGGGACAGCCGGGAGGTGTCACCTGAGGGGACAGGGGACAGCAGGACGGGGTCACCGGGGAGGGGAGGGACAGCCGGGAGGTGTCACCAGGGTGAGGAGGGACAGCGGGGAGGGGTCACCGGGGAGGGGAGGGACAGCGGGGAGGGGTCACCTGAAGGGACAGGGGACAGTGCGACGGGGTCACCGGGGCGGGGAGGGACAGCCAGGAGGTGTCACCGGGGTGGGGAGGGACAGTGGGACGGGGTCACCGGGGAGGGACAGCGGGAGGTGTCACTGGGGAGGGGAGGGACAGCCAGGGGTCACCGGGGTGGGGAGGGACAGCGGCACGGTGTCACCGGGGTGGGGAGGGACAGCCAGGAGGTGTCACTGGGGTGGGGAGGGACAGCCGGGAGGTGTCACTGGGGTGGGGAGGGACAGCCGGGAGGTGTCACCTGAGGGGACAGGGGACAGCGGGACGGGGTCACCGGGCGGGGAGGGACAGCCGGGAGGTGTCACCGGGGAGGGACAACCGGGAGGTGTCACCTGAGGGGACAGGAGACAGCGGGACGGGGTCACCGGGGTGGGGAGGGACAGCCGGGAGGTGTCACCAGGGTGAGGAGGGACAGCCAGGAGGTGTCACCGGGGAGGGGAGGGACAGCCGGGAGGTGTCACTGGGGAGGGGAGGGACAACGGGAGGTGTCACTGGGGAGGGGAGGGACAGCCAGGAGGTGTCACCAGGGTGAGGAGGGACAGCCAGGAGGATTTGGTGTTGCTGGAATATCGGCGAGGGATGGACGGGAGGAATTGTCACCACCCCAGTGGTGGGGAATTGTCACCAGCCCAATGGTGGGAAGGGACACCCAGGAGAATTTGTCACCCCTGAACTTGTCACCCCTGGGAAGGAGCACCCAGGACACTTTGTCACCATCCCAGCAACAAGAAGAACACTCTGTCACCCCCCGAATATCGGGAAGGGACACCCAGGAGAATTTGTCACCTCCCTGGGCACTAGGAAGGGACAGCCAGGAGGAATTGTCACCAGCCCAGTGGTGGGAAATTGTCACCAGCCCAGTGGTGAGAAGGGACACCCAGGAGAATTTGTCACCACTGAAATACTGGCTAGGGACAGCCAGGAGAAATTGTGACCCCCCCAAAGATGGGGAAGGGACACCCAGGAGAATTTGTCACCCCTGAACTAGTCACCCCTGGGAAGGAGCACCCAGGACACTCTGTCACTCTCCCATCAACGACAAGGGGCACCCAGGACACCTTGTCACTCCTGAAATATTGGGAATGGACACCCAGGACACTTTGTCACCCGCCAAGTATCAAGAATGGACACCCAGGACAATTTGTCACCAGGAAGGAACACCCAGGACACTTTGTCACCCCCAACAAGAAGAAGGGACACCCAGGACACTTTGTCACTCGTGAAATATTGGGAATGGACACCCAGGACACTTTGTCACCAGGAAGGAACACCCAGGACACTTTGTCACCCCCACCACCCCGAGCTGACCAATCCCACCCCACTCAGAGCTCACCTGGATGTCCACCCCCCACTGGTGCTTGCCGGTCAGCAGAGCGTCCAGCAGCGGCCGCAGCACTCCCTCCTTCAGGTGGTCATCGCCGCTGACCACGTAGCACAGCGAGCGGATCCGCCGGAAGAACTCCTCGTCCACCGTGCGGGCGCTCCACGAGCCGGGCAGGTACGCCAGGTCCACGTACACCGGGGGTCCCTGGGGGGCTGTGGCCTTCGTGCCTGTGGGGAGGAGGGGACCGAGGTCACAGCCGTCCCCAAAACCCCGCGGCGCCACCCCCGATCACACCCCCAGCTCGTACCTGCCGGCGACGCCCGGCCAGCTCCGGCCGTCGGCCGCGGTCCGGCGCCGCGGGCGTTGCGGGGATCCGCGCCGGCCTGGCTTTTCTTGTCCCCGAGGGGCAGCTTGGCTTTGTCCCCGGCGGGAGGCCTGGCCTTGGTGGCCGAGGAGGGGACGCGGGGCGGCTCGGCCTTGGGGCCGGCGGGCGCTGACCCCACGCGGGACGGCGTCCTCTTCGCCTTGGCGCCCGGCGGCTCCCTGCGGCCGGCGGGCAGCGCCTCGGGGTCAACCATGCAGATGCCGGGCTGGGCGGGGAGGGGACAGGGGTCCTTCAGGGGGCGGGCAGAGGGTCGCAGGGTCTGGCGACGCCGCGGGGCGGCCGCTCCGAGTCCTCGTCCGACTCCAGCCCGTCGGCCAGGATGGACGCGCAGTCCTCGGCGGCCGGAGCGACGTCGGAGTCGGAGAGGGTGGGCAGCGACTCGCTGACCGAGGTGGGGGGCGTCTCGCCCGGCCGGCCCCGCGGCGGCGCCAGCTCCTGCGAGGGGTCGCTGTCCGACGGCTCCCGCGGGCTGGCGGCGGCCGAGGGCGACCGCTCGGACTTGGGGTGCTCGAACTCGCAGGGCGACACCAGGCACAGGTCCACGTCGTGGGGCGAGTCCGAGCGGCGGCCGGGCCGCGGGGCCGAGTCGCCGTCGGCCCAGGGCGGGTGGTGACACGGCCGCAGCGGCAAGGACAGCCCCCCCTTGGCGGCCTCGGCCTCGGCGGCGTCGCCGGAGCCGCGGGAGCGCCGGCCGTCCTCCGGCGGCGACTCGCTGACCGGCGGCAGCACCTGCTCGAAGGACACCGACAGCGACTCGTCCACCTCGGTGGAGTGCGGCGAGCCCACCTCGGCCGGCAGCGAGGGCGTGGTGATGGTTGGGGACACGTCGGGAACGTCGTCCTTGAAGGGGCTGAGCGACAGGCACCCCGCCTGCTTGTCCGAGCCGTCCGGCACGCCTTTGCCCCCTCCGGCCGCCGGCCACGCGGCGTTCTGCCGGCCGCCGCCCGCTTCCTCGGCTCCGTCCTCCACCGGCGACTGGTGGAAGGGCGTGTGGCCGGCGCTGGCCGGCCCCGAGCTGGCCGGGGACATCATCTCCAGGGTCTTCTCCTCGGAGCTGCCGCAGGGATCCTCGGCGCCCTCGGCCGAGCCGTGGTTGAGCAGCCCGGTGGGCGTCAGGTCGAGGTTGACGCTGCGGTCACTCTTGGGGGTCTTGGCCAGCGGGGACGGGGGGCACACGGCCCGCAGCGGGCTGCTCTCGGGGTGGCGCGGGCGCTGGGGGCTCTCGGGGTCCTCCAGGCCGTTCTCCAGGCAGGACGGATCGCCCGGGCGCCGGTTGTTCTCCAGGGATAATGGCTCCAGCTCGCTGTCGGCCGTGGCGATGCCGTCATCCGTGGATTCCTCCTTCCTCCTCCTCCTCCCGCCGTCCCGCTCGGCCTCGGGCAGCATCTCCTCGGGGGAGGAGGACTTGGAGCCGTCCGACGGCTCCTTCCGGGGGCGATTTGGCCTTGGCTTTCTCCGGCTCCTTCTTCAGGGTGGACTTCTTGGCGCTGCCAACCTTGCCCGGGGCTTTGCGGCTCTCCTGGACCGGCGTCTTCCTGGCCGGAGTCTTGGCCGGAGCTTTGGCCTCGGCCTTGCCGTCCTTCGAGTCTTTCCTCAGCGTCTCGGCTTTCACCTCCTTCTTCACCACCTTCGCCTCCTTCTTGGCCTCCACCTTCCCCTCGGCCGCCTCGTCCTTCTTCGGCGGCTTCTTCTCCTCCTTTTTGGCCACCGGCTCCTTCTTGGGCGCCGCTTTCTCCTTGCTCGCCTTCGGCTTCGCGTCGCCCTTCGCCTTCTCGGCCGCCGGGTCCGGCTTGGCTCGGCCATCCTTGGCTTTCTCCTCCTCGGACCCCATCCTGGCCGCGTCCCCCAGGGGTTTCGGCTTCTCCTTGCTCCCACCCTTCACCTCCTTCTTCTCCACCTTCGCGGCTTTCTCCTTCGGCGCCGCGACTTCCACCAGGCTGAGCTTGGACCCGGATTTGAGGCTCTCCTTGCTCTCCGCCCTCTTCTTCAGCGGCTTCTCCACGCCCTTCAGGTCGTTCTTGGTCACCACGGGGTGCTTGAGGAACTCCAGGTGCTTCACCTTCTCCAGCCCTTCCAGGATGCGCGCCTGCGGGGTGCAGCCCGGGAACAACACCCGGATGATCTTCTCGGAGCGGCTGACGGGGTGCCACACCAGCAGGACGCACACCGAGGTCAGGCACTGCAGCGGCAGCTCCTGCTCCTTGGGGAATCCGTTCCCCGACCACTGCTGGAGGAGAAATTCCAGCTCCTTGGTGCCCTTCACGGGGTTGAGAACGTACATGTCCAGCCGGCCCACGCCCATCTTCTGGAAGAGCACGGTGGGCTCGGCGCGAGGCCCGCCATCCCTGGCCAGCAGGTTGGGCTGGATCCCCAACCTCTCCAGGTAGTGCAGGGTCAGCGCCGCCTCGTCGCAGCTCTTCAGCACCCGCGAGTCGCCCTCGATGTCCTTCAGCTTCTCGGAGGCGTTGAGGAACACCACGCCCAGCTCGGGCGAGATGAGGTTCTTGGCCCAGTCACCGTTGCCCTGCGAGCTCTGCGACGGATCCTCCTCCAGCTCGGCCAGCTTCCTCTGCAGCAGGCTGTTGATGCCGGGCAGGCTGTCCGTCCCGGCGTGCGTCACCAGGATGGAGTCGATGCGGTCCAGGTGCCTCACCAGCTTCCAGAAGGACGATTTCGGGTTGGAACCGCCGTTGACCAAGACGTTGAAACCGTTGACGGCGAAGAACGCCGAGTCGCCCCTGCCGCCGGGGAAGATGTAGCAGCAGGGCTTGGAGAGCTTCAGGAAGCCCACCATGGTGGGAGGCTCCAGGAGGTCGAAGGGGGATTGGGGCTCCAGGGACTCGGCCAGGTACTCCATGAACTCCTCCAGGCCTTCCATCTCGGGCAGGACGCAGCCCGGGTTGTAGCGCAGCTCGATGAAGTCCTGCAGGTTGTGGTGCTCCAGGCCCGAGTCGCGCCAGTCGCCGAAGTCGGGGCAGCTGATGGTCAGCCTGGCCTTGGCCGAGGGGTCGGCGGAGCTCAGGATGTCCCCGACCTGCGGAGAGGGGTGGCAGGGGACACGGTGGCACCACCTTTGGGGTTGGGGTGGCCGGGGGTATGTTAAACGCTCGGATCCGCGCCTGCCGCCTGCTTTTGGGGGGATTTTGGGGTGGCAGCTCCCTCTGTGGGGCGGGAGGTTCCCAAGAGGGGATTTCCCTGACCCTCCCACCTGGCTGTGCCCCCCTGGCTTGGCAGTTGTGGATTTGCCACCCTAAACTCCCAGGATCTGCCCCACTAAATTCCCAGCATCTGCAGCCCTAAATTCCCAGGATCTGCCACCCTGAACTCTCAGGATCTGCAGCCCTAAATTCCCAGGATCTGCAGCCCTACATTCCCAGCATCTGCCCCACTAAATTCCCAGCATCTGCCCCCCTAAACTGCCAGGATCTGCACTCGCAAACTCCTACGATCTGCACCCCTAAATTCCCAGGATCTGCACCCCAAACTCCCAGGATCTGCCCCACTAAATTCCCAGCATCTGCAGCCCTAAATTCCCAGGATCTGCACCCTTAAATTCCCAGGATCTGTCCCCCTAAATTCCCAGGATTTTCCCCACACGCTGCAGGGAGTGGGAGGACATGACAGCATTCCCGAGGAGCCAATGTGCTCAGACTGCATCTCCGGCAATCCTACAAATCCCACAAATCCCGCAATCCCAGGAATCCCACAAATCCCACAAACCCCACAAACCCCACAATCCCACAAACCTCCTTGTCGGTGAAGATCTGCAGGAAGTCCCGCAGGCAGAAGCAGCCCGTCTGCAGCAGCAGCTCCCCGCAATCCCGCAAACCCCACAAACCCCACAAACCCCACAAACCCACAATCCCCACAAACCCCACAATCCCACAAACCTCACAAATCCCACAAACCCCACAAATCCCACAAATCCCACAAACCCCACAAATCCCACAAACCCCACAAACCCCACATTCTCACAATCCCACAAACCCCACAAACCCCACAATCCCACAAACCCCACAATCCCACAAACCCCACAATCCCACAATCCCACAAACCCCACAATCCCACAAACCCCACAATCCCACAAACCCCACAAACCCCACAATCCCACAAACCCCACAATCCCACAAACCCCACAAACCCCACATTCCCGCAATCCCACAAACCCCACAATCCCACAAACCCCACAAACCCCACAAACCCCACAATCCCACAAACCCCACAAACCCCACAAACCTCCTTGTCGGTGAAGATCTGCAGGAAATCCCGCAGGCAGAAGCAGCCCGTCTGCAGCAGCAGCTCCCCGCAATCCCGCAAACCCCACAAACCCCACAAACCCCACAAACCCCACAAACCCCACAAACCCCACAAACCCCACATTCTCACAATCCCACAAACCCCACAAACCCCACAAACCTCCTTGTCGGTGAAGATGTGCAGGAAGTCCCGCAGGCAGAAGCAGCCCGTCTGCAGCAGCAGCTCCCCGCTGTGCTCCACGCACGGCCCCGCCAGCACCAGCAGCTTGTGCTGCGACACGTCCGTCACCAGGTTCCGCAGCTGGGGACACCGCCGGGATGTCAGGGGACATTGGGGGACAGCAGGGGGCATCAGGGACATCGGGGGACATCAGCGACACAGAGGGGACATGAGGAGACATCAGGGACATCAGGGACATCAGGGGGCATCAGGGACATTGGGGGACATCAGGGACACAGAGGGGACATGAGGAGACATCAGGGACATCAGGGGGCATCAGGGACATTGGGGGACATCAGGGACACAGAGGGGACATGAGGAGACATCAGGGACATCAGGGACATCAGGGACATTGGGGGACATCAGGGACACAGAGGGGACATGAGGGGACACGAGGGGACACCAGGGACGCAGAGGGGAGATCAGGGACGCAAAGGGGAGATCAGGGATACAAAGGGGACATCAGCGACACCAGGGGACATCAGGGACACAGAGGGGACATCAGGGACATAGAGGGGACACAGAGGGGACATCGGGGGACATTGGGGGAAACAAAGGGGACATGAGGGGACACAAAGGGGACACAGAGGGGACATCAAGGACACCAGGGGACATCAGGGGACATCAGCGACATCAGGGGACACCATGGGACGTCAGCGACACAAAGGGGACATCAGGGACACAGAGGGAACGTCAGGGACATCAGGGGACAGCAGGGACACAGAGGGGACATCGGGGGGAAACAAAGGGGACATCGGGGGACATCAGCGATACCAGGGGACGTCAGCGACACCAGGGGACATCAGGGATATCAGGGGACATCAGGGACACTGGGGGATGTCAGGGACATCAGGGGACATCAGGGGACATCAGGGACATCGGGGGACATCAGGGGACATCAGGGGACATCAGGGGACACAGAGGGGACATGAGGAGACATCGGGGACATCAGGGGACATCGGGGACATAGAGGGGACATCGGGGACACAGAGGGGACATGAGCAACGCAGAGGGGACATCGGGGGAAACAAAGGGGACATGAGGGGACACGAAGGGGACATTGGGGGACACAGAGGGGACACAAAGGGACGGTGGGATTGGGATTCACCTGGGATTGGGATTGGGATTGGGATTCACCCTGGATTGGGATTCACCAGGATCGGGATTGGGATTCACCCTGGATTGGGATTCACCCAGGATTGGGATTGGGATTCACCCTGGATTGGGATTCACCCAGGATTGGGATTGGGATTCACCCTGGATTGGGATTCACCCAGGATTGGGATTGGGATTCACCAGGATTGGGATTCACTGGGATCGGGATTGGAATTCACCAGGATTGGGATTCACTGGGATCGGGATTGGGATTCACCAGGATTGGGATTCACCCAGGATTGGGATTGGGATTCACCCTGGATTGGGATTCACCCAGGATTGGAATTGGGATTCACCCTGGATTGGGATTCACCCAGGATTGGGATTGGGATTCACCAGGATTGGGATTCACCCAGGATTGGGATTGGGATTCACCCTGGATTGGGATTCACCCAGGATTGGGATTGGGATTCACCCTGGATTGGGATTCACCCAGGATTGGGATTGGGATTCACCCTGGATTGGGATTCACCCGGGATCGGGATTGGGATTCACCAGGATTGGGATTCACCCAGGATTGGGATTGGGATTCACCAGGATTGGGATTCACTGGGATCGGGATTGGGATTCACCAGGATTGGGATTCACCAGGATTGGGATTGGGATTCACCAGGATTGGGATTCACCAGGATCGGGATTGGGATTCACCAGGATTGGGATTCACCCAGGATTGGGATTGGGATTCACCAGGATTGGGATTCACTGGGATCGGGATTGGGATTCACCAGGATTGGGATTCACCCAGGATTGGGATTCACTGGGATCAGGATTGGGATTCACCAGGATTGGGATTCACCGGGATCAGGATTCACTGGGATTGGGATTCACCAGGATCAGGATTCATCCGGGATTTACTGGGGATTGGGATTCACCCAGGATGGGGATTCACCAGGATTGGGATTCACCCGGGATCAGGATTGGGATTCACTTGGGATTCATGGGGATCAGGATTCCCAGGATCAGGATTCCCAGGATCAGGATTCCCAGGATCAGGATTCCCCGGGATCGGGATTCCCAGGATCGGGATTCCCAGGATCAGGATTCCCAGGATCAGGATTCCCAGGATCGGGATTGGGATTCACAGGGATCAGAATTCACCAGGATTGGGATCAGGATTCACTGGGATCAGGATTCCCAGAATCAGGATTCACTGGGATCAGGATTCCCAGGATCAGGATTCACCAGGGATTGGGATTCACCAGAATCAGGATTCACCGGGATTGGGATTGGGATTCACTGGGATTGGGATTCACCCTGGATTGGGATTCACCCAGGACTGGGATTCCCCCGGGATCAGGATTCACAGGGACCAGGATTCACCAAGATTGGGATCACGATTCCCAGGATTGGGATTCCCAGGATCAGGACTCCCCCAGGATCAGGATTGGGATTCACAGGGATCAGGATTCCCAGGATCAGGATTCACCAGGATTGGGATCGGGATCGGGATTCCCAGGATCAGAATTCCCAGGATCAGGATTGGGATCAGGATTCCCGGGATCAGGATTCCCGGGATCAGGATTCCCAGGATTAGGATTGGGATCAGGATTCCCAGGATCGGGATTCCCCACGATTGGGATCAGGATTCCCAGGATCAGGATTCCCAGGATCAGGATTGGGATTCACCAGGATTGGGATCAGAATTCCTGGGATCAGCACTCCCCCGGGATCAGGATTGGGATTCACCAGGATTGGGATTCACCAGGATCAGGATTCCCAGGATCAGGATCAGGATTCCCAGGATCAGAATTCCCAGGATCAGGATTGGGATCAGGACTCCCGGGATCAGGATCAGGATTCCCAGGATCAGAATTCCTGGGATCAGAATTCCCGGGGTCAGGATTCCCAGGATCAGAATTCACCAGGATTGGGATTGGGATCGGGACTCCCAGGATCAGAATTCCCAGGATCAGGATTGGGATTCACAGGGATCAGGATTCCCGGGATCAGAATTCCCAGGATCAGAATTCCCGGGATTGGGATCAGAATTCCCGGGATCAGCACTCCCCCGGGCTCAGGATTAGGATTCACCAGGATTGGGATTCACCAGGATCAGGATTGGGATCAGAATTCCCGGGATCAGGATCAGAATTCCCGGGATCAGGATTCCCAGGATCAGAATTCCCGGGATTGGGATCAGAATTCCCGGGATCAGCACTCCCCCACCCCTCCCCGCTCACCTCGTCGCACAGCGATTTGTCGGAAGGGTTGAGCAGCACCAGCGTCTCCAGCACATCCCCGCGGTGGTGCAGCGTCCTCTGACCTGCCAGGCGACACCGGATTGTCCCCACATTGTCCCCGCGGGGGTGACAGTGCCACCACCTCCCCTCTTTTCCCGTTTTTCCGGCGGAAGAGGGACAGGCGGCCTCGCGCTCCGGCCACCGCGGGGGACAAGGGACACGCTGCCCGTGTCCTTCCTGTCACCGGGAGCGGAGGGAAGGGGACGGGGGACAGTTTGGGGACACCCTGAGCGCCACCAGGGGGGGGTTTTGGGGTCAAAATACCCTAAAACCACCCTAAACACCCGCTGGGGATCCTTTAGGGCAGATCCTGGGAGTTTGGGGAGGAAGTTCTGGGAATTTAGGGGGACAGAGCCTGGGAGTTTTGGGGAACAAATCCTGGGGATTTCGGGGAGCAAATCCTGGGATTTTGGGGAACAAATCCTGGGGAATTTGGGAGAACAAACCCTGAAAAGGTGGAAAAAACCCCAAAGCAGCTCCAGCTCGATCTCCATCCATGGAAAATCCCATTTTCTCCACCCGTGGAAAATCCCGTTATCTCCATCCGTGGAAAATCCCGTTTCCTCCACCCACGGAAAATCCCATTTTCCCCGGGAGAAGGAACCACCTCCTCACATGGGGGAATCACGAGGTTTGGGGTGTGTGGGGTGAGCACAAAGCCAGCCCTGATCCCACAAATCCTAGGGAGAAACAACCCCTCCTCCCTGCCTTTCCAGGACGCATTTTTTCCCATTTTCTCCCGTTTTTATCCCGTATTTTTCACCTTTCACGATGCTGGAGAAGGTCGCCGAGTGCCGCGACACGAAATGCTTCAGCTGCTCGTCCAGGTTGCAGGCGGTCAGGTCGATGTCCCACGAGCGAATTCCTGCCAGGAAAAAACCCCAAAAATCAGAATTCAGGATTCCCCAATTCAGGATTCCCCATTCCCCCCAAAATCCCACCTCGAGGTGGTTTTAGGATTCCCCATTCCCTCCCAAAATCCCACCTCGAGGTGGTTTTAGGATTCCCCATTCCCTCCCAAAATCCCATCTCGAGGTGTTTTTAGGATTCCCCATTCCCCCCAAAATCCCATCTCGAGGTGGTTTTTAGGGTTCCCCCAAACCCACCTGTGCCCAGGTGTTGGCACACCTGAGCTCCCCATTCCGGGACTGGCGGCGGCTCTGCCCATCCCAAATCCCAAAAAATCCCAACCCTGAGATACAGAGCAGCTCTGCCAATCCCAAATCCCAAAAAATCCCAACCCCGAGGCGGCTCTGCCGATCCCAAATCCCAAAAATCCCATCCCCAATCCCAAAAAATCCCAACCCCGAGGCGCAGAGCAGCTCTGCCGATCCCAAATCCCAAAAAATCCCACCCCCAATCCCAAAAAAATCCCAACCCTGAGATACAGAGCGGCTCTGCCGATCCCAAATCCCAAAAATCCCAACCCCGAGGCACGGAGCGGCTCTGCCCATCCCAAATCCCAAAAAATCCCAACCCTGAGATACAGAGCAGCTCTGCCAATCCCAAATCCCAAAAAATCCCAACCCCGAGGCGGCTCTGCCGATCCCAAATCCCAAAAAATCCCAACCCCAATCCCAAAAAAATCCCAACCCCGAGGCGCAGAGCGGCTCTGCCGATCCCAAATCCCAAAAAATCCCATCCCAAATCCCAAAAAATCCCAACCCCGAGACGGCTCTGCCGATCCCAAATCCCAAAAAATCCCAACCCTGAGATACAGAGCGGCTCTGCCGATCCCAAATCCCAAAAAATCCCAACCCCGAGGCGCAGAGCGGCTCTGCCCATCCCAAATCCCAAAAAATCCCAACCCCGAGATACAGAGCAGCTCTGCCAATCCCAAATCCCAAAAAATCCCAACCCTGAGATACAGAGCGGCTCTGCCGATCCCAAATCCCGAAAAATCCCAACCCCAATCCCAAAAAATCCCAACCCCGAGGCGCGGAGCGCTCTGCCCATCCCAAATCCCAAAAAATCCCAACCCTGAGATACAGAGCAGCTCTGCCAATCCCAAATCCCAAAAAATCCCAACCCCGAGGCGGCTCTGCCGATCCCAAATCCCAAAAATCCCAACCCCGAGATACAGAGCGGCTCTGCCGATCCCAAATCCCGAAAAATCCCAACCCCGAGGCGCGGAGCGGCTCTGCCAGCACCTCCTCCCAGGTGTAATTAGGGAACTAAATTAGGGAATTAAAGGATTTGGCAAACGCCGATCTACCTGTCGGCGCCGGGACAGGTGTGTTGGCACCTTCGGGATTCGCCGGGAGGGAATTTTTGGGGTTTGTTCCCGAAATTCGGGGTGGCTCCGGGCTGGGCCAACGGCCCGAGGGTTGGTGGGTGATGGTGTAACAACCCCGGGGCTTGCACAAGGGTTTGGGGCCGTTTTGGGGTGGTTTGGGCGAGTTTTGGGGTGGTTTGGGACCGTTTTGGGGTGGTTTGGGTGAGTTTTGGGGTGGTTTGGGTGAGTTTTGGGGTGGTTTGGGGTGGTTTGGGTGAGTTTTGGGGTGGTTTGGGACCGTTTTGGGGTGGTTTGGGACCGTTTTGGGGTGGTTTGGGTGAGTTTTGGGGTGGTTTGGGTGAGTTTTGGGGTGGTTTGGGACCGTTTTGGGGTGGTTTGGGTGAGTTTTGGGGTTGGTTTGGGGTGGTTTGGGTGAGTTTTGGGGTGGTTTGGGTGAGTTTTGGGCTGGTTTGGGGTGGTTTGGGACCGTTTTGGGGTGGTTTGGGACCGTTTTGGGGTGGTTTGGGTGAGTTTTGGGGTGGTTTGGGTGAGTTTGGGGTGGTTTGGGTGAGTTTTGGGGTGGTTTGGGTGAGTTTTGGGGCTGGTTTGGGGTGGTTTGGGTGAGTTTTGGGGTGGTTTGGGTGAGTTTTGGGGTGGTTTGGGTGAGTTTTGGGCTGGTTTGGGGTGGTTTGGGCTGGTTTGGGGTGGTTTGGGACCGTTTTGGGGTGGTTTGGGTGAGTTTTGGGGTGGTTTGGGGTGGTTTGGGTGAGTTTTGGGGTGGTTTGGGTGAGTTTTGGGGTGGTTTGGGACCGTTTTGGGGTGGTTTGGGACCATTTTGGGGTGGTTTGGGTGAGTTTTGGGGTGGTTTGGGTGAGTTTTGGGGTGGTTTGGGTGAGTTTTGGGGTGGTTTGGGACCGTTTTGGGGTGGTTTGGGGCTGTTTTGGGGTGGTTTGGGTGAGGTTTGGGGTAGTTTTGGAGAGGTTTGGGACCGTTTTGGGGTGGTTTGGCTGAGTTTTGGGGCCATTTTGGGTGGTTTTGGTGAGATTTGGGGTGCTTTTGGAGAGGTTTGGGGTAGTTTTGGAGAGGTTTGGGGCCGTTTTGGGGTGGTTTGGGTGAATTTGGGGCCGTTTTGGGATTGTTTTGGGGTGGTTTTGCTGGGGTTTGGGACCATTTTGGGGTGGTTTCGGTGAATTTGGGGCTGTTTTGGGGTGGTTTGGGACTGTTTTGTGGTGGTTTTGGTGAATTTGGGTCCGTTTTGGGATGGTTTTGGTGGGGTTTGGGGCCGTTTTGGGGTGGTTTTGGTGAATTTGGGGCCATTTTGGGGTGGTTTGGGTGAGTTTTGGGGTGGTTTGGGTGAGGTTTGGGGACATTTTGGGGTGGTTTTGGTGGGGTTATGGCCATTTTGGGGTGATTTTGGTGAATTTGGGGCCGTGTTACGGTGTTTTGGGATCGTTTTGGGGTGGTTTTGGGGTGATTTTGGTGAATTTGGGGCCGTTTTATGGTGTTTTGGGATCGTTTTGGGGTGGTTTTGGGGTGATTTTGGTGAATTTGGGGGCATTATGGTGTTTTGGGATCGTTTTGGGGTGGTTTTGGGGTGATTTTGGTGAATTTGGGGGCATTATGGGGCCATTTTGGGGTGCTTTTGGTGAATTTGGGACCATTTTGGGGTGGGTTGGGACCGTTTTGGGGTGGTTTGGGTGAATGTGGGACTGTTTTGGGGTACTTTTGGTGAGTTTTGGGACCATTTTGGGGTGGTTTTGGAGAGGTTTGGGACAGTTTTGGTGAATTTGGAGCCATTTTGGGGTGGTTTTGGTGGGATTTGGGACCCTTTCGGGCTGTTTTGGGATCGTTTTGGGGTGGTTTTGGTGAATTTGGGGCCGTTTTGGGGTGGTTTGGGTGAATTTGGGGCCGTTTTGGGGTGGTTTTGGTGAATCTGGGGCCGTTTTGGGGTGGTTTTGGTGAATTTGGGGCCGTTTTGGGGTGGTTTTGGTGAATTTGGGGCCGTTTTGGGGTGGTTTTGGGGTAAATCTTGGGGTTTGGGGCAGGAAAAGGGGAAATCCTGGGGATTTAGGGCAGGAGATCCTGGGGATCTGGGAGGACAAATCCTGGGAACTTTGCGCGGGAGATTCTGGGATTTTGGGGAGCAAATTCTGGGAATTTTGGGGGAAAGATCCTGGGGGGTTCGGGGCAGGGAGAGGGGAAAATCCTGGAATTTTGGGGAGCAAATCCTGGGAATTTCGGGATGCAAATCCTGGGACTTTTGGGGTGCAAATCCTATGAATTTAGGGGAGCAAATCCTGGGAATTTCGGGGAGCAAATCCTGGGACTTTTGGGGTGCAAATCCTATGAATTTAGGGGAGCAAATCCTGGGAATTTCGGGGAACAGATCCTGGGAATTTCGGGGAGCAAATAATGGGAATTTAGGGGTGAAAATCCTGGGAATTTTGGGAGGAAATCCTGGGAATTTCGGGGAGCAAATCCATGGAATTTTCGGGAGCAAATCCTGTTAATTTAGGGAGCAAATCCTGGGAATTTTGGGGTGCAAATCCTGGGAATTTCGGGATGCAAATCCTGTTAATTTCGGGGGCAAACACCGGAAATTTCAGGGTGCAAACCCTGTTAATTTAGGGGCGCAAATCCCGGGAATTTTGGGGAGCAAATCCTGGGAATTTCTGTGTCGAGATCTTGGGAGTTTAGGGAGCAAATCCTGGGAATTTCGGGGTGCAAATCCCGGGAATTTCGGGGTGCAAATCCTGGGAATTTCGGGGTGCAAATCCCGGGAATTTCGGGGTGCAAATCCTGGGAATTTCGGGGAGCAAATCCAGGGAATTTAGGGTTGCAAATCCTGGGATTTTGTGGAGGAAATCTCGGGAATTTCGGGGCGCAAATCCCGGGAATTTAGGGGCATAAATCCTGTTCATTTCGGGAGCAAACCCTGTTCATTTCGGGTCTCAAACCCCGCGAATTTCGGCCCGCAAGCCCCAGAAGGACCGCCCCGAGCATCCCCGGTAGGATCCGGACCGGCAAGGCGCACCCCGATCGCCCCGAGCATCCCCGGCCCGGCGGCGCCGGGACGATCCCGGGATCGCGGCGCGCTCTCACCTCGCTCCAGCTGCTGCAGCGCGGCGGCTCGCAGCCCCGGCCGGTGGCACCCGCCGCCCACGATGGCCAGCAGCGAGAAGCGGGGCGGCGCGGCGGATGGAGCTACCGGAGCTACCGGAGCTACCGGAGCTACCGGAGCCGCCGCCATCTTCGCGCCCCGCCCCGGCTGGCCACGCCCCCTTGCGTCACCGGGGGAATGGACACGCCCGGTGATGTCATCGCTGGCCAATGGGAGGAGGGGATGGGGAGGGTGGGCGGGGCGATGGGTGGGGGGGGGTTTAAAGGGGCGATGGGTGGGGTGGGGTGGGGTGGGGACCGCCGGGGTGGGGGGTTGGGATGGGATTGGGGATTCGGGATTTTGGGGATGGGATTGGGGATTCGGGATTTTGGGGATGGGATTGGGGATGTGGGATTTGGGGAATGGGATTTGGGATTTGGGGACTGGGGGAATGGGATTTGGGGATGCGGGATTTGGGATTTGGGATTGGGGATTTTGGGAATGGGACTGGGGATTCGGGATTCGGGATTCTGGGAATGGGATTTGGGATTTTGGGGATGGGATGTGGGATTTGGGATTTTGGGGATGTGGGATGTGGGATTTTGGGAATGGGATGTGGGATTTGGGATTTGGGATGTGGGATTTGGGGAATGGGATGTGGGATTTGGGATTTTGGGAATGGGATCGGGGATGTGGGATTTGGGGAAGGGGATGTGGGATTTGGGATTTGGGGAATGGGATCGGGGATGTGGGATTTGGGATTTGGGATTGGGGATTGGGGATTTTGGGAATGGGACTGGGGATTCGGGATTCTGGGAATGGGATTTGGGATTTTGGGGATGGGATGTGGGATTTGGGATTTTGGGGATGGGATGTGGGATTTGGGATGTGGGATGTGGGATTTGGGATTTTGGGGATGGGATGTGGGATTTGGGATGTGGGATGTGGGATTTGGGATTTTGGGGATGGGATGTGGGATTTGGGATGTGGGATGTGGGATGTGGGATGTGGGATGTGGGATGTGGGATTTGGAGAATGGGATGTGGGATTTGGGATTTTGGGAATGGGATTCGGGATTTGGGATGTGGGATTTGGGGAATGGGATGTGGGATTTGGGATTTTGGGGATGGGATCGGGGATGTGGGATTTGGGGAATGGGATTGGGGATGTGGGATTTGGGATTTGGGGAATGGGATGTGGGATTTGAGGTTTTGGGAATAGGATTCGGGATGAGGCATTGGGGAAATGGGATTGGGGATTTGGGATTGGGGGAATGGGATGTGGGGATGTGGGATCTGGGATTTGGGATTTGGGATTGGGGATTTGGGATTGGGGATTTTGGGAATGGGACTGGGGATTCGGGATTGGGGATGTGGGATTTTGGGAATGGGATGTGGGATTTTGGGGATGGGATGTGGGATTTGGGATTGGGGATGTGGGATGTGGGATTTTGGGAATGGGATGTGGGATTTGGGATTTTGGGAATGGGATTCGGGATTTGGGATGTGGGACTTGGAGAATAGGATGTGGGATTTGGGATTTTGGGAATGGGATTGGGGATGTGGGATTTGGGATTTGGGATTGGGGATTTGGGATTGAGGGAATGGGATGTGGGGATGTGGGATTGGGGATTTGGGAATGGGGATTTTGGGAATGGGACTGGGGATTAGGGATTCGGGATGTGGGATTTTGGGAATGGAATGTGGGATTTTGGGATTGGGGATGTGGGATGTGGGATTTGGGGAATGGGATGTGGGATTTGGGATTTTGGGAATGGGATTGGGGATGTGGGATTTGGGGAATGGGATCCGGGGTTCGGGATTCGGGATTTTGGGAATGGGATCCGGGATTCGGAATGTGGGATTCGGGGTGTGGGATTGGCAGAATGGGATTCGGGATTCGGGATTGGGGGAATGGGATTGGGGATGTGGGATTCTGGGAATGGGATCTGGGATTCGGGATTCGGGATTTGGGATTCTGGGAATGGGATTGGGGATTGGGGATGTGGGATTTGGGATTGGGAGAATGGGATTCGGGATTCGGGGAATGGGATTCAGGATTCTGGGATTTTGGGAATGGGATTCGGGATTCTGGGAATGGGATTGGGGATTCGGGATTTTGGGATGGGATTGGGGATTGGGGATTCGGGGTTCGGGATTTTGGGAATGGGATTGGGGATGTGGGATTTGGGGAATGGGATCTGGGATTGGGGATTTTGGGAATGGGATCCGGGATTTGGGATTTTGGGGAATGGGATTCAGGGTTCGGGATTCGGGATTTGGGGAATGGGATTCGGGATGTGGGATTTGGGATTCTGGGAATGGGATTCGGGATTCGGGATGTAGGATCTGGGATTCTGGATGTGTGATTCGGGATTCTGGGAATGGGATCTGGGATTCGGAATGTGGGATTCGGGATGTGGGATTGGGAGAATGGGATTCGGGATTCTGGGAATGGGATCCGGGATTTGGGATGTGGGATTGGGGGAATGGGATTGGGGATGTGGGATGTGGGATTCGGGATTCGGGATGTGGGAATTTGGGATTCTAGGAATGGGATCTGGGATTCTGGATGCAGGATCCGGGATTTGGGATTCAGGATTTGGGGAATGGGATTGGGGATTGGGGATTGGGGATTGGGGATTCTGGGAATGGGATTGGGGATGTGGGATTCGGGATGTGGGATTCTGGGAATGGGATCTGGGATTGGGGGAATGGGATTCGGGATGTGGGATGCAGGATTTTGGGAATGGGATGTGGGATTTGGGATTCTGGGAATGGGATCCTGGGAATGGGATAAGGGATTCTGGATGTGGGATTCAGGATTCTGGATGAGGGATCTGGGATTCTGGGAATGGGATTTGGGATGTGGGATTTGGGGAATGGGATCTGGGATTCGGAATGTGGGATTCGGGATGTGGGATTGGGAGAATGGGATTCGGGATTTTGGGAGTGGGATCCGGGATTGGGGATTTTGGGAATGGGATTCTGGATGTGGGATATGGGATTCAGGGAAGGGGATTCGGGATTCAGGGAATAGGATGTGGGATTCGGGATGTGGGATTCGGGATTCGGGGAATGGGATCTGGGATTCTGGGATTCTGGGTGTGGGATTCTGGATTTGGGATATGGGATTCAGGGAATGGGATTCGGGATTCTGGATTAGGGATTAGGGATTCTGGGAATGGGATTCAGGGTTTGGGATATGGGATTCTGGGAATGGGATGTGGGATTCGGGATGTGGGATTTAGGATGAGGGATTCGGGATTTTGGGAATGGGATTAGGGATTCTGGATGTGGGATCCGGGATTCTGGGAATGGGATCTGGCATTCTGGGAATGGGATTTGGGATTCTGGATGAGGGATTGGGGGAATGGGATTCGGGATTCTGGGAATGGGATTCTGGGAATGCGATCTGGGATTTGGGATTTGGGATGTGGGATTGGGGGAATGGGATTCGGGGTTCGGGATAAGGGATCCGGGATGAGGGATGAGAGATTGGGGGAATGGGATTCGGGATTCTGGGAATGGGATCTGGGATTCTGGATCCAGGATTTGGGGAATGGGATCCAGGATTCTGGATGTGGGATTCGGGATTCTGGATGTGGGATTCGGGATTCGGGATACGGGATTCTGGGAATGGGATCCGGGATTCTGGATGCGGAATTAGGGATTCTGGGAATGGGATCCGGGATGAGGGATGCGGGATTAGGGATTCTGGATTCTGGATGTGGGATTCGGGATTTTGGGAATGGGATACGGGATTTTGGGAATGGGATCTGGGATTGGGGATTTTGGGGAATGGGATTCGGGATTCGGGATTGGGGGACTGGGATTGGGGATGTGGGATTGGGGATGAGGTATTCTGGGAATGGGATGTGGGGAATGGGACGTGGGATTTGGGATCTTGGGGATGGGATTGGGGATGTGGGATTTTGGGGATGGGATGTGGGATGCGGGATTTGGGATGTGGGATTGAGAGAATGGGATTCAGGATTCGGGGAATGGGATTGGGGATGTGGGATTCTGGGAATGGGATGTGGGATTCGGAATGTGGGATTCGGGATGTGGGATTGGGAGAATGGGATTCGGGATTTTGGGAATGGGATCCGGGATTCTGGGATTCGGGGTGTGGGATTCTGGATGTGGGATATGGGATCTGGGATTCTGGGGATTCTGGGTGTGGGATTCTGGATGTGGGATATGGGATTCAGGGAATGGGATTCGGGATTCGGGGAATAGGATGTGGGATTCGGGATGTGGGATTTAGGATGAGGGATTCGGGATTTTGGGAATGGGACGTGGGATTCTGGGAATGGGATTCGGGATTCTGGATGTGGGATCCAGGATTCTGGGTATGGGATCTGGCATTCTGGGAATGGGATTTGGGATTCTGGGAATGGGATTTGGGATTCTGGATGTGGGATTCTGGGAATGGGATTCGGGATGCGGGATTAGGGATTCTGGGAATGGGATTCGGGATTCTGGGATTCCATCCATCCATCACCCGTCCCGTGGTGTTCCCACTCCCGCTGTCCCTGTCCCACAGCCCAGCTGGACCCGCAGAGGTTGGCACTGTCACTCCCTGTCCCTCACCCCATTCCCAGCCTCAGCCCGACGTGAACCCACAGCACAATGGGATCACCAACCCCCCAGGACCCTGCTGGCACCCCAAAATCCCAAAATCCCCCAAAAATCAAGCATCAGGCGTGAATCCCACGGTTTAATGTGTCCCCGGACATCTCCAGGGCATCCCAAAATCCCAAAACCCCAAAATCCCAAAAAGATCAACCATCAGGCGTGAATCCCACTGTTTAATGAGTCCCTGGACACCTCCAGAGCACCCCAAAATCCCAAAATCCCCCAAAAAATCAACCATCAGGCATGAATCCCATGGTTTAATGTGTACCTGCACACCTCCAGAGCACCCCAAAATCCCAAAATCCCAAAAAAAACCCAAACACCAGGCATGAATCTCATGGTTTAATGTGTCCCTTCACACCTTCAGGGCACCCCAAAATCCCAAAATCCCCCAAAAATCAACCATCAGGCATGAATCCCACTGTTTAATGTGTTCCTGGACACCTCCAGGGCACCCCAAAACCCCAAAATCCCAAAAAACCAAGGACCAGGCGTGAATCTCATGGTTTAATGTGTCCTGCACACCTCCAGAGCACCCCAAAATCCCAAAAATTCAACCATCAGGCTGCATCATCCTCATCCTGGCAGCTTCATCTTCATCCCAGCAGCCTTATCTTCATCCTGGCAGCTTCATCTTCATCCTCATCCTCATCCAGTCTGCCTCATCTTCATCCCGGCAGCTTCATCTTCATCCCACCTGCCTCATCTTCATCCTCAGCCAGTCTGCCTCATCTTCATCCCAGCAGCCTTATCTTTATCCTGGCAGCTTCATCTTCATCCTCATCCTCATCCAGTCTGCCTCATCTTCATCCCGGCAGCTTCATCTTCATCCCAGCAGCTTCATCTTCATCCTCAGCCAGTCTGCCTCATCTTCATCCCAGCAGCCTCATCTTCATCCCGGCAGCCTCATCTTCATCCTGGCAGCTTCATCATCATCCTGCCAGCTTCATCTTCATCCTGCCAGCTTCATCCTCATCCTGCCGGCTTCATCCTCATCCCGGCAGCTTCATCCTCATCCTCATCCAGTCTGTGTCATCTTCATCCCAGCAGCTTCATCTTCATCCCGGCAGCTTCATCATCATCCTGGCAGCTTCATCCTCATCCCGGCAGCTTCATCCTCATCCTCATCCAGTCTGCCTCATCTTCATCCTACCTGCCTCATCCTCACCTGGCCTGCATCATCTTCATCCCACCTGCCTCATCTTCATCCCAGCAGCTTCATCTTCATCCCGGCAGCCTCCTCTTCATCCCAGCACCCTCATCCTCATCCTGCCAGCTTCATCCTCATCTCGGCAGCCTCATCTTCATCCTGCCGGCTTCATCCCCATCCTGCCTGCCTCATCTTCATCCCACCTGCCTCATCCTCATCTGGCCTGCATCGTCCTCATCTCGGCAGCTTCATCTTCATCCCACCTGCCTCATCCTCATCCTCATCCAGTCTGCCTCATCTTCATCCCGGCAGCCTCATCTTCATCCTGGCAGCTTCATCCTCATCCTGCCGGCTTCATCCTCATCCCGGCAGCTTCATCCTCATCCTCATCCTCATCCTCATCCAGTCTGCCTCATCTTCATCCCAGCAGCCTCATCCTCATCCCGGCAGCTTCATCTTCATCCTGGCAGCTTCATCTTCATCCTGCCGGCTTCATCCTCATCCCGGCAGCTTCATCCTCATCCTCATCCTCATCCTCATCCTCATCCAGTCTGCCTCATCTTCAGCCCAGCAGCCTCATCTTCATCCTGGCAGCCTCATCCTCATCCCGGCAGCTTCATCCTCATCCTCATCCAGTCTGCCTCATCTTCATCCTACCTGCCTCATCCTCACCTGGCCTGCATCATCCTCATCCCACCTGCCTCATCTTCATCCCAGCAGCTTCATCTTCATCCCGGCAGCCTCCTCTTCATCCCGGCACCCTCATCCTCTTCCCAGCAGCTTCATCCTCATCTCGGCAGCCTCATCTTCATCCTGGCAGCTTCATCCTCATCCTCATCCTCATCCAGTCTTCCTCATCTTCATCCCACCTGCCTCATCCTCATCTGGCCTGCATCGTCCTCATCCCGGCAGCTTCATCTTCATCCCAGCAGCCTCATCCTCATCCTCACCCCGCAGCCTCATCGCAGCGCGTCCCCCGCACACGGCACAGACCGGGCGGCACGGGGGGTCTCACAAACACCTTCATTGCGAAGGTGGGGACAGCCGGGGGGGACAGACAGGGGGGACAGCCCGGGGGACAGCCCGGGGGACAGGAGGAGGGGACAGACAGGGGGACAGACAGGGGGACAGGAGGAGGGGACAGACAGGGGGACAGCCGGGGGGACAGGAGGAGGGGACAGACAGGGGGACAGGAGGAGGGGACAGACGGGGGGACAGACAGGGGGACAGACAGGGGGGGACAGACAGGGGGACAGCCCGGGGGACAGCCCGGGGGACAGGAGGAGGGGACAGACAGGGGGACAGCTGAGGGGACAGACAGGGGGACAGCCAGGGGGACAGACAGGGGGGACAGACAGGGGGACAGACGGGGGGACAGACGGGGGGACAGGAGGAGGGGACAGACTGGGGGACACGGGGGAGCTGCAGCTCTGCTGTCGCACAGCCCTGCCACGCCCTCCTGTGTCCCTAGCGGGGATCTCGGGTCCCACGACACCCCAGAGCCCTCCTGTCCCCAGGGGGGTCGCACAACCCCACGGGATCCCCACAGAAACCCCACAGAAACCCCACAGACACCCCACAGACACCCCCTGCATCCCATTCCCCTTTGTCCCCTCACTGCATCCCCGTGGGGTCCCTGTTGTCCCCAGAGGGTCCTGCATCATCCCCGTGGGGTCCCTGCTGTCCCCAGGGGGTCCCTGTTGTCCCCAGAGGGTCCCACACCATCCCCGAGGTGTCCCTTCTGTCCCCAGAGGGTCCCTGTTGTCCTGAGAGGGTCCCTGTTGTCCCCAGAGGGTCCCCCATCATCCCCGTGGAGTCCCTGTTGTCCCCCAGTCCTCCCAGATCCCTTCTGTCCCCAGAGGGTCCTCCATCACCCCCGAGGTGTCCCTGTCGTCCCCAGAGGGTCCCTTCTGTCCCCAGAGGGTCCCACACCATCCCCGTGGGGTCCCTGTTGTCCCCAGAGGGTCTCTGTTGTCCCCAGAGGGTCCCCCATCACCCCCGTGGGGTCCCTGTTGTCCCCAGAGGGTCCTGCATCATCCCCGTGGGGTCCCTGCTGTCCCCAGGGGGTCCCTGTTGTCCCCAGAGGGTCCCACACCATCCCCGAGGTGTCCCTTCTGTCCCCAGAGGGTCCCTGTTGTCCTGAGAGGGTCCCTGTTGTCCCCAGAGGGTCCCCCATCATCCCCGTGGAGTCCCTGTTGTCCCCCAGTCCTCCCAGATCCCTTCTGTCCCCAGAGGGTCCTCCATCACCCCCGAGGTGTCCCTGTCGTCCCCAGAGGGTCCCTTCTGTCCCCAGAGGGTCCCACACCATCCCCGTGGGGTCCCTGTTGTCCCCAGAGGGTCTCTGTTGTCCCCAGAGGGTCCCCCATCACCCCCGAGGTGTCCCTGTTGTCCCCAGAGGGTCCTTTCTGTCCCCAGAGGGTCCCACACCATCCCCGTGGGGTCCCTGTTGTCCCCATAGAGTCCCTTCTGTCCCCAGAGGGTCCCTGTTGTCCCCAGAGGGTCCCTGTTGTCCCCAGAGGGTCCCACACCATCCCTTTGGGGTCCCTGTTGTCCCCAGAGGGTCCTTTCTGTCCCCAGAGGGTCCCTGTTGTCCCCAGAGGGTCCCCCATCACCCCCGAGGTGTCCCTGTTGTCCCCAGAGGGTCCCTGTTGTCCCCAGAGGGTCCCTTCTGTCCCCAGAGGGTCCCCCATCACCCCCGAGGTGTCCCCCCTGTCCCGCAGCCATCCCAAATCCTGTCCCAGCCATCAGCATCACAGCCGAGCATCCTCCTCCTCCTCCCCCTCCTCCTCCTCCTCGCCGAGCTCTGGGGGTCCCCGCCGCTGTCCCCCCGCCCGGAGGGTCACCGCACCGGGCAGCCGGACACCGGCAGGACCGAAGGCGGAGATCCCCGAGCGCTACCGAGTCCGGTACTCCCGGTCCGGCCCCGTCCAAACCCCTCAGCCCGGTCCGGTCACTCCCAGCCCGGTCCTGGTCCCAGTTCGGTTTCCGTCACCCCCCGCCCCATCCCAGCTCCCCGGTGTCACTCCCGGTCCCGATCCCGGTCCCGGCTCGGTGGCTCCCAGACCCGCTCCGGTCCCCCCGACCCTGTCCCCGCTCGCTCCGGTCCCGGTTCGGTTGTCCCCCGCCCAGTTCGGTCTCGGCTCGGTGACCCCCAGCCCGGTTTCGGTCACCCCCCGCGCCACCCCAGCTCCCCGGTGTCACTCCCGCTCCCGCTCCCGGTTCGGCGGTGTCACTCCCGCCCGTGGCGCCACGCCCCGCCCATACACGAGGCTCCGCCCACCCGCGGGCACAAAGCCTTCTGGGTAATGTAGTCCTCATTAATGGCGGTGAGAGACCTGGGCGTGCTGAGACTACATTTCCCAGAAGGCTTTGCGGGGGGGGGGCAAGGGTGGGGTGGCGCCGCCTGCTGGCTCGGAGGACTCGGCGGCCATCGCTGTGATGAGTTGCGGCCGTGCTCGGACACGGGGCGGGGGGACACGGCAGGGGACAGGGGACAGGGGACAGCGACAGGGGACAGCGGTGACACTCACGGAGCGCCAGCACCGCCGCGGGCGGGTGGCAGCGTGGGAAATACGGCTCAGGCTGACGCGGCCGAGGGAAACTGAGGCACGGCGTGGGCACCTCCTCACGCACCGGTCCGACCCGCCGCAGCGGGACCGGGGGGAACGAGACGAGGCGACCCCGGTGGGCAAAGCGCGGGGACAAGCCGGTGGCGTGTCACCGGTGATCCCGGGCCGTGTCCCCGGCAGGTGGCGGCCGCCGCCCGCCCGCTGCACCGAGCTCCCGGCGTGTCCCCGTTTCCCCCGGCGCTGAGCTCACCGAGCCCTCCCGCCCCCGGTGCGGCTCCCGGTGCACGGACCGAGCCGCCCCCGCTCCCCGGTGCGTGAATCGCCGCCCCCCGGTGCGGCCTCCGCTCAACCGGCGGAGCGCCGGTGCGGCCCCCGCTGTGCGGCGCGTCCCTCGGCCCACGGAGCGACCCCCGCAGCCGCCCCCGGGGCACGGAGAGACCCCCCTGTGCAGCCCCGGGGCACGGAGAGACCCCCGGTGCAGCCCCCAGCCCATGCACACATCCCCCGGTGCAGCCCCGGTCCAACGGACCGACCCCCCTGTGCAGACCCCCCTGCACGAACAGACCCCCCGGCGCGACCCCCGGTGCACGGAGCGACCCCCGGAGCGACCCCCGGTCCAACGGACCGACCTCCCAGTGCACGGAGCGACCCCCGGAGCGACCCCCGGTGAACGGAGCGACCGCCGGTGAACGGAAGGACCCCCGGTGCAGCCCCCTGTGCACAAACCGACCCCCCTGTGCGACCCCCGGTGCACGGAGCGACCACGGAGCGACCCCCGGTCCAACGGACCGACCCCCGGAGGGACCCCCGGTGAACGGAGCGACCCCCGGTGCAAGAACCGACACCCGGAACAGCCCCCTGTGCACGAACCGACCCCCCCTGCGCAACCCCCTGCGCACGGATCGACCCCCGGAGCGACCCCCGTCCCACGGGCCGACCTCCGAGTGCACGGAGCGACCCCTGGAACGACCCCCGGTGAACGGAGGGACCCCGGTGCAGCCCCCGGTGCAGCCCCCGGTGCAAGAACCGACACCCGGAACAGCCCCCTGTGCACGGACCGACCCCCCGGCGCGACCCCCGGTGCACGGAGCGACCCCCGGAGCGACCCCCGGTGAACGGAGGGACCCTCGGAGCGACCCCCGGTCCCACGGACCGACCCCCTGTGCAGCCCCCGGAACAAGAAACGATCCCCGGAACAGCCCCCGACCCCCGGACCGACCCCCCTGCGCAACCCCCTGCGCACGGATCGACCCCCGGAGCGACCCCCGGTGAGCGGATCGACCCCCTTGTACAACCCCCGGTGCAAGAAACGACCCCCGGTGCAAGAAACGACCCCCGGAGCAGCCCCCGACCCCCGGACCGGCCCCCCTGTGCAGCTCCCGGTGCAATTACCGACCCGCCCTGTGCAGCCCCCTACTCACGGTCCCCCCTGTCCCCTGTCCCCCCCTGTCCCCCCCTTTTCCCCCCTCCCCCCTCCCCGCCCCCCGCTCTCAGTTTCAGGGCGGGGTTTCCCCCTCACCCCCCCCGCGTTTCGCCCCCACGTGGGCTCCCCCTGCGGCGCCCAATCAGCGCCGCGCTCGCGGGCGGCTTCCAGCGGCGCCAGCCAATGGGCGAAGCGGGGGCGCCGCGCGGGGCCACGCCCCCCAGCGGGAGCCTATAAAAGGCAGCGCAGGGCGCGGCGGAGCTCAGAGCGATCGCGTCGGAGCGGCGGAAGGAGCGGAGCGAGACCCGGAATCGCGATATCTCCGCGATATCTCCGCGATAGCACCGCGATAGCCGCGCTCGGGATTACTGCTCTTGGAATTTGCCTCCTTCTCCTTGGGATTACAGCCGCACCATGACCCTGGAGGAGCTGGTGCCTTGCGATAGCAGCAAGTAAGTCGCGCGGTGTCGCTCGGCGGGGCCGGGGGGAGGTCTGTGGTTGTCGCCGTCGCCGCTGACCGGCGTGTCGTGTCTCCGCGGCAGGATGCAGGCGGTGGGCGAGGCGGTGGAGCGGGTGCTGGTGGCGGCGCAGCGGCAGGACCGGCTCACCGTGGGGGTCTACGAGTCGGCCAAGCTGATGAATGTGTGAGTATCGCGACAGGGCTCTGTCGGGGGTGGGTGGGTGGCTCGCGGTGGGGGTCATTGCCGCTCCGATTAGCGCTGGGCTGGCTCTGGACAGGAGGGTTGTATGGGGGAAAGGTGACCAGGCGACATTTGGGAGGGTCTGTCGCCCATTCTGAGCGCGACAGCTCGGCGACAGGGGGAGGGGGGCGACAGCTCGGCGTGACACCCAGCGCCATCCCTAACCCTCCGCGTCCCCCTCAGCGACCCGGACAGCGTGGTGCTGTGCGTGCTGGCCACCGACGAGGAGGACGAAGGCGACATCGCGCTGCAGATCCACTTCACCCTCATCCAGGCGTTCTGCTGCGACAACGACATCCACATCGTGCGCGTGTCGGGCATGCAGCGCCTGGCCACCGTCCTGGGCGAGCCCGAGCCCGCCGGCGAGCCCCGCGACCTGCACTGCCTGCTGGTCACGGTGAGCGGCGAGGGGAGGGCAGGGAGGTGACGCGCGGGTGACACCGCGACACCGGGGAGTCGGGGAGGGTGACAGCGCGGCGCCGCCGGGGAGGGTGACGCGGCGCTTTGGGGACGCGTGTGGCGACACGGTGACACCGACCTCGTGCTCCTGTCCCCCTCCAGAGCCCCCACACGGACGCGTGGAAGAGCCAGGGCTTGGCGGAGGTGGCGAATTACTGCGCCGAGAGTCGCGACAGGAACCAGTGGGTGCCTCTGGTGTGTCTGCGGGAGCGCTGAGCGCTTCCTTCCGCGCCGAGCTGCTGGAGGGTTAAAAACCTTTTTTAAAAAATAAAAAAAAACGACGTAAAACGGCAGGAAAAAACCTAAAATCCACCAGGAGGAGGAACAGCCAGTTCCGACGCACCATCCCCGAAAGCCACCGATTTTATTTTCGTTTTGGACCGGAGAGGAGGAAGGGAGAGCGGCGGCTGCGGTGGGAATGGAGGGAGCCTGGAGGGACGCTGGACACTGACCGGACACTGGCCGGAGCCCGGATGGACAGTGGCTGGACACTGGCCGGAGCCCGGATGGACCCTGGACAGTGGCTGGACAGTGGCCGGAGCCCGGATGGACAGTGGCTGGACACTGGCCGGAGCCCGGATGGACACTGACCAGAGCCTGGCTGGACACTGGCTGGAGCCTGGATGGACGCTGGACACTGCCGGGACACTGGTTGGAGCCTGGCTGGACACTGGACAGTGGCCGGAGCCTGGATGGACAGTGGCTGGACACTGGCCGGACCCTGAATGGACACTAGCCGGACACTGGCCGGAGCCCGGATGGACACTGGCCGGACCCTGAATGGACACTAGCCGGACACTGGCCGGAGCCCGGCTGGACACTGGCCGGACCCTGAATGGACACTGGACGCTGGCCGGAGCCCGGCTGGACACTGGCCGGAGCCTGGACGGACACTGGCCGGAGCCCGGCCGGGCACTAGACACTGGCCGGAGCCTGGCCGGACACTGGACACTGGCCGGAGCCTGGACAGACAGTGGCTGGAGCCTGGGCGGACACTGGACAGTGGCTGGAGCCCAGATGGACAGTGGCCGGAGCCTGAATGGACACTGACCAGAGCCCGGATGGACAGTGGACACTGGCCGGAGCCTAAATGGACACTGGTTGGAGCCCGGCTGGACACTGGACACTGGCCGGAGCCTGGATGGACAGTGGCCGGAGCCTGAATGGACACTGGACGCTGGCCGGAGCCTGGCTGGACGCTGGCCGGAGCCTGGACGGACACTGGACACTAGCCGGACACTGACCAGAGCCCGGCTGGACACTGGCCGGAGCCTGGATGGACACTGGACACTAGCCGGACACTGGCCGGAGCCTGGATGGGCACTGGACACTGGCCGGAGCCCGGCTGGACACTGGCCGGAGCCTGGATGGACACTGACCGGAGCCCGGCTGGACACTGGCCGGAGCCCGGCTGGACACTGGCCGGAGCCTGGATGGACACTGGCCGGAGCCCGGCTGGACACTGGACACTGGCCGGAGCCCGGCTGGACACTGGACACTGGCCGGAGCCTGGCTGGACACTAGCCGGACACTGGCCGGAGCCTGGATGGACACTAGCCGGACACTGGCCGGAGCCGCCAGCCGAGTAGTCCCGCCGGGCCGCGGAGCGCAGGGTGACACCCCGGAAATGAACACTGTCGCGATATTTGGCACAGCAGGGACCCGACAGAGGCGAGGACTGCAGCGAGCTGGATTTTATTTTTTCATTTCATCGCAAAAAAACTGCTTTTTTTCCCCAAGAATTCTCAAAAAAACTGCTTTTTTCCCTAGGAATTCTCAAAAAACCTGCTTTTTTCCCCAAGGAATTCTCAAAAAACTGCTTTTTCCCAAGGAATTCTCAAAAAAATTGCTTTTTCCCAAGGAATTCTCAAAAAAATTGCTTTTTCCCCAAGGAATTCTCAAAAAACCTGCTTTTTCCCCAAGGAATTCTCAAAAAACCTGCTTTTTCCCCCAAGGAATTCCCAAAAAAACTGCTTTTTTTCCCCGTGAATTCTCAAAAAACCTGCTTTTTCCCCTGGAATTCTCAAAAAAACTTGCTTTTTTCCCCAAGGAATTCTCAAAAAAACTGCTTTTTTCCCCAAGAATTCCCAAAAAACCTGCTTTTATTCCCAAGGAATTCTCAAAAAAACTGCTTTTTTCCCCAGGAATTCCCAAAAAACTGCTTTTTTCCCCAAGGAATTCTCAAAAAAACTGCTTTTTTCCCCAGGAATTCCCAAAAAACCTGCTTTTTCCCCCGAGGAATTCTCCAAAAACTGCTTTTTTCCCCAGGAATTCCCAAAAACCCTGCTTTTTTTCCCCGAGGAATTCCCAAAAAACCTGCTTTTTTCCCCGAGGAATTCCCAAAAACTGCTTTTTTCCCCGAGGAATTCCCAAAAAACCTGTTTTTCTCCCCAAAAATTCTCCAAAAACCTGCTTTTTGCCCTCGGAGCCGAACCTTTCGCGGAGTTTATTCTTCTACCGAGCGAGGAGATGAATTCATTTGCAATAAAACGTGTGACGTTAGCCGAGTTTGCTCTGCCGGAGGCGTGCCCGCGGGAATGGGATCGGCTGCTCCGGGGGGTTTGGGGTTTTTGGGGTGGGTTTGGGGTGGGTTTGGGGTTGGTTTTGGGGTGGGTTTGGGGTAGATTTTGGGGTTTTTGGGGTGGATTTGGGGTGGGTTTTGGGTTTTTGGGGTGGGTTTTGGGGTTGGATTTTGGGGTTGGTTTTGGGGTGGATTTGGGGTAGATTTTGGGGTTTTTGGGTTGGTTTTGGGGTGGGTTTTGGGTTTTTGGGGTGGGTCTTGGGGTGGGGTTTGGGGTTTTTGGGGTGGATTTGGGGTGGGTTTTGGGGTGATTTGGGGTGGGTTTTGGGGGTTTTGGGGTGGATTTGGGGTTGGATTTTGGGGTTGGTTTTGGGGTGGGTTTGGGGTGGATTTTGGGGTTTTTGGGGTGGGCCTTGAGGTGGATTTTGGGGTTGGTTTTGGGGTGGATTTGGGGTTGGTTTTGGGGTTTTTGGGGTGGGTTTTGGGGTTGGATTTTGGGGGTTTTGGGGTGGATTTGGGGTGGATTTGGGGTTGGTTTTGGGGTTTTTGGGGTGGGTTTTGGGGTTGGATTTTGGGGGTTTTGGGGTGGATTTGGGGTGGGTTTGGGGGTTTTTGGGGTTGTTTTTGGAGTGGATTTGCGGTGGGTTTTTGGGGTGGGTTTTGGGGTTGGATTTTGGGGTTGGTTTTGGGGTGGATTTGGGGTAGATTTTGGGGGTTTTGGGGTGGATTTGGGGTTGGTTTTGGGGTTTTTGGGTTGGATTTGGGGTGGGTTTTGGGGTTTTTGGGGTGGATTTGGGGTAGATTTTGGGGGTTTTGGGGTGGATTTGGGGTGGGTTTTGGGGTTTTGGGGGTGGGTCTTGGGGTGGGTTTTGGGGTTTTTGGGGGTGGTTTTGGGGTAGATTTTGGGGTTTTTGGGGTGGGTTTGGGGTTGGGTTTTGGGGTGGGTTTTGGGGTAGATTTTGGGGTTTTTGGGGTTGGTCTTGGGGTGGGTTTTGGGGTGGATTTGGGGTAGATTTTGGGGGTTTTGGGGTTGGATTTTGGGGTTGGATTTTGGGGTTGGTTTTGGGGTGGGTTTTGGGGTAGATTTTGGGGTTTTTGGGGTGGGTCTTGGGGTGGGTTTTGGGTTTGGTTTTGGATTGGATTTGGGTGGGTTTTGGGGTAGATTTTGGGGTTGGTTTTGGGGTGGGTTTGGGGTTGGTTTTGGGGGTTTTGGGGTAGATTTTGGGGTGGATTTGGGGTAGATTTTTGGGGTGGTTTTTGGGGTGGATTTGGGGTGGGTCTTGGGGTAGATTTTGGTGTTCGTTTTGGGGTAGATTTTGGGGTGGATTTGGGGTTGGATTTTGAGGTGGATTTGGGGTGGGTTTTGGGGTGGATTTGGGGTGGATTTTGGGGTGGATTTGGGGTTGGTTTTGGGGTGGATTTGGAGTTGGTTTTGGGGTTTTTGGGGTTGGTTTTGGGATGGATTTTGTGTAGATTTCGGGGTTAGTTTTGGGGTGGGTTTTGGGGTTTGTTTTGGGGTTGGTTTTTGGGGTTGTTTAGGGTTGGATTTGGGGTGGGTTAGCCCCCCACCTCCCCCCGGGGCTCTTTCATAGCTCCAAGGCTTCCCACGCGTGTTTTCCCGCCAGAGGAGAAATTCCCACCCCGAGAAATTCCCACCCCGAGAAATTCCCACCCCGAGAAATTCCCACCCCCCGAATAATTCCCACCCCGAATAATTCCCACCCCAAATTCCCACCCCGAATAATTCCCACCCCGAGAAATTCCCACCCCGAATAATTCCCACCCCAAATTCCCACCCCGCCCTTCTCCAAAAAAGGGTTTTTCCACAAAAACCACCCCGCGGGGCTCTGAGCTCCGTGGGAACAGCCGGGAATCCCCCACGGCCACACTGTCCCCTCCGCCGCGTGGCAATTCCCTCCGGGGTTGTCCCTCGGTGTCCCCCGGCCTTGGGGACAAGTGGGGGTTGAGGTGACAAACCGGAGAGCTCCGGGGACAGCGAGCTGGCGGCGCGCTGGGGACAGCGGGGACACGCCCAGCGTCACCTGAGGTCACCCCCCGGTGTCACCCGCGGTGTCGCTGTCACCCGCCAGGCCGGGAGCGCTGCCAGCTCTGGGGACGATCCTGGCCGGCGGGGACACTCTGTCCGGCTGAGCGGGGACACCGCGAGCGGCCAGCGCCGGCTGGGGACACGGTGGCCAGCCCGGAGTGTCGCCTGGTTTGGGGACACGGTGGCCATGCCGGAGTGTCGCGTGCCTTGGGGACACGGTGGCCATCCCGGGGTGTCGCCTGGTTTGGGGACACAGTGACCATCCCGGGGTGTCGCGTGCCTTGGGGACGCGGTGGCCATCCCGGGGTGTCGCCTGGTTTGGGGACACGGTGACCATCCTGGAGTGTCGCGTGCCTTGGGGACATGGTGACCAGCCCGGAGTGTCGCCTGGCTTGGGGACACAGTGACCAGCCCGGAGTGTCGCCTGGTTTGGGGACACGGTGACCATCCCGGGGTGTCGCGTGCCTTGGGGACACGGTGACCATCCCGGAGTGTCGCGTGCCTTGGGGACACGGTGACCAGCCCGGGGTGTCGCCTGGTTTGGGGACACGGTGACCAGCCCGGGGTGTCGCCTGGTTTGGGGACACAGTGACCATCCCGGGGTGTCGCCTGGTTTGGGGACACGGTGGCCATGCCGGAGTGTCGCGTGCCTTGGGGACACGGTGGCCATGCCGGAGTGTCGCCTGGTTTGGGGACACGGTGACCAGCCCGGAGTGTCGCGTGCCTTGGGGACACGGTGGCCATCCCGGGGTGTCGCCTGGCTTGGGGACACGGTGACCAGCCCGGGGTGTCGCCTGGTTTGGGGACACGGTGGCCATCCCGGGGTGTCGCGTGCCTTGGGGACACGGTGCCCTGTGCTGTCCTTTGGGGAAACTGAGGCACGGCGTGAGGCCACCGCCGGGATCCTGGGGGTCACGAGGGACAAAGCGGTGACAAGTGCCACCCCCCGGCAGGTGACAGCCGCGCTGTCCCCTGGGCTGTCCCGGGACGATCCAGGGAGGAGCCCCGAGGGCGCGGAGCTCCCCGAACCCGTTCCGCCGCCGAGCTCACGCGGCCATTCCTGTCGCCGTTGTCACCGCGGAGGTCACTCGTGTGACCCTGCGTCACGCCGGGGTTGCGTCACGGGGGTGGCAGGGGTGACAGGGGTGACAGGGGTGACAGGGGTGACAGGGGTGACAGGGGTGACGGGGGTGACAGCCCCCCTAAAGCCCCCCTGGACCCCCCGAAATCCTGCCGGGACACCCACGGAGCTGCCGGGGTGGGGTGAGAGCGTCCCAGTGTCACCGTGTGTCCCCCTAGAGACCCCCAGGGACCCCCGAACTGCAGCTGGGACACCCCAGAGACCCCCATGGACCCCAAAGACCCCCCGAACTGCAGCTGGGGAACCCCGGGGACCCCCAGAGACCCCCAATGGACCTGCTGGGACCCCCAAACTGCCGCTGGGGCACCCTAAAGAACCCCCCATGGACCCCAAAGACCTCCCCACACTGCAGCTGGGACACCCCGGGGCACCCCCAGAGACCCCAAAGACCCCCCGAACTGCAGCTGGGGAACCCCCAGAGACCCCCATGGACCCCAAAGATCCCCCAAATAGCAGCTGGGGTACTCCGGGGGTCCAGGAACCCCCAAAGAGCACTCCTCATAGGCACAGAGACCCCCCAAACTGCAGCTGGGGTACTCTGGGGGTTCAAGAAAACCCCAAAGACCCCCTATGGACCCCCAGAGCTCCCCAAAACCCCCTGGGCACAGAGACCACCCTTCAAACAGCAACTGGGTGCTCCAGGGGTCCAAGAACACCCCAGAGACCCCCCTATGGACCTTCTGGGACCCCCAAACTGCAGCTGGGGCACCCCAGAGACCCCCATGGACCCCCAGAGCTCCCCAAACTGCAGCTGGGACACCCCGGGGAACCCCCCATGGACCCCAAGGACCCCCCAAACTGCAATGGGGTACTCTAGGGGTCCAAGAACACCCCTAAGAACTCCCCATGGACCTTCTGGGACCCCCAAACTGCAGCTGGGGTACTCTAGGGGTCCAGGAACCCCCAAAGAACCCCCCATGGACCCCAAAGACCCCCCAAACTGCAGCTGGGGCACCCCAAAGGGCCAAGAGCCCCCCAAAATCCCCCCTCATGGGTACGGAGACCCCCCCAAACTGCAGCTGGGGCACCCCAGGGGTCCAGAGACCCCCCAGTGAGCACAGAGACCCCCCCAAACTGCAGCTGGGGTATTCCGGGGGTCCAGAAAATCCCCAAGACCCCCCATGGGTTCTCCAAAGAGCAGCTAGGGTGCCCTAGGGACCCCAAATTCCCACCCCAGGACCCCATTTCCAGCTCAGGACCCCCATTTCCCGTCCAGGGGGGTGGGGGTGAATCAGGGACCCCCAAACCCCAAACCCTCATCCCCCCCGTGTCCAGAGCTCGGGGGTTTGGGGGTCCCATGGCCTCTGCTAAATGGGGGTCCCGTTGTGCTCCCCCTTTCTGGGGGGTTTTGGGGTCCATGGGGGGATTTGGGGTCGGGGGGGTTTGGGGGTTGGGTTCAGGGGGGTTTGGGGTCTGGGGATTTGGGGTTTGGACTCGGGGTTTTTGGGCTCGGGGGTTTAGGCTCGAGGGGATTTGGGGTCGGGGGGATTTGGGGTCGGGGGGTTTGGGTTGGTGTGGTTTTTGGGCTCGGGGGGGTTTGGGGTAGGGGGGTTTGGGTTGGTGTGGTTTTTGGGCTCGGGGGGGTTTGGGGTAGGGGGGTTTGGGTTGGTGTGGTTTTTGGGTTCGGGGGGGTTTGGGGTAGGGGGGTTTTGGGGTCGGGGGGTTTTTGGGATCGGGGGGATTTGGGGTTTGGGATCGGGGGGGTTTGGGCTCTGGGGGTTTTGGGTTCGGGGGGCTTTAGGCTCGTGTGGTTTTTGGGCTCCGGGGGGGGGGGTTTGGGTTCGGGGGGGTTTGGGGTTTGGGCGCGGAGGGGTTTGGATTCGTGTGGTTTTTGGACTCCTGGGGGGGTTTGGGGTTTGGTTTCGGGGGGGGTTTTGGGATCGGGGGCTCTAGGCTCGTGTGGTTTTTGGGCTCCGGGGGGGGGTTTGGGGTTTGGTTTCGGGGGGGTTTTGGGATCGGGGGCTCTAGGCTCGTGTGGTTTTCGGGCTCCGGGGGGGTTTCGGGCTCCGGGGGGGTTTTGGGGCTCCGGGGGGTTATTTTCGGGCTCAGCCCCCCATCCCCTCCGTGGCTCCGCGGCGGCTGCCGCAGCCCGGGCAGGGCTGATGACGAGCCCGCGCTGCTCCGCGCTGCTCCGCGCTGCCAGCGACACCGGCGACACCACCCGCGGCGACACCGCCACCTCCCCCCCGCGCCATCCCCACCGCTGCAAACCGGGGGAAACTGAGGCACGGAGCTGCTCCACCCCCGCGGCGGCAGCAAGTCCCTCCGTGATGTCACCGCCGCGGCTCCATCGCGTCACCGGTGTCCCCGTGTCACCCGCCGGGGGACAGCGTGGGATGCTCCACGGAGTCCCCGGGACTGCCCTGCTGTCGCCGCCGCGGTGGCACCGCCGAGGCCACCCCGCCAGGCCGCAGAGCGGCTAATTAGAGCGGCGGCGAGTTAATTAGAGCGGCGGCGAGTTAATTAGAGCGGCGGGCAGGCTGAGAATAGCCCGGCGGGGGAGGGAAGGTTATTTCTAGCCGCGCCCAGCCCGGTGCCACCCGGCCGGTGTCGCCTGGCGCTGGTGGCACCAATCGCCGGGAGAGAGGAGAGGCGCTGGAGGAGTTTTTAGGGGAATTTTTGGGGAGTTTGGGCGCTGCGGTGGGGGAAGGGAGTGCAGCCGGGACAGGGACAGGGGACAGGGACACGGGACAGTGACACGGGACAGGGACACGGGACAGGGACACGGGACAGTGACATGGGACAGTGACATGGGACAGTGACACGGGACAGGGACACGGGACAGTGACCGGGGACAGTGACACGGGACAGGGACACGGGACAGTGACACGGGACCCTCTGCCCCTGCCCATCCCTGTCCCCCCGCCCATCCCGCCCTTCCCGGAAGGCATTTTGGGGTCAGACACCGAAAAATCCCAATAATTCCCGGCCACGGCTGCAGCGGGAGCAGCGCATTCCTGTAGGATCGCTCCGAGGAATCCTTTCCCGAATCCCGCTGGATTTCCTGGCTAAATCCCATTCCCGGCCCGAATCCCGCTGGATTTCCCGGTCCCAATCCCATTCCCGGCCCGAATCCCGCTGGATTTCCCGGCCAAATCCTTTTCCTGACCCCAATCCCGCTGGGTTTCCTGGCTAAATCCCATTCCCGGCCCCAATCCCGCTGGGTTTCCCGGTCCCAATCCCTTTCCCGAATCCCGTTGGATTTCCCGGTCCCAATCCCTTTCCCGGCCCCAATCCCGCTGGATTTCCCGGTCCCAATCCCATTCCCGGCCCCAATCCCGCTGGATTTCCCGGTCCCAATCCCTTTCCCGGCCCCAATCCCACTGATTTCCCGGCCCCAATCCCTCCTGTTTTCCGGGAATGAGGCTCGGGCGCTGCTGGGAAGCGCAGCAGAAAATCTCTTTTCTCCGAAAAGGGAAGGAAAGCCGCTCTGCGTTTCGTTTCCCTGCAGCGCCGTGGGACAGGATGGGTGCGGCGATTCCCGGGAAAGGAGATTCTCGGGAAAGGAGATTCCTGGGAAAGGGGGATTCCTGGGAAAAGGGGATTCCTGAGAGGGGGAGATTCCCAAGGGTGAGAAAAGGGGATTTCCGAGGAGCTGCGATTCAATTCCTTGGGGTTCACATGAGGAATCTGCGTTCCCAATCCCACTGGGAATGAGGAGGGGAGGTCCAGGGGGTGGGAAAAGGGAATTCCTGGGAATGGATGGATTCTCAAGGGTGGGAAAAGGGAATTCCTGAGGGGCTGCAGTTCCTGGGGGTCCACGGGAGGAATTGTGGAATCCCGATCCCACTGGGAATGAGGAGGGGAGATCTGGGGGTGGGAAAAGGGGATTCCTGGGAATGGATGGATTCCCAAGGGTGGGAATAATGGGATTTCCGAGGAGCTGTGATTCCTGAGGAGCTGCAGTTCCTGGGGGTTCCCATAAGGATTCAGCATTCCCAATCCCACTGGGAATGGGAGATCCAGAGGGGTGGGAAAAGGGAATTCCTGGGGGGCTGTGATCCCTGAGGAGCTGCAATTCCTTGGGGTCAACGTAAGGAATCTGCATTCCCAATCCCACTGGGAATGGGGAGATCCAGGGGGTTGGGAGGATTTCCCAAGGGTGGTAATAGGGAATTCCTGAGAATGGATGGATTCCCAAGGGTGGGAAAAGGGAATTCCTGGGGGGCTGTGATCCCTGAGGAGCTGCGATTCCTTGGGGTTCATATATGGAATCTGCATTCCCAATCCCACTGGGAATGGGGAGATCCAGGGGGTTGGGAGGATTTCCCAAGGGTGGGAATAGGGAATTCCTGAGGGTCTGCAGTTCTTCAGGGTTCCCATAAGGATTCAGCATTCCCAATCCCACTGGAGCATTTCCAGAGAAATTTCCCGATCCCATTGGAGGATTTCCTGATCCCACTGGAGGATTTCCTGATCCCATTGGAGAATTTCCAGTGAAATTTCCTGATCCCACTGGAGGATTTCCAGTGAAATTTCCCGATCCCACTGGAGGATTTCCTGATCCCATTGGAGGATTTCCCAAGGGAAAAGGATTTCCCCAAGCATGGGAAAGATTCCCAAAGGGTTCCAACCCTCCAGGAGCCACAATCCCACAGAACCCTCGATCCCACAGGGATCCTGGAGCATCCGGAATTCCCAAACCCAAGGAGGAATTCCCAAACCCAAGAACGAATTCCCAAATCTACGAATGAATTCCCAATTCCCAAACCCAAGGATGAATTCCCAATTCCCAAACCCAAGGATGAATTCCCAATTCCCAAACCCAAGGATGAATTCCCAAACCCAAGGATGAATTCCCAAACCCAAGGAAGAATTCCCAAATCCAAGAACGAATTCCCAATTCCCAAACCCAAGAATGAATTCCCAAATCCAAAGATGAATTCCCAAACCCAAGGAGGAATTCCCAATTCCCAAACCCAAGGATGAATTCCCAATTCCCAAACCCAAGGAGGAATTCCCAAACCCAAGAACGAATTCCCAAATCTACGAATGAATTCCCAATTCCCAAACCCAAGGAGGAATTCCCAAACCCAAGAATGAATTCCCAAATCCAAAGATGAATTCCCAAACCCAAGAATGAATTCCCAATTCCCAAACCCAAAGATGAATTCCCAAACCCAAGAATGAATTCCCAAATCCAAGGAAGAATTCCCAAACCCAAGAACGAATTCCCAATTCCCAAACCCAAGGATGAATTCCCAAACCCAAGGAGGAATTCCCAATTCCCAAACCCAAGGACAAATTCCCAAACCCAAGAACGAATTCCCAAATCTACGAATGAATTCCCAATTCCCAAATCCAAAGATGAATTCCCAAACCCAAGAATGAATTCCCAATTCCCAAACCCAAAGATGAATTCCCAAACCCAAGAATGAATTCCCAAACCCAAGGATGAATTCCCAAACCCAAGGATGAATTCCCAATTCCCAAACCCAAGGACAAATTCCCAAACCCAAGGAGGAATTCCCAAACCCAAGGATGAATTCCCATTTCCCAAACCCAAGGATGAATTCCCAAACCCAAGGACAAATTCCCAAAACCCAAAGGAAATCTGGCAAAATGCAAAGTGAGCCTTTTTATTTTGTTATCCATTCGCTTGGGAACGACAATTCCACGGAATATTAACCACGGCGCGAGGGGGATTGATGGCACACCAGAGAGGAAATAAAAAATAAAAATTTAAAATATAAAACAACCCAAAATCTGGGAATTTCGCAGAAGGACGAGGAGCCTAGGGCACAGAGCACTTCCTAAGGAAAGGCTGGAAAATCCTGGATTTGGCAAGGAGAGATCAGAGTTTGGCAAATCATAATTAATAATAATTAATGATGGTTTTAATGATGAGATCAGAGAGAAGAAAACGAGGATCCCAACTGGGCTGGGAGGAAATGAGTTATTTGGGGGTTTTTTTTGTTAAATAAATGGGATTTTTAAAGTAGATTTTTGGGGGAAAAATGGGATTTGGGAGGCTGCAGAACCTCCTGAGACAGGGAGGGGAGGAGAGGGAGGGAAAGTGAAACAGGAGAATATTTCTCTCTCCTTTTGCTTTCCCAGTTTTCTGTTTTCGGAGCAGATCTGGGCGTGTGGTTACCTCCCCCAAAAAAAAGGATTTTGTGGAGCTGAGCTCCTCCTGCTCCCCCTTCCAGCACTTAAAAAGTCTTGAAAAGTCTTTTTTTTTTAATTATTTTTTTTCTTCTTTTTTCTCTTTTTTTTCCCTTTTTTTTTCCTTTTTATTTCTCTTTTTTTCCTTTTTTTTCCCCTTTTTTTCCCTTTTTTTTCCTTTTTTCCCCTTTTTTTTCTTTTTTTTTTCCTTTTTTTTCCTTTTTTTTTCCTTTTTTTTTCCCTTTTTTTTCCTGTTTTTTTTTCCTGAATTTGCTCCTTAGGCAAACACACTCAACGAAGTACAAGAAGCAAAAAAAAAAAAAAAAACCTACCTGGGGAAATTCTGCATTTCTCTATTTTAATGCCAAACAAAAAATAAAAAAACCACCTAGGGGGAGGATGAGCACGGAGTTTTTTTAACTCAGACAAGGATGAAATTCGAGAAAAAAAAAGAAAAAATAAAAGAAAATCAAAGAAAAGTGATTTTTTTTTGTTTTTTTCCCCACTGGAAATAAAAACGAGTCACCTGCCAGCAGCTCCCTCCCTCTGGAATTCCCTCTGGAATTCCCTCTGGAATTCTGGGATTCCTGTGCTGGGAGCTCCATGGGAAATGCTGCAGGGCTTTTTCCTGCTTCCTGCCCCTTTTCCTGGCTCCTTTTCCCTTTTCCCAGTTCCTTTTCCCAGTTCCTAACCCCATTTCCCAGGTAATTTCCCCTTTTCCCAACTCCTCTTCCTGCCCCTTTTTCCGTCTCTTTTTCCCTTCTCCCAATCCCATTTCCCCCACTCCTTTTTTCCTCTCCCAACCCTTTTTTCCTTCCCCACTTCCCTTTTCCCAACCCCTTTTCCTGCCCCATTTCCCCCCTCCCAACCCCATTTTCCTGTCTCTTTTCCCTTCTCCATTTTCCCTTTTCCTTGTCCCTTTCCCCACCCCTTTTTCCTTCTCCCAACCCTTTTCCCGTCTGCTTTTCCCTTCTCCCAACCCCTTTTCCTGCCCTTTTCCCTTCTCCATTTCCCCTGTTCCCAACCCTTTTTCCTGCCATTTTTCCCTTCTCCCAACCCCCTTTTTCCTTCCCCCTTTCCCTTCTCCCATCCCCTTTTCCTGCCCCACTTCCCTTCTCCCAACCCCATTTTCCCCATTCCTTTTTTCCCTTCTCCCTATTCTTTTTCCCAGATCCATTTTCCCTTCTCCCAACCCCTTTTTTTCTTTCTCCCAACCCTTTTTCCTGTCTCTTTTCCCCTTCCCCATTTTCCCTTTTCCCTGTTCCTTTTCCCTATCCTTTTTCCCTTCTCCCAACCCCTTCTCCCTATTCCTTTTCCCAGCTCCTTTTCCCTTTTCCCTTCTCCATTTTCCCTTCTCCCAACCCTTTTTCCAATTCCTTTTTTCCTCTCCCAACCCTTTTTTCCAGCTCTTTTCACTTCTCCCAACTCTTTCTCCCTTCTCCATTTTCCCTTTTCCCTGTCCCTTTTCCCTACCCATTTTCCCTTCTCCCAACCCTTTTTCCCAGCTCCTTTTCCCTTTTTCCCTTCTCCATTTTCCCCTCTCCCAACCCCAGTTCCCCCACTCCTTTTTCCCTCTCCCAACCCTTTTTTCCTTCCCCTTTTCCCTTCTCCCTATCCTTTCTCCCAACTCCATTTTCTCTTTTCCCAACCCCTTTTCCTGCCCCTTTTCCCTTCTCCATTTTCCCTTTTCCCTGTCCCTTTTTTCCTACCCCCAACCCCTTCTCCCAACCCTTTTTCCTGCTCCTTTTCCCTTTTTCCCCACTCCTTTTCCCCCTATCCCAACCCCATTTTCCTCTCCATTTTCCCTTTTCCCAACCCTTTTTTCCAGCTCTTTTCACTTCTCCCAACTCTTTTCCCTTTTTCCATTTTCCCTTTTCCCAACCCTTTTTCCTGCCCCCTTTTTCCCTTCTCCCAACCCCATTTTCCCCATTCCTTTTTTCCTCTCCCAACCCCTTTCCCAGCTCATTTTCCCTTTTCGCAACCCTTTTTCCTGTCTCTTTCCCCTTCTCCATTTTCCCTTTTCCCTGTCCCTTTTTCCAATTCCTTTTTTCCTCTCCCAACCCTTTTTCCCTTCTCCATTTTCCCTTTTCCCAGCACCTTTTCCCTTTTTCCCAGCCCCATTTCCCTTCTCCCAACCCCTTTTCCTGCTCCTTTTCCCAGTTCCTTTCCCCTTCTCCCAACCCTTTTCCTGTCCCTTTTCCTTTCTCCCAACCTTTTTCCCTTCTCCATTTTCCCTTTTCCCAACCCCTTTTCCTGCCCCTTTTCCCCTTCTCCATTTTCCCTTCTCCCAACCCTTTTCCCAGCTCCTTTTCCGTTTTCCCCCTCTCCTTTTCCCTTCTCCCAACCCCATTTCCCCCATTCCCTTTTTCTTTCTCCCAACCCCATTTTCCTGTCTCTTTTCCCCTTCTCCATTTTCCCTTTTCCCTGTCTCTTTCCCTAACCTTTTTCCCTTCTCCCAACCCTTTTCCCAATTCCTTTTCCCTTTTTCCTGCCCCTTTTCTCTTCTCCCAACCCCTTTTCCTGTCTCTTTTCCCCTTCTCCATTTTCCCTTTTCCCTGTTTTCCCCTTCTCCATTTTCCCTTCTCCCAACCCCATTTTCCCAGTTCCTTTTCCCTCTTTCCATTCTCCTTTCCCCTTTTCCCAACCCCTTTTCCTGCCCCTTTTTCCCTTCTCCCAGCCCATTTCCCAGCTCCTTCTCCCCTTTTCCCAACCCCTTTTCCTGCCCCTTTCCCCTTCTCCCCATCCCTCTCCACCCACCCATCCCAACCACCACCACCCCAGGACGATTTTAGGACAAAAATTTTAGGATTTCCAGGCAGAGCAACCCCAAACCTCACCCCATTCCCACTCCTCGGGATCCCCAATCCCTCAATCCCACGGGATTTCCCTCCAGGCAGGGCCGGGATGGGCAGAGAGGAGGAAAATTCCAAGAATTAATTCCAAGAATAATTCCAAGAATTCCAAGAATTAATTCCAAGAATTCCAAGAATTAATTCCAGGAATTCCAAGAATTCCAAGAATTAATTCCAAGAATTCCAAGAATTAATTCCAAGAATTCCAAGAATTCCAGGAATCCCAAGAATCCCAAGAATTCCAAGAATTAATTCCAAGAATCCCAAGAATTCCAAGAATTAATTCCAAGAATTCCAAGAATTAATTCCAAGAATTAATTCCAAGAATTCCAAGAATTCATTCCAAGAATTAATTCCAAGAATTCCAAGAATTCATTCCAAGAATTAATTCCAAGAATTCCAAGAATTAATTCCAAGAATTCCAAGAATTAATTAATTCCAAGAATTAATTCCAAGAATTAAGAATTCCAAGAATTCCCAACCTTTCCCTTTCCCCGGGATTAGCACCAAGCTCTGCTCTCAGAGGAAGAATCAGATCCCGAGTAGAAAAATAAGGCTGGGATTAATTCCCGGCTGGATTTGGGAATATTTGGGAATGTTTGGGAATGTTTGGGAATGTTTGGGAATACTTGGGAATGTTTGGGAATGTTTGGGAATATTTGGGAATTAAAAAAATCCTTTGGGATGAAGGATTTGGGGGCAAAAATCGCCTGGAAAAGGGTTTGGGGTTGTGGGGTGAGGAGGGATTTTGAGGGATGGGAAATGGGATTTGCCAGTTTGGGATTTTTGATCCAATTTTTTTTGAGTCCCAAATGGGGTTTTGTTCCAAATTTTTTTGATTCCTAAATGGGAATTTGATCCCTTTTTTTTTTTGATTCCTAAATGGGATTTTGATCCAATTTTTTGATTCCCAAATGGGATTTTGATCCAATTTTTTTCATTCCCAAATAGGGTTTTGATCCAATTTTTTTTTGATTCCCAAATGGGGTTTTGATCCAATTGTTTGATTCCTAAATGGGGTTTTGATCCCATTTTTTTATTCCCAAATGGGGTTTTGATCCAAATTTTTTTGATTCCCAAATGGGGTTTTGATCCAAAGTTTTTTGATTCCCAAATGGGATTTTGATCCAATTTTTTTTTGATTCCCAAATGGGGTTTTGATCCAAATTTTTTTGGATTCCTAAATGGGATTTTGATCCAATTTTTTTTGATTCCTAAATGGGATTTTGATCCAAATTTTTTTGACTCCTAAATGGGATTTCGATTCAAATTTTTTTTTATTCCCAAAAGGGATTTTAATCCAAATTTTTTTGATTCCTAAATGGGATTTCAATCCAAATTTTTTTGATTGCCAAATGGGATTTTCATCCCATTTTTTTGATTCCCAAATGGGATTTTGATCCAATTTTTTTTTGATTCCCAAATGGGGTTTTGATCCAAATTTTTTTGGATTCCTAAATGGGATTTTGATCCAATTTTTTTTGATTCCTAAATGGGATTTTGATCCATTTTTTTTTTATTCCTAAATGAGATTTTGATCCAAATTTTTTTGACTCCTAAATGGGATTTCGATTCAAATTTTTTTTTATTCCCAAAAGGGATTTTAATCCAAATTTTTTTGATTCCTAAATGGGATTTCAATCCAAATTTTTTTGATTGCCAAATGGGATTTTCATCCCATTTTTTTGATTCCCAAATGGGGTTTTGATCCAATTTTTTTTTGATTCCCAAATGGGGTTTTGATCCAATTTTTTGATTCCTAAATGGGAATTTGATCCCCTTTTTTTTTTGGTTCCTAAATGGGATTTTGATCCAAAGTTTTTTGATTCCTAAATGGGGTTTTGATCCAATTTTTTGATTCCTAAATGGGGTTTTGATCCAAATTTTTTTTATTCCCAAATGGGGTTTTGATCCAAATTTTTTTGATTCCTAAATGGGATTTCAATCCAAATTTTTTTGATTCCCAAATGGGATTTTCATCCCATTTTTTTGATTCCCAAATGGGGTTTTGATCCAATTTTTTTTGATTCCCAAATGGGGTTTTGATCCAATTTTTTGATTCCTAAATGGGAATTTGATCCCCTTTTTTTTTGGATTCCTAAATGGGATTTTGATCCAAATTTTTTTGGATTCCTAAATGGGATTTTCATCCCATTTTTTTGATTCCCAAATGGGGTTTTGATCCAATTTTTTTTTGATTCCCAAATGGGATTTTGATCCAATTTTTTTCATTCCCAAATAGGGTTTTGATCCAATTTTTTTTTGATTCCCAAATGGGGTTTTGATCCAATTTTTTGATTCCCAAATGGGATTTTGATCCAATTTTTTTTTGATTCCTAAATGGGGTTTTGATCCAAATTTTTTTTATTCCCAAATGGGGTTTTGATCCAAATTTTTTTGATTCCTAAATGGGATTTTCATCCCATTTTTTTGATTCCCAAATAGGGTTTTGATCCAATTTTTTTGGATGCCTAAATGGGATTTTGATCCAATTTTTTTTGATTCCTAAATGGGATTTTGATCCATTTTTTTTTTATTCCTAAATGAGATTTTGATCCAAATTTTTTTTGATTCCCAAATGGGATTTTGATCCAATTTTTTTTTGATTCCTAAATGGGGTTTTGATCCAAATTTTTTTTATTCCCAAAAGGGATTTTAATCCAAATTTTTTTGATTCCTAAATGGGATTTCAATCCAAATTTTTTTGATTCCCAAATGGGATTTTCATCCCATTTTTTTGATTCCCAAATGGGGTTTTGATCCAATTTTTTTTGATTCCCAAATGGGGTTTTGATCCAATTTTTTGATTCCCAAATGGGGTTTTGATCCAATTTTTTGATTCCTAAATGGGACTTTGATCCCCTTTTTTTTTTGATTCCTAAATGGGATTTTGATCCAAAGTTTTTTGATTCCTAAATGGGATTTTGATCCAATTTTTTTCATTCCCAAATAGGGTTTTGATCCAATTTTTTGATTCCCAAATGGGATTTTGATCCAATTTTTTTTTGATTCCCAAATGGGGTTTTGATCCCATTTTTTTGGATGCCTAAATGGGATTTTGATCCAATTTTTTTTGATTCCTAAATGGGATTTTGATCCATTTTTTTTTTATTCCTAAATGAGATTTTGATCCAAATTTTTTTTGATTCCCAAATGGGATTTTGATCCAATTTTTTTTTGATTCCTAAATGGGGTTTTGATCCAAATTTTTTTTATTCCCAAAAGGGATTTTAATCCAAATTTTTTTGATTCCTAAATGGGATTTCAATCCAAATTTTTTTGATTCCCAAATGGGATTTTCATCCCATTTTTTTGATTCCCAAATGGGGTTTTGATCCAATTTTTTTTGATTCCCAAATGGGGTTTTGATCCAATTTTTTGATTCCCAAATGGGGTTTTGATCCAATTTTTTGATTCCTAAATGGGACTTTGATCCCCTTTTTTTTTTGATTCCTAAATGGGATTTTGATCCAAAGTTTTTTGATTCCTAAATGGGATTTTGATCCAATTTTTTTCATTCCCAAATAGGGTTTTGATCCAATTTTTTGATTCCCAAATGGGATTTTGATCCAATTTTTTTTTGATTCCCAAATGGGGTTTTGATCCCATTTTTTTGGATTCCTAAATGGGATTTTGATCCATTTTTTTTTTATTCCTAAATGAGATTTTGATCCAAATTTTTTGGATTCCTAAATGGGATTTTGATTCAAATTTTTTTGATTCCTAAATGGGATTTTGATCCCAAATGGGGATTATTTTTGGGATCATTTTCCACCAGTTTGGGATTATTTTTGGGATTATTTTCGGGATTATTTTCCACCACTTTGGGATTTTTTTCCCATGGGAATTTCTCCCTGCCCAGTTTGGTAGGATTGGTTTCCATCCCAGTGGTGTTTCCAAAAATTTCGGGGGAAAGCTTTAGGGAATTTTTTTCCCCAAAGCTTTTGGGAAGTTTTCCGGGGGAAATTCCCGGGATTTCCCGTCGGGATTGGTTTTATCCCTGCTCGGGATAACTGGGAATGGCTTGGGAAGCTTTTCTGGGATTTTGGGATTTCCCAATCCCGGATCCATCCCAATCCTGGCAGATCCCACAGCCAGAGGGTGGGGATTCCGTGGGAATTCCTGGAGCTTTGCTGAGCACTCCCAGAGCATTCCGAGGGTTTTGGGGAAGAGTTTCCAGCTTTCCCCTTTTCCTTTTCCCCTTTCCCTTTTCCCCTTTTCCCATTTCCCTTTTCTTTTTCCCTTTTCCTGTTTTCCCTTTTCCTTTTCCCTTTTCTTGTTCCCCCTTTTCCTTTTCCCCTTTTCCTTTCTCCCTTTTCCTGCTCCCCTTTTCCTGTTTTCCCTTTTCCCATTTCCCTTTTCCTGCTCCCCTTTTCCTTTTCCTGTTCCCCTTTTCTTGTTTCCCTTTTCCTTTCCCTTTCCCTTTTCCTTTTCCCTTTTCCTGTTCCCTTTTCTTGCTCCCCTTTTCCCCTTTTCCCTTTTCCTTCTCCCCTTTCCTCTTTCCCCTTTTGCCTATTCCCCTTTTCCTTCTCCCTTTTCCTTTTCCCCTTTTCCTTCTCCCTTTTCCCCTTTTCCTTTTCCCCTTTTCCTATTCCCCTTTTTTTCCCCTTTTCCCTATTTCTCCTTTTCCTTTTTTCCCTTTTCCTTTTCCCCTTTTCCTGTTTACCCTTTTCCCTTTCCCTCTTTTCCTTTTCCCCTTTTCCTCCTCCCCTTGTCCCATTTCCCTTTTCCTTTTCCCCTTCTCCTTTTCCTCTTTTCCCCCTTATCCTATTCCCTTTTCCTTTTCTCCTTTCTGTTTCCCTTTTCTTTTTCCCTCTTTTCCTATTTCCCTTTTCCTGCTTCCCCTTTTCCCCCTTTTCCTTTTCCCCCTTTTCCCCTTTTCCTTTTCCCCCTTTTCCCCTTTTCCTATTCTCTTTTCCTCTTTCCCCTTTTCCTTCTCCCCTTTTCCCCCTTTCCTGTTTCCCCTTTTCCTTTTCCCCTTTTCCTCCTTTTCCTATTCCCCTTTTCCCCTTTTTCTGTTTTCCCTTTTCCTCTTTCCCCTTTTCCCCTTTTCCTGTTCCTTTTCCTGTTTTCCCTTTTCCTTTTCCCCTTCTCCTCTTCCCCTTTTCCCCTTTTCCTGTTTTCCCTTTTCCTCCTTTCCCTATTTCTCCTTTTCCTTTTCCCCTTTTCTTTTCCCCTTTTCCTATTTCCCCTTTTCCTATTTCCCTTTTCCCCTTTTCCTTTCCCCCTTTTCCTCACAGCTTCCTCCCCCTGCCCCAGCCAATCCCAATTAAATCCCAATTAAATCCCAATTAAATCCCAATTAAATCCCAATTAAATCCCAATTAATCAAATCCCAATCAATCAAATCCCAATCAAGCCCACATTCCCAGGGGTGTGAACAGACCCAATCCTTCCCCAAACTTCCCGGGAAATCTCCCTCTGGAATTCCACCGGAAAAGGGAAATTCCGGGAATTCGCCCATTTTTGGGCTGAAACTCCCAAAAAAGTCAATTTTCCCGAGGTTTTGGATGTTCTTCCCTCCCTCCCTCCCCAAATTTAGGGAGATCCTGATTTCCCCCATCCCTGAAATCCCAAAAATTCCCTGTGGGATCTCATAGCTGTGGGATTCAGGGAAAAGCAGGGATTTTCCCAGCTGGATTTTTGTGGGATTTTGGGTTTTGTTTTTTTTTTTTTTTAGGATTTTTGTACTGATTTGTTACAAAATCCCTCCTTCCTCATCCCGAAATTCTCCAGAGCAAAATTCCTGAATTCCTGCTGATGGGAAATCGATTGGATGGAAGTTTCACATCCCATTGGGAATCCTCCCAAATCCTAATTTCCCTACGAAAAATCCTCCCAAATCCTAAAATTCCTACAAAAAATCCTCCCAAATCCTGATTTCCCTCCGAAAAATCCTAATTTCCCAATGAAAAATCCTCCCAAATCCCAATTTCCCTCCAAAAAATCCTAATTTTCCTCCAAAAAATCCTCCCAAATCCTAATTTCCCTCCAAAAAATCCTAATTTCCCAATGCAAAATCCTCCCAAATCCTAATTTCCCAATGAAAAATCCTAATTTCCCTGGGAAAAATCCTCCCAAATCCTAAAATCCCTAAGAAAAATCGTCACAAATCCTATTTTCCCTCCAAAAAATCCTCCCAAATCCTAAAATCCCTCCAAAAAATCCTCCCAAATCCGAATTTCCCTCCGAAAAATCCGAATTTCCCAGTGAAAAATCCTCCCAAATCCTAATTTCCCTCTGAAAAATCCTAATTTCCCAGTGAAAAATCCTCCCAACTCCCAATTTCCCTGTCAAAAATCCTCCCAAATCCCAATTTCCCTCCAAAAAAATCCCCCAAACCCCCCTTTTTCCCCCCTCCCATCAATTTTCAAACCCCAAATTTCCAATTTTTTTCCCAACCCCACCTTCCTCCCCAGGATCTGGGATAACAAACCAGTTTTTTTTTCCCCTAAAAACCCCAAACGACTATTACTATTTTATCCCTCCGGATCGCTGATTTCGTCGTTTTTTCGGGATTTTTTCGGGGTTTTTTCCCAGGAATTTCGGGTTTTTTTTCGCCGCCCAAGCGGAGGAGGGTGGGGAGGAGGAGGAATTCCTTCCGGAAGGTTCCGTGGCTATAGGATGGTGCAGGGTTTTTTGTCCTTGAAGGGATTTTCCGAGGCTGGCACTCCCACCAGCAGAGGGTCGCTCCTGGCGTGCTGCTCGCAGTAACTCATCAGCTCCGAGGAGGCTTTGGACACCTGCAAGGGGGGAAAATGGGAATTTTTGGGGTTTTTCTGGATGGGTTTGGGGTTTTTCTGAATGGGGTTTGGGGTGTTTGGAGGTTTTCCTAATGGGAGATTGGAGAGGAATGGGAAAAAGGGGAGTGGGAGTGGAAAAATCAGTTTTTAATGGGAATAATGGATGTGGAAAAATCAGTTTTTAATGGGAATAAATGGGGTGGAAAAATCAGTGTTTTTATTTCTTTTATATAAATAATGGGGGTGGAAAAATCAGTGTTTTATGGGAATTAATGGTGTGGAAAAATCAGTGGTTTTATTTATTGGGTATTTCTGAATGGGATTTGGGATTTTTCTGAATGGGATTTGGGATTTTTCTGGATGGGGTTTGGGTATTTCCTGATTTTTCCTAATGGGAGATTGGAGGTGAGTGGGAAAAAAGGGGATTGGGAGTGGAAAAATCAGTTTTTTATGGGAATAATGGATGTGGAAAAATCAGTTTTTTATGGGAATTAATGGTGTGGAAAAATCAGTGGTTTTATTTATTGGGTATTTCTGAATGGGGTTTGGGATTTTTCTGAATGGGGTTTGGGGTTTTTCTGGATGGGATTTGGGATTTTTCTGAATGGGGTTTGGGTATTTCCTGATTTTTCCTAATGGGAGAATGGAGAGGAATGGGAAAAAGGGGGTTGGGAGTGGAAAAATCAGTTTTTAATGGGAATAATGGATGTGGAAAAATCAGTTTTTAATGGGAATAATGGATGTGGAAAAATCAGTTTTTAATGGGAATAAATGGGGTGGTAAATCAGTGGTTTTATTTATTGGGTATTTCTGAATGGGATTTGGGATTTTTCTGGATGGGGTTTGGGTATTTCCTAATTTTTCCCAATGGGAGATTGGAGAGGAATGGGAAAAAGGGGGTTGGGAGTGGAAAAATCAGTTTTTATTTATTTTTATTTAGTGGAGATGAATAATGGAGGTGAAAAATCAGGGGTTTTATTTATTGGGTATTTCTGAATGGGATTTGGGATTTTTCTGGATGGGATTTGGGATTTTTCTCAATGGGGTTTGGGTATTTCCTAATTTTTCCCAATGGGAGATTGGAGAGGAATGGGAAAAAGGGGAGTGGGAGTGGAAAAATCAGTTTTTAATGGGAAAAATGGGGATGGAAAATCAGTGTTTTTATTTCTTTTATATAAATAATGGGTGTGGAAAAATCAGTTTTTTATGGGAATAATGGATGTGGAAAAATCAGGTTTTTATGGGAATAACGGATGTGGAAAAATCAGTTTTTAATGGGAATAAATGGGGTGGTAAATCAGTGGTTTTATTTATTGGGTATTTCTGAATGGGATTTGGGATTTTTCTGAATGGGATTTGGGGTTTTTCTGAATGGGGTTTGGGTATTTCCTAATTTTTCCTAATGGGAGAATGGAGAGGAATGGGAAAAAGGGGAGTGGGAGTGGAAAAATCAGTTTATAATGGGAATAATGGGGATGGAAAATCAGTGTTTTTATTTATTTTATATAAATAATGGGTGTGGGAAAATCACTTTTTATTTATTGAATATGCAAAAATCAGTTGTTATTTATTTTTATTTAGTGAAGATGAAAAATGAGCATGGAAAAATCAGTGTTTTTATTTATTTTATATAAATAATGGGGGTGGAAAAATCAGTTTTTTATGGGAATAATGGATGTGGAAAAATCAGTGTTTTTATTTCTTTTATATAAATAATGGGTGTGGAAAAATCAGTGTTTTATGGGAATAATGGATGTGGAAAAATCAGTTTTATGGGAATAAATGGGGTGGTAAATCAGTGGTTTTATTTATTGGGTATTTCTGAATGGGATTTGGGATTTTTCTGGATGGGATTTGGGATTTTTCTGAATGGGGTTTGGGTATTTCCTGATTTTTCCTAATGGGAGATTGGAGAGGAATGGGAAAAAGGGGGTTGGGAGTGGAAAAATCAGTTTTTAATGGGAATAATGGATGTGGAAAAATCAGTTTTTAATGGGAATAATGGATGTGGAAAAATCAGTTTTTAATGGGAATAAATGGGGTGGGAAAATCAGTGTTTTTATTTCTTTTATATAAATAATGGGTGTGGAAAAATCAGTGTTTTATGGGAATAACGGATGTGGAAAAATCAGTGTTTTTATTTCTTTTATATAAATAATGGGTGTGGAAAAATCAGTTTTTTATGGGAATAACGGATGTGGAAAAATCAGTTTTATGGGAATAAATGGGGTGGTAAATCAGTGGTTTTATTTATTGGGTATTTCTGAATGGGATTTGGGATTTTTCTGAATGGGATTTGGGATTTTTCTGGATGGGGTTTGGGATTTTTCTGGATGGGTTTGGGATTTTTCTGAATGGGGTTTGGGGTGTTTGGAGGTTTTCCTAATGGGAGATTGGAGGTGAGTGGGAAAAAAGGGGATTGGGAGTGGAAAAATCAGTTTTTTATGGGAATAATGGATGTGGAAAAATCAGTGTTTTTATTTCTTTTATATAAATAATGGATGTGGAAAAATCAGTTTTTTATGGGAATAATGGATGTGGAAAAATCAGTGTTTTTATTTCTTTTATATAAATAATGGGTGTGGAAAAATCAGTGTTTTATGGGAATAATGGATGTGGAAAAATCAGGTTTTTATGGGAATAACGGATGTGGAAAAATCAGTTTTTAATGGGAATAAATGGGGTGGTAAATCAGTGGTTTTATTTATTGGGTATTTCTGAATGGGATTTGGGATTTTTCTGAATGGGATTTGGGGTTTTTCTGAATGGGGTTTGGGTATTTCCTAATTTTTCCTAATGGGAGAATGGAGAGGAATGGGAAAAAGGGGAGTGGGAGTGGAAAAATCAGTTTATAATGGGAATAATGGGGATGGAAAATCAGTGTTTTTATTTATTTTATATAAATAATGGGTGTGGGAAAATCACTTTTTATTTATTGAATATGCAAAAATCAGTTGTTATTTATTTTTATTTAGTGAAGATGAAAAATGAGCATGGAAAAATCAGTGTTTTTATTTATTTTATATAAATAATGGGGGTGGAAAATCAGTGTTTTTATTTATTGGGTATTTCTGAATGGGATTTGGGATTTTTCTGAATGGGGTTTGGGGTGTTTGGAGGTTTTCCTAATGGGAGATTGGAGGTGAGTGGGAAAAAAGGGGTTGGGAGTGGAAAAATCAGTTTTTTATGGGAATAAATGGGGTGGAAAATCAGTGGTTTTATTAATTTAATTTATTTTTTTATTTATTTATTTTACTTACTTTTTAGTTTACTTATTTACTTACTTACAAATGTTTTAAATTTATTTTAATTTAATTTTGTTATTTATTTATAGTGTTTTTATTTATTGGCTATAAATAATGGGGGTGGAAAATCAGTGTTTTTATTTATTTATTCTTATTTACTTATTTATTTGTTTAATTAGTTACAATATTTTTATTTGTGGATATAAATAACAGGGGTGGAAAAATCAGCATTTTATGGGAAATCAGTGTTTTTATTTATTGGGTATTTCTGAAAGGGATTTGGGATTTTTCTGAATGGGGTTTGGGGTGTTTAGAGATTTTCCTAATGGGAGATTGGAGGTGAGTGGGAAAAAAGGGGGTTGGGAGTGGAAAAATCAGTTTTTTAATTTATTTTATATAAATAATGGGTGTGCAAAAATCAGTTTTTTATGGGAATTAATGGGGTGGAAAAAACACTGATTTTCCCACGCCCATTATTTACATCCACAAATAAAAATATTGTGAATTATTAAATAAACAAATAAATAAGTAAGTAAATAAAAATAAATAAATAAAAACACTGATTTTCCCACCCCCGTTCTTTATATCCATAAATAAAAATATTGTGAATTATTAAATAAATAAGTAAATAAGTAAATAAAAATAAATAAATAAAAACACTGATTTTCCACCTCATCCCACCAGTTTTTTTGGGGACAAACTGCCATCCCACCAGATTTTTTGGGGACAAACTGCCATCCCATCCATTATTTTAGGGACAAACTGCCACCCCATCAAGTTTTTTGGGACAAACTGCCATCCCACTAGATTTTTTTGGGGACAAACTGCCATCCCATCAGTTTTTGGGGACAAACTGCCATCCCATCAATTTTTGGGGACAAACTGCCATCCCATCCATTCTTTTGGGGACAAACTGCCATCCCATCAGTTTTTGGGGACAAACTGCCATCCCATCCATTTTTTTTAGGGACAAACTGCCATCCCATCAATTTTTGGGGACAAACTCCCATCCCATCAATTTTGTTTGGGGACAAACTGCCATCCCACCAGATTTTGGGGACAAACTGCCAATCAATCCCAGTTTTTTTGGGGACAAACTGCCATCCCATCAGTTTTTGGGGACAAACTGCCATCCCATCAATTTTTGGGGACAAACTCCCATCAATTTTTGGGGACAAGCTGCCATCCCAGTTTTTTTGGGGACAAACTGCCATCCCAGCAATTTTTGGAGACAAACTCCCATCAGTTTTTGGGGACAAACTTTTATCCCATCCATTTTTGGGGACAAACTGCCATCCCATCAGATTTTTTTGGGACAAACTGCCACCCCATCAAATTTTTTTTGGGACAAACTTTTATCCCATCCATTTTTAGGGACAAACTGCCATCCCACCAGATTTTTTTGGGACAAACTGCCATCCCATCCATTTTTTTTGGGGACAAACTTTTATCCCATCCATTTTTGGGACAAACTGCCATTCTAGTAGGGCAGTTTTTTGGGACAAACTTCTATCCCACCACATTTTTTGGGACAAACTGCCACCCCATCCATTTTTGGGGACAAACTGCCATCCCATCAGTTTTTTGGGGACAAACTGCCAACCAATCAGTTTTTTGGGGACAAACTGCCATCCCATCCATTTTTTTTGGGGACAAACTGCCATCCCATCCATTTTTTTTGGGGACAAACTGCTATCCCACTACGATTTTTTGGGACAAACTGCCATCCCAGTTGTTTTTTGGGGACAAACTGCCAATCAATCCCAGTTTTTTTGGGGACAAACTGCCATCCCAGCAGATTTTTGGGGACAAACTGCCATCCCAGCAGATTTTTGGGGACAAATTTCCATCCCATCAGTTTTTTTGGGGACAAACTGCCATCCCAGCAGATTTTTTTGGGGACAAACTTTTATCCCATCCATTTTTGGGGACAAACTGCCATCCCATCAGTTTTTTGGGGACAAACTGCCATCCCACCAGATTTTTTGGGGACAAACTGCCATCCCATCCATTTTTTTTGGGGACAAACTGCCATCCCACTATGATTTTTTGGGACAAACTGCCATCCCAGTTGTTTTTTTGGGGACAAACTGCCAATCAATCCCAGTTTTTTTGGGGACAAACTGCCATCCCATCAGATTTTTTTGGGGACAAACTGCCATCCCACCAGATTTTTTTGGGACAAACTGCCATCCCAGCAGATTTTTTTGGGGACAAACTTTTATCCCATCCATTTTTTTGGGACAAACTGCCATCCCACCAATATTTTTGGGGACCAGCTGCCACCCCACCCATTTTTGGGGGAAATTTGGGGTTTCCAGGCTCACCTTGATCCTCTCAATGCCGGCCTCGATGCGGAGCTGCTCCACCAGCTTCCTGGCCTGAGCTATGTTGTTAGTTGTGGACATTCTCTGCCATCCAAGCCCAGCTCAGCAGAATCCTAAAAAATATATGGGAAAGTTGGGGTTTGTTCCATGCTGGGATGGTGGAATGGGTTCGGAGGATTCAGTTTAGGAGAATCCTAAAAAAAATGAGAACATTTTGGGATTTGTTCCATCCTGGGATCGTGGAATGGGTTGGAGAATCCTGGAAAAAAAAAGGGGAAATTTTGGGGTTTGTTCCATCCTGGGGTCATGGAATGGGTTGGGAGGACTCAGCTCAGGAGAATCCTAAAAAAATATGGGAAAGTTTGGGGTTTGTTCCATCCTGGGATTGTGGAATGAGCTGGAGAATCCTAAAATAAATGGGAAATTTTGGGGTTGGGGTGATGTTTTGGGATTTGTTCCATCCTGGGATTGTGGAATGGGCTGGAAGGACTCAGCTCAGGAGAATCCTAAAAAAAAGGGAAAATTTTGGGGTTGGGATGACATTTTGGGGTTTGTTCCATCCTGGGATTGTGGAATGACTTGGGAGGACTCAGCTCAAGAGAATCCTAAAAAAACCCAGGAAAATTTTGGGGTTTGTTCCATGCTGGGATTGTGGAATGGGTTGGGAGGACTCAGCTCAGGAGAATCCTAAAAAAAAATCTGGAAAATTTGGAAATTTGGGGTGACATTTTAGGGTTTGTTCCATCCTGGGATTGTGGAATGGGTTGGGAGGATTCAGTTTAGGAGAATCCTAAAAAAAAAAAGGGAAAATTTTGGGGTTGGGGTGATGTTTTGGGGTTTGTTCCATCCTGGGATCGTGGAATGGGTTGGGAGGACTCAGCTCAAGAGAATCCTAAAAAAAACCAGGAAAATTTTGGGGTTTGTTCCATCCTGGGATCGTGGAATGGGTTGGGAGGATTCAGCTCAGGAGTATCCTAAAAAACCTGGGAAAATTTGGGTTTGGGGTGACATTTTGGGATTGTGGAATGCTCTGGAAGGACTCAGCTCAGGAGAATCCTAAAAAAAATGGGAAAATTTTGGGGTTTGTTCCATCCTAGGGTCATGGAATGGGTTGGGAGGATTCAGTTTAGGAGAATCCTAAAAAAAACCAGGAAATTTTGGGGTTTGTTCCATCCTGGGGTCATGGAATGGGTTGGGAGGACTCAGCTCAGGAGAATCCTAAAAAAATATGGGAAAGTTTGGGGTTTGTTCCATCCTGGGATTGTGGAATGGGCTGAAGGACTCAGCTCAGGAGAATCCTAAAAAAAAATCTGGAAAATTTGGAAATTTGGGGTAACATTTTAGGGTTTGTTCCATCCTGGGATTGTGGAATGGATTGGGAGGACTCAGCTCAGGAGAATCCTAAAAAATATATGGGAAAGTTTGGGGTTTGTTCCATCCTGGGATTGTGGAATGGGTTGGGAGGACTCAGCTCAGGAGAATCCTAAAAAAATCCAGAAAATTTGGGGTTGGGGTGACATTTTGGGATGGTGGAATGATCTAGAAGGACTCAGCTCAGGAGAATCCTAAAAGAAAATGGGAAATTTTGGGGTTGGGATGACATTTTAGGGTTTGTTCCATGCTGGGATCCTGGAAAGGGTTGGAAGGACCCCGAGGATCACCTCTGATGACCCCACTGACGCTTTTGGGGTTATTTTCAGTTCCTCTTTCCCCGAATCGCCCTCGGGATTCCTTTTGGGGAGTTCTGTTGAGAACTCTGGTGACGGAAGTGGAAAAAAGGAACTTTCTGTAGGGGAAGTGAGGTTTGGTGTGAGCTCCGCCCTGGTTGGGGACTGAGGGGACTTTGGGGGATCCTGGAGGTGTTGGGACATCCCTGTGGGGTGATTTGGGGTTTGGGTGTCCCTGGAGCCTGGGTGGGTGTCACCTGTGTGTGGGGTTGGGTGCAGCCTGCCTATGGGGTCAGGTCCAAAATCGCTATAGGATCAGGTCCAAAATCCCTATAGGATCACGTCCAACATCCCTATGGGATCATGTCCAACATCCCTATAGGATCACATCCAACATCCCTATAGGATCACATCCAACATCCCTATAGGATCATGTCCAACATCCCTATAGGATCATGTCCAACATCCCCATGGGATCATGTCCAACATCCCTATAGGATCATGTCCAACATCCCTATAGGATCATGTCCAACATCCCTATGGGATCATGTCCAACATCCCTATAGGATCATGTCCAACATCCCCATAGGATCATGTCCAACATCCCTATGGGATCATGTCCAACATCCCTATGGGATCAGGTCCAACATCCCTATGGGATCATGTCCAACATCCCTATAGGATCATGTCCAACATCCCTATGGGATCACATCCAACATCCCTATGGGATCATGTCCAACATCCCTATGGGATCATGTCCAACATCCCTATGGGATCATGTCCAACATCCCTATGGGATCATGTCCAACATCCCTATAGGATCATGTCCAACATCCCTATGGGATCACGTCCAACATCCCTATGGGATCACGTCCAACATCCCTATGGGATCATGTCCAACATCCCTATGGGATCATGTCCAACATCCCTATGGGATCATGTCCAACATCCCTATGGGATCATGTCCAACATCCCATGGGATCATGTCCAACATCCCTATGGGATCATGTCCAACATCCCTATGGGATCATGTCCAACATCCCTATGGGATCATGTCCAAAATCCCCATAGGATCATGTCCAACATCCCCATGGGATCATGTCCAAAATCCCCATAGGATCATGTCCAACATCCCTATAGGATCATGTCCAACATCCCTATGGGATCATGTCCAACATCCCTATGGGATCATGTCCAACATCCCTATGGGATCATGTCTAACATCCCTATAGGATCATGTCCAACATCCCTATGGGATCATGTCCAACATCCCCATGGGATCATGTCCAACATCCCTATGGGATCAGGTCCAACATCCCTATAGGATCATGTCCAAAATCCCTATAGGATCATGTCCAACATCCCTATGGGATCATGTCCAACATCCCTATAGGATCATGTCCAACATCCCTATAGGATCATGTCCAACATCCCATGGGATCATGTCCAACATCCCTATAGGATCATGTCCAACATCCCTATAGGATCATGTCCAACATCCCTATGGGATCATGTCCAACATCCCTATGGGATCATGTCCAACATCCCTATGGGATCACGTCCAACATCCCTATGGGATCATGTCTAACATCCCTATAGGATCATGTCCAACATCCCTATGGGATCATGTCCAACATCCCATGGGATCATGTCCAACATCCCTATAGGATCATGTCCAACATCCCTATAGGATCATGTCCAACATCCCATGGGATCATGTCCAACATCCCTATAGGATCATGTCCAACATCCCTATAGGATCATGTCCAACATCCCTATGGGATCATGTCCAACATCCCTATGGGATCATGTCCAACATCCCTATGGGATCATGTCCAACATCCCTATGGGATCACGTCCAACATCCCTATAGGATCATGTCCAACATCCCTATAGGATCACGTCCAACATCCCTATGGGATCATGTCCAACATTCCTATGGGATCATGTCCAACATCCCTATGGGATCATGTCCAACATCCCTATGGGATCACGTCCAACATCCCTATGGGATCATGTCCAACATCCCTATAGGATCACGTCCAACATCCCATAGGATCATGTCCAACATCCCTATGGGATCATGTCCAACATCCCATGGGATCATGTCCAACATCCCTATAGGATCATGTCCAACATCCCTATAGGATCATGTCCAACATCCCTATGGGATCATGTCCAACATCCCTATGGGATCACGTCCAACATCCCTATAGGATCAACAAGGCCTGAACCCCACTCCCCAAGATTTAGCAGCAGCAACAGACGGATTTTTCCCCACAACCCCAAAACAATCCCCCTGTCCCGAGCCCAGCCCAGGTGGTCAGCTCCAAACCCTTGGCCAGACACCTCTCAGGGCCATTCCCTCTGTGCCACCCCGTGGCGGTGTCACCGCTGTCACCTCCCCTGTGACTCATCCCGGGCACAGGGGCAGATCCCACCTCAGACCAGACCAGGAGGATTCCGGGAGGAATCAAACCTTCCTCTCCTCCTCTGACCTTCTCCTCCTCCACCCTTCTCCTCCAACCTTCTCCTCCAACCTTCTCGTCCTCCAATCTCCTCCAACCTTCTCCTCCAACCTTCTAGTTCTTCAACCTTCTCCTCCTCCAACCTTCTCCTCCAACCTTCTCGTCCTCCAATCTCCTCCAACCTTCTCCTCCAACCTTCTAGTTCTTCAACCTTCTCCTCCTCCAACCTTCTCCTCCAACCTTCTCCTCCTCCAACCTTCTCCTCCAACCTCTTCCTCCAACCTTCTCCTCCTCCAAAATTCTCCTCCTCAAACCTTCTTCTCCTCCAACCTTCTCCTCCCCCAACCTCCTCCTCCAACCTTCTTCTCCTCCAACATGCTTCACCTCCTCCAACCTTCTCCTCCAACCTTCTCCTCCTCCAACCTTCTCCTCCAACCTTCTCCTCCTCCAACCTTCTCCTCCAACCTTCTCCTCCTCCACCCTCCTCCTCCAACCTTCTCCCCAAACCCAGTGCCTTCAAAGCCGAGCGTTCCCGACAGGATCGCCCATCCCATCCCATCCCATCCCATCCCATCCCATCCCATCCCATCCCATCCCATCCCATCCCATCCCAAAATCCCATCCTATCCCAAAATCCCATCCCATCCCAAAATCCCATCCCATCCCAAAATCCCATCCCATCCCAAAATCCCATCCCATCCCATCCCATCTCCCCGCCGTCTCGCCTATGTTTAGACACTCTGGATTTATTCCAAACCACCGCGGCGCTCTCTGAGGTTGTTTTGTTTGGCAGACACAGAGTGCGTTCAGCTCCTCGATTCCCGGGCGGGGGGAGAACGGCGGCGCTGCAGGACGATTCCCTGAATTTCTCGGGAATCTCCGCCTCTCCCATCCTGGAAATTAAGTCAGGCGGCAAGGAGGTGAAACCAGGGTGAGATCAGGTCTGGTTCTGTGGAAAACGGGAGGAGGGAGGCGGCTGTTTGTTCCTTGGGGGAAGGATGAATTTTGGAGCAAATCCCAAACCAGCCTGGGCGGGACTGGGAACAGGGAAAAGCTCGAGCCGAGCTCTCTCTGCCAAAACAACCTTCACCGGGACAAGTGGGGCAAAAATCCCAGGAATTCGCGTTTCCAAGCGGTTTGCAGCGGCTGGGGATCGCCTGCCTGTACTTTCCCAGCTTCCTGTTTACGATGAATCAGCTCCAGAGAATTCCTGGAGCTGTTCCCAAGCCAACCCCTGGCCCTGCAGCTTCCCGGGAAGCTCAGCCTGGCCGGAGGGAGGATGGTGAGGAGAAGGTCCTGCTGCAGGCAGGAGTTGTCAGGTGAGGGTCCTGGAGGTGGAGATTCGCTGGTTGGTGGTTTGGGGGAGTTCCAGCGGCTCTGCAGCTCCTCTGCATCCCAGGGGATCCCAGGGAATCCCTTTTCCCAGAGAATCCCAGGGAATCCCTTTTCCCTTTTCCCAGGGAATCCCTTTTCCCTTTTCCCAGGGAATCCCTTTTCCCTTTTCCCAGGGAATCCCTTTTCCCAGAGAATCCCAGGGAATCCCTTTTCCCAGAGAATCCCAGGGAATCCCTTTTCCCAGGGAATCCCTTTTCCCAGGGAATCCCTTTTCCCAGGGAATCCCTTTTCCCAGAGAATCCCAGGAAATCCCTTTTCCCTTTTCCCAGGGAATCCCTTTTCCCTCTCCCGGGGTGAAGAGGAGCAGCAGTCAGTGCTGAGCTCCACTGTGGGAGCTGAATCCATCTCAGTTCGAGGTTCTGCAGTGAGATCTGCATCGTTCCCAATCCCAAATTCCACAGGGGGATCTGCATTATTCCCAATCCTAGATTCCACAGCGGGATCTGCATCGTTCCCAATCCCAGATTCCACAGGGGGAGCTGCATCGTTCTCAATCCCAAATTCCACAGCAGGATCTGCATCAATCCCAATCCCAAATTCCACAGGGGATCTGCATTGTTCCCAATCCCAAATTCCACTGGTTCCACTGTGGGATCTGAATCCCTCCCAGTCTCAGGTTCTGCAGTGGGATCTGCATTATTCCCATTCCCAGATCCCACAGCAGGACCTGCATCATTCCCAATCCCAGATTCCACTGATCCCACAGCAGGATCCACGCCATTCCCAGATCCCACAGCAGGACCTGCATCATTCCCAATCCCAGATTCCACAGTGGGATCTGCATCCCACCAAATCCCAAATTCCACTGGTTCCACTGTTGGACTTGACTCTTTCCCACTCTCAGATCCCACAGTGCAATCCCAATCCCTCCCATTCCCAGATCCCACTGATCCCACAGCAGGATCCACACCATTCCCAGATCCCTCTGATCCCACAGCTGGATCCACACCATTCCCAGATCCCACTGATCCCAGAGCAGGATCCACACCATTCCCAGATCCCATTGATCCCACAGCAGAATCCACACCATTCCCAGACCCCACAGGTGGATCCACACCATTCCATTGATCCCACTGATCCCACAGCAGGATCCACACCATTCCATTGATCCCATTGATCCCAGAGCAGGATCCACACCATTCCATTGATCCCACAGCAGGACCCACACCATTCCCAGATCCCTTTGATCCCAGAAAATAAAAACCTTCCCGAATTTCTGTAATAAAAATAAACCTTCCCGAATTTCTGTAATAAAAAAAAAACCTTCCCGAATTTCTGTAATAAAAATAAACCTTCCCGAATTTCTGTAGCAGAAAATAAAAACCTTCCCGAATTTCTGCAGCAAAAAACCTTCCCGAATTTCTGTAATAAAAAAAAAAAACCTTCCCGAATTTCTGTAATAAAAATAAACCTTCCCGAATTTCTGTAGCAGAAAATAAAAACCTTCCCGAGTTTCTGCAGCAAAAAACCTTCCCGAATTTCGGTAATAAAAAAAAAACCTTCCCGAATTTCTGCAGCAGGAATAAAAACCTTCCCGAATTTCTCCCTTCCCGGCTCAGCCGAGAGCACAGATTTTGGGAATCTCCCGCTGTGACAGGAACAATTCCAGCAGGGATGAAGTCACCAGGCTTGGCTGTGTGATTTCAGTTCCTGGGTTTTATTCCCTCATCCTCCAGGGGAAAAAAGCAGTTTATTCCCTTTATTCCCTGATCTTCCATGGAAGAAAAGCAGTTTATTCCCTTTTTTCCTTGATCCTCCAAGGAATAAAAGCAGTTTATTCCCTTTTTTCCCTGATCTTCCAGGGAATAAAAGCAGTTTATTCCTTTTATTCCCTGATTCCTCCAGGAAATAAAAGCAGTTTATTCCCTTTTTTCCCTCATCCTCCAGGGAAGAAAAGCAGTTTATTCCCTTTTTTCACTGATCCTCCATGGAAGAAAAGCAGTTTATTCCATTTATTCTCTGATCTTCCATGGAAGAAAAGCAGTTTATTCCCTTTATTCCTTGATCCTCCAGGGAATAAAAGTAGTTTATTCCTTTTATTCCCTCATCCTCCAGGGAAGAAAAGCAGTTTATTCCCTTTATTCCTTGATCCTCCAGGGAATAAAAGTAGTTTATTCCTTTTATTCCCTCATCCTCCAGGGAATAAAGATCCCAGGCTGGGAATGCTTACAGGGTTTGGAGGAAGATTTCCCAGAAAATCCCAGAGATTTCCCAGAAAGTCCTAGAGATTTCCCAGAAAATCCCAGAGATCTCCCAAAAAATCCCAGAGATTTCCCAAAAAACACTGGAGGATGGGAGCCGAGTGGATAAATCAGGATGAACCCCGGAGAGAGCAGGATTTGGGGTTTTAAATCCCAGTTTGGATTAAAATTCTGGATCAAAATTCTGGGTTAAAATTCTGGGTTAAAATTCCGGGTTAAAATCCTGGATTAAAATTCCGAATTAAAATTTCGGATTAAAATTCCGGATTAAAATTCCGGATCAAAATTCTGGATTAAAATTCCGGATTAAAATTCTAGGTTAAAATTCCGGATTAAAATTCTGGATTAAAATTCTGGATTAAAATTCCGGATTAAAATTCTGAATTAAAATTCGGAATTAAAATTTCGGATTGAAATTCTGGATCAAAATTCTGGATTAAAATTCTGGATCAAAAACGGGATTAAAATTCTGGATTAAAATTCCGGATTAAAATTCCGAATTAAAATTCCGGATCAAAATTCCGGATTAAAATTCCGAATTAAAATCCCGGATTAAAATTCCGAATTAAAATTCCGGATTAAAATTCCGAATTAAAATCCCGGATTAAAATTCTGAATTAAAATTCCGAATTAAAATTCCGAATTAAAATTCGGGATGCTCAGAGCTCTGATCCGACTCGACAACCACCCCAAACACTTCCCGCCGGTTTCCATCCCTCAACACGAGAATTCCAAGGATTCTGCTCTCCCAAAATCCAGCGTTCCGTGCTCACAGCCCTTCCCCGAAAAGGCTGCTCGCTGTTTTCCCGGATTGCCACACTGTCCCTGACGTCACGGCACGGTGACACCGCCGGGGCTCTCTGTCCCCAAGGAGCTGCCAGCGCCGGGTTTGGGCTGAATTCCCGGGAAAACGGCGGCGCGGAGCTGCTGAGTCAGCAGTGGTGACGGAGCGGTGACAGAGCGGGGACAGAGAGGGGACAGAGCGGTGACAGTGCGGGGACAGAGAGGGGACAGAGCGGGGACAGAGAGGGGACAGTGAGGGGACAGTGAGGGGACAGTGAGGGGACAGTGAGGGGACAGTGCGGGGACAGTGCGGGGACAGAGAGGGGACAGTGCGGGGACAGAGAGGGGACAGTGCGGGGACAGAGCGGGGACAGTGCGGGGACAGAGAGGGGACAGTGCGGGGACAGAGCGGGGACAGAGAGGGGACAGTGCGGGGACAGTGCGGGGACAGAGAGGGGACAGTGCGGGGACAGTGCGGGGACAGAGCGGGGACAGTGCGGGGACAGAGAGGGGACAGTGCGGGGACAGTGCGGGGACAGTGCGGGGACAGAGCGGGGACAGAGAGGGGACAGTGAGGGGACAGAGAGCGGACAGTGCGGGGACAGAGAGGGGACAGTGCGGGGACAGTGCGGGGACAGAGAGGGGACAGTGCGGGGACAGTGCGGGGACAGTGCGGGGACAGAGCGGGGACAGAGAGGGGACAGTGAGGGGACAGAGAGGGGACAGTGCGGGGACAGTGCGGGGACAGTGCGGGGACAGAGCGGGGACAGAGAGGGGACAGTGAGGGGACAGAGAGCGGACAGAGAGGGGACAGTGCGGGGACAGAGAGGGGACAGTGCGGGGACAGAGAGGGGACAGTGCGGGGACAGAGCGGGGACAGAGAGGGGACAGTGCGGGGACAGAGCGGGGACAGAGAGGGGACAGTGCGGGGACAGTGCGGGGACAGAGCGGGGACAGAGAGGGGACAGTGCGGGGACAGAGAGGGGACAGAGCGGGGACAGAGAGGGGACAGAGAGGGGACAGTGAGGGGACAGAGAGGGGACAGTGAGGGGACAGTGAGGGGACAGTGCGGGGACAGTGCGGGGACAGAGAGGGGACAGTGCGGGGACAGAGCGGGGACAGAGAGGGGACAGTGAGGGGACAGTGCGGGGACAGTGCGGGGACAGTGCGGGGACAGAGCGGGGACAGAGAGGGGACAGAGCGGGGACAGAGAGGGGACAGTGAGGGGACAGTGAGGGGACAGTGCGGGGACAGAGCGGGGACAGAGAGGGGACAGAGCGGGGACAGTGCGGTGACAGAGCAGGGACAGAGAGGGGACAGTGCGGTGACAGAGAGGGGACAGTGCGGGGACAGTGCGGGGACAGAGCGGGGACAGAGAGGGGACAGAGCGGGGACAGAGAGGGGACAGAGCGGGGACAGTGCGGGGACAGAGCAGGGACAGAGAGGGGACAGTGCGGGGACAGAGCGGGGACAGAGCGGGGACACAGCGGGGACAGAGAGGGGACAGAGCGGGGACACAGCGGGGACAGAGAGGGGACAGAGCGGGGACAGAGAGGGGACAGAGCGGGGACAGAGAGGGGACAGAGAGGGGACAGAGCGGTGACACAGCGGTGACACAGCGGTGACACAGCGGGGACAAAACGGTGACAGCAGCGCCGCCTCTGCCCAGCGTGACTCAGCAGCGTGCAGCAGGAGACTCCTCGTGATTTTCAACCTTTAATCCCATTTATTCCCAAATCCTCCTCCTCATTTCCAACCTTTAATCCCATTTATTCCCGAGTTTTTCTCCTGATTTCCAGACTTTAGTCCCATTTATTCCCAAACCTTTCTCCTGATTTCCAGACTTTGATCCTGTTTATTCCCGAGCCTTTCTCCTGCTTTTCCAGACTTTAATCCCATTTATTCCCAAATCCTCCTCCTGGTTTCCAGACTTTGATCCCATTTATTTCCGAGCCTTTCTCCTGCTTTTCCAGACTCTGATCCTGTTTATTCCCAAATCCTCCTGGTTTCCAGACTTTGATCCCATTTTTTCCTGAGTTTTTCTCCTGATTTCCAGCCTTTAATCTCATTTATTCCCAAATCCTCTTCCTGCTTTTCCAGACTTTAATCCCATTTATTTCCGAGCTCTCCTCCTGCTTTTCAGACTTTAATCCCATTTATTCCCGAGCCCTTCTCATCCTCTTCCAGCCCTTTAATCCCATTTGTTCCCAAACTCTCCTCCTGCTTTTCCAGCCTTTAATCTCATTTATTCCCAAATCCTCCTCCTGCTTTTCCAGCCTGTAATCCCATTTATTCCCAAATCCTCCTCCTGCTTTTCAGACTTTAATCCCATTTATTCCCAAACCCTTCTCCTGCTTTCCAGCCTTTAATCCCATTTATTCCCAAACTCTCCTCCTGATTTCCAGACTTTGATTTCATTTATTCCCAAATCCTCTTGATTTTCCAGCCCTTCAATCCCATTTATTCCCAAATCCTTCTCCTGATTTTCAGACTTTAATCCCATTTATTTCTGAGCCACTCTCCTACTTTTCCAGACTTTAATCCCATTTATTCCCGAGCTCTCCTGCTTTTCCAGACTTTAATCCCATTTATTCCCAAATCCTCCTCCTGATTTTCCAGCCTTTAATCCCATTTATTCCCAAACTCTCCTCCTGATTTCCAGACTTTGATTTCATTTATTCCCAAATCCTCTTGATTTTCCAGCTCCTCAATCCCATTTATTCCCAAATCCTTCTCCTGATTTTCCAGACTTTGATCCCATTTATTTCTAAGCCACTCTCCTACTTTTCCAGACTTTAATCCCATTTATTCCCGAGCTCTCCTCCTGATTTTCCAGACTTTAATCCCATTTATTCCCAAATCCTCCTCCTGATTTTCAACCTTTAATCCCATTTATTCCCGAGCTCCCCTGCTTTTCCAGACTTTAATCCCATTTATTCCCAGTCCCTTCTCCTGATTTCCAGCCTTTAATCCCATTTATTCCCAAATCCTCCTCCTGCTTTTCCAGACTTTAATCCCATTTATTCCCAAACTCTCCTCCTGATTTCCAGACTTTGATTTCATTTATTCCCAAATCCTCTTGATTTTCCAGCTCCTCAATCCCATTTATTCCCAAACCCTTCTCCTGATTTTCAGACTTTAATCCCATTTAATCCCGAGCCCTCCTCGGAGCACCCTAATCCCAAAACCCAGGAGGTGATCCCAAAAAGCAGCAGCCAGCTCTGGGATGGAATCCCTGCCTTCTCCTGCTGCCTTCTCCTGCCTCCAGACTGGGGGGAGATGGTGCTGCTCTGAAGTCCCAAAAAAATCCCAAAAAAATCCCAAAAAAATCCTCTAGAAATCCCCAAAAAATTAAAAAAAAAAATCACCAAAAAATCCCAAAAAAATCTCCAAAAAATCCCCCAAAAAATCTCCAAAAAATCCCCAAAAAATCCCCAAAAATGGGGGGTTTGGATAGCCCAGGTGAAGGTAGAGGTTTTTTTGTAGGTTTGGGATGTTGTGGATGTGGGGCTGCTGATCCTGCTGGGGAGCCTGGAGTGGTGCAGATCCACTGTGGGACTGCTGGGATTGGGATTGGGATCAGTGTGGGATTGGGATTGGGAGGGATTGGGATCAGTGTGGGATTGGGAGGGATTGGGATCAGTGTGGGATTGGGATCAGTGTGGGATTGGGATTGGGAGGGATTGGGATTGGGATCCAGTGTGGGATTGGGATTGGGAGGGATTGGGATTGGGATCCAGTGTGGGATTGGGATTGGGAGGGATTGGGATCCAGTGTGGGATTGGGATTGGGAGGGATTGGGATCCAGTGTGGGATTGGGATTGGGAAGGATTGGGATCCAGTGTGGGATTGGGATTGGGAGGGATTGGGATCAGTGTGGGATTGGGATTGGGAGGGATTGGGATCCAGTCTGGGATTGGGAGGGATTGGGATCCAGTCTGGGATTGGGATTGGGAAGGATTGGGATCCAGTGTGGGATTGGGATTGGGAGGGATTGGGATCAGTGTGGGATTGGGATTGGGAGGGATTGGGATCCAGTCTGGGATTGGGATTGGGAGGGATTGGGATCCAGTGTGGGATTGGGATTGGGAAGGATTGGGATCCAGTGTGGAATTGGGATTGGGAAGGATTGGGATCAGTGTGGGATTGGGATTGGGAGGGATTGGGATCAGTGTGGGATTGGGAGGGATTGGGATCAGTGTGGGATTGGGATTGGGAGGGATTGGGATCAGTGTGGGATTGGGATTGGGAGGGATTGGGATCAGTGTGGGACTGGGAGGGATTGGGATCAGTGTGGGATTGGGAGGGATTGGGATGCCAGGGTGGATCCATTTCAAATTCAATTAAATGAATGAAAAGGATTTGATGACAGCTGAGATCCAGCAGTGCATCCTCCACCCCAAACCATCACCCCAAACACAGAGCACCCTAATCCTGCTGGAAAGGAGGATCCAGCTGGAAAAGGAGGATCCTGCAGGAAAAGGAGGATCCAGCTGGAAAAAGAAGATTCTGCAGGAAACGGAGAAACCAGCAGGAAAATGAGGATTCTGCAGGAAAATGAGATCCTACAGGAAAAGGAGGATCTTGCAGGAAAAGGAGGATAATGCAGAAAATGAGGATCCTGCTGGAAAATGAGGATCTTGCAGGAAAAGGAAGATCCAGCTGGAAAATGAGGATCCAGCTGGAAAAGGAGGATCTTGCAGGAAAAGGAGGATAATGCAGAAAATGAGGATCCTGCTGGAAAATGAGGATCTTGCAGGAAAAGGAAGATCCAGCTGGAAAATGAGGATCCAGCTGGAAAAGGAGGATCTTGCAGGAAAAGGAGGATCCTGCAGAAAAGGAGAATCCAGCTGGAAAAGGAAGATTCTGCAGGAAAAGGAGAAACCAGCTGGAAAAGGAGGATCCAGCAGGAAAGGGAGGATTCTTCAGGAAAAGGAGGATTTTGCAGGAAAATGAGGATCTTGCAGGAAAAGGAGAATTCTGCAGGAAAATGAGGATCCAGCTGCTCCCAGCTCGCCCAGGCTCAGGCACACCACAACCACCAACCGCACATTGCCAGGGCGGGGAGGGTGGAAGGAATCCAGAGAAATCAGCCCAGCTCAGACATTGCTCAGACATTGCTCAGACATTGCTCAGACATAACTCAGACATTGCTCAGACATTGCACAGACATTGCTCCTTCCCTCCCTTTCCAAGCGAAACCTCCGCCGGGCAGCAGGGTGAAACCCAGGCGTGTCCTGGCCTGAGCCAAACCAGACTGAGCCAAACCAGCCTGGCACTGCCCTGTGCCCTGAGCCACCCCAGCCTGGTACATCCGTGAGCCAACTCAGCCAGAGCCAAGCCAGCCTGGCACTGCCCTGTGCCCTGAGCCAAACCAGCCTGAGCCAAACCAGCCTGAGCCAACCCAGCCTGGCACTGCCCTGTGCCCTGAGCCACCCCAGCCTGAGCCAAACCAGCCTGAGCCAAACCAGCCTGAGCCAACTCAGCCTGGCACTGCTCTCTGCCCTGAGCCAACCCAGCCTGGTACATCCCTGAGCCACCCCAGCCTGAGCCAAACCAGCCTGGCACATCCCTGAGCCACCCCAGCCTGAGCCAAACCAGCCTGGCACATCCCTCTGCCCTGAGCCAAACCAGCCTGGCACATCCCTGAGCCAACCCAGCCTGAGCCACCCCAGCCTGAGCCAACCCAGCCTGAGCCACCCCAGCCTGAGCCAAACCAGCCTGGCACATCCCTGAGCCACCCCAGCCTGAGCCAAACCAGCCTGGCACATCCCTCTGCCCTGAGCCAAACCAGCCTGGCACATCCCTGAGCCAACCCAGCCTGAGCCACCCCAGCCTGAGCCAACCCAGCCTGAGCCACCCCAGCCTGAGCCAAACCAGCCTGGCACTGCCCTGTGCCCTGAGCCACCCCAGCCTGAGCCACCCCAGCCTGGCACATCCCTGAGCCACCCCAGCCTGAGCCACCCCAGCCTGGCACATCCCTGAGCCACCCCAGCCTGGCACATCCCCATGCCCTCCCGCGGTGCCACCCGCCCCGGGCAGGGCAGGGCCGGGCAGGGCAGGGCAGGGCAGGGCCGGGCAGGGCCGGGCAATGCCCCAAACCCCGGCCGGGCTGGCATTCCTGCCGTTCCTGGCATTCCTGCCGTTCCTGGCATCGCTGCCAGCAGCCACTCCTCGGAGTGAAGCAACACAGCTGAGCCTGAGCTGGCAGGGCTGGGTGATCCTTCCTCTGCCTGCACCCCAAAAATCTGGGGGGTGGGGGTGGTGGTGGGACTGGGGAGAGCTGGGGGAAGCTGGATCCTCATTTTCCTGCAAAATCCTCATTTTCCAGCTGGATCCTCATTTTCCAGCTGGATCTTCATTTTCCTGCAAAATCCTCATTTTCCAGCTGGATCTTCATTTTCCTGCCGAATCCTCATTTTCTGCAGAATCCTCATTTTCCTGCAAAATCCTCATTTTCCTGCTGGATCTTCATTTTCCTGCAAAATCCTCATTTTCCTGCTGGATCCTCATTTTCTGCAGAATCCTCATTTTCCAGCTGGATCCTCATTTTCTGCAGAATCCTCATTTTCCAGCTGGATCCTCCTTTTCCAGCTGGATCCTCATTTTCTGCAGAATCCTCTTTTTCCTGCAAAATCCTCATTTTCCTGCAGAATCCTCCTTTCCCAGCTGGATCCTCATTTTCCTGCAAAATCCTCATTTTCCTGCAAAATCCTCATTTTCTGCAGAATCCTCATTTCCTGCAGAATCCTTCTTTTCTGCAGGATTCTCCTTTTCCTGCATTATCCTCCTTTTCCTGCAGAATCCTCCTTTTCCTGCAAAATCCTCCCTTTCCTGCATTATCCTCCTTTTCCTGCTGGATCCTCTTTTTCCTACAGAATCCTCCTTTCCCTGCAGAATCCTCCTTTTCTGCAAGATTCTCCTTTTCTGCAGGATCCTCCTTTTCCTGCATAATCCTAATTTTCCAGCATTATCCTCCTTTTCCAGCAGGATCCTCCTTTCCAGCAGGATTAGGGTGCTCTGTGTTTGGGGTGATGGTTTGGGATGGAGGATGCACTGCTGGATCTCAGCTGTCATCAAATCCTTTTCATTAATTTAATTGAATTTGAAATGGATCCACCCTGGGATCCCAATCCCTCCCAATCCCACACTGATCCCAATCCCTCCCAATCCCAATCCCACACTGATCCCAAACCCTCCCAATCCCACACTGGATCCCAATCCCTCCCAATCCCAATCCCACACTGATCCCAATCCCTCCCAATCCCAATCCCACACTGATCCCAATCCCTCCCAATCCCAATCCCACACTGGATCCCAATCCCTCCCAATCCCAATCCCACACTGGATCCCAATCCCTCCCAATCCCAATCCCACACTGGATCCCAATCCCTCCCAATCCCAATCCCACACTGGATCCCAATCCCTCCCAATCCCAATCCCACACTGATCCCAATCCCAATCCCACACTGATCCCAATCCCTCCCAATCCCACATCCCAGCAGTTCCACGGTGGATCTTTCTTGGGATTTTTGGGGGAATTTTTGGCATTTCTTGGGGATTTTTTTTTTTTTTTTATTCTTGAGGATTTTTTGGGGCATTTTTGGGGGATTTTTGGTGATTTTTTTAAAAATTTTTGGGGGATTTTGGGGGGGATTTTTTGGGATTTCTTGGGGATTTTTTTTTTTTTTTTTTGGATTTTTTGGGGGATTTTTTGCGGGATTTTTTGTGCCTTTTTCAGAATTTTTTGGGGAATTCAGAGCAGCACCACCTCCCCCAGCCTGGAGCCAGGAAAATCCACCAGGAGAATGCAGGAATTCCATCCCAGAGCTGGCTGCTGCTTTTTGGGATCACCTCACAGTTTTTTTGGGAACACAGCCTGCCTTTCCCCCCAGCCTGGGCAGAACAAAACTGCCTCCCTGTTGTGGCAGGACATCCCCTTCCCCCTCCTCTCTCTCCCTGATCAGCCCCAGGAAATAAAGGGCTCAGATTAAGCCCTGGGATTGAGTGAGGAAATTTTAATGTATCCCAGCTCCAAAAATTGGATTTGGTAAGATCATTGAGTTTCCTAAATTGTATTATTCCGGCTAACTTATAGATACCTTTCTTAGCTTGCATTTCAGCTATTTTATAGCTCAAGCAAGCATTTCTTAACTTGCATTAAACAAGCATTTCTTAACTTGCATTAAACAAGCATTTCTTAACTTGCATTTTTATAGTTCAAGCAAGCTTTTACCCCATAATTGCATTTTTAACTATTTTTATAGTTCAAGCAAGCTTTTACCCCATAATTGCATTTTTAACTATTTTTACAGTTCAAGCAAGCTTTTACCCCATAATTGCATTTTTAACTATTTTTATAGTTCAAGCAAGCTTTTACCCCATAATTGCATTTTTAACTATTTATATAGTTCAAGCAAGCTTTTACCCCATAATTGCATTTTTAACTGTTTTTACAGTTCAAGCAAGCTTTTACCCCATAATTGCATTTTTAACTATTTTTATAGTTCAAGCAAGCTTTTACCCCATAATTGCATTTTTAACTATTATAGTGTTGCAATTATGTATTCATTGTGTGTTTATGTGTGTCAATCTGTTCTATGTTTGTATGTTTGTTATTTTCTGTGTCAAATAAATGGTATTTTTAGACCAATCGGCCAGATATCAAAGAATCTTGCCAACGGGACTAAATCTTGGGGAACTTGCTATCTTAAAGTCTGTCAAACTGCAAAAATTCTTAAAATTCCTGTCTCCCATGTAAGACACCTGCTCCCTCCCCACGTCCTGCTGCAGCTCAATCAGCCTCTCCGTTTCTCCCTGACTGCTGAAATTTTTTATTCCTTTTTTTGATTTCCCTCACCTCCTTTAAAAGTCCAGATTGCTGTGGGGTGGGATAATCCTCAGGGTGGGAAAAATCCCAATAAAGGGCCAAAAAATCCCAATAAAGGACCGAAAAATCGCAAAAAAGGACCAAAAAATCCCAAAAAAGGACCAAAAAATCCCAAAAAAGGACTAAAAAATCCCAAAAATCTCTGCTCAGGATGAGGATTTTAAACCATTCCAGCAGCTCCATCCCACTTCAATCCAGGAAAACCTTAAAATTCCAGATTGCTGTGGGGTGGGATAATCCCTGGGGTGGGAAAAATCCCAATAAAGGGCCAAAAAATCCCAAAAAAGGACCAAAAAATCCCCAAAAAAGGACCAAAAATCCCAATAAAGGACCAAAAAATCCCAAAAAAAGGACCAAAAATCCCAATAAAGGACCAAAAAATCCCAAAAAACTCTGCTCAGGATGAGGATTTTAAACCATTCCAGCAGCTCCATCCCACTTCAATCCAGGAAAACCTTAAAATTCCGTAATTCCTCAGATGAGAGAAAATTCAATCCCAAACTGCAATCCCTGGATTTGCTCCACTTCCCCATCAGTCGAGGATTTTTCCAAGGATTTTTTTAGGATTTTTCCAAGGATTTTTTCAAGGATTTTCAAGGATTTTTCCCAGGATTTTTCCAAGGATTTTCCAAGGATTTTTTCAAGGATTTTTTCAAGGATTTTCCAAGGATTTTTTCAAGGATTTTTCCAAGGATTTTCCAAGGATTTTCCAAGGATTTTTCAAGGATTTTTTCAAGGATTTTCCAAGGTTTTTTCCAAGGATTTTTTGAGGATTTTTCCAAGGATTTTTCAAGGATTTTCCAAGGTTTTTTCCAAGGATTTTTTGAGGATTTTTCCAAGGATTTTCCAAGGTTTTTCCCAGGATTTTTTGAGGATTTTTGGAGGATTTTTCCAAGGATTTTCCAAGGATTTTCCAAGGATTTTTCAAGGATTTTTCCAAGGATTTTTTCAAGGATTTTCCCAAGGATTTTTTCAAGGATTTTCCAAGGGTTTTTCCAAGGATTTTTTGAGGATTTTTCCAAGGATTTTCCAAGGATTTTTCCAAGGAAGGATTTGGGAAGGGGAGAGCATCCCTGGGGATGTGCAGATTCCCCGAATCCTGCTTGGAATTCCCTCCAGGAATTCATCCTTTTTTTCCTGGGAAACCTAAAGCATTCCCAAGGAATTCATCCCTTTTTTTCCCTGGAAAACCTGAATCCCCCCAGGAATTCACCACATTTTTCCAGAAAAGCCTGAAGTTCCCCCAGGAATTTACCCTTTTTTTCCTTGGAAAACCTGAACTGGGAATTACTGGGGATGGAAACTGGGAATAACTGGGTATTGCTGGGGGAACTGGGAAGTACTGGGGATGGAGTTGGAAACTGGGAATTGCTGGGAATGGAGATGAGAAATGGGAATAACTGGGAATTGCTGGGGGAACTGGGAATTACTAGGGGGGATGGAGATGGGAATTGCTGGGAATTACTGGGAATTGCTGGGGGGATGGAGATGGTAACTGGGAATTGCTGGGAATTGCTGGGGATGGAGATGGGAATTGCTGGGGATGGAGATGGGAACTGGGAATTGCTGGGAATTGCTGGGGGAACCGGGAGTTACTGGGGATGGAAACTGGGAACTGGGAATTGCTGGGGATGGAGATGAGAAGTGGGAATAACTGGGAATAACTGGGAATTGCTCGGAGAACTGGGAATTACTGGGGGGATGGAGATGGGAATTACTGGGAATAACTGGGAATTGCTGGGGATGGAGATGGGAACTGGGAATTACTGGGAATTACTGGGGGAACTCGGAATTGCTAGGGGGATGGAGATGGGAATAACTGGGAATTTCTGGGGGAACTGGGAATTACTGGGGATGGAGATGGGAACTGGGAATTACAGGGAATAACTGGGAATTGCTGAGGGAACTGGGAATTACTGGGGATGGAACTGGGAATAACTGGGAATTGCTGGGGGAAGTGGGAATAACTGGGGATGGAGATGGGAATTGGGAATTGCTGGGGATGGAACTGGGAATTAACAGGGGAAGTGGGAATAACTGGGGATGGAGATGGGAATTGGGAATAACTGGGGGAACTGGGAACTGCTGGGAATGGAAATGGGAACTGGGAATAACTGGGAATTGCTGGGGGAACTGGGAATTACTGGGGATGGAAACTGGGAACTGGGAATTACTGGGGATGGAGATGAGAAACTGGAAATTACTGGGAATAACTGGGAATTGCTGGGGGAACTGGGAATTACTGGGGATGGAGATGGGAATTATTGGGAATTACTGGGGGAACTGGAGATGGGAATTGCTGGGGGTGGAGATGGGAACTGGGAATTACTGGGAATTTCTGGGGGAACTGGGAATTACTAGGGGGATGGAGATGGGAATTGCTGGGAATTGCTGGGGGAACTGGAGATGGGAATTGCTGGGGGTGCAGATGGGAACTGGGAATTACTGGGAATTTCTGGGGGAACTGGGAATTACTAGGGGGATGGAGATGGGAATTGCTGGGAATTGCTGGGAATTGCTGGGGATGGAGATGGTAACTGGGAATTACTGGGAATTGTTGGGGGATGGAGTTGGGAACTGGGAATTACTGGGGATGGAACTGGGAATTACTAGGGGGAAGGAGATGGGAATTGGGAATTGCTGGGGATGGAGATGAGAACTGGGAATAACTGGGAATTGCTGGGGGTACTGGGAATTGCTGGGGATGGAGATGGGAACTGGGAATAACTGGGAATTGCTGGGGATGGAGATGGTAATTGGGAATTACTGGGAATTGCTGGGGATGGAAACTGGGAATTGCTGGGGATGGAGATTGGAACTGGGAATTACTGGGAATTGCTGGGGGAACTGGGAATTGCTGAGGATGGAAACTGGGAATTGCTGGGCGGAAGGAGATGGGAACTGGGAATTGCTGGGAATGGAGATGAGAACTGGGAATAACTGCGAATTGCTGGGAGAACTGGGAATTACTGGGGATGGAGATGGGAATTACTGGGAATTGCTGCGGGAACTGGAGATGGGAATTGCTGGGGGTGGAGATGGGAACTGGGAATTACTGGGAATTTCTGGGGGAACTGGGAATTACTGGGGGGATGGAGATGGGAATTGCTGGGAATTGCTGGGAATGGAGATGGGAACTGGGAATAACTGGGGGAACTGGGAATTACTGGGGGGATGGGGATGGGAATTAGGAATTGCTGGGGCTGGAGATGGAAACTGGGAATAACTGGGAATTACTGGGGGGATGGAGATGGGAAATGGCACCAGATGGGATCTCAGATCATCCCAAACCATTCCATAATCCCACAATTCCACAATTCCCATCCCACTGCCACCCAAAGGAAAATCCTTTCCCTAAATCAGGAGCTTCACCCAGAGAGGGAATCAAAACCCAAAAAAAACCCCATTTGGGATGAATTGCCAGCTCTGATCCTGTGGGGACTCTGGGATGCTCACAGAGGGACATGTGGCACTTGGGGACAGCTCAGTGCCACCCCCGGGTGACCTTCTGGGGCACAGACATCACATGGGGGAACAGTCCTGTGACTGTCAGCTGGGTTGTGCTCCTGCTGCAGCTGCAGGGTGACAGCGATGTCACCCCATTCCCAAAAATCATCCCCAGCAGCAAAACCTCATCCCAAACTGGCCGAATCCATGGATTCAGAGTCTCATGACTCCTCTGCACTTGTTTCACCACCAAAGGTCACTTTGCCCTCTGTTCTATTCCTGCTGCAGCTCCGGAGGGTGACAACAGCTTGGGGACAAAGTCACCTCATTCCCAAAAATCATCCCCAGCAGCAAAACCTCATCCCAAACTGGCTGAATCCATTAATTCAGAGCCTGCTGACTCCTCTGCACGTGTTTTAATCGTCACAACAATCCAAAAAAAGGTCACTTGGCACTCAGTTTTACTCCTGCCAGAGCTCCAGAGGGTGATGATGATGCTCAGGGACAAAATCACTGCTTCCCAAAAATCGTCCCCAGCAGCAAAACCTCATCCCAAACTGGCCAAATCCATGGATTCAGAGTCTCATGACTGCTCTGCACGTGTTTTAATTGTCACAACAATCCAAAAAAAGGTCACTTTGCACTCAGTTTTATTCCTGCCAGAGCTCCAGAGGGTCACAACGAAGTCACCCCATTCCCAAAAATCACCCCCAGCAGCCAAACCTCATTGGATCTGGGCCAAATCCATGGATTCAGCAGCCAAACCTCATCCCAAAGTTAGCTGAATCCATGGATTCAGAGTCTGCTGACTCCTCTGCACTTGTTTCACCACTAAAACAATCCAACAAAATGTCACTTTGCCCTCTGGTTTTACTCCTGCCAGAGCTCCAGAGGGTGACTTTGTTGTCACCCCCTTCCCAAAAATCATCCCCAGCAGCAAAACCTCATCCCAAACTGGCTGAATCCCTGGAGTCAGAGTCTCATGACTCCTCTGCACTTGTTTTAATCATCACAACAACCCAAAAAAATGCCACTTTGCCCTCTGGTTTTACTCCTGCTGGAACTCCAGAGGGTCACAACAAAGTCACCTCATTTCCAAAATCATCCCCAGCAGCAAAAACTCATTGGATCTCGGCCAAATCCATGGATTCACAGCCTGCTGACTCCTCTGCACTTGTTTCACCACCAAAGGTCACTCTGCTCTCAGTTTTACTCCTGCCAGAGCTGCAGAGGGTGACAACAAAATCACCGCTTTGCAAAAATCATCCCCAGCAGCCAAACCTCATCCCAAACTGGCTGAATCCATGGATTCAGAGTCTGCTGACTCCTCTGCACTTGCTTTAATCATCACAAAACCCCCAAAAAATGTCACTTTGCACTCAGTTTTACTCCTGCCAGAGCTCCAGAGGGTGACAACAGCTTAGGGACAAAGTCACCTCATTCCCAAAAATCATCCCCAGCAGCCAAACCTCATCCCAAACCAGCTGAATCCCTGGATTCAGAGTCTGCTGACTCCTCTGCACTTGTTTTGGTCACTAAAACAATCCAAAACCAGGTTTTATTCCTGCTGCAGCTCCAGAGGGTGACAGCAAAGTCACCCCATTCCCAAAAATCATCCCCAGCAGCCAAACCTCCTCCCAAATTGCCAAATCCATGGATTCAGCAGCAAAACCTCCTCCCAAACTGGGGTGAGGACACAGATTCAGCAGTCTGCTGACTCCTCTGCACGTGTTTCACCACTAAAACAACCCAAAAAATGCCACTTTGCCCTCATTTTAATTCCTGCTGCAGCTCCAGAGGGTGACAGATGTTTGGGGACAAAGTCACCTGATTCCCAAAATCATCCCCAGCAGCCAAACCTCCTCCCAAATTGGGTAAAATCCATGGATTCAGCAGCCAAACCTCATCCCAAAGTTAGCTGAATCCATGGATTCACAGCCTGCTGACTGCTCTGCACTTGTTTTAATCGTCACAACAATCCTAGAAAATGTCACTTTGCCCTCATTTTAATTCCTGCTGCTGCTCCAGAGGGTGACAGATGTTTGGGGACAAAGTCACCTCATTCCCAAAAATCATCCCCAGCAGCCAAACCTCCTCCCAAATTGCCCAAATCCCTGGATTCAGCAGCCAAACCTCATCCCTCCATCCCCACCCTGCTGCCTCCTCCCCCTCATTCCCCACCAGCTCTCTCTCCTCGTGACCAGCACGAGTTTTTTGGGGTTTTTAGATTTTTTTGGGTTTTTTTGGGTTTTTGGGAACAGTGCTGACAGAGAGTCATGTGAGGGTTTGGGTTTGGGATCAGCAGGGAGGAAGAGAAACTCCTTTTGTGGGAGTTTTTGGCAGGAAATGAGCTCAGGGCTGGCAGAGCTCCAGCAGTGAGCTCAGAGCTAAAAATGGGAATTTGCCCTGCTGGGAAAGGGTGGGAGGGAGGGGTTTGGGGTGATTTATGGGGTTGTTTTTAGGGAATCAGCTGGTGTGGGGTGGGAGAAATAGAGAGAGAGGGGAAAAAAGAGAGATTTAGCTTTTTGGGGGGGGATTTTTTAGGGTTTTTTTAGGATTTTTTAGGGTTTTTTAGGATTTTTTTTAGGATTTTTAAAAGAATTTTTTTTTAGGATTTTTTTAGGATTATTTCAGGACTTTTAAAGGATTTTTTAGGATTTTTCAGGATTTTTTTAGGATTTTTTTAAAGAATTTTTTAAGGATTTTTTTAGGATTATTTCAGGACTTTTTAAGGATTTTTTTAGGAGTTTTTAGGATTTTTTAAAGAATTGGGTTTTTTAGGATTATTTCAGGATTTTTTAAAGATTCTTTTAGGATTTTTTAGGGCTTTTTAGGATTTTATTTTTAGGATTTTTAAAACAGCCAAAACCAGCCTAAAACAGCCCAAAACCAGCTAAAAACAGATAAAACACAGCCTAAAACCAGCTAAAAAAACAGCTAAAACCACTTAAAACAGCCCAAACCAGCCCAAAACCAGAAAAAACCAGCCAAAACAGCCCAAAAAGGAACCAAAAATAGCCAAAAAAAGCCCCAAAATCTGCCAAAACCAGCCAAAAAGCAACCATAAACCAGCCCAAAACTGCCAAAACCAGAAAAAACCAGAAAAAAACAGCTAAAACCAGCCCAAACCAGCCCAAAAACCAGCAAAAACCAGCAAAAACAGCCAAAAAACAACCAAAAACAGTCAAAACCAGCCCAAAAGCAGTCAAAAACAGCCAAAAAACTGCCAAAACCAGCCAAAACTAGCTAAAAAACAGCCAAAACCAGCCAAAAAACAACAAAAAACCAACTAAATAACAATAAAAACCAGCTAAAACCAGCCAAAACCAGCCCAAAACCAGAAAAAATACAGCCAAAAATAGCCCAAAACAGCCCCAAACCAGAGAAAACCAGCCCCAAAACTGCCAAAAATAGACAAAACCGACCCAAAAACCAGCCAAAAACAGCCAAAAAACAACCAAAAACAGTCAAAACCAGCCCAAAAGCAGTCAAAAACGGCCAAAAAACTGCCAAAACCAGCCAAAACTAGCTAAAAAGCAGCCAAAACCAGCCTAAAACAGCCCAAAACCAGCCAAAAAACAAAAAACCAACTAAATAACAATAAAAACCAGCTAAAACCAGCCAAAACCAGCCCAAAACCAGAAAAAATACAGCCAAAAATAGCCCAAAACAGCCCAAAACCAGAGAAAACCAGCCCCAAAACTGCCAAAAATAGACAAAACCGACCCAAACCCAGCCAAAAACTGCCAAAAACAGCCAAAAACCCAGCAAAAAGCAGCCAAAACCAGCCAAAAGCTCTCAAAAAGAGCCAAAAAGAGCCCAAAAACTGCCAAAAACCAGCAAAAAAGGGCAAAATCAGACAAAACCAGACATAAACCAGCCAAAAACCAGGTAAAACCAGCCCAAAAGCAGCTAAGAACTGCCAAAACCAGCCCAAACCAGCCAAAACCAGCAAAAAGCAGCAAAAGCCTGCTGTTAAACAGCGAGAGGAATTTTGGAAAAATAAAAACAATTTACAAATCCCACACTGGAGGATCCCCAAAGTGCTGCTGAACCAACAGATCCTTATTTAGAGAGGGAGAGGAATTCCAGAAAAAATAAAAATATTTTACAAATATTTGGTAGCTGGAGGATCCCAAACTGCTGCTGAACCAAGAGATCCTTAGTTAGACACTGAGAGGAATTTTGGAAAAAATAAAAACAATTTACAAATCCCAAACTGGAAGATCCCAAAGTGCTGGTGAACCAACAGATCCTTATTTAGACACGGAGAGGAATTTCAGAAACATAAAAATATTTTACAAATCCCAAACTGGAGGATCCCAAAGTGCTGCTGAACCAACAGATCCTTATTTAGGCAGTGAGAGGAATTTCAGAAAAATAAAAATATTTTACAGATATTTTGTAGCTGGAGGATCCCAAAGTGCTGCTGAACCAAGAACTCCTTATTTAGCCACAGAGAGGAATTTAGAACAATAACAACAATTTAGCTGGAGGATCCCCAGCTCCTGGCTGGAGCAGTAACTCCTTATTTAGGCACGGAGAGGAATTTAGAAAAATAAAAACATTTTACAAATATTTGGTAGCTGGAGGATCCCCAGCTCCCGGCTGGAGCAGTAAGTCCTCACTGAGGCACGGAGAGGAATTTCCAGCAGAGGGTTTGCACACAGGAGTTCATTCGCAGCGAGCTCAGAGCTCAGCAATGCCTGCAGAGGGACTGCAGCGGAGGGAATGTGCAGCGCGAGGGACAGAGCGGGCGGGGCGGGAGTGGGGATTTGGGGTGGTTTGGGGGGATTTGGGGTGGTTTGGGGGGATTTGGGGTGGGAATTGGGGGATTTGGGGTGATTCTGGGGTGGGAATTGGGGTTTTTGGGTGATTTTGGGGTGGGAATTTGGGGTTTTAGGGTGATTCTGGGGTTTTTGGGGTGGGAATTGGGGTGATTTTGGGGTGGGAATTGGGGATTTTGGGGGGATTTTGGGTGGGATTGGGGTTTTTGGGGTGGTTTTGGGTGGGAATTGGTGATTTTGGGGTGGGATTTGGGGTGATTTTGGGGTGGGATTTGGGTGGGAATTGGGGTTTTTGGGGTGATTCTGGGTGGGAATTGGTAATTATGGGGTGGGAATTGGGGTTTTGGGGTGATTTTGGGTGGGAATTGGTGATCTTGGGGTGGGAATTGGGGATTTTGGGGTGGGAATTGGGGTGGGATTGGGGTTTTTGGGGTGGTTTTGGGGTGGGAATTGGGGTTTTTGGGGTGGTTTTGGGGTGGGAATTGGGGTTTTTGGGGTGGAATTGGGGTTATTGGGGTGGAATTGGGGGTGATTTTGGGGTGGGAATTGGGGATTTTGGGGTGGAATTGGGGATTTTGGGTGATTTGGGGTTGGAATTGGGGATTTTGGGGTGGGAATTGGGAATTTTGAGTGGTTTTGGGGTGGGAATTGGGAATTTTGAGTGGTTTTGGGGTGGGAATTGGGAATTTTGAGTGGTTTTGGGGTGGGAATTGGGGATTTTGGGGTGGGAATTGGGAATTTTGAGTGGTTTTGGGGTGGGAATTGGGGGTTTTGGGGTGATTTTGGGGTTTTTGGGGTGATTTTGGGGTGGGAATTGGGATTTTGGGGTAATTTGGGGTGGGAATTTGGGGTTTTGGGGTGGGAATTGGGGATTTGGGGTGATTTGGGGTGGGATCGGGGTTTTTGGGTGGTTTTGGGGTGGGGAATTTGGGGTTTTGGGGTGATTTTGGGTGGGAATCGGGGTTTTTGGGGTGGTTTTGGGGTTTTTGGGGATGTCAGTGCTGGGAATTCCTGCTGCCTTTTCCTGGTGTGACTGCAGAGATTTTCAGCTGATCAGGTTGTAATTAAAGCACTGAGAGATCTTTGATTAATCAATCTCCATGTGAATAATAATGTGAAATCAAAATAATAAATGATATTAAAATCCAAATAATAAACAATATTAAAATAGAAATAATAAATAAGATTAAAATCCAAATGATAAATAATACTGAAATCTAAATAATAAATAATATTAAAATCTAAAAAATAATATTAAAATGGAAATAATAAATAATATTAAAATCGAAATAATAAAAGTATTAAAATCAAAATAATAAATAATATTGAAATCGAAAATACAAATAATATTGAAATCTAAATAATAAATAAGATTAAAATGTAAATAATAAATAATATTAAAATGGAAATAATAAAGAATATTAAAATGGAAACAATAAATAATATTAAAATGGAAATAATAAATAAGGTTAAAATGGAACTAATAAATAAGATTAAAATGAAAATAATAAATAATATTAAAATGGAACTAATAAATAATATTAAAATGGAAATAATAAATAAATATTAAAATGGAAATAATAAATAAATATTAAAATGGAAATAATTAATAAATAATATTAAATCCGAATCGAAGCGCAGCGCGCCCCCAGCGCGCCCTCTGCCGGCCGCACGGCGGAACTGCAGCTAATCAAATCCAGGCAGATTTTCCCCAAAAAATGAGATTTTTTAGGGATTTGACGCCCGAAATGCACAAAATTCGCCACAATTTCCACCTCCCAGAGCTCAGCACGGCGCACGGGAAGCACAGAGCTTCAGGGATCTGAACTTTTCAGTGAGTCAGGAGCAGCAACTCTTCATCATCATCATCATCATCCTCCTCCTCCTCATCCCCCAAATTTCCTCCTTTCCCAAAACCACAATTCCCACCTCCCCGAGAAATCCCCAAAAAACCAGGATTTCCACCCAACCTGCTGCTCCCACGGAAAGGGAATTCCTGTGGAATTCCCAGCACTCCCAGCAGCAAGAAATCTCATTTTTTACAGGAAAAATCTCATTTTTTACAGGATTTTCCAGCGTTTCACATCCCATCCCATCCCATCCACATCCTGATCGACTCCTAAAGAAATCACCCCTCTGAAATCCGGCGGGAATGTGGACATATTCCATAAAAAACGTGGAATTCGGCGGCGGAAAACTGAATTTCAGTATTTAATTTGGTGGCAAAACGGGAAAAACGAGTGGAAGATTCCAGAATAAACCCAGAGCTCCCAATTTTTGGGATTTCTGATGTTCCACTCGATGGGAAAGCTGGGAGGTTTGGAGTTGCTTCGTTAGCTGAGATCACTAATTGGGAAGTGTTGGGTGATGGATTGTGGGATTTGGGGATTTCTGGGAAGGAGGGATTTGGGGTTTTTATGGGATAGAAGGGATGGGGAATGGGAATTGGGACATTCCCAATCCCAAATTGGGGACAATTCCAAGTTCCAGCTCGGAGCAAAAGCAGGAATTCCAGGTTGGTCACTGACAGCACAGCCAGGAATAATTCCCAGACAGGAATTAATTAATTCCCAGCCAGGAATTTTTATCCAGGAATTAATTCATTCCCAGCCAGGAATTTTTATCCAGGAATTAATTAATTCCCAGCCAGGAATTTTTATCCAGGAATTAATTAATTCCCAGCCAGGAATTAATTCCCATCCAGGAATTAATTAATTCCCATCCAGGAATAATTCCCTCCAGGAATTCCTATCCAGGAAATTAATTAATTCCCATCTAGGAATTCCCATCCAGGAATTAATTCCAGGAATTTTTATCCAGGAATTAATTCCCATCCAGGAATTTTTATCCAGGAATTCCCATCCAGGAATTAATTAATTCCCACCCAGGAATTTTTATCCAGGAATTAATTCCCATCCAAGAATTCCCATCCAGGAATTTTTATCTAGGATTTTTTATCCAGGAATAATTCCCATCCAGGAATTCCCTGCAGGATTGTCCAGCCAGGAATTGTTACCCAGGAATTAATTAATTCCCATCCAGGAATTAATTCCCATCCAGGAATTAATTAATTCCCATCCAGGAATTCCCTGCAGGAATTAATTCCCATCCAGGAATTTTTATCCAGGAATTAATTAATTCCCATCCAGGAATGAATTAATTCCCATCCAGGAATTCCCTGGAGGAATTAATTCCCATCCAGGAATTCCCATCCAGTAATTAATTCCCATCCAGTAATTGATTCCCATCCAGGAATTAATTAATTCCCATCCAGGAATTAATTCCCATCCAGGAATTAATTAATTCCCAACCAAGAATTAATTCCCATCCAGGAATTTTTATCCAGAAATTAATTCCCATCCAGGAATAATTCCCATCCAGGAATTTTTATCCAGGAATTAATTAATTCCCATCCAGGAATTTTTATCCAGGAATTCCCATCCAGGAATTAATTAATTCCCATCCAGGAATTTTTATCCAGGAATTCCCATCCAGGAATTAATTAATTCCCATCCAGGAGTTTTAATCCAGGAATGAATTAATTCCCACCCAGGAATGAATCCCCTGCACACCTCCAGGGCTGGAAACTCCAAATTCCCAACCTTCTCCACGAGGAAATTCCCTAATTCCCAAATCCCATCTGCATCCACCAAACTCCTCAGCCAGGCTGTTTGCCCATTAAAAATCAATCAATTAATGACGAATTAATCACTAATGAGAGGAGAAAAAGAGGTTTTTGCTCACCTTCCTGCTGCCCCAGAGCAGAGTCAGTCACTGTTCCCTCTGCCAGGAATTCCTGGATTCTCCTGGAAAAAATGGGAATTTAGCAAATCCATAAATGTTATTGATGGAGTTGTGATCAATAAATGGTATTGGAATTGTGATCAATAAATGGTATTGATGGAGTTATAATTAATGTTACTGTTGGAGTTGTGATCAATTAATTTTATTGATGGAGTTATAATTAATGTTATTGATGGAGTTATAATCAATAAATATCATTATAATAAATATCATTGATGATGGAGTTGTGATCAATAAATATCATTGATGGAGTTATAATTAAATTATTGATGGAGTTATAATCAATAAATGTCATTGATGGAGTTGTGATTAATAAATGTTATTGATGCAGTTATAATCAATAAATATCATTATAATAAATAAATATCATTGATGGAGTTATAATCAATAAATGTTATTGATAGAGTGATCAATAAACGTTATTGATGGAGTTATAATCAATCAATGTTATTGATGGAGTTATAACCAATCAATGTTATTGATGGAGCTGTGATCAATAAACATTACTGATGGAGTTATAATCAATAAATATTGATGGAGTTAACCAATAAATATTATTGATGGAGTTATAATCAATAAATATTGATGGAGTTAACCAATAAATATTGATGGAGTTAACCAATAAATGTTATTGATGGAGTTAATCAATAAATGTTATTGATGGAGTTATAATCAATAAATATTGATGGAGTTATAATCAATAAATATTGATGGAGTTATAATCAATAAATATTGATGGAGTTAATCAATAAATGTTATTGATGGAGTTGTGATCAATTTGACTGATGTTCAGTGGATTTACTGGGAAATTAATTTTTATTATTATTATCAATAGTAGTAATAATAATAAATGGAATGAATAAATAAACTAAATGTAATAAATATAAACAAATAAAAATAAATATAAATACGAATAAAAATATAAATATAAATGTAAATATAAATATAAATATGAATATAAATATAAATTTAAATATAAAAAATATAAATATAAATATAAATATAAATATAAATATAAATATAAATACATATAAATAAACATAAAATCCCATAAATACACATATAAATAAAAGGATCTTTTTCCCCATTTTTAGGGGAAATACAAAGAATATTTTTTGAGAAAATGTGAAGAACAGGAATAAATTTTGGGATTAATTTTGGGATTGATTTTGGGATAAATTTCAGGATTAATTTCGGGATTAATTTCGGGATTAATTTTGGGATTAATTTCGGGATCAATTTTGGGATTAATTTTGGGATTCTGGAACCTCCAGCGCCCAGAGTTTTGGGATTGATTTTGGGATTGATTTTGGGATTGATTTTGGGATTTTCTGGCACCTCCAGCTCCCAGGAATTTTGGGATTAATTTTGGGATTAATTTTGGGATCAATTTTGGGATTCATTTTAGGATTAATTTTGGGATTAATTTTGGGATTCTGGAACTTCCAGAACCCAGAAATTTTGGGATTAATTTTTGGATGAATTTTGGGATCAATTTGGGATCAATTTGGGATTTTGGCACCTCCAACCCCAGAAATTTTGGGATGAATTTCGGGATGAATTTTGGGATCAAATTTGGGATCAATTTGGGATCAATTTGGGATTTTGGCACCTCCAACCCCAGGACTTTTGGGATGAATTTCTGGATGAATTTTGGGATCAAATTTGGGATCAATTTGAGATTTTGGCACCTCCAACCCCAGGAATTTTGGGATTAATTTTTGGATGAATTTTGGGATCAAATTTGGGATCAATTTGGGATCAATTCGGGATTTTGGCACCCCCAACCTGCAGGAATTTTGGGATCAATTTGGGATTTTGGCACCTCCAACCCCAGGAATTTTGGGATTAATTTTTGGATGAATTTCGGGATGAATTTTGGGATCAATTTTGGGATCAATTTGGGATTTTGGCACCTCCAACTCCAGAAATTTTGGGATTAATTTTTGGATGAATTTTGGGATCAATTTGGGATCAATTCGGGATTTTGGCACCTCCAACCCCAGGAATTTTGGGATGAATTTTTGGATGAATTTTGGGATCAAATTTGGGATCAATTTGGGATCAATTCGGGATTTTGGCACCCCCAACCTGCAGGAATTTTGGGATCAATTTGGGATTTTGGCACCTCCAACCCCAGGAATTTTGGGATGAATTTCGGGATGAATTTCGGGATGAATTTTGGGATCAATTTGGGATTTTGGCACCTCCAACCCCAGAAATTTTGGGATGAATTTCGGGATCAATTTTGGGATCAATTTTGGGATCAATTTGGGATTTTGGCACCTCCAACCCCAGGAATTTTGGGATGAATTTCGGGATGAATTTCGGGATGAATTTTGGGATCAATTTGGGATTTTGGCACCTCCAACCCCAGGAATTTCGGGATGAATTTCGGGATGAATTTCTGGATGAATTTTGGGATCAATTTGGGATCAATCTGGGATAACTTTGGGGTAATTCTGGCAGCTCCAGCTGCAGGAACTCCTCGCCCGACCGGCCGAGGATGATTCCAGCAACGCCAGGAACAGAAACCCAAGCTGCTTGTTTTCCCTTTGCTGTCCCTGCAGGAACAGCTGAGTGGTTTGTCGGTTTGGCGTTATTTTTAGAGGAGGCAAACGGAGGGCAGACAGGCTGGCTGAGCTTCAGCCTTGGCTGCTTTCAGTTTAGTGTTTTAGTTTTGGTTGGTTTTTTGTTTTTTTTTTTTATTTTTTTAAATTATTTTTTTATTATTATTTTTTTTTTATTATTTTTATTATTATTATTTTTATTAATTTTTTATTATTTCTCATTATTTTTATTTTTTTATTATTTTTTTCTTATTTATCATAATTTATTATTATTTTACTATTTTTATTATTTTTTATTATTATTTATTATAATTTTTATTTTTTATTATTTTTATTATTTTTTATTATGTTTTAATTATTTTTTATTATTTTTATTATTTTTTTATTTTTATTATTTTTTATTATTCTTTATTATAATTTTTTATTTTTATTATTTTTTTTTAATTATTATTTATCATAATTTTTTATTATTATTTTTATTTTTTTATTTTTATTATTTTTATTATTTTTACTATTTTTTATTATATTTTTTTATTATTATTTTTATTTTTATTATTTTTATTATTTTTATTATATTTTTTTATTATTTTTTTATTATTTTTATTATTTTTTATTATTCTTTATTATAATTTTTTATTTTTATTATTATTTTTATTATTTTTATTTTTTATTATTTTTATTTTTTATTATTATTTATCATAATTTTTTTATTATTATTTTTATTATTTTTTATTATTTTTTTATTATTTTTATTATTTTTATTATTATTATTTTTTATTATATTTTTATTTTTATTATTATTATTATTTTTTATTATTATTATTATAATTTTTAATTTTTTATTATTTTATCATAATTTTTATTATTATTTTTATTATTTATTTTTTATTATTATTTTTATTATTTTTTTTATTATTTTTAAATTATTTTTTATTATTTTTTATTATAATTTTTTAAAGTTTTTTTTTTCTTTTTTTAAAAATTATTTCAGGGTTTTAGGGTTTTTTGGGATTTTTTTGGGGTTTTTCCCTGCTGGGGAGCAGCTGCAGCTCACCTTTGCCGTGGGGAGCTCCTTGGGAATTCTGCTGGAAACTGGAATTGATTTGTTATTTCTGGAATCCCAAAAAGGGGATTTGGGGCAGAGGGAAGCCAAAAGGCTCATGGGGTTTCCAGAAACCCCACAGAGCTGTAGGGTCAGCAAACCTCGGCAGGAAACCCACAGCTGGCGCTGGAAATCCTCCCAGAGGCAAATCCTTTGGAGCGAGTTTGGGAATTTGGGATTCCTGAGCAATTCGGGAGTTTTGGGATTTCTGAGCAATTCAGGAGTTTTGGGATTTCAGGAGTTTTGGGATTTCTGAGCAATTCAGGAGTTTTGGGATTTCTAATTTTGGGATTTCAGGAGTTTTGGGATTTCTGAGCAATTCAGGAATTTTGGGAATTCAGGAATTTTGGGATTTCTGAGCTCAGGAATTTTGGGAATTCAGGAATTTTGGGATTTCTGAGCTCAGGAATTTTGGGATTTCAGGAATTTTGGGATTTCTGAGCTCAGGAATTCTGGAAATTCAGGAATTTTGGGATTTCTGAGCTCAGGAATTCTGGAAATTCAGGAATTTTGGGACTTCTGAGCTCAGGAATTCTGGGAATTCAGGAATTTTGGGATTTCTGAGCTCAGGAATTCTGGAAATTCAGGAATTTTGGGACTTCTGAGCTCAGGAATTCTGGGAATTCAGGAATTTTGGGATTTCAGAGCTCAGGAATTCTGGAAATTCAGGAATTTTGGGATTTCTGAGCTCAGGAATTCTGGAAATTCAGGAATTTTGGGATTTCTGAGCTCAGGAATTTTGGAAATTCAGGAATTTTGGGATTTCTGAGCTCAGGAATTCTGGAAATTCAGGAATTTTGGGATTTCTGAGCTCAGGAATTTTGGAAATTCAGGAATTCTGGAAATTCAGGAATTTTGGGATTTCTGAGCAATTCAGGAATTCTGGAAATTCAGGAATTTTGGGATTTCTGAGCTCAGGAATTCTGGGATTTCAGGAATTTTGGGATTTCTGAGCTCAGGAATTCTGGGAATTCAGGAATTTTGGGATTTCTCAGCTCAGGAATTCTGGGATTTCTGAGCTCAGGAATTTTGGGAATTCAGGAATTCTGGGATTTCTGAGCTCAGGAATTTTGGAAATTCAGGAATTTTGGGATTTCTGAGCTCAGGAATTCTGGGAATTCAGGAATTTTGGGATTTCTGAGCAATTCAGGAATTTTGGGAATTCAGGAATTTTGGGACTTCTGAGCTCAGGAATTCTGGGAATTCAGGAATTTTGGGATTTCTGAGCAATTCGGGAATTTTGGAAATTCAGGAATTTTGGGATTTCTGAGCTCAGGAATTTTGGGAATTCAGGAATTTTGGGATTTCTGAGCTCAGGAATTTTGGGATTTCAGGAATTTTGGGATTTCTGAGCTCAGGAATTTTGGGAATTCAGGAATTTTGGGATTTCTGAGCTCAGGAATTCTGGAAATTCAGGAATTTTGGGATTTCTGAGCAATTCAGGAATTTTGGGATTTCAGGAATTTTGGGATTTCTGAGCTCAGGAATTTTGGGAATTCAGGAATTTTGGGATTTCTATGCTCAGGAATTTTGGGATTTCAGGAATTTTGGGATTTCTGAGCTCAGGAATTCTGGGAATTCAGGAATTTTGGGATTTCTCAGCTCAGGAATTCTGGGATTTCAGGAATTTTGGGATTTCTGAGCTCAGGAATTCTGGGATTTCAGGAATTTTGGGATTTCTCAGCTCAAGAATTCTGGGATTTCTGAGCTCAGGAATTTTGGGAATTCAGGAATTCTGGGATTTCTGAGCTCAGGAATTTTGGGATTTCAGGAATTTTGGGATTTCTGAGCTCAGGAATTTTGGAAATTCAGGAATTTTGGGACTTCTGAGCTCAGGAATTTTGGAAATTCAGGAATTTTGGGATTTCTGAGCTCAGGAATTTTGGGAATTCAGGAATTTTGGGATTTCTGAGCTCAGGAATTTTGGGATTTCAGGAATTTTGGGATTTCTGAGCTCAGGAATTTTGGAAATTCAGGAATTTTGGGATTTCTGAGCTCAGGAATTCTGGAAATTCAGGAATTTTGGGATTTCTGAGCAATTCGGGAATTTTGGAAATTCAGGAATTTTGGGATTTCTGAGCTCAGGAATTCTGGAAATTCAGGAATTTTGGGATTTCTGAGCTCAGGAATTTTGGGATTTCAGGAATTTTGGGATTTCTATGCTCAGGAATTTTGGGATTTCAGGAATTTTGGGATTTCTGAGCTCAGGAATTTTGGGATTTCAGGAATTTTGGGATTTCTATGCTCAGGAATTTTGGGATTTCTGAGCACACAGGAACTCCCCAACACCCCAATTTCCCACATGGATATTTTTGGGCTAAAAAGGAGAAATTCCAGACAAACCAGAATAATCCAGAACTGGAATTTTATGGAATTTTCTCAGGAATTCCTCATGGATTTCAGGGAAAGCAGCAGCTCAGTTTGGGGCAAAACCCACATTTCCCAAAGGAATTTCCCAACCTGGAAAATGGGAAAATATTCTGGGATATCCCAAAGGATTTTCCCAATTCTCTCGTGTACTTGTGACATTTTGGGGGTTTGGATTTTTTTTAGACTTTTTCAGGATTTTTTTAGGATTTTGTTTTAGGATTTTTTAAAGACTTTTTTAGGATTTTTTTAGGATTTTTTTAGGATTTTGTTTTAGGATTTTTTAAAGATTTTTTTTAGGATTTTTTTTAGGATTTTTTTAGGTTTTTTTTAGGATTTTTTTTAGGATTTTTTTAGGATTTTTTTTAGGATTTTTTTAGGATTTTTAGGGGTTTTCTTAGGATTTTTTAAGGATTTTTTTAGGATTTTTTTTTTTAGGATTTTTTAAAAGAATTTTTTAGGATTTTTTTAGGATTTTTTTTTTAGGATTTTTTAAAGATTTTTTTAGGATTTTTTTAGGTTTTTTTAAGGATTTTTTTAGGATTTTTTAGGATTTTTAGGGGTTTTCTTAGGATTTTTTAAGGATTTTTTTAGGATTTTTTTTTTTAGGATTTTTTAAAAGAATTTTTAAGGATTTTTTTAGGATTTTTTTTTTTAGGATTTTTTAAAGATTTTTTTAGGATTTTTTTAGGTTTTTTTAAGGATTTTTTTAGGATTTTTTTAGGATTTTTAGGGGTTTTCTTAGGATTTTTTAAGGATTTTTTTAGGATTTTTTTTTTTAGGATTTTTTAAAAGAATTTTTAAGGATTTTTTTAGGATTTTTTTTTTTAGGATTTTTTAAAGATTTTTTTAGGATTTTTTTAGGGTTTTTTTAGGATTTTTTTTAGGATTTTTTAGGATTTTTAGGGGTTTTCTTAGGATTTTTTAAGGATTTTTTTAGGATTTTTTTTTTTAGGATTTTTTAAAAGAATATTTTAGGATTTTTTTAGGATTTTTTTTTTAGGATTTTTTGAAGATTTTTTTAGGATTTTTTTAGGTTTTTTTAAGGATTTTTTTAGGATTTTTTTAGGATTTTTAGGGGTTTTCTTAGGATTTTTTAAGGATTTTTTTAGGATTTTTTTTTTTTAGGATTTTTTAAAAGAATTTTTTAGGATTTTTTTAGGACTTTTTTAGGATTTTTTAGGCTTTTTTTAGGATTTTTTTAGGATTTTTCTAGGATTTTTTTTAGGATTTTTTTAGGATTTTTTTAAAGGACTTTTTAGGATTTTTAAGGAATTTTAAAGATTTTTTTAGATTCTTTTAGGATTTTTTTAGGATTTTTTAGGATTTTTAAGGAATTCTGAAGATTTTTTAGATTCTTTTAGGATTTTTTAGGATTTTTTAGGATTTTTAAGGAATTCTAAAGATTTTTTAGATTCTTTTAGGATTTTTTTAGGATTTTTTAGGATTTTTAAGGAATTCTAAAGATTTTTTTAGATTTTTTTAGGATTTTTTTAGGATTTTTTTTTAGGATTTTTAGGGGTTTTTTTAGAATTTTTTTTAGGATTTTTTAGCATTATTTTAGGATTTTTTTTTAGGATTTTTTAGCATTATTTTAGGATTTTTTTTGGATTTTTTTAATTTTTATTTTCTTAGGATTTTTTTTAGGCTTTTTTAGGATTTTTTTAGGGTTTTTTTAGGATTTTTTAGGCAAACAACTCCTGGTGGATTTTTTGGAGGAATTTCAGAGCTGCTGCTGAGGAAGGTCAGTGAGTTGGGAAGTTGAATTATTTTTTTATCAAAATTCAGATTTTTTTTTTTTTAATGGGGAATTTGGAAAGTTGGGAAAATCAAAATACCTAAAATGTTGTGATTTTGGGATTTTTCCTCTTTATTTTTGGGTCCCAAATCACAATTTTGGGTCCCAAATGCCAATTTTTGGATCCCAAATCCCAATTTTTGGATCCCAAATCCCAATTTTTGGATCCTCAGGGTGATTTTTGGGTCCCAAATGCCATTTTTGGGTCCCAAATCCCAATTTTTGGGCCCCAAATCCCATTTTTTGGGCCCCAAATCCCATTTTTTGGGTCCTCAGGGTGATTTTTGAGTCCCAAATGTCATTTTTTGGTCCCAAATGCCAATTTTTGGTCCCAAATCCCAATTTTTGGGTCCCTAAATCCCAATTTTTGGGTCCCTAAATCCCAATTTTTGGTCCCAAATCCCAATTTTTGGGTCCCAAATCCCAATTTTTGGGTCCCTAAATCCCAATTTTTGGGTCCCAAATCCCCATTTTTGGGTCCCCAATGCTCACCTGGCTCAGGTAAGTCATCCCAGACACCCCGAAATGGATGGAATTTTGGGAAAATCCCAAATAAATTTGGGGGGATTGTCCTGATTTGGGGTCAGGAGGTGGTTTGGTGGTGCTGGCACCTACCTGGGCAGGTGGCAGGTGTCCCCAGGTGTCCCCAAGGTGTCTTCAAGCTGTCCCCAAGGTCACCTCAGGTGTCCCCAAGGTGTCTCTCAGGTGTCCCCAAGGTGTCTCTCAGGTGTCCCCAAGGTGTTCTCAGGTGTCCCCAAGGTGTTCTCAGGTGTTCCCAAGGTGTCCTCAGGTGTCCCCAAGGTGTTCTCAGGTGTCCCCAAGGTGTCCTCAGGTGTCCTCAGGTGTCCCCAAGGTGTCTCCAGGTGTCCTCAGGTGTCCCCAAGGTGTCCTCAGGTGTCCCCAAGGTGTCTCCAGGTGTCCTCAGGTGGCCCAAAGGTGTCCCCAAGGTGTCTCTCAGTGTCCCCAGGTATCCTCAGGTGACCTCAGGTGTCTCAAGGTGTCCTCAGGTGTCCCCAAGGTGTCTCTCAGTGTCCCCCAAGGTGTTCTCAGGTGACCTCAGGTGTCTCAAGGTGTTCTCAGGTGTCCCCAAGGCGTCTCCAGGTGTCCCCAAGGTGTCCTCAGGTGTCCCCAAGGTGTCTCCAGATGTCCCCAAGGTGTCCCCAAGGTGACCTCAGGTGTCTCTCAGTGTCCCCAAGGTGTCCCCAAGGTGTTTCTCAGTGTCCACAACGTGTCCTCAGGTGACCTTAGGTGTCTCAAGGTGTCCCCAGGTGTCCCTCAGGTGTCCCTAAGGTGTTCTCAGGTGTCCCCAGGTGTCCCCAAGGTATCTCAAGCTGTCCCCAAGGTGTCCTCAGGTGACCTCAGGTGTCACCAGGTGACCTCAGGTGTCCTCAAGGTGTCCCCAAGGTGTCCCCAAGGTGTCTCCAGGTGTTCTCAGCTGTCCCCAAGGTGTCCCCAAGGTGTCTCCAGGTGTTCTCAGCTGTCCCCAAGGTGTCCCCAAGGTGTCCCCAAGGTGTCCCAAGGTGTCCCCAAGTGTCCCCAAGGTGTCCCCAGCTCCTGCAGCACTGCTGGGGAGGAAAGGAGAGATTTCCTAAAAAAACCACAAAAATGGAGAAAGTTTTCAGAAATTCAGAGGATCCTGCAGGGAATTCCAGGGAAATAAATCCAGGGAAATAAATCCAGGGAATTCCAGGAAATCCAGGGAAAACCAGGGAAATAAATCCAGGGAATTCCAGGGAAATAAATCCAGGGAATTCCAGGGAAATAAATCCAGGGACATCCAGGAAATCCGGGAAATCCAGGGAAATCCAGGGAATTCCAGGGAAATAAATCCAGGGAAATAAATCCAGGGAATTCCAGGAAATCCAGGGAAAACCAGGGAAATAAATCCAGGGACATCCAGGAAATCCAGGGAAATCAGGGAAATCCAGGGAATTCCAGGGAAATAAATCCAGGGAAATCAGGGAAATAAATCCATTTTTTCCCTGCTGGAATCCACAGTATTCCAGAAATATTTTAAAGTCAACCCCAGGAACACCTTTTCCTCATTTTCAGCTTCAAATCCCTAATTAATATCTCACACCTTTTCCCCATTTTCAGTTGAAAATCCCCTTTTTCCCCAATTTCAGCTGAAAATCCCCTTTTTCCCATTTTCAGCCCCAATTCCCCCATGAACACCTCACACCTTTTTCCCCATTTTCAGCCACAAATCCCTTTTTTCCCTTCCTTTTTTTCCCTGCTGGAACTCAGAGTATTCCAGAAATATTTAAAATCCCCAAAAACATCACCAGGAAGAATTCCCTGAAAACCACCTCTCACCTTTTTCCCCATTTTCAGCTGAAAATTCCCTTTTTCTCCATTTCCAGCTGCAAATTCCCTTTTTCCCCATTTTCAGCCCCAATTCCCCCATGAACACCTCATACCTTTTTCCCCATTTTCAGCTGAAAATCTCCTTTTTCCCCATTTTCAGCTTCAAATCCCTAATTAATATCTCACACCTTTTTCCCCATTTTCAGCTGAAAATCCCCTTTTTCCCATTTCCAGCCCCAATCCCCCATGAACACCTCACCCATTTCCCCATTCTCACCCACAAATCCCATTTTTCCCTGTTTTTCCCCAAACGATCCCAAACCCACTAAAGGGCACAGCTGTGCAATTGCAGCTCGGAGGCTGCAGATGGCGCTGTGAGAACAGGGATGGCAAAAATAAAATACAAAAAAATACAAAATAATACCAAAATAGCACACAGAGCTGAGAAATCAATCAGAATTTCATCAATCAATCAATCAATCAATCCCTGACTGGTTTGTGACAGGATGGAGGAAGCAGCCTGATCCTAATATTCCTCATTTTCCTAATATTCCTAATATTCCTAATTTTCCGAATTTTCCTGATATTCCTAATGTTCCTGATACTCCTAATTTTCCTAATATTCCTAATTTTCCTAAGGATGGGAGAGAGGAGACTAAACAAAAAAAAAAAAGGAAAAATTAAAAAAAAAGGAAAAATAAAATAATAAATATAAAATAAATGTAAATAAAATTATATAAAATAATGACTATAAAAATAAATATAAAAAATATAAAATAAATATTAAATAAATATAAATAATACAAAATAATAAATATAAATGTAAATAAAATAATATCAAATAATCAACATTTAAAATAAATATAGAATATAAAAAAAGTAAATACAATTATAAAATAATCAACATTTAAAACAAATACAAAATATAAAATAAATATTAATAAAATCATATAAAATAATAAATATACAAATAAATACAAATAAAATAACATAAAATAATATAAATAAAATAAATATAATATAAAATAATAAATATAAAAAATACATATAAAAATATAAAATAAATATTAAATATAAATTAAATAAAAAGAAATAAATATAAATTAAATAATAAATATAAAAATAAATATAAATTAAATAATATAAAAATAAATATAAAATAATATAAAAAATTAAATATAAATAGAATAATATAAAATAATAAATATAAAAATAAATATAAAAAAAATAGAATAATAAATATATAAAATAAATATAAAATAATATAAAATAAATCTAAATTAAATCTAAAAAATGCAATATTAAATGGAAGTGCACGACAGGAGGAAGAAGAGCTGCAGAGCTGCTGTGCTGCTCCTCCCCCCAGAGCCAATTAACAGCCCCCACACTAATTAACTCAGGCAGGAGATGGGATGAGCAGAGCTGCTCAGGGAAATTGCTGCTTTGGAGTCCTCGGGCAGGGGGGAGAGTGACAGCTGGGCAAGGGGAAGGGAAAGGGGAAAAGGGGGAAAAGGGGGAAAAAGGGGAAAAAAGGAAAAAAGAGGAAAAAAAGGGAAAAAGGGAAAAAAAGGAAAAAGGAAAAAAAAGTAGAAAAAAAGAAAAAGAATAGAAAAGGGGGAAAAGGGGAAAAAAAAGGAGAAAAAAGGGAGAAAAAGGAAAAAAGAAGAAAAAAAAGAAGAAGAATGGAAAAAGGAAGGAGGAAGAAAGGGAAAAAAGGAAAAAAAGAAGAAAAAAAGGAAAAAAGAGAAAAAAGGGAAAAAAGGAAAAAAAGGAAAAAAAGGGGGAAAAAGGAAAAAAAGGAAAAAAAAGGAAAAAGGAAAAAAGGGGGAAAGGGGGAAAAGGGGGAAAAAGGGGGGAAAAGGGGGAAAAAGGGGGAAAAAGGGGGGAAAAGGAAAGAAAAAAAAGAAAAAAAAGGACAAAAAAAGGAAAAAAAGAAAAAAAGGGAAAAAAAGGGAATTTTTGGGATTTAATTCCCCAACACTTCCAGAGGCAAAACCTGGAGAATTCCTGGTTTTCTAACAAAAAAACCACCCAATTCACAGCGGGATTTTAATGGAATAAAATATTTTATTCCCTTAAGTGGAATAAAATTCCTTAAAGGGAATAAAAGGGAGTAAAAGGGAGTAAAAGATTTTGAAGAGAATAAAAGATTTTATTCCCTTAAAAATTTATTTTAGAAGATTTTATTCCCTTAAAATTTGGCTGGAGATTTGGGATTATTTGGGATGGAGAGCAGGGAAGGACCAGGGATGGAGATTTGGGGGATGGAGATTTGGGATTTGGGATGGATCTGGGATGGAGATTTGGGATTATTTGGGATGGATCTGGGATGGAGATTTGGGATTTGGGATGGAGATTTGGGATTTGGGATGGAGATTTGGGATTTGGGATGGATCTGGGATGGAGATTTGGGATTTGGGATGAAGATCAGGAAATGACCAGGGATGGATTTGGGGGATGGAGATTTGGGATTTGGGATGGAGATCAGGAAAGGACCAGGGATGGCTGGAGCTGTCAGGGATTTGGGATGGAGATCAGGAAAGGTTTTCCCCCACAAGGTGCTGAGCACTGAGCAGGGGATGAGCACAACCCCAAGCCAGAGCTCTGGGGTGCCCAGGGTGGGATTTTGGGGTTAGGGGTTGGATCAATGATCAGGAGATTCCAGGATTGATTCCATGACTGCTCCTGAGCACCCTCAGCTGCTCCACCCCAAACAGCCACCCCACAGGGAAATCCCCCACTGCTCTCCCCTTCCCAGGAACCCACAGAGACCCCAAACCCCGCAGAGCCCCTCCCAGGAACCCACAGAGACCCCAAACCCCGCAGAGCCCTTCCCAGGAACCCACAGAGACCCCAAACCCCACAGAGCCCCTCCCAGGAACCCACAGAGACCCCAAAGCCCGAACCTCGATCCCCCGAACAGCCCTGAGCAGGGAGCAGTGTGCTCCTTCCCTCCTGGCCAGGCTGAAATCCTGGGAAAAACTGCTGGGAGCAAATCCCCTCAGTGCCAGCAGCACTGCTGGTGTTCCCGGAGATTTCCTTCCACCCCAGTCCTTCCCCAAATCCTCCTGCCTTCCATCCCAATCCCAGATCCTACTCCCTTCCACCCCAATCCCTTCCCCTAAACCTCCTGCCTTCCACCCCAAATCCTCCTAGATCCTTCTGCCTTCCACCCCAATCCCTTCCCCTAAACCTCCTGCCTTCCACCCCAATCCCTTCCCCTAAACCTCCTGCCTTCCACCCCAATCCCTTCCCCTAAACCTCCTGCCTTCCACCCCAAATCCTCCTGGATCCTTCTGCCTTCCACCCCAATCCTTCCCCAAATCCTCCTGCCTTCCACCTCAATCCCCTCCTGGATCCTTCTGCCTTCCACCCCAATCCTTCCCCAAATCCTCCTTCTTTCCATCCCAATTCCTTCCCTGGAACTTCCTGCCTTCCACCCCAATCCCAAATCCTCCTTCTTTCCACCCCAATCCTTCCTGGAATCTCCTGCCTTCCACCTCAATCCCAAATCCTCTTGCCTTCCACCTCAATCCCTTCCCCAAATCCTCCTGCCTTCCACCCCAATCCCAAATCCTCCTGCCTTCCACCTCAATCCTTCCCAGATCCTCCTCCCTTCCACCCCAATACCTTCTCCAGAACCTCCCTTCCACCCCAATTCCTTCCCTGGAGCTTCCTGCCTTCCACCCCAATCCCTTCCCTGGAATCTCCTGCCTTCCACCTCAATCCCTTCCCCAAATCTCCCTGCCTTCCACCCCAAATCCTCCTGCCTTCTACCTCAACACCTTCCCCAAAATCTCCTCCCTTCCACCCCCATCCCTTCCCTAGAATCTCCTGCCTTCCACCCCAATCCCAAATCCTCCTGCCTTCCACCCCAATCCCTCCTGGAATCTCCTCCCTTCCACCTCGATCCCAGAACCTCCTCCCTTCCACCTCAATCCCTTCCCAAATCCCCCTGCCTTCTACTCCAATCCTTCCCTGGAATCTTCTGCCTTCCACCCCAATCCTTTTCCAAATCCTCCTCCCTTCCATCTCAATCCCAGAATCTTCTGCCTTCCACCCCAATCCCTTCCCTAGAACCTCCTGCCTTCCACCCCAAATCCTCCTGCCTCCCTAGAACCTCCTGCCTTCCACCCCAAATCCTCCTGCCTTCCACCCCAATCCTTCCTGGAATCTCCTCTCTTCCATCCCAATCCCAAATCCTCCTCCCTTCCACCCCAATTCTTCCCCAAATCCTCCTGCCTTCCACCCCAATCCCTTCCCTAGAACCTCCTACCTTCCACCCCAAATCCTAGAATCTCCTGCCTTCCACCCCAATCCCTTCCCTAGAACCTCCTACCTTCCACCCCAAATCCTCCTGCCTTCCACCCCAATCCTTCCCCAAATCCTCCTCCCTTCCACCCCAATCCTTCCCCAAATCCTCCTCCCTTCCACCCCAATCCTTCCCCAAATCCTCCTCCCTTCCACCCCAATCCTTCCCCAAATCCTCCTGCCTTCCACCCCAAATCCTCCTGCCTTCCACCTCAATCCCCTCCTGGATCCTTCTCCCTTCCACCCCAATCCTTTTCCAATCCTCCTGCCTTCCACCCCAGTCCTCCTCCCTTCCACCCCAATCCTTCCCCAGATCCTATTGCCTTCCACCCCAATCCTTTTCCAATCCTCCTGCCTTCCACCCCAATCCTTCTGTGGATCCTCCAGAGCTGGAGCCTGACGGAGGCAATGCACCAGAACCCAGCCAGGCTGCTCCACGTGGATATAAATTGGGATTTTGGAGAGCAGAGTCCATGGGTGAGAACAGAGAAAACCTCCAGTGCCACCTGCATCAGCCTCACTAAACCTTCCCTCAGGGCGCTCTGAGACTTCCCAAAAAAATTCCCTTTTAGGATGGATGTGTTCAAATCCAGGTCCCAAATACATGGAAATGGAAACAAACTGCCCCAAAGCTGGGATAGAGGCAGCAGCCCTGGCTGGGCTGGGAATAAATCGGGAAAATCTCTTGGGATTGTGAGATGGCACAGCAAAACCCAAATGGGGGTTTATTGGTGTTTGACAAAACCTTTCCCTGTTTGTCCTGAGTTCCCAAACCTCTGGATTTACACCAAAACCCCTCACACCACACACAGTTACACCAAGATCACAAACGTTTAGAAAAATTGTTTTTAGGATCATGGAATCCCAGGATTTGGGGAGGAATACCTTTTCCCCTATCCCAGACTTTTAGAAAAATTGTTTTTAGGATCATGGAATCCCAGGATTTGGGGAGGAACACCTTCCTCTATCCCAGATTTTTAGAAAAATCATCTTTAGGATCATGGAATCCCAGGATTTAGGGAGGAACACCTTTTCCCCTATCCCAGACTTTTAGAAAAATCGTGTTTAGGATCATGGAATCCCAGGATTTGGGGAGGAACACCTTTTCCCCTATCACAGACTTTTAGAAAAATTGTTTTTAGGATCATGGAATCCCAGGATTTGGGGAGGAACACCTTTTCCCCTATCCCAGACTTTTAGAAAAATCGTGTTTAGGATCATGGAATCCCGGGATTTGGGGAGGAACACCTTTTCCCCTATCCCAGACTTTTAGAAAAATCATCTTTAGGATCATGGAATCCCGGGATTTGGGGAGGAACACCTTTTCCCCTATCCCAGACTTTTAGAAAAATCGTGTTTAGGATCATGGAATCCCAGGATTTGGGGAGGAACACCTTTTCCCCTATCCCAGACTTCTAGAAAAATTGTTTTTAGGATCATGGAATCCCGGGATTTGGGGAGGAACACCTTTTCCCCTATCCCAGACTTTTAGGAAAATTGTTTTTAGGATCATGGAATCCCAGGATTTGGGGAGGAACACCTTCCTCTATCCCAGACTTTTAGAAATATCATCTTTAGGATCATGGAATCCCAGGATTTGGGGAGGAACACCTTTTCCCCTATCCCAGACTTCTAGGAAAATTGTGTTTAGGATCATGGAATCCCAGGATTTGGGGAGGAACACCTTTTCCCCTATCCCAGGCTGCTCCAACCTGGCCTGGGACACTTCAGGGATGCAGGGGCAGCTCAGCTTCTCTGGGAATTCCATCCCAGTATCCCACTGGGATATCCCAACACCCAGATGGATTTTGGGAAGGAATTCCCGGAGCTGGCTGAGTGTGGCAAAGCAGGAAAATCTGTGTTCCCAGGATGGAGTAACTCGGTCAGGAGCTTGGAGTGAAGATCCTTCCACCCCTGGAGCACTGAGAGGGATTTCTATCCCACAGAGCAGGAAATATCCCAAATCCTGGTAAAATTGGGATTCCATCTATCCCAGGAAATATCCCAATTCCAGCTCTCCCAGGAAATATCCTAAATCCAGGCTGGAATGGGATCCCAGCTCTCCCAGGAAATATCCCAAGATTCTGATAGAATGAGATATTCCAGCTCTCTGAGGAAATATCCCAATTCCTGGCAGATTTGGGATTCCAGCTCTCCCAGGAAGTATCCCAAATCCTAGTAGGATTGGGATTCCAGCTCTCCCAGGAAATATCCCAAATCCTGGCAGAATGGGATCCCAGCTCTCCCAGGAAATATCTGAAATCCTGGTAAAATTGGGATTCCAGCTCTCCCAGGAAATATCCCAAATCCTGCCAGATTTGGGATTCTAGCTCTCCCAGGAAATATCCCAAGATTCTGGAAAAATGGGATTTCAGCTCTGCCAAGAAATATCCCAATTCCTGGCAGGATTGGGATTCCAGCTCTCCCAGGAAATATCCCAAGATTCTGAAAGAATGAGATTCCAGCTCTCTGAGGAAATATCCCAGTTCCTGCCAGATTTGGGATTCCAGCTCTCCCAGGAAATATCCTAAATCCTGGTAGGATTGGGATTCCAGCTCTCCCAGGAAATATCCCAAGATTCTGAAAGAATGAGCTATTCCAGCTCTCTGAGGAAATATCCCAGTTCCTGCCAGATTTGGGATTCCAGCTCTCCCAGGAAATATCCCAAATCCTGGCAGAACAGAATTCCAGCTCTCCCAGGAAATATCCTCAGATCCTGGCAGAATGGGATTCCATCTATCCCAGGAAATATCCCAATTCCAGCTCTCCCAGGAAATATCCTGAGATCCTGGCAGGAATGAGATTCCAGCTCTCCCAGGAAATATCCCAAATCCTGGCAGAATGGGATCCCAGCTCTCCCAGGAAATATCCCAAATCCTGGCAGAATGGGATTTCAGCTCTCCCAGGAAATATCCCAAATCCTGGCAGAATGGGATCCCAGCTCTCCCAGGAAATATCCCAAATCCTGCCAGATTTGGGATTCTAGCTCTCTGAGGAAATATCCCAAGATTCTGGAAGAATGGGATTTCAGCTCTCCCAAGAAATATCCTAAATCCTGGTAGGATTGGGATTCCAGCTCTCCCAGGAAATATCCCAATTCCTGGCAGGATTGGGATCCCAGCTCTCCCAGGAAATATCCCAAGATTCTGAAAGAATGAGCTATTCCAGCTCTCTGAGGAAATATCCCAGTTCCTGCCAGATTTGGGATTCCAGCTCTCCCAGGAAATATCCCAATCCCAGCTCTCCCAGGAAATATCCCAAATCCTGGCAGAATGGGATCCCAGCTCTCTGAGGAAATATCCCAAATCCTGGCAGAATGGGATCCCAGCTCCACCAGGAAATACCCCAATCCCAGCTCTCCCAGGATCTGCAGGGAACGTTGGGATGCAGAGCACGGAGCAAATCCCATCCATGGGGAGCTGTGAGGTGACAGATTTATGGATTTACAGCAAATCACTTCCCAATCCATATTTTTATTTACCTCCTGCTCCTGGAATTCCTCCTCATTCCCATCTCCTCCGGGTTAATGGAGATGCACTCAGGGATTAATTAAATCAGAGTTAATTCCAGCAAGCCTCACCTGCTCCTGCACTTCCTAGCTTTGGAATGAGGAGGATTGAAAAATTCATCAGCTAATGAGGATAACGAGTTATCCTGGGAGGGATGGGTGAGGAGACAGAGACAGTCCTCAGCATCTCCTGATTTATCAAATAAAAACCATAAAAACGGCTTTTGGGCTTTTTTTTTCCTCTTGGATAATCTCACTGAAATTTGGTTATGCAGCGATTTGGGAAAAAGCAAAAAAATTAGAATTTTCCATGTTCTGGAATTCACCAACCCTCATCATCACCTATTTTATGGAGAGAAAACCATAAAAATGGCTTTTTGGCTTTTTTTTTTCCCCTTGGATAATCTCACTGAAATTTGGTTATGCAGCAAATTGGGAAAACACAAAAAAAAAAAATTTTACAAGTTCTGGAATTTCCCAACCCTCATCATCACCTATTTTATGGAGACAAAACCATTTTTTTTCCCCTTGGATAATCTCACTGAAATTTGGTTACACAGCAATCTGGGAAAACACAAAAAATAAAAAATAACAAATTTTCCAAGTTCTGGAATTCACCAACCCTCATCATCCCCTATTTTACAGAGACAAAACCATATGGAGATAAAAAACCCTTTTTTCCTTGCATAATCTCACTGAAATTTGGTTAGGCAGCAAACTGGGAAAACGCAAAAAATTGAAATTTTACAAGTTCTGGAATTTCCCAACCCTCATCATTCTCTATTTTACAGAGACAAATCCATAAAAATGGCTTTTGGGCTTTTTTTTTCCCTTGGATAATCTCACTGAAATTTGGTTACACCGCGATCTGGGAAAATGCAAAAAATAAAAATTTCCCAAGTTCTGGAATTCACCAACCCTCATCATCCCCTATTTTACGTTGACAAAACCATATGGAGACAAAAAACTTTTTTCCCCTTGGATAATCTCACTGAAATTTGGTTACACAGCGATCTGGGAAAATGCGAAAAATAAATATTTCACAAGTTCTGGAATTTCCCAACTCTCATCATCCCCTATTTTATGGAGACAAAACCATATGGAGACAAAAACCCCTTTTTTCCTTGGACAATCTCACTGAAATTTGGACAAAAGCCTTTCCAAGCTCTGTTCTGGGATGAGGTGGAAGGTGGCCAAACCCATCCCTCTTCCCACCCAGCCATTCTATTTTATTCTATTTGATTCTATTCTATTTGATTTGATTCTATTTGATTTGATTTTAATCAGCACCCAGAGCCATCCTGGGCAGCAGCACTGGAGACAATCAGTCCCAGCAGCAATCCAAACCCCTAATTACTGCAGGCTGAGCCTGGAAAACTCGGGAGGAGGGAGGTTTGTTTGTCAGGGGACAGGAGTTTGGAGGAGGAGAGGAAAAAATGGGGAAAAATGGTTTGAAAGGATGGACTGGGGAGGAATTTGAGCTCTGAAATCCCAAATTCTGCTCTCCACCTGCTCCAGTTTTTAGGGAAACCTGTGGCACTGACTCTGTTCATCCCATTTTGCTATTTATTTGGATTTATAGCCATTCTTACCAATAATTCTTTGGATTTTTGGTCATTCCTACAGAAAATTCTTTGGATTTATAGCCATTCCTACAGATACTTCTTTGGATTTATGGTCATTCCTAAGATAATTCTTTGCATTTTTAGTCATTCCTACAAACAATTCTTTGGATTTCTGGCCATTCCTGCAGATAATTCTTTGGATTTTTGGCCATTCCTACAGATAATTCTTTGGATTTTTGGTCATTCCTGCAGATAATTCTTTATTTTTGGTCATTCCTACAGATAAGTCGTTGGATTTCTGGCCATTCCTATAAATAATTCTTTGGATTTTTGGCCATTCCTACAGATAATTCTTTGGATTTTTGGTCATTCCTACAGGTAATTCTTTGGATTTTTGGCCATTCCTACAGAAATTCCCAGCCAGAGGGAAACCAGAGATTCTGTGGTTTCTGGAATTACAGGGAAAAGGTCTGGGCGTGGAGAATTGTGTACCTGGAATATTTCTGGAGCTCTGGGCAGAGCTGCTGGTGGAACTGAGGAATTCATTCATGGAGAATTTTGTACCTGGAATGCTTCTGGAGCTCTGGAATTGAGGAATTTAGGGAGAATTTTGGAATGCCTGGGGAGCTGTGGGCAGGAGCTGCTGGTGGAATTGAGGAATTGATGGAGAATTTTGGAATTCCTGGGGAGCTCTGGGAGAAGCTGCTGGTGGAACTGAGGAATTCAGGGAGAATTTTGTACCTGGAATGCCTGGGGAGCTCTGGAATTGAGGAACTGAGGGAGAATTTTGGAATGCCTGGGGAGCTCTGGCAGGAGCTGCTGGTGGAATTGGGGAATTCAGGGAGAATTTTGGAATGCCTGGGGAGCTCTGGCAGGAGTTGCTGGTGGAATTGAGGAATTAATTCATGGAGAATTTTGTACCTGGAATGCCTGGGGAGCTCTAGATTTGAGGAATTGAGGAATTCATGGGGAATTTTGGAATGCTGGGGAGTTCTGGAATTGAGGAACTGAGGAATTCATGGAGAATTTCTCCCCTGGAATGCCTGGGGAGCTCTGGAATTGAGGAATTCACGGAGAATTTCTCCCCTGGAATGTTTCTGGGGAGCTCTGGAATTGAGGAATTCATGGAGAATTTCTCCCCTGGAATGCCTGGGGAGCTCTGGAATTGAGGAATTCATGGGGAATTTCTCCCCTGGAATGCCTGGGGAGCTCTGGCAGGAGCTGCTGGTGGAACTGAGGAATTAATTCATGGAGAATTTCTCCCCTGGAATGCCTGGGGAGCTCTGGAATTGAGGAATTCATGGAGAATTTCTCCCCTGGAATGCCTGGGGAGCTCTGGAATTGAGGAATTCATGGAGAATTTCTCCCCTGGAATGCCTGGGGAGCTCTGGAATTGAGGAATTCATGGGGAATTTCTCCCCTGGAATGCCTGGGGAGCTCTGGAATTGAAGAATTCACGGAGAATTTCTCCCCTGGAATGTTTCTGGGGAGCTCTGGAATTGAGGAATTCACGGAGAATTTCTCCCCTGGAATGCCTGGGGAGCTCTGGAATTGAGGAATTCATGGGGAATTTCTCCCCTGGAATGCCTGGGGAGCTCTGGAATTGAGCAACTGAGGAATTCAGGAGTTTCCCAGCCCTGCCTTGGGTGAGAATCCATTTCCTCCCCGCCTTGTTCAGCCTCCCATAACAGCTTCCTGCCCCTCCAGCGACCTTCTCCTGCCCCTGGGGACATTCCAGCCTGGCAGAATTCCCTCTGGGAATCCTCTGGAACCACAGAGAGTGGGCAGTTTCCCAGATTTACCCCCAAAAACACCCATTTTCAGCCAAACCACCTCTTTTCCCCCCAAAACCAGCAGGAAGTCAGCACTCTCCCGAGCTCCAGCTGAACCACTGGATTTGAAATTTTAATTTTTTAATTTTTTTTTTTTGCACACAATGCATCTCCTCGGTGGTTGACAACCCCCTCTGCTATTCTGGGAATGCTCATCCGCAGGTGGAATTGGATTTCTGTTCCCATGACTGACAACACAACTCCAGCCCTGCCTGTGGCAGCTGCTGCTATTTTCAGCACTCTGCCTTCTCTCTCCCTCCAGTATTATTCCAAAGGTGAGAGCTATTCACAGAGAACAGCGTTTTTCACACTTTTATTTAAAAAAAAAATTTAAAAAAAATAAAAATCCACAGGATTTTTTAAGTTTTGCCACGGGGGGAAGAGGTCTCTGCAGCAAAGCCAAGGTCTGCTGGCATTATTGAGGTTGTATGGAGTGGCTGGGAGTGTTAAAATGGAATTAAAGTCCCTGTTGGGATGGGAAAAATAATCTTAAATTGGGCTGAGATGGAGATATTCCTCACCAGCCAGCACTGATTCCCTCTATCCTGGCAATGCAGGCCAGCTACAGCTGGGAATTTCCACAGGAATGACCAAAAATTCAAAAAATTTTCTGTAGGAATGGCCAAAAATCCCAAGAATTATCTGCAGGAATAGCCAGAAATCCAAAGAAATATTTGTAGAAATGGTCAGAAATCCAAAGAAATATTTGTAGGAATGGCTAAAAATCCAAAGATTTATCTGTAGGAATGGCCAGAAATCCAAAGAATTATCTGTAGGAATGGCCAGAAATCCAAAGAATTATTTGTAGGAATGGCCAGAAATCCAAAGAATTGTTTGTAGGAATGGCAAGAAATCCAAAGAATTCTCTGTAGGAATGGCAATAAATCCCAAGAATTATCTGTAGAAATGGCCAGAAATCCACAGAATTCTCTGTAGGAATGGCCAGAAATCCAAATAAATAGCAAAACAGGATGAACAGAGTCAGCGTCACAGGTTTCCCTAAAAACTGGAGAAGGTGGAGAGCAGAATTTGGGATTTCAGAGCTCGAATGGAGCTGACAAAGCTCGGTGGAAGAGTTAAGTTTTCCTGTGAGCCTCGGGAAGTGTCAGCCCAGCTCCTGGGAAGAAAAGCCGAGGGTGGGATAATGAGGAGAGGAATGTTAACCAGCTAATTAGCAATCAGAGAGAGAGAGAGGAGGGCTGGGAGCAGGGAGAGGCTGAGGGCTTCACCCCACAACCCGAAATTCCCAATGTTTTGTGGGATCAGAGCAGCCCCTCTCCTGCCAAATCCCAATCCCACACCAACCTGCTCATCCCGACATTCCCAGTGTTTTGTGGGATCAGAGCAGCCCCTCTCCTGCCCAATCCCAATCCCAATCCAACCAGCTCATCCCAACATTCCCAAATTCTGTGGGATCAGAGCAGCTCCTCTCCTGCCCCATTGGCAGCGATCCCAATCCCAAATCCCAATCTCACACCGACCTGCTCATCCCGACATTGCCAGTGTTTTGTGGGATCAGAGCAGCTCCTCTCCTGCCCAATCCCAACCCCAATCCCAATCCCAATCCAACCTGCTCATCCCGACATTCCCAATGCTCTCTGGGATCAGAGCAGCTCCTCTCCTGCCCAATCCCAATCCCAATCCAAACCCCAATCCAATCCCAATCTCAGTCCCAATCCAACCTGCTCATCCTGACATTCCCAATGCTCTGTGGGATCAGAGCAGCTCCTCTCCTGCCAAACCCCAATCCAATCCCACTGCAATCCCAATCCAACCTGCTCATCCCGACATTCCTGAAGCTCTGTGGGATCAGAGCAGCTCCTCTCCTGCCCCATTGGCAGTGATCCCAATCCCAATCCAACCTGCTCATCCCAACATTCCCAACACTCCATGGGATCAGAGCAGCTCCTCTCCTGCCCAATCCCAATCCCAATCCCAATCCCACTGCAATTCCCCCAAAGCTGTTCCCAGGTCAGCAGCTCCCCAAACAAAGCCAGCAGGAATTCAATCCCACTCCAACTGTCACCGTGCAACTCCCAACACTCCCTGCCCTCCACCTCGTGCCCCAGAGGGCTGCAGGGGAAGAATTCCCCCCCTAAAACCCCAAATGCTGCTCTCCCACAGTGGGAGTTCCCCATGAGTAATCCCTGGCAGTTCCCGTTGGATTTCCCGTTGGTGAAATCCTTTATTTCAGCTCGGTGTCCAGTGGGTAAAATGCTGGGAAAATCCTGGGAGTGGCCAGAAAAAGTGGAGGTGCTGCTCCTCATGGGTCAGAATTAAAGCTTGGGATGTCAGAGGAGCTTGGATTGCACCTCTGTGGTGGAAATAATCCAAAAAAAATGGGATTTTGGTGCTTTTCATGGAGAAATGTGTGCAGTGAGCACCTCTGGAGCATTGAGCAGGCACAGAATGGTGTGTGGGATCAACAAACTGGGACTCAATTTGGGATTCAACCAAAATCCAAGCTGGTTTTGGTTGGAAAAGAGCTCCAGGATTATCAAATCCAGGCTGTGCCACATGCTCACCTTGTCACCTTGTCACCCACACCACCTCAGGAATTCCCTGCACACCTCAGGGATGGAGACTCCAAACCCCCCTGGGCACTTCCAGCCCCTGACCATCCTTTTCCATGGGGAAATTCCTGCTGATGTCCCACCTGGCACATCCTGAGGCCATTCCTGGCTGTCCTGCTGTCCCCTGGGAGCAAACCTGACCCTGCTGGCTGTCCCCTCCTGGCAGGGACCTGGGATTGGGAATTTCCTCCTGATCCCCTTTTCTGCAGGCTGAGCTCATTCCCTTCTCCATCAGGAATTCTTTTCTCCATCAGGAATTCTCCCGCAGGAATTCTCCAGCCCTTTCCCAGCTCCCTCAGGAATTCTCCATCAGGAATTCTTCAGCCCTTTCCCATCTTTCTCAGGAACTCTCCTTCAGGAATTCTCCAGCCCTTTCCCTTCTCCCTCAGGAATTCTCCAGCCCTTTCCCTTCTCCCTCAGGAATTCTCCAGCCCTTTCCCAGCTCCCTCAGGAATTCTCCATCAGGAATTCTCCATCAGGAATTCTCCATCCCTTTCCTTTCTCCATCAGGAATTCTCCATCAGGAATTCTCCAGCCCTTTCCCTTCTCCATCAGGAATTCTCCATCAGGAATTCTCCAGCCCTTTCCTTTCTCCATCAGGAATTCTCCATCAGGAATTCTCCAGCCCTTTCCCTTCTCCATCAGGAATTCTCCATCAGGAATTCTCCAGCCCTTTCCCTTCTCCATCAGGAATTCTCCCTCAGGAATTCTCCAGCCCTTTCCCTCCTCCCTCAGGAATTCTCCATCCTTTTCCCAGCTCCCTCAGGAATTCTCCATCAGGAATTCCCCATCCCTTTCCCATCTCCATCAGGAATTCTCCCTCAGGATTTCTCCAGCCCTTTCCCAGCTCCCTCAGGATTTCTCCAGCTCTTTCCCATCTCCCTCAGGAATTCTCCCTCAGGAATTCTCCAGCCCTTTCCCTTCTCCATCAGGAATTCTCCAGCCCTTTCCCATTTCCCTCAGGAATTCTCCATCAGGAATTCTCCAGCCCTTTCCCAGCTCCATCAGAAATTCTCCAGCCCTTTCCCATTTCCCTCAGGAATTCTCCCTCAGGAATTCTCCAGCCCTTTCCCTTCTCCCTCAAGAAATCTCCATCAGGAATTCTCCAGCCCTTTCCCATTTCTCTCAGGAACTCTCCATCCCTTTCCCAGCCCCATTCCCATCCCCATTCCCTATTTTTAAGAGAACCCAGGGAACAGGAATCGCCCCAAAGGAGCAGGGAATGCTGAGCAGGGAGCTGCAGGAGCCCCAGTTGCCAGCTCAGCTCAGGGAAACAGGATAAACTTGGGAGAGATGAAGACAGATCTGTGATCACACTGCTGGCTGTGCCAGAACGTCTGCTGGGAATGTCTGCATGGTGGATTTGCTTCCCAAAAATCCAGCGAGCTGAGCAGAGCTGATCCTGCTGATGGAGTGGGAAATGTGGAATGGTTTGGGTTGGAATGACTCCAGAATCAGGGACACCTTCCTCTGACCCAGGTTGTTCCAAAGCCTGTCCAGCCTGGCCTTGGACACTGCCTGGTGTTTGTAGGGAAAGCAGAACAGGATTTAAATTGGAGGGAAATTCAGATTATCATGATTGAGATCCATAATCCCAATGGATTGAGATCCACAATGGATTGAGATCCACAATCCCAACGGATTGAGATCCACAATCCCAACGGATTGAGATCCACAATCCCAACGGATTGAGATCCACAATCCCAACGGATTGAGATCCCATAACCATAAGGGAATGCTGTGTTTAATTGGGATTAGCTGCAATTAAACCTGCCTGACACCAGCAAAATTCTGTTTGATGTTCCACAACACTCAGGAAATTATAGGAAAAATGATTGCAGGAGAAATGATTACAGATCCAAAATCCCAGGTTGCTCCAAAGCCTGTCCAGGCTGGCCTTGGACACTGTCTGGTGTTTGTAGGGAAAGCAGAACAGGATTTAAATTGGAGGGAAATTCAGATTCAAATCCAGATCATCATGATTGAGGTCCAAAATCCCAATGGATTGAGATCCACAATCCCAATGGATTGAGATCCAAAATCCCAATGGATTGAGATCCCATAGCCCAAACAATGGGAATGGCAACACTTAATTGGGATTAGCTGCAATTAAACCTGCCAGACACTAGCAAAATTCCACCTGATGTTCCCACAACACTCAGGAAATTACAGGAAAAATGATTACAGGAGAAATGATTTCCAAGGCTTCACAAATCCTGTGGATCCCTGGGAATTCCTCACCCAGAGCTGCTGGGATCTCACTCAGGGACACAATTCCCAAGCTGGAATTGGGAATTCCTCACACCCACCAGCGAGAATGAATGACAAATTAAACAAATTTGTCACCCTGACCACTTCTGGTTGTTTTTTTTTAATTAATTGGTGGCTGCTCAGGTATTTTGGAGGAAAACACCAGGATTGAGCAACACCCAGCAATCCTCAGCTTTAACAACAGCTCTGCTTTGAACAAAAAAAGGAAATTCAGAGCCCCTCAGGCCTTGCTTTTCTCCCTGAAAATGGGGAATTTTGGTGAAATTCCCGAGGTTTGTTTGGGAATTGCAGCACAGAGCAGCAGGGACACGTCAAGGATTTATGGAGAATAAACACTGAGCCCTTGCCAGCAGAAAAAATAGAGAGGAGTAGCTCTGAGAGTGGAGGAAATGAAAAAAAAACCCCAAAAAACTCCCAGAAGGCATCCAGAGAAATCCTGAAGTGTTTTCCAGGCTTGGGATGAGCTTTGGGGTTAAACCACAGCAGGAACATTTCAATCTTGGGGGTTTTTCTAACAGCAGATGAGGCAGAAATGGACAAAATGCCTTCAGGGCTCAAAAAAAACCTCCAAACTATTCTATAGATTTAAAAATAGACTTTTTTTTCCTGGTTTTTTTTCTTTTTTTCCAGAGGGGACAAGTGGGGAATCTAACAAAGCAGCTTTTGGGGAGTGAGAGCAGAATGTCCATCCCTGGTTGTCACCTCCCTGTCACCAGAGGGGAATTTCCTTCCCATTTTGTTTTCCTGCTCCTCCATTCCCATTAAAAATGAAATTATTTCTCCAATAACTCTGTTTTCCGGTTTTCTTTCTGAAATATGAAAATAAGAGGAGCTGCTGAGGTTTCTCAGCTTTTCCAGCTGCTGAAAAGTCCACCAAAAATGCATTTTTAAGTGGAAATTTGGGAATGTTTTCAGCAGAACAGACCCAGCCCAGGCTGAAGTACTTTAAAACTCCGCCTGGTGTGTCAGGAGGGGGAAAACCACACAATCAATTATGAAAAAGCACAACCCTTAACTAAATTTCCTGTTTTGTGTCTCGGCGCTAAACACAGTGCCCGAATTTCCTCTTTTTTTTTATTTTTTATATTTTTTTTTCTGCCTTGAACGTCACAGCCAACCCCTCCCCACCCATTCCACACCAACCTAACCCAGAACTACTGGAGGAATTGGAATTATCAGCTGAACTCATAACTCATTCCCAGGATAAATCCAGCTCCCCACACCCCTAAAATAAAGATTAAACCTCCTTCAGGGTCACACCCCTCACACCCACCGGCAGGAATTAACCACAAATTAAACAAATCTGTCACCCTGACTGATTACACTAAAAAATTAATTTTTTTTTTTAATTAACTGGTGGCTGCTCAGGTAGTTTGGAGAGGAGGAAAACACCAGGATTGTGCAACATTTCAGCAGCACTTGGGGAAGGGAAGATTTACATCTGAGCAACTCCAGCCCGTTGGTTGTGAGTTTCACTTTCAGAAACTCCAAATGCCAACGTGGTTTTGGGGCACAATGGCTGGTTTGTTTTTAGGATTTTTAATCAAGGGCCTTTTTTTTTATTTTTTGGCACGAGGCAGCAGCAGCAGATGATAACAGGGAGCACCAAAAGCAAGGCCTGGCTCTGCCAGTTCTCTCAATCCCAGCAATTTATTCCCCCAAAGTACAAATTAAGTGGGTAAATCTCAGACTAATTAATATTTAAGACAAAGCTCGCTCTCTCTGCAGCTCGGCTGGTCTGTGTGACAATGGGCAGGCAGGGAACTGGATTGATGGTTTTGTTTGAGTTCTGTTCCCTTCCTGCTCTCCCTCCTCCTGCTGGGAAACCCAGAGGAGGGGGAGATAAAGCAAAATATTACCTGGCAACACGTGAGGAGGGCTGGCAGAGAGCTGCTGCTGCAGCTGGGAAACCCAGGAGCCTGCTGGAGGATTTCTGGGGCTAAACCACCTGAGGAACTTCAGGGGTTTTGGAGCAATTTCCACCTCAAAGTGCAGGTTGGACGTGGCAACCTGGATGAGCTTTAAGGTTCTTCAAACCTGAACCATTCCAGGATTTTTGAGGACCTTAACTCCTCTGAATTCTCATGAAAATGAGGAGAACAACAGTGGATCTACCCTGCACCACCTCCCATCAGCAGAAATTCTGTATTTTATAAACCACTTTTCCTCCTCACTCTCCCCTTCCAGGCAATCCTCCAACCATTCCAAACTTTTCTTGTTTTTTGGTCACCCAAAGAGGATCCCCACCCCTCTCCCAGCTCCACTGCTCCCCACAGCCCTTGGAAACTCTTCAAATCCATCAAAACCAAACCAAACCAAACCATCTTCCCACCCCGAGCTCATCTCCACGGTTGAAAAGGCAAAAATCTGATTTTTCTGCTCGCCACCTCCTCCTGGGGATGTCCAAACAGCTCCCCCCCACCCCCTGAGCACTGGCCAAATGACCACTTGTCACCTCCACTGGGTCACCCAAAGAGGATCCCCACCCCTCTGCCAGCTCCACTGCTCCCCACAGCCTTTGGAAACTCTTCAAATCCAACACAACCAAACCAAACCAAACCATCCCATCTTCCCACCCCGAGTTCATCTCCAGAGTTAAAAAGGCAAGAAAATGAATTTTTTTGCTCTCCACCTCCTCCTGAGGATGTCCAAACAGCAGCTCCCCCCACCCCCTGAGCACTGGCCAAATGACCACTTGTCACCTCCACTGGGTCACTCAAAGACAATCCCCACTCCTCTCCCCCCACAGCCTTTGGAAACTCTTCAAATCCATCAAAACCAAACCAAACCATCCCATCTTCCCACCCCACGCTCATCTCCAGGGTTGAAAAGGCGAGAAAATGAATTTTTTTGCTCTCCACCTCCTCCTGGGGATGTCTAAACAGCTCCCCCCACCCCCTGGCCAAATGACCACTTGTCACCTCCACAACCCAGAGCGTCCCCAGGGCGATTATTCCAGCACTGGAGCTCATCCAGCCCGACCTTCCCGGGGCAGGGAGAGCCGAGATCCCCCAACACCCCCAGCCAGAAAATCAGCATTTTCCAAAGGGCACAGCAGGCTGGATGAGCAGCACTCCCGAGGCTGGCAGTGCCCTCGTTAGCTAACGAGCTGCAGGCACGAGGCAGGGCTGTTATCTGCCCGGCAGATAAGGAAACGGGCAGGAAGGTGATGAGCAGGGGACACAGCTCGGTGTCCCCTGTCACCTCCCTGTCCCTCGCTGTCCCCGAGCGGCTCAGCTCCCTGCCGCGCTGCCGTTCTGTGTCAGAAAGCTCCCCAGGGCAGCTCGGCACGCGTTAATTACCTCCAGCCATGCTGCTGAACAGCACAGCCCGGGAGGAGAGGGAAACGGCAGGGAGAAAACGGGTCTGGGCACCAGAAATGTGTCAAACCCGCCTCGCTCGGCAGCCACAGCCACACAAAAGAGCCATTGCCATTCGTGTCACAGCCGCAGATGGCAGGAGGAAACCTCGGGGACAATCGGCTCCCTTTAACCATATGGAGCCAGCTCTTTTTGGGGGTGTTTTGCCCGTTTTCCCCCACAGAGGAATGGGATAAACGGCGGCTCAGAGTCCCAAAGCTCCCATAGTTTGTTTTATGGTCACAGAGCTGACCTGGAAGCCAAATCCTGAGGGATTTGCTGGATATCCCACAGAGCAGAGACACAAAGACCTGTGGAACCTGCCGAGGATGGAGCTCTGAGAAGCAGCAGCAACCACCTGAAAGGCCTCGAGTTTAAACACCCAAATTAAATACCGAGCTGCTGACTCCTGTCACTGATTTTTCTCCTGGCTGGAATCACCACCGTTGGATGTGTGAGGGCAGCGTTGCAAGGAGCTCCTAAAGCTGGAGGGTGCCAGTTTTGCAAAAAAAAAAAAACCCTTAAAATCCACAATAACTTCCTGCAAGCAGCAGCAGAGGTGTCTCAGAGCAGCCACAGCTCGTCTGGCTTTGGTTGAAGGCCACACCTGATGGGCACAGCCCAGCAGGGAGCCAAATCCCACACCAAACCCCACCCCAGCCCCAACCCCTGCTTCCCTCCACTTCCCCAACTCCTCAAGGACTCCCAGCTTCCCATCCACACCTCTAATTGGGAGTGAGCAGCAGAGACAGATTCCTCTCTCTCTCTCTCTCTTTGTCTGCAGCACCCACTTACCTCCTCTACACCTCAATAACACAAAACCCAGATGCTGCAGCCACCCCTCCTTTATGTAACCCACACAATTCTCATTCCCTGCTGCCTCCCAAACCCTCCAAACGGGATCCCAGCGCTGTCCCTCACAGCTCCTCTCCAGCCTCAACTCACACACACACAACAAACGAGTAAACTGGGGGATGTTGGACCTTCTGCCGGGCTGCCAACCTCCTTTTCCTCCCCAAAACGGGGGCTGGAGTGATCACCGTTGACTCGGCCAGCTTCCCCGGCAGCTGGCACTGAGCCGTGTCCCTCATCGATCCCACTGTCCCTTGTCACCTCGGCCATCCAAAGGATGTCCCTCGTCAGTGCCACCACCCTCTGTGCCCCCCAGCTCCAGCCCCAGCCGCTCATTTCCTTCACCCAAAGCCCTGGGAACCCCAAAAAGCTCAGCACAGCCGCTCTCTGTGCCCCCAGACACCCCCTGGCACCCCATGGCTCTGAGCCTTGGGACAAAATCGCCCCCAGGGCTGTCACCCCATGGGACCCTGTGAGCTGCTCACCCCAATCCTACATCCTCCGCCGGGCTCCAGCAGCCCCAGGATCCCCAAAGCCCCCAGGAGCATCCTGAACCCCTCAGGAGCATCCTGAGCCCCCCAGGAGCATCCTGAACCCCCCAGGAGCATCCTGAGCCCCCCAGGAGCATCCTGAGCCCCTCAGGGGCATCCTGAACCCCCAGGAGCATCCTGAGCCCCTCAGGACCATCCTGAGCCCCCAGGAGCATCCTGAACCCCTCAGGAGCATCCTGAGCCCCCCAGGAGCATCCTGAGCCCCCCAGGAGCATCCTGAGCCCCCACCCCAGCCCGCCTCCCCCCACAGCTACCCCGGGGTTCTCCTCGCCCAGCACCCCTCAGCCCCTCACAGCCCCTCAGCCCCTCACAGCCCAGCCCTCCCTGAGCCCCCCCGACCCAGCCCCATTCCAGCCCTGCCCGGGGCTCCCCTGCCCCTCACCGCCCTCCCCAGGCCCTCCGCGCCCTCCCGCCGCCCACCCGCCCCTCACGGCGCGGAGCCCCTCAGCCCGGCCCGGCCCAGCCCCGCCGCCCCCCCGCACGGACAGGGGCCCCGGGCAGGGCCGCGCCGCGCCGGAGACTCCGCCAAGCCGCGGTCCGAGCCAGCCGGGCGTTCCCCGCTCTGTGCCCGGCCGTCCCGCCCCGCTCCCCGCGGCTCCTCACCGGTCCGGCGGCAGCGCAGCGAGCGGAGCACAGCCGAGCCGAGCGGAGCGGAGCGGACACCGCCTCAGAGCCGCGCGGCGCAACGCACCCTGCTGCCCGCGGGCGGCAACGGCCCCGCCCACAGAGACTGACGGACAGCGCTGCTGACCAATGGGAGATCGAGTCGGCCGGCGCGCGGAGGGCGGCCCGCGGGGGCGGGGCCTGAGCGGCAGCCAAGTTGGGTTGCGCAGCGGCGCGGGGGGAGGGCGGGGAGGGGGCGGGGCCGGCGGGGGAGCGGCGGGAGGAGCGGCCAATCAGAGAGCTGGTGGGTAAACGGGGCGTGGCTATGTAAATGTGTCGTTAATATTTATGAGGTGGGCGGGGCGAGGCGGCGGGAGGGGACAGCCCGGGACCCCCGAGCGTGGTGTGCCCTTGTCCCCCTGGTGCCCCAGCTGCCCCGGGCTGTGCCCCCCGAGCCCTCGGGGCTGCCTGGCCGGAGCCCTGGGAGAGATGGTGAGAGATTGTGAGAGATTGTGAGACCTGTGAGACCTGTGAGACCCCAAACCTTGTGAGACCCTGTGAGACCCCAAACCCTGTGAGACCCCAAAACCCTGTGAGACTCCAAAACCCTGTGAGACCCCCAAATCCTGTGAGACCTGTGAGACCTGTGAGAGATTGTGAGAGATTGTGAGACCTGTGAGACCCTGAGAGACCTGTGAGACCCCAAAACCTGTGAGACCTGTGAGCGATTGTGAGACCTGTGAGACCCCAAACCCCGTGAGACCTGTGAGACCCTGAGAGACCTGTGAGACCCCAAAACCTGTGAGACCTGTGAGAGATTGTGAGACCTGTGAGACCCCAAACCCCGTGAGACCTGTGAGACCCTGAGAGACCTGTGAGACCCCAAAACCTGTGAGACCTGTGAGAGATTGTGAGACCTGTGAGACCCCAAACCCCGTGAGACCTGTGAGACCCTGAGAGACCTGTGAGACCCCAAACCCCGTGAGACCTGTGAGAGATTGTGAGACCTGTGAGACCCCAAACCCCGTGAGACCCCAAACCCCGTGAGACCCCAAACCCCGTGAGACCCCCAAGCCATGGCGGTGCTGTACTACCCTCCGTCCCCTCCTGCCCTGCCCAGCCCCGGACGACACTCGGGGGGGAGATGCTCCCGGGACACCCTGCCCGTGCCGAGCCGAGCCGAGCCGAGCCGAGCCGAGCCGAGCCGAGCCGAGCCGAGCCGAGCCGAGCCGCCTCCCCACAGCCCCGGGCGGTGAGGGGTGCAGGGTACGGGGGGCTGAGCGACCCCATCTCCTGGACTCACCCCCGGGGACCCCCGCGCCCCCCGGGACCCCCGAGGGCTGCCGGTCCGCGCAGGTCCTGGAAACCCCCTCCGTGACCCCCTACAGGATCTGGGACACCCCAAGCCCCCCCAAGCACCCCCGGGCAGAGCCTTTCCCAGCCCTGCGGGTCGGGGGTCTCTCTCCCCCCACCCTGGGGAGCTGCTGTCCCCGAGAGCCGAGGGGTGCCTGGTCCCGGCGGGCGAGCGCTGTCCCCTCCGCTGTCACCGTGGGGACGCAGGGCGTCCCCCTGCAGGACCCACGGCTCTCCGGCCGCTGCCCAGTCCATCCCAGTCCGTGCCGGACCACTCCGCCTCGCCCCAGCCGCAGCTGCAATCCCAGCAGGAGCGGAGGTGGAGAAACGCCGAGCAGGGCTGTCCCCACCCCGGAGGGACGCGGTGCCACCGCCGGGCGGGCACGGCGCAGCCCGCGCCGGAATCGGGCTGAAAACTCCATAATCCTGTTAGCGGGAAGCGGGCTGGCTTTTCCCCTAATCCGGTTTGCTCCCATATGTTCCCAACGCGCTGTCCTAATCCGCTTTTCCTGCAGCTGGGCAGTGGGGAAACCCCCGAGGGGTGCCACGGCAGGGTTGTCCCCCCCGGGGGACACGAGGTGACAATCTGCCACCCGGCACCGCCGCCAGTGGGTGGTTTGGGTCCCAAAAACCGGATTTTTGTGCGATTTATGGCGGCGGGATGCAGCCGCGGCTCCTGGCGTCGGGGGGAGCGACGGGAAGGAGCTGCAGCACGACTCATCCCGCCGCTCATCCCGCTAATCAGCCCGCTAATTAACGCTCGGGAGCAGCTTGTTTAAAGCCTGCACCCGGGGGAGGCTCCGGGAGCCCGGCGAGCATCCCGCGCTGGTTTTGGGGGGCTCGGGATGGGGCTCGGGGGGCTGCGGGGGTCCAGCCCTTCCCGGGAGCCTCCGGTGAGAGCGAGAGCATCCTGGGGGACATCCTGGGTGACATCCCGGGGGACATCCCTGGAGCATCCTGGGGGACATCCTGGGGGACATTCTGGGAACAGCCCGGGGGACATCCTGGGAGCATCCTGGGGGACATCCTGGGAGCATCCTGGGGGACATCCTGGGAGCATCCCAAGGGACATCCTGGGAGCAGCCCGGGGGACATCCTGGGAGTAGCACGGGGGACATCCTGGGAACATCCTGGGGGACATCCCTGGAGCATCCTGGGAGCAGACCGGGGGACATCCCTGGCAGCATCCTGAGGGACATCCTGAGGGACATCCTGGGAGCAGCCCGAGGGACATCCCTGGAGCATCCTGGGGGACATCCTGACATCCTGGGGGACATCCCGGGAGCATCCCAAGGGACACCCCTGTGAGCATCCTGGGGGACATCCCGGGGGACATCCTGGGAGCACCCCGGGGGACATCCTGGGAGCAGCCCGAGGGACAGGGATGTCTGGTGTCCCCAGAGCCTCTCCTGCCGCAGCAGCCCCAGGTCCCCACGGGGTGGGGGGCAGTGGGGGGGACAGAGGGGGCAGATTTGGGACTGGGAGTCCCGGGAATGGGGGAAATTGGATTTTTTTGCCCCCAAGGCGCTGTGGGGTCTCAACAGCAGCGCTCTGAGTTGTGGTGTGACAGAGCTGTCACCCCAATACCCGAGACCCCCCGAGAGCCCTGGGGGTCCTGAGGGGTCCCAGCAGGTGGGGACTGGCGCCAAGTGTCCCCACGCCCCCTGCCCTGCCCCGGCAGCCACAGAGGAGCCGAATGTCCCCAGGACACGGAAGGGACACTGGTTCCCGTGGCTGATGCCAGGGAGCTGCGACATCCCCGCGGAGCTGTGACATCCCCACGGAGCTGTGATGTCCCCACGGAGCTGTGATGTCCCCACGGAGCCACCATGTCCCCGCAGAGGGGATGGCCATCCCACAGAGCCAGGACTGTCCCCAAGGACCTGCCTGGCTGCCTGCGAGGAGCCACGGACATCCCCACGGAGCTGTGACTGTTCCCAGGGATCCGTGTCACCCCCACGGAGCCACAGCCATCCCCGCAGATCTGTGCCAAGCCCACGGATCCGTGCCATCCCCAAAACCCCGTGCCATCCCCACAGAGACAGAACCATCCCCAAAAACCCGTGCCACCCCCACAGAGCCAGAACCATCCCCAAAAACCCGTGCCACCCCCAAAAACCCGTGCCATCCCCACGGATCCATGACCATCCCCACGGATCCACGCCACGCCCATGGATCTACGCCATCGCCACGGATCCGTGTCATCCCCACGGAGCCACGACAATCCCCGCGGACCCGTGCCCACCCCAGGGACCCGTGCCCATCCCCGGGATCCGTGACAATCCCCGCGGACCCGTGCCCACCCCAGGGACCCGTGCCCACCCCCGGGATCCGTGACAATCCCCGCGGGTCCGTGCCCACCCCCACGCCCCGTGCCCACCCCGCGGTCCCGTCCCCCCGCCCCGCCCCGCCCCGCCCCCTCCCGGAGCCCACGCGCTCCCGCGCCCGGGGAGCAGCGATCGTTCCCATGGCAACGGGCGTGATGACGCACGCGCCGCGCTCCCGCCCCCTCCCCACGGGCGCGCGCACGTCGCGCGTGTCGCACGCGCGTGTCACACGGCTAGGGGAGGGGCACGCGCGTGTGCCCGCGGCACGCGCACGCACCAGTCCCACGTGTCGCACGTGTCACACATATGTCACACGTGTGCACACGCATCGCACACGCACGCACGGCCCCGCGCACGCACACGCGTGTGCACACATGTTCACGCATGTCACACGCATCGCACGTGCGCACGGCCCTGCACACGCGTCACACGTGTCACACGTGTCACACACCTGCACACGCGTGTCTGTGGCCGTCCCGCGGAGCCGTGAGTGTCCCCAAGGACCTGTCCATGGCTGTGCACACGCATTGCACACACACATCACACACTCACACATCACACTCATCACACTCACACATCACACTCACATGGCACACACGTTACACTCACGTCACACTCACATGGCACACACCACACAACTAGCACATGCATCACACACCCATCAGACTCACGTGGCACACACGTTACACACACATCACACTCACATCACACTCACATCACACACATCACACTCACACACCACTAACACATCACACACTCACATCACACTCATATCACACACAACACACTCACACACCACTAACACATCACACATCACACTCACATCACACTCATATCACACATTCATATCACACTCATCACACACACTCACAGCACACACACATCACACACACACATCACACTCACATGGCACACATCACACTCACAGCACACACATCACACTCACACATCACACATATCACACTCACACATCACACATATCACACTCACACATTACACACTCATCATACTCCCAGCACACCCGCGCCCCCCGCCCCTCCTCGCCCCTTCCCGCGCCCCCCGTGCCCTCTGGCCCGGCCGGGGGTGGCTCCGCGGGACGCGGGAGCGTTTCTCGTCTCTTTATTGAAGGAAGACTATTTCTAGAATAAAGGCTACATCGTCACGTCACCTTGTCCCCCGGGCGCTCGGGTCCTCGTGTAAAAAGCCGGGGGGCGCGGGGAGCTGGGGGGCTCAGCCGGCCCGGGGACACCCCTCGGGGACACCCCTCGGGGACACCCCGGTGGCGGCGGGGGGGAGGAGCGGGGCCGGAGCGAGGGGACAAACCTCGAGGGGACGAGGGGCTGGTGACAGCGCGGGGACCCCGCTCCGGCCGGGGGGAGCAAGCGGGGCTGCGCCAGAGCTGGAGGGTGTCGGGGGTCCCGGGGGTGCGGGGCCAGGCCACCCCGCGGGGGGACTCTGAGGACGGGGTGGCACTGACCGCCAGCGGGGCGCCGCGGCACGGCGGCATCGGGCGCGTCCTGCGTGGGGAGGGGGCGGCGGGGGGCGCGGGGGGCCCGGCTGGCTGCGGGGCCGGGGGTGTCCCGCCGGAGCTCGCCAGGATTGTGCTGGGTCAGGACCTCCCGCGGACCCGATGCTTTGTGCTTGGGCTGGCGGCTCCGGCTGCGGCTCCGGCACGGGGCTGGGGGCTCGGGGGGCACGGGGGGCCCGGGTGGGGCTGGGGGGCACGGGAGGTCACGGCACCACCGTGGGGCTGGGGGACAGGGGGTCACGGAGCCGGGGGTGGGGCTCGGGGGGTCACGGCACCACCGTGGGGCTGGGGGACAGGGGGTCACGGTGCCCGGGTGGGGCTCGGGGGGCTGCGGTGGCAGACGGGGCTGGGCGGGCCGTGGCACCACGACAGGGTGGGGGTTTGGGGGGTCACGGCACCAGGACGGGGCTGGGGGGTCAGGGAGACCAGGATGGGACTGCCCCCGCCCCGGGTCTCTGCCCGCACGAGCAGAGCGCTATGGCGTGGGGACGGGGGCGCGGCGGGACGGGGGGGGACCGGGACGCGTGCGGCTGTCCCCGAGGGTGACACCGCCACCCCCGCGCGGCACCGTCCTTCCCCCCGCGAGGACGGACGGGCGCCGGGCCCGACGCCCCCGGTTGTGCTGTGAGTGCGGGGCTGCGCTCCGTGCCCGGCGGGGTGGCCGCGCGTCCCTCGGCTCGGCCCCTCTTCCCCCCCGGCCCCGGGGCGAGCGCGGGCGTCCCCGCACGGTCACAGTGATGGCGCACGGAGGACGAGGGGACGCTCCCGCTGCGATGCCACTGCCACGTCCAGCCGTGGGGGGGAGGAGGGGGGGATATCCGGAGCGGGGGCGCGGGCCAGTCCGGGGCTCTACATGATGCTGCACTTCCCCTTGATTTTGTCTGTCCTCTTCTGCTTGCTGGAGCGCTTCCCGTCGATGGTGAGGCTGACGTTCCTCCTCTTCTCCAGGTTCAGCAGCTCCTGGAAGAGCTCCTTGACGTTGTAGTTCATCTTGGCCGAGGTCTCCATGAAGGCGCACTTCCACTCCTTGGCCATGGCCTCCCCCTCCCTGCTCTCCACCTCGCGCTGCGTCTCGTCGCACTTGTTGCCCACCAGCATGATGGGGATGCTCTCCACGCTGCCCTTGATCTGCACGATCTGCTGGTAGATCGGCTTCAGCTCCTCCAGCGACTGCTTGCTGGTGACCGAGAAGACCAGGATGAAGGCATGGCCCTTGGAGATGGACAGGCGCTGCATGGCCGGGAACTGGTGGCTGCCGGTGGTGTCGGTGATCTGCAGCGTGCACACGCTCTTGTCGCAGCTGATCACCTGCCGGTACGTGTCCTCGATGGTGGGGATGTAGGTGTCGCGGAAGGTCCCCTTGACGAAGCGCAGCACCAGCGAGCTCTTGCCCACGCCGCCGGCGCCGAACACCACCACGCGGTAGTCGTTGCTCTGCTCCGGCATCTTGGCCCCGCGCTCGCCGTCGCTGCGGGGGGGACAGGGAGGCGTCACCCCCCGAAGGCAGCGGGTGGCCCCCCTGAGCTGCGGCTCGGGCGGGGAGCTGGGCTCGCTGCCCTTGGGACGCCCTTGCCGGCCGGCCCGGGGTGCAGAGCCCTGGCTATTTTTACCCGCCGCCCGCTGTGGCCATATGGCCGAGCGCGGCCACTGGCACCGCAGCTGCTGCCGAGGCTACGGGGGGCGAGCCGGGCAGGGACCCCCCGAGCCCGCCCGGGTGGCGGGAGCGGCTCTGCGGGGCTCTCACCGGCCTGGCGAGGACGCGGTGGCATCTGGAGCGCCCAGCTGGGCTCTCTGGCCGGGTACAGAGGTGCGCTTCACGCGCAGGCCACGCTGCCGGTGTGCTGCCGCTCCTGTCACTCCCTGTCACCCTGTCCTACCCCGTGCCACCCCCCTGCCCTGCTCCCGCCCCAGGGATGCGCTGGCGAGCGCAGGGAAGGAGTGTGGCACGGCGGTGGGCAGTGGGTCAGAGAGCTCCCTCCAGCCACCCTCACGTGCCAGACCTCGGTGCCCACTCGCAGGGGACAGCTGGACCCGGCCAAGGTCCCCAGTGTCCCCTGAGTGACGTAGCCCCGGGGTGTGACACGAGGGGACACAAAGAGCCGCCAGGCTGGGCTCTGCTCCGTTTCCCCAGTGCAGCACAGGGGTGGCAGCACCAGGAGGGTCCCCGGAGCATGCAGGACCCTCATGGAGACTTGGGGACATTAAAGCCACCGCGGGACAGGGTTTCCAAAGGTGTCCAGTCACAGGATGAGCGGGAAGGACAGGAGGGAAGGGGACCTTGGGTGCTGCTTTGGGCAGATGCTGGAGGGATCAGGACTGTCCCCAGTCAGCTCATCCTGCCACCCCGGTTCAGGGGAGGGGGACAGCAAAGTGCCCCTGGCAGCCCTGTGCTGGTGGCTGCTCTGGGCATGGCAGCTCCTGCATCCCGGAGCATCCCTGAGCATCCCGGAGCATCCCTGAGCATCCCTGAGCATCCCTGAGCATCCCTGAGCACCTCCAGGGCAACCAACCCCTTCCCACAGCACCGAGGGGTCCAGATCCCCCAAACAGCCCCAAACCCCGGCACTCCCCGACCACCGGAGCCAGGTGAGGCTGGCAGCTGGAGGAGCTCATCCCCGCGGCCTCGGGCAGCCGAGGAGCTCATCCCACCGCGGGCTCCTCGGATCCCACCGCGCTGGGAGCGTCACCAGCCCACGGGGGCTGCGGCTGCAGCGGGGCCGGGCTGAGCTGGCGAGTGGCAACGTCCAGCCTTGGCCGGGGCTGGCGACGGTCCTGCCCTGTCCCACCTGTCCCACCCCACCTGTCTCACCTGCCTGTCCCACCTGTCCCACCTGTCCCGTCCCACCTGTCCCGTCCCACCTGTGCCATTCCACTTGTTCCACCTGTCCATCCCACCTGTCCGTGCCACAGCCAAAGCGCCCCCAGCCTCACAGCCGCGCCGTGGGGCACTGGGGTGAGGGGCTGGACTGACAGACCCTCACAGGACCTGGGGGGACTCTTTGGGGTGACCCCATGGCCTGTGCCCAGCAGCACCCCAATCCCCGCGGCTCCCGGTGCTGGACAGTCCGGAGCACGGCCCTCCTCAGCCCGTGGGCAGGGAGCACGGCCCAGCCCGGCCTGACCCTGCCGGGGGGCTCTGCACCCCACCGGGACCCCCAGCACCCTCCCGCTTGGGCCCGCAGCGCTGGGGGTGACAAACGGCGGGCCTGGGGGTCAGGATGGAGGGCAGGGGTGGCAGGGAGGAGCAGGGGCAGGGCAGGGTGGAGATGGACGGGCAGGGAAGGGCAGCGTGGAGGGGCAGGAGAAGGGGCTGGCTGGGGGTCGGAGGGGCAGAGGAAGAGCAGGATGGACGAGCATCCCGCTCAGGATGGAGATGGAGAGGCAGGGGAAGAGCAGGATCCAGCCGGGGAGGCGGGGAAGGGGCTGCATGGAGGGGCAGGATGGAGATGGAGGAGCAGCAGCAGAAGGGGCGGGAGGGACGAGCATCCCGCTCGGGATGGAGATGGAGAGGCAGGGGAAGGGCGCGGAGGGACGGCGGGGCAGGCTGGCGGGTCCCCCCGCGCCGCTCCCCGCCCTCGCCGGGAGCACCCCCGGTCCCCGCGCCGGCCGCGCTCCCCGGCCCCCGCCGCGCCGGTCGCATTGCGGTGCCCGCCGCCTCACCGTGTCCTGCCCGGGATCCGCCCTTGGCTGCGGGCGGCGCGGCGGCCTCAGCGCATGGCCCGGCCCGGGGCGGCCCCGGCGCGGCGGCTCCGCTCCGCCCGGCGCGGCTCGGCTCGGCTCGGCTCGGCTCGGTGCGGCGGGGCTCGGCGGGGCTGCGGCCGGTGCGGCGGGGCCGGCTGGGCTCGGCGGGCTCGGCTCGGCTCGGCTCGGTGCGGTGCGGCCGCCGCAGAGCCGATCCCGCCCCGCCGCCGGCCCCGCCCGCCGCGCCCGCCCCGCCCGGGGCCCCGGACCCCCGGGCCCGGCCCCGAGAGGCTCCGGGACGGGGATGGGGACAGACGGACGGGGACACACGGACAGGGATGGGGACAGACGGACAGGGATGCACGGACAGGGATGCACGAGGCTGGGGGAGCACGGGCAGGGATGGGGATCCGTGGGATGGGAACACACGGACAGGGATGGGGACAGACAGACAGACAGGAGCGGGTTGGGGACACACGGGGAAGAGCCACAAATAGGATCACACGAATGTGGGGACGGGGACAGGCACTCATGGAGAGAGATGGGGACACGTGGGGGTGAGGATGGACCGCCAGGCAGGGTGACAGGATGGGGACAGAACCCACAGGATGGGGACACACGGCCAGGGACAGCTGGGGATGGGGACACACGGACAGGGACCCCACAGGGACACGGACACAGGTGGGGACAAGGACCCACACGAGCAGGAACAGCCCAGGGACATGTGGATGGGGACAGAGCCCCACAGGTGATCCCAGGGGACACAGGGACAGGACAGACGGATGTCACCATCCCAGCCAGGCAGCGCACGGGTGGCAGAGGGTTCCAGGAGCCCCTGTGGCAGTTGGGGTGGCCTGGGCAGCGGGGCTGGCCTTTGGGGACATGGAGGCCATGGTGCCACCCCAGCGCAGGACCGGGAGCCTGTGCACACACACAGGGCCTTTGTCACCAGCTAGTGTCACCTGCTCACGGCAGAGCCCCCAGACCCCAGAGGGGACACAGGGGGTCTTTGTGGGGCTGTGGGACACTCAGGTGCTGGCTGAGCCCCCCAGTGCCCGAGCAGGACCGGAACAGCTCCAGGGTGACTGTCCCCAGCTCTGTGCCCCACCAGTGCCCGAGCAGGACCAGAACGGCTCCAGGGTGACTGTCCCCAGCTCTGTGCCCCACCAGCGGCACAGAGTGCTGGAGGTGACCGGCGGCTCCGGGGGTCCGAAGGTCGCTGTCCCAGCCGGGGGCTGCTCCTGTCCCCCACCCCCTCCACTCCCGAGTGGCAGCAATTAAAATCCGCAGCCTCTATTAATAGCAGCCGGCAGGCACTCGGGCCACGGCGGCACCCCCGCGCTGGCACCGCGGCCCCGCGGGGACCGAGGGAGGGCACGGGGACACCGAGAGGTGACAAGGCCCCCGGGAGGGGTGGCAGCCTCGGGCCCCCCCGCCCCGCAGCGCCCGGAGCCGGCCGGATACTCCTCGTTAGAGGGAATGAATGAGTTTTGCCTTGATGGTTTTCCTGCGGCTCCTCCTCGTTCCATTGAGCCGCAGCTCCCCGCCAGGCCTGACGCAACGGGGCGGCCGCTCACGCAGGGCTGAATCACGGTGCTGCCGGGCGGGGGGCGCTGGGGGGTCCCGGCCCCGCTCCCCCGAGCTCGGCAGGGCTCCGGGGGGGTCTGGCCGGAGGGGTTTGGCTGCCGAGGGGGGCTCAGCCCACGCCGGGGCTCGGCACGTGCGGCTGCCGCGTGAGCTGGACGTGGAGCAGCCATGGGGGACAGTGACAAAATAAACCGAGTGACAGCGAGGGGAGAAGGGCAGGGAGTTTATTGGGAGCAGCAGGGCCTCCTCCTCCTCCAGCCCGGAGCACGGGATGATCGTGTGGATAAACCCCCCCGGGGATGGGGATGGGGGAGCTCAGCACCCCCCGGCACTTCACAGCCCCCCGGATCCCACACTCCAGCAGGAGGAGGGTGGGAAACAGACCTTCCAGCCCAACGAGGGACACTCGGCACGGTGTCACCTCTCCCCCATCGCCCCCCCGGCACGGAGGTCACCCCCCAGGAGAGCTGAAACAGCCCCGAGGCTTTACCACGCCGAGGCAAATCACGTTCTCCCCATCCTCCTGCTTTGTGTCATCTCGAGCCCAAAATAACCTCCCTCCGCCTCCCCCAATGCACTCCAGGTTTTCAAAGGAAGATTAATTGACTCGGGGATGTTGCAGCAATTAAACTAACGAGCCCCAGGATCTGTCAGATGATGCTCAGCTGCCTCCATATGCTGCAGCTGGGCCACCGCGGAGGCTCCGCGCCTCCTTCCCGCTGCCGGCACTGCGCCATCCTTGTAATTCCATCAGCGCTTCCAGCAGCCCGGCGGAAGCTGCTGCAGGAGAGGAGGCTCCGGGTAATTAAAATGCAGCCCCTGCCTGAGCCCGGCTGTGTCACACGGCTGGAGGGGGAGAACATTCCCAGCTCCGGCCTCTGATCCCAGCTCCTCGCCCCGAAGGGCGAATCCGACAGGATCAGCGGCACGCCGAGCTTCCCGGGGCTCTGCGGCCGCTGGGGTTTGTTTGTGTCTCTCAGCAGCTCCTCCAGCACCTTACAACCCCCCTGGGAGGTGATTTCATTCCTCTGGAAAGCTGGGAAAGCCTTGTGGCAGCGCCTGATGGGAGCTGCTCAACCCCTCTGATCGCAGAGCACTGAAAACACAGGAGTTTGCCCCAAAATATCGGTGCTGGAAATGGTTATTGCCCGTTTCCTGCAAGCTCGTGGATCCTGGGCTCTGGATAATGTGAGGATCTGCTCCTGGATCCCTGGAAATGTCTGGATGGGGCTTGGAACACCCTGGGATAGTGGGAGGTGTCCCTGCCCATGGCACTGAATGGGATTTAAGGTCCCTCCCAACCCAAACCATCCTGGCATTCATCCTCTGATTTCCAAACCACTCTGCCGGAGGTTTTCCTTAGGGAACGCTCAGCCTACAGATACAACGCTGAGAAGGAAGCAGGGTGGAGGGGCCTGGCCTCATTTCTGCCATGACTCCCCGGGAAAGCCGAGCTCCCTGAGCCGCAGGTGGGGCACTGGAAGCTGTGCCGGAGGGAGCAGAGCCCAGGAAGGCTGCAGCCCCACAGGGCTGTTATTTTTGGCAGCTCTCACAGCCAGGTTTTGCTCCGAACTAAGCCAGTGAAAGCAGCTTAGCACAGCCCAGCAATCCCTGCTCCCACCTGCTCTGCCTCCATTGCTGTTTGTTCCTCACCTCCTCAAGCCTCCGGAGCAGGCTCCCTGCCCGCTCTGGAGTGTGGCCGAGGGGAAGGAGGGAGAGCGGGCTGTGGACAGTGCAGGAAGCCACACACACTCCAGGAGCTCTGCAAGCAGCCTTTACCCACATCCCAAACGTTCGTTGGTGTCGCTAGTCCCCGCAGCCCCCTAGGCAGGGACAATCCCTCGGGATATTCCTCATTCATCTCCCTCTGAGCGCACGGGAAGAGATCCTCCTCCTCCAGGTGATCACGGGAACACCACCCGGGCGGGGCTGCTCCAGTTCCAGCGGCGAAGGGGCAGCTCCTCCCGGTGCCCGTCAGAGGGAAGAGGTGAGGTTTGCTCCCTCGGCTTCCCGAGGCTCACCACGGGATGAGCACCAGCCCGGCCAGCGCGGCGTAGCCCAGCACCAGGCACAGCACCTTCAGCAGCCGCTGGCTCTTGTCCTCCAGCTCCTTGGCCAGGATCTCGAAGAAGGTGACGAAGAGGAAGGTGCCGCCGGCGACGCCCTGCAGCAGCAGCGAGGCGATGCTGCCGGTGGCGTTCCGGCTGCTCTCGATGCCCATGCCGACGCCGATGCCCAGCGGGATCATCAGGCACACCGCCACCGCCAGCTTGGCCGCGTCCCTCAGCGGCAGCGACGCCTTGGCCATGCTGACGCCCAACGCCACGGCCACCAGCGTCTCGTGCACGGCCACGCCCAGGAACAGGCTGACCACTCTGCCGCCGTCCTCCTGCAATCCCAGCGCCAGGCCCTCGAAGATGGAGTGGGTGCACAGGGCGAACACCAAGCCCAGCAGGCGGCGCGGGCCGCAGCGGGACAGCTCGGGGAGGTTGAGGTGGGAGTGAGCTCCGTGCTCTCCGTACAGCGCTCGCCCGCGGGCCGAGGCGATGAAGGGGCTCTCGTACTCCGAGTCGCTGCCCGCGTCCGAGCCGGCGTTGAAGGTCTCCAGGTCGATGAAGGAGGGTTTTTCCTTCTGCAAGGTCAGGAAGAGCTGGTCCACGAAGACCGTGAGGAAGAAGCCGACCATCATGATGGTCTCGGCCACCGGGTAGTCCGTGGTCACGTTGCCCTGCCGGAGGACCTCATCGAGCTGGAAGGGAGCAAAAGATGTGCAGTGAATCCATCCTGTTTATCCCTCTGGAGGGGAAGGTTCCCACACGGATATGGAATCGATCCGAGATGTTCCACACCCTTGGAATGGGACAGGGAATCTCTCTGCCTTCCTGTTCCACACACAGGGAGTTTTGATCCTCACACCCCACGGCCTCCTCTGCATCCCAAAAATCTCCACTCATCCCATGGAGTGGAGAGTCCCCCTCATGACCTGAGGCACTGACAGCCCAGATGCTTGAGGGTCTCCAAATGCCACTCCAGCAGCACACAAACCCCTCACCCCCATTCCCTGCAGGCTCAGGTGTGACTATTCCCAACCCAGGCATGAATTCCCAACCCAGCAATGAATTCCCAACCCAGGCATGAATTCCCAACCCAGCAATGAATTCCCAACCCAGCAATGAATTCCCAACCCAGCAATGAATTCCCAACCCTGTGACTAGCACAGGTCTTTCTCATGAGAACACTTTGCTACATTTCATAAACAAAGATAAAGTTTGGATGTTTTGCAAACAACGTCTCCGGATTAGGTCAGTTCGGGCTTGGCCAATTGGGCCTAGGGGGAGGTCTCGGGCTGACCGATCTGGGTGACCTCTGTAAACTCTATATATATGGAAATCAAAACAATAAAGCGCTTCTCTCTTTCCTTGTCTGAGAACTTGGGTCATTCCTCAGCTAGCGGCTCAACAGCGACACAACCCAGCAATGAACTCCCAACCCAGGCATGAATTCCCAACCCAGGCATGAATTCCCAACCCAGGCATGAATTCCCAACCCAGGCATGAATTCCCATCCCAGCAAGGAATCAGCACCCACCTTGCCTCTCACAGCAGGCAGCAGGGCGTTGAAGCAGGTGGCCAGGAAGACGCCGCCCCGAAGGAATTCCAGAGCGCCAGCACCTTGCGGGAGCGCTGAGCCTTCTCGTAGTCAGCCTCGATGACCCTGACGGGGAGCAGAGCCCCAGCCAGCACCAGCACGCAGATCCCCAGCAGGCACAGCACCTTGGCCACCAGGATCCTCATCCTGGGCAGGATTCTGGAGGTGCTCAGAGCGGGGACATCAGCGGTGACAGCCTGGACAGGCCTCGGGGACAGGAGCTCCCTGGGGAGGGGAGTAACACAGAGAGTTTTGCTTTGTAAGCCACAGGAAGCAGCAGGGAAAAGCTGGAGTGTGTTAAATAGGAATTTCAAAGGAATTTCAAAGCCCTGGAATTGCTGTGGTCATCGCAAACCTGCCCCGGAGGTCTTCAAGGCCAGGTTGGACCCCAAGCCCTGTCCTTGGACACTTCCACTGGGAAATCCTGGCCAGGGCCTCCCCACCCTCCCGGGGAGGAATTCCCTCCCAACATCCCAGCTCTCCCTGCCCGCTGGCAGTGGGAAGCCATTCCCTGTGTCCTGTCACCCCAGGCTCTGTGACAAGTGCCTCTCCAAGGGACAGAGATAGGAATTCAGAACCCATCAGGTGACACTGACTCACTGCAGGTCTGGACAAGATCAAAATTTAGCACCAGGCACCACTGCCAGGGCGGTGGGAAAGGACAAACTCCTCCTTTGCCACAACTGCCACCTCTGCAACACACCTGGCTAACACCCAGAAACCCCTTTCCCTGGTTTTGTCCCTTTTTGTCCCGTTTTTAACCCAAACCAGCCCCACCCAGAGTCCCTGAGTGGGGCTGGGAGCAGTTCACAGGGACAGGAAATCCCGGGGAGACCTCGTGGTGCTCCTCACCTGATCATCTCGTAGTGTCACTGACACCTGGGCTGTGTCACCTACACCTGGGCTGTGTCACCGACACCTGGGCTGTATCAATGACACCTGGGCTGTGTCACTGACACCTGGGCTGTGTCACCGACACCTGGGCTGTATCAATGACACCTGGGCTGTGTCACTGACACCTGGGCTGTGTCACCTGTGTCACTGACACCCGGGCTGTGTCCCCAACACCTGGGCTGTGATCAGACACCTGGGCTGTGTCACCTGTGTCACCTGTGTCACCTACACCTGGGCTGTGTCACCTGTGTCACTGACACCTGAGCTGTGTCACTGACACCTGGGCTGTGTCACTCACTGACACCTGGGCTGTGTCACCTACACCTGGGCTGTGTCACTGACACCTGGGCTGTGTCACCTGTGCCACCTACACCTGGGCTGTGTCACTGACACCTGGGCTGTGTCACCTGTGTCACCTACACCTGGGCTGTGTCACCTGTGTCCCCAACACCTGGGCTGTGTCACTGACACCTGGGCTGTGTCACCTGTGTCACCTACACCTGGGCTGTGTCACTGACACCTGGGCTGTGTCACCTGTGTCACCTACACCTGGGCTGTGTCACCTGTGTCCCCAACACCTGGGCTGTGTCCCCAACACCTGGGCTGTGTCACCTGTGTCACCTACACCTGGGCTGTGTCACCTGTGTCCCCAACACCTGGGCTGTGTCCCCAACACCTGGGCTGTGTCCCCAGCCCAAAACCTGCTACAACAAAGGATTAGCTCAGGTGCTGCTCGGATTATTATTAATAACATTCATTATTAGTGGCTCATAGTGAAGCATCCAAGCAATGGAAATTATGTAAAGCAGGCAGGGAACAAGGTTCCTGATCCCTGAGGCTCTAAACCCCAGTTTTTCTGTTAAAAACAGACACTTCCAAGCCCTGAAACCACTTGAGGTCGTCCTGGGTGCTTTTAAAACGGGGGTGATGGGGAGGGGGCTCCTGCCAGCACCCCGAAAGGGAGCAGAGATGAGGGTGGGAGGTGTTCAGCCAGGAGAGCCTCACAGGGGTTGGGGGTCCAGGTGGGGAGGGGGCTCAGCTCCAGCCCCTCACGGGGGTCAGGGTCCAGGTGGGGAGGGGGCTCAGCTCCAGCCCCTCACGGGGGTCAGGGTCCAGCTGGGGAGGGGGCTCAGCTCCAGCCCCTCACAGGGGTCAGGGGTGCAGGTGGGGAGGGGGCTCAGCTCCAGCCCCTCACAGGGGTCAGGGGTCCAGCTGGGGAGGGGGCTCAGCTCCAGCCCCTCACAGGGGTCAGGGGTGCAGGTGGGGAGGGGGCTCAGCTCCAGCCCCTCACAGGGGTCAGGGGTCCAGGCTGAGCCCCTCGAAGTGGGGAGGATCCCAGCTGCAGCCCCTCAGCATGGGGAGGGGGCCCAACCCGAGCCCCTCATGGCGGGGAGGGGTCCCAGCCCCCTCACAAGGGGTTGGGGTCCCCCCTGAGCCCCTCACACCCAGAGAAGCCTCAGTTTTAACCCCTCAGGCCGAGGTTGGGGCCCACCCTGAGCCCCTCACCTCATCCCCAACCCCTCAGGCCGAGCACGGGTTCCCCCAGCCCCTCACACAGGCCCAGCGCCTCTCTCCCACCCTGTCCCCCCGCACCCCCGGCTCCCCCAGCCCCGCTGTCACCCCGCTGTCCCCTCCCGGCCCCGCTGTCACCCCGCTGTCCCCTCCCGGCCCCGCTGTCACCCCGCCGTCCCCCCGTTCCCCCGGTAACGCCCCCCTCACTCACGGCCAGCCCCGCTCGCCGCCCGGCCCGGCCCGGCAACCGCCCGCCCACGGAGCCCTCCCATTGGCTGAAGCGAGGACCCCGCGGTTTCTCATTGGCTAGCGGCGCTGTCAATCAAGCCTCCCCGCCCAGTGAGGTGAGGCGGGGATAGAGGTCCGCGGGCAACGCGTGCGGATCGTTGAGTTCCGGGGGAGGAACGGGAAAAACGGGTTTGGAACGGGAAAAAATGGGTTTGGAACGGGAAAAACCGGAAAAAACAGGGTTTGGAACGGGAAAAACGGGTTTGGAACGGGAAAAAATGGGTTTGGAACGGGAAAAACGGGTCTGGAACGGGAAAAAACGGGTCTGGAACGGGAAAAACCGGAAAAAAGCGGGTTTGGAACGGGAAAAACGGGTTTGGAACGGGAAAAAAAGGGTCTGGAACGACAAAAACAGGGTCTGGAATGGGAGAAATGGGAAAAACAGGAAAAACGGGTTTGGAACGGGAAAAAATGGATCTGGAATGGGAAAAAGCGGGTTTAGAACGGGAAAAACAGGGTCTGGAAGGAGAAAAACGGGTTTGGAATGGGAAAAACGGGTCGGGAAGGGGAAAAAATGGGTTTGGAATGGGAAAACGGGTCTGGAAAGGGAAAAACGGGAAAAACGGGTATGGAAAGGGAAAAACGGGTTTGGAACAGGAAAAAATGGGAAAAACAGAAAAAGCGAGTTTGGAACAGGAAAAACAGGTTAGGAACGGGGAAAAATGGGTTTGGAATGGGAAAAACGGGTTTGGAACGGGAAAAACGGGGTCTGGAAGGAGAAAAATGGGTTTGGAACGGGAAAAATGGGAAAAGCGGGAAAAAACGGGTTTGGGAAACGGGAAAGACGGGTTTGGAACAGGAAAAAGGGTTTGGAACAGGAAAAATGGGAAAACGGGAAAAAATGGGTCTGGAACAGGAAAAATGGGAAAAAGCGGGTCTGGAAAGCGAAAAACGGGTTTGGAACAGGAAAAAGCGGGGAAAACAGAAAAACGGGTTTGGAATGGGAAAAATGGGTTTGGAATGGGAAAAACGGGTCTGGAAAGGGAAAAACGGGTTTGGAATGGGAAAAACGGGTCGGGAACGGGAGAAACGGGTTTGAAAATGGGAAAAATGAGAAAAACGGGAAAAAATGCGTCTGCAATGGGAAAAAACAGGTTTGGAACGGGTTTAGAGGAGCTGAGATGAACCTGAAAAACCCATAAAATCCCATAAAATCCCATAAAATCCCATAAAATCCCATAAAATTCCCCCTATTTTTTCCCGTCAGCTCCCGGAAGAGTCGGGAATTGCAGGGAATGTCAAGTGAAGAGGCTGTCGGGTCTCTGGCTGGAGTTCTGGGGCAGCAAAATGTGGAATCAAGGAGGAAATTCCTGCTGGAAAAAATCTGAGAAACTACAAAATAATTTAAAAAAAAATTTTTAAAAAAAGAGTCAAGAGAAATGAGCTGAAAACAGGGAAAATCCCTCTGTGGTTTCCATTTTTTTGGATATTTCTGAAATATTTTCCTCTCCATGTTGAGCTGCAGCCAAAAATTCCTTTTTGAAGTTACAAGAGAATTTAAAGGTTGAGTGTGGGGAAGGAGAAAATGGGGAAAAAATGAAGTTTTCCCTAATTTCTGTGCTTAGAAATTCATTAGAATAATTAGAAAAAATTAGGAAAATTAATTAGAATAATTAGAAAAAATTAGAAAAATTAATTAGAATTATTAGAGGAGAATTCCTGCAGGGAGAACAAAATAAAATCAGGAAAAATGGGATAATTCTGGAATATTTTGCTTTCCATGTTGAGCTGCAGCCAAAAATTCTTTTTGAGGATACAAAAAGAGAATTTAAAGTTGAGTGTTGGGGAAGGAGAAAATGGGGAAAAAATGAAGTTTTCCCTGATTTCTGTGCTTAGAAATTCGTTAGAATAATTAGAAAAAAAATAGAATAAATTAGAAAAATTAATTAGAATAATTAGAGGAGAATTCCTGCAGGAAAGAACAAAAAAATGGGGAAAAATGGGATAAAATGGGAATATTTTCCTTTCCATGCTGAGCTGCAGCCAAAAAGTTGGAAATCCATTGGAATAATTAGAAAAAATTAGAAAAATTAATTAGAATAATTAGAAAAAAATAGAAAAGTTAATTAGAATAATTAGGAAAAAATAGAAAAATTAATTAGAATAATTAGAAAAGCGTGGGAGGAGAATTCCTGCTGGGAAGAACAACAAAAAATCGGGAAAAATGGGATAAAATGGGAATATTTTCCTTTCCATGTTGAGCTGCAGCCAAAAATTCCTTTTTGAAGTTACAAGAGAATTTAAAGGTTGAGTGTGGGGAAGGAGAAAATGGGGAAAAAATGAAGTTTTCCCTAATTTCCGTGCTTAGAAATTCATTAGAATAATTAGAAAAAATGAGAAAAATTCATTAGAATAATTAGAAAAAAATAGAAAAATTAATTAGAATAATTAGAAAAAAATTAGAAAAATTAATTAGAATAATTCGAGGAGAATTCCTGCAGGAAGAACAACAAAAAATTGGGAAAATTGGGATAAAATGTGAGCCCAGAACTGCAGGAAAATCTGAATTTCTGGAAAAACCAGCCGAGCGCGAAGGGATAACAACCAAAGTGTCCAAATATTTTATTCCTCACGAGTGACATGAACCACATTTATTCCACGGAGCTTTTGACCCCAAAAAAAAAAAAAAAAAAAAATCACTTTTTTCCATGATTTTTTTTTTTTTTTTTTAAACCATCTCTCCCCCAAATTTTTTTTTTCCATCTCCACCCAAAAGCCAAAAAATTTGGCTTTCCAAACCACTCTGGAGGTGCCAAAAAAAGGCTCTGGTTTTGCCCAGCTGGGGTTTTTTTTTTTTTTGGGGGTAATTTTGGGAGTTTTTCCATCCCCCAAAAAATTCCAAACGGGAATTTTTTTATTCCCTGGAATTCTCTATCCAACCCCCAGCCAGGCAGGTTGATCACAGACATGCAGAAAAGATTTTAAAAAATAAAAATAATATTATTAATAATAAGGAAAAAAAAAAAAAAACTCCTTTCAAACACACTAAAAACTTCACTTCCTCTCACCTGAAAAGGGAGAAATTCCCAGAGAAATTCCCATTTTTCCGGAGTCGCCGCATGCCCAGGTGGGATTTTTCCCAGGATTTTCCGGGGAGGAAAAATACCCAAAAATTCCCAAAAATTTTGGGAAAAATCCCCTCAAAAAATGTTCAGTCCCAACTCCTCGGAAAGCACCGAAATTCCCGAGAATTCCCAGAGTTTGGAGGTAAAAAGGAGTTAAATCCCCAAATTTCTGGAGGGCAGGAAATCCTAGAAAATCCTAGAAAATTCCAGAAAATCCCAGAAAATCCTAGAAGATCCCAGAAAATTCTAGAAGATCCTAGAAAATCTGAGAAAATCCCAGAAAATCCCAGAAAATCCCAGAAAATTCCTGAAAATCCTAGAAAATCCCAGAAAAATCTAGAAGATCCTAGAAAATCTGAGAAAATTCCAGAAAATGCTAGAAAATCCCAGAAAATTCCTGAAAATCCCAGAAGATCCTAGAAAATCCCAGAAAATTCCAGAAAATCCTAAAAAAATCCTAGAAAATCCCAGACAATTCCAGAAAAATCCCAAGAAAGTCCCAGAAAATTCTAGAGCCGAGAAATACCGAGAAAATCCCAGAGAATCCTAGAAAATCCTAGAAAATCCCAGAAAATTCCAGGATTTCCCGAGGATGATTTGGACACTTCTTGGAAGTGGCCTTGGGGTGGGAAAAATAAAAATTTAGGATTTTTGGCAGTGCTGCTTTAAATCCTCCAAAAAAAAACCCCAAAAAACCCCAAAAATTGGGATAAAAAATTCCCAAAGAGAGAAATCTTGGGAATTTAAATTTTTTCTCAGTTCTGGTGGAAATCTGGGTTTTCCAGGAGGGAAAAAAAACCCCAAAAATTGGGATAAAAAATTCCCAAAAGAGAGAAATCCTGGGAATTTAAATTTTTTTCAGTTCTGGTGGAAATCTGGGTTTCCCAGGATGAAAAAAAAACCCAAAAACCCCCAAAAATTGGGATAAAAAATTCCCAAAGGAGAGCAATTCTGGGAATTTAAATTTTTTCTCAGTTCTGGTGGAAATCTGGGTTTTCCAGGAGGGAAAAAAAAACCCCCAAAAAATCGGGAAAATTGGGAAAAAAGGTGGAAAAGGAGGAGCAGGGACTGAAAATTGGGAATTCGGCATGCAGGGCACGGAAAGGAGTCGGGAATTTTTTTTTTGGTTGGTTTTTTTCCATTCTAGTTTTTCATTTTTTCCCCTTTTCTCGGACACTTCCGACTCAAGAAATGGCAACACCACGTGGCTTCCAGTTGGAAAAGCAAAAATCAGAATTCCCAGGGGCTGTGGAGAGAGAAAAAGAGGGAATTTAGGGAGGGAAAAAAGGGATTTTTATAGTTTTAGTGAAGTTTTTGGTAAAAAAAAATCATTTTATTAAGTTTGAAAAATTTTTGGAAAAAACACGTTTAAAAATGATGATTTTTAGGTTAAAATTTAATTAAATTTAGTGCAATTGAAATGGAATTGAAATTGAAATTTAGCATTTTATTTGATTAGATTTTTATTAAATTTAATGTAAAAAAAAAAAAAATCCAAAAAAATTTTAAAAAGTGTGGCTGGAAATTGCTTCATTAATTTTTAAAATTTTTTAGAAATACATATTTAAAAGACTACATTTTTTTAAAATTGAAATTTAATAAAATTTAGTAAAATTTAAATTTAATTTTAATTTAATAAAATTGAAATAGAATTTAAATTGAAATTTAAAATTTTATTCGATTAGATTTTAATTAAATTTAATGTGAAAACAAAAAAAAATTTAAAAAGAAATTTTTTAAAATTTAAATACTTTGACCATTTAGCATTTTTTCAATATTTTTTTTAATGAAGTTTTACCATTTTGTATTTTCAATAAATTTTTTTTAAACTTTATTAAAAGTTTGACCATTTTGGCAAAAAAGAGTAGCTGGAAATGACTTTATTAATTTAAAAAAATGTTTAGAAAAACATATTTAAAAGATTACATTTTTTAAAAATTGAAATTTAATAAAATTTAATAAAATTTAAATTGAATTTTAATTTAATAAAATTTAAATGGAATTTAAATTGAAATTCAAAATTTTATTCGACTAAATTTTAATTAATTTAAAACCTAAATAAAATTTAAAAATAAATACTTTAAAAAAATATACTTTGACCATTTAGCATTTTTTCAATATTTCTTAATGAAATTTTACCATTTTGTATTTTCAATAAATTTTTTTTAAACTTCATTAAAAGTTTGACCATTTAGCACTTTTAATAATTAAAAAAAAAAAATTTCACCATTTAGCATTTTAAGAATTTTAAAATGTTTTTCAATAGAATTAAACTATTTAACATTTGGAATTATTTTTGGAACAAATTTTAATTGTTTGACCATTTAGCATTTTTAACATTTTTTAACTTTATTCAAAGTTTAACCATTTAGCACTTTTAATATTTACCAAAAAAAAAAAAAAAAAGGAATAATTTTTTAAACAAATTTTAACCATTCCACCATTTTGCATTTTGAATATTTAGGAAAAAGAAATCAATAACATTTCTGCATTTTGCATTTTAAAATTTTTCACATTAAAAATTTTTAATTGTTTGAGCATTCAGCATTTTTAACATTTCTTAACTTTTTTCAAAGTTTAACCATTTAACACTTCTAAATATTAAAAAAAAAAATTTGAATGATTTTTAAAACAAATATTAACCATTTGAACATTCTACATTTTGAATATTTAGAAAAAAAAAAAGGATAAAATTTCGGCATTTCGCACTTTTAACGACATCTTCAAAATGTTAAAAAAAAAATCAAAAAAATTTTTAAAAAATTCAAAAAATGTCAAAAAAATTCAAAAGTAAAAAAAATTTTAAAAATTTAAAAAATTCAAAAAAAAAATTTTAAATTTTAAATTTAAAAAAAAAAACAAAAAAATGCAAAATATTTTTAAAAATTTCAAAAGAAAATTTTGAAATTTTAAAAAATAAAAAAATTTTTAAAAGTATTCAAAAAAGGTTTAAAAATTTTCAAAAAAATTTTAAAAAATTTAAAAAATTCAAAAGAAAATTGAAAAATTATAAAAAATAAAAAAAAATTTTAAAAATATTAAAAAAAGTTAAAAAAAAAAATTTTAAAAATAAAAAAATTCAAAGAATCTCCCCAAAATTTCAAAAAAATTAAAAAAATTAAAAAAACCCTAAAAAAATTCAAAAAGATGTCAAGAAACTTTCATAAAAATTTTTAAAATTTTAAAACATTTTTTAAAATTAAATAAAATTTCAAAAAATCTCCAAAAAATTACAAAAAAAATTACAAAAAAAATTTTAAAAAATTTAAAAAATTTTTAAAAAATCAGAGATTTCTTCATTAATTAATTTAATCAGTGTGGGATGGAACTGGGAGCTCACCGTCACTCCTGCTGCTCCTCGTTGCTGGCGCTGGGCGTCCTGCTGCGGATCTGACTGCGCAGCTGCTCGATCAGCTCGGGGTTCTGCTGCTGCATCTGCTGCGCGAACTGCTGACCCCCTGCGGGGACACCATGGGGACATGGGGACATTGGGGACAGGGGTTCTGCTGCTGCATCTGCTGCGCGAACTGCTGACCCCTGCGGGACACCATGGGGACATGGGGACATTGGGGACAGTGTGACACCAGGGACAGGGGTTCTGCTGCTGCATCTGCTGCGCGAACTGCTGACCCCTGGGGGGACATGGGGACAGTGTGACATTGGGGACAGTGTGACATTGGGGACAGGGGATCAGCTCGGGGTTCTGCTGCTGCATCTGCTGCGCGAACTGCTGACCCCTGGGGGGACATGGGGACATGGGGACAGTGTGACATTGGGGACAGTGTGACATTGGGGACAGGGGATCAGCTCGGGGTTCTGCTGCTGCATCTGCTGCGCGAACTGCTGACCCCTGCGGGACACCATGGGGACAGTGTGACATTGGGGACAGTGTGACACCAGGGACAGGGGTTCTGCTGCTGCATCTGCTGCGCGAACTGCTGACCCCTGGGGGGACATGGGGACAGTGTGACATTGGGGACAGTGTGACATTGGGGACAGGGGATCAGCTCGGGGTTCTGCTGCTGCATCTGCTGCGCGAACTGCTGACCCCCTGCGGGACACCATGGGGACAGTGTGACATTGGGGACAGTGTGACACCAGGGACAGGGGTTCTGCTGCTGCATCTGCTGCGCGAACTGCTGACCCCTGGGGGGACATGGGGACAGTGTGACATTGGGGACAGTGTGACATTGGGGACAGGGGATCAGCTCGGGGTTCTGCTGCTGCATCTGCTGCGCAAACTGCTGACCCCTGGGGGGACATGGGGACATGGGGACAGTGTGACATTGGGGACAGTGTGACATTGGGGACAGGGGATCAGCTCGGGGTTCTGCTGCTGCATCTGCTGCGCGAACTGCTGACCCCTGGGGGACACGGGGACATGGGGACAGTGTGACATTGGGGACAGTGTGACACCAGGGACAGGGGTTCTGCTGCTGCATCTGCTGCGCGAACTGCTGACCCCTGGGGGACACGGGGACATGGGGACAGTGTGACACCGGGGACAGTGTGACATTGGGGACAGTGTGACATTGGGGACATTGGGGACAGGGGTTCTGCTGCTGCATCTGCTGCGCGAACTGCTGACCCCTGGGGGACACGGGGACATGGGGACAGTGTGACACCGGGGACAGTGTGACATTGGGGACAGTGTGACATTGGGGACATTGGGGACAGGGGTTCTGCTGCTGCATCTGCTGCGCGAACTGCTGACCCCTGCAGGGACACGGGGACATGGGGACAGTGTGACACTGGGGACAGGGACAGCATGGGGACAGGGGATCAGCAGGGACAGTGGAACAATGGGGACAGGGGACAGTGTGACACCAGGGACAGGGGACAGTGGGACATCAGGGACAGCATAGGGACAGTGTGACACTGGGGACAGGGGACAGTGTGACACCAGGGACAGGGGACAGTGTGACACTGGGGACAGTGTGACACCAGGGACAGGGGACAGCCATGGGGACAGGGGACAGCGGGGACAGCGGGGACAGCGTGGGGACAGAGTGACACCGGGGACAGCCACAGGGACAGGGGACACTGTTACAACAGGGACAGGCAAGGTGACACTGGGGACAGGGTGACACAGGGAACACAGGGACAAGTGACACTGGTGACACTGCATGGCGATGCTGGTGACACAGGAGATACTGGCCAGGGGACACTGGTGACACAGAGGACAGCGCAGGGGACGAGGAACACTGGTGACACGGGACAGGGGACACAGGGGACACTGGGGACTCTGGTGACAGCCAGAGCTCTCCCCCCCCAGGGCTGGGGACACTCCACATGGCAATGTCACAGCTCTGCTCCCACAGAGCCCAGTGTCACCTGAGGGCCACAACTTCCCCACCCTGGGACATTCCTGGATCCAGGATTGTCCCCATGACTGTCCCCATGACTGTCCCCATGACTGTCCCCAAGGATTGTCCCCATACTGTCCCAAGGACTGTCTCCCTGGATCCAGGACTGTCCCCACACTGTCCCCATCCTGTCCCCACACTGTCCCCAAGGACTGTCCCCAGGATTGTCCCTCTGGATTCAGGACTGTCCCCACCCCTGTCCCCAAAGGATTATTCCCACACTGTCCCCAGGATTGTCCCAAGGACTGTCCCCATACTATCCCCAGGATTGTCCCCCTGGATCCAGGACTGTCCCCAGAACTGTCCCCGCACTGTCCCACACTGTCCCCAGTGATTGTCCCCATTACTGTCCCCAGAATTGTCCCCAAAGATTGTCCCCCTGGATCCAGGATTGTCCCCACACTGTCCCCATGCTGTCCCCAGAACTGTCCCCACACTGTCCCCATGATTGTCCCCATATTGTCCCCATGCTGTCCCCATAACTGCCCCCACACTGTCCCCAGTGATTGTCCCTATACTGTCCCCAGAATTGTCCCCAAAGCTTGTCCCCCTAGATCCAGGATTGTCCCCACAGTGTCCCCATGCTGTCCCCAGGATTGTCCCAAGGATTGTCCCAAGGACTGTCCCCATACTATCCCCAGGATTGTCCCCCTGGATCCAGGACTGTCCCCACAGTGTCCCCACACTGTCCCCAAGGATTATCCCCACGCTCTCCCCACAGTCCCCACGCTGTCCCCACACTGTTCCCATAACTGTCCCACACTGTCCCCACACTGTCCCCAGAACTGCCCCCATATTGTCCCCAGGGCTGTCCCCACACTGTCCCCAGGATTGTCCCCATGACTGTCCCCCTGGATCCAGGACTGTCCCCACACTGCCCCACAGTGTCCCACACTGTCCCCATAGTGTCCCAAGGATTGTCCCCATATTGTCCCCACACTGTCCCCAAGGATTGTCCCCAGGGCTGTCCCTACAGTATCCCCACCCTGTCCCCTCCCTGTCCCCGCTGTCCCTTTTCTGTCCCCACCCTGTACCCACATTGTCCTCTCTGTCCCCATAACTGTCCCCAGGACTGTCCCCATAGTGTCCCAATGCTGTCCCCACACTGTCCCCAAGGACTGTCCCCAGAACTGCCCCCACACTGTCCCTGCTGTCCCCATAGTGTCCCCACACTGTCCCCACACTGTCCCCAGGATTGTCCCCCTGGATCCACACTGTCCCCACCCTGTCCCCACATTGTCCCCTCTCTGTCCCCTCACTGTTCCCACACTTTCCCCTCTGTCCCCAAGGACTGTCCCCTCTCTGTCCCCTCTCTGTCCCCAAGGACTGTCCCCTCTGTCCCCGCTGTCCCTCACTCACGCCTGGATCAGGCTGGCCAGGTCGTTGCTGGCAGGGCTGCTCCCTGCTGCCCCCATGGCGTTGTGACCTCCGGAGATCATCCCCGACATCCTGAGGGGACAGAAAACAGCCGGAAAATCCCTAAAAATCCTGGAAAATCCCGGAAATCCCGGAAAATCCCTAAACATTCCAAAAAATCCCTGAAAAATCCTGGAAAATAAAAAAAAATCCTGAAAAATCCCTAAAATCCCAGAAAATCCTGAAAATCCCTAAAAATCCTGAAAAAACCCAAAAATCCTGGAAAATCCTGGAAATCCCAAAAAATCCAAAAAAATCCCGAAAAATCCTGAAAAATCCCCAAAATCCCGGAAAATCCTGGAAAATCAAAAAAAATCCCTAAAATCCTGAAAAATCCTGAAAAATCCCAGAAAATCCTGAAAAATCCCTAAAATCGCTAAAATCCCTGAAAAATCCCAGAAAATCCTGAAAAATCCCTAAAATCCCTAAACATCCCAAAAAATCCCAAAAAATCATGAAAAATCCCTAAAATCACGAAAAATTCCTAAAATCCCTAAACATCCTGAAAAATCCCTGAAAAATCCTGGAAAATCAAAAAAATCCCAAAAAATCCCTAAAATCCCTAAACATCCCAAAAAATCCCAAAAAATCATGAAAATCCCGAAAATCCCGAAAAAACTCTAAAATCAAAAAAAATCCCTAAAATCCTGAAAAAGCCTGAAAAATCCCTAAAATCCCGAAAAATCCTGAAAATTCCTGAAAACTCCCAAAAAAGCCCTAAATATCCCAAAAAATCGCAAAAATCCTGAAAAATCCTGAAAAATCCCTAAAATCCCGAAAAACCCGAAAAATCCCTAAAATCCCTGAAAAATCCTGAAAAATCTCTAAAATCCCTGAAAAATCCTGAAAACCCCGAAAAATCCCTAAAATCCCTAAAAATCCTGAAAAATCCCAAAAATCCCGAAAAATCCTGAAAATTCCTGAAAACTCCCCAAAAAGCCCTAAATATCCCGAAAAATCGCAAAAATCCCGAAAAATCCCTAAAATCCCTGAAAAATCCCGAAAAACCCTGAAAAAAACCCCAAAATCCCTAAAATCCTGAAAAATCCCAAAAAATCCCGAAAAATCCTGAAAAACCCCAAAAAAACCCCAAAAATCCCAAAAAATCCTGAAAAATCCCAAAAAGTAATGAAAATCCCTAAAATCCTGAAAATCCCTAAAATCCCTGAACATCCCAAAAATCCCAAAAATCTCTAAAAATTCGAAAAATCCCTAAAATCCTTAAACATCCCAAAAATCTCTAAAAATCCTGAAAAACCCTGAAAAATCTCAAAAAATCTTGAAAAATCCCAAAAAAATCCCCAAAAAATCCCGAGTTTCCCACCTGGGAATTGCAGCAACTTCCCTTCCCAGGGATTTGGGAATTCCCTAATTTTCCTAATTAATGAGAAAAATCCATTTGCTGATCAATATTATCAATTAATCCTCACAAGCTGCAGAGGAATGGGAATATTTCCCTTCGACAACATTAAAAATTGACAATATTCAAAATTTTGACAATATTCAAAATTGACAATATTAAAAATTCTGACAATATTAAAAATTTTGACAATATTCAAAATTTTGACAATATTCAAAATTTTGCATTTTGAATATTTAGGAAAAAAAATCTATAAAATGTCAGTGTTTCGCATGTCTAACAGATTTTTAAATATTCCTAAATATTTTTAAAATACTTAAAATATTCTTAAAAATATTTAAATTTTAAAATGTTTAAAATATTCTTAAATGTTTAAAAATATTTTAAAATATTTTTAAATAGTTTGACCATTTTGCTCTTAATAAAGTTTCACCATTTAGCACTTTAAAAATGTTTTTAAAATTTTAATACTTTCACCACTTAGCATTTTTAATATTCCTTAACTCTTAATAAAGTTTGACCATTTAGCACTTTTAATAATTAGAAAAAAAAAATTAACAGTTTCACCATTCAGCATTTTAATAATTTAAAAATATTTTTTCACATTTGGAATCATTTTTTGGAGCGAATTTTAACGGTTTGACCATTTCACATTTTGAATATTTAGGGAGAAAAAAATATAAAATTTTGGCATTTTGCATTTCTAATGAATTTTTTTTAATTTTAAATATTTTTAAAAATTATTTAATAATTTTAATATTATTTAATTTTTACATTTAATATTATTTAATAATTTTTTTAATTTTAGAATTTTTTTACCATTTACCATTTTTAATATTTCTTAACTCTGAGTACAGTTTAACCATGGAGCACTTTTAATTATTTTACTTTTTTAAAAATTATTTTATTTTTTTAATTTAATAATTTATTACTAATTTAATAATTTAAAATATCATTTTTTGAATATCTTAATAGTTTGACCATTCAGCATTTTGAACATTTCTTAACTTTATTAAAAATTTAACCATTTAGCACTTCTAATATTAAAAAATAAAAATGTTGGAATAATTTTTAAAGCAAATTTTCATGGTTTGACCATTAAAATATTAAACATTAAATATTAAATATTCCCAGAGATGGAGCTGGAAAATCCCAAAAATCCCAAAAATTCCCAAAAATCTGAGCAGCAAATCCAATTCCAGAGCCTTCTGGATTTCTCCATTTCCTCACAAATATTCCAAATTAATCCTCACAACCTGCAGGGTGAGAAATGGGAATTTTCCCCAATATTCCAACCCAGGTGGAGCTGGAAAATCCAAAAAAATTCCCAAAAAATTCCCAAAAAACTGAGCAGCAAAGCCAATTGCAGGGCTGTGCTCCAACCCACCTCCCCCTGGGATAATTTTATTAAAATTTATTTATTACAAAAATCCCCAAAGCACCCCAAATTCCCATTCCCAGCCCGAATTCCATGTTTTTCCCAGGAGAATTCCAGGAGGGAAGGAAGGAGGATGAGACTCACAGCTGCTGGACTTGGGGGTTGTTCATCAGGTTGGATGCCTGTTGGGAATTTGAACATCCCCAGGTGAGCCGGAATCCCATCCATCCCGAAATCCCGAAATCCCGAAATCCCGAAATCCCAAAATCCCGAAATTCCATCCATCCCGAAATCCCGAAATCCCGAAATTCCATCCATCCCGAAATCCCAAAATCCCGAAATTCCAAAATCCCGAAATTCCATCCATCCTGAAATCCCAAAATCGCAAAATCCCATCCATCCCGAAATCCCAAAATCCCGAAATCCCAAAATCCCGAAATCCCGAAATCCCGAAATTCCATCCATCCCAAAATCCCAAAATCCCAAAATTCCAAAATCCCGAAATTCCATCCATCCCGAAATCCCAAAATCCCGAAATTCCAAAATCCCAAAATTCCATCCATCCCGAAATCCCAAAATCCCGAAATCCCAAAATCCCGAAATTCCATCCATCCTGAAATCCCAAAATCCCAAAATCCCGAAATTCCAAAATCCCGAAATTCCATCCATCCTGAAATCCCAAAATCCCAAAATCCCATCCATCCCGAAATCCCAAAATCCCGAAATCCCGAAATCCCATCCATCCTGAAATCCCAAAATCCCGAAATTCCATCCATCCCGAAATCCCAAAATCCCGAAATCCCGAAATCCCAAAATTCCAAAATCCCGAAATCCCAAAATCCCGAAATTCCATCTATGCCAGAATCCCATCCATCCCGAAATCCCAAAATCCCGAAATCCCGAAATTCCAAAATCCCGAAATTCCATCTATGCCAGAATCCCATCCATCCCGAAATCCCAAAATCCCGAAATTCAAAAATTCCATCTATCCCAAAATCCCGAAATTCCATCTATGCCAGAATTCCATCCATCCCGAAATCCCAACTTTCCAAAAATTCCATTTATCCCGAAATCCCAACTATCCCGAAATTCCATCCATCCCAAAATTCCTCCTTCACACGAAGAACTCCATCCCAAAATTCCATCCATCCCAAAATTCCATTTATCCCGAAATTCATCTATCCTGAAATTCCATCCATCCCAAAATCCCATCTATCCCGAAATCCCATCTATGTCAAAATTCCATCTATCCCAAAATCCCATTCTCACACAGGGAGGAATTCCATCCATCCCAAAATTCCATTTATCCCGAAATCCCATCCATCCCGAAATCCCATCGATCCCAAAATTCCACTCCTGCACAGGGAGGAACTCCATCCCAGAATCCCATCCATCCCAAAATCCCAACTATCCCAAAATTCCATCTATGCCAAAATCCCATCCATCCCGAAATCCTAACTAACCAAAATCTCATCTATCCCAAAATCCCATCCATCCCAAAATCCCATCTATGCCGAAATTCCATCCATCCCAAAATTCCAGCCTCACACAGAGTGGAATTCCATCCCAAAATCCCAAAATTCCAGCCTCCCACTGGGAGGAATTCCTTCCAAAAATCCCATCTATCCCAAAATCCCATCCATCCCAAAATCCCATCCATCACAAAATCCCATCTATCCCAAAATTCCACTCCTGCACAGGGAGGAACTGCATCCCAAAATCCCAACTATCCCAAAATTCCATTTATCCCAAAATCCCATTCATCCCGAAATCCCAACTAACCAAAATCCCATCCATCCCGAAATTCCATCTATCCCAAAATCCCATCCATCCCAAGATCCCACTCTTGCACAGGGAGGAATTCCAGCCATCCCAAAATCTCATTTTTCCCGAAATCCCATCTATCCCAAAATCCCATCTATCCCAAAGTTCCACCCTTGCACAGGGAGAAATTCCATCCCAAAAATCCCATCCATCCCAAAATCCCAACTATCCCAAAATCCCACTCTTGCACAGAGAGGAATTCGTTCCCAATATCCCATCCATCCCGAAATTCCATCCATCCCAAAATTCCATCCATCCCAAAATCCCACCTATCCCAAAATCCCACTCTTGCACAGAGAGGAATTCCTTCCCAATATCCCATCCATCCCGAAATTCCATCCATCCCAAAATTCCTCCTTCCCACAGGGAGGAATTCCATCCCAAAATCCCATCTATCTCAAAATCCCAACTATCCTGAAATTCCATCCCAAAATCCCATAATCCCGAAATCCCACTCTTGCACAGGGAGGAATTCCTTCCCAAAATTCCATTCTCACACAGGGAGGAATCCCACCCATCCCAAAATCCCATTTATCCCAAAATTCCACTCCTGCACAGGGAGGAACTCCATCCCAGAATCCCATCCATCCCAAAATCCCAACTATCCCAAAATTCCATCTATGCCAAAATCCCATCCATCCCGAAATCCCATTGATCCCAAAATCCCAACTAACCAAAATCTCATCTATCCCAAAATCCCAACTATCCCAAAATTCCATCCATCTCAAAATTCCATCCATCCCAAAATTCAATCCATCCCAAAATCCCAACTAACCAAAATCCCATCCATCCCAATATCCCATCCATCCCAAAATTCCATCCATCCCAAAATCCCAACTATCCCAAAATCCCGTCTATCCCAAAATCCCATCCATCCCAAAATCCCAACTAACCAAAATCCCATCCATCCCAAAATCCCATCCATCCCAAAATTCCATCCATCCCAAAATCCCAACTATCCCAAAATTCCACCTATCCCAAAATCCCGTCTATCCCAACATCCCATCCATCCCAAAATTCCATTCTCACACAGGGAGGAATTCCTTCCCAAAATCCCATCCATCCCAAAATCCCACTCCTGCACAGGGAGGAATTCCATCCATCCCAAAATTCCATTTATCCCAAAATCCCAACTAACCAAAATCCCATCCATCCCAAAATCCCATTTATCCCAAAATCCCATCCATCCCAAAATCCCATTTATCCCAAAATCCCATCCATCCCAAAATCCCATTTATCCCAAAATCCCATCCATCCCAAAATCCCATTTATCCCAAAATTCCATCCATCCCAAAATCCCCAGCTGACCCAGCAGTTCCAGATTTGCTTCCATTCAACCCCAAAAGGCAGGAAAATTTGGAAATCCAGGAAAAAAGGATAAAAATGGGAAAAAAAACCAAAACCCCAAAGGAGAACAAACCCAATCCTGGGGTAAATCCTTGGATTTGAGCAGCAGCAAATCCCAAAGAGCTCCAGGGGTTGGGAAATTTGGGAAAATCATTGGGAAAACTGGGAAAATCCCATGGGAATTACCATGCTCATGAAGCCGGGGTTGTTCAGCAATCCCGCCAGGTCGAATCCGCCGGGGCCGCCGGTCTGCGGGGGAGATATCCCGAAATCCCATCCCAAATCCCAAATCCCATCCCGAAATCCCATCCCAAATCCCAAATCCCATCCCAAAATCCCATCCAAAATCCCAAATCCCATCCCAAAATTCCATCCCAAAATCCCCAAATTCCATCCCAAAATCCCAAATTCCATCCCAAAATCCTGAAATTCCATCCCAAAATCCCAAATCCCATCCCGAAATTCCATCCAAAATCCCAAATCCCATCCCCAAATCCCATCCAAAATCCCAAATCCCATCCCGAAATTCCATCCAAAATCCCAAATCCCATCCCGAAATTCCATCCCAAAATCCCCAAAATTCCATCCTGAAATTCCATCCAAAATCCCCAAAATTCCATTCCAAATTCCCAAAATTCCATCCCAAAATCCCAAATCCCATCCCGAAATTCCACTCAAAATCCCAAATTCCATCCCGAAATTCCATCCAAAATCCCAAATTCCATCCCGAAATTCCCAAAATTCCATCCCAAAATCCCCAAAATTCCATCCCAAAATTCCATCCCAAAATCCCCAAAATTCCATTCCAAATTCCCAAAACTCCATCCCAAAATCCCGAAATCCCATCCCCAAATTCCATCCCAAAATCCCCAAATTCCATCCCAAAATTCCATCCCAAAATTCCATCCCAAAATTCCCAAATCCCATCCCAAAATCCCAAAATTCCATCCCAAAATCCCAAAATTCCATCCCAAAATTCCCAAAATTCCATCCCAAAACCCCCAAATTCCATCCCAAAATTCCCAAAATTCCATCCCAAAATCCCCAAATCCCAAATCCCATCAAAATCCCCAAATTCCATCCCGAAATCCCCGAAATCCCATCCCAAAATCCCCAAATTCCATCCCAAAATCCCCAAATTCCATCCCAAAATCCCAAAATCCCCAAATTCCATCCCAAAATCCCCAAATTCCTCCCTCACACAGGGAGGAATTCCCTCCCAAAATCCCATCTATTCCTGCCTGGAATATTCCTTCCTGGAATTCCTTCCAGTGCAGCCAGACTGGGAAACCTCCAAATTTTTTCCCAAAAAAACCAACTTTTCCATCAAAAACCACCTCAGGTGTTGCTCAAACACCACAGGGAAAAGCAAAAAATCTGGATTTTGGAGAAATTCCGACAATTCCTGTTCCAAAATCCTCACCAGGCTCTTCCTCCAGCTCCTCCCAACCTTCCCAAAATTTTTTGGGAAGAGGAGAAATTTTCCTCTCTGGAATTCCCTGCAACGTTCCCATCAGGATCCTCCAGCCCCAATTTCCATTTTTAACAGCTTCCCAGCCAAAAAAAATCCCATTTTTCACCCCAAAAAGCTCCCAAATTCCGTGATTTACTGGGCTGGGAGTTTCCTTCATTTTCTGCTCGGCGATTTTCAGGTTGGATTTGTAGGTTTCGTTATCCGGATCCAACTCCAGAGCTTTTTTGTAGTAAACCACAGCTTCGGGGTGCTTGTTCAAACTGGACAGAGCCAAGCTGGGAAGGAAATAAAATAAAATAAAAATCAAATTTATTAGATTTTTCATAGGAAATAAAAATCAAATTTATTAGACTTTTCGTAGGAAATAAAAATCAAATTTATTAGAAATAAATAGCAAATTTATTAGAAATAAAAATCAAATTTATTAGATTTTTTGTAGTAAACCACAGCTTCGGGGTGCTTGTTCAAACTGGACAGAGCCAAGCTGGGAAGGAAATAAAATAAAAATCAAATTTATTAGAAATAAAAATCAAATTTATTCGCTTTTTCGTAGGAAATAAATAGCAAATTTATTAGAAATAAAAATCAAATTTATTAGAAATAAAAATTAAATTTAATCAATTTTTTGTAGGAGAAAAAATCCAATTTATTAGACTTTTCGTAGGAAAAAAAAATCCAATTTATTAGACTTTTCGTAGGAAAAAAAAATCCAATTTATTAGACTTTTCGTAGGAAAAAAAAAAATTTATTAGACTTTTCATAGGAAAAAAAATAAAATTTATTAGAAATAAAAATCAAATTTATTAGATTTTTTTGTAGTAAACCACAGCTTCTGGGTGCTTGTTCAAACTGGACAGAGCCAAGCTGGAAATAAAATAAAATCAAATTTATTAGAAATAAAAATCAAATTTATTAGACTTTTCGTAGGAAAAAAAATCAAATTTCTTAGAAATAAAAAGCAAATTTATTAGACATAAAAATCAAATTTATTAGATTTTTTGTAGTAAACCACAGCTTCAGGGTGCTTGTTCAAACTGGACAGAGCCAAGCTGGGAAGGAAATAAAAATCAAATTTATTAGAAATAAAAATCAAATTTATTAGAAATAAAAATCAAATTTATTAGATTTTTCGTAGAAAAAAAAATCAAATTTATTAGACTTTTCGTAGGAAATAAATAGCAAATTTATTAGAAATAAAAATTAAATTTAATCAATTTTTTGTAGGAAAAAAATCAAATTTATTAGACTTTTCGTAGGAAAAAAAAATCAAATTTATTAGGTATTTTTTGTAGTAAACCACAGCTTCAGGGTGCTTGTTCAAACTGGACAGAGCCAAGCTGGGAAGGAAATAAAAATCAAATTTATTCGATTTTTCGTAGGAAATAAAAATCAAATTTATTAGATTTTTTGTAGTAAACCACAGCTTCAGGGTGCTTGTTCAAACTGGACAGAGACAAGCTGGGAAGGAAATAAAAATCAAATTTATTAGAAATAAAAATCAAATTTATTAGACTTCTCGTAGGAAAAAAAATCAAATTTCTTAGAAATAAAAAGCAAATTTATTAGACATAAAAATCAAATTTATTAGATTTTTTGTAGTAAACCACAGCTTCGGGGTGCTTGTTCAAACTGGACAGAGCCAAGCTGGGAAGGAAATAAAAATCAAATTTATTAGAAATAAAAATCAAATTTATTAGAAATAAAAATCAAATTTATTAGATTTTTCGTAGAAAAAAAAATCAAATTTATTAGACTTTTCAGTAGGAAATAAAAATCAAATTTATTAGAAATAAAAATCAAATTTATTAGATTTTTCGTAGGAAAAAAAAATCAAATTTATTAGACTTTTCGTAGGAAATAAAAATCAAATTTATTAGAAATAAAAATCAAATTTATTCGACTTTTCGTAGGAAAAAAAATCAAATTTATTCGACTTTTCGTAGGGAAATAAAAATCAAATTTATTAGAAATAAAAATCAAATTTATTAGACTTTTCGTAGGAAATAAAAATCAAATTTATTAGAAATAAAAATCAAATTTATTAGAAATAAAAATCAAATTTATTAGACTTTTCGTAGGAAATAAAAATCAAATTTATTAGACTTTTCGTAGGAAATAAAAATCAAATGTATTAGACTTTTCGTAGGAAATAAAAATCAAATGTATTAGACTTTTCGTAGGAAAAAAAATCAAATTTATTAGAAATAAAAATCAAAATTTATTAGACTTTTCGTAGGAAAAAACCCCCAAATTTATTAGATTTTTTGTAGGAAATAAAAGTCAAATTAATTAGATTTTTTGGTAGAAAATAAAAATCAAATTTATTCGATTTTTTGTAGGAAATAAAAATCAAATTTATTAGATTATTTGTAAGAAATAAAAACCAAATTTATTAAATATTTCAGGTTTTTCAATCCCTTTTTTAACCCGATTCGTGTCCCACCAACTCTTGAAAATTGAGAAATCTGATTTTTTCTCCACCCCAGAAAGATCAAACACCAGGAATTTTTTCCCGCTGCTGAAATCCCCATTCCGGGTTTCCAGGGGTTCAGAATTCCAGGAAAAGCTGGAATAAAATCCCCATTCCGGGTTTTTCAGGAATAAAATCCCCATTCAGGTTTTTAGGGATGCAGAATTCCAGGAAAAGCTGGAATAAAATCCCCATTCCAGGTTTTCCAGGGATGCAGAATTCCAGGAAAAGCTGGAATAAAATCCCCATCCGGGTTTTTCAGGAATAAAATCCCCATTCCGGGTTTTCAGGGATGCAGAATTCCAGGAAAAAGCTGGAATAAAATCCCCATCCGGGTTTTTCAGGAATAAAATCCCCATTCCGGGTTTTTCAGGAATAAAATCCCCATTCCGGGTTTCCAGGGATGCAGAATTCCAGGGAAAAGCTGGAATAAAATACCCATCCGGATTTTTCAGGAATAAAATCCCCATTCCAGGTTTTCCAGGGATGCAGAATTCCAGGAAAAACCTGGAATAAAATCCCCATCCGGGTTTTTCAGGGATGCAGAATTCCAGGAAAAGCTGGAATAAAACCCCCATTCTGGGTTTTTCAGGGATGCAGAATTCCAGGAAAAGCTGGAATAAAACCCCCATTCCGGGGTGTTCAGGGATGCAGAATTCCAGGAAAAAGCAGGAATAAAATCCCCATTCCTGGTTTCCAGGGATGCAGCATTCCAGGAAAAGCTGGAATAAAATCCCCATTCCGGGTTTTTCAGGAATAAAATCTCCATGCAGGTTTTTCAGGGATTCAGAATTCCAGGGAAAAGCTGGAATAAAATCCCCATTCCGGGTTTCCAGGGATGCAGAATTCCAGGAAAAGCTGGAATAAAACCCCCATTCGGGTTTTCCAGGGATGCAGAATTCCAGGAAAAGCTGGAATAAAATCCCCATTCCGGGTTTTCCAGGGATGCAGAATTCCAGGAAAAGCTGGAATAAAACCCCCATTCCGGGTTTTTCAGGAATAAAATCCCCATTCCTGGTTTCCAGGGATGCAGAATTCCAGGAAAAGCTGGAATAAAACCCCCATTCGGGTTTTCCAGGGATGCAGAATTCCAGGGAAAGCTGGAATAAAACCCCCCTGCAGGTTTCCAGGCTGCAGAATTCCAGGCAAAAGCAGGAATAACATCTCTCTCACCCCATCCTGCCGTAGGCTTTGCTGTAGCTCGGGTCGATGCCGATGGCGCGCTCGCAGTCCCGCACTGCCCCGGCGTAGTTCCCCAGCTTGCTGTAGGCTGCGGCTCTGGGGGACAACAGGGGAAATCAGGGGAAAACACAGGGGAAACGGGGAAAAAACAAACAGGGAAAAAAACATGGAAAAAAAAACAGGGAAAAAAAGGGAAGAAAAAAAGGGAAAAACGGGGAAAAGGGGAAAATGGGAAAAGGGGAGGGAAAAGGGGAAAAAAGGGGAAAAAGGGGAAAAAGGGGAAAAAGGGGAAAAAAGGGGAAAAAAGGGGAAAAAGGGAAAAAAGGGGAAAAAGGGAAAAAGGGAAAAAAGGGGAAAAAAGGGGAAAAAGGGGAAAAAAGGGGAAAAAAGGGGAAAAAGGGGAAAAAAGGGGAAAAAAGGGGAAAAAAGGGGAAAAAAGGGGAAAAAGGGGAAAAAAGGGGAAAAAAGGGGAAAAAAGGGGAAAAAAGGGGAAAAAAGGGGAAAAAGGGGAAAAAGGGGAAAAAAGGGGAAAAAAGGGGAAAAAGGGGAAAAAGGGGAAAAAAGGGGAAAAAAGGGGAAAAAGGGGAAAAAAGGGGAAAAAGGGGAAAAAAGGGGAAAAAGGGGAAAAAGGGGAAAAAGGGGAAAAAAGGGGAAAAAAGGGGAAAAAGGGGAAAAAGGGGAAAAAAGGGGAAAAAAGGGGAAAAAGGGGAAAAAGGGGAAAAAGGGAAAAAGGGGAAAAAGGGGAAAAAAGGGGAAAAAAGGGAAAAAAGGGGAAAAAGGGGAAAAAAGGGGGAAAAAAGGGGGAAAAAAGGGGGAAAAAAAGGGGGAAAAAAAGGGGGAAAAAAGGGGGAAAAAAAGGGGGAAAAAAGGGGGAAAAAAGGGGGAAAAAAAGGGGGAAAAAAAGGGGGAAAAAAAGGGGGAAAAAAGGGGGAAAAAGGAAAAAAACACACAGGGAAAAAACCAGGGAAAACAAACAAACAGGGAAAAAAAGGAAAAAAAATAGGGGAAAAAAGGGAAGAAAAAAGGGAAAAATGGGGAAAAGTGGAAAACGGGAAAAAGGGGAAGGAAAAGGGGAGGGAAAAGGGGGAAAAGGGGAAAAAAAGGGGAAAAAGGAAAAAAAAGGGAAAAAAAACCAGGGAAAAAAAAAGGGAAGAAAGGGGGAAAAAAAGGGAAAAAAAGGGAAAAAAATAAAAAGGGAAAAGGGGGAAAAGGGGGAAAAGGGGAAATCAGGGGGGAAATCAGGGGGAAATCAGGGGGAAATCAGGGGGAAATCAGGGGGAAATCAGGGGGAAATCAGGGGGAAAAGGGAAAAAAACCAAAAAGGGAAAAAAGGGAAAAAAGGGAAAAAGGGAAATATTATATATTACACGTTGTATTATATTACATATTATACTATATATATTATATTATATTATATATATTATATGTATTTTGTACATATATATTACACTTTATATTATATTGCATATTATATTACATACTTTATATAATATATATATTATACATATTTTGTACATATTATATATTACATGTTATATTATATTACACATCGCATTATATATTATATAAAATATATACTATATATATGATATGTATTTCGTACATACATATTATACGTTATATTACATATATATTACATCACATATATTATGTATATTTTGTACATATTATATATTATACATTACACTATATTACATATTATATATATTATATATTATATATAATATATATATTACACACTAAATTTCACTATATAATACTATATATACCATGTATTATCTTTTATATTATATTACATATAATCTATATTTACAATACTTTCTATAAAATTTATAATTTTAATTTTATTTAGATCCTATAAACTTTATTCCAGCCCCAGCTCTGTGTGGATCCTCATCCCAGGGAGGAACACACAGATCACTTCCCAGCTCTGAAAATTCCTCCAATTCCCCTCATCCCTCAATTCCTCAGCTCTGCCATCCATTTCCTCACCTTCCAAAGAGGGAAAAATTTAATTTTAAAGTTTTTTTTTTTTGCTCTTCCGTCCATTTCCCCATATTCCAAATAGGGAAAAACTTCATTTTAAAGTTTTTTTTTGCTCTTCCGTCCATTTCCTCACCTTCCAAAGAGGGAAAATTTTAATTTTAAAGTTTTTTTTTTGCTCTTCCATCCATTCCCTCACCTTCCAAATAGGAAAAAATTTAATTTTAAAGTTTTTTATTTGCTCTTCCGTCCATTTCCTCACCTTCCAAAGAGGGAAAAATTTAATTTTAAAGTTTTTTTTATGCTCTTCCGTCCATTTCCTCACCTTCCAAAGAGGGAAAAATTTAATTTTAAAGTTTTTTTTTTGCTCTTCCGTCCATTTCCTCACCTTCCAAAGAGGGAAAAATTTAATTTTAAAGTTTTTTTTTTGCTCTTCCGTCCATTTCCTCACCTTCCAAAGAGGAAAAAATTTAATTTTAAAGTTTTTTTTTGCTCTTCCGTCCATTTCCTCACCTTCCAAAGAGGAAAAAATTTAATTTTAAAGTTTTTTTTATGCTCTTCCGTCCATTTCCTCACCTTCCAAAGAGGGAAAAATTTAATTTTAAAGTTTATTTTTTGCTCTTCCGTCCATTTCCTCACCTTCCAAAGAGGAAAAAATTTAATTTTAAAGTTTTTTTTATGCTCTTCCGTCCATTTCCTCACCTTCCAAAGAGGGAAAAACTTAATTTTAAAGTTTATTTTTTGCTCTTCCGTCCATTTCCCCACATTCCAAACAGGGAAAAACTTCATTTTAAAGTTTTTTTTTTGCTCTTCCGTCCATTTCCTCACCTTCCAAACAGGGAAAATTTTAATTTTAAAGGTTTTTTTGCTAATCCATCCATTTCCCCACATTCCAAAGAGGGAAAAACTTCATTTAAAAGGTTTTTTTTGCTCTTCCATCCATTTCCCCACATTCCAAAGAGGGAAAAATTTAATTTCATCCACCAACTGACCAGGGAATTAAATCAAATTTAAATTCAGATTTTCTCCACCAGCCGCCCAGGGAATTAAATCAAATCAAAAATTCAGATTTTCTCCACCAACTCACCAGGGAATTAAATCAAATCAAAAATTCAGATTTTCTCCACCAACTCACCAGGGAATTAAATCAAATCAAAAATTCAGATTTTCTCCACCAACTCACCAGGGAATTAAATCAAATCAAAAATTCAGATTTTCTCCACCAACTCACCAGGGAATTAAATCAAATCAAAAATTCAGATTTTCTCCACCAACTCACCAGGGAATTAAATCAAATCAAAAATTCAGATTTTCTCCACCAACTCACCAGGGAATTAAATCAAATCAAAAATTCAGATTTTCTCCACCAACTCACCAGGGAATTAAATCAAATCAAAATTCAGATTTTATTCACCAACTGCCCAGGGAATCAAATCAAAAATTCAGATTTCATCCACCAACTCACCAGGGAATTAAATCAAATCAAAAATTCAGATTTCATCCACCAACTGCCCAGGGAATTAAATCAAATCAAAAATTCAGATTTCATCCACCAACTGCCCAGGGAATTAAATCAAATTAAAAATTCAGATTTTCTCCACCAACTCACCAGGGAATTAAATCAAACTAAAATTCAGATTTTATCCACCAACTGACCAGGGAATTAAATCAAATTAAAATTCAGATTTTATCCACCAACTGACCAGGGAATTAAATCAAATTAAAATTCAGATTTTATCCACCAACTGACCAGGGAATTAAATCAAATTAAAATTCAGATTTTATCCACCAACTGACCAGGGAATTAAATCAAATTAAAATTCAGATTTTATCCACCAACTGACCAGGGAATTAAATCAAAAATTCAGATTTTATCCACCAATCATGGAATTAAATCAAATTAAAAATTCAGATTTCATCCACCAACTGCCCAGGGAATTAAATCAAACTAATGTCACAAATCACCTTTAACCACACAGCGAGTGTCAAACCAATCTGGGAATTCCCAAAAATCACTAAAATTGGGATTTGGGGGATCTGGAGGTACCTGTTGCAGAAATAAACGGCGTTGGCTGGGTTGAGCTCGATGGCTTTGCCGTAGAATGACACTGCAGCCTCGAAGTTTTCTGCCTTCATCTGGTCGTTTCCTGCCAGGAAAAATGGGGGAAAATTAAAAATTGGGGATAAAATGAAGTGTCAGGGTTGGAGCCATGAAAATAAGAGAGGAAAGGGATTTTTAAAAATTTTTTTTCCCCCCAATTCGAAGCGTTCTCAGCTGCCAGAAAAATAAAAAATTCAAAATTCCCTCCCAATTCATTATCCAGCAGCTCCAGAGATCATTACCTTCAGTGACAAGGGAAATTGGGGAGAAAAATAAAAAATAAAAAATTCCAAAATTCCAAATTCAAAATAAAAAATTCACAATTCAAAATAAAAAATTCCAAAATTCCAAAATTCCCTCCCAATTCATTATCCAGCAGCTCCAGAGGTTGGTACCTTCAGTGACAAACAAGGAAAATTGGGGAGAAATAAAAAATTCCAAATTCAAAACTCCAAATTCCAAATAAAAAATTCCAAATAAAAAATTCCAAAATTCCAAATAAAAAATTCCTAAATTCCAAAATTCCCTCCCAATTCCCACCAAACCCTCCTCATCCAGCAGCTCCAGAGGTTGTCACCTTCAGTGACAAACAAGGAAAATTGGGGAGAAAAATAAAAATTAGGGATAAACCAAAGCATCAGGTTTGGATCCATGAAAATAGCAGAGGGAAGGGATTTTTTGGGGGTTTTTTTCCCCAATTCGAAGCATTCCCAGCTGCCAGAAAAATAAAAAATTCAAAATTCCCTCCCAATTCATCATCCAGCAGCTCCAGAGGTTGGTACCTTCAGTGACAAGGGAAACTGGGGAGAAAAATAAAAAATAAAAAATTCCAAAATTCCAAATTCCAAATTCAAAATAAAAAATTCACAATTCAAAATAAAAAATTCCAAAATTCCCTCCCAATTCATTATCCAGCAGCTCCAGAGGTTGGTACCTTCGGTAACAAACAAGGAAAATTGGGGAGAAATAAAAAATTCAAAATTCAAAATTCCAAATTCCAAATAAAAAATTCCAAATAAAAAATTCCAAAATTCAAAATAAAAAATTCCAAAATTCCAAAATTCCCTCCCAATTCCCACCAAACCCTCCTCATCCAGCAGCTCCAGAGGTTGTCACCTTCAGTAACAAACAAGGAAAATTGGGGAGAAAATAAAAATTAGGGATAAACCAAAGCATCAGGTTTGGATCCATGAAAATAGCAGAGGGAAGGGATTTTTTGGGGTTTTTTTTCCCCAATTCGAAGCATTCCCAGCTGCCAGAAAAATAAAAAATTCAAAATTCCCTCCCAATTCATTATCCAGCAGCTCCAGAGGTTGGTACCTTCAGTAACAAACAAGGAAAATTGGGGAGAAAAATAAAAAATAAAAAATTCCAAAATTCAAAATTAATTCAAAATTCAAAATAAAAAATTCAAAATTCAAAATAAAAAATTCCAAAATTCCAAAATTCCCTCCCAATTCACTATCCAGCAGCTCCAGAGGTTGGTACCTTCAGTAACAAACAAGGAAAATTGGGGAGAAATAAAAAATTCAAAATTCAAAATTCCAAATTCCAAATAAAAAATTCCAAATAAAAAATTCCAAAATTCCAAATAAAAAATTCCTAAATTCCAAAATTCCCTCCCAATTCCCACCAAACCCTCATTATCCAGCAGCTCCAGAGATTGGTACCTTCAGTGACAAACAAGGAAAATTGGGGAGAAAAATAAAAAATAAAAAATTCCAAATAAAAAATTCCAAATTCAAAATTCAAAATTCCAAATTCCAAAATTCCAAAATTCCCTCCCAATTCATTATCCAGCAGCTCCAGAGGTTGGTACCTTCAGCGACAAACAAGGGAAATTGGGGAGAAAAATAAAAAATAAAAAATTCCAAATTCAAAATTCCAAATAAAAAATTCCAAATAAAAAATTCCAAAATTCCAAATTTTTTCCCAATTCCCCCCAAACCCTCCATTACCTTCAGTCTTGAGCCTCTCAGCCTCAGCCACGTCCTCTTCCGAGGGGCTGCCCGGCTCCGAGCTCGTTCTGGAATGTTCCAGCTCCTTCCAGGGACAGGGAGAAACTCAGGTAAGGAATCCCACCTTTCCCAGCCTCCCCTCCCACGGGGAAAGAAAGGAAATATTCCAGGGAAAGGAAATATTCCAGGGGAAAGAAAGGAAATAAATATTCCAGGGGGAAGGAAATAAATATTCCAGGAAAAGGAAATATTCCAGGGGAAAGAAAGGAAATATTCTCCAGGGAAAAGGAAATATTCCAGGGGAAATCAAGGAAATATTCCAGGGAAAGGAAATATTCTCCAGGGGAAAGAAAGGAAATATTCTCCAGGGGAATCAAGGAAATATTCTCCAGGGGAAAATCAAGGAAATATTCCAGGGGAAAATCAAGGAAATATTCCAGGGGAAAATCAAGGAAATATTCCAGGGGAAAATCAAGGAAATATTCCAGGAGAAATCAAGGAAATATTCCAGGAGAAAGTGAATATTCCAGGGAAAGGAAATATTCCAGGGGAAATCAAGGAAATATTCCCAGAAAAGGAAATATTCCAGGGAAAGGAAATATTCAAGGGGAAATAAAGGAAATATTCCAGGGGGAAGAAAGGAAATATTCCAGGGGGAAGAAAGGAAATATTCCAGGGGAAAGAAAGGAAATATTCTCCAGGGAAAAGGAAATATTCCAGGGAAATAAAGGAAATATTCCAGGGAAAGGAAATATTCTCCAGGGGAAAGAAAGGAAATATTCTCCAGGGGAAAGAAAGGAAATATTCTCCAGGGGAAAGAAAGGAAATATTCTCCAGGGGAAAGAAAGGAAATATTCTCCAGGGGAAAGAAAGGAAATATTCTCCAGGGGAAAGAAAGGAAATATTCTCCAGGGGAAAATCAAGGAAATATTCCAGGGGAAAATCAAGGAAATATTCCAGGGGAAAATCAAGGAAATATTCCAGGGGAAATGAAATATTCCAGGAGAAATCAAGGAAATATTCCAGGAGAAAGTGAATATTCCAGGGAAAGGAAATATTCCAGGGAAAAGGAAATATTCCAGAGAAAAGGAAATATTCCAGGGAAAAGGAAATATTCCAGGGGAAAGAAAGGAAATATTCCAGGGGAAAGAAAGGAAATATTCCAGGGGAAAGAAAGGAAATATTCCAGGGGAAAAGGAAATATTCCAGGGGAAAAGGAAATATTCCAGGGGAAAAGGAAATATTCCAGGGGAAATAAAGGAAATATTCCCGGAAAAGGAAATATTCCAGGGAAATAAAGGAAATATTCCAGGGAAAAGAAAGGAAATATTCCAGGGAAAACAAAGGAAATATTCCAGGGAAAACAATGGAAATATTCCAGGGAAAGGAAATATTCCAGGGAAAAGGAAATATTCCAGGGGAAATCAAGGAAATATTCCGGGGGAAAGAAACTATTCCAGGGGAAATCAAGGAAATATTCCCAGAAAAGGAAATATTCCAGGGAAAAGGAAATATTCCAGGGAAAAGGAAATATTCTCCAGGGGAAAGGAAATATTCCAGGGGAAAGAAAGGAAATATTCCGGGGAAAAGAAAGGAAATATATTCCAGGCAAATAAAGGAAATATTCCAGGGGAAATGAAATATTCCAGGGGAAATCAAGGAAATATTCCAGGGGAAATCAAGGAAATATATTCCAGGGAAAGGAAATATATTCCAGGTAAATCAAGGAAATATTCCAGGGGAAATCAAGGAAATATTCCAGGGGAAAGGAAATATTCCGGGGGAAATCAAGGAAATATTCCGGGAAAAGGAAATATTCCAGGGAAAAGGAAATATTCCAGGGGAAATAAAGGAAATATTCCGGGGAAAGAAAGGAAATATTCCAGGGGAAAGAAAGGAAATATTCCAGGGGAAACAAAGGAAATATTCCAGGGAAAAGGAAATATTCCAGGGGAAAGAAAGGAAATATTCCAGGGAAAAGGAAGGAAATATTCCAGGGAAAAGGAAGGAAATATTCCAGGGAAAAGGAAGGAAATATTCCAGGGAAAGGAAATATTCCAGGGAAAGGAAATATTCCAGGGAAAGGAAATATATTCCAGGGAAATCAAGGAAATATTCCAGGGAAAAGAAAGGAAATATTCCAGGGAAAAGAAAGGAAATATTCCAGGGGAAAGGAAATATTCCAGGGGAAATAAAGGAAATATTCTGGGGAAATAAAGGAAATATTCCAGGAAAAAGAAATATTCCAGGGAAATCAAGGAAATATTCCAGGGAAAGGAAATATTCCAGGGGAAAGAAAGGAAATATTCCAGGGAAATCAAGGAAATATTCCGGGGGAAAGAAACTATTCCAGGGGAAATCAAGGAAATATTCCCAGAAAAGGAAATATTCCAGGGAAAAGGAAATATTCCAGGGAAAAGGAAATATTCTCCAGGGGAAAGGAAATATTCCAGGGGAAAGAAAGGAAATATTCCGGGGAAAAGAAAGGAAATATATTCCAGGCAAATAAAGGAAATATTCCAGGGGAAATCAAGGAAATATTCCAGGGGAAATCAAGGAAATATTCCAGGGGAAATCAAGGAAATATTCCAGGGAAAAGGAAATATTCCAGGGGAAATAAAGGAAATATTCCGGGGAAAGAAAGGAAATATTCCAGGGGAAAGAAAGGAAATATTCCAGGGAAAACAAAGGAAATATTCCAGGGAAAAGGAAATATTCCAGGGGAAAGAAAGGAAATATTCCAGGGAAAACAAAGGAAATATTCCAGGGAAAAGGAAGGAAATATTCCAGGGAAAAGGAAGGAAATATTCCAGGGAAAAGGAAGGAAATATTCCAGGGAAAAGGAAGGAAATATTCCAGGGAAAATCAAGGAAATATTCCAGGGAAAAGGAAATATTCCCAGAAAAGGAAATATTCCAGGGAAAATAAAGGAAATATTCCAGGGAAAATAAAGGAAATATTCCAGGGGAAAGGAAATATTCCCAGAAAAGGAAATATTCCAGGGGAAAGGAAATATTCTCCAGGGGAAATAAAGGAAATATTCCAGGGAAAAGAAAGGAAATATTCCAGGGAAAAGAAAGGAAATATTCCAGGGAAAGGAAATATTCTGGGAAAAGGAAATATTCCAGGGGAAATAAAGGAAATATTCCAGGGAAAAGGAAATATTCCAGGGGAAATAAAGGAAATATTCCAGGGAAAAGGAAATATTCCAGGGGAAATAAAGGAAATATTCCAGGGAAAAGGAAATATTCCGGGGGAAATAAAGGAAATTTTCCAGGAAAAGGAAAATCCTTCACTCACCTTCCCTGCCACAGCTTCAAATATTTCGGGAAGGGTTTGGGACAGAGCCAGGCTTTGGTCTTCCAGGGAAACCCCAAAGGCTGTTTCCAGGCACTGGATGGCCACTGAGGAGGGAAAACAGGGAATTGATCCAGAAATATTCGGAATATTCGGAAATATTCATGACAATCGGGGAGTTAATCCAGAAATATTCATAATATTCAGAAATATTCATAATATTCAGAAATATTCATAATATTCAGAAATATTCATAATAATCGGGAGTTAATCCAGAAATATTCATAATATTTAGAAATATTCATAATAATCGGGGAGTTAATCCAGAAATATTCATAATATTTAGAAATATTCATGATAATCGGGGAGTTAATCCAGAAATATTCATAATATTTAGAAATATTCATGATAATCGGGAGTTAATACAGAAATATTCATAATATTTAGAAATAATAATATTCAGAAATATTCATAATATTCAGAAATATTCATAACAGGGAGTTAATCCAGAAATATTCATAATATTCAGAAATATTCATAATAATCGGGGAGTTAATCCAGAAATATTCAGAATATTTATAAATATTCAGAATAATCGGGGAATTAATCCAGAAATATTCATAATATTCAGAAATACTCATAATATTCAGAAATATTCATAATAATCGGGGAGTTAATCCAGAAATACTCAGAATATTCAGAAATATTCATAATAATCGGGGAGTTAATCCAGAAATACTCAGAATATTCAGAAATATTCATAATAATCAGGGAGTTAATCCAGAAATACTCAGAATAATCAGGGAATTAATTCAGAAATACTCATAATAATCAGGGAATTAATTCAGAAATATTCGTAATATTTTGAAATATTCATAATAATCAGGGAGTTAATCCAGAAATATTCATAATATTCAGAAATATTCATAATATTCAGAAATATTCAGAATACTCAGGGAGTTAATCCAGAAATATTCATAATAATCACAGAATTAATTCAGAAATATTCGTAATATTTAGAAATATTCATAATAATCAGGGAGTTAATCCAGAAATATTCATAATAATTAGGGAATTAATCCCGAAATATTCGTAATATTTATAAATATTCAGAATATTCCGAAATATTCAGAATATTCAGAAATATTCAGAATACTCAGGGAGTGAATCCAGAAATTTTCTCCCTCATCTCCCAAAAAACATGGAAAAAAAAACCCCCAAATCCCCCATTTTCCCACTCCTGGCATTCCAAACCCCAGGAATTCCCTCCTTCCTTCCGCTGGGACAAATGAAAAAATTCAAATTCAGGGAGTAAACCCTAAACTCCTCAAGGAGACCTTTTGAGATCTGTTTTCTCCCCTTTGGGAGAAGCTGGAAAAACAATTCCACGAGGGAAAAAAAAAAAAAAAAGATTTCCCTGGAGGAACAAAATTCCTCCTGATTGCAGCTGGCTCTGGGTAAACCCTCGGAGTGTCCAGGTTGGGATCAGAGAGGTAGCTGAGCTCAGGGAGAGCCCTGCCTGCAGCTGGGCTGGGCTGGGCTGGGGGAGATCAGGGGTCAGAAAATGCACCTGCACCCCTGGGTATCCACCAAAAGGAACAATTAAATGTGAATTTTCAGTGAGGAAGGGATCAGGGGTCAGAAAATGCACCTGCACCCCTGGGTATCCACCAAGAGGAAAATTAAATCTGAATTTTCAGTGAGGAAGGGATCAGGGGTCAGAAAATGCACCTGCACCCCTGGGTATCCACCAAAAGGAACAATTAAATGTGAATTTTCAGTGAGGAAGAGATCAGGAGCCACCTGCATCCATGGGTATACACCAAAAGGAACAATTAAATCTGAATTTTCAGTGAGGAAGGGATCAGGGGTCAGAAAATCCACCTGCATCCATGGGTATACACCAAAATAAAAATTAAATGTGAATTTTCAGTGAGGAAGGGATCAGGGGTCAGAAAATGCACCTGCATCCATGGGTAGCTACCAGAATGAAAATTAAATCTGAATTTTCAGTGAGGAAGAGATCAGGAGTCAGAAAATGCACCTGCATCCATGGGTATCCACCAAAAGGAAAATTAAATCTGAATTTTCAGTGAGGAAGACATCAGAAGACACCTGCATCCCTGGGTAGCTCCCAGAATAAAAATTAAATCTGAATTTTCAGTGAGGAAAAGATCAGGAGACACAAAACCCAGCAGCACCCCTGGATATCCACCAAAATAAAAATTAAATCTGAATTTTCAGTGAGGAAGAGATCAGGAGTTAGAAAATGCACCTGCATCCCTGGGTATCCACCAAAAGGAAAATTAACTTCCAAATTTCAGTGAGGAAGAGATCAGGAGTCACAAAATGCACCTGCATCCATGGGTATACACCAAAATAAAAATTAAATCTGAATTTTCAGTGAGGAAGAGATCAGAAGACACCTGCATCCCTGGGTAGCTCCCAGAATGAAAAGTAAATCTGAATTTTCAGTGAGGAAGAGAACAAAATCCACCTGCATCCATGGGTAGCTCCCAGAATAAAAATTAAATCTGAATTTTCAGTGAAGAAGAAATCAGAAGCCACAAAATCCACCAGCATCCCTGGATATCCACCAGAAGGAAAATTTAAATCCCAACCTCCAGCGCCGGGAATTCAAATCCCAACCTCCAGCGTTGGGAATTCAAATCCCAAACTCCAGCGTTGGGAATTCAAATCCCAAACTCCAGCGTTGGGAATTCTAATCCCAAACTCCAGCGTTGGGAATTCTAATCCCAAACTCCAGCGTTGGGAATTCTAATCCCAAACTCCAGCGTTGGGAATTCTAATCCCAAACTCCAGCGTTGGGAATTCTAATCCCAAACTCCAGCGTTGGGAATTCTAATCCCAAACTCCAGCGTTGGGAATTCTAATCCCAAACTCCAGCGTTGGGAATTCTAATCCCAAACTCCAGCGTTGGGAATTCTAATCCCAAACTCCAGCGTTGGGAATTCTAATCCCAAACTCCAGCGTTGGGAATTTTAATCCCAAACTCCAGCGTTGGGAATTTTAATCCCAAACTCCAGCGTTGGGAATTTTAATCCCAAACTCCAGCGTTGGGAATTTTAATCCCAAACTCCAGCGTTGGGAATTTTAATCCCAAACTCCAGCGTTGGGAATTTTAATCCCAAACTCCAGCGTTGGGAATTTTAATCCCAAACTCCAGCGTTGGGAATTTTAATCCCAAACTCCAGCGTTGGGAATTTTAATCCCAAACTCCAGCGTTGGGAATTTAAATCCCAAACTCCAGCGTTGGGAATTTTAATCCCAAACTCCAGCGTTGGGAATTTTAATCCCAAACTCCAGCGTTGGGAATTTTAATCCCAAACTCCAGCGTTGGGAATTTTAATCCCAAACTCCAGCGTTGGGAATTTTAATCCCAAACTCCAGCGTTGGGAATTTTAATCCCAAACTCCAGCGTTGGGAATTTTAATCCCAAACTCCAGCGTTGGGAATTCAAATCCCAAACTCCAGCGTTGGGAATTCAAATCCCAAACTCCAGCGTTGGGAATTCAAATCCCAAACTCCAGCGCCGGGAACAACCCATCCAATCCAGCGTCAGAAAACAGCAATCCCCCCAAAATCCCCCCAAATCTGGGGCTGGGATGAATCCACCCACCTTCCAGACTCTCCTGGGCGTCGGGGGACATGGAGCCGCTCTGCAGCTGGCTGTGCAGGAACTGGATGATGGAGAAGGCGAGACGCTTCTGGTCTGCCATGGCTGGGATGGGCTGGGCTCCACTGCTCCTGCTCCCCGAAAATCACCTGCAGAGACAGAAAAAGGGGTGAGAGAGAGGAGGAGGGAAAGGGGTTTGCTGGTGAGATGCCTCGGGGTGAGTGGTGGTGGGTGAGGTGGGTTTGGGGGTGAGGAAATTCCAAATGTTCAGCAAATTCTGCTCCTGCTCCCCAAAAATCACCTGCAGAGACACAGAGGGTGCTGAGAGAGAGGAGGAGGAAAAGGGTTTTGCTGGTGAGATGCCTCGGGGTGAGTTGTGGTGGGTTTGGGGGTGAGGAAATTCAAAATGTTCAGCAAATTCTGCTTGGGGAATTGTCTGGGTTTGGGGGTGAGGAAATTCAAAATGTTCAGCAAATTCTGCTCAAGGAATTGTCTGGGTTGGGGGGTGAGGAAATTCAAAATGTTCAGCAAATTCTGCTCCTGCTCCCCAAAAATCACCTGCAGAGACACAAAAAGGGTGCTGAGAGAGAGCAGGAGGAAAAGGGTTTTTCTGCTGAGATCCCTCGGGGTGAGTGGTGGTGGGATAGGGTGGGTTTGGGGGTGAGGAAATTCAAAATGTTCAGCAAATTCTGCTTGGGGAATTGTGTGGATTCGCCCTGGGATTGGTGGGATGTTGGAAGGGGAGTACAGCAGAGGTGCTGCAGGGATTTAGGGGATGGAACACCTGGAATGCTGAGTGAGGAGCTCACCACAAAGAATTCCCACTTTTCCCATCCCCAAAGCACAGTTTGATCCCAAAATCAAACCAATTTAGGGGATGAAACACCTGAAACACTGAGTGAAGAGCTCACCACAAAGAATTCCCATTTTTCCCCTCCCAAAGCACAGTTTGATCCCAAAACCAAACCAATTTAGGGGATGGAACACCTGGAATGCTGAGTGAGGAGCTCACCACAAAGAATTCTCACTTTTCCCATCCCAAAGCAAAGAATTCCCTTTTTTTCCCCTCCCAAAGCACAGTTTGATCCCAAAACCAAACCAATTTAGGGGATGGAACACATGGAATGCTCAGCAAGGAGCTCCCCACAAAGAATTCCCATTTTTCCCCTCCCAAAGCAAAGAATTCCCATTTTTCCCATCCCTAAAGCACAGTTTGATCCCAAAACCAAACCAAGAGCAGGAGGAATTTATCCCTGGAGGCAGAGTTTGGGTTCGGAGCTGCCAAACCTCCCCCAGGCTGAGCCGGCAGGGAAAAGGGAGAGAAATCCCCAAAGAAACCCCAAACAGGGAAAAGAGAGAGAAATCCCAAAGAAACCCCAAACGGGGAAAAGGGAGAGAAATCCCAAAGAAACCCCAAACGGGGAAAAGGGAGAGAAATACCAAAAGAAACCCCAAACGGGGAAAAGGGAGAGAAATCCCAAAAGAAACCCCAAACAGGGAAAAGGGAGAGAAATCCCAAAAGAAACCCCAAACGGGGAAAAGGGAGAGAAATCCCAAAAGAAACCCCAAACGGGGAAAAGGGAGAGAAATACCAAAGAAACCCCAAACAGGGAAAAGGGAGAGAAATCCCAAAGAAACCCCAAACGGGGAAAAGGGAGAGAAATCCCAAAGAAACCCCAAACGGGGAAAAGGGAGAGAAATCCCAAAGAAACCCCAAACGGGGAAAAGGGAGATAAACCCCAAAGAAACCCCAAACAGGGAAAAGGGAGAGAAATCCCAAAGAAACCCCAAACGGGGAAAAGGGAGAGAAAACCCAAAAGAAACCCCAAACGGGGAAAAGGGAGAGAAATCCCAAAGAAACCCCAAACGGGGAAAAGGGAGATAAACCCCAAAGAAACCCCAAACAGCTCCTCCCGAGGCGGGAATTCCCAGCTCCCCGAGCGCTAAGTGGGTTTGTAGCACAAAGTTAATTCGGTTTGTAGCAAATGCAGAATTAATTGGGAAATGATGAGATCCGTTTAATGAGAGTTAATGAGCGAGCCGAGCCGAGCCGAGCCGAGCCGGGCCGAGCCGAGCCGGGCCGAGGCGAGGCGAGGCGAGGCGAGGCGAGGCGAGCCGAGCCGGGAGGTACCGGGAGGCACCGGTTGGGCTGCCGTTCCGCGGTGCTGAGCACCGGGGGGACAGAGGGAAGGTGTACCGAGGTCCCGGGAGTACCGGCCGGACTGTGCCCGGGGGAGACAACCGGAGAGCGCCGGGAGGGGAACAACCAACCGGGGAAACGACCAACCGGGGAAACAACCAACCGGGGAAACAACCAACCGGGGAAACAACCAACCGGGGAAACAACCAACCGGGGAAACAGCCGGTACCGGCACCGGGAGACTCCCGCTGGGGAGCAGGGCCCGGCAGCAGCAGGGCTGGGGGCAGAGAAGCCCCGGCAGGGCGCACAACCCGCTCCCGGTACATCCCGGTACGGCTCGGAACGGCCCGGTCCGTCCCGCCCGCCAGGCCCCGGAGCAGCCGGTACCCCCGGAGCTGCTGCCCCCAGCCCGACCGCAGCCGGGCGGGCAGCACGGCCGGGCGGCGGTGGGTGTGTGGGCGCAGGGGTCCCGGCGGGGCTCCCATCCCCTCCCATCCCATCCCGGTCCATCCCGTCCCGTCCCGCTCCGCTCCGCTCTCCCCGCGCTCACCGGACACTCGCCTGGGCCGGCCGCGCTCCCGCACTGCGCATGCGCCGCGCCTGCGCTGCCCTGGCCCCGCCCCGGTGTGGGCGTGGCTTACAGCGGAAGCCCCGCCCCCTAGTACCATAGAGACGCGGCGTTGTCACGGCAACGCGCGGCGGCGTTGCCATGGGGACGGGCGGGCGGAACGGCGGCGATGCTCCGGCCCGCTCCTCGCCCGCCCCGCGCCGCTGCCGGCCCGCTCCGAGGCTCGCGGCGGGGATGTACCGAGCCCCCTGCCCGGTCCCGCTGCGGCGCGGGCGAGGCGGGAGCGGCGCGGTCCTCCAGGCTCCCGGCATGCCCCGCTCCGCCGCCCGCCTCTCCGGTCGGGGCACATGCTCGGTGCGCGGGGCCGGCCCGCTCTGCTCCCGGCGGCGTCAGCACTGCGGGGCCTCCCGGCACCCCCGGCAGCCCCGGTACTCCCGGTACCCCCGGCATGGCCCCCCCGACAGGTACCGGCGGTGTGGGGCGCACCGGGGGAGGAGGAAGGGGGAGAGGGCGAGGGGCTGCGCGGCGTGGGGAGAGGGCAGAGCGCCGGGGCAGCGGGAGGGGGCCGGGGAGCCCCTCGGGACCGCCGCGCTCTCCGCCGCCCCCCGGGTCACCCCGCGGCCTTGTCGCCGAGCGGGGGACACCCCCGTGCCGTCCCTTGGCGGAGACACCTGCCGGCGGGTCGGGTTTCGGGGAAGGGTTGTGGTGAGGCAGGGCGAGCAGCGCCCGGGGCGCGATCCACAACCGCCAATCCCACCGCCAATCCCCCCAAATCCCACCGCGAATCCCCCCCGAATCCCACCGCGAATCCCCCCCGAATCCCACCGCGAATCCCCCCCGAATCCCACCGCAAACCCCACCGCGAATCCCCCAAATCCCACCGCGAATCCCCCTCAAACCCCACCGCGAATCCCCCTGCAAATCCCCCCCAAACCCCCTCACAAATCCCCCCAAATCCCCCCCAAACCCCACCGCAAATCCCCCCGCAAATCCCACCGCGAATTCCCCGCAAATCCCCCCCAAATCCCACAGGGAATCCCACCGCGAATCCCCCCGCAAATCCCCCCCAAACCCCACCGCGAATCCCCCCCAAATCCCCCCAAACCCCACCGCAAATCCCCCCAAATCCCCCCCCAAACCCCACCGCGAATCCCCCCCAAATCCCCCCCCAAACCCCACCGCGAATCCCCCCCAAATACCCCCCCAAATCCCCCCCCAAACCCCACCGCAAATCCCCCCAAACCCCACCGCAAATCCCCCCAAATCCCACCGCGAATCCCCCCCAAATCCCCCCCAAACCCCACTGCAATTCCCACCGCGAATCCCCCCCCAAATTCCCCCCCAAATCCCCCCGCAAATCCCCCCAAATCCCCCCCAAACCCCACCGCAAAACCCCCAAACCCCACCGCAAATCCCCCCAAATCCCACCCTAAATGCCACCGCGAATCCCCCCGCGAATCCCCCCGCACCGCTTCTCCCAGCTCTCTCCCACCGACTTTCCCCCTTTCCCTCCTCTCCCCGCTCAGGGAACGTGGTGGACAGCCAGCCCCCGCGGCTCGTGGCCAACCAGCTGCGCTGGGACCTGAGCGCCGAGCAGATCGAGGCCATGGCCGCCGAGCTGACCGAGAGCACCAAGCTGGTGTACGACCGGGTGGGAGCGCAGGAGAGGGGCGAGGTCAGCTACGAGAACACCCTCAAGGCGCTGGCTGACGTGGAGGTGGAGTACACAGGTGGGGATGAGTGGGAATCGGGCAGAATCGGGTCCTTCTGGCAGAGCTGGATGGGATTTTGGGGAGGAATTCATCCCTGGGGAGGTGGGGAGCACCTGAGGTTGCCCAGAGATGATGTGGCTGCCCCCGGATCTCTGGAAATGTCCAATTTTTGGATAGTGGATGTTCCATTTGAGCTACTGAAAGATGTCCCTGCCCGTGCCAGAGCCCTGTCCCATCCCTGCCCAGGTGATCTTTGAGGTCACTTCCAAGCCATTCCACGATTATTCTGATTTTTTTGGTATTTTTTTAGCTCCAACCTGCTTTCCTCTCCCCTCGGCTGCCTGCAGAGTGTTGGTTTTTTTCCCAGTTAATGTTTACAGAGTGAGGAGCCAGTGCAAAGAACAGATTTGGAAGAGCAAATTAACCCAAGGACAGCCCTTTGTCCACCTTCCCGAGGCTGTCCCAGCTTCCCTGTGTCACCAGTGGGAACAAATGGCAGAAAAGAGCTACGAAACTCTCACCTCCTTCCTAATTTTTCCCCTCTGGCAGTGGAGAAACATCTCTCCACGTGCCTTGTTCCCTGCTGTGATTTTTGGGAGTGCAAATCCCGCTGTGATTTTTTTATTTTGGGAGGTTTCACACGACGTGCTGGCGCCGTGGCCCCAAAATGACGCGTTTCTGGTGACTTTTTGGCCGATTTTTTTGCAGCAGAATGACAACTCAGTCAGCCTCTCCTCCTGGTGACACCTGCTCTGCTCCCCGTGCTCGAGCTGTCCCACCTGGCTGGGGCAGGACCAGCCCCATCCTCCTTCTCTCCCTGTTCTTTTTCCCTAAAATAATCACAAAACCCTCTTGCTCAGCGGGGGGAATGTTCACATCAGCACGGCTGTCAGCATTTCCCTGGCTGAGCTCCTCCTGGGGGGAGAGCCCAGGTGTCTGCAGAGCACCTGGAGAGCTGTTCTTGGAGGTTTTGCAGCAGGGAATGTTCTCTGCTTTCCCTGCCCCAGTGGGATTCATCAGGACAGAGCACACCTGGGGCTTGGTGGTTTTTGGGAAGTGTCTGTAGGGAGGGATTCTCCTGGTTTTTAGCTTTTAGGGAGGCAGGGAATGCTGCTGCCAGCATGGAATGCCCTGAGCTGGAAGGGATCTGTATGGGTCATCGTGGAGTGCAGCTCCTGGCCCTGCAAGGGACATCCCAAAACTCCTGGGCAGATGAGCTGGGGGCTCCAGGCATGGGATTCTGTGGATTTTGGGGGAAGGATTGTGGTGGGAAGCTACAGTGTTTTTTAACAGCACACAGGGACTCTAGAATGGTATGGCCAAGACCATTTATTGTAAAAATCCAGGGTTGTTAAACTGTTAGTTTGTTATGAATTTCCACACTTGTGAGGCACAACAAATCTAACAACCACCACAGATCCGGATAGGAACATCATTTGTGACCAACCACAGCCCATGGTGTGGCACTTAGTGCTTCTAACAATTGTTTCACGACTATGCAACTTCTTTTTCACCTCTAGCTTAGCTGAGTTATTCCCAGAATGGTTTTGGGAGCAGGATTGTAGTGGGAAGCTGTGGTATTTTTTAAGGGCACAGAGGGATTCTACAATGGTATGGTGAAGACACTTTATTGTAAAAATCCAGGGCTCTTAAACTTAGTTTGTTGTGAGTTTGCTTACTTTTGAGGCACAAAAAATGTGCTTAACCAACACCAGAGACCATGATGGGAGCATCATTTGTGACCAACCACAGCCCATGGTGTGAGCACTTAGTTCTTCTAATAATTGTTTCACGACTATGTAACTTCTTTTTCACCTTTAGCTTAGCTGAGTTATTCCCAGAATGGTTTTGGGAGCAGGATTGTGGTGGGAAGCTGCAGTGGTTTTTAAGGGCACAGAGGGATTCTACCATGGTATGGTGAAGACACTTTATTGTAAAAATTTAGGGTTCTTAAACTGTTAGTTTGTTATGAATTTCCATACTTGTGAGGCACAACAAATGTGCTTAACCAACACCACAGAATACGACAGGACATCATTTGTAACCAACCACAGCCCATGGTGTGGCACTGATTGCTTCTAACAATTATTTCACGACTATGCAACTTCTTTTTCACCTCCAGCTGAGCTGAGTCACTCCCAGAACGATTTCCTAGTTAGCTGAAGCACCAGAAGTGAGCAAGGATTCCACAAGGGCAGCAAAACCCTCGCTTTGCAAAGCCTTGCTGCTCCACAACAGCAGCAGATGGACACGCCGGGCAGCGGGAAGGGGCCAAAAAAAATCAGCATTTCACCTCTCCCTTCCCACGTGGGCAGTGGGGAGAGCTCTGGGGCTGCCAGCCTGGCTCTGTGTAAGGAGGGACTCCGTGGGGTTTAGTTATGGGGATAAGAATAGGGACAAGAGATCTCTAAAGGTGAGTTTTAGAACATGAGGGTTTATTGCGAAAGAGCATGAGTGTGAGAGGCCTGCTGGGCTGCAAGATGCAGCCCAAAGCAGGCCAGAGAAAAGAGAGAGAGAGAGGGAGTAGAAAGAAGAGAGCAAAAGAGAGCGATTTGCTGTTTACAGTGCAATAAATCATCTTCTCTGTTGAATATTCTAATTCCCTTTAACCAATCTAAGACAAGCTACAAACTCTACAGCATTTACATACAACCTATAAGAATCGTCACATTACCATACGGGGTCATGTTTCAAACCCTAAAAAACTGCCTTTTTTGGGATTTCTACCAGGCAGGTAGGGTCTGCTCTGACCTTTGGACTTGCCTGGGCAGAGGGCATTGTTCTATCAAGAAGGGGGATTACCTTCCTTGGCCATACCATTGTTTTTTAGTCACTCTACAACTCAAACCTTGTTTTCATTTCAATATTGCTCATATTTTCCATATTCTCAGCATCTTTTGCAAGGTAATCATATCTATAAGGCTTTCCTATTTCATCTTCCCCAACAGCTCTGGGCTGTCAAGCCCTCACCCCAGTGCCTTTTTTCCTGTCCCCAGTGCGCAGGAACATGCTGGATTTCCCGCAGCACGTGTCGCCCTGCAAGGCCATCCGCGCCGCCAGCACCGAGGCCGACAAGAAGCTCTCCGAGTTCGACGTGGAGATGAGCATGAGGCAGGACGTGTACCAGAGGATTGTGTGGCTCCAGGTGTGTCCCCTGGCACCTGGAACCGTGGGGAAGGCTTTTCCCTCCTCCCGGAGTGAGGAAGGGAGCGATGCCGGGGTGGAAACGCGGTGTGGTGGCAGCAGGGTGGTCCAGCTTCCAGTGAGGGGTGGGAATTGGGGTTTGAGGGCTCTGCCCCCACTCAGGCCCTTAATCACCCCTTTTTCTGAGTGGCTGTTGGTCATTCCAGTCACCTCAGTGGGGAAGAGGCTGGTTATGCCCCCAAAAATGCCGCCAAAGGTGCTGAGATGGCACAAAGGTGACATTTAAAGCAATCAGTGCCCCAGGGTGACCAAACCAAAGCCTTCCCAGGGGTGTTTCCATCTGCTGCTGGCTCTCTGGGTGTTTCCAGAGCTCCTGCTGTGGATTCTGCAGCTCCTGAGCTAACTGGATTTACAGGAGAAAGCAGAGAGCTCTTCCCTGAAGCCTGAGGCAAAGAGGTACCTGGAGAGGCTGATCAAGCTGGGCAAGAGGAACGGGCTGCACCTCCCTGAGGAGACCCAGGAGGTGAGAACACACAATCCTGGCATGGTTGGGGTTGGAAGGACCTTGAAGATCATCTCATCCCAGCCCTGCCATGGCAGGGACACCTCCCAGTGTCCCAGGCTGCTCCAGCCTGGCCTTGGGCACTGCCAGGGATCCAGGAGCAGCCACAGCTCCTCTGGGCAGCCTCCCCACCCTCCCAGGGAGGAATTTTTTTTCCTAAAATCCCATCTAAACCTAGTTCCTGTCAGTCTGAACCCAATCCCCCTTGTTGTGTCTCAGAGGGGAATGAAGCACAGGGAGAGGAACCCTCGGAGCAGGGCTGAGGCTCAGGTTTGGGGTTGATTCCGGTGATTTTGGGTTGTGTTTCCAGCCCCTCTGTTTTCCTTTCCATTCAAGGGGTGAGGTTGACAAAATGGGGTCGATTTTGGGAGTTAAGGAGTTCCTGGGAAGTTGAAATTGGATTTGAATTGAATTGAAATTCAATTGAAATTGAATCACCACCCCAAGCCAAGGTCTGGAGTCGGTGAGAGGGAGCTGAGCTGCTCAGGGCCTCCTCCTCTTCCCACACACCAGCCAAGGAGCTCAAAAGGGGGTTAAAAACAGCAGAAAAGGTGAAATGAGGGGAGAGGAGGTTGTTCCTGCACCACCTGCAGCTCCTGGGGTGGCAGGGGACAGCCAGGACCTTGCTGAGGTGGCTGATTCCCTGCCAGGTGCCATCCCAGGGAAGCTGTTCCGGGCTCAGGGTTTGCTGCTTGCACAAAACAAGTAATTCTGTTAATTCTCTGGGTCAGAGCCAAGTGCAGGCTCAGTGCTGGGCAGCTCAGGGGGTGGGGACAGCCTGACTGCCCCCCTGGCTCTGACTTCTCTCTGCTTCCTCTGCGTTCTGAAGAAAATCAAAGCCATCAAGAAGAAGCTGAGCGTGCTGTGCATCGATTTCAACAAGAACCTCAACGAGGACACCACCTTCCTGCCCTTCTCCAGGGAGGAGCTGGGTATGGAATGCTCTGCTGCTGTGACCCCAGGAGCCTGGATGGGATGATCCCAGAGGATTCCTGGAGGATCCCAGGCTCTCCCCCAGCTCCTGCCTGCTCTTTTCCCAAGGGGGGCTCCCTGAGGATTTCCTGAACTCCCTGGAGAAGACAGAGGATGGGAAGCTGAAGGTCACCCTCAAGTACCCACACTACTTCCCCCTGCTGAAGAAGTGCCACGTGCCTGAGACCAGGAGGAAGGTGGAGGAGATGTTCAACTCCAGGTGCAAAGAGGTCGGTGGGAGCTGAAGCTTTGGCAGGCTGACCTAAAACCTTACCTAAAAGCTTTACCTAGGCAAAGTTAAGAGAATGAAAAGCAGTTAAATTTATTAAAGGCCTTCAGGTGCATTTAGGGCAATCACAGCCCACCCAGGTGCCAAAATGAACAATGGTCACGAGTTTTTTGTATTTTATAAGTTTTGTCTAGTTGCATGTTGAGGTTTAATCCTCTAAATATAGCTTCAGCTAATGAAATCAATTACTCCAAGTTTTCTCCCCCAGTTAATTCACTGCTGTTTACATATCTTGGGGCTCTGAGACAGTGAGGTGTCCTTGAGTTTTGGACTTAGAGAGGAATTGTTTTGTCTAAAAATGAGATAACATCAGTTAGCACCCTGTATGGAGCCCAGAGTTACACACTAAAGAATTACAGGATTACAGATAATACATAAAAAATACAGAAACTAAAATCCTGAGGCATCAGAGCCATGGGAATGGAAAGGATCTCCTTTGGGATTTTTATTCCTTCCCTTCCCCATGTGTCCCATTTCCCCCCTTGCCTCACAGGAGAACTGCCTGATCCTGAAGGAGCTGGTGGACCTGAGAGCCCAGAAGGCCAACCTGCTGGGCTTCAGCACCCACGCCGACTTCGTGCTGGAGATGAACATGGCCAAGAGCAGCCGGACAGTGGCCACCTTCCTGGGTATGTCCTGGGGCATGGCGGGGACATCCTGGTGTCCCCTGTGCTGCTCTGAGCCCACACCCCAGCCCTGGGGCACGGCGGGGACATCCTGGGCTGTGCTGCTCTGACCCCACATCCCAACCCTGGGGCACAACAGGGACATCCCAGTGTCCCCTGTGCTGCTCTGAGCCCACATCCCAGCCCTGGGGCACAACAGGGACATCCTGGGCTGTGCTGCTCTGACCCCCCATGTAAGATTTGATCCTACACCCACATCCGAAACCTGGGGCACAACAGGGACATCCCAGGCTGTGCTGCTGTGACCCCACATGTAGGATTTGATCCTACACCCACACCCCAGCCCTGGGCCACAACAGGGACATCCCAGGCTGTGCTGCTCTGACCCCACATGCAGGATTTGATCCTACACCCACACCCCAACCCTGGGGCACAACAGGGACATCCCGGTGTCCCCTGTGCTGCTCTGACCCCACATCCCAACCCTGGGGCACAACAGGGACATCCCAGGCTGTGCTGCTGTGACCCCACATCCCAACCCTGGGGCACAACAGGGACATCCCGGTGTCCCCTGTGCTGCTCTGACCCCACATCCCAACCCTGGGGCACAACAGGGACATCCTGGGCTGTGCTGCTCTGACCCCACATCCCAACCCTGGGGCACAACAGGGACATCCCGGGCTGTGCTGCTCTGACCCCCCATGTAAGATTTGATCCTACACCCACACCCCAGCCCTGGGGCACAACAGGGACATCCCAGGCTGTGCTGCTGTGACCCCACATGTAAGATTTGATCCTACACCCACACCCCAACCCTGCCTGCCTTCCCCCAGACGAGCTGGCCCAGAAGCTGAAGCCGCTGGGCGAGAAGGAGCGGGCGGTGATCCTGGACCTGAAGAAGAAGGAGTGCGAGAAGCGCGGGCTGGAGTTCGACAACCGCATCAACGCGTGGGACATGCGCTACTACATGAACCAGGTGGAGGAGACCAAGTACAGCGTGGACCAGAACCTGCTCAAGGAGTATTTCCCCATGCAGGTGGTCACCACGGGCCTGCTGGCCATCTACCAGGAGCTGCTGGGCCTCACCTTCCACCTGGAGGAGAAGGCTCAGGTGTGGCACGAGGACGTGCAGCTCTACACGGTGAAGGACGCGGCGTCCGGGGAGACGATCGGGAAGTTCTACCTGGATCTGTACCCTCGGTGAGGAGGAAGGGGGAGCAGAGCCTGAGGAAGGGGGGAATCCTTGTCCCAGGTGTGTGGGGTGTGGTGGGAACGCCTTGTGGTCACCGGGGTGGTCATTGGGGTGGTCACCAGGGTGGTCATTGGCATGGTCACCAGGGTGGTCACTGGGGTGGTCACTGGGTTGGTCACTGGGGTGGTCACCTGCTCTGAGCATTCAAATTCAACAACAAATCCCCATTCTTCCATTCCCAACACCAAATCTCTGTTTTCCCATTCTCACCACTGAATGCCCATTTCCCACTCCCAACACCAAATCCCCATTTTCCCATTCCCAACACCAAATCCCCATTCTCCCATTCCCAACACCAAATCCCCATTCTCCCATTCCCAACACCAAACCCACCACCACCAAACCCCCCCCTGCTCTGAGCCCCACAACGAGGTACACCCTGGCAGTGTCCAGCTGTTGGGGACAACCCCTGTGACCCTCCCCTCCCTCTCCCAGGGAAGGCAAGTACGGCCACGCCGCCTGCTTCGGCCTCCAGCCCGGCTGCCTCCTGCCGGACTCCAGCCGGCAGATCTCGGTGGCCGCCATGGTGGCCAACTTCACCAAACCCACGCCGGACGCTCCTTCCCTGCTGCAGCACGACGAGGTGGAGACTTACTTCCACGAATTCGGGCATGTCATGCACCAGCTGTGCTCTCAGGTGAGGTTTCCCCCGGGGTTGGTGCTTCCCCCCAATCCCGCTCTGCGCCGAATTCCGAGCCGAATTCCGAGCCGAATTCCGCGTCTCCCAGGCGGAGTTCGCCATGTTCAGCGGGACGCACGTGGAGAGGGATTTCGTGGAGGCTCCGTCGCAGATGCTGGAGAACTGGGTGTGGGAGAAGGAGCCGCTGCTGCGCATGTCCAGGCATTACAAGACGGGCAGCCCCATCCCGGATGAGCTGCTGGAGAAGCTCATTAAATCCCGGCAGGCAAACACGGGTGTGTCACTGAGCAGGGGACGGGGAGGGGACACTGAGTGACCTGGATGGGGACAGGGAGGGGACACTGAATGACCTGGCTGGGGACAGGGAGGGGACACTGAGAGACCTGGATGGGGACAAGGAGGGGACACTGAGAGACCTGGATGGGGGACGGGGAGGGGACACTGAGTGACCTGGATGGGGACAGGGAGGGGACACTGAATGACCTGGCTGGGGACAGGGAGGGGACACTGAGAGACCTGGATGGGGACAAGGAGGGGACACTGAGTGACCTGGATGGGGACAGGGAGGGGACACTGAGTGACCTGGATGGGGACAGGGAGGGGACACATGGAGACCTGGCTGGGGATGGGGAGGGGACACTGAGAGACCTGGCTGGGGACAAGAAGGCTTTTCCTTGCTCCCTGTGGTGCTGGGGATTCTGAGGGGACAAGGGGAGGGGACACTGAGAGACCTGGCTGGGGACAGGGAGGGGACACTGAGAGACCTGGATGGGGACAGGGAGGGGACACTGAGTGACCTGGCTGGGGACAAGAAGGCTTTTCCTTGCTCCCTGTGGTGCTGGGGATTCTGAGGGGACAAGGGGAGGGGACACTGAGAGACCTGGATGGGGACAGGGAGGGGACACTGAGAGACCTGGCTGGGGACAAGAAGGCTTTTCCTTGCTCCCCGTGGTGCTGGGGATCCTGAGGGGATGTGGAGAAGAATCTGGGAAAGATCTGGGAAGAGAAAGGTGACAAGTGGTGCCACCAGGCTCGGTGACACTCCTGCAGGCAGCATTTCATTCTCAGTTCACCTTCTCCTCCTCCTCCTCCTCCTTTGGGACCAGGGCTCTTCAACCTGCGCCAGATCGTCCTGGCCAAGGTGGACCAGGCGCTGCACACCCAGACCAAGGCTGACCCCGTGGAGGTGTTTGCCCGGCTCTGTGAGGAGGTGCTGGGTGTCCCTGCCACCCCAGGTACAGAGTGCCACCCTGCTGTCCCTGCCCTGTCCCTGCCCAACAGCGGGGACAGTTTCTGCTGGCTCCGGGAAAAGCAGGGCTGGAAAAATCCAGAAAGTTGCTCCCTTTGTCCCCCTGGGTTGTGAGCCTGCTGGGACTGACCACCACCACTGGAGGGGTGTGTTGGTGATGCTGTGAGTCCCCCTTGACCCCTTCTGTCCCCTCAGGTACCAACATGCCGGCCACCTTCGGCCACCTGGCCGGTGGCTACGACGCCCAGTACTATGGCTACCTGTGGAGCGAGGTGTATTCCATGGATATGTTCCACACGCGCTTCAAGCAGGAGGGAATCATGAACTGCAAGGTGGGGAGAGGGATTGGGGATGGCAGGATGTGGGGATGGCTGGGATTTGGGGATGGCAGGATGTGGGGATGGCAGGATGTGGGGATGGCAGGATGTGGGGATGGCTGGGATTTGGGGATGGCTGGATGTGGGGATGGCAGGATTTGGGGATGGCAGGGTTTGGGGATGGCTGGATTTGGGGATGGCAGGATGTGGGGATGGCAGGATTTGGGGATGGCTGGGATTGGGGATGGCTGGGATTGGGGATGGCAGGATTTGGGGATGGCAGGATGTGGGGATGGCAGGGTTTGGGGATGGCTGGATTTGGGGATGGTTGGGATTTGGGGATGGTTGGGATGTGGGGATGGCAGGATGTGGGGATGGCAGGATTTGGGGATGGCAGGATTTGGGGATGGCTGGGATTGGGGATGGCTGGGATTGGGGATGGCAGGATTTGGGGATGGCAGGATGTGGGGATGGCAGGGTTTGGGGATGGCTGGATTTGGGGATGGCAGGATGTGGGGATGGCAGGATGTGGGGATGGCAGCGTTTGGGGATGGCTGGGTTTGGGGATGGCAGGGTTTGGGGATGGCTGGGTTTGGGGATAGCAGGATTCGGGGCTGGCAGGATTTGGGATCGAGGGCAGTGTCCCACCCCTGTTCCTCTGTCCCCGCAGGTGGGAATGGATTACAGGAACTGCATCCTCCACCCCGGTGGCTCCGTGGACGCCTCGGACATGCTGAGGAGGTTCCTGGGCCGGGAGCCCAAGCAGGACGCCTTCCTGGCCAGCAAGGGACTCAAGGTGGACAACAACTCGGTGCCATCGGCCTGAGGCGCCGCTCGGCCCCGCCGGGGGACACTCCACACCTGCCCTGTCCCCAAACCCCCCCGGGCCACCCCTGCCTGGAGCTGTCCCTGCAGGGTCTGCCCTGAGCCCTGCTGGGCGTGGGGAGCCGGGCTCAGCCCCGGGCCGGGGCTCTGCGGTGACACGGAGGTGACCTGTCCTTGTCACCCCGCCGGGGCTGTGGGTCACCCACACCAGCTGGCTGAACTTTGAACCTGATTTCTGCCCGAGGGTGAGTTTCAGCCTCGTTTGGAGCCGGGGAGGAGGGGGAGAGGAGTTCCCAAAGCTGAACCTTTTGGTTTGAAATCCCTTCTCTTTAAGAGACCTTGGTGGGTGTCCTGGGACAGCCTGCACTGTCCTGAGCCCCTGACAAGGACAGGGACAGCCCTGCTCTCCCCATCTTTGGGCAGTAAGGATGGGGAGATCCCAGAGCTTACAACCCACAAGGAATTTACTGGAACAGCCTGCCTGAGCCCCTCGGGCACCTTCCTGCCTGGGAGGGGACAGAGGTGGCTGGCAGAGGTGTCCCCAGAGCAGGGGGGTTTGGGGACCTGGCTGCCAGATGTCCTCCCATGCCATCCCAGGGTCACCCCAAGGCCACCCCGGTGCCACCCAGGGGCTCAGGCTGTGACAGCTGAGGGTGTTGCTGTCGCTGTCAGCGCAGAGCCGGGCTGGGACAGGGGAGGGTTGTGTTTATCCCCGAAAACACCGAGCCGACAGCTTCAAACACCACAAATACCGCGATAAAAATATCCCCCGGGCTCCGTGCCAGGCCTTGAGCTGCCGGCCACGGGGAGGGACAGCGGCCAGCCCGGCTGTGCCACCTGCCCCGGGCTGTCCCCGGTGTCCCCCAGGAGCCTGGGTGTGGTGGCACAGCATTGTGTCCCGAGGGTGAAGGCTGGGTTTGCTCCCGGAGGAATCACGGGCTGGACTGGGAAGGTCTCTGAGCAGCTCCAAGGGGGGCTGAGGAGCTTTGGGGACAGCTGGGGTTTGTGTCCCACCCTTTCCAGCCTGGGGCGTGTCTGTGAGGCAGTTTGAGGGCTTTGGGGTCCATCACTGCTGCTCTGCCGTGGTTTGGGGACACGAGTGACACCCCCACCCCACCCAGCCACTCCAGGCTGTCCCTGTTCCCTCCTTTGTCACCAGAGCGGCTCTGGCACTGGGAGAAGCCTCACTGTCACCTCCCTCCCCCAGACCCCGCTGGTGACACTCCGGTGCCACCCTCGGCCTGTCCCCTCCGGGTGACACGGGACAGGTCCGGAAGCAGCTCCTTGGTGCTTGCTGGGGCCACCTCGAGCGTGTTGTCCTTGTCCCCTCTCCCCGTGTGTTAGGCACGGCCGGGAGCTCCCAGCCGTGGGTGTTTTAGCCTCCTGTTTTACCGAGCTTTCAACCTTCCCTTCGAGACTCTTCTCTCCAGAGGGGGAGAGGAGTGAAGCTGAACAGGGAAACCACGCACTTTCCTCCCTCCTTCCCAGCCCGCAGCTCCCTGTCCCCTCTGCCGTGTCCCCAGTGTGACCTGCCACCTCTCCAGCCCCAGGAGCAGCACTGGGACATCCCTCATCCCTCATCCCATCCCAGGCTGGCAGGGAAGAAAACTCCTTTTTTTTTGTTTTTGGGTTTGGATTTCGGGTTTTTGGGTTTCTTTTCCATTAATTGTTTTAAGGGCAAACTGGTGTGTGTGTGTGTTCTGGTCACGTCCCACCCTGCTTGTTTCCATGACTGGATTTTAGACGGTTCTCAGCACTAATAAAGGTTTTCCTCCGTGGAGATCCAGGCTCGGGTCCTTCGGGGGGTGGCACGGGTGACAGGGACACAGCCACACCCCTGCCAGCCCCGCAGGACACGGCAGAGGGGCTCCTGGCCCACCAAGATGGGCACCGAGTAGCAGGCGCGGGGTGGCAGCTTGTGGGGCGTGAAACCCTGCAGGGTGACAGGCGGTGACACCCCCATGTCCCCTGTGTCCCCTCCGTGTCCCCTGTGTCCCTTCATGTCCCTCCGTTGTCCCCTCATGCCCCTCATGTCACTCCGTGTCCTCTGTGTCCCTCGTGTCCCCTCATGTCTCCTATGTGCCCCCGTGTCCCCTCATGCTCCCCCTGTCACTCCGTGTCCCCTCGTGTCCCTCCATGTCACTTCATGTCCCTCCGTGTCCCCCCTTGTCTCCCTGTGTCCCCCATGTCCCCTCGTGCCTCCCATATCACTCTGTGTCCTTCCATGTCCCCCATCCTCTCGTGCCCCTCGTGTCCCCCATGTCCCTCCATGTCCCCCTGTGTCCCCCTGTCCCCTGGTGCCCCCCGTGTCCCCCATGTCCCTCTGTGTCCCCTTGTGTCCCCCATGTCCCCCCCATCCCCTCGTGCCCCTCATGTCCTTCCATGTTCCTCCAAGATCCCCATGTGTCCCTCATGTCCCTCCGTGTCACTCCGTGTCCCCTCATTCCCCTCATGTACCCCGTGTCCCCTCGTGTCCCCTCGTGTCCCCATGTCGCTCCATGTCACTTCATGTCCCTCCGTGTCCCCCCTTGTCTCCCTGTGTCCCCTTGTGTCCCCCATGTCACTCTGTGTCCTTCCATGTCCCCCATCCTCTCGTGCCCCTCATGTCCCTCCATGTCCCTCCGTGTCCCCTTGTGTCCCCTCATTCCCCTCATGTCCCTCCATGTCCCCTGTGTCCCCCCGTGTCCCCTTGTGTCCCGTCATGTCCCTCCATGTCCCCCCCGTGTCCTCTTGTGTCCCGTCATGTCACTCCGTGTCGCCCCGTGTCCCCAGCCCCGCACCTGGCAGAGGAAGGGGTGTCGGAGCAGTTCCGCCGCGCCGGGCCGTGCCGCGGGCTCGGGGTGCAGCATGAGGGTGACGAGAGCTCGGGCGGCGGGGGGAGAGCCGGGCGGGCAGCGGGAACCGGGCGGCGCGGATGCTCCGGTACAGCTCGGCCCGCTGCCGCGCCGCGAACGGGGCGTGACCGCTCAGCAGCGCGTACCTGCGGGGAGCGGGGCTGGGAGTGTCCCTGAGCTCCTCCGGCCACCCTGAGCTCCGTCCAACCCCTTCGTCCTCTCTCCAGCCCCTCTATTCTCCCTCCATCTCCCTTCATCCCATCCTCCATCTCCCCTTATCCTCCCTTCATCTTCCATCCATCTCCCCTCATCCCATCCTCCCTCCATCCCTCTCCATCCTCCCTCCATCTGCCCTATCCCATCCTCCATCTCCCCTCATCTTCCCTTCATCTTCCATCTCCCTTCATCCCATCCTCCTCCCTCCATCACCCCTCATCCTCCCTCCAGCCTCTCCATCCTCCTTCCAGCCCCCTGTGCTCCCTCCATCTCCCCTCATCCTCCCTCCATCTCTCTCCACTCTCCCTCCATCTCCCCTCACCCTCCCTCCGTCTTCCCTCATCCTCCCTCCATCTCCCCACACCATCCCTCCATCACCCTTTGCCTTCTCTCCAGCTTTCCCCACTCTGCCTCCATCTCCCCTCACCCTCCTTCCATCTTACTTCCATCTCTCCTCATCCCATCCTCCCTCCCTCACCCTTTGCCCTCTCTCCATCTCCTCCCACTCTGCCTCCATCTCCCCTTGCCCTCCATCCATCTCCCCTCGCCCTCCCTCCATCTCCCCTCGCCCTCCCTCCACCTTACCCCCTCTCTCCCCGCCGCCCCCCACTCACACGGCACACCCCAGCGCCCAAATGTCCGATGCCACCCCGTGTCCCCTGCGGTCCAACACCTCCGGCGCCAGGTACTCAGGTGTCCCACACAGCGCCCTGAGCGGGGGGACAGTGCAGGTGACCCTCGGGGACACGGGCGGGGTGCAGCACCCCCCGGCCCCGCTCACCCCCAGCGCCGCCCGGCCGGTGCCACCCGCCGTGCCAGCCCCAGGTCGCCGATCTTCACCCGCATCCCCTCCGTCACCAAGAAGTTGCCTGTGGAGGCATCGTGTCACTCTCAGCCACGCCCGGGTCACCTCCCCGGGGTCTCGGTCACCTCCCCGGCGCCACGCACCGGGTTTGAGGTCGCGGTGCAGCAGGCCGTGTCCGTGCAGGTAGCGCAGCGCCGAGAGCAGCTGCCGCAGGTAGTATCGAACCTCCGGCTCCGTCAGGTGACCCCGCGCCCGCAGGATGGCGGCGAGGGACTGGGGACAGAGCGACAGGGGCTGCGACAGAGCGACAGGGGCTGGGACAGAGTGACAGGGGCTGGGAGAGAGTGACGGGGGTTGGGGACAGAGCGACAAGGGCTGCGACAGAGTGACAGGGGCTGGGAGAGAGTGACAGGGGCTGGGTGAGAGTGACAGGGGTTGGGGACAGGGTGACGGGTTTGGGACAGAGTGACAGAGATTGGGGATAGAGTGACAGGGATTGGGACAGAGTAACAGGGGCTGGGGACAGTAAGGAAGGACTGGGGACAGGGTGACAGGGGCTGGGAGAGAGCGACAGGGATTGAGGACAGAATGACAGGGATTGGGGACAGAGTGACATGGACTGGACAGAGTGATGGACTGCGGACAGAGCGACAGGGACGGGACAGAGCGACAGGGATTGAGGACAGAGTGACAGGGACTGGGGACAGAGTGACATGGACTGGGGACAGAGTGACAGGGGCTGGGGACATTAAAGAAGGACTGGGAACAGAGTGAGAGGGGCTGGGGACAGAGTGAGGCACCAGGCTGGACCCTGCTGAAGGCCCGCCCTGAGGGTGCTCTCTTTTGGGGTACAAGTGCTCGGTTTTGGGATTCAGGTGCAGGGTCTGTTTTGGGGTGAGGGATTTCAGGGTTCAGGGTCTCCGTTTCGGGGTTCGGGGGCTCAATTTCGAGGTTCGGGGCTCCGTTTCGGGGTGCAGGGTCTCCTTTTCGGGGTGTAGGCGCTCCGTTTTAGGGATCGGGGGCTCAGTTTCAGGGTTCAGGATCCCAAATTCGGGGTTCGGCTCTCGGTTCCGGGGCGCAGCTCTCACCCCGCGGCTGCAGAGCTCCAGCAGGAGGTAGACGTGGCGGCGGTCGGCGAAGTGGCCGTGCAGGCGCACGATGTGCGGGTGGCGCAGGTGACACTGCAGCTCCAGCTCGCGCTCCACCTGCAGCGACAGGCGACAGGAGCCCCGCAGCCCCCCGGGGGACCCTCGGCGTCCGGAGACCCCCGGAACCCACCCAGACACCCGCCGAGGGGCACGGGCAGGGCTGCGTGGTTCTGCGGGGGTGTTGTCCCCTGTCCCCGGGGAGTGTCCCCACCCCGGAGTCACCCTGTCCCGAGTGTCCCCACCCCGCCTCACCCTGTCCCCGATGCCCGCAGCCAGCCGGGCTCGCGGGATGACCTTCGCCGCGTAGAGCCGGCCGCTGGTCAGCTCGGACAGCTGGTAGCAGCGCCCAAAGGTGCCCTGCGAGGGTGACCGCGTGGGAGTGGGCAGCCGGGGGGGACAGCTGAGTGTCCCCGGGGTCGGGGTGGCCACCCGGATGTCCCTCCCTGTGGGGCGAGGAGCTCCAGGGAGCGGATCTCAGTCCTCTGCCTCAGTTTCCCCTTTCCCAGAGGGGATGAGGTGGGTCTGCCTCGGAGGGGACACCTCGGGGGGGACACCTCGGGGACCCCCTGGGGGTGCGGGTTTGTGACCCCCCCGGGGTGCCCAGCGGGGAGGGGGCTCAGGGCTGGGGCTGGGCGCGGCTCAGGGCTGCGGGGAGGGGGATTTACCTCTCCCAGGAGCTTTCCCCGCTTGTAGAGCATCCCGCTCGCCTCGTCCCGGATGTACCAGCCTGGGGGGGGCTCAGCCCCTGCGCCCCCCGGCCTCATCCTGCCCGCTCTGCTCCGCGGCGGGGACACCCCGAGGGACACCCCGAGGGACACCCGCGGCCCGGCCTGTAACCCCTTCAGCTCCGGGCTGGGGGTGCCCATGGAGCCCGAGGGTGCTGCGTGGCCCCCCCGCACCCCGCACCCCCCGCTCCGACCCCCTGAGCCCCCCCAGAACACCTCGGTCACGGAGCGGCGACCCCCGCGGGGCTCCCCCCGCCCGGGGATGCTCAGCGCCGGGGGGTCCCGGCTCGGGATATCACCTCGCAGGGAGGTCCTGCTGCCTCCTCCCCTCTGCCGCTGGGGCTGGGGGGGTCCCGGGGGGCGCAGATCTTGCTTTGCGGCATTTTTCCCCCCACCGGACGCCAGCAGCCCCCCCCCGAGCGGCGGGGCTCCGGGCCCCCAAGGGTTAACGGGCGGCCGGGGAGGGCTGGGCGCACCTTTGGGGTTGGATATTAATAACGCGGCGGGGAGGGACGGGCGGCGAACGGGGAGGGTGGGGGGGGAAGCCTCGCCCGGCCCCCCGGAGCTGCGCAGGCGATGCCCGCCCGTCCCGGGTCCCCCCGGATCGCCGCCGCCGCCGGGACACCGAGCCGGGGCTGAGCCGCCGGGGCGCCGCGGAGCAGGGGCGGCATGGCCGGGGGGGCTGCGGGGGCGGCCGGGACCCCCGCGGGGAACCCCACGGCGCCGGGTAAGGTCCTGATTTCTGCCTCAACCCTCGCGGACCCCCCCGCCCCGCACCGCCGCGCACCCCCGCAGCTCCTGCGGGTAAACTGAGGCACGCGGTGCCCCCCGCTCTGCCGGCCGGGTCTGGGCATCACCCACCCGGCGTCACCCCACCCTCGGCGGGGTTCGGACACCCCCAACACCCCCCGGGAGAGGCAGCAGCGCGACCCCCGCCCCTTCCCCCTGTCCTGCTGGGGGCACCCAGCGCCGGGGGCTGCCGGGGGACACCCGCGACCCCCAGGTCCCCGCGGGAGCTGCGCGGCGGGAGGGAACCGGCTGGGCCGGGGGATTCCCCGGCACGGGGATGGGACACCGACACGGGGATGGGACCCCGACACCCCGATCCGGCGCCCTCCTGACCCCCCCGGCACCTCCCCCACCCCCGAGCTGGGCGCTTTGGGGTGCTCCAGGACCGGACGCTTTGGGGGGGCCTCCCGCTGCCCCCCAGCCTGCCCGCCGCACGGCGGGGCCGGATCCGGATCGGGGAGCGACGCGGAGCCCCGGCGTGCAGGTCTGGTCCTGCCCCGGCAGGCAGCGATCGCGGCCCGGCGCCCGCCGCGGGGCCCTGGGGGCGGCGGGGCCATCGCCCGTCCCGGCTGCGCGGGCACGTGGGGGGACACCCACCCAGCCGGCGTCACCCGCCCGGCGTCACCCACCCAGTGTCACCCACCCAGTGTCACCCACCCAGTGTCACCCACCCAGAGTGATCCACCCTGTGTCACCCACCCAGTGTCACCCACCCAGTGTCACCCACCCGGTGTCGCCCACCCGGTGTCACCCACCCAGCATCACCTATTCGGTGTCCCCCACCCGCCTGCCCCCGCTGGTGGCACCAGACCCCGCGTCCCCTCCCTGGGGACTCTGGATCTGGGCTTGCCCCCACCTCACCCCCTTCCCCTCGCTGGGGTCCCCGCGGGGTCTCGGTGGTGTCCCCAGCTCGGTGGCAGTGCCGGGCTGGGGGACACCCCAGTGTCACCCCCTGTCCCCGGGGACGATGGGCTCAGGGCTCTCTGCTCCTCAGGTGCCAGCGGCCGTGGCGACTCCTGCTGCTGGCCTGGCTCAGCCTGGTGGGCACGGCACAGGTGAGGGGCGCAGGGGGCAAGTGAGGGGGGCAGGGGGCAGGTGAGGGGCTTTGGGGGCAGGTGAGGGGCTTTGGGACACACGGTGACACCCCTGGGCTGCTCCACCCCCACCCCAGTGCTGACTGTCACCTCCCTCACGCAGGACCCAGCCCTGGGGACACCAGCCAGGGTCCCCGAGCCCCCAGCCCCTGCTCGGCCCCGGGGGACCTGGGGGTCTTGGGGACCCTGGAGCTCCTGCTCCAGCTCCTGTGGGGACGGCGTCGCCCTGCGCAGCCGGAGGTGCCTGCGGTGAGTGGGGGACAGGGCGGCACAGGGGTGTCCCCAGCTGTCCCCAGGCCCGCAGCAGCACCCAAACCCTGCATGGCACCCAAATCCCCCTGCACAACCCTGCCACCCCCTCGGAATTGTCCCCCTGGGCCCTCAGCGCCACCCCGAGCCTGGTGCCTTCACCCTGGCGATGGGGACACCGGGGGACATCCCCACTCCCTCTGCCCCACTGGGCGACCTGCCACTCCCTGCATGGCTTGATGGCGTCGTGGCCCTGGAGATGTCCCTGTGGGGGACACGGCGGGGACACGTACTGTCACTGTGACCCCAGGACCAGCGGGGAGCAGCCGTGCACGGGGGACCCGCGACAGTACCGGCTGTGCCAGCTCCAGGTGAGCGCTGGGAGGGCAGCGGCACCGACCGGGCCTGTCCCTGTCCCTGTCCCTGTCCCTGTCCCTGTCCCGGTCCCGGTGCCCGTGGCGGCCCGTGGGCTCCATGCCGGTGCTCCCGCAGGGCTGCCCCAGCGGCTCGGTGCCCTTCCGGGCCATGCAGTGCTCCCTCTACGACAACCGGCCGCTCCCGGGCACCTCCGCCCGCTACCGCTGGGTGCCTTTCCACGGAGGTGAGTCCCGGCGCGGTGACGGCGACACCGGGGCTCCGCTGCCCCCCTCGGCGTCACCCCAACCCCTTCCCCCCGTGCTCCGGCAGCCCCCAACCTCTGCGACCTCAACTGCCTGGCCGAGGGGCACAACTTCTACTACAGCTTCGGCCGAGTGCTGGACGGCACCCGCTGCGGCCCCGGCTCCCCGGACCTGTGCGTCGGCGGGCGCTGCCTGGTGGGTGCAGGACCCTCGGGACCCCGGGACCCCCCCGGGACCCCCGAGCTGAGGGGTGTGTGGGTCCCCGCAGAGCGTGGGCTGTGACGGGATCCTGGGCTCGGGCTCTCGCCCCGACGCCTGCGGCCACTGCGGCAGCGGCCATGGCTCGTGTGTCCTCGTGCACCGACTGTTCCAGGGCGCGGAGCCCTCCTCCGGTGAATGAACCATTGCCCCGGCCCCCTCCATGGGTGAATGCTTTGGCTCTTGGCTCCCCTGTCCTCCTGTCCCCCGTCCGTGTCCCCAAGGCGTCGCGTGGGTCCCTCTTGTCCTGTCCCCTCTCCATGTCCCGCTGTCCCTGATCCCTCCCTGTCCCCAACGCACAGGGACTCGGAGCAGCCCCGTCGCTTGGGGGTTTACCTCACTGCAGAGGGTGTCACTGCTGGGGTGGGTGGAGGGGTCTGCTGTGTCCCCAGGGGTCCCTGTGTCCACATCCAGGCTGTGGGGACAAGGATTTCCACGAGGGCAAACAGGCCCAGGTGTCCCCCAGTGCCATTGTGGGGTCCCCTTGATGTCCCAGTGGGGCCCAGCTGGGTTAATACCCCAGACCCAGATCCCCTCTGTGCCCTGTCCCCTCCCGCCCTGTCCCCCTGGAGTGTCCCCAGGCTCTGCCCTGACTCTGCCCCCCCAACAGGATATTTTGGATACGTGAACGTGACCAAGATCCCCGCTGGGGCCACCAACATCAAGGTGTCGGACAAGAGCCGCAACTACCTGGGTAGGACACGAACTGCCTCCGTCCCAGTCAGTCCCAGTCCATCCCAGTTGGCCCGGGCTGGTGCCAGCCGTGTGTGCGGGCAGGGCAGGGCAGGGCAGGGCAGGGCAGGGCACGGCAGGGCAGGGCAGGGCAGGGGTGGCCGTGTCACGCCGTGCTGTCCCATGTTTGTCCCATGCCGTGCCGTGCCGCTCCCTCCCTCGGATGCTGTTTTGAGCATCGCGGGGTCAGCGAACTCGCAAGCGCTCGGGGCAATTTTCCAAAGGCCGCGGCCGCGCGTTTTGGGAAGGGCTGGTCTGGATCGGGGCCAGAGCGGCCACTGCAGCAGCAGGACGGGAACCTCTATCGCCATCCCCCCGTCCCCTTCCCGACGCAGCTGCAGCTCCTTCCCCCACCCCAGCCGCGATGTGGGGGCTCGGGGGTGGCTCTGCACACCAGGCTTTGGCTGCGGCTCGGGCCCGGAGCCAAGATCCTCCAAGAAAACAGATTCCCGGAGCCCCGAGCGCGGCTCTCCGGCCCACGCTGCCCTCCCGCGCCGGGAGAGGCCTCCGGTGGGGAGCCGCCCGGGGGTCCCGGGGGCCGTGCGGGGTTTGCCGGAGTTCGCCGCTCCCTCCCGCAGCGCTGATGGCGAGCGACGGGCGCTACGTCCTCAACGGGGACTGGGCCATCGCCTGGCCGGGACCCTACGAGGTCGCCGGGACCCTCCTGACCTACAGCCGGGCCCCCGACGGCACCGAGAGCCTGGAGGCGCCCGGACCCACCCACGAGGACCTGCACGTGCTGGTGAGGGCAGAGGGGACACGGGGATGGGGACAGCCACCCCCGGCGCCCATCGCTGCCCTCAGCCCTGCGCTGTGCCCCCCAGGTGCTGCTGCAGGAGCCCAACCCCGGCATCGAGTACCAGTTCTGGCTGCCCCGCGGGCACCCGCAGCTCGGCCGCTCTGACGGCAGCCCCCTGCGGCAGCCCCAGCCCCGGGGCGCCGGCAGCCCCCCGCCCCCGGAGCCCCCGGAGCCCCCGGTCACCCCCGTGCCGCCCCCCCAGCCCGGGGGCTCTGCCACGGAGCCGCCGTCGAGGAGCCCCGCTGGCTGGAGCCAGGATGGGGCTGCCGCAGGTACCTCCTCGGGGGTCCCCGCAGCCCCCCGCAGCCCTGCTGGGAGGATCCTGGGCTGGCCTGGGGCAGGAATGAGATGGGGACCCTAAAAGGGCCCTACAAACCCTCGCCAGGACTCTCGGCATCTCCGTGTGACCCTGCCTGGGGTCTGGAGCCGCAATCCCCCCTCCCACAGTAGCGTGAGGGGGTTTTGGGGGTCAGCAGTCCCCTCTGCCCCCTAAGCAGCTGCAGCTCTATCCCCGCAGGGCGCTGCGGGAGGTGTCGCCCAGCCAAGGGACGCTCGCAGCGCATCCGGCACTTCTGCCAGAGCGACTTCGGTGAGCGCCGGGGTGGGACGGGCTGGGGACAGTGCCGGGGGTGGGAAGGGACTGGGGACATTGCCAGGGACAGTGCCAGGAGCGGGGAGGAGATCAGGGTGGCGCCAGGGGCGATGCTGGAGATGGGAATGGGCTCAGGGTGATGGCAGGGCCTGTGACAGGGACCGGAAGGGGCTCAGGGTAATGGCAGGGTAATGCCCGGGGTGGAAAGGGGCTCAGAACGATGCCAGGGGTGATGCCAGGAATGGGAAGGGACTTAGGGCAATGCTGGGACAGGAAGGGGCTGGGGCTGATGTCAGGGATGGTTAGGGGCCTGGAGTGATGCCAGGGACAAGGCCAGGAATGGGAACGTGCCCAGGGTGACACCAGGGACAGGAAAGGGTGCAGAGTGACACCAGGGACAATGCCAGGGACAGGAAGGGGCACAGAGTGACACCAGGTACAAGGCCAGGAACAGGAACGTGCCCAGGGTGATGCCAGGGACAGGAAAGGGTGCAGAGTGACACCAGGGGCAATGCCAGGGACAGGAAGGTGCCCAGGGTGATGCCAGGGACAGGAAAGGGTGCAGAGTGACACCAGGGGCAATGCCAGGGACAGGAAGGTGCCCAGGGTGATGCCAGGGACAGGAAGGGGCACAGAGTGATGCCAGGGGCAATGCCAGGGACGGGAATGTGCTCAGGGTGACACCAGGGACAATGCCAAGGACAGGAAGTGGCACAGAGTGATGCCAGGGACAGGAAGGCTCTCAGGCCGCCCCGTCGTCCCCCCGCAGTGTTCCACGGGCGGATCGCGGCGCGGCGCGTGGTGGGGCAGGAGACTCGCTACGAGGTGGAGGTGAAGGCGCCGTACCGGCAGCGCTTCCCGCTGGTGGCCCGCGAGTACCTGTGGGTGCCCAACACCTGCGGCTGCCCCGAGCTGCGCCAGGGCGGCGACTACCTGCTGATGGCGAGGCGCCACGTCAACCACGAGCACACCCTGAACCGCATCCTGCTGCAGGACGATGGCTACGCCCGGCCCTGGACGCCCCGAGAGGCCCGGCTGGTGCGGGAGGCGGCCCGGCACTGTCTCCACCCGCGGCCACCCTGAGCCCCTCGCCGGTGCCGCCGCCCCCAGGACGGGACCCCGAGGGCGAGCCCGGGGCTGCTGCCGGGCACCGAACGCTTCCCACGGCCCCCACCCACCGGAGACCCCCACGCGTCTCGCCGTCCTTGGGGTCCCTGTGGCAGCGGGGGGTGGAGGGGGGTGGTAATTTATTATTTTTGCAGAAAATAAATCTGTTTATCCCCTCGCTTGCCGCTTTTGTGTTCCTCGGCCAGACCGGGGGATACAGAGTTCTCTCAGCTCAGGGGTCCTCTCTGTGTCCCCACGGCCGGGGGGTCTCTGTGTCCCTTCAGAGGGTCCCCTCTGTGTCCCCACGGCCGGGGGGTCTCCTCCGTGTCCCCGCGCCGAGCCCCAGGAGCAGCTCCCGGCCCTCGGCGTGTCGCTGTCCCCGATGGCGCCGTGCCAGGCTCTGCCTGCCGGGGTCGAGGACCTCTCGCTTATCTCCCTTCCGGCGGAGCCGAGCGTGTCCCCCCCGTGCCGAGCCCCCCGCCCGTAACCCAAGCCGTGGGCTGGCGGGGGCCACCGCGGGGCCCCTGTGGGGACAGGATGTGACCGGCGACATTGGGGCACCCCGCGGGGCTTGGCCGGCTCGGGGCTCCCATGGGGTGGGTTTGGAGACGAGACCTTTCCCCGGGCTGATCCCAAACTGGGGTCCCCATGGAGGCCCAGGGCTGGGTGGCCTGGGTGTCCCGAGTGGCAGCTGCCAGCCCAGGAGGGTCTTTGTCACATCGGGTGACACCACCAGGGGCCAGGGTTAAGCCCTAGGACCAGCTGGGGCTCAGTTCTGGGCTCCCCAGCTGGTCCCAGTAAAGTGTGAGTGATTCCAGGTGCTTCAGAGCTGGAAAGATGCCTCCACCCTATAAAAGTGCTCCCTCTCGCCGTCACCCTATAGCTCCTTTAGGGCTGCTGGGGGGTTGTTCCCGGCAGGGTGAACAGGGTCGCAGCCATGGCGGGTTTGGGGGCGACCCCACGCACGAAGAAACCCTCTCGGGAGGAGCAGGGCTCTCGACCCCCAGGGCTGGGGGTCGCGGTCGGGCCAAGAGCCGGCAGGGAGAGGGGGAGCAGGGGGAGCGCAGGGGCTGGGCGCGGGTCCCCGGCTCCCCCACCACTCCCGGCAAGGGCCGGCTGGTCCGGCGGGGACCCGACGAGTGTCACAGCGCCGGGGGAAGCGGTGAGCGCGGGGAGAGCCCTGCTTGGGACAGGGGAGCCGCTCTGTAGTGCTGACAGAACCCTTGTGCCCCGCAGAGCCTGCGAGCCCCGAGCTGCTGCCCTGCCCTGGGGGCTCCTTCTTCTCGGGGCTCCCCGAGGTTGAGAGCCGGGACCTTGCTGTCCCCGCGGCCCCCAGCCTGTGAGTATGAGGGGGACTCCCCAGAACCCCCAATATTTGGGAGGGTCTCAGCAGCCCCCCAGCATCACTGACCCTCTGCCTTCCCCCCACCAGCACTGCGGTTCAGACCCCCGCCAGGGATGCTCCCCCGGAAGATCCGGAGCAAGCTGGAGCACACCCTGGTCCTGGAGCTGGTGAGCTGGGGGGTTTGGGGGGATTCTGCAACCCCTGAGGCTGGGGACTGACTGTGCTCCTTGTCCCCAGGATGGGACTCTGCTCTTCTCCTCCCTGCTCGCCCACGGGCAGCAGGATGCCACGGCCACCTTCACCATGGACTTCCAGGCAGGTTCCTACAAGGTGGGTGCCTCGGCGTTGGGACATGGTGACAGGGTTGGGACACTATGATGGCGTTGGGACACGGTGACAGGGTTGGGACAGTGGGTGCTGGGTCGGGGGGGTGACAGGAGGGTTGTGACTCAGGGCCATGGGATGGCAATGAAGAGCCACACCATCCCTGTGGCCTCTGTGCCAATGTCCCTTGCAGCTGAAGGAGAGAGGGTGGCTGAGGGGTCCTGCTTAGGGGATGAACCCCCTTGGGGCTCACCTTGCTGCTGTTTTCCAAGGTGCTGTTCCCTCCCAGGTCCACGTGAAGCTGCGTCCACACGTGCAGCACTTCTTGGAGAGCCTCTCCAAGACCTACGAGGTACCTGGGGTCTGTGGGGTGACACTGTGGGTTGGGGACACCTGGGCAGCCCCTGCAGTGACCTTCACCCTCTCTGCCAGATCTTCATCTACACCACTGCGAAGCAGGACTATGCCAAGAAGCTCCTGGAGGTGCTGGACCCCAAGAGGAAGCTGATCAGGTGCCGGTGCTGGCTGTGCCCTGCTGGGGACACCCTGTGTGGCAGGGCGGGGTCCCCACGGCTCTGTGTTCCCCCAGGCGCTGCCTCTCCCAGCCGGACTGTGTCTGCTCCCAGGGCTGCTACTGGAAGGACCTGACCCGCCTGGGCAGGGACCTGGCCAAGACGGTGGCCCTGGATCACAGCGTGCAGGGCTTCCCGGCCCAGGTAGGGCAGCGCTGCTCCCTGGGGGGATTTGGGTGTCCTGACCGCTGGGGACACCGCGGCTGGGTCGGATCCAACCTTCTCCCTTTCCCCCCAGGCTGCCAACTGGATCTCGGTGCCGCGGTGGTCTGGGGACCCCCAGGACGAGGAGCTGCTGAGCCTCATCCCAGTGCTGGGCCAGCTGGGCCAGGCGGTAGGATATGGGGACGGGGATGAGGACAGGGGAGGGGACAGGCGCTCTGGGCACAGCCCTCCCCTACCCCGTCTCTCCCTGTGCAGGAGGACGTGCGCCCCGAGATCCAGCGGCAATTCCAGCCCTGCCAGCTGCCCGCTGGGGATTAGGCCAGCCTGGAGGAGCAGGATGGGGAAAACCTCTGGGAGAGGCCATGGGGAAGCTGTGCTCGGGTGCATCCAGCGCCTCGTCCTGGGCTGGGTGACTCTCCCAGGACTCTCCCTTGGTGTTTTCATGGATCCCAGCTCATCCCTGGGGGGCTGGGGGTGTCCCCAAGGAGAGCTCCTGGCTCTCAGCTGCCTGTGGAGGCAAAGCTCCATCCCTGCTCCCTCCTCCCGGTGCTCTGGGAGGTCCAGCCGAGGGTTTTCACTGCTCATTATATGCTTGGAGAAAAGTCTGGCTCTCTGCCTTCATTCCCAAAACCCTTCAGCTGAGCAAACAGGGCTGGGGATGGGGGGACACAAACCATGTCCCCTGTGTCCCGGGGCAGCCCAGGGTCCTGGCACAGGGCCGGTGTCCCCGGGAGGGCCCCAGCTGGCAGCTCTCCCTGTCCCATCCCAGTCCGGTGCCACGGCTGCCACGTGCCAGGGCACAGCTGCCACCGTGCCTCTGCCAGTCCCCGTGGGACACAGAGTGGCCGGGGGGTGCAGCCACCCTGGGACTACTTTTTCAAGCCCTAAAGCTGCTGGTGAACAGGAACTGGGGACTTTAGAGGGGTCCGGGCTGGGCTCTGCTGCCCCCGCTCTGCTGGAAGCCACACGGGCTCGTGGCCGAGCTCCCCCCGTGGCCACGCGGGTGCAGCTGTTTGGGGACATGTCACATCTCGTCCCTGTGCGCCTGGGAAAGGGCACAGCGCTCCCGATCCCTCTGGGAATGTCTCTGTCCCCAGGGGTGTGGGAGGAGCCACCACCCTGTCCCTTCTTCACACAGCTGGACACGAGGGTGGGGGAATCACCCTTCAGAGAGGGCGGCTGGAAAGGCAACAAGCGGTTTATTTTGGAAGCCAGGCACCACCCCAGCTCTGCCCCGGGCTGGTGTCACTCTGTCCTCCTGGCCGGGAGACAGCAGGGATCTCCTTTGCGCCGGGCCAGGCGGTAGGTGGGGTACAGCAGCCCCGCCACCACCAGGCTGCTGCAGGCCAGGACAGTGACAACCACGAGGTCCCAGCGCAGCCTCACGGGGCTGGAGTAGCCCTGGGCGGGGTGGTGGCAGGTGTGGGTGATGTCCTGGAAGCTGCGGCCGGAGGGACAGGACGTGCAGTTGTTGGCCGAGGCGCCCTGGCAGGTGTAGCAGGAGGGGTGGCAGCTGGCACAGACGCGGGCAGTGTCCCTCGGGGTGGCGCTCCGGGCCCGGCCGTAGGAGCGCGGGGGGCAGTAGGACAGGCAGGAGCCGTGGTGCGTGTACAGGGAGCTGCCACAGTCTGTGGAGAGAGGCTGGGGTGAGACCCTGGGGACCAGAGCGTTGTCACTGTCCCCCCAAAGCCTCGCTCACCCTCACAGGTTCCCTCCTCGTCCCTCTTGAGACACTCGTCCTTGGTGGCGGCCGCGGCGCGCCTGGCTGGCATGTCCTCATCGGTGCCATGCAGGTGCAGGACGAAGCTGGTCAGCTGGCCTGGGGACAGGGGACTGCTAGGTGAGGGATTTGGGGCTGGAGGCTTTGGGGTTGTGTCCTGCTCCTGGCCCTGCGCTGGCCAGGGAGACCCTCAAAGCCACCACGGTGGCCCTGTGGGAAAGGAGGGCTCGTGACTGTGAGGGAGAAGCCAAAAACTGCTCATCCAAGTGGGGGGGAGGAAGAAGAATGACCAGGCACTGAGTGACCCCAGTAAAAATGGGCTTCATCCCCCATGGGGCGCCCACCTGTGTTCCGGGCATCGCCCTTGTTCTCCAGCCGGAGCGTCCAGACCCCTTTGGGATTCTCGTCCCAGAAGTGAGTGGACATGAAGGTCCAGTCCTTGTAGCCCTCCTGGCTGGTGTCATAGGGGCTGGAGGAGGAGAGCAGAGCTGGGAGTGCCAGCCCAGGATGTGACCCTGGAAGGTCACCCTGCTCTCGCTCTGTGGGACACTCTCATATGGCAGAGCTCCAGAGGACTTTTGGGCACAGTGAACCCTTTTTTGGGATTCTCCTGGCTCTGGAGAGCCCTAGGTGCTCCCCCTGTCCTTACCGCACGGTCACCAGCGTGGATTTGGTCCCCATGGGGCTGATCAGAGCCACCACCAGGTCCCCCCTGCGGCTGTAGCTCAGGGACAGCTGGACCTGGACGTGCTCCAGCGAGCGGATGCTCTGGGAGCAGGAGGAGACATCCGTGGTGATGGTGAGCCTGGAACCAATGTCCCTGTTGGGGACAAGCTGGAGGTGAGGGCATTCCCTGGGCCACGGGCTTCTTGCCCTCCAGGGTGGCATCCAAGCACAGACCTCCTTTTGGGAAGCCATTCCTGTGGTGGACATAACAAGTCCCTTTGGGAGGCTGGACCTGGGGGTTGTTGTCCCTTACCTGGGGACCTGAACAGCCTGGACTGAGCACTTCTCCTGAGGCCGAGTCCCTGTCCAGGTCATGGCCGCCTGCACCAGCAGCCCCGCGTCCAGCAGTCCGTAGCCATAGTAGTGGCTCACTGGGACCCGAGTGCCACCCAAGAGAGGGACCTGTGAGCTCCTCAGTGCCACCAGGGCACCGGGGGCTGCTGGGGGTCTTTGTGGGGCTGAGCCCTGCACTCACCCCTGCGCCCGACCCCGTTCTCGGCCCAGTCCTCTGCCTGCAGGTGAGCGGGTTTGGAGGCTCTGATGATGAGGTGCTGCAGGTCTCGCCAGGTCAGCATCGGGCTGGAAGAAAGGAGGATATGGGGACAGAGGTGTCTGCTCTGGGTTGGTTTTTAAGGGTGAGATTTGGCTCCTCTGGGGTGGCTAGAGCAACTGTCTGGGCCCAAGCTGGTTCCCCCATGACCTCCTTTGTGGCTAGCACAGGTTCTTCCCGTGGGAACATTTTGCTATATTTCATAAACAAGATAAAGTTTGGATGTTTTGCAAACAACTTCTCCGGATTGGGTCAGTTCGGGCTTGGCCAATTGGGCCTAGGGGGAGGTCTCGGGCTGACCAATCTGGGTGACCTCTGTAAACTCTATATATATGGAATTCAAAACAATAAAGTTCTCTTCTCCTCTCTTTCCTTGTCTGAGAACTTGGGTCATTCCTCAGCTAGCCGCTCAACAGCGACACTCCTTCAGTGCCAAAATGGGAGCAAAAAGACCTTCAGAGGACAACCCTCTTCCTGCTCTCCCCTGGGTGAAGATGCTGCCCCACCAGAACCTGCAGACACCGCAGCTCTGCACCCCCATCCTCCCTGCTGTCCCCCCCTTCCTCATCCCTGATGAGGCACCAGCTCTCCCTGAGGACTGTTCTGCTGTCTCAGTGTCACCTACTTGGCCTCCAGTGCCAGGGCCACCATCCCTGCGGCCAGCGGGGCCGAGGCGGAGGTGCCGGTGTGCTTGTCCGTGCAGCGGTGGTGCAGGTCAGTGGTCACCTGGGGGGACACGAGGATCTCAGCACCGTTCCCAAGAGAGCTGCCTGGAGCTGGGACCCTCCAGTAAATGCTAATTTCAGGTCCCTTTGGGTTTTTCAGGCTCTACGCTGACACTTATCACCCAAGCTAAGAGACGAGCCCACCCCATCCTGGGATCTGCCTGCCCCAGGGCTGCTGCTCCGGCAGAGCTGCTGTGACACTCACAATCTGCACCTTGCTGGTGGTCCTGCTGCTGTAGGTGGTGGTGAGGATGGCGGGGCAGCTCTCGCCGTAGCGGGGCCGCTGCCCGTCCCCCAGGACGCTGCCCACCGACACCGTGTAGATGCTGTTGGTGTAGCCATCGCAGTTGCAGTTGTCATAGTTTGTCCCACCGTTGCCTGAAGCCCAGATGAAGATGGAGCCGAGCCCACCCCGGCCCTGTTGAAGAGCAGAGGGCGGTGAGCAGGGTGTCCTCATGTCCCTGCTGTCCCCAAGGCCAGGGCTGGCCTTACCTGGGTGACCCCTCTGAGGAAAGCGGCCGCAGCCAGGACGCCCGGCCCGTCCACCGTCTTGCCGTCGTCCTCGGGCCCCCAGCTGGCGCTGTAGATGTGGATGTGCTGGGGCTGCAGGCTCAGCGCCTGAGCCTCCACGATGTCCATGATGGAACCGTCCAGCATCCGCACGCCTGGGGAGCAGCGGGAGCGGCGGTGGCCGGGAGGCGGCAGCTCCCGGGAGGGGCCGCGGTGGCTCCGAGGGGACAGGAGCCACCCAAGTGCCACCCCGAGGGCACCTTGCCAGGCCCCCCTGGCCCCCCACAGCCTCGAGCACCTTTCACATGACCCTGCCCTAAGGAGATCAGGCCCCCGCGGGTCTGCGCTGCTGCCATGAGCCGGTTCCCAAAGCTCCTCGTTAAGCCTTTTGTAATTAAGCCCAGGCAGCGCTCGCAGCTTTTAACCCCCTTTGCCACCCTCGCTTCCACAGCGGAGCCTGAGCCTGCCCTGCTGGGTGTTGGGGTGAGCGTTAAACCCCTGGGGAGATAACGCTGCAGCACCCTGGACACCCTGCAAGCCCCAGAGCAGCCCCACATGGGGTCCTGTATTCCCCCAGGGGGGGTGGAGCTGCTTTCCAGCTTCCCTCCCACGGGAATCTGGAAAATCTCACCTCCGATTTTGGCGTTGTAGGCGACGCCTGCGCCGCAGATTTTGTTGTTGGCCACAGCCGCCACTTCCCCCGCACAGCGTGTCCCATGCCTGGGGGGGACAGAGTGACCCTGTGAGGGGTGGGGGGGCCTGGGGCAGCCTCGGTCCCCCAAGAGATGAACCCCCCAGTGCAGGGAGCTGGGCAGAACCCACCAGTTCTTGTCCCCGTCGCCGTATCGGGGCTGGGGATCGGGGTCGTTGCTGTTGAAGTCGTAACTCGCCAGCGGGTCCTGTTACAGAAGGAGGCACCAGCGTGAGCCAAAGGCTCCGGGCAGGGCTGTGACAGCTCGGCACAGGCGCCTGGCACCGAGCCTGGCGCTGGCACCGCCGAGAGCCCCGCCTGCCAGCCCGGGGGGACAGCGGGGCCCCTTGGTGCCCAACTGTGCTGGGTGAGCCTGGAGCTAAATCGAGTCCAGAGAGGGAATGGAGCCGGGGAGTGAGCACCAGGAGTGGCTGAGGGAGCTGGAAAGGGGCTCAGCCTGGAGGAAAGGAGGTTCAGGGGTGACCTTCTGGCTCTGCACAGCTCCCTGACAGGAGGGGACAGCCGGGGGGGTCAGGCTGTGCTCCCAGGGAACAGCAGGACAAGAGGGAACGGCCTCAAGCTGTGCTCAGTTTGGATATCAGGAGGAATTTCCTCATGGAAAGGGTGGTCAGGCCTTGGCAGGGGCTGCTCAGGGAGGTTTGCAGTCCCCATTTCTGGAGGTGTCCAAGGAAAGCCTGGATGTGGCACTCAGTGCTCTGGAATGGTGACAAGGTGGGCACAGCTGGGACTCGATGGCCTTGGAGGTCTTTTCCAACCTCAGAGATCCCAGGATTCTGCAAAAAGGGGTGAAAGCCAACTTTGCTGCTCCCCTGACAGAGCCCAGAGTGGCAAGTCACCCCAGGGTGACCCTCACTGGCCACACAGCTGGGAGAGAAGAACCACAACCCACGGAAACTGTGGTGTAATAAACACCCAGGATTTCCCTCTCCTTCCCGGTGGAGCACAGGAAGGTTTACCAGCTTTACTGGCTCTGCAGCTTGCTGTAATTACACCTATTTCGGGGGCTCCAGTGCGTGTACAAGTTCTGACATTTCCTCAGCCTGAGATTTCACTGCGGGGAAACTCCAAATCTCAGATCTCTGCACAGTCCCAGGGTGGGATGGAGGCATTGAGTCCCACCCACCCTGAAGGAGCTGGCTCCTGGATCTCCCCATAATTACATAGTTGGCAGCCAGGTCGGGATGATCCTTCTCCAGCCCATCATCCAGGACAGTCAGCACGACCCCCAGCCCTGTGTAGCCTCTGCTCCAAGCCGTGAGGATGTTCAGGTCGGGATGGACGTCGTTGTTCTGGAAAACAGATTAAATTCCATCAGCAGCCCCGGGTGACCTTTGAGGACTTCTGCTGCCTCATCACTGCCGGCATTAGCCTGGTTTATGTGTGGGGAGGCACTGGGGACAGCGTGGCCAGCGGGTCAGGCAGTGATGCTGCCCCTCTGCTCAGCCCTGGGAGGGTGCTGTGTCCAGTTCCGGGCTCCTCAGGAGCTCCTGGAGTGAGTCCAGAGAGAGAGACAAAGTTGATAAAGGGATTGGAACATCTCTAAGAATGAAGAGCTGAGGGAGCTGGGGCTTTTCAGCCTGGAGAGGAAGCCTCACCCCTGTCTGTCTCACCATGTACCACTGCTTGGGGAACCAGGGATCCGTGGGCACCACGCTGGCGCCTCTCTTGGCGCGCCTCTTCACCGTCTGCTGCTCAAACCACAGGACCTGGGCGGGGAGCAGCGCTGTGGGTGCCAGGCAGTGCCAGCCCACTGCTGTCCCCAGGCTCGCTGTGCCCTCCTGCCTACCTGGGGGTCCCTGGCGAGCCGCGTGTGCCACCCCCAGTGCCTGCTCAGGGCTCTCTGCCTGGTGCCGCGGTGCCCGAAGTGGAAATAGGGCTCTCCCTCCATCACCTGCGGGCACAAAGAGCTGCTGTGAGCGTTTCTAGGGGAGGCCAGCACCGGCCCCAGGTGAGCTGTGGAGGTCTGAAAGGTGAATTTAATGCGAACTGTACTGCAGGACAGGCAGAAAGTGCCACTTGGAGATGGAGTGGGGTCCTGGGGAGGGGGTGTGTGCCCTTGGAGGGTCCCTTGCTCACCCCTGCATGCTCAGAGGGCGTTTGCTGTGGCAGTGGGGGGACACTGGCACAGGGTTCCCAGATCCCCAGGAACTGTCCAAGGCCAGGTTGGACAGGGCCTGGAGCAACCTGGTCTAGTGGAAGATGTCCCTGCTCATGGGACAAGTGAAGGGGCCAAACAATGGCGACACAGGGCGGGTACGAGCACAGAAGGTCGGGCCAGGAGCACACGGGGCGGGCCGGGCCCGCCTTCCCCCGCCCAGGCCGCACCTGGCCCAGGTAGAGCAGCCCGTGCCGGCGGGCCAGAGCCCGGGCGTCCCGCGGTTCCGCCGCCACCCGCACGGCCCAGCTGCTCAGGTAGACGTGGGGCTCGGCGAGGCCCGGGGGGACGGCGGCGAGCACCACGAGCAGTGCGAACAGCACCGCTAACAACCACACCGCCGAGCCGGGCCTGGGCCGAGCCGCCATGAGGCCGCGCCGCCACTGCGCGCGTTGCCATGGCAACGGCGTCGGCCCCGCCCCTCCGCACCGCCTCGCCTCATTGGCCCGCCTCGCACCCCGCCCCGCCTTATCATTGGCCACACCCCTATCGTAACCCCGCCCCGCCTCCCTATTGGCCACACCCCCCGCCGGTTTGCCCCGCCCATCTCCCCTAGGCCACGCCCCCAGCCACGCCCCCACCGGCCGCACTGACCGGGGCGCGGGGTCGCTCCGGGGCCGCTCCGGGGCCGCCGCCGCCGCCTTCACCGCCTCCAGCATCGCCGCCGCCGCCATGGGCTCCCTGCAGCAGCGCCTGCAGAGCTTCCTCGACCGCCCCGGGCCCGTCGGCGACCTGCTGGGCCGGCTGGAAGCCTATACCGGCGTCCAACGGTTCTACCTGGCCACAGGTGCGACCGGTACCGCGCGGCCTCCCCGGTTCTCCCGTTCTGTCCCCTTCTCCCTCGTGTCCTGGGGCGTCTTGGCGGCCGCTCGCTGTGGCTGTGGGCTCGGCGGAGGGGCACAGGGAGGGCAGGCAGGGCCGCCCCGATTGGGGGTGCAGAGCAGGGCCGTGCTGGGAGGGGGCTGGGGGGACCGGGGGTGACACCGCTGTCACCGCGCCTTCGGCAGGCACGAAATCCCTAAATCCCCAAACCCACAGAGTCCGAGTGTCGGAGGTGTCACACAGACCCTCAAGACCCCTGGCCCTGACTGAGAGGGTCCCCATTCTGGGTGAGCCCCCAAATCGCGGTGGGTCACACCAGGCGTTGGGGATGGCAGCTCATCGCTGTGTCCCACTGCTGGGACTGAGGGGATCCGGCCTTGAACCGGATCCCCGTTGTTCATTAATGAGGAACCAGCCGGATTCTCCCCAGGGATCCTCCTCCTGGCACGCCGTGCCCCCTCTCCTCTGACCCTCGGCCCTGTGCCCTCTCTGCCAACTTCAACCAGCCCTGTCTGCGTGCTTTAATTTGGGATTTCATATCAAGCCTCCCAGGAGGGGCTCGGAGCTCCCCTGTTTCCCGTGTCCCTCCAGGTGTGATTTCCTAACCCTTCACCTGCAGCAGGGCTGGTTTCCCCACTCCAGGGGGGATGAGGGTCCCTGGAGGGGCACACGCTGCTCTGCAGGTTGTGTTTGGATGTGGTGCCACTCAGGTGTCCTCCAAGCAAAACAATCCCGGGGATTTGGTCAGGCTGGGCCATGATGGACTTTTGGGGTAGGACAAGAATGGAAGCACCAAGAAGTGATGGTTCCATGTTCTGGCTCCCTGTCCCGGAAAGGAGAAGCTGCTGCTAAACTAAAAATTCCCGATTTCTCCCCCCGCCGTGGCTCTGGGGCAATCCCAGATTTGTTTTTGGACCCCTGGGCTGGGGTTTGGAGCCCACCTCTGGGCAGCACCACCTCCAGCCGCTCCCTCAGCGAAGCCTTTCCCTCGGTTTTTGCTGTTACATAAATTTCTCTGGGGGTTCAAATCCTGTGAAATCCCTTCTAAGGCTCTTGGGGAATGAAACCCAGCACTGCCTGGACCTGCCTGCCCTCCTCGGAGGGAGGTTTGGGATCGCTCCAAAGCCACGTTGCTCCTGCCCGTCTCCCGGGAAAGACCCGGAGCTGTGGGTGCCCCGGATCGGGGCCGGAGCTCAGCCCAGGAATGCTGCAGTGAGCAGAGCGGGGATAATCCTCCCTCCAAGCCCGAGCAAGGACTTTCCTCTAATTCACCAGCACAGACAGGTTAATTCCCAGCTTTCTTCCTGCTGATGGAGGAGTTTGTTCCAGGGCTGGGGGGAAGCTGCTGGGCTGGACAAAGTGCTCCACTCTGTGTATCGCTGAGGTTTTTCTGACCTCTGAGCCCGGTGTGAGCGAGCTGTGCCGTGGTTTTCACCCCAAAAGCTCCCTGTCCCACCTTCCCCAGCCACCCTCTCTCCCAGCTCCGCTGTTCCAGCCTCCCGCGAGTGTCCGAGCGCTGGGCAGGCTCCAGGCCACCAAAAACCCTCCGGCTCACATTTAATTTAACGATCTAATTGAATAGCAGGGAAGCGGGATTGGATTGCCGCTCCCGGGGGAACCAACCCTTCCCTTGCCGGCGGCTGCTCAGCCGCCAGGAGCGCCCGCGGGAGGAGCCGCGATCCCGGGCGGCTGATCCGGGAGCAGGGCTCGTCCTTGAGCGGGAGTTGTGGGAATGCCGAGCGGCTCCGAGCCCCGCGAGCGGGGGAGAGGAGCGGAGCCTTGACTTTGGACCATGGGTGTGTTGCCAGCGTCTCCGGTTCCTGCCTCCCTGGCTCCGCTCCAAGCTGGGAGCGACAGGGGGGAAAGTGCTGCGAGATTGGGGTGGTAAAGTCCCCATCCGGGCCAGGGGAGGGGACGAGCGGTGACAGGAGCAGGTCACAAGTCCCTCGGGGAGGAGCGGGCTCTGCCACGTGCCTCGTCACATCGAACACCTCCGCCGTGCTGTGGAATTCATTGGGGGTGGTCGTTATCCCTGTCCCACTGTGCGATGAGAATCCTGCTCAGCAGACTGAGAGGGGTCTCCCCCGGTGACAGCAGGCACGAGACTGTCCCCTGTCCCCCGCAGGTTCCGTGACTTTCCTGGGGCTGTACCTCATGTTCGGCTATGGCGCTTCTCTGCTCTGCAACATCATCGGCTTCGTCTACCCCGCCTACGTCTCGTAAGTACCTGTCCGGCACCTGGAGAGCATTCCCCACCCTTAGCTGAGGGTCTCCCTGCCCAGTGAAGAGGCAATCATGGCTGGGAAGCCCTTGAAACCTTCCTGGAAACGCTGGGACTGTGCCAGCCGGGGGGCAGGAGCAGGTTCCCTCCAGGGCTTGGAGGATTTGGGAAGGTGTAGCCCATCCCGGGACTGCAGCAGCCGTGTCCTTCCCCCCTCCTGGCGCAGCATCAAAGCCATCGAGAGCAGAAACAAGGAGGATGACACCATGTGGCTCACGTACTGGGTGGTCTACGGCATCTTCAGCGTCGCCGAGTTCTTCTCCGACCTTTTCCTCTACTGGTTCCCCTTCTACTACGCCGGGAAGGTAAAGGCTGTGCCGGGCTCCTCTCATCCCGTGGCTGAACAGGGAGGAGCTGAGTGTGGTGGGCTCTGACCCATTAGCGTGGTGGGGCTGCAACCAGCTCAGATCCAGTGAGCTCCAGCCTGTTGGAGCAGGCTGGGCGGCGCTGGAGCAGCTGAGCCCCCGGCAGGCTCCAGCTGAGCCCCTGCTGTCCCCGCAGTGCCTGTTCCTGGTGTGGTGCATGGCCCCCGTGCCCTGGAACGGCTCCCAGGTCCTCTACCACAGCGTCATCCGGCCCTGCTTCCTGAAGCACCACGAGACCGTGGACTCCGTGATGGGCAACATCGGCGCCAAGGCGCTGGACGCGGCCTCCGCTGTCACCCGAGAAGGTGACTCAGGTTCCCCTGTCCCTCCATCCCGCTCCGTGTCCAGGTTTTCCCAGCGCAGGGGTGTGGGGTAGCTCGGTTTAATTACCAGCAAGTGATTATTTCTCCGTGCCCATGAGCCCCGGGGGGGTCACAGTCCCCTCTCTAACCTCTCTCTCCTCTCCGCGCCGCACGCTGCAGTCCTGCAGACTCTGTCCAGCAGCAGAGCCCGGCTGGCGGCCGGGGTGGCCCCGCAGCCCAGCCTGTCCGTATGTAACGAGCCGCGGCTCCCGCTGCCGCCGCGCGGGCCGGGGCCGGGCCGTGCCAGGCGCCCGCCGGCTCTCGTGTCCGCCGTGGCACCGGCCAAACGGGCACCGGCGCGGCTCCCGCACAACCGGCCCTTCCTCCCGCGGCGTGCGTAGAGCAGGCGCTTCCCTCCCGCTTCCCCGTAACCAGAGCCCATCCGTGTGTCCATCCGTGTGTCCATCCCTGTGTCCATCCATTGTCCATTCCCGTCTCCATCCCTGCGTCCAAGTGCTCCTCAGCGCTGCTGCCAGCCTGGGCTCCCCTCCGGAGCCCCCCGGCTGTGGGGAGGGCAGGGCTGGCTGTCACCCGCCGTGCTCAGCGGGACAGGGAGGGAACGGGGCGGTGACACGGGGCCGGGCCGGGCCGGACCCCAGGACACCGGCCACTGCCCCGGGGACGGCCACTAACGCCATCCGTGTCTCCGCAGGCGCCAGAGCACCCCTGAGCCTGACCCAGCTGGTGGAGAAGGTGAAGTAAGAGGGGCATCGGCGCCCCCGGTACTACAGCCCCGTTACTGGGACCGTTACCGGCACCGACGGCCCCAGTACCGGCACCGCGCTACCGGTACCGGCATCCCCCGTTCTGGCACCGAAGTCCCCCGTACGGACGCCGGTATCTGCACCGTGCTCCCGGTACCGGCACCATGCTCCCGGTACCGGCACCATGGCCCTGTTACCGGTACCGGCGGCCCCGGGCCGTACCCGCCCGGGATCCCGAATTTCTGCAGTCCCAGTCTGTTGTTCCCCCAATAAATCCCGGTGCCCACGAAGCGCTGCTCCCGCGTGTTCCGTGACACCGCGCGGCGCCTTTAAGAGCGGGGTGGGGGCGGAGCCTCTCGGGAAAGGGCGACACGCGTTTGATGACGTCATGGGTGTGGCGGAAGTACGGCCGGACGGCGGGCGGGACGGGGCGGTCAGTCTGTCGGTCCGTCTGTCGGTCCGTCTGCGGCACCGGGGGTCGGTGTGGTCGGTGGGGTTGTCAGGGGCTCTGTCCGTGTGTCCGGGAGGGCGGAGGGGGCCGGTTTGTGTGTGCGGGGGGTAGCTGTGTCTGTCTGTCTGTCCAGCGGCGGGGGGGGGCAAGGAGGGGTCTGTTCGTCTGTCTGTCTGTCTGTCCAGCGGCGAGGGGCAAGGAGGGGTCTGTCCGTCTGTCTGTCCGTCCAGCGGCGGGGAAGGGGGTCGGTCTGTCCGGGAGGGGGGGGGGCAGCTCAGGGGGTCAGTGTGTCTCTCTAAAGGGGGGCGCGAGGGCAGGGGTCGGTCTGCCGGTCTGTCTGTCCGTCTGTCTGTCTGTCCGGAGGGGAAGGTGAGGGGAGCTCTGTCTGTCCATCCGTGGGGACAGTGAGGGGGCTCTGTCTGCTGGGGGGGGGGTCCGTCTGTCTGTCCAAAGGGCAGCACAGGGGGTCTGTCCGTCTTGGGGGGATGGAAAAAGGAAGGGGGTGTCTGTCTGTCTGTTTGTCTGTCTGTCTGTCCGGGGTAGGGGCAGCTCAGCCCCCTCATACCCCCTCACGCCACCTCCATCCCCAGCCCCTCCCGCATGATCCTCCCCCGGCATGAGCTCCAAGGCCAAGCGGGTGCTGCCCACCCGCCCTGAGCCCCCCAGCGTGGAGCAGATCCTGGCCGACGTGCAGAGCACCCACCCGAGCGACCCCATCTTCGTGCTCCCCGCCGAGCCCCCCCCAGGAGCCCGGCCCCGCTCCAGGTGAGCCCGCGCTGGGGACAAGGGGGGCGTGGGGACACCTCCAGCCCCGCTGAGCCCCCGCTCTGCCCGCCAGGCTGCCCCGACCCCGCGGCCGAGGAGCGGGAGCGGCTCTACGGGCAGATCCGCTCCTACGTGGGGATGAACCAGCGGCTGCAGGAATCCCGGGAGCGGCTGCGGGAGCGGCGCCGGGAGCTGCAGAGGGTCGGGGAGGCGCTGCACGGTAGCATCGCAGAGATGAGGCAGAAGGCGTTCTGAGGGACCGTGGTGGGGACCTCGGGACTCGCCACGTTGTGGTTCCACCTTCCCAGAACTGTTTGCATTGTGAAGATCTGGATTTGCCAGGACGTTTCCGGCTGTGCCACCTCAGTGACCTTTTCCCAGGGAACGCCGGGATCCGCCGGTCCAGCACCTTCCTGGTGCAGGAACAAAGGCTTGGGCACCACCTTTTGTCCCCAAACTGGCTGCCATGTCCCCTGGGGGTGGCATGTCCTCTGCCCCCTACGACTTTTCCCTCTGGTACTTCCCCGAGGATGACCACGTCGCTTCCCGCATCGCGCGGCGCCTGAGGGAGGAAGGCTTTCGGGGCTTCACCGAGCACGAGGACCGAGTGGCCGGGACGTCGGTCATCCTGACGGCCGTGGAGGCCATCGAGGCCAGCCGGGTGGCCATCCTGCTCCTCTCGGCCAAGTCGGTGGGCGACCCGTGGTGCCAGCGTGTGTCCCAGTGGAACTTGTTCCGCAACATCCACCACCGCGGCACCAAGGTGGTCCCCGTGTGCGTGGGGGTGACCAAAGCCCAGGTGCCCCCCTTCCTGAGGCACCTGGTCCCGCTGGAATACCAGAACGAGTTCTTCTTCCAGAGGCTCCTGGCCAGCCTGAGGTCCCATCCAGGGAGCGGGGCCAGGCGGGTGCCACCCACGGGGACACGCTGAGGGACCGCTGGGGTGGCTGGGTCGGGGGTCACCACTGCCCCGCGGTGATGGTGGCAGGAAAACTGTCCTGTTTTGCTAATAAAGCTGATGGGAATGGGCCACCCAGCACTGTCATCAATCTCAAATCTCCTGTTTTGGAGAGCTGAAGGTGCCGCTTTCTGTCTGCAAAGCCGAGCAGTGGAGGGGCCGTGGGTGTTTCCCACCCCAGCAGGTGTTACCTTGTGGGTGCTTCTTCCCCTTCCTGTCCCCCTGGGCGGGATCTGTGCCCCACTGCCACCCTGCTCTGCTGTCACACGCAACCTGGGGCTCCTCCAGCACCGCTGCAGCTCGGGAGCAGTGCTGGGAGACACAGAGCAGGCAGGATGGGGGTGAGGGGCTGCCTGGGGCCACTGCTGCTGCTGCTGCTGCTGCCACCCCTCCCTCGGGGTGAGCACTGGGGCCGTGGGTCCAGCGTGGCCAGCGCAGGCTCGGAGTCACTGGCCAGGGCGGTGGCAGGGGCTGGTGGGCACGGGATCTGGCTGCAGCCGTCGATCATCGGGGGACACGAGGCCAAACCGCACTCCCGGCCCTACATGGCATCCCTGCAGTTCGGGGGGACTCACGCCTGCGGGGCAGCGCTGTTGCACCAGCACTGGGTGCTGACAGCCGCGCACTGCCTGCATCGGAGGTGAGTGCGGCACGGCCGTTCCCTGCCCGGTGCGGGGATGGAGGGCTCGGTGGGGCTCCGGGTGACAAACCCCGGGCTGACACCGCTGCCGGGGCGGGACAGGTCGTGGGACAAGGCGGCGGTGGTGGTTGGGCTGCACAAGCTGCGGGATCGCGGGTCGGACACGCAGACATTCCCCATCCGGGCTGCTTGTCCCCACCCCGGCTACAACAGAAAGACGATGGAGAACGACCTGGTCCTACTCCAGGTGGGGCTCGGCCCGGCCCGGGGGGCTCGGGGAAGGGTCCGAGGAGGGGCTGGAGCGGCGGCGGTGCCGGGAAGTGCTGCCGGGGAGGGGCGGGGGCTTCGCGCGGTGTCGGTGCAGCTGCGCTCGGTGACATTTCCGCTTCTCACCCGCACGAGATTTCACACCTGGGTGTGAAATCATCTCCCCTCTCCCACGGGCGCCGCACCGGCTCGGTGCTCCTCTTCGACCCGCAGAGCTGGGGGGCTCATCCTCAGCCCCCTCCCTCGCGGCATTGGGGTGCTCCCTCTCCACCCCTCCCCTGCGGCATTGGGGTCACTGGCAATGACCTCAATACCCCTCGGCCCCCCACCGGCGGTGTTGGGGTGCTCCCTGCCTGCCCCCCTGCCCGTGGGGGGTCTGACACCTCTCCCCGCCCGCAGCTGGAGGGGAAGGTGACACTGAGCAGGACACGGCGGCTGATCTCGCTGCCCAGCCGGGAGCCGGCGCCGGGGTCGCGGTGCAGCCTGGCTGGTTGGGGGGTCCTGCAGGGGCGCGGGGAGCCGTCGCCCACCCTGCAGGAGCTGGAGGTGACGGTGATGGACGCGCGGATGTGCAACAACAGCCGCTTCTGGCACGGTGAAATCGCCCCCACCATGATCTGCTTCCAGGGGCAGCGCCGCGGCTCGGCACCCGCCAAGGTGAGCATTTGGGGGTCTGGGGGCTACAAAGCTCTGCCCGCCCCGAGCCACCGTGCCTGTGTGTGGGGGGGGAGCTCCGGGAGGATGCTCACCTTGAGCCATGGTGAGGCTCCCTGTCCCCTGGTCACGGTCCACTCCCCGGTGTCACACCCCCGACAGGGTGACTCGGGAGGCCCGTTGGTGTGCGGGAAGCGGCCGGCGGTGGCCGGAGTGATGTCCTTCAACAGCCCGGACCCCACTGACCCCTTCAAGCCGCCGGTGGCCACCTCGACGGCGAAGTACAAGAAATGGATCCAGACAACGCTGCGGAAGGGCTGCCGCCAGGGACAGACAGAACGCCCCTTCCTATTTACACAGGTTGGCTTTTAATTGGGAATACTGCCCAGAGTCTGGTAAAATAACATCCTTAGTACACAGATACAGTGACGGGGAGCAGAGCCCGGCGGGATTGTCCGTGGAGAAGGGGGAGGGAGGTGGCTTGGACCCGGGGGGTGACGCTGGGACTCCTTCCACCACCCCTGCGTTCCGTTACAGCCCTCGGGAGTGCTTTTCCCCTTTTTCCTTCAGTCCCAGCCTCTGGTCCCTCCGTGCCGGCCGCTGCCAGAGCAGGGGGGCTCCAGTGGGCACCGGCGTGTCCCCATCCCCACAGCCCCAGTGCACAGCCCCTGCATGTCCCCATAGCCCTGCTGTCTCCCTGGCCTCACTGTGTGTCCCCAGAGGCCCTCACGGTGTCCCCCACAGCCGCCCAGGTGTGTCCCTTGCAGATGTCCCCTGTGTCTGTCCCTGCAGCCCCCAGTGGCACTGGGATGGCGGGGCACAAAGGTCACCCCACCCAAAGCAGGTGGTGATGGTGGGAGGACGGGGAGATATCCCAGGGGTCTGGGACTGCCTGGACTGGGGGGTCCCTCCAGCCCATCCCACTCCCCGGGGCCGGCTGGCAGCAGGAGTGGGGTGTCCCCGAGGTTTTGGGGCTCGTGGGCGTAATCCAGTCCTGGATGGATTCGTGTCCACATCCACAAGGACACACCGCGATCCTGGCTGCGAGCCGAGGCTGGGGGGCTGCGGATGAAGGGGAGGGACCCCAGACCCTTTCCTGGGGGTTGGGCATCCCCATGCTGGCTCAGCACCTTGTCCCCTCCCAGCGCAGCCCCCCAGCCTGGTGACAGCACCCTGTGAGACCCCCGGGATGGACCATCGGGACCCCAGCGACCCCTGCCCTGCTCCTCCCGCACCATTTCCACCTGCCACCACCCCGGACCGGCACAGGTCACCCGTCGGCAATCAGGAGCCTCCAGCAGCACAAACAGGGGTCCTGGCGCCCATCTCCCCCTCCAAAGCCTCTTCCCTGTGACCCTTCCCCGGTTAATAAACGAGCAGCGATCGTTGGCAGAGCAGAGTTGGTGCCAGACAAGCTGGAGCGTGTGGGGTTTTCCCGGTACCGGGATGTGCTGTGTCAGCTTCCTGGCATGCAGGATCAGGCTCGGGCTCAACCCCTGGGCGAGCAGGATGAGGGCACATGGGGACACGGCCCCACCTCAGCTTGTCCCTGGATGTCCCTCAGGGGAGGAGATAGTCCACGATGATCACCCCAGGTTGGGGTGTCAGACCCAGAACGTTCCCAGTTCTGTCCAATCCTTAGCGCTGGGAATTGTAATGTTCCAGTCCAGCAAGACCCCAGCCGGGGCCAGCAGCGGGTTGGGGTGACTCCCTGGTCCCCAGCTGTCCCACATCCCCATGTGTGTCCCCCCAGCGCAGTCCTGGCCAGCTCTCGTGGGGCTGGCGGTGTCGCGGGACCCTCGCTGGGACATCCTCAAGCTTGGATTTTCTCCACCGCCTTGTCGGCCACCGCCGTCACCGCCATGGGGCTGGGGACGTAGTTGAAGGGGGTGACCCGGGCGGCTTTGCTGGGCGAGCCGTGCCGGCTGGCGGGGAAGGTCCCGGCGGGTGCCTCGTGGCCGAAGGAGATGGGCAGGGCGGCCTTGGCGGGCGCGGGGGCTTCCCCGTCGCCGGTGACGCGGGGGTGCGGGGGTCCCTCGCGGGTCTCCAGCGTGGGAGAGGTGCTGGAGTTGGTCTTGGCGGTGGCGAAATCCTCGGTCTGCACCACGGCGTCGCTGGTCTTCCTGGGCGTGCCGGGGGTGCCGGGGGGCTCCTCGTCTCCGGAGCCCGCCAGCGGCAGCGCGGACGAGGGCAGCGTGCTCTTGAGGATGTGCGGGATGTCCTCGTCCCGGATCCTCCGCCACGTGCCCTTCATCACCACCACCGGCGGCTTCCCCGGCGGCCCCCCGGCAGCCGGCTCGTTCTGCCGCCGCCGCGCCGCCGCCTCGGAGCGCACGGAGGACGGGCTGGCGGCCCGCCGGGCCACGCTGATGTTGGGCGAGGACGAGTAGCGCTTGAAGGGCTCGGCCGCGGGCGCGCTGGTCTTCACCGGCAGCCGGGACGGGCTCTCGGAGCTGGTCCGGCGCGGCGGCTTGACCCCGGCCGTGGCTTTGCCGCCGGGCTGGGCTCTGGGGATGAGCGGCCGCTGGCCGGGGGCAGCCGGTTTGGCCGCCTTGAGCTCGTCGCAGCGGGAGGAGCAGAGGAACACGGCCGGGAGCGCGGCTCGGCTGCGCTGGGGAGAGCCCCGGCGAGGCAGAGAGGTGGCCGGCGGCGCCGGGGACAGGTCGGAGCGGTGTCGCAGCAGCAGGCTCGAGGATTCCTTGATGAAGGTGAGCTGGCGCAGGAAGCCGGAGCGGTCCGAGTCGCTGCCGCTGGAGCGGGCGGATGACATCCGCACCAGGTTGAGCCGGCTGCCCCCCGGAGCCCCGGGCCGAGCCTTGGAGCCATCGACCTGCTCCTCCAGCACCGGCATGGCCCCCCGGCCCGGCAGCACCTTCCTGCTGGGCTTCTGCATGAAGGGGATGCGCACGGGCGACTTCTGCGTCTTGGACTGCTTGGGGGCCGGCGATTTGGGGGCCGGGGCTCTGGCCGGGGGTCCCGGAGGGGACGAGGAGCCGCCCGCCTTGCCCGCGGCCGGGGCGCCCTGTTTGGTGACCTGGGAGGGCGACGGCAGCTTCTTGGGGGCGTGCTGGGATGGCGTGGAGGTGCGGGAGGAGCCCGAGGAGGGGGGGACCTTTGCCGATGCGGGCTGGCGGGGTCGTGCTCCTCTTGGGCAGCGCCAGGTCCGCCGTTTCGGGGGCTTTGCCCAGCCGGTGCAGGCTCCGAGAGCGCTGCTGGCTCAGCGAGAGGTTCTTGGCCGGCGGCGCCTCGGGCTTGGCCGCCGGGGTCTTCTTCGGGGTGGCCCGCGGGCTGGAGGCATCTTTGGCCAGGCTGGGCATGTAGATGACGGTTCTGCCGCGGAAAACCACGGGCAGGTTGGGCACCGGCTTGGCGGGAGCCGGGCTCCGCTCCGCCCTGGCGCTGGTACGGCCGGCGGGACGGGAACCGGCCGCGTCCTTCCGCTCCGGGCGGCCCTTGCTGTGCTCCCTCCTCGCCGTGTCCCGGCCCGAAGCGCTGCCGGGCCGCTGCTTCTCCTGCCTGCCCAGGGAGAGCTGCAGCGTGGAGCCGACCGAGAGCCCCGACATGAAGGACAGGATGGAGTCGGACTCGGAGGAAGGCTCCCGTGACAGGGAGGCAGCGGCCTGGTGCAGCCAGGTGACGATGGAGTTGGCTCCCTCCTGGATCGCTTGCCACTCCACGCTGTCCAGGTCGGAGCCGCGGTCGGAGCCGGCGTCCTCCTCGGGGTGATGCCCGGCCTCGGTTTTCCGCTCCCTCCCGCCGGCTGCCGGCGGCTTCTGCTTCCTCTCCACCAGCCTGCGGCGAGCCGTGGGCCGCCGGCGCTTGGGCATGGCCGAGCCGATGCACTTCTGCAGCAGATCATCCTCCGAGTTGAGGCTGGGGGAGCTGGGCGAGCCCCCTGCGCCTGCCCCGCCGCTGCCGAGCGCGGCCAGGTGGCTTTGCCGCAGGGCTGACCCCTCTCCTCGCCCTCCGAGAGGTTGGCGTCGCTCAGAGAGCTCATGGAGGAGCTCAGGGAGTAGCACGGCGGCGTCTCGTCGGCGATGAGGTTGTTCTGAGGCTTCGTCTTCACGGGACGGGGACCAGGCTCGGGGTCCTTGTGGGGGACGGAGCCTCCCCAGCGCTCTCTCCGTGGCGCCCGGCCGGGCTGGGCTCTGCTGCCGGACCCGTCCCTGCCCGCCTCGGGCAGCTCGTCCAAATCCGGATCGTAGAAGCAGTAGACGGCTTCCTCCGTCGGCGTGGTGTGGCACAGCGACTGGAACACCACCCCGTCCTCCAGGGCATCCTCCTTCCTCCCGGGGGCACCGCTGGCCCTGCCCACCCCCAGCTCCAGCCCGGCCGTGCCCTTCGGGAGCGTCTGGCTCCGCTTCCCGTCCCCGCGGCCCGGGCCCGCTTTGGCCTTTCCGGCGGAGCTGAGCCGGGCTGGGGCCGAGCTGCCGGAGGCGGCTCTGCGGGCCGGGATGGTGCCGGGCTCCCGGCGCCGCTCGGGCAGGGGGTGCTCGGCCTCCTCGCCCGCCGGGTACCGCAGCGTCTCGTCGCTCAGCGAGGCGGCGCTGGAGAAGTTGACGGGAGTCCCGTCGGCCGAGTCGGTGAAGGAGTCGTCGTCCTTGAAGAGGTCGCGGGCTGTGGCTCGCAGGCGCTTGGGGACGCCGGGGTGGGCGTGGGCTGGCACCAGCATGTACACGGGGACGTGCTTCTTGGTCTGCGGGTGCAGCACCTGGCCGGACAGCAGCGAGGTCTTGACCTTGCGGAAGCGGGAGGGCATGGCCGAGCTGATGCACTCCTTGAGGATCTCGATGTCGTCGTCGTCGGGAGGCTCGGGGCGCTCGGCCCTTCGCCGGCCCTCCAGGTAGCGCTCCTCCCGCCGCTCCTCCCGCTTCTCGTGGGCCGCGAAATTCAGGCTGTTCTTCTCCGGGAAGGTGGGGATCAGCTTGAGTTCCACGTCCTTCTGGACGTAGTGCTCGTGGAGGGGCAGGGCGCTCAGGCTGGAGGCGCACGAGAAGTTCTCATTGGGTTTCTCCACAGTGAAGTAGACCATGGAGTCCAGGTCCTGGGGCAGCTGGAATCTCTCCTTGAAGTCGGTGATCTCCATGAACTTCTTGACGTTGTTCTCCCACTGGATGTTGAACTGGCTGGTCTCCTTCTCGGGCTGGCAGCCCAGCTCGAAGAGGGGAGTCTTGCTGCGGCTGGGGGGCATGGTCTGCCCGGGGCTGTCGGGCAGCTCGCTGGGGCTGATGGTGCCGCTGATCATCTCGCTGCACGGGTCGCTCTGGATGGAGCTGGCGATGGAGGGGCTCTCGAAGCTGCCCAGGGAGCTGACGGAGCTGCAGCGGCTCATCACCAGCGGCGTCTCCTGGATGTAGTTCTCCGAGGAGCTGGAGGGCGTCAGGTCCTCCTGGCGCGAGGGCGAAGCCTCCCGCAGGAAAACTTTGTCGCGCTTCGGGAAGGGGATGCTGATGGGCTGGGAGATCCCCACCGGCGTGGTGGGACCCGGATCCACCGCCTTCTCCTTCTCCTGCCTGCCATCCTCCCCTTCTCTGTCCCCTTCCTCCATCTCCAGGATCTCCAGGGAGGAGTCGCTGTCCAGGTCGTTCTCGCTGTGGCTCTGCCCGTCCAGCACATTGTCTGCTGAGGAGAGGGAGGACAGGGAGCTGCACCGGGAGAAGCAGATCGGGGTGTCCTCCACTGAATATTTCTGCACCGACTCCTGCTCTGCCGAGGCCGGTGGCTGGGCCGGCAGCTTCTCCGGGATCTTGCTCAGGGGCTCAGCCGCCTGCAGCAGCGCCGGGGGAGCCAGGCTTGCTTCCTGCCCAGGAGGGAGGGCTGGTGGCCGGCGGCAGCACTGCTCTTGGCCAGGGTCTCGAACATGGGGACATGCTGGTAGGACGGGGAGAGCTTGATGGTGCGAACATGGGGGTCTGCGGGGGGCTTGGTGCCCGCCTCCTTCTTCCCTTCTGTCTCCTTCTCCGGCGCCTTGGGGCTGGGGAAAGTCACCGTCTTCTTGGCCCGTTCGGGCAGGTCCCGCTGCTCCGGTTTGTCCGGCTCGGCCGAGTCCCGCGCCGGCAGTTCGGCCCGCTCCGGTTTGCCCAGGATGCTCTTGAGGTCGAGCCGGCTGGGCCGCTTCTGGTAGCGCTGCAGCTCGTTGCGATAGTCCAGGAAGGCGGCCCTGGGGCAGGGCTTCATGTGCTCCTTGGTGCAGTAGCCGTCGCTGGTGCTGCCGCTGTTGAGGCTGTCGGTGGACAGGCTGGTGTAGGCTGTCTTCAGCCGCAGCAGGGTGTGCGCCCGGCTCAGGCTCTCCCGCTTGCCGAAGCCGCCGGCGTCCGACAGCCGGCACGGCGAGCACGACTGGGCGCGTGCTTCATGTCCCTCCTCGGGGCCGTACTGCCAGTCCAGGCAGTGGTCCTCGGAGCTGAGGCTGAAGCTGTCGTCCGAGGAGTTGTGCATGGTGGAGATGTCCTCCACCAACTTGTCGATCTTGGCCACCGTGCTGGAGATCTTGTTGGCCAACTTCTCGGCCGCTAGCGAGACGTCGTCCTCCGGCAGCGGCGGCTTCTTGGGCTCGGCCGCCTTGCCACTGCCGTCCTTCTCCGGCTCCGGGCAGCGCCGCTGCGCCAGTGCCCTGGGCAGCGCCTGGCCCTGCAGGAAGGAGGAGTTGAGGAACATGGAGAGGACAGAGGCGCTGGCCGTCTCCACGCCGGTGGAGATGTTGGGCACCTCGTCGTCATCGAAGCACCCGGAGTCAGAGGCGTAGTCCTTCACCAGGCTCTCCATGTGCCTCATCGGCTTCTTGGCACTCTGGCCCTTCAGGCTCTGCTTCTCCATGGTGTCAAAAGTCTCAGCCAGGTGTTTGGCATCCAGCTCGGCCTCCAGCGCCTTCTGCTTGCGCATGTAGAGCGAGGGCATGCAGGAGCCTGGCGACACCACGGCCGCGTCCTTGTACTTGGGCGGTCGGTTGGTGAGCAGGTTGCGCAGCGCGGCGGCGCTGCCCATGGCGATCATCTTGTGCTTGGAGTGGATGAGGTTGCGGAGCATGCTGACCGCGCCCAGGTCCCACAGCAGCTCCTGGTCGCGGGGGCTGCGGGCGGACAGGTTCCAGAGGGTGCCGCAGGCGTTGCTGACGATGGTCAGGCTGTGCGAGCGCAGGTGCTGCAGCAGAGTCTGCAGGCAGTTGTGGTCCCGGAGAACCTGCCTGTGGGGCATGGGGACACCCCGGCTGTCAGGAGGGTCCTTGACCCCTCCCCGCCCCATTCCTGGGGCCCAAGGTGTCCCCAGCCCTGCCCAGCCATGGCATCCCCCCAGTGCTGTCCCTGGGGTCTGCAGTGCCCCTAATCCTGCAGGACCCCCAGCCATGGGATCCCCCAAGAGCATACATGGAGCCCAGGATCCCCCATCCCCATCCTACACACACCCATGGCGTTCCCAAACCCATTCCCAAAATCCGTGATGCTTAAGGTCCCCCATCCCCATCCTACCTTCAGCCATGGCATTCCCAAACCCATTCCCAAAATCCATGATGCCCAGGGTCACCCATCCCCATCCTACACACACTCAGGGCATTCCCAAACCCATCCCTGCGGTCCATGGACCCTGGGATCCCCCATTCTCATCCTAACCACACCCATGGCATTCCCAAACCCATTCTCAGAGTCCATGATGTCCAGGGTCCCCCATTCCCATCCCACCCTCAGCCATGGCATCCTGCAGCACCACTGCTGGTGTCCATGGTGCCCTGGGTACCACAGGTGTGTCCCCACCCCTCACCTGTAATCCTCCCGCGTGGCAACGAGGCTGGACACATTCCTGAGGATGCCACCGCCGCTCTCGATGATGGCCAGCGAGTTGCTCTGGCACTTGTAGGTCAGGGTGCTGACCAGGAAGCCCAGGGCACCCTCCACCCCGCAGATGGCTGCCTTGTTCTCCGTGCTGTGAGCCGACAGGTTCCACAGTGCGCTCAGGACACTCTTCAGCGTCGACTCCTGCTCCAGGGGGACACAAAGCCCTGTCAGCCCTATCTGGGCACCCTGAACCCACTGCCACCCACCCCAGGGGGGACACAAAGCCCTGTCAGCCCTGCCTGGCCACCCTGAGCCTGTTGCCACCTGCCCCAGTGGGGACACAAACTCCTGTCAGCCCTATCTGGCCATCCTGTGCCCTCTGTCACCCACCCCAGGGGGGACACAAAGCCCTGTCAGCCCTGTCTGGCCATCCTGTGCCCTCTGTCACCCACCCCAGGGGGACACAAAGCCCTGTCAGCCCTGTCCAGCCATCCTGTGCCCTCTGTCACCCACCCCAGGGGGACACAAACCCCTGTCAGCCCTGTCTGGCCATCCTGTGCCCTCTGTCACCCACCCCAGGGGGGACACAAAGCTCTGTCAGCCCTGTCCAGCCATCCTGAGCCCACTGCCACCCACCCCAGGGGGGACACAACCCCCTGTCAGCCCTGTCCAGCCATCCTGAGCCCCCTGTCACCTGCTCCAGGGGGGACACAAACCCCTGCCCACCCTGTCTGGCCATCCTGTCCCCTCGCCAGGCTCACCTTGCCGGCGTGCAGGGCACAGCGCGTCAGCCCGGTGACACTGCCCACCTCCCGCAGCACCTTCTTGCTGTTGATGTCAGCGCGCCAGGAGAGATTCCTCAGGATGCTGGAGACCACCTGGAGGGGCAGAGCGGGGTCAGTGGGCACGGGGACTGTCCTCCTGCCTGTCCCCCACCCCAGGGAGCCCCACCAGCACCCACCTGGTGCAGCTCCTCGCTGTCAGAGCCCAGCTGAGCCACGATGGCCTCCATGCAGCCCCGGCGGGAGCACAGCGTGGCCTGCGGGGAGGACAGGGGTGATGAGGGTGACGCCGTGACCCCCAGACCCCGCTGAGCCCCCCGGACCGCCGTCCCCCACCTTGTTGACCACGTCGCCGAAGGTGAGGTTGGTGAGGGCCATCCCCGCGTAGCGCCGCAGCGCCAGGTTCAGGGGGTCGTTGGTCATCTTGTGCATCTCGTAGTCCACCTGCAGCAGCTCGGCCACCGCCTGCAGCCCACCTGTGGCACGGGGCAGGGGTCATTTGGGGTCCCCAAACTCCAGCACCCCGCCTGGCTGCGGTGCAGAGGGAAGGAGTTCCCTCCCCGTGCTCACCCAGCTCGTTCATGGCCCGCCGGTACTCCTCGTCGAAGGACAGCTTCATGATGGCACAGGTGGCCTGGCAGATCTGCGGCTCGATGGGCACTGGCACTGCGGGGGGATGAGGGTCAGTCCCGGGCGCTGGCAGTGCAGTCCCCTCTGTCACCTGGGGATGCTCCCAGCCCTGTCCCGTGTGTCACCAGGGATGCTCCCAGCCCCTGTCCCCTGTGTGACCCAGGGATGCTCCCAGCCCCTCCCAGCCCTGTCCCCTGTGTCACCAGGGGATGCTCCCAGCCCTGTCCCCTGTGTCACCAGGAGATGCTCCCAGCCCCTGTCCCCTGTGTCACTAAGGGTGCTCCCAGCCCTTTCCCCTGTGTCACCAGGGATGCTCCCAGCCCCTCCCAGCCCCTCTGTCACTCAGGGATGCTCCCAGCCCCTCCCAGCCCCTGTCCCCTGTGTCACCAGGGATGTTCCCAGCCCTGTCCCCTGTGTCACCAGCGATGCTCCCAGCCCTGTCCCCCCATACCCGCACCCTCAGGTCCCCGTCCCCCGTCGCGGCTCTGCATCTGCAGCCAGTCCCAGCAGGTCTCCGAGTAGGAGCGGATCTGCTCCAGCACGTGCAGCACCCGCATCTCCTTCTTGGCCTGGCCCTCGTCGGGCTGCGAGAACACGATGTTGTGCAGGGCGGCGTTGGCTCTCATCCGGGCGTCCTTGGCGCCCGTGGGGCTCTCGGGTGGCCCCGGCTCGCCGTCGGAGTCGTGCAGGATCTGGATGAGCAGGGGCAGGCAGCCCGACTTGCGCATGGCCAGGCAGCTCTCCTGCGAGCTGGACATGGCCAGCAGCGTGCGGGACATGTCCTCCTTGTCCCGCGTGGCCAGCATGGACAGCAGCCAGAACACCACCTCCACCTGCGGGGGACACCAGGGGTCGCAGCGAGCCTCACCCCGGGCTCAGCCCACCCCAGCTGGGTGCTGCACCTCACCTTGGTGTTGCCCCCCTCCTCGGGGTGGGTCGGGGGGTCCAGGCTGCCGTCCCCCTCCATGCCCGGGACCTTCCCGCAGAGCTGCAGAGGGGGGGGCAGTTGGGGGGGTCGCATGGCAGGACCCTCACCCCCACAGCCAGCGACTCCCCACTTTCCCACCACCCCCTGCCATTCCCAGGCGTTGCTTCCGTCAGCGCCAGGGGTGTGCTTGAAGCTAAAATCAGGGATGATTGGGATGGGGAGCTGCAGGAAAGGGAGAGTGTGGGTGGGCGGTGGGGAGGGAGGTGGGGCTGAGCCTGCGGAGCTGATGGAGGGGTTGGCAGGGGGGGGCTGTGAGGGATTGGGGGCGTCTGGGGGTGTTGGAGGGGCTGGGGATGGTGGGGGGCCGTGGGTGGTGCCACGTGGGGCTGTGGGTGATGGTGGGGGGATGATGATGGGACCGTGTTGATGTCAGGGCTGTGGGCGACAGTGGGGCTGTGTGGATGGGGCTTTGACAATGACAATGGTGGGGCTGTGGGTGACAGGGGGATGATGTCAATGGCAGGGCTGTGGGTGACAGTGGGACTGTGATGATGGGGGCTGTGACAATGACAATGGTGGGGCTGTGGGTGACAGGGGGACGATGTCGATGGCAGGGCTGTGGGTGACAATGGGACTGTGATGATGGGGGCCGTGACAATGACAATGGTGGGGCTGTGGGTGACAGTAGGACCATGATGATGGTGAGGGATGTGCGTGACAGTGTGATGATGGCGATGGCAGCCCACAGTGATGATGGTGGTGGGGCTGTGGGTGACAGTGGGACTGTGGTGATGATGGGGCTGTGGGTGACAGTGGGTCCATGGCAATGGTGAGGGATGTGGGTGACAGTGGGACAATGGCGATGGTGAGGCTGTGGGTGACAGTGTGATGATGGTGATGGTGCGGGCTGTGGGTGACAGTGTGACGATGGCGGTGTTGAGGCTGCGGGTGACAGTAGGACCATGATGATGGTGAGGGATGTGGGTGACAGTGTGACAATGGCGATGGCAGCCCATGACGATGATGATGGTGGCGTGGCCGTGGGTGGCAGTGGGGCCGCGGCAGGGATGGGGCTGTGGGTGACCCCGGGCCATGGCGATGGCAGCCCGGGACGATGACAATGACGATGTGGATGGCAGGCTGCCCGCCCCGGCGCCTCGGCCGGCGGCAGATGCCGCGGGAGCCCCCGCGCCCGCCCGCCATGGCCTACTTCTGGTCTCCATGGCAACTGCCCATTTCACGGTGCCCGAGCCACACAAAGCCCTAGCTGTGCCGATGGGGACAGCGCGGGGACAACGGCGCGGGGGCCGTGCTGGCCCCCTCCTCCACCCTCCCTGTGGCCCAGGGACACCCCGGCCCTGCTACCTGCGGCTCCGGCTGCTGCGCCTTGTCCTGCACCTCCATCAGCTCCTTGTCGATCTGCTCCAGCCGGGATGCCCGGATCTGTGGGGCAGAGAGGGGTTTGGAGAGGGCTGGGACCCCCAGGACCACCAAAAATGGGAGGGTGGGGTGTAAGTGTGCGAGGAATGGTGTGTGAGGGTGTGAGGAGATAGTGTGGGGTATGAGGAGATGGTGTAGGGTATGAGGAGATGGTGTAGGGTGTGAGAAGATGGTGTAGGGTGTGAGGAGCTGGTGTAGGGTGTGAGAAGATGGTGGAGAGAGTGAGGAGCTCATGTAGGGTGTGAGGATCTGCTGTAGAGTGTGAGGAGCTGCTGTGGGGTTTGAGGAACTGGTGTGGGGTGTGAGGAGATCGGGTAGGGTGTGAGGAGCTGGTGTGGGTTGTGAGGAGCTGGTGGAGAGAGTGAGCAGATAGTGTAGGGTGTGAGGATCTGCTGTAGGGTGTGAGGAGCTGGTGTGGGGTTTGAGGAACTGGTGAGGAGCTGCTTGTGAGGGTGCCCAGGGTTGAGCCCATCAGTCCGGAGCCCCCATCAGTCCGGGACCCCCACGAGCCCCCCAGGAGCAGAACAGGGGCAGTTTGGGGTGAAGCACCCGACCTGTGCCCGCTGCACCATCTCGTCGGCCGTCCCGAAGCGTTCCTCCATCAGCGAGCGGATGTGCTGCGCCTCGAACTGCAGCTGCTGCCGGATCAGATCCATCTGCATGGAGAACTGGGGGGTACAGCGGGCTGGCATCAGTGGGACACAGTCCGGGCCGTGCCCCGTGGCCCGGGAGGGGACAGCGGTGGCCCCACTCACCGTCTCCACGTGGGGCAGCTCGTCCAGGCGCGTGGCCAGGCTCTGCAGCTGCGCGTAGTACCAAACCTTCTCCTTCTCCTCCTTCTCGATCTCCCCCAGCAGGAAACACCTGGCGAGCGGGGAGACCCCGTCAGCACAGCCCCCGTCGGCGCCCCCCAGCCCCCTTTTTCCCCCAGAGCGTCACCTCTCGCGGTCCAGCTCCTCCAGCATGCGGAAGGTGGCCTTGCCCAGCTCGCCGGGGCATTCCCGGTGCGCGGCGGGGGCCGGCGGGCTCTCCTCGGCGCCGCGCCCGGTGCTCGGCACCTCCGGGGGCGAACTTGAGGTTGTACAGGCTGGTGATGTCCATCTGCAGGGCTGGGGACGGCGACAGCCGGGTCAGGGTGGGTTTGGCGGGGTCAGGGTGGGTTAGGCGGGGTGTCCCCCTCCCCACCCTGCCCGGGCACCCACCTTTGAGCTGGTCCAGCACCTCCGTCTGCCCCGAGGACACCATGACTCGGGCCTCCTGCTCCAGCTTGCCCTGGAGGTGCTTCAGGACCTCCTGAAACAGGGATGAAGCCGTTGAGGAGGGGGAGATGTGGATGGAAACCCCCAAGCTCGGGGTCTGTTCCCCCCGCGCCGGGCCGGAGCCCACCTTCATGTCCGAGGTCTCATTTTCCAGCTTGGAGAGGTGGTTGGAGTTATCCTCCAGCTCCCGCCGGAGGTGGCTGTTCTCCTTCTTCAGCGCCTCCACCTGCCGCACCAGCTGGTCGTACGAGGCGATGGAGCCGGACATCTTCACCTCCTCCAGCGCCTGCGGGGGTGGGTGGGGTGGGCAGCAGCCCGGGGGTGTCCCCAGCACCCTCACAGCCCCTCGGCGCCCACCGCCCGCCCGGACCGCGGCGCAGCGCTGGGCACCGCACCACCCGCACCCCACAGCGCCCGGGAAGATCCGGTGCCCCCCCAGCCCCCCCCGAGGGGCGTCCCCAGCTCAGGGTGGGGGTCCAGCGCCACCCCCTCCCCCTTGCAGGGCCCCCCCAGCCCCGCCAGCCCCCGCCTGTCCCCACCCTCCGCAGAGCTCCGCTCTCCGCTGCCTTTGTCTCGCTTTTGTCTTCTCCCGCTCCCGACCCTCTCCCGCTCCGCTCCCTCCGGCACCGGGGGCAGTCCCGGCCCCGCCGCGGCCCCCCGCCCCGCTCTGCCCTCCCCAAAACCCCCTCGGCCCCTCTGTGTCCCCCCAGCCACCCCAGCCCCCCAAACCTCCTCTTGCCGCAGCGCCCGCGGCCGCCCGTCGCACCTGCCCGGGGGGACACACACGACGCTGTCACACGCGGGGAGGGGGGCTCGGGGCCGGGGACCCCTCGTCACCCCCCCCGGAGGGTCGGGCGGGCAGCGGGAGCACGGCGGCCCCGCGGCGCCTTCGTCAGCACGGCGTGTGAGCGCGGGGAGCCGGTAATGGGGGGCTGGGGGGTCCCTCCGCCCCTCTGCTGCCTCCACCCCACACCCCCCGCCGCAGAGGGATCGGGGGCGACAGCGAGCGAACCCCCCCGGCACTGACACCCCCAAATCTGCCCCACGGCGGCTCCCTCTGCTTCCGCAAAACCTTTTGGGGGTGCCAGCACCCCCCTTCCAGCACAGAGGCTCCACCGGGCAGTGGTGGGAGCCAGCAACCCCGAGGCGCCATCCATGTCCTTCACACCCCCAGGAGCCACTCCGGGTCCCCCCAAACTGCTGCCTCATCCCTGCACCCCACAGTGCTGGGGGACCCCCCATCCTGCCCTGTGGGTCCTGCTATGGGGTCCCCACTGCCTGCACTTCCCAAGGGAGACAAAAACCCCCCTCCTGTGTCAATCCCGAAAATTCCCCCCGGGAGAGCAATAACCCCGGGAGGATGGGAAGGGGGAGGGTGGGAGCCGCGGTGGGAGCAGGGGAAGGGTTGGGGTTTGGAATGAGGGATGCAGGATTGGGGATACAGGATGGACAATGAGGGATTCAGGAGGGAGGGGTGCAGGAGGATGGGTGATGGATGCGGGATTCGGGATGCGGGAATATGGAATGCAGGGTGATGGATTCGGGATGACGGATGCAGCGTGAGGGACGTGGGATGGTCGGTGCGGGATATGGGATGTGGGATGCAGGGGTGAGGGATGGGGGATACGGAAGGCCAGATGAGGGAGGTGGGGTGGTGGATGCGGGATGTCGGATAATGGATGCGGGATGCGGGATGAGCACGGCCTGCTGTTGCTATGGCGACAGTGATGGGGGAGCACAGGCGGTTCCCGGCCCTTCCCGGCGACTCAGACATGGAGGATGGGGGTGTTCAGCCCTATAGGGGATAACGGGAGCCAGGGGGGAGCACGTTCCCCTCTCCCCAGCACCCCAAACCTTTGGGTAACCAACCAACTGCTCAATCCCCCGGGGAGCCCTCACCCTGTAAGATTCGGGGTGCTCCAGCCGCCCTCCCCGCGGGGTCAGGGCTGGGATATTCGGGGGGTTGATGGAGGGGAGGTCTGAGCTCTGACTCCCCTCAATTCCTGGCAGGGCCGGCAGAACGCAGCGGCCGCAGCGGCGCCGAGATCCGCAGCCTGCGGGGAGGGGCTGGGGCTGCACCTGCATCCAGGAAACGTCGAGACACAACGGGAAAGGGGGCCGGGGCTGCGGAAAAAGGGGCCAGGGGTGCGGGAAAAGGGGCCAGGGATGAGGGAAAGAGGGCTGGAGCTGCGGAAAGGAGGGTCAGGGCTGCGGGAAAAGAGGGCCGGGGCTGCAGCTATGCTCCAGCACCGTCATGGTCACTGTCCCACAGGACACCGTGTCCCCCCACGGGCTGGGTCCCAGGCGGGCTGACCCTGGGGGGATATGATGGCTCGGGGTCCTGGGTGTGCCTCCTGCCACCCCCAAAAGCTGCTCCTCTCTGCTGAGGGCACCCCAGGACTGGCCGAGGCCACCGGTGGGGCCTGGATGCATCCAGCAATTTCCTGGCAGGGCAGATGCTGCAGCAGATGAAGCAGCAGCTGCGCTGCCCAGCACACCCCACTGTCCTCCACGCTGCCCACAGTGCCCACTGCCCACCTCACTGCCCACTGCACTGCCCACAGCGCCCACCTCAGTGCCCACCCAACTGCCCACAGTGCCCACTGCCCACCTCACTGCCCACTGCCCACCACCCCACCATCTTCTGCATTGTTCATCGCCGCATTTTCCTGCCCAAAGTGCCCACCGGCCACTGCCCACCACATGTGATGCCACCTTGGCCTGGGCAGAGCAGGGCAGGGCTGGGGGGCGCTGGGGATACCCCAAGCTCCCCACACCCCTCGGCTCACTCCAGCCTGGCAGCAGCTCTGGGGATGGGGCTGGGGACAGGGCTGGGGACAGGGACCGCGGCCATCAGCCGAGCACAGCCGCCACAGCTGAGCCCCCGGCCGGCTGCGGCTCCCGGAGCCCCCAGGGACATTAAACAAACAGCATGTTGTCACCAGCTCGGGCTGATCGACCCGGCCCCGGGGACCCCCGGCCACAGCAAACCCCCCCTGGGGAGTGCAGGCCCCTCACCTCGACCCTGCACACATGCGGGGACACATGCAGGGACACGGGGATTTGGGATCCATCGCCCTCCCCTCACACAGCATCGACCCCCGCAGCCCCTGCACGGCACCTGCACACGCACATGTATGTGCACACGCACATGTGTGTGCACACGCACCGCACGGCCTGGAGATGGGTGTGGGGCCGTGGTGGGGCGAGCATTGGGGTCCCCAGCACCCCTAGCTCGGCCCCAACCCAATGCAGGGCCCCCCTACCCACCCCACACCCCAGGGCGCCCGAGCGGGATGGAACGTGCCTGGGCCAGCAGCCACCTCCCCACCCCCATCTAGGGGTGACTGGGGACACCCCAGCCAGGGGGCAACCCAGCCAGGGGACACCCCAGCCAGGGGACACGGCACTGCGACCCTCGGGGTGCCCCCGGGTGGGGTTGATGTACAGGCTTAGAGGCCGAGGTTTTTGGTGGACCGGTTTGGGAGGTGGATTTGGGGTGCGGGTTTGTGGGGAGGGTTTGGGGTGCGGTTTGGGTGCGGTTTTGGGGCTCCAGGTTGGGGGTTCACCCCAATCCCAGGCCCAGCCGCGGTGGGGGACATGGGGAGGGGGGGACCGCGGGGAGCCAAGCTCGCATCAGGGCGGGGGGAGCTGCTGTCACCCCCGTGGGGATCCCACCGCCTCGCCTGCAGGATGAGGGTGGGATGGGAACGGGGATGGGATGGGGATGGGATGGGATGGGGTGGGGATGAAGGTGAAGATGGGGACGGGAGGTGCTGTTCCCTCTTCCCCCCCCCGCCCGGTGACTCCCCGCCGAGCCCCGGCATTGTCCGGCCTTTGTCCCTGCAGGATGCGGGGGATAAACGCTGCCCGACCCTCCCGATTCGCCTGAACCCCCTGATCCGCCCTGAACCCTCCTGTCCCCCCCATATTCCCCCGATCCCCCCGATCCCGCGGGATGGAGCCGCGCTCGCCGCAGGATCCGGCGCAGCCAGGGCCGGGTGCGACCCCACCGCGGGGAGGGGGCGCAAATCGGGGTCCCCCCGGTGCATCCACCCCCCTCATGCCGACACCGCACCCCCATCGCCCCCCGGCCCCACCGCGGAGCCCCCCGCCTCCCCCCATCGCCGGCGGCTGCAGCGGCCGGAGCCGCCGGGACCCCCGGGGGGCTCGGGGGTGCGCGGGGCAGGTGCGGCCGTACCTCATCCCCGGCGGTGCGGAGCGGTGCGGGGCGGTGCGGAGCGGTGCGGAGCTGGGCGAGGCTCCGGCGCGGCCCCGAGCAGCCGCATCCCGCCCCCGCCCCCCGCTCCCGGTCGGGATTTTCCAGCGGCGCCGCCGCCGTTAGAGGGCGGCACCGGGGGCTCCCCGCGCCCCCCCCGCGGCCCCCCGGGCTGTGCCGGGCGCGGGGAGCCAGGACCCTCGGGGAGGGCTCCGTTCCCCTCCATCCGCCTCTTTTCCAGCCTCCGCAAAAACGCAAAAATGCCTCGTCCCCATGTCCTGGGGACGCACCTGCCGCTGCCGGGACCTGTCCCTCCAGACCGGACCTGTCCCTCCAGACCGGACCTGTCCCTCCAGACCGAACCTGTCCCTCCAGACCGGACCTGTCCCTCCAGACCGGACCGGTCCCCCCAGACCGGACCGGTCCCTATAGACCCAAACGGCTCCTCCAGACCGAACCTGTCACCCCGGAGCCCCCGTGTCCTTGGGGATCCGCCCAGGGTGCGGCAGCTCGGTGTCGCCCCGGGATGAGCGGGACCCTCACCACGACCCCTCTGCAGCACCCTCCCGTGACTGTGGCTTCTGCCATGTGCCCAAGCCACTGTCACCCACCGGGGCACTGTCACCACCTCCCGGCTAGGGCATCCTGGCCCTCTGGGCATCGCCCCCGGGGCTGAGGGTCCCGCACGGCCCCAGGGACCCCAGCCCTGTGCCAACCCCACCAGCGGGGGAGGACGAGGACTCTCAAGGTCACGTTGCTTCAACAAAAAGGGACCCAGTGCCAGGGGACCTGCCCTAAAGGACAAAGGGCTCGAGCACCACCGGGAGGGGGAATGGGCTGGGGGGTGTGAAACTCAGCGGGCTGGAGCTGAGCCCTGAGAGATGCCCAAGGGACCCCGGCCAGCAGCAGGGACAAGCTAGAACCACCCTGGGGACAAACGGTCCCTCCACCGATGGCTTCACCGTGGGACTTGGCTCTGGTGATGGGCATCGGGTTCCTCGGGCTGAGTTGAGGGACAAACCAGGTCATCCACGTGGGGTCACCACACATATCATCTTCCTTACCATCATCCCCCTCATCCCTGCGAGCAGTTTCTCCTCCAAAACACCTCCATCCCTCCCAGCCTGAGCAGCAAACTCCCAGTTCACCCCACACCTGCTGCACCAAAATCCTTTGGGATCCCACATTTAGGAGGAGAAAATAATTGGGGTTTTGACATCCCATGATGGGCTTTGGCAGCTTCTCCTGGGAGCAGGGCTGATTCTGAGCCCTGGGAACCCCCAGCCTTCCCCCAATTCCACATTTCCGCATTCCCAGTGTTTATATTAACAAATAAAGTTAAATAGATGGAAATACTGAAGTGCCGTTCCTCACTTCCCAGTGAAGAACAAGGAATTTCACTCATTTACTAAACCCACATCAAGATGAGTGCTTGCTGCAGGTGCTGACAGAAATCAGTGCCAAAAAACTGGGAGTACCGAGGAAAACATCCAATCATGCTACAGTGACGAGTTTAGCACACCCCAGCCTCTCGCCCTGGGAACAGAGAGGCAGGAGACAGACTGATCCAGGTGGAATTTCTTTATTTACACTGGACGAGGCTCCCTCCCGGCGTTACTTGAGCGGGATGAAGCGGGAGGAGTGGGTGGCACCGATGCCAGGCCGGCCGTGCTTCACCGGCTTGTATGTGATGGAAAACTCCCCCAGGTAGTGACCGATCATCTCGGGCTGCAAGAGGAGAGAGCAGTGCTGGGGACAGCGCCAGGAGCACAGGGATATTCCTGTTCCATCCCCATCCCCATCCCGGTGCTGGTAGGAGCCTGGCACAGCCAGTTATTCCAGCTGGGCTCCTCCTGCTGTGCCCTGGGTGGAGCCAGAGGGGCATTTGTGCCCTTCCAGGTGGGATTTAATGCCAGGTAGGAGCAGGAAATGGCATTTAATCCCACTGGTGGCATCAAGTGACACCACCTCGTGGGTTATTCCACTCCAGGAAAAGCTTAGGGATCTGTTTCATACCGAAGTAGTGCTGGTGGGCTGAGAGCCAGGGCTGAGCACGTGGATCACTCCACAGCTATTTCAGTGCTTCAGAGCCACACTGAGACCCCTCTGGGAGATGGCCCTCCCTGGGATGACACCTCCAGGTGTCCCTCTGTGCCAGCCCTGCTCCAAGGAGCATCCTGAAGCCCTCAGGATGACACCTCCAGGTGTCCCTCTGAGCCAACCGCACTCCAAGGAAGAGCCTGGAGCCCTCCAGACACAGGGAATGAGTAAGATTTACAAAAAAGCCTGAAGTGGACACTCCAGACCCTGAGCTTGGCACAGGAGCCACCTGCCAGGCCCAGCTCACCTTGATCTCCACCTGGTTGAAGGTCTTGCCGTTGTAGACGCCCACCATGCTGCCCACCATCTCGGGCAGGATGATCATGTCCCTCAGGTGGGTCTTCACCACCTCGGGCTTCTCCATGGGCGGCGCCTCCTTCTTGGCCTTGCGCAGGCGCTTGAGCAGCGAGTGCTGCTTGCGGCGCAGGCCGCGGTTCAGGCGCCGCCGCTGCCGCGCGCTGTACAGCTGCATCAGCTGCTCGCTGCCAAACGGGGACAGGACGGGTCAGGGGACACCCCAGGGAGCCCAAACCCAGCCTGGGGTACAGCCTAGGGAACCCCCCAGAGACCCCATGGCGACAGAGTTACACAGAGAGAGGCTGGGGTACTGCCCCAAGAGACCCCCAGGGATCCTGAGCTGAGCCTGGGGAACAGCCCAGGGACATCCCCAAGGACCCTAAAGTGAGCTTGGGGTGAACCCCCAAAAGACCCCCAGGGACCCCAAACTGAGCCTTGGGAAAAGCCCAGGGACACCCCCAAGGATCCTAAACTGAGCTTGGGGTAAAGCCCCAAAAGACCCCCAGGGACCCCAAACTGAGCCTTGGGAACAGCCCAGGGACATCCCCAAGGACCATAACTGAGCTTGGGGTAAACCCTCAAAAGATCCCCAGGGATCCTGAACTGAGCCTTTGGAACAGCTCAGGGACACCCCCAAGGACCCTAAACTGGGCCTGAGGTAAAATCCCAAAAGACCCCCAGGGACCCCAAACTGAGCCTTGGGAACAGCCCAGGGACACCCCCAAGGATCCTAAACTGAGCTTGGGATAAAGCCTGGGGTAAAGCCCCGAAAGGCCCCCAGGGACCCCAAACTGAGCCTTTGGAACAGCCCAGGGACATCCCCAAGAATCCTAAACTGAGCTTGGGGTAAAGCCCCAAGAGACCCCCAGGGACCCCAAAGTGAGCCTTGTCAACAGCCCAGGGACACCCCCAAGGACCCTAAATTGGGCTTGGAGTAAAATCCCAAAAGACCCCCAAACTGAGCCTTTGGAACAGCCCAGGGACACCCGCAAGGATCCCCTCACAGGGACCCCAAACTGAGCCTGGGGTATGGCTTGGGGACATTCCCAGTGACCCCAAACTGAGCCTAGGCAGACCCCCAGGGCTCCACAGCCAAGGTGTTATCCAGACTCAGGCCCAGGAGACACCCCAGGAATCCCAATCTGAGCCTGAGGCACAGCCTGAGGGCATTCCCAGAGAACCCCCAAACTGAACCCGGGATACAGCCTGTGGAACCCCCACAGCCACAGTTACCCGGACAGAGGCTGGGGAAGAGCCCCAAGAGACCCCCAGGGCCTTACATCCACAGTGCCACCTGGACTGAACCTGGGGAGACCCTCAAGGACCCCAAAGTGAACCTGGGGTGTGGCCTAGGGACACCACCAGGGACCCCAAACTGAGCCTGGGGTACGGCCTAGGGACACCACCAGGGACCCCAAACTGAGCCTGTAGCATGGCCTGAAGAGACCCCCAGGAACCCCGCAGGCAGTGTCACCAAGACTGGGGCTCAGGGAGACCCCAAGGGTCAAGCTGAACCAAGGGTACAGCCTGAGGAGATCTCGGGGATCGAACCTGGGGTACAGCCCCGGGAAGACCCCAAAGTCACTCTGTTACCCAGGCTGAGGTTGGGGTACAGCCTAGGGAGACCCATAGGGACCCCAAAATAACAGTGTTACCCGAACTGAACCTGGAGCACGGCCCCGAGGGGCTTCAGGGACCCCACACCCACAGCATTACACAGTCTAGAGCAGGTCCCGGGACCCCACACCGACGGTGTCACCCACGGAGGGACTATAAACATCCCAAAAAGCAGCTGCTGAATACCCAAACCCCGGTTATTGCCGGCATTTTAACACCACCCGAGCAAAGGGTGCAGAACAGCCCCCCGACCCCCAGCCGCAGCCCGAGGGGCTCCCCGGCGCAGCCCTTACTAGGACATGTCGAGGAGCTGGTCCAGATCCACCCCGCGGTAGGTGAATTTGCGGAAGGTTCGCTTCTTCTTCTGCTCCACCTCCGCCTGCAGCGGGAGAGGGGGAGGTCAGGGCAGAGGGTCGCGGCTGCCCGGGAGGGGTGTCGGGGATTCAAGGCCGCCCGGCCCCGCGCTCCCCGCCGCGCACACGGAAGGCCGCGGCCCCACCGAGCCCCGCGGGGCGCCCAGGCCGCTCCCTCCCCTCAGCCCCGTTCCCGCCCCGGCAGAGCCCCGAGGAGGCCCATCCGCCGCCCCCCAGGGAAGCCCTGAGCCCCGGGCGGCGGCGCCGCGGCGGGTGAGGCTGGGATGGCGGCGGATGGGGCCCGATGGCGCCGCCGGGGCCTCCCCCGCACCCACCATCTTGGCCGGGGCTGCTCGGAAAGGCCGCGCTCGCGCCGGAAGCGGCAGATCTCGCGAGAGCGGCGCGGGGCGGGAAGGGCGCGAGGCCGCGGCGGCGCAGCGCTTCCGCCCTCAGTGCCCTTAAAGGGGCCGCGCCCGCAGCCCGGGCACACCGCGGGGACAGAGCGGGGACACCGCAGGGACCCGTGCGAGGGACGGAGCCTCCTCTGCCCCGCTGAACCCGCTCCACGTCATCCAGGGAAATCTTAGGTTCCGGTGAAACCGCTCCTTCCCGCTGGCGCAAGGTGGGACCCAGCAGTGACAAGTCACCTGGACTGCACAGCCACACGGACAATGCGGACCTTGCTGTCACTCGTGCCAGCTCTGAGCATCATTCACCCTCCTGGAAGCCACCTTCATCTTTCACCCGTGGACCTTCACCTTCCCACGGCGGGCAGCTGCTCTTGCAGGCAGAGGGTTGCAGTGAGGACACGCCAGGCGTGCCAGTGCAGGAGCTGTTGGGCACAGGTTGGTCCGTGCCAGTGCAGGAGCTGTTGGGCACAGGTTGGTCCGTGGCAGGGCAGGAGCTGTTCAGCACAGGTTGGTCCGTGGCAGTGCAGAGGCTGTTGGGCACAGGTTGGTCCGTGGCAGGGCAGAGGCTGTTTGGCACAGGTTGGTCCGTGGCAGTGCAGAGGCTGTTGGACACAGGTTGGTCCGTGGCCCCAGCAGAAGCTGTTCAGCACAGGTTGGTCCGTGGCAGTGCAGGAGCTCTTGGACACAGGTTGGTCCGTGCCAGTGCAGGAGCTGTTGGGCACAGGTTGGTCCGTGGCAGGGCAGAAGCTGTTCAGCACAGGTTGGTCCGTGGCAGTGCAGAGGCTGTTGGACACAGGTTGGTCCGTGGCCCCAGCAGAAGCTGTTCAGCACAGGTTGGTCCGTGGCAGTGCAGAAGAAGTTGGGCACAGGTTGGTCCGGTTTGGCCCCAGCAGATCTAACGGCCCACACGGATCTAACCAGCCCTTGGAAGAGCTGGTTCTGGGCAGAAGGGATCCAAATCCAAATCGTTTTATGCCAGAATAGGGTAAAGGCATTGGGTGTCCTGCACTGCACGTGTCCCTGAGGCTCCAGGGTTGTGTTGTACCATTTCCAGGGTGTGTCACACAACCTGAGAGTCCAGGAGGGCTCAGAAGTGACACCCACACAAAATCACTGGAGCAGCTCCAGTTTCAGCAGGAATTTTGGATCCATGAATGAGCTCATGGATGTAATGGAGCAAGGAGCAGAGCCACAGGGACTCGAGCCTGGAGGATTCACAGCGAGCAGAACCAGATCCACAAAATTACAAAATACCATCTGAACTGATCCGACTCGTCCCAAGAACAACCCAGCAACCTCCAACCCACAGACACATCCCAACATCCCCAGTTCCACCTCGTGTGAGCCATGTCACCCCATTAGCAGTGATTAATTACAGCAGAGAGGGCTAACAAGACCCTGGAGAAGGGTCTGTGGGCAGGATTTGGGGCTGACACGGCCGCTCACCTCTGCCGTTGGGCTAAGGGACACTTCCACCTCAGACAGATCCTTCCCCACAGCTCAACCCCACATTGCAGAGCCAAACCCCAGGGTGATATTCCAGAAGACCCAAGGCTAAGTTACATGTTGATAAATCCATAAATTACACGTTTTCTGCAGTGCCTTGAGGTGAAGGGTGAAGAGCAGCATTTGTGTCACTACCACCATCATGTGTGACCCAACATGGGGACAGGCCAAAGGGATTTAGGAGCCCCTTCACCAGGATGGATTGATCCAATCCAGATTAGAGCCATTCCCTGGGATGGATCCAATTCAAGTTGGAACTCTTCACCAGGTCAGATCTGATCCCGATCAGAGCCCCTCATCAGGTCAGATGCAATCCAAGTCAGAGCCCTTCAGCACATCAGGCTGGATCCAAGCCCTTCACTGGGATGGACCCAGTTCAGGTGGGAGCCCTTTGCCAGGATGGATCCCATCCAGGCTGGACAATCCTTCCCCAGATACCATCCAGGAAGGAGTGGCTCCCTGGCTGTGCCACCCAGCGGGGTGGGCACAGGGCACAGCTGGTGACACCACACAGAGTCCCAGCAAAGCTGCACCCCGAGGGAAAGGGACTTCCAGGGCTGCCAAAGGACTTCTCCAGAAAACCCCCACTCGCAAAAAAAAAAACCAAAAATGGAGACAGGCTGGTGTTTCTAATCCAAAGGTTCTTGTCTTTATTCAAACCAGGGCTCAGCACTGCTCAGTGCCAAACGCACCAAAACCTTTTTTTGCCTGAGGGAAATCTACATCTCGACAAGGCCTCCGGAGCCCCCCGGCACTCTGAGGGGAGGGAAGCACGGAGCCCACAGCCAGCGCTCCCCAAGTGCCTCTGTGCGTCTGCAGGTCCTGTGCCTGCCCTGGCCCAGCTCTGCCCCCCAGAACAAACAGCAAAATACACTCAGTAGGTTTCTGTCAACTCCCAGAGTTTCGGAACCCTCCGCCCCAGCGCTGCCGTGGGGAGGGAGGGAGGGGCTGCAGCTCTTCCCCCACCTCCGACAGCACTCACGGAAACCCTGTTTTAAATTAAAAAATAAGCCAGCATACATAGTAGAAAATTTCTCTTAAAAATTTCACAATCTGTAAATGTATATATTTTTTTTCTTTTAAACATAAAAGTTTACAATATACGGTAAAACAAAGGCTCAGGAAAAATAATTTCAAAAAAAAGAAACCTGAAGTTTTGAATTAAAGCTGAAGACATTTTTAAAACCCTGTAATTTGAACCAGTGACATTTTCTTTATTTGTGCTGATGGGTTAGAGAAATGAAAATCTTTAAAAACTGCAGTCCAAACACCCACAGCTCTGCCTTCAGAAGCCATCTGCCCCCACCCCCCTCCCCAAAAAAAAAAAAAAAAAAAATTGTTGTTAGGTTTTTCTTCCATCAAGTAATGTGATTGTCACAAGTTCAGAAGTCTGGGATCCCGGGGTTCAGCTGGTCCCAGAGATCCCTGTGGACAGCACTCCCTGATTGCCAGCCCAGGCTAGCGCCGGTAGGGATGGAATCCTTGCACGTTGTGGTTCTGCCCCCGGCCGAGCCGCTGCCTCCGGCCGGGGGGCCACTGGATGGCTGCACCGAGGGGCCTCCGTAGGGAGGGGGCTGCTGGCTGGGATCAGAGAAACCTTGTCCAAACCCACTCAAGTCTTGTCCATACCCTGGGGAGAAGGGAAAGGCACAGGATGAACCTCCACGAGCAGACACAGGTGTTAATCACCGCTCCCTCCCTCCCGTCAAACACACCCCGGGAGGAGGAGCAGCTCTGGGTTCCTGCAGGGATTTAGCTTCCTCACAGGGTAAATGGGCAAAAAGGAGAAGGGAACAAGTGTGCAGGGATGGGGGGCTGTGTTTTGGGGCAATCCCAGCCATCTGCTCACAGGTTTGGGGTGGCTCACAGGGCTGCTGTCACTCCTTGGGAGCAGTTTCATTCTGGGTTGGGTTTTTTTATTGCCTAAAAGCTGTCAAATCCAGCACAGCTAAGACATGTAGCCAGGAAGTTTTCCATGAAATCTCACAGTGCCTCAGACTGAGGGTGCAGTTATGGGATTTTGGCTTTAGACACTTCACCTTCATCACCTGGACATTCACAAACCTTCCTGCACTGAACCATCCTTAATTCCCTTTCAAAACACACATAAATATTGGGACCCAGACCACTCTGGAGCGAGCAGAATTTAGGGATAGGGAGAAAACCAGGGGTTTTCTTTTCAAGAGAAAAGACTGGCTGGAATTCCTGCTACCAACACAAAAATTTACAACTAGATGTAAATTAAGAAGACTGAGAAATTGAGAAATTTAATTCAAATTCCCATAATTAAATATGACTCTTAATCCCGGCATCAGTGCCAGCCCCTGCTCTGAAAGATGCTATTAAGGCTCCTAATTACCAAGAGCATTTCTGCAGTGCTGCCTCTCTCTGTGCAGGCTTAGAGCAGTTTTAACTCTCTTAATCCCAAACAAAGTCTCTTAGCACGTCTTCAGTAGTTCAATTTCAAGCTCTGCCTGTCCCTCAGGATTTGCTGGCACTAATGAGCACTAAAACACAGCGAGCTCAGGCTCTGGCAGCTCCAAATGCTCCTCCTGGCATTTGTTCAGAGATAAGCAGGAGCCCAAAACTACAACGGAATCATTTGCCAAGGGGTGAGGCTGGGAGTGGAAAAACACAAACCTCGAGTTACTCTCCCCGCTCGCAGTGGTGCAAACCACAGCTCATCACAGGGCTGAGTTGTTTATGACAAAGGAAACCCAGAGGACACACCTGCACAGCCAGAGGACTCGCTGCCTTTCCTGCTTGCCAGCCCTGGGCTTGCTGCAGCCCTTCTGCTGCCCCTGAGGTTGTGCCAGTGGTATGGCTGGAGTGTGTGGCTCCAGAACCTGAGCCTGGATCCATCACCAGGATAAAGACTGGCAGTGAACAGTGGCAGTGCCACCTCAGCTGTAGGTTTCACCCAGCCAGCTGGCACAGCTGAAGAGCTGCACTGCCCTGACACAAAACTCCAAGGTCTGAGCCCCATTGCTGCCTCTCACCCTCTCCAAGAGTCTCTGCAAGGAACAGCAGTAAATTTTCCCAGGACCTGCCTGAGGCTCCTCCTCACTGCTCAGCCTGACCTTGGTAATGGAAACAAAGCTTTGGGGTGTGGCCTGAAGGGTTTGCAGCAGAGAAACCCAGCCGAATGAGAACTGAGGGGACTGCAAGGACAAGCCCCGGGAATGCCCTGAACAGAGATAAGTAATTTTTAATTATTTTAAATTAATGCGATTAATTAATTAAATCTTTCAGGGTGAGTGTCAGTGCTGACACTCATCCCAGGTGCACACACAGCAGCATTTAGGACACTGCCCAGCCTGGATAAACCTTACAATGCCTTACACTGATCAGGGAACTCTGTGACTCTTTAAAGCCCACAGGCTTTATGCATTTATGTAAATATATTCAAATCAGGGACACTTCCAGGGATGGGGCAGCCACAGCTTCTCTGGAACAACTGTGCCAGGGCCTTACCACCCTCACAGGGAAGAATTTCTTCCTCACACTCAATCTAAATTCTTTTTCAGTTTGAAGCCATTCCCCTTGTCCTGTCACTACAGGTCCAGATGAAGATTCCTTCGCCATCAAATTCTTCTCCATCAGATCCTTCCTAAACTTCCAACACATCACAAACACTGGCTCCCCACTGACTGTAACTGGCTGTGCAGGGATTTGTACTTTATTAAGGTCCAACCCCCTCAAACGAGTCTTGCAAAGAGCCAAGTTCTGGCAGAACAAGAAAAACTGCCTCGAATCACAAGGGCAAAACTATCCATGAAATTGACTGTGTTTGTAAGAAATAAATGAGAAAACATTCCAAACTCATCAACATGAGAACATGCTGCTTTACGAACATATCTCAAAGGCTCATCTTCCTGCAGACTCTGCTTTACACTGCCGAAACTTTGAATATTATCTATTCAAATGTATTTGGTGAAGTGTTCATCTCATAGCAGTTTCTGCAGGAACTTGAGGCAGCACTACCACGTGGAGAACGTGTTCCAGCAGGGAACAGACAGAATCCACAGGGCTGCTGCATGAAAAATTCCCTTCAGAAGTAAAAACTGACCAATTACAATCCCTTAAAGAAAAGAACATTAGTACAAAGCTCTTTAGACAGATATCTACAGAGATCTTTGGAGAGCACTGCTTGAAAATAGGGCTGAGAGGAGCAAGATGAGAATGAGAATTCCCTCTGAGCTCCCACAGGGAGCAGCAGCAGAAAATTTTACTCTGGAGCACAGGCACTTGTCTAGCAATTTAAAAAAGAATTTATTTTTTGTCTGCCTGGCTCAAAACTTGTTACCTCAGCGTCTTCTACCTCAAAGTTACCTGCAGAGCACAACAAAGCTTTGCACAGAACTACATCTCAAGAGAGATGGGGAAGGAATGGGAAAAGGGAGGAAAAGGCACCAGTTTGGATCCTTACACATGCACTGCCTGTCTCTCCATGCTGCTCTTACTCCTGAAGTCTTGAAGTTATGCAAAAAAAGTTCACTACAAGCCCTGTGAAGCTCTTGGAGTGGAAAGTTTTAGCTACAGATTCAGGAAGACTGGAAAGCAGGAATTCATCCTGGCAGTGCACAAGCCCCTGCAGGTTATTTTACAGCACAAAAGCAACACTTTAGAGCTAAGAAAATTCCCTCTGGCTAGAATACTGCATGATTTAAGGATGGCTTGAGCTGGTGGAAGCATTCCCATGCCAGAGAAGTGCCTGCAGCAAACTGTGTCCAACACTCTGTACCCAAGACTAAAAGGAAATGGGTAAAGTTCCAGCAGTTACTCACCAAACTGACTGTAAGGGAATTCTGGCTGAGCAGTCGGGGGTTTGCTCATGTCCTGAGTTGCCTGAGATGGTGGTGGTGGTGGAGGAAAAGCGAGTGGTGCTGCCCCCGGAGTGGCAGGTGGAGGGGGAACTCCAGGAGGGGCAAACTGGTCAGGTGGAGGAGGTGGAGCACCATAACCAAAACCTGAAAGGACAGAACAGGTGAACACCAACGTCCTGCTTGGCTTTTGACACAATAAAATTTAAAATCAACATTTATATTAAACCCCAGGTGTTTGTGAGAGAGTCACCCCTACACACGGGTCACCCCCACAGCTCAGCGGTTTCAGCATTTACCTTGCACAGGGAAATGTCCCCCAAAGGCAGAGGCTGCAGCAACCAGCACGCAGGAAGGGACAAAGCTAAACTAGGGATCATATGCTGTACTCACACACATAGGAGAAATAAGGAGGAAACCATATTATCCAAGATTTTAGGAGGAAAAAGTATCTCGAGATAAAGAGGTGCTATTTTCCACCTTCTTCTTTAAACCAGGTGTGTGCCAGACTTTTGAAAAGGTGGCTTGAGAGGTAGGTACTAAAATCCTATTTGTATTTCCAGTGCTGGCTGTGACCTTAATTCCTTAAGCTCCTCCAAAACACCCTGCCTGTGTTTGGCCCAGGTCAGCAGCAGTGAGCTCTAAGTTTTCTCTCAGCTGGCCTAACAAGGGTGCACAATGCATCTGAATTTATTTAGCAACACAGCTTTAAACTGGAGAATAGAAATGATTGCTGCATCCGAAAATAAAATAATCCAAGAAAAAAATGGTATAGTTAATTATAGCTCAGAATATATAATCTGGGAAAAATAATTAAGGACAGGTGAAACACACAGAAGACCCAAGCGTAGGAAAGGATGAACAAAAGCTGAATTTGGAGCTGGAGGGTCACTTACTAAATGGTGGAGGGGTGCCATAGCCCTGTGGAAATCCTTGTGGAGGTGGGAATCCCCCGGGAGGTGTGGAGACGATGTATGAGGTAAATGGTGGTGGTGGGGGAGGAGCTCCTCTGCCCGGAGGAGGGGGTCCATATCCACCTGCAAAAGGAAGAGAAACCCAAAAAATGAAGCAGATGAATACTAAGGAGCTGCTGCTGGAGTCAGCTTCCTCTAGATGGGGTAAGGCTGTTGAGTGGATTTCAAACGCAGGCTCAGCCTTCTATGAATCCTCACTTTGGGAAATATTTGTCCTCCAAGTATCCCCACTGTAAATAATTGCAGTTTAGCATGTAATCCCTTGATAACAAATTAATGTGGCTGGAACAGCAGGATGTGTGTCAGCTCCCATTACTGAGCTGCTAAGAATCCACTGTCTTCCCCTTCGTTCTTCCAGGACAAATTCAATCAAGCTTTTAAATGTAGGTTAAATCCTACAGAAATCCAAAAATCACTTTGAATGCTTAAAGGAGCTGCGCCTGTGCTTGGGAGGATTTTTTTCCTTTCGGAACTGGTCCCATATAATGTACTTACCAATTGCCTGTCCAGCTGGCACCCACATCCCTACAACAGAACAAAAAAAGAGCCTTAGACATCACTGAAGCTGCACACTCTGGAGTGGGGATGATGCAAGAGGAAGGATTTGGCTCTGGGATAGACTGGGTATCCTCCCTGTGTCCCTTACAGAGCTATTTTTATGGCCCAAGCAACATTGTGGGACTATTTCTGAATGTGCAATTCTGGAAAGACTCTGAATCCCTCAGCAAATGACACTCAGAAGAGACAGCAGTTCCGAAACCCAAATCAGATGGAGCATTCAGGAGTTCCACATACCAAGTGCAAGAAACTATAGTACTATAGAGAACAAAACCCCAGAGAATCCCAGCAGACTACACATCCAAGGGATTCTTAATTTACTCCCAGGTTTATCTGAGTTATTTTTGCAGTTTTTGAAGCATTAGAAAGCCTTTCCCATCCGATGTGCAGCACTGAGATTGAAGGATAAATGCGCTCGTGTCTGACATTAATCTTTCCAGGAGATCAGGTATCATTTTCCCTACTAATCACTGCATGGAAAATAATGGGAGTTCCTCCGCTTGCAGATTAGCACATCTGTGCACAATGTCAACCCTCAGCTGCAGCTTTCAAGTTAATCAGCACCGTGGGGAAATGAGCAATCCCTGTGCTGCACTTCCATCCATCGGAGTGGGGATGGAGCAGCCACGCTCTCTCCAGCCCCCCAGGTGAACATTTCTCATCTCTCGGAGCAAGCAAGTCACAGCAACTCAATTATCCCGCTGTGTTTCTCCAGAAGTTATCAAAATTGTCTTTGGATGAACTCAGCATATTTATCCTGCCTTTGGAATCTCGGGGGGTTGCAGCCATCAAACCCAAGCATGCGGCTGCTCCTGAACGCCGCAGGGCTCCTGGTGTGTACTAAGTGCTCCCTGCACCAGAGCTGCCTGCATCTTTCCCAGGCTACATTAAGCAATAAAATCCAAAGGCAAGGCCATCCATTCTCCCCTAATCCCTTTCAGATTTTCCTGGTAACTTCCTTGGTAACTGCCTCATCCTTGAAAAGCCGTATTTCAACCAGATTTGTCACTGGGGTCTGGTGCAGGTCTTGCTCCACAGCTGGAGTCACACCTGGAGCCTTTTTAACACCTTCCCTGAGATTCCCCAACCCACGGAGATTCCACGTGGGGAGAGGCAGATCCAAAGGGAACAGGTAAAACACACCTGGCACACACGCCAGACCCAGCACAACCCACTGCCCTCTGCCCAGTGAAACAGGTATTTGGGAGAAGCTGTGAAAAAACCTCAGGAAAGGTGGAAATTTATCAGTATCCAGCAGGGAGATAAACCCAGGAATGCTGTCTAGGCCACAAAACCAAAGCGTAGCAAGCTGTAAAGGCCAGACAGGTGACAGTAAAGGCAGGACAGGTGACAGCAGAGGCTGGACAGTACCTTGTGGGCCATATCCCTGCTGCCAGGTCGGAGGAGGCTGCCCTGCCCAGCCGTTGGCAGCGCTTGGCATGATCCTGCTTCCCCACTGGCTGGCCCCCGGCGGCCCCGGAGTCTGGCTCTTGCTATCCCGAGGCTCGGCGCGTTTCACCTCCACCTAAACAAACAGAGGCAGCGGTCAGGAGGGCTGGGGGGAGCCCTGCACCCCCCGTCCCCTCACACACACCCGCAGTTACACTTAAGACTACACTTAGCATCTTATGACTTATGTCTAAAGTACTTAATTATTAAAACTTAAGGCCAGTAATTTACAATGTTTCTCAGGTACAGTGTAGGTGATGGTAAGACATTACAAGTCCTACTGTCGAGGGATTCCGAGAAAAGCATCCTACAAATCACTTTGGTATGGTTGGCTTTAATCTTAAAACAGCAGTACCCTCTTACAGCAGCTCTGCACTTAAAACAACAGAATCTTGTACATTAATGACAGACTGATTTCATGTTCAAGGCAGGAGTTACAAAGACGACGTTTTCAGTTAAAAAACCAGAATTTTGAGTGAAGAGGCTGCTCTGAAAAAGGGTACTAATGCTTTAACCAAACATGTTTGGGGTCCATTTGGAAGTGACAGTTTAACCCACCCCAACTAACTGCAATTTCAGCTCTGCTCATACCTGAGAAACACACATTTTTTGATTTCTTTTTGTATTGTTTTCTTTTTTTTTTTTTTTTAAACTTAAGATTTTATTTAAATGTCTAATGGAAGATAAAGACTTACCTTCCCCAGGCTAACGCTTAAAGAATCTCAATTAACTCAAACAATGTCAGAGGGAATGGATGTGATAAGAGAATCTTACATTACATCTAACAAAAAAGTAAACAAACATGCAAGTAATAAAAATGGACAGTTGAGTCAATAAGAAGCAAATCTTCATACTGTGTTAAGTCAGTGACAAAACCCCTCCTGTTTTAAAAATCAGTAAGCCACAGTGCTTAACTTATTTTATTCCAAGATAAAATGTCCTAGTGTTCCCAGCCATGGAATAAGTGCGATTGACCTACTTAAAATAAGCTGCACATTCAACATAAACCTCTCAAAAAAAAAAAAAAAATCCAGTTCTGATTTAATGAAACCCTCTCAGCACTCGCTGAATTCGAGGCTTTTTCTTTTTTTCATTTCATGATTAATTTTAATGGGTGCCAGAGTACAAAGAAAATAAATCTCAATCATCAATGGGCCTGAGTAGTATGGAAAATAAAGTATTCAGAATTCTTCCTGCCATGTCTTAAAAGCCATTCATGTCGGAGAACAAACAGGAAACAGGCACAAGGCAAGGACAAAGCCCCCCAACCCCCCCCTGCCGATGCCCCAAGGACATGAGACATGACAGTAACCAAATCTCTGTCAGCTCAAGGCCCTTCCAGAGAGGAACCAAGGGAATTTTTCAAAGGACTCAAATTAATGAGTCTTAACACATTTGCCTTGAGGGAATTCGGTTATTGCTTACAAAAGCAGAGGCCTTCTTGCAATTTTAATTTTTCCCCCCCCCCTTTCAACAACATATGGATTCATTTCAGCAATACCTTTTTAATTACCAAAAAGACAGAGATACCATTTTTAAAGCAGGCATGATTAGGCAGTGAAGGAGAGAGCAGGGGAGCTGGAGCTCATTAATCCTTGTGGAAGAATCCCATTAATTTTTCAGTGCACACTTGGAAGCGAGGAACTGCCAAACTGAGGACTGAAAATTCCCTGTGCATGAGGGAGGTTCACATTCCACACCTGCCTAAAGCCCAGGTTACCCCAAGAACTGAGACAGCTCCATTACTCTGAGCTAAAAATCCCTGAATTCTGCTGGTTTTTGTCACTGAAAGGGGATACAAAAAAGGGCAAAATTAGATTATTTCAGTTTGGAATTGGGTTTGTTTGGGGAGCAGTGACAACTCTGAGTCTCAGCGCTGCGTTCCAAACCCAGCAGCAATGAGGTGACATCTGGAGGCTCACACTGGGCTCTCCATCCTCTCCCAGCACCTCGTGGATGTTTTTCCTTTGTTCCCATTAAATGTGCTGCTCTGTGGGATCAGCTCCCACTTCAGTGGCTCGCTGAAGGCGATTCCAAGGGCAGAGCAGGGAGTATTGGTGGGAATCAGGTGATCCATACACATCCCCATGTGATTTACTGCAAGTGCTCACGGCAGGAAAGCACTAGGAACCAAGAACTGATGTTCTGGATCCCACAAGCACATTCCTTTGTTTCCATTATCAGGAGATCACCCACCCCTCCACCCCAAAACAAGTTCACAGGAATTAAAGGCATTTTATAGTGCAAAATGAACCAAAACTCCTCTGCTATGTGGGATCTGTCCCCTGCTAGCTAAGGAAAGGCTTATGAAATATCAGCACATAAAAGACTCTAAAGACAATTAAAAACTCACACAATGCAGTAATTTAAGGGATGTGAGAATCTTCTGTGTCTCCCTGAACCCCCTCACTCCAAGTTTAGCAGTTTTAACGTTTACTTCAAAAACGGGATATACCTTAAAGCTGCAAGGACTTAAATTTACCAGAATTTCCTGTGGTTTGTTTTTAAGTTATTCTTTTCTCTCTATGTAAAACCTGGGTGTCCTGCAACAATTTATTTTGCTTTTAGGGCTTTTTTTTTTTTTCCCCCACAGGTAGGAGCATGTTCCTTGCTGAGTAACATCAAAAGGAGTCTAAGCAATTCCTCCCTATCCAACACCCGTTTGCTGACAACACAGTATGAAGATGAAACAACCAGAGGTCACTTAACTGCATTGTGGTTAAATACTATATAGAGTACGTGGGTTGGTATCAAAGTTTCACAGTAAGTGACCCAATTTTTTAAAAAACCAATCCTTCAGGATGTTTTTTTTTGTTCCCTTTTCCTCTTTAAGTTTAAGATTATATAAAGCAGATTGTCTCACACCACCTCGAGATTTGAGTATCGAGTACACATCTGAAGGAGTGGTATCTTAAACCAAGCCTTGAACAACTCGGATTTCACTGGGATTCTGCTTTTCCAACAGCTGGAAATCACTGATTTCTCTCCTTGCACCACGGCAGTGCTCAAAGCAGAGGCAGTGAGCACCAGTTCATCCCAGTGCGAGCTCTGCTCAGCCAGAGCAGCCCCCAGGTCTGTACACACAAGGCCTCACCCCAAGCAGAGCCCACAGCCTGAATCCTCAGGCTTCCAAGCCCTCCCTTCCTCAGGCTGACCCCATCCTAACTGCCCTTCTCCAGCAAACTCAGACTTTCCCCACCTTCATGGATAAAGCCTTGAATTTGGACTGCTGTGCTCTCCCATCAACAATTCAGTCGGATTCCCCAGTGAAATCGCTCGTTGCCCAAGACTTGGTTCTTTCTTAAGGTAAAATAAAACTACAACTACACACTTTTTTGCCCATGATGTCGTGAAAATGCATGTTGACAGCCTGGTCCACTGATTGTTCGTCCTCGAAAGTAATAAATCCAAAACCTAGCCAACGACGAAGAGTGAATCAAGGTAGCAGGGTGTTGTGACACAAAACAGGATGATGAACAGTATTAGGGGCAGACCAAGGGTTCAAGCAGGGGTTTCAGATAATGACACTTGTGTTCAATTGGCAAAAACTCTGAGGAAATTGCAATGGATACTTCCTGTGCTGAGGCTTTAGTGCCTCGTCTCGATTGCGCGCATGCAGCTTCGAACTGAGCTCGTTAACCGGCTTTTAATTTGATTTTATTCCTCATCCACCTACCAGGAAATGGAAAAAAACTGCTAAAATCAAAATACTTGTGGGACAGCAGATTAAAGTCAAGCAACTTTTGCTGCTCCTCCCTTTGATTCAGCCTAGTTTCCCAAGGAAAACCTATCATAGATCCCTGTTCCCCAAAGCTGCAAAGCAACTTCCTCCCATCCCTTAGCCCAGCTTCCAGTTAGGGAATATTTTCCGTGGAAAATAAGAAAGTTGGTTTTGAAATGTAGCCGTTAAAGCATGAGAAATTTTACCACTCCATGGATGAATGAGAAGCTTCAGAAACTAACAACCTACATCAGAGGTTCTCAAGTTTTCCACACCTTGGAGAAAAAGCACAGAACAGGTGTTACTCCTTCCCAACACAGCAACCCCTGTGAGGTGTTGCTTACACAGAACGTGGCGTTGCTGCCACGTTCTGAATCTGGTTTTATTTCTTGTACTTTCTGCTGGTTTTCTTTCAAAAATCTACACAACTTCCCAGTCTTTTTTGCTCCCGACAGGTGGCTTGCTCCCCTCCACCTGACCACAGCCCTGGCTGGTGGCAGCTCAGCTGCATCCAGCAGCTTTTGACACGGAGAAAACTCTGGAAAAGGAGGCAAAGGTCCCTTTTTTGAGGTTACTCTGAGAACCACTGCACGTAGGTTGTAGCTGCTGATACAGCCGAGAGAGTGGCAAAATAGTGGTTAATCCCCCAGGACACGGCGGCTGCTTCATGCCATCACCCACTGGCTGCTGGTGGGGACAACCCAGGGAAGGGAGGGACACATGCAGTACAGGAATTGTGCCATTCTTTGGATTAGCTACAGGGGGAAAGGGGGAGAGCGATAAAAATTAGAAAAGAAACCCGAGGTGCAGCGTGGGAAGCATTTATGGAACATGGATGCGGTTCTGCTTTTCTGAAACCCAAGATTTCCCCCTTGGTTTGCGTTTTGCTTTGCAGCTAGTGCTGACAGCAGCCAAATCTTGCTCTAAAGCGTTACAGAATACAGGATCTAGCACAGGAATGTCTCTCCACGCTTATCCAACTGCGTTGGGTAAGCCCAAAGAGGCCTAGTGTAGAGAAAGTTTATATATATATATATATAAATATAAAAATACACAAAGATACAGGCCAAAATAGATTCCAGCAGGTCAAATTCTGCTGTCAGCAACAAGAGCAAAAGACATCACTAAAATAAACTGAAAATAAAAAGGAAAAAACTTGGCATTTCCCACACACAAGAGACTGGCAGTATAAACGAAGTTTTGTGGAGCTGTGATGAAAGCAGCCTCGAAGCTGAGAGCAGCATTTCATCACAATATATTTGTCTGAGTTAACCAGAAATCCGAGTGTTGGAGCCAAAGGAAAAAGTGTTTGTATTTAAATCACGTTTAGTATTCCAGCCTTTGTCTAAAAAGAGATGGGGAAGAAAAACAATGGATTCCATCTGTATGTGAAGGTTGTTGTTAAATTTGATTGCAAAGCCAAAGGAGGGGAATAGATTGTGGGATGGGGTTGGAGGGGTGGAAGAGGGAGAGCAAGAGGTCATTGAGGAAACTGGTAAATAAATTAAAAACAGGGGATTTTAAAGGGTCAGACAGCACAAGATAAGGAAGAGTGAAGAAATCAGAGTAACACAGCAGAACACCAAGGTGAAATTTTGAGCAGAAGTGATGAAACCCAGCAGCCACAGCTTCAGTTTTTGAAGGGCAGGGCTCTGTTAAAGACTGGAGAAATGAAATGCATTCAGCAGGAATCCAAGAGGACCAGACCAGAGTGATGGAGCTGGTCTGCAGCCAAGGGAGGAGGAGAACAGGCCCAGCAAGAACCTGGAAATCCCTTCCCAGCTGTTGGTTTGGCCAAGAGCAGGAATCAGAAGCTGAGACTGCACCAAAGCCACTTTGTTCCTTCAGAGATGTAACACGGCTTGGGGCTCTGGGAAGAGCTTGGATGAGGCTGAGCTGGCAGGAGCAGGCAGGACTGGGAGGAAGCAAAGATCACGTGGATACCTGACACCAGTCAGCTCCTCAAGGACAGCACCTGAGAATCTGGTGCCCAGGGCTCTCCTGAGGAGCTGGAGGTAAATGGATGCTGCAGGGATTAGGAACAGGGATCATTTTCCCTCCTCCTACCAGCAAATTGATGTGCATTTCTGAAGGAAGGGTGGTAAAGTGAATGGGAGAAGGCAAAATTCAGAAGAGTCCAAGGAGAGATGGCACTTAAGAGGCCTCTGGAATTTTATCAATAGTCATTAACAGGATAAGAGGACAGAGGAGCACGAGAACAGAGCAGAGAGAAGGCAAGAGAAAAAGTGTTCTGGGATACACAACCAGGAGTACCCAATACAAACTGGAGGAATTTTTCCTAGCACCCCCCAGGGACTGCCAAGGCCATTCTGGGAGATGACTGTTAGTCACCACACTAAAAAAAGACTGGAACAGCACAGAAATGAAAGGCAGAGAGACAGGATTCAAGAAGTGCTTAAGAAGTCTGATGATTTAGGGGAGGAAGTTTTCTGTGGATAGAGACAAGACCTTTCCCCCATCTGGCACTTGTGCTTTGCACCCCAAGCCCTCCTTTCCCTGGCTTTTTTTTTTTAGTAGAGCTTGAAGCAGAGAAGCCATTAATTGAGACAGGGTTAATCCAGACCAGGCCTAATGTTTTAGTATCTTTTGCTCAGAGGCTGCAAGGCTGGGATTAAATATTGCAAAGATAGAGATGATGCAATAATTACTGAAATGTTTCAGAACTTCAGCCCCAAATCACATTCGGATGCCAGTGTCTTTGTCTCCTCTATCCAAAACCAGCTGCTCTAGAGCATTGAAACAGATGAATTTATGTACTGCTTAAATCAAAGGTATCTGTTGGAAGAAGATTAGGATAGCTAAAGCAAGAAAACAAAAAAACAAATATATTGAAACTTCGTTTACACTCCAATAAAAGACAAAGCCCGTCCCTCCTCTGACTGCGGAACTGGCCTGTACCTCTGTGATAAATTATCACCTAGAGAGAAGAAATCTAAAGAGATATCGTTAATCACAGTCAAACAATTCACAGAGAGAAAAGAAACAAAAAAAGAACTTACTTAACATTACCATACTTTACTATGAAACACTTAAATATGCCACTAAGGATGTATGTCTAAATTAAAAATAAAACTAAGACTTAACAGCTTAATAAATATGAAGTGAAGGATATATTTCTTAATAATGAGGCAGAAGAGAAATGAAAAGTTCAGATGGCAAACTATTCTCTAGCATGTCCAACATGCTACAGGGTGGGAGCACAGCTAAGCTTCACGTGCTAAAATATTGCCTCTTCCCTGGCAAACAGATGGTGGATGCAAAGGGACGTGGGTGACATGGAACTTGCTTCATATTTTGACCAAAGGTTCCCAGCTTGATTCAATATCTAGTGAATCTTCCAGGTTTTTTGTTTTTCCCCCCACTCTTAAAAAGCAGTCTGTTATACAGGGATTGTATATCCCAATTAAAAATGCATATAAAAATACGTCAGAATTATTTTGTGTTGTTTAAGAAGCGTTTATTCTTTAATTTGAGGTGAAGCCATTTAACCAAAACAAAAAGCAGGTGATGGATGGATTCTGTCCTGTCTCGTGCTCTGGCTGGAGCACCCCCCATGCACTTACAGACCCAACGTACCTTTCATGTGGAACAGGAGGAAAATCTGCTTATTTTTTTCCCCCCTCAAAAGTACCTTAAGCCACAGGAGTGGCTTGAGAATCAAATTTCATTCAACTAAAAAAAAAAAAAATCCCAACCCAGAAATGAGCATGAAACATCTGAGTTGAAATGCACAGACCCAAGTGAAGCCAGAGATGAAGAGTCTAGACTTGAAGTGATGTTTGCCCAGTGAATTATTCTTTTTCCTGAGGCAACATAGGAAAAAAAAAAAAATCTACCTTTTCTGATGGTGTGAAATAGTTTGCCATCTGACTATAGGAGAGTATGAAGAAATTTCAAGGACAAACTAGATCAGCCTTTACCTCGGGGCCTCTGTTTCTCTGCGTCATAGATCATTACAACTTCAGTGACCTGGAAGAGAGAAGGGAAATTCTACTCACTGTGCTACCAGGGGAGGGCTGGAACAGTCACCACCGGCTGGTTCCTGCTCTCTACCCACAAAGCACAATTCAACTGCAGCCACCATCCCAGGCACAGCACAAAAACAGGGAATATTGCTCTTCCTGGGAGTTTAGAAAGCCTGAGTTCATCTGTGTTGTCTCATCACACTTAACATTGTAATTTAACATTGAGGTCGTTGCACTGCTTGTACCCACACTATGGTCCATTACACACCCCAAAAGGTTTGTTTTGCAACAACTCATCAGTGTGGCTTTTTAAAAGATGATTTTTCCCATTTTGAACCATTTTCACTTTCACCATGAAATGCAGCTTGAGCTGCAGGCACCTTTTGGAATGTGCAGGGCTCCTCTGATTGAATTACTGGAGCACCAGTGTGGCCCAGAGCACCAGTTAAGCCAATGCTTTAAACAGCTTTACAAAACCCCTCTAAGTTCTGGATGAGCAGTATCAGTGTGATTTTAACTTAAAAAAAGAAAAAATGGAAACTGCAAGCTGTCGAAGGGCTTTAGGATTATTCTTCTCAGAATAAGCACCACTGTGAGCTACAATTTAAACAAAACCTGAGGTGAAATGTTTATGTAAAAGGCAACATTAAAAGGGCTGAAAGGAACTGCTCTGAAATCTCTCAGATGCAGGAAAGTGGTCACGAAATGGGTGTGATTTTGTGGAATCACATCTTCAAGACAATCATAGGGTATTTTTACTACAACCCCCTGAATGAGTTGAAAATCTGGCACAATTTTCTTACTTACAGCTAGAAAACATTTGGGTTTGAGTTACTGCACTCACGTGTACACATCCCACTGGATGTACCAGCTGGGGCTTGGGGATCCATTGTGGGGATTATGCCATGGGACAGTGACAGATTTGTCCCTCCACTGGTCCATTTGGATCCTCTTCTTCACCCTGGCCTTAATGACCCAGCAATTACCAGGGCTAAAAAATCACTGCCTGCCTTGGGCTCTTCACTCTTGTGGCCACAAAATATTTGTGAGACTCCACTGCTCCAAAGGGGTTTGTAACAACTCCAGGAAGACTTTCTGAATTCTATGCTATGAGTAAAGTGCTACTACTTACTTTCAAAGGACACTTACAGTTGTGGCTGTTGCCTTCTACACTTGCAGGACATACCCTGTATCTCCCCAGCATCCAGGGCACAGATGGAAAGGCAAGTCTGTGAGGAAGAGCCTTTAGAAACTACATTCCACAGCTGTGGAACGTGCTCCCTGTTTTTATTATTAGTCTACTGCAGCCTTTCAAGCTAAAGAAACAGTTGTTAGCTGTTGCTTTTTGTGTTTTAAATAAATTATCTTAATGGGATTTTAAACACTGATTTATCTGTTGATAAACTTAAAAACTTGTTCCTCAATAAATCCTTTGCTGGCACTAAGAAAGCTTAGAGAAAGGTTATTGAAAAAAGTATCAAAAACCACACTAAATGCCAATCAAGTTCAGTTTTACCAGCACAGTCCTGAATTTAACTCAGGCAATCTTTAACTTCCTCAAACTCATTCACAGCTGAAATATTTAATTCAGTAGTTTACCATCTAAAACGGGCAGTGAGAGCTGGGACAAATGGGAATTAAAACTAAATAAAAAAATAATAAACAGAAGATACAGTCATCTCAGTCCAAGGTTACAAACTGAATTACAAAAGGTGCATGAGGAGCACTTTGTCTCAGAATGGAGGTTCTAGGAACACCAAAACTCAGATGATTCCAGATGATGATCTGAAAGCATCTAGTGTTCCCAAAATAATGGCACGAGACCCAAATTTAACCTATCTTTACACACAGTCAAAGACCAAGATCTTAAAATTAAACCCATTGAGGGACTCGCTGTTCCCAAAAAATACTCAGCAGACATTTTTAATCGCCCAGCTGTAAGGTATCAAGAGAAAAGAGAAAATAATAACAAAAAATAATAATAAAAATAATTTTAAAATCCTTCCTAAGCCACCACAGCTCAGGAGCTTTTGGAAGAAGGGACAGAATAATGCATCAAATAGACTTAAACATGAGGAGACAGAAACAGCAAAATAAGTTCCACACAAGCAGTAGGTTCTGCCAAGAGACATTTCCAGATAATCATTCACTACGGTTTCTCACAAAATGCTTCATGTGCCACTTCAGCAGTTTGTCCAAATTACCCCCAAATCTGACAGCTTGAGGAAATGTGAGAGGAGGCAGCAGGGAGGGGAGGCATCTTCCCCCCCAGGACTCACCACTCCGAACTTCTTGAAGTATTCCCTGAGCTCTGTCTCGCCACAGTTATGAGGAATCCCACCAACAAAAATTTTATTGGATTTATTGTTATCGCTCCTGGATCCTTTCTGCTAAATCAAGGAGGAGAAAATTCAGTCAGAAGGACAATCAGGTTGGCTGCTTCTATCATTTTACACTGAACCATGAACAATGGGCTCTGGCAGGCTGAGGGGGAGAGCTTCAGCCTTGAAGTCTCCCAGCCATGAAAGAGAAGCACATTCTGAGCTCAGAGGTTCAGTGTTCCCTGCTCTTCAAGGGCCAGGAATCCAGCGCCTGTGTTCTGAGGCCACTGACTCATTTTACGCTGAAACCTGATGAAGCTGCAGGGTGTGGAGTGGGCTGGAACAGCATCAGCCTTGCCAGTGCCCCTCCAGACACTGCTCTCAAATCAGAACTCCACTAAAGCATCACTAAGAGCTGAAGAAACACCACACCTAAACTGACATTGCTCTGCAGAGAGCCTGCCCGTGGAATTCTAAGTAAAAGACAACTTTTAGAAATAAAAGTTCCACTCAAGGCCTGCATACCGAATTCTGCCCTTAGAACATGGATATAATCCAAGGAATTCAAGAGAACTCAGACAACAGGCAGGATACACAGGGATCTTTCCTTACCCATCCTTCCTTCGGTCGTGTCCGCTCTGGCTGCATCCCCCGAGGTGTACATGGCTTTGGATCAATCTGGAAGAAGTTCCAGTTTGGTCAGACCTCAGCATGAAGAATTTTGCTTTAAAAGTTACAACTGTGGCAGCTGAACCCAGCCCTGCTGACATGCAGCTCCTCAGAGCAAAGCAGTAGAAGCCACTGAGTTAGAGCTGCCTTACAATCAATCATTTAAACCAACAACCCGGTTAACCTTGACACTCTGCAAACAAGGAGCCACAATTTAAAGCAAATCTTTGAATCTGATGCAGAGAAAAAAAAAATAACAACACAAAAGCAACTTACATTTCGGCCATCTAACGTATGAGGTCTGCTGGCCAGCACTGTTCCCACACAGTTGGGATCTTTAAATTTGACAAATCCAAATCCTCGAGATTGATTTGTTGTTTTGTCTTTCATTATTACACAGTCTACAACTTCTCCATACTGGGAGAAGTAGCTACGAAGAGTTTCTGTTAAAGAAAAAAAAAAAGCAAGTATTAAACAGAACCAGATATTAACAACACCAGACTGTGTTTGCAATTATGAGACAACAGATCAGCAAACATGGAAAACAACTTCAAACTCATCTTTTGAAAATGATCACATTTTACTTCCTGTAAACAAATGGTAGACAACAGTTTATTTCCACTCATAAAAATGGAAAACAGAAAGAAAGTGATTATGAAAAGGGTTGTCTGTTGAGCTGACAAAAACTTCAGCACCAAACCATGTAAACCTAAAAATATTAACATATATCTGAGCTGTCTCTACAGAAAGTTTTATTAATTAGCAGAGGAGCAGGAGACTCTCAGCCCAAGCTTCCCACCACAGCAGTGCCTGGTAAGAGCTCACGGTTGGGTTTGCACAACAGCAGCACACATTGCTCACCTTGTGTCGTGCTCCAGTCCAGGCCACCCACGAACAGCTTTCTGCAAATGAAGCACAGGGCAGGTTTAGGGGCCACAGCAGATGCTCCATCTTATTTAAGGCACAACTCAGCTCTTCTGGACAGGTTTGGGGGTACCAGGGCCTCCAACACACCCAACACAGCTCGAAGCTGCACTTGAAGCTGCTGATTAAACCAAGCCCTTCCTCCATCCCTGCTCTGTGCTGCTCCCTCACTCACCACGAAACACTCACTTGGCTGCCAGCACCTTCTCGTGGGGTGAAAGCAAAAGTAGAACTGCCAAGCTCAGGCCTGAGACAGAAGTCAAACCTGTGCAGCAGGTACTAAATAACAGAGCAGCACTAATCCAGCAGCAGTTGTGAAACCATTGTACAGCCCAGTTTCGAGATATAGCCAGGCAGATGAGAAAGTCATGGCTAAACCTCAAACTGAACTGCTTAAAACTGATTCAACTCTTCTGCAAAGAGCACCCAAATCTGCAGGGTTTCATGTCAGAGCATGCCCAAGTACCCGAGGAGGTGCTAGAGGAGCTCCATGCCAGGCTGCCGGCTCTGCAGCTCTTTATCAACTCCTGGGTGTGACAAAACTTCCAGCGGAGTCATTACTCAGTAATTAGAGGTTGGTTACAGCCACCTCAACACTCGGCCCGTGTCAGTACAACGAACCAACCTCCCCCAAAAACAGAAAAAAACCCTCATAGGTGTCTGCAGACTTCTCCCAAGAGGCAGCACCAATCTCTGGTCCCTGGGACAGGACCCAAGAGAATAGCTGGAGCTTTGTCAGGGGTTTGGGATGGATATCAGGAAAAGGTTCTTCCCCAGAGGGTGCTCAGGCACTGAACAGGCTCCCCAGGGAATGGTCCCTGCCCCAAGGATGCCAGACCTCCAAGAGCATTTGGACAATCCTCTGGGAACAGGATGGGATTGTTGGGGTGTCTGTGCAGGGCTTTGATGATCCTCAGGGATCTCTTCCAGCTCAGGAGATTATGTGATTCTGTGAAAAACTCTGCTGTTGATAGTTCCATGGCTCTGCACAGACAAGCACTGGGATAGTTTATTTTTGGAGGATGCCCTCTAGTTCTGTTGTCAGAACTCAAAGAGAAGAACCACCTTCTGCTTTGTCTTCTACTCACCCTCACCTATACCTGGGTACAGCTGAGGGTAGTGGGAATTCCTGCATCCTCACTTACACAGGCATGTTTCTCCTAACAAAAAAAGGTTAAACTTCTTCTCACCTGCTCTTTTCAGGAGCAGGTAACGGCAGGGAGAGCCCAGTCACCCCCAGTCAGAGGTGCAGGCGCACTGGGAACACCAGGGAAGTGAAAGCCTTGCAACTCGAAGTTCCTGTGGAGCAGGGCAGCTCACTGACAAAACCAGCCCTTTCCACTTTGATTCACTTCTCTGTGATATGACATCATGTCATGACCCTTGTGCACCAGCCAAAGTGACAAAATTCAATACTACACAGCACCTATGAGCCTTGTTCCATTGAGGCAAATTCTGTTCCAAAGTTACAAGCTGAGACGTGACAAGAGTCTTGTCTTTCACAAAAACAGACCAACTGTTAAGCGCTGATCAAAGCGTCTCCTTGAGCAGCCAGAAAACAACTGAGCTGGTGACATGCAAGGCAAAGACAGCCCTCAGTGTCACAGCAGACAGCGGCTGCATCTGCTGCTGCGTTATCGTAATGCAAAAGGACGTGTGACCCCTCCCCGAGAGCAGCAGGGGCGGGACACGTCACCCCTCCCCTGCCCTCTCTCAAAGCTGGCCTGTTTTCTGCGTGCATGTTTGGGATGACGAAGTTTTCCTCAAGGATTGGAAAAGTGCCCCCAGCTCCCTCTGGCAGCACACTGGCTGCTGGCACGGGCTCAGGGGCTTGCTCAACACCAGCCAGTTCACAGCAACAGGTTGAGCTCTGGGACCAGCCAGACTCCACTCAGGTGGCCTCACCGTCCTGGTGGCTGCACCAACTGTCCCTTCACCACTTTCCCTCACAAATCCCTCTGCACCCTGTGCCATTATTTTTAGGGAAAATTAGTAACTATTTCCTAATAGCAAAGGAAAACCAGCTGATCTACTGCTATACTCACAATAGTTTTGCAATTTGTTAATGACATTTTCTTGACCAACCAAATTTGAGTTTATTATTTGTTTTGAGGTGTTTTAAACTAAATTTGATAGCTTGGTACACAAGATTTATCTATTTTACATCAGTCTAAAAGTACCAGATGTGTTCTGAAAGAACACCAAGTTGTCTGCAGGGAGGGAGGTCACTGAAACCTTCCAATTCCACCATGAATTATTTGTAGTCACCCTACATGGACTGAAACAGCAAAACTGGGTTGCTCAAGGCCAGCTCCAGCAGCTGTATTGAAATACACAGCCCTGGTTTGTAGACACACTATGGAATATCAAAAGCCAAGAATCCTCTGTGGATTGGTTTGAAGACACTGAGGAGGGCCAAAGTTTACAAAAATCCAGATGTGATATCGTACAGGACAGCTGTGAGTGAGGCAGGATAGTTGTGTGAGTGCTCCTTCCCTCAAGCTCAGCTGCATGACCAGCCCTTTCCCAAGGTCCTACCCACACTCCATCCCACAAAACTTTTAGTCCTAACAGTTTATGGGCTGGTAATTATTAAATTCATAGAAACATATAAACTTCATAGGATATCCTGACTTGGAAGGGATCCAAGAACATGGAGTTGAACTCTTGGCACTGCACAGACACCCCAAAAATCCCACCCTGTGCATCCTTCAGAGCACTGTCCAAATGCTCCTGGAGCTCTGGCAGCCTCAGGCTGTGCCCATTCCCTGGGGAGCCTGGGCAGTGCTCCACCACCCTCTGGGAGAAGAACCTTTTCCTGATATCCAACCAAAACCTCCCCAGGCACAGCTCCAGCCAGTCAGGTCCTGTCCCTGGTGCCAGAGAGCAGAGGTTGGTGCTGCCCCTCAGAAAGAAGCTGCAGGCCCTGCTGAGTCTCCCCTCAGACTCTCCTGTTTTCAGTTTGCACTTGCTGACACCACCCCCAAACCCCTCATCTCCATAAAGCTCCAGATGTATAGGCTGGAGGACACTACAGTCCATCCCCACTGGAATGCAAAGCCACTCCCAGCACAGCCAGGTGACAACACAAACCACCAGCCTGATTGTTTTTTGGGCAGGTGTGTCTGTCCACCGTGAGCAGTGAGACCCTGACAGGTGCAGCACCCTGAAGCAGCAGAATTCCCCACAGGGATCACTTCAGGAGCAGAAAGTGGGATAATGACTCCTCAGAAGTTGCAGCTGTGTAATAAGTTTTAACCAAGTGCTCCGCCTCACTACTTCCTGTGAGAATTTTAATTGCTAATTTATTCTTTGTTGCAATAAATGTACTTGCTGCTGGAGCAAATCATCTCAGAATTAGTCAAAAAGCATGTACAGGTATTTTAAAACCACCAAAACTCAACAAAAGCACAAACTTTTTGCCTACATAAATAATCCAGGTTTGATTAACACCTTTAATTAACACCTCAGCACAGCCCCCATCAGCTGCAGGACAGAAGGACCAAGACCAACACTTTTCTTCATCCAAACCAGCTCCAAGTACTAATTAATTACAACAAATAATACTCACAAGCCTCCTCCCTACCATACCAACACACCTGCAAGGCCCACAGCCTCCTTAATCATTTTTTCTTAAAATCTCTGCCTAGAAAAGCAGTTTAATTCATAACTTCCCATCCAGACTTGCCTCTCACAGCAGCTTTAAACCAGAGCTTCCTTCCCAGGGCTGGAGCAGCTGCCATTTGTTCTACGCTCTCACCTTTGCCTTTGAGCACTTTTGGGGGAGGAGAATAAAGAAAATTTCCCTCTCTGGTTAACACCCAATCCTTCCCAATCTGATTACAGCGCTGAAGGATCACAGCCTCGGACTGGGAACAAACTCTGGGACAAATGAGCCTGCTCAGGAGGGGAGTTGATGACATTTCATGGAACAACCTGGAGCTTGGCACTCACCAACAGCCCAAGAAGTCAGACCTGGTCAGGTCTCTCATAAGGCACTGGACAGCAATTAAGGCCCAGGAGCAAACAAAAACACTTTCAGAGCAAAACCCACATATTTAAACAGGCCTCAAGCAATGTGCGTTGGAATCAGATGGTCTTCAAGGTCCCTCCCAACCCAAACCATTCCAACATAATATTCCCATCACTTATCCTGCCTCCTGTACTTCTAGGATTTACAAATTAAGAACATGCAGTAAATAAGCAGCTTACAAAGCGATGCAAGCAGCACAGGACAAGTGGTTTGTGTTTCTAGTTTCACACAAGGTGACCAGTTCTGCTGGGCAAATTCTTTGCCAAAACTTGCGGTGGAAGAATCAGGCAAGGATTTTTTTCATTTGGTTTTTGCTATGTCGAGTTGTACCATGCCCAAACCTGCAGTCTGACAATTTCAATGTCATCAGGGTACAGCTCTCATGTAGAATAACACTGAGTGGAACGGGATGATCTCTAAGGTCCCTTCCAACCCAAACAGTTCTGTGACTCTAACAGCACATCATAAGAACCAGACCTGTCTCAGGGTTTCAGTTCGAAGCCACAAAAACCCCAGGAACGTTTAAAACCGGGATTTTCCTGCCTGGAACGCATCCCGAGTAGAGGACAGCCCGATGAGGGGACACGGAGGGCGAGGGGGCTCCTGGTGCCGCCTTTGTCCCACCATCCTTCCCCTCCTCCACCCCAGGCCCCTCGGGGCAGCCCTGATGAGTCACCAGAAAAAAGTCCCCAGCGGGTTCACAGAATCACAGAACAGACCCCCAAGCACCATCGAGTGCAATTCCTGGTCCTGCAAACACCCCAACAATCCCACCCTGGGCCTAAGAGCGTTGTCCAAACGCTCCTGGAGCTCTGGCATCCTTGGGGCAGGGACCATTCTCTGGGGAGGCTGTTCAGTGCTTCATCACCCTCTGGGGGAAGAACCTTCCCCTGATATCCAGCCTAAACCTCCCCGGACACGGCTCCAGCCATTCCCTCGGGTTCTGTCACTGCTCCCAGAGAGCAGAGATCAGAGCCGCCCCTCCGATTCCCCTCAAGAGGAAGTTTTACACTGCGCTGAGGTCTCCCCTCAGTCTTCTCCAGGCTGAACACACCAAGTAACCTCAGCCGCTCCTCCTAAGGCTTCCCCTCAAGGCCCTTCACCACGTCCGCTGCGCTCCTCTGGATGCTCTTTAACACCTCAATACCCTTCTTACATCGTAGCGCCTAAAACCGTACGCAGGACTCAAGGTGAGGCCGCACCAGCGGAGCGGGACTATCCCCTCCCTCCACCGGCGTGTTGTCCCCCACGCCCCGCGTCCCCCCGTTAGCTGCCAGGAGAGGAGGACACGAAGGGACAGAGGCCGGAGGCGGTGGGACACGGGGGGCTATCCGGTGCGGGCGGGCGCGGGAAGCGCCGCGGGCGGGTGACCTTGGGCGCGCGCACCTGCCGCAGCCCCGCGCGCGCGCCGGTCACGTGACGGGAGGGGGGGTGTGCGCCCTCACGGCCCCAACATGGCGGGACCGGCCCCCCCCTCAGCACCCCCGGCCCGGGACCGGCCCCCCTCAGCCCCCCTCGGCCCGGCACCGCTCCCCGCTCAGCCCCCCGGCCCGGGGGAGCCCCGGCGGGACCCTCTCCTGAGGTTGCGGGAAAAGGTGACCGAACCTCCCCTCCGTCCCGTCCCGGCGCGTCGCCCTCCCCTTCCCCTCACCCGATCTCATCGGCGCCTCCCACGCTGTTCATGGCGGCGGCTCCTCCGGGGCCGCGCCCGGCTCTTCCCTCCGGTGGCGGCGGTGCCAGCGGCGGGTCGCGGGGCCGCGGGCGGGCGCTCCCGGCCGTGTCCCGGTTCCCGTGTCCCGGTTCCCCCCCGCCGCCCCCGGCCCGGCCCGGCCCCCCCGCCGCGCGCTCGCGCTCCCTCAGCGCCGCCGCTGCGCGCGCACCCGCCCCTCGCTACGGGGTCTCCGGGGCCGCGCCCTGGGAGGGGCGGGAGGGGCGTGGCCGCGCGCGCGCGGGGGCCGGCGGGAAGGGCAGTCCGCGCGCGGGGGGCGTGGCTTCCGCGGGGTCCCAGTGCCCACCCGTGGTGGCCGTGGGGTCCTATCGCCCATCTCCGGGGTCCTATCGCCCACCCCTGGGGTCCTATCGCCCATCGCCGGGGTCCCACTGCCCACCCCTAGGATCCTATCGCCCATCCCCGAGGGTCCCACTGCCCACTGCAAGGGTCCTATCGCCCACCCCCGGGGGTCCCACTGCCCACCTCCTGGGGTTCTATCGCCCACCCCCGGGGTCCCACTGCTCACTCCTGGGGTCCTATCGGCCATCGCCGGGGATCCCACTGCCCACTCCTGGGGTCCTATCGCCCATCGCCGGGGATCCCAGTGCCCACTCGCAAGGTCCTATCGCCCACCCCCGGGGTCCCACTGCCCACTCCTAGGGTCCCACTGCCCACCCGTGGGGCCCGCCGGGTCCTACTGCCCATCCCCGGGAGCCTATCGCCCACCCCCGGGGTCTGCGGGGTCCGACCGCCCACCCGCAGGGACTTACCATCCACCCCCGGGGTCCCACTGCCCACCCGCGGGGTCCCGTTGCCCACCTGCAGGGTCCCGCCCCACCGGGCTCAGCACCCCTGCAGCCCCCCGGGACCCTCCCTGCGGCCCTTACGGTGCAGCCCGGCTCTGCTCTAGGCGTGCGGGGCATTGCTGTCACACACAGCGCTGGGTATGGCCCGGCTGTGGTGTGCAGTGGGTCTGGCACCGTGCGTGGTCCTGCTGCAGGGGACAGTGTGGGGCACAGGGCTGCGCGTGGCCTAGAGTGTGGCACAGTCCAGGTGTGCAGTCCCGGAGAGTGACACACAGTGTGGGACACAGAGTGGGACACAGCACCATGCACGGGGAACACCCCTTCCTCCATGTGTCCCCCATCCCCATCCAGCCCGGAGTGCTGGTCATTCCCAATCCCCCCATGCACAGACAGTGCCACCGGGAGCAGAGACACCCTCTGCACCCCCAGAACACCCCAGTGACCCCAGGCCATGTGTGACCACTCAGGCCTGGCAGCCCCGGCCTGCCCCGTGGTGCCCTGTTCCTGATAAGGGCTCCCAATCCCGATAAGGGCTCCCAATCCCTGGAGGGGCCCCAGCCGGCTGTGCACACTCAGCACTTTCCAGCTGGACTATTTAAAGCCGGCCAAGAGCCCAGTGGCCCTTTCTTTCCCTCCCCCGGCACGTCTCAGCCTGTCCAGCTGGACTTTCCTCCTGCAGCCATGAGCTCTGGAGCGGCAGCAGGGCCGATCTTCGCCGAGGGCGAGGACTGCAGGGCAGCCTGGAGGGAAGCCACGGCTGGCTACGATGAGCCCGATGCCCACCTGGAGATCCTGGGCAAGCCGGTGATGGAGCGCTGGGAGACTCCCTACATGTACTCGCTGGCCACCGTGGCCGCGTCGAAGGGTAACGGGGACCCTGTGGGCTCGGGGATGTGCCAGGGGTGCAGCTTCCCCAGCTGATATGGGGGGGAGTTGTGCTGGGGGACCCTGCTGCATGTGTCCCCCATGCAGTGACAGGGGCACTTGTGTCAGGGTGACACATTCCTGAAAGGGGATGGGGTCCTGGGGAGGGGTGCAGCCACTGCCTGTTCAGGACCTGCCATTTTTGGGGCTGTTTCCCTGGCACAGGGAGGGTTTAGCAGTGCCTCTGAGGGACATTGTTCCCGCTGGGGTCACCTGGGTGGCTGCTGTGGGGGGTGGCAGCTGACAGGGACATGGGGGGGCAGCAGGTGACAAGAACACTGAGAGGGGCAGCAGGTGACAAGGCCATGAGGCTGCTTCCAGCTTCTTCCCCCAGTGCCGGCAGTGCCACGTGCTTCCAACCCGCACAGAAAAAACCCAAACTGGGGAAAGAATGGGTCAGAATTTGGGGCTGGAGTGCTTTGAGGTGGACAAAACCCAGAGCTGTGTGTGCTGGGTTCCACCTGCAGGCGGCCGCGTGCTCGAGGTGGGATTCGGGATGGCCATCGCTGCCTCCAAGGTGCAGGAATTCAACATCGAGGAGCACTGGATCATCGAGTGCAACGAGGGCGTTTTCCGGCGCCTGGAGCAGTGGGCTAAGACACAGCCACACAAGGTCAGGGCCAGGGTGGGCTGTGCCGGGGCTGGGGGTGTCTGTGACCTCTGTGACCCCTCAGCTCACCCCTCTGCCCCCATGCACAGGTGGTGCCCCTGAAGGGGCTGTGGGAGGACGTGGTGCCAACGCTGCCTGACGGGCACTTCAGTGGTGAGACACCGACAGCGGGACAGCCAGGGGCTGGGGTGGGGTCCCCATGGCAGAGGAGGGGTGCATCAGAGCCCGGGGCATCCCAGGACATCCCTGAACCGTGGAAAGGGGGAGCAATTTGACCAGGGTGCAGGTGGAGCCCACACCCTCCCACAGGGATGGGGACAGGGCACAACTGGTGTCTCTGGGATCCTTATCCAGGGGGGTGGATCCTTGTCTTGGGAAGCAGATCCTTGTCCTGGGGAGCAGATCTTTGTCCTGGGGAGCAGATCCTTGTCCTGGGGGGTGAATCCTTGTCCTGGGGAGCAGCACATCACTGCCCTCCAGGGGTCAGAGACATGGGGGCAAATTGAAATGGGATTTTCCTGGGACAGAGCCCCTCAGGGTCTCTCCCAGCTAACAGCCTCTGGCGCTCCCGGCAGGGATCCTGTATGACACCTACCCACTGTCAGAGGACACCTGGCACACACATCAGTTCAACTTCATCAAGGTAACACCTCGGGGAGGAGCTGGAGCTTGGAGGGGATGTTGGGGCCAGGAGCTGGGCAGGGGGAGCTGGGCAGGGGGAGCTGGGCAGGGGGAGCTGGGCAGGGGGAGCTGGGCAGGGGGAGCTGGGCAGGGCGAGATGACCCGGCTCCCTGCATTCCCGGGACAGGGCCACGCCTTCCGCCTGCTGCGGCCCGGAGGAGTCCTCACCTACTGCAACCTGACCTCGTGGGGGGAGCTGCTCAAGACCAGCTACAGCGACATCGAGAAGATGTTTGAGGTGAGATTTTCCCCTCCACAAAGCCCCTGCTCGGCACTGCGGGATGGGATGAGCCAGAGCACTCTGTGGGGTGGAAAGGACCCAGGTGAGGTCCCTGCCCCCAGCTGCTGCTACTGTCCCCTGTCCCCTTTCACACCTGGACATTCCCACCCCTCCTCTCCCGCAGGAGACCCAGGTGGGGCCGCTGGTGCAGGCAGGGTTCAGGCGGGAGAACATCAGCACAAGGGTGATGCAGCTGCAGCCGCCCCGCGAGTGCCGCTACTACTCCCACCCCAGGATGATCACCCCCACCGTCCTCAAACACTGATGGGCAAAGCAGGGGCTGGGCATGGGAGGAGGAAAAAAGCTCTGATCTCCTTTCATGGCCCCAAGAGAGAGAGACGGAAGCTGATTCATCCGGAGATGGGTGGAGGATTGGGATGGAAGTGCTGGATTCCAGTGGGGAAAAAGGACAGGAAACTCCCTGCCCCAGGAGCCCCCTGCTCTGGAGGGGTCCTGTGGGCTCTGTGGAAGAAGATCCCACCCTGCTCTGTGCCTTCATGACTTGAAATTCTCAATTAAGCTGGAATTTCAGACTGTGGTTTGGAGCCTTTGGTCAAAGGGGTTCCACAACCAGCCATTTCCTCTTAAAAATGCATCATTTTCAGAAATCACAGGGTGGTTTCCCACAAGAGCCAAATAATCCAAACCAGGTGGGAGAAATGGGGCAGTCTGAGGCATTTCAGCTTCTCCTGAAGCAACTCCACAGGGAAGTTTCCCAAAACCTCTGGCCAAACCCCAGAGCAGCAAATCCTGACCCCAACACCCCCTCACAGATCAATAAATGTTTCCTCTCTCCCCCGGAAGGGACAAAGTCCATTAAAAGGAATTAAATACCCAAACTGCTGCTCCCGAGTGATTTATTTGTCTTTCCAAAGTGTGTTTGTCCCTCAGGCATGACCATTCCTCATCCCAGACTGCTGGGATGCAACCAGGACAGGCTGCTTTATCTCTACCCTGCTAAAGGAGCTCTACATTCAGTTTTACTAATCACATTCTGATTTTAAGCATCAATATTTTACTCGTTACAGACACAGCATTAATTTCTGGCCCCTCTCCACGCAAATATTACAGATTTATTAGACCCTGTGTAAGATTTATCAATAAGGTGCAAGTGGTGAGTAAGGGATGAGCTCAGGGAGGGCTCAGGGATCACCTGGACATGCGTTGGTCTCAAAACTTCCCAACAAAGCTATTAAAAAACCAGTTCTAGCATGGCCTTTATATCACAATTTTTTCAACCCCTCAGATCAGAGGGGTTTATTAAAGACAGAAAAGCACCTAGACCAGGTAGAGTTTTATTGGAAGGCGTGTGAGGACCCGGATTTGTGCGTAAATGTGAGCTGTGCCCGGGGGCAGTGAGTGGGGACATAAATAAAGGCTATTTCCTGTACCAGATCTGCATCCTCTTCTCCCGCTTGATTTTCCTCTGGAGCTGCAGGATCCCATACAGCAAAGCCTCAGCTGTGGGTGGGCAACCTGAGAGTGGGGAGAAGGGAAGAAGGGAGGAAGAAGGAAGATCACAGGGCTGAGACATGCAGGGAGCTGGAACCAGCAGAAGTGCCAACCCCAGGATTTATCCCAAAGCTGACTTCCCTCTGGCTTTGTGGCAGGAGTGTAAAGAAACTAAATTAATGGTGTTTATCAAGAATATCTTTATCAAACATAGGAATTCCTTGATTTCAGACCAGGAGTATCCAAACCCACCTCCCACACCACTGCCGGTGTCACCACTGGTACAACCCTCCCCACCTCACAATCCCTGCAGCTGCTGCAGCTTCCCCACCACTGAAACAGGAAAACCTTTCAAACCTATACCAAATTCTGCCCAAATTGAGGGAATTTCCCTCTCCCTGCCCTGCTCCCAGGTGGAGCTGCCCCGTGTACCTGGCACGTAGATGTCCACGGGCACGATGCGGTCGCAGCCCCTCACCACAGAGTAGGAGTAGTGGTAGTAGCCCCCGCCATTGGCACAGCTGCAGGACAGGGACAGGGACAGTGTCAGCTCAGGAGGGTGAGCAGGACACCAAGGGAAGGTGGCCCTGGGTAGGTGGGCACTGCCAGCACCAGGGGTCACCAGCAGAGCTCACAGGGAGTGACTTGCAGGTGACACCATGGTCCTTCAGCCCCATCACGAGCCCTGCCTGGCACATTTTTAGCTGAATCCAACCCAGCTGAACTGTTCCCATCACCCTCACAAAGCAGATTTCACAGCCCTTCCTCTCTGCTACAAAACCTCTTGTTTTGCCTCAGAGCTTTTCCAGAATTTGTCCTGTTCCAGCCTGGACCGGCCATCCTTGGCCCCGGTGGGGGGAAGGAGCAAGTTGTGAGAATCATAGAATCATTCAGGTTGGAAAAGACTCCTGAGACCAGGGAATCCAACCAAGGCCTCCCCTATGGAGCAGATTCCAACCGAGTCCCCCCCATGGAGCAGATCCCACACTGCACAGCAGAAGCATTTTGAAAGCCAAAAGCAAACTCTGGGATTCTGGACATACACAAGTCCCTGGACTCTGGCAGCTGCAAACCCCCTGAGAGCATTCACACAAATCACTCCCAGAAGAAGCCTTTCTGCTCTGCTCTACAAAGCCTCATAAAGAACTTGGAAACACAAACAAGCACAGAATTCCTCCCAAGGCACCGAGGACATCCCAGCACTCACCTCCCCATCGACACCACGTAACGAGGCTCCGGCATCTGGTCATAGACCTGCAGAACAGGGATATTTGGGATGATTCCCACCTCACCCCTGCTGTGCCCCAAGCCCCCACTGTCCCCAGTACCTTGCGCAGCGCTGGGGCCATTTTGTTGGTCAGGGTCCCTGCCACGATCATGACATCAGCCTGGCGGGGGCTGGCCCGGAACACGACCCCAAAACGATCCATGTCATAGCGAGGGGCTGCCATGTGCATCATCTCCACGGCACAGCAGGCCAGCCCGAAGGTCATGGGCCACAGGGAGCTCTGTGGGGACACAGGGGACAGGCAGGAGCTCAGGGACAGCGTGGTGACTCACGGGATAAGAGGCCATCAGGGGGAATGGGAAAGTTCAAGGGGTGGGGAGCAAAACCCATGGTTCCGGGGAAGGGGATACAGGGAGAGCTGGATGTGGCCAGAGCTGCTCCTCTGAGCCTCTGACACTGCTAAAGCCACCTCAGAGCCACACAGGAACAGCAGAGAAGGGACAGCTCCGGGCCTGGAGAAGGGACAGCTCAGGGACAGTGGAGAAGGGACAGCCGTGATGGACACTGGTGATGGAGAACGGACAGCCCAGCTGAGGCAGAGCACAGCAGACCCAGTGCACTGTCACTCATGTCATCTTCCCTACAGGCAGAGCAGCTGCTTGTGGCAGGGACAACTCCAGAAAGTGCCTTTTGCTGGTGCCCAAAGGGCAGTCCAGACTCCCCACACACCCTCAGCACCTTCAGCCTCTCTCCTGCTCTGTCACTGGAGCCCAAATGTCACCCTCTGGCCAAAGAACTCCGCCACAGGAGCTCTGAGCCTATTTTTATCCTGAGCAGGAGGTGCCTCTGATGTGTCTGCCTATGTCCCTGGATCCCAGGGGAGCACGGTGGCTCTGGACTCACCCGCCGTGCCCAGTTGACCAGGTCATCGAGCTTGGCGATGACGTACTCGCCACGGCTGCTGGGGACGTAGGATTTCCTTGGGACAACAGCAGAGCTCTTCTGGAGCTGGGCAGAGCTGGAAGGAACAGCACAGGGCAATCACTCTCCAGTTATTTCTTTGCAGAGTCAGTCTTTATCCCAAGGGGCTGTGATTCCCTGAGGAACGACAATCCCTCTCTGCTGCCACTGGGTTTGTAGGGGAGGATTGTCCCCAGTGTGGGTTTGGTGCTCAGGCAGAGCCCCTTGGATGTACCCCAACTACAAAGGGACCCCAGCTGCTCATCCCCAGGGCTCACAGAGCTGGAATTCCAGGATTCTATGGTCAACTCCCTGGATTTTAACAGGCAGGTAAGGACAAGCCTGACAGGAGGTGCCACTGGGACCCAAACCCGCGGGAATGGTGACACAACCTGCATTCCCTGTCCCCAGGGCAGGAGCTGTTACCTGTCAGCATGATCAGCCACCGGCGTCTGATGGAGCAGCTGAGCGTGAACGGGACTCACAGCACCGGGCCTGGGGGACAGAAAGACCCCGCAACAGGTGACAAGGTGACTCAGCCCCCGCCACGGACTAGAGCCCTCCCAGGAGAGCAAAACGGGGCAGTGAGTGCTCCACAAAACCCAGACAGGGAGGAGACCCCCCACTGATCCCCCAGCCCACCCCACAGCTCGGGGAGCCGCTCAGCCGCGGCTCTGGGGTCACCGCGGCTCTGGGGTCACCCCATCCCGTCACCCCCCAGCCCCGGGGTCAGAGCTGTCACCACCCCAGAGCTGTCACCACCCCGGTGACCCCTCCAGCCCCGGTGTCCCACCGCCCCAGCCCCTCCAGCCCCGGCGCTCACCGCCAGCCCAGCACACCGTGCGCGGGGAGCCGGAGACCTGCAAGAGAGGGCGGGAGAGCTCAGCTCGGCCGTGGGCCACGGGAACGGCCCGGTGTCCCCTCAGGAATCCCTCCCGGTCAGTCACTGCGCGGAGGGCAGAGTTTGACCCGCACCCCGAACAGGTCCCCGTCCCCGTCCGGTCCCTGTCCCCGTGCCGCCCCTCTCTCCATCCCGCCCCTGGCCCGTTCCCAGCCCCGTTCCCGTTCCCGGCCCCGCTCACGGCCCAGCGCCGCCATCTCTCCGCAGCCCTTCACGCAACCTCTGGGCGCGGTGCACCCGCTAAAGGGCCCGGCGCGGCACCGCCTCAGCGCTCCGGCGGGAAACGCGGTCCTGCCGCCGAGTTCCGGAGGAATCCACCGGCCCCGCCCTGGCCTGCGGCAAAAGCATCCCCGCCGGGCGGGACTCACCCCGGGACCATCCCGGGACTGCCGCGGGATCCCTGCCGAACCGGCCCGTTCCGGGGCTGTGGAGCCGCGGCCGCGCAGGAAAAGAAGCAGCGACCGTCCCTGGGTGGGCTCGAACCACCAACCTTTCGGTTAACAGCCGAACGCGCTAACCGATTGCGCCACAGAGACCGCGCTGCCCCGTTTGTTCCCTGTCCCCGTGTCCCTCCTGTCGTATGTCGCGCCTGTCCCGTGTCGCGCCTGTCCCGTGTCGGTGTGCTCGTGTCCCGTATCCCGCCCCGTGTCCCGTGTCCCCGCGCGTTCCCCCGTGTCCCCTCCACGTGTTCCCCGTGTCCCCCCAGCCGGCGCGGCGCCACGGGCGGTGACGGGCGGGGGGGCAGAGCGCGGTCGTGCAGCCGAAATAGCTCAGTTGGGAGAGCGTTAGACTGAAGATCTAAAGGTCCCTGGTTCGATCCCGGGTTTCGGCAGAAGCTCTTTTTCTGCTGGGATTGGGGTTGCATAAATGCTGTTTTCACCCCAAAATACCCCGGGACTCCGGGAATCGTCATCCCCTCCTCAGACTCTGCGCCTGATCATTTTAATATCCTGGAAACACACACACAAAGGCAGGGAGGTATGAAGCAGATTGGGATGCAGCACTGGATTAATTATAAATATTATTAAATACAAATATTAAAGTATGAATCAATGATAAATTAGTGGTTGAACAGAGTGTTGAGGACGCAGCTGAGGGACTATGGATTAATTAACAATGGACAATCCACAAGCAGATATGGTGTGTGCCAGCCCATTTTAAATAATGTACATTTATTTTCCAGTGATTAATAATGTGAAACTGAGACACCGAGACAGGATATTACAAGTTTATCTGATGTATAAAAATAATCTCCACCTGCTGTAAAACCAGCATGGAAGCACCTACCCGAGCACCACCCACCAGAGATGAAAATAATTAAACAAAAGCAGCAAATTTTGATGATTCACTACATCCCACTTTATTAAGTCCACGTGATGTGTACATGGTGAGGCCAAGGCTCGTGTCCAGTATCAGTGAGTGACCATTGAACAGGGTGGTACAAAGACAAGATTATCCCTGGAAGTGTTCAAGGCCAAGCTGGACAGGGCTTGGAGCATCCTGGGATAGGGGAAGGTGTCTCTGCCCACGGATGGAGTTTAAGGTCCCTAAAAACCCAAACCATCCCAGGATTCCACAACTGCAGTGAAGGTGAGGTGAGGTGGTTGTGCTTCTGTGCACTGGTGGGGGAAATATCTGTACAGCACTTGAGGAATTTAGATTGAGAGCAGAATTTGGGGTAATGTAAAGGAGGGGGAAGTTGATTCCCCATCTCCAAATTGCCTCAGAGCACAAGGAGCAGGGGCAGGAAATTCCTCCCCAGCTTCTCACTTCCAAAGGGAAAGTGCCACTCACAGCTCTGAGTTAACTCCACCATTAATTTTTTATACTATCCCATAAAACTCATTATCCCTCCTCACAAGTTTTAATAAAACCTTCACTTCCTGGTCTGTTCCTATAATTGAGGTACTTGAGATAACAGGAATGAGGATTCCATGGTGAAACTCATTAGAGAGCACAGAGCAATTAAAAGTGTAATTAAAATATATTCAGATAATTACTACAGCCATGATAGACATCTGGATCCCAATTTAAACTTCTTCATTTCAAATCATCTTGGGTTTTACTGGACAAGCAAGGAGATCACATTTCATTATCACAGAGAAACCCTAATCAGGGGGTTTTATGTATCATTTATCATTATTCATCATTAATTAGTTCTTGGTGACACTGCTTCCATGTGCTACAGCTCCAGCAAAGGTGGGCAGGGAGCTGGGCAGGATTAATTTGGGAATTTAGATGAGAAAAAGACAATTAAAACAATTAAATTCACAGCCTCAAAAGAGGCAATAAACCCGCATTCCTATGATTCACCGTTACAGGAAAATAGAATGCTTTTGTTTTTAAGCACCTGAATTCCCTCCCCATGGAATTTTCCTTGTCATACCAAAACAAAAACCCAAAGCCTTGTGATCCAGGGTGCAGCTCAGGGCACCAATCTGTTTTCCCCCACTTGGTGACATGTGAAGCAGGAAGAGTGAACCCCTGGGAGTGTTTCCTGCCAGGAACCCCCTGGTTTTCCCAGGAGCAGCGAGGCCAGCAGGCCACAAAACCAGGGCAAGAGCCCTTCCTGGCTGAAAGAATCCACGTGGAATTTGGTGTAGCAGCAGCAAGCTCTGCACAGCACTGGGGGTCTCTGCCAGCCCCCCAGGAGGGCACTGATGGATGAGGATCTGGCAGATCCGAAACATCGCAGGCGACTGAACACAGTGAGGCCACGAGAAGCAGCAAGAGCTGAGACCCAGCTGGGTCCCATCTGGGAGCAGAATATTTGGGGATATACACACAGACTTTACAAAGAATGCCACACTGTATACAAAACACCACTGGTTATTTACACCTGGCCCCGGGGCAGCCCCGGCTGCTCCTCAGCTCTCCGCAGGCTCCGGCTCCGTCTTGAGCTTTTTGCTTCCCAGGACTTGCTCATCAAATAACTCCCTCTCTCTGGAAAGAAAAGAATTTCATTTGTTTAAATTAAAAAAAAATATTATTTTCCAGATGTAGATAATCTGCACTTTTTTTTTAACTTAGCCAAAATATTTTTAATGTTTAATCCTTTGTCCCTCACAAGAGGGAGGACACTGAGCTCTCCTGCCCTTACTTACTGCCCTTACTTCAAACCTTTTCTGTACCAACAGTAAAGGAGTAAAAAACCTTGGAAAATACTGAAAACAAAGCTACCTTTTGCTGACAGGTGGTCCTTTAATGTATTTCTCTTCTGCCTTCTCATAATCGATGTCATCCACGGCAGCAATGGCACAGATGATGGCCTAGAAAAACATTGAATAATTAACAACAATAATAATCAATAAACAAAACTAAACCACAGCCAGGGATTTGAAATTGCCTCAGCTGAGCAAGTTTTGAGAAAAGGGTCCCTGAATCACTTGGAAAACTTGGATGATACTGTTCATTGTGTGCCCAAAATTCTTAAATAAATAATATAAACTTGCTCTGTATCATCCCCAGGGGAGTATTTTTATCCTCAGATTAAAATATTCTTCACAGTAATTTTGTTTCTACATGAGTTAACATTCTCCTGGGAAAATTCCTGGGAAGGATACAAGTTAACTACAACAGTTGTAAAAACAGCCAACACAGCACCCCCAACCTGGACACACACAAAGGATGAGAATTTGCCAAGTTAAAATAAAAACCCCAAAACAAAGCTTTGAAGCATTTCAGAAGTAATTAAAACACATCAGGAAACGATCAGTCTGTCTTTAAAAACAACAAACTACCTAAAGCTTCTCTTTTCTGTGCTTAAAAATCAGCATTTCAGTGACTCAGGCTGTGGGCAGGGGTGAATATTCCTGCCTGGCTCAGTTCTGGGAACTCTCCCCACGTCATTCCCAAGGAATAAATAATGATAATTAGTGTGATTTATCACTTCAGAGCTCATTTCCCCCCATTTCACGCTCCCTCACCTCAGGTAAAAGCACATCTGAGATGAATCTGATGCCATCCCCCAGGATCTGGTGCAGGTTCTTGGTGTCCATCTCCCTGTACACCTCCTTCAGGTAGCCAACCACCAGGTCCAGCTGCTCCTCATCCTCCAGGTATGTCTCCACACAGGTCATGTAGCGGCTGGAATTTAGGAATTTCTTCAGCCAGCGGGATTGTTTCCCGCTTTTCAAGATGCCCAAGAGATGTTCTTCAGCCCCTTTTGTCTTGACTATGAACTCCACCAGCTTCTTGTTCTCCCTGTCCCTGGCAGCTCTGGTCCTGTCAGGGAGGAGCTTCCTGGGGGGTTTTTGGGGGAAGTGTCTGAGCAAGATTCTCCAGGACTTGGCTCCTCTGTGTTTGGGAATGCCATCTGGACCACACTCTGGTATCCCTCTTTCCTGACTGGGTAGCCTGAAAGAGAGACCACAGGCATTTATATTTAAATGTACAAAGAGTTTTCATGTCTGTGTTGATAGAAAATAAGGAATTTTACTGCTGAGAGAAGTTTTTCTTCCCTATCAAAGAGTCACCACCAAAATCTTCATTTCTTAAAAAAATATACAAATATTAGGGAGCTGACATGAAAACATAAGGAACTAGTCACAACCCCAACTATTCTCTGATTCCATGACCTGATTGTCTTGAACCATCAGTATTTACTTTATTTCATTTAACCCTTAATTGCAATAATGTTGCAATTTTAACAGCAGCCCCTTTCTGGGTGTGGTGCCAAAGTCACTCGTGTGCAAATACTGGAGCTACATTTACCCAGCGAAGAGAAAAATTCCAAAAGGGATGGATTCACTTACTGATATCAGCAGCAAAATACTCCAGGAAGGACCCAGTGAAAGAATGACAACCTAAAAACCCAAAACAGGGTCAGTGATCAGTTCACTCAGCCCAGGAATCAAAACTGACGGTTTGGGGCTCCCTTTTCCTGGTGGATGTCAGGATGAGACCCCAGAGAAGCTGTGGCTGCCCCTGGATCCCTGGAAGTGTCCAAGGCCAGGCTGGACAGGGCTTGGAGCAATCTGAGATAGTGGAAGGTGTCCCTGCCATGGCAGGGTGGCACTGGATGGGATTTAAAGTCCTTCCCACCCAAACCATCCTGGAATTCCAGGATTCCATGGTCAGCTGCCCCTCCTTACCCACTCGGATCCGATAGTCCAGGATCAGCTGGAGGCACCACTCGATCTCCTTGGAATAGTTCTCCTTGGCTCGTTCCTGCAAAACAAGAGCCTCTTCTGACCCAAATCCAGCAGCTCTGGAAGAGTTTCAGCCCAGGACATCAAGCAGGGGACAGAAATGGTTCATGACAGGAAAACAACTCCTGCTATGGCTGTCACAGGGATGACAAGTGGCTTTGAAGGGGTCAAGCCCCACATTTCCTCCCTGGCCCCTTATATCCTGGATTTCCCACTGTATTTTCCCAACAGCTGCAGCTCCACATTTCTGGGATACTCACTATGAGCTCCTGCTTCTCCTCACAGTCAAAGTGCTTCAGGCTCTTCAGAGACACTGAGAAACTTTTAAAGAAACACAGTCAGAGGTGCAACTCAGCTGCCCCATTTCCCTGTTTATTTACTGCTTCCCCCTGAAAATTCCAATTCCCAAGGAATTAAGGAGCACAAGTTTTACCATTTTTTTTGTTTCCAGATTAAGTTAAAACTATGGAATCTTTTAACAAGTGAGAAACACGTGCTTTGGAACAAAGCTAAAGGCAGCCCAATGTTTCCAGAAAGCTTGGGCGGCACAAGTAAAACTTTGGCTGCATTCCAGGGATTTTTCTTTCAGTTTTGTTTTCAATTCCTCAGCCCTTACCACGGACTGGGAGCTGCCTCAACCTGCAGCATGACAAAGCACCTGCAACCCTCATCTGACCCAGCCTCTCCCTCCCAAAACAACCTGGAGGGGACTCTCCTCACCCTGCACCAGGAAATGGGTGCAGGACATGGAATAACAGAGGCTGGAAGTGCAAGATGGGATGAAAATCCACATTTACCCTTTTTTCTTCTTGTTCGTGGTGCCATCTATGAAGAGCACACAGGCCCTTTTGTGCTTCCTCTTCACTGCTTTCACCTGGAGAGAGGATAAATCCTCATTTAGCATCCTAAAACCTCAATCCAGGGATGTTTCTCATGGATGCCACCCAGTACAACCCACACTTAAATTTTTCCTATTAGTGCAACTTTATTACACAAATATGAAAAATTCCAAGTGGAAGGAGCAACCAGTTACCCCAAGAGAGCATTTTTAGTGCACCAAGAGCACCCCCTTTCTTTTGCAAATTGGGAACAAAGTCTTGCTCCATGACAAAAGAATTGGGATAATCCTCTGCTCCAGTGCAAACAGCTGAGAATTAACCACATTTTGTCTGTTTTTATCATAAATTTACTTCTGCAAATTTTGAAATGCTTCTACTGGAAGCTCTTTAACATTTCCAGGAAGGGCAAAAGTCACTCCAGAGCTGGGAATTGCTCCTTATCAGCAGGATATGAGGAGGCAGGAGCTGCTCTTACCACCGCTGGCCAATACGGATACCGCCGCAGCTTGCACCACACCAACATCCCTTCCTCGAAGAATTTGGGTTCTGGCATGAAAAAGAAAGGGAATTTTTCTTTAAAAACCAATAAAACAAGACAGATGCTCCCCCTCTCTTCCCCTCCTCCAGGCTGTTTCTTCAGGAGGAACTCCAGGAGTTTTTCTCCAGTGCTTTTACAGGTTTCAACCACAGTGACCCCAAAATACACAGGGAGTTCTGAACTGAAACCCAGGAATTTCAATCCCAGTTTCACGGATTTGCATTTCATTTGGCATCAAAAAGCTATTCTGACAGACCCAGGAATTGCATCTTAACCCAAGCCTGGACACAGCTGGATTCCCTTCTGGAATTCCCATGGATTGCAGGCAAACTGGAGCTCACAGAGGGGGAAGAGCCTCAGCCATGTCTCACCTCGGTGGGACAGAACACGTGGAAAATATTCCTCCTCCTCATCTGCCAGAGGTGAGAGGGGAGGGAAGCTCTCCGAGGAAACTCTCCTTGAAGACATCCCAGAGGATTCCAGCCCTGCCAACAGCAGCAAAACACAGGGATTAGGACAGGATCAGCTTTGGAGCAGGTGAGACACACCTGAGGGTAACCCTAGAAGGGATACAGGGTCTGTCCCACCTGCACACTCCTAATTAGGGAATCCTAATTCCCTGATCATGTGGATAAAAGAGGAAACAGGGCAGGAATACACCTGGCTGGTTTCAGGACTCTGCACCTGCTCATTTAAAAACATTTAATCTCCGCTTTTCAGAGAGCAGCAAGGGAAAATAAGTGTGAACTCAAAGGGCAGGAATACACCTTTCCATGGAAAACCCCAACGAATTCCAGACAACCCAAACACCACCCAAGCCTTTCCCCAGCACTGAAGGGATCAGCATTACTGCTTTTCCAGAATTGAAACCAAAAGGAATTAAATCAGCAACTCGAGAGCCACATCCCAAAAAGCAAAGCAATGTTCCAAGATGAGTAACAGTTCTCAGTGCCCACGTGGGATGAAGATTTCCCTTCCCCAAGGGATTTGCCCACCTTCATCCTCCTCAGAGTCAGGGACTTTATTCCCAGCCAGGTGTGAGGGATCCTGGTTTTCCTCCTCTTGAGGCTGAGGGAAAGCACCAGAAGGCCCAGGTGAGGATCCAGGGTGGTTCCTGCATTTCCTCTCTGTGCCTGAGGCCACACCTGCCCCATCCAGCTGTTTTCCACCCTCCACCTCTCTCCTTCCATCCAGCTGCTTTGCCAGGCTTTCACTCTCACTGCTGATGCTTTTCTCCAACTCGTCTGAGGCACTTCCACAGGAGGAATCCAGCAATGTTCTCCCAGGCTGAGTTCCTGTTTTTCTGGGAGGTTCCACGGTGACAGATTTGGAGGGGATAGGTGGAGAGCCCTCCTCAGCAGCCAGCTGTGTTTGATCATCATCCCTACATCCTCTTTTCCTCCCTTGCTGACTTCTCCCCACCTCTGCCTTCAGGGAGACTGCATTCACCATTTTGGGCTGAGCTTTTCCCTGTCTGGGTGATGATTTTGGTTCTGGTTTTTTGCAGTTCTGACCGCCAGGGGCTGGTGCCACACACGAGTCCCTGGCACCACACCTGGAAGGTTTTGCTGCAGCCCCACGTGCTCTGGCAGGGCTTGCTCCACTTCCACGCACTTTGGAAGGGCTTGTCCCACTTCCACGTGCTTTTCCACTCCCCTCTGGAGGCACAGAAACTCCCTGGCTCCGTGGTTTGGGATCATCCTTCAGCCCACAGTTATTTTTGGCGTTTCTTTTCCTCTTGGCAACCTCAGGTTCCAACCTTTTGGAGCGAGAGCGCAACAAGGAGCTGCGTGAGGGGGCTGGTGGGGCAGATCCCACACTGTTCTCCGGGGAAAATTCGGAATTTGGTCCTTCTGCAGGTGGCATTTGACTGCCTAAGTCACTTTGATGGAGAATATCCAGAGCAATTTTAAGGGAACAGCGATATTGCAGCTCCTCCACGGCCTCACTCAGGCTTTGCTTTTGCTCTGATGAAGAAGAATATTCAGTAAATGAAATTATCCTTATTATTCTATCATACATGAGATATGTGATTGAAGAAATAATAAATGTTGCCCGTTTTAAGGTGCATTTTTTAACACTTAAATCACCCACGATTCCCAAGGCAAAGGATAGAGACACACAGAGACCAAGCTGGAAGTGCCTCATTTTGAGGGAAACACACATTTCTTCACCACCCCTCCAACAAATCACCCCAGCGAAAATGAAAATGATAATTTTAAACCAATTTTCCAACTGTATGGAAAAACGGGCCAGAAAATAAGTGAAGTGCAGAAGTTTTATCCCCTCAGGCTGAGTTTCTGTGGGTATTTTACCCTCAGAAAAGACACAAAGTAGCACATTTGCGGCTGAGTTTCAGAGGGTATTTTACACTCAAAAAAGATACAAAGCAGCACTTTGAGCCCCTCCCTCCTCACCCAGGGTGGAGGCGATGGCCTTGATCCGCTCCTCCGTCAGGGGAACGGCGTTTGCAGAGCTCACACTGACCCTGGAACACAACAAAGGTGACTGGAATCGGCCCCCAAAAAACTCCCACAACCACAACTCTGCTCTCAGCCAGCAAAAAAACCAAATATTCCCTCCCCCAGCCTGTTCTTGCTAGGGTTAAACACCTAAACTCCATGCAGATCAGGGTTTCCATATCACAGGCACCTTCAGATAAAAGGATTCCTGTCTTCCTCTATTGTTTTGTTAACACCTGAGAATGCAAAAGACAGGAACAAGGATACTCAACTGCTTCTCCAAGCCGAGGATTTCAGCTTTAAATCCCATCTTTCTCGAGGTGGCAACAGGATCGCTCCCGGCAACTCCAGGTTTGCACAAAACCTATATTAAAAGTGAAAAATCTTCTTTTAAAATCCTTGACCAACAGGTATGACAACAAAATATTTTTAGAAGAACAGCTTGATAGTCCTTGGGAGCAGCCTTAGGGTCATGGAATGATAAAATTCCAGGATGGATTGGGTGGGAAGGGACACCTTCCACTCTCCCAGGTTGCTCCAAGCCCCATCCAACCTGGCCTTGGACACTTCCAGGGATGGGACAACCACAGCTTCTCTGGGAAATCCATTCCAGGGCTTCACCCCCCTCACAGGGAGGAATTTCTCCCCAGTATCCCACCCAACCCTGCCCTCTGGCAGTGGAAAGTTATTTCCCCATCCCATCACTCCAAATTCCCTTATCACCTTATCCAAATTCCCTTTCCACCTTTCCTGTCGGCTCCTCCAGCACTGCAGGCATCTCCAGAGAGCAACTTTTTTTTCAAGTCCAGACATGTTTGCTGGGACCTCTCCCTTCCTTCCTGCTCCGTTTCACCCCTTCCCAAGCAACAGCCACGAACACTTCCTCATTCCTCGTTACCTTGGCCGGCCACAAACGCCTCTTCCATTTGCAGAGAACAAACTCTTGGTCAGTCATGGCTGAGCTTCAACTGGAAAAGGGCAGTTCCAGAGCGTTCTGAGGAGGAAAAAAGGGAATAAAGGAATCTCCCACCTTGGTCCATTTCTGTCTGTGTTTTTTAAAGGAAATATAGGATTTAATCGAACATGTTATTACAGCTGTTATTGTTTTACCTCCGGGATCACTGCAGTGGTATCACCCTGCAGCGTTCTCCAGATTTGTATCTTAAATTCCATTTTTCTGCAGCTTGCCCAGGGAAGCTGTGGCTGCCCCTGGATCCCTGGAAGTGTCCAGGGCCAGGCTGGACAGGGCTTGGGGCAACCTGAGATAGTGGAGGGTGGCCCTGGGGATGGGAATGGATGGGCTTTAATGTCCTTCCAACCCAAACCATCCCAGGATTCAAGAATTCCATAATTCCAGGAGCATAGGTGGGTCTGAATGTGTTGGGCAAGGACAACACTATCAGGGATTAAACAGTGCAGCCATGGGCCTGCCCAACCCACAGCTTCCTGCGACCAAATCCTAAAAACAGGGAACTACACCCTAAAACCGTGCTGGATGGACCGACTTTCCCTACATAATTTGATACCGATTTTTACCCATGATTCGCAACAGAAACCTGAGCAGAGCGGCCTCAGAGCCTCTCAAGGGCTTTAAAAAAGACATATAAAAGGCAAGATCTTGCTGTACTTACACGGTCCAGGTGCTGGGATCCCCGGGGCTCCGGGATCGCGGCCCTGCGGCGGCGGAGGGAGCGAGGGGAGGACGAGGGGCCGTTAGTGCCGGTGCGGGACCCGTGAGGCGGTGCGGGACCCCCGTGAGGCGGTGCGGGACCCCCGTGAGGCGGTGCGGGACCCCCGTGAGGCGGTGCGGGACCCCCGTGAGGCGGTGAGGGACCCCCGTGAGGCGGTGTGGGGACAGCGGGGGACAGCGGGCCCGAACCCCACGTGAGGGGAGGGACAGGACCTTCCCACAAACCTCCCCCGCTGAGGGGAGTGACAGCCCCAGCGCCCCGCTCGGTGAGGGGAGGGACAGGCCTGCAGACCGGACACGGTGAGAAACGGGACGGGAGTCTTGCAGAGCCTCCTCTGTGAGGGACGGGACCGCCAAAGCCTCTCCCGTGAGGGACGGGAGCCGCTAAACCCGCCGGTGAGGGGAGGAACGGCACCCCAAAAGGCTCCCCTCACAGGGCACGCTGCCCCAACCCCTCCCTGCTGAGGGGACCCCCAAACCGCGCCGTGAGGGGAGGGACGGGCCGCTCGCTTCGCCCAGTGAGAGGACGGACGGGACGCCCAGATCCACCCGCAGTGCCGGTAACGGCCCGCAGACCCTCGTGCCCCCCTAGTCCCCGTTGCGGGAGGAGGGGGAGGTGTGGGGAGCACCGTTACCGTGCGCGCTCCCGACACCGCCGCCCCCCGCGCGCGCCGCCGCCGCCACCTTCACGGGAGGCTCCGCGCATGCGCCGCCCGCACCGCCCGGCCCCGCCCCCTCCGGCCAATCAGCGAGCGCCGTCTGGCGCCCCGCCCACGCGGCCGCGGCCAAAACACACGGCGTAGCCAATCGGAGCGCCCGCTGGGATTTTAGCCACGCCCAGCTGGTATTCTATTGGCGGGTTGGCACGAAGCCACGCCCATTCCGGCGGCGGGCAGGCGGGGGTGCGGCATGGCAACTGTGTGGGTGACGTCATTGTCACCAATGGTGACGTCATTTAATGGGCTGGGTGGGACGGAGCGCAAAGCCCATCCAGTGCCACCCCTGCCGTGGGCAGGGACACCTTCCTTAGGGCAGGGGGCAGTGGGGACACCCAGACCACCCGCGGGACGTCGCTCACCCCCGCAGGGTCAACCCAAGGTGCTTCTAACCCAAATTCTTGGAATGAGATTCACAGGGAAACTCCAGCCGCCCCACCCTGGAGGTGTCCTAGGGCAGGGCGGACGCGGCTTGGGACAACCTGGGACACGCTGGAAGGTGTCCCTGCCCGCGGCAGGGGTTGGGAGGAGATGATCCTTAAATTTCCTTCCAATCCATGCCAATCTTCAGCCCCCGTATTCCGAGGAAAACAGTGACAACGGAGCCCACGCTCTGAGATTTGATGCTTTATTCGCTGTCTCTACTTGGTTATAAATACCTGGATATCAGAACTGTCACCACTACACTGAAGTAGTTACTCAAACACACTCTGCAAACAGCAACAGACTGAATGCACCTCCCTGGAGTGCATTTTTCCTATCTTTAAGTACAAATACCTGTGGAATAATACTTTGTAACATAAGAGAGAAACTCCTGCTCTGGTTTTGCTTACAGCCCCCTCCCTCCCTGCGGCACAACGGAGATATTTTGTATCATTTATTTGTCAACTGAAACTCCCGTTTTCCTGTTTTCCTGCAGGATTGGGGTTGCTCAGCAACATCACTCAGCCTTTCCCAGCGCCAGTCCCTGCTTTGCAGGCTCCGGGGGTGCCCAGCCTGGTCCTGCAAGGGGCTTTCATCAGCATTTCATGTCAAAGGATAGAAAATAGTCTTTAAAACCCGGGTTAGGGAACAACGAGGTGGAGTTCAGGTCCTGCTGGAGACACGAAACGGAATTTGGAAGGACACACTGGGGATGGGATGGACACCGGAGCTGAGCACCCTGAAAGGTTCAGCTCTCAGCATTAAAAAAAGGAGAGGGAAAAACTGCCCCTCCTGCAAAAAATGTGAAGAAAAAGGGATAATTTCCCTGTGCTGGAGTGTCCTGTGGGATCAGCGGCTTCATCTCCCCCTGGGACACCTCTCCGGGCAGCTGCTTCCCCACAAAAGAGCAACTCAGTTCAAAACAGTACAGCTCTGGTCAAGCCATGATATTTTTCCAATTAAAACCCCTCTTGAACTTCCTATTTCTCCACTGTGTTTGGTTCCCTAAACCCCATGGAGCTCCGTGGTGGATCAGCCCTGACATGGAGCTGTTCTGATTTCTGCTCGTGCTGGAGATGAACACAAAACCCTTGTGTCACATTGTCCTCCCCCTGCTCTGCCACCAACCTCCTGACCCTGCTGGGTCACCCTTGGCTTTGTCACCTGGGGCAAAACATCCAATTCAGTTTTGTTTTTTGCCCTTCCTGCTCGATTCTGCGCCAACATCCTGGGGGAATGAACCTCCTGTATGGATTTATTCTGCTCCAGGTGGGATTTTTACCCTGGATGACCTGTTGTGAACCCAAATCGTGGGGCTGCAGGTCATGGTTGCTGCCTCAGGGATGAAACCTGGCAGGATCCCACCAGCTCTCTATAATTCCCACATGGAATATGGCTTTTCTGTATTAAATCTGTAAATGCTTATCCTGTTTCCTGCCTAAAATAAAATTCTTTTTTCAAGAAGTTCGTCTGCTGATTTCACTAAAAAATAAAAATAAAACAGGTATAAACTCCTCGTCCTCCCTCAGGGAACAGCAGTTCTGTGGTAGAGTCTCACAAGGTACAAAGAGCTGTGTTACTCTTATTAAAGATTGTGTAAATTCTTGTTAAAATTGTGTAAATCCTGACTTGGAATGCCAAGGGGAGGCCAGATCAGCATTCCCAGTCTGTGACAACCCTACCACCATCACCAGGGATCCACAGCAGGGCTGAAGGTGGGGAACAAACCCAAAAAACCACAACCCAGGGGTCGGGAATGACAAGGGAATTGCTGGCACAGGCTGTTCTCCGGAGAGGATCAAACATTTGGGGTCAAAACTCCTAAAACCCCTCCTAACACAGCAGCAAACCCACAGCTGGGCTGGTGACAGCGCCGGAGGTGTCACAGCTACGACAGCACGATCCCAAGAAATAAAACCTTCAGGACTATTTACAGGAACCCCCCGAAGACACCGCGCTGCCTTCGCAGGGAAAGGTGGAAGAAAAAAACCCTCAGTTCTGCTGTTTGCTCCTCGTTTTTTGGGATCTTTCCGAGCCCAAGCTGCCGGAGGAGAGCGGGAAGACAAAGTCACCGCCTTGTCCCCTCAGCCAGGCGGGCACAGACACAGGGACAGCGACCGGGGGGGGTGACAGGACACGACAGGAGGATGGGCTCGGCGCTGTCCCCAATGCTCGGTGCTGCGGCTTCCCCGAGCCCTTTAAGTGTCACAGCCAGCCCCTGGCACTGCCACCGGGGCCACGGCCACCGGGGCCACGGCGGGGTGGTCACTCTGGAACTCAGGCTCGCCGGTCCCCGTGGGCTTGGCCAGGCTCCTGGTGCCACCCTGGCCGCGGCCGCTGCGGGAGCAGTCGTGGTGGCCGTGGTTGCCCAGGCGGCTGGAGGCCACCACGGCTTTCATGGCAGCCTGGGGCGGAGAATGATGGAATTAATGGGGGAATTAATGATGGGATTGTGGAATGGTCAGAGCTGCGTCCATCCTGCAGGGATCGTCCAGCCCAAGCCCTGGCTTGGACATCCCGAAAATGTCCAAACGCTCCTGCGGCTCCAGCAGCCTTGGGGAATTCCAGACCATTCCCTGGGGGAATTCAGTGTCCCACCACCCTCTGGGGGAAGAAAATTACCCTAAAACCCATCCCAAACCCCACTGGCACAGCCCCACACCTTTCCTTGGGGTCCAAGAGGGTTTTTAGGGAGATTCTGCCCTTCAAAACCACATCCCAGGGTGACAGGGGACACCCCAAGGTGACAGGGGACACCCCAGGGTGACAGGGGACACTCCTCACCTTCAGTTTCCTCCTGGCATTGAATTCCTGCAGTTTCTTCTGTGTGCTGTCCATGTGAGCGAATTTGGCTGCTTTGCCAGTGACCCAGGGGTGATTCAGGGCTTGGTAAACCGTCAGCCTCTTCTGGGGATCCAAAACGATCAATTTTCTGACCTGAAAACACAAAAAAATGCCCCAGGTTTTTGGAATTTCAAAATAACTCACGATAAAGTAAGAAAAAAAGTGAAATTAATCATAAAGTCAATTAAATAAACCATAAAAATACGGAGTGAATGAATGAAATTAAAGGAAGCAAGAGCATGTAATAATAAATAAATGATAAATAAATAAATATTTTATTGAATGATGAAAGATAAAGTTATCATGATAAATTGATCAATAAATGAAATAATTAATAGAAATGTGCAATAAATAAATAATTTAGTTAAATAAATAGGTTATATAAAATATATACAAATATTAATATATATTAATATAAATAAATACATAAATATATTTAATTAAATAAATATATTAAAAAATAAAATCATGAAATGCATGAAATCAATAATGAAAATGTGTGGTTAGCAAATACAAATCAATAAGCAAATTCAATAAATAGGTAAAAATAAAATCGTAAGTGAAATCAATAATGAAAATAGTGATAAATAAATGAAAAATTGTAAAAAATAAACAAACAAATAATGTAATAAATAAGTAAAAATAGAATCATAAATAAATCTGTCACTAATAAAAATATGACATAAATAAATGAAATTAAAGAAATCAATAAATAAATAGGTAAAAATGAAACCATAAAATAAGCAAAAAAATATTTTCAATAAATAAAAGCAATTCATAAATAAAGAGCTAAAAACGAAGTCATGAAATAATAAAAATACGCAGCAAATAAATCGGGTAAACTAATAAATAAAAATAGTGTAAAATAAAGTGACATAAATAAAAATATAGAGTAAAATGAAATAAAGTAAAAATAAAATAGAGTAAAATAGCATAGGGAAAAATAGAATAGAGTAGAGTAGAATGGAATAAAGTAGAATAAAGTAGAATAGAATAGAATAGAATAGAGTAGAATAGAATAGAATAGAATAGAATAGAATAGAATAGAATAGAATAGAATAGAATAGAATAGAATAGAAATAAAATAGAATAAAATAAAAAAAAAAAAAAAAAAAAAAAAAATTCACAGTTTCACAAGCCCCGGCGCTGCCTCACTCACCAAATCCTTGGCGTTGGGGGACACCTCGTCCCACCAGGGGGACACAAACTCGTAGTCACAGGTGAGGATTCGGCTGTACATGTACTGATCCCCCCGCGGGTCGAAGAACGGCTCAAAGCCACAGAGCCTGCAGAGGGGACAGGAGCCGTGGGACAGAGGTGACAAACCCTGCCACCTCCCGTGCTGTGGGACAAACCCTGCCGGAGCTGTCCCCAGGCTGTGACACTCACAGGATGTAGGTGATGACACCCACGCTCCACATGTCCACCTCCGGCCCGTAGGGACAGCCGTGCAGGATTTCGGGGGCTGGAAGCAAAGTTTGGGGTCAAACACACCCGTGGGGGTGAGAAAACCACAGAGGAAACCCCACTGGGCACTGGCAGGGTGGGGGAAAAGGGACAAATGTGGCAAAAGTGACACAACCCCAGCCATCCCTGCACCAAGCTGTGCCCAGCCTCAGGCAGGGAAAACCATCCAGAATGTTCCTCCCACCCTTGATGCCTGATGATTTTTGCTTTTTCTTTCCAATATACCCTTTTATACATATTTTATACCTTCTCTATATACTTTATACCCTTAACAAACGTGATTGTAGTTTTGTAGTCTGATATTCTAACTTAGTTTTGGGGTTTTCTGCCAGGCAGGGAGACCAAACGTTCACAGCAAGAAACCAGAGAGCCCTAAACTATCAAAAAACATGAGATTTTAACTTGAAACCTTCTCTCTGAAACGTATTTTGTAAGCTGGGCTTTAACCCCATTTGAGGAGAATTTCTTTGGAATAGGGAAACATGATTTCATTTATTTCCTTATTGAGAAATCCTGGACAGATGTGCGAATTTGCAAGAGCTATAAAAATTATTATTGTATTATAATAATACTGTGTGTGCATCTCGGTGTGTCCCACCTTTAAAGAGCTGTGCACCTAAGATCCTATTAAAACACCGAAGTAAAACCCTTTTATCCCTTTAACCCTGTCTGCCTCATCATTCTAAGGCCAGCAAAAGGCAACACCACCAGTTTTTCTCTCCCCCAAAACGTCCCTCCCACCCCCTGATGTCCCCTGTCCCCACTCACCGCAGTACCCCGGCGTCCCACACACGGTTTTCATGGTGTCCTGCTCATCCACGATCTTGGAGAGCCCAAAGTCACCTTGCAGGGACACGAGGGAGTGGCATTGCCATCGGGGAAGGGGCACTGGGACCCCCACCTTGTGCCACAGCCCCCTTCCCCTGTCAGGCAAATTTAAATTCAATTTAAATTTAAATAAAATCAGCCCCACCGATTTTGAGGGGCGCATCGGGGGACAGGTCTGCGTAGAGGAGGTTCTCCGGCTTCAGGTCCCGGTGGACGACCCCGTTTTCATGCAAATACTGCAAAAAGAGGGAAAAAGGAAATACTGCAAAAAAGAAGGGAACAGCCTCAGAATTTGGGATCTGACACGAACTCGGGACCAGCTCACCCGATGGGACCTTTGGGAGCAGCCGTTCCCAGTCAGGAGTTCCTGTTTTTAAACCCTCCTGTTGCCATGGAAACTCTGGGATGCAGAGCAGCCCTGACCTTCCTCCCTCCTCCCCTTCATTCCCCTTAAAAATGGATCTGTCTTCTCCCAGCGGTGCCTTTGGAAGGCCAAGGGCGAGTGGACAAATGAGGTATTTGGGATGGGGGCAGCTCTGGGTGCTTCTCCCCGGAGATATTTGGGATGGGGGGGCAGTTCCAGACACCTCTCCCCAGGGATATTTGGGATGAGTGCAACTCCAGGCACCTCTCCTTGGGGATATTTGGGATGGGGGCAGCTCTGGTTTCCTCTCTCTAGGAATATTTGGGATGAGGACAGCTCCAGGCACCTCTTCCTAGGGATATTTGGGATGGGGGCAGCTTTAAGTGTCTCTCATTGGGGATATTTGGGATGGGGGCAGCTCTGGGTGCCTCTCCCACAGATATTTGGGATGGGGGCAGCTCTGGGTGCCTCTCCCCAGAGACATTTGGGTGCAGCCACCCCCAAACCACCCCCAGGACCCCCCAACCAGGCCATCCTCAGGGTCACATTACCGAAACAGCCTCCAGGATCTGCTTGACCACGTGAGCCGCGTCCCGCTCGCTGTAGAACCCTCTCTCCACAATCCTGCGTGCACATGGAGCCTTCAGCCCCCTCCATCCTCACCCTCCTCCCCCATCCCGCTGGGATCCATCCCCCTGGAGTGGATCCAGGCATACCTGTCGAAGAGTTCTCCTCCCGTCACCAGCTCCAGCACCAGCGCGATCTCCGAGGGCGTCTCGAAAATCTCCTTCAGCTTGATCTGGAAAGGGCGACAGGAGGGATTGGTGGATGTGGGATTGCATCCTGGGAGGAGGGTGTGACCACCAGGGAGAGGGGAAAGGGTTGTTTTGGGGCAAAACAGCACGTTGCCCTCCTCAAATTGTTTTTTTTTTCCCACTCTCAATTTGTTTTCACCTGAATTTTTTTAACCGTTTGCAGCAGCCCTGCTCACTTAACAGGGATTAAAGATGAATCTGGGAATGGGAATAGCCAGGCATGCCGTGCCTATATCCTCTTCATCCTCTCCATCCTCACATCTCCACACTCGTTTGCCAGAGGAGGAGCTCACCGGGAGCATTTTAATTTCACATCTCTGTCAGCATCTCAGAGCCTCCACAACCCCAGCTGCATCCCGTGGGATGAATCCTGCACACCTGCCCGGGCTGGGATGCAGGAAAGCAGGAAACCCCTGCAGGGTCACGGCCACCCTGGGATCAAGGCTCTGGGAATGTCCCTTGCACTGCTCTGCAGCAAAAAAGGCACCAAACCAAGTGTTTTCCTCCCGATTTTTGTGATCCAGCTCCCACACGAGCCCTTTGTACCTCCGCAGCCCATCTGGAATTAACAATTCTCTCTCAAAGCGACACCCAAATGCAATTTTTCCTTTTTTTTTTTTTTTAAGAAAAAAATGGAAACCCAAGAATTTCATGCCTCTTAAGACTTTTGTGACACCGCGGATTTCACGGGGCTTTAATCATTACCTTCCCAGGCTGGGTGACAAGCCGTGATCCCCCGCGGGGTGAGAGACACTATGTGGCAGCTTATTGCATTATAATAATACACGGAGCACTATAATTTTCCTATTAACTTCAAAAGTTTACAATCCTATTATCAGCCGCTGCCGAGGTCGGTGCCGCACGATAGCGGCGCTGGCGTCGATAATGGAGCAGAGCAGCTCCTCTTCAAACATCACTCGAACTTGGGGATGAGCAGAACCCCACGGAAACCTCGGGGATTTAAATATTCAAGCGGGATGGATCCTCCTCCGCGGCTCCGAGGAGAGGGGAGGGCGGAAATTGGATTGTCTGTGGTGTTCCTGATAACACATCAGAGAGGAGCCTCTTCCCATCCACGGCTCAAGTGGGTGATTCCCATCCTGGCTGTTATCCCTGTGTCTGCCCTGGGATGGGGGAAATGTCTCCAGGGAAAAGGCTGAAGCACCAAATTGCCCCAAAAACATCGAAACACCCCAAGATGAGACCACGCCGAGCTGGCCGAGAGGTTTAGGGACACCTCATCCCCAGCGCTTTGCCCCTGTTAATCCTGATTTTGGGATGTTTCGGATTTCTCTTGGCTTCATCTCTTCGCATCAAGGTTTTGGTGCTCCTCCAGACTGAAAATAGTTGAGCTGGAAGCAGCCATGCCCAGGGTTTGAGGGATGCTGCAGCTTGGGCCTGACAATGTCCCGACAATGTCCCAGTGATGTCCCAGCGATGTCCTGGCAATGTCCTGGTGAAGTCCCAGTGATGTCCCGATCACAATCCCAACAGGACCACGGCCTATCCAATCCCTCAGCTCCACAGTAGTTCCCAGCTGCCTTTTTTTGGTCATTTCCCTAATTCAGGTGTTCTCCAAAATGCTTTTACAATTTCCCAGTGGAACCACACTGTCGGGAATGAGCCTTTTCTGGGAGGTGGAGGGCACAGAGCCCCCCAGCCCCTGCCATTCCTGAGGGCCTGGCTGGATTAGATCCACTCTGGGCGTTGCAAATCGCTCCAGCCCCACTCCTGTTATCCCCCCAGAGCTCCTGTTATCCCCAGAGTGCTGAGCAAGGGAACAGCAGAGGGTGGGACTCAACCCCAGCCCCGCGGCCCCGGCCTCCCCTTTCATCTCCCCTGGCAGGATTCATTCCAGACAGGCAATTTTCCGTGGGATTCATTTGATCTCCTCGATGGAAATTGCTTACCCGGTGCAAATCTCGAGCCAGGGCGTGGGGAGGGGGAGGACGGGGGGTTCTCGGCCCTGGATTGCAGAGCTGGGAGCTGAAAGGAGCTGCAAGGAGCAGGAATTTTGTGTGGCAGCGAGTGGGGAGTCACCTGGACTCTCTGTGAGGCAGGGAGGGGACATGGGGACAGGGAAGGGACACCCAGGGCAGGGAGGGGACACAGGGGTTGGTGGCTTCATCCTGCACCAAGATGGGACGAGGACAAGGACATTCCAGCCCTTCCCTCCACACTGGGCTGAGTTAAAGGCAAAGGCACCCCCAGCAGCCATGGATCTGACCCAAAGGGAGGTGGCAGCTGTGTCACCAGGGTCATACTCACGATGTTGGGGTGCGAGAGCCGCAGCAGGACCCCGATCTCTGTCCTCACGATCTTTTTGTCAATCTGGGAAGCAGAGCCCAAGCAGAGGTTGTGTCACCTGCGCTGCCAGGCCTGGCAGAGACCGCCTCCCATCACTCCCAGCATGTCCCATGTCTGTCCCAGAGCTCACCCCCATCCCAAATCCCAGCACTTTTGTCCATCTGACACCCCAGATTGTGGGAGCAATGCCTGGTGCCAGCTCCATGCCCATCTTGGTGCCGAGGGGCAGGGGAGGAGAGACACCCCCACCCCTCCCCAGCTCCCTGATGCAGCCCCTTCCCCCTCCAGCCCCTCTCCTGCCTCACTCACCGTTTTCTTCAGGATCTTGGCAGCGTATGGTGTTCCCGTGCCCTTCTCCTGGCAGCTGAACACCACCGAGGTGGCTCCCCTGGGAGGGCAGGGGGAACGTGAGGCTGGCATGGAGCTGGGGGTCCTGCTCCCCCTGAGCCCCCCACCAGCACCTTTGTTAGTGCCAGGCCCTGGGAGCTCAGCATGGATCCTGCTTTTCATGGATTCCCCTTTTCCTGCATTCCCCTCCACGTGGATCCCACTCCTCCCTCATGCCCCTTCTCCTGCATCCCCCCAGTCCTGCATTCCCATCCTCGTGCTTCCCCCCAGTCCTTCATTCCTTTCCTGTACCCCTCTCCTGCATCCCCCGCAAATTCCCTTCCTGCACCCCACTCCTGATGTGATCCTCTCCCGCATCCCACTCCTCCTGCACCCCAATTTTTATGGATCCTGCTTTTCATGGATCCCACTCCTCCTGCATTCCCCTCTTCCTGCAGCCCACTCTTCATGGATCCCACTTTTCATGGATCCCTATTTTCATGGATCCCACTCTTCTTGCAACCCCCTCCTCCTGCATCCCTCCAATCCCATATTCCCTCCCTTGTATATCCCCCTCCTCCTCCATCCCCCCCACTTCTTCACTCCCATCCTCCTTCATCCCATTTCTCCTGCACTCTGTTCCTGATGTGTCCCTTTCCTGCATCCCCCAACTCCTGCATCCCTTTCCTGTACCCCACTCCTGCATCCCCCCAAATTCCCTTCCTGCACCCCACTCCTGATGTGTCCCTCTCCCTCGTCCCTCCCCCCTGCACCCCTCCCGCATCATTCCCGGCTTCCCCAGCTGAGGCTATTTCAATTAAACCCCAGTTCTACAGGGGGTTTAAATCCCTAAGCGGCTTTCACGACAGCACGGAGCCGCCGTGTCCCCACTCGCAGCCTCTCGGCGACAGCAGGGACACTGCCTGTGACACTCCATCCCTCACGCGACTGTCCCTGTCACCGGACACCTCCCCGCCAGGTAAAACCGCTCCGGGTGACACGGGGACCGCTGCCACCGCCTCCCCGCCGCGCCCCGCGGCCGATGGCGATCTCAGCTCGAGTTAATCACGTTTTCTGAGCGCTGGACGGTGAAATCAGCCCATCGCTCGGGGCCATTCCGGGGCTCATTTGCAATTCCATCTCCCTGCCTGGCTCCTGGAGCAGATTAATTCCTGCCCTCGAGTAATCGGCGGCGTTTTGCCGCACTTTGGCTTCGCCGCCTTCTGGGACGGAGCTCAGGCTGTGCCTGGAGGTGTCCGGCACTGCCCGGCAAGAGCAAACCCCAAACTCACCGACTTTCACACCAAAACCTCCCCTGAGCCCACCGACCTCTCCCCACTGCAGCCCCCGCGCTGCCGGGTGCTCTCCTGAAAGAGGGATTTGTCTTCAAACCCAGAGCAGATTTTTGCAACTCATCCGGCTGAACTTGGGAACGGCGTTCCCATGGCAACGGCAGGCCCGGGTACCACCGGGATGCTGCGGGATCCATCCGGGATCAGCGAACCCCAGCCTTGCCCAGCTTCAAAACATTCCCTCCCATTCTCCGTGAAACTTTAGTCTACAAATAAAAAGTGATTTGGAAACGAATCTGTTCCAGCTGGGAGGGGCGAGGCGGCCGCCGCCTGCTCCAGCGCGGGAAAAAGGGCAAAAGCTGCAATTTGACCCCAAAATGGCATCACTGGTGCTGCTACCACAAAAATAAGGCGCTTCCAGCGGGAGAAGGGCTGGAATTCCGGGGTTATTCTCGGAATTTCCCAGCTGGATACGGGGACAGGACTCTCCACCCTCTGTCCACAGCTGAATCCCAGCCAGGATCTGTCTCCTCTCACCCTCCCTCTACATTTTTCCGCACGGACAATTCCCAGCCTGATTCCCGCCGCTAACAAGATCATTTAGGAGCGCTCGGCTCGGCGTTTAGGAGGAGCCGGGGTGGCTCCTGTGCCCGCTGTGCCCGCGGCGCTGCCCCTCACGCGTCCCCAATTAGGGCAGCGCTGGGATCCGCGCCGGAATTCGCCACACCTCGGCCCTGCCAGCCCCCGCAGCCGCCGCTCAAGGCCTCAAATAAATATCCCCAATCAGCCTTGCCTGCGACGGCAGATAATTGCATTTGCTTTCCAGATGAACTGGAAAATGTCGAACAATGGGATTTGCCGAGAGCCTGGAACGTGCGAGGGCCGGGAGCAGCCCCGGGCTGGGTCCTCCCCGCTGCCCCCACATCCCTGCCCTGCTCCCTCCATCCATCCCTGCTCCCTGGGGCTTCCTGGCCAGAGTGGGATCCAGCTTTGCCAGGAGAGGCTCTAAGGGAGAGCTGTGCAGAGTGTGTGGGTTCCCAGAAGCCCAAATCCCACCCAGATCCCAACACGCCATGAGTGGGTGGCTCCAGGACCGAGAGCAGCTTGATTTAAACCTGGGTGCTGAAACTGGATGGATGGATGGATGGATGGATGGATTCCAGGGGCTCCAGGCCTGTCCCTCTGTCCTACACCTCTCTGTGCAGGGCTGGACGCTGCTGAGCCCTGGGCTGACACAACCACACCTCGATATAAACCCTCAAATTCCTGCTTTTACCAAAACTGCTGTTTTTCAGGAGCCTCTGACGATGCAAACCCAGTGGCAGCTGGGTCTGGCCTGAACCACCAGAACCACCAAATCCACCTGTTCCAGAGCCAGGGCTGTCTCCCCACACTGGCACAGACCAGAGACCCCACAAATGTGACCAGCAACCTTCCCAGCACCCCGGAGGCACTGGGACACCTCACCAGGGATCACAGCCCTCAGATGGGCCCTCCAACCCAAATCCAGGCTCTTTGTGGAGTGGCACTGCCTGCCCTTTGCACAGGGCTGCTGCAGGTGGGACCCTCACTGCCCACCCCACAAAGCCTTGGGGTGCTCAGGGTGGGATCAGTCTCCCCGTGATCATATTCCCTGCCATGGGTGTGAGGAATATCCAGCTCCTCATGCCCAGGGACCCCCAGCCCATCCTGCAAGCCCCCAGCGAGAGCTCCCAGACTGCGGCTGGAGTGTCACAGCACAGTCCTAGCCCCAGGTGACACGGGAGGGGAGGGTCTGTCACCATCCATCCCCCTCGTCCATCCTCCCATCCCTCCTTCCAAGGCCCTTCCACATCCATCATGTCCCCTGCATGTCCATCCCTTCCTGCATCCCTCCATTCTTCCATCCCTCTCCATCCATTCCTCCCACATCCGTCTGTCCCCTTTGTATCTGTTGCTCCCTTCCTGCACCCTTTCCTGCATCCCTGCATTCCCCACCATCCATTGCCCCCAAATCCCTCCATTCCCTGTCATCCATCCCCCTGAATCCATCCATCCCCCTTAAATCACTGAATCACTCCAATCCCCCCTAAATCCCTCCAACCCCCCCATCCATCCCCTCTGTATTTCCTCACTCCTCCCCACATCCCTGCATCCCCCCTGCTTCCCTCCAGCCCTCTCCCCACCAGGCCGGTCTGCCCCAGCCAGGACCCCTTCCCATCCCAGGGGGCTCCTGCCCCTCCCAGTCCCTCCCAGTTCCCTCTCCCCGCCCGGTACCGTCCCAGCTCGGGGCCCACGACGTAGAAATCTTCCAGTGCCGCCTCCCGGTGGGATCCATCGATCCAGAACTCGCTCCCGCTCTTGGACGACGGCATGATGGGCTGGGGGCTGCGAGCTCCCGCCAGCTGCTCGGAGAGGGGAGACCCCGGGATCGATGGCCGCAGCCCCCCCGCCTCGCCCCCACCCAATCCCCCGCCGCTTCCGCGAGTGCCCAGATGGCTCGGGAAAAACCAGCGCTCGGGATTATCGAGCGCCATGGAATCACGGCCGCAAATCCCCTTCCCACCAGGCACGTCGGCTGCCTTTTCCGAGATTATGTCCCCCCGAGGGATGTGCTTCCCCCCTCGCAGGCTTTTCCCACAGCCCCCTCCCTCTTTTCCCACCCCATCCGCACCTTTCTGGGGATCCCTTCCGGCTGGTTTGCACCCCGATCCCTGCAGCCTTCCCCAAACCCCCCCTACCCTCGCACGCCCCCGCGGCCCCGGTAATTTTGGGGTGGGGTCGCACGTACCGTTAGCTGCGGCGCCGCTCGTGTTCCCCCCGGCGCTGCCTCATCCCCGGCGCGGGGCGGCCGTGCCGAGGGTGGGCACGGGGGGTCCTGAGCCCCCGGGGTTGGTGCTGAGCCTGACCGCGGCCCTCCCGGGCCCCCCCGCTGCTCCCCAAAACGGGGCGTCACGGCTCAGCTGCTCGGCGGGGCTGCACGGGGCGCTGAGCGGCGCTGGGATGGAGGGACGGCAGGATGCGGGGATGGGAGGATGGAGGGATGCAGAGATGCGGGGACGGGAGGATGCAGGGACGGAAGGATGCCGGGATGCGGGAAGGCAGGGATGCCGGGCAGCACGGATGCAGCCGCCGAGATGCCGGGATGGGAGGACGCGGGGACAGCGGGCAGCACCGGGACGCAGGGATCGAGGCTGCCGGGCAGCGGGAGCGCAGCGCTGCAGGGAGAGAGGAAGGTGGGGATGCGGGGCCGCGGCTGCGGAGCACCGGGACCCTCCCAGGCAGCATCACCGGCTCCGCCGCGCTGCCGCCTGGCTCGGCCGTGCCACCCCCCGGCCCGGCGCCGCCACTGCACCCCCCCGCGCCCCCCGCCCTCCGGGGCTGCGGGACCCGCCCGGTGCTCGGGGGGTGCGGGAGGCCCCGACCCCGCTCCCCGCAGCGGCAGGACTCAGCTCCACTGCGGGGACAGCGCGGGGGCACCGCGGCCGCTCCCCGGGAGCACCCGGAGCCCTCCCGGTGCCGCGCCCCCATCTCGTCCCGCACTTCGGGAGCACCCGCAGCCCCGCACGCACCGGGGCCGGGCCGTGCGCCCCCCGAGCAACGGGGAACGCCCCGGTGCCGGGGGTCGCGTCCTGGCGGGGAGAGCTCCGCGCTGCCCGGAGCGGCCGCACGGTGACGCCGTCGCCCACCGGATGGGAACGGGGGGGGCGGGGGGGAAATGGGGAGGTGGGAGGGGACTGGGCGGGGCTGAGATTAGGATTGGGGAGGGATTGGGTTACGGGGTTGGAGTGGGAATGGGCTGGGAATGGTGGGAATGGGACTGGGAATGGGAACGGTGGGGCTGGAGGAGGGGGATTGGCAGTGCAGGTGGGGGTGGGATGGGAGCAGGGATGGGTGGGATTGGGGTGGGGCTGGGATTGGGGATGGGATGGGGTCAGGAACAGGGTGGGAATGAATATAGGACTGGGGATGGGATGAGGCAGGACAGGGCTGGGACTGAGGGTGGGATGAGAGCGGGGAAGGGGTTGGGATGGGGTCAGGGAAAAGATGGGAATGGGAATTGGGATAGGGCCAGGTCGAGCCTTGGATTGGGACTGGGGTGAGCTGGGGCCAGGAACAGAATCAGAATGGACATGGGGTTGGAGATGGAGATGGGATGGGGCCGGAATAGGGCTGGGCTGGGACTGAGGATGGTGTTTGGAAGGGGCCAGGGATGGGATGGGAGTGGGGATGGAGTAGGTCCAGGAATGGTGTGGGAGTGAGGATAGGGCTGGGGTTTGTCTGGGAAAAGGAGAGGAATGGGGCCAGGAATGGGGTGGGAGTGGGGATAGGGCTGGGGTGCCATTGTCCCTCCCATGATGTCAGGGAGCTCTGTGGGGTTTTGTGTTCCCCACAGCAAAGGGAGGACAAAATTCCTCCTGAACATCCAGGAGGAGGAAACAGCTTTTTATGAGGTTTTTTTTATTAAAAATTGGAAATCATGAGGGCATCCCATGGGACAGTGACCATCTGATGGGACCGAAGGGCAGACAGGCCCTGAGGATGCTGCAGGACCCCCCAAAAGGCCTCAGCATTAAGGTCGCACCAGCACGAAACATTCTCCTTGTCATGGGCTTCCCGAGTATTTATTAGAATATTTTATCATATCTGAGGGAGGCAAACTCAGCCCTGCTTGATCTCCTCCGGTTGCAACTCCCTTTTGAAAGGGATGTTCGTACAGGGAGTGACCTGCTCCATGAATAAATTGACTCTGCCTCCGTCTCTCCCCGTCCTGGAATGTTGTGGAGACAAGGCTGGGCTGGAGAGGCTGCTCGGCATAATTAATATTTATCACTCGATCCCCAACAAGCACAATCCCCGCGTTCAGCCCCAAAGCGTGGGGGGCTGTGGTGGAAGCGGGAGGCAGCTCCTTCCCTTTGGAAACCCCATAATTCGGCTCCTAAAGAGGGGTGGGACCCCCCCACGGCACCCACGGACACCCAGGATGGGACACGGGGCTGGAGGGGAATAGGGCAGCCCCAGTCCCCTCCACACCCCAAAACCCCCAAGAGATTTGGGGTGCCCTTTGCAGCTCCTGTCCCCAGCAGGGACACATTCCCGAGGTGCAGATCCCAGCCGCTGGCAGCGGGAATTGCCCAATCCATCCCCAATTTGGTGGGACGGCTGGCCTTTTGTCTGCGGGAGAGGAATTAATTATATTGTTCTCTCATTACCCTGCACTAAAATCCATTTCGGAGCAGCATAAATTTAGGTGCCCGAAGTGGCTATTTTAACACCCCGGGAAACATTTCTCTCCCTCTCTCGCCCTTTTCGCAATCATTTCTCTCTCATTGGCAGCCATCGACGTTCCGGATGAAGCACAAGATGGAGGGACATTACCCAAACACGGCGAAAGGGCCCTTTCTGGGTGGAAAATGGGATGGCGAGGCTGAAGCTGAGCCCCCCTAGTCCCCCCAAACCCCCAGCACAGGCTGGGGGTCTCGGACAAATCCGAGAGTCGGGAAACATCCCCGCGAGGGCCTTGCTGCCGCCGCGTGCTGCTCAATTGTTTGGAACATAAAATGGAAATTAATACATGGGGTGACCCCCCCCGGCACCCCTCCCCCTTCCCCCCAGCGCCGCTCGCCTCGTTAATTGAACGGCGCGAAGCAAATGAGGTCAGAGCTCACTTGAGCCAGACAAGGACACGGGAACACGCGCGGCTGCCGGCGAGGCAGGGCTGTACCTGCCCGTGTTTAGCATTCCTGCCGGGATCCGCTCATTAAAAACCTAAGAGGCGGCTTAAGCATCCCATTAGAGCCTCTCCGGGCTCTGGGTCTTTCCCTCGTTTGCGGGGAGAGCGGGATGGCAGCCGGGAGCTGCGAGGGGGTTTGCCTGTCCTGCCCCATCGCCAGCCCGGGGGGGTTTGGGGATCTTCTGGGGGTCCCTGGAGATCCCAGTGGGAGAGGGGGAGAGGGGTTGGAGAGGTGCTGGAGGCTGGGATGCTGCTGGAGCATCCCAAACAGGGTGCCTGGGATGTGCTCCTGTTCCTGAGGATGTCTCTCCTGCCCCATCATCTCCCCTCTTTCCAAGGAGATCCCCTCAGCAGGGGTTTGGGAGCAGTTCCCACGCTGTGCCTCAGTTTCCCCACCTCCGGCAGAATTGTGGGTGCCGAACCTTCCCATTTTCCAGGTGTCCCCAGGGATGTTCCCAGAGCATCCCAAACCCAGTGCCCCCAGTGCCTGGGATGTGCTCCTTCTCCTGGAGACGCCTCTGCTGCCCCATAATCGCCCTTCTTCCCAAGGAGATCCCCTCGGCCGGGGTTTGGGAGCAGTTCCCACACCGTGCCTCAGTTTCCCCAGCTCTGGCAGGGTCTTGGGTGTGGGTGCTGGACCTTCCCATTTTCCAGGTGACCACAGGGATGTTCCCAGAGCATCCCAAAAGCAGTGCCTGGGATGCACTCCTGCTCCTGGGGATGCCCAGGGCTTTCCCAGCCCCATCATTTCCCCTCTTCCCAAGGAGATCCCCTCAGCCGGGGTTTGGGAACAGTTCCCACACCGTGCCTCAGTTTCCCCGGCTCCAGCAGCGCTGTGGGTGCTGAACCTTCCCATTTTCCCGGTGTCCCCAGGGATATTCCAGCTCCTGCTCTGGGGTCAGACCCTGGCGCTGTGGGGGCTCCGCAGGTGCTGCTGCAGCCCTGCCTGGCCGTGGATCACCAGGATTTTGGGAAGAGGCACACGAGGATCCCTGCCAGTCTCCCCTCACCCAGGAGAACCCAAAGAGCTCCATGCCTGGGCTGCAGGCACCAATCCTGTGGGATGCACTGTTCCGGTGGCACTGGATGCTGTCACTGCTTGAAGGGCCTGACTGGGGACCCCACTCCTCGTGTCCCACCCCAAACAGGACCCCAGCAAGTGGGGAGCACTCAGAGCCACCCCGGGGCTGCTCAGTGCCCCAGCCAGGAGCACCCATACTTGGAGGCCTCAGGTGCCACCTGAGAGCCACCTTGTGCCACCTCGTGCCACCTCCTAGGGGCTTTGGCTTCCCCGGCTGCTCCATCCTCATCCCAGTGACCTCAAGGAGCCAACCCCGAGCCCACCCAGCATCTCCCCTCTCCAGAGGAAGCGCAGCCATCCAGCATTCCCTCCTTCCCAGCATCTCCCCACATCCTCCTCCACTTCCTCCCTCTTCCCTTTCTCCCTCTCTTCCTTCTTTCCTTTTTTTTTTTCCAGCCAAGAAATGAGTTGTCTTCCCGCAGATGTTACTAAAAGCACTCTGGAAATGTCAGCCACTGCTGGAAAGGGACCCAGATAACATTTAGCTTTAGGTAAGAGAGTAGATTTTCTCTGCACTAATTCATATTTATAAGCTCTCGTGTTCCCGGGGAGAGCGCGGCGCTGATGGCACTCGCTGATTGCCAGCGCGCGGAGCAGGGAATTGTTTTCATATCCGAGATTAAAGAGTGGTTTCTGCTCCCAGTGGCACCTGTGTATTTACACTGGTCATTCTCAATTCGTTCTTATAAGATTAAGACTGGAAATGGGAAATGGTTATACAGTGCCGAGCCCGGAGGGGTCGGGGGACGCAGTGGGGACGTGGTGGGGACACGGTGGGGACAGGGCAGAGCCTGGTCCGAGGAGGGGGACAGTGGCTCTGCCCACCTTGGGTGGAAAACCTTCATCCAGAGGGAAATTCCAGAGGAAATGGTCACTCAGTGTGACCCCAGCAGGGATGGATGAGGATGGATGACCGGAGCAGTGTGGGCAGCAGGATGGACACAAGCACGCCACAGATTAGCTGAGAGCTTTATTTCTATTAAGATTAGGTAAAAGATTTATTTCCATTAAGATTAGGCGGAAGATTTATTTCTATTATGACTCGGCGGAAGATTTATTTCTACTATTATTATTATTTTTCAACACATCCCGGGGTTTGTGTCAGCTGATTAAAAGCAAACAAGTAAAGCTCCTCTTCTCCACGGCGGATCAAGGATTTGGGAACTTTTAGAGCTTTATTTAGTTTTTCTCTCTTTTATTTAATTTTTTTTTTTTTTTTTAAATCGTGTTTGCGAAGTGGCTGAGCAGCTCCGGAGAGAGTCAGAGCGTAAATATGGGGGGAAAGGAAAAAAAGAATCAGGGTTGTGTCAGGAATTGAGGGGCTGGAATTTGGGGGAGGAAGGGGCAAAAAAAAAAAAAAGGGGAGGAGGCAATGGGGGATGCAGGAGGGGTTCGGGGTGGAAAGGGAAAAAGGCGAAAGGAGAAACAAGACAATGGCAGAAGGCACCCCGGGGACTTCCTGAGAGGTTTTAGAAATTCAAAATACGCCTTAGAGCCTCAAAGCTGTGTCAGTCACAGCCCCGGCGCAGGGATCACTAAGGCTGCGGCCAAACAATACCAGATTGTGTGAGGAAGGTGGGAAAATCGGGGGTCTCAGCGGCTCCCGCTCACACCAGCGGTTCCGCCCGTCAAGCACGCGTTCCACATGAATCAATTCTGGACAGAGCCGCGGCATAATCCCCGCCAGCCTCGCTATGACAACTTGAAGGAGAATTCGGCGGCTGAGTGACAGCAGACGGAGAACTGACAAGGCAAAAGGCCGCAGGACTTTCCTGCCCTTTTTTCCAGTTTTTTTCTCTCTTTTTTTTTTTTTTCCCCTTTCATTCTCTCGTTTTCCCCCACTCCACCACAGTAACTTTTTCCGGGCTGCTCCTCGGGGTGCACACGTGTCCCTTTTGGGGACAGAGGGGCTTCAGTCCCTCCTTGCCGCCCCTCTGCCCTTTCCCTGCTCCCAGCGACCCTTCCCACAGCAGGATGCTCGGGGCTCTGTCCACCTCTCCCACCCGGACAGTCCAGGGGGGACACGGCTGGCCCGGCTCAGGGGCTGTGACCTCCGTGCAGGGTGCTGGTGACACAGGACTCTGTTGGTGACAGAGGACACGTGGCGCTGGCACCTCAGCCCACAGCTCCTGGCTTTAGCACCCTCGGGGGGGCTGTGGGACTCCCAAACTGGGGGAGCTAAATTCCCCTGGACCAGCCAGCGAGGTTTTAATTACTCCAGGCTCATTATCAGAGGGGTGTAATGAGCCCTGTGGGTTTTCCACTTAATCCTGGGCTGGGGTCACCCACGTGTGACAAATTCCCCCCAGACCCAAGGGACACCGGCAGCATTGGCCACGCCGTGCCAGCAAAGCCACCAGGGCTGGGCTGGGGGCCAGCGGGTGTTTTTGGGGAAGGGACCACCATCCCAGAGAGCTGCTCCCATCCAATATTTAAAGATCCCAGTGGTTAAAGCTTCTCCTCCATCCCCGCAGCTGAAGGAAGCACTAATCACCTCCCCGCGCCCCCCCCGCCCCACGCTCCCGCCTCGTTAGGTAAACGAGTGTATTATTAATAATCATATCAAGGATAAAAGGTGCTTTTGTCACCTCTGGATCCCGCTCTTTTCCGGGCTGCCCTGTTCCGGTTCCACTTGCCTGCTCGGAGAGGCAGGAGGGAGAAAGGAAACTAATTAAAAATTGCCAGTGTCTTATGTCGGAGCGTTGGGGTGCGTTGGGTGGTGAAAGACGAGCGGCTTGTTGCAAGAAAATCAATTTTACAGTTACAGGAGCAGAATAAATAGAGGTGGTGCGTTAAGGCAGGAGGATGAGCAGCCTCCGAGGGCTCCAGCTCCGCAGGGATGTGGGATGAGCCATCCCCAGGTACTCCGGGTGTTCCCACATCCCCACCCCATCCCAACTCCGTCAAGGTGTTGCTCAGAACGTGGTGAAAAAACACCTAAAAGAGCTCCCAAATTCAGGCTGGGAGTTGAAATTAGGGATTTTTTTTTTTCCCCAGGAAATGCAGAATTAAGCCCCAAAAGCCACCCAGAGCGTGGCTGTGAGGTGCACAAGGGTCTGGGGGTCACCTCATCCCGACCCCGGGCAGCCCCGGCACGTCCCATCTCCCGCTCGGAATCCATTCCCATCCCCGCCGCACGAGGCTCCATCTGTATTTTATTCCTCTCGCCTCTCCGCAGGCCTGTGGCTAAAATCTATTGGTTTCGTGCACGATTTCATTGTCTTTTTCGGGGTCAGGGAAACGGCGAGGCAGCCAATTCCCCTTGGCGGGGGGGTTAAACGCTGCTCGATCCCGCGGGGGCCCCGATGCCTGGGAATGAGGGAGCAGCAGCCGGGGGTCCCCGACCAAAATGACTTTTATGCTAAACGGGATGCAGGGAGGCAGGAGCCGCTGGGAGCTCGGCGGGAGCGCAGGAGGAGCGGGGAGTCCCACTTTGGGATCTCGCTCTGCTTCCGGAGCCATCGCCCTGCTGCTCCATCCCCTTCCCAGCTCCACAGTCCTCTTCCCGGCCCTGATATCCCCTGTATCCCCTTCCTGGTGTCCCCTTCCTCAGTGTCCCTTTCCCAGCCTGATCACAACCCCATCAGGATTGTCTTTGGACACACCGATCCCTAATCCTCAAATCGTCCCTCGCCGGTTTTACATCCATCTCTAAGCTCCTCGTAATAGATTTATTTTAGAAACATTTAAAAGGGGAGGAAATAAAAACCCCTCTGTGGGTTATTGGGGGATATTTGGGTTTTAATTGAAAACTACCCGGAGCAGAGTGGTCGGATCCTCATCCTCTCTGGTGTAACCCAGTGGGAGGGATGGGACCAGTTTATCCAGATGTCACCAGCATCCCATTCCTGGGAAAGGCAGGAGGGAGGGACCTGTGAGGGACTCCATGGTGGGGTGGCGAGGTCCCTAAGTGGGGACAGGGGGTCCCCAGCGTGTCGTGACGTCAGGGGACACAGCCTGCTCCATGCTGTGGATCCTAGGATGGTGTTTTCCGGAGATGGAGCTGCTGATCAACTCCCGAGTTATTCCTGGAGTTTGCTGGGCTGGGATTTTCTGACCAGGAGCTGCCTCGAGCAGGCTCTGGCCTGGGAAGAGCAAGGTCTCTGGGTGAATCAGCATTTCCGAGCTGTGCCAGGCATCCCAAATCCCCGCTCTCCATTAGCACCTAATAAAAACGGAGCTAATTATGAATTAGCGCGGGAGGGAAATGTTTTGGTTTCCGTTCCCCGGGAGCTGCTCAAACCCCTCGGCCAATTTGGAGCGAAGGATGGACAGCATCCCTCGGCCCCAGGGCCAGCCAGGGCTGCTGGGCCACCTTGAGGGACACAGCTGGGGACATCCAGAGCTGGGAGGATGCAGAGCTGGGGGCGCCCAGACCCCTGGGGGCACACAGGGTTGGGGGACACCCAGAATTTGGGGAGCCAGCAGGGCTTGACTGTGTGAGAGATCCTTCCACGAGGGATGTTGGGATCAACAGCATCCCCAGGACGAGCAGCCGCTGCCCACACACCTCTGGCTGGCTGTGGGGGACAAAGCAACTGCCCCAGTGCCCACAATCCCTGCCCGGCATGGCCCTTTTGGGGTCCAGAAGCCCCCCTGGGGCCAGCAGGAGCCCCCCGGGCTGGCCGCGCTGGCTGGCAGCCCCAGGCTGGCACCCGGCTCAGCTCGGCCGGGCGAGGAGCTCGTTGTGGATTCACGGCACTCCCCGGCACAAATGGGTTTAAACTACCTTAAGTGTTTCAGCAGGGAACTGGCGCTGGCGGTGTAACACTGTATTACCACAGCATTAGGAGTGAAGTATTGATCCTAATCCCCTGGTTCAAAAATAGGATTATCAGAAGGGGAGGGAGGGGAGGGAGGGGGTGCGGGAGGATGCCCCGTCCCTGTCCGCAGCCCCCGGAGGAGGTGGAGGGAGAGGTCGGGGGTACCTGGGGTATGCAGGTATCCCTTTCCCCTGGAATGGCTGTGTCCCTCCGGATCCAGCTGCAGCCCCTCAGGGATTCTCCCGCCCCGAGTTCTTTGGGAAGGGCACAGGGTGAGGGGGAGCCGCCGCCGCAGGGTTTCTCCTCCCGCAAACCGCCTCGGGTGGCAGTGACCGTGGCAGGAGCGGTTCCGTCTGACTGTCTCCAGACGCACATTCCCATTATTCCCATAAAAAGCCATCTCCCCGACTGATCGATTCCCACGCCGTTGCTCCTTAAGGATTGATTGATTGGCCGAGGGAGCAAACCCGGCCCGGGGGCTTCGAGAATTCCCTCTTCCTCTTGTTACTCCTCCTTTCGCTCCTTCACCCTCTGGAGCTCGGCGAGGGGGGAGCGGCTGCTGGGGGGGTTAGGGGGTGCGAGAAGTGGGGTTACAACAAGTTCACACCGAGGAGTTGACGACACAGGGAGCAGGTGACACCAAGGAGCTGTAACCACGCCCCGACCCCCCCGCGCTGTGCCCCCAGACCCCCGAAGCCGCAGGGCTGACGGCGCTGGTCGGTCAGCGATGGAAGGAGTTGGATTCCCTGAATTCCCTGTATTTCCTGGGGTGCACCCCACTTCCCGGGGCACCCAGCCGGAGCCGTCTCGTTTTTAATTATTGATTAATGTATATGTACTTTTAAATTATTTTATTCATTTTATGCATTATTTTATCCATTTTTATTATCGATTAACGCATATGTAATTTTTAATAGTTTTATTTATTTTACTTATTATTTTATTAAATTGTCGATTAATGGATATGACGTTTGGGCTCTTCCGTGCAGGATAAAAAGGGAGGGTCTCCGCAGCCCCCACCCCATCCTGCCCCGTCTATCCCAGCCCCTCTTCTTTCTCGAGCCCCCCGGTACCGGAGTCGCTGCCAGGGTGACCCCTCCTCCCCTCCCGGCTGTCCCCTCCCCGGCCATCTCCTCTCCCCCGCCTGGCTGCCTCTCCATACAGTTCCCATTTCACTCCTAATCTCCTCTCTTAGTTTTTAATCCCCTCTCTCCTCCCAGGCTGCCTTTCCCTGTCCTCCCTCGCCTCCTCTCCTTCCCTCTCCCTTCGCCTCCCCTTCCCCGCAAGACAAATTACCCTTAATGATATGCTGAAGGCCATGACACCCATGTTGTCTCTTTGTCATCCTTCGCGGTGCAGCGTGAAAAGATAATACAAACCGCGGCACTTATCTACAATTGAGCGCCAAGACAACCTGCTAATCCCTTAATAACGCGGCGCCGGCCCCACGGCTGCGCTCCCGCCGCTGAATGCCAAATCGGCCAAATCGCCGCCGCTGCCAGCGCCCGCCGCCCGGCTCGGGGTGCTCCGGAGCCCGGCGGGGATGTGGTGCGGCTGGGTGGGGGGAAAAACTCGGTACCGGCAGCCGAAGGATGCGGGGAGAGGGTGGGAGATGGGAGCGTCGGGTGGGAGGATAATCATCGGTGCGAAAGGATGGGGAGATAGGGGGGGAAAAGGCTCGATAAATGGGTGATAAAGGGTGGGGAGGTGGGATCACGGAGTGGTAGAGGGTGGAGGAAAATCCTCGATAAATAGGTGCAAAAGGTTGGGGAGATCCTCAATAAATGGGTGCAAAAGGATGGGGATGTGGGGGAAAATCCTCAATAAATGAATGCAAAAGGATGGAGAGATGGGATCATCGAGTGGTAGAGGGTGGAGGAAAACCCTCAATATATGAGTGCAAAAGGATGGGGAGATGAGATCATCGAGTGGCAGAGGATGGGAGGGAAATCATCAATAAATGTGTGCAAAAGGATAGGGAGTTGGGATCACCGAGTGGTAGAGGATGGAGGGAAAATCCTCAATAAATGGGTGCAAAAGGTAGGGGAGATGGAGGAAAATCCTTGGTAAATGGGTAAAAAAAGGGTGGGGAGATGGGATCACCGAGTGGTAGAGGATGGGGGGGAAACATCAATAAATGGGTGCAAGATAATGGGGAGATCCTCAATAAATGGACCCAAAAGGATGTGGTGATTGGATCATCAAGTGGCAGAAGATGAGGGGAGGAATCATCAATAAATGAATGGAAAAGGATGGGGAGATGCGATCATCAAGCAGCAGAGGATGGGGAAAAATCATCAATAAATGGGTGCAAAAGGATGGGAAGATGAGTGAAAATCGTAAGTAAATGTAACTAAAAGGATGTGCTGATAGGATCATGGACTGGCAGAGGATGGGGGGAATCCTAAATGAATGGGTGCAAAAGGCTGCGGAGATAGGGGAAAATCCTCAGTAAATGAATGCAAAAGGATGGGGAGATGGGATCATCGAGTGGCAGAGGGCGGGGGGGAAAATCCTCAAGAAATGGGTGCAAAAGGCTGGGAAGACAGGGGAAAATCCTTGATGAAAGGGTAAAAAAGGATGGTGAGATCCTCAACAAATAGACCCAGAAGGATGTGGTGATTGGATCATCGAGTGGCAGAGGGTGGAGGGAAAATCCTCAATAAATGGGTGAAAAATGTTGGGGGGATGGGAGAAAATCCTGAATAAATGGATCCAAAAGGATGTGGTGAATGGCAGAGCATGGGGGGAAATCCTCCATGAATGGATCCAAAGGATGCCGTGATGGGAGAGGCGAGTGGGAGCACCGGGTGGCTACCTGATCCAAGGGGAGAGAGGACATAACCCTGTGGTCTTCATCCTGATTCTGCTGACGCCCACGGAAAACCCATCCCAGATGGCTGATCCCCGTCCAGCTGCAACCTGCGGAACATCTGGGCACATCTGGGCATAGCGAAGGGATTTATTCCCAACGCCCACCCCAGAAATCCCACTGGAAAAGGATCATCGCTGCACCCAGCACATGACAGCCGGGATGGGGACACCAGGGGACACCAGGGGACACCGGCATGCCCCATGTCCGGCATCCCCCGCCCCACATTGCCCTGGCGGACAGGAATTGCCACTTAATTTCCGGCTCCCTTTCCCCTTCCCACCCCCGCCGTGATTTAGCTCTCCCCAGAGGAGCCCAAAAGCTGTAAACACACTTTTATTTGTCAGTCGTGTCCCCGCAGCCGCGCGGCTGTTGGGAAGGTAATAAATGATTCCGGTCCTCTTGGCTTGATGATGTCGGGATTAGGAGCCCTACATATTTTATGGAAACCTCTACATGATCTTCCTTGATAAATCATTTAAATAGGAGTGTCTTTTCTTGGTGTGGGATATAAAATATTTACTGGAGCGGGTGAAGGCTGTTCATCCGTGTTTACCCTCCCGCTTCCCAGCCCGGCTCTGGTGACAAACAGCTCAGCCCTTCACCGGCTCAATGGCACCTCGGCTGTGACACCGGGAAGGGCTCCTTGGGGTTGGAAGCTTGGAATTTTGGGGATTTATGTGTCCCCCCGGCTGCGTTTTGTGGTAAAAAGAAGTGGTTTTGGTCCTGTGTCACGGCATCGTCCCCGCAGCGCCACCAGCCCCGTGCCAGGGTGTGTTTGCCGTGCCGTGACCAGATCCAACCATCAAAACCGGGGATGGGAGATCCCTCAAGAGGAATTTTGGGGATTGCTGTGTTCCCTCGGGAGCATTTTGCTGCAAAAAGAAGTGATTTTGGTTCACCCTCCCCGTAGCGCCCACCGGCCCCGTGCCAGGGTGGTGCCACCCATGGCAGGACCAACTCCAGCCGGCAAAACCAGGGTCGCCGCAAGGACAGGAGCTCACACCGAGGGGAATTTTTGGGATCAACACATTCCCTGGGCTGCATTTTGTCGCAAAAAAAGTGATTTTGGTTCAGCGCCCCCGACCATCCTCCCCGCAGCACCCACCAGCACCCTGCCAGGGAATATTTTCCTGCAAACCCGGGGTCCCTCGGCATCTCCCGCATTCCCGGGCCTGGATCCCCCCATCCCTGCCCACCTCATCCCCACCTCCAGCCCCGGCAGCCTCCGCAGCGTCCTGCTCCCCTCGCCATTAGCATTCATCGCAATTCTTTTCATTTGTTACCTGGCAGGGGAATGAAAACACGTTGTTCCCCGCAGCGGGGGGTTTCCTACGGCGAGCCCCAACTTTTCAATCATTCCTTGGCAGCGCCGTGGCGGAGCGCGGCCCCCCGCCCCCCGGGCAGGAGCCGGCGCTATTAAAAGGCTCACCCAGGGGCATGTATTTTCCATAAGACGCCGTGTACATGCTGTGCAACATTCAGGAGGATCATGCTGGAGCAATTGGTCCGGATATAATGCCGGTTACCTTGCGAGAGAGGAGCTCCGAGGGGAATGGATGCTCGCTCCGCGCCTGGGGGAGGAATCTCTCCCCGGCAATGCTCGGGGGCTGCGGGGTGGTTGCTCGGTGCCAGGTCCGTGCCTGCCGCCAGCCAGACTGGGTTTGGGAAAGGGGAAAAGGCGCAGGGAAGGTGGCCTGGGTGTGGGCGGGATGGGGTGAACTCCTCAGGTGCTCTTACCCTTCGCATCCATGGGATATTGGGAAGAAATCCTTCCCTGTGAGGGTGGCGAGGCCCTGGTATGGATTTCCCAGAGAAGCGGTGGTTGTCCCATCCCTGGAGGTGCCCAAGGCCAGGTTGGATGGGGCTTGGAGCATCTTGGGGTAGTGGAAGGTGTCCCTGCCCGTGGCAGGGCATGGAATGGGATGGGCTTTGAGATCCCTTCCAACCCAGACCATGCTGGGATTTGCTGATTCGACGATTCCCTGGGATCCTCCACGGCGAGGGGGCTGCAGCAGCCCCCTCCCACCCCTCCGCCACCCTCCCTCCGCCCCCCGCGCCCCCTCCTCTCCCCAGGGTGGGGGGAATTAACAGCTGAACAAAACTAAATGTCCAGTGGCCTGAAAAGTTCCATTTCCTGCTCGCGGGGCCCCGCGGACGGCGCGGAGCGAGCTGAGCACAATTACACACCCGGCTGGGCCAGCTCCTGCCAATCGATGGCCACAAAGGGCTGGGGGATGTCACCTGCCTCCCCCGCCAGCCCCCCGCCCGTCTGGGCCGGGCAATGCCCGATCCGCCGGGAGGGAGCTGCGGTGCCGCCTGGGAGAGGAATTGTCAGTTCGCCTCCCCGTTCTCGCCTCCCGCGCTGTTTCCATAAATCATCCCCCGCTCCGGGATTCTCCAGGTGCTCCGCAGCTGGCAGCTTGTTACAGGAGCGTTCCTGGCTGTATCGCTTGTAGCTATCAGGAGATAAGGGTGGGAGGAGAGGGACGGCCGGGGCAGGCGGGGAGGGGGCGGCGATGACAGCCGGAGAGGACGCGGGGACAGGAGGGACATCCCGCATCTCCCCCGCCAGCTGGATCCGGGGCTGGAGCCCGCGCCGGGAGCTGCCGGAGGGACGTGACGGAGCCCGGGAGGTGCCGGTGAGCCCGCGGTAAGCACACGGTGCTGCGGGGTGTCGTGGTCCCCCGATGGGATGGGACAGGGGGACACGGGGATGAGCCCCCCAGCGCTGCTGCAGCTCGTCTGTGCTCCGACGGGGGCAGTGGCCACTGTGCCCTCCTTGGTGGCCGCTGTGCTAACCAGAGTGGCCACTGTGTCAGCTGCAGCACCCACCAGCCCATGAAAAGGGACAACACCGTGGGAGACCCAGGGTGGCAAGGGGACAACCTGGCCACTGGGAATTGATTTCAATGGAGCAAATTGAGGCTGGACACTGGGGAAACGGGTTTTTAGCCCGTTTTTAGCCCAGGATGTTCCCAGCTCCCTGCTCTGCCCCAGCAGCCCCCAGAAGTCTCGGCCTAGTGGTGAACACTTCCCCTGGCACACTGTGGCCACGGCTGCCCCGAGCCACGGTGGCACCTCTGCGGCACAAAGTGGGAAAATCCCTCCGGAAAGCCCAGCAGGGATTGCCTCGCTGAACATCCCTGGAGTGAGGAGCAGGGGAGGCAGAGAACTGGTGGTAATGCTGAGCCTCCTTGTGTGCAAACCTGGAGCACAACACCAGGACTGGGTGCATCCACAGCCGGAATGGGTGGGATACTCCACAGGCCAGCAGAGCACGGAGCACCCGCTGCCTCCAGGGGATTAAATGGAAAAAAAACCCGATTAATGCTGAAATGCTAACAGGGAGCTCGGAGCAGTGGGGGCAGAGAGCTCGGAATGGTGCACTCTGGGATCACCACGGAGGCTCGGGATCGCCAGGGGTCCTGGTGCCTTTGCTCTGGAGCAGGTGAGGAGCACCAGCACAGGGTGGCACCACCCAGCTCCAATCCATGGAATCAGCCCCAATTACCAGCTGGAATGACCCAGCTCCACTCATGCTCCGATTTCAGCGGGATGAGATCCCAAACGGACACAGCACACGGAGCATCCAGGCCCGGCCCAGCTCTCCATCACCACCACTCCTCACATCAAACCTCGGCGCCTCGGCACGAGAGACGGGCTCTGAACGATCCCATTCAGGCCCTAAAGCCCCACGACTCCATTAATTAATTACTAACGACGATCCGTCTCGGCCTCGCGCCTGCCCGTTCGCTATTTTTACCTTGCTATTTCCAACCCCCGGTGTTAAAAAAATCATGAGCCGGGTTTCAGAAATCCTCCCGAGCGAGTCTAAAAATTTCACTTTTTGGTCAATCCCTGCCAGGCTTTTTCACTGGTGGTTCCCACCGCCGGAGCCTGTCACGGGCAGGGCTGGTGGTGACGGAGCTGGAGGTGGCACCCACGTCCCCAGCGGTGGGTGGCATCGCTCCTGCTCCTGGCACACATATGGCCCTTATTAAAAAGCAAAATTAGTCTTTCACCCTCTGGTGGCAAAACTTCAGAGCTCGGATCAGCTGTGGGAGCCTCAATTAATTACCAGCGGGTTGTTCCTATTGCTGCTAATTATACAGGAATAGGTACAAAACGCCAGGAAGGAGCGCGGGCCGCTCTGAAAAAGTTTAGGTTTTGAGAGAAAAAAGGGCAGAGGCAGAGGATGCTCGTGATGGAACCTCAGAGCAGCTTGTCCTGGCTTTGTGGCCCGCCAGGGTGGCACCTGTTGGGGTCCCATTCCAGGGGAAACTGAGGCAGCGGCAGGTGAGGGCTGTGGGAGCTGCCAGCCCGGAGCGCCCACCCGCCAGGCAGCCTCGCCTCCTATAATTAAGTACTATCAACAATTGCATATTAATTAATTTAATATCCATTATTATTAATTAACAGGGTAATTAAATCCTTCCCGTAATTAACACACCACCCAGCAGAGAGGTCTGGCTGCAGAGCCCTGGTGTGCCAAGGGAAAGGAGCTGCACCGGGATCGAGGATGGTGTAGAGTCCTCTGGGGACACAATCCTGGATTTCCCCCTGGAGCCACGCAGAGAGGGAGAAGTGATTCCTCCAAGCAAGGGCCTCACACGACATTTATTTGTATTTTATTATAAAAAAATACAGAATCCAAATGGGGGGTGAGAGATCCGGTTACCATCAGCACGACGTCGAGGACGAAAGCGGAAATGTCGAAGGACGGAGCGAGGCGCGACGGGGACCAGCACGGGGAGGGGACAGCGCCGAGGGCAGGGGGGCTGCTCCGGGGGACCCCCGGCCCTCCCCCACCGCCGCCTCCGTCCTTCCACTCTGCCACAGTCGCTGTACACAATATAGATATTTATATATATAATCTATATATATATAAAACACAGACCGAAGGCCAGGCGGGTGCTGCCCAGTGGGTGCCCCCCCGCGTCCCACCCCCCCCCATAAACACAATGCTTTTGTCACCTTCGGGAACCACGACCTGGTCTGGACACACTGGACAGGGACGGCAGGGAATGCAATTTTTTTTTTTTTTTTTTTTAAATTATGGTTTTTTTTCTTTTTTTTGTAATTTTTAAAATTTTTTTTGTAGGGTTTTTTTTTGTTTTGTTTTTTTGTTTTTTTGTTTTTTGGGATGGTCGAGATGAGCTTATTGCGAGATTCCAGCTTCCTAGTCTAAAAAATAAAAATAAAATAAAAATAAGATAAACCCTTCCATAAAATCCATTCTCAACAATACATAAAAAAAACCGCTCACAGTATAGCGCTGTATGTACAGGGATGGAGCCCCCCCGGCCCCCAGTGTGGGAAAGGCCAGGATCCACTTGGAATTGGGGTCTCCAGCCAGGTCTGAGCCCATCTCCGGCATCCCCCGGGACCACCAACCCCCCCTGGGAATAGGGGAATTCTGCAGGATGGGCACAGGATCCCCCCAGGGTGGGACAGCCCCAGATTTAAGGCGAGGAGAGGTCAAACCCCGGGGCTGCGGGGTGACCCCTCCCTGGTGACCTGCCACCCCTGGGGTCAGGGCCAACCTCGGATCAGGGGGGTTTGGTGGGGGGGGGTGGTGTTCACTTATTAATGCAAAGGAAAAGGGAAAAATCCCCAAGCCAAGCCCCGGAATGTCAGGGGACAACGGGGTGACAACAGGGGAGCACCGGGATGATCCCACACGCGGCCGCCAGCCCCCCATAGGGGGTCCTGTACCCCCAAGGCACCGGGGGGACACGGAGCAGGGCGGAGGAGGAAAATCCATGGCACACACTCCTCCTGCCCTGGCGCCAGCCAAACGCCCTTGGAGCGATGCCCACGGCTGGGCGAGCCAGGCCCGCCGGCTCCCAGCGCCCGGCGGTGCTCCCCGTGCCCACCGGCCACTCCTGGTGCTCCCGGTGCTGGCCATTGGCAGTGCCAGCTGTCCCCAGTGCTCTCCGAGCCGGTGGCCACTCTCGGTGCTGCTGGCACTGGTCATTCTCGCTGCTCCCCATGCCAGCCGTCCCTGGTGCTCTCCATGCTGGCCATTCCCTGTTTTCCCAGTGCCAGCCATCCTCGGTGCTGCCTGTGCTGGCCGGACATCCCCAGTGCTCTCCATGCTGACCATCCCGGTGCTCCCAGTATCAGCTGACCACTCTCAATGCTCTCCATGCTGACCATCCCAGTGCTCCCAGTATCAGCTGACCCTTCCCGGTGCTCTCCATGCCGACCATCTCGGTGCTTCCCATACCAGCTGACCATTCTTGGTGCTCTCCATGCCAGCCATCCCAGTGTCCCCATGCCAGCTGACCATTCCAGGTGCTCTCCATGCCAGCCATCCCAGTGTCCCCATGCCAGCTGACCATTCCTGGTGCTCTCCATGCCAGCCATCCCAGTGTCCCCGTGCCAGCTGACCATTCCAGGTGCTCTCCATGCCAGCCATCCCAGTGTCCCTGTGCCAGCCGTCCCCGTTGCTCCCCTCGGCTGCATCCAGTTTCCTTTGCTGCTCATGGTGCCACTCCAGTGTCCCATGGGGATGGCAGTGACATCTGTGGCATGAGCGGAGGGGACGGGGGTGACCCCCGGGCGGTCAGTGGGGGCGATGTCCATCCAGGTCCCCTGTGCCCAGGGTGCCCAGGGTGGCCGGGGGTGGCAGGTCCAGCTCTGTGACGTCCTGCAGCCGGGCTGGGAAGCAGTCTGTGCCCGCAGAGCTGGTGGCACCATCGCTGTGTCCGGTGGTCCTGGTGGCTCTGCCCGTGGCCGGGGACAACGGGGACCAAGCCCGGCCCGTGCGGTCAGTCTGGCACCGGGGGGACCCGGCAGGAACAACTCAAGAAATAAAAATAAAAATCTTTTTTCTTTAAAAAAAAGAAAAAATAAGTAAAGGAAAAAAAAACCCCAGACGGACGAGGACTCTGTATTTGGTCTAGAAATGTAAAAAGCGACGTCCCACCGGGACAGCCGGAGCTGCAGGACAGGGCTGGCAGTCGGGATCCATCCCGGGGGACAACCTGGCACCTCTCCCAGTGGGACAGCCGCGCCACGGCGGGGACTTCAGGCGGCGACAGGATCCTCCCTGGCAGCACCGACCCTCCCTGGGCACCATCCCGGCGATTCGGGGCGGGCGGGATCCGTGCCCGGGCCGCTGCCGGTGCCGGTGTCGGTGCTACGAGACCAGGAGCGTCCAGACCACCGGCACCACCGCCAGCGCCGCCGGCGGCACCCTGAGGCTGCAGCACGAGTTGTTGCTGGTGAAAATGGGCTCCGGGGATTCGTACAGCGAGTCGTCTGCGGGGAAGGGAGAAGAGAGGGAGGTGTGAGCCGGCGGGATGGCTGCGATCCAGAGGGAATCCCAGAATGGCTGGGATTGGGATCTGGCAGTATTCCGGTGGTGATGAGATGGGTGCTGACCCCTTCCCAAATCCCAGCTTCCCCAAAATTCCTGCTGCCACCCCCGGGACCTGACACGGGGACACCTTGGCAGCGTGGGAGGGACAAGGATGCTCCCCAGGGTGACTGAGGGCACAGGGTGCTCCGGATTCTGCCCTTTTAATGGGACTGGGGACCGTTGTGTCCCAGCGCTGTGTGCCACAGGCAGGGGACATTGTGCAGGGGGACATGGAGCTGCTTGGGGCAGGGACACAGCCCGGGGGTCCCTGGGCAGCCTGGAGCACACAGGGGGCACACGGGGGGCACACAGGACCCCATGGGGACACTCTTCAGGCTCAGCTCGCTGCAGTTTGTCACTGGATTATGGATTTTTATGGAGCTGGAGGCAGGAAAAGCAGAGCCTGGTCCTGTCTGGGGATCATCCATTGCTCCACCCACCCAATCCCCCCTGTGCCCCCCAATTCCAGAGGTTCTCCCCTAATTCCAGAGGGTCCCCCATGCCGGGATCCCCCTGTCCCCCCAATTCCAGAGGGTCCCCATGCCAGGATGAGGTTTCCAAACTCATCCCAGCCCAGACCCACTCAAGGCATGCCCCCTCAAGGACCCCCTTCCCTTCCCCTTCACAAGACGGAACAAAATCCCAATATTATTAAAACACTAAAAAAATAATATCAGGAGAGATTTTCCTCCCCCTCACCCTGAAAGGAACATGATGAGTTTTTACAGATAGTTCCGTTATGTTGGGTTTCATTTTAAAGCCACCAAAGGGAGGGAGGGAGGCGAGAGCCATCGGTCACCCGGTGACATTCTGCTGTCCCCAGGGAGAGATGCTGCCATTTGCTAATTACACGTTAACAGGAGAAGAAAATTATTAATTTGTTTTTTTAAATGGCTGATTTATGCGAGTCGGAAAAGTAGCCACTGAGCAGGGATGATTATTGTTATTAATTTTTTTTTTCCCCTATCTCTCTCTGTCTGGACAGAGCCAGGATGGCTCCAGCAGGGCTGTGGGGCACTGTCCCTGTCCCTGTCACCATCAGGGTGTTACCCAAGGGCCACCACTTGCCCTAAACCCATGGGGCAGGACCTGGGGACCCCCCAGGGACCCCCTAAACCCCTCACTCACTTGTTGGCCGAACATAAACCTTCAGCTTCAGGCAGGGCCTGTCCACCGTGTTCGGGGGGACGCGGCTGCAGGAGGAAAAGGGAACAAAGGTTGTGGGGACAGCAGAAAAAACAGGGGTCAAGGCACTGAATGAAAATTATAAACATTGGCAGAAAGGGAGGAATCGCAGCAATTAGCAGGGTGATAGTTCCTCTCAGGATGAGAAAATGGGATTTTTTAAAAAATATATTTATAGAGTGATTTAATTTTCTCTATTTTTTAAAAAATTAAAGCAGGGGGTTTTTTTACCCTCACGTTTTCTTTTCCTTTTTGGTGCTGCATCCCAGGCAGGGAAAAGGAGAACGTGCTGAGCTGAGCAGCACCATGAGCATCCCAACTCCATCCTGACTCCATCCCGACTCCATCCCAACTCCATCCCAGCTCCATCCCAGCTCTATCCCAACTCCATGCCAGCTCCATCCCAAGCTCCTCCAGGGCTGCTGCTGACCCTCCATGGGGTTTGGGGTTTTTTTCATTTCTGTTTTCTTTTTTGTTTTGGTGCTGCACCCCAAAGGAGGGGGAAGGAGAAGGAGCAGAGCTGAGCAGCACCATGATCACCCCAACTCCATTGCAGCTCCATCCCAACTCCATCCTAGCTCCATCCCAACTCCATCCTAGCTCCATCCCAGCTCCATCTCAACTTCATCCCAGCTCCATCCCAACTCCATCCTAGCTCCATCCCAGCTCCATCTCAACTTCATCCCAGCTCCATCCCAACTCCATCCTAGCTCCATCCCAGTTCCTACAGGGTTGCTGTCCCTGACCCTCTATGGGGTTTGTTTGGTTTTTTTTTTACTCTCCCATATTCTTTTCCTTTTTGGTGCTGCACCCCATGGGGGAGAAGGAGAAGGTGCTGAGCTGAGCAGCACCATGAGCATCCCAACTCCATCCCAACTTCATTCTAGCTCCATTGCAACTCCATCCCAACTCCAACCCTACTCCATCCTTACTCCATCCCCGCTCCATCCCAAGTCCCTCCTAGCTCCATCTCCAGCTCCTCCAAGGCTGCTGCCCCTGACCCTCCATAGGGTTTGTTTGTTTGTTTTTCACCCTCCCATTTTCTTTTCCTTTTTGGTACTGCACCCCGGGTGGGGAAAAAGAGATGGTGCTGAGCTGAGCGACACTACGGGCATCCCATCCCATCCCACAGAATCCCATCCCATCCCATCCCATCCCATCCCATCCCATCCCATCCCATCCCATCCCATCCCATCCCAGCTCCATCCCCAGGGCCAGCACATGCCCTTGACCCGCTCCAGAGGCACGAGCGTGTCCCGGTGCCGGTGGGTTAATGGATTCCAATCCGTGGGCTCGAGGAGGAGGTAATTTCTTTTCTTTCATGTCTGCTAAATACGGTTCCTCAAAGAGGCATAATTTCTAATGTTCCGCATGACGGGAATTCTAACCGGGTTAGCAATGATCAGCTTCCCATTTACTCCTGTGTAATCTCTCCCTAACGACATTAAAAAATAAAAAAAAATAAAATAAAATAAAAGCAGGGCGGTGGGGGGGGAAGAGAGAGGAAGAGAGTTGTGGCCGCAGTTATTGCGCCGGTGACATTTTACGGGGGGGGAAGAGAGAGGGGAAATGGTAATTTAATATAGATAAAAGGAACAAATTAAGTGGGCTGAAAACAGCTGCTTTAGGAAAAAGAGGAGGAATGATAAGGAGGAGGAGCGTGGCCGAGGCTCCGGTGAGGACGGCGGGGTTGGGGTCGCGCTGCCTCGTTTGGGTTTGGGTTTTATCCCAGCACCTGTTCCCAGCATCACGGGATTATTTTTCCAGCGGGTTTCTCTCCCCATCCTGTCCCTGTGGAAGCTCTGGAGGTGGAAAATCCCTCCCAGGGGCCCTCGGGGGAGATTTCTCCAGAGCAGGTCAGGCAGCTCAGGGTCAAGTTTGGGTGAGAAAGGAGCCCAGACCCGGGAGAGCACACAGATACATAGGAATGCATGGAAGAGGATGGGAATTACATGTGAGAGCACAGGAATTGCATGTGAGACCATGGGAATTAGGTGGGAGAACACAGGAATTACATGTAAGAGCACAGAAATACATAGGAAGGCATGGGAATAAATGTGAGAGCATGGGAGTACATGGGAGAGCACAGGAATTACATGTGAGACCATGGGAATTACATGTGAGAGCACGGGAATAAATATGAGAGCATGAGAATTGCATGTAAGAGCATAGAATACACAGGAGAGTACAGGATCACATGGGAGAACACAGGAATTACATAAGAACACGGGAATACATGTGAGAGCATGGCAATATGTGTGAATGCATGGGAATCGCATGTAAGAGCATGGAACACACAGGCAAGCACAGGATCACATGGAAGAGCACAGGAACTGCATGAGAGCACGGGAATACATATGAGAACATGTGAATTACTTGTGAGACCACGGAAATTACATGTAAAAGTACAGGAATACACAGGAGAGCACAAGAACACTGCCTGGGCTGGGACCATTCCCAGTGCCAGTGGTATTCCCACTGGGATGAAACCAGTGCCCCTGGACAGTCCTGGTCACTCAGACAGTCCTGGTCACTCGGACAGTCCTGGTCACTCTGTGACTCAGCCCCAGCAAAGCTTTCCATGGGATGTTTGCCCTGAGCCAGATGTGCTACCAGATTTGGGGAACTCCACAGCATTTTGGGTCACCAACACAAACCCAGGACGCTCCCACCCCATCCCAAACCCCACTCACAGATGTAGTAGTACTCGTGGCCGGGCCGGAACTCGAAGCCCAGCGAGAAGGGCGTGAAGAGCTGGAACTTCTCGGAGAACTTGAGGGGCCCGTTGGGGGAGTCGGGCCGGTTGCACTCCCAGCGCTTGAAGCCGCGCTGCCGGTGGTCGCAGGACGCGTGGCCCTCGTAGTTGACCATGTAGAGGATGTACCTCTCCATCCGCTCCGGCAGCGGCTCCTCGTAGTGCGGGCAGTAGATGTCCAGGTAGTCGTTGATGCTCACCTCCACCGTGTAGTCGCCGCGGTGGAACCTAAGGAGAAGTCGGGTGGGTGGGTCAAAAATTTGTTCGCGGTTATTTGGAGACCTCTCTGGCATGGTGGGATTATGGGATCACACGTGTCCCCGTGGGTGTTCTGTTTCTGTCCCCAGCTTGGCGACCTGGGCTGGAATTCTGCCAAAGCTGCTCTTTTTGGGGATGGAAAAGGCTCTTGTTTTGCAGGAATGAGCCAAGAACTGTTCCAGGGAAATCGAGTGGTGCCTCCAGCTGATCCTGGACTATCAGATCCGAGTGGGTAAGGAGGGGCAGGTGACCATAGGATCATGGAATCCCAGGATGGTTTGGGCTGGAAGGACCTTAAATCCCATCCAGTGCCACCCTGCCATGGGCAGGGACACCTCCCACTATCCCAAGTTGCTCCAAGCTCTGTCCAGCCTGGCCTTGGACACTTCCAGGGATCCAGGGCCAGCCACAGCTTCTCTGAGAATTCCATTCCAGGCCCTCACCACTCCACAATCCAAGGCCTGATCCCACCCCAACACCCCCATTAACCTCTGGATTAACCCAGATCCTCTTTGTTTGCTGCCAACAAACCGGCACAATTTGGTAGCAAACCACACAGAAATGATTATTCCCGGTGGCACCGGCATCGCCGTGGCCACAATCCCGGTGTCATTGGTGAATTTGGCACTGATTAACTGAGAGATTAAGGGATTAGCAGCACTGGAGAACTCCATGGCACTTGCCAGCAACCCCACCTCTAGCTCCTCGGGGTGGCCCCTGTGACCCCCTCCCCAAATTCCAAACCCCCGGTGCTCCCAGCAGAGCTCAAGGCCAAATTCACTGCTTCCCCCAGGAGCCAATTTGGCAGCTTGGCTTCCACCCCTTCACTGACTGATGTTTTTTCCTAATCAATTTAAGGCTCCCCCCATTGGGAATCCCCCAAAAACTTCGGCACCACCGGGCACAGGGGTCACCCCAGTGGCTGGAGGGGTCTGTGTGGTCAGGGACAGTGACCACGGCCCCCTGACCCCCCAAAGCACCATCTCGGGGCTCCCGAACACCCCCGAGGCTGTGACAGCTGCTGAGACAGACCCAACTGACCCAGAGACACCCCAAAAGGACATCCTCATCCCTGGGGCAGGACGGTGGCAGAGAGTGACCCCAAAAAGGGGAGGGGGGGAAGAAGGCAGGCGGTGTGGGGAGGGGGGGGTCCTGCAGCCCCCCTCCAGCTCATTACCTGCCTCATAAGCTCTCTGATCACACAGGGAACGTGCTAATTAAGGAGCAGGGTTTCTCCCTCTCCTTCCCTCTCCTTTCCCGAGCCAGTTGTGCCAACCCTGCCCCTGGCAAGGTAACATTGGAAAATGTAAAATTAATACAAAGGGCTGGAATTTACTGGGAAACAATTTTCAAACGCGCGGAGAACAATAAAAAATATTTAAAGGGAAAAAACCAACAAAAAATCCTTCTCCTCGTTGCCTTTTATTTTAAAAAATTATTTATTTTAATGATCGTTACTAAAGCCCAAGCAAAGGAGGGAAGGGGGGGGGGTGGGCTCACGTATCAGGGGAATAATAATAATAATAATAATTATATTTTTGGGAAAAACTCACTGCAAGGGCCTTCGCCTGCCTGACAAATTGCTGAATTAAAGCTGATTAAAGCTGATAAATGGTCCAGACGGAGACGGGTGCGGGGGGCTGCGGGGAGAGGTCACCCTCCTTTGGGGGTCTGTGGGGCCCTCAGCACGGTGCACCCCACTCTGCGGGGTGTCCAGGGCTCCCCCAGAGCATCCCAGCCTGATGCCATGAGATGGGGATGATGTCATGGGATGATCCCATCACCAAGGGTGACACCAGGGGATGAGGACAATGTCATCACCAGGATGCCACAGGATGGGGGTGATGCCATGGGATTGGGGTGATCCCATGACCAGGGATGATGCCATGGGATGAGGACAATGCTGTCACCAGGGTGACACCATGGGATGAGGACAATGCCATCACCAGGGATGATGCCATGGGATGGAGATGTTGCCACGGGATGGGGATGACCCCATGACCAGGGATGACACCATGGAATGGGGATGATGCCATGGGATTGGGATGATTCCATTACCAGGGATGATGCCATGAGATGAGGACAATTCCATCACCAGGGACGATGCCATGGGATGGGGATGATCCCATTACGAGGGATGAAGCCATGGGACAAGGATGATGCCATCACCAGGGATGACACCACGGGACGGGGATGATGTCATGGGCTTGGAATGATCCCATCACTGTGGTGACACCATGGGATGAGGACAATGCCATTACTAGGAATTATGCCATGGGATGGGGATGATCCCACCACCAGAGCCAATGCCATGGGATGGGAATGGTGCCATGGGATGATCCCATCACCAGGGGTGACACCATGGGATGAGGACAATGCCATCACCAGGGACGATGCCATGGGATGGGGATGATGCCATGGGATGATCCCATCACCAGGAATGTACCCCTGGGACAACCCACAGCCTGGCAGCACACACTCCATGGACACCCCAGCTCCACAGGCCAGTGCCTCAGTTTCCCCTCAGAGCAGCAGCATCATCCTCCTAGAATTCCCAAATTCGGGCAGCGACCCAGCGTGGGAACAAAGCGGATTTGTCTCTCTACACCCTGCGAGACCAGCCAGTGTCCCAAGGGTTAAATAATTCAGATTTTTCTTTCCTGAACAGCTTGAAAAGAGATATGATTGCGCCCGCTGGAATACGGGGAGGGGAGGCAGATATTATGGATGGAAAAGAGCTATTTAAGCTGAGGAACGGTGTTGGCACATAAACAAATGGGTATAAACCGGCCATGAATAAATTGAGGCTGGAAATTAGGAGGTTTGGAACCGCTGGGGGCCGGTCAGGGCTCACGGGGGCAGCAGGGTGAGGGGGGGGACTGGGGCAGGGGGGCTGGGTATGGGGTCCCCCCCTGCTCCAAGGGCACCCGTCCTTGCGGGGCCAGGCGCTGAGAGACTTAAAAATCTCCCTTCCGCTTTCATCTCCCGAAATCTCCTTCATTCAAATAGTCACAGCGTGATCAGGAGTAATAAGCCTATTACGGAGCAAAATAAAACACAGCAGCTCCCCCCAGCCCACCCCCCCCAAACCAGCCCCCCCGGCCCTCCCGCCCTCTCCGGGGCTATTAAACACAACCTGATGGAAATTCAGCTGCCAATGCCACCCCCCACTCGCAGCTCCCCCAGCCCTGCCAAGGTGTCCCCACCTTGGGAAATGGGGACAAGGCAGCTCTGGGAGCCAAGGGGGATGACAGGGAAGGGTCCCTGGGGTGCAGGCGCCCACCGACTCCTTTCAGTGGCTGTTTTCTCCATTAATCCTGTTGCTCGGCTGGTTCCTGGCATGTCCGTGGCCGGCAATGGACTTCACGCCGGGAACGTTTAAGCAGTTTTTTCCATTTGTTTCTCCTTCTCCTTGGGCAGCCAGAATCGCTGCCGAGCCTGAGCTGAGAGTCATCCCACGGGATGACAACAGCGGCGCTGGGTGGGAGCTGGACGGGAGCTGGACGGGAGCTGGATGGGGCCACTGGGGAGGATTTTGGCCATTTGCTGGTCCCAGTGTCCTGGAGGTGATCCATATTCCCTGCTCAAGAGGCAAAAGCCACTTATGGAGCTGGAAGGAGATGGAGCTGGAGTTGGATGCACCCGGACACACCTGTGTCCACTCAGTTTTGGTCCAGCAGGCTCGGCCACCCCACACCCCATCCCACTGCCCCATCCCACCACCCCACCAGCGCCAAGGTTTATTTTAACCATGTTGGCAAATATTTTCCATGGCGTAGAGCGAGCGTTCTCCACACCAACTCCCAAATTCCCTCTGGGCTATGCCGGAGGATCCCAGCATCCCACCATGGCCAAGCCCTGGCGCTGGCAGGGATGAGATGACATTCAAGGGATGCCCCATCCCCATCGACCCCAACCCCTGGGATGGTGGCAGTGACAAATCCTGGTCCCCAGAGGCGCTGGCGTTGTCCCCAGTGCCGCGGTGGGACAGAGCGGGGATGACGTCGCGGCTCACGGAGCGCCGGTAATGTGGTCCGGAGGGACCCCGCCGTACACACAGCACCTAAATTATTTAATTTCTCCAAACTGCTGCACCTTTATAAATCATTAAAAGCTCCTTTTGATCTGTGTTAATGAGGTTTCCTGAGTGCGGGGCTGGGAAACGCTTTGGCGCCAGAAAGCGACGCTGCTGATTAAAAAAAATAAAGAGGGGGCGAGTGGGAGTGTGGGGGGCGGGATGGGCACGGGCAGGGGGTGGGGGGCACGGGGAGGTGGGCACGGGGCAGGGGGCACAGAGGGTCCCCAGAGCCCAGCCAGGCTGTGGAGGAGCTTTAGGGATGCCCGTTATGTTTATCTTCTTCCCTTCCCTTTCTCCTCCCCTCCCTTCTGTTTCTTTCAGTTTCCCTTTCCTTTTCAGTTCCCTTCCCCTTTCTCTCTCCATTCCAATTTCCCTTTCCTTTCCCCTTTCCCGGCGCTTTCCAGCCAGGGAATCCTGGGCACACAGCTGCCACCACATCCTTTGGAAATGCCGGTGCTAACCAAACCACTGGCAGGGCGGGGTTGGTCCTCCTGGTGCTTTGGGAAACAATTCCCTCTTTAGGAATTGCTGCCAGTGGGAGCCTGTGGGAGCCGTGGCCAGCAGGAGTGTCCAGTTCCAGCAGTGCCACCATCAGTGACCCCGTCGGTGACACCGTGGGAGTGCCGCCGCGCCGGCCCTGACAGCTTTAATGCCGATATTTATCTCGGCTCCAAACCTCCGAGCCCGGCTCCATATTCAGGAGCTCAATCACCGGGATCGGGAATGACGGTGACAGTGACAGCTCTCGCCGATGGCAGCTGGGCTTGGGCTTAATGCCGGCTGACAGCCCCGGAGCTGCTCCGGTCAGCAGCTGCACGGAGGGACAGGGTGAGGACAGGATGAGGACAGGGATGGGGACAGGGATAGGGACAGGGATAGGGACAGAGATAGGGACAGGACGGGAATAGGATGGGGACAGGGATGGGGACAGGTGGGGACAGGGATAGGGACAGAGATAGGGACAGGACGGGAATAGGATGGGGACAGGGATGGGGACAGGTGGGGACAGGGTGAGGACAGGGATGGGGACAGGATGGGAATAGGATAGGGACAGGGATGGGGACAGGGATGGGGACAGGTGGGGACAGGGAAGGGGATAGGGATAGGGATAGGGATAGGGATAGGGATAGGGATAGGGATAGGGATAGGGATAGGGATAGGGATAGGGATAGGGATAGGGATAGGGATAGGGATAGGGATAGGGATAGGGATAGGGATAGGGATAGGGACAGGATGGGGACAGGGATGGAACATGGATAGACACAAGGACAGGGTTAGGGATGGAGATTGGGACAAGAATTGGGATGGAGATAAAAATGTGGATAGAGAAGGGATGGGAAGAAGGATGAGGATAAGGACAGGGATGGGAACAGGGATAGAGACAGGGATGGGAATGGGGATAGAGACTGGGATGGGAACAGAGATGGGAATGGGGACAGGGATGAGAATGGCAATAGAGACAGATGGGGACAGGGATGGGGTGTGGATGGAATGGGGACAGAGACAGGGACAGGGATAGGGATGGAGTGGAGATGGGGACAGGGGGACGGTGCGTGGATGGAATGGGATACAAACAGGGACAGGGATAGGGATGGAGATGGGGGCAGGGATGGGGATGGGGATTGGAGCAGACACTGTGGGTAATGAACACAAATCCCATGCAGAACCAGCGACACTCCCCCAGCCCCACCATCCCTGCAGCTTGTCAGAAACCAGCGCTGGAACAGGAGAGCAGCACCCCCAGCCCGGCTCAGCCTGGCGCTCCCGGAGCTCACACCTCCACTGACGGATATTTCCCTTTCCCTCCTTTTAAGGTAAATGACAGAAAATCCCAGGACAGCCATCAGCCTCCGAGGTAACCTCGTCCCGCCTCGGCCGCGTTCCCACAGGATTCAGCGGCTCCTGTTACCTGGGGCAACGGCGGGGAAATGACGGCTGGCATCTAAATTGCCATCATTATGCTCCAGAGCCAACACTCCCCATTTACACTTTATTGTCATCTTTTGCTTTAGGGAGATGCTGAGATATTACAGGATGGGGTGACGGAGCGGGATGAGTTGGGATGCACGAGGAGAGAGGCGCCGAGATAAATGGGGACCCCCGGAGCTGTTATTTCAGCCTGCTTGCAGATCCAGGAGAGGAGCCGAGCCCGATCCCGAGGGCTGCGGGGAGGTTTTAGCACACGGAAGAAAATAAAATTTGTTTAAATGCAAGCGCCAGCCTGGCGGGGTCTGGGCACGTGGTACCTGGGAGAGGATTCCCACCAAAGTGGTGCTGAAAATGCTGCAGAAGCAGCTTGGCCTCCTCCGTCTGCAGGGATACACATGGAATAACACGGGAGTGATCCTCACCAGCAGCTGGGACTGGGCTGTGATGGGTACTACACTGTGGGGCTGGCACCCCATTATAGGGCTGGCACCCCACTGCACCCCTGGTACCCCTTTGTGGGGCTGATACCCCATTGTTAGACTGGTATCCCATTGTGGGGCTGGCACCCTCTTGTGGGGCTGGTACCCCATTACAGGGCTGGCACCCTACTGTGGGGCTGGCACCCCATTACATTTTCTGTGCCCCACTGCAGCACTGAACCCCATTCCAGGGCTGGTACACCATTGCACCCCTGGTACCCCTTTGTGGGGCTCATGCCCCATTACTGGGCTGGTATCCCATTGTAGGGCTGGTACACCATTGCACCCCTGGTACCCCTTTGTGGGGCAGATACCCCTGCACAGCCCCATTGTGGGGCTTATACCCCATTCCAGGGCTGGCATTCTATTGTGGGGATGATACCCCATTATTGGACTGGTATCCCATTGTGGGGCTGGTACCCCATTGCACCCCTGGTACTGCATTGTGGGGCCAATACCCCATTATTGGGCTGGCATCCCATTGTAGGGCTGGCACCCCATGATATCTCCTGTGCCCCACTGCACCACTGTACCCCATTGTGGGGCTGGTACCCCAATACAGCCCCAGTACCCCATTGTGGGGTTGGCACCCCATTCTAGGACTCACACACCACTGTGGGGCTGGCACCCCATTACATCTCCTGCACCCCACTGCACCACCATACCTCATTCCAGGGCTGGCACCCCACTGCGGGGCCACCCCAAGCGCATTCCTGGGCACCCCAAAGCAAAACCTGCTCTTGGTTCTCCGAACACCAAGTTAATTCCCCCACCCCCACTTTTTGCCAAGTTGCACAAAGGAAATGCAAAACCAGATTTGGGGTGTCACCCCCTCCCAGCCCCACACGGGGACCGCAGTGAGATGGGGCTGAGGGGACTGCTGGGGACAGCAGGAGGAGGAACGAGGCCTTTCAAGTGTTTGCAGTGAAAAAAGAAAGAGAGAAAAAAGCAAAGAGTTCAAAAACTGAGCATCTTTCCAGGGAAGAGCCTGCGCGGCTTCGCCCTCGGCCCCACTGCGCCATGCACGGGATTGGGATGGGGAGTTTCCTTCCTACCCAATGTCTCCCAGAGCGCACAGTGCCTGGGATAAACCCAACCAGAGGCAGGATCTGTGACCCCATGGATGCACAGGGAGCTGGGTGCTTCACAATGACCAAGCACGGCACGGACACACCGGGTGGACGGATCCTGCTGGCATGGATCAGACAGGTTTTTCCCTCAGACTCATGACATCACTCTCTCGTCCAGAAAAAACGAGGTGTCAGTCGGAAATGGTGTTTTTGGCACACAAATACTCTGTTTTCCACCTGCCACAGCCTATCCAGGGGGGTGAACCCACTCCCCAGGCAGGTGGAGCCTCTTTTTGGGGAGCTCTACCCTCACCCTGCAACCAAAGCTCCCTGGAACTGCTCCAGCTGCTGCAATTCCCACCACTCACCCCTCATTAGCATGGATGCTCGTTAGCCCAGCGCTGAGACTAATCAATACTGCCATTAACCGACTCCCCGGAATTAATGCGCTTGAACCTGGCAGACCGCAGGATATTGGTCATTTTTCCACTTAACCTGGCAGGAGGAGTTTTTCCCTTTGCTGGTGGCAGTGGATCATGGAGGGAAGCAGGGACAGCTCATCCCAGCAGCTCCTGGCTGCTGCGTCACCTCCACTTTTTGCTCATGCCAAGGTTGCCAGATTCTCAGGGAGCACCACCAGCACAGGGGAAGGACAGCCCTGTCCCAGCCACGGGGTTGGGGACGCTGGAGATGGCTCTGGGGGCTCCACCCGGGCATGGGGATGCCCAGAACGTGACCTTCTGGTGCCACCCCATTCCTGCAGCTGCTCCATCCCTTCTGCCCCAGGTTTTTGGCCCCGGAGCCCCGGGCAGGCACAGCCGAGCTGCTCTCCCGGGCACCCCAGAGCCACCCTCCCCTGCTGCTCCCACCGCCTCGCAGCGCCTCTGGCTAAACAGAGATCAGAAATGTTAGATCTTTCTTAACATCTCCTGCCAGCACTGTCAGTGGCCCTCTCCAGAGTACTAGGGCCCTCTGTTATGTAAACACAGCACATTCTCTGTCAAAGATTAAAAAAAAAAAAGCCTCATTTGCACATAAAAGCAGCCTCTGCACTAGTTACGGGCACTGTGGCATGTAAGGAAGACTGTAGGTTAAATTCAATAATAAAGTGGGGCGGCACAGAGGTCCTGCTCCAGCTCCTTCTCCTGCAGCCCAGCCCCGGCTGCTCCAGCCAGCCTTGTGGCCACCGAGCAGTGCTGGCCACGAGCCCCTGGCATGGGGGCTGAGAAGGCACCATGAGCCCCAGGCTGGGATGTGGGCAAATGACCCCCATGCCCCTCACTGCACCGTGTGTGGCCACCCGGAGACCCCACCCTGGTGCTCCTCTGTGCGTCCCTCGTGCTCGTGGCAGCCCCCAGACCCTGCCATCCCCATCTCCTCCCCTCGGCACCCCATCCATAGCGGGGCCTGCTGCCCCACAGCCCTCCCCACACTATTTTGGGAGCATTCTGTGTGCCAGCACTGCCCTCACACCCTGGCATCGGCATTGCCGTGGAGCTCCGAGGCACCAGGAGCCGTTTGGATCATGGATGTGACACCGTGGGTGTGACAACCCTCGCTGCCAGCCCCTGGTGACCACCGTGGCAGGGTGGCACCAAGTGGGGTCTCCGGCCACGGCTGCCCCTCCCTGGGGAGAGCCAGCGGCTGCAGGATGGCGGCAGCCAGCCGGGCCCGTGGCCGGATCCACGCAAATCAAATCAGAGCAGAAACTCAAGCGTCGGAGAGACGAGGGCTGGGGAGTGTCACGGTAATTGCGTTAGCGCTGGCAGCGCTGTGGCTGCGCTGGGAGCCAGGGGGGCACGGCGAGGTGGGCACGGCAAGGTGGGCACGGTGGGATGGGCAGAGGGAGACAAACACAGCAGGATGGCACATGAGGGTGGCCACCACAGGATGGCCATGACTGGATGGGCACGGCAGTGCCGGCACAGGGGTTCACTGGACACCCAAATCCCCCAGGCCTGGCAGGGAGAGCAGTGAGTGTCCAAGAGGGAGCGTGGCAAAGGCCAGTGTGGAAGGGGCAGAGCCAGGTGGCAGGAGGGGTCACGATGGTGGCTGATGGCGAAGGTGACAGGGGCGCCAGGCTCCGAGAGCAGGCAATTTATTCCCAATTCACTCTGCGTCACCATCCAGCACACGTGGCCCCATGGACACCAGCCTGGCACTTGTGTCCCCACGGACACCAGGCTGGCAGAGGTGTCCCCACAGACACCAGGCTGGCACATGTATCCCCACAGACACCAGGCTGGCACTTGTGTCCCCATGGACACCAGGCTGGCACTCGAGCCCCCACACACGCCCAGCCCTGCTCACACCAGCCCTGCTCACGTCCCCACCGCCATCGGGCGCCGCACGTCTCTCACAGCCGGACGCCAGGCACGTGCCAGCCGCGCACGGGACCACGCGTGCTCATCCGTGCTCCGGCGGCTCACGCTGAGCGCCCTAATTACCGCGTCTGGCCAAGCGGGCGGGCGCTGATAACGGGCACGGGACGGAGCCGCTGGGGGTTATCAGCCGGTGACAGCCGGGCCCCCCGCCGCCCGCGCCGGCTCCGCGCCGCAGCCCGCTGGGACAGCCGGATCAAGGCGCCCTTTGGGGGTCTCCAGCAGGGGAGGGGGTAAACAGCCCCCCAGGGGTGACCTCATTAGCACGGCTGAGCCCCAACATCATCGTGGCTGGGCCTGGCACGCTGTGAGCAGAGCCTCGGGATGTGGGGTCATCAGCAGCACCGTGCCAGTGCCAGCCTCTTGTCCCATCTGCTGTCACCTCCCTGCTGTCCTGAGGGTGAGGGACAGCCCTTCCTGGGGCACCTGCCCTGTCAGTCCCACCATCACCAGGCTGGAGGGAGATCTTGAGTGTCCTGGGTGCTGTGAGGGGACAGGTGGCAGCAGCAAAGGGCATGGAGGAGATCAGTGTCACCCTCTGGTCTCTGAGCCAAACCAGACGCTGTCCTGATGCTCCACAGAGCCGTTCCATTGGTGTCATCCCTGAGCCACAACCGGGACACGGCACAGTCCTGCCGTGATGCCAGCACGGCATCCGCTGCCTCCGTGCCTCAGTTTCCCCGTCCCAGCGCTGGATCTTCCTGCACAGCGTGGCTCCAGCAGCAGGAGAGACAAACAAGGAGCACATTCCCCATCCCAGCTGGATAAAGACACACAAATTAACATGGATAAACACGGACTGGTGCATTACTTCACTCGCTGGCCACTCTATTTTCAGCTGGCAGCTAAATTCCGGGCAGTGGCGGGATGGGGGGTGGCAGGGTGGGGGTTGGTGGGGGCACTGGTGACTCTTTAACCTTGGAACACTCGGACTGGCAGGGAATTTGGGGCAGTAATTTGATCGGCGGGAGCCGGGAGAGCGCTGGCCCCGCAATCACCGGGAAAACGCCGACGCGGTGGAAATCGGCCGCCACTGCCCAGCGGGACGGCGTGGAGGGGCCAGGCGGGCACAGGGACACGGCTCAGAAGGACGGACACAGCAGGCACGGGGCAAGCACCTGCCTGTCACCCTGCAGCCCCCTGCCACCCCAGGGGACAGCGGGCAGGATCCAGACCCGCGGTGACCCCCAGCCAAAGGACACTGCTGTCCCCCATCCCGGCAGTGCCGGGCTGCAGAGCTGCAGAGCCGTAATTTATCACGCCCGCCCCTGACAGCTCCCTTTGACGGGGTCTCCGGGGGGGCCGAGCGATGCCTTTTGTCTGCCCAACAATTAATTATTTCCTGGCTAATGATGAACTCCGACTTGCCAAGCAGGGAGCGGCTGCGTGCGGGAAGGAGCTGGCCCTCCCTCACCCCGCCGTGCCCCCCTCCCCACCACCTTCCCCATGTCAGGGTGGGATGCTGGGCTACCCAGGCTGGGCTGTGGGGCCTCCCTGCATCCCACCATCCTTCTCACGGGCATGCTGCCCCTCCAAAAGGGTGCCCCAAAGGCAGAAGGAGCTGGGCCTGTATGGGTCCTGCTCTGGTGGTGCCAGCAGGTGGGTGCTGTGCTGCAGCAGCAGGTGCTGGCAGCACTCTAAGTGCCACTGGCGGCAGCCCCGGAGCGCTCCAGGAGTGGATAACTGGCTGATGGGGTTGAGCTAATGGAGAAAATCCATTTAGGATCACTCGATACTCTCCCCTGGGCTTTCATTACACCTCGGGGCTCTGCGGGGCACCGGGCCCTGAGCCGGCTCTGCCAGCCCAGATCCCATCACTGCTGGCTGGATGTCTCGGCAGAGGTGCTGGCAGGATGTGGGGAGAGATGAGCATGGGAAGGCATGAGGGATGGGATGTAGGAAGGGATGTGAGGGAAGGGATGCAGGGAGAGATAGGGGAAGGGATGCACACGGGGAGTGATGCGGGAAGGGATGAAGGAAGGGACACAGGAAGGGATGCACATGGGATGGGATGTGGGAAGGGATGCAGGATGGGATGCAGGGAGCACTGTGCATGGGGAGGGATGCAGGGAGGGAGGCAGGGAGGGCTGTGCATGGAAAGGGATGCAGGAAGGGATGCATACAGGGTGGGATGCAGGGAGGGATGTGCATGGGCAGTGATGCAGGAGGGGACACAGGGGGAGTTGTGCACGGGGAGGGATGTGGGAAGGGATGCAGAGAGGGATGCAGAAAGGGATGCAGGGAGGGTTGTGCATGGGCAGTGATGCAGGCAGGGACACAGGGACAGCTGTGCACAAAACCTGCAGCCCTGAGCTCACCGCACAGGTGACAAGAGCAACACCAGAAACCCCCGTGAGGGACAGGGACAAACCAGGCTGCAATGGGGCCCTGCCCTGGAGCAGCTCCCAAGGAGCCCGGCCTGGCTCGGTGCCACAAGGCAGGGGACCCCTGGGGCTGCGGGCACTCAGGCCAGGCCTCGCGCGGCAGGAAAGGCGACGGAGCCATGAAAAGGAGTAAAATAATTATCGGGCGCTGGCGGCTCGGGCTCCCGCCCGGCGCGTTCTGTTTAAGGCTAGTTAATAGCCAGTGTTCTCTGGTTAGGCCTGAATGACATTTCCAGAGTTATAATAACTGAGCTATTACTCGCCGTATTGATGCATTCCCCCCGCCGGCAGCGGCTCATCCCGCGCCGTGCCGCCCCGGCCGCCGAAAGCTCCTTTAGTCAATAGCACTTCTATTTTTCATTACTCCCTGGAAATGTGGCTCTTGGAAGCTCATCCGTCATTCAATTACGCCCTGGTTCAGTCCTATCATACACGTGTCATAAAGTTCCTCAGATCTGAACTGCTGTTAATTTTCTGCGCCATCCCAAGGGGATGCCCGGGACGTGCCTGGAAAGCAACCAGGCAGCCGAGGGCATGCCGGGTACGGGCGCTCCCGGGAGCGGGGGCTGCGGCAGTGCCGGGGTGCCCGGGCGCGGGGGGATCCAGCGCCGGATGGGTCACCCAGGAGCTCGGACACTGTCCCTTCCCCACGGCAGTGGCAGCGGGCCCGGCGTCGCACGACCTTGGCAGCGCCGGGAATTTATTCCTCGGGCTGGTTTATTCTTTTATCAGGTGTTGGTTTAACAGGGCGAGCTCCCCCCTTCCCCTTTAATCCTATCGGCATCTGTGTTCGGCACGTCCGTACCCAGAATAATCACCTGCCTGGCAGATTTGTCACTTCACCAGATGTAATCGGGGAACTTTTCCTTCTTTTTTTTTTTTTTTACCTTTCTGAAACTCTCCTTATTTTCTGTTTCTTAGAAGCTGCAGCTTGCGGGCAGAGGCGGCTGCTGCAGGCAGTACCTGCTCCAGGTCACCCTCCCCGAACCCAAGGGTTTGCTCTGCTCAGCTCCACTCCCCAGCCAGGTTTTGGCTCAGGGAAGGATGGGAGGATGGCAGGGCAGTGGCACAGGGGGTGGGTGTCAAACGTTGTGCCATGATGTCTGTTCCTGCCATCCTCTGCTGCCAGGAGCGCAGCTGGATGGGCACAACCCCTGAGCCAGGGGGAAAATGGGCACAAGATGAGGCTGGGGGATGTTGGAGACATCAGGTCAGTGGGACGGTGGGGCCGGGGGATGCTGAGTCAGGGCAATGCCAGCTCAGGAAGATGCCAGGCTGGGAGGATGCCAGGCCAGGGGGATGCAGAGGTTGCTCACAACATCCCTGCACAGATGACAAGGACCTGCAGGTCCTTCCCAGCCTTAAAAACCCACACCCAAGAGGTGATGTTGGTCCTGCTCCCCTCCACACCCCTCAGGCACCATTCCTGCTTCCCCACCTGCGGCTTCCTCCCAGCCGGGGCTGCCCTGGGGATCCCTGCATGTGCTCTCCTATGCAGGGCATCCTGTCCGGTCCCCTCATCAGTGCCTGGGTGGTCTCGGCCACTCCACTTGGCCTCCCAGCAGGACAATGACCTGGTCACTGTCCGGCTCCTCCGCACTCCCGATCCCACGGGGCCTCCCACGCGCTGCTCTCCCTAAGCCAGGATGGACACACGCCCGGGTGGGATGGACACACGCCCCGGGGTTTGCCAACACCCTGTCACTTGTCAGCCTCTGGGACAGCCATGCTCCTGCCCAGCCCCTTCCTGCTCCTTGGACGGCTCCGAAGGGATTGATAAACAAACATTCCCATCAGGAGGATGCTGCAGCAGAGCCGGGAACAGCTCAGCCACGAGGCTGCCACGAGGCTCTCACAGCCCAGGGACAATCACCAGATTCCCGGTCATGCTGGAACAGCCTCTATGCCAGCTCCGATCCGGGAAACTGAGGCACGGGAGGGTCTGTGGAAGCGCAGGGTGGGATGTGTGGGCTCGGCGAGCATCCCGTGCCCGCGGGCACCCTCTGCCAGCCTGGCATTTCCCCGCTCCCCGCCCAGCCCAGGCTCCCGCTGCGCTCCGGGCACGGCTAATGACCGGCCTAATTGATCTCTGACGAGGCACCAGAGATCGATGCTGGATCCCGCTCCAGGCTCTGCGAAAAGCCATTTCTCCTGCCCGGCCGGGCAGCACCGCCCCTCACCCGCAGGGAAGCGCCCATCGATCGGGGCAAGGATCGATGGCGTGGAGAAGGGGATGCAGGGGAGGGCGGCCACCCCCGCCGAGGGTCTGCGGGGAGCATCCCCCGGCAGCGCTTCGCTCCAGCCCCGGGGCACCCTCTGGACACTCAGCGGGGCCGGGATGGTGAGATGTGAGATGGAGAAGCCTTTTGTCCCCATCGCAGGTGACACCGGGCACGGCCAGCAGCGAGGGTGGCTCCTCCCTGGCACCACAGGGCCAGGCTGGAAGGGAGCAGGGTCGCGGCCCCCCGGGAAGGGAGGGGACAAACAGGTCCCGCTGAGGTCACAGGGCCAGCGGATCCACACTGATCTCCTCGCCTGACTCTTCCCCCCTTTATTCCTTCCCCTTGTGTCCCACCGGCCGAATTTGACCTAATTCGGCGCGACCGGCCGGGGTCTTCACTTCTCAGTGCCCCCCTCCTTCCCTCTCCTTTCAGTGGGGTTTAAGCCTTTTCGCTTCGTCCATTCACTCCAAGACTAATCAGATTAAAAGCCTTGCCAGGGGTGCTGCCTCCCCTCGCACAGATTCACCCCTTACCCCCCCACCTCTCACTTCACCCCCTTTTTCCCCATCGGGTTTTGGCAGCTGACTCCAAGGTCCGGGCATGGCCATGCCAGGGGTCAGTAGTGGCACCAGCTGCCCTGGTGTCCCCAGGGAAGGGCACAGAGTGGGGGGTTCTGGGGGGAGAGGATGGAGAGCATTTTGGAATGATGGGGATGAAGGGGGTGGCAGGACAGGGATGAAGGCAGCAGTGGCCACAAGTCTCCCTGCCAAAGCCTTTGGAGAATCCCTCCTCCTCCTCAGCCTGGCTTCACATCCCAGGTTGGGCAAAAGCAGCATTTAGCAATAGCAGAAATTTAGGAGAAAAGGGTATTTTTTTAACTTTTCCCGCTCTTTTCACCCAGAGCCATGTGTGCCTTGGACAATGAGGGGTGAAGCCAGGAGCACGGTGCCCACCCTGGAGCCCTCCAGACACACACGAGACCCAGACCCAACATCCAGACCCTGAGATCACCCACCAGCCCCACACCCCGGACCCTCCGCTCTGTGGAAGCTTTGGAAAAGGAACAATTCCCCACTAGAAACTTCCCGGCCTCATCCCACATCCTCCAGCCCCAAAAATCACCCAACGCCCCCACCTAAACCTCAAACCTCGATTTCCATCCCCCTTGGCCCAGCCCTGCACACAAACGCATTCGCCACGGCCCCCTCCCCGGCAGGGATTGTATGCAAAGGCAGAGAAGGGGAATGAATAATTCATCCCCGCTGTCTTTCAGAATTACACTGTGGAAAAATAAATCTGAGACTACTACATAAAAAGAAAAATAAATAAATAAAATCGAGGAGAAAGAAGCCGGGGGCGCGGGGAGGCAGCGCTCGGCCCGCGGCCGGAGCGGGGTGTGGGGATGAAAAGCGCCGGCGCGCCGTGGCTCCTCTTCCATTGAGCGACTCCACATTCAGGTCCGTGCGGAAACCACCGGAATCCCTTCCTGTGCTTTGTTCTGCAGCCCTTTCAGCGGGGGGCTTACGGGGCTGGGCGGGGGGCGGCGGGGAGAGGGGGACACGGCTTGGGGGGGTCCTTTGAAGAAACGCACTCATGCGTTCGGCTGGTTGAGTTCAAGGGGCGGCGGGTGTGGGGTGAGGGGGGGCTGTGATGGGTGAGGAGGGGGCTGTGGTGGGTATGGGGGGGCTGCCCTGGCCGGGGGGCTGCCCTGGGGTGATGGGGGACTGCCCTGCGTGACTGGGGGGACTGCCCTGGGGTGATGAGGGGTTGCCCTGGGTGAGTGAGTGGCTGCCCTGGGTAACTGGGGGGCTTCCCTGGGTGACTCGGGGGCTGCTCTGGGTAACTGGGGGGCTGCCCTGAGTGACTCGGGGGCAAGACTGGGGTGAGAAGAGGGCTGATCTGGTGATAGGGGGCTGCCCTGGGTGGGTGGGGGGGCTGCCCTGGGTGGGTGGGGGGGCTGCCCAAGTTGACTGGGGCACTGCCCTGAGTAACTGGGGGGCTTCCCTGGGTAACTGGGGGGCTGCCCTGGGTACCTGGGGGGCTGCACTGAAGCGAGCAGGGGCTGCCCTGGCCAGGGGTCCAGTGTGCCCCACCCTGGCTCAGCCGTAACCCCCCCAGCACCACCCTGCCAGCGCCTCTACAATCCCAGCAGGAAGGAAAGACACTCTGCCCCATCCCAGAGGGGTCCCAGTAGGGTTTTGGGGTGCCCCGACCCCTCCCGGTGCCCAGAACACCCTGCCCGGGACCAACCGTGCCCGCATCCCCCCTCGCAGCTGGCGGGGGCCACGTGCTGCCGCGCAAACGGGGAGGGGAGGAAGCGGGAGGCACTTTAATTTGGCTATTTAAAAATAAAGAAATAACGCAGGCTTTGAAAGCCCGGAGGGGTCCCAGCGGAGGGACCTCATCCCCCCTTCAAAGGCCGCCTCTGCTTTCTTCCCCCCGCTCGCAGCACACAAAGGTGCACGAGCACTTTCGTCTCTGTGGAAAGACCTTTTTAATTGGTTCCAGGCAGAAGGTTAAAATCTCTCCCCTTCCCTGTGCACTTGGCTAAGAGGGGAAAAGGGGGGAAAAAGGGGGAGGCAGGGAGGAAGGGTTGTGTGGAGGCAAAACAACTCTGCCCAGCGTGGGGGGCTGAGCCGGGGGGCACCTGGTGTCCCCAGCATGGGGTCCAGGGTGGCTGAGGGTGACAGTGATCCCAGTGGGAGCAGGGGTGGCCAAGGGGGCTGTGGTGGGGGCACTGAGGGGGCTGTGCCAGGCTCTGGGGCAGGAGGTGCTCCTGGGAAAAGGGAGATGCTCGGTGTGAAGTTGCTTGGTGTTTCTGCAGGGTTTGAGGGTTTCTGCAGAGATTCCAAAAAAAAGTGGGTGGAAACATGGTGCTTGGGGTCTTTCCATGGGGAGGAAGCTGGAGGGCACCCAAGGGGCTGCTCCCACCTGTGTGTGTCCCACCGTGACTGCAGAGCACCCTCAGCATGTCCCTATGCACAGTGGGGTGACCCTGGGATGGCATCTTGGAGCATCTATGTGGCACCAGCCCCTTGCCATTCCCTTCTCCATTCCCATCCCACCTCACTGCCACTGCCATCCTCCTGGCACTGCCATCCTCTTGGCCCTGCCATTCTCCTGTCCCTGCCATCCTCCTGTCCCTGACATCCTCCTGTCCCTGACATCCTCCCAGTCCTGCCCTCCCGCTATCCTTGCCCACCCTCCTATCCCTGTCATCCTTTCAGCCTTGTCATCTTCCCAATCCTCCCATCCTCCTGCCACTGCCATCCTCCTGGCCCTGCCATGCTCCCAAATCTGCCATCCTCCCAATCCTGCCATCCTCCCAGTCCTGCCATCCTGCTCTCCCTGCCACTCTCCTATCCCTGTCATCCTTTCAGTCTTGTCATCTTCCCAATCCTGCCATCCTCCTGGCCCTGCCATCCTCCTGGCCCTGCCATCCTCCCAATCCTGCCATCCTCCCAATCCTGCCATCCTCCCAATCCTGCAATCCTCCCGGTCCTGCCATCCTCCCATCCCTGCCATCCTCCTAGTCTGGTCATCCTCCCAGTCCTGTCACCCTCCCAGTCCAGCCATTCTCCAATCCTGCCACCCTCTCGACACTGCCACCCTCCTAGCACTGCCATCCCAATCTTGCCATCCTCCCATCCCTGCCATCCTGCCGGCCCTGCCATCCACCCAGCACTTGGGTTTCCTTTCACGGAAGGGGGAGCTGAGAAAAACGCATCAATTATTGAGCCGGGGCGGCGAGCCCGCCGCGTCCCCTTGCTGATGCCGCTCAGGTAGAGCCGCGCGAGCCGCAGTCAGACACCTCTAACACGATTAAGCTGCAGGGCTCTGCCAGCGCGCTTCAAGGTCAACTTCTCCGAGGCTGACAAAAGGCACGGCGGGCAGTGGCTCCCCCGCCCCCGCCCGGGGCGGCAGCACGCTGGGGACGGGCACCGGCAGCCCCGAGAGATGGCACCGGGACAGGGGGAGCTGCAGGGCAGGATGGCAGGGGTCCCGCTGGGATGGGGATGCAGTGCTGGGACTGCCAGTTGGATGGGGATGCAGTGGTGGAGCTCCCAGTAGAAGGGGGATGCAGTGGTGGGGCTCCCACTGGGATGGGGATGCAGTGCTGGGACTCTCAGTGGATAGCGATGAAGTGCTGAGGGTCCTGCTGTGATGGGGATGTAGCAGAAGGGCTCCCAGTGGGATGGGGATGCAGTTCTGGGGTTCCCCATGGGAAGGGGACTTGGCATGGGGCTCCCAAGCCCAGGACAGGGACCCTGTGTGTCCCCCTGCAGCAAAGCCACTCCCATCACACCGTGTGGCAGGAGCAGGTCCGGCCCGGCCGGCTGCACGTGGAGCGGGAATTGGATCCAGATGTTTCCCCCAGCAGCCGGAAATGGCCTCCCCCCATCCCAAAAGTGCTTGGCAGTCACTTCCACAGCCCCACAAGGCCCTGGTAGGGACCAGCACGGAGCAGTGCCAACGGGGCCAGGATCCACCCTGGAGAGGGTGGGCAGGGGGACAGGGCAGCTCAGGAGGGCACAGGGGTGGCATTGCCAGCTCTGCCATGGTGCTCCTGCAGAAAGGTTTGGGGACTCATAGTGACAGAGCCACCGGGCCACACTTCACCCCCTGCTCATCCTCATGCTGCTCATCCCCTTCCCAAACCACCACAGCATCTCGTGCCCAGCAAAGGAGGGGCACCAACCCCTGCCATGCTCCATGAGCATCCCTGCAGCACAATGAGGATCAGTGCCCACCAGCATGGGCGCCCACCATGCCAGGCAAAAGGTGACAAAGCCAAAAAAACCCTCCCAAACCTCAGCCTGGGAGGAGCCAGCTCTGATATCCAGGTGCACAGGGGTTGGGAAAGGGATGACAGGCAGCTCCAACAATGGGGCACAGTACACAGGTCACCGCCAGCACCATCCCAAAGGACCAGCTCAAGTCACCTCCTGCTTCAGTGAGCGTTCCCAGGGCAGTGGGAGCTTTCTGGCCGCATCACAAGAGTGAGGAAAACCGTCCAAAAATCCCAAAAACCCGTTTGAGAAGCCAGAATCCAAATTCCCCCCTCTCATGTTATTTAAAGCCCATCCAGCTCCCAAGTCCTGCAATGATGCAAGAATCTCAATTACCATTAAAAGAACGCGTTCCTGCTCCTCCATTACGGAGAAAAGCCTGAAAACCAACCCCTGGGAATTCCACAACTCTAGAAAGAAGAAAAATAAAATATTCATGTAATTTAGATTATTTAAAACCTGGCAGTTGGTAAACCAGTCTCTGCACTGGAGGGAACTGGGTGTGTTCACACCTTGCAGAAGGCCAGGAACAGGTCAGGGCTGGAAAACCCAGCCGTGGCCACACAGATCCCGGTGCCACCCCGGGCACCCCACGCTCAGGATCCCGCATTAAATGGGTTTTTAAACACCTCTGAGCTTCTGGGATGCGGCGCTGCGGAAGGACAGCGGGTTATTTTTATCGTTGCATTAGTTCCAGTTTAATTGCCGGGATGTCATTAACGGCACGGAGCAGGGTCCAGGCATGGGGATGCGCTGACGTCGGCGTGTCCTGTCCCAAACCCCACGGAGGAGCCAGGATTGAGACCCTGCACGTGCTTGTTGTCACACCACCAGAGCTTGGGGACAATGAGGGATGGAGACATCAAGCAGGGACAGGGAGAGGAGTCATCAACCAGGGCTGGACCCTCCTGGCTCGTCCTCTCCCAGCCCAGATGGTGCTTCTCCTGCAGCTCCACCCAGCAGCTTCAGGGAGAAGGATGGTGGCTCCCTCCAGACTTCCCTCCTCCTCTTCCTCACTCTGTGGTGGGTTCCAGTTCCCTCCAGTGTTCTGCATCTGGGAATTCTCCCACCATCCCTGGTTTTCCAGCCCCAGGGCTCCATCATGTCCCACCAGCCCGTCCTGCCTGGGACCATCCCCACACCAACCCTCTTGGAATTCCCAGCTCTCCAACATGGCCAAACACCCCTGGTCTGTGCCAGAGCCAGAGGCTGGGATCTCTGGGATCACCCAGAACTGGGACACACACTCAGCTCTTCCCCTGGCTGCTCCCAGCAGGAAACCTCCCACTGGTGCTGGGCCAAGACCCTCCCAGCACTGGAGTTGAGTGAATTTCACACCCCGAGGGGGCAGGGGATGGCACTGCCCTCACGGGGACCCTGCTGCTGTGCCCATCCCCTCTGTGCTCACACGGAGCAGGAGAGCATGGCGGAGCAGAGCTGAGAAATCACCGTGAAGGAAACCAAAGCTGCCCATCAGCAACGCCACTAATGGCACACAGGAATGGAGACACTGGAAGGTGTCCCCCTGCAACCGCCAGCCACATCCCAGCCAGGTGTGATCCCAGCAGCTTCCTTCCACCAGGAAAGCCGGGATTGTGCCACCAGCTTCGGATCATGCCCAGCACAGTGTCCCCTCCCACAGCTAGGCGCTGCAGCCCCCAAAATGCCAGCTAGGATCGGACACAGGATGTGGGATTTGCTGGGGGTCATTCCCCACGGGAGCCCCCAGCAGGTCGAGCCCACTGGGGTTGCCAGAGGTACCCAAGCAGGCTGGGCAGGGACGGGCAGTGTCACAGGGAGGTGACAGTGGCTTCATCCCTGCTTTTCCCAGCAGGGAAAGCCTGGCCAAGGAGGATCAGGCCCAGAGATGCACCCTACACTCTGGGACACCCCCACACCAGTGCCCCTGTACCAGTGCCTCCCCAGTTCAGCACTGGGGAGGTGGCACCTGGCAGGGACAGGGCCACATGGCTCCTGCAGAGACCAGCGACATTCCCCGGTGGATTTGCTTTATAGGGTCAGGGAGGAAGGAATCAGCGCGGAGATATTTAAGTGGCGTTTCACCATCGGAAAAAATTAGAGTCACAATATTAATTAATCCTCAAAGCACTTTACGAACATTAACTAATTAAGCCTCCCAACCCCTCAGCGAGGTGGGAAAGGTATCATTGTCCTCGTTTCACAGCTGCGGAAAACGAAGCGCGCGGAGGTGACGTGACTCACCCAAGGTCGCTGTGAGACAGGCAAAGGTGGGACCAGGATCCCAAAATCTGCCCCTCGCTCCTCAGCAGGGCAGAAGCCAGCGGTGCAGGGCACCCTGGAACCCAGGAATGCTGCATTCCAGCATCCTGAGCCAGATCCCAGCATCCCGGTCCCCACCCAGAGCAGGGTGGAGAGGGACAAACCAGGAGGGTTTTATCCCAGGGGATGTCCCGGGGGAAAACCCACCAGATGAAGGGGCAGGGAGTTAAAACAGAAACCACCGAGGGGTTTCATGGAAAGCCCCACCAACCCTGCGCAGTTTAAAAGCGATTAGAGCCCTGCCTGGGTTATCAACCGGCGTCTCAATCCCGCGGCATCGATCCGGATAATAGCCGGCAATTGTTCAGATACAATATCATAAAGTCACTTTAACTACAGCCATAAAGCTTCCCCCGCCTGCAGCACCGCTGGGCTCCCTGCGCCGTGCTGGGGACAACGCCGGGGACAGCGCCGGGTCCCCGGCACCACCGGCATGTGTGGCACAGGATGGCGGGGAGACCCTTCTGGGACCCCCCTGAGCAGGGACAGGATCCTCAGGGGTCGGCTCCCCCTTCCACTGCAGGGAGCAGAGGGGATGCAGAGCCCCCCGGGGTTCCCCTCAGCGCAGCTCCCGGGAATCAGCAGCGCTAAGGTTGGGGAGCTCTAAGGCAACTGCTGAGAGCTGACGTTTCAAGTTTTAATCCGTGGGATTTACGGGAATTAGGGGAAATGGGGGGTGATCCCCGCTGTCCCCCATCCATCAGCGGGATCCCCCTGCTTCCCTGGTTTGTCCTTGTCGCCACCACACGGAGCTCCCAGCTGTGTCGGGATTTAGCTCCTCCACCTCCTTCCTTCCCGCTGCCAGCCCCTCATCCCGGGGTGCTCCCAGCCCTGCTCCGGGGTTTTGGTCACCAGGAGAACACAGCTCCAGAGGACACCGCCGGAGAACCCCGTCAGAGAACCCGGATTCCTCACCCGCCGCTTTCTCGCCTGCCGCTTCCCACTGCTTAATGAGCACAAAATATTTCCATGTTGCCAATTACTTGGTTCGTTTGTGCTGCTGCGGGCAGCGCTGGCGCAGGGAAAATCCCCCGGAGCCAGCCTGGCCCCCAGGGAGCAGGGAGAGTCCTGGCTGGGTCTCCCCAGGGTTGAGCATCCCCATCCTTGCCGTGCACCCCAACACCCCCCGGGCCCCCTCGCCCTGAGGTCGCTGTCATCAGCAGCCACCTAACGATATTCCCGCGTCCCCAGTGACATTCCCGTGGCCCCAGCGTGACACTGATGGCTGCAGTGGATAAGCAAGCCCTTACCAGGGTTTAAATTGGCCTTTGGGGGAATTGGAAAAGGATTTGGAACCCCTTTTTGGCCTGTCCCCCAGCAGGTGATGGTTTGGGGTCCAACCTGCCAGTGCCAAACTCCACCACGGAGAAAACCCCGAGCAGCACCACAGATGTGCCAATCTCAGGCCATCCCAGCTGGGTCCATCGCTGCTCCCATCACATCCCTGGGGAGGATTCCCAGCCGGATCCCTCTCCCCTGGCTGGAATTGCTGCTGTGACCATCACCACAGAACCATTCCAGCAGGTCAGTCCCGAGAGACGTGTTCCTCCCACCTGCGCCCATAAATTCTCCCTCCACCTGGAGCAAGGAAGTGATTTATAACGCGGAATAAATATTACCACGTTCAAGGAAAAATAGAAAGAAGTCCAAAAAAACCCATCCAGCTGGATTCCCCTCCCATGGGAACAGGGACTCGGTGACTCTGGGATTTTGGGGCAGGGAGGGACACGGTGGGAAGAGGCTGGAATGAATTGGGCTCCGGCGCTGCCAAACCACCTGGATGCAGGATGCACACTGGAATCAGCCATGGATCTGAGCCACCGTGTCCCCACACAGATCCCTAACCACTGTGAAAGGAGCTGGGGGACTCCAGCCCCTCCTCATGGAGCTCTGGGATCTGTGGACACAAAGGGGCTTCACTGCGGATGCCCCATCCCTGCTCCCAGCCAAAATTCCCACATCCGGCCCCAGAGCGGGCAGACAAGCTGTGCAGGAGGACATGGCTCGGTGAGAGCCACGTCCTTCTCCATCTCTCAATCACTCCACCAACACTAATTCCCTAATTTAGCCCCTGGCAGCGATCCTCACCTTACCCATGGAGAAACTGAGGCTGAGGGAGGGAGAAGCCATTTGTCTCCGGGTAATGAGCTGGAAGCTGGATCCAGGATCACTCCCCTGCTCCCGATCCAAAGCTTTCTATCATAAAAGACAACATTATGATTTATGATTGCCATTAATCAGCTTTGAAATGGAGTCCAGGTTTTCCTGGAGTCCAGATCCCGGCTGGGAGTCCAGACCCCCCAACGCCAGAGAGAGCATTGGGAAGAGCCAAGGAACAATGGAAAACTGCAGATGGCGGTGGGATGAGCCGGGAGAGGCAGCAGTTGGGTGGCTGGAACTGAGGGCCACCGACCCTAGGAACCACCATGAAAATGGGAAAGCTGGGAATGCCCTGAAGGGCAGGCAGGGAAAGTCGGGAGCTGGTCCGAGGTGAAGATCACTCCTGGGGATGAGTTCTAGGAACAGCAGCATGGATGCTGCATCTGGAGCACACATCCCGCAGCAGACAGCGATCCCTGTTCCCAATCCTGCTCCCAACACTCCCAATTCAGCCCTAAATCCCACCTCAACAGGTCAGGAGCAATGCCAGGGCGATTCCGGCATTCCACGGGACTTGGCACCCACGCCGCTCCGCCCAAACCAATCCCTGCAACCCCATGGTGATCCAACAGAGATGTGGACAGAGCCTGGAGCCAGAAGCCATTTCTATTCCAGACAGGCTCGGATTCTCTGCTGGAAACCACACAGGAGAACCATTTTGACCAGCATTTGCAGCCGGAGCTGGTGACAGAATTCCCGTACAACAATGGGACAGGCACTGGGACACGGCACAGGCACAGTCTGGCAGCTCCATCCCGAGTCCCTCAGCCAGGTTCTCCCAGCTACCCAGCATGAAGGATCTTGAAAAAGCCAAGGAGAGAGCCTGGAGCGTTCCCAAGATGGACACCAAGCCCTGGAGCAGGAGGCTGCTCCGGAGGGAAGAACCTTGCAGGTTCAGGATAACAGTAATTTCCCAAATAAAGGGTTTTGGAGCTGATCCTTTCCTTCCCCAAATCCCCCAGCACCCTCATGGGAAGGGGATGGGGGGAAAGTCCCCACCCTAAAACAGGAGCTCAGCCAGGGGTGGGAGAGCAGCCAGACATGAAAAAAAGACAGAATTCCAGTTAGGGGGTTTGTGCAGGCTTTTTTAAAATGCATGAAAATGGTGGAAGGGCAGGAAAAAGTGGAGCAGAGCAATGGGAAAATTGAAACATTCGAACACCAGGAAGGAGGGAAACCCTCCGAGAGAGGATCTCTTCCAGCAGCATCTCTCCCACCTCCCGCCCCACTGCCCTGGATGCCGTGCTCAGTCGGTGCTGAGAATTGGGTGAAATTTGGGAAAAGACCCCTTGGAAGGGTCGGCACATCGGCCCTGGCTCAGGCTCCTCCGGCGCCACATCAGGTAAAAATAAAATACAATTTGTGGGAACAATGTGAGAAGAAGGGTCAGCGAGCAAACCAGGAAGGTTTGTGGGATGGGAAGCAGGGAATTCCAGCAGAAAGGCCTGGATATGGCAAAAACTGATATTCCTGAGGCGAAGGGGGAAAAGGGCTGACAAAAGACCCCTTAGATTTCAAGGAAAAAGCGAAAACAACCACCGCTGTATTGTATAAACGCACCAACCATTCCAAAATAACCTTGGAATAAAAACACCCATCCCAGAGCGGGGCCAGCACACGGTGGGGACAGAGGGATGGAAAGGGACACAGGGACATGACCCAGGCGGCTCCACCATCCCGACCCCGATGGGGCTGTGCTGGCATCTCCTGGTCCTTTGGAAGCTAGGTACCCCCAGCCCCTCCCGCGCTGTCCCGGGGGGCTCTGCCCCGCGTTTTTCCACTCAATTTCCTCCCCGCGTCGGCAGGAGATAAATCCCTCTGCCGAGGCAGGCGGCCGGAACGGCAAAGCCAGCGGTGCCAAGTTTAATAAGCAACCCTGATCGAGAATCCAGATAATAATTGGGATTATCGAGCTGGCTGGGAAAGAGCTTCCTCAGCTCCTGACGGCACCAGCGCCCTGCACCGGGGTGACAGTGACACCCGCGGGGTCCCCAGTGGGACGGGGACGTTGACGGGAGATTGGGATGATGCTGGGATGTTCCCAAGGAGCAGCGGGAGCCGATCCATCATTTAATATTAAAATAAAATCAAAATAAAAATAACAAACTCCTTTTCGGGTGCTCTGCGTGCAGTCGGAACCTGCAGCACAAGGGAGCCTGCACCCCCAAAATCCCATGGGAAGACCCCCCAGCTCCATCCCCACCTCTGCAGGAGCTTCCCTGCATCCTGATTTTTGGGGGGAGGACACGGAGCCGGTGCCGTCCCAGCGCCTGCGGAGAAGCTCAGCCGCCGAAATAATCCCGTCGCGGTTGGATTTTGTGCAGGGCACGAGGTTCAGGGGCTTTTTTCCTCAGTGGAAACAGGATTGGAAAAGGAAAGAATTGGGATTTTTCGAGTTCTCTACAGGGTCAGGCTGATTTTATTTTACTGCAAATATAAATAGGGCTTTTGATAAATAAAAAAAAATTAAAAAAAGACAGTTTAAATAAAACCCCCCCTGGAAGACACGGCACGGAATCCGGAATCCTGGCAGGAATAGCTGTAGCCAGGCTGAGTGCTCTGGAATATTTGTATTTGCTGTCTAAACACTTTATCTCTTTCCCAGCACATGGGTGAGTTTTGCTCCCGTGTAATGTTCAAGAAAAAATAAACCGAGACGGATAATTCCTCCTCTTCTGCAGGGGAAAAAAAAAAAATCCAACGAAACTTGGTTGCGTTGGGGGGAAACAGCAAAATATTTCCAGGGAAATTCGGCCAAACGCCAAGGAAAGATTGAGGAGGCGTTTGGGATGCAGAGAGAGGAGGAAGAAGCTGGGGATAAATGGGACATTCCCATTCCCAGTCATTAAAAAACCCCTATTGCCATTTATTCCCTTTTTTCCCCAAAGTTGGCGGCGCCGAGCACCGAAGCCGGGAGAGGTTTGGATTCGGCACAAAAGACCCGAAATCCAAAGTTGGATTCCTGGGGGATTTTGAGGCTGGTGGGGAAGGAGCTGAAGGAAAAAGTCCATTCCTGGAGTCAAACCAAAAAGGAATCGAGCGATGGTGTAAAACTGCGGATCCTGGGAACGCTTCGGCAGTGCAGTGGGAATGCCGGCGCCGGGAATTCCGGCGGTGGGAACACGGGAATCCACACGGAGCAGCGGCTCCGAGTCTAGCACCAGGATGGGATTTGGTGGGACTGACCCGGCCTGTGCAGCTCCAGTGTTGCCTGCCTGGAGGTCACGGCTGCAGGGAAAACAGGAAAATCCCAAAAAATGAGGCCAGAGTGGCTGGAAACGTCAAGGAAAGTGGAAAACGGGGAGGTCAGGAGGAGCTGATGCACTGAGGGAGCGTAGGGATGTATCTTATGGGATCCCATCACAGCACAGGTTTATCCCAAAGGATCCCACCATGGCACAGGTGTATCCCAAAGGATCCCACCTCGGCACAGGTGTATCCCAAAGGATCCCACCCCGGCACAGGTTTATCCCACCACAGCACAGCCCCACCAGGACACAGCTCAGCCCCGTGTCCATTCCTCTTCCAGCAGCAGCACCACTCGCCGCTCCTCGGCTCCACCAGGCCTTGGGAAGCAAACATGGGAAGAGGGGAAAAATTTAAAAGAGGAGGAATTTTTTTAAAAAAAGGATTCTAAATCCCTGTTTCCGCATCCCTCTCCGTTCATTAATGACCCAAAAGAAAATGTCGGATGGATCTGAGCGGCACTCGGAATGGGAGCGCGGATCTGGCTTCACCAGAGCCGAGCGCCATCGATCCCGGGCTTTGTGCTGCAGCTGGAGATGGATCCATGGGCAAGCTGGGCCGGATGGGGCGACCCCAAAACTGCCATCCCCTTGGAGGGGCTCACTCTGGACCCCTCACTGCCCCGGGCACTCCTCATCAAGGGCACGGGGAAGGGGAATTCATTCCCCCGTCTTCATTATTATTCCAGGGAGTAAATTTTCCTCCTTTGGAATGATTTCCCCCCACTGTTGTGGCTTTGAGCGCCTCGTCCCACTCTGAAGTTCAGGACCCCCCGCCCCGTGCGGGGGCGCAAAGCTTGGCTTCAATCGGAGCGGGGCGGAGGTGGGGCCTTCCCCAATCCCTCTGGAGAATGATCCTCTTTTCCCCCATCACGTCTGCGGCACATGGAGGAGCCACGGAGCCGCCGCAGCCCCCGAGGGACACGCGGGATATTCCAGCAGGGTCCAGGATGTGGAGCCCAAAGTTCTGCTCCACATTCCAAGGGGGATGAGGACATTCCTGGACACTGCCTGGCTCCCTCCAGCCGAAGTGGTGAATCCCAGTAGGACCAGGGCTCATCCCAGTCTCTTATCAAGGGATGGGATAAGGCCAGGATGGGATAAGGTCAAGAGGGAAGCGGAGAAGTGGAGCAGGATTTGTGCAGCATGCGGATGGAAAAACCTTAGAGCTTTAAGCACCCCTTCCAAAACGAAGGATGTGCCCTAAAGGTGTCACCTGTCCCAGCTGGGGCTGGCGGGAAGGTGTCACACCGATGGACACACCAGGAATGCTCCCGGGCTCCGAGCACCAGCACAGCCCTGCCTCACCCAAATCCACGGGGATTTGATTTTTTCCCCGTGTTTGGGGCTCAACACGGAAATTTTGGCAAAACCATTTCCCATTCGCCCTTTGGGATGAAGCTCCAGGCCGGCAGCTCTGTGGCCATGGATATCCCATTACCAACCCCAATTCACACCGAATTTGGCACTGCCGAAGCCATCGGGTCATCCCGGAGGGAGCGATGACCCCGGTGGTGACCCCGGTGGTGACCCCAGCCCTGCCCTCACCCCCCTCCCGGCACAGCCCCCTCACATCCCCCCACAGCCCCCGCTCCGCTCGGCTTTTGAGCCGGGAGCCTCATTAGGAGGTAATTAGCTCCGGAACAATGGGAAGCTCTTTAGCAGCCCAGGCACAGCGGCAGCAACAAGCCAAGGGGGAGCGAGGGAGGAGAAATAAATAAATAACAACACTGTGACCACCCGGGAACAAGCCAGGATGGAGCAGGGACACGGCCAGGCGCTGCCGGACAGGCTCCATCCCATTGCCCTGCTTCCAGCCTCATCCCTTCCCACTTTTCCTGCCGGGATCAATCCAGCCCTGGTGCATCCCACACCCAAACAGCCCCATGGGCACTGTCCCCATCCCAAAACAGCTCCCACCCCGCTCATGGTGGGAACAGCCATGAGGTCCCCAAATCTGGTCCCCAAATCTGTAAGGGTTGGGCTGGTGGCAAAGAGTCTGGACCTACAGGCAGCCCTAAACACAGCCCTGGCTTTGTGGGGCTGCAGAGACGCCTCTGGAATTCTTCTGGCAAAGGCCAAAAGTGGCCACCGGCTCACCCTGACACTTCTCCAGCTCTGGAGCATCATAGAATCATTAGGGTCGGGAAAGAGCTCCAAGATCATTGATTCCAAGCAGTGATCCGGCCTGGAATGTCAGAGCACAGTGCAGAGGCCAAACAGGGCCTGGTCCTGTTTTTGGGATGAATCTCCAGGCAGAGGGAAGCTGATGGACATTGGGATGAGCATCGGATCGTGGCAAAGGGGGAAAGGGAATTTAAACTCCTCTTAGGGGATGAAGGTAACTGCGCTCCAAGCTGCTCGCCTTCCATAAATCCCATTAAATCCAACCAAGCAGGGCAGGATCTCTGCCCCGAGTGGGGAAAACCAGCTCGGATCACAACGGAGCCTCAGAAATCATGATTAATATCTAACACAAAAGAACCGAAATTGTCACCATCAGGAACGAGGAGCTATTTAAGGAACAATTGCTGCAATTTTCCAGCCAACCTGGCAGCTGAACCTTGTCAGGCGCAGGCAGGTACAGCTCCAGCCAGCTCCAGCCGCGGCACTGGGACAGACACAGCCAGACAGACGGACAGAGCTGTGCCTGGAGCTGGGCAAATCCACACCTAGGTACATCCCGGAGTGCCCAGGTAGGAATTCCAGGGGAATGTCACACAGGGGTGGCACAGCATTGCCATACAGGGAGGGTTTGGTATTGGGTTGTTTGTGTGTGTAAAGTGTATTTGTGCGGGGGGGGTGAATAAACACCCACACCTATAAATAAATATATAATTTATATAAATATATTTGTATATAAATATATATTTATATACATATGGGTTTATATATATATGTCTTTCTTCATACAGCAGCACTTCTGAAGCTTTCCAAGGTACCTGAGGGCATCTCTCACCCCCTGGACCGTTCCCACTGCCCACCCTCTGCGTGTCCCACCCCACCAGGACACCCCGGGATCCAGGGGGATCCTGGGGACCGTGTGACACTCCAACAGCTCCGCACGCCCCCGGCCCATCCTCGCATTAGGATGCGGCGCATGGCCGGCATTTGGATACCAAATGTGCAACCAGCAGGGAATGTAATTGCGGTCCCTGGAAAGGGACAGGCGGAGACGGAGACGGGCACGGAGAGAGAATCCTGTCAGCGACGCCGGCCCGGTGGTGTCTGCTCTCCATTAACCACTCACCGCAGCCCTGGGCTGGTGAGGAATTGCTAACACGGCTTAACGGGCTGGAAAAGAGGGGTGGGAAGGGCTGGGACTGATCTCGGCACAAAGGGAGAACAGGAGGAGGAAAACTAAGAGAGCAGGAATGGCACAAGAGGAGGCCGAGCGGTGGCACACCCAAACACTCGGCATCCTGAACAGGGACTCGGCCTGGTGGTGACACAGGAACGACCCGAGTGCCAGGGTTGAAATTCACATTAAAATCGCTCCAAGGGGGAACAGGGCATGATTCTTTCAGAGGCTGATGTGGGCCCCAGTATGATGCCCACGGGAATGGGGAGGGAGGACGTGCGGGACCGGGGACATGTAGGGATGGCGGTGACCCCAAAAGTCCCAGCCAGAGGCGGGACACAGAGGTTTTGGGATTCAGCACTGCTCCAACATGGAGACACGGGTGAGATCCCCCAGGCCGAGCCCTCTCGCTTGGCCACCCCTCTGTAGCACCAAATTCCCCTGGAAAAAAGCAGATGTGGCATTGTCTTCTCTCCCTCAATGGAGAGTTGGCACATGCAGCCACCAGCAGCCTGGCCACAGCCCCACAGGTGGGCAAGTTGGCCCCGGCTTGGGTGGTCAGTGGGTCACGGCCACGGCTCTCCTGGCCATGGCTGCCACACTCTGGGCTCTCGGACAAAGCACCGGCAGGCACCAGGGCTGCAGCTCCAGGAGATGGAAATGCAGGGAAAAAGGGGCACAAAACCCAATGGGATTTGGAAAACGATCCAAATCCCCTCCAAGACGTGCTCCCTCCACCCCAACCCCACCACCCCTGCAGCACAGGCCCCTCGCCCCTCAAAGAACCCCCCAAAGTCCTGCTCTGCTTTCACCGCCAGCCCTGAGCATCACCTGGCTCCCTAAATCCCCCTGCCAGAAACCATTTCTCCGGTTCCCGATCTCAGGATTGGGGAGTGCAGAGGAGCAGAACAGAAATCCCAGCTGTGCTCACAAACCACACCAAAAAATAATACAGGAATCAGCAAAAGAACCGTTCAGAGGCAGCGCCGTGACCTCGGCGTTAAACCAGGCCATGGGCACCATCCCGCCTGGTTCCAGGGATCTGAGCCGTGAACGGAGGGAAGAAAACCCCCAGCACTTTGCACATTCCCGCCATGGATACAACAGGCACACGGCAGTGACCGCGGGACTGTGTCGGCTGCAGGAACACCGACCAGCATTATTCGGGAATGACGATTCCCTGCCCGTCAGCCTGCGGTCGGCAGAGCAGGGAACAGGAACAAACCCCAAACCCTCTGTCTTTCCTTGGCCTTCCAGAGGTTTCCAGCACAGCCCTGAGGCCACGGGTCAGGATCACAGCATTGGGGACCTTCTGAGGACAGGTCACTTTTCCCCATAGGCCTTTTCTCCCGTAGCACGGAGGTTTTCCCAGATCCCTGATTTTTTGCCGCGCGACGCGGTGCCGCGCGCCGAGACGCCCACCCCAAACCTGCCGCGGCACCTGGGGCAACGGGGGCCAAAACTGGACGCTCCAACCTGCTGGTGATGCTGGACACTCCAGGACACCCAGCTCGACCCTGTTGGCTCCCAAGGTAAACCCACCCTGGAATCCTGTGAGCGAGCGGCTCCGGCACCACAAGCCGGAAAACACGGAGAAACGGCGGGAAGAGCCCTGCGTGTCGTGCTGGACCCCTGACCACAGTGCCAGAGCCCTGCCCGTGCTGCCGGACCTGGGAAGAGCCCCGAGGTGCCATCCATGGGTGCAACACCCCAGATGTGACCAATGGATCCACCCGCCACTGGTCCAGCCACGGCCAGCGGATCCACGCCCGGAGAGCGACCATCGGCAGCGCCCACGGAGCAAAAATCCACACTTCCACACGGTACCGAAACTGCTCATTATTATATAATTCTACATTCACCATCTTTCGTTTTTTTCCCCGGATAACCCAGGAGTTCCATCCAGCCAAACGTTTTCCCAGCGCGTCCTCACAAAAACCATTTAAAAATAAAAATAAAACCTTGTAAATCCACAGTGAGTGGTTAAATCTCTCCCCAGAACAGGGAAATTGTAGCATCCCGAGGTACCACTTATTTTTAATTTAGCCCCAATTATGAAATATAGAATTATTCTAATCTGGGCAAATCATATTGACCATGAGATTTATTCCTGTCTTTTATAAAATATAGATTGCTGTATAAACCTGAGGAAAAATATTTAGCGGCAGAGAAGGTCTGTGGGTTCATTTTAACCTTGGGTCTCTTCCCCTTTTTTTTTGCAACCCCTTTTGATTTCCCCTTTAATGAATGAGGTGTTGGGGGGAAAAAAAAAGAATGAAAACGAGGGACGAGAAAAAGCATAAATACGTTTTTTTCTCCATTTTTAAGAATGAGACGGTCTTGTAGTAACTCCAGAGACAAAATAAACCCACCGCTGGGTTCAAAAAGGGAATAAGCAGGAAACTCAATGGCAATTTCAATCTTTGCAGCCCCTAATAAATTGCCTCGAATTCCGAGAGCCGAAGGTGCAGGTGGGGAGCGCTGGCGACACGGGGCGCTCCCACATTGGGGAAATTTGGGTCACATCCCGGAGCCAGGCGCTGCGGACGTGCCTGCTGAACCCACCAGCCATTGTCTGCTCTTCCCTCCCAGCCCCTCGCGCTTCCCTCCGCTCCATTTTACTTTCCTCCCCCCTCCTCGAAAATATTTTCCCTGCCAACAGCAGATTTGGAAATATATAAATGTATGTATATCTACGGAATAACGATGCACCGTGGATTTTTCGAGGAGGAATTCTCGGCGGTCTCTACGAGGGGGTGAAGGGGATGGAGCCGGCGCCATCGCCAGTGCCGGGTCCCGGGACGCCCATCACCGGCAGCCAAGGGGCTACTTTTGGCTGTTGGCACCACCGTTGGAACCCTTGGGTGCCAAATCCCATCCCCAGGAACCCTTGGGTGCCAAAACCCCAAACGTCAGAACCTCTGGGTGCCAAATCCCAGCCATAGGAAACCTTGGGTGCCAAATCCCAGCCACCGCCCCAACCACCCTGGTCTCCAGGATGCCGGAGTTGGACCGGGGGGAGCCCCTCACAGATGTCTGGCATTTGGGAGAACAAAAGAAAAGAACCCAAAGTGTGGGAGATTGTGGGGGGAGCACAAGGAGCCGAAACCAAAAACTTCGCAATGGGCAAAAAGAAAAAAAAAAAAAAATTATATATATATATGTAATTCCCTGGCTCTTACAATCCCCCACAAAAATGTGAGGGAGATAATAAAATCCATATGCACCGCGGGCGGCCCGCGGCGGAGGCACCGCCGCCAAGGCACTGCCACCAAGGCACAAAGGGACGGGCTCGCCCCAATTTCGGGGTGGTGAGAGGAGCACGGGTGGGTTCCCCCCAAAGGGATGCATGGAGGTTGGATGGGCACCGGGTGCTGCTGAGGGTCCTCAGCCCTGTGCGTGTCCCAGCACTGAAACACTGCCGGGAACTTTACCCAACTGCGCTGGTGTCATCGAGGGAGAGAAGGTGCCACCGAGGGTCCCCTCATGGATGGCAGCAGGGGATGAGCCACCCGGTGCTGGAGGAGCCACCTCGCATCGCTGGCAGCCTTGGGGACGAGGACTAGGCCATGCCGTGCCCCCCGAGGCCCCTTGTCATGCAGGGACTGAGGGGGACAAAGAACCCCCCGTTTGACCCAGAAAACAGGGCAGCCCAAAGCCAGGGGACATGGGGACAGCAGCACCCACCGAGCTCATCCCTCACTGCTCACAGACACTGCCAGGCTTGGGAGAACTTTGAGGAATTTTGGGGGAAATGGGGGTTTGATGGCTGGTTTTTGTTTTTATAGGAGTCCCCACAAACAGGCCTGTTCAGAGCCCACTGGGTGTCCCCGCAGGGCGGCTGGTGGATCCCGAGGGTCCCAACCACCTGAGCATTCCCAGAGCAGAATTCCTCCCGCTCCCAACTCACCAACAGTTTTTGGTTCCTCAAAACCATGAACAAAGAAATACGACAGAAACGAAACTCTTGCCCCCGAAAAAAAACACTTGGTGGGGAAAAAAACAAACAGAAAAATCGAAATTCCAACTGGAGTCAGGAAACGAAGCCAGCTGTGGGGATTGCGCTTCCAGGATGGGAATGATCCGGGAGCAGCAGGGCCGGGCATCCCCAGCTCCGCACCCCCAGCCCCCAGCACCCCCCGTGCGCCCCTCGGGCCCGTTCTGCCATTACTCCCCCAAATCGTTCTTCCCGATCCCCCCGCAGCCGCACCCGCCGTTTTGGGCGGATTTCAGGTTGTTTTTTTCGTAGAACCTCTATCCCGAGAGAGGGACCGGGGGGGGGGACGGAGTGGCGGGGGGAGGAACTTGAACTTCCCCGAAGTTGGGCGCGGAGGGGCCGAGGGGGCCGAGCCGCAGCCCCCGCCGCCCGCTCCCCCCGCCGCCCCCGGGAACGCGCCCCGCGCCCGGCGATGCTCCCGGCGCTGCCGCAGCCCCCGGGGACGGTCCGCCCGGGGCCCCGCGGGAACTTTCGGGGGAGGGACCCCCGGGGACCACCCCCCTCCCCGGGGCCGCCCAACCCGTTCACCGGAGCCCACCGGGCGCTGGAGGGGAACCCGACCCGCCACGGGCGGCGGCGGCCGCTGTCACCGGGTGTGTGTGCGGGGAGAAACCACCGACTGGAACTCGGGCGCCGAGGCCGCCCCCGCCGCCCCCCGCCTCACCTGGGATTGCTCCGGTTCCAGTAGACGGCGAACCGGTCCGAGATAACTTTCCCGGTCTCGTCGGTCCAGACGCAGACGCCGAGGAGCGCGGCGAGCAGCGCGGCCGCCCCGCAGCGCACCATCGTCCCGGCGGGCGGCGGGCGCGGCTCCGGCCGCTTCACGGGGCGGCGGGGCCCTGGGGCCGGCCGGGGACGGCGGGCGGGCGGCGGGCGGCGGCGGCGGGCGGGCGCCCAGCCCTCACCATCGCCCGCGGCCCCGGGCGCCGTCAGCGGGGGGACTCGGGGGCGGCCGCGGTGCGGCGGCGCCGGGGCAGCCGCATCCCGCGCGCGGGCGGCGGGGACCGGCCCGGTTCCCGCGGCGCCCCGGGATCGCCCCGGTACCGGGAACCTTTCCCCCCCACCACCTCCCGCGCCCGCCCCCCCGCGCCCAACTTCGGCCAAGTTCCTCCGAGCCCCGCGGCGCCGCCGCCGCCGCCCGGTACCGAGCCCCCGGTGCTGCCGCCGCACCTGCGGGCTCAGCCCCGGGCCCCGCCGCGGGCTGCTCCGCCCCGGGGACACCGGAGAGACAAAGGCCGGGCCGGGAGGCCGCCGCTCGCTCAGTGCCGCCGCGCCATGCTGCGCCCGCCGCCCGCGCCCCCCGCCCGGGACCGCCCCCGCGCCGGCCACGCCCCCGGTACCGGCCACGCCCCTCGTCACGCCCCCGCCGCGCGCCGGCCACGCCCCCCGCCGCCGCCTCTGACACATTGTTGCCACCGGCGGCCGCGCGCGAGCCCGGCGCGGTCCCAGGGCGGAGCCCCCGCGCGCCCCCGCGGCCACGCCCCTGCGGGGTGGGGGGGGGACAGACACCGGGGGGGTCTGCAAAAAGGGGAGGGGGTCACAGAGGTGGGGGGAACGAGCCGACACCCCGAGCGGGGCATCTGCAGGGGGGTTACAGCGACCGGGGGGTGTTTGAATGGGCGGGGGTCGCACCGGGTGGGCTGAGGGCCTTTGGAAGGGGAGGGGAGGTCACACTGGTACGGGGGGGTCTTGGGAAGGGGAGGGGTTCACTGGTAGGGATTGGGATTTTGGAGGGAGGGGGTCGTGTGGGCGGGGTGGGGGGTTTTGGAAGGAGGAGGGAGGTTTGGGGGTCCATTATCTTGATGGGGGTATTGGGGTGCCCAGGCGGTGATGGGTGGGATATGACAGGAAGGGGCAACCACGGGCAACTGGAGGGGACAGGGATGGGGCTGGGGACAGGGATATGTCCTGTGACCCACAGGTGCCAAGGACAGACAGATGGACAGTGACAGGGAGAATCCACCCCTCTATGGGGACGTTTTTCACCTCTGATCCGAGGATAAATTAAACAATGATTTGTGTTAAGGGATCACTCTGCTTTGTCGAAATCTTGGAGAGCAGTGATTGGAATAACACAGAGCCCTGGAGCTGCTTTGGGGCCATGTCTGACTCTGGGGAGGACAGAGCTTGGGGAGAACAAGGAAAATCCAGAGGGATTTTTGGTCACAGGTGTGCCACCCAGCCACATCCCTGAACAAGGACACCCCACAGTGCCAGAGCCATGTCCCCAAGCCAGGACATCCCACAGCCCTGGAGTCACATCCCGAGCAAGGACACCCCTCTCGGGCTGTCTGGGGATGCTGCTCCTGGCTGGACAGGACCTGCTCTGCTCCCAGACCAGCCCAGCTACCCCCAGATTTCAAAACCTCTTTTAGAAGGATGAGCAGACACAGATGGATTTCAGACCCTCTTTCCCCAGGGACCCTGCAATGTCCCCCTGGATGTCCTGGAGTGTCCCCCCAGGTGTTTAGGTCCCCTCTGAGCCCCTCAGAGCCAGAGCTGGTCCCCACCAGTATTCCTCAGGTTCCTCCAGATGCAAAGACACTTCCAGTTGGATTCACAAAGCACCAAGGTGCCCATTAAGTCCGTCAGGAGGAGCAGTTCCAGCACATCCCGCTGCCCGTCCTTCTGCTCAGCATCCAAATATCCCTGTAAATCCATCTCCATCTCACGAGCTCTTTGGAGTTTGTCCGTGCTAAAAGGGAGGGAGCAGCCCGGTGTAAAACACCTCCAGCGCCACACGGAGAGGTGGGATATAAATAAAATATGGATCCTCCTCATTATTTATTTAACAAATCTATTTAGGAAAAACTCCACGGACTGTGGGGCTGTGCATCCCTCCCCCGCCCCAAAGGAAAACAAATAAAACCCAAATTATTTTGGAACGCCGCCGCCGGAGCATCCTCCCGCGCCGCAACTCCATCAAGGTTATCCATCTCCTCATCCCACTCCCATCAGGATCCGTCTCCATCAAGCCCCCGACAGCCAATCTCCCTCCTGTCAGCGGACGCTGCCATAAACCCGGACACTTGTCTGTCAACTTCATTTGTTTCCATTTCTCCAGCCACGCTGCTAAAAGCCTTTCCGGGCTCTCCGGGAGGCCTGGCCGTGGTCCCTCCCGGCTTGGGGACAGTGGTGGGAGCCCCGGCAGAGCCAGATTCCAGGGGCAGCTTCAGGGCCACAGCAAAATCTGGAGCTGCCACCACACAGAGCGACCCCATCAGTGTTTTGTGGTTTGGGGAATGGGAATGATCCAAAGGCGCTGGCAAAGGGATGGGCCGTGGGTTGAGGTGCCAGGGCACCAATTGGCACTCGCTGGCTGGAGATTCCCAGTGCATCCCAGTTCAGCCCAGTGCATCCCAGCTCAGCCCAGTCCAACCCAGTGCATCCCAGTTCAACCCAGTGCATCCCCGCTCAACTCAGTGCATCCTAGTTCGGCCCATTGCATCCCAGCTCAGCCCAGTGCATCCCAGCTCAGCCCAGTCCAACCCAGTGCATCCCAGCTCAGCCCAGTGCATCCCAGCTCAGGCCAGTTCAACCCAGTGCACCCCAGAACATCCCAGCTCAGCCCAGTCCAGCCCAGCCCAACCCATTGCATCCCAGCTCAACCCAGTGCATCCCAGCTCAGGCCAGTGCACCCCAGCACATCCCAGCTCAGCCCAGTGCATCCCAGTTCAGCCCAGTTCAACCCAGTGGATCCCAGCTTGGCCCAGTGTATCCCAGTTCAGCCCAGTGCAGCTCAGCCCATTCAACCCTGTGCATCCCAGTTCAACCCAGTGCCCCCCAGCTAATTTCCACCGGAGCTGCAGGGGATCACAGATTAAATTCCCTGGGAAATGGGTGATCCATCGGGATGAGGCAGGAGCAGCCCAACACCTGCTCCAGTGCATTCCCTCCCAGCCAGGATCAGTCCCAACATGTTCCATGCCCCAGGCAAGGTGGGGGGGGCCAACCCTGCTTTGCATGGAATTTCTCCCTCCCCACTCCTGGTAACGGGAAGAAAAACCTTTTCCAGGATTTTTCTGGCTTCTCCAACAGCACCGGGTTGTTTTTCTTACCAAACAAAACCAACTATTTGCCTTAATTACTGCAAATCCTGCGATTTCCAGCCCCCAGCTCCATGCAGGGGGCAAGGCTGGATGCAGGGAGGGATAATTCACACCCGCCTTCCTCTGCATTAATTGGATCTGCCAGGAAATTATGGAAAATATTTGCTACCGACAGAAAAAAAACCCTTCCCACTAAAAAGGTGAGGAGTGGCAGGGAAAGGGCTGGGAAGCACCGGTGCAGAGCAGAGCCAGGAATGGAGCTGCAACAAAAAAAAGGGACCTGGGTGGGTCACTTGGAGCTTCCCAAAGTGGAAAGGATCAGTGTGATGGAAAATCCCAGCAGGATCCAGATGCCCACATGGAGGCAAGAGAGTGGTGTTGATGTCCCCAACTGAGGGGTCCTTGGCATTTTGGGGCATCCACAGGCACTGATCCCATCCATGGGCTCCAATCCCATCCAAAGGCACAGACCCCACAAAGGTTGGTGAAGGATCCATCCCTCAGGACCCCCAGGCTCACAGGGCTGGGCAGGCAGCACTGGGGACATCCATAAGTGTGACCAGACAGTGGCACAGCTCCAGCTCCCAGGTTTTGCCTCCCGGGAGAGGCCCCTGGAGCCTCCCAGGTTCCCTGAGCTCCCAGTTTATTTAGGAAACCAAGTAAGCTGCCACAGAGGTGCAAAACTGCAAAACCCCACAATCATACCCCGAAAGTGGGGGGACCACACAGGAGTTCAGGGCGCACCCATTTTTGGGGTATAATTGTTCCCTGACCTCCCAGTTTATTTAGGAAACCAGGTAAGCTGCCACAGAGGTGCAAAACTGCAAAACCCTACAATCACACCCCAAAAGTGGATGCGCCCGGAGCTCCTGTGTGGCCCCACTGGGGTGACCCCGGCTCTGTCTCCCCTCCAGCAGGATATAGGGAGAGCCACAACCTGCGGCTCAGGGTGGGAACCCGGATTCGGGAACACCCAAACCCCTCCCGCAGCCTGAGCACGGACACGCCTCGCCCGGGGCCGTTCACGCCTTCCTCCAGCAGCACCGGGCACGTTCTGCTGCCTCATCCGATGCTCGTTAAACCACCCAACCCCCAAAATCCAGCTGCGGAGAAATCCTTCCCACGCCGGAGCCACGCTGCCACGAGAGAGCGCGGCTCCCCTCGGCTCGGTGGCATTTGGTGGCCGCTGCCCCTGGGCCATCGGGGGTAGTGGCACCGGTGGCTCGCAGCAGCGACCTCAAAGCAACTTTCGAACATGAATTAACCCACAGCCCCCTCGCGAAGGGGGCGGGAACGGTGCAGGATGGCACCTGGATACCAACGCAGCCGACACCTGGAAAACCAGCCGGGAAAGCGCCAAGGGCCAAAATCCTGCGGTTTCGCCCCAAAGCTGAGGCGGCGGCGGCGGAGCGGCAGCACCGCATTGCTTAGGCAATACCCCCCTCTAGTGCCAGTGCCCCTCGCGGCCCCCCGGGGCCCGGGGTTGTCACCGCGCACTCGGGTCGCCGCTAACGCGACACAGCCGCGGGCGCTGGTTTGATTGGGGGAATTGATCACCCGGGAAAACTAAGACACCCCCAGAGCACAGCCCACCCAGATGCTTAACTCTGCAGCCCCCAGCCCCCCGAGTCTTGCATCCCCCCCGTCCTGTAGCCCCCAACCCCATAACTCCCAGCTGCCCCAGTCCGGCAGCCCCACAATTCTTCAACCCCCAACCCCATAACCCTATAGCCCCCAGCCCCTCCAGTCCGGCAGCTCCCCAATTCTTCAACCTCCCAGTCCTGTACCCCACGGCCCAGCAGCCCCGAGCCCCCCAAATCCTAGAGCCCCCCAGCTCCGCAGCCATCTGGGGACAAGCAGCAGCAGCTCAGCCGAGCAGCCGGGAGTTTTGGGGAGGGTCTGCAGCCCTTCACCCCTCTGCGTAGCGGGGGAACCCCCATCCCTGCACAGAGCATTCCCACAACCCCATTAACGGCGCTACAGGGACACAGCGCGGTGCCACGGCCACCGTGTCCCTCTCCCACGGCCACCGGCCCCGCACGCCGGCCCGAAGCCCCCAGCCCCGCGGCCCCCGCTGCCATCCGGCTGCACTCCGGGAGCTTTTGAATATGGAAAGCGCAGGGGAAAAGCGTTTTCTGTTCGGCCAAAACCCACCCAAGTGGAATGGGGAGGGGCGGGGGGAGGGAGGGCAGCCCGAGGAGTTAATCCACTTTGAATTGCAGCGGCTCCAGCCCGCGCTCCGGGCTGACAGCTTGACAGAGACGGATTGGCAGCTCCCGAGGTGAGACATCCCGGCCGAGCCACGGAGCCGCAGGAAAACCCGGCTTGGAGGGGCCAGGTTCCACCGTGTGGTTTTCCATGAGGGGAAAAAAAATTAATTAAATAAATAAAGGTGAGAAGGGAGGGAGAGCAGGGAGCTGGAACAGGTCCTGGCAGCAGGAATGGCTCCCTGGAGCCTCCCTGTCACAGGGTCCCCCTGGGTGGCTCCTCAAGCACCCCCAAATCTGACCCTGGGGTCTGCAGGCACAATCCCCCTGCGACCACCACAGCATCATCCCCCAGCTTCCATCCAGCGGCTGAGGCATCTCCCAGCTCCCACAAGACTTGGGGCAGGGTTTTCCCACCGGGATCCCTGAAGAGCCGCTGGAATACTGATCAATAACAAACTGGGGTGAAGGGGAATGGGCACTGCAGAGTGATGCCCCGCAGGGTCACACACCTGCTCAGGTGCGAGCACAGCCCAGGCAGGGCGTTAAATCCCTTCGTTTGGCAGAAAAAGGCATTTTCCAGGCAGGGAAGAGCCGGGAAGGCGAGGCCAGGCTCTGCCTCCCAGGGCCGCTGCCTGTCAGCAGCCGGGAATCACTGAACTACGACGGATGTCTCGGAGGGATGATAGGGCAGCGACCCTCATATTTTCTGCAGCGAGCGCTCCTGTAAGCTCCCTTTGTGCTGGAATGATGGGAATTCATTACAGACCACCCCCCGCCGCTCGCTGGCTCCCAGGGGAGGGATCTGCCGGCTCTCTCCAAGGCTAAATGGGATTAGGTTATCTCCCGGCACAGATACCCAGACAAGAGCACACCGGGAATGGTCCTGGAGCATCCAGCCCGGCACTGGTGGGACTCGGCAGACGCCATGGAGGTGTCACACTGGCTCCTCCAGGTGAGGATCCATGAAGGATCTGCTCCCAAATGGACACGGTGGGGAGATATACTGGTGAAGCTGATCCTGGAGATATTTGGTCTTGCTGTGTTTTTTGGGAAAAAAAGTCACTTTGTTGTCTGGCTGCTAGCAAAAGATCCTCACCCTAATCCTGACCCTCACCCTGTGATCGACCTGTGATCAGCTGCTCAGCAAAGTGTGGCACAGGCTCTGCCAGCCCCGTTCCTCCCAGTTTGGGTGCCAGCAGCCCTGATGCCACTCTCAGTTCTGGATCACAGCACAGGGAATGGGGCTGGGCTGGGCTTCACCCAGGGAAATGTGGGAGCAGCCAGAGGGAGATCCCCTGTGCCCAGCCTGGCACCACTGGCATCACTGGTGCTGCTCCCAGGAGAACCCACTGTGAGCTGCTGCTGGAGCAGGAATCTCCAGGCTGGGCCAAAACAGCTTAAAGCACCAAAAACTCCATCCCAGGGGTTGACAAAAGCAGAGGTTGAGTTGGGGTGGGAACACCTCACACTCTCCCCTCCCTCTGCCCCTGCCTGCCACGGGGCTTGGCTGTTCAGCTCCAGAGGCACCACTGCCCCAAAAGACCACCACAACCTCCTCCTGAAGAACACCATGACTTCCTGAAGACCACCACAACCTCCCAAAGACCACCATGACCTTCTGAAGACCCCACCACTGTGGCCACATCGGTGCAGATCCCAGCACAGCCCAGCTGGGCCCCCCAAACCCTGCCAGTGTCTCCTCCTCAGCACAAGCACCAACTGCAGGGTTGGTGTGAGCACGGCTGCACTTGCTCCATTCCCTCTCCCTGTGGCTGCTGGATTCCCTCAATCATGTCAAACAAATCCAGAGAAAAACACGTTTGACTGCATCAAAGTTCAAACCTCCACCTGGCCGCGTCCCCGAGCAGGGACCCTTTAAAGCTGCGAAGATGTAAACTCCCCCAGGTCTTCATTATGTCTTACAGGCCCGATATTATATCAGATTATGGAATCATTAAACAAAAAATTGTACTCGGCGCTGTCCGGAGGGGCCTCCAGTTACCTTGTCTAAATATAACAGCATCATTTTTAACTGAGGAGCTGGTACAGTCCCTCGGGCCTTCATTATATTTCATGGGTCTGGGCTGGAATATCATCTCACCCTTATTGGAGAGCTCATCCTGCACTTGTGCCAAGGCCAAGGCCACCAAGGCCAGACCCCCCACTCCATGGGACACCCCCCTCAGCATGCACTGGCAGAGAACAGGCACCGAGAGGAATGGGATGGGCTGCCAGGATGGAACAAAGGATGGAGAGGAGAAGATGAAGCATCAGGGAGGGGGGATCAGAGCCAGGTACGCGCCCAATTATTTTAATTGCGTGTAGGTGCCCTTCCGGCTCGCTGATGCGACACATCAGTGTTTACTGCGCCGAGCAGAACCAATTATGTTTGAACATCGAGGGGCTGAGAGACAGCAAATAAACACGGCGGCGTGCGGGGGCTCCGCCAGCCTCCGTTTGCACCCGTCTGTCAGTGCCCAGCCAGGCATGGACCGGGAAAGGGGGGCTCCCGGGATGGGTCTGGGCAGGGAGCCCCACGGCGCAGCTCGGCCGCCGGCAGGAGCGCAGCGCCCAGAGGGGAGAGGGAATAGATCTGTTTGGGGAAAAAAGGGGCAATAAATAAAGCTGTAAAGTGATAGTTTCTGGCGGGGCTTTGACACGAGTTGTCAGAGCCGGTGGTGCGTGTGCTCCTGTCTTTACAGTAAATAACTGTCAGCAATTAGGGAGTGGAGGTGGCTGGGGGAGGCGGGCGGCTCTGCATATCACTCACTGGGACTGGGGAGCAGGGACCACCGGCAGCGGCCCTGGGGCTGTGTCCCCTCAGGGAAGAGCTGCCTTTGCCCCTGGCTTACCCACAGCCAAGGCTCAAACCCCCAGGGCTGCTTGAATTCCCAAACATCTGGGTTGGTGGCTGCGTAGGCAGGGGCACAGATCCTAAGGGCCTTTTCCAACCGAAATGATTCTATGATTCACAGAATCCCAGGACGGTTTGGGTTGGAAGGACCTTATAGATCACCCAGTCCCGCCATGGGCAGGGACACCTTCCACTGTCCCAGGTCTGGTCCAACCTGGTCCAACTTCCTGGGATGGGGCAGCCACAGCTTCTCTGGGCGACCTGTGCCAGGGCCTCACCACCCTCACAGGAAAGGATTTCTTCTTTATACCTCATCTAAATCCAGCCTTTTTCTGTTTTTTATCACCCTTGTCCTGTTGCAACAGGTCCTACAACACATCCCCAGGAATTGGGCTCCATGATCCTTGTGGATCCCTTCCCCCCATGATATTCAATGATTGCATGATCAGTGATGAACTGCGCCCTGAGCCTCACCCTCCCCACCGCTGACATCTCCATCACCTTCCTCCACTTCCTCCCACCCCGCCCGGCAATAATTGGCTCCAGCTCCCAGCTCTCCCCTTCCCTCCTCCCGGTTTTCACTCCCCTCTGCTAAGAGCAGCTGTAGCCGCGGCTCAGCCTCTGGAGCCGCGAGTTCTTTGACACCAATAACCTCTGTCTTTGTGCTGCGGGGCTCGGCGGCCGCTGCCGCTCCCTCCCAGGCTGGCACAGCCCGCTCCCCCCGGCCTCGAGCAGCCCAACTTCAGAGGCTGTTGGAGCTCAGCCCCCGGAGCTGAGCCCCGGGGGAGCGGGCGCGGGGGACCCCCAGCTCCCGTTCCTATGGCGACCGAGGATGCCGATGTCGCAGCCCGAGGCGGTACCTTTGGTACTCACGGATCAAACTGCAGGGCAAGCGGTGCCGGGGAGGGGACACGGAGTGCAGGGAATGCAATGACTTGAATTAAGAGCAGGAGAGCCGGCGGCTCCCCTCGGAGCGGGGCTGGAGGAGGCCAAACTTCTCCTGGGGGGGGTTAAAACTCGAAGTCTTTCTTTTTTCCCCCCGTCATTGGCTTCTCCCGAGCTTTGGGAAGCACACACCCAGCGAGGACAGCGGGCTGGGATCACCAGCATGGGCTGCAGGGCACCAATCCGATGGATGCTGGCCCTGTTGTGCTCACCAGGGACTGAGCCAGAGGTCAGGAGAATCCTGACAGGCTCCAAACATCTGCCCCTCAGTGTCCCCTCCAGTGGCCCAGGGACCACCTTCATCCCCCCATGTGCCCACTGGCACAGGACAGAGCCCAGGAAGGGCAGGGAGAGGGTGAGTGAAGCCCAGCCCTTCCCTGGAGGAGCAGAATCTGGGGGGACCCTCAGCATCCTGTCGCCTTCCCTGCAGCAAGGACTGGGAATGTGAAAGGGAAAAGGTGACTTCTCCCTGGTTTTGTCTCTCCTCACAGCCTCTTTTCGCCTCTTTTCCATCACCCTCCTTCCTCGCTGCTCTTTCCGCTCCGGAGCGTTCTGTGCTTTGCTGGGGCATTAAGAGGCGGCAGCTCAAACTGTTTAGTGAAGCATTAAAGGGGCAGGAAAACACTCACATCACGGGAGCTGAGAGCCCTGGAGCATCCTCGGGAAAAAAGCACCTCCCAATTCTGGCAAATAAGACATATTTCTGTGCTCGAAGCACCAGACAAAACCCATCTCCTGGCTCTTGCCAGCCTAGCGATCCGACATTCCGCTGCTCCTAAAGTCAATCTCTCCCTGTTCCCATCCAGGTCACTCGGGAGCAGTTGGGCCACCACTCCCACGAGCCACCATCTGCCACCATTCAGTCACTCACCAGCCCCCCCCAGGATAGCTCAGACATGCCCAAACCCTGGGATTCACATGGTTTATACATGTTAAAGCCATCACAGCTCGAGCACATGAAAAGGAACCAATTCCTCACTCCCTCCTTCCCAAATCCAGCAGAAACCTGCAAACACCCCAGGCCTAAAAGGGGATTTCCCCCCTTTTAGGGGGGTTCCAAACCCAATGGGCACAGGCAGAGCTCAGGTGACCCTGTGCCCCATCCCAGGCTCTGAATGCAGCTCCAGACCTGGGAAAACCAGGAAAAATCTGGAAATCAGAAACCTGACTGGTCTGTGGAGGGAAAAGGGCTGCTCCACATGAGCCCCTCAGCAGCTGGCTGAGAGTTTTCTCTCTTCCTTAACCTCCCTGCCACAGGGATCCTGGACTCTTTGGGGGAGGCTGCTGTCCTTGTCCCAACACCTGGAGGTGAGAGTGATGCCTGTGCCCCCTCACCCAGCCCTGCTCCCTCTGCAAAGGACATAGGGTGGGTTGGTTTCACATCATGCAGGATCACAGCAGGAACGAGAGGATTTGAGGCTCCCTCTGAGAGATCTTTACCCCTTCCCAAGCTCAGGAATCAATCCCAGAATTCCCACTCCCACCACAAAGCACTGTCCATTCCTACTGCGAGGGCCCAGGGTGTCCCAAGCGTCCCCAAACACAGCATCCCACAACTCCAAGGATTGCAGACAACAAACAGGATAAGCTGGAGAGCTGCCCCAGGGAAGCACCATTCCCTGTGAACACACAGAGAGGGAGGAACTGAGCACATGCCCTGGCTGAGGCACAGGACCTGGGTGTGCTTGTTGGTGCTCCCAGCTCAGAGAGGCTTTAGCACAGGCTCTGCTCCAGCCATGGCTCCGAGAGAGCTGGACCAGCTCCCCCATTTCAGCAGGCTGAGGCAGGACTGGTGCCGCTCCCAGATCCATCTCCCCTTTCCCTTCTTGTCGTGGATTTGCATCTCTCCTTTGGGCAGCTCATTTCCAGCACAGAAAGGGCTCTGTTGGGGTCTCCTCCCTCCGAGGGCTCCCTTCAGGTCCCCCCTCCAAGGGCTCTATTCGGGTCCCCCCTCCTTCCCCAGCAATTGTTATGTTAAAATCCCCAGGACATGTTTCTGCAAAGAATTAAAGGAGGGTGAGGAGGGGATTGTTTTCGTCAGTGTCTCACCGAGTCTCTGACCTTGAGCGTGAATAAAAACAAGAAAAAAGGAACTTTATGCAAATCTCCCGCACTCGGCACAAGGGGGAAAATAATAACGGCAAATGGAGATTAGGAATGCAAATTGACTTAATGAAGAGGCAGGGGCTGGGCAGGAGCTTGTTTTGCTCTTGTACAGACGACTCACCCCGTCTGGTCCTGCTGCACCCCAGGTCTGATCGTTACAAATTGTATTGGGGTGGGGAAAGAGAAGCACGGGAAAGGTTTAATTCCCTAATTACGGAATTGTTCGTTTCCCCTGCCCACGGCTGCTCCTTCCAAGAGGCCTCTCACGCCTCCCTCGAGTCAACTGCCAGCCATTCACTGCCCAAAACTGGCCCATTATCCTGCAGATCCCACAGTGCCAGAGCTCGATGCCAGGCTTAGGATCCTGGTCCCACCTTATGGGGTTCAGCTTCTCCCAGGGGTCTGAGGGAAAGTTGTGCCCATGCTGCCAGAGCTACATCTCCAAAGTGTCACCAGCTCTGGCACTGTGGGACCCCCCTGCTCTCCACCAGCCCCTTCACAAGGCTTGGCCTCACCACTTGGATTATTTTCCTCTCTTTTCCCATCCCCTCACCAGCCTTCTCAGGCGAGGCTGCTTGCACTGGGGCGTGGGAATGGATCCCACATCCACAGGGAGAGGCTGTGGAACAAAGCCCTGGGCCTGGCAGGGATGTCCATTACAAGCCCACAGTGGAGGTGTGACCAGCCCCAGCCCTGACACAGGACATGGGACATGCCAGCTGTGTCCCCAGCTGGATCATGAGGAGCAGCAGCAAGCCACTGGCACATTTGGAAGGAGGATTTGCTCACCAGCAGGGAAGTTGGGATGGAAATTGATGGAAATGGCTCTCAGTGCCACATTCCCAAGGCTGTGGAATGTAATTGCCTCTTCCCGCTGGAAATGCACCTCAGAATCACAGAATCATGGAATATCCTGAGTTGGAAGAGACGCACAAGGGGTCCAGGTCCAGCTCCCGGCCCTGAACAGAACAATCCCAAAATCCCACCTTTGCCAAGGCACAGCATTCCTGGGCTGAGCTCTGCTTTATAAAACCCTGAGCTCAGAGCCACATCCACCATGAGTGGTCAGTGCTGTGCTGGAAGGTGCTGAACACCCAGATCCACACGGGAAGGAGATCCCAAAGCTGCTGCCAGGTCTTGTCACTGCTGGATCACACACTCCCTGGGAGTTTGGAATGGTTTTCCTTTCTTCCACAAAACAGCTATCAAGGTCAGTTCTGTTTAAATGAGCCTTGCACCGGCCTGGAGATGAAATCAGACCCCACCTCCATTCCAAATTATGCTGTGCTGAAAGGAATCACCTACACTGGTTGAAATCCAGATGGGATTCATTCCTGAGGTGCCAGAGCCCCTGGCATCACACCCTCCATGGCCCCACTCCTCTTGGTGACCAGGACAGACCCCACAGACCCGGGGCTGCCCTCAGGACACGCTTAAACCTCAGCCTAAAGGTGCTGAAAAATTCCTGGAGTGTTTAAACCCGCATGAGGCCCCGGGGGCGGCGACCTCGCCGAGGCCTAGAAACCATCCCTGAGCTCCGGGTCGAGCTTCTCCGCCAACGCCAGGGCTGGTGATGCTTCCACCCCACAAACGCCCCCTTCCCTCCCTCCCAAACAACATCCACGGGAGAGTTTGGCTGGGAATGCGGCGCTTTAATCTCCTGGAAGCCTTTGACAACCTGTCTCGTCCTGGCTTTTAGCTGCGTGAGAGCTGCTCGTTAATGGAGCATTAACCTTGGAGAGCTGCTGCAATTACTCCAACACTAATTCTGACAGTTTTTGGTGTATCTGTTTGTTCTTTTGACAGGCAAAAGGAATTTCTTTTTAAAAGCTGTTTGATACATTTGAGACCTTCTGTCCACATTTCCCTTTTTTTTTCTTTCTGCTGGAGATGGGAAGGTGGGGGGAATGTGAGGAGGGGGAGACGCTGCCTTCCCACAACACCTCGTTCAGGCACCAGCCGGGATATTTCCCCCCCTCCCAACCCCTTCCCACCCCTGCTTTAAGTCACAGAAGCGTTTGGTCTCTCCTGACCTCATTAGGGTAATTAGGAAACCTTTTGAAGCTGGGAGAATGGCTCTGAGCGGTGGGAAAGGAGGAGAGCAAAGAGGCTCTGAAGGAGCACAAGGATGGAGAAAGGGGGAGAAAAACATCTTCAGCGGCGAGGAGGTGACCTGCAGTTCTGCTCCCCTGGAAAGCTCCTTAAATTGCCTCTTTTAAGAGGATGGAAATCCAAGTCCTGGTTATCCCATAAGACCTGGGCAGACAGGGAGCAGGGAAGGAAAAGGGTGGCAGGGCAGGCGCGGGCTGAGCTGAGGATTCCACTTCCATCTCTGATCCATCACTGCTTCCCTGGGTGCCCTTTGGCAAATCAGCTCTTGCTGTGCCTTAATCCTTCCTTCATTTGAAAAAACCATTCCCCACATGTTATTTTCTATGTGGGAAGCACAGGCTTTGGAGGGAAAGGGCTCCCTCTGACTGTGCAGCTCCCAGGAAAACCAGGAAAACCCGGGGACTTCTACTCCTGGCAATCATCCACCCTGGAAGTGGTGCCAACCAACACCTTGATCTGATAAAGCCACAGCCCACCTCTGATGGAGGGAGGAAGTGATTTCGGTTTGAACTCAGCTGCTTCCAAACCCACCTGAGCCACCAGGTAACACCTGGGTGGCAGGAGTGGGAACCTTCCTAAGGACAGCCAGCCCTCTCTTCCTCTAATAAATGTGGGAAGCATTTTCCCTGCACTCATCCGAGCCAGTGGAGAAGCCCAAACGATGACTGTGGCGAAGCTAAAGTTATCACAGGGATAAAACCTCCAGTTCTAAAGGAAAAACGTGCTATCGCAGCCCTTTGCTACCAATCACAAAGGGCACAAACCCGATGCCTCTCTGTGTTCTGCAGAAAGAAGAGTTTGATGTGAGAGAAAAGCGGATTAAAATAACACTGGCGAGAAAAAGGATCAAAATACACCAATATACCCCGGCACGAGCGAGTCTGAGGCATCGCATCCAAGGTCCCGCTGTGCCTCCGGCGCACACGGAGATGGAAGCACTGCCACCATCCTGCTCGGCTGCTTTGAGGGTCCCCTTTGTGAGATGAGGCTCCCCAGCCATGCCTCAATCCCTCCAGGAGAACATCCCATCAGGAGCTGCTCCTCCGGGATGTCCTTGGCAGGCAGAGCCGGACCAGCCCTGTGCTGCCAGCCTGGGTTTTGGAAACATCATGGAAAACTGGAATGGTTTGGGTGGAAAAATTATCCAGTTCCACCCTCTGCCATGGGCAGGGACACCTTTCACCATCCCAGGTTGCTCCAAGCCTGGCCTCGGACAGTTCCAGGGATCCAGGGGCAGCCACAGTTTCTCTGGGCAACCTGTGCCAGGGCCTCTCCACCTCACAGGGAAGAATTTCCTCCTTTTATCCAGTCTAAATCCAGATTTTTTTGGTTTAAAACCATCACTCCTCATCCTATTGGAACACTCCTCCTCCCTGCCTCACATCACCTGGAACTGGACTTGATGATCCTTGGGATGTCCTGAAGAAGCACCTGGGAGTTGCAGGCAGAGCATCCCCCAAAGCCTCAATCCCCATAGCTGCTGCTCAAGGTGTTAATGCCCATCAGCTTTTCCCTGTCAGGAACAGCCTTTCCAGCAGTTCCACAGGAGCGGGGGTGGCTGGGCTCAGCTCAGGCTGAACAATGAAATAATTGGGATTATTTTAAGTACACGAGGTTTTATTCTTTTAAAGAGCGAGAGTAATTAACCACCAGAACATAATGGCAGCATAGTGGGGTGGAGTGAATGCTCCATGGAGGGGCTGGAACCTCTCCAGGGAAACTTCTGCCTTCACCTCACACAGAGCAGGACAAACCTCCTGTGCTCTGCCTGAGCATGACCCCAGAACAGGCTCTTCTGGCTGCCAACCTGAAAATCTCCTCATGCCCATTTCCAGCCTCTGATTACCCGGCAGATGGAAGAATTTTGAGGATGCCCAGGTGCTGCCAACAGCAATTCCTGGGGATTCCAGCGTGGCAGGAGGGAATCCCACTGTCCAGTGGAGAGAGGTTGAGGAGGTGGGAGCCAGCCTGAGCAGCTGCCCATGCACCAGTCAAAAAAAAGCCATTTCAGTTCCATTTCCCAGCCCTGGACATGACATCACAAACCTCTTTGCACCCAGGAACTGCAATGACTGACAATAGGGTGACCACAGAATCCCAGGATGGTCTGGATGGGATCTTCCACTCATCTCATTCTACCCCCTGGCGATGTGCTCTAACCCATCACCCCCTATTCTCCACATCCCACGTTAATTAAAGCTGCTGGTAATTGTCTGCAGACACCTCTCCATGTGCAGGGGCTCTCCAAGTCCTGCTGAAGCAGGATCTGTTCAGATCCATGGTGATCCCACAGCCCGTGGAAGTGCTTCCATCAAATCAGACCCAACATCCCCATTTTCTGGCGATTCCAACCCAAAGGTGCATGGAAGTTTGTGTTGGTTTGAAAACAAACCAGTGGGAGATCACAAGTCAAGATTGAAATTAAAAATAAGTGAAATAATACAAGGAAAAGCACTGACAAAGTCAGATACAACCTAACACCCTGTTAGGGTGGTAGTAGCAGTCCAACTGAAGTAGTCCAGTTGAAGCAGTGATCCTGTGAAGGTCTAGTCTCCAGCTGAAGATCCAGTGGTAGCTCTTGTCCTCTGGGAACCCAGTAGACAGGGCTAGCTCAGGCAGTTCCAAGGCCAGGTTATATCCAGGTGGGAACACCTGGCTCCTCCCTCCTGGGCAGAGCATCCCACAATGGGTGAGATTAGTCCATGAGTCACACGGTGGGTCCCTGATGGCCCATTGCCTGTCATCCGGGGTGGGTCGTTAGCAGCTGATAACAGCTAACGGATGGCCCATTGCCGGTCATTGGGAGTGGGTCATTAGCAAGTGATAGCAGCTAACGGCTCACAGCTGGTGGTAATAGAATACTTAAATACATCTATATTGCAACCCAGGACAAAGTTCCATCCCCCCAACAGGTATCCCTAGACATGGCTCATGACTTTGATCCAGCACTGTTAGAAGCGAACGTGGGATTGAACATGCCAAGACATTGTCTCCAATTTAATTTTTGGGCTGTTTCCCCCGTGCTGCATTTGCACGTTCAGGAGAACAGAGCCCCTTTCATGTTTACTCATCCTTAGATTGCAAAAATTGCCGTGTGTATTCCTTCTCCAATTAGCTCTGGTACTCAAAAATAAAATATTGTTCCGTTGCCAGCACAGTTCTGATCATCCCTGTCCTTTATACTTTTATTCCCCAGAGTCACTTGAAAAGCGGACGCTCCTTCCTCCTCCCCTGCAAAGCCCCCTTGGAAAAATTTTAAAACAAAAAAACAGCCAGCGATTGCAAAGGAAAGGCTTTGGTGGCTGAAGTGCCACTTCCATTCACCTTTCCATGATGGAAGGGAAGAAATAAAGATCAGAAGGAGGATTTAGACAAAAAGCCAACTAAGTAAAGGTAATTTCTGATACAGGAGAATCTGCTCGTTGTGTAGAGACGCTTTGTTGAGTGGAACAGAGGAGACATCAGAGACTCTGCAGTGGGTTTTCAAACATTCCCAGCTTCCTTCCCAATGTGCCACCTGATTCCACACCAACCTGGACACACATTTAGAAGTGTCCACAGAATGAAGGTGAGGAAAACCACCCAGCCCCTGCCCCACAACGAGCTCCAGAGGGACAGGGGCACAGGAGAGTTGTGAGTGCCACTGAAAACATTTATGGGGAAATTCTGAGAGCCACCCACAGCCCCCATGAAGGCCCCAGAGCCACCCAGGGAGTGTATGAACAATAAATGGGACAAAACTTGTGACATTTTCCCCTGACAATACTCACTCACCCAGCAAGGTCTTGGCCCCAATGGGACCAAGAGAGCAGCACATTCATGGGGACAATCACAGACTCAGAGACCCATGGAGATAACCCTAGCATAGTTTGGGTTGGAAGGACCTCAAAGCCCATCCAGTTCCATGCCCTGCCATGGGCAGGCACACCTTCCACTAGACCAGGTTGCTCCAAACCCCATCCAACCTGGTCTTGGCTAATGCCACCTGTTAAAACCGAGGTTCATTTGGTACTGGAGGAATTCCATGACAAAGAATTCCGAAATCCATGAATGGAGAATCCTTTACCCATTCTATATTCCCCTGTCTTCCCTCCATGGGGGACTGGAGGCACTTGGACCATCTCTTCTTCCATACAGCGACCAGAAAAATCACACACAGACTGCTGTCACACCCAAAAACACCAAAAAACCCCCCAAAGCCCCCTAACTTTAGACACGAACCCTCATTAAAACCGGGGGACAGAGAGCAAAGGAAGAGCTCTCAGCGCCAGCAGCACTCCCTCCCCAGGCTGTGCCGCAGAGGTGATTTCGCACTCCACGGAGCGCGGCGCGAGGAGCCGCAGCAGCAAACAGGCTCTGGAATCAAAAGAGCTCCCCGGCACTCCACCGGCCCCGCAGCTCCCATTCCAGGGGAGGAAATTTGCATCCAAAGCATCAAGAGCACTTTACCTCGAGTTTAAAATAAATTCCGAGCAGATCCATGCCGCCAGCTTGTGTTTGTGACTGGAATCCCAGCCAGCGCCAGCCGGAGTCTGTCCCCAGTGAGAGCTCGGGAACAGGGGATGGCACAGAGCAGGGAACAGGGATGGGGGGAGGACAGCACAGCTGCAGCTGGTCCGGCACCACAGGCCACAGCAATTAGTGCTAATTGGGGTAACAGCCCCCTGAGCCTGAAAAGGAACAAGCACTTGGTTCACATCCTGCCGCAGCTCCCAGCGCTGCACACAGACAGAGCCTGAAAGCACAGAATCATGGAAATTTTTAGGTTGGAAAAGACCCCCAGGATCAGGAAGTCCAGCCAGTCCCACAGCACTGCCAAGGCCACCACTAAACCGTGTCCCCAGGTGCCACATGCAGGGGTTTTTTGAACACTTCCAGAGATGGTGACACTGCCACTGCCCTGGGGAGCCTGTGCCAGGCTGGATCCCTTCCTTTTGGGGAAGGAATTTCTCCCAATATCCAATCTAACCGGACAGGGTGATGCTGTCCTGTCCATGCTGCTACACAGGAATGCTCTCTGTTAGTTCATCAGCACTGCAGTTAATTTGGCCCAGGAAAGCTGGGGTGCCCTGTGGGTGCTGCTGTGCCAGGGCTGGGTGTTCATGTCTGTGCTGGAGCCAGAAGCTTCACTCCATCAAATCAGGGCATCCCCAAACCTTGTCAGGCCCAGAACCATAAAAATCCTTCCCAAACAAGTAGCCAGGCGAAGCTTGGCTCAGGTGGAGTGGGGGCAAGACCCTCCCCTGTTCCTGACAGAGAACCTCCTGAGACCCTCCCAAGAGCCACCCCAAAACCTGCTGCTCCCCCGCCCTGATGCCCAGGGACACAACCTCCCAAAGGGCACTTGCAGCTCATCCCAGACAGCTGCTGGAGGAAGATTTGCCTTTCAAGGCGCCAGGATTTATCTGCAGCTTCCCCAGGTGCCGGCAGTGCCCCGGCAGCTGCAAGTCTGGTCTGTGAGTGCCACCTACAGGGATCCCCTGCGCCCCAGCTCCTGTTGTGCCCCGACCCCGCTGCCCCCCAGAACCCCACCAGTAACGAGGGTAAACCGTGGAGCAAACAAAACCCTGCTCCCTCCTCGGGTGCTCCAGGACAGGAGCAGGCAGGACACGGGGACACGGGCAGGGTGGCAGAGGGGGAATGGGAGAACGTGACTTCTGGTTTCCCAATGCCACCGATCCACGCAACCGGAATGAGAGGGATGAGAAGCAGATGTGAGAGTCAGGGAACGCCCTGGGTTTTGTTCTGGAACTAATTCCTTGCAGGGAGGAGCTGGGACATTCCTGTTTCAGCCTGGAGGAGATTTAGGGGAGACTCCCAAGGGATAACTCTGATCTCTGCTCTCTGAGACCAGGGACAGGAGCCGAGGGAATGGCTGGAACTGTATCAGGGGGTTTGGGATGGATTTAGGAAAAGGTTCTTCCCCGAGAGGGTGGTGGGGCACTGAAAGGACTCCTCAGGGAATGGGCACCAGAGCTCCAGGAGGGTTTGGACAATGCTCTCAGGCACAGGGTGGGATTGTTGGGGTGTCTGTACAGGGCCAAGAGTTGGACTTGATGACCCCTGTAGGTCCCTTCCAGCTCAGGAGATTCCATGATTCTATGATCCAGGAAACAGCCTCTCCTTCCTTGCTCCCAAATAAACACAATGGAATTTGGTTCTGCTGCTGTGGAGGCTGAAATTAGCCTCACAGGGACCTTATTTAGTCTTCTGTACAAGAAAATGGATTAATGTGAGAACATGGAGAAAGAAGACTTCAGAGGTGATTGGAGAATCGTGGAGTCATGGAATGGTTTGGCTTGAAAGGGACCTTAAAGGTCACCTTGTTCCATCTCCTGCCATGGGCAGGGACACCTTCCACAGGTTGCTCCAGGCCCATCCAACCTGGCCTTAGACACTTCCAGCTGGGACACAAGGTGAGCAGTAGCCCTGGGAACACACGGTGGGACAGTGGCACTGTCCTGCAAACAGGAGCAGGGCAGGGGGAAACCCAAAGGCCTCTATAAATCCATGAACCCACCACAGCAGCCTCATCCTGCAGGCTCAGCAGCCAGGGAGGGATGGCTGGGCTGGAATGCTTTATTCCAGCAGTTCCAGGTACAAGGGAGGGGATGCTCAACAACAGGAAAACCATCGATCAATACAGGGCTGGTGGTTGTTTAAAAATAAATCAGCATTTCCAAGAGGGTGAAACACAAACTGCTCCTTGGGGATTTCAAATAACGCGCTCAAGTGCTGTTTATTGACTCCAGGGCTCCCACCACAGGCCCCTCTCCCAGCACTCCCAGTGCTGCAGCTCCCATCCCAGGCACAGAACACAACCGGCAGGTATCAGCAGCAGAGCATCCCATGAAGCCTCCAAAATGAGAGAGGGATTATGTAAACTTTGGAAATTTGGCTTTGGCTTGATTTGGAGCAGACCGTTGCAGTCACTCGTGACACACACAGGTGGTGACCGTCACAGGTCGTGGTCCATCAGCTCCTTTTGGCTGGGGTGAGCAGGAATCCTGCAGGGCACAAGGAGCCTCCTACCAACACCCTGACTCACCCAAGAGAAAAAAAAGTGCAGCAGTGGCTGGTGAGGCCTCAGCCTGCCCAGGGCCAGCACAGACAGGTCTGTTTGCATCCCCGTGTTTAGCCTGAAAAACTAAAACTGGAAAGCTACTGGAAGATCCAACTGATGCAGAGACCTAAAACGAAGGTATTGAACACACACACAAGTGACAGCCCCACAAGTGACAGCCCCACAAGCACCTTTGTACCCTGCACCCTTCAAAGGAGGCCAGCAGGATTCTGAAAACACAGATGTGGTGTAGAAATTCCAGGCTGGCACCTCAGTTTCCTCCCCTTGTACCTACACAGCACAGCACAGGCACCTTTCACCTGCTCCACGCCTTTCCCTGCTCAAACACAAACACCTGCTCCAGCCAAACTGAATTCCAGCAGAATTATTTTCAGGGCAGGACCTACGGCGTGAGGTTCCCTCTGATCCGAATTATTTAACATCAAACAAATCCTCCACTCCTGCGAGGTGAGGAAACTTGAGAATTGCAAACCCCACCTGTCCCAACAAGAGGGGAGCCTAAGAAACACTCAGGTTCATCACTCCAGGTGAAGGAAGGCTGAGGAATGTGTTGGTCAAACACAGAACACGGCAGTGGATTAGGACAGTTGGGCTCACATGGCTTTAACACCACAAGTGACAACTTCCCAGAAGGAATTGAAGAGCCAGGGAATTACCAGCACATGCAGCCCTGCAGGATCAAGAGATCCCTCATCACACAGCTCCAAAAGCAGCAGGTGGGTAGAGGAATCCCAAAGATTCTAACAAGGAATCTCTGCCTGCTCCCACCTGCAGCAGCTACACAAGCAGAGAACACCCCAAACAGGTGTGGAAGGATCCAAACGACAGGAAAACAGGGCACATCCAATCACTGTGTGTGCACATGGCAGCATTACTAAAAATATATCTGTATACGTATTTTAAAATCCTTTGTGCACATGCGAGACTGAGCTGCCACGGGGGTGGGATTTCTCCAGGAAACCTCACCTGTCCAAACAGAGGGACGTGGCCACTTGCACAGGATCACAGCACTCCCTCAGCTGCCTCGAGGGATCCCAGAGGCAACTGCCAGCCCCCAGCCCCTCCCCCGATCAGCACATCCTGCCTGTCCCCTCTCCAAGTGTCATCTGTGCCCCCTGATCCACAGGGGATTTGCAAGCCAAAGGAAAGGAGCCAAAGACATTCCAAAGACATTCTAAATATTCACCCTAAAGGTGCCACAGGGATCTCCCCGCCCGCAGGGCAAATCCCTCGGGTTCTCCAGACAAAGGCACTACCAGCTTGGGGGGAAGTGGGATTTAAGGATGTGCTGCCAGTTTCCAAGGAAAGGCCACGGACAGGAACAGTTGGTGAGCAGTTTTCACCGTTTTAGCAGCAGATCCACCCACCACCAACTTCCTGACACATTCACCTTTGGTCCTACACAATCAGGTTCCAAATATTCACATAACAATGGGCTGCAGGAAAGATCCGGCTTGAGTACCAGCCAAGGGAGTGAAACTCCAGGGTCCTCCAGAGGAGGTAACTCAGTCAGGGCTGCCCTGAATCACAGCCACGAGGGGTTGGGGTCCCCCTTTTCCAGGCATCAGCTGCTCTCAGACGCTCCCTGGCTCACACCTGACTCTTCCTCAGGTATCTCAAAATCTGGAGTTTGGAGATGTCACACGTGTCCCCGGTGGGCAGAGACCGGGCACTCCCAGTCCTTTTGGAGGCTCTTTTGCAGAAATATTTCTTTGGGTCGTGGCTCCTTTCATTTGTAAACATGTCTGCAGACCCATGAATGACCTGGATTATCCCTGGAACTGCTAATCCTGCAAAATTTAACTCGTTTAACTCATTCCCAAAGCTGTTCTGTCTGAACAATCACCCTCCCACCCCGTTTGTGTAACAGACACCAAGAGCTCTCCCAGCTCCTCCCAGGAGCTGATTACAGAGACACTTCCCAAAGAAGTAACCTGATATTGCATGAAGGACAGAGGATCAGCCTGGAAAAGGAATCCGATGCTTCCAGGGCAAGGAGAGAGGGATATGAGGCACAGGGCAGCACTCGAGCTCAGATTTCACGTGGTGAAAATCATCCAGGAACATCTCCCTTATCTCAGCCTCTCCCCATGCAGTGAACAGCTCCCATCTTTCCCCAGAAATGTCCCCAAAAAAATGCATGTGAAGAAAACAGGTTTGGTCCCCTTTCCCCTGGCCCAGCTATGGAAGGGCTCGAACTGTTAATTAATAGTCACTGTAAGCAGATATAAAACTTGAGCACTGGAGATTCCACTGGGATTAGACCCTCCATCAGTCCAGGCAGGCAGTGCTGCTGGTCCCAAATCATCTGGAAAAAAAAGGAGACACCCAAAATCAGGAGGAGCACAGGTGGGGGGAGCCGAGGTGACATTCCTTGAGGTAACATTCCTCCTCAGCTTAAAACAACCTCCCCAGAAATCGAACTTGTGGGATGTAAACAAGACGCTGGGAAAACAGAAATGGATGTCCCAAGAGGACTGCGAGTTTGAACTGTGACATGACTTGGAAGCAATTCCCAAACTGAAAAAAAACCAAAAAAACAAAAAAACCCCCCAGGAATCTTGCTGGGAAAGCAGGAATGGATGTCCTGATGGGACTGGGAGTTCAAGCTGTGATATGACTTGGAAGCAACTCCTGAACTGAAAAAACAACCAACCCAGGAATTTTTGTTTTCCTGTCTAACACAGGGAGGCCCAGACTGGGCACAAGGACTGCCTCTCCCAACAGCCCTGTGACCCCAACAGCAGTGTCCAAATAACCCTGTCAGCGAGACTTTTCCCAGCCAGAAAATGAGGAAAAGCGAGATAAATCCGTGTGCCAACACACAGACCACACACAGGCGTTTTAATTTATGCAGATCTGGTTGCAGGAGCTGTGCCAAAGCTCCCACGGCTTTGGGAAAGGAGCCTCAGCCCCTTGTGAGGAAAAGAGCAACAACACAAAACACACAAAATGCTCCCTCACCGCCTCAGGTTCCGTGTTTCAAACACGGTCTCCTCGTCACTGTCGAGGGAGCCCAGCTCGATGTTCTCATCGTGGCTCGAGAGCAGCCCATACTTCTTCCTCTGGGGCTTCTTCAACCTGAAATGAGTTTTGGGCTCGTTTCTGGGGCCCTCGGACCTGGGGCTGAGGACAGGGAGAGCACAGTGAGTGAGCTGCTGTCCTCACCCAGCGGGACCGAAGATGGTTTAGCGCTAATTACCTCGGGTAATTAACAGTGCTGGGGATTTACAGCAGCGCTCCGGACGCTGGCAAGGGGATAGGCGGGGAAGCAGAGCTTCGGCTGGCAGAGGGAGGGAGGGAGAGGAGGGGGATTCGGGGAAAATAGACACAAACCCGGAGATTAGGAGCGGGATTGGGGCAGGCAAGGGACAAAGGGACACCGTGACCGGCTTCGGGTAGACCCAGAAGGACCGGGACTGGCAGGGGCACAGCCACGGGGGACAGGGACTGGGACAAGCAGGGACACTGCCCCAAACTACGGGGAGTGGCTCCAGAACCAGGACAATTAGGGTGACATCCCAGACCAGGGGGAACCAGGACAACCAGGGCAGACCTCTGGGCCACAGGGGACTGGAACCAGGACAAGCTGGGACACAGCCGGGGACAGGGAGAAGAGGGACTGCGACCAGCAGGGACACAGCCCTGGGTCAGGGGACACCAGGACTGGGACAAGACCAGGAGCGGGACCAGCAGAAACACGGACACAGCCCCGGTCGGGTGCCCGTCCCCCCCGCACTCACCGGAACGCCCGCAGCACGAAGTAGAGCGCGGCCAGCGCCGAGAGAGCGCTGAGCACATAAACCGCCCGCCTCAGCACAGACAGCCCCGACCCCAGCGACAGCCGCGGCCCGGACTCGTGCCCCGACTCCAGCTCCGTCTCGTTCCCTGCGGCCGCCCGCGGCGGCTCCGTGCTGTTCCCCGGGCTGGGGGCGGCGGCGCGGCCGAGGTGCGGGACGAGGAGGAAGAGGAGGAGGAGGATGAGGCGCGGCATGGCCGGGCCGGGCCGGGGCAGCGGAGCGGGAGCGGCGGGCGCAGGAAGGCGCCGGGACGGTGCGCGCGGCGCAGGCACCGCCCGGGCCCCGCGGAGCCGCTCGCGGGTTCCGGGGCTGCGCCGTTCCGGGCCGGCCGTGACCCACTCACGGAGCCGCCGCGGAGCTCCCACATTTTGCCCTTAGGATCGCTGTTGTCCCCTCGCTGGCTGCGGCCACCTCGGCGAGGCCGCCATTTCTCCCTCACTGCATCACCCCATCTGTCACAGACGCCATTTTCCGCTTAGGGTCATCCTTCCTCCCTCAGGGCCGCCATTGCCCCTTGAGGACTCCCATTTCTCACTCAGAGGCGCCATTTCCCCATCAGGGTTGTAAGACTCCCTCCCTCAGCGCCACCATTTCCCTCTGAAAGGCATCATTTCTCCCTGTGTCACCCCTTGCCCCTCACAACAGAACCTTCTCCCCCAGAGCCGCCATTTCCCCCTCAGGGCCGTCCTTCCCCCCTCAGGGCAGCCATTCCCGCCCCAGGGTGAACACAGCTGGGAACAGGAGCATTTTGAGCATTTCAGGAATTTCCAACCCCCACCCTGTTCTGCAGACTCTCCAGGCTGACTAGGGCTCACTTACTGCCCTTCACCCCTGCTCCACTCCCTCATTTTCCCTCAGGGAACGGCTCAAGTTGCCTGGACCACATAGGGCTTACTTTAAAAAAAAAAAAGGGCATTTTGGCTAAAACTGGGTCACCCGAACTCACGTCAGACCCACGGCACCCAAACACCTTCCCGATGACGCTACTGAGTTCTGCATCCAGCGATTCCCTCACCCATCCCAGCAAGACATCATTAACTCATTGCCATAATTAGCAATGCCAAAAATAACAGCACCTCCAACCAGGCTCTATTTTTACACCTGTTCATTATTTCTGCCTGCGTCTAAGCATCCTATTTAGGGAGGCCTCACAAAGCATTATTTGTAAGTATTTTCAGCCTGAATTCATTTAAGCCTCACCTGACTGCATTTTTATCAGCAAAGACTTCACACACTCCTCAGCCTTCATTATATTTAATATCCTCCTGCATTAACATGCAAAAATCCTCACTGGCAAATTGCTCAATACAACCCCCAGAAGTGTGTCATGGCTGATTGCTTTTTTTAAATGCTGTTCACTTAGATAATTTGAAAAAGGTTAAAGGAGGAAAAGTAGGTTTTGTGAAGTGAGCTCAATAATCCCCTCCTGCAGGCAGGAATGTGAGCAGACTTATCAGTGGGAAATTGAGAACTGATGGCTCTTGGACAGCAAGTCCTTGGGGCTCATGAGTGAGCCCATCACCAAATTGAGTTTATCAGTTAAAAAAAAGGGGAGAAAAGAGCAGGATGATGAAGCAATCAACTGTTTTTCAACACAAACAAATGGGCAGGAGCAGCTGAGATCATCGAAACCTCTCCCTGCTCTCACCCTGCAATCTCCTGCTAAAAACACAGTGTCAGCCTCCCCCAAGAAAAATCCTCCTCGTTATTGAGCTGCCACATTTTGGGGATTGAACCAGTAACAAGACCTCATTTTCCATGAGGATCAGGCATCAACTGGCTCGGAGCTGAGTGTCTCCACCTTCAAGCACCACAGCAATGCTTTGAAGCAGGCTGTGCACCAGATAACTACTTTTGCAAAAAATATTGTTTCCCACAAAAAGTACCACAGAGATTTTTTTTTTTCACATTTCAGTGTTTTATTCTGGCTTGATAGACTTGGTTGAATTGATCCATATAAAAATGAGCAACACCACTGCTCTGAGTTCTTCATCTCCCCACTTGACTGTCCTTCTGTCTTCTCTGACGCGTCTCAGGGCTGAAATGAAACAGAGAGAACAGAATTGGAAGGTGGATAAAGATATAGAAATGGAATAGGGTTACTGGACCACTTAAGAGCTCAGGGCTATGGAACTCTGAGACACAGCCAGGGACACAGCCAGAGAAAGTAAGCTCAAGAAAGGGATCTTACCTGGTTGGCAAACTTGCTCCTGCATCCCTGGAACGCAGCTCTGGTCCCTCAGGATCCACTTGGCCTCCGAGGCGTGTGCCGGGTCCCTTCAGCCTGCCAAAGCAGAGAAGCATTAACAGAAGCCCTGGGCAAAGGCTGCTCTTGCCCCCAACCTCCCCACACAGCTCACAGCGCACGAGGGTCTCACAAGCCATCGCTGAACCCATCACACCACAAAGCACAGTCTGGGAAAACTGTTCCAGGCCGGCTGCTGCCCGTGCTCAGCCAGCCCATGGATTGGATCCCCTAAGCAGAGAGTTAACACTTGGACATGGCTGCTTAGGAAGTGTGGGCCATGGGAAAAAGTTAATGGCAACAAGTAGGATGGCAAAGAAAGCTACAATTAAAGTGAGCAACTTAATGAAGGTCTAGGAAGAGTCTCAATAGATGAACACATATCGAGTCAGGGAGTTCGTTCCCATCTTGCTTCCGTACCTACAGCAAGACACGGCTGCATGCCCAACTCTGATCTGTGGAACTCAAGGTGTGCCACAAGCCAAAGGTTGCGTACGGCATGGGTTAACGTTTTTCCAGCAGCTGACCAAAATTGTCAAAAGGAATATTTCACAGGTACATTAGACTTTCAAATGAGCTCTCAACAAGAGGAAGGATGCGGACATGAGCAAAAGGAGTTACCTCGAATTACAGGACTATTTCCACATATGAACTAGCCAAGAGAGCAGCTCTCGTCTCAGAGGTTTCTGTTGGAGGCACAACACTTCTTTTCTCCAAGGACACTGCAGTTTCCATTTGCTAGCAAAGAATTCTTAGAACTTGTAAGCAATGACACAGCTAAGCTAAGCCCGGCATTCCCCTACCATCGCACACGCGCTCGGCACACAGGGAACAGCCCAGGGACTACAGCACTTGGCTCTTCTCTACAGCTTCCCAGTGTAGGCTATAGCAGCTTTTGAGGAAACGTCCATTATCCTTCCTAACATTCCAACTGCACTTCACATCTAGCACACCCTCAAGGTTTGTACTTCTAGCCTCTATAGACAAGTTTTGACTATTTTATGTGAAATTTGTTGGCCAATTCAGATGTCAAGACTGATTTAAGGATTTAAATTCCAGCGCCTGGTCAATCGTCCAGCTGGCTCTGCCATTGTCCCTAATCTCTCGCTCCCAAGACTGTTCTTCGTCTCCAAGGGTTGTGTTGTGCAATGAAATGTAAATGTCAGGAGCAGAGTTCATTTCAGACGGTCTTTTAATAGGCTTCGTAAAGCCAAAGAAAACTGTATACAGGAATCCTTTACCACTTCAAATACAACAGCAATGGAATATGCATATTTCTTCCAGTAAAAAAGGACAATATAAATAAACATTTTCAAGAACCTCTTTATGGTAAGTTTGCAAGTCTAGTTCTGGGTCATTTACATCGTTACAACAGTAAAAATACCGTTATGCGGGTTGAACATACAAGCACGTTTCTCTTTAGATATATCAAGGTGGTTTGCCTTCCAACGGAACCCAGGCTGCATTCCTACCTTGCTACACTAAAGGAATGTTACAAAAGACGAAGGTAATGCACTTGGAAAAAAAAAAAAAGAAAAAAAGAAAAAAGTCCACAGCTTGTTCAGCTTCCAGTGAACATCGGTACAAGGTCCCTTCTAGCTCAAAAGAAACTGAATTGGGGCCCCAACTTTAAAAAAAAAAAAAAACAAACACCTTGGCTCATTCATGGAGAATAAAATAAAATCTGAAGTGCTTTCAAAAAAGATTAAAACCACTTGAAAGCAGAGCTTTCTCCAAGACAGTCTAATCAGACCGTCTCGTCTCAGAAGCTGCCAGGCTGTGTATGACAAGATCAGAACTGATAATACTACAAAAGTGAAAATACAAGTAGATGTACTACACAATAACCATTTCAGCGAAGCTCCAAAAATCTTTATAAATACAGCCATTGGAAGGACGATCTTGAGTCAGGAAGGATTTTTACTCGTTGTGTGTAGCTGAGGACAAGAAGCAGGCACAATTGTAAAGGCACTGAAGCAAAGACAAGTTCCAGCATTTTACTCCCTTTGCATTATTCTGAGGCTACGGCTACTTGGCTACTGAGATCCCCCACCCGCGGGTCAGCGCGTTAGGGCAGCCGAGTTTGGGCTCCAGGAACACCTTTTTTATAACACTTGCTTTGCCTTAGATCCGAGCAACTCCTGCACATGCATTAAATTAGAATCTCCCGGCACCACCACGTCCACAGCCTGAGCCTGCCCCAGGCTCCAGGCTCAGGCTCAGCAGCTTCAGAGCTCCTACAGCACACGGACTCAGCGCTCCCGGTCGAAGCAGGACTTACCATAACTGTCATAGCTGTCTCTGTAGGAGCCTCCTGAGTTCCTCTCCCCATAGCCACCTTGACTCCTGCGGGACAAACAGCACCTGCTTTACAGCTGCTCAACTGCTTCTTTGCTTCTTTGACATCCACCACAGCTTCCCCACGACTCTCAGTGCTGGCAGAGCCCTTACCTGCTATTATAGTAGTCTCTGGAGCCATTATAGCCTCCGCTTCTGGAATCAAATCTGCTGCCGCCATAGCCTCTCTCTCCACCTCCTTGGAAATACATGGAAACGGGGGTTTTTAAAGTATTCTGACAAGTGACACTCCCCCATCCAGACACTGTCACTGATCCCCACACACTCACCTCTGGAGAAGCCACGGCCCCGGCCTCGGCCCCCGCGGAAGAAGCCCCGGCCCCCCGAGGACCCCCCTCTATAGCCACGAGATCTGTTCTCAGAGGATTTCCCAGCCTGGTCAACCCGGATCTGACGCCCATCTACAGACTAAAACAGAACCACAGTTAGCCAAATCTAAATGTTTAAATAGCAAAGCACATGTAGGATGAGTTGCACGCCTTCACAACCAGCTAAGCAGTGCCAGGATTTACTGCTTCTCATAAAATAAACGTGTATTTCATGCCTCAACTAAGCCAGCTAGGCAAGGAAATTGACATACTAATTCTATTTACAGGAATTCCCATAAAGACACTATTTCAGGTTGCATCCAGGTTGCATCATAAGACTTTATCACCGTATACTCTTAATATGCATTTGCATACATTTGTTACATCTGTATCATTTCATGCTTTTAAGACACAGGTATTTATCTGTATTTACACAGACTGAACTGCAGCCCACTTCTTCCGTTTCCTTTCCTACGTTATTAGAAATAAAAAATCAGCTCCAGAGCCTCCTCACCTTTCCGTTCATGGCCATCATTGCATCTTTTGCATCATCGATGTTTTCAAAAGTAACAAAGCCAAAACCTCTGGATCTCTGAGTCTCTCTGTCTTTCACCACCACCACTGTGAAAAGGAGAGGTGGGGAAAAAAACTCATCAGCACCAGGGAAATTTAACAGATTAAGGGCAACTATCCCAGTTTGGCTCTGCAGTCTCACCTTCAGAAATCTGTCCGTATTTAGAGAAGACCTGTTCCAATGACTGCTCATTGGTGTCGAAACTGAGCCCGCCGACAAAGAGCTTTCCCTCGTCTGATGCCATTCTGACCTGCCAAACCAACACAACCGAGTCAGCGACTCAAAAAATCCACATATCCCCGCGAGGCCTGAAATACTAAATCCTTCTACCACCACCTATAACAACACCGACGTGATCTCACACTCCCGGAAGGCTAATACCCCTCTGAGCCCACGCCTTAGGTGGCAGAGGAGTCTCCCTTAAGGTGGCTGGGACCGAGGGCCCTCCCGGGGCTGCGGGCCCGCGGCAGGGGAGCAGCATTGCGGCCGTGCACCGGCAGAACCCGCGGCCGCGTCCGGCCCTGCAGCCCGCGGTGACACCCGCGCTCCCGGCCCCCCGCCCCTTCGGGCCCAGCGCGCATGCGCGCCTCGCCGCGCCCCCTACCGGCCCTCCCCACTCAGCGCCTCCCGCCGCCCCCTCCCTCCCGCCGGCCGCCATTTTGCACGGCCGAGGCCCGTCGCCATTTTATTTCCGCGCGCGCCTTTCCCCCCGCCGCGGCTCCTTGCCCCGCACGGCCCAGCCGGGCCCGCTCCGCCGCGCTCCCCGTGCCCACCCAGGGCACCGATCGGCGGTTCAGGCGCCGCGGCCCGGCCTTCCTCAGGACCCGGCCCTCCGCCCCCGGGACACGGCTCCGCTCGCCGCGGCCCACCCGGCCCAGCGAAGCCGCGGCCATCCCGCGCGACTGCGCTCACCGATGCCCGGGCGGTGCGGGTTCCACGGAACACTTCAAAGCCTCAGCGCAATGTACGGCGAGCCTGGCGGGGCGGCGCCTTATAAATGCCCGCGCCTCATCCCGCCCATCTTATGAATATGCAGATGAACACCGCTGCAAGGAGGAGCGAAACGTCACCAAAGCGCTGCCGCCGCTGCACCACCCGATTGGGCGGGATATCGTTAATATTAATGAGCCTCGGCGGAGTGCGAAGGGAGGGGCGCCCAAACAAAACCGCAGCGTGGTCCCGCCCCCTCACCCACGTGGGGGCGGGGCGCAGCGGACAGCGCCCATTGGCTGCCCGTGCGGAGGCGGGCGGGAGCGCCCCTGTGAGAGGGAAGGAAGTGGAGGCTGCTGATTGGCCGGGGGGCGCGGCCTCCCCGCCCCCGTGGCGATGGGGGCGCGTCCACGCTGCCCCAGTTTCGCGCCCTTCTCGCACTGCGGCGGCGGCCGCAGACAAAGGGCCGCCTCAGGGGCCGCCGCCATCTTGGGTGCTGAGAGCTGCCCCCGGCCCGGCCCCGGCGCCTCCTCCTGCTGCGGCCCATCCGGTCACCGCCCCGCTCAGGAGGTCCGTCCTGTCCCTGCAGACCGGCCCCCGGGGCAGCTGTTCTTCTCCGTGTCCCATGGGGATTGATCCCTTCAGCCACCTCCTTCCAGTGTTGTCCTACAGGAACTTGGGACATGATAGTGAGAAGCAGCCAAAACAACAAAGTTTCCTTCAAAAATAAAAGGTCTTTTCTCAGCCGTGTTCTATTGAAATCTTTAAAAGTGGGCCGAGGTTTGAGGAAGGTGAGAATGCCTCCAGCAGTAAAAACTTCCGTATTGAAAGAGGAAACTGGCAAAGCCAAAGACGTGTCTCAGCGAGAGGCTACACAGCTTCGAAAGGCCTAAAAATAAAATTTTTCAGTGTTTCATAGAATAATTACAATCGCATGTAGAAAAGCGTTTGGAAACATTGGAGAGGAGGAGACGCGTGCGAAGAAATAGATTGGAGAGGAGGAGATGCATGGGAGGGAAAAGGAGTGTGAGGGAAACGGGAAGGAAACGTGGCAAGGACAGGGCTGTGGTGTCACCGTGTGTATCCTGTCCGAGGACAGGACTGGACACATCAGGGGTCACTGCGTGTGTCCTCTGTCCCAGGCAGGACCAGCCACGTTGGTTCTGCCTCCAGAAACTCCTTGTAATTCCCGTTGCAGATCACAGCAGGAGTTTGCAGCCGCTGGCCTCCCTCCTTCCTTCGGTTATATCACACTTCCTTCCGTCCTTCCCTCCCAGCATTCCTGGCCGGAGCCAGGCTGCACAGAAGAAAACCACTGGAGTACAGAAATGACCACTCTTTGGTGACCGGTTTCCAAACCAGGCGCTGAGACAGAGGAAAAACAAACCACGAGGAGATGCAAAGAAACCTGCCTGCAATTGCTCTGTCCGAGCAGTGATCACCCATTCCCTGCCTTCCAGAGCGTGGAAATCAGGCTTTTCCTCCCTGATTTGTTGTGATTCCTTTGGGATCTGCAGGAAAAGGGCTGTTTGTACACAGGATATACAGTAATTATAAAACCTAGAGGCACCACATCAGTGGGTTTTTTGAGCTCACAGGGATAGGATGCTGCCACCAAAGTGCTCAAAAGCACATGAGAAAAACCCCAATATTGATGACAGACCAAGCCAATATTATTATTTGCCTACCATGAAAAATGTACTCACTTACATAGGCCTGGAGGGGTGAGGAGACGCATCTGCTGTTACTGCAAATTGATTTTTGCCCTTCAAGGGAGGAAAAGATCCTGGCCCTGCAATCACAGGCACGGCATTTTGATTAAATTAGAGACCCATTAACGTGAGCATTTCTGGTCCATGATGAGGGCAGATAAAGTGACCTTGACGCACAGAGCCATTTCCCAGCTGTGAGAGGAGCAGCGTGGGCCCAACATCAACCCTGCTGCAAACTTCGAAGGACAAACACTGGGATTCACTGGGATTTTACTCCTCACACATGTACCACGGGCTGGGCTCCGGCTGGAAGCAGCACTGGGAGCAGCCGGGCAGGCAGCTCACCTGGCAGGTTGCACCAGTCCTTAGGGCAGTTAATTAAGCAATGAAACAGCCCAAGATACAGGTCTTTAGAAGAAATCTCTTGCAGTAGCAGGGCCCTGGCTAGGGGTCCCAAACAGGCAGCACCATGGAGGAGACGCAGAGTTCACTCCTGTGTGAGTTCCAGACCTGAGCACCCATGGGTGTTTTCCCTGGCTGAGCCCCAATTTTGATCACCTGGAGCTGGCTGTGAGCAGGGCTGAGGCTGCAGTGACCCAATATGGCAAAAGTGCTGGCACTTCCTTAGGGAGTGCAAATATCCACTCCAGAGTGGAACTCTGTGTATGTACAGGTGCAGTCGTGGGAAATTGTGAATCACCAGAGGCTGGAGGGACCTCATGGATCACCTGGAGCTTATTCAAGTAATCCCCCCACACCTGACTGATGTTTTTCTCACCTATTTTTTAAAGCTTCCAAGGGCAGAGGTGGTAAGACCAAACATCCTGTCAATGCAAATCTGATTTCCTGGAAGTGCTGCCTGTCCAGCAGCACAGCAGGGATAGTGCCACATGGAAATGCCATGGGGAAGCAGTGATATGAGGAGTTGTGCTGCCCTCCTGCCTTCACCCCGTGCCATTCCCACATCAACATGAACCTCTCTCCTGCCTCTGCAGCCAGGCAGCTTCTTCCACAGAGCCAGGGACTTCTCTGGGAGTCCCCACCTTGCTGTGGTGTTTTGTAGGGACCTTCCCAGTCCCTGCACTCACGGCCCGTTTCCAGGGCACACGGGATTGCCCACAGCCGTGCAGCAGCCGAGCCCAAACCTGCTCGGCAGCCCCAGCACCTGCTGAGGAGCCAAGGGCAGCCCCCGCCCCGGGCACTGCTCTGATGAGGTTCCCAAATCCCGGAGCAGCTCCTCCGGTGCTGCCGCCGCGGGCCAGGGCTGGGGAGGGGAGTGCCCGGGGGGAGGACGGGGCAGTGGGTGCCGCGTCTTGTGCTCTGGGGCTGTGCCTTACCCGGGGCTGGGAGGGAACAAAACCATCCGGACAGCCCCCGCCTGCTCCAGCCTCCGGCACCGCATTCCTGTCCCTGAGCCTCGGCGAACCCCCTGGGACCACCCTCCCCGCTCCCAGGCACAGCGGAGGGGGAGCTCTGCACGCCCCAGCACATCCTGCACGGCGCAAGAGCCGCCTCCTCTGCCTTTGTTTTTGCTGGGATTGCAGGAAAGGGGGGAATGTAAAGCTGGACTGAAGCAGGGCTCATCCCTAGGCCTCCACCCCATCCATCACCAAACCTCTGGCTTCTTCCTGGTTTCCCTGCAAGTTCATCTTATGCTACTAGCAGGGAGGTGCCACAGGGAAGGCACACAGAGTTTTCCCAGCACGGGAGCCCTCACTGTCCCCAGCACAGGAATCCTCGGTGTCCCTGGCATGGGAGCCCAGCGTGTCTGACCCATCGCAGCCTTGGACCCGGGAGCATGGAGCAAAACACCAAATCAGGGCTGGATTAGGGAACTGGCAGTCCCAAAGCGCCCCAGGAAAAGAATATTCCCTTCTCCCTTACTACTGTCCCCGAGGGAGTTGCTCATCCAGCTTTGCACTTGGCAAGAAAAGCCCTGACGCAATCCCGCCGTTGCCATGGCGAGGAGCGCGGCCGCTGCGCTTCCCTGTGACCGGGATTTACCGGGTTGTAGGACAAAGCCACGGGGAGCGGGGGGACAGGATCCGCAGGGATCAGAACCGTAGCGAGTGGGGGGAACAGATCCACGGAGAGCAGGAGGATCGGATCCACAAAGAGCAGAAGGATTGGATCCACAGGGAGCAACGGGATCGGACTCACAACAACAAGGTGCATGAGATCAGGGTTGGCACGTGTTGCCCTGAGGTGACGGGGGGTGACAGCAGCATCGGATTTCCCAAACTAGAGTATTAGAAAATGAGCTGAGGTCAGGGGGGATTCAGGATCAGAGATATCGGCAAACCTGGCTGGAGCTGGGGGGATTTGGAGCTGGGAATGCCGGTGCACTCCTATTGAGGTCAGGGGGGATTCAGGGTTGGGAATGCCGGTGCACCCCGGCTGAGGTGAGGAAGACGGTGAAAATAAGCATGTGGTAACCATGGCAACCATGTAACTGCCTTGGCGCTGAGCAGCAGCTTTATCAGGACTGGTGCTTCCCAGACAGATTATGGAAAACCAAATCTTGTGTGTCAGACCGTCCCTACCTGCCCAAATACAGCCAAATTAAGAAACAACTGCACCCAGCGGCTCCGGGAGCAGCCTCATCACCCCTCACAGGCCACCCTAAGGTGTTGCTGCGAGACTTTTGCCCTTTTCCTCCAGCACTCCCTGATCACCAGCACAACATTCCAGCCGCTGTCACACATCAATGCTTTTCCAGTATAAACCCTTCACCTCCCAGCTCTGCCATGCTGGAGAGCCCGGCCAGGCCATGGGCAACGGGGTTCAGGGCAGCAGCACCAGCTGCTCTCTCCCACGGGATCTGAAACTGCCTGGAAAACCCAGGTGGGGGCTGCCCCAGCTGCTTCCCCCTGGGTGGGCTCTCCCCCACATCTGCCAGGGTCTCTTGCATGGAATGCGGCCGCTCCGGTGTGGGAAAACCACCACCAGCAGCAGCAACAGCAGCGACATGCAGTTCCTCGCTCCCACCTTCCCTCCTGTCACCCTCCCGGCTGCATTAAGGACTCAGCTCAGTTATATAAGAGCTCATTAATCATAATCTAAGAGTATTTGCAGCATCGAGTTCTTAAGGGCAGGAGATGCTACCCAAGGACAGGACAAACAGCCTCTGACCGCCTGACACCAAGCGACCTTGTGGGACAGAGGGCTGGAGACGCAGGAAGGGTTTATCATAGTCTGCAGGGCAAAAGCTGCCAGGAATCAGGAACATCGTATCCCTCCTCAGCAAGGGGTAAAGTACGCACCGAGGGGGGCCAGCCCAGGTGTAGAGTGAAACTGGAGCTTTTCCAAACCCCTTGGGCTCCTCCACACACTCCCTCAAGGACTGCTTCACGCTGGGCTTTGCTGTCACGATTTGCAGTAGGGTCGGTGGTCTCACATCCTCCTAATCCCATGCAGAGTGGCCTTTGGTCCAGCTCCCTGCACAAGGGTCCCGGGCTCCACAGAACCCCGGTGTCCCCCCAAGACCCCGGTGTCCCCCCTCACTCCCTCTGCTCCTCAGCAAGGCGCTGCGTGCTGCTGTTTTCCCTGCCAAGGGCACGTGAATCACCTTGAGCCCCACAGCCCTCCCCGAGTGATTTTATTGCCATCAGCACGAGGGGCGGCCCAGCGGAGCGAGCCGGGATCTGCGGGAACAGCCGCGATTGCAGAAATCCCTGAACTGCAGCATCAACGTTTTTTCCTGCCCAGAAGGTTCCCGCGCCCTCGCATGAGCTCATCCTGCACCGTCCCCTTTCTGCGCCTCCCGTAACCCAACCTCTCCCAGCCCCGCGCCGCAGAGCAGGAATGAGACACGACAGCGGAGCAGATTCTTGGCTCCCTGGGTCACTCTCTCCCCGCGCTGCCTCTCGGGAAGCTCCAAGTCATGCGACTCCTTCTCTTTTTTTCCCCTTAAGGTGGGGAAACGAGTCGGGAAAGTTCCCCCGCTCTCCCCCTTCGCGCTGATTCGAATGGAGGCAGGTAGAGGCAGCGTCTCTGCCTCCAGCAGCACCACACCTGCCCTGGGAGCCGGGCGTTCCACAGGGAAAGGCCGGATCCTGGCACTGCACAGGCTGGTGCCACCCAGCACTGCCGCCCCGAGACGGGGGAGCGACTCCTGGAGCAAAGAGCTTTCTGGGGCAGCTTGGCAATGCTCCTGACAGAGCAGCCAAGATCCCCAGCACCCACCGGCGTGAGCTGAAGGGGAGCAGGGGGCTGAGCTCCCCACTGCCACATCCCTGGGATGGCAGTGCCACGTAGCCCCGCACCGCTGGAAATCCTCCTCCCACAGTCCCCAAAAGCGCTGGAAGCGGCAGCTGGCTGCTCCCAGCAGCCCGGAGCTGCCCCAGAAAGCTGAGCTCCCCCAGCATCGCTGCCGTGCCGGGAGCTGGACGTGACCTGCTTCCCAACGCAGCGGGATGGAGGATGGGACGGAGCTGCAGGATCCACGCCAGCCCCACGCCCCCGAAAGCAGCGGGGGCCACCAACAATTGACACCAGCCCTCCCCAGGCAGAGCCACTTCCCCGTGGCTTTAAAAGCCAAGAAAACGCTTCATTTCCTCCGGCTGCTGCATGACCCCATCCCAGCTGGGAGGGGGGATGCAGGGTGGAGAGACATTTCATCTTTAACAGCATCTCAGAGCCCCCTCCCCTGCTCCCTCACACTGGCAGTCCCTCACCCCAGCCCGTGGGATTCTGGTGTGGGCCGGGGGCTGGCAGAGAGAGCTGCCATTGTTCAGCACCCAGGGAGTCCCTGCCGCTGCCCACTGGCAGCGTCCCACGGGTGCCGGGGTGCTGAGCGCTGCCGTGGCCGTGGCAGCAGAGGGCAGCCACGCTACACGCACCGATCCTGCCCACGCGGCACTGCACGCGTGTGCCCGCAAAGCCCACGCGTGTGCCACGGCCACACTGCTCTCGCCGGAGACCCCTATCACCCCGTGCCCTGGGGTCTTGTCTGCGTCCCCCCAGCTCCTGGCTGCCAGCAGGGCTGATCCTGGCTCCCTGCACTCCCTCAGCACCCCACGATCCCACCACAGGGCTGTGGGCACCAGCAGCATCGGGCTCTGCCCACATCCACAGGGTTGAACACGTGTGGCCGCGGCAGACGTGGGCTCCCCACGTGGACCCCCAGGTGCTGTGGCCGTGGGTGACCTGACAGGGGCTGCGGGGAACAGCAGGAGCTGCCGGGGGACAGGCACTGCCTGCCCGAGCCCCACCCCCCAGCCTCACGCAGAGCTGGTCATAGGGCTTACCCTGGGGTCTGCAACCACCCGGCTGTGCTGGAGGCAGTGGGTGGTCCCAGGGCTTCCCCACCGCAGGACCCAGGTCTGTGCCCTCCCCGAGCTCCCCTCGTGCACCAGAACCTCCTCCATCATACACACACCAGATCTCCTGCAGCCCCCCCCAGTGCGGTCCCACTGCCTGTGCAGTGCAGCCACCAAACAGTGCCGGGTTCCCCAGCCCCCACGAGGGACCGTGCACACACGTGGACACACATGCACAGAACACGCGTGCAGGAACACAGACAAGGGTACCTGCACCCCCATCCCAGCGCGGGGGCTGCTGTCGGGTGTGTGTGGGGTCACCTGCCCGCAGAGACCCACACGTGCCCAGGAAGTGATGGTGCTGGCTGGACCCAACACTGGGCAGGGAGGGTCAGAGGTGGTGGCACTGTGAGGTCCCCCTGTCCCTGAGGTGCCCCTGTCCCCGAGTGACCATCTGTGGCAGGGTGAATCCCATGGTGCCAGTGCCTCGGTTTCCCTCCCGGCGCTGCTGCAGGAAGAACCAGACAGTGCCAAGGTCCCCGTCTTTCCAGTGCCGCCCCAGGCTGGGGTCCCTGAGCCCCCACAGCCCTGCACATGCAGGACACACGGCAGTGCTTGCATGTGTGTGCACACCCAGACAGGCATGTACACTCTGCACCGGCACCATGCACACACGTTTGCAACACACACCTGGGAAATCACACATGTGTGCAGCCACACACCTGGGAAGTCACATGTGTACAATCCCACGCGTGGATCCAGCCAGCCCCCCTCACCCCGCCGTGGGCCAGGGCCCCTCGGCAGCCCCGCACCCGCTTCGCCCCATTGCAGTGTCGCCGTGGCAACGCTCCAGATTTATCAATGGAGACGCTGCGGAAACGCTCTGGGGGAGGCGGGAGGGAGGGTTGTTCTGTGGGAGCTGGCAGGGGACAGACGGACAGACGGATGGCTGGGGGGGCTGGGATGCAGGACGGGCTGTCGCACTTGCAAAGTGATGCACACGCATGTGTGGGGGTGCACTGTACACACATGTGTGAGGGGAGCTGCAAACGAGGGCGGCTGAGTACTCCGGCTCTTCCCTGCACACCTTCCCCAAGGTTTTCCCAGCCCCTTGGCACAGCCCTGGAGGCTGGCTGGGGGCTCTGTGCCCTGTGTGGGTGCAGGGAGAGGGTCTTGTGGTGAGGCAGCCATTCTGTGCCTGCATCTCTGCCTGATCTCCTGTCCTTGTGGCTGCTGACAGCAGCAAGGGACAGAGCCAGCAGCTCCCAGCTCCAAAGGGGGCCAGGGCTGATCCGGGAGAGGGGGACCCTGATCCCAGGGAAGTGGCCAACATGTACTAGGGGTTGTCAGGGCCGCGGGGTTCCCCCTTCCTGGGGAAGTGCTGCTGGTTTCACACGTGGGTCGTGACTCAGGCACCCGACTCTATTCCTGTCCTGTCCCTGACTCAGCATGTGGCTCCAGGCAGGACACGCTCACGCCAGCCCCACACACCCGCCACGGGGAAGGGGAAGCAGCTCAGGGACTCCTGGAACAGCAACATCCCCAGCCAGTGTGGGCTCCTCACCTCGTCCCCCCACAGCAAGGCAGGAGCGCTCAGGGCACCTGCACTGACCTCCAGCCCTGCAGCCTTTGGCCTCACAGGCTCTCCCTCCTGTATGAGGCACCCGGATGCCATGGGGATGGGCACAGCCGCCCACACCCTGCACCCAGCAGGGACCTTCCCTGCAGCTCTTGCAGGAAGGGCTGGAGAGGAGGAGATGGGGATGGGATGGCGGGTTCACACCAGCTCAGCACTTTTGCAGCTCTCGCCAGCCCCGTCACACCCGGCTCATCACATGCCTGCTCACACCCACCCCCCCGCGCCCGCCCCGGGCCCCCGGCCAAACCCACAGCAGAAAGGGTGGAAAAAAATCCAGTAAGCGACTGACCGTTTTCCAGCCTCACCACAAAACATTCCTGACGTTCTGGGTGCGTGTGTGCACGAGGTCCCAGGTCACACGCAGATTTGCTGGCAGTGGTGGCACAGCCCCACCGAGAATCGGGGACATGATGGACCCTGTGCTTGGGCAGAGCATCACTCACAGCCCCCCAGCACTGGCTCTGCTCTGGCTGCAGCAGGGCCTGGGGGAAGCACTTTTGGGCTGAGAACAGACAGAATGGGCTCACTGATGGGACCTGCAGGTCAAGAGCTGCAGGACCAGGATGAGCCAGAGCTAGGCAGGCAGGTGCCACCCCAGAGCTCGTTCCCAGCCCAGTGGGCACAAGGCCGAGCTGCAGGGTGCCCGGGCAGGCTGGCCACGCTGTGAGCCGGGCACTTGCCTACAGTTGGGTTTTACACCTGCTGGCCCAGGGAGGGGCCGTGTGGCATCAGCCCAGGTGAGACTGGACCTTGGAAATCCCCGTCTGCCAGAGCCAGTTGCCTGCCCAGCCCTGGCCACTACAGCTCCTGCAGCAAGGGCAAAAGGCAGGTGTTTGGAGATCCCCGCAATCATCAGCACCCTTCAGCCCCTGCTGCTCATCCGGGACCCTCGGGTTTATCCTGCTGGCTGCAGGGCAGGGGTGCCCCGTGCACCTGTGTGTGACACTGAGTATGGTGGCAGCTCCGCCGCTGCTCCTGGTGCCGAGACCACTGTGGAGGATCAATGACCGGGGCGCACCAGCAGCTCCCTGGTGCTGGGGTGCGGAGGAAGCTGTCAGCACAGCTTCACACGGACTCGCCTGTTTGTTTGTTTAACACATGAGTCATTCCCCGATCACGGTGTCCCCGATCAAGGCGTCCCCGTCCCCGTGTCCCTATCCACACCTGCCTGTGCTGACTCACCACTGGCCGTGATCCCCCCCACTGCCGCCCACCAGCACCCAGCCCCACCGAGGGGCTGCAGCCCCACCGGAACACATGGGGTCTGCTCAGGAAGGCAAACACTGCCGTGCTTAGCAGCACCTGGGGTGGGAGCTGGCGAGGGCCAGGATTAAGGGGTTTGGCTGAGGGCAGCAGCAGCAGCACCGTGCTGGCTCACGGGTGGTGACGTGGGGCAGGAGGCCACAGGCAGCGTGGGCAGAGTGGGTCAGGGCGAGCTCGGCGGAGTCGGGGTGGCTGCACCAGTCATTGCGAAAGTGAATCTGATGTCAGGGCCTGGGAACAGGCAAGCAGGGAGGGGGCAGCTGCTGCACCTTGCTCTGACTCAGAGGCTGCCCGTGCCGTGGCACTGCGCCTTGGACACTGTGGCACTGCCAGCACAGCACCCTGGGCACTGCACAGTGCCACTGACCCCCGACGCAGTGCCTGAGGCATGGTGCTGCTGGCTTCTGGCACAGCGCTCTGGGCATCACATGGCACCACTGATCACCTCCCTCTGCAGCCACCTGTCCCCTGCCCAGGTCCACAGTGCTTCCTGCATGATACTCTGGCACCCCAGACCCTTGCCCAGCGCTGGGCTGACAGCCAAAGCAGCTGCAGAGCCCGATGCCAGCCGTGGCTGAGGGCCAGAGGCAGGTGGAGCCGCAGCCACAGCCCAGATCCACGGCAAACCCAGGGCAGGTGGAGCAGCCCTGGCTCGCCGTGCAGAGAGGAGCCCCCGGGCTGGAGCTCGGGGCAACGCCTGGGGGGTGGCACAGCCGGAGCCGCCCGAGACAGCCGGGAAACGTGCCCGAGCCGGAACCCCGCACCCAGCTGGGGCGGGAGCTGGGGCGTGCGCGGTGCCACCCCGAGCCCGGGGCATCCTCCTCCTGCACGCCTGAAGGCACCGGTTCCCAGGGACCCTGCGGTCCCCACGGTCCAGGGAAGGGGAGTGTGCCCCCAGAACGGCTCCGAGCAGCTCCACGGTGACCCCCTGCACCCCCACCCGCGTCCCGCCGCGCCGGGTCCCGCGGGCTCCACGTGGCCGCGATGGCCGGAGCGGCCGGGGGGTGGGGAGAGGCAGGAATCCAGGACTGAGTCACGGCTTCCTCTGCGAGCCCGTGAGTCATCCCGGCAGCGCCAGGCGCCCGGGCCCGGCGTGCGGAGCCCGCGACGCGCACACGGCTGCATGTGAGGGCAACCCCCGCGTTTAGGGGGGCCCTGCACACCCGCCCCGGCAGTGGGCTCGGTGCAAACACACACACAGATGTGCCCAAGCACCAACACACGTGTGGAGACACGCAGGCTCTTGAATGCCTATGTGTTCCACATGCACAAATTCGGGAGAACCTATCTGTGCAAGGCACACACCAGTGCAGCCGTGCAAGGATCCATGCTCAGCCCCATGCCCTGTCAAACTTGCATTTTGGCCCCTGGGCTGGAGCACACCTGTGGAGCTTGGGCTCACCTGTGGGGCTGGAGCAGCAGCTTCTCCTGCACCTGTGGCTGTGGCTCCTCATTCCTCATGCCCTGGAGAGGAAAAAGAGGCCGTGGAGATGATTTGTCCAGCTGCAGCTCCCCGCTGTGCCCCCGCTGCATGCCAGAGCTTTCTGCCACCACCCACACAGACCCCTGTGCAATAGGGGCCCACAGCACCACACCTGTCCTCCCCACACAGCTGGACCTGGGGTGCACAAAAGCATGGCTGCAGGGTCTGCACAACCCCTGCACACACAGCCGTGTGCGCACACGTGTGACCTGCACCCACCCTCACACGCAGGACTGGGACACCTCCTCTGCGACCCTGCAGTTCACACCCACACGTCCCCGCTGGGACTCGCTGCACCCCGCCCCTCTGGGGGGCTCCCCACCACTCTGAGGGGGTGTGGAGGGGGGAAAAATTGCACTCCGCAGAGCCGGAACTCAGTGCCACGACCACAGAGACGGGGGTGGGGTGGGAGTGGGGGGTGGGAAGGTCAAGGTTATTCTGCGCCAAGCCCGTCCCACGATGGAAACCGCCGGGGCCGGGCTCCTGCTCCAGCCGGGGGGGACGAAGGGGGCCTCCCCCGCCGACGTGGCAGCTGCTGCCCGAACCTCGGCGGGGCTGAGCCGGCGGGAGTCCCCCTCTTCCCTTCCCCCCTGCAGCCCTGCGAAAGAGGGGACCCCCGGGCGCAGCCCCTCGGGGTCTTGTCGCCAGGAACGGCCCACCCCACACGCACAGAGGCACACGGGCCTCGGAGCCATCCCCGGCCCCCCCAGCGCTCCGGCAGTGCGGTGGGAACGGGAGGGGGAAGGTTGCCACGGTAACGGGGCTCCCCGCGCGCCGGGATGAATGGGCCGGGAGCGCGCGCGATCTATGAATGAACGAGCGGGGCCGGTAGCACGGAAAGCCCGGGACGGAGTACGGAGCGGAGCCTGGGGCTCAGCCCCGCCGCCAGGCCGATCCCGCCGGTCCCTGGGAAGCCCCCGCCCGTCCTCATTCCCCCGGACCTGCGACTCGAGCTGTGCCGGGAACCGGGGATGGAACTCGCGGGGTGCCCGGTGGTGCCGTGGCAACCTTCCCCCTCCCGCAGCGGGCAGGGGTCCGGATCCCGCGGGCGGAGGGGAACGGGGCAGGACCCGACTGCGCCCCCGGCCCGGGACAACCCCAGACCTCGGCGCCCCGGTGGCCGGGGGGCTCCACAGCTGGATCCCACCTCGTGCACCCCTGGCCTGGGTACCCCCAGGGCCGGCCCCGCTCGTGGGTGGGAGCTGCTGCTGGGACTCCTGAGAGGACCCCAGCCCCGGGCTCCAGAGTACCCAGGACAGAGCCAAAGGGTCCCCGCGGGAGCCTAAGCCACTCCGGTCCCCCTTCCTGCCAGCCGCAAGGCCCCAGCCCTGCCCAGCCTCCCCTTGACCCCCCACCTCCTGCCCTGTAAGCGGTTCCCAGAAGGCAGGATGGGAGGGGGGCAGGATGGGGGGAGCAGGGCGGGGGGGCACCGCCTCATCTTCCCAGCAGGGTCTGGGTCAGCCCTGGGTGTCACCGTCCCCCAGGACAGCCCGTTCCCAGCACAGGCCAGGGGCGGGGAGGGGGTGGGGAGGGGGACATTCCTGGGCTGCCTGGGGGCTGAGTCACCCCCGGCCACCGCGGCCACGCGCACACGCAGAGACACGCCACGGCCACACACGCAGCGTGAACACACAGGGACACACGCGTGTGGCCGGGTACAGCCACACGCAGCGACATGAGTGTGCAGATCCACGCAGTGCTGCCGCCGCGCGCTTGGGGACACGCCAGTGGGCATACACGGTGACATGCGTGGGAACATGCAGTGACACACGCAGCTTTTGACACGCAGAGACGCAGCATCCACTCTCAGAGACCATGCGCACGCAGACATGCACACACATGCACACACATGTACACACACATATGGATTTGGGGGCGGTACAGGCACGTGCCCCTCACAACATCCCCGCGCACAGCCCAGCCAAGGGCTGAGCATCCTCCAGCTGTGACCAGCGCACGTGGGGACCTCTCCCAGCACCCCGTTCCCGGGCGATGGAGGCCGGGGGCTCGGGGGGGGGCCGGGAGCCGGTTGCGGGGGCGTGCGGCCGAGCGTCGCCGGGGCTGCGTCACCGCGCTGACGCACCGTCGCTACCTGTGGGTCCCGCTGCTATAAATAGCCCCGCGCACGCCCCATCTGCCGCTCGCACGGTGCATTGTGGCGGGGGGAACACTCCGCTCCGTGCCCCCCGCGCCACCGGGGCCCAGGGGCCATGTGGCCCCATGCCAGCCCCGAAAATCTGAGCGGTGGCCGGGGGGTAGCGCGGCGGTGGTGGCACTGTGCCACCTGGCAGGGCCTGGGCTGGCAGGGCCAGCACGGACGTCACGAGAGCTCCTCGAGGTCCTCGTAAACACGGTGACGCACCGGCGCTGCCCTCTGGCCCCGTGTCCCCACCGGCCCCGTGTTTGCCCTGGCCCCGCTGCCCAGGGCCACCATGTGGGGACGAGACCCCCACGGCCCCACGGCACAGGCTGTGGGATTGAGGTCACACAGGGGGTCACCCCTCAACCATGCCAGTGTCACCAGAGCCATTTAAGCGCCATCCCCTGTGGAGGCCAACTGGAGGGGGCTGAGCCGGTGCCCCCTCCCACAACACCTCAGCTGAGAGATGCTTTTGGGGGGTTCTCCAGAAGGAGGGGAGAAGGGGGATTTGGGGTCTTTGTTGCTGACAAGGGCAAGCAGCCAGCCTGGGACTCCCAGTGCGACCAGCGCCGGTTCCCAGTGCAGCTCCTGCTGCTGCTCCGCCCCCGCTGCGACCTCGGCCCCGGCGGGTGGGGGTCCGCGGGGATGGGCTGGCGCCGCGCCCCCGGCCCCGCCGCCCCCGTGATGTCACCGCCCAAGCACGCAGGGCTGCACTGGCCGCGGCTGCCGGCCAGGCTGGGAGAGCCGGGGAGGCCCCGGGGCCGCGGGGTTGGGCAGGACACGGGGGTACCCTCTGTGCCCCTATGGGCTGGGAGGGGGCCGGGGGGCTGCTGTGCACACAACAGCCACGCATGTCCTACTGTGTTCCACGCGTGTGCATGTGCACTGCGTACTGGCTGTGTGTGCACCCTCACAGCACAGCCCAGGGATGCTGCAGCCCCTCGCAGCAGCTGGGGTGCTCAGCCTTCTCCCAGAGACCCCCAGACCCCCCCGCAGCCTGAGCAAGCCGGGGAGGCACCCGCAGCGGGGCTGCGGTGCACACGCGTGTGCAAGGGCCCATGAACACGTGTGGGGCAGTGGGTGGATGTGGGGAGCGCCGTGGGGCCGCGGCCGGCGGGTGGGGTGAGACATTCCTCACGGCGCTTGTTATTTTATCTGGTTCAAAGTCAGTTCCTGGAATGTTTTTAATTCCAGGATCCATCCCTGCGCCGGCAGCTCCCGGCCCCCCCGCGCGGCAGCCTCTGCACCCCACACGGGGACTGCCTGCCCACAGCCCGGCCCCACAGCAGCACCGGGGCCCGGTGTGGGGGCTCAGCCCTCTGGGGGCCTCAGCACCCTCAGGGACACCCACGGGGTACCCATGGGTGCCCCAGCCTTGGCGAGCGCGGCAGAGCCGGGTGTTGGGGGGCCGTCTGCAGCCCCACGCGGGGGCCTGGGCTCGCCCCCACCCGGGACCCCGCTGCGGCAGACGCCGTGTTCCCAACTCGTGCCAGGGACACGCGGCAGCGCGTCGCCCACCCGGCGTCTGGCACCGCCGCGCCAGCCCCGTCTTTCGCCCGCAGCCAGCGCCGGGTGCAGCCGGAGGGATTCCAGGGGGCTGTGGGGCTCCGTAATGTACCCCCACTCCACGAGGAACCTCGAGGCGGCCGGGGGGGTCCCAGGGTCGTTGGGACGTGGGGTGGGCACACCAGGCACAGCCACCACCCCCGGCCGTGGGGCTCATGGGCACACCCGGGTTTTACACGCGTGTTTGCAGGCTGGGGGGTGCGGGCAGGCACTGCGGGGAGGCCGGGTGTGCTTGTGGGGTGCAGGGTGCAGTGGGTGGGTGTGCAAGGGCTGGGCGTGCAAGGATTGACGTGCAACCCCACGCATGCCTGCGCCGGGGTGTGCCCGGCACCGCGGGGCCGCGGCGTGGCCGGCGCCGTGGGCGTGCGCGGGGCCCACGGGTGTGCCGGGAGCCCTGGGAGCAGCGGCAGCTGTGGGTGTTTCCTGGCGCACCCTCTGCGGTGAGGGCTGCGCAGAGGGACAAGGGGGGCACCCGGTCCAGCTGTCCCCACCCACCGGCCGTGGGTGCAGGGACACACAGACCTGTGCATGGACACACCTGCCAGGTGACACCCACGCTGCCCCCACAATGGCACCACACCACAGGCACGACGCTGGTGCTGGGGATTGCTCCATACTGGGAGCACTGGGATCAGCACAGGCTGGCAGCAGTGCCGGGCTCTGCCCGGGCTGGGGGCAGCGAGGAGGAGCCAGGATGGGGTGCAGGGGGTCTGAACCACCCCGATATCTGGGCTGGGCAGTGATGGTGGGCTCTCTGCCCAGCCTCGCCCACAGCCAGCGACCCCCCTGTTATCAGCAGCATCTGGGGGCCCTGGGCGTGGTGATGTCACCGCATGATGCGGCATCCCGTGTCCTGGCTTGTCTCCTGCCGTGCCACAGACACTTCCTGCGGGTGCCTGGTCCGTGCAGTGCCATGCCGTGCCATGCAGTGCCATGCCATGGCTTCGGGGCCAGGTCCGTCCCAGCTCAGACCCTGCAGCACCCACCGCTCCCCCGGGACCCTCAGACCCTGAACCGAGCCCAGGGGAAGGAAAACAGCTGTCGGGACCCCCCAGGGACGGACTGGGGGTGTCCCCAGGAGAGCACCCGCAGCAGGACTGTTGGAGTGTCCCCCCGCGCGGCTGCTGGCGCGTGTCCCTGCGCGCACACGCGTGTGCGTGTCCCCCGCGTGCCCTCCCGGCAACGATTGCCTTACAAGGCTTCCGTGTTGCTCCTGCCGCGGTCGGCGGCTCTTCCCGTTGCCAAATTTGGCACGGGCCAGGGGTGCCGGGGGGCCGGGGGCTGCCGGGGGGGGCCCGAGGTCTGCTCTACCCGAAATGACGTCAAAGCGGGGCGCGGGGTGCCCGGTGCGGCACGAGTCACCGCAGGAACCTGAGCTGCTTCCGCTCCCGCCCGGCTTCCTCCGGCACTCGGCTGCCCCTGGGGGTTCAGGGTCCGGCCAGGCACCCCCAGCCCCGCACTAGGGCCCCCAGGGTGTTCCCCATGGCCTCCCATCCTGTCTGTGGGGTGCTGAGTGCCCCATAGAGCTCGGGATTGTTGTCTGTCCCTAGCTCCGGGGGTGCAGCGACAAGGCTGGCACATGGCAGAGGGGACATGGGCAGCCACTGCTGCCCCCTCCCCAAAGAACAGCCCCCCCCAGCTCAGCGCCCAATCAGGATTCACCCCGCCCCAGATGTGCCTGGAGGTGACAGTGTCACCGCGTCGGTGTCACAGCACAGCTCCGGGGTTGTCCCAACCCACAGTGTCCCCCCACAGCCATCGACACCCCGAGCCCCCCGGCCTCCAGCTTCCTCCCAGAGACCCCGGGGGCTGCAGGAAGAGGGTTGCATGGGTGGGACTGTGCTGACACACGTCCCCCAGGGCCACCATCACCCCATCACCTTCCCCGGGGCAACTACAGGTGGGGAAACTGAGGCACGGCCGCATTCACGGCCACCAACCCCCCGCCCCGGCCCGCGGCCACCCCGCCGTGACGCAGGAGGGAGGGAGGGAGGGAGCTGGCACTCACGGCCAGCCCGGCTGGTGCAACCGGCCCAGCTCCTCCGGGCAGTGGCCGGTGGGACAAGACCGGGAGCACCCAGTCGGATGAGCACCCACAGGCAGGGGTCCAGCACCCAGAGAGGGCTGGAAACACCCCGAAGAGACCCCAGACCTGTTCCCCTTCTCGGGTCCCCTTCCCCATCTCCTTCCTCCTGCAGGTACACACGTGTGTGAGTGCTGAGCACGTGTGGGCACAGCTACGGGTCACACATGGCTGTGCCATGTCCCCCGACACTGATGGGGTGCCCAGCTTTCCCCTGTGCCCCCCGCACCAACACCAGACACAGTTGCATCCAGACTGCCCAAATTTATTTCAAAAATAAAAAATAAAATATTAAAGACCGAAAAAGCCTCGCTCTCCCCCCCGCCCCAACTTTTCCCCAAAACACACACACACACAAAAAAAAAAAAAAAAAAAAGACTTTTACAGACAAAAAACACGTCACGTGGGGGCTCTATTTGCACAGATCCTGACGGAAAAAAATCCAAGTCGGACGAGAAAAAGGATCCTACGGCCTATGAAGACTATGTCAGTATTGGCTCAGTCGGGTCATTAATGTCTATAAATACCGGCCCCGCGGCCGGGACCGAGTTTGGGGTTATTTATTCAGGGTTTTTTTTCTTCTCCTTTTTTTTTTTTTAAGTTAGAAAAAAAAAAATCCAACCACCCAAGCGGCGGGTGGGAAGGAGTCCAGCGACTCGGAAGTTGGGCTCGGCCGCGGAGGGAAGGCGCCTTGGCTTGCCCCTCCCCAAACAAAATTAACACCCCCCCAAAACACAGCCCCCCACCCCCGTCCCCCCTCCCCGGGCTGCAGCGGCGGGGCCCAGGCACACGTGTCCCCCCGGCTGCCCGGGGGGCCCAGCCCCGCAGCCGAGCAATGCTACATATAGAAGGGAAGGAAAACAAACGGCCCCCAAACTGGGGGGGCTCCAGCACCTCCGAGAGAGACTTCATCTCCTCCTGCCTGCACCGGGGGGTGGCACGAGGTGGGGCCAGAGCCCACCCCGCTGTGCCCCTCTTCACAGCAAAGCAGCTTTGATACGCCCCAGGGCTCCCCGGGTGCCGGGACCCCCTGGCTGGGGAGGCTGTGGGGAGGGGGCGGCTCCTGCTGCTCCCCTCCCATCTCCCCAAACCCAACCGAGCAGGGGGGTGGGGGGCTCCCCCCGACACGCGGGTCAGCCCAAGGCGTCTGGTCGCAGGAGACGGCAAATCTCGAGGAGCCCCGGCCCGCGACACCAGCACTGCCCCCCTGCAGCGGGGGCGGCGAGCGGGACCCCCCGGCACAGTCCCCCGGGGCCCCAGCTCTCTATGCTACGACAAACTCGGATTTCATCTCGGCCTTGACCTCCGGCTTCCAGACCGAGTCCTCGAAGTCCAGGTCCAGGCTGCCCTCGCTGGAGACGCTGCTGTTGCTGTTGGTGCGCCCGGCCTTGCGGTTGGGCACCCAGTGGTATGGAGCCCTCGCGTCCCTCCGCGCCTTCCGCCGCAGCCGCTTCTGCTGCAGCAGCAGCTGCAGCCGCTCCACCTTGCAGCGCGTCGCCCGGTTCTCCGTCTGCCGCAGCCGGTCCCCTGTGAGGGAAAAGGGGAAAGGGGGTCATGGGGGGCTGCCGTGCACTGCTGTAGGGGGACACGCCGGCCCCCGGGCAGCCCTGCGTGGGATGGACATGTGGACACCCCTGGAACAGGCAGGGTGTTCCCTGTAATGGGGAAGGAGGGGTTATGGTGGGGCTCCCTGACACACAGCCCCCCAGGTGGCACCCCATGGCACACGAATAGGGACAACCCCATAGAAGGGTGTCCTGCAGCAGGAAAAGGGTGAGGGGGCTACAGGAGGGTGGCCTGACCCACATCCTGGGGGGTCACAGAGCCCCCCGTGGCACAGTCCCTTGGACATCCTAAAAACGGTGTGCACCACAGCACCAGACTGGTCCCTAGTGGGGTACAGCCCTTTTTTGGGATGCAGGATCCCCACCACAACACCCCCTCTATCCCCCTGGATGGGTGGGGAGGGGTCCTGGCCCAGAGCAGAGGTGGGAGCAGCTCTGGAAGACCCAGCCATATCACCAGGAGTCTCCAGTGTGGAGCCACCTCGTGTGCAGGCCTGGACCACCCCCAGGTGGGACAGAAGGAAGAGTGAACCCCGAGCCACCACTGCCGGTTTCACTTCTTTCCTCTAAGCAAATCACAGGGGGTCCAGGGCGGGCACCTTCCAGCCACAGGCCTCACAGGTGTGCCCCCAAAAATGCCAGGGGTGCCTCTGCCACACCCCAGCCGGGCCCCCCAGCCAAACCCACCCTCACCCCCAGTATGGGGAGATGGATTTGGAAAGGGCAAGCCAGAGTCTGGGTGACCCCAACACCTCTGCCCGCACAACGGGGACAGGCCCTGAGCTCCTGGGGGAACACGGACAGCATAGCCACCTGCCACTCCCCCACCCACAAAGGGACACTTTGTCCCCACAGGGTTTGGCAGAGATGGCGATGAAGGGTGGGTGGGGGGACCTCCCCAACTCCCCAGGGGTGCTGGTTGTCCCCAAACCTGTGGGCCCCCCTGACTGACACCTGTCAATCATCCAGTTCCTAGCCCATCTCTGCTCATCCTGGCCACAGACCAGGTGCCAACCCCAAACCCTGACCCCTCCCCACTCGGGAGCAGCTGGACTCACCACTGGGCTTGCACATCCGGATCTGGCTTTGGCACTGGACAACAGGGTGCAGGGTGGGGGCGGCGGCCGCCGGCAGCGGCTCTGAGGTAGTTTTGGTGGCGAGGTCCGGGGAGGCAGGCGGCGAGGAGGAGGAGGAAGAGGAGGAAGAGGAGGAGGAGAACTGTGTCTGGCAGCGGAGCTGCGTCAGGGACTGGGGCATGCCCTGGTAGTGTCGCGTGGCGCTGAGGAGGTCGTTGAGGATCTGCAGGATGGTGCCGATGTCCCGCCGCGGCCGCCCGCTGCTGTCCTGGCAGTTGGGGTGCAAAGTGCCTGCAGGTGGGGGAGAGGTGGGTGTGAGACCAGCAGCCCCCCAGATCCACAGCCCCATTGCCCCCAAAGTCTCCCCAGACCCAGAGCCCCCGGGGAGCTCAGCAGCACGTACCGGAGAAGGTCCCTGAGAAGACCCCAGGCGCGTGGTTGACGAAGCTCTCGATGACCGCGCCAGGCTTGCGGGATCGGGCCGAGGGGGCTGGACTGCTGCCCGGGGAGCTGCTGCTGCTGCGGGAGCCACAGTCCACCTGGGAGGGGAGAAACATAGCATCAGCCTCGGGGTAGGGGTCGGGGGGGTCACACAGCCCTGCTCCTGCCCTTCTGCCTCCCCCCAAAGAGCCAGGTCAGGAGAGCCCAGACAGGGAGCAGGTGCAGCAGGCACCAGTCCCAGTTATCCTGGCATGCAAGGAACCACCCTGGGGGTCCCGACAGCCCCCCTGCCCTGCTGTGCTGTTCGAGGGGGAAGGGGAAGCAACAGCAGCAGTTCCTGTCCACCCATGGGGACAGGCAGGGTGTGAGGACAGGCAGGCTAAGAGCCTGGGTTACACCCTGTCCTTGAGCCCCTCCCTGGGACCTGGGGACATTCTGGAGCCCAGACTGGGGACAACCCGTTTCCACACATGAGGAAACTGAGGGAGGGCCAAGCATTGCCACAGCTGAGCTGGCAGAGGCACAGCTTCACTCCTCTTCCCCAAAGGCCCCAGAACACCCCCAGACTCACCTCTGAGCAGGAGGAGACCACGCTGCTGTTCACCGTCTGCGTGCTGGCCCCGTGCGACCGGAACATCCCGGCGGTGACAGGAGCGGCGTGAGGGGCGTTACAGTACATGGGGGGAGCCGGCGCGGTGGGCGCTGGGCTTGGGGCCGAGCTCTGCTGGCACGTTGGCACCACGGGGATGCGGGCGAAACCAGAGCCGCTGGCACCGTGCAGTGTCCGGCAGTGGGGGCTGGCGCTGGCCCCCGCCTCACCACGGCTGGCGATGAGGTGCCGGTGCTGGAGCTGCCCAGTGCTCTGCTGAGCCGCCAGCTGCAGCTGCACGAACATCATGTGGTCGCCCACACGCAGGGCCAGGGTCAGTGGGGACCGGCCCGACAAGAAGTCGTTGACCTGAGGAGAGAGAAGGGACACTCATCAGCCGTGGCATGAGGAGAGGGGTGGTGGTTGTGCCCCTGGTGCCGAACACGGGACAGTGGTTGCCCCACAGGTTTCCCATGGCCATAGGGATGGGTCACTGGGGCAGGGAAGGGGCGACCCCCTGCTGCAGCCCTTCCCAGGCCCTCGGCCGTGCCAGCCTGGCAGGCAAGCCCAGCTGCCGTCCCTGCACGACCCCAGCCTGGTGCCAGCTCTGTCAGCTGACGGTGCCAGGGGGTATTTTTCTTCCTTCTGCCCTTCCTGCCCTTTATTCCCCACCGCTGAGTGGCCATGCCTGGCTGGCCGCCCTCCCTGGTGCTGATCCCCGCGGGCAGGGACGGGCAGGGGCTGCAGCCGGGACTGCCCAGAGCCACACACCCGGCCCAGGGCCAGCGCTGTTGCTCCAGCCAGCCCAGTGCCAGCAGGAGTGCCCCCCCAGCACGAGGGGGTGCCCCTGCTGGCACAGGAAGAAGGGGAGGGGGCAGGTGAGGACATGCCGGGTCCCTTTGTGCCCACCACTGTGACTCAGGCAGTGCAGCCCACCTGCCCTCCTCCCCCCTCAAGGCAGCTGGGGGTGGGGGACAGGCTCTGCCCAGCCCAGAGGCTCCAGCTCCGGCAGGTGATGGAGCAGCTGCAGCACGGAGACAAGAGCCAGGGCCTGACCCTGCCCAGGCTGCAGCTGTGGGGGGCCCTGAATGCCCAACACCTGCCACCCCCCGGCTCACACCACTCAGCCCCTCCCCCGGACACATAAATCACTTGGCAGCTGTGCCAGGGAACAGGGGAGCCCCCCAAGCACTGCCCCACATTCTGGGGGGGGGAAGCTGGGGCAGCCGTGAGCCCCCTGAGCCCCCCTTGCCCTCATGTGTGCTGTAGGGGGGCTGTGCCTCTCATCCCTGCCAGCCTGGATAGGTTAATGAGGTGACACTCCCCCCTCACTATTCCAGGAAACGAAGGGCCCGGCTTTCCCACTATCACGTGCAGCTCTCGATATCACCCACCCACCCTCCACAGCACCTTTGGGGTGCAGCCATCAAGGGGTCCCCAGGAGGCCCAGCACCCCCTTGTCCCCGGCACAGCAGAGCAGGCCCCCCCCGGGCCCCCCCAGCCCCGGCCGTGCTCCCCACGCCCCGCTGCCGCGGAGGCCGGTTCTGAGAAGCCGTGGGAAAAGCAGCTTTAAAAATACCAGCAGCAAAGCCCCGAGCGTGTCAGGCGGAGGCTGCAGAGGAAGGGGTGGGCGGGAAGGAGACGCTGCAGCTCTGGACATGGAGGTTACGGGGCGAGGGGGCGGGAGAGGACGGCGGGCGTGCACATGGGCACGCGTGTGCACACGCGTGTGTGTGCGCAGAGCACCTGGCTGCGGGAAAGCGTCACCCCAGCCCCCGTCCTGCCTCAGTTTCCCTTCCCATAGCAGCCTGATGGCCTCATGCCAGGCTGGCAGCTCCATACCCTCTGCTTGGCCCCATCCCAACTCCGGCCCCTGCATGGAGCCCCCCACAGCTGCTGGGCCACCCCAGCCCTGCTGCTGCTCTCTGAACCACTCTAGGGGGTCCATTTCACACAGGGACCCCACGGGCTCCAATACCAGCTCCATGCACCATTCACCAGTGCTTGGGAAGGGGACCCAGCTGAGTCCTGTTCCCACTCGGCTCCTGAGAGGGCTCTTTCCCAGCCCCACAGCCCCATCCCAGCCGCTGCCACCCTCCTCCAGGCCCGGCTCTGCACCCAGGTGTGCCCGGGGGAGCCCCGCGCACCTCCCCGGGGCCCCCTGACGTCAGCCGGCCCCGCGGCCGCCTCCCGCTCCCTCTGACTCAACCCTGCCCTGCCTGACCCCTCGCCAGCGCCGGGAGAAACCAGAGCACCCCAACCTCGGCCAGGCCCGCGCTGCTGGCGCTTCCCAGCAGCACCAAGACCCCCCTTCAATCCCAGGCACGGGGGTCCCACGGCCCCGCTCAGCACCCCCGGGGCTGAGCCGTGGCACGGAGCCGGCCCGGTCCCCGCGGCGCCCCAGCTCCGGGGCTCCCAGCACCCGCCCCCACGCCGCTGCCAACCTTCCCCCCCCGGCGAAACCAGCCCGCTCCAATGCAAACACGTCCCACCCAGCCGCCCGCTCGGCCGCCCACGCCGGGAGGACCCCGTCCCTCCCAGCCGGCTCTGCCGCGGGGGACGCGACAGCCTCTCCGAGGGGGCTGGGGCCACTGAGCCCCGCAAAGTCCCCGCACCCAGGGGTCCTCTGGGACCCTGCCAACCCCTGGGGGGCTCAGCTGCACTGTACCGGGCTCGGGGCCCGCAGGGATGGGGCAAGTGTCTCCCAGCTGCTTCTCAGAAACGCGGATGACTCAGAGAACGCCGCATTCCCGCCTCGCTCCGACGCCTGGCCCCGCGTCACCCCGGCCCCCAGCCCCAGACACCCCCGGGCCCCCAACTCTGGACTGGCAGAGCAGGAGCTGCCCCCGGTGAGCCCCTGCCCCGCATGGGGAGGGCTGTACCCCTAAACAGGCACAAGGAAACCATCCTGGGAGATCCAGATGGGAAAGGCAATGCCAGGGCAAGGATGAGGAGGGGGAGCAGAAAATGCCCCCCAAAACCCCTGCAGGGTCTCTAGCTGGGCACAGCTGAGCCCTCCATCCAGCCACCTGTATCACTGCCCAGGGGTTTGTCTGTGCCAAGGAGGGCAGAGGGACAGAACCCCCCGGCCACGTTCCTGCAGCCCTGGAAGAGCAGGATGTGTCATCCCCCTCCTCTGTTCCCCCCTCAGCACTCCTGGGCAGAGGGACCGGGGGAAGAAGAGCCGAGGCTGTGGGACCGAACGCCTGCCATCCCTGGAAAGCGGGGGCAGCCATGCGGGGAGGAAGGAAGTGCAGGAGCATTTCCAGGAAGCCCCCGTGCCCGGCAGCCGCTTCCCCATAGGCTGGGGAGGGGGTGGCAGCGCCCCGGTCCCCCCCTGCCGCCCCCAGAGGAAGCGGCTCAGCTCTCCCTGTGCTCCGGAGGCTGCGTGACGCAGGCAGAGCCCAGCAAAGCATGAATGGGAGGAGTGGTTTCCTGCCCCCCGCCGCCCCCCAGGTGCTGGCGGTTCCTCCTGCTCAGCCCTGGCTTCCTGAATCACCAACCGGAGGAACCTGCGGTGGGCAGGGAGGTGCGGAGCCGCTTCCCGCAGCCAGCGCCAGACCGTAGCCCACCCACCCTCCTCCGCCCGCTGTGCTTGGTCTGGGGGGGCCTCAGCCCTGTGCAGGGGGCTACCCTGAGCTCCACAGGCTCCTGGCTCCCCAGTCCATCCCACCGCATTACCCACACCAGAAAGCAAAGCTGCGCAGCCCCACCAGAAATATCTGCAGCCCTGAGGCCAGGACGTGCACTGCGACCCCCGGGCAAGGCTGCCAGAACCAGCCCCCTCCTAAAGCTCTGCACCCCAGCTGGGATGGGCAGCACCCCATATTCCCCCCACGGGACCCCAGCAGCCTCTGGGCACAGGGCTCCAGGCCAAGCTCACTGCCCTGGCCCTCATGGGGTTAAACCAGCTCCCAAAAGTCAAGGTCACCCCGGGCAGCCAAGGGCACTGCGGGTCAGTCCCTGCGGGCAGGGCAGCCTGGCTCTTGCCACATCCACGGCGGGGACAGCAGTGTCCCCACCAGCCCCCTCTCTGAGCCCTGGCACCTCATGGGGCTCAGCCCCTTCCCAGAATTCAGCAAGGCAGGTTACAAAAACCCCCAAAAACCCAACCCTTGAAAAACCGAAGCTGCAACATCGGCCAGAAAAAGGAAGGAAAGAGTTTCACAGCAGTATCAGAGACGGAAAACAAAGGAGCGGGGCCTGCGCGGCTGGGGGTAAATTCCACCTTCGCGTCAGGAGCCGGCGGCTGCGCACGCACCCACGGCTCACCCACGGCTCTCCCACCCTGGGAACGCTTCCGCCCCACAGCTGAGACCCCCCAGCAGTGCGGACCCCCTGCCCACCCACCTCTCACCCCACCAACAACTCAACAGTGCTTCAACCACAGCCCTGCCAACGCCGCCCACTTGGCCCCCTCTGCGCCCCTTCCTTGGCACCCGGCGCCCCAGCACAAGGCCACCGAGCAAGGGACAAAGAGAGGGTCAGAACACCCTCGCACAGCCAATCTGCTCCCCCCAAGGACGGCGCCAAGGAACGGGGGAAGAGCCCTTTGGAGGCTGGGGGGAAGCTGGGCTCTGCAGCCCCATAAGCCCCCAGCATGGCCCTGCCAGCCTCCTTCACATCCATCACAGCGGTGGGGCAAGCAGGCAGCCCTGTTCCTACACCACGGGGTGGGCAGTTGGGGGGAAGCTGCAGCCCCACAGCCCCGGGCAGGGCCATGAGCCGCCCAGCTCTGCCACCGACCTGCGGCGTGACCTTGAGTGAGTCACTTCACCTCCCGGCTTGTTTGGGCTGCGAGGCTGCGGCGTGGGACCTCCCTGAGCCCGGCGCTGCACAGGGTGACGGTGCCCGCCCCGGGCACCACCCTCAGCGCTCCCAGCCCTGCTGGAGGTGAAACCTCAGCGAGGCACCAACGCCAAAGCTTTTGGGAGGGGAAGCAAAGCGAGGCCGCAGCTGTCCTTCTCCCCCACCCCCCGCCTTTGTCTCCGTCCTGCCCCGGCATCCAGCCCCTCACCTGAGTTTCAGTTAAGCTTTCCAGAGCTTGCATCACCGACTGTTCTGGCCTGGATGCCTGGGACTGGAAAAAAAAAAGGAGGAGGGGGGGATTAACGTTACAAATGCAGAGAAGGAGGGGGCGTCCGCAGCGGGAGGGAGGGATGACATGTCACTTCCACTATTTCTACACAAGCCCTGAGAAAGGAGTGAAATACTAAACCTGCTGCCGTGCCCAACCCAGCGCTGCCTCCTCAGCGAGAGCTGGGGCAGCAGAGCCGCGGGGCTGCCAGCACATCACATCCTCATCCTCATCCTTGCCCGGGGCTTTAATAATAGACAGGGACGAGTGGGAGGGATGGAGGGAGCAGCAGGAAAAGGCCACTCACCATCAAGCCGGCCTCCACGGTGGGCACCAGTGTCAGCTTGCTGCCTTCCACGACCCCCAGGTCCTGCAGTTTGCCAGAGCTGAGGCGGCTGTGGGGACAGATGCCAAAAGCAGGGTCAGTGCAGGTCGGGCAGCCCCCCCAGAGGGTACACACGAGGGGGGACACCAGCTGCAAGTCTGGCTGCTCCCAGGGGACCTACCCCCTCAAGCACCCCTACCCCAAGCAATTCCAAGCCTTAACAGGCAGGAGGGGACCCTGGCACCCCACTGCTCAGCTGCCCCCCGGGGAGAGGTTACAGTGTGGGGCACCCTTGCCCTGGGCAAGGAGCAGTGCTCAGGGGGCCTGAGAGGAGCTGGGCTGTGGTGGGGGGAGGATGGGGTTCACAGCACAGGAAACCTGCCCACTGGGGGGGGCGGTTAGAGAGAAGTTGGGACCAGCGTAGGTGGGGGAGGCAGCACTGGGAACGTGCTCCCCCAACGCCGTGGGTGCCGGCAGATGGATGTGGTGTCCCCGTGTGTCCCCCCCCTTTCCTCCCCGATCCGGGAAAGACTCTCCAAGTTACTCGCGGCCCGGCCCCACGCGGGCCCCGCTCCACGCGGGGGGTGCGCAGCCCCTCGGCCCGGGCCCCCGGCAGACAAAGGCCCCCCGCCGCCCCCGGCGCTGGGGGCTCAGGGGGGGCCGGGCCGCGCCGCCGCCGGGGCTGAGCCCAGAACAAAGGGCCGGGGCACGGCTGGGCCCCGCCGCCCACAAAGGAGCCCCGGCAGGGCCGGGCGAGGGGGGGGGCGGCGGCCGCGCTCCCGGCCCGGCCCGGCGCCCCCCTCCCTCCCTCCCTCCGCCCCGGAGCCCCCCCTCCCTCCTTCCCTCCCTCCGGCTCGGCCCCCGCTCGCCCCCGCCGCGGCCCCCCGGGCTGTCCCCCCCCCGCCCCGCACAGGAATGGGGCCGGGAAGGGGGAGGGGGCGGGAGCCTTTGTGCGGTGCCGAGCCCGGTGCGAGGGGGCCGCCCCCGCGCCCAGCCCCGCTGTCGGGGGCTGGGGACCCCGGGCCTCCCGAGCCGCGCCGAGCCCCCCCCGTACCGAGCCGTGCCGTACCTCTCTTTGTGCAGCAGCGCCAGCCGCTCCTTGGGCACCTTGAGGCGCTGGGACAGCCGCCGCTTCAGCCCCTCCACCGTCTCCTCGGCGGGCACCGAGAGCTCATAGCGGGTGCCGGTGGTGGTGTGGATGTAGAGGTTCATGGGGGGCTCGGGCGGCCCCACCTCGCAGGCGGGAGCCCCGCGGCTGCAGCTCCTGGCGCCGGGCTGCGGGTCCATCCGCCGACCTGCGGGGGCAGCGGCGGTCGGTGTCGGGGGGCGACGGCGGGACGCGGCGGCGGGGGGGGCGGGAGCGGACAAAGGAGGGAGCTGGGCCCGCTCCCCCACACGCCTGGCGGGACCCACGGGAGCTCCGGCTGCGCGGCGAGGCCTCGGGCGGGGGCCGGGAGGAGGCGGGGGGCGGCTAGGGAGGGGGGTCCCCAAGCAGGGCTGCACCGGCCGTACCCTCCGCGGCCCGGGCGGACAAAATAAAATATATGTATATATAAAAATAAAAAATATAAAATTTCCCGTTCTCGCCCCGCTCCGGTGGCTGCCGCGGGAAGGGGGGCGGTGGAAGCGGCGCTGCCTGCCCCTGCCTGCCGCCTCCTTTCTTTCTCCTCGCCGCCGCTCTGTGCTCTCGGTGCGGGGTGTCTGGGGGCGGGGTGAGGCCCGAGGCCGCGGCGAGGGGCGGGGAGGCCGCCTCGCTCCCCCTTCTCTGGGGCCGGACCCGCCGAACCGGCCGCCGCTCGCGCTGCCGTGGGAGCACCGGCGGGGGGAGGGAAGTTACAATTAGCAACGTCCCGCGGGCGGGGCCTCGCCCTCATTCACTCCGGCTCCTCCGGCGGCCGCGGCCAATGAGATCGCGCCGAGCGCCCAGACATCCGCGGTTGCGGCCAATGGGAGGCGGGCACAGGCTCCCCACGTGGCCCGGTGGGCGGGGCGGTCCGGCCGGATTCCTCCCGCCCACGCGGCCGCGCGGCCCCGCCCCCGGCCCCGCCCCCGCGCGCCCTCGCGCCGCGCCTGGAGCCATTCATAATCCCGGCGCACAACAAAGGGGCGCGGGGGGCTCGGGGGTCCGGCCGGGCTCCGGCAGCGCTGGCCACCCGCCGGGCCACCCCTCTCCGGGGAACCGATGGGGTTGGCGTGCGAGGCCCGGGCGCCGCTGAGGGGTGAACGCGGGACACGGGCAGACGGTGGCCCGGAGCGCCGCGGCGGGGGCGGTGAGCGGCCCCCGCACCGGAGGAGGCCGCGGCGGGAGGTGACTGCCCGCGGGGCCGGGCGGGAGCTGGAGCCCCCGGAGCCGAGTGACGCCGGGACAGAGAGGCGGAAAGGGCGGGGGGACGTGCACAGTCACCCGCGGCCGGTCACACCCGCCCGGTCACACGCACCCGCCCGGTCACCCTCCCGGTGACGCTGTTACAGCTACGGGGAACTGTCCCGATGAAGAGGTTGATCCCCCTGCGCCCTTCAGTACGCTCCTACCTCCCCAGTCCCGCAACTGGAACCTCCGCCCCAGCCCCGCCTGCCGCCGCCCGGGGGGTGGAACGGACACCCCGCAGCCCCGGGGCCCCGTCCCGGCACCCGCACCGGGGGGGCTATGAGTCAGCAAAGCGCGGGCGCCCTCTGCCGGCCCTGCCGCGCCTCCTGCGCCCGGGGGGCCGCGGGGGCCTCACCGGCGGCGCGCCGGCGAGCCCTTACCGAGACACCGGGTGGCCCTTACCGAGCGACCGGGTGGCCCGGCCGCGGTGCGCCCCGGGGCCTCTGCTCGCCCAGCGGGACGGAGAGACCCTGCCCCGCAGCTTCCCCCCGGAATGCCTGGTCTTGGGGGCGAGGAGCCGCTCCCCGGGACGCGGCGGGAGCCGAGCGGCCGCACCGGGGTCCCGACAGCTGGAGCGAGGAGAACTGATCCAGTTCTCGTTCCTTGGAGGCAGGCAAAGCTCTAAGTGACCGAGGACACGGAGGGTCTCTGAGGGTGAGCAGAGGTCCCGAGCAACCCAAGAGGGGCTCTGCCGTGCGTCCCCCCGGGAGCTCCGGGGAAGCGGGGCCACCCCTCCCGCTCCGGGGAGACCAACCGAGAGAGCGCGGTCCCGGTCCGCGGATCCCCCCGGCACCCCGACCCGGGCCCCCACCGGCACGGCGCGTCTCTACTCACCGAACGCGGCCCCGCGGATCCCGGCGCGGCGGGAGCTCAGCTGCCTCCGGCGGCAGGAAGAGAAGAGACCCCAGAAACGTCCCGGGGGGAGGTGGTGGTCGGTGCGGTGTCACCTCCCGAGCGCTGCAGCCGGTCCGAGCGCAGCCCTGACGCGGAGCTGCCGGGGAGGTGCTCCAAGTTTTATCCCGCACCGCCCGGGGTGGAGCCTGGCGGGGGCAGGGACCGGGCAGGGACCGGGCTGGCCCCGGCAACGGCCACGGCCCCGGTCCCGGCGGTACCCGCACCTGCTCCCGCGGGGGTCCTGGTACTTGCCCCCCGGGTCTCAGTCCTGCCCCAGGGGTCCCAGCCGCTACCCTCCTCGTTTCAGATTCCGCTCCCGGGATCTCGATTCACCGTCCCTTTAATCTCGGTATCAGCACACCAGGGGCGTCTCAGCCCCTACCGGGGTCCCGGCTCTGCCCCCGCTCCAGGCAGGGCAGGGGGGACCAGCCTCCCGTGGGCCATGGGGAGGGGACAGACCGGACACCTCTCTCCCTCCGGGTGCCCCGTCACCGGGGTCAAAGTCAGTCCGTGGGCAGGGAACGGATGGGCTGAGCTCTCCTTGGGAGCCGAGCGTCAAAGCTGCTGCTGCTGCCCATGGAGACTCAATGATGTCTAATACCGAGACTCTCTGATGTCTAATAACTGGGTTGGGCCGTTCCTCCTCCAGGGATTCCCTCTGCCCAACCACCCACTTTCCAGCAAGGACACAGATTCAGCCCCACAGGGTTTTTTAGAGCAAGGGAGAAACGGGCTGGTGGGTAGCAGTTTTGGGGGGCGATGCCTCGGCGGCCGCGGGGCAGAAGCCACTTCCTCCCGGGCCAGGGTGTGCGGAGCCAGCGGCTGCCCTGTGCACGCAGGGAGGGTGCTGGGGAGATGCTCGTGACCTCGGGCTGCCTCGCCGGGTCTCTCCCTCGCAGACAATGCCCTGGCACACCGAGACACAAAGCAGCTGGAGGGGGGGATCTGGCGGCCAGTCTGCAGTGGGGAGGGGGCTGCAGCACCGGGGCCCGGCGGTAGCCAGGGGTGGCTCTCTGAATCCCCAAAATGCTGCCGCTGCGTCCCTCCTGCACGGCCTCCCCTGGGGTGGGGGCAGATGGCTGGGTGGGAGCGAGGCCACTCATGTGCAAGGCACAGAGCCGGGCTGGGAGGGAGCCTTTGTGGCGCAGCCCGCGGCCCCCCGCCCGCCCCAGCCCCCTCCAGGCTCTCGGGGGGAGATGAGCTCAGGCGGCTCCGACTCCGCTCCTGCCATTGTTGTCGCTGGGAGAGGGGCCGGGGCAGGGATGCGCCATTGTTCTCCCCGGGAGCTGCGGAGCCCCGGGCCTGCGAAGATGCCCCTTGGGGGGCCACATCCCCAGCTGGCTGTGCGGGGTGAGGCCCTGGAGCAGCGAGGAGAGAGGGCAGCCAGGGCCACAGGTTTGGCCCTGCCACAGTTCAGGCTTGTGCACCAGGAGGGGCCATGGTGGGGACAAGGTGTCACACCAGAGCCACTCCCTCAGGGAACAGGGTCGGGCCGCCAGCTCCCAACCCCGATCTGTGGGGAGGGACAAGGGGACATTGTGGCCACGGTTTGGAGTGCGGACCGCTTGGGTTCTTTGGCAGAGCAGCCATGCCCCAAGGGCAGGGCATCTCCCCACATCCTGGCAGCGCTGAAGAGCCCCTTTCCCAGTCGCCACCCTCCTCACACGGCTCCATCTCCTTCCTGGGAGGAAGCTCATCTCCTCCGGCGATCCCATGACTCCAGGAGCTGGTGCTTTAGGAAGTGTGTGCAGATTTCAGTATGGTTGAAGGTATCTGGAACCTCCAGAGACACAAGCTGGGAGATCCCAGGATTCCCAGCAGCCTGGATTTTGTGTGTTTAGTTTATTGTGTTGCCCTGGGAATAAATCGTTAAAGATTACAGGCAGACTTGGGCATAATTGCTGCGCGGCATCCGAGGCTCCTGCGTCTCCAGAGGGAGCGTTCTCCAAACCCCGCACGGCTGAGCAGCTCGGGGAGAGACGATCCGACGAGCAAATACCTACACAAATCCCGCTGCAGGCCACACGCAGCTCCCGCAATCCGCTTAGCTAACCTGGGCCCTGGGATTAGCCCCCGCGGAGGCTCACGCACCCGGGAGGGCGGCGCGGGCACGGGGTGGAGGAGAGGGGCTTACCCGGGTCCTGCCGGGACACTTCCCACGGGGCCTGGCCGCGGGGCACGTCCCGGTGTCAGGGCAGAGCCAGGACAGGACCGCGGTGTTGGATCCTCTGTGTCCCGCGGCCCTGCCGGCCCCAGCTGCAGCTGGGAGCCCCGAATCTTTTGGAGGCTGGTTCTTAGAAGTCCTCTCCCTCGAAGGAAGGGAATTCCCAGCCCTCTTTCTTCGGGGAAATCCCCCACCAGCCCCGGGCTGCAGCTTTTCTCTTTTCTCTCTTTTTTCCCCCCCCCCCCCTTTTGGGCTGAATTCTTGGCTGGTTCCACAGCTTTGGCAAACGGGGGATTTTATCGCAAGTCTCTGCATTCCCCTCGCAGGCGCGGGGTCATGGGATTAGGGCAGAGCTGACGCCGGCTCCGGAGCAGGGAGAGGAGGGGAGAAGAGGCAAGAGGGGGCGTTTCTCGCTCCTGTGGCTGCAGAAGACGCCGAGCTGCAGCCTGGGGGGACCCAGGTGGGATGGGAATCCTTTTCCTCCCTCAGCCCTCAGCCTGGGGAGGGGAGAGATCCCGTGGCTTCCAAGGGGCTCCCAGGCCCTCGGTGCCCCACTGGGGCCTCGCACTGGAGCTGCCGCAGCGAGTGGGAGCGTTCCCACGGGCGCAGGGCCAGCGGCCGGGATCATGCGGGGCACACCCCGGCAGGAGGGTGCAGCCGAACCACTGCACCTCCACCCGCCCGCCCGACCCGGCGCGACCCACCAGGCAATGCCGGCACGGCCGCGGTGGGAGCGGTGCTGGGCTGGGGGTCTCGGCGCCCCCTCCCCGTCCACCGAGCCCCGCGGGGCCGAGCGGCTCAGCCTTAGTCACGGTGGCAGCGGTGACTCAGACGGCCGGCGTGCTCAGGTGAGCCATCGCTGCTGCCGTGAGTGAGGAGCTGCTGATTCCACCCTCCCTACACAACGCGGGGCACGGACCCCTGCCAGAGCCCCCGCCAGAGCCCCCCCATGCCGCCAGGCTCGGGGTGACCTCGTGGTGGGCGCGGGTGTCCTTGGGCAGGACGGCGGTGTCTGTGCGGGTGACGCTGGCGGGGCTGTAAACACCCAGGCGTGTCCTTAGAAACACACAACCGGCTCTGTGTGTTCCCAGCTCTCGGGGACGTGTCCTGGTGGCCTTTGGCAGAGTGTCCGGGCGTCACAGCCTGGGGACACTCCAGCTGCCAGCCCGATGCAGCCAGAGCCAGTGGCCCGGCCTGGCCTCACCTGCCATGCCCTGGCTCTGGGGCACCCCATACCCCCGGGGGCTCTGCCCATCACCCTGGCCTGGGGCCTGGAGAGTCCCCAGTGATGAAGTCACCCCTGGAGTGACCCAGACAGGCCCCCTTGATGGGCTGGGCACACGGCAGGCAGAGGGACCCCAGCCCAGGCTGGATGGCTCAGGCCAGACCCCAGGGTGAGTCAGCTCTTGCGGGGGGGCTGGGGCTGGGGCGAGTCACCAGAGGCTCCCACCCACCTGGCCCTGGCCCCGGGAAGGATGGCGAATCCCTCTGGATTTAGCAGCGCCCAGGTGTGGAGCCATACTTGGCTGTGCTGGGCCATGGCCTCGCTGCCACGGTGAGGCCAGGGCTATTCTGGGCTCCCTGAGCTCACAGGCTTCTTCAGGACGCTGAACTCCCATCCCTGCTCCTGTCCCAGCAGCTCCCAGCCCCCAGCCTCGCTGCCTCCCTGCCCGTGGCCCCCTCAGCTGGGGGCAAGCAGAGCTTTGGGCCCCAGCCCTGCTTCAGCCTGGAGTTGTGATGGGATGAGCAGGGAGAACTGTGTTCGCTGTCCCTGGCCACCTCCTGTCCTGCCCCGTGCCCCACTTCTGTCTCTGTCCCACTGCCCCCATGGCCCTGGTGCCCCCAAGCCCCATTCTGCCCCCAGCTGTGTGCCAATACTGGTGTGGCAGTTTCGGCAGTAGCAGAAATCACGGGTCAGGAGAAGTCCCAGTGGTTCCATCAGTACTGTGGGCACTGGCTGCCAGCTTGTGCCAACCAAGGGGACCCTCCCCTGGGCACGGGCCAGGGGCTGAGACCCCCCAACAGGGCAGGACTCATCTCCTGTGCCCGGGGAGCCCTGGAAACACGGGTGGGAAACTGTCAGGGTGGGAAGGGGCACCCAGGGCATAGACACACTGCACCCCCCAAGCCCCCTGTGCCCCCTGACCCCCCCACCGCTCCCTCAGTGCCAGCGGCTGTTTCCCAGACAGTGCTACATTTCTTGGTTTGCTTTCAATCCTGGCTCCAGGAGTCAGACGACAGCTCAGCTGTTGGTGGTGGTGTTATTATTGTTGTTATTATCATTATTATTATTATAAATGCTTAAGCAAGTTGCCAGCCTTGGGGAGGGGAAGGACTCAGGATTTCGGGAGCCTCCTTGGATACACACTGAACCTTGTTCCTGGGGTGACCCAGGCTTGTAAACCCGAGGGAAAGTAACTCCCTAATCCACCGTATCCCATCCAATCCCATCCCTTCCTATCCCACCCTATCCCAACCCATCCCATCGCACTCCAGCTCTCTGATCTCACCCTGAGCTCACCCCGTGAGGCGTCATCCCCAGCCCTGGGAATGCCCGCACACAGGGTGGCAGAACCACGTGGAATGGATCCCGAGCCCGCGCCCAGAGCAGGGGGCGATGCCGGCGGGGGATGCCAGTGCCCACCGGGGGAGAGAGGGGATGTGGGGCTCTTTTCCCGCCGGGCTGCCCCAGCGCTGACACACGGGCGAACACTCAGCGCGGCGGCATTCCCGCCCTGCGCCTGCCCCAGGCTCCCCTTGGAGCCGCCTCGGGAATGCGGGAACCTCACCCGGGCGGGGAGTGCGGTGCCAGTGCTCTCCACCCTCCACCGCCTTGGGGGGCAGGCGGGGGGCTGGCATCCCCCAGCCCAGCACGGGATGGGGCGGACACAGCCCTGGTGTAGGCCCAGTGCCACCCCTGTCCCTCTGCCGAGCTGGCACCTCCTGACCCCCAAAACAGGGGAGGAGGAACAGGATCCATGCAGGCAGGATGTGCCCCGGGAAACCCCGACTGGGGCGGGAGGGGGACGGGAGGAGGCACTTCCTCCTGGCCTTGTCCCTTCACACACAAGTGCAAGCCCTTCACCCCGAACGGGCATACGCGTGTGCACAGCCACACGTGCTCTCCCTGCACACCGACACAGAAACACGAGCGTGTGCACACACTCCCGCCGGCTCGCTCGCCCCGGTGGGCTCTGCACCCCCGCCCACACTTCCACACCCACATTTCCACACCCCGGCCATGGGCACAGGCACCCCCTCCCTTCCCTGCCCCCCGCGCTCCCCCGCGGCCGCAGTTCCTGTTTACGGTGATGGAGCCGCCTGCCCAGCCCTCCCGGCACCGGGGGGGCTACCGGGGCTGGCATCGCTGGTGCTGCTGCCACTCCCGTGCCTGGCACCGGTGCTGATGGGTTCCCGGCTGACTGCTGTGCGGGATCACCCCGCGGATGCAAGGCCACGTCCCATTCTGGGAACAGGAAATCCTGACAGGGAAAAGAGCTGGACCCCGTGTGTCACCGGCTCGGGGCGTGTGCCACGAAGCTGCTGTGTGTGGAGTGTGGGTGCCCCTGCCCGGCACTGCCAGGCACTCCGGGTCGGGATGTCCCATCACCTCCGGACTCTCCGGCTGGAGAGCGGCCCCGTGCCCATGTGGGGGGCTCAAGGGAGTTGCCATGCCCGGGGTCCAGGTGTGACACGAGGAGCTGAGGGAGGAATCCAGCCCTGGGCCGGACCCACTGTGCCGCATTCCCCAGTGCCGAGCCATGCTGAGAAGAGCCGGGCTCAGCTCATCCCAGCGCCCGACCTGTGGGGAAACTGAGGCACCAGCTGGGGAAGTGACTCACCTGCACTGTGGCCTTTAAATACGCTGCTCCGATTAGATAATGGGCGGAAGGATCAGAGGGAGCCCGACAGCCCCTCATTAAACCTTGGGCTCCCTAAAGAGCCTTCAGCTCCATCGGAGCCCGTGGCCACCTGGGCCGGTGCTGGCCCGCGGGAGGCAGCCCTGCCCTGAACCCACCCACTCACATCCGCAGGCGGCTGGAGCACCTCACATCTGTCCCTGTCGGAGGGTTCCTGCCCACAGGAGATGCTGCTCCTCCCACGCCCCCCAAGAGCCTGCAGGAGCTGGGGGGGGGGGGGGGCGGGCATTTTTCAGCCCCCTGGCAGGATCTTTGGGGTGCTCTACCTGAGACAAGACACACAGGGGCTGCAGCCGGCCGGGGTCGCGGCCGCGGCCCATCTGCCAAGACAGGATGTGGGGCCGGATGGGGGACACAATGTGGGGAAGTGAGTAGGGGACAGCAGAGACGGGGACAGCAGAGACGGGGACGTCCCGCCGGTGGAAGTGGGCTCACGGCCCCTCCAAGTCCCCAGAGCTCCCAGGCACCCGGAGCTCCTGCTCCTCCTGGCCCCCAGCACTCCGGGTGCTCCTGCCTGCTACACCTGCCTGGCCCGGGGGGCCCTGCCTGCAGCGGCCTGTCCGCGGGCGGCCGGGACGCGAAGGAGCTGGTTGGGCCGGGCAGATGTCGGGTGGGAGCGGGGTCCGCTCAGCCCACACAGGTGTGGCCGCGCCGGCTGCGGCAGCAAAGCTCCGCGCCCGGCTGGCCCCGTCTTGCTGGGTGGCAGGAGCCTCCCGCGCCGCTCGCAGCCCGGGGCGGGCGGGCACACCCCGTCATTACCCCACAGCAGCTGCCGGCGCTGCCCGGGCAGGGAGGGGAGGGCAGGGCCGGCACGGCCAGGTGGGGACCGGGACGGCGGGAAGCCATCGCCCACCCGCGCGTGGCCCTCGCCTGCCGTGGGGAGGGCGAGCGGGGGGTTGGTGCCTCCTTCCTGCGTGGTACCCCACGGGGGTACCCCCAAGCCTCACCGGTGCCCCCGACGCGAGGGGGAGGCAGCCGGGGTCAGGCCCAGCAGCTGCTCAGGACGTGCCCTGAGGGACCGCGGCGCACAATGACCCCATTGAGGTCCCGCGGGGCGGGGGGGACACCTAAGGTGGTGGTGGCAGAAGTGACTCCAGTGTCACGCCAGGCCTCAATCCTGCTATTTATACCCGGCGGAGGGGTGGCCTTTGAGGGCACGGGGATAGAAGCGCTGCCGTCCCCTCCCTGCGGCATGCCGGGGCATCCCGGAGGGCAGCGGCCACAGCCCCCCCGGCTTTCCCTCCCCACCCCACGCCCCAGCCCGGCGCCAGCCCCGCCAGGAAGAGCCCAAGCGCCGGGACCAGCTGCAGCCGCTTCCTCCCGGCTCCGCCAGGAACTGGGGGAGCCCGCGGGGGCTCCGAGCCCCCAGCTGCAGCGGAGAAAAGGGAACCGAGCGGCGGATGGAGCCCCAGGGCTGGCAGGGGGCTTGCAGCGGGCACCTGGGTGCTGGATGCCAGGATCCAGCTGGGAACTCCTTGGGAACCTCCCAGCTTTACCAAGGGCGAAGTCCCGGCACATCAAAGGCGGGCGGGGGCAGCGGGAGCCAGGGCAGGAGCCTTTGGTCCCTGCCAGCGCCCAGCTCCGCCACCCCACGGAGCTCCCACCGCCCTGCACCGGGGTCCCGTGCCGGCACACCTGGGTCCGGGGTCGTGCCCCCCTCACGGCGTGGCACCCAGCCCATCGCTGTGGCAACCGCCACCAGCTCCGGGTGTATTTTCTGCACCAGGGCCGCCGTGGGAACCTGGACGGGTGCCACCTCATTCCGCTGGGCTCTCTGGGCCGCCTTTGTAGCCGGCGTCGAGCCCAGCTGGCAGTCGCTTCCTCCCCGGGCTCCCCCTGCCCCGCGCGGGTCACGGTCCCGGCCGGGAGGCGGTGGGATGGGGCTTTGCTGGAGCCCCCAGCACGGGGCCATGCACTCCCTCCGGCCCCCCACGGCTTTGGGCCACCTCCAGCAGAGCCAAGTGCGAGTGGCCGCCAAGGCCGCCCCATGCGAGGGCCGTGCCCATGGCCACGGGGCACCGAGCCTCTGCCAAGGCACCTGGAATCCCCAGGGCAACGCGCCACCCCCACCGCCCCGCGCCTGACTCCGGCAACTGCCGGGGGTTCCCCGGGGGGCTCCTCCACAAGGATGGAATCGCCAAGCACAGCAGCACGGTCTGAGATTCCCATGTCCCGTTCCCACTCTCCTCAGCCTGCGAGTGGCTTTCCCCATTGGTGCCTCAGTTTCCCCGCGAGAGAACGCGCCCCGGGCCAAGGTTTGCCGCGTGGCCGGCTCTGCGCTCCGGGGCTGCTGGCCCGGGAGCAGCGTGACAAGCTCTGTCGTGCTGGCTGCAACACCCGCCCTTCTCAACGCCCGCCGGCGCTTGCTCCTGTGCCCAGATTTTGGGGGTGAGGCCACTGGGGTGACGCTCCCCACGGCTCCGCCGCCATCTGCAGGCAAAGCGCCCCCAGAACCAGGACCGAGGGGCCCCACCAGGACAGATCCCGGTGCCAGACCCCAAGCCAGGTCCCGCTCCTGCCCACAGGGTTTTCCCTGAGCTGCGCCACGCTCCCTCCGCGGGGCCACGTGCGTGGGAGGGCGTCGGAAAAGGAGCATTTTCCAGAGCTGGAAACCCAGAGGAAAAAGGCTGCCGGCCGGAACGATTAACGCGGGAGAGTTAATCATTACAGCAGCCCCCCTCCATCCTAAGGAAGCTGTGAGGGTTCGGCCTTCGAGCCGCCCAAGGGCGGCGTGGCCCAAGGACACTCCGGGCTGTGCTGGCAGCGTGTGGAGCCTCCACTGACCTTCCCATGCCGGGGACAGCGGCAGCACCCACGGGCCCGGGAGTGGGAGGGGGGACAGGTCTGCACCGGGGTGCTGCAGAGCCTTGCTGGGGACAGGCAGGGAGCTGCCCGGCACCCCGGGGGTCCCCACACTCCGGGGAGCTGCTGCCACATCCTGCAGCCCCTCGGCAGTGTGAGGGGTGGGGGACAACCCCTGTACCCCCACCCCGATGCCGCAGGGGCAGCAGCCGGGACAGACAGGATCCCGAGCAGGGACAGGCAGGATCCCGAGTGCCAAGGTTTGGGCAGGGAAAGGGGCGGCTCTGCCAGATGAGTCAGCCCAGCGGGAGCGGGGCTTCCTGGGGCTGCGGTGGGGTTTAGGGTTGTTTTTCCTGCAGAGAGAGGAGAGCTGGAACCTTTCGCCTGCATTCGGGACTGGGTGGGACGGGGAAATGCCACGCGGCCAAACGCAGGGAGGGCCGCCAGCACCGGGAGATTTGGCCTGGCAGAGCCCGGCCCGTCTCGGAAATCATCCCCGGCAGAAGCGACGCCGCCGGCAGAATCCGTGATGCTTCACTTTCCGAACGCTCCCGGCCCCGCTCCCCACCCTCCATCTGGCAGCAGAGGATGCGAGTCATGGGCGAGAGAGAGCCCTGGGTGGAAGGGGGGGGGGGGGGGGGCAACACCAGCCGTTCCCCCCCGCTCCCACCACGTTCCGGGCAGCCCTTCCCCTCTCACACCCACCACGCCCCAGCCCAAAGCCGGAGACAAACAGGTCCCAGGCTCCCGGGAGTAACTCCACACCACACTGTGCCGATGCTCCCGGTCCCGCGTGGCCCCAGCAGAGGCAGGAACCCAAAGAAAGGGGCCCCGCAGTACCCACCACCCCAAAAAGAGGCGGAAACCACGGATGGAGGCTGCGGTGCCCCAGGGCAGGTGCCAGCACATCAGGGACAACCAAGTACCACACTAGTATCACAGCCTCCTCAGTCCAGACTGGTTTGGAAGGCGAGAAGAGGGAGACTCACCTGCTGAATCACATCACGATTCATACCAGGGTTGCCCCCCACCTCCCTGCCTGCCCCCCAGCTGGGCTCATCCCTGCAGCACCTGCACAGCAAGCCGGGAGCAGGAAAGGGTTTTGCCTCCAGAGCAGCCGCAGCCACACATCTCCTGCACCGAGTCAGACCATTTCAGTGGCATCCAGCGGGACGTGACTGATGGTGGCTCCAGCGTGGGCAGCGGTAGCCGGGGGAGGAGGAGAGCGTGGCTCTGCAGAGCCAGATAATGAGCAGAGAGGGGAAAGGCCGGAGGCAGAGGTGAGGGGCTTGGAGCCGAGGCCACAGCAGGGGGGGTCCCTGCAGGGAGCAGGCTGGGCTGGGAATGTGGAGGAGCACAGGGAATCACCCACACAGGCCCCGCACCCCCAAAAGTGCAGCTCAGGGTGAGTAGGGCCATGATGCCACCAGCCAGGCATGCACAGCCCCTGGCCAGCACTGCTCCTGTCCTGGCTCAGGACGAAGCCCTGTCCTTGCATCCACATCCCCAGGGTCTCTGCACATGGAAAGTGCCCTCGCTGCTCCCCCCAAACACAGCCTACAAGTCCCAGAAGGCGTCAGGCCGTGAAGCACCCGGCCAAGGGCACCCTGTGAGGGGGGGCAGGACCGGATCCCTCAGCCCCCCCGGCTCCCCCGGCGCTGGCGGGAGGCAGTGGGAAGAGCTGGTGAGAGGACGCTGACGGAGACACTTTTTTCCCATCCTAAAAATAGCAGCTGGCCGTTTCCCCAGCTTCCCGGCCTCGCCAACGCTCTTCCATTAGATGAAAAACCCAAGGCAGCCACCTTCCGTCAGCGCGGCTGCGTGTGCCGGGGGAGGCGCACACAGCCGAAATAGCAGCCGGGGACAGAGAGGGGCAGCAGGAGAGGGAAGGGAGCCGGCCGGCCCCAGTAATTCCCAAGATGTTTTAATTAGCACAGCTATGACTCTGCAGCTTTGCTCATGCTCGGTGCAATGTCTGACCTTTAAGAAAAAAAAAGAGGGAATGAGAGGGGAAGGGGAAAAGGCACTGGAGCAGCTCAGGAGCTGGAAGTCGGCTGAGCTTCAAATAGGCTCCGCGTCAGGCACTCGGAGGCTTTTAATAAGCCACAGAGTGAGAAATTTAACACCACAGGCTCTATTTTTGATCACTTGTGAAGGGGGGGAGAGAAAGACAGAGTGAGCGAGAGGAGGGGGAGGAGGTGGCGGTGAGAAGAGGAGGCAGCCAAGATTGCATCCTGGGTGGCAGCGCCTAAAATAGCCGTGCCCTGCTCCGAGCACGGAGCGGCGGGAGCTGCGCGGGGCCCGCGGGAGGCCAGAGCAGCAAGCACTGACCTCACAGGCAGCCAACGTGCCTTCCCGGGCTGGAACACTGCGGGGAAAAGGGGATTAGAGCGACGCAGAGGGAGGGACGGAAGCTCTGCACAGCAGTGGAAACCCGAAATCCCTCTGGGAAGGCGTGGGAGGGTGGCACGGAGCGAGGGGCCTGGCAGCAGCTGGTGCAGCAGGACACACATCCCGGATGCCTGGCACAGCCAGAGACGTCCCCTTGCCCAAACCTGGCCCTTCCCAGCGGCGCCATGGCCCAGAAAGCCCTTCCTGCTCCCCCAGGCTGTGAGGAGCCCCAGGCAGGGAACCCTGGGCAACCTCCTGGGACAGGGCTGCACCCAGACAGCCCCAAGCTCAGCAGAGCAGCTCCAGCCATCCCCAGTATAAACAGAAGCAGGAAAGATTCCCACCATGCACAGCATCTGCTTCCCCCTCCACACCAAGCCTGTCTCCAGGAGCAGGGGAAGTGCCACTGGCAGCAGCAGGGGATGGGGCAGAGACTGGCAGCTGCTGCCCAGCTGCAAGAAGCACCGTGCTGGAACGACCAGGCCAATGTGGATTCCTGCAGCACCAGAGCTGGGAGGCTGAGGCAGAGCCAGTGCTGGGGGTGAATCTTCCCTGGGAATTCCCAGCCAAACCCCAGGGCAGTGCTGGTGAGCCCCTCCCTGGGTGAATCTGCCTTGGGGAAGGAGCTGGGAGCTGCTCCAGGCTCCAGCTGCAATCGCTGCCTGGGAAGAAGGTGACGTGCCATGAGAAGGGGTCACATTTCCTTTTAATTGATCAGAACCATTTGTCCCATTCCATCTGTACAGCCGGGGAGCAGAACAGGGACAGGCTGGGAGTTCTGCATCCACAGTGGGATTCCTGCAAAACACAAAGTGGGGTCGGGTTAGTGTGGGGTGGGTTCGGCTGGGCCATGGATCCCAATCCCAGGGCTTGGTCCCACTCCAGCTGCTCAACTGCTGTGTGCAAACACGAGCCACTGGCTCTCAGGGACCAAAGAGCACCTGGACCAGAGATCAGGAGAGAGCAGGAACTGGTGCCCTCCTGTGCTCCAGGCTGAGCCCGCTGGAGGCTGTCAGTGACTCACAGCCCTGCACAGCACACACTGCCGCAGTTCCCGACTGCCAGCACGTGGGAAGGGAGGGGATGAGGCACAGTCTGAGCAGGGCAGAGGAAAAAGAGGCCACAAGGTAAGAGCCCAGCCTCACCTCCCCTGAGACTGAAACTGTTTGTCTTTAGTGGGAGCACACGGGGCAGAGGCCACATACTGTCCTCCCTGTGGGGCCCAGCATTCCTGCTCCACCCCCGAGGTGTCCCCAGGCATGGCCGGTCCCAATGTGACCTGGGGCACCAGCAAGGCCCCAGCAGTGACTGCAATACCAGTCTGTCCTAGCATCAGGGTGAACCCCACCCTTGTCAGGGGTGAACCCCAGTGTCACAGCTGGGCTGGACCCCATAGTGTCATGGTTGGACCCCACAGTGCCACAGCCCAGCCCAGCACAGCCCCAGGCCCATTGCTATCCTGCAGCCCGAGGTCAGCTCTGGGCTGGGACCTCCATGATCCCCACCAAGAGCTGAGGCCTGACCCCTGGCAAGGGACAGCTGTGGTGTCACTGCTCCCCAAATGCCATGCAGATCCCCTCACCCAGCTTGGCAGGCCCACAGGACTCATCCCCAGAGCAGGTCTGGATGCTCAGCCAGGCCACAGGTGACCCTCACCTGGATTTACTCCAGAGCCTTAACCAGGGCTTCGTTAGCTTCTACTTTAATCTGAGCTTCTGCTTTAGCAGCTTCATCGGACGCTGTTGCCATCTCTGACACAGCTTTCTCCAGGTTGGATTTTGCAGTCTGGACGCAAGAGCACAAGGAATTTGTCACTGGGAGACACTGCAGGAGAAGGGACTGTCCTTCCCTCCCTCCCTCCCCTGCAGCCACTGGTCCTTCACATGGATGCCAAGGACCCACTGACTTGGGAGCCCCACAGAGCTACAGACACAGCTGTGCTGGTCCCAGACACCTTATCAACAGGGAAAAGCTGTTCTGGAGATAGGGACAAGGTCAGTGTCTCTCCAAGGGGTGGGAAACAGCATGGAGAAGGTTTATGACTCCACAGCTCCCCCTCTCCACAGAATTCACCAAGGAGGAGATCCAAGCCTTTGATCCCAGAAGGTAGTGGGGCTGCAGACACAACCCTGGGTTCTGGGTATAGGAAGCTCCCAAGACAAGCATCCCAGAGCAGATATGGGGGGCAAAGCCTCCCCAGCAATAGAGCCCAGGGCTGGCCACAGTCTCTGGGTACTCACAGCCAGGTCCAGCATGTCCAAGGCCACTGCCTCCTCTGCCAGCACCTGTACCGTGGAGTCGGGGTGGACAGTGACAGAGCCGCTGCTCACTGCAAGGCACAACATGGGGTGGGTCAGCCAGGGCTGCCAGAGGGGCTCAGCCCTGCCATCCCCATCATCCTTTCCCAAAACAAACCACTGGGCCCCTCCTGTCACATTCAGGGACCTGGCACCCATCCCAAGGGAAGCTGAAGGAGGAGATGCTCCCAGAGTGCCTGAGCAGAACCAAGACCTGACCCCAACCCACAGCTCCCAGAGCAGCTTCCAGCAGCCCCTGGCAGGCTGGGAAAGCAGAAATCCCTGGAAGTGCACCAGGCCACACCTGGATGGGCAGAGCCTCCCTTGTGAAAGCGCCAAGAACATCATCCCCACGCACACTTGTCCTCCCCAGCTCCTCCTCGCTCACCAAAGTACTTGCTGGCCGTGCCATCCTCAGCGTAGACTGTGACAACGCCCGGCCGGAGCACCTGGAGCGTGGGGACGTGGGATGCCAGGATGCCAAACGAGCCGGTCAGCGTGGGCACATCCACCTGCTTCACGTTGGCAGCGTTGTAGAACACCTGGATGGAGAGGGCAAAGGGGCACACTCACCAGGGATGGGGGCCATGGAGAGTGGTAGCTCCGGAGAGCCCAGAGAAAAGCCCATCCCGAGGGAGCAGCCCAGTTCCCAGCTCCTGGCAGGTTCAGCACACCCAGGTGTGCCCAGGACAGCCTGCACCTGAAAAGGGTGGGAGCGGAGCAGGGCTCCGGAGGAGAGGTCCTGGCAAAGGCACTGGGGAAGCGTTCCCAGCTCCCAGGGGCACGGCAGGGAGGCGGCACATGGAGACACGGAGTCGGGAGTGGGCGAGAGGCGCCGGCACAGCCGGGAGCAGCCTGGGAAGCGCGTGGGGAGCCCTGAGCTGCCGTCCCCACTCCGGCCCACGCTGCCGGGCCGGGCCGTCCCTGTCCCCAGCGCCTGCCCGCGCCCTGCCCCGGGGACAGCCCCGGGCCCGGCGGGGGCGGACCGGCCGTGTCCCCCTCCGGGCCGGCGGTGCTGCGGCAAGGTCGGGCCTGGCGGACACAGCGCGTCCAGCAGCGGGACTGGAAGGGTCGGACCGGCCTCGGGCGGTTACGGGAGCGCTGCGGCGGCGACCGAGCGCCCGGGGGATACGGGCAAGGCCCGAGGTCAGGGCCAAGGTCAGCTCGGTGACAGCCCCGTGACAGCCCGGCCGGACCCCGGGGACCGCAGAGCCCCCGGACACGGACAGCCCCGCGAGGGCGGCGGCACCGGTCCCGCCCCGGGCCCTCAGCGGGCACCGGGCGAGGCGGCGGCAAGGGCACCGGGACCAGGGCTGGGACGGGCCTACCTGTGTGGGCGAGGCGAAAGTGAAGGCCATGGCGGCGGGGCCACCGGCGGGGTCGGCATAGCCGCGGGCGGAGGGCAGTGGCAGCGCGGGGCGGGCAAGGCGGAGGAGGCGGCGGGCACAGAACATCGCGGCCATGGCGGCGGCGGCGGCGGCGCGGGGCAGGCCGGGACGGCGCCGGACCACAGCTCCCGGCGAGCCCCGCGCGCCGCCCGGAAGAGGAAAGTCGTCATGTTGTACCGCATGGCCTTATGGGAGTTGTAGTTTTCCCTCGCCCGCTGTGTGTCGTGATGCTGGGCGGGGGGCTCCGCTCCGCCCCCGCACCGAGGGGCCTCCGTACCCCCGGCCCCGGACCGGCCGTGCCCCAGCGGCTCGGGGAGCTCCGGGGCAGGGCTGTGGGGCAGGGATGGGGACAGGGAGGAGGGACAGGGATGCAGACAGAGCTATGGGGCAGGCAGGGGTACAGGCAGGGAGACAGTCAGGTATGCAGGAAGGGATGTAGGCAGGGGTGATGCAGGCAGGGATGCAGGTAGGGGTGGTGCAGGCAGGTGTGCAGGTAGGGGTGATGCAGGCAGGGATGTAGGCAGGGGTGATGCAGGCAGGTGTGCAGGTAGGGGTGATGCAGGCAGGGATGTAGGCAGGGGTGATGCAGGCAGGGATGCAGGTAGGGGTGGTGCAGGCAGGGATGCAGGTAGGGGTGATGCAGGCAGGAGTGGTCCACACAGGTGTGCGGGCAGGGGTGTAGGCAGAGCTGAGGCAGGCAGGGATGCAAGCAGGGGTGCAGTCAAAGCTGGGGCAGACAGCGGTGTAGTCAGGACTGGGGCAGATAGGGTGTAGTCAGAGCTGAGACAGGCAGGGGTAAAAGCAGAGGTACAGAGAGAGGTGCAGGGGCTGCAGGCAGGGCTGTGGGGCACGCAGAGGTGCAGGGGGTCCAGGCAGGGCTGCGGGGCACGCAGAGGTGCAGGGGGTCCAGGCAGGGGCTGGGGCAGCCCCTGTCCCCACGTGACGCCCGCGCCGCGCGGGGGCGGCTCCGGTTCATTCATAAATCCCGGGGCCGCCCCGCCGCACCGAGCGCAGCGGCGGCGATGGAGTCCCGGTCTCGGTTGTAGGTGAGTGTCTGGCTTCGCCGCCTCGCGACAGCCCCTATCGCGACACAGGGAGCCGGTCCAGCCGAGGGGAGACCATCACGCCCCACCGCGCGTGGAGGTCCCGGGGGTTCCTGCCTCGCTGTCACCAGCCCTGTCGGCAGCTCTGTCACCACCTCTGCCTGCATCCCTTATCCCTGCCCCACATCCCTGTCCCACATCCTTGCCTGCATCCCCCGTCCAGCATCACTCATCCTGCATCCCGCATCCCTGTCTCCATCCTTGCCCCACATTCCTGCCTGCATCCCGCATCCCTGCCTGCATCCCGCATCCTTGCCTCCATCCCCGCCCCACATCCCTGACTGCATCCCCGTCACCGGGCTGGGGCGCGGAGGTGCAGTCACAGGGGGTAGAGCGGTTCCCCCCACGGCCCCAGCCCAGCCCCAGCCCAGCCGGACCCCGTGGGTCGCACCCTCGCGTGGGGCGCAGCCCCGGCCCGCCCCCCGCGCCCCCTCCCACCTGCGGGGGCGCGGCACCACCGGGGTCCCCCGATCACGATCCCCCGCCCTGGGCACTGGCGGCGACCCCGGGTCCCGCCCCGTGTCCCCCCCTGGGGGGACAGCCCGGGGACCGGCCCCCTCCTCCAGACAATGACCGTCCTGTTCCTGCCGGGTCGCCATGGAGACGGGATTCCTCCATGATGGGGAACAGGAGGGACATTCTTCCCGCTCCCCCCGGCCCCCTGCGCCCCCCGCCTCGGGTCTGAGGGTGCCCCGCAGGGATCCCGCCCGTGGGGCGACCATCCCGCGTGGAGCTGCAGCCCATCGCCCCGGATCCCCCCATGCCAGGAGCGGGGTACCCCCATGTGGTTGGAAGCGGGTCACCCCTCTCCTTACCCTGTCCCGGGGGTAGCGGGATGGGTCCCCTCACCTCGTGCTGCATCTCACCAGCTTGGAGATGCCCGAGGGCCGGTGTGGGCAGGAGGCTGTCTGCCTCGGGAGGTCCCCAACACCCCGATATCCCTCCAAGGGGTTCATACCCCGACCTGTGAGAGGGCCGCCCTCAGCCATCACCGTCCCTCATTGCCAGCTGCGACACGGCCACCCCTGCGCTGTCCCCACGAGTGACAGTCCCCACCCCTTCACGGGCTCCATTCACATTTTTCAATGACCTAATTTTGAGAGGCTTCCAAGTGCCCACCCCTGCCCTCTCCGGGGGTCCCCGACATAGCATCGCCCACCCAGCTCAGGCTCAGCCCCTGCAGCAGCCTGGGGACACACGGAGGGGACACATGGACCCGCAGCAGGAGCTGGAGCTCGGCAGCCCCCGGGAAGGGCTGGACACGCGGAAGGGTGACGAGGTCCCCACCGGGTCCCCGAAGGCCGCAGGGCTGATGCTGCGGTGGGGTGTGGGACCCCTGTCCCCGGCGGCTCTGGCTCCTCAGGATCTCGGTCTGGCCCCCCCCCGGCCCCTCGGTGTCCCCCCCGCGCGGACAGCCCGGTGACGGAGCCGCTCTCGGGATGACTCACGAGCGTCACCCATCGCTCTCCGGCGACACCCACGCCACGAGCTGTGGGGCGGCCACCTGCCCCCTGTCCCTGCCGGGTACCCCCAGAGTGGCTCCTCCCGAGCTTCCGCGGCAAGGGGGTCCCCCGGGAGCGGGACTGGGGCTGCGTTTGGCCCCCGGGGACGGCAGCGCGGTGTCACCCCGGACCCGGGGCAGGGACTTCTCCCCCTCGGCCAGCTCTGGCCAGCAGCACCAGTCACCGTTTGGGGTCTCCGGCCCCAGCCGGGCTTGGGGACCGCGGCCGCTCTCCGCGGGGCCAGCGGCTGTGCCCACGCGACCCCGGGGGCTGGGCGCGGGGGGTGGCTGTGCCCGGCGGGGGTGAGGGGCTCCCGGGGAGGGGCAGCGGTCCTGCCCCCTCCTCCCCATCCCTCTATCCGTCCATCCCTGCTTCTCTCCTGACCACACCCTCCATCCCTTCATCCTTCCCCTGAGCACACCCTCCCTTCCTTCATCCCTCCATCCCGGTCCCTCCCTCCATCTCTCCATCCCGGTCCCTCCCTCCCGGTCCCTCCCGGCAGCTCCGCACCGCGGTGCCGGGCAGGGGCCGGGCAGGAGCCGCCGCCGCCGCCCCCGGCCCGACCCCGCCGTCCCGGCCGGTGCCTCCCTCTGTCTCCCCCCGCCCCAGGACACGCTCGGGCCGGGACAGACCATGAGCGATGACCCAACACCCTGGGACAACGCGACCGAGAGCGCCACGGTGAGTCCTGCCTGTCCCTGCCTGTCTCTGCCGCCCCTCCCCACGCCGCCAGCCTCGGGGTCTCGCGGGAGGGGGGATGCATGTTGGGAGCTGTGGGGTTCTCGTGGCTGTCGTGGGGCTAGCGTATTCCCCCGGGTGGGGACGGCAGCAGCCCCGCTGTCAGCCCCTGCTCTGCCACTCCTGGGGGTGGGTGACAGCTCTCTGTGCCCTGTGCACCGCTGGGGTGCTCCGGGTGCTGGAGACCTGGGGGCTGCCCGATCAGACCCTCTCCCCCGGGCAGGGGGAAGCAGCACCGACCCCCGCGGCGGGGCAGGGTTGGGGGTCCTATCTCCGTTCCCATGCCCATCCCCGTTCCCACTCTCGCTCGGCGCGGGGGCCGCGGGCGGCTCAGCCCCCACGGCTGCCGTTGCCTTGGTGCAGGCAGGGCCCGGGGGCGGCGGGGGGGAGCGCGGCGGCTCTAGGGAGCAACGCTGGCGTCAGCGCGGTGGGGGTAGGTTTAGGGTGGGCAGGGGTCTCCCAGCGCGTTCCCGCGGCTCAGCCCCTCGGCCCCGGGCAGGCGGTGCCCGGCGAGGTGTCCCCCCAGGATGGGTACGTGCTGCTCCTCGCCCTGCTCTCCATCTTCATCGGGGGCACCCTGGTCCTGCTCTCGGGCATCCTGATCATCTGCCGCCGCTGCTGCGAGGCCGACCGCAGGCACTCCAGGTGAGCACGGGGGTGACGCCGCTGTCCCCAGGGTGTGTGACACCGAGAGGAGGGTCGGGGGGCTGGCCCGGGCACCTCTGACCCTCCTCCTCCACAGAGCCAGCGATGACCCCGAGAAAACCAACACCACTTACCTGGATGACTCGCAGCCAGCGCAGGGTGAGTGCCCCGAGTGCCACGCTGACCCCTCGGCTGCATCCCCAGCTCCAGGGAGGGGGGTGAGGCAGCTCCTGGGCCCTCCCCTCCCAAGGTGCAGCCCCTGACCCTGCGGCAGTGACCACCACTCACCCCTTGTGCCCTCCATTGTCCATCCCTGGCTGTGGAGTGGGACTGCCAGCTGGGAGCAGGAAATTCCAGGCTGGCATTGAGGCCATGAGTGCAGCAAGTTTGCCGAGCCTCAGCTGGGGAGTCTGGGGTGCACCACGGTGTGGGGAGCTGGTTGCCTACCCCCTTCTCCACAGATATCACCAGCAAAGCAGAGGACCCCGAGTGCCTGTCATCCTCCAGCTACCGGGATGCCGAGAGCGAGAGGTTCCTGTCCTCCAGCTCCTCCACCGCCCGGCGGGTCTCCTTCAATGAGGCCGCGCTCTTTGACCAGAGCAAGAAGACCCAGGAGAAAGGGAGGAGGTGAAGCTCTGGGCTAAGGGTGGGGGGGAACAGGAGGGCCAGGGCTGCCTCTCCTGACCCGGTTGTCCCACAGGTACACACTGACAGAGGGGGACTTCCACCACCTGAAGAATGCCCGCCTGACCCACCTGCACCTCCCGCCGCCTGCCCTCAAGATTGTCACCATCCACGAGTGCGAGTCCAGCGAGAACAGCCTGGCCATGACCCCCCGCCTGCCCCCACCCAAGCCCGGTCTCGCCATCTTCCAGGTGAGCTCCCAACACCCAAGGGACAGGAGGGACATGGGGGGCCAAGCATCCTGCAGCACCCCAGGGAGGCACTGCTGGGCCCAGGGTGGGAGTCTCAGGGCATTGCTGGAAGTGGAGACAGGAGGTCCTGGGGTGCAGGGGCCCCTCCTGGTCCCCACCCTCGTGCAGACCCCCTAAGCATGCTCTGCCTTGCAGCCCCCTGCGGGGGCCCTGCCCCGGCCAGTGCTCCCCAGCCATGCCGTGGGCCCCAGCTCTGCCCTGCCCGGGGACACCTACAACTCCACCGTGGACACCAGCTTCACGGAGGCCAGCCCATCCGCCTCCTCCGACTCCGGGGAGGGCCCCTCGGTGAGTGCTGGGGCAGGGGGCTGGGACGGGGCAGCCCCAAGTGTCCTATCCTGCTCCCTCCCTGCTCCCCCAGATCCCATCCCTGCCCCCCTGCTCCGTGCCAGGGCTCCAGGGAGAGATGTGGGCATCCAGCTAGAAACAGGCTCTGCCACCCTCCCCCGCCTCGTCCTGCCCCGGGGGACATTTGTGCATCTGCTGCAGCCCAGCTCTGCGCAGCGGACAAAGGAGCCGAGTGGGATGCGGGGGGGCTGGGGTGGTAATACTTGGGGCCGAGCGGGCACTCACGGCTCCCCCACACCCCCAGTTCACAGCAGCACCCAGGAGCGGGAAGGCGGCTGGGGCGAGCAGTCCCAGCTCCGGAGAGCCCCCTCCGACCCCCCCCCCAGGGCACCGTCCTGCAGTTCTTCACTCGCCTGCGTCGCCACGCCAGCCTGGACGGGGCCAGCCCCTACTTCAGGATCAAGAAGTGGAAGCTGGAGAGCACCCAGCGGGCATCCAGCCTGGACACCAGAGGTGGGGGTCAGCAGGGGTCCTGCGGGGACAAGCAGGGTGGGTGAACATCTCTGGGTGGGGGATTGGTGGTGCTGGTTGGGTTTGTCCCCCCAGCCCTGCCCTGCACCCCCCAGGGTCCCCCAAGCGTCGGCAGTTCCAGAGGCAGCGGGCGGCCAGCGAGAGCATGGACCAGGAGGACCGGGACCCCCATCAGACTGACATCATCCAGTACATTGCCCACACGGACGACGTGGCCTTCCACCCTGCGGGGGCCCCTTCCTGCCCTCCCCCCACCAGCCCCCCACCCTCTCTCGGCAGGTATTTTTCAGTAGATAAGAGGGGACGGGGATGGGTGAGCCGGGCACCGGGAAGGCACCGAGGGACCCTGCGCTGCCCTGGGCATGGGGGGCTCCCACCTCTGCAGCTCTGGTGGGGCAACCGGGTCTGGGGTGAGGGGTCCTGGGGGGGCTGGTGATGGGAGGTTGGGCTGGGGCGTGGGCACGGTGGTGGGGACAGCATGGGGACAGCATGGGGTCAGCATGAGGGACAGGGTGGCACCATGGCACCGCTGCTGAGCCTGCAGGGCCCGGGCTGGCACATCCCCTGCCTGCTGCCTGCGGGGTCTGTCCGGTCCCTGACGTGACACCGGGATGGTGCCTGCAGGCTAGAGCCGGGCGAGGGGGCACGGGCAGCCCCGGCGAGTCCGGCGTCCCCGAGCAGCCCAGCGCCTACCACGACATCTGGAGCCTGCGCGCCTCGCTGGAGCTGTACGCGGCCTCCGAGCGCAGCAACGACCAGGACTCGGTGCGCAGCGACGGCGGGGACAGCGTCTCCTCCGCCAGCGGCGTGCCCCCCTGTCCCTCCCCTTCCCTGGACGAGGCCGAAGGCCCCGAGGAGAAGTTCTGGGGTCGGCCCAAGCCGGAGGAATCGGAGTCCGGCACACGCAAGCTGCTGCAGATGGACAGTGGCTACGCCTCCATCGAGGCGCCCAGCCGGGGGGGCGAGGAGGGACCCCCAAGGACCAGACGGCCTCGGAGAAGCGCATTTGCTTCACCAGTGCAGGGCGGAAAGGAACCATCTTTGAGAGCTTCGAGGGCCGGGAGCCGGAGGAGGAGGAGGAGGAAGAAGAAGAAGAGGAGGATGGAGGGAGCACGACCCTGGGCGCAGCGGGTGGGGGACATCTCCGTCCCCACAGCCCCCTGGCCTGGTCCCCGTACGGTCAGATGTTCCCAGGGCGGGAGGGGCTGCCCCGGCGGGACTACAGCATCGACGAGAAGACGGACGCGCTGTTCAACGCCTTCGTGCGCCACGACCCCCAGTTCGACGAGTCGCCGCTGCGGGGGAAGCACCGCTCCCGCACCCACCTGCGCAAGCAGTGGCAGCACACGAAGCAGTTCAGCGACCCCGGCGTGCGGTACCCGGCGCTGGAGCGGCACCGGACGCCCCTGCGCCGCGGCGACAGCGCCAACTACCCCCTGGACGCCCGGTTCCACAGCCCCCTGCCCCGCATCGTCAGCGCCGGCGACGAGGAGGCGGCCGAGGCAGCCGATGGGGTCCTCCCTGCCCCGGCGCTGCCTGACCCCGAGATCCAGGTGATCGTGGAGGAGCCCGGAGAGGCGGCTCCCGAGCCCAAGGGTGGCTCCGAGCCCCCTGAGGACGATGACTGTCCCGGGCCCGGGAGGTGCTTGGGGTTGGGCTCCGGCTCGGAGCTGATGGACAAGATCGCCGGCGGCCTGGAGGAGAGGCTCTATGGGCACCTGAGGAAAGCGGGAGAGAGAGAGACCCCCGAGTGCACGGTGGCCGTGGCGGCCAGTGATGCCTCCCCCGACCACAGCCCGGTCTAGGCCCAGCGTGAGGGTGAGAGACCCCGGCACAGGGGGGCTCAGCCCCCACCAGGGTTCGGGGCTCCATCCCCTCCTGCTGCCGGCAACGGGGTGCCCGGTGCGGGAAGGGTGTCCCGGCCCGGGAAGGCCAGGAGGGCACATGGGGTCCCCTGGCCGTACCCCCACCGCGGGGGTCCGGTAGCGTGGGGTGGCCGAGCCCCCCGGCTCCCGGGAGCAAGGGCCCGGCCTGGGGGAGCCCCGGGGGTCGGGGCGTGGAGAAGAAGCCGAGCGTTGGCCGGGGGTCAGCGCTGAGGGACTTTGCTGAACCCACTATGCCGCTGAGCCCCCCGTGGCAGCTCCGCTCTCCCCTCTCTCCGTGGTTCTACAAGCAATAAGCCTCTCGTCCGGCCGGGAATGTCCCCGCCAGGAAGGGGCCGGAGCTGGGTGTCCCCGCTCCGGGGGATGCTGCGGTGCCGCTCTGGCAAGTGGGTAGTTTGGGGAGGGGGGAGTCACCTCCTCAATCCCACAAACCCCCCCAAGATCTGCAGGGAGCCTGGGATCTAAACTGGAAGCAGGGGGTCTGGGCCAGGGGGATCCTTGAGGGGCTCATGCACCCCTTGGGGCCCCATAGCAGCAGTCTAAGGGCTGGGGGGGCAGGATCGGCCCCAGGGACCCCAAAAATACCCCCCGGAGGGGTGGGGCTGCCCGATGCTTGCCCCTGGCAATGCCCCCTCAGCCCGGGGTACAGGGTGAGAGCAGAGTGGGGGGTCCCCAGCGTGTGCTGCAGGTGACCCCCAGTGCCCCCCACCACCCCAGGAGCTCAGTGTGGGGGTCGAGGATATTTATTGATTTTTACAGAGGTGGCTGCTGCTCCGCGGGGGAGTTGGTGTTTGCTTTTTATTGGGTTTTTATTTGCATTTCAAAGGATGGGTGAAAAAGAGGAAAAAACAAACTGCCTCAGCCCAGCCCCGGCTGTGGCACCTGGGACTCGGCAGCGGGGGGGACAGGCAGGGCCCCCCCAAACCCCCATTGCATGCGAGTAGAGGCCGGGTTGCCCCTTCACTCTGCGCAGGCTCTGCCCAAAGCCCTCCCTCCATCACCTCCGCGTTTTTAAGTCTATAAACAAAGGAGAAAAACCAAAACCAACCGTGATGTCTCTGAGCTCTTTTCTTACCTTCTGCCCCCTCGGTGCTGCAGAGGTGGGGGGGGGTCGGAGCAGTGGGGGGCTCCAGGCCTGGCATTGCCCCACAAGTGCAGGGTTTGCCTGGAGGGGCTGTGCCCTTCCAAAAGGAAAAGGAGGAAGAGGGGCTGGTCGTGCCCCTGACCCCGCCTGCTGCAGGAGGAAGGACATGAAACCCACCTGCTGTTTTCACTTTATTTTTCTATAAAAAAGAAAAAAAAAAAAAGGGAAAAAAAAGGGGAAAAAAAAGCAAAAAAAAAAGCAGAAAAAAAGCCAAGTGGCTGCCAGCGCCCCGATCCCTTCTGAGCTCAGATTCCTCCCAAGTTCTGAGCCCTTCCTGGGCCCTGTTCCCTTCCGAGCCCCTCCGAGCCCCCGTGCAGCATGCAGGTGTGATAGAGTTCTGCTTTGTCTTAATACCTGTTTCTTTTTTTGTTTTCCTCATCTGGTTTATTTTAACACATCACGATGTGTAGGAATCTCTAAATATACCGCAAATATAAACAAAACAAAACAAAACAAAAAAAAAAAAAAAGAGGAAAATATATAATATATAACAGTAGTCTAAAACATAAAGTGCACGGCAATGGCTTTGCACGACTCTACACGGCCGGGGGGGGCCCGGCAGGGGGAGGGGGAGGGTCCTGCGCCGCCGACCCCTCATCCCACCCTTCCCATCGCAAAATTAAAAACAGAATCAGTGTCTTGATTGGCAAAGAGTGATTGGGGGGAGGGGGGGCAGCGTCCTGGCAGCCGCAGAGTTCAACTTCCAGGTGTCCGGTGGGGGAGGTCCGGTCACTGCAGCTTTGTGTCCTGGCGCTGGCCGGAGCTGGGGGCGCGGGGAGGGAAGGGGGGCTCCTTGGTTGGTTTCCTCTGGTTTCCTTTTGGATCGCAAGCACAATCCAGTCCCAGGAGAGAGGCAGAGCTGGGGTGAGGAGGGGGACGCAGGCTGGCCCGGGCCCGGGGATGCTGTGGGGATAACAGAGAGAAGGGGGTTAGGGAGGGCAGGAGTTGCCCAATTTGGGGTGCTGGGTCTGCTCCCGACTGTGGACAGGTCACACCCTGCACCAGGGCTTCCTCTGGCACCCTGGGATGGGAGCGAGGGGCCCGGGGTCCCTGCAGAGGGAGAGGGGTGCCTGTGCTGTCCCTGGAAGCTTTTGGGGACTCACACAGCATGTGGTACCTCAGCCAGGTGAGCCCAGACCTACGCAAAGCAAAACCCCGGGGAGAATGTCACCAAGGAATGTCACTTATGCCAAGGAGTGGAGCATTCCCTTCCTTCCGAAGGTTTCTAGGCTGAGGTGGGGGGGAGTGACCCAGCCAGGCTCAGGCAGCCCGCAGGGACCTTCCCCTTCCAGCAGCAGCCGAGCAGAAAGGGGCAGGAGGAGTAGCAGGTCCCGGGGAGCCCCATCCCAGGCTCTGGCTGCACCGACTCCCCGCAGGTGACTCACTGCCCCCATGAATTAAAGATGGAGCTGCCACGGGCCTCTGACAGCTGCAGGGGGAGGATCCGGCTTTTATTTTGGGCTTTTTTCACACCACAAAGCTGGTCGTGATCCAGGAGATAACAGAGCTCAGCCCCAGCAGCGCCGTGACGAGCATGAGGCCGGGGGCGGATGAGGCTGAACATGAGTCACTGCTGGCTCCGTTATGAATGAGGGGTGGGAAGGAGGGGACAGGGCTTGGAGCTAGGGAGGAAGGAGCCGGAAGGAGGGGGGGAAGCACGGAGTGGGCTAAGCTTTCCCTGGAAGGGGCAGGGGCTTGGGCATGGCAGTGGCCTGGCCATGGGTGACACGGCCACCTCCTAGGCTGGGAGAAGGTCCCATGGGGGCCTCTCTGGGACATCCCAGAGCTCAGTATTCCACTGCAGCACAGCTCCTCTGTGCTCCCCAAATCTGCAGAGTGGTGAGGCTGGGAGTGGAGCAGGGGGTGCCAGGGGGAAGGGATTGTCATGACACAGCCTGGCCACGACAGCAGCTCTCACATGACAGGGCAGCATCTTGCAAAGGGAGAACAGACAAGAGCCAGGGGGGCAGAGCAGGGCATGGGGACGGTCTCCCCTGGGCTCTGCACCCCAAGCACCACGGGGGATCCAAGCCTTGGCTATCAAGACTCTGCAGAGGGATGCTCAGGACCCAGACTACAAAACACCCAACTCCTTCCTGCTGCCCATGGCTGGGGCAGACTCGCATGTCCCCCCTACCCCTCCGGCAGACCCCAAAGTGCCCCAGCCATACCTGGGCAGAGCTCACTGCTGCTTGCAGGTGGAGAGCTTGCGGATCTTGCTGCTGGCAGAGCAGGCCTTGCGGGAGGGGTTGGAGGAGGCGCTGGCCCGGCGCTCGCCCTTGGCCCTGGCGCTCAGCTGCCCCGGCTCCGTCCCGTTCATGCACACGGCCTTGGGCAGCCCCTTGCCGCGGCTCTGCCCGTTCTGCCCGGCCTCCTCCTCAGGCACCTGTCCTGCAAGGGAACGGCCACAGTGAGGGGGTGGCAGCAACCCCTCAAGGAACATCCCAGTGTCCAGGATGGATCCTGCTCCTGCAGGAAATCTGAGCCTGCTCCTGTGCCATCGAGGAGCACAGGGGAGGGATGCCGAACGGGGGATGTGCAAGGCTGAGAGCCTGAGACTGCACCTCCATCCCCGCTGTCCCTGAGGACTGGTTTGACCCCTGTTCCCCCAGCACCTGGTCATGACTGGTGCAGACCTCGTGTCCCTCCTCCCTGACCCCCGAGCCCTCAGGCAGCAGCCTGGCTCCTCCTTCTCCTCCTGCCTTCTCTGGAGGAGGGAATGCAGGTCCCAGCCCCAGGCACCAACTTTGGGATACCCAGGGGCTGAGTATATCTGCAGAATGGGGCAGCGCATCCCCTCCTGGCAGGGCCAAGGCTCAGATGTGTCACTGTCCCCTGAGGGGACACCCCGATGGGTGTCATCAGCCCCTCTCCCTCCTCAGCTCCCTGTGACTCAGCAGAGCAGGTGAAGAGCCATTTCCTGAGGCGTCTCCCGCTGCCACGGCTGGAGCTTGGGTCACATCCCTTCACCCGGGGAGTGACGGAGGGATGTGGCTGCAGAGCATCCCGGGGTGCCCCCACCGGGAACACGGCGCAGCCCCCAGCCCAAAGCAGGGCTGAGGAGAGGCTTCATCAGGCTCCCCCCACCGGATCCAGCCGAGGCAATTTCCTTCCAGCAGGAACGTCACGCTCCAGGGCCCTTCAGTTATGACTCAGAGGTTTGAGTGGAAGCAAAGGCTGTAAGACGATTATGTATAATTTTCTTTAAAGGATGCTCAATCCTTTCTCCGCCAAGGCCGGGCGGGACGTCAGCTCCGCTTGCGCCAACGATCACCCCACTGCTGGGAGCTGGGGGGGAGCACACAGGGGTGCTGGGAGAGCTGCTTCTCCTCTGGGGGAGCACAGTAGGGGTCCCACCTCGGATCCCTGGGCATTGCCACATCCCCCCTGGCACTGCTGTGGGTTTGCCAGAGATGGGGAGGGAGGGAGGGAGGGATGTACCCTGGGTTACACGTGTAATCGATTCCCTCCTGGATCTCCCCCTGCATCCCTCCTGATGGGAATGTTGCCACAGCTCCCAGACACTGGCTTGTGGCCACTTACCTGAGCACTCCTGTCACAGGAAGGGACAGGGACTGACTGGTGAGGGACAGCTCCTGGCTCTGTGCACACAACCCTGGCACTGCTGGAGCCAGTGGCACCCTCAGTGCCCAGCCTGGCATCCTAGACCAGCACAGCTCCTGGCACAGCTCACCACAAGGGTGGGGGTGCTCTGGCCCCCCAGGGGATAGAGGGGGTGCCCCGGGAGTGTGGCAGTGCCTCAAGCACTCTGGCAGTGACAGGCACAGCAGAAGGCCCAGAAGCACAAAGCTTATTGCCCTGCCATCATCCCACCAGTGCCCAACCCCTCTGGAGAAGTGATGGCTGCAAAGGGCTCAGGAGTCCAAGCTCTAGAAGAGGGGGACACCCCAGTCCCAGAGCCCCCAGGGATGGGGCTCCCTCGGGGGCTGGCATGGGTCAGGCTGCAGCCCCAGCCCACCCCAGCCTGGCTGCAGCACCCCCAGAGCTCCAGGTTTTTCCTCCCATCCCTCCATCCCACCGGCACGACTGCAGAGCCTCAAACAACCCCATTCAGAGCAAAGCTGAACACTTCTCCTTCCCCTCCCTCAGCTGAACTAGGGCCAAGTCAATTAACATTTCTGACTGGGGAGGGAAAAAAGGATCTATCCAAACAGCTCATTTGTCTTTTGTGTGACTCTTCCCTCCTCCCCTCCTTCCCTGCTTCAAAAGCACAGTCCCGGGAGTCTATTATGGATACCAAGAAGGGAGGTGAATCGTGAGCTAATTTTACCTCCTTCACCAATGACAGTTGCTGACGTTCAAATTAATGAAAATAAAAATTCAGTATGGGCTGAAGTCTTGGCAACTGCTGCCCCCGCGGAACCGCTGACCCAGCGCTGAGTCTGCCCGAGCAGCTCCTGCCCACCTCACCCTCACCACGAGCAGGGCTAAATATAAAATAAATAAAGGGAGGGCTGAGAGAGGAACCAGGAACGTGGCTGCTCATCCCTGCTCATCTCTGCCACCCCTCACATCCTTAATGGATCCGCATCCTGCTCATTCAGGCACCAAAAAAGGTTTCAAAATAACACCGCAAAGAGGTTTTGAATCGCTGTTTGTCAGACTGAGCACACAGGCACCATGAGCAGCCAGGAACACACCTTCCCAAGCACCAGCCTTGGCTCAGAAGCTCCAGCCCTGGCTGTATTTTGCAGACTGAGATTGAAAAACCCAGGAGCAGGCGCTGCAGGATGGGGCTACAGCAGAGGAGGGGTTAATGCAGGACAGGAAAGAGCAGAGCTCGGCCTCTAGACCTGAGGCAGCACAAAAGCACCGAGCAGGATGCTCACATCTCTTCACTGCACGAAGAGTGGGGAGAGGATTCTGCCTCCAGGCCACAGCCATCCTCTCCCTCCATCCTCTCCTCCATCCTTCCCTCGGATGGGATGTTTAACACCGATTGAACCAGGGGCTTGGAACATTTACATCTCCCCACAGAGCTGCATAAATCTTTAAATAACCCTTTAAAAATGAAAGCACTTCCTCAAAGCCCCGTCTTCCTCTGAAGAACACAGGATTTAATGAGGTTTCCTCTTCCCCCCCCCCCCCCCGCCCCAAACCCAACACCCACCCCCACCTATGAGTCACACTCCTGCTCTGGCTGCCCAGCAGAGCCACAGCTGAACTGATCCCCCATGTACAAGGGGGCTTTTAATTTATATTTTAATATGGGATCACTGCTAGAAACGTAGCACTGAGCAGGTTCAAAGGGATGCTACAGGAAGAGTTGGGCGAAAAAATTCCCATTTATTCCCTCTGCAGCTGCTCCCACCTCTGCAATGCCTCACAAACCCACCGAGGGTCTATGCTGGGACCCTCCTCACCCTGCTCCTCCCACAAATGAGTTTCCAGTGCTGAGGGAGTTCCTGCTCGTCACAAACTCTGCACATCCCACCTCACCAGCCCCTCTCAGCCTTTAGGTCTCTAATCCCTCTGAAACAGCACAAATTACATAGATAACATGGAAGATTTTCCAGTAATCTGCTTGTCATCTGCCATGACAGCTCTGATTTGGGTTTAAACTCTGCTGTTTGCATGAGGAGGGTGAAATTGCTGGTGTCACTACTCTGGAGGGGATCTCCAACCTCAGACATCTGCCTGTATGGGGCTCACCTTGCTCGTCTGGGATGGACACAGAGCTGGGGAGCACTGTCACAGGGCAGGCTGGGATCAGGCTCCCAGCATGTAGAGGATCCCCCAGCTGTGCCATGTACTCTGAAGACAGAGTCATTCCAGGGCTCTGCTCCCAAATAACTCATTCTAGCAAAATTGGTCCAAAGAATTAAGTGTGCTGAACAGCAGAGTCCAGCAGCAGCTGTTCCTGGGAGAAGGGAGGAAGCTGGCACAGGGATAACGTTGGGAGGGGCATCCTGGTTGATCAAATCAAGGACTGAGGAAATCTGGAGCATCATGGCTCATTCACACCATTCCACAACCAACAGTCTCCTCCGCTGAAAGGATTATTCAGACCTCAAGGCCTTTCCTAAAAAGCTCTAAACAGACCAAAAACCCCAAGCACTTCTCCCCTACCTGGTACTGTGAAGTCCTGAGTGTAGATGATATCATCTTCAATGTCATACAAGTCATCATCCTCTTCCTCATTGTAGCCATGCAGATCTTCCAGGTAAGGCACCGCCGTCATGCTCCTCCATCTGTCCTTCGTCTCGGGGCTGGGAGGGATGGGCACCAGCGCCTCTGCCTGAGCGTGTTTCTTCCTAAACCAGCTGCAAAGAGCCCAAGGACAGAGCTGGGTCAGTGCACAAGGCATGCAGGAGCTCTCCACACCGAGATGGCCCCAGCCCACCCCAGTATTCTGAACTGGGAGCTCCACCCACGGCAGGGCAGGGGGAATCAAAAGGTCTGGCCAGGAGTCAGAGTATGCTGCAGGACACACTGGGAACAGGACAGAAACAGAGGGACAGGCACAGAGGGCAGCTCAGGGCCTGGACACGCAGCTCAGGAACATTGTCCCTGTCACCAGCTCCAGCCCAAACTACCTGAAAGTCAAAACACATTAGCAGAGCTGCCAGAGCTCCTGAGTTTTATTATCCATGCAAGCAGGACAGAAGGAACTTCTTCCATTCTGAAGCTGAGGCTGATCCAGCCCAACAGACACAAGTTTGCAGGATCCCAGCCTGAGGAGAGGGGCAGTTACTGCAGCAGTTTCCTCTAAAAGCCAGTTTGCACCAAGGCTGCAGCAGAAACTTCTACTTTATCCTTTTATCCCCCCTCTGTCTCAAGGGACTCCTATCACCACCAAACCCCATGCTGCCATCTGGCCAGGAAAGGATATCGGCTCTGAAAGCTGTTCTTAATCAGATCAGGAATCCAGCAGGCTGCTTCCCAGCAGCATCCCAGAGCCAGATGGGATAAACCTCTTAGATTTTCATCGTACTCCCCTAGCAGAGCTCTGACTCCAGACTGTCTGGGACATCTCCCAGTGCTGCATGTGGGCACCCAAAGTTTCCTGGAAGTGCTGCTGGAGCCTCCACACTCCCAGTGACCCCCTAAATGTGGGTGAGAGCAGAGGTTCCTCCAGACCCAGGTACCTCTAACACACCTTTCCAGCCCACAAAAACCTGATGGGACACAAGTGCATCCCACCCTGCAGTTGGCATCCAGAAACTCCTGGCGTCCAACCACGGAGGAGGGCCAGAGCCAGCCCAAGAGCTCTCACCAACCTGAGCCATCTGGTTTTTATCACCCCAGTTCCAAATTCCTTTCAGGAAGGAAGGCTGAAGGCACCTCCTGCGCAGAGCTGTAATTATCATTTTGTTCTAGTCTTACACTGCTTTGACAGTCAGCCTAAAAAAGAAGTGGGATTCTAACAAAACTATCAGGAAAAGCGAGGAGTGAGGAGATAAACAAATGGAAATGCAGCTACTGGGACAAATCAGGCAGGATTCAAGGGAGGGGTGAACTCTCATCCAGAAAGTGCTTCACCATCAGCATCTTTAAACTGTTTTCTCTGCAGCAATGGAGTTTTGGAGCCAGGCAGCCCCTTGTCTGCCGGAGGAAGGTGTTGTGTGGGGAGAGGGACAGGAACTGCTGCAGATCTCAGCTGGCAAGTGCCACCTCTGGTCCCTGAAGTGGCACTACAGGAGTTAAGCAAAGCCCATCCCAGCTGCTGGACCGGCAGGAAGGGAGCAGGACCAGCATAACTCGATTCTGGCTCAGGGCTCCTCACAGATCCCATGGATGGCTTCCTCAGTGACGTGAGTGGCACATCGCTCCCCTAATCGGATCAATCCATTTCCCTTCCTCGGAGACTGTGTTCATCGAGGAAGTGACTGCCAAGACAGCAAATCCAGCCTGGGCTGATCCGGCCTGGCAGGATCAGCAGCACAGGGGCAGAGGAGCCACCAGCCACCAGCTGGTTTTGCCAGAGGCACTGGCGCTTGAGGGATCCAAACTCAACAGCAGAGACCTTGGGAGAAGGGAATATCCAGGACAGATGAGATCAGAGTGACTGCTGTTAAAAGGAGAATTTTAAAGGGAAAAAGCCTGGAAGTCCACAGCAACTGGTGTTTTTGTTTTGCTGTATTTCAGCTCTGCCTCACTCTTCCCTCCTGTCCTACTTACCAGGAGAGTAAAAATAGGTTTTTATTAGCAGCAGAAACCTGAATCACTGTACTCCAGTCATTATGCTTCCACCCTCCGGGAGGTGATTTCAGACACTTGCATATGCATATATGGTAATGAGGATAGAGAGTGAGAAGAGAAATCCATTGAAGTTCTAAGAAAAATCAAAGACCTCTTGGAAGGAGCCTCGAGCAATTCTGTATGGAGTAGTGGAGTATTTCCTGGCAAGGATTTTCCAGCAGGGACTGTCACTTTCTGTGCTGGTGCTGGAGGTTGTCAGTGAAGATTTACTCTTCAGCTGAGGACCACTGGCTCCAGGAACACCCTCATGTACCTCAGGAAGCCACTGCTGAGCTAGATAGCAGCACCTCCTGGTCAGCAACGGCCATGAAATAAAGTCCCTCCTCACCACCCAAAACACAGAGCTCTGCTGATGAGTGCCCTGTTCCACCAGTTATTCCCAGTTTCAGGGATGTTCTCTGAGCCAGCTGCACTGTCACACACACAGTTACCTGGTGCTTGTGGTGGCTGCTTTAACCCTGAGGGGGAAGAAAATATTTTGGATATCTCAGAAGCGCCCCTTGTGCAACACATCCCCTGCAAGAGGCAGATTCCTCCCTGGTCTCTGTTTCAAAGGGCTGGGAGTGGCTTAGAAACGCTTCAGAATGAAGGCAGCAGTAGTAAGGGATTATTTCTTCCTATTCCACAAGCTCATCGAGGCGCCTGAAAAGCTCAGAACCCCCAGCCAGCAGCAGCACAAGTGTTAATTGTGATCCTGCCAGGCAGAAGTGGTGCCCAGACGGCTGCTGTCAGCCACAGGGAGATAAGACAGCAAGGGTCAAGGACTGAAGGGAAAGAGGAATCTGGGTTGCCCAGTGCTTAATGAGCTCGTCTGGTTTGCAGCTCCCCAAGCTCAGATCTCCCATCACAAGTCCTCCCTCTGCTCTTTTCAAGTCCTGGTATAAGCAAGGTTAAAATAAGAATCTTGTAAGCACAGCTGCAGCTTTCCAACACTCCCAGCTATTCACTTCCCATTTGGGTCACAAACATTGCAGTTGGCTCGGTTTGCACAGGGATGGTTTTCTCTGAGAGCAAACGCCAAGCTGCAGATCCCTGCCCTGCCAGCCAGGGTCAGGACGAGTGATTCTCCACCTCCTGTGATGCCATGTAAGGGCCTCGAGCTCCCTGGAAGGTCACTGTCACCACAAGCAGCAACTAACAGGGTTCCAGTTTAGCTCAGCTCCCTCACAGGCAATCGTGGAAGGCACACAATGTCCCAGGGAAAGGCAACACACGCCAGCAGTGTCCCTGCAATCACTGTTCCAGCTCTTGTTGGACCAAGAGATGTCCAAGCTTTTCAGTCAGGTTCAGAAAAAATAAAAGTATGAAAACAGCAGTTTCTCTCAGCTGTTGGTGGGACCAAAGGTGACAGTGATGGCTCAGACTCCTCCAAGGAGCTCTGGAGATTCAGTCCTTAAACTCTCCATGTTATAAAACTGATTTGTAGAACGTGGGTAAAAGAAGGACAGATCCCTTCCATATGCTGCCAGAAGACAGGAAGGCTGAGGCAGGTGCCTCAGGAAGGGAGAGGAATGCTTCTTTGTGACCTGCTGAGGGGAGATCACTGCCTGGCACAATAGAAAAGGGATTGGGAAGATCCATAAGTGCAAAGGCAGCAGCAGAGGCTCAGAGAAACCCCTCTCTCAAACACAGGAAAGGAAGTCCAGGAGCAAAGTCCCAGCAAAGGAGCCCTCAGTGGCACCACACACAGATTTCCAAAGGGTTTGGCACCCAGCTTTGAACAGCATTCCAGAGCTATGCTTAAAATCCCACAGGTGCTGGCAAAGGCAGCACAGCAGCTCCAGGAGGAGACCCCAGCCCTGCAGGTTAATTTGCACCTCCACTAATAAAAGGTGGAAGTGCTTCCCCTCTCGTGCTATGAACTCCTGCAATCGGATCTGCGCCTGAACAAATTAAGTGTGACACTTGTGGAGAGGGAAGGGAAGATGGTTGCCTTGGAAACAAGGGACAGAGGTAGAATTCTGCATCCACTTCATCACTTTAAGTGCTGCAGCAGGTCAGTGAATTAGTAACAAAATGTGGTGTACGAACAGGAAGCCCTTCAGCAAAAGCATGGGGCAGAGGGGAGGTGGTGGATTATCCATAGGGAACAGGATGGAACTCCCTGGCTCTTGGCAGCTTTTCCTCCCTGCCCTACAATCCCCATCCCAGGAGCACCAAATATTCACGGAGCTGAGCTATGAGCACTAGTTTTCCACTGAACATCATTCCACTCGGCTCCTTCCAGGGAAAGCAGGTTTCCAGGATCTTCCACTGCTATTCAGGGGTTGGCTTCTGGCAGTTCCTAAGCTTTGAGATGACAGGCTGGGAGAGGTTTAACTCATTTCCAATTCCAACTCCAGGTTCGTTCTGCATGGACTGGGTTGAACAGAGCAGCATTTTGCTTTGTCCCACTCCAGGAAAAGTGCAGAGACAGGAGTTTGATGCAGTTCAGCTGCAGGAGTGAGGAGAGAGGAAGGCAGCTGGCAGGGATGAAACTCAGCAGACTCTTGCTCCAGCATTCCTCTGCTGCTGCAGAGGGAAAAGCATTTGGAATAGCTGACAGGAATAATGGAAGGAATGGCTGGATTACCACTGCTGGGCTGCCTGGATGCCTTCCCTGCCTCCTGCAGCTCTGCTCCCTACGGAGGAGCACTCTGTGCTCCCGTGGTGCTTTCTCAGGGCCCCTGAGCCACTGATTTTATCCCTGATCCTACTGCAAAAGCCTTCACACTTTATGGAAAGTGAAGTGGGGAAGGAGGGATCCTGAGCACCCCACCCTGTTACAATTCCTCTGGGATCACCCTTCCTACAGGACAGGGGAACACAGCCCCTTCCCACCACCCTGACACGAGCCTGGTCCAGCAGTCTCAGTGCAAAACCCCTGCCCGGGGCCCAGGGGCTGCTCCTGCTGATTTCAGAGCACTTTGATGATCCTGACTGTCCATATGAGTGAGTCCCCGGGAACAGCAGCTCAAAGACATAAAAGGAGACTTCCAGCAGCACGGAAAAGCACAGGGTGATTCTGGTTTGAGCCGGGATCCATCCCAGCAGGGCAGCCCGGGGAAGTCGCTTGATGTTTCTCTGGTTTAGTTCCTGTCCTTAGCACATGCTTTTGAGGGGAGGAGTGTAGGGAATCCCACAATCATTAATGACTTACTCCCCACAACACATGAAATCTAAGGATTCTAGAAATCAAACCTCTCCTTAATAAAATGCTTTCCCAAACCCCTCTGCCTATACCCAAATGGCTGCCTGCTGTCCTGACTGCTGTGTTCCATTTACAAAAAAGAAAACAGGGTCAGGTTAAGCATCAGGGCTAAGCTTCTATTTAAAGAAAAGGCAGGAGAACCAAGCTCTGGATTCTTTAGCACTAAAAGAAGCTGGACAGACACATCCAAGGCCCAGGCTGCAAGATCTGCTGTGCTTGATGTAATTACTAGATGCCACAGCAGGAGGAAGGAGGCAATTACTAATAGGGCAGAAAAGCCTGTTAAGAAGCACTGGCTAAGCTCACACGAAACTAATAAGAGCCTAAGCCTTGGAAATGCTCCTGGGTTTGGAGGTAGAGCCTTTCCTTAGCCCCTCTCAGTGCTGTGGGATGAAAAGCCTTGGCACAGCAGCTGAGGAGCTCCGTGGCTGCCCTGTGCCAGAGGCGTGCTCCAGTTTCTCCAGCTTTCTAACTACATGCAGGGTCTCTGGAGGCCCCTCTGTGCTTCCAGATGGGCAATACTGACACAAAAACTCACTGCCAAGTGGGAGGAGGGAAAAATGGAGCATCTGGAGTTGGGGAACCAGCTCAATCACCTGGCAGTGACCCATGAGGGCCCAGGGCAGTGCCTGAGCTCAGAGGCAGCCTCTGCCATCACAGGAAGGAAAGTGCTGTTAGTGCTTTTCTCAACACTTTCTGATGACTGCATAATTCCTGCTTCTTTTCCAGTGCTTCCTGACAAAGCATGGCAAGCTGAGCCCCTCTGGTCATGGCCAGTGGTACTGGGAGGAACGTGCAGGGAAAGGCAGCCTCAAATACCAAACGCCCAGTGCCGAGAGTCTCTGAAACAACCCAGGCACAGGGCTTGGCTACTACCAAAAGAGTCAGCCTGACACTTCACTAATTGCCTGGGCAGCCCCATAAGCCCTGTCCTGCTAGCCCTAACCCCCAGCCCTGCCTGCACCCCAGGGTCCCTCCAGTATCTGTGGGAGCTGGTCCCAGTCGCTCTCAGCAGAGCCCCAGTCACCTCAAGACTTTCAGGTTCTGGCTGTGGCTCCTTGGGCACCTCCCAGCGACCATCACCTGACAGCACATGGCTTTTCCAGAGACACAAGGGGAAAGCAGCACTGTTCCTGCAGCGTGGAGTGGGCTCAGCACCACCCTGGATCACATCCTTGCTCTTACACAGCTCCCAAAAGGATCTGGGCAGGCTCACAGGCCGAGCAGCTGCAGTCCAGAGGCAGCTCTGCCTGTCCTCAGAAGCACTTCCCATTCCAAGAGGAGATAAGCTAATGCAGCCTCCGCAGTGAGGCAGCCTCATGATGCTTTTTGTTCTTGTACTTTTATCCGCCCAGGAAATCTCTGCTTGGAGCCAGCATGTTCAAACAGATCCTTAAAAAAACCCCCTCAGCGATAACGGGGCATTTCCCCCCCTGACTATGGCATGGAAAATGGGGGAGGATATGGGGGAGGGAGAACTGAGATATTAAAGAGAAAGAAAAAAAAATTTCCTATTGTCCTGGAACGCTTTTCCACATACTGACTCCATATGGAGCAAATACCAGGGGATATTTCTGTCCCCAGACTGGCCAGAACTAACACACGTTACTGAACAGTCCCACTTCAATAACACAGCCTTCAGGACCTCCTGTTCTGCTCCATTAGGACTTGCTGGTCTCTGGAAAAAATTATCCAGAACCCTTAATTATCCAGAAGCAGGCACGCCATGAACAGACTTCCAACATATTCCTTATTTACTGGTTAGCAATTCCAGTGCTTCACCGGATGCTCCAATAGGAGGAAAAAAGCCAAGTGGAGGTTGCCAGAGCCCCAGCAGAGCTGGAGGAAGGAGATCTAGTGACTTCCATGTGTCTGCTGTCAAAAGGGAACAAGAGGTGAGAGCAGGAGCACAGGTACAGAAGGAGCAGGAAGAGAAGCACTGGTAACACTCACTTGTGCTGCCTTATCTGCTGTATTGAGAACCTCTTGGCTGGGTCGTATTCAAGCATCCCTGCAAAGAAGGAAAAAAGTCCAGGTGTGATCACAGACACTCCCAGGAGTGAAGCCAGGAAGCACAAAGCTCTGCCCTTCCCTCCCTCTCCCTCCCCAACAGCCAGGCTGTGCCCAGTCCTGGCAGCTCCAGGCAGGATTTGTTCCATTGGTCACAGGAAGCTCAGCATAAAATTCCAATCCCATTGGTGACCTGATCCAGTCTGTTCCTTAGCTTCCCACCTGCAAAGCAGGTACAGCCCTTCCCTCCCTCCCAGTGAAGGGACTGAGGCTTGTCCAGCCCTCAATCACAGCTCCAAGAAAGTCTCCAGGCAAAGAACATCAAGACTTGGCATTTCATAGATAATTCCATTGAATCTCTTCCACGGAAGAGCCAAAGCCTCAGGCACAGCACATGTCCAGTTGCTCGGTGTCTCAGATACTCTGGTCTAGTGGAATTCTGTTCTGAGGTGAAGCTGGGGGGAACCAACAAAAAAAACCATCCTGCTGCCCATCCTGATGCCCTGGCCAGGACTTGGATTTCTGGGATCATCTGCTGAGGTAGCTGGGGTGGGTGGTGAGCAGAGTGGGGAGAGGAAAAGCAGCTCATCCCTATTCTCTCTGGGAGAGAGGGAGGTGGATTCCTTAAACAGCCTCTCCGGATGCCCACTCTGCTCCACTGCCTTTCAGAAGCTTCACAACTCAACAGAAAGGAAGGAGCAAATTTTGCCATATTCTCCAGAAATGAGCCAATGGAACCCTGGGAGTCCCCTCCAGCAGCATCCAAGATATTCTCCAATGAGGGTTCCAGGAACATATTCACCTAATGAATGCTAACAAAACCTCATGGTTGAGCAGTACCAGGAGTTTTGCTTTTACTGGATGATCCCCTGTTGCTCCTGAAGCACCTGCAATGTCAAGTCTTGCACAGGATGCATGAAAAGTGAGGATTTGGAGAGGGGTAGGAACAGGAGGAGCCCATCTCCAGCAACCAGAAAAGTCTGGGAAGCAGCACTCACTGTCAAACAGGAATTCTGAAAGTTAGGACAGCAGCAAACAGTGCAGAGTGCTGGGGAGAGCCAGGACAAGGACACATTGAGAACACAGGGATGGGGGATACATCTGCGTGGACACTGGGGAAGGGAGGGCTGGAAGGACACATCCTAGTTCAACCAGGAAGCTGCAAGGGCCTTGCAGGTGAGATTCTGCAATTCAAAGGTCACGGAAGAGATAAATCACCACAGCACATGTGATACCAAAAGCTGCTCCAGAACATCTTCCCTGTCAGTCCATTCATATCACATCGGATCAGGACATGGGCAAAGAGGGGGCATACGATAGGACAGTGGGGAAAGACTGAAACTATTTTCCCCTTCAGAACACAAAATACACTTTGCCCTGGCAATTTGGGAAGGTTTATCCATGCTGGTGACAGCACTAAGAGCTTTAAGGCAGATGGGATCACTACTGACCCACATGACATCACACGAAGTAGGTTAAAGCAATCCAGGAAGAGCTCTCCAGGTCACAGGTCAGGTGCATCCCAGGCTCCCAGCTCAGGAACTCGAGGCACTGGAGTCCTCAGAGCCCAATTCCTCAGAGTTTTGGCTTGTTTGGACTGACTTTTAAATGTCTCTGAGGACGGAAACTCTACAACCCCCCCCAAACAACCCGTTCCAGGGCTCAACCCTGGCAGCAAAGGAGTTTTCTCACATTCAGATGGAATTTCTCCTCACCTTACAGAAAAAGAAATAAGTTCAGAGGAAAAAAAAAATCCCACACCTAATTAAAGAACCTATTAATAAGATGATCAGACACTAGTTTCAAAGCTGAGCTGCCCAAATGAGTTGGCTTTTTTTTTTTTTTTTTTAAGAAATAGAGCTCTCACATGAAGTTTAGGGGACAAGAGCAAGTATTGGTTGGGTTCTCTTAATACAGTCAGAAACAGGAAACTCAGGACACCACCCACTCCCCCCATTGATTTATTTTAAAGACCACACTTCAAGGTGTTTTTGAAATTTAAGGCATTTACCAGATGAAACCGGTACAAGCAGGGGAAGAAGTTTAAGGTAAATGATTAAAAGAGGCTGAAGAGCAACAGTTACAAACAGCCACGGCACAGGGAGCTGCTGCTCTCAAGCCATAAAAAAGGCAGAAGGAAAATAATCGACCGAAAGGAATTTTTACTTCAATGAAAAATGACTGCATTTGGGGCAACGTTTGAGAGAAAACGGAAAGTGTCCTCGCTGAAAATGTACATTCATACATTCAGCTCTGAGTCACTCGTGGCAGCTCCGTGGCTCAAGTCCTGCACTGAAGAGAGGCTTCAGCAAGACAAAACATCATGTTCTATTCACCAGGCAAGTCATCCCGGAGTGTCTGCCCGCAGGAGCCGCTGCTCGCGGCCATTTAGGGTAAAGACTTCCCTGGAGTTTAGCTGCGAGCAGGGATGGGACAGGCTGTGCCAGGGAATGCTTCAGGAGGCCCAACCCTAACCTCTGCTCCCCAGTATTCCCAGAGGATTTGCTGTTCCTATACAGGGGTGTCACAGAATCACTGAGTCCAACCTGTGGCTGATCCCCAACTTGTCACCCAGAGCACTGTCACATCTGGCTGTTCCTTGGACACCTCCAGTGATGGTGACTCCAAACCTCCCTGGGCAGCGCCTTCCAGTGCCTGCCAACCCTTTCCATCAGGAAATTATTCCTAAAATATAAAGTCCTCTCATAGAGGATGTATCAGGTATTAAACTGATAAGAACAGACACTACACAGTCATGCCCAGACAGGTTATCATGTCCTCTGCACCACATCAACAGTTTCAAAACTCTTTCAAATCACATCAAGTGACAATCCACAAACTGGATGTGCCCTGAGCTCCTCACAGCCCCCAGCCCAGTGGGGGCTCAGTGATCCTGGACAGGCACAGCACTATGTCTCAGAGCAGAACTCCTGGAGTTCAGAACACAGCACAGTCTCAGGTATGGGACTGGAGAAGCAGGAAGAAATCCAACAGCAAGGTTAATGAACTCAACCTGGATTCCACCTCAGTCTCCAACTCAGATCAACATTTAAACAACCACTATAAAAGCAGTGCGAGGTCAATCTGTAAACGAGGCAGGACCTTCTCCTTCTCCCTGCACTCAGCGGGTGTTCTGGCCACAAACTCCCTCTGCAGGCAAATCCCGAGCCTGTGATCCAGGACAGGCCTCTGGCTGGGCACAGAGAGCCTGGGGGACTCCTGCCAAGGCGGAATTAAAGCATCCCACTGTCATTAGGACACACATCTTCTCACTGTCCCAGCAAGGAAAGGTCACAAAAGTGAGAAAACAAACTGCTGAGGACCCAACCACCACGTCCCAGGTCACAGGGCCTGGAAATCAATCCAGATGCTGATTAATGCAGAGCTGCAGCCTCAGAGCTTCCTCTTCCAGTAAAAGTCTATTATACCAGGAGAAGGAAAGCTGACCTTGTGCATTTTTCTGGTCCAGAAGCAAAGTGCACAGGAGTTGATAAGCCATGGGCAGACGCTGCCAGAAGAACCTTAAGGCTATTTATAAACTCTTCCACTCTGACACATCTCTCCTGACTGCACACACAAAACAGCACCAGCCCTTCTTCTTTCCATCCCTGAAGAGTATAAATAAAGCTTCATCCCTGATTAGGGAGACAAAACGAGGAGCAGCATCCCAACTAATCTGGAGGATATACTGTCATGAGAGTCTCTTTACAAGCCAAATACCACTGAAGCTTTAAGTCCTCTGAACTCTGCTCTTCTGGAAAAGGGGAACAAAGATAAAAAGCTCAAGGGGAAAAAAAAGTGAAGACGCACTGCAAAAGTAGTCAACAGAAGAACAGAAAAACCTTACAAAGTGTGTTTGTGTTTGCTTCACAGCCTGGCTGTGGGGCCTGTGGTCAGCACAGCCCTGGCAGACAGAGGAAATGAGCACTTTGCTGCACTGAATTCTGCTTCAGTCAAACCCAGACCAGGCGCTCGCAGCCTTGTGAGGGCTTTTAGAGCCTTTCAAAGCAACACAAAGATGAGACAAAACCGCCAGAGTGACAGAGCTGAGCTGGGGGTGTCTGTGCTGCTCATACAAATACATCCATTGACAGTATCTGATCCACAGGCGATGGATTCAGCTCCAGCCTGCTGCAGGGGGAGTAGGCACCAACCAGGAAATGCAGATGTTCTGGAGGAAAAGCAAGAACTAAATAAAGCATCCACGTTTGTCACCATAGCTACCTGGTGCCACTGCTGCACAGCTCAGCCCTGGGCCTCGGCAGAAGCTGGGGAGCTGCCCAGGCCGACACAGCAGGCAGAACTGGGGCAATCCCACCCCAAAATTCATCCACCTCAAGGCCAACTGGCATGCTGACCACTGGAAAATGTGTTTCAGACCAAGCAAGGGGAATATCAGGTTTTGCCAGCTTTTACAGTGTAGCAGCTGTAAGATGAGGGGTGGGAGACTGTTCTCAGGTGGGAGGGAGGACAGGAAAAAAGATCCTTAGGGCTTCCCACTGCCCTGAAAGAGAGGCGTGCAGCCACCTCCTCCCAGGCAAGTTCCTCTCCCTGCCAAACCCACTCAACTCCCACCTCTGTGGTGCACAAGCACAGAAGGGATGCAGACAGACAGACAGCAGTGAGGATGCAAGAGGAAACTCAGGCTGTAAGAGATGGACAAAGAGCATCAGGTTCAACGCTCCTCCATGTAAAATCAGGCAGAGGGAAGAGTAGGAAATTCTGGCTCCAAATCTCACACAGGGATGGGAAGAGAACTAGGAGGAGAGTTGTTGTGCTAATGAAGCACAAGATTTTAAGCTGTCAATATCCTCAGCACAGGAAAAGAGAAAACTGCCACGCTCCTTTTCCCTGGGGGAAGCACTAAGTGCAGCTGAGAGGCTGCTCACAAATCTCCAAGGAATTCTGCTGGATGCTTTAGGAGAGCTGCTGCTGGCCCAACAGGACTGAAGGGTTTGCTCCATTTGGGCAATTCCCAGCTCATTAAAAGGCCATGTTCGCAGTCAGCAGTTACAAGCCAAAGGCCACACAGAGCTCAGGCCACTGTTCCCTGGTACAACCTGAAGCACATCAGGCCATGAGCAGCCGTCATGTTGAGCTCAGAGGAGCAGCAGGATCCCGGCTGTGCCGAGAGCCATTGGAAGCGCTGCCTTATGTAACGCCTTCAGAAAGCTGCTAAAGCTGGCTAATGCTTTTGGAAACACATGGAAATAACTGATTTCATCACTGGCGTGGGGCCAGGGAAGCTAAAATAGCCTCCGAGGGGGGGCTGCGGGGGTCTGGCAGCTCCTTGGTGCCGGGAGGCCGGGGGAGCCCCGGTGGTGGCAGCGGAAGAGCTTGGACTGACAGCACCACCTGCCGCCGGCACGGCCGGCACCGAGCCAGGAGCTGTGTCCCTGCACCGAGCCAGGAGCTGTGTCACTCCACCGAGCTCATGTCCCTGCACCGAGCCCATGCCCCTGCACCGAGCCAAGAGCTGTGTCCCGCTACCGAGCCCATGCCCCTGCACCGAGCCTGGAACTGTGTCCCTGCACCGAGCTCATGTTCCTGCACGAGCCTGGAGGTGTGCCCCTGCACGGAGTCCATGTCCCTGCACCGAGCCTGGAACTGTGTCCCTGCACCGAGCCTGGAGCTCATGTCCCTGCACCAAGCCTGGAGCTCATGCCCCTGCACCAAGCCTGGAGCTCATGCCCCTGCACCGAGCCTGGAGCTCATGCCCCTGCACCGAGCCTGGAGCTCATGCCCCTGCACCGAGCCCCGAGCCAGGAGCTGTGTCCCTGCACCAAGCCCATGTCCCTGCACTGAGCCTGGAGCCGGGGCCCTGCACCAAGGCTGGAGCCGTGTCCCTGCACCGAGCCTGGAGCCGTGTCCCTGCACCGAGCCTGGAGCTGGGCCTTTCACCGAGCTCATGTCCCTACACCGAGTCCCAAGCTGGGGCCCTGCACTGAGCTCATGTCCCTGCACTGAGCCCATGTCCCTGCACTGAGACTGGAGCTCTGTCCCTGCACCGAGCCTGCATTCCCACACTGAGCTAGGAGCCCAGGTCCCACAGAGCTGACATGCTGCCAGGAGGGAGGGACTCAGTGCCCCCTATGCCCTGACCATTCTCACAAAGCACAAGGACCAGGAAAAACAATGCGAAACATCTTGTATGTCTTGAGGGGCTGATCCCTGACAAAGACCTGAAGAGAAAGAAGAGGATGAGCCCATGCTGAGGGCTGGGGAGCACAGCTGCACCCGGCTGTTCTGCTGCTGAGGAGGCACTGGGAATGCTGGTCAGGCCCTCCCATGGGCTGGAATCGCATCCCACCTCCTGCCAAAGGGGCTCACAGCACAGCTGCTGCCCTGCCTGAGCACTCAGCTTCCACAGGTAGAGACTGTTCAGCACTAAACCTCAAACTCTTTCAATAAGTTAAGGGAATTAAAAAAAAACAAATAAAACCGCAACTTTCTTCCAGTGTGTCACTCCTGGTCCTATCCCAGCCCTGCTGTGAAATTGGGTACCTGTCCAGTATCCTGCAGCTCAGAATTTGGGGGGAAGGAGATAAATGGGACTGAGACAAATAAGTTTCAAATAAGAGCAGGGGTTGATGAGGAGCAGACCCTGAGTACTCAGTGTTTCACATTACAAAAACCTGGATAAAGCATTTGAGTGCTCTCACTGTCCAAATCTGCATCAATGCTATGATGCCATTTTAAATTCAACCTCTTGTGGGCTTTGTCTTTTGATGTAAAAGCTTCTCAGAGCACAACCAACCCTATAACGCAGTGGCTGTGAGCTGTGCAGGGGTTAGTGGATCTCAGGAAAATACCAGTGCTGAAGATCTGCCAGAAACCTGTAAGGCTGTAAGCATAACCTCCCTGTCTAACAGGATCCTGTATCCCCACAGGACACTTGGAAGGAAGCTCTGGCACTGTGCAAGCTGAGCAGTTGTTGCATCTATAAATGTTACCCTTTTGGAGCCAGCTGAGAAGACTCACCTCTCAATAAGTCTGAGAGTGGAGGACCACAATCCTCTGGAATTGTGTAGTCGCCTTTCCCGATGTTTTCAAATAATTTATAGATATTATCCCCTTCAAAAGGGTACAGACCCGTTGTGATGTTGTATCTGTGGAGGCAGAAGGAGAAGAGGGATGAGAAGCTGCACACAGGTACTCAGTTCTTACCCAACTGCATAAACCAAAAGCAGCCAAGAGGAAACCAAAAGAGGAATATTTGGCAGTATGTGGAAAGCCTCTTTAAGCTTAGCCTGCCTTCAACACAGTTTTTCATTCACAGGGGTCAAAACCACCAGGACATCTCCCTGACAGTCTGGGACAGTAAAAACTTATAAATAAATACTGAAGATACTTGTGGTTTCTGTTATTGCCCTGGCTGTGCCTCTGGGGGCTGAGCAACAGCTGCAGAGTCACTCATGGAGAGCAAAGATCCCCTTGTGCAGAATTACAGGTACTTTGGGGAGCATAAACCCACCCCCAGGAGGGAGCAGCACCCCCCTCTCTGCTCCCCCACCACACAAGAGGTGTAATGACAGAGCAGGGCCAGGACTGAGCTATCTGAGGGTGTCATTAATGGTGAAGTTCCTGGGGGTTCCTGGGCACTCACAGCGTCACCCCTGCGGACCAGATGTCGACTTTAAAGCCTGAAAAGGTGTCAAGGCCATTGGCAATTTCTGGGGGCTGGAATGCTGGCGACCCTTGGCTCGTCCTGCACGTGTCATCCTCCGCAAATGGATGCAATGCCTGCAGCAGGAGAGACCAAACAGTGTCAGGCTTCCAAGGCAAACAAACTGTGACTGCTGGAAAAGTTTCCCTGGGAAACAGAAGGGGAAAACTCCTCTACTGAACATGTACAGATAATGAGATCATGCCACCACAGCAGCCACACACCACAGTGACAAGTCTTGCATCTCTCCTACCTAAGACAGCCTCCATATAAAACAAAGGTGTTTGTTTTATATAGCTTATCCCCATTTCCCCCCAATTTTGGCCTCATCCAAGATTGACATCTTCCTTCTCTGTGCTTCCTGAGTGGAGGTTTCATGCTGTTTCCAAAAGAAGTGCTTTGCCAATTGCAATAAATATTCAGAGTCACTCAGAGCACTCTGCAAGTGCAACAGAACAAAAGCCTAAATGCACAATAAATCAATGACACCACAGAGGTGACCTCAATCCAGAATGTCCCATTCTGACTTTGCTGTGCTTCTCACATACCTCTGCTACGCCTAAATCGGATATTTTTAGTGTCCCATTGGTTGTTAGCAGGAGGTTCCCCGGTTTTATATCCTTGTGGACAATCCCTTGGCTGTGCAAGTATTCTAAGCCATCTATAAGCTGACAAAAGTACCTGCAGAGAGAGGCAGAGGGGAAAAAAATCAAACACTTTTAGCCAGCAGAGAAGAGCTTTTTGCTGTGGTTAGAGACTCTGGGCCATCACCATAACCCACACGCAGCCTGGTGGTTGTGCAGGCAAGTGTTTCATCTCATAATACCCAGAAATAATATTAACGTGCCTGAATTTCACTTATGCAGTCTGTAATCTCAGAGATCTCTTAAAATAAAATGAAAATACGACCATAAAATTATGTAGTTGCCACAGATTTGCTGCTCTGCCCTGATTTGATCCTGACAATGTTCTTGTATCTAATCCCAGAATTCTCAGGTTCCTTTTCTTGCAGAGTGAAAGGGGCTCCAGTTTATCCCAGCTAACTACCCCAACTACCAGATCATGCTGGATTGCCAATCCCTAATCCATCCCAATGCTTTTAAACTCTTTTTTGACACTGAACTGTGGCTTGGCCTCCATTTGGGCAGGAGATTCCCCCCTCACACCCCTGGGCACGGCAAGGGCACAGGGATCAGGGAAGGCTGTCAGGCAGCTCAGAAAGTAAAAAAAAATTAACAGAAAAATCAACAGAAGGATGGTTTTCCTTCCCAGAATCTAAGGGAAATCCCTGCTGCCACTTCAAGAGTTTTCACTGTTTTGCATGGGTGTAAAACATGAAGTTATTCCACAATGCCAGGCTTGCTTTCAAACGCAGCCTGAGCAGAGTAGAACGAGCTCTCCACTCGAGAGAACATGGTGGGGAGAGGAACAGAACTTACCCGTGAGCCTGAAACACTGGAAATCTCTTTTCTGGGACACTGTCCAGCATTTCCTGCATCCCACACACACAGTACTCCATCACCATATACGTGAGGGCAGAGTTAAGGAAGCTCCAGGGTTAAGCACTCAGTGTTGAACACTCCTCAGATGGGCAGCAGCCCCATTCCAGAGGGATTGGCTGCACTCCCTGGGTACTGAGGGATGTTCCTCCAGTTCCCATAGGACAGGAAAGCACCTCCAGGAAAATCCTTCTGCCAAATGAGCAGCTGCAGCTCCATGACCAGACCTGGAACAGGATGGGAACTCCACAGAAAATAAGCTGGAGATCTCACAGGCATGACAGAAAACAGGGAAATACCCTGAAGTGGGCACAGAAAGTTGAGAACTCCCTGGAAGAAGAGCTGTACCACATTCCCTCAGTGTCCCAGGTGTTCTGCACCTGACATGACAGTGAGCTCCCATCACTGTCCCCAAAACTGGTTATTCCTCATTCCCTCTCCCAAACAAGCTGGCTGTGTGCACTATGGCACAGCTGCTGCTCACCCCCAGCTCCATGGGACTATTCCACTAGCAGGAGAAAGGATCCCTGGAGGGCTGGGAAGCTTTTTGAAACCACATGGATAAAAACAGTTACAAGAGAATGCCAAGAGCTGGTGGCACTTTGCAGCACTTGTTCCCTTGCAGCATATTCCAGTTTTTATCTCTGTAAGCTTTAATGCTGGGGCCAAAAAAACGGGAATCAGACGACTGCCTGATGCTGTAATTGCCTGTTTCCTCCTCTCCCTGGGCTTTTGAAGGCAAAGTATTCTGAAGGAGAGGCCTAGAGGACAGACCTTGGGACATCAGGGGCTGTGCCCAATGAGTGTCCTGACAGAGAGGAGGCTACCAGGGCTCCCCAGCAATCCTGAGCATGGTCACTTATTCCTCCCAGCAGGTGCCTTCTTAACCTAAGCCCAAAATAAGTTGCTTCTGCCCTAGGAAGTCACCTGAGGCAGGAGAAGCTGAAGGGAGATTCATGTTCTTTGTGGGATCTGGGCTGAAGAGTGTGCTGCCCCTTTCCAGCATGTTCCATTCCACAGCTCCAAACACTGAAAACTCATTAAATTCCTGCTCTACTCCCTGTAAGCTGCTCTTCAGAGAGACCCTAAAATACTCTAAATATACCCTAAAAAAGATTTTATGATGGGCTCGAAGACACTCGGTAAGTCAATAAAAGCAAGAACAGAAGAAAGAGCTCCCAAAATTCATTCCTACCCCTTCTTACTCTGGAAGAAATATGTGAACTACTTTGTGGAAGACATCAACTCTCCCACTGTCAAGAGAGTAACAGCAACAATAGATAATCCAGACCAGCTCCCAGGGAGCAAACAGGCTCAAGGACAGCCTGGCTGGGTGTCATTAACTGCCAGGCTGCTCCTCAGCCCGCCCTGGTCACTGATCCATGTCAGGTTGATCAACCAGATTAGAGAACAGACTTCCAGGCTGGAGCAGATCTATTACAGGTGCTCCAAGCCCTTAGTTCTCCTCCTCAAGGGGTTCTACTCCCACACTCAGCTGTACACACTGGTAATGGGATCCCTGGGATGCTGCTGCAAACTGGGCTCATTTTCTGCCTGGATGAGCTCTCCATTCACCACCAGCTCTGCACTCTCAGTCACAGCAGGCCAGCAAAAAGCCCCTTAAATACTAAGTGTTGTTGATATTTTTAATCCAGTCACCACAGCTTTCCCATAGAAAATCACTGAAGGCTTTGATTAGGTGAGTTGCTCAAACACTGTCTTAACCTGAAGGGAGCCTATTGGAAAGACGGAGAGAGATTTTTTACAAGAGCAAGTAGGGACAGAACAAGGAGGAATGGCTTCAGACTGCCAGAGGGCAGGTTTAGATGGGAGATTAGGAAAAAAAATCTTCCCTGTGAGCATGGTGAGGCTCTGGCACTGGTTACCCAGAGAAGCTGTGGCTGCCCCATCCCTAGAACTTTCAAAGCCAGGCTGGATAGGGCTTGGAGCAGTAGTGGAAGGTGTCCCTGTCCATGGCAAAGGGTGGAATGGGATGAGTTTTAATGTTCTTTTAACCCAAACAATTCTGTGATTCTGTGACAAACAGCTCAAGCCTGCAGTGCACTTCCACCAGCAACAGAACATTCAGGTGGGAACAGAATCCTTCCTTCCACAGCCCCAGTTTATAATCCCATAATGCCTGATCTGCAAATAAGGATTTTCTTTTTATCACTGTGGTGGTTTTGATTGGCCCAACGGGGAAGTTGACAGCTCTCCCCTAAACCCCAACTCTGCTTCCTGTAAGAGTCCTGTGCATGACTAAGGGCCCTGTCCCCAGGGCAGCCTCAGGGAGACAGTCCCTCTTCTGCTGGATCCGTTCCCAAACCTGTTCCCCATGCAGCTGCTCAAGGTCTGCTCTGTCACAGTGCTGGACACACAGCACAGGCACTGCCAGCCAGGAGCTGGTTAAGGGTTTGAACAAGATCATGGATGAATTTCATGCTCCCATTTCCAGTGAAAACAAATTCTGCTAGTTATTGCCACTCACACACAGAACCAGCACGGGGAAGAACAAACTTTGTGAGAATGTGGGCGCAGATAAAGATAAAAATAGCAAAGTCAACCTGTCCTTGCCAGTGGAAAGTACTGAAAACCAGCTTTGTGGACCAGCACTGCTCAGAAAGTCCAGCAAGGAGCATCCTGTAAGAGATTCCATTTCCCAGTGATGGTTTTGGGTTGCCATCACCTGGTACCAACACACGATGTCTCTCTCGGGCTCCTTTTCCCCACGCTGCCTCCTCCCTTCTCCCTAATTAAACGGGATCTCTCTCTATCAGTAATTGACTTGCAGTCCCCTCGCTCTGTCAAGGCCACAGCTCAAGCAGAAGTTGTCACACTGCTTTATCCTAATGATCTGGTGGCAGAGTGTTTGATCTAATTAACGCACACAATTAAATTACTCCTTTTCTGGAGTACTGTAATAAGACAGCCATTAGAAAACACTGTCAAAAATAAAAACGGCCATTTATAACATGTGGTACAAGAGATCAGCTCCAGGAACTTTCACACTCGTTCCAGGCAAAGTTCTCTCAGCATGGCAGAGTCACACAAAATCCAGCAAAGTGAGGATAAAATTGCCTTGATCAATGCCTGTGTGAATTCGTGTTCGTGTCTCCCAGGCAGGCAGAAGGGTTAAAAGCAGTGATAGCAATTTAGTTGCAAAAATTTAAGCCTAAGAAACATCCAAAAGGGCCTTCCCAAAAGCAGAACTACAGCAGGGAACAGTGGGAGTTCAAACCTGATCAACAGCCCTGTGCAAAAGGATATATTTTCTGCTTCTCCTCGTTGTACAACACATCTACCAGCTGGATGACGTTTTTGTGCCGTAATCGTCGCAGGAGCTGGATTTCCCTGCAGGAAGAGACAAGGGGAAAGTTCTGTTTAAAAAGTTTATTCCAAACTCACTTTCTTCCAAAATTTCACCCAAACTTGGCTGAATGGCTCAGAGACCTGAACTGAATCCTGTGTTTGTGGGGAATAAAATAAAACAGTGAGAAACCACCTTCCCCTGGCTCGGGGTAACAGCCCCTCATATGTCAATTCCTGTCAGCTGCTCTGATCTTTGTCTCTGAGGATTTTGTACCTGCCCCAAACCACAGTTTAGTCTCTTTTGCATTAAACTCAGCCTGCAAAATCCCACTGGATGCCAGCTATGGAGAAACAGGCAGAGCAGGACAGTCAGGTCAGGGTGGTTCTGTCAGTGTCTGGCAGTGCAGGTCCTGCTCTTCACTTTGTTCTGCTGCTGCTCCATCCTGGGCTGTGCTGAGCTCCCAAATTCTCCTTCCCAGCTCCTTCCCGTGCCATTTGGCGAGTGCTTTAAGCAGTGTGGTCACACTTCATCAGCTCAGCCTCTGGGAAGCAGCATTACAAGGAATTCTGAGCACAGCTTTGGAAGTGAGAGCCCCTGCCCAAAGCCAGCTCAGAGCCCCTCACAGGCACAATTAGCAGCTCCAGTAACGAGCTGGGGCCAGCACAAAGGCTGAGCAACAACCAGGAGCGGCTCCTTGGAAAGGCTTCTCCAATGCAGGAGTGCAAGGAGAATCCTTACAGATTTTTTAAACATGCCTGAGCACTATGAATTATTTCACTGGCAAAGTTTAGGCCAGATACTCTTCCTTTTTCAGCTCTGGATATAGAAAAAGCCACTGAGAGCTGAGCAGAGACCCAGGATACCACAGTAAAGCTCCCAAGTGTTCTGTGGACATGGCAGACAGGTCTAATTATAGGAATGACCAAAGGGCTAAAGTGGATTAAATTAGCACAGGAACTGCAGCCAGTGGCAGTGTGGGGCTGAGGAGATCCTGCAGCACGGAGGGAGAGGGCCGAGAGCTCCAACCAGGGCTGCCAGAGGGGAGCAAAAAAACACAACTGCTTTAAGGCCCAAATGTTGGCAACACATTCAAAATCCTGATCCCAACAGCTCATTCCCTGTAATACAGCTCGGAAGCACAAACACCAATTCCTCCCACCTTCAACGGACTAATAAGTATCTCATATTTCTGTAATGACTTCCCCCTGCCCCAGGAGGACTTTGCGAACCAATCTGAAATGCCAGGGCAGTGCCCCCACTCCTGGGGCAGAGGCCAAGCAGCCCTTTTCCCAGAGGAAAGATTACTTCTATTTTTAGCCCCTCTTTCACGCTGGAATGCCTGAGGAGCAGGGACAGCCAGCCCAGTCACCTCTGATCCTGTTTCGCTTTGCAAACCCCTCGAGTAGGAAAACACAAGTCCTCACCTCCTCAGAACGGGCCTAAATTTGATTTTTTCTTCCAAAATTAACACCCAAACCCCACCTGAGCCCACTGCAACTGTGTGACCAGACTAACTGCCAGAGGGCAGGGCCTGCTTCCAAGCACAACCCTCTTGGAGGAAGACAAGGAGGGAAAAGATCTAACTCGAGCTCTGTCACATCCATTAAGCTCATCCTGGTGGATTAAGACTTATCCCCTGCAAGGTACCTGCTCTGGCAAATAACAGGGGCTGTTGTTGCTCAGAACTGTAAATAACAAAGCTGCCTCCTTGTTCCATGTGCCACATCATTTTGGAAGATGCCAAAGGCAGCCTGGAAAGCAGACGTTGCTTCCTGGACATCTCCACTGTGAGATCCAGGATTCTTCCTACAGCTTGTTCCCAGCCACTCCTGCCTAAACAAAAACCAGCAACACAGCCAAAAGATTCATTCCCTTCCTCTGGTTCACGAGGTTCTTTCAATAACATCCTGAAAGCTTAGGAAGTGCAGCATCTGCTCCAGGACTGTGTGAGCCCAAGGGCTGTAAGGGCCAGGAAGATCTTGGTATCGCTTTTCCTCTTTCCTAGTCCCAGGGCTCCATTCACATCCCGTTCCTGCAGGGATGTCTGGCATTCCAAGCTCCATATCCATCACAACTTGTGCTCTTCCATGGATTACAGCACCCCACACTTCACCTCTCAACCCAAGCAAACATCCAGCTCAGCAGAGGAAGTCCTTGAGACACGCGGCTCTGTAGGGAACATGCATCCAGGGAGAAGGGATCAGCCCATTCCCACCTGAGCCCACACCTCTGGGGCTTCCAGCAAGTCTTTCTCAAGCAGAGCTGTCCCTGTTTGGAGCTTCCAGCTTGGGACATGCAGACCCCAGGAACAAACTGTCACAGCACAGCCCCACGACCCAGGTGAACCCTCTGAGGAATTCCAAGGAGCACAAATTCCAACCTGAGCAATCGCTGAGGTGGTAAGTACAGCACAGGGCACTTGGGATCCCACAGAGCCCCAGACACTTAATTAACGTGTGAGGCTATTAGCACACGGAGTTATTAAATCTCTGCTGCTGCAGCCACAGGCTGCCAGGTTTCCCTGCCTCTTTTTGGCAATCCTACTAAATTCCTTTTTTGCAGGGGTGAGCTCCAGCAGTGTCTGCCTGACAGAGCCACCTCCACCTGCTCTAAAGAGGAATGAAGATTCTCCCAATGAATTTAAGGAAACTGCGCCTTATGAGTTTAATCCCTCAACATCCTCCCCAGGACTTGGTCATCCATTCAGGGCTCATTTTCCCAGGGCAGAAGTGGAATGTTTTGGGGTAAAGAAAAATCATTGAATTTGATGTAAGTCCAAAACACATTTTAGTCATAATTTCTGGGTCTCCAGAACACCAGGAGCCAGGCCTGGGGCAGGTGTGAGGCAGTAGCCTGAGATATCAGCAAGGAGTGACCCAAGGATGGCATTAACATCCTATTTCCAGTCCAACGCATCCAGGTGCCAAAGGCCCAGCTCAGACCTGTATGATCCTCCACAGCTCTTTACTGCACTCTCATTACTGCCTGTGTGTTACTGCCCATGGAAATACCTGAGGGCCACAGTCTAGGAACTGTTTTCTAGGGAACTCCTTGGATGACATGCTATCAGCACAGCAGAAGCAGCACTGAGGTGCCCTGTGAGGGGGCAGAGGCACAAGCCCACCACAGTTACTCAATCGCCTCTGCCCAACGTCCCAAGCCTCATGTGCAGCTTTCCCCTGTGTGATGGGAAACACTGGAAACCACTTCAGTGATCATATTCCAAGAGAGAAAGTAGAACCTGACAGTGTGATCCAACCCACAGCCTGATTTCCTGCTCTTCTGGACATGGGAGCAGTTTCTGGGCTCCCATAAACTCTTCAAAGCTGCACCAACACAGCTGCCCAAAATGAGACTCCAGTACAGTCCGACCAAGTTGGCATTAAAACGTTGATGTCACTGTCCTGTCCAGCACCACCTGGAGACCCCACACCACTTTGTTCCTCCCTTACTGACCACTCAAACACCTGGGTTTGGACACATAACTCCACACTTCAGAGCAGCTTTCACTCCCTGTTGCAGCAGTGCCAAAGGGTTCTGATAAGCTCAGAGTGCCATGGGCACAGGGGACCACAAAATACAACAGTTTGCCTTAAAATTCCCCACTAAAGCAGCAGCTCAAGCACACAGATAATGTGAGCAGAGAGAAAAGGACAAGGGGACAGAAATAGGAATTTGAACTAAAGTAAGCCCTGGGTACAAGACAAGACCTAAAATCTGCCTTGGTGTTTTGGAGCAGGTGGAGCTGAGCTGAGAAATGTCCACAGAAAACCCATCTTATTAACTCAATGACCCATCTGATACTCACAGCCCCACTCTGGGCATTAATAAAACTTCCATGGAGTTCACCTCAGGACACTGGAGCCTTCCCATGGCTCTGAGAGCAGGGAACTCTCCTGATGTGGGCAAGCTCTTTTAATCTAATTTACATTAAAAGCTCCCTTAAGGAGGAAACTATCTCCACGTTCCTCAGTGGCAGCTCTGGATGTGCCCATGGAGGGACGCAGGGACGGGGCACTCAGCCTCTACCAGAAAAACAAGAAACATTTTATTACACATTAACCAAGTTTGCTGGATCCTGAACCTGAGCCAGGAAAGGAGAGACAGGGAGGTCCCAGCCTTGGGATGTGACTGTTCCACAGCCAAGGCTGTCAAGAAAGGTTGGAAGGCAAAGTGAGAAAGCTCCCTGACAGCAGTGCTGGGACAGGATGTGAAATATCCCACAGCTAAACTGGGAAATCAAACTGAGGGACAGACACAGGACTCTGCAGGTCAGGGCTCACCCTCAGCTGAACACCACAAGAGTCTCCTCGACCTCTTAAAGCTCTCCCTCCCAGCTCAGATAAACCCTCCTGGGCTGTTTGGGCTGCAGAGGCTCCTGCACGGCTGATAAGCAGCTCCTGGCAGGGCTGGGAGGCAGCTGCTGTGAGGTCCGGAGAAGGGAAAGTTCCCACACCAGCCCCACAGATCCAGCCCTGCATCTGGCTTCTCCACGAGGGCTTTGTGCCCTGAGTAACCAGGTGTGTCGGAGGCACAGAGAGCTGACAACCCTTGGCCCCATTTTACAGTCACGGAAATCAGCTGGGAAGAGCTTTTAGTTACCTCCCAAACGCATTAGAAATGAAGCCAAGTTAAAAACCCAAAACTTCCTGTGCCCATGGGGTGCCCCATATATTGGATACTGTTCCAGGCAGCTTCCACATGGCTTGGAGGAGGAATTGCCACCCCAGAGAGCTCCAGGGCCTTTGGAACACACCTGGACAGGTACACCGATAACCCAGTGATGACACCAGGTGTGTTTGTGTCCCCTCACCTTACCCAGCCAGCAGCACCTGGGCAAGGTGAGACCTTACAGAGGGATTGGTTTAGGAAACACTATTTTATCCATTAAACAACCCCAAAGTGGTGTGTTCCAGACTGTCCCAGCCCTTGGGAACCTGTCACTTCCCTGTGCCCAGCCTCACCCAGAGCGCTGGCAGCTGTTCAGAGGAAAGAGATTCCTAAATACCTGTGGATTAGGAAACACTTCCACAGCAGAGCCACGCTGTCAGCTAAAACAACACAAGACCTCAGCTGGAAAACAAGGACCAAGTTCACCCCCCCTCACCTCCCAGAACTCTTTACTCACTTTTTCACGTTGGCCTCCCCGTTGGGGATCCGGCGCAACTTCTTCTTCTTCAGGATCTTCACAGCTCTCCTGCATAGGGTCTCTGAGTCCAGCATCTCCTTGACTTTGCCGTAGGAGCCCTCTCCCAGCAGGTCTCCCATGAGGTACTTGCCGATGAGCTTGGCCCGTTTGCGCCGGGGCTGGTAAATGACCTCGGTGGAGTCGATGCGGTGGATGAACGTGTCCATCCCCACCGACATCAGCTCGCTCTCCGCAAACATTCCCAGCTGCTGGGGCTCCTGCAGATCCATCCTGGATTAAGTTCCTTAACCTGTTTTTTTCCTTAAGCGCTCAGGGCTTTAATCCTGTTTGTTAGTTTCCAACACTCCCTTTTACTCCTTCTTGGAAAAAAAATATCCAGAAGATTGTAAAAACATGAATAAAAAAAAAAAACCCAACCAAAAAAAGAAGACAAAAAAAAAAAGAAAACCAAACCTAAGAGCTGCTTCCAGGTCAGTTGGATGCCAAAAGATTCCGGCCTGGCTCCAGAATGTCTTTGAAAAAGAACATAAATCTGTGACGGGACACACTCAGTTTGGGACTCGTTTTGCTTCTGACCCGGTCCCGCTGCCGGGGGTTCTTCCCAGTCAACTGGCCTTGACTGGGCCCAGTTTGATCCTGCAGCGTTAGGTCATCTCCGGGCCGTCAGGCCACCCCGTGGAACCAGAGCAGCTCCCAGTCCCTCTCGTGACTTTCCATCCCTAGGAGCTCATGATTCCCAGCCGGGGTGGGAAGGTGTGTTCCCGCCGCCCTCCCGGGAGCACGGGGCGGAGGGGAGGGGGGGTTCAGCCGTTAGGGAGCTGGAAGCAAGTTTCCTTGAAGGAGTTTTCCGAAACAATTCTCGCGTCTTCGTTTTCGCCTACAAAAGTTTGAGGCCTTCGGTGCCTACCGAGAGCTCCCGGGGGCATCCTTCATCCACCGGGATTCCGCCTGGCACATGATGTGTCACCACCTCTGCTCCGGGTGTCAGCGGTGCAGGACAACACAACCCACCCCGGCCCCGCCGACCCCGGAAGGGCCAGGGGAACCCTCAACCGGTGCCCCAACAGCCAGATCCTCCCGGGAGCTCCGGGGAACCCTCTGCCCGGTAGCCGGCCCCTCACGGAGGAGGGTCAGGGATGCCCACCCGGCCCGGACGCTCCCTCCCGCACCTCCCACAGGTGTCACCGGGGCAGGGAGAACACAGCGGGAGGGCAGGGAGGGGTGACAGGGGACAGGACACTTTTAGTGCGACAAAATCAGCGCTGGAGCCGGGACGGGACGGACTCGCGGCGGGGGTTCGGTGACCTCAGGGCCCTTCCCGGCCCGGGCCGGGCCCTTCCCCGCAGGCAGCTCTGGCCGCTCCCGCCGGCCCGAAGGGTGAACTAGGGGAGGGGGGCGGGCGGCCGAGTCCCCCCTCCCCGCCGCCGGGCGGGGAACCGGGCCGGGCCCCGGCGCCGCGCTCCGCCCCGCCGCGCCACCGCCTCCCGCGTCCCCTCGAGCTCGGGGGCCGCCCCTCAGCCGCTGCCCCTCGGCGCTGCCCCGGCCCCGGTCCCGTTCCCTGTCTCGGTCGCGCCGCCCCGTTACCGCCCGCCCCGCCGCGCGCGCCGCCGCCGCCGCTGCCGCCATCTTGTCCCCGCCCGCCCCCGCCGTTCCGTGCCCCCCCGTCCGCGCCTCGCGCCGCCCCGGCGCGCGCCCCGATTGGTCGCAACGTCGACCCCGTCCCCGAGCGCTCGAGCGCTGATTGGCTGCCGCTGCACCACGTCGGGCTCCGGTTGGTTCGTTACGAGCAACCCGCCCACCCACTCGGGCCGGCTGCGGGGCGCTATGATAGCGCAACAGAACTGTCTATCAACAATGAAGGCGGGGTTAGAGGAGGAGTTGCGATATGATAGGTCGTAGGAGATGTCCGACATCGCGGGGGAGGGGCTGGTGGCGGCGGAGCGCTATGATGGGCTGCGGGAGCTGTCCGTCACCGGTCGGAGGGGGCGGTGGGAGGTGAAGGGCGAAGGGCAGAGGGCAGCGGGTGTCATGGAGACGGGGCCCGGCCCGGAGCCGGCCTTGCCCCGCCGGGGACCGGCCCTGCCCCGCCGCTCTCGCCATCAGCCCGCCGCGCTTGGGCCGCGCTGCAGCAGCTCCGGGGTTAGGGTGAACCCGCTCCCCTCGCGGTATCCCCCAGCCCGCGGGGCTGCGCTCGGCTCCGGCTGCGCCTCATTCCCTCCTGCCCAGCGCGGCCGTGTAAGTCCAGCCAACCAGCTGCGGGAGTATCCCCAAAATAATGGGGATTGTTTTGTCTGGCCAGCGGCCCGGCCAGACACCGGCACGACCCGAGGGAACGGGCTGCTCTCGGCGCCGCCTGCCCCGCACGGCCCCGGCCGCGGCAGAGACGCTTCTCCTGCGGGGATTCTCCCTCCGCTGGGTCGGAAGGGTTGGTCGGCACAACGCTCCTGTCCCCGCACGGGCGTTAAAAGGGTCTCCTCCCGGTTTCACCGGACACCACAATGCCTTGCCCAGCCCGGGGGGTTGCGGTATGAAAGCTCCGGCTTGTGCCGTGCCCGGAGCCGCCGGGAACACCGGGGGCAGGTGCTGGCACGCCGCGTTTGTGCAGTGCCAGCTCGGAGGGACCGCGACGCCCCTGCGGCCGCCTCCAGCCCCACGGCGCTGGAGGGTCAAACCCTTTGGCGAAGGGATGGAGCCAGGCTCGGCTGGGATCTCACGTGGAGCCCCAGCTCCGACAGCCGAGGAGTTATTTTGAGGCAGGGCAGGACAAATCCACAAGTTCTGCCTTTCTACGAGAGCTGCTGGCACTGCATGGATCCCAAAGCACAGGTGGGAGAGCCCCGAGCCCAATTTTGGGTGCCTGAGCAGGGTCACAGCCTCCCGGATCCCAAAGGGTCAGAGCACAGCAGTGCTCCAGGGCTGGTTTGTCCAAGGGATTTGAGCCTGTGAAGGGTCGGGAGGCGGTTCCAAGTGCTCCGAAGACAGGGTGCAGAGGAGGGGGCTGCCCCACTGAGCCCCCCACTCCTGCCAGCGCTGCCTTTCCTTCCTCCCTCAATGGCTTCTGTCAGGACAGCGCCTGACCCTGGGTGATTTACTCCAGTCTTGGCACCGAGTCCAGAGTGCTGGAACCCATCCCCCAAATTCTGGTAAGTGCTGTGCATCCCCTTCCCGAGGTATTCCCAGCAGTGGGAGGGCAGGATCGGCTGGAGGAGCTCCTAGCACTCCACATTTTGTTCCCTGCCCATTCCACTGCCTGTCCTGGTCCCTGTTCCACCAGAGTGGCAGGAGGACAATCCCCTGCAAAGGCAAAATTCTGCCTGGCCCTCCAGGAATGGGCCACTGGAGCAGGGCAAGCCAGGGGCTCACACGGGGTGGGTGGCCCCAGGAACCCCTGAACACCCCAACTCTGTCTCCCACTGAGACTGTGGGTGCATCAGGTAAAGCCAGAGGCTCTTGGGCTTTCCCAAATGTTTGCACCAGCATCATCCCCTTCAGTGGGGAGGTCACAAGCTGGGGGAGCTGGCTGAGACCTGCCAGGCTCGTGGCACATGGGGCACTACAGGAGCACAGCCCGTGCTGTCCCTTCATCTTCCACAGTCCCACAGCCTGGCTGAGGGAGCACAGAAGGGTCTATCCAGACATGGGATGGTTTTGTTGGACCCTGGCACTCTGGGATGGCCCGGGCCAGGTCCCATCCCTGGCCCAGCACTGCTGGGACACTGCACAGGACAGGATCTGTCCCCTGGCTGCCTCTTCCCGCAGCTCCAGGGCATGGGGCCAGCTGGGCACAGGGCTCTGCACCCCTCACCCCACGGAAAGTCAGGGGATTTCCAGGCTCTGGGAAAAAACAGGAACTGCCAGCAGATGACAGCAGCTGGCACACCCCAATGTGGAGCTGCTCTGCTGCAGAGCCCTTGAGATCAGGGCCCCAAAACTCCCATCTTTGACCCTATTTCCTGAGAGTGGGTGTCTCACAGGAACCAGCTGCCTGGGAAGGGCTGTTCCTAGAGAAGCCAGGCTGTTTTCCAGGGACAGTGGTCCCGTGCAGGGGCAAACACAGCCAGGCACAGCTCAGCCATGTTCCCCCATCTCCCACCAGTGCAGGCACAGGACAGACTCAGTGGTCCCAGTCCCACCAGTCCAGACCAGCATCACTTCTGCTTCATCCCCATCTTGGGTTTTCCTGTGTGAATTGGGATCCGGGGCTGGGATGGGAGGAGGAGGAGATCGTGGTAAGGGAAATCCGGGGTTGGTGGTTCTGGGAGGAGGCTGCTCCAGTGCTAGATGGATACATGTGTGTTCTCCCACTGTATTTATTTATTTGTATTTGTATCACACCAAATAAAGAGCTGGGGGCGGATTAAAAACCCTGTAAGAAGGATATGTTGGAAAGTGTTACAGGATTGCCTCGATTAATTACTGTGTGCAAATGAATGAAGCCTGGGAGCAGCAGGATTAGCAGGGGGAGAAAGGGACTGAACACCACATGGCTGTCACAGACTTTCCTGGTTCTCCCTTTGCCTCTGGCATGAACCCAGTATTCTCAAGGGCCCAGTGTTGACGTGGTTCCCATCTGCCACCACTTCCCATCTTCAGGATAAATCAGTTCCCTCTGACTGTCGCTGTGCTGGTGTAAAAACAGACCCACCTGGGAGGCTTTTGTGTGACCCCTCAGGATTTTGTTCCTATCCTGGGACTGCAAAGGTGGCACAAATCCAATGCAAGCAACGGGAAATTAAAAATATTACAAGGCAGGGTGTGGGGAAAGTGAGTGAGGAGCCTGGGGTGGCCAGAGCAGGTAATTCTCCAGCCCTGTGATTAATTTAATTCCTACATTAGGACTCATGGGATGGCAGCGGGCAGAATCCTTGGAAGCTGCTCAGGGTTTAAGTGTTTCCAGCTCTCCTGTGCCCTCCGAGGGTTGAGCTGCTGCAGGGAGGAAAAGTGAGGAATTTCCTTTTGTGAGGAAAAGGACTGGACAGACCCTGCTCGGGCTGCGGGCAGGTGCTGATGGTGTGCGCAGCCAAAGCTGCCCCAGGACTTCGGTTTCCCTGCTCCTTCCATCCCACCCCGGGATGGATGGGTGGATGAACTGATGGATGGATCCACGCAAGGCGAGCGCTCCGGTGCAGAGTCTGCCGGGCTGTGCCGTGCCGGGACCCACAGGAGCCCCCGAGCCGGGTCTGGGCCAGGACCCGTCGCTCCGGCGGCAACACCCGCTCCGGAACGGGGCGAGGAGCCAGGCTGGGGAGCAGCGGGTCCGGAGTCTCCCTCGGCCCCGGGCCTTTCCCGGTCACCGGAGCCGCGGGCCTCGCTGCGCATTCACCACACGGGGCCGCCCTGGCTGCTCCGAGCCCGGCTCCCGAGCCCTGCCTCTCCAGCGTCCCGCTCCGCGGCCCGGCCCGGTTCCCCCGGAGCCGGTTCTCCCGTTCCCCGCTGCCCACTCCCGGTTTTCCCCCGGTCGCCACCGCCCCTTTCCCCGGAAGTTCTGTGTGGCCTCTCCCCAACATGGCGGACCCGGAAGCGGGGCCAGGCGGCGGCGGCCGGGCGGGAGCCTGAGCCCCGGAGTCCCCGGGACCCCCGGCACGCCCCGCGACCCCCGGAGACAGGTGAGGGCCGCCCGCTCGCTCCCTCCGGAGCCCGCGGGCTCCTTCCCACCGTCGCGATCCCTCCGTGGGCCGGGGCGGCGGGCCCGCTCGGGCCGGGTTGGGGGGTTCGGTGGGGACGCGGCCCCCGGGCGGGCCTGTCCCGGGAGCGGTCCGTCGGTGCCGCGGGGTGCCCGGGGGCTGCGGGACTCGGGCCGAGCCGGGAGCAGCCCGTGGAGGCGGCAGCGCCGGTCTCGCTCCTCCCATGCTTTGGCCGGCCGTATCCCCCACGCGTGTCCGTGCCGCGTGTGGAGCGGGGCCGGGGGGCTCGGCGGGGACCGCTCGGGGCTGTGCCGGCAGCGGCAGCGTGTGTCTGCTGCGGAGAGAGACGGAGAGGCTGCGGAGTCTCTGTCACCCTGATTTCAGTAAAGCCCAGAGCCCTCCAACCCTGCCTGAGCCTGGTCCGGACAAGGAATTGCCCCGGGACAGCCTGGGTGGCCACAGCCAGCGAGCCCTCGTGTTTCTGGCTCTCTCTTCAGCTGCTTTTCCATGGAGCGCTGTAAAAAGTGCACAGCGATCACAGAGTTATGGAATGGTTTGGGTTGGAAGGACCTCAAAGCAAATCCACTTCCACTCCCTGCCACGGGCAGGGACACCTTCCACTATCCCAGGTTTGTCCTAGCCCCGTCCAGCCTGGCCTTGGGCACTTTCAGGGATCCAGGGGCAGCCACAGGTTCTCTGGGCAACCTGTGCCAGGATCTCACCACCCTCACGAGGAAGGATTTCCTAATATCTGATCCAAACTTCCTCTCTGTCACTGTGAAGTCATGAGTTCATCTTGCACCGACCTCCTGCTGTGGTGCAGCCCATAGTGGCCCAATTCAGAGCCTCTGCAATGTGGAATCAGTGCTGTCAGACCATTAACTGGGCTGGTACCAGAGGCTTCACCTCGTTAAATACTGGAGCTGGGTCTAAAAGTTCTCAGAGTAACTCTAAATTCCAGTGTAAGAACTGCAGCTCCCCCTCACCAGGCTCGATTTACAGTGAAAATGAGATGGGCTGGGCAGGGCAGGTCCTGCAGGTTCAGCACTGGCATCCTGAAGCTGGGATCCAAACCCCCAGAGGGTTTTCTGGTCCATGCAGTGGCCCTGGGGTGAGTCTGGAGGGTGGGAGGGTGTCGGCTGTGCCTCTTCGGGGCTGTTCGTGCTGCACATCATCCCGTCATCGGAGCTTTGAGCTTGCCTTGAGCCGTGCAGCAGTGGCTGAACCAAGAGCAGCTGGTGGTGGGAATATTTAAGTGGAAAATGATGTGCTGATACTGTTGCTGTGGGGTTTGGGAGTGCTGTGTGTCCTGTGAAGCACTGCCAAGGTTTCGTAGAGCTCCATAAGCTGCCAGCTGGAACCTTTGGAAGCCTGAGCTCTCTTATCCCTGCCACTTGCTCTTTACTTGATGGGGGTCTGTTTGTTGGATGTTTACACCCTCATTTTCTGAAAATAAGCCTGTACCTGTCTCATTGAAACACTGTTGGGAGGTCTTTGCACAGCAGAAAACCACACTGTGACTTGTCACCGTGAGAGTCTAGATCCCTCAGGAAACCCTTCCAGGCCTAATTGGGAGGTTTATGCTCTCCTGAGATGTTTTGCTGTTTAAAACTTAAAACTCTCTGGCCTTTTTTGGTAACATGATCAAGGTGAACACATGCCTCTCATGGAGCAGGTGCATGCTGAGCCTGCCTTAAGGCTGCGCTGATCTGTAGGGAAGTTGGCTTTGATGTCCTGGAGTGGTTTTTCCACCATGAGTGGCTGCATGTGAAACAGAACGTCGGAACCTGCTCAGGTGCAGAGGGTTTCTCTTGGGATTGAGACTGGGGAAAAAGTGTAAAGAATTTGGGGTCTGCATTTTCCTAGCTCCTGACCTCGCTTTGCAAAGTTTTTTGTGGAAGAGGAGCAGCCCCAGTGCTCCCTGCTTGGCTCTGCCCCATGCAGGGAAGTGTCCAAGTGTCCAAGCCCCTGCTTTTGGGAATATTCCATGTACCTGCTGTCTGAGCCACTGCCTCAGCCCCAGCTCTGCCTTGCAGGGATGTGTTCGTGGCTTGGGAATGTCAGTGCTGGCAGTGTGAGGGTGATCCTGGGTGAATTTGTACAGGAATGTGCTGAGTTCCTTGGCAGAGTGCAGGTGGTGTCTGGGGAGGCATTTTTACCCTGTCCAGAAATGGTCCTGTATGTTCTCCCAGGTGGAAGAGCAGGGACAGATGGAATCTATCTGTGTGGGACAGTTAATATTATCTCATAAAGGGGACTTCTCCCTCCAAAAAGCTGTATTTGTTTGTTTTTCCCCTGTGTGGTCTGAGTGTCAGACGAAGAGCAGCGAGCACTGCTTGAAGGCTCAAACTTTTCCTTTTCCCTCTTAAGACTCTGCTGTCCTTGGAGGGCAGGTTTGTTCTTTTGCATGCAGTGCCACAGCTCTTGCAAGAAGCTCTGGAATGATCCCTGTTTTTCTCCCCTTTCATTACAGAGTAATTCCCACAGTTAATTGGTCTCACGGATTGTTCCACACTGGGGCTCTGCATTGTCTTGTGGTGCCCAGGTGATGTCAGGGTTTGCCCTGGAGCCTGGCAGTGCCATGCCCAGCTCAGGGCTGCAGTGCCTGTGTCCCAGGAGTCTTTTCCATGCCCAAAGCATTCAGGAGATCAGGGTGGCTCAAAGTTCTGGCTTAGGATGTCCTGAAGAGATTCTGTTTTCATCACCCTTAATAAGTTTTTTCCGCTCTGGTGTTCTCCTTTGCGCTGGTGACGGGACTGAGTCCTATTCCCATCTGCTTGTTTGGTCTAAACTTCCCGAAAATACGGCAAGGAGAAGCATGAAAGAGGAACTTGAAGGTGCCCGGGTGCTTGAGATGTAAAACTGGCTGTTCAGAGTTCCGTAGTGTTGAGTTCCTATTTCTTTGGGGCTGTTACATCCTGACTGTATCCCACGAATTCCCTTCAGCTGCAGCTCCAGTTGGTGCCCACGCTGGGGGCTCATGAGTGAGTAGAGCAGGGTGGGGACACATTGGGGCTCCCCCTCTGCTCCATGGGGGTGGGCAGGGCGAGGGGAACTGATCCCTGAGCAGGAGGAGGAGCAGGATCACGTTGCAAAGGTGTTTTTGTTGTTCCCAGTGCGTCGTAATTCACGATCGGCAGGTTTAGCTCTGGCTGCTCCGGGCATGCCTGTGGGTTCCTGGCTGTCTTCCTTCAACGGAGGCAGTTTAAAATACACCAACAAAGGCTGGAACACAACAGGAGGAAGTGCTGGTCGCATTTACTGGGCTGTTTTCACCTCTCCTGATCGCAGTTATCAGTAATCCGAGCCCTCACCCCCCAGCTCTGTTCATCCTGGTTATTGCACAGCAGCTCTTTGTGTGTTCCCAATTGGAATTTTCCTGCTGGAGCGCTGGTCCGAGAAATGCCTAAAAAGCTCAAGCTGTTAAAAGCTAAAATCTGTGCTCTGTAACCTCTAGGCGTGATGAATTCCAGAGGAATTCCAGGCTGGAGCTGCCCCTTAGTGTCTGCACTGACAGCAAACCTTTAAGCAAGCTCCGGAATATTGAAACTGTTCTTGGAGCTCAGTGATAGGATGAAATCACGCAGGGGCTTCGTCATCCCGAAGCTGCTTTCACTTTCAAACCTGGGCTGCTCGGCCGGGAAGGAACATACCCGGTGGGATTTTTGGGGTCGTGCCCTCCCTCTGGATCTGGGGGATCACTACTGCAACAAAACGTGACTGAAGTGGTTGAAGTTGGGGACGGTCTGCGTGTGCTGTTGGTGCTGCTCTGAGCTGGGCTTTCCTCTCCCAGCCCTCTCCCAACCTGAGTGCTGGGACTGGGAGCCTCATCTCCGGGGATTTGCCGTAACAGCGGAAGCTGCTGCTTTGTCAGAGTGTGTTTGGTAAGAGAAGTGGTGCAAAAACACTTAAAACGTTTGCTGTAGCAGTTCCCTCGCGTGTGTGGGCCTCTGTGTTATCAGTGTTTACTGCCATGGCAGCAGGATGGGATGTGGAAGTGGAAGCACTTTGGAACTTGCTGATTTTCATGGTTTTCTGTGATGTGGCTGCCTGGAGGATGGTGGGACAGGCACATACCGAGAGCTGTTCCCACTTCTCTGTTCTTGTGCTGGGGTGTTGTCCTGCCATCCTCGGGCTCACACAAGTCTCTGACGCTGGATTTGATGAGTATTTTTATTTAGATTTGTCTTGGAATTTGGGTGTGTAATCTGGACAGCAGCCCCTGGCACCAGAGCATGAACTCGGAGTGAAAGCTGGGCCAGCCTCCACATTCACCACCAGGAGCTCAAAATCTCTGCTGTTACAGGAGCTCATTTTGCAGCACAAAGCATTGGCAGGTACAGGTTGGATTTTGGGATGTCCAGCAAGTGCTGGTGCCATTCTCCTGGGATAAGGAGTGCCCTCAGCATCCTCCAGGATCGAGGCATGGCTGGAATGGTCCTGGCTGCAGAATGAGCTCTTGGTGCCTCTTTTTCCCCCCTGTTCTCTATGCTTGGGTGTGTTTTGCAGTTGCACTACAGCCCCCCACAAACCAAGGCCCAGAGCATTCCAGGTTTCTTGCTAAGCAGTTTTCTTTTGTTTTGCCAATGGGGTGTGATCTGTTGTGCAGGAGTTTTTCTATGGAACTGGTTCTGCTTTTAGAGACAGGCTTTGCTCTGCAGAGTCCACCAGTGAGGCGACATGGTGGTGTGTGACACAAGCTAATGCAGAGCAGGCATGGAGGGATTCTGATATTGATTTTACCCTTCCTAAGTTCCTTTGGATGTGTAAGTAAAGCTGTATATTTGCTACAGCACTTACGGGAATCACTGCTGCTGATTTCCTCTCAAAAGCTGTCGCAAATAGGGGAAAAAAAAAACGAAAAGCAGCAAAACCCCTGAAGTCTGGTGAAAGGAAGAGTCTCAGGCACCAGAGCAGTGGGAGATGCTGACCCTGAGATCAGCAAACCTCAGCCATGCTTGGGTACAGCTGAGCAGGAGTTGAAGGGAATCTTTACAAAACAGAAAAGGGAGACCTTCCCTTTGACAAGAAACGCCCCAAACAATCCCTTTGGGAGCTCCACACAGCATTTCATAGGTGGGATGTGAATGTTGATCTCTGCTCTTCACCCCAAAGGTCTCCTCAGAGCATGAGGACTTCACCTGTGGCTCCACCACGGGATCAGTGTTGGGGCTCGGGGGTCCTGGCTGGTCCCTGTGGACCCTGCAGCCCGCACACGAGCCCTGCCCAGAGGGCACTGCTGGCACAGCTGCAGCAGCACGGGAAGGCAGAAATAGTCACTTTAATTTCACTTTCCATTGCAAACGCCGCAGTCATTTTGTCCACCGCAAGGTCACTTATTTTTAAAAGGCCTAGGAGTCAGAAATGGCTTTTCAAAAATATTCCTTGTAGCAAACGGTGTCTCCTGAATGATCAAAGGTGGCTGTTTTAAATTACAGCTTTGGTCTGTGCTCTGTAGGTGTTGTGTGTGGCTGGATTGCTCCATCCAAAGGTTTTGGCCGCTTTGATTTACTCAGCTTTTGTGGAGGGTCAGGAAAGGCGGAAAGCGACAAAGAAAGGAAGTAAAGATATCACAGATGCTTTTCTCTGCTCCTCTGGTTGTATAGGTTGCTTTCACCATCTCCTTTTTATTTTAATCCATTAAATCCAGTTGGAAATTGGTTTCCTTTGGGATTATGGAGAATTTAGAAGAAAATTAATCAATTCGGGGATTTTGACTGGCAAGCTGCACTGGAGGCAGCGTGTTACTGTGGGGTTAATCCTGATAGGACAATGCTCCTGCATTGGATCCCCTTTTGCTGGCAAAAGGGAAAGTGCCAGAAGCTGATAAATTCAGGAATTTGTAGCATGAATACTACTAATTTCAAAAGTGTAACAGGGTAGTGGTTTGACTAGTGTGGGAAAGGTCTTTGTGCACAGAACCATCTGCCTTGGAATTTGGGAGACCTCCGTGTGCCACAGGATGGGAGAGGAGGGTTTACTGCTGGCTCAGCAGTGTCCCACCTTCAGAGCATATTTTCAGGAAAACAAGCAATTTTGGGGAAATTGATGGCCGGGAGTTTGCACATGAGAGCAAAGTGTTTTTGTACCTTAGATAAAAAAATTCCTCAGGCTGAGCCCAGCTGTGTGTGCAGCGACCCAGGCGATTGTGGGGACCTGTGGGGCTCCTGAGAGGTGTGTTCCAGTTCTGATCTGGGTGAATTCCAGGTGTGGTGGTAATGGAGAGCTCTGTTTCCCATAAAACCCTCTCTCTTCTGAAGAGGCAGCAGCATTTCACAGGCTGGTGGCTGTTTGCTCATCTCTCAGCTATGTTTAAGCTTACAAGTGTGTGTTTTTTCCCCCACCTTCCCTTTCACAAAACCTAAACGTGCCTTTCTTTCCCAGCGCAGGACATGGTGCAGGGTGAAGAGCACAGATAAAGACGCTCCCACCACTCACTCCACAGCCTGTCCCACCCTCCTGAGGACTCCATGAGGCAGGACAAGGGCTGATGCCCTCAGCTCACCCCGCCATGGATGGGGGGAACAGCTTCCCACAGCACCAGCAGCCGGGCGATGCCCTCTGCGGCATCCCTGGCTTCCGCTCCCAGCTCGCCGTGCCGGACGTGGAGGTGAGCCCCTGCAGGTCCTGGGGAGGGGGGAGGCTGTCCCCAGGAGGGGTCTGGGCAGAGCAGTCCAGCCTGGTAGATCCTGGGAATCCTGGTGCATGTTTACAGCAGTGATTTCCCAGGCAGCTATGCAGGGGTGTGCAGGATCGATTGGAGAGGTTGAGGTTGAACTGGGGAGGGAAAAGCAGGGCTGTGAATAAAACAAGGCTTCTCTGGAAGCTGCTGGGTGCCAGCTCCATGGGGAAGGACTGAAGAGTAGGCCCAGGGTTGCACACCTTGTTCCTACCCCAGCACATCTCTTCGAGATGTGTGAATCTGTGCCCAGGTCCAGCTGTGCCTGTTTCCAGAGCAGCAGAGATAAATAAATTGTATTTGTTACAGCTGCTAAAACCAGACCAGGTCCCTGATGCATTTGCCCAACAGGGCAAAAAGCAAACCCTGTCCCAAAATAGCTGACGTGTTCCTGGAGTTTTCTCTTTCCGTTTCAAACTCTGGAATGTGTCACATGCGGGATCACAGAGGTTCAAGCGAGGCCCAAGTGCCTGTTGCATCAAGTACAAGGTTTCATTGCTTTGGGCACACAAAGAACAGATTAAAGGCTGCTGTGGAGCTGAGTAAGGAGATACTGTGTTCTCTCCTTGATTTTATTGGTATGAGCTGAGCTAAGAGCTTCCCGTTAATTGGACACTGTTCAGGGAAGTGGGAAGACAGAAGGCACAGAAGGACATTTTTGGGTGTGACCTCTGCCAGCCGATTTCAGATTATTGGGTTGGTGTTGACATCCTACAGAGACTGAATCATGGAATCATTGAGGTTGGAAAAGACCTCCAAGGTCATCGAGTCCAACCTGTGACTGATCCCCACCTTGTCACCAGCCCAGAGCACTGAGTGCCACCTCCAGTCCTTCCTTGGACACCTCCAGGCATGGGTACTCCACCACCTCCCTGGGTCAGGGGTAGGGGAGTGGGTTCCAAAGCTGAAACTGGAGTCTTACTCGAGAGACAAGAAGCCACCTCTGCCTCTGGGAAGCACTGAGGGACGGAAGCCACAGCCCTGCCCTCAGATCTGCAGCCCCAGGTAATGATTCCAGGCCTCTGCTGCTCTAACTGTTGTGCCTTCTCCTTGCAGAATTCCATGCTGGCCGCCGACTCATGGAGTAGCTGCTACCCAGTCTCTTTCCCAACCTCGTCTTTCCCAAATGAAAACCAGTGAGTGCTGCTCTCCTTTGTCTAATCCCCTCTGCTCTTGCACACCCCGTGATTCAACTGTTTCTTTACTGCTTTCCATGTTTACTTTATTTCACGATCTGATGGGGAAATAATTGCATCACTCACTGATCTTGTGGCATTTCAGACACTGCTGAAGCTTGGAAACAGCAGCAAACAGCTTTTTGTTTTTTCAAAACGAGAGAAACCCTTTGTTTTCTGATAAACCTGGAGGCTGCAGTAAGGGAGGAACAGCCTTGATTTAGCCTGGATTTGTTACACAAATGGAATTCTTGACAGATCTGGCTGAGCAAACATGCTGGGCAGTCTCCAGGTTTGTACAGATGTGGAGGAAGGTGTTACCTGTACCAGGTGTCAGGTTTTGGGTGAAGTGAAGTTAAAATCCTTTGCCATGTCACTGGAAGTGACTGACACTAACAGCCATGTCATATCTGTACCGAAAAGATTTGTTTTCCGTTTTCCCTCTTTACAATGAACCTCCATCCTGAATCACAAGATGGGATATGACAAATGTTTGGACAACATAAAATGGCCTTGTGTCACCAGTGAGTGACTTGGATGGGGACTCTGTTGGGGTTGGGGGTTCAGAGGCTGATCCATGGCTGCTTTGGTCTCTGGGAATCCTGGGAGTGGCATGGATACACAGGATGTGTTCTTTATCTAGGTCAGGGGTGGGAGGAAGGAGAATTGAAAGAAGCAGAACTTGATATCCTGAGCTAGCAAACTGTGTTCCAGGTGCCTGGAATTAAGCTGGGGATTTACTGTAACCTCCTTTCTGAAGGGATTTTGGCATCTTCATGGTGGCATCCCTCCCTGGGAGGGTGTGAGTTCCAGGCAGATGGGAGCAATGAGTATCTCTTTGTCAGGTCTTGAGTCCTTGTGTTGTTTCTGCTGCCCTGGTGGCCCTGGTCCCCTCTGGCCCTAGCAGGAGCTGCTTGGGGTGGATGGATGGGGCAGTTCCCCATGAGAGGTTATCAGAAGCTGTCCCACAGGTGCTGAGGGAGCTGGGCTGTGCCAGCTCCTCCCCAGAGGAGAACAGGAGAATTCTCAGATCCATTCGGACCCTTTGCTCTCAGCCAGCCTGGCTGATTGGAAGGGGCTGTGCTTTTTGAGCAGGATTCCTGTAAATTACACGTTGTGAATCCTCCAGAGAGCTATAACAGAATTTCTGTTTTGCTGCATTGAACCACAAGATTAGATTGTGTTTATCTGCTGCGTTGGGTTTTTTCTTTGACCATTTGTTCTGGGTTTGCCCCTCACTCTCTTCCTGTTCGGTGCTGCTCGTGTCAGCGCTGCCGGGAACATTACAGCCCCGATCCTGCAAGGACATGCCTGTGTCTGACACAAACCTGGACTTGCTGCCTCTGCTGGAGTTACTTCTGGAAATGAGGCCCATTGTAGTAATGATTTGCTAGGGAAAGATTTAGCCTAGGCTGCATCTTTAGCTTCCTGTTCTTCATACCCCGGGAACTGTAAAAATCACCTTTCAGGTGAGATTTTCCATATCTGCATTTCACATAAAAAAAAGTCTGTGCTTTTTGTATTTGAAAACTGCACTGACTCTGTTTTAGGTGGATTTAGAGTGATGGGGTTAGAGGTAGGAATCCTGAAAGGGATGGAAACATCGAAAAGTGGGATTTGAAAGGCACGTGTAATTGTAGCCCATGCTTTAACACAGAAAAATGCAGCTGGCATTAGAGGTGGTGCACGTTTTTCTTCAGAATCTTTGCAGAGAAATCTCATTTGCAAGTGGCTGTGTTTGGACAGGGCTTATTCTCATAGCAACACCTTTATCCTGAAGCAGGTTTTTCCTGTTTCTTTTCAGGAGTTCACTTTCATGCTAGGGAATTTCTTTAGAAGACCCCAAACGTGGCCTCTTTGGTTCAGATTTTCTTAACCTGACAAATGTCAACAGTGTATTAAACCTCCCTGAAAGAATCAGGGAGGTTCAGGGCTCTGAAGAGCAGCAGCTCAGCTCTTTTCTGAGGAAATTATCTGTTCAGAGCTCATCTTCCCTTGCTGCTGGAGGCTCAGCACATTCCTGGCAGGGGGGATCTCCGACAGCCCAGTTGTGCTGTTGGAGGAGGCATCACATGGCTGCAACAAAACTTTGCCCCCAGTTCCCAAAACACATGACTCCTTTTCTTGCTGTTTTCATGCCCTTTTCCACCCCTGCATGAAGCATTGCTTGCTGAAATAGTAAAGCAGGGTCTGAAAAACATGGATTGGTGTCTGATGGGGAGGGAAAGTGCCGGGCTGGTGCTCAGGCAGTCCGTGGCCTCTCAGCTCTCCCTTATCTTCCACTGGCCTGAGATGTGAAGTTTCTGCCTCTGAGTGGAGGACAGAGGATGGAGCCTGGCCGAAGCACACATGGGAGGTCTCAGAGAAGTGGCATTGTGGGCCCAGAAGGGCTTTGGATGCATTGGGTCATGGATGAGCAGCTGGAATGCAGCGGAGTTGCAATGGAGCATTCCTCTTTGGGCAGCTGGTGTGATTAAACCAGCATAAATATCCTTTCTGGAGCAGTTTTTGGCTGTCCAGTCAACCCCCTTGGCCTCTGAGGAAAGCTGCTGACCCGCAGTAGCTTCCATGGAGCAGTTTGGCAGGAGCTAAGCCCTGAAGAGGCTCAGCAAGTGGTTGTGGGACAGTTTGCTGCAGGCTGTGTTCACACCTTGGCTGTGACAGGGTCCCTGACCTGATTCTTCCAGTTAAAGCATTTTTTTCCCAGTTTAATTCAAGCGAACTTGTCAATGGCTCTGTGCCAGCCCTGCAAATGAGGGGGAACAGCTTTGAGTTCTGACTCAAGGGTACTGAAAGGACTCAATGGCTTTCCAAGGAGGATCTCACAGTGGTGCCCGGAGCTGCTGTGGGCTCTCCCTGCAAACTGCAGGAACCAAGGGCATCTCTTATGGACAGGTTGGAAGACCAAGATTAAGGGAAGCAAAATACCAGCCAGAGCTGGTCATTCCACAGCAGGCCAGGGAGGTTGGGGCACTTTTGGTCTCCTTCCCATTACCTTGACTGACCCTTGTCCAGGCCACAGAGTGCCAGGGAAACAGGAGGGGGTGTTCACTTTTCCAGTAAAAATAGTTTTCCTATTCCTTGGTTAGTTCCTTGACGCTGGCCAAGCTCTGTCTTTGTGTGAGAGACGGCGAGACCACAGCGGCCTCGACTTGAAAGCCTTTTAAACCAGCCTTTTCCTGTGTGGAAATACATTCATTCCCAGAATTTATGCCCAGATTTTAATTTCCTTGGATGGATTAGGAGGAGCTGACAGGGCTGGACTGTGGGAGCTGTGATGTGCAGGTGTATTCTCACAGGGTCTCAGTTGTTTCCTCAGCAGGTAAAGCCATGGCAGCACAGAAAAGAAGGAAAAAAGAAAAAGAGGAAGGAGCTGTTCGTTTTTGACAATATTACCTTTAGTAAAGGTAATATTTAGATGGGAAATGAGCAGGAAAATGTATTTATCAGAGGAGATAACTGTGTTTGCACATAAATCCACCTGTAAATGTTCACCAGGTGTGTTAATGAGCTGCTGGCCACACATGGCACCTTAATTGCTTAATAGTCCTTTGGCAGCTCGGCATTCCCAGCTCCTGGGCAGGAGTTCTGTTCAAGCTCTGTTTCTCCCTCCCCCAGTGCCCCCAGTTCAAGTTTCTGTGACTCTGGCATCGGGGAGAAGGTACAGCTCCCCACAAGAGGAAACCATCCAGCCGGGATGGACGTTCTGTGGCTCCAGCGCCAAGGGTGTCGGTGGCGATTGCCCAAGCAGGAGCTCAGCCCCTTACGGGAAGGATTACAAAGCACATTCCTTGCTCCTGCAGGAGAGGGAAAGGGCTTGTGCCTGTAATAGCAAGCCAGGAGGTGGCGTGGAGCAGAGGCCAGCGGCTGCTCCTGGGCAGGAGGAAGGAAATTGGCTGCTCTTGAGCACTTTTTGCTGCTGGCTGCCCAGAGGAAGCAGGTGCTGGGCACAGGGAGCAGGAGGAAGCTGGCATGGCCCTGCCCAGGAGGAGCAGGAAGGATCTTTGCTTTGTTCTCTTGTTAGCTGAGCAGAGATCTTGCCTTTGAACTCACACCAGTCACATCCCTGGTTCCTCTCTCTGGGTAACAGTTCGGTCTGTTCTGACCTGCCTTTGGGGTCTGTGAGTGATGACCTCCCTGTCCAGGTGGGTTAACAGGGATGTTTCCCCATCAGAGCTGGTTTGTGAAGCTGTTTTGAGGGATTTTGTGCCCCAAACTGGCATTCGGGTGTGATGTTTCCTTGCACCTCATGTCCTTATGTGGCGTGACTGGCAGATTCCACCACAGTCATCACTCTGGGATGTCCCAGGGGCTTCATTCTGCTTTGTCATCAGGGCTGAAATATTGGGTACTGCAGACCATTGTTACCTATTAAATCCTTCCTGGTTTACACAAATTGCCAAGAATTATATCCTTAATACAGATTTCTTACACTACTAAGTTTGAGAAGTAGAATAGAACTGGTAGAGGTGTTATTTTGCCACCTCTCTTCTGGATAGTATCTGTAATAATATCCCTCTCCTGTATGTGACATCCCAGAGTTGCAGCTGCACTGCTGTCAGAGGCTGAAGTGACCTGAGAAGAGCTGGGGACTGACAGGGAGTAACTGCTTCTCCCATTTCCTTACAGGCAATATTTTAACCCCCCTCAGGATTTTTATACGGATTCCATCAGCAGACCACATTTCTTGGATACAAACTATGCAACTGTGGATCCCACTGACTTTTTACCAAAAAACGGGGATTTTCCTCAGGTAAGTGCAGAGTTCCTGATGTCTTTAGGGGAAAATGGGCCTTTGGAGTGCTGGGGGTTATTTTTCAGTGTTGCTTTACTGAGGGGAAAGGAAGAGATGAGCAATAAATTTGTCCAGCCCTGGACAGGAATTGTGTGCAATTGGGATCAATCCTCTGACACCAGGAATTTGAAAGGTGTCCATGGTTTCATTGGAGCTTCTCTGTGGTAAAACTGCTTCTGTCTTTTAAAGGGGTGTTTGGCATAAACACTGGCAGTGCAGGAGGGTTCCAAAGTTTGTATTGAATACACTTCAGACACTTCAATTATTTCCCTCCCAAAATGCTCTTGTGCTGCATGTGCTTCCTCACTGGTTACGAGTGGTGGATTCCTGAACAGTGAATATTTAGGGATTACATCAACTCAGTGCCCAGCATTCCAAGAGTGGAGCCAGGTCAGTTTTTGCAGAGCTGAAGTGTGGGAGTAATGAACTGTGACCCTGGGTCACTCAGCATTTCTGGGTACCTAGAGCTCTCTCACCTTGGGGATCTCTCTGGGTGGAAAAGAGCTCTTTCATGGAAGTTTTGGAATGTTGCACTGGCTCTTGGCAACATTTTATGATAAGAATAGTCAGTAAAGACTGCAAGTAATTGATATGACAGAGCTGACTTTGGAATAAAGAAGGGACTGGCTATATCCTTTCTAGGAATTAATATGGACATTGCTGTCTGCCTGTGTATGTGTTAATTCCTCTTCATTGTGTTTTGGTTTCTTGATAAAGCTAAAGAGAGGTTTTGACCCTTCTTGGGGCTCTGATTTCTGCAGGTTTGGCTGTGGAGATGCTGGGGATTTGTGCTTTTTGAAGTGGCCACTGGTATGGTCCCCCCATCCAGCTCCCTGTGCCTCACATCAGGGACCTACCTGGCCAGCCACTGGGAGCTGCTGGTCAGGGTCTTCTGGCTGGATCAAACCAGATAAATAATTGAATCACAGCAGCATTGATCTCTGCCTCCTGCAGAATTAATTGTGGGAGGAACGAGGCAGAAAGGTGATCTCATCAACTTGTGAGACCATTTACCGGGCAGCGATGGGAAAGGGAGAGGGGTCCCCACCATAGGTCTCACCTCCAGGTCTGGTGGAGTTTGGCTGATGGGCTTAACGGGAAAAGGGCAGAATTATTTCCTTAACTTATGTATTTTCTAGTATCTCAGTGGTCAGTCAGCTTCCTTCCCTGCTGCATCACAGAAATTGATCTCAGCCAGCTTGGAGGAGGAGATTTTTGGAGGAGATGCTTTGTGTTGGCTGGGTAAGAAAAGAGTAGGAGGCTCTGAGACAAACCAGGTGTGAATGACCTCAAGTGATTCCCAGAGCAGGGAATAATTCTTGTGCTGCTCTCATCCTTTGGGAGAGGAAGCCATGCATGAGAGCAAGGTGACTTTAGGAAATTGGGCTTTTATTTGGACTCTTTCTTTCTATGGTGAGACTGCACTGACATGGAAGTCATGGATAAACCCCACGGCTCTCTGAGCCACGGGGTATTGCTCACCCAGAGAAAATCCTGCAGATTTGCTCACAGGAGCCAGAGTTGGAGCCTGGCTCTGGCAGAGCAGCAGGCCCTGGACTGGAGGCAGTGGCATCAGTCTGGAGCCATCCAGGAATGTCCTGAAGCTTTTCCAGCCCTTTCTTCAGCAGTGTTTTCCACTTTACTGATTTCTCATTGTGCCAGGTGCCACATTGTTAAATATTAACATTCAGCTTGGGAAGCTGAAACATGCCATCAGGAGGGGTGGGAGCAGCTAGGTGGTTCCATCTTTCCAGGTGGCTGTACGGGAAAGTACCTGTCATTTCCAAAATTTCCTGCTGCCATGCTAGGAGTGGCAAATGCTGGTCTGACTGTGCCAGACGGAGCAGTGGAGCCAAAGGGGGAGCAGGAGGAGCCTGCTGAAGGTGCTGGTAAGAGATTCCTGATCCAGTCTGTGGTCCTTGGGCAGACAAGATGGATCAAGTCCTTGTGAGAGGACTTGTGCTGCCTCCACACATGAATACAGGCTCTTGGCTTTGCTCTGGTAGCAAAATCTAGAATTTTGAGGAATAATGAAGAAGGATTTAAAAGGTCTAAAGAGCAAATGATGGACTGAGGCATTTGTGCAGCAAACCCTTTCTGTTGGTGGCAATGATTCTCCATGTAGGGTTCAGAGAACAGGAATTCTGGTGCTTTTTCCTCTGGCATTGTCATTTCCTCCCCTCATACTTCCATGTTTTGTTTTGGGGATCCTCAGCTGGACCTGCAGAGTCTTTGCTGACCTGGGGATGCTGAGAGTGGGAATTGCCACATCTTCTAATGGCTCTGGGAGTTTCTCTGTAGTTGAACCATTCACCTCGCCGAGCGGGGAAGGTGCTTTGCTGCATGGCCAGAACAGCCTGATGTGAACTTGAACTTGTTTCCTCCACAATATTTTTGGGTTCTGGCTTGCTCCTGGGTGATTCATCCTTGCTGATCTGTTGGCATTTTTTATATAAACAAGTGGCTTGAGCAGAGGTTCAGAAAATAGTTCTGGGAGGCCACGTTGGGTCTGACAGCGTTTCTGGTCTTGGGAACTGTTGTCTTCAGCCAAAGTCTCATCCCAACCACATGGTGCCATCTCCTTATGGAAAAGTCTACAGTCTGCCCACGTGTCCTTAGAAATCACAGTCCTGAGAGAAGCAGGGTTTGGTTTCTGTTGCTTCCCTCCCTTGCTGCTGGTTATTTCTGCAGTCTCAGGTAGTGCTGAGTTGGGATTTGGCACTTGTGGGCAGTAATTCTGCAAAGGCACTGCGGCCATGGCGGTGCTGTCTTGTGACACTGATGGTAAGAGCTGTGAATTGCCACAGTAAAGCACTGAATCCAGGAGGGTTTAATTTATCCTCTGGCCTGTGCTGTCCCTGTGAGCTGTATTTGTCTCCAGAGCCTCATAAAGGCAGAGCACTTTGCTCTAGGAGCGCATTCCTGCCGTGGACTACCTGCTGCTCTTGGCCTCCACAGATTTTTCTTTAACTTTACTGCCCTGGTCAGTTTAGAATTAGTTGAAGCACAGACTCTGCCCAGTTCCTCTGAGCCCTCTGTTATCTCCGCCTGTTGCTGGCAGTCTGTGTTCCCTTTGCTTCATTTTTTGTGACTTGTGGTTCCAGAACAGGACCTTGCTGAACACACAGAAACCTCCTCTGCTGACTTCATGTGCCCTGAGGTCCACTGAGAAATAAATCTGTAAGGGGGAGCAGGAGAGGGAGCAGCTCCAGGGGAGAGAGAGCAGCTCCAGGGGAAGGAGAGCAACTCCAGGAGAACATGGAGCTGGGGACATGGTGGGTGTGCAGGGGACTCTGCAGATCCTCCTTCTCCCCTCAGTGAAACAGCTCTGGGTGTAAACACTTTGGGAGGAGCTCTGGTCCCCTTCTTAAAATGTGGGTTGTGCTTGGACTGGATTTATCCTGTGGGGCCAGGAGGAATTGTCTGCTCCCCAGCAGTGTCACCTTCAGTAACGCCATAAAGACACAGTTACAGCCTACAGTGTTTGATCTGCTGTGCTGGATGGGGGCTCCTGACCACACATGTTAATCATAAACCAGCCCTCTCCTCACCACCAGCCCCTTGCAATCTCCTGTTAATCTTTCTTGTTAAAGCAGAGGAAAAATTAACCTGCTCTTAAAAAAGGTATTAATTTTTAGAAGCGCTTCAGTGCACAGAGCTGTGGTGATTTAGGAGAAATCAATGCAGCAGTTATTAAATTATATAGAACACTTGGTTGTGGCTGAAACGAAGAGTTTCCTGGAATAAGAAACGTCCTGGAACTTCTGTTGCTGTCCTGGAGTTATGTCTACAGGGAACACAAGGCATTAAAATCCATTTGCAGGCAGTTACCTGGCTCTGAGGCCTTGGGAGAACGAGCGGCTTTGCTTTTCATGTCTTTGTTTCTGCACTGCAGTTTTGGGGTTTGGGCTGACGTAATAACACTTTATAACCCCTCTGGGTGAGATACCTGACACTTCCTGCAGGCTTGGGGTAAGGAAAGTGAAGGCTGTGGTTATAACAACTCACTGTGCACTGACCAAGGGCTTGGGGTGCTCCGATTTAGGCACCCTGAGCTGCTTCCCGGGAGGAGGGGAACCAGCTCAGGGTAAAGAGCCAAATAATTTGGCTTTTGAGGTATAATTTGTTGTCAGTGAATTGCAGAAGCCCCACAGGATGCCTGTGGCCCTGGGGAAGTGGTACAAGAGCCTGGAGGGCTCAGATATTCCCCCTATTCCAGTCTTGATAGTTTTCATCTGTGTTGCTGCCTCCAAGCAGCGATGTCCACTCTGGGCAGGAGGGGATGGAGATCTGCCTTCTGAGGTTCTTGGCAGGCACCATTCCCTGCCTCCTCTTTTCCCAAAGCCAACAAAAGCGGGAAAAGCCAGTCTGAAACGCTCAGTGCTCTTAAAAGTGCTGGTAATAGAATCCAATAGCAGACCGTGGGGACGTGGTTTAAAATAGATGCTTTAATTCAAAGCAGAATTGGTCTGAGTCAGGGGGTGCAGAAGGTTCCCCAGCACAGCATCTCCCTGGGCTTGGCTGGAAGGGGATAAGTCAGATGTGAGTGCTGGAATAACCCTGCTTGCCTTGTCCCTGTCTGTCAGCACATGTGTTCTTGGATGAATGGTGGGGAGCAGGATTGCCTCTCCCCTCAGACAGGCTGGGAACATTCCAGGTGGTGGTTCTGCAGTGGTTTATCTTCCCCATGGTGATTACACTGCTGTGGTCTTGCAAAATCAATGCAGCAGCCCTGGGTGTCTGCGCCGTGTTCCCGTTTCCTTCAGCACCACAGGTCTCTCGTGTCTGCATTTTGCCCCACTATGATGGAAAAGGAAGAGGAAATAATCCACCTGCTCTTCCAAAGGTTGCATGAATTGCGAGACCTCGACTGGCTCAGGCAGGACATAGTGGTTCGGTGAACGCCATGCAGCAAGTCACTAATTAAGACATTTCAGAAATTGATTTGGCCTCTTCACTCCACCCACACGTGTTGTTAAAGCACCTGCCTCACGGGCCAGTGCAGCCTGTCCTTAAATACAGCGAATTCGGAGAAAAGCAGCTGTGAGAACCCTCAGCCTTTCTCCACCCAGAACCTGCTGCCCACAGAAATCAAATTCTGTTGTCACCGTGGTCTCTGCAGGATGTTCTGCTGCAGCAGGTGATTGCTGGCTCTCAGGGAAGTGCTGGTTCTCAGGGAAGTGCTGCTTGCAGCCTCCAGTGTGAGGTGAGATGAGTCCTGAGAACAGAGAGAGCCCAGCAGATGCTGCAGCTCCTCCTGGGAGCCCCATCTGTGACCACAGACCCTTCCATGGCTGCAGTCCTGCCAGGAAAAAGATGTTTTTCTTTCCCATTTGCTTATTGAAAAAGCCTCTCGGACTAGGTATGTTGAGGGTGGAATGTGGATCCTCACTGTTGATGTCTCAGTCCCTGTGGAGCTGTGGTGCTGCAGAGGGTTCTGCCCTTGGAAATGAGCCCTGCTGCACATTTTTGCCCAGTGGGTGGTTTTCCAGCCCCATTACCTGGTGTGTTTTCCTTGGAGGGGCCCATCCTCCCTCCTCATCTGATGGCATAAAGCAGAATTCCCTCACTCTGCTCTGTCTCCCTGGAGGGCTTTGCCTGCTCGCCTGTCTTGCAGACCTGCTGGGACTTTGTGCCTTCTTTCACTCCAAAACTCTGGTTTTTTGGGACGTGCCTCGTAAACATGGGATTTTCCAGCTGTTCCCGGCACAAGGCCCCAGGAGGAGTTGCCTCAGCAGGGACAGCCACAGCAGCAGGCATCAAACGCTGGCTCAAATGTGGGACAGTGACGAGCTGTGTTCCCTTGCAGCCACACAGTAGGTGCCTGGAAGGACTGGGAGCAGGGATGGAGACACTGGGAGCAGTCAGGGATCCTCTCCCTCCCCATTCCCAGCTTGTGCACTGCTGGGTCCATGTGTTTTCTGGGCAAACTGGAAGTGACCCCGTGGGCAGAGCCTAGCTCCAGGGCTGCCACCAGCCCTGCCAGGGAAGAGCAAACACGAGCCTCTTGCACCCAAAGCAAACACAACAGTTCCCAGGGATTTTCCGGAGGGTGGGGGGGTTCTCTGGATGATTCCCTTCATCTCCAGTGGCGTTGGAGCAGACCTTCCTTAACTCACATCCCTTTCAGATGTTTCTTTTTGTGCCTTTTTCTCTTCCCCACCAGAAATTTTGCTTATTTCTGTTACCAAAACTGTTAAAGTTAAAAGGGACAGCCTTGGAAAGAAGGCAACGGTCCCTGGGAAATAACAGTGATCCAAGGAGGAAAGGGAAGAGAATGGGCCACTCCTTTGGATTTCTAAAGGCACGATTTGGGGTGGGGCAGACACCGAAGACAAAGAGAGCTCTTTGGGGGGACACCAGCGTGGGAATACTCCTCATGAGCTTCAAGCACTTCATCTGAGCCCTGAAATCGAGGGGGGAAGGAGAGCAGGACCCCCAGCCCAGAGCAGGGGCTGCCACGGGGGGCAAAGTCTGGCATTGGGTGACCGGGGAGGGGAGCAGAGTGAGCCCAGAGCCCTCTGGCTCTGCAGAGCCCAGCGCTGTTTACTGTGCTCTGTGGTTGGATTACACCACGTACAGTAATTCTCCTCGCACTGCCAGTAATTTCACTGACTTACCAAGCAGGCATCATTTCCTGAAAGTCAGCCCTGGACTTAGAGGAAGTAAGAGCCCTCTCGTCGTGACTAAACAGTCTATGCAAATCTCCGGGCGCAGGACAGCAGCTCTGCCGGGCCCTGAGTCTCCATTTTCCCTCCTCTGGCTGCTGCATGTTGGCTTTTAAAGCCCCCCGATGAGCCCCGGCCGTGAATGGACCTTTCTCCACTTTCCGCTGAGCACCCTCCCCCTGCTGCTGCCTCGCACGCCGACAGCCCCCCGAATGCTGCTCTAAAATGTCCCAAATGCACTTCTGGCTAAAGTTTCCATCTCTCTACAAGGTAAAGCCTCATTTTTCCTGTGTTTTTCCTCCTCCTCCATGGAATTCCTCGTGCATTTTATCACCAGGGCAGCTGCTCCCCGGGTGGGTGTCCCTGGGAGTTGTGCAGTGGCTGCAGAGTTTTGGGAGTGATACCTCTCCATGCTGGCTACCGGGAATAGATTTTTTTTTGTCCCAAAGATGTGATTTCTGTTTTGCTGGAACCTGCGTTCCTGGGTGCTGTTCTGTCAGTCAGAACTCGGTCGCCGAGTGTGGATTTTGGAGGGAAGGAGCTGTGTGAGTGAGGATTGAGCCGCGTGTTTGTGTGATGGCTTTGAGGGGTTTTATTTCCTAGGTTAATGCAGAGTGCGGGAAGCGAGGGTAACACCATCCAGCCAGAGCTAAACCCCTCCACACTGCCAGTTTATTGCCCCAAATTTAGAAAGACTTTGGGGTTTGGCAGCTTAAAGATTTTATAGTGATCGTCTGCAGCTGCTGATTCGGTCACTTCTGGATAATAATTTGCTTAATCTGTGACTTTTGAGGTGCCAAATATCTCCTGGCTAGCAGTGTGGCTGTGGCTGTGGGTGTGTATTTGGGTATATAGATGGAATTTTCGGTTTTTAATAAAACCCCTTCTTCACTTGGGTGCTCTGCAGCTCAGTCATCCAGAGCTGCTCTGCAGACAGTTTCCTCAGTGTCTGGATTATGAGAAAATAAACCATTTCTATTGATGGCTTGATGGAAAAAGAAATATTTTTAGGATGCTTGTTCCATCTGTATTTAGACTTCACCTGTTCTTTCATTATTTTTAACACTTTGTTTTGACTGAGGGAGCTGAGCTGTTCCCAGGGGCTTGGAGAAAGATTGAGTGTCTGGGCTGGTTTACTCTGATTTTTTCCTGATCTTTTCTAGGGAGATAATTGTTTGATAATCTCAATTTTGGGATAATGACAGGGGTACCATGTGCCACAGTAGCATCAGGTCATCCTCTGCTCCGAGACCCACCTGCAGCTCTGCCTCCAACTCTTGGTCCTCAGCCCAGAAGGGGCTTGGATCTGCTGGGGCCAGTCCAGAGGATGCCACAGAGATGCTGAATTCCAGGAATAAGATTTATGTGAAGAACAGTTGCAGAAAAGTATCAGAAATAAAGATCCTGTCTGTCAGGACAACTTCCATCTGCTTCAGAAATTCAACTTCCACTGAAACAGAAGTGCTGTTACTGTAGAACCTTAAGAGACAAACTTAAAATTCTGATTAATTACATGTTTCAAACCTCAGTGCCTGAGCTGATCCTGACCATGAGCTCTTGGTTGAGGTAATGGTCCTTCCTTTTCCCTGAGGTCATCCAGGCTGCTGCTCCCATTTGCAGCAGATAAATCAGCGTTGTGATTAGTCCAGGCATGGTTTGTACTGGTTGTGGTTATCTGTGGCCTTGTGTTGAACAATTACCCTGGGTTTGATAAATTTACAGAGGTGGTGATGGCGGAAGTTCTTGGGGTGGGGAATCAGGCAGGTGATTAACTCTAGTGCTCTTTAGATAATGTAATTAGTTAAGACAAATGGGAGACTCTGGAAGTTCGTGACTAATGCCTGGCAATGCTGCCAGAGGATGGGATCATTGCATCACTTCCAGGAGGAGTATTGTCCTCCCTCTGCCTTGGAGGTTGGTTTCCTCTCCCCAGTTCAGCCCAGTGGTGGGGCTGGAGCCTTCCCTGGGGAAGGAAGGGTCTGGGTGACATTTGCTGGGTGTGTCATGAGGCTTTCCCCATATCCTGTTGCTATTCCAGCCCAGCCCTTGCCTGTTGTTGGGACCTTGATGGCCACTCTGTGCTGCCCCACAGCCTCCCCTGCCATGACAAGGGTGTGCAGATGTTTCCTCCTGCCCCAACCTCTGTCAGTGCCCTCTGCAGGTGAACAAACCCTGCTCAGATAATACACTTCTGGCTAAAATTTCCAGCTCTCTACAAGGTAAAGCCTTATTTTTCCTGGGTTTTTCCACCACTGCTCAGAAGTGTCTTGGCAATGGGACCGGGTGGGATCTGGGACCATCCAGCTCCTGCACAGGCCACTCGCTCTGGCCATGACCAGACCAACCCCAGTGTTTTTCTGCTTTCTCAAGTGTGAAGGGGAGTCCAGAGATCCCTTAATTCCAAGGTGATAAATCCGAGTGCCTGTTCAGTCCTTGGATGCCTTGATTTCTGGGTAATCCTAAAATAGCCACAGAAATATCAATAGCAAGAGCTGCCCAGGAAGTGCTGCCCTTGCTCCCTGAGTGTTTGGGTCCCCCAGTTGGTAATTGAGGAATCCAAACTCCCCACATCACACCTGCCATTGCTGGAGTGCTTCCAGCACATGCACTGATGGCTTCAGGGCACACACTGGCCAAATGAGACATCCCTTGGGAAGAAGGGGAAGGAAACGTGTCCCAGTGGTTTAAACACTACAAACCCATAACTTTTGATAGCAATCAGGGGGACTCTGACCCAGCTCTTGGCCTGAAGCCCTTGGGAACAGCACAGCCAGGCTCAGCTGCTCATGGGTTTATGTCAAGCAGGGCTAAGTGACTTTTAAGAGTATTTGGCTGCCTTTCTGCCTGTAGTGGGAAATTGGCCCTTTACTGGAAGTGAGCAGTGACTCCTCCTGTACCAGCCCCTGGCTCTGCTGGCAGCAGCATGGTGGGTGACCCTGGCACTCTAGCTAGGCTGTGCTGACACAGCTGTGAGGAACCACAGACCCACCTGTGTTGGCGGAGTCTGTGGGGTCACCAAGACAGACGAAGTTTGTTTGTCTGCCCTTGCCTTGGGGACAGGTGCTCAATTCCAGTTGGACCTGAGTGCCAGAGTTTGGTGCTGGCAGTATGTTGCTCTTAATTAACAGCAAAGTTTTTCTGCTTTGACAGAGTTTAAAAATGCTGTTTGGTGTAGGAGGAGGGCTGAGGTGATGGGATGGAGCTGGGGAAGGGCAGGGATCTGTGCCACAGTAAAGGATGCAGAGCAAGAACTCATCAGCCCTTGGTTCTTGCCGTCTGAAATAGGGAAACCAGACCAGGGCTTGATGTTAGAGAGGGGATTGATGGCTCTTTCTGAGCCAGAGTGTGTGTCACTCAAACCAACAGCATCACTGGGCTGTGATACCCAAGTGTCTCTTTGGGCTGGCACCAAAGAAAACAGTTGCAAACCGTCTCAGCCCAGTCACCAGAAAAAGAGCAAGAATCTGCTCCCTGTTGCTGAAGCACATTCCTTGACTGCCAGGGCTGACCTTAGGGAAGAGGATTGGTAGATCTGACTGGATTTACTGAGATGCAAATCCAAGTGACACCAGCACTCCTTCCCCTGCTCCTGGCAGCCTCATGTGAGCAGAACCTGCCAGGAGGAGAGGAATGTTTTCCGCAGGCTCCAGGTAGTACCTCGTTGGAAATTACAGTGAAACAGCCACGTTGTGATCAGGTGTAGCTGGGTCTGTGTGGGCCTCTGCACATGAATGAAATCCTCGAGTACTTTGGGGTCAGTCTGAAGCCTTTGCACCCTGCAGCAGCATTTTTAATCAAACACAAAGTGGAGTTGAGCGATGCCTTGTTGGATGCTCCTCTCTATCCCACTGCATGTGCAGGGATGTGCACAGCCCAACCATGTACCCACACTCCTGGCCAGGGCTCTTCCTGCTTTTTCAAGAAGCAGATATTCAAACAGCACCTCAGACCGTGTCCTCAGTTCCAGGTTAATTTCTGAGATTTGTGGAGTGCAAAGTAAAGGAGCTGCTCATTAAACAGCAAGAAATTAGAACTTGCTGTCTGAGCGAGGAGGGAGCTCTCTGGTCTCATCCCACTCCTCCAACCATGGCTGTGTCTCTTTTCTAGGATTCTTCATACCTCGATGAGCTCTCCAACAACAACTCCCTCTTCTCATCCCCCGCGGATTCCCTCTCAGACATCGCGGATCCCAAGGACTTCCTGCCCGCCGACAGCCTGAACCACGTGCCAACACTATGGGATGTGAACACACCGCAGCAGAACCAGATCGAGGTAGGGGCTGCTCCTTTCCCATCCTCCCAGCAGACAGGAGGTACCTCAGGCTTCATCCCATGGAGGTTTCACCAAGGAATTAAGAAACCAGCTCAGTTCCTTTGGGTGAAGTTTGAGGTGTGATGGTGTTATTCTGCTGTTACCAACTTCACTGGAGGAGGGAAGGGATGAAGTGGTGATGTGTTTAATCCCTTGGAAGCAGGAGGGAATCTCCTCTCAGAGGAATTCATGCACTCTTCCAGAGTGCAGTGCAGGCACTAGCTCTTTGTCCTGGCAGCCGTGGCAGGTAGGTGTATCCTGAGGAGGATTTATCCCTAAAACATTCAGCAGGTCCAGGGTGCTTGGGAGTGCTGAAGGGATGGACTCCAGGAAAACCACCCTGACATGGATCATTAACTGCCCCCTGCAGCAGCAGCAGCAGCTTTTGTTTCTTCTCCAGGGCAAATATTTCAGTTACAATGACTAAAAAACTGTCTCAACTTAAGACTCACCATTTCTGTTTACTTTGTGAGTCCAAGTCCCTGCAAGCTTCTGCATCCCAGAGTTTTCCAGGGCGTGGAATCTCACTGCAGCAGCACATGACTGTGGGCATTTTTTGGCATTTTCTCCAGCCCTCTGCCCTCTGCTGTGCCTCAGCTGAGGGATTGACATGGGCACCATGGGCACCAACTGGCTTTGGAGATTGTTGGAGCCACATCATCCTCATCCACTGCATTTGGATTTGGCTCTCACAGCACCTGCCCAGCTGTGCCTCACATTTCCATTGTGGGTTACTCTCTTAGGAAGAGTGAGGGAAAACCACCCAAAGTGGATACCACAGGAGGCAGCAGGGCTAGTCACTGCTGCACTTTGAGGCTCTCCTGTGCTCAGTGTCTCTGACTGTGCTTCCACGAGCAGTCTGCAAGCTTGGACCAGTTGGAACTTGCAGCTTGAGGCAGCAGGAAGAGAGCTGAGCTATTGGAACGCAAGAAATGGCTGCAGATTGGATGGTTAAAAGGGCTGGAAAGCAGATATACATCCCCCAGGACAGAGAAGCCACATTGCTCCTGTTCTCCTATTATTGTTGGGTTTTTATGCAGTAGCCCAAATCCCTGCAGAAATGATTCTGTGGTTGCTCCTTTCCAAACATGAGAACTCTAGTTGAGACATTCAATGCCTAGAAAAACCTGGAGAGTTCTATGTCTGCGGAGTACACAACAAAACCTTACTGGGAAATGCTGTTCTGAATCCAGCATGAAGAAAACAAGGGAGAAATAAACATTTTGTGAGTGTGAGAGTGACTCGTGTGAGCACAGCAGCATCCCCAGCAGAGTCCCTGTGCTGTTCCTTGTCCTTGTCCCTGTCCCATGCTTTTCTTCACGTCCTGCCTTTGCCCCTTGTGTCCTACTGAGGGCTCAGGCTCAGATAAGGCCAATTAACTCCTCAGAATTCCATTTATAAACGACTTCCTTTGGAAAGGAATCTCCAGCTAATTTTAAATGCTGTCTTATCTGTGTTTTCTGAGGCAGTTGGGGTGGGGTGGTTGCTTTTTGGGCTGTTTTTTAACTGAGCGACATTTCCTGAGGTGGTGTCAGTGAGGTGTACCCTGGACAGGAGGTTTTGATTTCATTTTTGCATGGAAGTGGCACCATGCACTGGGACACTGAGTGAAAGCACTGTCAAATTGACTCATTATTGGCCTCTGCACATTGGTGTGCAATAGGAGCAGTTTAATAATCTCTCCCTGTCCCTCCCCACATCATCACACCATTGTCGTTTTCCATAAAATTGCAGGAATTTTGGCTTTTGAGCAGCCAGAGCAGTCACTGAGCTGCAGTGATGGAGCATTAGTCATGTTACATCCTGATCCCTGTGACCAGGACATCCCTCAGCTGTGGCTGTGCAGCCAGCTCTGACCTGCAGCCTGGTGCTGGGTTATCAGGAGTGTAGTTTTTCCAGAACTTTTGTCTCAAAGGTCGAGGCAGAGCAGGAACATCACAGTTCTGATGCATGGGACATCCCAGGAGCCAACCTGGATGCATCCTGTGGGAGTCCCACCTGTGGATCCCAGGTACAGGAACAGCCCTGTGCTTTGTTCCTTTTAAAAATAAACATTCCAAGCTTGCTGAGAATCCCTGGACTGAGGTGTTCAGCAGTGGTTTTGGATCAAAGTGGAAAGGGCTGGATGCAGAGCTGCCCCCATGTGCCTGTGGGGAGAGCTGTTATCCCAAGGAAATGAGCCTTATCCAATATGTTGGCTCTGTTTATCACTCAGGAATGGGCAGGCAGGGAAGAGCTGCCACCCTATGAAATATTTGCAGGAGCAGCAGACAAAACAGCTTTGATTGTAATGGAGTTGTGAAATAACCTTTTAAAAATAGTCCCTGTCATACATTGTGTTTTCTGTCATCCATCTCACACATTCCAAGTGTTTTTAAGGCTGGGAAGCACAGCTCTGCCTGGGAAGCTTGTGACTGGAATTTGTGAGCTGCCTATGCAGTTTTTTGTAGCTCACTCACTGTATGTTCGAGATGTGAGCACCCTTCTCCCAGCTCAGAATGCAGGGAAGGGACTTAGAGAGTCCCTTGGCAGCCACATGGGGCTGATTCCCTTCCCAGGGAAGTCACAGCAAGGTGGGACAAAATGGAGAATAATGCAGAGAGGAAAAACGTGGAATAAGACCGAGGCTGTGATTGTGCAATTGTCAGTCTCTCTTGTGTTTCCAGCCCTGTGCTCTCACAGATCTGTGTTCCTCTTGTCTGGATGTCCTTAGCACAGAGGAAGGAGAAAATCAAACCAGGCAGTGAGGGAGGGTAGGAAAGGGCAGGAATTGTTCAGGTGATGATGCATCTCCCACTGCAGCTGCTGGTGCCACCTGCTGTGGCCCTCACAGCACATTCTCACCTGTGTGGGTGGTTTTCAAATGCTCTGAACAAACCAAGCTTCCTGTTGCTTCCTCTGCAATTCCCGAGGTGGAATGCTGAGTGCCAAAGCTGGGTCAGGATAGCAGAGGTTTGTGCTTTGGGGATTGTGTGATGCAAACCCAGCCTTGCATTTGCTTTCTGCTGCTGGAGCTGTGAGAACACATCCAGCTCTTCCAGCAGCTCCAGGCCTTTCTCCTGTCCGACACCAAACTGAGCTTGGATTTGTAGGTGGGGATGTTTCACCTGCTCTCCAGATTTGCTGGCACTGAAAACAGTTCTTCTGTCCAGCTTCCTTCTGGTAATTCTGACTCAGGCTTCCAGGAATGGAGGGTGGGTTTTTTCTTTCTTCTTCTTTTTATTTTTTTGATTTTATTTAAAAATAGGAGTGTTTATGCCTAAGAACTTCCCATCTTTCTCTGCTGCTGGTGGAGCATGGGTCTTTCTGAGCCTGGCGCTCTGCACAGGCTGTAAACTTGGAGTAGTGCTACTCCTGGAGTTGCTGATTGCTTTGGATGCCACAAGCTGCTGGCCTGACCTTGCTCTCTGTCGGGAAATTCCAGGGTGAATTTGTTTGTGTGGGAGCAGACAAAGGATCTCCTCAGCCCGCAGTGTCTTGGGAGCTCTCTCCTGGTTGGCTGCACGGTCCAGGGATCACAGAGTCCAAGGATCTTTGTTGGTGCATTTCCACGTTTGCCCTTCCTCACCTGCACCCTTTGTATTCCAGCTGTTCTCATCCAGCACACCATTCCCTGGCCTGAACAGCTCCAGTGACCACGTTCCTGCTGTCCCCAACACCCCACTCCTCATCAGCTACCAGGTGAGAGCCACGGTGGCCTCAATGGGACACTCCTGGTGACATCCCAGTGCTGGGGCAAGCAGTTCTGACCTTTTTCCCTTCAGAGGGAGTGAGATAAGAAACTCAGACAGGCACAAGTCCCTACCCTTTCCGAGAAGTGTGTTATATTTCCCCTAACCTTGCTGTGTTACGGGACACTTCAGGACTTTGCTCTCTGCTGTGGGAATCGTGTTGGGTGTAAAGCTGGGTCAGATGCCTGCTCAGGGCAGGTGAGGGTTCACATGATCCCACAGCCCATCCCAAAAGTGGTGCAAACATCTTTCCCCAGTTTGGTGGGGACCTGACGTTAAGCAGCTCTTACAGCCCCTGGGGTGGTCTCCCACTGATTGCTTTCCTTAGTCTGGGAATGAGATTGATTGTGTTTAGGGGGGTTGTGGCTTTGGGAAATGGTTTCAGTGGCATTTTGGGACAGGGCACAGCAGCATGTGTGTCCATAGCTCAGCCAGAACATTAACATCGGGTCAATACTGTTTTTCTTCAGTCTCAGGCTCCTGCAGAGGAGGAGGATGAAGGTGAGGAGGAAGAAACAGAAGAGTTAGGGCAGACAGAGACCTATGCAGAATATGTCCCTTCAAAGTGTGAGTACTACCATGGGAACTTCTCTTCACTCCATTGTGGACCAACCTAATTTAATTGTGTGTTTGCCACGGCACCTCCCAGGCTTGTGGTTTTCTAGGAAAACTCTACAGTGCCCTGGGCTCCAGCTGGTTCATGAGCTTTGAGGTGCCTCTGGGAGTAAAAACCTTGACTTACCTGTGTTTTGTTGTATTTAGCCAAGATTGGGAAGCATCACCCTGACCTGGTGGTTGAGACGAGCACCCTGTCCAGCGTCCCCCCACCTGACATCACCTACAGCCTTTCCCTCCCACACTCTGTGGCTGAAAAAGGCTCCCTGTCTGCACTACAGCTGGAAGCCATCATCTACGCCTGCCAGGTACCTCCTGCACCTCAGGTGTCTCACAGCTGAAGGAAACTGCCTCTTGCAGGGACAGGTGTTCATGTGTATTTTAAAATAACTGTAATTTGGGTGATGGAACTCTTTTGGCATTTTAAATGCCTTTTGAAGAATTGTTTGAAGCCAGGGGCTTCTGTGGGGTCTGTTTCCTAAAGAGACAAGAGCCTTGGACTTTTCTTGCAGAAGGCTTTACATGAACTGCCACTTGTGAGCTTGGCCATGACCCCTGACCTTTCCTGCTGTCGTTTGGCTGAGTGGTGCATGTGCATCCGTGGGATGTGTGAAAGGGTTAAGTGGTGCTCACATCAAAGCAGTTAATCTAGTTTAATTTTCAGTTCTGTTCTTGATTTTGCAGCAACATGAAGTTTTATTGCCCAATGGGCAGCGAGCTGGGTTCCTCATTGGGGACGGTGCTGGAGTCGGAAAGGGCAGGACTGTTGCAGGCATCATCTTTGAAAATTATCTTAAAGGGAGGAAAAAAGCTCTGTGGTAAGTTGTTGGTTTTTTTCCCCCCTCTTTTCCCGTAAGACCTTGGAGTTAGTTTGGATCTAGAAGTAAGGAATTCCTTAGTGCTGATGTTGACTTTAGAGTTGAGTCATGCTGTGGCCTTGGGTAAGTCGTTTCCACCTCTTAGTGCCTGACTGCTGCCTGTGAAATGGGAATATTCTCCCTGCAGCAGGGATGGAGAATGAGTCACTGTGAAATAGCAGGTTTTGTGCTCCTTTAGGGTGAGATGTGAGATGTCGAGCCTGGCCCTGCTCTCCCTGGAGTCATGGAGGGTTGTTCCTGGGCTTCCCGGGTGCAGGAATATGGGGCTTTGCTGCAAATCACAGCTTGTGCCGAGGGGCAGACGGGCTGTTGGATTTCACACTGGGGTGTGTGGGCAGTGGGAGATGTGACAGCTCTGCACAGCTCCTCCTGCTTTAGTCAGAGCTGTTAATCACCAGAGATGTTAATCACTGTGTGCCCCAACCTCCCCGGGGACATAGCCAGCCCAGACTCCCTGAGGACATACCCAGCCCCAACTGCTGGGCGAGATAACCATCCCCAGGAGGAGATAACCATCCCCAGGAGGAGATAACCACCCCACGTCTCTCTCACAGGTTCAGTGTCTCCAACGATCTCAAGTACGATGCTGAGAGAGACCTGAAGGACATCGAGGCCTCCCACATTCCTGTGCATGCTCTGAACAAGGTAGGAGAGGAGCTGCACTGCTGCTCTGGGGTTCAGCACCTGGGAGCAGTGGGAGGCTTTGCCCGTGCAGGACATGGCTCAGGCAGCAGCAGAGCCTCTGTTCCCTCCTCCCAGCCAGCTCTTCCCACTCAGCCTGTTCCCTCCTCCCAGCCAGCTCTTCCCACTCGGGCCTCCAGCTATTTTTATTGTGGAGCTGCACAGGGAGCACAGAGCTGTTCCCTTCAGGGAGTGGGAAGTGTCTCCAGGCAAGTGCAGGTACAGCAGAGCTGGAACCTTCTTCACCATTCCTGAGGAACCCCGTGGAGAGAACAGCTCTGTGAGATGTGCTCTGCTCTCCTGGGCCAGCCTTTCCCACTGCTGGTTCATGGAATCACTTCTCAGAGTGTTTAGGGAGCACAGAGATGCCCAGACTGGTGCCTGTCAAGGCCTGTGGTTGAGTGTCTGTGCAGTGTCTCCCAAAAAATCCTCTTAAATCCTCTCCTCTAGTTTTAATGGTATTGAACAACCAGCTCTTACAAAGTCCATAGAAACCACAAGTGTTTGACACCTCTGAATGTGCTCCACTAAGAGAGTGAAAGGGATTTTGTTTTCAGCCCCAAAAGGGTTTAAATGGAGCTTTCTTCAGCTTGAGACCAGGGTTTTTCTGCCTGCCTTGTATTTCATTACATGTGGGATCTATGGCAGTGAGACAGGCAACAATCTCACCTGGTCAAAGAGAAAATTATTTTCTAGAAGGAATTAAAACAGACAAGAGGGGTCAAAGCAATGACAGACTCTAAACTGCTGCTTAAAAAAAAGGAAGCACTTTTTTTGCCAGAAAATCAATGTCCTCGCATTGTCCCCACAGTTCACTGCAGGCGTCCAGATGTGCTGACACATTGGCTGGGGCACTTCTCCAGGCATTTACAGTCCCTGTCATCACTGTGTCTCAGTGCCAAACACAAATGCTGAAGACATCAGCTACCAGCAGCTTTTTGCTTGTTCTGGGCTCAGACTGGGATTTGTTCTCAGGAGCAGGAATGTGTGTCCAGCACAGCCACGGGCACTCGGCAGCACGGAATGTGGGCATGGATGGGTGTGACATGCTGGGGGCAGCAATCACAGTGTGTGCTCTTGCTCCTCTTCCTGCAGATTAAATATGGTGACACAGCTACCTCAGAAGGAGTCCTCTTTGCCACCTACTCGGCGCTGATCGGCGAAAGCCAGGCAGGGGGACAGCACAGGACGCGCTTAAAACAGATTTTGGAGTGGTGCAGGGAAAACTTTGAGGGAGTTGTATCCTTAAAAAAAAAACAACAGCCAAAAACTGGAGAGAGAGAGAGAGGAACTGCTGCTTGTGATTGTGCTTCAGCAGGGAACAAAGAGCTTGGGGCCATGTGAAGTCACAAGTCACGGGGAACAGCTGTGGGAGCAGCCCAGTGCCTGCGGGAGACAGGAATCCCCCACACTCCGATCTCCACCTCCTCCTCCTCCTCCTGGGATGCAGTTAAGGGGAGGAGGGGAAGAAGCAGCTGGGATTAACTTTTTCAGCATTTCTCTCCCTCAGTATTGCCAGACAAGGCACACCTTGGAGGTGAAGGGCGAGGGAGGGGAGGATGACATTGGGTCTGAAGAGCACAGGGCTCGGCAAACCCAGCAGATTCCATGTGTGGGTCATGAGTCAGTCCTGTTGATACAGGTTGTTCAATTCGTTGGAGGAGACTGGGCTGTATTTTCTTGTTTGTTTCCATTCTTGGGGTGAAAATAGATCCTTTCTCCTTAACTGACACTCCCCTCCAGATTGTGTTTGATGAATGCCACAAAGCCAAAAACGCCAGCTCTACCAAAATGGGCAAAGCAGTGCTGGACCTGCAGAACAAGCTGCCTCGAGCAAGGGTTGTCTATGCCAGTGCCACAGGTGAGCTGCTCTACCCACGGTGTGGGTGTGAGAGTGGCAGATCCCCTCTGACCTGAAGGGACACCCCGAGGTGTGAGTGAGTGTGTGTGAGATCCTGTAAGGAGATGCCAGTGGTGCTGCCAGGCTAAAGAGCAGCTCAGAGTGCTGAGATCTGCCCCAAGCCCCATCACTGATGTTTTGTGATTTTTTCGTAGGTCAGATTAATTTCTCTGCAGTTTAACTTATTCCTGGCCAGCTGTTCCAGCTGTTTCATGATGTTTGCCCGTTCAGTGTGGGGAGGACAATGTTTGGAAAGGTCTCCAAAGGCACAATGGCAAATGACAACCTCTTCAGGATTCTCTTCACTTGAGTCACAACTGTTCCCAAGTGCTGTGGGTTTGCTGACAGCGAATTCTGTCCCAACAGGTGCCTCGGAGCCAAAAAACATGATTTACATGAGCCGCCTGGGGATCTGGGGGGAGGGAACCCCGTTCCGAGCCTTCGATGAGTTCCTGAGCGCAATCGAGAAGAGGTGAGTGCTGGCCAGCCCTGTGCAGGTGAGGGCTTTGTGTGGGAAGTGGCTGCAGTGGCTGAGGATGGTGTGGGCAGTGTGAGCCAGGGGAGGGGCTGGTTCTGCAGAGGCACCTGCCTGGTGCTGCCCTGGGGTGGAGGGAGGGTCCCATAGCTGGGGTTCACAGCTGGAGTTCACAGCTGGGGCTCCACAGCTGAGGTTCACAGCTGGGGGTCAAAACTGGGATCCCACAGCTGAGGCTCACAGCTGGGATCCCACAGCTGGAGTTCACAGCTGGGGTTCCACAGCTGAGATTCACAGCTGGGGTTCCACAGCTGAGATTCACAGCTGGGGTTCCATGCTGGGGCTCATAGCTGGAGTTCCAAGCTGGGGTTCATAGCTGAGATTTCACAGCTGGGGTTCAGAGCTGAAGTTTCACTGCTGGGGTTCCATGCTGGGGTTCACAGCAGGGGTTCAGAACTGGGGTTCACAGCTGGGGTTCAGAACTGGGGTTCACAACTGAGGCTCACAGCTGGAGACCAGAGCTGGGTGCAACAACTGTCATCCTCTCCCAGGGGAGTTGGTGCAATGGAGATTGTGGCCATGGACATGAAGGTCAGTGGGATGTACATTGCTCGGCAGCTCAGCTTCACTGGAGTGACCTTCAGGATAGAGGAGATCCCGCTGGACGAGCAGTACAAGGCTGTCTACGACAAGGCAGCCAAGCTGGTGAGCTGGGCCCCTTGTAGTGGGAGGCTGAGGTCTGGCCATGCTTTGGGCACAGCTGCTGGTGTGTGGGAGGGTTTGGGGCCCCTAAATGTAGCAGTGACCTCAAACAAAAGAAGGAAAAGAGGTACCCAACACCAAGCTGATGTAAAAGAAAACTTAGACTTTTTGCTTCTATTTGAAAGTTCCACATTTACAAACCAGAGCTGCATCATGCTGACGGAGAGAATGACCAGTATTCATTCAGCCCAATGCACACTGATCCTAAATCAGATTATCAACCCTCAGACTGTTCTGATCACCTCCTGCATGGCAGGAATGGCATCGGAAATTATATTAACTCATTCTTCTTGGTATCATCTGCAGTGGGCAGAGGCCTTGATGGTGTTTCAGCAAGCAGCTGACTGCATCGGGCTGGAGTCTCGGAAGTCACTGTGGGGTCAGTTCTGGTCAGCTCACCAGCGCTTCTTCAAGTACCTCTGCATCGCTGCCAAGGTGCGGCGGCTCGTGGAGCTGGCCCAGGAGGAGCTGGCCAGGGACAAGGTATGGGAGCAGCACCCACCAGCCTGACCTGGGCTTTTGTGTAGTGTGCAACCAAAGGGAGTTAATTATTGTTCGGTTTGGCAGCCAGTCCAAACCTCCTTAAGACTTAATTTCTCTCCAGGGTGAAGTGCAGTGTGTGGGTTTCTGAGAATATTCCCAGTGAATGATGGTGGGGAGTTAAGGTGGTCTCTTCTCCTGAGGTGTTACCTGCTGTTTGTGTGGTCAGGCTGGGCTGGGAGGGAATTCTGGCTCATGTTCAAGGTGGAGGTGTTCAAGGCCAGGTTGGATGGGGCTTGGAGCAGCCTGGTTTAGTGAAGGTGTCCCTGCCTGTTGTGGGGCTTTGGAACAAAATGAACTTTAAGGTTCTTCCAACCCAAATCAGTCTGGAATTCTGTGATTCTACAATTCTAGAAGTGGTACCAAACCCTTCAGCTCAAGTACAGCGCAGTCCTTTCTTCCATCTGGGTGCACCTTGGAAAATTTAGACAGAAACTTCCTGGCACAATCAGTGAGGTCTGTGCTCAGAGTCACCCTCTGTGGGGTTGGATGCTGAAAGATTTGAGAGATGGTTCTTTCTCAGCACAGATGTACCTGAGACAGGGGCCAAGGGGAGGTACCTGGGGCTGGGAAATGCCTCGAGCCTGTGGCAGTGCAGCTGGCCTGACACCTCACTGTGCCATCCCTCATGTCCCAACATCCCTCGTGTCCCCACAGTGCATCGTCATCGGCCTGCAGTCCACTGGGGAGGCTCGCACCAGGGAGGTCCTGGACGAGAACGATGGACATCTCAACTGCTTTGTCTCTGCTGCAGAGTGAGTTAAAAATCCCTGTTTTCCTTTGTGGGAGGCTGGAGGGGTGGGAGGAAAGCCCTGTCCTGGGGGCACGGAGCACAGGCAGGTGTTGAAATGCAGTTTGATGTCACCTCCCCCTGTACCGTGGAGGGGACGCTCAGGTGGGTCCTTGAGGCACTGTATCTTCAGGGGGACTGTATGAGTTACATCCTGGATTTTGAAGTCTCCTGTGGTCCAGACTTACAGGAAGAGTCTGATCCTACTCTCTACACACATATAAGAATTGGCAAAAAGAGAGTCAGAAATACAGCTCAGAGGTAGTTTATGTGGGTCTGGCTGTGGAAAATGAGGCTTTTGACACTGAAGAAATGAGCAAGAGAATTCCCTGTGGTGGCAGAGGCTGGGATGATGCTGTGAGGGGGCATCAGTGGAGCAGGGGGAGGGAGGAGTGGTCTGAGGAGTTTAGATCCACCAGTGTTGGCTTTTAGCTCATAGATGAGGCAAGATCAGTGTCCTGGTTGTGTGGCTGTCATTCCCAGCTGACAGGAGATCTGGCTGTGCCAGGAATGAGCCAGGAGCAGGATTTGTGCTACCTGTTCAGCAGAGAGTGATGCTCCTGCTCCTCCTCCTTCCTGCAGCTTCCAAAACCCCACCCCATCCCTGAATGCAGCTGTTCCTGATTGACAGGGGGTAAAAACCTGGGACATGGGTTGTGTTTCCTCTGTTCTGCAGAGCTGTTTTCTTCTGAAGTGACTTCTGCTGCAGGTGGGAGCAGTGAGAGATGCCTGAGGCAGTGCAAGGCTGGGTTAGGCTGAGCTTTTCTCCCCGTTGGTGGGGTTTGGGTTGTATCACTCCTGTGCCTCCAGTCCATTCCTGAAAACCAAATTCAGTTTGGTCACAGTGCACAGTGGCATCTCCTTGGGATTGGTTTCCACATCCCAGAACTCCAGTCCAGAGGATGATGTGGTCCCTGGCTGAGTGGTGCAGGAGGAGGGGTCTGTCAGGGCTCCCACTCTGTGTGACTGTCACCACTCCCAGAGGCAGGAGCTCTGTGTTCCACAGCCCTGGCCAGATCATTGAGTATCTCCTGGCGTCTGCTCAGCCTCCAAATATATGTCGTGGTGTTCCAGGACTTCGGGGGATTCCTGGAGGGGAGTGTGCTGGGAAGGAGCAGTTTAAAGATGCCGAGAAATGGGGTTAAAAATAAACATGATTCCAGCCCAGGGCTCTGTTTGCAGGGAGAGAGGGAGGGCAAGTGTGGGAAATGAGTGGAATTTCACAGCTGGGAGGCTCCAGAGTGAGTGGTCATTGGGTCACCCAGCGCACGGGACAAGGGGCCATTCCTGGTGTCACATAACTGCAGGCACAGATCTCTGTCCCTCTGGGGAGCAGTGTGGTCCCTGTCCCCTTCGGCCCCTCACACCAAGGGTCCTGGAGCTCCCTCCCCAGTTCCCAAGTCTCCCTTTTCTCACCCAGGGGAGTTGTCATGTTCATCTTCTCACCTGTTGCTTGCAGTGTTTGGGTTTTGGGTATTTTTTGTTGGTTTTTTTCCAAGCAGAGCTCAATCAGCACCACCCTATTGCCCTAGGGGTTTATCCACCCAGTCAGCATTTAAACATTTGCTCTTTGATTCTCAGAACAGCCCACAGAAACCTTTGGTTTTCACCTTTTCTGATTTTTTTCCTCCATTCACTCGGAACCACTACAGATCCATGTTCTGTCCCTTGGTTTTGTGGGAAGCAGGCTGAGGGCCAAGGAGTTGGAGGACCTGGTGGAGCACATTTGTTGGACAGCCTGACAGTGGTCTGTGCTCTGAGGGCACAGAGAGGGGCTGGGACACTGGGACTTACTGGATTTTTGGTGTAACAGCTTCCCAGTGTAGTGTTTCCCATTTAAAACTCCCTCTTGGTTGATGCATAAAGGACCTGCAAGTCCAAGAGCCACCTTGTACCAAGGGCTGGTTGAGCCTGAGCTGGTGGCCATGGATGGGGTGGATTGACCTCTCTTCCATGCAATGTGGGGCTAATCCCAAACACACATTGGTACGTGATAACCAGCACATGTTGCTGGTAGCTGGAATAAATTCTGCATCTTACTTTCAGAGGCGTCTTTCTATCACTAATTCAGAAGCACTTTCCTTCAACCAAAAGAAAGAGAGAAAAAGGAACTGGCATTAAAAGAAAAAGTAAGAGCTCCCTCACTCCCAGCCCAGCCCCTGCCTCCTGCCCTGCTGCTTGCCCCCAGCAACTCAGCTTCTCTGCCTTTTGCTCTGCTCCCCACTTCATGCTTTTTGCTGCTCTCCCTGGTTTTGGTTTGCCCTCCTGCACATCTCCCATTGCTCCCTCATCCAGAGGATGGCAGCTCTGGGTCATTCCCACTTTTCGTCTCCCTTCCCCACTGCCCTTGCCCTGCCCCTTCCCCTCAACCCACACTGAGGGCAGATGGCACAAGGCCTGGCTAGTGTCTGAGCCCCTCCTGCAGCAAGGAGAGTCCTCCACAACCCCTTATTTAGAGTGTTCTGGGGGAAAAAATCACTTTCCTGTCTAATTAATAGTTGTGGCTACAGGTAAGAAGAGTTTTGGGATTTCTCCTCCAGTGGGATATGGGAGAGGGGGAAGAGGGGGCAGCAGCCCTGGCAGGTTGTGGAGCAGTCTGTGTGAGCTGATCCATGAACTCTCTCATGTAGCAGGGGCACGTCGTGCTGTGCTTGGAAGCAATGTCCCGAAACAGCAGCACCTTTCCATGTCCTGCACACTCCTCTGGAGGCAATCCCCTGGGATTCCTTCCCTGAGGAGCTGGCACTGCTGACATGTGTGTCCATGCTGATGTGTGCAGCCAACTTAAGCCCTGCTCAGGACGGCTTTGTTCTTCCTTTCTCTCTCTTCCTTTCTCTTTCCTGCTCTCCCTCCCTCCCTAACTGCCACCCCCACCCCAGAGGCTCTGTCTTTCCAAGGTCAGCCTGTCATTTAGGGCAGTCTGAGCTCTTTTGGGGTTCTTCCTCCTCCTCCTCTGTCTGGGCTGTCCCTCTCTGTCCTGCACTGGTGCCCCGCCGGGGCTGGTGTGGTGACACTGCTTGCTCCCGGTGCAGGACGGCCGAGGGGTCGCTGCCCCAAGGCTCTGCGGGCCCCGTGTGACCAAGGGGTTGTCATCAAGATCAGCGATGACAGCAGCACTGACTCCGACATGGGGCTGGACAGCGACCTCACCTCCTCCCCGGAGTCCCTGTTAGAGACAGACGACGTTATCTTCGTGGATCACACGTTCAGCGGCTGCACTGGCGAGGACAGGGGTGAGCGGGACAGTGACACGGGGACAGTGGGGAGGGGGGCACTGCGTCCTGCAGGAACCCCTCTGGGCTTGGGACAGCCTTGTAATCTTGGCTGGATTTTATCCTGATGGTCACTCTCGGGCTTGTGAGGTGGATCCACATTCACCTGCTGTGATCAGCAAGCTGGAGGGATTTGCTCTGTGTGCTCCTTCCCCCAGCAGAAAGGGGAAGCCCAGAGGGAATTCACCCTGTGCTCAGCATTTACTGCAGGTCACAGTGCCTTTGTCCATCAACAGTTCCCCCAGAAACCCTCTGAGACAATTTGTTCCCCCTCCCTGATGTCCAGTTACCAGGTAACTCTAAACTTTTACCTTTTGCATTGCAGGTAGTTTGCACATGCTGCCTTCCCAGAAAGAGCTGCACGGTCTGAGAGAGCTGAAGGTTGAAAAGATGAAACAGGACCTCCTAGCAAAAGTGAAAGCACTGGGCAAAGAGCTACCTCTCAACACCTTGGATGAACTGATCGATTACTTTGGAGGCCCGGAGAATGTGGCTGAGGTACTTCCCACAGTCAGTGTATTTTGGTGGCACTGGGTGACAGGGAAAGGGGCCAGCGAAGAATCATAGAATCATGAAATGGTTTGGGTGGAAAGGGGCCTTAAAGATCATCTTTCAGCTTCCACACCCTGCCATGGCAGGGACACCTTCCACTATCCCAAGTTGCTCTGAGCCCCATTCAGCCTGGTCTGGGATACTTCCAGGGATGGTGGTAGACACAGCTTCTCTGGGCAACCTGTGCCCACATGGGGAAAAATTTCTTCTATTAAAAAAAAAAAAAAAGGTTCCTGCTGGCAGAGGGTTTCCTCTCCCCAGCAATGGGAAACAGCTGTTGGGAATGGACTGGATAGCCTCTCTGGCCCGTGTGGGTGCCCCCTTGTAGCAGCCCCTCTCCTGTGTGCAGATGACAGGACGGAAGGGTCGGGTGGTTCGCAGGCCCGATGGCTCCGTTGTGTTCGAGTCCCGTGCAGAGCAAGGGCTCTCCATAGACCACGTCAACCTGAAGGAGAAGGAGCGTTTCATGCAGGGGGAAAAGGTGAGCTGGGGTCGAGCTCCAAAAACCAGCATGGGACTGAGTGTGCTGAAAGGGGGAGGGAAGGGAAGGTGTCTCTGCTTCCCTGTGCCCTGCCAGCCTCAGGCCAGCAGCTCTCTGTGGGTTTGACCTGCTGGAAGGCGACAGGGCTTCCCAAGTCCCTTTCGTGGGCTGGGGCTGCTGTAGTGCCTGGGGCTGTTTCTTGGAGTGGTTTCACACATGTCCAGGAACCTCACTCTGTTGTCACTTGTCTCTCCCATAGCTTGTAGCGATAATCTCGGAGGCCTCCAGCTCAGGGATCTCCCTCCAAGCAGACAGACGGGTGAAGAACCAGAAACGCCGGGTGCACATGACCTTGGAGCTGCCCTGGAGTGCTGACCGGGCCATCCAGCAGTTTGGTGAGGGCTGGGTGTCCCTGGGCATTGTCACCTCTCCTGAGTGTGGGCCAGGCTGTGGGATGGGCCCTGGGAGGGTCAGGTGTGGTGGCAACCCAAGGTGCATTTAGGAGATGTCTCTGTTGGGAAAAGGACAGAGGCACAGTCAGTCACTGGTGCTGCTGAGACTTGGCAGAGCTGGGTTTACAGCCCTGACCTCTGGGGCAGAGAATGAGCTCCCCAGGGTGAGCAAGATGGGTATTATGTGGCTTTTCTGGTTACATTCCCATTCCAGACAGGCCATCCCAACCTCCCGTTCCACCCCTGTTCCCGTGTCCCCGTAGGCCGAACGCACCGATCCAACCAGGTCTCTGCTCCTGAGTATGTGTTCCTCATCTCAGAGCTGGCAGGGGAGAGGAGATTTGCATCCATCGTGGCAAAACGCCTGGAGAGCCTGGTAAGTGCCCACAGCAGAGATCAGCTGTGATCCCAACAGGGCTGCGATTCCCTCTGAGGAGATTCCAGGTCACATTCCCACCGGCATTGCCCACTGTGAGTGGGTGATTGCATCACCCCTGGCTGAAGGCATTGCTGTCATGGAATGCCGGCGGCTTTTAGCATCCTGGGATTTGGGAAAGGAAATGAGGAAGGATATGTAACTGAGGCGTTGGGTGGAATTTCGGGGAAGCAAGAACCCACTTCCAGATGCTGGAATTCCCCCACTATTACTGGAGCATACACCCATATTATTCCCAAAAAGCTGATGAAATAATTAATGGAATAATTAGTTTGCCGCTGTTTCATTTTCTTCACTTCTGATAAATCCCCAAATCCTTTGGTAAAGTCTCATTATTCAAGAGGAACACTGCCTCCCCATGGCACATTCCCGTTTTGCAACAGCTCAGAGTAAGAACCTTTGCTCCATCTGTCTTCCCAGGGTGCCTTAACTCACGGGGACCGAAGGGCCACCGAGTCCCGGGACCTCAGCAAGTACAACTTCGAGAACAAGGTGACAGGGCTGGGATGGGGCAGTGTGGCTGAGAGAAGGTTGGTGGAGCTGGGAGAGGGAGCTGGAGCTGGAGCCAGAGCCAGGAGGATCGTTGCTGGCATCTGCAGGCAGGGCTCAGCCTTGCACCCACTCCTGGCTCCTGGCTTCCACGGGCTCAGAGTTGTGGTCAGACTGAGGACTCTGCTCCCACCAGGAGCTGGGAAGGGCACCTGGTCCTCTGTCCCCTGGGAGGGACCTGTCCTCTGTTCCCCTGGGGACACACAAGGCACCGATACTGCGTCCTCCTCGCCTTGTCCATGGCCTTCCTGGGGTGACAGTGTTCTGTGTAGTGCTCAGCAATGTTTGACACCCTCAGCAATGTGTGACACCCTCAGCAGTGACACCGTCAGCCGTGTGTGTCCCCTCTGCAATCTGTAACACCCTCAGCAGCGTGTGACACCATTAGTAGTTTGTGTCCCACTCAGCAGTGACACCTTCAGCACTGTCCCTCTCAGCAGCGTGTGACACCCTCAGCAGCATGTGACACCCTCAGCAGTGTGTGACACCCTCAGCAGTGACACCCTCAGTAGTGTGACATGCTTGACAGTGCCAATTTCAGCAGTGTCCCTTCAGCAGTGTGTGACACCCTCAGCAGCATGTGACACCCTCAGCAGTGTGTGACACCCTCAGCAGTGACACCCTCAGTAGTGTGACACGCTTGACAGTGACAATTTCAGCAGTGTCCCTTCAGCAGTGTGTGACACCCTCAGCAGTGTGTGTCCCCTCAGTACTGTCCCCCTCAGTAGTGTGTGTCCCCTCAGCAGTGTGTGACACCCTCAGCAGTGTGTGACACCCTCAGCAGTGTGTGACACCCTCAGCAGTGTGTGACACCCTCAGCCCCAAGCTGGGCTGCCCATGTTGGTTCCTCCCATGTGTGACTCTGGTTTCCTCCTGCAGTATGGGGCCAAAGCCCTACTCAGGGTCCTGTCCACGATCCTCAGCCACACGGAGAACAGGGTTCCTGTGCCCAGGAGCTATGAGAGAGGGGAGGACGCCTTTTTCCATGGTAAGAACATTACCAGCTCCAGGATGGGTTGGTCTCAGGTTTGAGATGCTGGAAAAACCAAGCAGGAGGTCAGAAGGAGAAAACAGGGGAAAGTGGCAGTGGGTTATTATGTCACCCTGCCAGGTATGGGGAGGGGCTGAACTGGAGGGGAAGCAGTCCTGCAAAAATGCCAATGAGAGGCTTAACCCCTCTGTCTTCAAAGACCCCTTCAAAGACCCCTTCTGTCTTAATCTGCAAAAGATGTCTTCTACTGTTCCAGAAATGAAGCAAGGGCTCATCTCCGTGGGGATCTGCTGCAGCCAGATGAAGTACGGCACTGTCTCCGTGGAGAAGGGTGCGTGTGGAGCTGTTCCTGCTCCAGGACGGGGGCAGATGGAAGAGGCAGGGGTGTTATGACCCATCTAACCTCATGGGGTTTGCTGGGCACCTGGAGTGGGTTTGCCTTGAGGGGGAGGTCCTGTGCTGCAGATCCCGTGGTCCTGCAGATCCCATGGCACCCCAGGTGCTCCCAGCCCACAGAAACAGCCCTTGGACTGGGCTGCTGTCAGAAGGGATGTGTTGGGGCTGCTTGGGGGGCTCTTTGGGAGGGGGGCTGGTGGGTTCCATCTCCAGCTGCACCACATTCCCTGACCCACTGTGCTCTTGCAGACTGCTCCATCACCAAATTCCTGAACCGCATCCTGGGCCTGGAGGTGGACAAGCAGAACATGCTCTTCCAGTATTTTTCTGACACCTTTGACTACCTGATTGAGAAGGACAAGAAGGAGGGCAAATACGACATGGGCATCCTTGGTATGAGAAGGAGAGGTGGCCACACCTCTGCCTCCTGCATCCCTGGGGTTCCTGTTGCTCCCAGTGCAGTGTCCCCACCCAGCACAGATGCTGAGACCCGAGGAGGTGTTTTTGGGAGCATGTTCCTTACAACATCTTTTTCTCCTTCTGCAGATTTAGCCCCAGGAGTGGATGAGATCTATGAGGAGAGCAAGGAGGTCTTCCTGACCCCAGGGCACCCGCAGGACGGGCAAGTTGTATTCTACAAGGTGGGCACCTGTCTCTGCCTGGTTCTAGGCTGCAGCAGCACCAAGGCTGTGCTGAGGGGGGATTTATGAAGCATTTGTCCTGCCCCTGGAGTTACAAATCCCTCTGTGTGTGTTCCTGTTCAGATCAGCGTTGACAGAGGCTTGAAGTGGGAGGAAGCTTATGAGAAGTCTCTCAAACTGACAGGAACCTTTGATGGGTTCTACCTTTCCTACAAGGTATGTCCCTGAGCTCTGCCAGGGTGGCACCTTGCCTCAGGGGTAGATTTGCCATGGCTGCACGAGGTCCCTCTTGCTGAGGGCTGGGAAATGCCTCCAAGAACCTCCATCCTGGAAGGAAGGAGTTAGTTTAGAGAAATCTGGGGAGAGAAGCTGTGTCTGTGACCATCAGCTGTACCCCACAGGTGCGAGGCAGCAAATACACCTGCCTGCTGGCAGAGCAGAGCCATGGGAAGAACTTCATCCTTTACAAGCCAAATATTGGGAAGCAAAGCCAGCCTGAGAACCTGGACAGTCTGCAGAAGAAATACCGGCGGGTAGGTGGGACCTGCATCCTCCAGTGTGTGGGCTGGGGGAGGTTGGAGGGACATTCACTGTAACCCTGTCACAGCTCCTCGTGGCTCTGTTGTGGATGGGCAGGGATGGTGGTAGTACCAGTTGTCCTGACTCCCAGCCCTGGATTTCACATCTCTGTGTCCTGGACAGTGGAAAATTCCTAATGCTGAGTGTTCTGCTGCAGGTGCTGCCTGAGGAAGCCAAGGAGCACTGGGAGAGCAGCTACCACTTCTCCTTGAAGAACTGTAACCACGCCGTGTGGTAAGGCAGCTGCAGTCCCAGCCTGCCACAGAATCCTAGGGTGGTTTGGGTTGGAAGGGGCTTTATTTGAGCTCATTCAGTTCCATGGAAGGGCAGGAAGACCTTCCACTAGCCCAGGTTGCTCCATCCAACCTGGCCTTGGACACTTCCAGGGAGTCCCTGACTGGCAGTGGGGGGAGGCTGTGGGGGAATCCTGCGCAGCTCCAGGAACCTGTGCTAATTCCCATGCTTTTCTTCCATGGCCCCCGAAGGAACAAGAGCTGCAAGCTGATCCAGGAGGGGAAGGAATGCTTCCAGGGCATGCGCCTGAGGCACTATTACATGCTGTGTGGGGCCCTGCTGCACGTGTGGAGCAGAATCGCCGGCATCATGGCAGACATCACCAGCAGCAGCTACCTGCAGATTGTCCGCCTCAAGACCAAGGAGAAGAGGAAACAAGTTGGTGGGTGAAGTGCTGGGAAGGGGAAGGGGAGCAGGGGGAAGGTCCAGCTGCCCAGGGCTAAGATTCGCTTCCTAAAAGGGTTGTGTTCCAGCCTGGGAGCATCCTGAGGTGACTCTATGGGAAGGAGGGGAGCTGGATCTGTTGAGCAGAGGGGTTGAGCCATGCCCATGTGAACACACCCAGTGCTGCTGCCCTTCCCTCTGTCCCCACAGTGCCCCTTCCCAAAGTGCTGTGGGGACTGACTGATGTCCATTCCTTCCCCCAGGGATAAAGATCCCCGAGAGCTGCGTCCGCAGGGTGCGGGAGGAGCTGAAGCAGATGGATGAGGACGTGAAGAGGAAGCACAGCAGGCTGCTCCAGGCCCAGGAGCAGAGCTCACCCTTCTCCCTGCCACTGCCCCTCCTGCCAGGCCCCGGGCTGCCCCTGCCTCGGCACTCCCTGCGCCAGGATGAGATCCTGGACTTGACCTACAGCCCTCCCAGCAACAGCATTCCCGACGTGGTGTTGAACCCGGAGACCAGAGTGCTCTGCTTCTCCTCGGAGCCCACCCTGCAGCCCCAGCAGCAGCAGCAGCAGCAGCACAGACTGTCCTTTGGCTTTGCTCCTGGCCTGGAGGGCAGTGCAGCCCCAGGCCCCTCGCTGCATGAGCCCCCTGCCCTGCCCACCCCGGCCCCCCTGCAGCAGCCACAGGAGGATTTTCTCCAGCAAGACGGGAATATCAATTTTAGAGAGATCCTGGAGGACATGCTGAGGACGTTCAATGGGCCCTCCCAGGAGAACCTGCTCCCCCCGGAGCGCCAGAGTGTGATCCAGTTCAGTGGGCCTTTCCCGGACTTCTGAGTGTCAGCTGGGAATGCCACTGTGGATCTGTGTCCTCTGGTGCAGAGGTGAGAGCTGAGGAGCCCTGACTTTTCTACTGGTTTGGACTGACAGTGCTCTGGTTTTGAGGGAAGAAAAAACCTGTAGTTCCTTAAAGCAAATTTTATTTATATATAATATTCAGTCAGGCATGTACAGGTTTGTATGGAATGTGCCCAGGGGGAGCTGAGTGGGTCCCCCTGGGCCAAGGGGCTCTACTGGGTCGAGTCCTGCTCACAGGTCAGTGCCCAAGTGGGATTGAGGGGAGATCCCTCCTCTGCCCACCCCCTGCAGACTACTGAGTGTCCGAGCCTTCCCCAGCTCTCCAGGGCCACGGCCAGGCTCCGGAATGACCTGCTGACCATGTGCTGGTCAGTTAGGGAAGGATGGGAGCCCAGCCAGCTTGGGCTGCCCCAACCCTGCTGTGGACCCTGAGGCTGTGCTGGCAGGCTGGGATGAAGGGGAAGGGAGTGAAGTCCCAGAGGAGCTGGGATATGCTGAGCTCAGGTGTCCTCTGGCAGGGCTGAGCAGCTGCCTGTGCCCAAAACTGCCTGTGCTGCCCTTCCTGGGAAGGGACCTTGGGCTGCCTGAGCTCCGTGGGAGTGGCCAGAGCTGGCTGCACCCCCACGGTGACAGAGCTCGAGTCTGTCAGAGCTCAGCCATGCCAGGACCAGCATGATTCCCCAGAGCAGAAGGGCCACATGTCCCCTGTCCTGCACTTTAACCTCACCAGGTTGCCATGACCAGATGTGCTTTGGCCAGTTTCCTGCTGTCACATGTTGTCCCTTCACCTGGACATCCTGCTGGTCCTGCCACTGGCCTTAGCTGGGCCATTGACCCCAGTCCAGGGGTCTGGGTCTGGGTAAGGGCAGCCTGGGTGTGCAGTGTCATTGTCACTGCTCAGTGTGCAGAGTCAGTGTCACTGCCTGAAATACGCAGTGTCCTTGTCACTGCTCAGGGTGTGCAGTGTCATTGTCACTGCCCAGGGTGTGCAGAGAGTCAGTGTGACTGTTCAGGGTGTGCAGGGTCAGTGTCACTGCCTGAAATATGCAGTGTCATTGTCACTGCCCAGGGTGTATAGAGTCACTGTCACTGCCCGGGATGTGCAGTTTGGCTGCTCCTGCTGCAACCTCCCCCTCGGATTCCAAAGAACAAAGGCTGCTTTGCAAAGCACTGCCCCACCCCCTGCTGCCTCCTCCCCAGGACAGAGGGCATTTCTTAAATTGAAATTTAGGAAATTTCCACTCCCATTTCCATTTTTAGAGGCGTTTCCTAAAAGTGGCACAGGGATGATTTCAGGGAAGGACCTGGGATCATCCCTGGCTTCACAGTACCTGGTGGTGTCACCTCCTCTGGGCAGACACTGTGACCCCCATGTCCCTCCAGAACTCAGGCACTTGCCCAGTGCCCTGTTTGGTGTTGGGAATTGCTCTGGGTCTGTGTCCAGAGCTGCTTCCCCCAACACCCCGATGTCACAGACCTGTCCCAGTGCCACATAGGTGGGTTCAATTCGAGGTGACTCTGGTCCCTGAATTTCCTTTTGGGGTCCTGTCCTCACCCCCCTCCCCAGCTGGCACCTGCCTGCCAGCACTAGACAGCTCAATCCCTGCGGTCAGGGGCACATTTCACTGCACCCGAGGAAACCTCCTTACCTCAAAGGGATCACCAAAGATGGGGGAGCCCCCTGTGCCCCCCCAAAGCCCTGCTGCTGCCCCGGGAAGCTCCTGCTCGCTTTCAGCTCTGCTCCTCTTGACCCCAGCAGCCTCCCCAGGGCCCAGGCAGAGCCAGGCTCCCCCTCTCCAGACCCCCCCTGTATTTAAAGCACTGCTCGCTTGGGGCTGAATTCTCAGCAATGAGGGAAAAGGACGCCGGGAAAACCCAGCTCAAAGAGGCTTAAACTCAGGAATAGCAAGGGGGAATTCCCTGCTGGGCACCCTCTGCTGTCACCGGAGCCTTACCTGGTGGCTTTGACCTTAACTTTAAAATATATGCAATCCTCCCTCCCTGGTCTCTGGCAAGACAGAGAGCACCTTCATGAAATCCCTTCCCTGCCCCCATCGCGTGTTTTGTCAGGGTTAATAATATGTAATGTTATCTTTTAACTAAATTATTCTGCAGTTGTCCTACTGATTGTATTTTTAATGAGTCCCTGTTTTCTTCCCTGACACCTTTGTGTTGGCACTTTTTAATCTGCTTGTCGTTTGCCTTTTGTTTCTATGTATATTTATAATTAAGTTGTACATATGTAAAGAGATTTTTTTAGAATATGTGCCTTGGACTAATAATTCCTGAATTTTCTACTTGCCTCAGAAGGATAATTTTTCATTCTGCTCAGTAAAAATGGAACAGAAGCCACATGTGAGGTTTCTGTTAAGTCCCAGCTTTGTCTCTGTCTGTTAGTCTGTCCAACCTGCTTAGGATCCCAGCTGGGACTTGGATCAGGAATCCCTGGGCCAGCATCCTGCTGGCAGCTGGATTTTGCATCTCCTCTGTCACCAAATCAGTGGCATTGAGGGCTGTAGTCCCAAACGTCCCCCTGTCACTGGGAGCAGCTGCTGCTGATGTGGAAGAGGATCATTGCTGGATCCAGCCAGGGCACTGGCCTTGGATGAGGCAGCTCCCTCCTGGATGTGCTGGGAAAACACAGATGAAGGAGCCTCTGTTCTAGCGCATGCCCTCAGCAGGAGCTGCCACAGCTCCGGGATGTCTCATCCAGGCACTGCCGGCCCTGTTATCCCGTGGGAGATGGGATGGGGTGACCCCCAGTGAGTGATCCCCAAACCACAGTGGGATCCTCTCAGCATCGCTGATGTACTGGGCTGGAGGCTCAACAGCAGGGTCAGACTTGGGGGACCCCAGCAAAGATCCCGGGATTCTTCCTGGGGACAGACACCCCGAGGGGGCTGCAGAAGTGGAGACCTAGCACTTCCCAGGCTCTGGGAAAAGGTGCAGCAGCATTCCTGCACAGCAGAACCTGAGCTGTCCCTGCCCAGGATGGGACACCAGCCCTGATGGGCTTGGCTGGGCATGGCTGTGCCTTCACAGTCACCAAGACGCCGCCTTGACGAGAGGGAGGATGATCCTGTTCGCTGTGGTCAGACACATTCCTGGCTGTGGGGGATATTTTGCTGTTTCCCAACATGACTGGATTCTGTTCCGCAGGTATTTCTCCTGGCCAGGACTTGTGCCACTGCTGGACCCATCCCCTCTGCTGCCCTGCCCTGTGGATTCATGGGGACAGGACGGATCCCAGGGGTGGACAGAAAGGATCCCAGAGGGGATATACACCTTCCCTTACTCTGCCTTTTCCCAGGGAGCCCCTCGGGAGCATGGCTTGCACCGGATTTGCACTTCCTCCTCAGCACCGAGGATTATCCCAGCTTGGCTTAAGACTTGCGTAAGGTCTTGGCTTCCCAGCAAACTCCAGGTTCTCGGCAGGAGCAGCACAGCAGCCCCGGCCCCCTCCCTACTCCATCCCACACCACGACACAGCAGCTCATTCCTAAGGTTTTTTTCCTAATTCTTTATTGCAAGGGGACTCCAAATACTGTGAGGGGGCTCCGGCTGCTCCTGCCTGCAGCGGCCGCGGCCCCCAGAGCCTCTGTCCAGCGTTGCACGCCGGGGATCAGGGCTGCCCCACCAGCAGCTGGATTGGAGGCAGCCCATCATGGGGCTGGAGGAGGCTCTGTGAGCAGCAAGGTCGGGACAGGCAGGGGGACAGCGGAGCGGAGCTACAGGTAGTCAGGCAGGTCCTTCTCAATCACCTGTGGGCAAGAGGGGAGCGTTGTACCCCAAGAACATCCCCAGGCTTCCCCTCCTCCCCAGCAGCAGCACTTACGAAGGGATCTTCCATCGGGCTGTACCTCTTCACCACTTGCCCTTCCCGGTTAATGAGGAACTGTGGGAGTGAAGCAACAGCTGGTGAGCGAGTCCAGGGCACCCAGGGAGCTGTAACCCCCACAGACCCACTCCCCCCTCAGCTGGTTACGGCACTCTGGGGCAGGGCAGGGGTTCCCAAGGCTCTCCAGGCACAGGAACCCCTTGGGAAGCTCCTGCCCTGGTGCTCAGGGTAACAGCACAGAGCAGAGCCCAGTGTGAGGCTCCCTCCTGCCTCAGGGACCCCCCAGCTCCCCAGAGCAAGGTGCAGCCCAGAGGAGGCAGCTGCGTCCTACCTTGGTGAAGTTCCATTTTATTGCACTAGGAGAGAAAAAACAGGAGTGAGTTTTGGGCAGAAAAATCCTTCCTTAAGTCACTCACCCCCAGCCAGGCCCCAAGCCAAGCCCTCCCTGCTGGCTGGGGGTCGCCAGGGCTTCCCCTCTCACACTCACTTGCCCAGGGTGCCTCTCCCTTTGGGCTGCTCCTTCATCCACTTCCAGAGGGGGTGAGCATCATCCCCGTTGACATCGATCTTGCTGTACATGTCGAACTTCACCCCGTACTTCGCAGCAAATGCCTTGATCTGAGCGTTATCCCCGGGCTCCTGCGGGGCCACACCAGCACCGTGAGGGTCCCCGGGCCATCCTGACCCTGCCGGGCAGCCCTCACCCTGCCCCACATACCTGCTTTCCAAACTGGTTGCAGGGAAAGCCCAGGATGCGTAAACCCCTCTCAGCGTATCGGGCGTGCAATTCGACAAGCTGAGTGTAGTTTACCGCGGTTTTCCCTCATTTGGAGGCCACGTTGGTGATGATACAGACGTCGCCCCTGCAGAGGGGGTGGATGAGCTGCCCTTCCCTGCAGGGCGCGGGCAGAGGCCCCTCACCCGCCCGGGCGAGGCGGGCGAGTTACGCAAGAGCCGCTGTGGCTCAACCTCGCCCGGCGCCGCGTTCCGCCGCCCCGGGCCCCCCGGCCCTTCCGTCCTACCGGTACTTCTCCAGGGACACGTCGTTGCCATCGATGTCGAGGGCGTGAAAGTCGTAGATGGCCTTGGCCGAGCGCCAGTCGTCCGCCTGGGCACACTGCGGGGTGGGCGTGTCAGCGGGGAGCCCCGCGCCGATCCCACCACCTCCGCTCCCTCGTGGGACCCCGGGAAGGCTCGTCCGCGCCCCCGCCCCGCCAGGCCCGAGGCCCCGCCGACCGCCCCGGGCACCCCGCGGGAGGGACGGGGGACCAACCCAGGCCGAACCCCCGCGCGCGCACCGGTCCCGGAGCGGAGCGGGCCGGATCTCGCTCCCGGAGCGGCTCCGCACTCACCATGCTCCGCAGCGCGCTCTGCCCTGGTCCCAGTACCGCTGCCCGCGCCGCCGTCTGCCCGCACCGCAGCACGCCCCGCACCGCGCCGGCCCAGCCCATCGCGCACAAACCCCGCCCCTTTCGGCCGCCTCAGCCAATCAGCACCCAGAGAGGCGGCCTGGGCGGGATGATGGATGGAAGTCTGACCAATAGAAGGGCGGGACGGGCAGGGATGGCCGCAGGGGTGTTTATCGGCAGAGACCACGAGGGCGGGGGCAGGGACAGACCAACGGGCGGGGTGTGGAAACAGGTGCGGAGGGCCGGGCTTCCCGGGCGGCGATTCCCTCCCTCCCGGCCGCGGGCTCCGAGCCGAGCCGCAGCGTTTCAGAGACCCACCCCAGCGGCAGCAGAGGAATTCCCGTTCCCTCCGGAGCCAGCGGCGGGGTCAGCTCGCAATGAACTACATCTCCCAGGAGGCGCCGCGGCTGAGGCCCCCGTGTGCGCCTCTGAGCCGCCCGTGTGTGCGCGCGGGGCAGGCGGCAGCGCGGGCAGCCCGCGGGGGCTTCAGCGGGAAACATGGACGACGAGGAGGAGACGTACCGGCTGTGGAAGATCCGCAAGACCATCATGCAGGTCTGAGGGCACCGGCGGGACCAGGAGGAAACGGGAGGGAGTGGTGGAAGCTCCGGCGACGCTGCGGGGCCGCGGGGTGGGATGGTGGGCGTGGAGGCCGTTCCGCCCGCCCGCCCGTTCCCGGTGAGGATGCGTTTCTGAGCCTCGTGCTGCTTCCGCAGCTCTGCCACGACCGTGGGTACCTGGTGACCCAGGACGAGCTGGACCAGACGCTGGAAGAGTTCAAGGCTCAGTTCGGGGACAAGCCCAGCGAGGGCCGCCCGCGGCGCACCGACCTGACCGTGCTGGTGGCTCACAACGATGATCCCACCGACCAGATGTTCGTGTTCTTCCCCGGTGAGCAGCGCCGGCCTGGGCGGGAGAGCAGTTTCAGAGCTTGGGGGCTCTCGATGACCCTAAGTCTGGCTGAGCCCCGTTGGGGCTGTTCAGAGTGTGGGGGTTTCTCGATGACCCCAGGTCTGGTTCTTTCTCCAGAGGAGCCCAAAGTGGGGATCAAGACGATCAAGATGTACTGCCAGCGCATGCAGGAGGAGAACATCACCCGGGCACTGATCGTGGTGCAGCAGGGAATGACGCCCTCGGCCAAGCAGGTCTGTGGGGACAGGGTCGTGTCCCATTCCAGGGCTCCTGGGGGGCCACGAAGGGTTTCCCTGTCTGTTTCTCAGTGCTGCTGTGGGTAAATAAAAGCCCCGACTTCCCTTCCAGATAAAAGCTTTTTCTGGAAAATGCTGTGCCTTAGCACAGGCTTTTTATTTAGCATCGAAGTGTGTTTAACCAGAGCAGCTGATCCTGGTGGCAGTGGCACAGCTGAGGGCCCATGAGCAGCTGGGAGGTGTGGGAGAGAAAAAGGGACATTTCCCTGTTCCAGGAGATCCATGTGCTCATCCCCAGCCTTCCTGTCTCTGTGTGATCACACAGTGTCCCCAGCTGCTTGCTGAGGAGCAGCTCTGGGCACTACCAGGGCTGTCCAGATGCCAGGCTGCTTCTGACAGGCCTTTTCCTTCCAGTCCCTGGTCGACATGGCTCCCAAATACATCCTGGAGCAGTTCCTGCAGCAGGAGCTTCTCATCAACATCACGGAGCATGAGGTGAGCAGGGGCAGGATGGTCCCTCCCTTGTGTTGGCTGTGTTCCTGCTGCTCCCAGAGTCCTTCTCCTGGCCTTCTGCTGGGCTGAGGGACACAGTTTGTCCTTTCCCTCTCCTAAACACGTTGTCTTCAGTTTCTCTGGAGGTAAACATGGACCTCTCTCATGTTTACAGCTGGTCCCAGAGCACGTGGTCATGACAAAGGAGGAAGTAACAGAGCTGCTGGCCCGATAGTATCCTTTCAGTGTCTCTTTGGTTCCCTTTATGTGTCCCTCCCTCCTGCTCGGGTGTGATGAAATTTGGGCTGAAAACACCCCCTCCTGCCATGATTCATGTCTCTGTTGTGGCCTGTGGAGTGTCCAGAGCTTCTCCTTGACTCCCAGCACAGCAAACTGAGAGAGAACCAGCTCCCCAGGATCCAGGCTGGGGACCCTGTGGCTCGGTACTTCGGAATAAAGCGTGGCCAGGTGAGATGAACAGGCTGAGGCAGAATCTCTCTGTGTCAGAGCTGGGAGGAAACAATCCTTGGTGGGTGTTTGGGAACTCTTGGAGCAGGAAAGTGTCTCCTCTTCCTCCTGAGCTCTGTGTCTGCCTTGCAGGTAGTGAAGATTATCAGGCCCAGCGAGACGGCAGGCAGGTACATCACCTACAGACTGGTGCAGTGACCCCAGCACCAGTGACCAGTGGGTAAGACCAGGGGAACTCCTGCTTGGGGGGACTCTGGGCAGTGCCAGGGGCTGGATGGGGTGTTCCAGGATCAGTGGAAAGTTTCCAGGGAAATGTCTCAGAGTTTTAAATGGCTTTGGAGGGAGCTGTTGGGGAAGAGCAGGGCAAGGCTTGCCTGTCACCTGTCCCTGTACCCAGTGGAATTTGGGATATTCAGTGGGGTCATCTCAGGGCAGAAGGCGATTCCCATCCCTCCATCTCTTCCAGGTGTGAGGAGCTGTGTGACTCACCAGCAGTTCACAGGCGCTCAGAGATTCCTGCACTTCAGAGACAGCCAAGGAAATCCTCTTCCCAGGTTCTCTCTCTGCAGTTCTGTCACTGGGCCTCTTTCCCTGCTTTCCAGTTTGGACTTTGGTAACCCCTCAGTCCCATCCAGGACTCAGCCATGGAAACCTGAAGCAATGGGAGAAAATGAGTGGGAAAGGCCTTTGCTTCCCTATTTTGTGGGCTTTTGTTTGAAATAAAAGTTTGTACCCTCAGTGCTGTGGTGTTGCTCAGCCTGTCCCTGCGACAAAACCTTGAGACTCTGCAAGATCCCATATTTTTCACTACATTTGGAATCTTTTCCTGCTGGGACTCTGCATTGTGGCTGAGCCCTGCAGAGCCTTCATCAGCTGCCCTGGGCAGTCTGGATGCTGCAGTTCAGACTTCCCTTGTTCCTTCTCTGATCTCCCCTCTGGCCCTGGTTTGGGACCTTGGTGTTCAGACACTGCGTTGGAGAGCTGCTGATCACCCCCAGTCGTGCTCATTTTAATCCATCCCAGGATTCTGTGGGCCTTTTAAACTTCAATTTTCCTGCCAGAAACACTTGGATTTGGCCTCCTGCAGCTGGGGGAGCCTAGAAGACCCTGATCTCCAGGACAAACACGGCTCAGAACACACTGGTTTTATTGGTTTTTATGGAAGCTTGTCAATGTGAACACAGCGTCGTGCAGCAGCACAGGCCTGTCGGGACAAATACGGAATCGACACAACCAGGAGGGAGCTGCTGCCATGGGAAGCTCAAGCACAGCTTTAGCCCCTTCTCTCACTCACACTCATCCTCCTCATCCTCACCCACACGCACACAGTACCGCCGTGGCAGCAGCATTCCCACATCCTCCTGCTGCCCTGGAAAAATCCAACCATCCTGTGGAAGAGCTGAAGGGCAGAACAGCTGCTGGGAATCTCCAGCTCTTCCCTGGCTCAGTTCCAAACCTGTGAGTTAACTTGGGTTTATGTACCTTTGCTGACATGGGTCTCCATTGGCCTCAGAGGGCTCAGACCTCCTGTCCATCGCTTGGTTCTGCAGTACTGAGGTGTCTGAGACCCCCCAACACCACCTGGTCTGTCTCCCACAAACAGGAGTACAAAGGAAATGGCTCTCAGCTCATTCCAAGCTCAAACTCTTACTTGTTTCTCTGTGCTTCAGTGCAGGAAAGTCTCATAGCTTTAAAAAACAAAACCACTTTGGCTTTAGTCCCTTTGCCAGAAGAGGTAGTGGAGTCATGTTGAAGGGTTGATTAATGTCTTTACAGAAAAGGAAGCTCAAGATTACACTGGCTGGGGTTGGGGCTGGATCCAGGCCATGGTGGCCCTGAGGAGGAGGAGGAAGAGGCACTTCCCCATGGGGACCTGCTCCTTGCCCAGCTCCAGGAGCAGAGGGGGTTAGTCCTGGACTTGCAGCGCAGCTTTTCAGAGATGAAATGACTGTACAACCAAACTCTGAGAGCTCAGCAGGGCTCAGGACCCTGCAGCCAGGCAAGCCTGCACCGAGGCTGTCCACAGCTCCTGGCAAGGAGGGAGATGCCCATGACTCCAAATGCCCACATCAATCCAAGCAGCAATGCAGACGCCACCAGCTGGGCCAGGACCACACAGTGCTGGGGGAGCCCTGGTGGTTTTTGGGGCAGGAAATCCATCCTGGACTCCATGTACAGTCAGGTGTCAGTGAGGGACATCCTTCAAGAGCCTGGCAGATGGCACAGCCCCAAAGCCAAGCTTGGCTCGGGGTGAGATGGTGCAGGGGCTTCATCCCAGCACTGCTCTGCCCGTGTCCGTCGTGGTGAGCTGCCCCCAGTTCCATCTGTCAGTGCCATCCTCCTGCCCACCTTGATGAATTGTCCCTCTTGACACCCCTGGCAGCCTTGGCTCCCTTCCAGCCTCAGCCATCAAGGTCGACCAGGTCCTTTGACCTCAATCTCACAGCACAGCTGTGGGATTCAGGAGCACAGTGAAAATGAAACACCCGGCACAGGCATAGCACTGCCCTGGGATCCTTCCCAGTCCTGAACAAGTGGAAGGTCTGCCCAGCCTCCCAAGGAAGGTGCTTCATGGCCCTGGCTGAGCCAGGGGTCCTGGCAGGCTGTGATCCCATTCCCTGGCTGGGTGCTGAGGGGCTCAGGAGTTTTGTGTGAAAGCTCCAGCCAGGACTTGCCTGCAGCTGACACACCAAACCCTCCAGGCTGCCGTGCATCTCTCCCACCCCTCCACATTCCAGCTTCCTGCATCTGGGCAGTCTGGGATTTGCCCCTTCGCCCATCCCAGTGTCCGTGGTGTTTCTGTCCAGTGGCTCAGATGAGCCGGGGCTGCAGCTCGTGGCTCCGAGGGATGCTGGGCTGGTTTGTGGCGTCCCTTGGGGCGGTGGGGCTGCGGCTCTCAGGAGTTTCCTCTGCATCACTCTGCTCATCCCCAGGGCTGCAGCAGCGGAGAGTGGAGCCCTCCACATCCGACTGGCCCACGCTGCAGCTCCGGCTCCGCAGCCCCTCGCTCCCCTCGTCACAGAAATGAGCCTCCTCCGTGCTGGTCTCGCTCCCCTGCTTGGCCAAGTGTGTCCGTGGTTCCCCACTGTCCTCCAGCTCTGAGTCGGAGTCCACGGAGCGGTCACCGGACTCTGTGGGACAGAGGAATTCTGTGCCGTGCTCTGGTCCAGCACTGTGGCACCAGTGGGAGTTTTGTGCTGCAAACCCGGGTTCCCCAAGGCAGGGGAAGGGTCTGTGTGTCCTTCCAAAGGGACCTGTGCCCACCAGGAACCTCCAGTGCCTCTCACTGACCTGTGAGCGAGTCAGCGCTGAAAGCCAAATTCCCCTTCTCCGAAGGCAGCTCCAGGTAGGGGCCAGTGCCAAGGGGAGCCGTGGGTTGGGAGCTTGCATGGGCCTGGGAGGAAACAGGGACAGTGGTGAGGGCACAGGGAGTTCTCATTCACTGGGAACTGGCTCCAGAGAAGGTTCATGGAATGTCCCCTCCCTGATTCCTACCTGATCAGCACTGCTGCTCACCTCCTCCTTAGCACCTGAGCCGCGTCTGCCAGGCTCAGCTGGCGACATCTCCTTGTGCTCAAAGATGGTGGGGTAGAAGATGATGAGTGCCTCGATGATCCGAGCCTGGTGGGGATAATCCACCAGCGAGGACAAGGAAATGGTGGCGTCTGTGGGCCTGGGGCGCATCAGCGTTGGCCCAAAGACGATGCCCAGGTTGCCTGAGGTCATCTTGTTGTCCTGTTCCACCTCCACGATCCTGGGTGGGAGGGGGAGGAACAGCTTGTGAGAGCAAGGAGGGAGAGGGCAGGATGGGCAGGGCTGGGGGAGATCCTGAACTGGAGAACTTGAGCTCCATGAGTGGGAGAGAAGCAGCTGCAGCAATTGACTTTCCTCCTGACTCTGGTGGGGAGGCTGCACTCACCTCCCCACTCCAGGGGAGAAAGGGAAGGTGCTCAGCAACCACACAGGCTCTGGCCATGCCCCTCTCACCTCCTCAGGTGCTGCAGGAGGTACTGGAGTGTGGCCATGTTCTCACAGGGGAGCTCCTTCAGCAGCTCCCTCAGCTTCAGCACCAGGCTCAGCACCACCTGGTCAGTGTCGGCTCCTCTGTCCACCAGCTCGGGGCCACCCTTCCCGCTCCTGCCTTTGGCCTCACCGCCCTGCAGGCTCTCCTTGGCCAGCCCCATCAGCTCGTTGTACAGTCTGAAGGGCATGAGGGGCTCTGGCAACTGCAGGGAGAAGAGAAGAAATGGTCCCGGTCCTGGGAGCAGCTCCCACTTCCACCAAACATGGATCTCTCCCAAGCTGGGGACACCTGGGGCCTTTCTACAGCGAGAAAACATCCCTAGAAGTGCTCAAGGCCAGCTTGAAGAACTTTTAATATCCCTTCCACTCCAGGATTCAACGAGCCTGTGACCTGCAGTGCTCTACCCAGAGGTGATGTTTATTTATCCATTGCCTGGAGCGTGTCAATCCAGCCTCGTTAGTCCTGGCCAAGGAGCCCTTGTGAAGTTCAAGCCAAAAGCAGTGTTTGATCCACGCGTGGGTGTCCCTGCTGAGTTGAGGTGCAGGGATTCCCTTTTTTCCTGGAAAAGCCCTGACAGGGGTGGGCCCAGCTGCAGATTTCCCAGCGACAGGAGGTGGCTGGGAAGGGTACAGGGATGGGCTGCTCTGGGTGGGGGAGGCAGGATGTGCAGGGCGCAGGATGTGCAGGGCACAGCCTGCAGCAGAGGTGGGGCTGCGGCGGGGGAAACTCTGCTTTGAAGTCTGTGTGAAGCAGCCGGAGCTGGTGTTGACTGCTGGGTGTTCCACATGGCTGGGGATGTTTTCAGAGCGGCTTAAACGGATGTTTTGGGGGCAGGCTGCCTCACAGTGGAGTGGGTTCCCTCCATCCACCGCTTTACAGAGGGAGTTTAACCCATTTCTCTGCAGCGAGGGGTCTGGCTAGGGCTCAGCACTGATTTCCCCCTCATTCCACTCCACTTTTCTTTGGAGAAACCACGGAGGCAATTCATAGTCCTTGACTCCTGCTGTGCAGGAGCCCCAGGACACAGCTCCCCCTGCGAGGTAACACAGAGCCGCCCTTGGGAGGAGTTACAGAAAGAGGCAGCACGAAAGAGTTAACCCACGGCTGCCTGCGAGGGAGAAGCAGCTTCCGCTGCACTCCTGCCTTGCGGTGGTGGCTGTTGGAGGATGTGGGTGATGCTGTTTGCAATGACAGTTTGGGTACGGGGAGGGGGTGATGGGGCTGAGCCCACCCTGGGGTGATTCCAGGGGCAGAAACCCCACTGAACCCACATGAGGGGCAGAGACGCCACTGAACCCACTCCAAGGTGACCCAAGGGACAGAAACTCCACTAGGTCCACCTCAGGGGCAGAGACCCCACTAAACCCACCCTGGGATGACCCAAGGGGCAGAAACCCCACTTAGTCCATCTCAGGGTGACCTGAGGGGCAGAGACCCCAGCAAGACCACCCCAGTTTGACTCCAGGGGCAGAGCCCACCCCGAGGGGACGTGACTCAGCCCATGCAGGGTGACCTTTGCCAGCCCCTTCCCTTTTTGCTACCCAGTTCCCCAATTGGAAGGGGCGGGACGTTCCTTGTTTGGTGCTTGGGCAAGTCGCTGTGCTGTGGCTGTGACCGCAGTGACAACATGTGGGATGAGCTGGGCGGGCCACTGAGGCCCCATCCCCAAGGCCAACCAACTCCCTGCTGGGAAGGACCCCTGTCCCCTCCAGCCACCCCATTATTGAGCCCGGTTTGTGCAGAATTCCTCCTGGCAGGTTGGCTCCTCTGGTCACCTCCCCTCCTTCCCCCCATGAGGCACCCCCCAGCACCTCACCTGTCTCAGGTAGAGCTTCAGGACATTGCTGATGTCATGAGGGGAGGCCTGGGACAGCTCCACCAGCTCCTTCCCGTTCTCAAAGGCCTGGCAAAGCTTCTCCACACGGGTCTTGACGCCGTTAACTCTGTAGATGCCCTGTGAAAGATAGAAAAGTAGACCTGAAGCAAGGGGAGAGGTTCCTCTTCATGTTTCCATGGCACAGTGAGCTGTGCGGTCCCATCCTCCCCTTCTGGGGTGGGAAATCCCTCTGGGAAGACATTTTGGGGTATCTCCTTCCAGCTCAGTCATTCCTGCTTCACAGGAAAGTGGGAGGCAGGAGAGGTGAGTTTCCAAAGGCAGAGTTTGGGGTATCTGAGCCAAGCTCATCCCTGGCTCCCTGCCCTGTGGAAATCTGAAATTGAGCCTGCTGGTTTTCCAGAGAATCCTTCCAATGGCTGGTGGCTGAGCCAGCTGAGGAGGAGGAGGAGGAGGAGGAGGAGAGGGAAGTGTGACTCACCTTGGTTTTCAGAGCACGCTTCTCAATCTCCGAAATGCACTTCTTGACGATGAAGGGGATTCCATCGGAGCTGCCCCGAGACGCCTTCATGAAATCCTGCCCAAAGAGCTGCAGCTTCCCTTGGAGCTTCTTGTGCCCACACTGGATGGCCAAGGTCTCCAGGCACTTCTTGTGGCAGGCCAGGTAGCACTTGAAGAGAGAGAAAAACACATGGAGGTGGGGAGCAGCCACAGAGACACCAGGCACTGCTTGGAGCATGGTGGGAGACAGGAAAAATGCCTTGGAGATGGCACAGGACCAAGGGAAAGCTCCATTTTCCACCTGGAACCCTCCCCACAGGAAAAATATCCTGCTGAACATAGTCAGAACTGGGTTTCACCCTCAATTCTCCCAGCTCACCTCCTCACATTCGGCTCCCTGGAAGTACACGTAGCTGTTGCACTCCCGACATTTGGAAGGAGCACGGAGCTTCCTCAGCCGATGGGTCTGGGCAGCTTTGGATAAACCAACATTCCGGAAGGGCCCTGTGGGAGCTGCCAGCTCCGGGGTGATCCCATTGATGCCTAGGGGAAAGGAAATGTGGGGTCAGGCACAGCTGGAGCAGGACCATCACTGTCACTGCTCTGAGGAGGGTGCACCCCTTGGGAAAGGCAGCGCTGCCGGGGACACTGTTAGGGAACTCCAGCAATTGTTGGGTTTGCCTCCAGAAACACTGCATTTGGGAAAAGCAGCCCCCCGGGAGCTCTGCTGTGGTGGGGAGTGTGGCAGCAGCACTGTCATCTCCCACTCTGTCACCTACTCTGCTCAAAGGGAGTGGTGGTCTCGTCCTTCTCCTCCAGCTCCTCGCTGGAGGACACAGTGCCGTCAGACGACAGCCGCTGGAGCTTGTGGCCAAATTCACCTGTCCAAGGAGAACCCACACACCAGTGAATCATCTGCAAAGCTGCTTCTCTTCGGAGACCTCACCCCATCCCATCAAATCCCACCCTATTCCATTCCATCAGAGACTGGGGTCAGCACAGTCATCTACAACAGAGTCCTCACAAGGCAGGTAAAACAAGGGACAGTCCTGCCTTACTGGGATGCTCTGGGTTTAGACTGGCTGTACTGGAAGTGGCTCCTGGGCTGCTCCTGTACCTACCTGTGCTGGAATCCAGGCTGCTGTCAGCATCAGCGACAGAGGTTGGCCAGGATTTATGGACCTGGTGTCCCCTCCCACCTGCAGAGAGAACACACAGTCCGTTGGGATTGCTGTCTTTGTTCAGGAGGGAATGGCTGGAGAACAGTCTGGATGCTGGGAGAAACTGGGATGACTGAGGGAAGCTGCTGGTGCAATTTGGTGCCTACAGTAGCACCCAGCAAGAGGAGATGGGAAGATAGACAATGGTCTGTTAGGGAGCAAAATGCCACAGATCTGATTTAGTGTCTTTCAGGAAATCCAGTTTGGGAGGCTCCCAGCCCATTCTGCTGCTCCCAGCAAAGCCCCCAGTACCCTGGGGATCCCACTCTGCTCCTGCTGGGGGGGACATGGGGCAGGTGATGCAGAACTCTGGGGCTCCAGGCTCACCTCTCCGCTCTCCAGCCCCACTTTGAGACTCCTTGGCTCCTGCTGCTCCCTCCGAGCCAGCCCCAGCCCCCTCAGCACTCGTGGAGAACTCGCTGGCATTGAAGCCGCTCTTCGGTGCCCGAGTAAAGGGAGACCTGGAGGGGAAAGGGAATGTGGATGGGAAGGAAGGACACTTAGAAATCTTATCCATGGCTGCCATCCACCACTCTTGGGAATCACAGTCTCTTAAATACTCGACAGCCTGTCTCATCCACTGAAGGATGTGAGGGCAATTCCCAGCTGCTCCATCCCCAGCATTCCCAGCAGGAGCTGCCTTCAGGAATGCTGAAAGCATCCCAACTCCTGCAGGACAGCGTGGGTGGCAGGAGATAACGAAAGGCACGTGGCTGAGCTGGAGCATCACCCAGGAATGATTCCCCTCTCCTCCCTTACCAGGCATTGTGGGACACGTAGGGCTCGAAGTCGTACTGGACGTCAGGCTCGTCGCCGCGCTGCAGCTGCCGGACGTGGGATGCATACTGCTGGCCTGGGTCGTAGAGCTTGCTGCTCTCGCACAGCGTCTGGAAGTTCACGGGCAGCGGCGCCGTCTGCATGTGCATGAGCTGGTAGAAGGAGATGGTGGCCTAAAAGTGAAACGGAGAGGGACAGATGTGAGCTTGGTGGGCTGGTAAAGCAGGAGATCCAGGTTAGGTGGGAAATCAAGAGAATGGAGCGGTGTTTTTCTGAGCATGAGGGAGAGGGGAGCTCTGCATGCACCCAGATGCCTTCTGGAACAGGGGCAGTGTTGCAGAGCAGAAAGGCCTTGCAAAGTGAGGGCCTTGCTGCCCTTGTAAAACCCTTGCTCACTTCTGTGACTTTGGCTAACTAGAAAAGCATTCTGGGAACGACTCAGCTAAACTAGAGGTGAAAAACAAGTTATGTAATTGTAAAACAATTATTAGAACCAAAAACTGCTCACACTGTGGGGCTCAAAGCTGGCTACATCTGATGCCTGTTACTATCGTGGTCTATGGTGGTTGGTTAAGCACATTTGTTGAGCCTCACAAGTATGTAAACTCATAACAAACCAACAGTTTGAAAACCCTAACTTTTTGCAATAAAGGGTCTTTGCCATACCATCGTAGAGATCACGTGTTTAACGCCGCAGGGCAGCTCAGCCAGCTCTGCTGGAAGGCAGCTCTGAAACCTTCAGAGCCACCTCCTGCCCTGGGGGGACAACCCAGCCCCACTCACCGACTTCATGACCTGGTCACTCTGTTTGATCACTTCGTGGATCTGCCGCAGGGAGTTCACCTTCGTGTCCTCCAGCTCCTGCTTCTGCGTATTTGCGTCAGCCACACAGGTGCGATACGTGGCCATGGCCTCTTCTGCCTGCGAGATGGGAGAGCAAGGGATGGGAACAGCTTAGAGATGAGGAGAACAACGAGAACAGCCCCTTGGGCTGTGTTTGTCCAGGTACATCACTGTGCTGCGCTGGAGAATCCAGAGGGGCTCCAGAGCTGCCACCCCCATACCTTGTTCTTGGCTTCCTCTTCCAGCCGCCTCTTCTTGTCCAGGGTTTTGGTGGTGATGCTGCTGGTCGTGTTTTGCTGCTCCTCCTCTGCCTTCACCGCCATGTACTTAGCCTTGTCGTGCTCCTCGCTGCGCTGCATGTAGATCTGCTTGGCCTTGCGCAGGTTCCCCTCTGCCTCTTGCTGCCAGGGAGAGCCAGGGTGAGGATGGAGCCCAGCAAGGGGGTCACCAGCTCCTGCCAGGGTCCCCCAGCACAGCAGAGGCACCCAACACTACTGGAGAGGGGCACGGTGTCCATTGTCCTCAGAGGAGGATGTGCCACAGGCTGGGATTGGGAACACAAACCCAGTCACTCACCAGTTTCCTCTGCGCCCGGTGCCACTGCTCCTTGATCTCCTTCCTGCGCTTCTCGTGTTCCAGGCGTCTCACTGTCAAGGGCTGTGTGGGGAGGGAGGGAGGAACAGCCCTGTGATGCCCTGAGCTGAGCACTCCTGCTCTGCCCTTGCCAAGGCTTTGCAAAGAGAAGTGCCCTGTGGTGGTCACTGTCACTCCCAGGACAGCCACAGGTTTGTGGGATGAAAATCTGCAGCCTGGGAAGTGCTGGATGCAGGTTCCCTCTGGACTGAGCTAAGGAAGAGCTACCTCTGCAACACCAGGGCCACCAGCCCTGGGAAGGACCCTTTGTCCCCTCACCTGGAGGAAGGTTTGGTGCTGCAGGGTGTTGGCTCCCTGCAGAACCGACGTCCCGTGCTCCATGTCCTGCTCCAGGGCCAGCAGGTAGATGGACAGGAAAGGCATGTTGGTCTGGGAAATGGAAAAACACATCTCCCTAAGAGCCAGCACCCAGCGTGAGCCCAGGGAGATGCATCCTTCAGGGAGAAAGAGCCAAAGGCAAGGTGAGGCTGGTGACTGCTGGTGAAAGCCCCATCCTGAATTTCACCACACAGAGCTCTGGAGAGCTGCCCCCATCTCCTCCCAAGCTGGGGCACATGGAATGTGCTCTCCAGGGCTGCTGGCTCCTGATCCAGCCTGCCACTGGGGACTTAGGGACTTACTTCCTGGCTGATGGTTTGCTTGCAACTGTTTGCCATCTTCTGAAGTCCTTTGGCAAACTCCATCTCTGGAAGGAAAAGGTTGGAAGTGAAAAGATACACGAGACGCTGGGATTTCCCTGGTGGAACCCAATCTTCTTTTGGAAAATAGATCAGGAACTTGAGGAATAAAGTTCCCACTGCCCTGGCTGCATTTGCCTCCCCCAGGAGGGACCTCAACCTGTCTCAGGGCTCTGCCCCACTTTGGAGGGGACCTACCTGCTGTCCCCCACTCACCCAGTGTGGTTCTTTTCTCCAGATATCCAATCAGGTCCTTCATGTACTTGGAGATGGTTTTGGCATACTGGAGGGCAGCATCCACACCCCCCTCACAGCGCTGCAGCATGACGTCCACTTCCTCGGCCGGAGGACGGGCTGTGGTGGAACAGACACTCCATGAGCTTCCAGTGCAAACCCCTCTATATCCATGCCAGCCCCGGTGCCACCAGCTCTGCTGCCTTTCTGCAGCCGAGGAGCCACATGCAGCTCAGGATGGCAGCAATGGTGGGGAAGGTGCTGCTTCCTGCACAGACCCCACCCCTGCACCCAGACTCATCCTGCTCACCTGTGTCGTAGCTGTCCATGCCAGAAGGCACACCATCTCCTCCAGGTCCAGGGATTCCCCCGTAGAGGCTTTCCATAGTCTTTGGGAATTGGGAAAAAAAAGGGAGTGGTCAGCCAAGAGGATGGGGAGCAGCTGGAGGGGCTGGCAGGTGGATGGAAGCTGGAGCTGCCAGAGCCTTTTGGCCACTGCTGGAAGTCAGCTGTGCCCAGGCTGTGCCCATGAGCTGATGAGAATGTCACTGCAGCAACACCCTGCTCCGGGCTCACACCAGAGCTGAAGGGAGCAGCCAGAGCTCTGTGTGATCCTGAGCCCCCATGGTGGGAGCATTCAGGAAAGCGAGCATCACTCACCTGGTTCTGGTCGCTGGGTGGGATGGAGAGGATGGTGCTGCTGTCCACCTCCCCCATGAGGAACTCAGACACCCTGTGGGGAGAGGAGCAGGGCCAGGCTCAGCACAGGGACAGTGACAGGGGCTGTCTCCAGGGGATGGCTGCCCAAACTCCCTTACGTGCTGCTGAAGGACACGGCGATGGTCTCCACGGCCTTCTCGAACTCCCGCTTGTCCGTCTCATTGTTGGATTCATAGTGGAAACCTGGAAACGAGGAAATGTGGGAGCCCTGCTGCCATGAGCCCCTCTCTCAGGGTTTTTCAGCAGAAAAACCTGCCAGCTCATGCTGGTATCAGGGGGCTTTGGGGCTGGGGAAGAGACTGGGGTGAGTTGAGCAAGCAGTGGGGAGGATTATCCCTATGGATGATGGATTTTTCCAGTGCAGAAGTGTCCCCCTCCTTTCTCCCAGGACTGACTTCCCTGACAGCATCCCTTGGCTTGTGTTTCTGTTTATTCCCGTTACTCAGGGCTGCTGGAAAAGTGCTGCTGGACCTGTTCCACTGCCTGCCCTGCCTCATGGCTCCTCCAGACCCCACTCTGAGCAGGATGAACTCCTCTGGGAGGGCTCTTGCCTGCAGCCAAAAGAGGAACCACCACCACCAGCAGGAACTGGGGCTGACAGCGCTTGGCAGGCTCCCACACCATGGGACACCAGCGACCACGGCTCCTGGGCAGACCCCTGGTCAGCTCCTCAGGGTGGGGCTGGGGTCTGCTGCAAGCCCACTCTCTGCCATCCCTGTGTAGGATCAGCCCTCCTGCCACCCGTCAAGAGCTTCCTGTTCCCTGCGGTTGGGTGTCCAGGAAGCCACGGGTGACTCAGAAGGTTGTGCTGTGCCTGTGGTAGGTGCAGCCACCCCCTCCCCGTGGGTGACAGTGGCGGGAGGTGGTGCCCAGTCGGGATCTGACCTCCCAGACCCCGCTCCATAAACACGAGAGCCTGCCAGGAGCAGAATCTGATTATTTCAGTGTTTTTCCTGTGGCTGTGCCTGGAAACCCCCAGGCAGGATCTGTCATTTCTGACACTACATCATCCTTAAAGCTGAACCACAGCAAGAGGCAGACAATGCTTTCACCCTCTCCACCAGTCCGTGAGGCAGCTCCACTCCCAGCAGCCCCTCCATGTGCTCCCCAGTCCCCCCCATCTCAGTGTGGGGCAGGAGGGCAGTGGGACAGAGCTCCTAGCCCCACTGTCTCACCCTTGACTTTGGAGATGAGGGTCCCAGCAGCCGTCAGGGTCTCCAGGGTGTTGAGCAGTGGGTACTTGTTGATGACCTGGCGCAGGATGCGCAGGGTTTCACCCAGGCACTCGTGGGCCAGCGGCCGCTTGGGCTCTTTGGGGTCTGCAAGAGAGGGAGGCTGAGATGCTACATCCCTGTCCCACGTCCCTGCTCTGCATCCCTGTCCCATGTCCCCGCCCTGTGCCCCTGCTCTGTTTTCTTCCCAGCCACATCCCAGGCCTGGTCCTGCCATCTCCCACACCATGCAGCAAATTCCCCTAGCCTCAGGGCTTTCCAGGACTGGCATGGCCACATCCTGCTTGTCCAGCACCTCCCCACGGCCATGGCTGGGTGTCTCCTGCCATGAGTTGGCCGGGGGGCAGCCTGACCTTTGAGGCATTTTTTCCTCCGTAGTAACTTTTTCCCTTGAAAGCAGTTTGGGAATTTCCTCCATTTCCTTCCCTCCCTCCTGCCGGATGGACGCTCCCTGCTGGGAGGGATGTGCCTGGTGCAGGCAGGCTTGCTGGGTCCCCCCCGAAACTCTCCCCTCTGTGGCACCGGTTGCCAGCCCAGGGGTCTGGCCAGGACCCCCCAGTGCAGGGCTAGGGTTGGGGACTGACAGCCTGGTTAGAAGTGAGGAACTTCCCTCAGCGAAGTGCTGGGATGAGGGATCAACACCCACTCACCACCCGGCCAGGCAAAACCCCCTCCCCATCCCAGCTCCCAGCTTAAATCAGGAAGGGGTTTCTGCAAAACAGGGGAGGCCAGCAGGGTGTCATGTGCCCCCAGACCACGGGATTGATGAATTCCCTGTGTCCCCTTGGGCAGGGTGATGCCTGATGGGTGAGGATGGGTGAGCCTGTAGACCCATCCTGGTGGGTCGGGGGACCAGGGGCCGTGCCCGGCACTCCGCGGGGTTTGGGGGGCCCTGGCAGGCGGCTGGCACGGCCGCGCTGTAAACAGGAAAACGGGCGGATGAAAATAGCTCGCGGCAGGAAGCCGCGTTATCCTGGCTCCGAGCTCCAGCAGCCACCCACCACCCACCGACCACCTCCGCCTGCATGGCCCCCCGGGGGTCCTGGTGCCCTCTGGCCCCGGCAGAGATCCCCACCCACGGGTGGGCCCGTCCCGGGGTGCTGCGATGCACCTGTTTGGCACAGACTGGGCACCCCGGGGTGGCCGCGCTCACCATCGCGCAGCACCACATCCCGCAGGTTCTCCAGCGCGTCGGCGAAGCGGGCAACGTCCGCCAGCAGCTGGGAGATGTCCTCGGGGTCGATGAAGGGACCGTCCCCGCCCTCCATGGGGCTGTAGGACGTGGGGGTCTTGTGGCCCTTGGGCACGGAGCGGGGGGCCGCGGGCAGGGGGAAGCCGGCGGCGCTGGCATGGCGGCTGAGGCTGGTGGGGCGCTTCAGGGTGCCCACGGCGCTGGGGCTGCTGCTGAGCTTGGCGCTGGCCGGGGGCAGCTCTCCCAGGCTGGAGCCTGTTGCCTCCAGGCAATCCTTGCGGGAGAGGTCCTGGGGAGCGAGGATGAGTGTGAGAGTACAGCCAGGATGGTGAGGACCCCAGAGAGGGAAGCACCGCGGGACCCCCCACGCCATCAGCCTGGGGAATAGGTTGTTGCCTTGGGGGGCTGGTGCCAGACCCTGCAGCTGTGTCGTGCCTCAGTTTCCCCAGGCAGGGATCCCCTTCGGGGACCATCTTGGAATGGTGAAGGCAGAGTGGGCAGGGTCCGGGCGCTTGTCTGGCCGCACCCACCAGCCCCTGCCAGGCGCTCTGAGTCCGTTTTTGTCAGGAGGGCCACACAGTGACCTTGTGGGTGACACTGCTTGTCCACCCCAGCGCCCACCGTTGAGGCTGCCCATCCCAGGGGGCTGGGGACCCCAGCACAGCCAAATGACAGCAGGATCCGGCCCACACATCTCTTCCTCTTTTTCAGCTGGTCTCATGCTGAGGGAAGAGGCAGAGACACGGACACCTCCTAGGCTATTTTTGGGGGGGTTTGCAGGTATTTTACAGATGGAGGAAGCCCCAAATTTCTAGCGGTAAAATTGCCCCGAGGGAGAGGCTGGTAGCGGCACTGTCCGGGGCTGCTTATGGCTTGAGGGCCACACGTCCAGCGAGAGTCCTTGGGCACGGGGAGGGGACCCTGCAGCCTCTCAGTCCCTCCAGCAGCTCCCACCAGTGACCCCCTGGCACCCAGTGTGACACGAACGCGCAGGATCTGAGCATCCCCGGCCGGGCGCTGCCGGAAGTGTTTTTGGCACCGAGAGCACGAGGCTTCTGCGGGCGAGGGCGAGCCGGGGAACCCAGCCCCACAGGAGCCAGACCACCACGGGGCTGCAACGGGGCACAAAGGCCTCCACCCCAAAATACCTGCGACCATCCCAGCCCTGTCTCAGTTCCCCGGGGTGCAGCGGTCCCGGCGCCCCCCGTCCCTCCCCCTGGCCGTACCGTCAGCCGCACGGCGGGCGTGCGGGGCAGCGAGTCCAGGGAGCGCTGGGGCGAGTGGGCTTTGCCCGCCGCCGCCGAGGGGCTGTAGCTTTTTCTGCCCGCAGCCCGGCCGAGCATCCCGCTGGCCGCCACCCATAGGCCCCTCTCCCGGCGGGTCGGGACGGGGATGGGGACGGGTGTCCCCTGCTAAGGAGCCGCGGTTGGGCTCCGGGTCGCCGTTGGCCGCATCGTGCCAGCCCGGTCTCGCCCCACGCACCGGGACTGGGGCGCAGGCGCGGGGCGGGCAGCGTGGGGTGCGCCGGGGAGCCCCGGCCGGTAGCGTTTCCTCCTGGCCTCTCCGGCACCGGCGGGGGGGTCCAGACGTTAATTAATAAATATCTGTCAGAGCCGAAGCACCGGGGCTGTCCGAGCCCACCGTCGTCCCTTTTCCACCCTGGTCCCCAGGGAGGTTTGGGAGTCTCTCTGCCCTCCCCAAACCCTCGGCCACAACCCCCCCCCCCCATTTCCTCCCTGTCCCTTCCTGCCATCTCGCTTCCCTCAGCGGCTGCTCCGTCCCCTTCATCTGGGGCAAAATTCCTCCCCGGCAGCCCAGTGAGTAGGGTCCTTCCTCGTTTCCCTCCTCCTCGCAGACCTCCTGGACGTGTCCAGGTCCTCATTGCCACCCTGTGGCTCTTCCCAGGAATTCCGTGGGTGCTCTTGCCCCCACAACCCCCACTGTGCAGGGGTAGGAGAGGGGGGACACTCACCGGCAGGGTCTGTGGGACGGGGCTTCCCGCCCGGCTCTTCTTGGAGATGGAGGGGGTTTTTATCAGCTCCCGCTTCTTCCGGGAGAACATCGTTCCCGGGGGGCCGAGCCGCTGCCCTCAAGCCCCTCGCTCGGCCCGGCCGCCGTGCCGGCTCCTCACGGCGCCGGTCACATTCGCGGGGCGCAGTGTCAGGAGGGCGCGTGTGACGCCGCCTCGTTTCCTCATCAGCTTCGCAGCCCGACCTGAAACAGGAAAAGCCGAAAGCGCACCCAGGCGCGAGGCCGGGGCCGGGGGCACCCTGGCTGCCCTGCGGGGTCACAGGGGGCAGCGGGACCTCGGCACTCCTGGGGATATTTGAGGGGGGTTCAGTGCTGCAGCCCGGGGCTTACAGAGGAGTGGGGGGCTGTGCCCCACTCTGTGGGACCGGCGTGGTCCCCACTCTCTGGGGTGTTTACCCTTTTTGGTAGTGTCCATCCGTCCAGGGCGGACAAGCCCCATCCCTCTGGAGGTCGCAGGTGTGGGGTGAGTGGGATGGGGGGCTTTGGGCTCCCACCGGTGGGATACTCCCGGCTCTGCCTTTGTGTGGGCTCGGTGGTGGTGCCGTGATCTGCCCGCCGGGGTCACTGCCCTGCCCCTCATCCCCTCCAGCCTTTGCGCACCCACAGTCCCACCCGTGACTCACCCACCCGCGGGGCATCGCGACCTCACAACGGGAGTACCGAGGGGGACGGCGGATAAACCCCGTGTGACGGCCGGACCGGGCACTCCGAGTGCTGCAGGGGGACTCCCGGCTGCTGCCCACGGGCTGCTCGGGCCGGCTGCCAGCCCCGCGGGCGGTCTGGTGGGAATAGTGTCCTAGTGTCCCCCCTGCTTCGTCCCGGCATCTCCCCGCGGGGCCGTCTCGCGTGGAACTAATGCCGCCCCCGTGGGGACACGGGCACGGGCGGGGGTCGCGGCGGGGGGAGCGGGGCGGGGTCCGGGCTGGGTATACCCTGAGGGTATGTGTACGCGTGTTCTGCGTGTGTGCGTGACCGTGTGTGCGTGCAGGCAGGTGCGTGTGAGTGTTGAGTGCGTGTGTGAGTGTGTGAATGAGTGAGTGAATGTGTGAGTGTGTGAATGAATTTGTGAGTGTGTGAATGAATTTGCGAGTGGGTGTGCGTGTGTAGCGTAGTGCCCGTGGGTCGGGGGGGGCGGGTGTGTGAGTGCCCGTGGGTCGCGGGGTGCTGGTGTGTGAGTGCCCGTGGTCGGGGTCCCCACACCTGTGTACGGGGATGCACACGCGTGTGTCCGTCTGTCGGTGTGTGCGTGTGCCCGTGGGCGGGTGCATGTGTGTGCCCTTGTGCCCGTCTGCCCGGGACGGCGACAACTCAGGCTCAGTCTCCAGCCCCGGGCTCCCCCGGACTCCCGGTGCCTCCCGGTGCCTCCCGGATCCCAGTATCGGGGTTCGGGACCCTCCCCTCGATCCGGCCGCTCCTGCCCTTATTTGGACATTTCGCCCCGTCCAATCAAGGCGGGTGGGCCGGGCCGCACCCGCCCTCGCCCCGCCCGACCCCGCTCCGGTACCGGCCCCGCTGCCGTCTCCGAGCTCCGGTACCGGCTCCGTTCCCCGCCATGAGCAGCTCCCAGTTCAACAAGGGCCCGTCCTACGGCCTCTCCGCCGAAGTCAAGAACCGGGTGAGCCGCGGCGGGGGCCGGGCGGTACCGGGACCACCGGACGGGGGCGAAGCGGGGGCTGGGGGATTCCGGGGCAACCGGGCGCTGTGGCTGCCGGTGCTCCTGGAGGTCCGGGAGAGCCGGGTATCCCGGTGCCGCTGGGGCGTCCCGGTTGCACCCCGCGTTCTGGAGAGCCGGGGGGTTTCCGGTGTGCTCCGGGCATGCAGAAGTGGCGAAGAGTGGAGAACTTGGGGGATCCCGGGAAGATGGAAATCCGGGGCTTCCCGGGAGGATGCAGAACTGCAGGGCCCGGTGTACCGGAGTCTCTGAAAGCTGGGGATGCCGAAGCTGAGCTCCCGGTCTCGGCGTGCCCTGAGCCTGACCTGCAGGGTCCCGGGGAGGTGTCTTGGGGGACTGGGACCGGGAGGGGTCCTGGGCACTGGACGTGTCTCCCGTGCGGTGACTGCTATTGCCCTGCTGCCCCTGACAAACAGCGGAGCACAGTTCCTGTCACACCCGGGGCTGGGGGCGATGGCCTCGGTCCCCCGGGGCTCCGGACCAGCTCCACTAAGTTTCTCTACTATCTGCTTCCCCACAGTTTCACATCGCTCGGTGGGATGCTCCGACCCGGCAGCGTCCCCGCGGCCCTCGCTGGGGATGGGGTTTGCGGCCTCGGTGACTCTCCCGCCGAACTGCCGCGGGGCCGGAAGGGGAAAGAAGAATAGGAACCTCTTTAGGGCTGTTTGCACCCTTAGGAGGGAGCCGGCTGTTGCGGAGTGCAGCAATTGCCAGCACCCTCTTGTTCTCTTGACAGCACATGGGGGTCCTGCTAGGCCGGGGGGCACAGGGGAACAGAGCAGCCCCGGGTGGTCGGTGGCTCTGCCTGGCCCCAGGCAAGCAGAGATTGAGCCGTGGTCACACCGGGCCAGGTGGCTGGTGGCCCCGTTTGAGTGTGTCCTGCCTGGGAACACAGGAGCTGCCTGGACAGGACCATTCAGGCAGGAGAAGGGACAAATGGTGACAGGCACGTGGCTGCCGTGGTGCTGGCTGTGTGAAGTGGTGGCCGTGGCTGGGCGCTCCTTACCTGGCCTCACAGGGGATTTGCATTTCGTAACGGAGCGAACGGGCCCTGGCCTGCCTGGGGCTGGGCTGCCCCGGCGGAGCGGGTGACACGCGCCAGAGCCTTGCCGCCGCGTCCTCCTGGTGCTTCGTGTCGATTCAGCAAGACACGAGCCAGTCCGACTGCCCTGGTGTGTCTGATCGAGGTGACATCACCGACTGGGAACCAGTTAAACCAGTGGCATGCTCCCAGTCTGTGCAAGCCCTTGCAGAGTGGGCTGTGGTGGGATGTCTCTGGGGCTGGTCCCCTGTACTCCCCCCCGTGCCCTGGGAAACCCTTGAGCTGGCCACGGGGAGGGAAGAGGAACTGACTGCAGCTGCTCACGCTCCAGAAAATCAGCTGGTGGGACTGTGGAATCCCTTAGCCAGGATACACGTGGTGTCGTTAGGGTGATCTGGCATCCTGCATCAGTCAAGCTCCCCTTTGGGGCTGGAGCATCTCCCTACCACATAGTGGGGCTGGACTGTGCCCATCCCGTGTCTCCATGTGTCTGGGATCCCTGGGAACTCATGGCCCCAGCACATAACGGGTCCAGGAGGGGACAGGATGGGTGAGAGATTGGTGGCTGCTCTGGGGCCACCCCCAGGTGCCAGCTGAGCATTGGAGGGGCTGGATTGGGGCAGGACAGCACTTGGGGTTTCCAGGCCCTTCCCACCATAGGCCAGGAGGCCTTTCCCTTCCCTCGCAGGCCAGGGCCAAGGCGATGCTGCCGGAGATGCTGCCGGCCCTGGCAGCTGGTCTCCATTTGGGAGGAGGCGTCCACATTCCTGGCATAGCCGTGGTGACCGAGGAATCTGTGGCGGAGGTTGGGCCTCGCCGGAAGGGAAAGGGAGAGCATCTCGTGGCTGGGACCCCTGGGGCTCAGAGCTGGGCTCCCACGGCTCCAGGGGACAGCGAGGAACAGATCCAGGGGGGCACTTCTCCCTAACGCCACAAGCAGTTCCTTCTCATACTTTTGGAATTGTTCAGAAGCTGCTGCGTCTGCTGGCAGCATCATCCTTGTACTCCTGTCCCTGTTCCCATCCCAGGGAGGGGGAAACTGTCCCCATGAGGAGTTTGGGGTGCATGCTGGGGCCCTGCCTGAGCTGTTCCCCCACTGTCCCCCCAGCTTGCCCAGAAGTATGACCCGCAGAAGGAGGCTGAGCTGCGGACATGGATTGAGAGCGTCACAGGAAAACAGATTGGACCTGACTTCCAGAAGGGGCTGAAGGATGGGGTGATCCTCTGCGAGTGAGTCCTGGGGCGATGCTGGGCACACCTCCCCAGCTGGGTGGGCAGGGGTAACACCAGCCCTCGAGGGGACCCCTGCCAGTCCTTGTGGTGGGAAGGGTGGGTTGGATCCATGCTGGGGGGACCTGCCAGAGTCATCCCTAAAGTTTCTGTGTCTGAGGAGAGCCCCGAGGACAAACAGGGACCTGGAGGGGGGGGAATTTGCCTGACATGGGGGATGCCTGGGCTGGACCTTCCTAGAAGGGGCCTGTGCCCTGTGGCCCCTTGAGGTCTCTGCCTGCCACAGCCTCATGTCCCCCTGCCTCCCTCCAGGCTCATGAACAAACTGCAGCCCAATTCGGTGAGGAAGATCAACCGCTCGGCTCAGAACTGGCACCAGGTAGGTGCAGCCCTGCTGCCACATACCCACTGTCCCTCTGCCATCACCCTCCAGGCCTCACCCCTCTATCCTCCCGCAGCTTGAGAACCTCTCCAACTTCATCAAGGCCATGGCCAGCTATGGCATGAACCCCGTGGATCTCTTTGAAGCCAACGACCTTTTTGAGAGTGGGAACCTGACGCAGGTGCAGGTGTCACTGCTGGCACTGGCAGGAATGGTGAGCAAGGGGGGGTGAGCAGCTTGGGAGGGGCTTCAGCCCTGTGGGGACACCCAGGTTGGTCTGGTGCCTGTGGGACCCCACAGCTCCCTATGCCCAGGGAGAGGGTGGTGGGTCTGGGACCCCTGTCCTTCCTCAAAACCACTCCTGGCAGGCCAAGACCAAGGGGCTGCAGAGCGGTGTGGACATCGGCGTGAAGTACTCAGAGAAGCAGCAGAGGAATTTCGATGAGGCCAAGATGAAAGCTGGGCAGTGTGTGATCGGGCTGCAGGTGGGCTGCCCCGCAGGGTCCCCAGGGTGGGGGTCTGGGCAAAGGGTGCCCAGTTCTGTCACATCCTCAGCACCGTCACAGCTCCAAGCACAGCTGGAGGGACCTGAGGCTTGAGATGCCTCAAGTGTCCTTAGGGTTTGGAACCATTGTGGCTCTGTGTCCAGCATGCACTGGCCATGAGCCTGGGGTGGGTCAGGGAGCACTGGCTATGCCCCCCGGGCTGGGAGGGATTGGGACAGGGGGAGAAGGGGCACAGTGGGGCAACATACTCTCCTCACTGGACCCCTTTGTCAGATGGGCACAAACAAGTGTGCCAGCCAGTCCGGCATGACGGCCTATGGCACTCGGAGGCACCTCTACGACCCCAAAAATCAGATCCTGCCACCCATGGACCACTCCACCATCAGCCTCCAGATGGGCACCAACAAGTGTGCCAGCCAGGTGAGTCCCCACGCTGGGCTGGGGAGGGATGGAGGGGACAACAGCTGAGCCCTGCTCCATCCTATCCTTCCTTCCAGGTGGGCATGACAGCTCCCGGCACCAGGAGACACATCTATGATGCCAAGATGGGGACAGAGAAGTGTGACAACTCCTCCATGTCGCTGCAGATGGGCTCCAACCAGGGCGCCAACCAGAGCGGGCAGGTCTTCGGCCTCGGCCGCCAGATCTACGACCCCAAGTACTGCCCACAAGGCAGCCAGGGTGAGGTGGCCAATGCTGCCGGTGACCAGAGCGGGGACCCCCCTGGGTACCACTACTACCGTGAGGAGGAGGAGAGCTACTGAGCAGGATGGCTCAGCCCCACCTACACCATCTCATGTACAGCCCCACTGCCAGCCACATTCCAGCCTCCACTTTCATCATTCCTTCTTTTTAAACTCTTTTTTAACTTTGGAAATGAATCTATTTTTCTGAGCAAGGAAATAAAGACCCTGTTTCTAGAGAGGAGCCCGGCCGGTTCCCCCAGGAGCCCCAGGACCTTGGGGCAGCAGGAAGGTGGCAGAAGCTCCAGCATCTGGGAGTGGACAGTGCCACCTCTCACGCACCCAGAACCCACTGTGTGACACCCCTGGATCCCTCAGCGAGGAGCAGGAGTGGTCGCCCATGCTGCCCCTGGTGCTGCTGCTCATCCCTGTGCTGGCAAGACCCTTCTCAGCCCTGTGGAGCAGAGGGACTGGGGTCAGGGGGGCACGGGGGAAGCACAGCTGGGAGAGACTGCACGGCCTCGGGATTGTGAGTGTGTGTTTGTCAGTGAATGTGTGTGCACAGGTTTGCACTCAGGTGTGATCTCTAGATGCTGGGAATGCCCTTTTTGCAGAACTTGTAGGGACCAAGTTTTTGAGGCCACGGTGATGGCTGCAGGGCTGGGCCGGGAGCTGGCACAGCTGGCACAGCTGGCACACCCGGCACAGCCGGCACACCTGGCACACCCAGCACTGCAACAAAACTGGCTGGAGCCAGGGCTGACTCCGACGGCCGCATCCTGCACTGGGGCGATGTCTGAGTGCAGCCGGTGCCATCAGCATCTCTCCTCCCATGCGGTTTTTAATGCAGATGCTCTTAGACTGAAACCTTTTATTTTAAAAAACCTTTCAACGCAAACAGTAGATGGTCTCTGCTACAGGGAGGGGGCACGGGCGGGTCCGTCTGTGTCTGGGAGGGCTGGGAGCTGCTGCAGACCTGGGTGAGAGCCCCGAAGTGGGGCAGGATGCTGCGTGTCCCGGGGGAGGACCAGGAGCTGGGAACGGGCTGCGAGGTTAATGGATGTGCGGTTGATAAATAAGTGATTAACGGTGCCAACGGGACGTGCCTGTCCAGGTAGGGATCCACCTTTTCGGGCGAAATGCTTCGTTTCAGAGAGCCGCGCCGCCCCGTGCGGCTCCCAAGGGTGGGATGGGATGGGATGGGATGGGATGGGATGGGATGGGATGGGATGGGATGGGATGGGATGGGATGGGATGGGATGGGATGGGATGGGATGGGGCGGGGCGGGGGCGGGGCGGGGGCGGGGCGGGGGCGGGGCGGGGGCGGGACTCCTCACCCCCCGCAGCACCGGCCCCTTTAAGAGCCGGTTCCCATGACGTCACGCCCACGGCTACTTTGTAGCGCTGGGAGGGCGGGGCCAGCGCGCGCCCGGCGGAGCCGCGGGGTCTCTTAAAGAGGCAGCGGCATCAGGTAACGGGGATCCCGGGCCGGGGGCTGCGTGGGGGGAGAGGGGAGGCTGTGTCCCGGCTGCTGGTCTCGGCCAGATTCGGCCGCTCAGCGTTCCCCCGAAGCTCTTCGTGCCTCCCCGCCCCCCAGGGTGTCCGTATCGTACCCCCGAGCTGTCCCCGTGTTCCCTCTGGACTGTCCTCGTCGTCCCTTCGAGCTGTCCCCATGGCCCCCGTGGGTTGTCTGTCTCCCCTGGGCTGTCCCACGACTTCCCGGCCCCTCCGCCTCCAGGTGACTCCGCACCCCACCCAGACCGGGGCTCCGTGCGGCCGAACCGGGTTGGGGGATGCGGGGTTGGGGACGCAGGGGGCCAGGAGCTGTCGGTCCGGGGGTTGCCGGGGTCGCAGGGTCCGCCGAGCTCCCGGTTGCAGCGATGCGGCGTGCTTTTCCTCGTGAGATGAGTGAGCAGATTCCCACGCGAGTCCCCCTGGGAGGATCCAGGGATTCTGTGGTTGTTTTGTCCCAAAAAGAGCCGCCGCCCCCGCTAGGCTTGTGCTCCCCCGGACCGGCAGTTCCGCAGCACCCTCCGGTCCCAGCAGATGGGGACACTCAGACACCTCTGTCGCCCCGTGTCACCCCCACTCCGGCAGCTGCTTCCTTCTCCCCGTGTTACCCCATCTGACCCCGGTGCATCCCCGGAGGAATCCTGCCCCCGAACCCCACTCGTGTCCGGCCCCGCAGGCCGATTAGGCGGATTTCCCAGCCGGCATCCTAATCCCGCTGCCCCGTGCCTGCTTATCCCGGCTGCTCCCGGGACCCGGCTTAGCCTGGGGCGCGGGCGGGTGGAGGCGAGCGCGGGGCGGCGGGTGAGTGCGCGGCTTCCCCGGCCCCGGGGGAAAACGGGGGACACAGAGCGGGTGGTGGTGTCCCAAGCTCGCGATGTCCGGGGAGCCGCCCCGGAGCTCGGGTCTCCCGGGGCGCGGGTGGGTTCACCGGGCGGACCGCTGCGGGTTGGGTCGCGCCGCCGCCGCCATCGGGCTCGTCACTGAGGCGCCTTGGAAGAGCTTTGCTGCCGGGGCCCGGGAGCTGCTGGCACCGCTCCAGGGGTGGGTGAATTCCCAGGAATTGGCAGACGCGGCTGCTAAGCGCGGGATCCGAGTGTCGGAGCTCGCGCCTCAAGCCCGCTTTACCGGAGCAATTCCGCTCCTGGGCTGATGACAGCCCTACCCACATCCTTCTCACGGGGAAACTGAGGCACGGGCAGGTCTCAGCATCACCCGGGCTTCCCAGCTTGCCGGGGCTTGGAGCTACACCTGGGGTGCCTGGCGTGGGCTGTGAATCATGCTCCTGGCTTCTGGACAGAGCTCGTGCCCGATTCTTGCGCTTTTGGTTTAGGAAAGAATGTGATTTGAACCTTTAGCTCCGGAAAGGAGCTTTGCTGCAGGAATGCCGTCCGGCTTCTGCCAGCCCCGGAGCTCAGCCCTGTGCCCGGCACTGTGCCCGGTGTTTGATAAGCCCCGAACCAGAAGGAAGTGATAGCCCAACCGCCGTCCTCAGCTTGGGGCTGCCCCCCTGCTCTCAACTGCAGCCGGAGCCGAGCGAGGCGCAGGGCCCGTTGCCCCTCGCGATGGCCGTGGGCACTCAGCTGGGGCTGCTGCTCTGGAAGAATTTCACTTACCGCCGGCGGCAGCGGGTAAGTGGGCGATCGGGCTGGGGCCACCCAGAGCCGCTGGCTCCTGGCACTAAGGACGTTGATGGGGACCGGGACTCCCACCCACCGTGTGTCACCCCCAGATCCAGCTGGCTATCGAGATCCTGTGGCCCCTCTTCCTCTTCCTCATCTTGATCTCAGTGCGGCGATCCCACCCGCCCTTCAAACAGCATGAGTGTGAGTGTCCCCCGCCGGACCCCTCTGAGCCTGCTAAGACACCTCTGTGTGCCCCTGTACGGGAGCCCTTTCGGGTGACACCGGGGGACAAACAGGGAGGTGGTCACAGGGTGGGGGTTGGCTGGCATCTCCCAGCTCGTGTGGGGGGGGGTCCTGCATTGCCCCCCTGAACCTGCCTCCCTCTCCCGCAGGCCACTTCCCCAACAAGGCGCTGCCCTCGGCGGGGACCTTGCCCTGGCTGCAGGGCATCATCTGCAACATGAACAACCCCTGCTTCCGGCACCCCACGGCGGGAGAGGCCCCTGGAGTGGTGGGCAACTTCGCTGGCTCCATGTGAGCGGCGGGGCCGGGGGGCTGCGGGGCAGAGCGGGGCTGGGCTGGGGTCTCACTGCTCACCCCATGTCCACAGCCTCTCCCGCCTCCTGACCGAAGGCCGGCAGGTCCTGCTCCGCGGCGACGGGCAGCGGCTCCTCCGCAGCTTCGCCCGGCTCCTGCCAGCCCTGCGCCGGCTCCGGGACAGCGGGAATCAGCGAAGGGGTGAGCACCGGCGGCGGGGGTTGACGGGGGAGCGAGACTCCTTGGCTGACTCCTGCTCCCCCCAGCTCTGCCGGTGAGGGAATACCTGAGACAGGATGAGACCTTCTCCCGTTTCCTGCGGACAAACACATCTCTGCCCCCGGCGCTGGTGGATGAGCTGATGGCTGCTCGGCTCAGCCCCCGCATCGTGAGTGCCCGCTCCCGGTGCCTGCTCCCGGTGCCCGCTCCCGGTGCCGGTGCCCGCATCATGACTGCCCTCTCCCTCCAGTTCTCCCTGGCAAGCATCCGCCTCCCGCTAAAGACCCTGGTCTGCAACGCCTCGGAGCTGGGGGGCTTCCTGGTGGGGGGCGATGCAAACTCCACGCAGAGCCTGCAGCAAGGACTCTGCGCACTGCCCAGCTCCCAGCTCCGTGCCATGGAGGGATCCTTCCTGTCCCAAATGGACTTCCCGCGGCTCCTGGCGGTGAGCCCCCAGCCTGGCCGGGTGGTGGAAGGCACCGGGGCAGAGACCCCTGGCCTCCCCGGCCACGGAAGCGACCTCCTTCCCATGTCCCTTTGTAGGAACAGCTTAGCTCAGAAATGGGTGGAATCACTGGCACCGTGGAATCTTTGGGCAGCTTCCTGCAGGATGCAGCGTCCCTGATGAAGGAGGTGCACCCCTCACTCCCCTGCCCCTTACCCACCCCCACAGTGTCCCTGGATGCCCCTGTCCCCCACTGACTCGCTTTGCTCTCATCCCACTCCCCCCAGGTCTCCTCCATGACCAGCCTGGCTGAGCTGCAGCAGGAGTTAGGGGAGCTGAGGGCCCCCAACACCAGCACCCCCAGCAGGGGTGCCTTCACAGCCCTGTCACGCATTGCCTGTGGACACCCCGAGGGTGGGGGGCTCAGGATCCCCTCCCTCAACTGGTATGAGGACAATGATGTCAAAGCCTTCCTCGACCGAAACAGCTCAGAGCGGAGATCTGTGGCCTCAGGCAGCAGCAGTATGTGGGGGGCTGTGGGGGGCTGTGGGGGACAGTGGGGACTGGTGGTATGGGGCTGGTGGTGAGGGCTCAGCTCTGAACCCCTAGGTCCCTTCTGCCGGGAGCTGCTCCTCAGCCTGGAGTCCAATCCCCTGTCACAGATCTTCTGGCGGGGGATCAAGCCCCTCTTTGTGGGGAAGATTCTGTACACTCCACCCGGGCCTGGCCCTGACAGTGTCATGGCTGAGGTGAGTGGGGGCTGCAGGGGTTGGGGGAGAGTTGTGGTGGTCTCATCCTGGACATCTCTCACCTCCTCACAAAGGTGAATCGGACCTTCCGGGAGCTGGCGGTGCTGGGGGAGCTGGGGGGAGCCTGGCAGGAGCTGGGACCTCGAATCTACACCATCCTCAACAGCAGCCTGGAGATGCAGGTGCTCCAGGTGTGTGACCCCAGACTCCTCCTGTCGGAAATGGGGCTGCCAGGGGGTGTAGTGAGGGGCAACTGGTCAAGAGTGGGGTGGGATGCAGCTGAAGCTGCATGGCTTCTCATACGCTGGTGCTTTGCAGGAGCTGCTTCTGGCCCCAAGCACAGCCCAGCTCCTGGATGGGTTCCTCAACGGCACTTCCTGGAAGCTGCCCGAGCTGGCCACGTTCCTGGCAGGGCCAGCAGGGGGGCCAGGCCTCACCTGGCACCAGGTGTATGCTGAGGTGGATGCGGTCCTGAGCACGCTGTCACAGTTCATGGAGGTGTGTGTCTCCCCCTGTGGATGGGCTGTCCCTCCATGCCCCTCTGAGAGCATGGGCTGTCCCTTCATGCCCCTCTGAGGGAGGAGGGCTGAGCCCTGCTTGCCCTCCCACAGTGTGTCTGCCTGGACAAGATCGAGGCAGTGGCCACAGAGGAGCAGCTGGTGGCCCGGGCCCTGGAGCTGCTGGAGGAGCAGCAGTTTTGGGCAGCTGTGGTCTTCCAGCCCCCCATCAATGCCACAGCCCCCAGACTGCCACCCCACGTCCGCTACAAGATCCGCATGGACATCGATGATGTCACGAGGACCAACAAGATCAAGGACAGGTTGGGGGATGCCCACGCATCCCATGGTCTCCATGGCCAGCCAAGAAGCCTGTGCCAGTGGCAGGGGATCCCTGGTCCCAGCACCACACTCTGCCCCCAGGTTTTGGGATCCAGGCCCTGCAGCTGACCCCTTCAGTGACCTGCGGTATGTCTGGGGTGGCTTCGTCTACATTCAGGATCTGGTGGAGCAGGCGGTGGTGCGGGTGCAGACTGGAGCTGCCCCACGGACAGGGGTCTATATCCAGCAAATGCCCTATCCCTGCTATGTGGATGATGTGTAAGTGGGCAGGGGGCAGTCCCAGACCCCTGGGACTGTTGAGTGACCCCCATGCTGCTGGGGGGACACGTCCAAGCATCCTGCAGCATCGCTGCCCCAGGGAGGTGGAGCAGGGCTGGTTATGTCCTGGTGTCCCCAGTCTGGTGGTGGCCCTGAGGTGTCAGGCTGGGGGTGGAAGGTCTGGTGGTATCTCCCCAGGTTCCTGCGTGTCCTGAACCGCTCGCTGCCCCTCTTCATGACACTGGCCTGGATCTACTCAGTGGCCATGATCATCAAGGGGGTGGTGCACGAGAAGGAGACACGTCTCAAGGAGACCATGAAGACCATGGGGCTGAGCAGCGGGATCCTCTGGCTCAGCTGGTTCCTCAGCAGCTTCATCCCCTTCCTCCTCAGCTCTGCCCTCCTTGTCCTCATCCTCAAGGCAGGTTGAAGGTCTCAGGGGACAGCTTGGGTGACATGGGAAGTGTCAGGGCTGGGAGCCAGCGTGGAGGGCTCCACAGGCTCTAACCTGCCTCCATTCACAGCTGGGAAACATCCTGCCCTACAGCAACCCAGCAGTCATCTTCCTCTTCCTTGGCACCTTCTCTGTGGCCACCATCAGCCAGTGCTTCCTCATCAGCATCTTCTTTCCCCGTGCCAACCTGGCCTCAGCGTGCGGTGGCATCATCTACTTCTCACTGTACCTGCCCTATGTTCTCTGCGTCGCCTGGCGTGACTACATCACCTTCCCAATCCGCGTCCTCGTGGTGAGCACCTGGTGCTGCCCCTCTACAATACCCCTGGTGCCCTGGGCAGGGGGCTTCAGGCTGCACCCCCAGGCCAATCTTTGCCCATGCTGACATTCTTCCTGTCCCCAGAGCCTGCTGTCCCCCGTGGCCTTTGGCTTCGGCTGCGATTACTTTTCCCTCTACGAGGAGCAGGGAGTGGGCATCCAGTGGCACAACCTGGCTGCCAGCCCCGTGCCAGGAGATCCATACAGCTTTGCTGCTGCCATGGGGCTGCTGCTGCTGGACGCTGTCCTCTATGGTCTGGCTACCTGGTACCTCGAGGGTGTTTTCCCAGGTCAGTGTAGCACCCCTGGTCCCTGGCAGCCCCCCAACCTCAGCCCCACTCAGCCACTTCTGCTGCAGGTCAGTATGGGATCCCCAAGCCCTGGAATTTCCCCTTCCTGAAGAGCTACTGGTTTGGAGAGTCATCCTCAGCTGGGCACTCCCTGTACCAGGCCAGCCCCTTCACTGCACCCCAAGGTGAGTCCCTGCCCACCCTGCAGCTGTATGGCTGAGGGCAGTGACCATGGAGCTGGGTCGGAGCCCTCCAGCCCAGGCCTTGCTCCCCAGTGGAAGGTCCAGCACCCCATGGCGAGGGGTTCTGCCCTCAGCAAGGGGTCCTGCCTGGGATGTGACCCCTTGGTGGCTTCCAGTGCTGGTGGAGGAGCCACCCGCTGAGCTCCAGCCCGGCGTCTCCATCTGCAACCTGGTGAAGGTCTACGGCAGCAGTGGCCGTGCTGCAGTCAATGGGCTGAGCCTGGACTTCTACGAGGGGCAGATCACATCCTTCCTGGGCCACAACGGCGCTGGAAAGACCACCACCATGTGAGCCATGGAGGGGCTGTATGGCCACAGCTGGGGACAGGAGCTGAGCCTGACCCTGCTACCATGCGGGACTGGGCACCCCGGCCCCAAGCCCTGATGCTCCTGCACTCTGTGACCCACTTTCCTCACCACATCCAGGTCCATCCTGACTGGCCTCCTGCCCCCCACCTCGGGCACTGCCTATATCCTGGGCTTGGACATCCGCTCTAATATCGACAGCATCCGCAAATCCATGGGGATGTGTCCCCAGCACAACGTGCTCTTCGACATGTAGGCAGGGGCGGGCAGGTGGGGGACTGATGCAGAGCTGTCCCACTCAGTCCCTGTCCCCTCACCCTGCCCTGTCACTCTGCCCCCACAGCCTGACAGTGGAGGAGCACGTCTGGTTCTACGGGCGGCTGAAGGGGCTCTCGGAGAAGGAGGTGCAGGAGGAGATGGAGCAGCTGCTCCAGGACACAGGGCTGCCCCACAAGCGCCGGGAGCAGACCAGGAACCTCTCGGGTGCGTGCAGGGGCTGGGCTGGGTGTCTGAGCGGGGGTCGGTGGCTCCGAGCCCCCCCAACGCTGTCCCTCCGCAGGCGGGATGCAGCGGAAGCTCTCGGTGGCCATCGCCTTCGTGGGTGGCTCCCGGGTGGTCATTCTGGATGAGCCCACGGCTGGTGTCGACCCGTTCTCCCGCCGCAGCATCTGGGAGCTGCTGCTCAAGTACCGCAAAGGTCAGGGCTAGGGGGTCACACTTTGCTCTCTGTGCCCCCCAGGGTGGGGCGAGCAGCAGGAAGTGCTGGTGGGGAGAACGCACAATGGGGGGGGCTGGAAAGGGGGTCAAGCCCCTTCCTGGTCCCCAGGCCGCACCATCATCCTGTCCACCCACTACATGGACGAGGCGGAGCTGCTGGGGGACCGCACCGCCATCATCTCGCAGGGCCGCCTCTGCTGCTGTGGGTCCCCCCTCTTCCTCAAGGCCAGGCTGGGCACGGGGTACCACCTCACCCTGGTGAAGCGGGAGCGGAGTGGGGTGGGCGGCAACACCAGCGCTGTCCCTGGTGTCACCAAAAAGGTGGGTCCCTCAGCCCCCCAGCGAGCATCCCCCAAAGGGCAGCCAGTGCCTCCATCCTGAGTGTCAGGGGGCACTGAGGGCCAGATCCTGCCGCGGGGAGCCAGGCTGAAGCCCCCCTTTCCTGCAGGATGGCAGCGACTCAGAGCACAGCAGCGACACAGGCCTGGGCAGTGAGAGAGGCAGCGACGCCAGCGCTGTGGGTGAGGGTCTTGTCCCCTCACAGTGTCACCCCCAGCTGCTCTCCATATGTCCCCTGTCAGCTGGGGGGGTACAGCCCATTCCACCAGCTCCGGGCCCCCTGCACTTGGACCCTCAGGACCCTCAGGCTGGGATGCCAAGCATGTGCCAGCTGTGGCCAGCTGTGCCAGGCAGCATCTCCTGCCCCAGGTTTCCACCCTTCTCCTTCCCCCCAGATGTGGCCCAGCTGTCAGCGCTGATCCAGAAGCTGGTGCCTGGCTCCCGGCTGGTGGAGGACATCGGGCACGAGGTGCTGTTCGTCCTGCCCTACAGCGGGGCCAGGGATGGAGCCTTTGGGGAGCTGTTCCGCGAGCTGGACACACGCCTGGTGGAACTGGGGGTCTCCAGCTATGGCATCTCTGACACCACTCTGGAAGAGGTACCCAAGGGGGCTGCAGCCAATGGCTGCCCGTGGCTCCCAGGATGCCTGTGACTGGGGGTTGCCCTCACTGGGCTGTGGGTGCTGCTGTGTGTTTAACATCAGCCCTCCCACACCCCTAGATCTTCCTGAAGGTGGCCAAGGACACAGGGCTGGACAATGACACCGCAGGTAAAACCCCTCAGTCCTGGTTGGAGCTGAGCTCTGTGGTACACGGGGGGCTTTGGAAGTGCTCAGCAGCCCAGAGCAGTGGGGTGGGAGTGTCCCCAGCACCCTGTGTGTCCCTCCCAGGGCTGGGGGCCCTGGTGGGGGCACCTGTGGGTGCAAAGAGGTGTCACAGCCCGTGGCCTTGTTCCCACCCTGGCATCTTGTCCCCATTTTGTCAGACACCATGAAAGGAGCAGCCCCTGGCGAGACGGGAGACGCAGATGTGGCTGATGGAGAGCTGGGTAAGGATGGGGGAGATGGGAGCCCCGAGCTGCTCCTGAGTGCTCCCCACCTCCAGCCCCTGGGCTGGGGCTGGGGCCATGGCACATGTCCATCTGGGCGGGTGTCCATCCCAGCGGGCACCCCTTCAGGCACGTGTCCCTTCAAGCAGGGGGACACTCAGGGACTCTTGTGCAGCTTTGCTACCTCCCAGTTGTGGGGTGTCTCCTGTGGGGTGTCCCCAGAGCTAAGATCTGGGATGAGGGTGGGTCTGGGGGAGCCCAGCTCTGTGCAGGGGGTGGGATGGGACATGAAATCCCAGGAGGCATATCCAGCCCCCTTGTCCTGGAGGGAGAGCTGGTGTGGGGTGGCTGTGATGGTTTGAGGCACCAGCTCTCCCCTGGGTGGGTGTGACCCCCGCGCGGCTGTAACCCCTCTCTCCTCTCCTTTACATTGAGCCAAAGGAGTCCGGCGAGGTAGGAGCTGGGGGCTGGGGGGACTGGGGGCTCCTGCATGCAGTATCCCATCCCTGCTGGGGTGGGGGATGCCCCTGCCAGCACCCTGCTTGGCACGAACCCCTTGTCAGACCCATCTCTGCCCTGGCAGCGGAGGAGCCCCGGGAGACAGACCTGCTGCGGGGGGCGGCGGGGCAGTCCTGCGGCAGGGTGAGGGGCTGGGCGCTCACCTGCCGCCAGCTCCGCGCTCTCTTCACCAAGAGGATGCTCCACGCCCGGCGCAGCACCCGCGGCTTCTTCGCGCAGGTGGGACCGCGGGGAGGGGATGGGGCAGGGCACGGCAGGGTGGGGCCGAACCAGCCCTGACCTCCGGCCTCCTCAGATCGTCCTCCCCGCCGTCTTCGTCTGCATCGCGCTGCTCTTCAGCCTCATCGTGCCGCCATTCGGGAAGTACCCGCCCCTGCAGCTCCAGCCCTGGATGTACGGGCAGCAGTTCACCTTTTTCAGGTGTGTCCCCAGCTCTCTGCCCACCGTGTCCCTCGTCCCACGAGGGACACCAGCTCACTCCTGTGTCTCTCGGCAGCAACGACGCCCCGGGAGACCCCGACACGGTCCGGCTGCTGGACGCACTCCTGGCCGAGCCTGGCTTCGGCACCAAGTGCATGAAGGAAGAGGGGAAGGCGTGAGTGCCCTCGGGACAGGGGCTGGAGGGGCTGGAGGGGGCAGTCGGGGCTTGGCCCCCACCTCAGTGCCCACCTGCCCACGGAGCAGCTCTGCCACCTTGGTGCGATGCTGTGGCACCCCCAGCCATCCCCATCGTGGGTCCCGGTGCCCCTGGCTCACAGCAGGGTCTCTCTCCTGTCTCCCCGGGTGCCCAGGATGGGGCTGTGCCCACCAGCTTCCCACCCCGATGGCTTCTCGGCCCCCTCAGTCCCCCCCATCTCTGGTGGAAGCGCTGTGGCGTGGGAACTGGACGCGAGCTGAGCCATCCCCTCCGTGTCAGTGCAGTGGACCAGGAGCACAAAGGATGCTGCCTGAGTGTCCTGAGGGGGCCGGGGGGGCTCCCACCACCCCAGGTAACCCCCAGCCCATCTGGGGCAACCCCAGGACTCTGGCACTGCTGGCTGTGGGGGCAGGTGAGGCCATAGGGCCAGGTGTCCATCCAGCCCGTCTGTCGATCCCCCAGGTGCAGAGGGGCACAGGGGACATCCTTCAGAACCTGACGGGCAGGAACATCTCCGACTACCTGGTGAAGACTTACCCCCAGATCATCCGGCAGGAGTGAGTGCTGAGGCTGGCAACACCGGGGACACTGCAGGGACACTGTGGGGACACCGAGGGAACACCCCAGAGACACCTGGGGGAAGGGGTCCCTGCTGGGGACGTGTGGCTGGCTGGGCAGGTGCTGCCCTAATGTCTCCTTGGGGGATTTCTCTCCCCTCTGTCTCCCCCCCACCTAATTTCTTTCAGGCTGAGGAACAAGAAGTGGGTGAATGAGCAGAGGTGAGCTGGGCAGGGGCTGGGGCCTGGCACAGCCAGGGCTGGGGGGAGGCTGGGTGGATTTGGGGAGAGCCCAAGTGGTCCCTGGGCAGCACCATCATCCAGGTTCCTTCAGCCCTCCACTCTGTGCCCCTCACTCTGGCATCTGGGGGCATGGAGGCTTGAGTTTGGGTAAAGGTGGCAGTGGGAAACAGGTGGCAGGTTTCATGGAATTGTGGAACTGCAGAACCCTCTGGGGTGGAAATGACCCACACAGATCTTTGAGCCCAGCTCATGGCACGCCAGCAGTGGGAGTCTCTCCAGCAGGTTTGGGAGTTCCGTTTCTCCTGCAGGTATGGTGGCTTCTCCCTGGGTGCTGGCAGCTCCCAGGCCCTGCCGTCAGCAGCAGAGGTGGATCAGGTGGTGCTGGAGCTCCGGGTGCTGCTCAACATCACCCCGGTATGGCTGGACTCAGACTCTGGCTCAGCTTTGGTGTCCCAGTGCTGGGAGCCTTCTCCTCACACCGTGTTCCTGCACCCAGGGCAGCCCCTCCGATCGGTTCCTGGCCAACATCAGCCGCTTCATCGAGGGTTTGGATGCCCGCAGGAATATCAAGGTGTGCCCATGGCTAGGGGTTCTGTGGGGCAACAGGGATGTGACAGCTGTGTCACCTCCAGGGGTGGGAGCGGCCGAGAATGGCTGGGCCTGGAGGGGAGCAGGGGCGTGGGGGAGCTCCTGGTGGGAGCAGGTGCCACAGGCACAGCCAGGGGCAGTGCCAGGGTGCATGGGGGGCTCTGAGCTGCCCGGCCCTCCCCATGCTGCAGGTCTGGTTCAACAACAAAGGCTGGCACGCCATGGTCTCCTTCCTCAACGTGGCCAGCAATGGGCTGCTGCGAGCCCGGCTGCCCCCCGGCACTGACCCTGCACGCTTTGGCATCACAGCCATCAACCACCCCCTCAACCTCACCAAAGAGCAGCTCTCTGAGGCCGCCCTGTGAGTGCTGGGGATGGGGGTCCTGTAGCCCCCATCTGGCCCGTGGCCCCTGCTGAGTTCTCTCTGTGGCAGGATGGCCACCTCTGTGGACGTGCTGGTCTCCATCTGCGTGATCTTCGCCATGTCCTTTGTCCCGGCCAGCTTTGTTGTCTTCCTCATCGAGGAGCGGGTCAGCAAGGCCAAGCACCTGCAGTTTGTCAGCGGGATGAAGCCCATCACCTACTGGCTGGGCAACTTCGCCTGGGACATGGTGGGGATGGGGACGGGGACAGGGACCAGTTCCAAGGGGTGTGGTCCCACCCCTGACCCCTTTCCTGGCTTCTCCATCCCCACAGTGCAACTACCTGGTCCCCGCGCTGCTGGTCATCCTCATCTTCCTCTGCTTCCAGCAGGAATCCTACGTGTCCTCGGCCAACCTGCCCTCCCTGGTGCTGCTGCTGCTGCTCTACGGGTGACGGGGCAGCAGAGCCCAGCAGGGGCAAAGGGGTTGTGGGGCTGGGGGCAGCTGGGGTGAGGGGGCTGTGGTGCTTGGGAGGGTGGGTGCTGTCTTATGCCCCCAGGTTGGGGGTGCACCTCAGCCAGGCCCTGCCTCTCGCCCCTGCAGATGGTCCATCACACCCCTGATGTATCCAGCCTCCTTCCTCTTCAGCATCCCCAGCACAGCCTATGTGGCCCTGACCTGCATCAATCTCTTCATCGGCATCAATGGCAGTGTGGCCACCTTCGTGCTGGAGCTCTTTGTGGACCAGGTGAGCCTTGGGATGCCCCAGACTCCCCATCCCTTCCCTGCAGGGCCAGTGCCAGCTCCTCCACCCCTCTCCTCACTGCCCTGGCAGAACCTCAACGACATCAACCGCGTTCTGAAGAAGGTTTTCCTCATCTTCCCCCACTTCTGCCTGGGCCGAGGCCTCATTGACATGGTGAAGAACCAGGCGATGGCTGATGCCTTTGAGAGGTTTGGTGAGTCTGGGGGTATCAGGGCTGCTCACCTTCCCCAAAGCCCAGCATGGGGGTCCCCCATTCCTACAGCCCCTCTCACTGCTCGCAGGGGACAAGCGCTTTGTGTCCCCCCTCTCCTGGGACCTGGCAGGGAAGAACATGTTCGCCATGGCCATTGAGGGCATTGTCTTCTTCCTCTTCACCCTCCTGCTGCAGTACCACCACCTCTTCCTGCGCCTGGGGTGAGCACTGGGGTGCCCGGGGGTGCTCAAGGGGATGGGCAGCCCTGGACATGCCCCTGCCACTGTTCCCACAGGCCACGTTCTCTGGAGCTGCCCTCGCTGGGGGACGAGGACCAGGATGTGGCCAGAGAGCGGGTGAGGGTGGGCAGCAGCTCCCCTCATGGCCACCTCCTGCTGCTGAAGGACCTGACCAAGGTGGGTGCATGGGGCTGGACCCTGCTGTGGGCTCCAGCCCCCCTGCAGTCCCTGGCCATGCTGGCAGTGACAGGAGGGAGCACCCAGTGCCACCTCTCCACCACGCAGGTGTACCGGCGCAGGAAGACTCCGGCCGTGGACAGGCTCTGCGTGGCCATTCCCCCCGGGGAGGTGAGGGACAGATAGACAGGCAGACAGATGGCACTATGGGCAGGGCCAGGGCTGCCAGTGACCTTGCTCTGCCCCTGCAGTGCTTTGGCCTCCTGGGGGTGAACGGTGCTGGGAAAACATCCACCTTCAAGATGCTGACAGGGGACACGGAAGTGACACTAGGAGAGGCCTGGTTGAAGGGGCACAGGTAGGTGAATGCAGGGACCCCATGGCTTGGACCTCTCTCCCTATCCCCACAGCATCTGTGCCATCATCTCTGTCTCCATCCTGTGCTCCTCCTGGCCCTTTTCACTGCAGCCTTCTTCATCCTCTTGCCTGCAGCTGCTTGTCCCTATTTCCACAGTATCCCTGGCGCATGTCTCCATCCCGCAGTGTGCTCACCTGTCCCCATCCCATGCTCAACTGTCCCCATCCTGTGCTTACCTGTCCCCATCCCACAGTGTGCTCACCGACCTCCAGTCTGTCCACCAGCACATGGGTTACTGTCCCCAGTTTGACGCCATCACGGATCTGCTGACAGGGAGAGAGCACCTGGAGTTCTACAGCCGCCTGCGCGGGGTCCCAGAGGAGGAGACCCCCAGGGTAGGGCCTGTTCCCCCGCCCCCCAGCCCCTGGGGAGCCCCCACCCTCACCCCCTCTGTCTCTCACAGGTGGCTCAGTGGGGCATTACTGCGCTGGGGCTGGGATCGCACGCTGACCGGCCAGCGGGGAAGTACAGCGGGGGCAACAAACGCAAGCTCTCCACGGCCATCGCCCTCCTTGGCTGTCCCCCTGTCGTTTTCCTGGTGAGGGCAACCAGGGGGAAGCCCCACGGCATCACCAGGGTTGTGCTCAGGCTGACCTTGTGCTGGGGCCGTTGCAGGATGAGCCCACAACAGGTATGGATCCGCAAGCCCGGAGGTTCCTGTGGGAACGCATCCTCGGCGTTATCCGGGACGGACGGTCTGTGGTGCTCACGTCCCACAGGTGAGTCCCCACCTGGGGCCTGCAGCTCCCACAGGGGAGCACCCCTCTGCCCCTATAACCCCCCTGTAGGGGAGCACCCCTATTCCTGTGGGAATCCCCTGGAGGGGAGTGTCTCTCTGCATTGGGGGGGGCTCACATGTACCCCCCAGCATGGAGGAGTGTGAGGCGCTCTGCACCAGGATGGCCATCATGGTCAACGGCCGGTTCCGCTGCCTGGGCAGCGTTCAGCACCTCAAGAACAGGTACTGGGCTGGGGGGCTTAGGGAGGCTCCTGAGGGCCGTGGCCACGGCCAGTCCTTGCAGTGGTGTCCCCTCTCCCTGCAGGTTTGGGGACGGTTACACGGTGGTGGTGCGGGCAGGGGGCCCTGGCCCCGAGGCAGTGCAGACCTTGCTGCAGCAGCACTTCCCCGGAATCGTGCTGCAGGAGCGGCACGGCGGGCTGCTGCAGTACCACCTGCCTGCACGTGCTGCCTCCCTGGCCACTGTCTTCAGTCTCCTGGCTGCCCACCGTGGCCCCTGCCACATCGAGGACTACTCAGTGTCCCAGACTACCCTGGACCAGGTGATAGGGGAGGTAATTGTGTGGGCATGGTGGTCCTGTCCCGTGGTGCTGTCCCTCATCATGCCATCCTCGCAGGTCTTCGTGCACTTTGCCCAGGAACAGAGCGATGGGGACACCATGGAGGTCACAGCCCCAGGGCAGGATGCTGCCCCCAGCCCCGGCAGGAGGCTGACCACGTTCCTGGAGGACAACAGCTACCAGGAGAGCGCTGTCTGAGTGGGGCATGGTGTCCCATGGACCCCCACAGGTCCCTCCCCCGGTTGTCACCACAGCATGACCCAGGATCACAGGGCTTTGGGATACTGCGGACCCACCGGAGCTGCACAGAGGAAGCCTGGGCACATCCTGCTCACTGGCATGGTGTCACCATTCCATGGGACAGTGGGTGCTGGGGAGGGTCAGATCGCCAGGACAGGGCTGGCCCCAGCTCCCTGCGGTGGGGTGATGCCCTGTGGGGGACTGAGCTGGATGAGGGGTCTGAGGCTGGCCTTGGGACCCCGCTGCTCCCCACCGGAGCTGAGCTTTCTGTAACAGAGAAATTCAATAAAGACCCGCGGTACTGCCAGGAGGCTCGATTGCCCTCGCCACAATGCGAAGCCAGTGAGGGACAGGGAGGGGACACAGTGGGATGGGGCAGCACAGTAGCCCTGGAACAGGCGAACATCGACCCACGGGGCCGCGCCTGGGGCTCCCCCCGACCTCGAGGGGCTGAAACACCCCGCGATGCGTCTCGAGGGGCTAAAAAGTCTTCCCCGGGAGGGTCTTTGAGACCGTCCCGAGAAAAAAATATGGAACGCTTCACGAATTTGCGTGTCATCCTTGCGCAGGGGCCATGCTAATCTTCTCTGTATCGTTCCAATTTTAGTATATGTGCTGCCGAAGCGAGCACGAATGGAAGTATACCTACAGCACTATTTAAAGCTCTTTAATTTAACGATTTTTAAGTCATGGCGAGGAATTATCTACTGGCTCCTCGCCATTCTTTACATAGTCACTCTCCCCAGATACTGAACGATGACTTTTTATTTTATGTCTTTTTCTTATCAGAATTTCTTTGCATTTTTGAGGCCGAGCTGCCACAGGAAGATGCCGGCCCGCGCGGTGCATGGTGGGTTAGAGATTAATTTGCATGAGGGCGGGGCATGGACGGAGCGTGTCCTCCACAGTCCCGTCGTTCCCCGGGCGCGCGTGCGCGCGCACGCGCAGAACAGCCGTGTCCGGCGGAGGAAGATGGCGGCGAAGCGCTGAGGGACGGGACGGGACCGCACCGGGACAGCTGAGCCGCCCGCCGCCACCGGGCCGCGCCGCCCCGCCGAGGGGCCCCCATGGCCGCGGGGACAGCCCGGCAGCCGCGTCCCCATTGCGTCTGTTCCGGCCGCGCAGCTCCGGGGCCCCGCTGAGCGCCCAGGCCTGACCCGCTGGGCCTGACCCGCCGCCGCCCCGAGGCGTTTGCGCCGGGCCGGGGCCGGGGAGGGGGGACGGAGGCAGCGCCGGCTCCGCGCCCGCGGCCCCTCCGCAGCGCCCGCCCGGCCCCAGCCCGCCCCGCGGAGGAGCAGCGGCCTTTCCGGGCCCAGCCCTCACCGGTCCCGCCGTCAGGATGTCCGAGAACCAGCCGAATGCCAACAACCACCACCCGGCCAACAACGCCGGGGCCGCCGGCGGCAACAACCGGGGCGTCCGCAACCCCAACCTCAACCAGAACCCCCTGATCAACGTGCGCGACCGCCTCTTCCACGCGCTGTTCTTCAAGATGGCAGTGACCTACGCGCGCCTCTTCCCTCCCTCCTTCCGCCGGGTCTTCGAGTTCTTCGTTCTTCTCAAGGTGAGGGGCAGCTCCTCCTGCCAGCCCGCGGCTGGGCTGAGGGCAGGACTTTTCTTAGAAACACAAAAAGTCGTGCATCTGCCGGAGGTCGCAGGCTTTGTTTGGGCCACACACACCGAGGTGTCCCTTGAGCTCCCTCCTGTGAGGGAGGCATGAGTCTCCGTGGTGGTCCCGGTGTTCCCTGCACTCTGGAACTCTGTTTCCACATCTGCAAATCAAAAGGAAATTGCTGAGCACTGAGCAAAACAAAAGGAAATTGCTAAGCAGCCAGGCTGGCGCTAGGCAGGAGAGATTTCAGTTTCTGTTTCTGAGAAATCACACTTTTTGGATACATTGCCCACATGGCATACTGGACTGCTGGAGTTTGGCTGGAGTCTTTTCTGGAAGCAGTTAAGGCACAGCCCCGTTCTGACCCCGTTTCTTTCAGCAGTGCCAGGGATGGGTTGCTGTGCTCTTGGGTGACCCCACTTGCCTGCTGGGTGATGGGGACCCTCCCAAAGGGGCCTGTCAGTGTCCAGGGGTGACTGCCTGTACGTTAAATCCTGCTCCTTGGCTTCCAGGTTGGCAAATTAGTGTAAGGAGAAGCAGAGAGCAGCTTGGCAGGTGACAGCAGCACACTCCTTTGGATTTCTACAATTCAGCAAAAAAACATTCAGCACAGCTTGTCTCATACTGCGTGGATACGTTTTCTACCCTCTCAGGAAATGTTTGGTTTTTTCACATCCTTGTTCCCTCTCCCAGTTGTACAGCTGGAACCCAGCTAACAGGCTGGGACAGGGATGGTGCTAACGGTGCAGTGGTCGGGCAGAGTGGCTGGGAGCAGTTTGTGTTGCTTCTGCCTCTGATCACAGCTCTGCCAGAGAAGGGAAGACTTTCTCAGGGCTCTGTGGAGAGCAGCCCGTGGGGTCAGGGGTCAGCAGCCTCCAGCCTGCTCCTAGCTCTGCTCTGGCTGTTGACAGGAGGGAAGTGGGAGCCCGTTTTCCCATTCGGAGTCCTGGAATTGTGCATGGCTCTGCTGTGGCTCCTGCAACCAGGGAGGTGGCTTTGCTTTACCTTCCCTCACGTCTCCCTGTGCAGCTCCTCTGCAGAGTGATGTTTACCAGGCTGTTTGTTCGTCACAAATAGGTCAGGGCAGCAGGGCTGATGAGGATGAAGCAGCGCAGGGCAGCTGGGAAGGGAGCTCTGAGCTCAGCAGTGCCGCTCGCTGTGCCAGCTGTGCTCAGAGCTCTGAACTTTGGATGTCTCTCTACACTCCAGGGAATGAGTTTCTTTTGTCCACTCTGCTTTGCTGTGGTTTATAGCCGTTCCTGAGATTGAGGCAGGGCAGGGAGCTGTGGTGCTCTGTGTACTCAGCCTCAGGGGCCAGCTCAACCTCCCTGGGGCAGGATCTGTTCTTTGGGACAACGGTTCTGACATGGGTTTGGGTCATCCAGCCCAGGGGAGGGTTGGCTTTGGTTGAAATTTGCTTTACTCTGCCTTTACAAAGCTGGGCAGTCTTGTTTTCAGCAGGACACTCTTTATGCTGAGGAGGGAAGGGAAGGGTTAGAAGGCATAGACTTTTTTCCATTTCTTTCAGTGTTGCATTGTGGTCTCCTCCCACATTGGTCCTGTGTGTGGCTGGTTTGGGGGACGCTGTTGGTTGCAGGACCTGTGCTTTCAGAAGCTGTCAGTGGCATCTCTGGTCTCATGAGCAGCAGCAGTTGGTTCCTGCTGCCTTTGGTGTGTTCCCTGCTGAAACTGCCAAGGTCTGGCTGCTGCGTTGTTGGTGCAGGGAAGCACTGAAGCTCTTGTCCCCTTGCTAATCCACTTGCCCAAATTGTTCTGCTGTTTTGCAGGCAAAGAAGAGCAGGTGATAACTAAGGGGTCTGACAGTCTCTGCCTTGTCTCCTGCCCTTTAGGCTCTCTTTGTGCTCTTCATCCTGGCCTACATCCACATTGCCTTCTCCCGCTCGCCCATCAACTGCCTGGAGCACGTGCGGGATAAGTGGCCCCGTGACGGCATCTTGCGGGTGGAAATCCAGCGCAATTCCAGCCGGGCCCCCATCTTCCTGCAGTTCTGCGGGGTCGAGAAGTTCCCGGGGATGGTGGTTGAATCCACGACTGAGGAAGAAGAGGAGGAAGAGGAAGAAATGACTGTGGATATGTTTGAAAACAGTTCCATCAAGGTAAGGACGCGCTCCCTGTGTGCTGGGGAGGGTAGCCTGGGTGTTGGGTCAGGGAGAAATGTTGGTTGGAAGTGAAGTCCCTGTGTGATCCCTCAGTCTCCTGGAAACACAGCGTTTTCCTTGGCTGCTCCTGAGTCCCCACGTTGGCCTCTCATGGTTTAACACAGAAAGGAACGCTGGAGAAAATGGCCTTTCATGGGGTGGGAGGCCTTCATGTGGAGAGAGCATGGCAGGTGAGAGGTGAAGAGGCTGCTGATGTGGCTTTCCCTACCCTGGTTTTCCAACAGTTTGAGCTGGATATCGAGCCCAAGGTGTTCCTCAAGCCATCCCGGGTGAGCAGCACTGAGCTGCCCCACAACGACAGCCAGGAGTTCTCATTTAGTGACGCAGCCACTAAAGGTATGCAGCCTCTGCGGGAGACTGTGTCCGAGTTTGAGATGCTAGCCCGAGCAGGTAATCACACCTTCACTGCTACCTGTGCTCCTCCTTCCTTCCCCCATCATCCTCCCCATGCATCCCATCCTGGCTCCTCGGGGCACCTGCATAGTGACCTTAAATGTCTTCCTGATGTGTTCACCTGGGGTTAATCCTGTCAGTACTAACAGCAGATCCACAGTGAGCTCTGCCCTGAGACTGAGGGGAGACCGAGGATTGGGGAGGCTGAGTCAGAAAAGTTGCCAGGCCAAGAGGCTTCATATCAACCAAGGCTCTTGGCCTGGCTGGTTCTTGCAGTGGTTGGTGTTAGGTACCTCAGGTGAGCCTGAGCCCCCTGTTCTGAGCTATTCACTGTTCCCTGCAGTCCACAGGGATCCCCTGACAGTGACATTCCTTCTAGCGTGAGCAGAGTTTGGGCTGTGTTCTGGGTGCTGAGCCAACACCAGCACTTGGAGCAGCCAATTTGCTACAATTAATTAATCTTGAAAGCCACCAAGCGGGTTTTGGTGGATTGCGATACAGCACTGCCCTTCCACTCGGATGTTCCCTGGCCTTATCCCGCCCTGTTCCTGCTTGATCTAAGCTGCTCAGGCCTTGTAAACTCCAGAGGAAGATTTAGTAGCTTTGTATCATTTAAAGTGGAATTCCAGTGTGGGAAAACTTCGGTTTCTAGTGGTTAAGAGAGGAAATCTACTAAGTAGTATTTATGTTAAAGTAGAGATGTGTACTTGGATTCTTTGTCTTTTTCCACAACGTTTGCAAAAAGCTGGCCTCTTTCACCACACTGTTGTCCCTGTGAAGGCTGGAATTCTTTGCTCTGCAGACACACTGGGGTTGTGGGTGGAGGAGGATGAGACCGGACACTGTCCTGTTCCTTGGTCTTGCAGTGGATTTGCTTCATGCTCATCCAGAGCTCATTAGTCCTGAATTAAAGGTCATTAAGACCAGAGAGCAGTAAATGTTTTTGGTGCAGGACCTTTATTGCTGGTGCCTGGGTTCTGAGGAGAGTCACGTTGTGCAGGGCTGGGGCACTGGTGGGAAGTCCCTTGTTTTGCTGAATGCCTGGTTGGAAATGATCCAGAAAAGGAGAGGGAGAGAACAGGCTGTTTCCCAGATTGGCTGCAAAATTCACATCTTTAAATCAATCCCAAATACCTGATTTTATTGTTTTTTCCTGGTTTCCTGTCTTCTAAGTGCACCAAATTTGATGTTTATTCAGAATATTTTGCCATGAAAAAGTATTTTATTATACAAAGGAAGTAATTGTTTGTTGATATTTAAACTCTTGATTTCCTTTTGAGCTTAAAACTGTTTATAATGGAAACAATAGATAAAACCAGCAACCCAGCTTGTGCTTGCTGCCCAATAAGGGGATCAGGGGATCTCTGTCAGTGCTGCGTCAGGTGTGTCTCTGTTCAGTTCTTGTGTCTCTTTAACTGTCACTGTGGTGCCAGGAGCTGCCTGACAGCTGCCTCCCCCCTCCTGGAGATACACCCTGGCAGTCTGAAAGAGCAGGGATTAAATTGCTTGGCTCTGGCTTAGCAGGAGGTTTTGTCCTTTCAGAGATGATGTAGCAAAAAAGCATCTCTCCGGAACCTGTCTTGGGGGAAAAAAAAAAAAAAAAAAACAGGGAAACTTCAGGCACCACCAGTTTTTGGGAAAGCTGTAATTGCTGCTGCCTTCAGTTCTGACATGTAATTGCAGTAGTGACCTCAGCCCCCTGGGAAGTGCAGGGCTCTTGCCTCTGGAGCATTTACTTGGTGTTCAGCAGGTGTAAAGTGGATTTTCCTGCTGTTCCCCAAACAACGTGGGAAGCAGAAATTGAACAGAGCAAGAACAAGTGGCTCTGGGCTTGTTAGGAAAAGATGTGGGCAGGTTCTGGGCAGAGCCTGGAACTGCTGCCCTGAAGCTTTCCCAGAACTCTCACATTAAGAGCTCATGTCAAGGGAATGGGCTGTAATTCCAAAGAGTTTGTATTGATTTATGTTTAATTGTTGGGGGAAGCCTGGAGTTCACGTTTGCATGATGGGACATGATGGGAGGGAGGGAGGGAATCCAGAGGGGCCGTTTCTTCGTGGTGGCTGTTTGCAGATGTGGGTGTTGAGTCTCCCTGTCTCCTTGTGTCCCTCTCCCAGTGTGGCCACAGGAAGAGTACATTGTGGAATACTCTCTGGAATACGGCTTCCTGCGCCTCTCCCAGAGCACCCGGCAGCGCCTCAGCATCCCCGTCATGGTGGTGACCCTGGGTGAGTGGGAGACAGCCTGGGCAGGGCAGGGGGCTGTGGGGTGGGTGCAGGGGTGGGTTCCTGCAGTGCAGAGACCTCCACACCATCTCTGGGAACTCTTCCTGAAGTGATGGCGCTCACTTCCCACGTGGGAGAGCTGCTGTGTGCAGCCTGTCTGCCTTTAGTAGGTCACAGCTTTCCAGGAGGAGCCTTCTGAAATGGTGGAGCCTGGTTCAGTGAGCCCTGATGTCATGCCCAGCACAGTTTTCTCGTGGAGCAGGGGAGAGCTCTCTGCCAGGCTGAAGACACTGAAGCTCTGCAGTGCATGGTTAGAGCCTGGTGGCCAGAGAAGCTGTGCAGGTGTTGGGGACAGTGCTCACAGATCTGTGTCACACTCCGTGTGCTTCTGTGAGCACCTGCAGGTCATTTCCCTGAACAGTGTTCTCTTCTCCTGGCATTTGCTCCATTAAAACCTGTCCAAGTGAGGAACACAGCCTCAGACCTTCCTGTGCCTGTGAACCTTTGTATCTGTTAGCACAGCAATCAGAGTGGAGCTCATTACTTCCTCCCACTCAAGCTGAAGCAGAGCTGGATGGGGGTTAAGCAGTTTTTCTGTGCAGTAATAGGCATTGGGGTGAGCTCAGGAGACAGGCCACGCCTAGAGGGCAAATTCCGTTTGTGTCTGTGCCAGCAGAGAGTGTGACTGCCCTGACAGTCCTTAAGGCCATTCGCCTGCCATTCACACTTTAGTGTGGCTGGATCTGTCTTTCCCTCCCAGTCCTGCCAAGTTTGGTTTTACTGCCCCAGGTCCATGTGCGGGTGCAGCTGTGCTGGCACAAGTATCCTTCACCTCCTTTCTTTGTGGCACCAGGTGTGAACAGTGTGAAAGGGTTTTTGTCTTCTCTCTAGATCCTACGAGGGATCAGTGCTTTGGGGACAGGTTCAGCCGCCTGCTGCTGGATGAGTTCCTGGGGTACGATGACATCCTGATGTCGAGTGTCAAAGCTTTAGCTGAAAACGAGGAAAACAAAGGTGAGGCCTGGAGGAGTCACAGCAGTGGCTACTTGGAGCAGTGGGTGTTTGTTCTGTGGAGGCCTGACTACCTTCTGACTATTGATTAATCTGTAATGCAGAGAGCAGCTCCCTGTGTTATTGTCAAGGACAGAATGAGAGAGGCAGGAGGGGAGAGGTGTCTGGAAACGTGATTTCCTCCCGCTTCACTGCCCTGCATGACAATGAGTGCTGCCCTGAGGATTTGCTCCAAATCCCGTTTCTTTAGCAGGCGGTGGTACTTGGTTCTTAGTCTGTGGGTTAATCACACCGAGCTTGTGTTTGTGCTTTTTCTCCAGGTTTCCTTCGCAATGTGGTGTCCGGGGAGCACTATCGCTTTGTCAGCATGTGGATGGCCAGGACGTCCTACCTGGCAGCCTTCGTCATCATGGTCATCTTTGTAAGTCACCGTGGGCTGAGCAGCGCCTGGACTCAGCCCAGTGCTGGGCAGCGAGTGGTTGGTGTTACAGCACAGAGCTGAGCTCTTGTCTGCATTTAAAGTGTAGTTGGTGCAGGATGAGGCCCTACTCTGGGGCTTTTTTTGCTTGGGTTTTGTTTTTAAAGAAATGAACAGAAAAGCTGAACTAGAATACAGTGTTGTTTTCATTGTGAAAAGGGAGCTGCTGTTGATTTCTCAGTGTCCTTAAAACACTCCAGCTGTTAGCACAGGGTGCAGACATCTGTCCTCTGAGACTTTTAAGAACAGCCCAGACTGATTTGCCTGGAGTGATCAAGATAAACCAAGTGATGATGTGTGAGATGAGGTGTTCCCAGATACACGTCAGACAAGATGCCAAGTGATAACTACCCCGTGTTTGTTGTCTTGGGTGGCTGTGGGTGACTGTCTCTTTGTGTGTGGCTGTCCCACCCATTGGGGCAGGTCTGTGCACAATCACACTGTGGGCACTGAGGAGGAACTGAGTGCAGAGAGGTGCTGGGAGCTGCAGGAGGAGCGGGATGGAGGGCGGGAGAATCCCTGCTCCCAGCTCTGTGGGTTGGCGTGGCCCCAGTGCAGACATTCAGGATTGGTCCCTTTACAAACAAATCCCTTACTGTTCCCCCTGCAGCAGCACGGAGATTAATTGCTGTTTGTGAAGCCCTAATTACTCTTTGGGAAATGGCTCTGCACAGCTCCAGCTAATGAACGTGGGATGTGCAAGGCCAGGCTCACCCAGGCCTCTGCCGCAGTGCGATTCTGAGCAACTCCCTGCACCCGTAGGGCTCTAATCTGCCTCCCCTTCTCTCTCCTATTCTAGACTCTTTCTGTCTCGATGCTGCTGCGCTACTCACACCATCAGATCTTTGTCTTCATTGGTAAGGACTGGCTGAGGGGTTTGGGGGTTTGTGCTGGGCACTGTGCCTGCTGCAGCACAGGGTGTGGTGGAGTCACAGCAGGTTTGGGCTGGAAAGACCTTGAGGATCATTAGTTCCAATTTGGAAGGGTCCTTCCTGTAGCTGCACAGGGAATACATCCTCCTGCTCCCAGTCACTGCGCTTGCCAGAGCTGTTATCTGTCCTTAGAAGTATTAAGTGGAGACAGAGGACTTGGCTGCACTGAGTGGGAAGTACTGTGGGGTGGAGGATTCTGTGCCCCCCCGCCCCATCCTCTCTGTAGCACAGTGTGTTTTCCTTCTTGCAGTTGACCTGTTGCAGATGCTGGAGATGAACATGACCATTGCATTCCCTGCGGCTCCACTCCTCACTGTCATCCTGGCTCTGGTCGGTAAGGACTTGCCTCACTGCTTGTGTCTGCAGCACGTCCCTCTGGGATCTGTGGGAAGTCTAATTCCGTGTTCCAAGATGGCCATGGCAGGTGGTTACTGTGGCTGCTCATCACAAGGCAGAAGGCTCTGGAATTTGATGGCACTGTGAGCTCCATTGTCCTTCTGGGTCCCCTGGAAAAGCAGTAGGTCATTGGGAAATCCCAGAATCCAAAGTTTTGTCTTCCTGGAGCTCATTGCAGACACGCACTTTGTGGTCACATTGCATTTGTACAATTTGAATTTAAAAAGCAACAAAACCCCCCAAAATCTGCACTGGGGGAGGCAGCTGATCACTGACTCTGCTGGTGGAACATTCTTGGCTGTAGCAGAGCTGTTACCTGCCCTGGGCAGGTGCAGTCACAGCCCTGCTCTGAGGTGACAGAGGACCGCTTCCCATGCCCTGCCATGTGCTGATGTCCCCTCTGTCCCCAGGTATGGAAGCCATAATGTCCGAGTTCTTCAACGACACCACAACGGCATTCTACATTATCCTCATCGTGTGGCTGGCAGACCAGTACGACGCGATCTGCTGCCACACCAACACCAGCAAGAGGCACTGGCTCAGGTAAGGGCTGGCTGTGGCCACAGTCCCTCTGTTTGTCTCCTCCTCCAGCTGCTTTGGGTCCTTCCCAGCACCTCCAGACATGATGGCCTCCACTCCTGAGGTGTCTGGCTGCTTGGGAGCTGCTTCACATGTCACAGAGTCCAAAGTGCAATTTCTCCACTTTGGGTTTGGGCCTGGGTCTTGGAATCACCTTGACGTTCCCCTGCCCCTTGTTTTGCCCTGTTCATTGCCAGGCAACTCTAATCACTTGTTAATGAGTCTGTGTTGTCCCGGATGAAGTGCCCCAGCTCAGGCTGGTGTTGGGAGGAGAAGGGAGCTCACATTTCCCCTGGTCTTTCTTGCCTTACTGTCCAGATTCTTCTACCTGTACCACTTCGCCTTCTACGCCTACCATTACCGCTTCAACGGGCAGTACAGCAGCCTGGCACTTGTCACCTCCTGGCTGTTCATCCAGGTGAGTCCCTGCAGGGCTGCTGCACCCTGGGGGCCTTTGTCAAACTTCGTATCAAGCTGGGTTGGAGTAGGGATCCTTATTTATGTAAGAGATGGAATTAAGCCTGGTTTGGAAATAGAGCAGCAGAAAGAGGCTGTGGAAGAGAGGAAAGCTTGGATTGCTGGCTCCAGGCCAGCCATGGGATTGACAATAACCTGATGCCACATGGGTGTTGGGAAGGATTTCTGTCCTGTCATTCTGGAATAAATCCTGGGGAGGGTCTGCCTTGCAGAGGAGCTGTTCGGGCCTGTGCAGCAAGGATGCTGGCAGAACCTGCTCCAAGCTGATGTCTTTGATATCCTGGATCAAGCATACCTGTTGGATGTCTCTGGTTGTTGACCTGCTGCAGGGTGTGGACAGGGAATAGAGGATGGGCCAGAGGAATGCTGTCATCCTTCTTTTCCCAGACTATGAAAGGGGGAAGAGGGGTTGTACTCTGTTGCCTGTCTTCAGAGAGAAACTATAAAGCAGCTTGCAGTAGTTGGAGTGGAAGGGATTAATCTTTCCAAACTTGCTGCTAAGCTGGCTGTGAGAGCAGCTGGATTCTCCAGGAGAAGTTTGGTTTTCTGGGGATGTGGTGGCCTGTGACTCAGGCCCCTGGTGACTCCTTTCCCTTTCCTCCACCAGCACTCGATGATTTACTTCTTCCACCACTATGAGCTGCCAGCCATCCTGCAGCAGATCCGGATCCAAGAGATGCTGCTGCAGAACCAGCAGGTCGGGCAGGGCACCCAGACCACGCTGCAGGACAACCTCAACAACAACACCACGGCCGCCCCGGTTGAGGCTGGGGGTCGCCGAGCCCAACTGGCTGCCGGACCTCCCGGAGAGGGCAGTGGTCCGGCCGCCCTGACCCCCGGTGAGGCCTCCAGCGTCATCGCCGCCGCCGCCTCTGTGGGCAGTGACCTGAACTGGGTGGCCGAGACAGCCGCAATTGTGACAGAGGCCTCGTTTCTGTCCGACCTGAGCACGACCCTCCTGGAGCCCACTGGTGTGCATGAAGCCGTGGCCAACGGGACCCCTCAGGAGGCAGCCACGGCCTCTGGGTTGGTCGCCCGCATCAGGGTCAGCAGCGACCACCCAGAGACAGCTGTGGGTTCCATCACCATCGAGGTCACCTCAACATCCGTGGTGGCTGCAGCAGATGCTCCCCCCGCTGCTGGGGCTGCACCCCTTGCCCCGCTGCAGGAGGGGGCGGTCCCCAGTCCCAGCCACTCCCTTCCCAAGCAGACTGAGGCTTTCGAGGGCTCAGACAGCCGAGCAAAACCCAGTGGCAAGAACTGCATGGGCAGCAGCAGCGTGGCAGAGCCCCCACCAGCCTCAGGCGGGGACAGTGACCAGGACAGAGGTTTGGAGGACCGGGGGGAGTGCAGCCCCTGCCCAGCACCAGCAGAGAGAACACCCAGCTCGGAGCTAAGCTCCAGGAACCTGTCCTGAGCCCCATTCTGTTGCTCTGGACTGCCAGGAAGGCATTTGGATTTTCTTTGCTACTATTTCTCACTTCACCATCATCCTTAACCCATGGATCCCTCTGAGCAAAGCCGGAGCAGCTGGGACAGAGCAGGGCTGCAGTGACCTTCCTCCCCTGGGAAAGGCATGGGGGGCTGTGGGAAGGATTGGGGTTTGGTCCCCTGGCCCGCACGGCTCCAGGGCTCCTCCAAGGCCACAGGTGAGCCAGCCACCTGTTCCCACTGTGCCTCGCTGTGCCCTGACTTTTCCTTGTCCCCCAGCCCCCAGCTTTGCCCCTGCAGCTGTGTTTGCAGTCCAGGTGCTGATCCCAGGTGCCCAGCTGACTTGGGACAGGCCACGCATGTGGCAGCTTTGTGGTTAGAGTAGGAGCAGATAGAACAGGCAGTGTCCAGCCCCCGTAGGAGAGCCACAGAGGCAATTTTTGATCACCTTTCCTGCTCCTGAGGGGAGGAGGAGCTTTTACCTTCCCCAGGTGCAAGGTTTGCCCACGCCAGGGCACAACCAAAGCAGAAGCTGCAGTTCAGCCCCCTTTTTTCTGTCCTCAAACATCCCTTGGTGGGTGGGTTGGGAGGTGGAAGGTGCTGTGTCCAGGTAGGAGCTGCCATCCCAGGAGCCATGAGTGATGCTTGAAGGGAGCCATGCTGCAATCTGGAGAGGTGCAGGGTGAGGGCAGCAGCTCTGTCCTGCACAGCTCTGCTCTGGGTGAGGCAACTGCTTTCCAGTGCCTTGTCCCTCCTGTGGGACACGTCTGCGTTTAGGATCAGCCCCATCCCAGAGGAGAGCTGTGGCTTCTCATGCCTGGACTGTTGCATGAGCTGGTTTAGCAAAGAACCAAAACACTGAAGCCAAGACATTTCAGCTGATTTTCCCCCCTTTCCCTAGGAGTGGAGGTGAGGCTGGCAGAGCTCGACCCCTTTGCCCAGAGGCTGAGCTGAGGGGCTGCCTGTGGACCCCTGCAGAGGGGCAGGATCCATGCCAGGATGTGCTGGAGGGAGGGTTTGTGCAGAGAGGTGGAGCAGAGTAAGATGGGATGAAGCTCTGGGAGAACCATGGTGGGACAGGGCAGGGACAGGAGGTGACATGTGAGCACTTAGCTCTTGGGGACAGCTGGGTCCCTGCACAGATGTCCCCAAGTTCAGCATTGTGCCCCTATGGCTGAGCAGTGTGTGGAGTCCATCTGCCTTGGAGGGCTCCGTGTGTTTCAGTGTTTCCTTGTCAACACGGGGGGCTCAGATCCCCCCTTCAACCCTCTGCCTTTCCCACCTGGGTGCCCACTTTTTGTTTTTCCCTTTTGCCTGGAGCAGCTGTGGTGCTGCTCCTGGGCTGGGGGGACCCTGCTGTGACCAGCAGGTCAAATCTTGCTGCTGCCAGCACTCCTAAGAAGGGGCCTTGTGGCCAACTGGCTCTCAGCCTCTGAAGCAACAGGAATGACCTTTTCAAAGGAGTGGGTGGGAGGGGAAGGGGGGACACCAAACCAAATGATTTGATGAATGAAGGGTAGAGTTCATTCTATTTAATTAATGTACAAAATGTGTTTGTATATAATAATAAATATTATCTCTTAACAGCTCCTGCGGCGCTGCCCCATGCCCTGCCCACGGCTGGGCTGACGTGTGGGAGTCCAGGGGGCAGGGGGGTGCAGCGAGGTAAATGGTCAGTCCTGGGGGTGCCACTATCCTGGGGTGTCACCATCTGTCCCCTTGCAGTGCACAGGGGCGGTGGCAAGGCAGGGGGCTGAGCACCAGCCCTGTCCTGGCCGTGCTCGGTGCTGCTGGGCAGCCTCCGTGCCAGGGGGAGGGGCTGCAGGGTTCCAGGTCCTTCCACAGCCGCCCGCAGTGGGATGGGAAGCTATTCCTTGTCCTCAGGGGGGGAGCAGAGCCCTGAGCGGCAGCCTGTCCTGCTGCCTGTACAGCGTCTCCATCCCTCACCCTCCGCCCGAGGAGGACTCCGGTTCTGCTTTGCGGTGGCTCTGGGATCAGCCCGGCTTTGCTGCCCTGGAGCTGCCTCTCCAGAGGGTGGGTCCGGTCTCGGCTTCTCCTCCTGCCCCATCCAGGTGGGAGCTTCCTCTGCCTCCTAATCGCTGCCGTCCTGCGGCGGGTCTGAGCTGGGCCTGCGGAGGAGGGAGGGGAAGAGGAAGGGTTACGCTTAGCCCAGGCTCGGCTGACTTAGGGATGCAGCTGGAAGAGGAAAAGCAGACTTCATCTTCCTTCGTCATCTTTAAGTGGTGTAAAACCAGAGCGGGGGCGCGGGGCTGAGCTTTGTCCGGGCACTGCGGGGACCTCTCACCCCAATTCAACCCCGCAAAAAGAACCTCCCGACTTTTCAAACCCCCACTGCCAGCGGGAGGGACGGGAGGAAGAGACAAAGGCCCCAGAGGTGGGGCCGCCACAAGGCATCCCCCTCCCTTTTTCCTTCCACTCCATCTCTGAGCCGTAGGAGTGGGTGGCCTGCCCTGCCCTGCCCCGGCAGAGCAGCCTGTCCTGGGATGCTTTGAGGGCTCTCTGCCCGCCACCTCACCTCTCCTCCCGGGCTTCCTCGGTGGCCAGCGAAGCGGGCAGTGCCCGGCCGCCCTTGGTGGTGCCCAGCACGGACACCAGCTCGCTTTTCCTCAGCAGCGCCGCGCGCAGCTGGTCCCGAATCTCCTGGATCTTCTCCTCCAGCTCCCGGAGCTCGTTCTCACCGGCCGCCCTGTCCAGGGGCTGCGGCGGCCGCCCGTTACCGGGGTGCCGCGGGGAGCCCTCAACCTCGGGCGGGGCTTTGTCCAGCTGGAAGCGCACCCGCCGTGCCTCCTTCCGCAGGGCGCCCCAGGGCTGTGCTGCCGCCGGTGCCGCCCTCGGCTGGGGCTCGCACCTGTGTGGGGAGGGTGGAAGGGCTGAACTGGGATCTGGCTGCTGAGGGGTGCCTCTGCAGCCCCCCAGAACTTTGGGTGTCCACAGGGAGGAGGAGGAGAGCGGGGCAGGTTCCAAACCCCAGCTGTACCTCTGCTCTAACTTCAGCGGCTGGCTCTTCCGCTCCTCTGTGCCCATGTTCAGTGCCCGATGGATTTTCTGCGGGGAACAAGGGAAGAGTGAGATGAGGGGTGTTGATTTTGGGGTTAAGAGGGGGCTGATGGTCTGGGGTTAACAGACATGGCGTTAATTGGAGGGTGATGGTCTAGGGGTGGTGGTTCAGGGGCTAAACGGGGGTTGGTGGTCCGGGGGCTCGAGGAGGGTAGACGTGGTGCAGTTTAAGAGGGAGCAGTGATATAGGGTCGGGGTCTTTGGGATGTTGTGTGAGCCCCTTCCTCCTGGGCCCACCTGGCTCGTGTGCAGCCAGTAGTTGAATTTCTTCTTGCGCCGGATGCGGGGCAGGACGAGGCGGTAGAAGACGTGCTCGCCCAGCGAGGTGAGCAGGGAGCCGCTCAGCCCGATGCACAGCAGCACGAACAGCCCCGAGAAGTGGTAGATGCCCATCTGCAGGGTCTGCGGGGAGCAGGGGGTGTGGGTTGGGCTGTAGGGGGTGTCAGACCCCAGAGTCTCCCCCGGCCGAGAGGCCACCGCACCTCAGTGACAGCGAAGACGCGTTTGCCGCAGGGCACCATCTTGTACCACTTGTCGTGCAGGAGGTCGATAAACCCCGAGGACTTGTAGCGACTGATGAACTCGGAGACGTTGGAGGTCAGTGGCGAGTTCTGGGGGAGGCCTATGCCGTAGCCTGGCCCCGGTAGGGGTGGGGGAGAGAGGGGGCAGTGCTGGGACGGGAGGTGCAGCGCCCAATGCCCACCACGGAGGGGGAACCTCTCCACCCTGCGTGGTCGTGGCAGGACACGACCCCAGCCCGAGCACACACACACACACACACCACACACACAGAGGAACCCCCTTCCCACCACAGCCCCCCAAACCTTCGATGGCGAAGGGTTTGCCCACAGTGAGCAGTTTGCAGTCAGCGTCGATGGAGACCTCGTAGTCTAGCAGTGACTTGTCCATGATGAAGGCATTGAGCTTGGCAGGCTCTGTCCTGTACCAGCATGGGGGAACACTAAGGGAGGGGCTGCTCTCCCCTGGCCCAGCGTCCCCCCTGGCCTGACACCCCTCCCAAAGGCAGGGGTGCTCATGTGTGCATGGAGTAGGGGGTGCACAGGCTCCAGGGCTGGGGCAAAAGCTGCCCTGGGAGGGGTAAAAGTGGGGGGGAACCCCCCATGCTCTCCCTGCCCCTCACTTGAGCATGGTGACACCATCGGGGGTGGTGGGGACGTTGTAACGCCGCATGTACTCGTGCATCTCGGGGAAGCTCTTCTTGATGTACTCCTCAGCGCTGCTCTCCCACACTGTGCCGAAGCGGAAGCCCTGTGAGGGGTGATGGAGCTGGAAGGAGGCACCAGAGCATCAGCACCCTTGGCCCCAGGAATGTGTCCCCACTCCCTGGGGATGTGTCCCCAGCCCTGAGCCCCAGGCAGGATGTCTGGGCAGCCCCAGAGGTGCACCAGCTCTCAGGGGTGTCTAGGAAAGAGCCTCCCCAAGGGTAGCCTTGGTGCGAACTCAGCCCACTTCCCCCTGCCCTGGAGCTGAGGCTGGGATTAAACACCAGCGGGATCAACACACACAAAGCTCTCTGGGGGTCTCAAACACCTCCCCACTCTTAGCAGGGGCCAAGATGCAGAAGTGGAGTTTGAGAAAAGGAGGAAGGTACAGAAGGACAGGACCGCCCTCACCCTTTCCCTGGCCTTCACTCTGTCTCAGCCCATCTGAAGCAGCTGGACACTTGCCCACCTTTGGGTCGTGGATGCCTGAGAGCTCCTCAAAGGTCTTGTCCCCCACCATGACAGCCGCCAGGTTGGCCGTGTAGCTGGAGAGCACCAGGAGGCAGAAGATAGCCCAGAGGTTCATGAGGAAGCGGCCGGTGCAGCACTTGGGCGTCTTGCTGGAGACAGTGCGCCCAAAGAGGATGGCGTAGCAGAGGTTGAGGGCTGAGGAGTAGGAGAAGATCTTCATGCGGTTGCGGCCGTGGGGGGTCATTCCGTAGGGGCTCTTCCACTCGTAGAGGGTGAGGAAGAGTGCGGTCATGTGCAGCGCCACAAAGATGCCCACCCACATGGTCCAGTGCAGGGGCCACATGAAAGCCCCAATGGGTGATGCTGTGTCCTTGGTCCTCACCAGGATGCCCAGGCTGGTGGAGAAGAAGGGGCTGGTGAAGTCGATGACTTTGCTCCGTGCTGAGTTGATGCTGAAGGAGGTGACGGCCATGTGTGCCATGCCACTGAGTAAGTCCCCCACCAGTCCCGTCCAGCGCCCATTCTTCCAGGCCCCATATTTCCCATCGCCCACAATGTAAAGCTCGAAATCAAAGGCCATGTCCTCAGCCAGCTTCTCCAGCAGGTCAATGCAGTACCCATAGCAGCATTTCTTGTACTCCCATGGCACTGAGCCGTTGCCCATCTTCTCGAAGAGGGCATCCAGCACGGCCGAGTCGTTTGTGCCAGGGTCCAGGCAGAGCTGCCCGGCTGGGCAGTTTCCTTCCTCATCCACCTCCCTGGTGAAGACAAAGGGGTGCTCCACGAGTGTCACCACTCGCAGCCGTGTGCGGGCCTCCCCAGCTGCCTCGCTGGGGTTCTTGTGCTGCCGCTGGCTCTGCCACATGCCCTCCTCCAGCTCCAGCTTGCCGTGACTCCAGGTGCCTACTGTCACCCAGGTGGGGACCCCCTGTGAGTCCCGACGCAGACTCCAAATGCGGAACTGCTGCTCCGGCCGCATCAGTGTTGTGTTCTCCACACGCACCAGCCCCGTACGGCCATGGAAGGATGTGTTGGCCAGGAACCTGCCAATGAAAGGGTTTCACAGCTCCAGTGTCTTGGGTGAGCTAGGAGCAAGGGATGAGGCTGGGAGGTCGGAGCGGGACATGCCCGATTCAGGCAGGGACAAGGTCAAAGAGGAGCAGCAGGATCTGGCCCTGCTGTGCTGCCCCGCAGCTCGCTGTGCTGCCAGGGCCAAGTGTTATTAATATTTATAGAGTGACCGTGCTCGGGAGGCGTTAAGGAGATCTGAAGTGACACGTCCCCCCTGTGCAGCGCTAACCATGTCCGGGGGAGCTGAGCCCCATGGTGGTGGCTGCACACACTGGGGACAGCGCTGCGCTGAGCCCAGTGGTCCCCTGGCTCTGCCCTCACCCTGTCCCAGGTCTGGGGCAGAACTCCCCCATGCACCCCAATACCACAGAACTGAGACAGGAGAAAAGAGGCATCCCCAGCACGCCCTTACTGGGAAAGGAAGAGCCCCGGGGACTCGCTGCCTGCCCGGTGCCTCTCATTGCAGTTGCCCGTGGTCTGCAGCAGCTCAGGGTCAGGATGGCTGTGGGCGGCATTCGCGATGGCCTGGGACACCAGTCCCACCATGTCCTGCACAAAGAGCTCCAGCGGTGGCCGGCTGACCTCCCCGAAGGCCAGCAGCCCCAGGGGCAGCCCCTCAGTCTGCAGCTCGCTGGCGCTGAGTGGGAAGCCCAGCATCCAGTGGAATTCCTGTGGTGGCAGCCCCATCTCCTCGGCCGCCTGGAAGATGAGCCGAGCACGGTGCAGGTCGCAGCCCAACACCAGCACTGGGCTGGAGAGGCTCCTGACACGCTCCCCGTGCTGCCGCAGGTAGCGGGTGGCCCTGGGCTCATCCAGGTAGCCCAGGTCCAGGACAGTGCGGAGGAAGAGTTGGGAACGTTGGGCCCAGAGGCTGAGGAAGTCGTCGACGTCCCACGGGTGGCAGAGCACCAGACTGGTCTCCTGCCAGTCATTGGCCTGCAGGACGCTCACCAGCACATCCACCATCATCTCTGGAGAACTCTGCCGGTCCATGTGGAAGTGGAAGGGGCTCTGCCAACACACAGGGGTCGCGGCTGTGCTCCTGCCCGCGGGAAGAGCCCAGAGGCAGCACCAGACCTGGGCCCACCTGCCCTGAGGTCATCCCACACTCCCTGCCCCTCCCCTGCCCCCTTCCTGTCTGGGATCCCCTGCCAGGACACATCCCAGAGCCCTTCTAGAGACAGAGTGGAGATTGGGGCTGGGAGCTGCAGGGCTTCCAGAAGAACCAGGGAATTTACCTTGGAGTGGGACCTGGAATTTGGTCTGGGATAGAGCTGGGCAAGGGGCCAGGACAGAGCTGAGATGGGAGCTGGGATAGAGCCAGGATAGGACTGGAATCAGGGCCAAGAGGGGGCTGGAATAGAGCTGAGATGGGAGACAGAGAGAGCCAGGATGGGGCCCGGGATGAGGCTGGATACAGGCAGGATGGAGGTGGGAATGAGGATGGGATAGGGCCGGGGTGAGAGAGAAAAGAGAGGGAGAACAGAGCCAGGATGGAGCCCGGAGGTAGTCGGGATGCAGCGAGGATGAGTGGTTGGGATGAATTCGGTATTGAAGCTGGAATCGGAGCCTAGATCGGCATTGGGATCGGACGCAGGACCGAGCCGGCAGGAGAACTCGCGGAACAGAGCCGGTACGGAGTTGAGACGGGGATCGGGATAGAGCCGGTATGGATCCGGGACGGGGATCAGGACAGGAGCACGGACGGAGCCGGGACTGGAGCAAGGACGGAGCCGGCGAGCAGGGACGGGAGCTGCGTCCCCGTGCGGTGCCGGCGCTGCGGGTCTCTCACCTGCGCTCGGAAAGGCAGCGGCCAGCGGGTGTCCAGGATGCTGACGAAGGGGACCTGGAGGGCGGCGGCGAGGAAGTCGAGCTGGAGCAGCTCCCGGCGGGAGCGGGGCAGCGCCAGGACGGCAGCCACGCCGCGCCCCGCCAGCGCCCCGCACAGCCACCGCGCCAGCGAGCCGGGGTCCCGCGCCGCCGGGCCGCCCCCCACCACCTCCAGGCTGAGGTTGTGGGGCAGCGGTACTTCCCCGGGGCTCCCCCCGGCGCCGGTACCGGCGGCTCGGGCCAGCGCGGCGCGGAGCCGGGCGCGGGCGGGCGCGGGGGGCAGCAGCGCCCCGAGGCGCACGGTGGGACCGGGGCCGGGGCCGAGGCCGGGACCGGGGGGGGCCGGGACGCGACAGGGATGCGGGTGTCCCCCCGCCGCCCCCAGCGCCGCCGCCAGCAGCCAGAGCACCCGCAGCCCCGCCATGCGCCCCGCACCGGCCCCGCACCGGCCCCGCCGCTCTGCGCTCGGCCGGCAGCGGCTCCGGCTGCGAGCACGGACCGGCCGGGTCCCGTCGGGCCCCCCCTCGGGTAGCGCCGAGCCCCCGCAGCCCCCGGTGTGCGGTGGGTCACGCCGGACCCGGCCCACGCAGCGCCGGACCCGCCCGCAGCCGCCCCGTCCACGCCCACGCACGACGCGGGTCCCCCCCCTCCCTGCACCCCGCAGCAAAGGGGGCCTCCACCCGCGCCGTGCTGCCGGCCGAGAGCTGCGACCGTGGGGTCCCCCGGCACAGGGACCCGCGCCTTTCCCAGGGTGGTCCCGGCCGCCTCGGGACCACTGGGACCTTCCTCCTCCTCTTCCTCCTCCTCCTCCTCCTCCTCCGGCGCCCGGAGAAAAGCCCCTCGGGTCGGTCCCTGAGTCGGGCTCCGAGCCGTGAGCTGCCACCTCCGTCCCGGTAAGGGCCCCCACCCCGATCCCTCTACCCCTCCGTAAACTGAACGCAGCCTCAAAATCGGGGGGTCCCGAGGCCGGGCGGTTCCGGGGCTGAGCGACTCCTCCTGCTGTGTGGGGAAGGGACGAAGGGCAGCGGTGGTACAGCCTTCCTCGGCTGAGGGAGGGCAGGATGCGGGGTCACTCTCCTCATCCTCACTAGGGAAACTGAGGCTTGTCCCAGCCCAAGGGTCCTCACCATCAGCACACAAACAGCAGCAACTGGGGCTGGAGCCACGCTAAATTAATAAGGAAAAGTGAAGGATGGAGCCAAAAACCGTCTGGCAAAAAGTATCGATTCATGTAATATCAATAAATGTAATGAGTCACAGCTAATGAATTCCCCTGCAGAGCTGGGCCCGCAGGGAGGGCAGTGTAAATCCTGACAGAGCATGGTGGGTCAGGGGCTGATGGTCTCCGCCTGAGCAGGACCCTGACCCTGGGGGGGCCTGGCACCTCCTTCTCACAGGGATAAACACAGCACAGCACCTGCTGTCCAGGCAGGAGGGGCAACAGGATCTTGGAATGAAATAGCTCCCCCCAACACCAGGCATAGCAGAGGGAGGGCTCTCTGGGAAGAGAACTGTCTTCCTCTAACCAAGTGCAGCATCCCAACAGGAGCCCCACTGGGGGGACTGAGAAAGTGTGGGATGACTGAGGAAGCGCTGGAGTCTGGGCTTGGCCGGGGGCTGCAGCCCTGGGGGTCTCAGAGGGCTCCCTGCAGCAGGGATGTGCTCCCACCTCTTCCCCCAGCACAGCCCCTGGCTCTGGGTGACAGTCCCTGCTGCAGCCGATGAATGTTGATCCAAAGCGTTGGGAGAAAGAGGAGGAGCAGGAGAGCAAGGGAAAGGAACGGGACTGTGGTGATTAAGCTAAAAGCATCTCCTCCGGAACTGGTGGGAGCCGGGGCCACACGGATGCTCCGGTTTTGAAGTGCATTTTAAATTATCTGCACTTGGTGTATTGAACAGGGTCGGGGGACATGGAGGGATGGTCAGGGGACACCTTGACACCCCCTAGAGATAGGGAGGGACCCATAGGGTGAAGGTGACTGAGCAGTTTGGGGATAAGGAAGTGCTTTCCCACTCTCAGTGGGCAGCCCCAGGAATGCAGTGATGGGTGGTCAAAGTCTGTGGCCATGCAAGGAGTGTTAAAGAAACACACGTGGGCATCTTTCACTATAAAAAACAAATCTTTTATGTAAAAAATAAACCTAAACAAAACCCACAACCCCCGCTGCCATGCTGTGACAATACAAAAGGCCGAGTCCCCAAACACCGTGAAAACAGAGTTGTTGGATCCAAATATATAGAAATCGTTGACTGACGAGATTGGAAATAGCACCTTGCTGGCCCCCCCGCCCCTCCCCAGAATGACCCTGCACCCCGAAACCACCACCTGTGCTCCAAGCCCAGGACACTCCAGGTAGTGCCCACTGGATGGAGCAGGAGCCCCATCCTCAGCCCTGGTAGCCAGGGACCCCCCACCTGTCGCAGCAGACCCCCACTGCACCCCCGGAGCAGGAGCCACCCAGCCCCTGCTGTCCCAAGCACGGGGTCTGGTGGCACTGAGCAGCAATCCCCAGGACAGGGTGGGCATAAGGGGGTCTCCAAAACCCAATCTCAAACCGGTATTGAGAGAAAAACACTTTTCTGTCTGCGCTGCAGGGTCAAGTAACGAAAAGAAACAAAAGAGGGGCAGGGGAAGAGATGGGGAATGAGCAGGAGCTGCATCCTGAGCCCTCCTAGGAGCCGGCAACGCTCCTCCTGCAGCGGCCGCCCGAGTGCCCCCCGGCCCTGAGTCGGGGTGAACACGGTCCCTGTGCTGTCCCCTCGCAGCCCTCGTGCCAGCCTCAGTCCCGTGTCACGGAGCAGGCAGCGTGTGCCTGGCCAGGGGGAGGTGAGCCGGGTGCTCTCAGCCGGCTCGGCGGTGCCCGAGGGCGGGCAGGTTCTTCCCCAGGAGCCGGACAGGGAGAGGCGGAGGGGTGCGAGGGCGGGGGGAGCCTCTTCACTTGGCTGGTTTGGTGATGATGCGAGTGGAGAAGTCAAAGAGGTCCTTGTTGATTTTCCGGAGGTTGCTCACCTCCTCCTCCAGCTCGCTCACCTGGATCGTCAGGTGCTCCTGGTCTCCCACCAGGTTCTGCAACAGGAAAACACATCAGACAAGTGTCAGGGCCTCAGCTCTGGCAGGCACAGGCTGCTGTTCCCCCCCCAGCAGTGACCCCCAAACTCTTCGGTCCTCTCCCTCCCCCTCCTCAAACTGCAGCCCCTACTGCCCTCGTCACCAGCAGATCCCAGGGCTCTTTTCTACCGTTCCCAACTTGCTTGGGGCTCTGTGACTCAGATCAGCTGACAAGCATCCCCGCCAAGGGGTCTGTACCCGATTCCCAGCCTGGGAGCAGCTCTCACCTTTTCCCTCGTTGAGTACATCTGCGCATACATCCTCTCTGCCTTCTCCAAGTAGCTCTGCCCAGGCTCCTGCAGGGATCAGAACGGAGGGGTTGGCAACGCAGACATGGACCCTCTCCCCATGCCCCTGGACTGGGTTCCCCATGGGAGGGACCCAGGGTGATCCTGCTGTCCCCTCTGCCAGGCAAACAGCCCCTTGGCCTGCTGCCACTAACCCAACACAGAACTCATCCATCAGCCACGGCAGGGCTGTCACTGTCACTTGCCCAGAGACAGATGCTGGCAGAGAGGAGCAGCCCTGGGACCACTGGCAGAGAGGCCAGGATAGATGGGACACTGATGGTGTGTGATCCTCCCTGCCTGGGGATGGCCACGTTGGGACTGAGAAAGTGGTGGGACAGCAGAGCCAGCCCACGCTGCAGCACAGGGCTGGGAGGACAAATGACTGCAGCAGCCAGGATGGGGAGGAAATGGGAAGGAGCATGAACAGGTTTTATCAGCTGGAGAAGCTTTGCTCTGACACAACCCATCCTTGATGTCTGCCCCCCTCCCCAGCTGCCCACTCGGCCCTGGTACCTGCTGGTGCTGCCCCAGGCGCAGCGTCACTCCCTCCGTGCCTGGCTCGTCGCTGCTCTCAGTGCCGTGCAGGTGTCTGCTGAACTTGGGCAGGGGCACGCTGGGCTTCCCGTCGGGGTTGAACATGTTGGCAGGGGCGAGCACGATGAAGGCGTTTGTCACTGGACCTGGGATGGGACAGAGGGGATGGGTCAGGCTGGACCCTAGCCTCGGGCAGCCCCAAGAACAGCGAGTATGACCCTGGCACAGGCAGTGGCCAGGACTCTTTCCTCCCCAAAAGCTCTCCCTGCCCAGGGTTGCCACTCTCCAGGCCGGTTGGCACCTCCAGGGGAATAGGGGTACCAGGGGCTCGGCCTCCCCCCGCCCTGAGCCTCCATCCATCAGCAGCTCTGTGCTGCCACGATCCATGACATACTCTCAATGGCAGAGTTGATGAGTGTGTTAATTACCGCATTTACCCACGGCTGCTGCCGCCCCCTCTCAGCTCCTGCTTGCTGAGAACTCCCACCGCTGCCCCCCACGCCCTGTCACACACAGCAGCCCCCCAGCTCCCTTCCAGCAGGCACAGCAGCTTGGCCACCGCTACCACAGCCTGACCATCCATCTGCCCTGGCCAAAGGGAAAGGTGAAGAGGGTCAGATGCACCTGAGAAGGGGCTGCCAGTGCTGTGGAGAAGGATGTGGGCTCAGGGAGAGGGTCTGGGGGGCCTAAGGGGGCTTGGAGCTGCTGGAGGATTTTGGTCTCTGCAGAGGAGATGGACACAAGCAGCTCTGATGTAGACAAGAGCTCTGTCACCATCATCTACCCTTCCAGAGCCTGGCCCTAAAGCTGAAGCTCCCAGGATCCAAGGCTGGGTCCCACCAGCAGAGCAGAGGCTGAATGCCTGGCCCCAAAGCTGTCCCTGGCTAACTGTGATGGCTTCACTCTCTCATTAAAGGACCAGATGTTTATGCTCCTGAGACAACTGCCCATCAGTGAGATTCCCACTGCATCGGCAGCTCATGGAGCAGTTTGAGAGGAAGGGACAGAAAAGGTGGAAAGGAGAAAGTCTTGGGAAAGAACCCAGGGTTCCCCAAACCTGGTCCCAACCCAGACTGAGCCCCTACAGCCACTCTGGGGCCCCAGCACTGATGCAAGTCTTGCATGAAACCACCTTGCCCTGAGGCCTGGGGCAGTGGGAGGTGGCTGGGTGACCCTGGGACAGCCTGGGCATGGGGACTGGGCTTAGCTGGGGTGAGACAAATAACCCAGCTTCCAACACAGCTGCCAGCAGCACAGATCAGCCAGATTGTCTCGGGATGGCCTTGCAGGACAGAGCCCTCAGGGATGGTCTGTGCCACGCTGTGTTTGCAGATGCAAGGATGGAGCTCGTGTGACAGTATGGAGATTGAGGACTGGAGGCATCTGGGGGCAGTGTTGGCTCCCAGCCTCATCCCCCAGGTCTCCTGCTTCCCCTCGGAGTGGTGCCAGCCACGCGAGGTGACCCTGCCCCGCCAGCACTGCCACAGCTCATTACCCGGGAGCAGCAGCCTGACTTCTCAAAGTCCACCTGCTCTGCCCCCGCCAAGGACAAGCCACCCTCGGTGACACAGCCCCCCATGCCTGGCCTGCCTGCCTGGCCCTGAGGCACACTCCAGGTCCCTGGATTTATTTGCAGCTGTGTCGAGGGGAGGGCAGCAGGTCCTGTGTGCCCCCAGCCACCCGAGTGCCCAGTGAGCAGAGGGACCGTGCTGTCCCGAGGACACCAGGCTAGAGGCTGCTGTCATGTCACCACAGCAGGGCCCCTGTCACCCCTGCCTTGGGGAGGGCATGGGACGTGCTGGGGGGCAGCAGGGACAGACCTTGCTGGGGGGCTCCTGCCACTGTTCAGAGAGGCCAAAGGGGGACAGGGAGACCCATGGACACCAGTGCTGCCCCACAAAGAGGGGGCCTGTGGGGACTCCAGACCCATGGCACAGCTTGGGCGTGCTGGGCTCCTAGCCCAGGCCCGGGTTCACCAGAGTACATGCAGTGCAGCAGGGTGGTGCCTGTGCCAGGGCTGCCAGGGAAACCAAATCCCTGCCCACAGGCAGTACGGAGCCAGCAGAGGCTGCAGAGCACCCACAGCTCGGGGTCAGCCAGGTCCTGCCCCTCCTGGGTAGAACCTGGTCCATCCACTGTCCACTGCAGCCTCGGGAGGGCTCCAACACCCGGCTCACAGCCAAAGCCCAGCACCCCCTCCTCGGATGACTCACAGCTCCATTCGGTCTGTTTTCACCCTCTAGTGCCAGCGGCGCCAGGCTGGATGGGCACTGCAGTGGGTCCCAATTAGGGACGGTCCTTGGCAGCCAAAGGGAAGAGGAAAAGGATCTGGAGGGAGCCTGGCTTCCAGAGACTGCCCTGAGGCAGCAGCTCAACCACCACGGAGGAACAGGGTCTGGCTTACCCCACCGTCCCCTTCAAAAGAGGTTTGGGCCATGTCCAAGAGCAGCAGCAGCAGCCCCACTGGCCAATGTGGCACCAGGGACCACCACAACTGGGGGAGGAACCTAGTTAGCAACAGGAGGGGTAAATCCCCTGTTGCTCTGAGGTACATGAGGCACCCAACTGCTGCTCCTGCAGTCCACTGGAGCCATCAGACTGAAATCCCAGACGGCTGCTCATATGGGATTCACTTCAGGCCCCATGAGCTCACAGGCACTCATTCCAGGGTCACAGAGCTGTCTCCCCTCCAGACACAGCTGGGGTGTATGTGGGGTGACTGCTCCCTTGGGAAAACAAGGAGGAGGATCCTCCGTGGCCTCAGCGACAGGGTGAAATCCGTGACTCACTCCTGACAGTGCACAGGGGGTTGTTAACACACAGGCAAGGTCACGGCACTGCTCCAGACAGCCAAGGCTCCCTCCAATGCCTCTGCCCTTCCCAGGGCGTGAGGCAAGGGGCACAAACACACCTGGAGTGCCCAGGGCAGCACAGGTGAGACAGCAGCAGCCTCTGGCAGTGAGGATCCCGGAGATAAGGACATTCCTACCTTTGTGATTCATCGTCTTCAGGCACTGCTTGCTCTGGATGTCCCACAGCCGGACGGTTTCGTCGTGAGAGCCCGAGAGCAGGAGGCTGCCATCTGTGGAGACTGACAGACACGTCACCTGGTTCCTGGAATGGGGAAGAGGATGTTTAAACTCAGGATGACCCCAGGAGTGCCAGAAGCTGGTGAGGTGGGCAGATGGGGGCAGATGGTGGCTGGCAGGTATGTCTGGCTCCTCACCTGTGCCCTTTGAAGACCTTCCCGTTCTCTCGCTCTGTCTGGAAGGTCCGATCTCTCTGAACCGGCTGCAGAAATGAAGGAAGGAAGAAAGGGAAAGGTGTTAAAATTCAGGAAGGATGAATCCAGCAGGTTCATCACCATGTCTAGAGGGTGCAGAGGAGACACAGGGGAACCAGGCCCTGCCATGCCCTCACAGGTCACACCGGTCCCAGTGGGGAGGTGATGGTGGCTCAGGGTGACAGGATACACCTGCAGCTCCACACTCACCCAGGCGCAGAGGTCGACCTGGAAGATGGACCCATCCATGCCCCCGCAGAACATGTGATACTCAGAGAGGTCCAGAGTCACAGCCATGATCCCCACATCAAAGAGCACGGAAAGCAGGAGGTCTCCAGAGGAGATTTCCCAGAGCTGGAGTGAGAGGGGACAGGAGAATCAGGGGTGAGAATGTTAATGGCAGGATTGGAGGAACACTGGCATCCTGGCATCCCACACCAGCATTCCACCCAGCATCCCCTCCTGGCTGTGGCTGGGAAACTGAGGCAGAACCCAAGATCAGCCTCTCTGATGTGGAGACAAGTTTCCCAGGCAGCTTCAAAACTGCTCTGAACCCTCTCTGTGGCCATCCTGCTCCCAGGGCATCCCCATTCCCATAGGCTCCAGCCTGCTCTGCTCCCTGTGGACATCTGCAGTGGGAATCAAAGGAGCTGACCCCGACACTCCCAGGACAACAGGGACTGCAGCAGTCCAGCCTGGGGGCAGGTGCAGAGAAACTGCTGGTTTTGGAGAGGCAGAGCCCAGGTCTGGCAGCTCTGAGTCATTGCAGAGACAGCCAAGAAATTCAGCCGCTGCAACCTGGGAAAGCTTCGGGACAGCTTGGGGACAGGGACAGCTTCCTGCTGCCTGGCAGGAGCCTGGCTTTCACCCTGCAGGGTTTGGCACCTCCGAAATGAGCCTCACCTTGGCTGTCTGGTCGAGGGAGGCAGTGGCAGCCCGTGCCAGGGGCCCTCCAAAGCCACAGCACAAGTCGGTGATGGGGAGGCTGTGCCGGGACCAGACGTGCCGGGGGTCAGGGATCTGGGAGGGCTCTGCCTGCAAAACGCTGTGGGGAGAGCAGAGAAAGGTGGGTCAGTCAGGACAGAGCCACACGGGGAGCTGGGCCAGCCTCTGCTCCCACTGGGAACACCTCTCCTGGCTGCTTTCTGGCTGCAGGGACCAAGTGGGACACAAGAGCTGCTGGCAGCCACCAGCACATGGATACCGAGGCTGAGGGGCTGAGCTCCCCATCCTGAAGGGACAAAGACCCTCGGGAAAGGGCACAATCCACTCTGTGTCACCCAGGGAAAGAAATCAGAGCCATATGCCCATTCCCAAGAAAGCCAAGTGAGACCTCCAGCCCATGGAGAGGGCACAGACACAGCTGTGGGCTCAGCCAGAGCTGATCCTGCCTCCGGGACACAGGGATCTCCTGTCCTGACACTCCCTGTCCACCCCAGCCCCCCTTACTTGTAGAGGTTCCACACCAGGGCCAAGCAGTCCTTGGCCCCCGAGAGGAAGTGGCTGCTGTCGTCAGTGAAGCAGAGGCACGTGAGGTCCTGGTAGTGTCTGTTCAGGATGGCGAGGAGGTTCCCGTTGGACACCTGGAGCGAGGGGAAGAGCAGGAGGGTGTTCAGGATGTCCTGGGATAGTGTGGTGTCCTACCCTTGGTGCAGTGGGGCAAGAAGGGTGGGTTTGATTGCCCACACGAGCCTGTTGGCACCTCAGGGACAGCGACTGACACCCCTGAGGTGCAGCTGGAACAACAGCATGGACTCAGGACCGCAGGAAAAACTCAGCACATGGCAGTGGAAGAGGTCCCAGCACATTAAGTCTGGAACCCAGTGACGCCAAAGCCATTTCTCTGATCAAGACACAAGCGTGCAGTAAAGATTTCCTGTTCACTCTTAATATTCATAATACTTTGGCAGCTTCTTCCCTCCTCCCACAGGTTCTCAGGAGGTGGCAGTGGGGTTATGAGAGCTGCAGTATACCCAAGGGGTGGCTCATGGTCCTGGGCCTCCACAGGCTTTAGGGTGGACAAGGAATTTCCTAAACCCAGTGCATTTCTTGTTAAAAGGCAGCACAGCAGGTGAGAAAGGAACAAAGCAGTGAAGGAGCCTTGAAAAAAAAACAGTCGACTCTCTCCCATTGTCTGAATTACACCCAAATATCAAGCCAAACCTCAGTTTGAGGGGTTTCACAGACAGCACAAATCCAGGGCTCTGGAACCTGGTTCCAGCTCCATGATGGTTTCCATGGAGCCTCTCCAACATGCCAGAGGGACAGTGCCATACCCTGCAACACGTCTGTGGGTGAATGGAGCTGGGGCAGGGCCCAGCTTGGAGCATCACAGGCAGCAGCTCCCACCACTGCTCCCATGGCCCCTGTCAGGGATTTTATTCCAGTGCTGCCACAAGCACATCGGTACAAGCAAACCCTGATGAATTCAGGCAGAGCCACCCATACTATGAGGCTCAAATCTCCCTTGGCACGGGGAGCTCTCCAGGTGAGGCATCCTGGGGTTTAATCCCAGGCTCAGGAAAAGCTATGGCTTTTATTTGCTCGGTGGTGTGCTGGGAATGCAGCATATTCCTGAGTAATTCAGTGGTAATTAACCAGCAGGACAATGACCAGAGCACAGAGCAGGATCTGCTGGCATCCTGGGCACACACAAATACACAGCTGAAATGTGGGAGAAGCACTGAGGGAAAACCAGGTCCTGTGCTGCTGCCTCGTGGGAGCAACACCCAACCCCTGAGGCACCAGAGATGCTTGGCAAGAGGAGAATGAGGCACACAGCCTCTCCCAGAATCTCTCCCACACCTGCTTTGATGAATTGTTCCACAGGCTGCGGGCAGCACAGCCTTTGCCTGATGTGGCACCTCAGGATCAGGATTTACGGACATCTGTGGGATGGGGACACTCCCTGAGTGCCCAGGGTGTGAGTCTGTGTGGCCCTGAGCCCCCCAACGCCCCCGTACCTCCCACAGGTAGATGCTCTCGGCGACCCCTGCCAGGATGTAGAGCCCGTTGGGAGAGGCCGTCAGGCAGGTCACAGGCCCGGGGCAGATGATTTTCTGCTGCAGCTGGTCCTGGGGCAGAGAGAGCACAGTGAGGGCTCGGAGAAGGAAAGGGGCTGCAGGCAGGGCCCCCTGACATGGGGGCTCAGAGGCATCACTGAGGGGGTCTCTGCGAAGAGAGGGATGGGGGGACACCTGCCCGTGGTGCTGGGGATCGGAATGGAGGAAGGGGGGACGTGGGGGTCTAACCAGGGCGAGGGGAGTGTCTGCGGAGAAAGGGGCCATAGGGGTCTCTGCAGAGAGCTGGGCCATGACGGGGTGTCTGAGCACAGAAGGGGATCTCTAGGAAGAGAAGGGTCACGAGAGGTCTCTGAGGAGAGAGGGGCCACGGGGGGGTCTGACCATGCATTTGGGGGGGGCTCTGAGGACAGTGGGGCCGCTCATCACAGGGCAGGGGGTCCGCACGGAAGCGGGTCCCGTCACATCCCCACGGAGCCCGCAGTCCCCCCGCGAAGCCCCGGAGCGTCCCTTGAGCCGAAGCCGCCCGGGCCCGCCCGCCACGCCGGTACCTTCCTCTGGAGCTCCCAGACGTTGATGTAGCTCTTGCCCAACTGGGCCCCCAGAAGGTGCTCGCCGCCCAGCAGCGCCAGCCCGTGCGGGCCGCTGTTGCCGCCGCGATACCCGGGCAGGGCCGAGCCCGAGTGCAGCTCCCAGACCGAGCAGTTGCAGAGCGGCCCCGCCGCGTCCGACACCAGCGCCACCTCCATGGGCGCCGCCATCTTCGCGGTCCGCCAGGGCCACAGAGAGAGCGGCCGCGGCCCAGAGCGCCGCCTCCCCCGCCCCGTGAGGACCAATCAGCAGCGGCGCCGCCGCGGCCGCGCGGGGCGGGAGCTGCGCACGCGGCAGGAAGCTCAGCAGGGTCCGCCTCGGTCGGCGCTGGATGGGTGACCCGGGTACCGCGTGGGCACATGGGGACCCCATGCCACCCCACAGCCTTGTGGCACCCTGTGGCTACCCCATAATCCTGTGGAGACACCCTACAGCCTTTTCGGGACCCTGTAGACACCTCAAGGCTTCGTGGGGAACCCCATGAGCACCTCACAACCCTAAAGGTGCCCGTGGACACCCCCCAATCCTATGGACATCCCACAGCCCTATAGGGACCCCATGGACATCCTACAAATCTATGGGGCCCCCCCTAGCTTCGTGCGAGCCCCATGAGCACCCTACAGTCCTGAGGCTGCCCCTGGACACCCCCCAATCCTATGGACGCCCCACAGCCCTATAGGACACCCCCCAATCCTATGGACTCCCCACAATCCTACGGTCACCCCATAGCTTCGTGTGAACCCCATGAGCACCCCACAGCTGTGACGGTGCCCTTTGGGCTGCTATGGGGAACCCATGGACACCCCATAATCCTATCATCAGCCCATAAACTCATTGACACCCCACTGTCACACAGGGATACCCCAAATCCTTAAGGAAATCCTATGGACACCCCACAGACCTGTGGGGCATCCCTGGACTCCCCCAGGGCCAAAAACCCAAAGCAACACAACTTTTTTTTTTTTTTTTTAATATTTCTTCACTTTACAGGGTTACAATTGTCTTAAATATTCTGACGTTTAAATACAATCTGTATAATAATGTTATTATAAAATGTAAACTTTCAGTGTTTTTTAGTTTATCTTTTTTTTTTTTTAATTTTTAAATTTTTTTTAATAATAATCAAAAAGTCTCAATACCTGAATGTTTTGCAAAACTGAAATCTTTCACCGGGGCCCCGGGTGCGCCCGAGGCCTCCGCGCTCAGAGGTAGAATGTGGTTTATTTTTTTATTCTTTTTTTTCTTTTTTTTTTTTGTATTTTGTGGTTTTTTTCTTTTCTCATTTTCCTTTTTTACCTGAGTTAAGATACGCAACGCTGGGGGGAAGGGGGCGGCTGCAGCTGGGGCCGCTCCTTTAGTTTAATTTTCTTTCCAAAACCCCCCCCAAAAAAACTGATTTAGGCTCTTTTTTTATTATTTTTAAATCGATATGCAAAAAAGAAAAATAAAGTGGAAAGTCACCCGCTCTCAAAAACAAAAATAAAGGGGGGGAGGCAAGGAAAGGGGGGAGGAAATAATTAAAAAAACCCAAAACAACCGAAAATAGTGACTGTACAATGCAAAAAATCACTAAGAAAATCTAAGCCCGCCCTGGGCATGAAAATTCCCCCTTGGAATTTCTCCTTACGGGGAGCTGGGCTGGACCGCAACAGCAGCAGGAGCTGGATGAACCCTCCCAGGCCCCCCCAAAGGGTCCATGGAGCCACCAACACCCCCTCACGGAACCACCAAAGGGATTCCAGCACGGAAAAAAAAAAGGCTGAAAACAACAAAACCAGCTGGAAAAACCCCAAATCCCCTGAGATCGCCACTTCCCCGAGTGAAATTAAAAATAAAAGGGTGGAGGGGAGGTCCCACCAGCCTGGACCCCCCCTGGGGCACCTGGGGAAGGGGGAAAAACCCTGTGCTCCAGGTGGGAACCTGAGAATGGAGATACCGAGGGGGGTGAGGGGGTTTCGGTATCGGGTCGGATTGTGTCTCACGCAGATGTGGGTGAATTTTTTTTGGGGGGGGGGAAACGGTAAAAAAACTGAGATTGTGAGGTTTAAAATAAATCCTCAGGTCCTTCGGGTCCTCCGTGAGCTCCGGAGCGTCCTGCAGCCCCGAGCATCCCCATCCTCTGGATCCTGCTTATTTTTGGAGGAAATAAGCCCAAAGTGGCTTTAAACAGTAGTTTTGTGCAGGGGGAGGAATAAAAATTAGGATTTGCCGGTGGGGGAAGGAGCAGAGCTGGACCCAACCACCGATAAGGAGAGGAGAAAGGAGATTCCAACTTTTTTCCAAGCTCCCATTTTCCCTGATGAAGACTAATATATATCATTTGCATGTTAAAAGTTTGATTCTTTTTTTTTAAAGAGAATAAAATAGAAGCTATTTACAACAAAACAATCAAAAACAACCTCTTAAAATCCTGCAGAGTGGAGTTCCCAAAACAAAGGAGGGAAAGGGATGGAAATGAATAAAATATCTCCCTATTTCCAATTTTTTTTTTTTGATTTTTGGTTTTTTTTTTCCTTTAGAATTCCGGGGGGTTTCGCTAGAGCTCGCGTCGGCAGGCGTCCGTGCGTCTGTCTGGAGGTAACACGAGTTAAAAAATAATAATAATTATAATAATAATAATAATAAATGTACAGTGCAAAGTGTGATGTGAGTGAGGTAAACGGTCCCGGAGCGGCGCAGCCGGACAGCCGGCGGCTCCGGCAAAACCCCCCGGGCTAAAGCTTTTCTGCCTGGAAAAGGAAAATCCAACAACACGAGAACAAGGGCGGAGTCCAGCGAGACCCTGATGAGACCCCCGGAGGAACCCTGCAAGACCTCGGGTGAGACCCTGGCGAGATCCCAGTGAAACCCTGGTGAGATCCTGGTGAAATCCTGTTGAGACCCCAGAGAGACCCTGGCAAGACCTCGGGGGAGACCCCAGAAGACCCCGGTGTGACCCCGTTCCCCCACGGCCGCCGGCGCTGTGAGGGGCCTGAGGCTCCGGGGCGTTAAGGCGAAGCGCTGTTGGAGGTAGAGCTGGGGGGCACGGCCAGGCTGGCTGGGGCGGGGGGCACATTCCCACCGCCGCCACCGCCGCTCCCCACCCCGCTGCCGCCGCTGCTCCGGCTGCTGCCGCCGTTGCCTTTGCTGTAGGCAGAGGAGGAGGAGGAAGAGGAGGAGGAAGGGCCGGGCGTCTGGGCGAACAGCACACCTGGGGAGAGAGCAATGGGCTGAGCCGGGGGATGCCACGGCCATGCCATGGAATGGGGTGAAGGGCGGCGGGAGTGTGGCCTGGGGCACACATCCACAGCAGTGGGGTCCGGGGAGCCCCTCACCTGTGTAGACGATCCCGTTGATCTCCACGGACATGCTGATGCTGTTGGTGCCGTTGCTGCTGGCGGCAGCAGCGTCCGGGCGGTTCTCTGCCGGGGAGAGCCGCGTTATGGAGCCTGCCGGGGCCGGGGGCTCGGCCGGGGCGGGTGGCCGGAGCCGGCACTGACCTGGCGAGCGCGTGCCCTGGCTGTTGATGCGGATGCTCATGGGCAGCTGGGCCGTCATGGCCAGGAGGTTCTGCTGCAGTGCCCGCTGCATCAGCCGCTGCTGCTCGTCTGTCACCAGCGCCAGCTTCTTCTCCGGGGGCTCCCCTGATTCCAGCTTCTCCCGCAGCTGCTCCAGCGCTGCAGCCTGGGCAGCCGCCGCCACCTGCACTGCAGCCGCCTGCGCGGCCACCACGGGGTGCCCGGCCAGCGACACCGGGAGCCGGCTGGGCATGGAGATGGGGATGGGAGAGTCCTCCTCTGCCGGGGGAGCGGGTGTCAGGGAAGGGAGCACAGGGGCAGGTGGGTGCCACCACCCCAGCGTGTCCCCAGCCCTGGCACAAGGGTTTGGTGCCTTGCTGTGCCAGGGGCTGCCGGCACCTCCAAAGGTCAGAGATAGGTGAGTGGAATCAGGGTCCCCAGTCTGAGCCCAAGGAGGGGAGAGGAACACCATACCCCTTTGCCCACTTCCCCCAGCTCTGCTCCTTATTCCCAGTACCTCAGCTTGCGGCCAGACCCTGCAGCACCTAGACCCAGACCCCACAGCAGTCAAACCCTGGAGCAGCCAGACCCCACAGCAGCTTTTACCTTTCTTGATTTTCTGGCCTGGTGCGATGGCCCCACCGTTGGTGGCAGATGCCAGCCCCAGCGCCGGCACTGGCAGCTTGGGCGAGGAGAGGAGGCCGTGGGTGCCACCGGGCGAGTAGGCGAAGAGGGAACCGCCGAAGCCCTGCCGCCGGCCCTCCCGCCGGTTGCTGTCAATGGCTGCCTGCAGCTCGTTGGGGTTGCTCAGCCCGCGCTTCTCACACTCGTAGGGGTACAGGTACTTCATGTACCTGCGGCCGGATGGGACACAGGCGGGGATGGTGAGGGTGATACAGTGGCTGGGCACCCTTTCCCGTGTGCCACCCCCATCCCTCCCTCTCCACTGCTCCCACACAGGGCTGTGCTGAGCTCCCCTCCCTGCTGTGCTGAGTTGCTGTCGCCCCGCACAAGGCACAGGGACCCCTGAGGGCTCAGCCCCCTCCCCATCCCTCCCCTCCAAGCCCTCGCTCACTGGGTGCGCAGGGTGAAGGCCGCGCTGGTGATGGAGGTGGGCAGGCTCAGCCCCTTGGTGATCTCCCGCCACAGCTTCTTGTTGATGACCTCCACCAGACCCCCCTTCTCGGTCACCAGCGTGTACAGCATGTACAGGTCCAGCACCTGCTTGGCCATGATGGGGATCCGGTTCACGGGGGTCCCTGGGGAGCGGCGGGAGGAGAGAGCGGCTGTGGGATGCTGCTTCCTTACCCGAAGAGGGGGGCAGCTGCCGAGACCCCTGCGGGGCAGTGGAGGGGCTGGGGGGGCTCTTGCTCCTCCCTTCCCTTCCACAGTCCCCTTCTTCCCCCCCGGGCCCTCCCGCTGAGATGAGCCCCGAACAAAGGAAACAGAAACTTGCAGTTTCCAGCCACAGCCCCGTCGTGGCCTAGCCGGTTCCTCGGGCTGAGCCGGCACGCAGCAACGCAAGTTATTTATAACGGGGGCGGCACAATCCGGCTGTGAGGGTCTCCTGTGAGCTGAGGGGCTCATCCCTCTGGCATGGGGAGGGGGCTGGCAGCACCTGCTCCCTCGTGGGGATCTCTGCCCTCCCAGCCCTGTGGTGAGGAGACTCTGGGGGACCCCAAGGGATACAGGTGGGGCGACCCCAGGGGATGCAGGTGGAGGGACTGCAGGGGACACAGCCAGGGGGACCCCGGGGGACACGGCCAGGGGATGGGACAAAGCCAAGGGAACCCTGGGGGACCCAGCCAGCAGCCCCAGCCCCCCCGTGCAGGCACACGTGCCTTCCCAGTGCCGTCTGACAAAGGGCCGGAGCCACCCCTGTGTCAGCACTTCCAGCGCTGTTTTCCACGCAGGAACCAGACCCTTGAGCAGGAGCTCGCTTGGCTTTCAGCCCTTTCCACCCCCGGTCCCCCCACTGTGGCCTCTACCTGGGCAGAGTGAGGGGGCAGTGAGGGGCTTTGCCCCCTGCAATAACCCAGGGAATGGGCAGAGAGGGGGCACAGCCAGGGGTGTTGTGTGGGGGGGGACCCTGCGGGGAGGGGCAGCAGGGCTGGGTGTGATGGGTGCCGGGATGGGGGTGAGGGGGGGGCCACAGGCGCTGGATCCAGCCCAGCAGGTTTGACCCCGCTGTGCTGAGGGGTTAAAGATTAACCAGCAGCTCAGCTGGAGCCGTGACCTCGGGGCAGTAATGAGGGGCAAGGGAATGAGCCCCTGGCCCTGGGGAGGTGTGAGGGGTGGTGTGGTGGAGCAGGGTGGGCACAGGGTGGGTGCAGGGGGATGGGGTGGGTGCGCAGCCAGGGACTCACCTCGCTTCTGCATGAAGCTGAAGAGGTCATCCAGGAACTCCTTCCTCCTAGGGTCACCATCCAGCTCGTATAGCTGCGCAGGAAGAGGAGAGAGATGCTCAGAAACCCCCTTAACCTGTGTGTCCCCCAGCCCTGAGACCTCCGGCTCACACTGCAGCAGCCCTGTGGCTGGAGTCCTTCAGCTCACAGTACACTCACTAAATGGCTCGGGGGTGTCCCTGCATGAGACTGGGGGTTCCCTGGGGTTCCTGCAGCTTGGGCTGACCTGTGCCTGTGCCCTGCTGTGCCATTCCCTGACTGCCCCGCTCAGAGCTCAGCTCCGGGATGCTGGTGCTGGGATCACAGCTGGAGTGGCTCCCAGGCTGCCAACACCGTGCTCAGCCCTGGCTCCTCCCGGGACGCTGATCCCGGTTATTTTTAGCATCCACTGCCTGCTCAGCACAGCAACGCTTCAGCACGGTCCCTCCTCCACGCCTGAGGTGCCACAGAGAGCCAGGGCCAGGAGCCAGTGGTGGAAACTGGTGCCTCGTGTGCCTTGGCATGAGCTCGTGTGCCATGGCACTGCAGGGACATGTCCTGCACTGGGGCAGGCAGAGCTGGGCCAAGCTCTAACACGCTGCAGCTCTGCCGGGCCATCTTCAGCTGGGACCCCCCACCCCGGCACATTCCTGCCTGATTTATGGCGCAGGATCTGCCGGTTGGAGCACCTGGCACGCCAGAGGCACACACCATGCCACGCCATGCAGCCTCTCCTGAAGCCCAGCACTGTTTCTGCCAGGAGGCTGGTGGATAATCCCCCCCATCCCGGGAAGGGCATTGGAGCAGGGGTTGTGGGGGCAGGCGCTGCCACAGGGGTGGCTGCCACAGCTCCGCTTTTCTCAATGACAGCTCTGAACAACTGCCAGTGGGGCCGGGGGGCTGGGAGGGGCCTATAAATACTCCCCCATAATACTCCAGGCATCCACTGTGGGGCCACCACTGCCGGTCACTGGGTCACCGATGTGCCCACACCCTCCATGGCTTCGCCCTGTGGCACCAGGACTGTGGACAGGTGGATGGGTGGGCATTGTCCTGGCTGTGAGCCCCCTCCTCCTGCCGCCCCCCAGGGAGGATCCGGATCCCGCAGGGCCGGACTTGCCTGCCGGCGCCGATCAAAGGGATCAATAGGGCCGCGTGATAAGCGGGGCCATAAACCCCCCCAGTTCCCCTGGGAAACTCGGCAGGCTCGACCAGCCCACAGCACACCCCCAGGGCAAGAGCAGGAGTCACCGGCACCACCGGCAGAGACCCTCAAAGCCCCTCTCCCAACCCAGCGTCCCAACAAGGGGTCTGGTGTGGGACTGTGGTGCAGGCGGAGTGAGCCATGGCACAGCAGCATCGCCGTGGTTTTTGGGGCTGAGCTGCACCGGCTGCTTGCGCTGGCTGAGGGATGTTGGGCCGGCGCCAATCCAGCCTCCCCCGTTTCCTTAAGCGGCTCCAAAAGCCACACACACAGAGAGAAAGGGCTTCCCCGGCGCCCGATCCTGCAGGGTGCAGAGCCATCCTGGGGAAGGGCCAAATGTGCCGGTTCATCCACTGCCACGACCCTGGGGGCTGTGAGCCCTGCCTGGACTCAGTCCCGAGGGGAACGGACGCGTTTAAGAGGATGAAAGAAAATTAACCGTCAGCTGAGGAGAGCGTGGCCGGCCGGGACAGGAGGATTAGTGGCCACAGCGGGCAGCTGCCCCGTGCGTCGGACTTGCACCAGCCCCAGTGGTCGCATGCCAAGCTCAGCTGGCTGTGTCCACTCTCACCCCTGCCTAACTGGGATGAAGCCATGGGGGTCCCCAGGGGCAGAGGGATCCCCGTTCCTGCCTGGTGACCTCACAGCCCTGCCGGCACCCCCGCCACAGCTGCCGGGCAAAGGACGTTGCACAAGCCGCCGCTGGCAGTTACTGGTGAGACTTTGACAGCTTCGTTGCACTTCGCAGCTGCTCGCTGACCACTGCAGTGCCAGAGCACAGAAAGAGGCTCCCCTTGGGACCCCCCCAAGCCCTAGTTTAGCTCTGCCACTGCCTGCAGAACCAACTGCCAGCAATGGGCACCTGCCCAGGGTGCTCGTCTGGCAGTGCTGTGGGGTGAGGACATGCCCAGCCATGGCCAGGACATGCCCGGTGTGCACTGTGGTGTGTGACAGAGTGGCATCTGCCGAGCTGCCCCTGTCATCCCTAACCACCCCTGCTCCCCCTCACCCCTCGGCACAGGCAGGACGCGGAAGGGGACAGAGACGGGTGACTCGCAGCAGCCCCTCGCAGGATTTCCTTGCATTGACGCCATCCGCAGACAACAGCAAAGCAGCCGACGCCCCATGAGCCCCAACGGCAGCGCAGGACAGCTGGGACAGCGGGGCTCAAAATGCAAATTGAGGAACAGAAACGTTCTGGTTTCGGCAGTGTGCGAAACCCAGCGTGCAGCTGAGCTTGGCACAGGCCGGCGGCTGCTGGCACTGCTGCACCGAAATCAGCAGGTGCTGAGTCTTGTGCCTGCCTGGTGCTGATCCCTGGTCGGTGCCCATGCCCTGCTTCCTGCTCTCAACCCTGGTTTCTGCTCAGCTCAAAGCCGGTTCCTCACACGGACATGCGGCGTCTCGGTGCTTGGTGCAAAGGTGCCGGCAGGCAGGAGCCACGGGCAAGGCCGCCCGCCGCCTGCTGAGTCAATACATTTATGTTTCGTAATTAGGGAGGTGGAAACGACTTAATACATAACGCAGCTGCCCCAGGAATATCCTCTTACTGTGGGGTCCCCACGGCAGGGTGCAGTGCCAGGGGACACTGTGGCACAGCCACTCCAGCCTGGCTGTGGGGGGCAGGAAATGTCCCTCACCACTCTCAGAGTCCCCTGGGCTGGGGGATCTGACTCCATGCACCCAGTGCTCCCAGTGCTCCCCCATCCCAGGGTGAATGCTCGATGCCAGTGGCATGGCCAGCTCTGGCCACAGTGTCTGGCCCACCTGGCCACAGCGCAGTCCCCTTGGCCCCGGCCCCCGGCCGGCTGAGGACACGGAGCCAGATGGCCGTTGCCAGCAGATCTATAATTAAGTGGAGGAGGAATTAGGCAGGCGGTGGGCGGGCGGCCCTGACCCCAGCCCAGCGCCCCGGCAGGATGCCGGCCCGGCGTTTGGTGTGGATGACCGGATTAATGTTTCAAACCAGATTACAGGAAAATCCCAACCCGCTGGCTTTCAAAGGGCGGGCGGGAGGCGGCCCCTTGGCAATGCCAGGAATGCGGGAGAGCCCTCGGCACGGGTGCGGTGCGTGCCGGGGGTCCGACCTCCCCCGAGCCGGGGCAAGGGGGGCATTTACAAGCAGGAGGGGAAGCGCCATTTCACAAGGCTCCGGGAATGCCGGGGGTCATGCTGCTGCTAGGCGAATCTCCCCTTCGGCAGGAGTCCCTCGTCCCTTGTCTGCCCCATGAGGCGTCATGGAGGAGTCCGTGTCCCTGCATCCCGCGTCCGCGTTAAAAACACCTCCCCTTCCCCCCTCTCGGTTCCGGGTTTTCAGACCTCGGGGATTAATTTTCAAGTTTCTTTTCCATCGCCAGGAAGTGGCAACACTCTCGGTTTTCCTCCTTCTCTCCAAAACCGGTCTGGGACGTGCACACCGTGACGTGAGCCGGGAGGGGGGACAGACCGCGCCAAGGGCCACCGCAGCAGGGATGGGGGCTGGTGGCAGCCTCCACCTTCCAGGGGCTAAACTCCCCCAAATTCCTGTATTTAAGGAAAAAACACAACACAGCAGCGGCGGGGGAGAACCCACCCTATCAAGGCAGGTAGCAGGGCTAGGGGTGATAGACTGAGGGGCTACTTCTCTCCTTTTCTTTCCTTCCTTCCTCTGGCAGCCCCGGGGGACGCATCCCTTTGTCCCGCAGACAGCCGAGGGGCCACGCTGGGCTGGGGAAGAGCCCGCGCACGCTAACAAGTTCTTCAGCGAAGAATAAACACGTTTATGGCGCATTTCCCGTCCCACTCCCAGCCCATACACAGCCCCCGGCCTCTGGCAGGCTGGGACCCGCAGTGGGGTCGGAGAGGGCACTTATGCAGAAAAAGAAAGTAATTTGTAAAAACCAGAGTGAAGGATTGGTGAGGGCCCCGGGCCGCGGCGTTTCGGAGGCGCTGGGGATGTGATTTCCCGTAAGGCGATGGCTGACTCACTGCTGGGGGTGCCCGAGGCCGCAGCCCCTCTCCAGGAACAGCCACCCCCGGTTTGGGGTGCAGTTTGCTGGGGCCAATCCCTCCCACTGAAGGGTAAAGGGAGTGCCCAGCCCCGGAGCAGATTCCTACGCAGATAAAGCGCGCGGCTTAGGTACAGGTCACCCCCGGCTGTCCCCATCCCTAATCCCCTGCGAGCCCCCCAGGCCACAGCCCAACGTGGGAAGGGGCTGCTGGGGGCAGGGACGTGTGTGCCCCCTGCCCAAAATCCCCCAACACCTTGCTCGTGGGGGATGTGCTGGCGGGAGCCTCGCCCACATGGCCAGGGCCGGTGGTGACTCCACTGACCGGCCCGGCGGGATTCCTGCCGCCGGAGCATGGCTGGGCTGGGGGGCCACTTCCGCGGGGGCAGCTGGGGAGGGGGCCCAGGGGCTTCCCGTCGGCGCCATTGTTCACACCAGTTCCCAGCATTGTCCCCTCCAGGGGGGGACATGGCCCGACTGCAGGTGCCTCTTTGCACCATTGCCTCCTCCTCGGGCTGGGGGACCTGGTGGGCAAAGGATCCATCGGTGCTCCTGTGGCTCAGTGACAAACCCCTGATCCCCCACCATCAACCTGGAAGTGTGGGGGCCCCAAGACCACCCGGGCTTCCCCCGGTGCCCACCTCCTCCCACACAGGCTGGGGGAAGGAGTCATGTGGGTGACCCCGGGGGTACGCGGGCAGTGTCACGGCACGGCGGGTGTCACGGCACGGCGGGTGTCCCCAAGCGGCGGAGGGGACGCTGAATGGGCGAATTAGTCACCGTTTAACCTCCTTGACCCCCCATTGTCCCTGCGCTGTCGGCCGCCCTCCCCACCACGGCACGGGCCGTTGTGCCCAGCCAGCCGGCAGCTCCCAGGATCCATGTCCCTGCCACGGGCTGGACTGACACCAGCTCCCGGAACGGCTGTGCCGCTGCTGTTTGTTCCCTTCCCGCAGAGGAGGAAGCGATTCCTGCTGCCGTGGCGTTTCCAATGGCAGTTCGCTGCTGGGCGGCAACGCGCCAGGCTCTGGCTGGAATCAAAACCGGTTCTGTGTCTGTCTGAATGTGGACGTGTGGCACCGGCGGCTGAGGGGTCATGGAGGGGGAGCTGGGGTGTTGTGGCTGTTCCCCCAGCTGGGCCAAGCTGCTGGCTGGATGGGAGCCAGCCCGGCAGTGGTGGCTCTCCCAGCCCTTGCCGTGTGCGTGCTGGTGCATGCCCTTGACACACGCTCGCTATCACACCGGACCTTGTACAAATATTAATCCAGTGGAGTCAAGCGCTGTTGAGAAAGCTCGTCCGGCCTGCACAGCTCCTGCCACCGGGCAGACCCAGGGGAGGCGGCTGAGGCCGAGCCACGCAGCATTGAGCTGGGGAAATGTGGCCAGAGCAGCCAACTCAAACTCTTGGGGCACCTAGTGAGCCCCCAACTTGGGCTGTCCCTCCTGTGTGACTCAGAAGCCTCCCAGGATGAAGCCCCTGAGGGCTGGAGGGCCAACACCCCCATTCAGGACCTGACCCGGGTGCGGTGGCAGCGGGGAGCAGCGGCAGCAGTGAGGCCTGGAAGCCAAGACGGGGGTTTAAATTCCACCATATGTAAATGATCGTCTTAGAAGGGGATCGCGGTAAGCCCCGGCAGATGAGTCACCGGGGCTTCCACCGCCCGCTGGGATTTGGCTAATTGCAAATCTGTTCCTGAAATGCGAGGTCTTGCACCTCTGCCCTCCGTCCGCACCGCGGTGGGGGTCCCAGAGGTCCCGCAGGCAGGGCCAGGGTGCACGGAACCCCTGGGAACCCCACTGCGGAGCTGCTGGAGGAGCTGGAAGGGGTCCAGCAGCCGCAAATGGGGTTGACAGGAGCCAGCTGTGGGCTGTCAGCCCCGGGAACCATCACTGCTGAGCTGCTCCAGCACTGCTGAAACCTCACGGCTTCCTCACACTGAGGGGAGGGGAGGGTGGTGGGAACTGTCATGGCACCAGAGTGACAGACCCCATCCCATTGTGGCACCCGAGCAGGTGGCAGCATGGGACAGCATGTTCCAGGGGCTGGAATCTCCAAAATCAGGCACTGGTGCCCAAGCTGGAGGCTCCACAGTGGATGTGGGCAGGAGGGGAAACTGAAGGGGTTTCAGGCTGGTACCTGCCTGGGTGCTCCCACTGCCACCTGTACCAGGGTGAGGCTGCTGGGGGGGGACAGGAAAGCCCTTTCCCAAAGGACTGTTGCCACAGAAGTGACACGGTTACACCCTCCCCGTGGGATGCATGGGGACTCTCCTCAAGGGTGAGCCCTGGCCTCCAGCAGCCCCAGCACGGGGTGGATTATCATGAGCTCCAGCCAGAGCGGGAACCCAGGCACAGGCAGATTAAGTGACCGATAGGAAGGGTCAGGGAGTGGGTCAGGAGCTGAGCCAGGAGCTGCCCCCTGAGCCCCCAGTCTGGATGCCCCAGGGGGTCAGAGCAGGGTGCCCCCCTGGCCCCAAACCACCCCCCGCCCTGGCCCCCGATTGCAGCACGTCCGGCAGGGCCCTGGGACCAGCTGCCATTTCTCCTGCGGTTTGGGACAGAAATAGGGCGATGGAGCAACGCCGCCCTTGCCCAACGCCACTGCGGGGGCAGGGGGCTCTGCTGACAAAGGCCCCGCTGCTCCCTGCGCTGCTCTTTTCTTTTTTTTTTTTTTCCCCTTTTAAATAAACCCTCATCCCTGTTAGTTCAGCTGTGCCGAGAGGAGGGGAGGCGGCCGCCACCTCCGCAGCCCTTGAGTCAGCCCGGGGGGCTGGGGCGTGGAAGGAATGGGGCTCTGGGGGAACAAGGGGGTGGGGAAGCAGGGCTCTGGCGGGGTCAAGGCACGGGGGAAATGGGGCTTTGCTGGGACACAAGCAGGCGATGCCCAGGCTGGGGGGTGCCAGTCCAGCGCCTGAGACAAGGGGTGTCAGGGGCATGGTCCGGCCGGATGAAGGCACTGGCTGGGCCCTTGGGGCAGGAAGGACATGCCCCTGTCCCCCACCTCATTAATTATTCCAGGTCTTGTTGGGAGAAACGGCTTCACAGGGTGCCTGGATGCTGGGACCAGCACCTGTGAGCACCCAGGCGTCTGGCTGGGGGAGGCACTCGGCGGCTAAGCCGCTCTTGCAGAGAAGTCCCTGACCTCTGGCCAGGGATCTGGTGGGATTACAGCCCTGGGAATGCTCCTTGAGCTCTATGAGCCAATTACTGTGCTGGATTCCTGGCTGGGAGCACCCCTAGGCAGGCCAGGCAGTGATGTGGGGTAACAGGGGCGATAGCTGAGTGTGGGGTGGGGGGGGAGGCAGAGCCCCTTTTCCCGGGAGGGGTCCACCAGTGACTCCCCCACTGCCCCCACAGCCCTGTCCTGTGTTATCTGCCACTGGCCTGGCCAGGCACCGCAATCACCTCCCCGGCACGGCAGCGCCCAACCAGGGGCCCCAGGGCACTCCCCGTTATCTGGAAGCCAAAATGCCTCTGGGTGGGGGACAGTGGCCCCCGGCAGTGTGATGACACTCAGGTCCCCCTTCCCCGCACAGGGGCCCCCTCACCCTCCCCGGGGGCAGCTCATCCGCTCGGCTGGCTAATGCAATAAAGCTCTAATCAATATTTTAAAGAAAGTAAATGGACCCTCCTGCCCTCGTTAAGAGGCCACGGGGCCCCTGCTCTGGCCCCACGCCCCCAGCTGGCTTTGGGCTTTGAAAAGGAGAATAATCCACGGGAGAAAGGGGTTCAGACGGGATCCCCCACGCCTTAACGAGCTCCTGGGAATTCAGAGGAGTTATGGGCTCTCTGCTCCTCCAGACCCTCCTGGAAAATCCCAGCTCCACCAGCCATGTGCGCAGGGCTGGTCCGGGCAGAGGGGGGTCTGGTTTCACCCACCCCCGCATCCCTGCTGAGGTCGCCGAGTTGCTTTCGGTTTATTTTTCCCCCACCACTGCACTTTGAAACGCCGTATCTCGGGGTGCGCTGCACTGCGCGAGATAAGGGCTGAGGTTTTTGTGCCTGTGTGCCACTGGCACAGCTCCCACGTCCCCAAGACAAGAAACCTCTTGCCCCACTAAAGCACCAGCACCCTTGGAACCTCCCAGCTGGCACAGCCTCCTCTCAGAACTACAATAATTTCTTAAAGCCTTCCTGGAGCAGAAATGGGGGGTTAAACACCAGCCTGAGGCAGCCACAGCAGGACACCCCAAAAGGGAGCACCCAAAATGGAGAACCCCAGAGGGAGCCATGTGGCTGATGCAGCCATGTGAGCACAGGGAGACAGAGTCCTCAACCTCCTGCAATGTGGCACGGGGCACCAGCATGCAGGGTGCCTGTGCCCGAGGGAGCACTGACAACACAGGAAACTCCAAAAGGGGCAGAGGTCAGAAGCTCCAGCTCCAGGGGCTGCCACTGCACCAGGGGTTCCCACTCCTGCTGTTAGTGGGGAGCAGTAATAGCAGTAATTAAACAGAAAGATCAGAGGAGGGATCTTGGGGGGCAGCAGCAGCAGACCCCCTACAGTGCCAGGCCTTAGAACTCAGACCAGTTTTGTCCCCAGAAGCCCACTGCCAATGGCAGGAGCTCGTTGGATTTTTAGCCATTTTCCATGGGGAGCCTCCTCCCACCCCCAAAATACCCCTTTTTCCCCCGATGAGCCATGGTGCCCTCGGCAGCCGCTGCCCCTGAGCCCCCTGCGGCATTGGGGGCTCCTTTGTTCTGCTGCCCGCGCCGGCAGCGCCCGGGTCAGGCCGAGCTGACCTCTGCCTGCGCAGTAGCCATCCCCAGGGACGGGGAGGTGCCACGCGCCGGCTCCCTAACCTCCCTCACCTCCATAACTCTTCCTCACGCCCTCCCCTTCCTCCTCCCTTGAACTGGGCCCCCTCCTCCTCCCTCCAGCCCATCACAGCTCAGCCGAGCACCAGTTCGCAGGAATCTGTCCCAGATGGGTCAATAAAACCCGGCAGTGGAGGATGGAGGCAGCCCCTGGCTACCGGGGTTTGGGTGTGGAGACGGGCACGGGGACTTGGACGGCGGCACTGCTCGGTGAGGATGGTGTCCTCAAGCACACAGACCCATGGCACAAGGATGCCAGGGGCACCAGCACCAGCACGGCCAGAGCTGAACCCAAACGGTAGCTGCAGGGAGAGCAGGACAGCCAGGGGAGCATTAGGGCTGGTGGGAGAGGAGTGCTGCTGGGGCTGAGGAGCATCTTGGCAAAAAAAAGAGGAACACTGAAAGAGCCTGTTCCTCATGGAGCAGGCAGGCACACCACCAGCACAGCCCCGCACAACACCACATCCCCACTGGCTCACCCACGCAGGGACCCGGCTGTGCTCCAGCACCCTGGGGCTGCCGGGGTTCCCCCTAAGGCGCCTCTGCCCCAGTGAGGAGCGGGGATGGGGTACGGCATCCCCTGCCCCGTGCTGCCCTCGCTGTTTACATTCCTGCTGCTCCTTCCCAGGCCGCGCCAGCTGGGCTGGGATGGAGCCCGGCGGCACGCGTTGGAGGCCGGCCAGGAGGAGCTCCCGGCCAGCACCGGCTGCGCCAGCAACGCCCTGGCCTCGGTCCAGCGGCCGCGATCCAAGCGCGGTCGCGCGGGCTGACGTGCCGGGGAAAGCCTCTCCGGGCCCAGCGCATCGCCTCCGCTCCTCCGCCCACAGAGGCTTTCCAACCCCCTCCGGCTGCTTCCACGATTCGCCACCGTGCTTGGCTATTCCCACCGACCCCGGAAAGCAACATGGAGGGAGAAGGGGTGCTCAGCCCTTTTGCTGGCACAGCTTGAGGGGCAGGGGATGCGCTGGGACCTGGGCTGGTGTCCCCAAGTGCTGTGGCAGAGGCTATGGCCTGGTCCACGGCACTGACATGCTGACAAACAGGAAGATCACAGCTGCGGTATCGAAAAGCCTTTTCACAGCTACGAGCTCACGGCCCTGGCCCCTCGCTCCCCAGCGGCAGGAAGCACAAGAGAGAGAAACCACAAGAAGAGAAGGCGGCGTGGGTGCAGCAGCACGAGGGATGTGCGGGGCAGGAGCATCCCTCTATCCCTACAGCGGGGCAGGAGCATCCTACCATCACCACAGCAAGACAGAAGCACAATACCATCCCCAAACCTGGGCAGTGCCAGGACAGTCACACACTCCTCTGCCACCCCTATTCTGAGCCTGCCCACATCCACATGTACTGGCAGATCCCGGCAGCCCCTTCCCCCATTTCGGAAGGGATGCGACAGCCTCCCGAAGGCGAAGGGGCAGGGGTGGTCGCATCCCTCCTGAAAGGCCACTGTGCCCTGGCTGCTCCATCTGGGTCCCATCTGCTGCTGCTGGTCCTGCCCCTTCCCCCAGCCCCAAACTCCGATGTATTTAAACACACATCAAAGGTGCCGGGCGGCCCCTGGGGAGCCCCGGCTCCAGTGCATTTTCTTCTATTAGCAGGAGCAGAGCACAGCCGGCTCTGGCGCCGGGAGAGTGGGAACATGCTGGCCTTGTTGCCCGGGGAAGGCAACGAAGGGAGCAGCTGGGTGCGTTCTGCCTGGTTTCATTCTTTAATGGCATTTTGGCAGTGGCAGGGGCACAGCTCTGCCAAAATGGGGCCAGAGTTGTCCTGCCAGGCATCACCTCTGTGGTGACGGTGATGGGAGACAACCAGGTCCCCATGGAAAATGGCTTGGGGAGGATGGAGAAGAGGAAAATCGAGAGTCTCATCAGATTTGCAAGTTTGGGGCGATCATTTCATAATTTTCAGCAAGAATCCCCACAGGTCCCTGCAGCAAACCCCATCACACTGTCCACCTGTGCTGGAATAACCTGAACACAGGATCCACTCGGAGCCACCCAAAAAGGGAGGGGGTGAGACTGAGCCCAGCACTAAAACCCTGGAGAAATCCCACGCATTCCTAATGACAACAGCAGCTGGATCCAAGGAGAACACAGCCGGAGGCGGCACTGCTGGAGGCATCTCCGCATGCTCCCAAGGACACACGGATGCGCAGGAGCAGGGAGAGGGATGGCACAGCAGGAACACGCATGTCTCGGTGGATACATACCTGCTTGAACTGCTCCTCGTAGGTCCAGTCGCCGTGGTCAGGTGCTGGTGGCGGGGGCTGCGCATGGCCCAGGCCGGGGGGCAGCCGCTCCTGTCCCCCTGGCAGCCGCGGTGGCTCCCCCCGGTAGTGCTGGGGTGCTGGAGGCTTGCGGAGCAGGAGGGATCCTGCACCTGCCCGCACTGCCTCTGCTGAGCTGAGCCCTTCCTCTCCCATGTCGTCTTCTTCCTCATAGTCTTCCTCTTCCTCCTCCTCCTCTTCTTCCTCTTCCTCCTCGCCCAGGTCCTCTTCAAAGTCATCTTCATCCCATTTGCCCTTCCTGGAACCAGTGGGGAGAGGAGAGTTTTGGTCACACGCTGGTTCCTAAGGCCCACCCCCTCTCTCCTGCCCGCTCCACAAGTCCTTCCCAGCTGTGGGGCTGGGACCACCCACCCAGCACACAGCTAAGCCCTGGTGCAGCCCATCAGTGGGGGCAACTCCATGGGGCATGGCTGGTCCCCGGCATCCCAGAAGCAGCTCCGTCATGCTCTGCCAGATGGTTCCTGGCCCAGCCCTGCCCTGGGAAGACGCATGCTGGAGGCAGCCGAGGGTCCTGCATAATTTAATGCCAGCCCGGCATCCTCTGTCACAGCCCTGTGCGGCTGCTGGGCAGAGATGAGATGTCATGCCAGCCCAGCACGAGGAATCACGGCCACAGAGCCGAGCCGCTGCTCTCAGCAGCTCCTGCTCTGAAATATCCCAATGGCTCTAATCCACAACCTGCCCCAAGCCAGAGGATCCCCACAGGCTCCCCTGCAGCCTCCCCAGCATGCTGTGCCCAAACCCAACACTCTGTCACCTGCCCCTTCCCCAAACTCATGAGAGCTGTCTAAGTACACTCACAGGTCCTCCTCCTCCTCGGAGCCCATCTCCTGCTGGTACCCGCCATCCTCCTCCTCCTCGCCACGTTCCTCCTCTTCCTCCTCCTCGGAGGCCTGGCTCTCATCCGACAGCCCTGGGCTGGGTGAGTGGCTGAGGCCGGCTGCGGCTGCCCGCATAGCAGCTAGGGCAGCCATCTGTGCCCGCTGGATGTGCGCGCTCTCAGGCTCCGCTCCCTCCTCCGAGGGCACCGGGGCTGGATCCTGCCCACGGCCCCGGGCCGGGGTGCTGGCGGGGGGCTGTGAGGGCTGCCCCGGGGGGGATGTGGAGCGCGGTGGCTGCTGCTGCTGCTCCTGCTGCCGCGCTTCCAGTGCCTGCTGCAGCCGTGCGCGCTGCTGCCGCTGCAGGTTCTCCATCACCGCCTGCAGCTTCATGGCTCTGCCGGCGGGCGGGGGGTCCCCGGGGGGCGGGGGGCGATGCACCCGGGGGCAGTGCCCGGGGGGCAGCGCCCGGCAGGCTGCCGCGCTCCAGCGGGGCTGGGGGCCAAAGCTGGGCAGTGCCGGGGGAGGCAGCCCTGGAGGGGGCTGCCGGGGGATAAGGGCAGCGCCGTCGGGGTGTCAGGGCAGGAATCGACACCAGGTCAGGAGAGAAGGACGTGCCCCTTAACCCCTCTCAGCCTTGGCCCAATGTCTCCTTTGCGCGAGGGCTATGGCAGGAGTTGCAGGCTCGGTGCTGCCTGTCAGGACTGGGGTGCTGCTGTTGTCGGGGGGGGAGTATCCCAGGCAGGCTCCGAAACTCCTTGTCAGGCTCAGCAGGCAGCAGCTACAGCACGGCACATCACCCCTTCCCTTGCAGACCTGGCACTTTCTGGGGGCAGCAGCCTCAGCGTCCCCCTCTCACGGCCGGTGTCCCTAATCCTCAGCCGGGTTGGTGTCTGGCAGACGTTGGCGCAAACCTGTGGGAGAAGTAGAGCAAAGGGTCAGTGGAGCTGTGGGCAGGAGCCAGCGAGCAGGAAGGAGTTAAAGACAGCACAGGAGCCTCATTAATCTCGAGCTAATGAGATAGGGCGGCCGGGCCTGCTGCTGGAGGGGGAAGGGGCCTGCTGGACCTGATAGCCCTGCCCGGCCCTGCAGGCAGTGGATACCGGTGGACCCGCACCCGAAGATAACAGGCCCCGGGGAGAGACACCCACCGGGTCCCCCAGAGGGGACAAGGCACATCCCCACCAGGGACACACTGCATGGGGAGCACTGGGCCAATTGTGATGGCACTGGGCGTGGGTAGCACTGGGGTTTGCAGTTTACAGTGGAGGGGCCCCAAAGCACCCCGGGGCAGATACCACGGGATGGGCAGATACGGCCTCGAAACCCCGGCAAACAGGCTCTGCCAACTGCCCCCAGAGCCCCCTTGCTACCCTTCCCTGGGGGCTGGGGGCCCTCCGAGGCAATGTGGGGCTGCGAGCAGCTCGTCTCTGCTTTGCCCCGCTGGAAAACACTGGAAGGATCAGCACGTTATGGCTGGGCCCTGTGGAACCCTCACAACCTGGTCTGGACCCCTCCAGCACTGAGCCCCCCAAGCCCCGGTGTAGCCAGCAGCCCACTCAGCCAGCCAGTGCTCCTGCGTGACCTCGCCTATGCCGAGGGCAGGGAGGGAGCTCACCGCAGCACCGCGGTCGTGCCGTGTCCAGGCAAACCCCGTTTCAGCTGCCCGGGGGCCAGCGCAGCACACACACCCCAGGACCCTCACGGGGACAGACCCAGGGGCTGCGGGGCCAGGACAGCCGGCAGCGCGGAGGGGCCAGCAGCTACGCCACGATCCCGCGCATTCTGGAAAGAGGAACCTGCTGCTAGTGTGGGCCGGGGCCGCGGACGATCGGGCGGGAGCCGCTTCCCCCACGCCTCGCCGCGGCAGCGGCTGCATCCGCTCCCGGCCCGGCCGCGCTCGGCTCACGCTATGGACAGACACGTCGCCACCGCCACGGCACCTCGGCAGCCACCGCCTCCACCGGGAGCGAGCACAGGCGCGGCACAAGTGGGCCAGCACTGCCCGCGCCTCAGTTTCTCCTCCTCTACCCTGGCCGTCTCCGTCTCGCCCGCACAGAGGAGAGGTCGGGGCAGGGACACTCCGCGCCCCAGAGCAGCCGCTCACCAGCCGCGGCCGCGCTCCTGCCCCGCACCGCACCTGAACCCCGTCCCCTGCGCCATCCACGAGCGAACCGGAGCGAGACCCGACCCAGGCACGTGCTCCTCGCTGCCGCTGTGGCTCTGCCTGGCCACGACTGCCCGAGTGACTCGGTGCCAGTACCAGGTGTGGAGCTGCCTCCTCGAGCACCGCGGGCCGTGGCCGCGCCGGGGCCACGCTGCCACTGCTCCGCAGGGAATCCGGAGTGGTGAGGCCACAGCCAGGGCCCCGTGGCACCCCGGCCCGGCGGCCACGGTGACCTTGAGCCGTGCCTCTTTGTCCCTCCGTCCGCTCGGGGCCACGGAGCCCGGTGTGTCCCCGCCGTGGGGCGGTGACGGGGGTCCTGCGAGGGATTCGGGGCGGCGTCACCCGCGTCCCCGGGGCAGGTGCTCGAGAGCGACAGCGGCTAAAAATAGGCGGCGGGGGTGTGACGGACGGGCCTTTGTGCCACCGACACCGGGGTTGGGCTGGCCGCGGCCGGACACCCCCAGGCGAGTTCCCGGCACTGCCGGGAGGGGCTTCGGGGGTGTCGCCGAGGCTAAGGGAGGAAGAGGAGAAGGAAGACAGGGTGGCCGAGCCCGGTGGGTGCCGTCCCCGGGGACGGACAGGGCTGAGGACGCCGCGGGAGAAACCCCCAGGCGGACAGGAGTCCCATTCCCGAAACTGAGCCCAGCCCCGCTCCCGGAGGCACGTGGCACCGACGGCCCTCAGAAGGACCGGGCACGGAGGCGGCAGGGCCCGGATGGGCCCTGGCCCCGCAAACGGGGGCAAATGGGCGCCCCCGACACGGAGAGGCGAGCCCGGGTCGGCCCGGCCCGGCCCGGCCCCTCCGCCGTCAGGACCCCGGGAGACCGCGGGGCCGTGAGGGGCACAGGGCGGGGCCACGGGGCTCTGCCCGGCCCGGACAGCAGCGCCCGGGGAGAACGGAGAGTCCAGGCCGGGGACGGCCGCGGGGGAGGAACCCCAACCCCGCGTGGGGGGAGGCGGCCGGTAACCGGCCGCGGGAGGAGGGGGCGCCGCGCTCCCGCCCAGCACCGGCAGCGGAGAGCCCAGCCCACCTCGGAGAGGCGGCCGGTCCTGGGTTCCGGTCCCCGGCCCCGGTCCCACCCAGCCCCCGACTCCCGGTCCCGGCCGCGGCGGGGGTCCCGGTCTTGGTGTCGATCCCATCCGCGCAGCCGGTGCGGCGGCGCGTTCCCCTTACCCGGTGCAGGCCGTGCGCCGCGAAGCCGCATAGCAGCCGCGGCCGCCCGGGGTCGGGCTCGGCGGGGCCGGTGCGCGCGGGGCCCGCGGCGCTGCTCTCCCCGCGGGCGGGCGGGCGGCGGGCGGGCGGTGCGACCCGGCCCCGCCCCGCCCCTCCCCGCCCCGCGCCGCCATTGGCCCGCGGAGCCCCGAGCGCCCCGCCCCTCCCCGCCCCGCGCTGTCATTGGCCCGCCTCTCCCGGTGTGCCCCGCCCCTCGTCGCCATTGGTCAGCCGCCGCTGCTGCATGCAAATACGCGCGCGGCGGGGCCGCGGGGCCGGGCGGGGGCGCTGCTGCAGCGCCGCCTCGCGGCCGGGCGGGGGAACGGCGCCGTAGGGGGCACGGGCCCCGGAGAGCCGCGGAGGGGAGGGGCGGTTAACGGGGGGCAACGGGCGGTTTAACGGGGGTTAACGGACGTTAACCAGGCTTTAACGGGGGTTAACTGGGGGTTCACGGGGATTAATGGGGGAGGTAACAGGGGACAACGGGGATTAACGCTAAGTTAATGGGGTCCGACAGCCGTCGGGCCCCGCTTCCAGGGGCTCCCCGAAGTACCCTCCGTGCCCCACCTCCCGCGACGCCCGGGGCGGGGCTCCCGTTCCCCCGCCCTTGTGACGCCACTTCCCGCGGGCGGTGCCGGGCCCGGTGCCGCCGGTGCGGGCCCGGGGAGGAGGAGGCGGAGGGAGGTCCCGGTCCCGGTCCCGGTCCTGGTTCTGGTCCCCGTCCCGGTCCCGATCTCACTCCCACCGGGCCATGGTGGTGCTGCGGGGCGGCGCGGGCCCCGAGGAGCCGTTCCCGTGAGTGCGGACACGGGGCCGGGCGGGCCGTGGGGCGGTCGGGCCGGGCAGGAGCCCCCCGGGCTGTCAGCACGGGCGGGGAGCGGCGGCAGCGCCTCCCGGCACAGCCCGTCCCTAGCTCCCCGACCCCGGGGGCGGTGTCAGAGCGGAGCCCCGGACCGGGATAATGAGCCTTATAATTAGTGTTTACCCCGTCGAGGTCACGGTGCTCCCGGTCACCGGGGCCGGCGACCCGGGCCGGAGTCCTTCGGGGTGCCGGGGGTGGACTGGAGCCTCCAGCTCCTGGACGGGTGTACCGGGAACCCGGGACCCTGCGGGACGGGGCTGACAGCCCCCGGCTGTCCCCCGGCGACTTTGCTCTGCAGTTCCCTGCCGTGTCCTGCTGCCAAAGGGTAAATGGCAGGAATAGGTGAGAAATCCCCCGGCAGAGAACGAGTTCCTCTTTCAGGCGCGTTCCCTGCCTGGAAATGGGACGTGGAAGAGAAGCCACGAATCTGTCTGTGCTCTGGTGTCCTCGGAGCTGCCAAACCCATCGCCCTGGGGTTACGGTTTGCTGGGATCCCCCGGGAATGACCTCTCCTGGGGTCCCTTCTCGGTCCTGCCCTGCTGCCTGGGACGGGATCCCGGCTCAGAGGGTACCGACCGATGCTTGTCTGACACCGGTCACTCTGTCTGAGGACACTGTCCCGAGGTCACTGTCCCCGGTGTACCTCCAGGTTGGCACTGGGCGGAGGTGGCAGTGCCAGGGCAGACGTGGCAGTGCCGGGTGCCAGGGCAGCCACAAACAGCCCTGGAGGCTTTGGGGAGGGAGTCGAGTGTGCCTCAGCTTGTTCCCATCCCAGCCACGGGGCTCGGGGGGTCCCAGCAGCCTGGGAGTGCTCCTGCTCTGGTGACACTCTATTTTGACATCTCTTTCCGGGGCCGTGCTGGTGAGCCGTGACGGCTCCAGGGAGTGCCGGGCTCGCAGCTGTGTACTCAAACCCCCGAGCTGGGGCCAGCGTAAGGTGACTCCCTCTGTTTATTCAGGTTTTTGTCACCATCTTTGTATCACAACTTGATCCACCAGCCCTGGTCGCTCGCTGTGGCGGGTTGGGTTACTGCTCCCCACCCGTCCTCGGGGCATCGCCTTGATACCTGAGTCTCTTTGATTCTTTCCAAGCCCACCTTTGCCATGGTTTTCTCTCCAGCTTGGAAGAGGGTGGTTGTTTTTTTATCCGTTTCCCCCCCCCACCCCGGCAGCCAAGACTGTATCACTGCCCCCGTGCAGGGAAAGGGAGAAAAAAAAATCAAGGTTTTGAGGAGGGCGAGCAGCTGGCTGCTGGCCCAGGCTGCAATCAGACAGTGCAGCCTGCTCTGCCCTGTGCCCAGATCAGCTCTGTCAGGACCTGATTGCAGGACTGGGGCTCCCCTGATCCCCAGGGTGCTGTAAAGGAGGGGACACAGTGGGGACATGGCCCTGTGGATAGAGCAAGGCCGTGGTGCTGCCGTGGCAGTGGGAACAGTGGTCACTCTGGGCAGCCGTGCTGCAGTGGCACAGCTCCTCGTCCTGGATGGACAGTCCTGGGGGTTGTTTTGGGGGTGTTGGTTTTCTCCCCCAGCTTCTGCTGTGCTAAAGGAAACCCACAACCCCGAGGGGAAGCTCCTTCTCAAGTGAAGGCAGTGAAACTTCCTGTCTTTGGTGTTTAGTAAACTTTGAAACCCAAGCAGTTGCATTCAACACCCAGCGAGCTGCTTGTTGCGTGGCTTCATTTTCTCATAAAGTTGCCTCTGTTTTATGGTCATTCCTAAGTTGTGCCTGTGACTAAGCAATGCCCTGACCATGGAATTGTTGTGAACAGAGGGCAAGCGCCTTTGGGTGCCCCCAGGAGGTGGCAGTGGCATGGCCAGGGCAGTGTTCCCACTGCCTTCAATAAGGAATGGCAGGGCCACTGCTGATATGATTGGGACGATGGTGAGCGTGAGGTGCAACAGAAGCCCAGCAGGAATGGATCTGCCATTTTGCTACGCGTGTGGTGCTGTTAATTACTCAGGTTAACTACCCAGGTTAATTACCCCGCCTGTCCAGTGCTGACACACAGCTGGTTTGAGCAGAGCCAGCCCTTGGAGATGGCAGTGACCCGAGGGGGACAGGCCCCTTGAAAGGATACAGTGCCAGTTGCAGTGACACTGGGGTTGATGCTCTGGTGCCCCATCACCCCCACTGCACCCCCCGTGCAGCCCCCCCATCCTCATGCTGCTGTAGCTGCCCCAGGGGTCTCTGGTGGGCTCATCCCTCTCTCCATGTCCCCACAGGAGGATCGAGGACTGCCTGCCCCCGCTGGAGGACTCCCCGTCCAAGCGGTTCTCCCCGTCCAAGAGGAAGCAGTACTACATCAACAAGGCCATCCGCAACTCCGACCTCATCCCGAGGGCCAAGGGCCGCAAGAGCCTGCAGAGGCTGGAGAACAGTAAGGACCAGGGCAGCGTCTCTTCCCCAGGGCAGGAACGACCTCCCCTGAACTGCGTGGCAAGCAGAGGTGTACTGGGGGTGTGGAGCCTTTCTGGAGGTCCTGCCTCCATTCTCAGGCTTTGCTCTTCCCCCCAGCTCGCTACCTGATGACACTTCTGGAGCAGGATGACTGCGGGAGTGACGAGGGAGAGCTCACCCACTCGGCTCCCCCCAGCATCTTCACTGAGGCCTGCAACAATGAGACCTACGTGGAGGTGGGTACAGCCACCACTGGTTTGGGGCTCACTGGGGGCCCTGGCATGGCATGTGGTGCTTGTACCTTGCTCCTCTATCCCTCTGCCCCCCTGGACTGAGCTGCTACACTCTAGCTTCTGCTTGGTCTGGTGTCAGGGCTGGGATCTGTGTGCCTTGCTGCCATGTGTGATGGGGTCCCAGGGTCCCCGGTCCGTGGGGTGGGAGAATCTCCAGGCAGATCCTCTCATGGAGAGTCATGCCTGCAGAGCAGTGGCTGCCTGGTGAGCTGCAGCACTTCCTCTGGCACAGGCCCATTGCCAAACCCCTGTTGCCTCACACTGACCCTGTAACCAGGTGTTTTGAAACATGGCCTCTCCCTGGTGCAGTGCTTGGGGCCATCCCTGGAGACTGGTGGGTGAGGAGGGGGCTCATGAGGTGTGGGCAGGGGCTCTGGGTGGCTGTGCAGTGCCAGATGTTCCCTACAGACCTCTCTAGTGGGGCTTGGTGGCTTCTGTTGTCAGATCTGGAATGACTTCATGAACCGGTCGGGAGAAGAGCAGGAGCGAGTCCTGCTCTACCTGGAGGAAGAGGCCAGGAAGAAGCACAGGAGGAAGCTGCCTGTCAAGAATGAAGACAAGTGGAAAGGTGCTGGGAGGGGACACTGGGTGGGGACAGCCTCTCCCTTCCTTCCTTGTGTACATTCTGGGAAGGGTGACCTTCCTTGAGGGCTGCACCCACTCCTGGGTGCCTGAGCCCACCCCTGGGTGTGACAGTGGGGGGGTTATGCCTGCAGATCCCTACCTTGGACCAGGGAGGGTTTGTGGGAACCAGAAGTGGCTGGGGCAATGGGCACAGCAGCCATGCCCCAATGTCACACCCCCAAATCTCCACACCCCCAAACCTCCTGTGCTGGGGAGGGCATTGCTGTCTCGGGGGTGACTGCAAAGGGGCTGGCCAGGGGTCCCCCTGATGGGGCTGGGGGGACACTGGGTCCTCCTGAAAGGTGACACCGCAGGCTCTGGAGCTGTGAGCTGTGTCTGAATCCCTTCTCCCTTCTCCAGAGCTCCCAGCCTACACACCCCAGGAGTGCTTCCAGCGCATCAGCCGCCGCCTGCGCGCCACCCTGAAGCGGGGCCGGATCCCCATGGTGAGCTGGGAGCCTGGGACAACAGGGCTGGGGCTGGCAGGGCCATCAGGGCACAGCCATGTCCTCAGAGCTGTGCCCTGACCTTGTGCAGGGCAGTGCCAAATTTCAGAGGAGCTCCTGGGAACGTGATCCGGTGCTCGTGTGACCCCACAGTGGTGGCTGGTTGCAGGCAGGCATCCCTCTCCTGGCAGATGAGTTTTTCCTGGCTCAGTTCAGATTTTTCTGGCAGTTACAAGCGCTTTTTTTAGTGGTTGTTTCCCAATCTCTGTGCAATGAGCAGCAGGTGACAGGTGAACCCGGCATGTTTTTGCATGGGGATAGCAGTGGAACCTTTGGGGTCTTCACAGTGGCCCACACAAGGTTATTTGCATTTTGAAAGGGGGTGAAAGTGCACAAACTGCTGAGCAGGATGGAGAGAGGTGAGTGCAGCTCTGCACTGCCTGCCCAGACACTTGCTCTCCCCGCCCTCGGGATGCTGTCTCCCTGCTCCCTCTGCTCTGTGAGGCTCTGTTTGTTTTCCTGGTGCTAATTAGAGCCTCTAAATGCAGCCTGGGCTCCTCCTGCCCAGTGGGTTCTGCTTGTTTGTCCTCAAATGAGACACGTGCACTGCTCGTCTCTGGGGTCACAGCGCTCTGGAGACCTGCAGAGCGCTGAGCTTTGAGTGCTGGGAGGCATGAGGCTCCCCTGGCTGCTCTGAGCACGAGGGACAGTGCCAGCCCTTGGCACACACAATGTGGAGTTGGCAGGAGCTGGATCCTTCTCTGCCTTGGGGGCTGGAGATGGGAGATGTCTCCTCTTCCCGTGCCTTGCTGCTGCCTGCCATCCAGATGACTTGCCTGGGAGCTTCTGGCAGTAACTCCTGGGGAGTCAGAGCCTCTGTTGTGCCAGGGCTGTGCCCACCACTGCCCCTTCCTTGCTGAGCCCCTGCCTCTCCTCACAGGGGACACTGGAGGGGCTGGAGGAGGAGCTGCTGGCCTTCTTCTCTGTCACCCCCCACTCTGTCTACACAGCACCGATGGACAACAGGTAATTCCCCATCTCGGGGTCCTGGGCTCTGGGGTTCCCTGTGCCCCAGGCTGCAGAGGGCTTTGGGAGCAGAGGAGACCCCTTGACCTCCCCTTGGCCAGCCTGGGGTCTCCACCTGGGGACACCCACCTGGCCTGGTCCCCATGTAGCCCCTGGGGGAGGGATGCACCTGGGGGTCCCTGCACAGGGGCTTGTGGCACTTCGTGTTCGCCATCTGCTCTGTGGGTCCCTGGGAGGATGGAGGGCAGAGCAGCCTGTGGGACACACATGTCAGAGACACGTTGGCTCTAACCCTGTCCCCTCTCCCCCAGCTTCGAGCGGCTCCTGCTCCACGCACTCTGCCAGTACATGGATCTCGTCTCTGCCAGTAAGAGCCGCATGTCCGCTTGTTTTTAGTTTTGATTTTGATTTTGTTTTTGTTTTTCCCCTTCTCTCCATCACTATCTCTGCTCTCCAGCTCAGCCTTTTCCTCTCTTCCTCCTCCTCCCAGCCCCACCTCTCCCTGGGGCTCACTGATAACCCTGCGGTGTTCCCACCCCCCCCCCCCCCCTCCCCCCGTCCGCTTACTCCCAGTGCTGCCCGCAGCTCCTCGGCAGCCCCGGCCGCTGTCACCAGGGCTGGCTGCAGCCTCACACCCGGGGGGTGGCCGGACTCAGCTCTGCCGGGGGATTTGGGTGGTCCACAGCAAGAATTTGCTCACGGGGTTCCCTGTCCTCCAGCTGCTTCCTCCTCGCAGGGAGCAGCTGTGCTCTCCAACTGCCCTGGGCGTCCCCAGAAGGTTTTGTTGCCAAGGCAGGGGATGTGAGGCACCAGGCTCCATCCCTCCGGAGGAGGATCCGCTGCCGAGCGTTTCATTAGGAGCCGTTTGTGGCAAACAGCCTGAGAGCATTAATGATGGGGAGTGAGCCTGTGGTGCCAGCAGACTCGGCTGGGGACAAAGGGGACACAGCACGGGGGAGCCTGCACTTGCCACGAGCTCCAGAGAGCAGGGGAAGGCGGTGGCTGGGCTGGGAGCGCCGTGCTGGGGACCCTCGAGGTGGGAACAGGGTGTGCTGACCACTCCCTCTAACCCGCAGGTTCGGACATCGAAGGGAAACGTCAGATGAAAGTGAGCAACAAACACCGCGTGTTCCTGCCCCCCGAGCTGCTGCTCTCAGACTACCTGGAGCAGATGAGCTGATGCCCCGAGAGCTGCCCTGCCCCTCCCGTGTCTGCTGCAGCCTCTCCCAGCCCTGCAGCCCTTGGACCCTCGACCCTTCCCCTGCTCCAGCGGCCAGTGCCTGGCGGGGCAGAGCCGGGGGCTTGTGGCTGTGCCCCTTTGGTTGCCGGGAGCGGTGCAGGCAGTGCGGCCCTGCCCGACATCTCTGCGGGTGTGGAGCAGGTGCCTCTTGCCTGCCCCATTCCCTGCGCAGCCCTCCTGGACCTGTTTGTGTGTCTATTTATAACCCAGGTGTTTTTAAAAATAATCAGGCGGGGCCAGCCCCCCTCTGGCGCTGACGCTCGTGGGGTGATTTCGGTCCAGATTTTTCTGCGGTGAAACAGTTCCTGGCGGCTGCTGAGCAATCGCTGAGCCAGCGGAAGAGCCTGGGGGCTGCCGCGTTCTGGCACTCGCAGTCCCGGGGTGTCCGGGGGGCTCGGCCCCCTCGGGCAGGGTGGGGTGTGGGGAGCTCCGGGTACTCTTGCCCCACACCCTGTGCCCTGCCCGCACGACGGGGCTGTTTTTAAATGTAATATAGCTTGTGTTTTTTATCACGTGTGTGTATATTTACATGTGTGTGTGCGTGTGTGTATGCGTGCTGGAGGGGTGTCGCCCCCCCTCGGGGTTCTCCCTGTTTGTCCACAGCTGCCATGGGGGCAGATGGGACATTTTGGGTATCTCTCTGTGTCCCACTGTGTTTCTGGCATGTGCCAAGGGCTGCTCACAAGGTGTGCTCTCGGGGTCGTTGCTGGTGGCTCTGTCCCATGATGACACCGACTGCCATTAACCATGGGGACCCCCAGCCCCAGGGGAGCCCCTTGCGCCTCCTTTGCTGGTGTGACTCTGGTACGGGTGTGTTCAGGAACAATAAAGACGGTGCTCCCCTGCTCCGGCTCTGTCTCTGCGTTGGGACGGGGATGGCAGGGACGGGGAGGGGGCTTGGGGGAGGTCGCGGGGGAGCCGGTTTGGCACGGGCTGCAAAAGGAGGGTGCGGGGAGGTGCGAAAAATATGGAACGCTTCACGAATTTGCGTGTCATCCTTGCGCAGGGGCCATGCTAATCTTCTCTGTATCGTTCCAATTTTAGTATATGTGCTGCCGAAGCGAGCACGAATCGCTGAGCATTCGCAAGGATATTTAAGGGTCCGGCCAGACAATATAGCAACGATAGGGCGACTACACCGTGACTCGAGACTAAAAGTATAATGGGTCCCCGAAGTTTTTCCCGATTTTTTGTCATCTTTTTTCCCTTGGATTTCCCCACAATCTTCGAAATCCGCAGGTTATTTTTGCTGTCTCGACCCGGTGGATTCTGGGTAGTTTTCTATGCAAATTAGAGCCACGGGCTGGCTCTCTGAGGCCCCCGGCCTGGGATGTCCGCCGCGGTGCCTGAGCGCGCGGCGCAGGCACGGGGCGGGCAGCCCGCGGGGGCGCGTCGGGGGCCTGGGGAGCGGCGGGAGGCTGTGGGCGGCGGTGAGTGCGGCCGGAGCGGGACCCCCGGGAGCCTCCTGTGACAGCCCCGGGACCCGCCTGTGACAGCCCCGCGAGCCCCGGGACCCCCGGCACCTCCTGGCGCCCACCCCGTGTCTTCCCCGGGACTCTCCCACCCTCACTCCCCGCCCGCCGTAGGCTCGGTAGTCGCGGATCGCCCCCTCCGCCTCCCTCCCGGGCCGCCGGGGCCTCTCCCGGTACGGAGGTGTCCCTGCCCGTGTCCTGCTGGCTGCGCCCCCTGCACAGCCCCTGGGGTTGGGATCCCTGCGGGCCGTTCCCGGTGTGACGGGTCCTGTGTCGCCTCCAGGCAGGACCGGACCTGTCCGGTGTCCCCTCCGGGGCCGGGCCGGCGGGATGGACCTGGCGTACGTGTGCGAGTGGGAGAAGAAGCCCAAGAGCAACCACTGCCCCTCCATCCCCCTGGTGTGCGCCTGGTCTTGCCGCAACCTCATCGCCTTCACCACCGATCTCCGCAATGAGGAGGAGAAAGGTACCGTGTGCCAGTTGGGAAATCTCTCCTGGAGGCTCCAGGTGCATTTGGGAAAGTCCAGGATCGGCTGGGCCGCGCGACCGGAGCTCTGCCCTGCCTCTGACAGCTGCTGGCTGCTGCTCCTGCTTTTTGTTCCATCCCTCAGCCTCTGGCAGTGTCTAACACGAGTTTGTTCCCTGGGAGTGGTTTTGGCTCCCCTAAACCATGGCCTGCCCCACGCCAATGTCTGGCCTCTCACTGAGTTCCCAGCACAGTTGTTACGCTGCCCAAAATAATTTCTGTAAAATATTTTATATTTTCCCTGCATCAGCTGAGGCTCTGAGGCTCAGAAACGGCAGCTGGTGACAAGGACTCACTTCTCTGTTCATGCAGATCTCACCCACATGGTCCATATCATCGACACTGAGCACCCGTGGGATGTCTACTCTGTGAACTCAGGTCACACTGAAGTCATCACGTGTTTGGAGTGGGATCAGTCAGGTGGGCTGGGATTCCCCCTCCTTGTCCCTGTGTCCTACCTGTGCTGTGGATGTCCCAAAGTGATGGGGTGTGATTCCTCTGGGGGTTTTGGCTGTTCTCCCTGTTATCATGCTGTGTCATTGTCACAGGCTCCAGGCTGCTCTCGGCAGATGCTGATGGCCACATCAAGTGCTGGAGCATGACGGATCACCTGGCCAACAGCTGGGAGAACACGGTGGGCAGCGTGGTGGAGGGGGACCCAGTGGTGGCACTGTCCTGGCTGCACAACGGCGTCAAGCTGGCGCTGCATGTGGAAAAGGTTTGTCCCAGCTTCCTAAAAGATCTGCGCTGGAATGCTGGCTCAGGTCTTGGCAAAGGACTCAAGGTCCTGCCTGTGTTGCATGGCCTGGGCTCTCTTGTGGCCTTGGGCAGTTTTTCCAGTCAAAGAGAAATCAGATTCCTTGGTTCTTGCTGAATTCCCATGGCAATTGGAGCTTTGTTTCTCTTGGCACTTTAAATATTTGTCCCCTTTGTCTGGTGCCTCAGTTCCAGGCTGGAACACGGAGATAGAGCAGTTCTTTCCCTACCAGTGGTAATTTAGAGGAAATGCATTCAGTGCTGAGGTTTGATCTGGGGATTTGGACATGGAGATGAGCTCCTTGTTTGGAAATGTGCCTGGTTCTGCAGACTCTGAAAGTCCAGGGCTGCCAAACACAAGTTGCCTGCTTGTGTTTTTTTAATTCCTGGGGTGTCCCACAAAAATCCTGCCCCTCTCCCACGAGGAGAGCTGCACAGGCACAAATTTTGGGTGCAAACGCCTTGGTTTTGTTGATCTTTATTACAGTCAGGAGCATCGAACTTTGGCGAGAAGTTCTCCAGGGTGAAATTCTCTCCATCTCTGACGCTGTTTGGTGGGAAGCCCATGGAGGGCTGGATCGCCGTGACCATCAGTGGGCTGGTCACTGTGTCCCTCCTCAAGCCCAACGGGCAAGTGTTGACAGCCACCGAGAGCTTGTGCCGCCTCCGCTGCCGCGTGGCCTTGGCTGACGTCGCCTTCACGGGTGGGGGCAACATCGTGGTGGCCACATCTGATGGCAGCAGCACGTCCCCTGTGCAGTTCTACAAGGTCTGTGTCAGCGTGGTGAACGAGAAGTGCAAGATCGACACCGAGATCCTGCCGTCCCTCTTCATGCGCTGCACCACAGACCCTGCGCGCAAGGACAAGTACCCGGCCATCACCCACCTGAAATTCCTGGCTCGGGACATGTCAGAGCAGGTGAGCAGCTGCTGTTTGCTCCACCTGGGCTTCTCCAGGGGTGACCAACATGGCCTGCAATACCCTTGGCATGCCTAGTTGCCATTTTGGGAAGTGCTGCTGGTGCAGCTGGACCTCACCATCACCTCCCACTGATTCCATCCTCAGCTTTTTCTGGTGGAGTGTGACCTGACTGGGAGCAGGACCCTGGAAGTGGAGGGTGGGAGTGGCCAGGGCAGTGCCCTCCATGTTGTAATGCTCATGTTGGGGGGGCTCTGTTCCCCAGGTGCTGCTTTGTGCTTCCAACCAAAACAACAGCATTGTGGAGTGCTGGTCTCTTAGGAAGGAGGGCCTGCCTGTCAACAACATCTTCCAGCAAATCTCTCCTGTGGGTAAGTGTCTGCACTGGGGACTCGAGAAAAATTAAGACAGGTTCTTGCATCCATTATGTCATATATGGGGTTATTCAGAGTCTCATGTTTATTTTCAGGTGTTCTCAATCCATTCTGTCTGTTTGCAGCATAGGCAGGCACTTGCTGTTTCCAGGAAGGGGTTTGGTTGTTGCTTCCACTTCATAAAATACGTTTTCTATGTTTTGCTGCGCAGCCGCCCTTCCTGCTGCCAGTGGAGCAAAGCCTCCCAAAGGACCAGGATCGTGCAGCAGAGCTGGATTAATCCCCTGCCCTGACTGCCTGGGCTCCACCTGATCTCAGCTAGAACAGAATTAATCGAGGCAGTTTGTTTGGTGAAATATAAAGGATTATTGTATATAAGGATCTTAATCACCCGCAGCAGAGCTTTCCATCAAGAGAGATTTAGCAAAACATGTTGTTTGTATAATTCAGGGTAAAAATAGGGAAATGTGAAGTAAACATACTGGAAACATGGGGGAGATAGACCAGTGTGGTAGAACGAAGTCAGTGCCTGATTTCTGATCCTGCTTGGTTGGGGAGTGTGGGGAGAAATGGGGTATGGATTTTCTGATCTCTCTGGGACAAAAGTCTCACTCATTTGCTTGTTTTCCCAAGTGGGAGACAAGCAGCCCATGATCCTGAAGTGGCGGATCCTGTCTGCCACCAACGACCTGGACCGAGTGTCAGCTGTGGCACTGCCAAAGCTGCCAATCTCCCTGACCAACACAGATCTGAAGGTGGCAAACGACACCAAGTTCTTCCCTGGACTGGGTAAGGAGTTCCTGTTGTCTTCCTCCTAAACATGTGGGTTTTGCCCGAAATTTCACCTTCTGAGCTGTAGCTGAAGTAAGAATGGGAGCAAAACATATGGAATGCTGAAGGATAACATTCAAACAGGATGTCTTCCCAGCCATCCTGTTGTGTTTCCTTGGGGAGAGGCTGTGAAATGCTGATGGTAGGGCTGTGAGCCCCCAGCCCTTTGGCTGCTCCATGAGCTTCAGCGGTGGCCACTGCTTCATGCAGTGCCACACTGGGAGGTGCTGCTTGCTCAGTCTTGTTTGTCTCCTGTCCCCAGGGCTGGCCTTGGCTTTCCATGATGGCAGTGTCCACATTGTGCACCGGCTGTCCCTGCAGATGATGGCTGTGTTTTATGGCTCCTCCTCGCAGCGCCCCGTGGACGAGCCGTCCCTGAAGCGCCCGCGCACCGCGGGGCCCCTGGTGCACTTCAAGGCCATGCAGCTCTCATGGACATCACTGGCCCTGGCCGGTGTGGATAGCCACGGGAAGGTTGGTGCTCTCTTATGGTGGGGTTAGTCCTCACCCAGGCTCTCTGAGGGATGATGGGTTGCTCAGAAAACGCTGGGAATTCCAGCTATGGGATCCATATTGGGAAGGGATGTATCGCATCAGTGCAGGAATTGTCACTATGTCAGGACTGAGCTGCACTAGGCTCCATGTTGTGTTGTAGCTTTGTGGGATGATTTCAGGCCTGTTCCTGATACGAGTTTTCCTTTGATTCCTCCCTTCAGCTGAGCATGCTCCGCATCTCCCCCTCCATGGGCCACGTGCTGGACATGAACATGTCCCTGCGGCACTTGCTGTTTCTGTTGGAGTACTGCATGGTGACTGGCTATGACTGGTGGGACATCCTGCTCCATGTCCAGCCCAGCATGGTGCAGAACCTGGTGGAGAAGCTGCATGAGGAGTACATGCGCCAGAACGCAGCCCTGCAGCAGGTCAGTGGGTGGGAACTCTGGGCTCCCTCCCAGGGTGGGCACAGGGGGTGCTCAGGGACTTGGAGGGGGGAGCAACCAGTGCCAGTCCTTGGGACATGGCTGGGCTCTCTGAGTGCCTGGCTTGGGCAGCGATGGAGCTGGGAAGAGCATCCCATGTCAACAGTCAACTTTCACTGAGATCAACGGGTCTCTACCTGTTGGAAAGTTAAGGTGAGATGGTGAAGTCTATTTTTGGCAGATTCTGGGAACAGCAGCATGTGGTGCTCACATGCACAGCCTTCACTATTCCTGTCACTCCTGCGGCAGAAAGGGAGAGCAGAAAATAAAGCAGCCGCAGCAGCTTTAATGAGCTTATGCTAATTCTGCCTTTCCTTGTGCCTTTTCCTACATTTCCCCCTCACTCAGGTGCTCTCCACACGCATTGTTGCCATGAAGGCGTCACTGTGCAAGCTCTCCTCCAGCACCGTCGCCCGTGTGTGTGACTACCATGCCAAGCTCTTCCTCATCGCCATCAGCTGCACCCTCAAGTCGCTGCTGCGCCCACACTTCCTCAACACCCCGGACAAGAGCCCCGGGGACCGGCTCACCGAGATCTGCTCCAAGATCACGGATGTAGGTACTGACTGCTCAAGCATCCCACGCTGCGTTCCCAGGGTTTGGGATTGGATTGTTCCCTACGCTGTCACAGTATCATAGTAACTCCTGGGTTTGAGGAGGAGGAGGGGAAGGGTGACCTCTGCAAGGAGGGTGTGAGATTTGGATCCATCTTCCTGAGCCAAGCAATGTCTTGCTTCTCTTCCAGACATTGACAAGGTGATGATTAACCTGAAGACAGAAGAGTTTGTCCTGGAGATGACGACGTTGCAGTCTCTACAGCAGCTCATCCAGTGGGTGGGGGATTTTGTGCTCTACCTGCTGGCCAGCCTTCCCAACCAGGTGAGATTTGGATTGCTGGGAACACACTGAGGGGGCACAAACACCCATGGACAGTGCTGGGGAGCTTAGCCAGGGCACACAGGGCCTCATGTCCCTGTCAGCATGGGCACTGGGGAGGAGTATAAGGAACAGCAGAATTAGAGAATGGCTCTTCCCATGCCCATCTGGGGCTGGTGACACAGCAACCAGCACCTGTGGAAGCTGGGGATACTCCTGACACATCTCTGCAGAGGTGTCATCTTTAGGTGACCCTCTGGCATCCATGTCAGTGGGTTCCATGGGGTATGTGCTGCTGGAAGCAGGAGCTGTCTGGATACAACCTGGTGTCTGGACCTGCTGTGAGCCCCACCTAGGCCGGTGTGACCCCCACCCACACCATGTCCCCCCACAGGGCTCCCCAGTGCGCCCTGGACACAGCTTCCTGCGCGACGGCGCGTCCCTCGGAATGTTCCGGGAGCTGATGGTGGTGATCCGCATCTGGGGGCTGCTGAAGCCCAGCTGCCTCCCCGTCTATACGGCAACCTCCGACACCCAGGACAGCATGTCCCTGCTCTTCCGGCTCCTGACCAAGCTTTGGCTGTGCTGTGAGTGTGGCTGGTTCCCTGAACAGTAATTCCTGCTACAGCAGGGTGGGACGTGACTCCAAGGGGGTCTGGCATGTTGAGAAAGGGCAAGTGCAGCTGCCAAGGTTATTGTTTTCCAGGCTGAGTTGGCAGTGGAGGAGGAGGCTGCATGCAGCTCTCTGGAACTCTGAAAGAGAAATGTAAAGGTCACACTGGTTCTTTCGTTTCCCACGCAGGTCGTGAGGAAAATCACATTACGGAGCCTGACGATGCCCTGATTGACGAGTGCTGCCTCCTGCCCAGCCAGCTGCTCATTCCCAACATTGACTGGCTGCCCATCAACGATGGCATCATCAGCAAGCTGCAGAACAAGCAGCTGGTCAGGCTGCAGTTTGGGAAGGCTCCCGGGCTCGTTGGCCACACTGTCTCTTCCCAGTTTGATGCCTTTGTCAGGTACAAACCCCTGGAACAGACCCCTGTCAGTGCAGTGATGAGAAGGGTCTTGGCAGCTCTGAGGTTTGGCTTGTCCCCTTGCTGGTGTGACACACGAGCAGTTTGTCCTCTCTGCTCAAATCCGTGTCCCAATTTGTGATGGGCTGGGAATTTGAAGTACTGAAAAGTGATAGCAAATGGGGGAAAAAAACCCTCTGATTTGTGATTGTGTCATTGTGGCCACAAATCCCATGGCACTGGGTGGGCAAGTGGGCAGAGCCTCTGGCATGTTGGCCACTGAGATGTATCTCCCTGTCCTGGGGAAAGTGACACTCTAGGAAAAGTCCTGTTTTCCCTCCTCAGGGCCCCTGGACAGCCCAAAATTGACCACCTGAGGCGGCTGCACCTGGGCGCATACCCAACAGAGGAATGCAAGTCCTGTACCAGGTAAGTGACACTTCAGGGGGGCTTGGGCAGGAGTTGGGCTGTTCTGAGTCCTTTAGGAGCTCTCCGTGGCAGGTTGTGGCTGTGGTTAAGGTGTCCCCAACCTGGGAGAGTGGTGTTGTTGCAGCCTAGCCCTTGAGTTAAAAATCAAACAGATCAGATCAGGCTCTTAAATTAATCTGGCCTGGAAGAGACCCTGCAGCAACTCCTTTATATGATGCCCAGTTCTCTTGGTTCTGTGTGGTCACAGTGGGGCTAGGGGGAGGAACCACCCCAGAGCCCCTGCCCCCATTTTGGGGTCATCTTTCCACCAGGCTCGCATTTTGTGCTCTCCTACTCATCCACCCTCATGGGAGAGCCTGGATTTCAGGAAAATGGCTCAGGGAACAAACATCCATCTAAGTCATGTGATTGAATTAGCTTTAATTACTGGTTTTAATAGAAAGCCTCTGTAGCAGATCATTTTTGTGAGATGACTGTCAGTTGTTTCATGTATAAACAGCAGCTGGGGCTGTTCCTTGCCAGGCTCCAGCTCCAGCTCCAGCAGAGCCCTCAGCGGGATTTTGTTGCCTGCTGGTTTCAGCTGGTTTTGGTGCTCACAAGTGTCACCTGCAGGTGACAGGAGCTGGTTTCCCCTGTGGATCCCCAGATCCCTGTGTGATCCATGCAACACCCCAGCAGTGCTGGCTCTCCAGTGCCCCCCAGGCTGGCTGCACTTTCCATGTCCCCCCAGGTGTGGCTGTGTCACCATGCTGAAGTCGCCCAACAAGGTGACAGCGGTGAAGCAGTGGGAGCAGCGCTGGATCAAGAACTGTCTGTGTGGGGGGCTGTGGAGGAAGATGCCCCTTAGCTACTCCTGAGCCCTTCCTAGGGTGCAGCAAGGCTCCCTCCATAGAGGTTTTGGGACAAGGGAATGGCAGCTCCTCTCCCGCACACTGGAAAAGCTGCTGCTGCTCATCCTTGGTTGAGCTGTGCTGGAAAACAGACCTGAGGGAGCTCTTCCTCTTTTACCAGGGAAGAGCTGGAAGGGAATGCCAGAGGTTTCCCCATCATTTGGAGCCTGGGAGGGGGAGTCTGGCTGTTGGGGCTGTGCCAGCAGAGTGGCCATGTCCTGTCAGCCTCCCTGGCCTGGGCAAAGAGTGGTGATGGGGTGGCTGGTGAGGAGCAAAGCCCCAGCTGATTGGAGCAAACACCTGGTACCTCACATCCATCCTGTGCCTCTGGCTGCTTGGGAAGTGCCACATGTGCTGGGCAGTCCTGATCCCTCAGCAGACTTGCCCCTCTGGCAGGAGTTGGCTCCTTCGATGTTGGATGGGAGCAGGAACATGAGTGCTGCTGCCTGGAGTGAACCCTCCCTTTGGCTCTTGCTGTTGTAAATAAAAATTCTCTTAATTTTGTACAGAACCATGTGGTTTGTTTCTGTGGTGTGACGTGGCCGCTCAGCATTGGGCTGAGGCAGTGGAGCCACGGGAGGGCTGCCAGAGCATCTGTTGGGAGAAGAACCACCATCACTGGCAAAAGTGGAAGGGGAAATGGACACTCGAGGAAAAAACATCAAATCCTTGGGGTTGTGCAAGTCTCCAGCTTCAGGCAAAGCTGGACACTTGAGCGTGCCAGAGGAGGAGCATTCCTGGTGCAGCCAGAAGTGCATTCAGACTTTTGCCCTCCCTTGGCCTCTTCAGCTGCTGCTGCCCGAGGCAGGAAATCACAACCTCCTGGAGCCAGGGTGGCTGTGCCTGTGGAGCCCCAGCCTTTTGGGGGTGATCTGGGCCTGCTGCTCTCCTGCAGGTCCTTCAGCTCTTAGGGAGGAGAGCCTGGAGGCTGCTGCTCCTGCATCTCAGCCCACAATTCCAGGTCCCCACAGACCGTTTAAGAGAGGGAGTGAGCCAGTCTTAGTACATTCCTTTCCCTCTGGAACTGTGTTTTCATTATTCTTGAGAGCTGGAGATGGTGACAGAGTTCATCCCTCGACTCCAGCGAATGTTCTGCTGCACAGAGCTGTAAGAGCTGTACAGACCTCTCCTGCTCGCTACTCTGCTGGTAATTGGGGACAATCAAATGGCTAATTAGAAAACCACCTTGTTAAGGCTCTTTTCCCCTGTAAGTAAAACTCAAACTGGGCCCTCTGTGAGCTCCTTTATCTTAGAGAACAGCTTCGGGGTTATTTAATGTTTGATTGGGAACAGGGAGCAGCAGCACAGCAAGGGGATGGAAAAACATTTGTGTCCCCCTTGGCTCTCTGCTGACCATGGAGCTCCTGGGATGGACTGGAAGGGTCTGGCAGTGCCCTGGGCTGTGCTGCTGCCCTGCTCCCATCTCTCGTGCCTTGGCCCTGCTCCCATCTCTCGTGCCTTGGCCCTGCTCCCTCCAGAGATAGGGCAATGGGAGACCAGGAGTTTGGGGGTGACCAGGGTTGTGGTGGGAAGATGGGGCTCTGCCCCACCTTGCCACTCAGCTCCCGGGACAGTGAGAATCCAATCCTGCTGGGTCCCAGCACAGATCCCACTGTGGGAGCTGGAGCTGCCACTGCCATATCAGCAAAAGGCAGATTCTGTTTTCCTGAATATTCACACAATAGCCCTGCAGGAGGTCCCAGATCTGGATCCTATTGTGGCCACACTGCAGGATGTGTCCCCTGCTCCCACCCGAGACCACACCATCCCCAAGGGCTCAACTTCAGCATCTCCCACCCCATGTCCAGCTCCCCCCTGGGCAGGGGCTCCTGCACAGACCCCCCAGTCCCCCCACGCACCCCACTCCCCCAGCCCAGCAGCTCTGCAGGAATCATCATCACTTTATTGCAGCAGTCGCAGACAGCATTTTGGGCACCTTCAGCAAAGCCTGTTGAGGGCTGTGACCCCCCATTCTCCCCCAGCTGGGCCCCGTGCTTTGTGAGTGGGGGGCCAGGGACCCCCTTTCTTCGTTCCTTGCCACTCCCCTGGCCCAGCCCTCCTCCTGGCGTGGGGGGATTCTCCGGCAGCGGGGTGGGCAGCGGTGGGAGCCCCTGGCGTACAGCGGGGCGGCACTGCGGGTGCTCTGGCCGTGCTGGCAGCAGCAAGCCGTGGCGTGGAGCAGGTCCCTGTGGTCCCCTCAGCGAGTGTCCCCCTCTCCATCCGCGGAGGCCATGACGCTGTCGATCCAGTCCGCGTACGGGGCGATGCGGGTGTAGATGGCCGGTTTCTTGTAGTTGCCGCAGACGCGGGAGCCAGCCGTGACCACACCCTCGGCCACCCCGCCGCAGACCAGGGGGCCACCTGAGTCTCCCTGCGGGACCAAACCTCATCAGCATGGCCAAAGGTTTGCTAGGACACCCAAGCCCATCTCCCACCCCTCCAGGCTCCTGTGAGCTGCTTTGCAGCAGCCAGCACAAGGCAAAGAGTCCCCTTACCATAGGGACATGGCCTCTTTCTGCCCTGCAGCCCCTCGCCTCTCTCAAGGTCTGGGCATCCTCCTCCTTTGCCCTCTCCCAGCACGCCCCAGGGGGTCAGCAGCCCCATCCAGGATTCCCGCAGTGATTCTGTGGTGTGTGTGTGAGGTACCTTGCAGGTGTCCTTCCTGAGGGAGTTAGTGCACATCATCTTCTCGGTGATGGTGCCATCGTGTCGTGTGCGGTGATTGCAGACATCACGGCTGATCACCGGCCGCTCCACCTCGTGCAGCTTGTCCGGCCGGGTGCCGCTGTGGTCAATGGTGCCCCAGCCTGCCACTTCACACACCGTGTCAGCTGCCACGTCCCTGTCCTCCCGCTGGAAGGGCAGCACCCGCACATCCGAGTTCAGCTCCGCTTTCTCCTCCAGCTGTCACAAAGTCAGGGGGATACAGGTTACAGGGACAGCTGTGCCCAGGACCCAGCAAGGCACAGTGAGCCCAGCGCTGATATCGGGACCATATCATATTGGACCATATCAGACCTCCTGATTGCAGCCCCAGGAGGCAGACAGAGACCAGAGCTGGAGCTATGAGGAACATGGAGGTGTTTGGTGGGGGAAGCAAGGATGGTTCCATGGGACAGGGAGAGATGGACAGGGGATCCAAGCTCACCCTGACCATGAGGATTTCCTCTGGCTAGTCAGTGACTGTGCAGGGTCCCAAGGGACAGTAGGATTTGCAGAAACAGGGCTGTGCCTGGTGGGGAGGAGGGTCCCATCAGCCCCCAGCCCACCTGGAGGAGGAGAAGGTCGTCCTTGTTGTTGTGGATGTTGCTGCCAGGGTGGGGGATCTGGGCTCGCACTTGGTACAGGCGTTTGTGGGGCTCTGGTGCCGTCAGTGAGTGTGCGCCCAGCAGCACCTGGAAGTGTCTGCCGTCCCTGGAAGAGAGTCAGAGTGTAGGACAAAGAGCTGGGGATGTCACTGCACGCAGCCATGGAAATGGGGTGCTGTGGGGGGGCTGGAGAGCCCACCAGGGAGCTCCAAGAGGTCCTGCAGCCCCTGCCCAGTCCTCACCACAGGCAGGAGTTGAGTCCCACACTCCAACACTGGGGTCAAGGCTATGGAGTGAGATTTAGCCTGAACCCAGCAGCCCCCCCAGCCCCTCCACACACTCACTTCTGTGCCTCAGTGCAGTGAGCAGCGCTCAGCACCCACTGCTCGGCGATGAGGAAGCCTCCACAGACATGCTCCCCGTCCATCTGCAGCGAGGCCATGTACGGCTTCAGGTGCGGCTTGGCTACAGAGCCCCTCAGGATCCGTCCCCGAGGCTGCCCTGCAGGAGAGAGGCTGGGTCAGCTGAGGGGCAGTGTCCCTCCCATGGTCCCTTCCTGGGAGCCCTGGACTGGACCCTGTGGGCTGCAGCAGCACCTGGCTGCAGGTGGAAGTAGGAATTGGGGAGCTGGGCAGGAACCCCCCGTGTCGGGGACATCGCTGCCCTGGGGTGCAGGGGGTGCACTCACCATTCACTGGGGCCCCGAGCAGCAGCAGCAGTGCGAGGACAAGGAAGGGAACAGGATTCGGCCCCATGGCTGCAGAGCCCAGCGATGCTTCTGCCCGGATGGGGGGTGTGCAGGGGTTTTGGGGTGCGCAGGGGCTGGGGGTATCCGGGGGCTGCGGGATGGACGCTGCTCACCCAGGGCTGGGGCTGGGACTCGCTTTTATGCTCACTTTGGGGCAGGAAAGGGGGGGCCGAGGGAGCGGGGGGTTTCCGCAGCGTGGGCTGAATGTTTTGAAATATTCAGCTTATAAAAGGGGTCAAGAGTTCCCTGCACAAACAGCGCGGGAGGAGGAAACAGCCCGGCCCAGCTGCTGGCCCTGGCACCCGCCGCCGGGGATTTCTGCGCCAGGGTTTTCAATGACGAAAAAGTTCAGGCTCTTGGCAAGTGAAGGCTCCGGCAAATTCTATCCCCATCCCCCTAGGAGCAGGGACCCCTGCCCGGCCTGGGGAGCAGGTCCCTGGTGGGTGCTGGGTGCCAGCTCGGTGGGTGCCCCGGGATGCAAACCCATCCCCTGCGTTTGCCCCTGGGCTGACGAGGACAGCGGGGTCGTGACGCTGGGGTCACCCCAGTCCCGAGGGGCTCCTGCAGGGCTGGGGGCAGCGGTGATGGGAGGGGTGATGGCAGCGACTGGTGGCCGTGGCAGCCTCCGTCCCCTCTGCCTTTCCCCCCCGGTGCCACTAAGCGGAGCCACCGCCTCGGCTCTCGCCCGGTCCCGGCGCGTCCCCGAGCTCCGGAAAAACCGGGAGCCCCGGCGCGGGCTCGTCCCCGTAGCCCCTCACCGCGCCTCGAGGTCTCACTGCCCTCGCCCCTTGCCGGGATGGCCACTGGGCACCGTGGCCACCCACAAGAGGCTGGAGCCCACCACCTCATCCTCTTGCTCCACGAGCCTTTACAACTCCGAGCTACCTTTGTCCAGCTGCACAGATTCCCCATCCTCTCCACCCCTGACCCCACGACCCCGCCAAGCCAATGGACCCATGGTCAGCGGCTGGCCAGACTCACTGGCGAGGATGGGGTTGGGCAATGGGGGTCCCCGGGGGCTCAGGGGGTCCCTCTGTAGTGGTGGCTTCGCCTCCCCACTGTCCCCACGTGCTGGTGGCACATGGTGGGCGGGGGGTCGGAGCACACGGTGTGGTGGCATCGCCAGAGGCGGCCGAGTCTGGCTCAAACCAGGGATTCTCCACTGGGCGAGCAGCTTAATCGCAGCTTCCAGGGATTCGGGATTTAGATGTTAAATACGCCGGGAGATTTCTGCCCACTTAGGGCCAAAAATGGAACAAGGGCACCATGTGGAGCCGGGGCTGCTCAGACCCTGGACAGGACTGTGAGAGGGTGGGCAGTGGGCAGTGGGCAGTGGGGGGAGCGGCTGAGTGTGGGGTGCAGGGAATGGGGTACAGGGTGGGATACTGGGTATGGCACGGCCGGGATCCTCTGCAGGGCGGGGGTGGGGCAGGGGCAGATGGGGCTGCGGTGCTTCTGCCCCTGCTGAGAGGCTGCAGGAAGCAAAGGGAGCTGCGCCCACCTCCCCAGGCCCAAATTTGGGAGACTCGAGGCGCCTGCTTGAGGAGCCCCTGGCACAAGCTTCCTGCCGAGGGTGGCCCCCGGCACTGTCCCCGGGGCTCCTCGTGACCGTGGGTCCAAGACTTGCCCCGAGTCCCCCCCCTCAAGCCCTCGGGTGCCACGGGCAGGGCAGATTCCCCCGGCCAACAGAGCCCACATGGGGGCTGTGGGCTGGCAGAGCTCTGGGCAGTGGGTTCGGGGGTTACACACCCCCGTGATGAGGGACCCAAGCTTGGGCACCCCTGGGGTCCCCACAGACCCAGGGCAAGGGAGGGACCTCGGGGCGGGGGCAACACCCCCCGCAGCACACGGGGCAAGGGCTGACCGGGAGGGCCGGTGGTGGAGGCAGCCCGGGCGGGGGGGTGATCCTGTCTCCCCCCGGGCCCCTCGGGGCCTGGGCATGGTCCGGAGTGCGGAGCGGAGAGAGGAGGGTCGGTCCCGCCGTTGCCCTCGGCCCCGCCCGGCCCTTTGTCTCGCCTCGACCCCCTACCGACCTCCCGGGATCCCCAGACCCCCCCCAGACCCCCATCCCTGGACCGACGGGGGCTCGATGGGGGCTCGGCGGGGGCTCGGCGCCCCGGGAGGGACCGGAGGCGGTGGGGCGGGGCGGGGGGGCGGCGGGCGAGGGAGGAGGAGGAGAAGGAGGAGGAGGAGGTGGCGGGGGCGGAGGAAGCCGCCGCTCCCCGCGCTCCGCCGAGGCAGGAGCATCCCGGATCCCGGGGACATCCCCCCTCGCCGCCGCTACCGCCGCCTCCCGCTCCGCTGCGTCCCGGGGCCGCCACTGAGGTGAGTGGGGGGCACAGACCGGCACAAAGGGCCGCTCCTCCCCTCCCCGACACCCCCTCCCATCCTTCGGCCCCGACCCCCGCCCGCGGCTGCGGCACGGTTCCTGCGAAGGGGAGGTTCCCGCTGCGCCCCCCGCCCTCCCGCTCATACCTCCTGTTAATCCCCCGTTATTGCCCCCCCCTCGTTGCCCCTCGCCGTTGCCCCCCGTCGCTCCATCCCCGTTATCCTCTCCCCCATTTCGCAGCCCGGGCTCGGTGCAATCTCGTGGGGCTGGGCCCGGGAGGGCTCGGGGAACCCCATCCCCGGCCCGGCTCTGCGGGCGGCACACCCCCTCTGCACGCCCTCCGCAGCAGCCTCGCCGCCTGTCGCGGTAGTGACCGCCTGTCGCGACAGACGAGCCTCCGCCCCACCTGTTGTCACAGCCCCTGGCTCGGCTGGGACCCCCCCCGGGGTGCTGGGGGTTCCCTGGGGGAAGTGGGGCAACCCCAGTCCTCGCAGCGTATCCCCGGTGAGTGGGGGCAGTGGTGTGACCCGAGGGTGACCAGAAGTGACATGGGGTGCCCGAACCCCTGCAGGGCCGGGTGGTGGCCCGGGGTGCCTCTCCCTCTCTGGGGTCAGGGACTGGAGGGGTGACCAGGGGTGACCGGGGCTGCCCATCCCCCTTCCATGTGGTGACCCTCGTGCCCCCACAGGGTGGAGGCACAGCCCGGTGGGACCCCCGTGCCTGTCCAGGACCATGATCCCCCCCAAGGAGAAAGCCCGCGTCCCCAAGGACAGCATGACACTCCTGCCCTGCTTCTACTTCGTGGAGGTGGGTGTGGGGTGGGTGGGCACGGGCTGGGGGCTGTGCAGGGGGCTCCATCCTCTGCTCTGGCAGGGTGGGTCGGGGTCTGTGCCCTGTTCTGGCAGGGCTGTGCAGTGCCATCACTCCGGGCATGCCTTGGTCCCCATGCTCTCCCCCCACAGCTGCCCATCGTGGCCTCCTCCATTGTGACACTCTATTTCCTGGAGCTGACGGACCTCTTCAAGCCAGCCAAGGTGGGCTTCCAGTGCCATGACCGGGCGCTCTCCATGCCGTACGTGGAGACCAACGAGGAGCTCATCCCGCTGCTGATGCTGCTCAGCCTGGCCTTTGCCGCGCCTGCTGCCTCGGTGCGTCCAGGCTTGTCCTGCTGTGGGGGTCGGGACAGAGCCGGGGATTTGGGTCCTGGCAGTGTCCAGCATCTGTTGGGCAGCTCTGCCAACAACCCAGGCCCCCCCCAGTCCCTCCTGAGCCAACGGTTCCTTCCCAGATCATGGTCGGGGAGGGCATGGTGTACTGCCTGCAGTCCCGTCTGAAGGGTCGTGCCGGCGCCGAGGGCAGCATCAATGCTGGTGGCTGCAACTTCAACTCCTTCCTGCGCCGCACCGTCAGGTTTGTGGGTACGTTGTGCCGCAGCCTGAATAGGACCTGGGGGTGGAGGGGACGTGGGGACACCCTGGCTGTGGTAGCAGGAGCACAGCCCCACCCAGACCCTGAACACTGCGCTGGATCCTTTCCAGCCTCTGCAGGTGTGCCAGGGCTGGGTGAGTCCTGGCTGCCTCACACTGGATGGGGGTGACCGACTGTCCTACTCCTGACATCCCCAGGTGTTCACGTGTTTGGGCTCTGTGCCACAGCCCTGGTGACAGACGTCATCCAGCTGGCCACTGGCTACCATGCTCCCTTCTTCCTGACCGTCTGCAAGCCCAACTACACGCTGCTGGGCACCCCCTGCGACGCCAACCCCTACATCACCCAGGACATCTGCTCAGGCACTGACAAGCATGCCATCCTCTCTGCCAGGTACGTGCCAGGGGAGCCCTATGCCTCACTGCCAACCCTCCTGCCCCATCCCAACCATGTCCCTTCTCCCTGCAGGAAGACCTTCCCATCCCAGCACGCGACGCTCTCGGCTTTCGCTGCTGTCTATGTGTCGGTGAGTTCCCAGCACTGCCTGGCACATGCCAGCTTGGGGCAGCACAAGTTCTGTGCCTCGGGCAGCAGTGTCCCTTTACCATTGTCCCAGACAAGCTCTGCCCAGCACTAGTGTGCCCGTGCTGGGTGTGGGTGCACACCCAGGGGTGTGTGAGTGTGCAGGCACCTGCAGTCCATGTGCACCCAAGAGTTCTGTGTGTGGCTGGGCCGTGACTAACACCCTGTTCCTGCCCCAGATGTATTTCAACTCCATCATCTCAGACAGCACCAAACTCCTCAAGCCCATCCTGGTCTTCGCCTTCGCCATTGCTGCTGGCATCTGTGGCTTGACCCAGATCACCCAGTACCGCAGCCACCCTGCTGATGTCTACGTGGGTTTCCTGATCGGCTCCGGCATTGCCGCGTACCTGGTGGGTGCTGGTTCTGCCCTCGGCCTCTGTGGGGGGTGGGAGATGCTGGCTGGGGCCATGTTGACTCCACCCTCTCCAGAGCACCTGTGGCTGGCCCTGAATCCCTGGAGGCCAGGCTGGACAGGGCTTGGAGCAGCCTGGTCTAGTAGAAGTTGTCCCTGCTACAGGCAGGGACACTGGACTAGATGACCTTTAAAAGTCCTTCCCAACACAAACCATTCTAGGATTCTATGGCTCCCCTTCCCACAGGCTTTCCATGCTGTTGGCAACTTCCGTGCCCCGACGGAGCGTGTCCCCACGCAGGCACCGGCCAAGGACGCACTGCGGGCACTGACACAGCGGGGCCACGACTCCGTCTACCACCAGAACAAGTCGGTGAGCACCGACGAGCTGAACCCACAGGCACAGCTGGAGGAGGCAGCACGGCCAGTGCCACGAGAGAAGAACTCGCTGGGCAGCTTGAAGAGGGCCAGCGTGGATGTGGACCTGCTGGCCCCCCGCAGCCCCATGGGCAAGGAGAACATGGTGACCTTCAGCAACACCCTGCCCCGCGTTAACACCCCCTCCATGGACGACCCCGCGCGGCGCCACATGACCATCCACGTCCCTGTGGACGCCTCCCGCTCCAAGCAGCTCATCACGGAGTGGAAGCAGAAGTCGCTGGAGGGCAGGAGCATGACGCTGGCAGAGGAGGCGGCGCAGGGCCGGGGGTGTGGGGGAGCCCAGTGAGGAGGTGCCCCCATCCCTGTACCCCACGGTGCAGGCACGCTCGGCCGAGCGGGCAGCCATGGGCCCCCGCGTGCTCATTCAGCCCCGGCCGGGCGCCTCGCAGCTGGTGCACATCCCCGAGGAGAGCCAGGCGGGCGCCGGGGCTGCAGCCAGCAGCGGGGCAGCTGTGAGGGCCAAGTGGGTGATGGTGGCGGAGAAGGGGGGAGCGCAGAGGGTGGCCAACCCCCCACGCCTGATGCAGGTCATCGCCATGTCCAAGCAGCAGAGCCTTGTCTCCGTCACCCCCAAGCACTCGGAGACGTCCTCGTCCTCCACCAGCTCTGACTCCTCGCAGTACCGCTCGCCCTCCGAGCGGGACAGCTCCAGCATCATCACCATCGACGCCCACGCCCCTCACCACCCTGTTGTCCACCTCTCTGCTGGCAATGGGCCCTGGGAGTGGAAATCGGGGCCAAAGGGGCCGGAGGGGCCAGACAGCTACGAGCTGGGTGAGGTGGGGAAGGATTTCCATGGCTTCCGCCCAGCCAAGAGTGCCGGCGTCTCCCCTGGCTCCTCTGTCAGTGACATGGAGCAGGACGAGCCACGCTACGGCAGCCTGGCCGCCATCCCGGGGGCAGCAGGGGGTAGTGGGGAGCGGGTGGAAGCCCCCCCTGAGGGGCTACTGGCCACAGCCAGCCGCGACTCCACGCTGCGGAGGAAGCCGGCCGAGCGGGACGGGACGGCGGACAGCGAGGTGGACCTGTACTACAAGAAGATGCAGGCAAGCCGCAGGTTTAAGGACTGAGCCCCGGTGCCTTCCCGGGGCCCTGCACCCCTGCCCTGGCTCGGGGGACTCTGTGATGCCGGGGCCTCTCTGTGGGGATGGAAGGACTGGGCTGGCTTTGCCCTCGAGCAGCACGGCCACACTGGTCCTGAGCCAGCTGAGACGTCTGTGGGACTCCCGGCATGGGACCCTGCTCCCACCTGGGCAGCTGGCAGGGCTCTGCCTCTGCCCCACAGGCTGTGGGGCTGGGCAGCTCCAAGCACTTTTGACTTTCTTTTCTCTCTAACACTGGTGCTGACATTTCCGAAGGGTTATTTTATTCCAGCTCTGGAAGTGGATGTCTGTAGGGGGGTGGGGAGGGACGAATGGTGCTGAAGGGCTTTGGGGGGGACTGGATCGAGGGGTTTAACAGGGGGGAGAGGCTGCTGTGGGGCAGCAGGCCCTGGCTCATGTGGGGGTTTGTGGGTGCTGGGGGTCCTGTGACACCCCCCATCCTGCACCACTGGTTTGTGTGAGGGAGCCTGAGGGTGGACAGACTGGGAGGGGGGAATCTGCCTAGGGCTGTGGCTCTGGGTGTGCAGAGGCTGTAAATACTGCAGGGACTGGAGGAGAGGGGGGGTGTTGGGGTGGGGATGCCATGGGGACTGAGCTCTGCCCCAAGAGGAGCAGCCCTGGGCTGCGGCTGAGGTTTGGGGGGAGCAGGGAGGGGATCTCCAGGCTGCGAATATGTCGGGCAACAGCTGGAGCTGCTGTGGTTTGAAAAGCCAATAAACGCGTGGATGTTCCCTGGCTGGGTTCCTTCAGCAGGGTGGGGGGCAGCTGGTCCCACGGCTGTGAGGGGGTAGGACCAGGGCTCGGGAGTTCCCAACCCCGGGGAACAGTGGCTTGGGGCAGCCGTGTCCCCCCCGCAACAGGACACTGTGCCGATGGCACCAAACTGCCACAGCCAATTGGATTAACAGTGGATATCCCAAAGCCTTCGCCTTGCAAACATATGGATTATCCACATAACCCCGACTCAGTGCTGGAAAAGCCACCCGGGATTAGCGGGGGGATTGTGGCAGCAGCTCGTGGTGTGGGGGGTTATGGGGGACCCTGGGGGGAGGCAGACGAGGGGATCCAACGCCAACCAGCACGAGGGCCTTGGGGCTGCTCCATCAGCCGTGGTGCGGGTGACCCTGGGAGGTGACCCAGAGCCGCTGGCGAAGGTCACCGCGATTGACGCCGCGCTCTGGCGGTCCTTGGTGGGGGCCGGGGCGATGCGGGGGCTCCCAGCCCATCAGCCCCGCGTCGCCCCCGCGCTCACGGCTCATTGCGGTGCCGATGGCGTCACACGCCGCTTCCCGCTGCCTCTGACCCAGCGGTTTCCATGGCAACTGACAGCCCCGCATCGCTCTCGCAGTCTCGGGCAACCCCCCAGCCCCTCACCCGCTCTCGCAGCCCCCGATTTCCCCTTCGGGCAGCCCCCAGCAGCCGCTGCTGCATCACCTGGGGACCAGGGGGTCGGGAGGGAGCATCCTCATCCTCATCCTCATCCTCATCCTCATCCTCATCCTCAGCCTCATCCTCATCCTCATCCTTCCCCCGGCCCCGCACAGGGTTGCAGCAGGAGGGGCTGCCAGCCCCCACCTCATCCGGCCTGGACTCTGCCTCGGCAGCACGTGTCCGATGCCCCGACCTTTTCCGCCGGGGACACCCTCTGCCAGGAGTGCCAGGCACGTCCCTGTGTCTCCCTGGTGAGCCCCAGAGGCAGTGCCCGGCTTTGTGACACACAAAGGGTTCAGTCCCGCTCCCGGCCCCGCCCCGGGACTCGCTTTGCCCCCAGCCACGGGTCCCCAATTTGGGGTTCCCACTAGCAGCTAATTCCCTTTCCACACCCAGCGGTGCTGCGGGCGTGCGGAAGGCCGGGGTTTAAGGTGTTCGTTCCGCAGAGAGCATCTTCCCCCGGCTCCGGGCAGGAGCTGAAAGTCCTTCGGTGCGGAGACCGCACGCTCCTGCTGCAACAGCCTCCACTTTCCCCGCGTCAGCGTTTTCCCGTTAAAAGCTGCTTCAGGGAAGTTCCCTTCGCTGCCGGACACGACGCCCCGAGGTGTCGGGAGGACGCAGGGGCAGCCCGTGCTGTATCTGGGCCACGGCCCGTGCTGGGGCCAGGCTGGGGCGTTCTGCCGTGGGAAGGGATGGGATGGGAGAGCGGAGCCGCCGCTGTTCCCATGGGGACTCCGTCCATCGCTGCCACCCCGGTCAATCCTTTGCCAGCGCCAGCAGCCGATCGGTGTTGGAGGCGCCAGGGAAGGGCACAGGGAAGCCCGCTATGGATGCAAAGCCTGGGCTGGGCCCCAAAGAATACAAGGAACCAACCCCAGAGTGATGATCCTGCTCACTCCTGCGGGGCAGCAACGCATGCCCCTGTGCCCAGCTTTCACAGGCACAGGGAGAGGCAGCTGTTACAAATCGCATTAGCCTTTCAAGGAACAACAGTGGTCCCTTTCAGCAGCCCCCGGCTCCGGCAGGACCCCCTCGGTAACCCTGGAGGCAGAGGGCTGTGCAAACGCCTGTGGAATACGCTGGAGCCTAATGGCAGCTCAGCGCAGAGGGATGGGGCCAGCAGAGCCACAGCAGCAGCTCCAGGTGGGGATTGTGTCTCCCCCCAGCACACGGTGAATTTTGGACAGGAATTTGAGCAGAGCTGAGTATACAGGTAAGAACCAGATCCCTAAGGAAGGGCTGTGCACCTGAGGGAGCTCATGGAGAGATGGAAATTGCACCTCCTCCACACCACATCCAGCCCCACAGCTACAGCACAGGACTAGAGAGAGTAGGGTTTGACTCAAAAGTGGGTTATTTTTCATGGATATTAGCCAGAACATATGGAAAGTTTAGGAACATGAAGTAACAAAGTGTTGGAGTGTGACACAGGCAGAGCATCAGTGAGGTCCCAACAGCCTCAGGCTTTGGGGCTCCAGCCTGCACCAAGGGGCTGGAGGGCCAGACCCCATCCCATGTCTTCACGGAGACAGGGACACGCACTGCCAGCCCAGAGTGTGTGAAAAGTCAAAGTTATATAAAATGAGGCAGCTGGAATTACATGAGAAGGAAAAATCAGAAGCAAAACAGGCACAATAAAGAGGAGGAAGATCAGGAGTGAAGGATACAGAAGAATTTATTGAAAGCACAAGTACAGACTGGGCACCAACTGCTTCTACAATCTCAACAGGAAATAATGGAGCTACAGAAAGGTACAAAGGTTGTTATAAAATAGTTTTAATTTCATTTCTTTTTGCATTACAAACATTCTTTGAAAGAGGCAATGGAATTCTGATGGTGTGTACGCTTCCCCTCCCCACCCACCTTCCACAATACTGAACCTGGAATTGCTGTTATCAAAATATACAATACATCTGGTCACCATAAAAAACTGGGTTTTGCTGCCCCTCATGTCTTACAACAGGTATAAAAAAATTATAAATATGTACACCCTTAGTTACTCACATTCTTTACATGCAAACACAGGATCCGAAGGGAGCACCCGCCGTGCCAGGGGTCTGGTTACCCAAATCCATCTGTGATTAGCACAGGACACCCAGAGTGTCCTGGCCGGGGCCCGGCCCGGGAGCCTCCCCAGTGCAGGGGAGGGTGATGGGGGCACTGACCAGTTACCCCAGTGCCACTGGGCTGGGCTGGCTGGGTTCCCTGTGGGAGGAGCGGGTGTTTCATTGGGGAGGGGATGAGCCAACAGTCACCGAGACCCCCGGCTGTGCCCTCCTGCAGGATGCTGGCAGGGCACTGGGGAGCTTCGCAGGGGCAGATCCCTGGCTCCAGCACAGCTCACCCAGATTTAGAGGTACCCAAAAGCAGCTGGGGTGATGCTGTCACCGGGGGTCTTGCCCTCCTCAGGGGTACCCAGCATGCCACAGCCCCAGCCGGACCCTCGCTCAGACCTCACACGCTTCTCCAGCATAATTCATATCCTTGAGAGTCCAGGGAGGAACTACGGAAAGTTAAGACTTTTCCAAACACTCAGTGCTAGGCAAGTCAAGAGCTCCCACACCAAGCAAGGAAATCAGAACTTGCAACACTAAGACAATTAAAAAACAAACTTTGGTCCACAATTTGCAGAAAAACCCTGAAAAAAAGTACAAGATTCTTGTTATTTTGCATCCGAACAGGTTGCAGGTTAGAGGGAAATGTAAGGCAACATCGGATCACACGGAATAGAAGGCAGAATGGCCCGGGAAAGAGTTTTAAGCCAGAAAAAAAAAAGTATCATTGGGAAAAACCGATCTGCTGCATTCTACTTTTAATAAATTCCCTTCCTAGAACAACATCTGGGCTTATAGGTTCAAAAGGTAAAAAAATCTTTAGCCTGGGTCCTTTTCCTTCCATTCCCGAGCTGTTTGTGCTCATTCTCTCACACCCTTGGCTCTGCTCATCCTCAGCCACGACCTCAGCCTGGAAACTACTCCTGCCCTACAGCTTCAATTACAAAACAAAGAAAATAAAGTACAGTATACACGGGTAATACCACAAAGGAGTAAATTTAGATTACGTTTATACCATCTTATCATTCTATAAAAGGTACTTAAACTATTTCTTTTGCATATAAAGAGATTAGAATATTTGGTCAACTGGAAATATTGCTAGGCACAGAGGACAGCAACGGCATCAAAGTATAATACAAGGATTCAAACAAAAGCTCAAATGCTGAAGACATGCTCTAAGAATGATGGCGGAGCTACAGCAGCCTCATTAATCTCCAATTAGGGGCACAAAGGTACCTCTTGCAGGCACCTTTCTAATTGTGGGGTATCCAAGGATTCTCCAAATCCTAGCCAAGCATTTAGGTATATACACACACAATTTCGACAAACTCTGGTTCATCTTCACAAGTGTCCCACAGCGGCTCTTTTGTCTCTCACCAATGCTCTGTGAGGGCAGAGCCTGTGGGTTCGCTCCTGACACTGGAATGTGATTTGGCCTTGGGAATGCTCCCCCACCCAGACCTTTGCTCAGCCACAAAGGCTCTCAGGTAACTCCCACCTGAGTTTGCAGGTGGCAATGACCCACGAGCAGACTGGGAAGTGGCACAGGGCACACATGGAGGTCAAGACACGTGGGGCAGCGAGGAAAAACTGCCCTGAGTCACACCCCAAAATTTCCTTTATCCATTTTGCCAGCTCCCCCAGCTGATCGTCAGCCAGAGCCGCTCTCCCCCCTCAGCTCTGCCCATCCCCTCCCTGCAGCTCAGATGTTTTCCCCAAAGAAGTAGAAGGTTTAAGGCACAGGACAGCAGGTGCACAGGTAAGGTGGGATCAACGCAACCGAGTGTTGTGCTGGGCGGGTTGGGAGCTCCTGGTCACCACAATCCTGACTCCAAGGCGCTACAGTGAATTCACACAGTGGTTTTAGGTCTTTCAAGGCATGGATGGGTAAGGAAATTAAAAAAGGCATCAATGTGAAACCTGATATAACTTGTTGGGATCTGCTTTTTGGGGGAGGAGGAGCAGGAGGGGAGGGGAATTTCCCAGAGCAGGTTCCATAGTGTAAACTTGAACTTGTGATTTTTTATTGGAACAGTCAAGATTGTTACCCATCACCGCAAGGTTAGCAAGAGGAATTAAAATTAATTTTCTTTTTTTTTTTTAAAAACCGGTAAACTGATTTCTCTTTAAAAAAATAAAATCTCTGGTCTTTTAAGGTCACTTCAGCTGCATTTTTAAAGTGGCTTTTTTTTTTTCTGGAATGATGGAAGTTGAAACCCTGGTGTCCAGCCTTTTGAAGTCAAGGCTGAACCCCAGAGGTTTTAAGTAAAGTCCATTTTTACTCAAGCCTTCCCAAGCTCTAAATGGTGGACTTAGAGAAGGACACACGCAGGTGATGGTTCTCCCCCAGGTCATGATTGTGGAGGTCAATGAGGGACTGAATGGCTTCTTCCACAGAGCCCATCTGGATCAGAGCCATTTTACGGTCCTTCCTGACAAGACACAAATTTCAGGCATGTTCAGTTCCATTGCAGGAGCTTTCCCAACTTGATTCAAGTTCTCCCATCCAGCAGAGAATTAACCCCCCAGGTATTTGCACCACACTCACTCTTTAGAGGAGTATCCTGTGACAGGCACACACAGCCCTACTGCTCACTCAGAGCTCAGTCCAAGATTACTCAGGAATTCTTTGTCCCACAAACACTCAATAAAAATTCTGCTCACCTTTGACTGGAACCAAATACTTCCACCCTTCCCATATAAAAAGCCCCAGGTAAGGAGAGGACATAACACAAAACACTTACTGGAAGAATTTGAATCCTTTGACCATCCCACCATTGCTTGAAAATAACAACTTAAGGTCTTCTTCAGTTACTGAAGGTCTGAAACAAACAGTTTTCCCAGTCAAAGAGACATTGATAGACCAAGTTAATCTCAAAAAACTAATTCTCATCAGAGACTTTTCTAAATTCCCTACCAGCAGCCTCTTGGCATGGCAAGGCAATGGAACAGGGAGCTGGGTGAGCTCTCCTGACAGCAGCACAGAGCTGCCTGTGCCCACATTCACATTGAGGCTGCACACTTCAATACTCAGCCAAACAAAACTCTCCCCACGGATACTTACGGAATATTGGACAGATGAAGAGTGGCAGAAGGGGGAAAGATGTTTTGGAAATTTTTGGAGCCTGGTTTCTTGAAACGATGTAGAGGAGAAGTCCCAAAGTCCTTGGTCAGGCCGTGGTCCTCCTGGTTCTCACGGGGCAGCTGCACTGTCTGGTGCTTGGACAGTGTGATGCGGATTGGCTTGCCATGGAGCTTCTGCCCATTCAAGTGACTCATGGCTGCAAGGGGAGGACAGACCTGACTGCAGGGTACTTCAGTTTTGTTCAGACATGAATTTAAGGCCAGAATTTCACTGCCCTCGCAGACACTACACCATGTAGGGTCCCTCTGTCACACTGTGCTCTTCACCTACTTCCCTCTCACACCCATGAGCTACCCCTGCCCCAGAGCTGCCCCACAGTCACACCCCACAAGGCATGGATACATTTGGGTTTTCTTTTAAAAGAGAAGAAAATGTCAATATTAAAGCTTTAACTACCCATTTTGTCCCTAACTGCCCAGAGTCTGACCCTGCTGAGCTTACCAAGCTGGGCCTGATTCCCATCGGCCATCTGAACCAGGGCGTTATCTTTCTTTTTAAATAAAATCTTCACCCTCTGTACATCACCATAGACTCCTTCAAAGAGGGAGGAAACAAGAACAGTCTTAGGTAGGGAAACAAAAAGTCGCATTCAACTTAACATCAGCTAATCAATCCAACAGCAAAAACATCCATTCCCAACCAGAACTGATCTCATTCCAACCACGGCTATGTATTCTGCTCTAATTAAGGGAATTCTTATATAGCAGAATAATAATGGAACAATACATTAAAGAAAAGACACTGGGTTTCAGCAAAAAGCCAAAATCTTACTGCCAGAAGACTGGACAATTTTGCATGCTCTCACAATTTAAAACTCTTATCAAAGACATGCAAAGCAATAACCCATGCAGAACTGAACCAAAACCAAAGGCAAACTAAATTAAATAGCAAACTAAGTAAACAATGTAAAACCAAAATTATGCATTCAAAAAAAAAAAAAAAGGCAAACTGCAAACTGTACATTTCTGAAGTATCAAAAAGTAATCTCAAATAAATGAAAAACAAGGTAATAAAAAGTGTGAATAATAACATACCGAAAAGAATAAAGAGGCATTGGGGTGTAACTCTCTTTAGAGAACAGCAGAGCAAGGCAGCGGAGGGACAGGGAAGAGGTAAGGAATCGAAGGGGAGAGCGAGGTTGCACAAATCGTCCACAACGAGGAAGGGCAGAGTCCCCGCAGGAAATGGCGAAATTGGTTGATGGATGATGAAGTTTTCAAGATGGTTAATATTGAAGGGCAGGTTGGTTTCCGAAGAGCAGGGTTTGTTTTATATTTTTTTTTTTTTTTGGAAGGGGAATGTTTTTATTTTTTTTGTTTCAAGCAACAACAGGAAGCAGAAGTACCGTGCAGTCAGTTGGCAAAGAAATTCCGGATCGGGGGAAGAAAAAAAATTCAGGGATGGGGAGAAAAGAAAAAAGTAGCAAAAAACACAGGTCAGTAAATACATAAGGAATATGTAGTGTTCCATCAGTCAGATTTATAGAATTCTACACACAATAACTTGCTTACAGAAACAGTTAATAGGTTTTACCTAGTGGAACACAATGATAAAGAAAAGGCATTTTTACTTCAGATATACAAAGGAGTAAAAGACAGTATCCTCCCAGAGTGACTTCCACAGGCTGCAACATCCAATTCAATTGCAAAAGCATTCCCTATAATTTGACTAAAAATATTTTCTCTCTTTACAATTAATGACTTCATGGACCAAGTCACAAACAACTTCATTTGCTGCTTTGGTGTCAGAGACTGCAGGAAGCAATCCATAAATCCATACCACAGTACCTGGCTGGAAAAAAAAACAAGGAACGTCCACCTTGGATACCAACCACTGCTTTAAACGAGCAGATCATGTGGATGAGCAGCTATACTGCCACATATCCCACTCCAAGGTGTACTGGAAGCACTCAGATAAAGAAGCTGGTACCTTGTTTGCAGAGGACTGCTCCCTTCCTGCTCCATGGCCCAACCTCACCATGCAGAAACCCAAAATACAGGGTCACCACAAGCTGAGATGCGTGGACTGCTCCCACTGTTGTGGAAGCAAAAATGGAGCTATTTCAGCTCCCATGATTCCCACTCAGGAAAACCCCATGGCAGTGCAGTCACTCCAGGTAATACTGTCTCTTTACTAACTGGTTGTGGCACAGGTAAGTTTCTACAACACTGATTATACAGGCAGTGGAAAAAGTTTCATGTCTGTTAGTTCATAGCTTCAGTCCAAGTCCCAAAGTCTCTCTAGCCCAAAGACAAGCTGGATGGAGAGTGAAGAGCTCCTCAAAAATACCACCGGGCATGAAATAACTGGTTGCTCCTGCCTAAACAGAGCTGTGAGAATTCTGAGAGGTGCAGCACAGCCCCTTGTCCTGCCACTGCCACCCAGGCACCCAACAGCATCTCCAGACAAGTGTCACATTGATCTGGAATAATGATGCCAGCTCTTATTAAGACTAATGGTTGGAACAAGCAGAGATGAGAGTCCCTGGAATGGCAGAGCAGTTCCCAGGTAGCAGGAGCAGCAAATCCCAAAGCTGTTCCACAGCCCCTGCTGTTATTTCATGCCCTGGAGAGAATAGCAATGACAGGTAAGAGCAGTCTGAAACATGATCCAATTGGTTCATCTCTTTAAGAGTTAAACATTTTGATCATTCATCACATCCAGGCTTCCCCTTTGATCCAAAGAGGTTTTGTGGTGACTCTGCCATCACTGGTAAGTTTTACAGCTTTGCAAAGTGCTATTAACGTGTGTGCACAGTCCCACCAGTTACAGCTCCTCAGCAGAGCCTTGTCACTCTGCTGAACACCAGAGGTTCTACACTTTCAATCCAACCAGATCCAGGGGCTGACTGAAGGAAAATCCAAGCCCCCCATATCCAATTCCCTTATGGTGCTGTCTTTCATTATACAAGGATTTTGTTCAAATATTACTTGCTTTATTTTTAGAGAAACCCAAATATTTCAACTCACTCAGTTAAGCAGAATTGAAAATGTAAACTGTGAGCTGTTAAAGGGTTTAGCTAAGGAAAAACTTCCAGGAATCCTGGAAGGGGGAAATGTGCAAGCACATGGCAGAGGAAATACTGCACAGGTACAAGGTCAAGCTAGCAGGGATCCAGACACTACACAGAAAGAGCAAAGGTCAGCATGAAGCCTCTCTGTAGTTCTGAATTAATGTATTAAAAACTACAACATGCCAAGGAAAAGGAATGGACATGGCTATTCTTTGACCCAAAATGACACTATTCCATGGGAATGGTGGGGAGACTCCACACAGAAGAGGGAGGAAGGGACAGGCATTGTAGTCTCTGGGGGACAAGAGCAGACAGGCAGCATCCTTGGCTTAGAACCAAGGAAGAGCAATTTCAATTTGAGATGGACTTTCCCATTTCCCTTCAGCAACTAGAGTACTGCTCTGCCCTGCACCTGGGGCTGTCAGAGCACGGCAGCGGCTGCTCTAGCGGTGCCGCTTCCTTTGGATACAGCAGGATTTCACTTTCAATGAATTTCAGCCCAATCTGTGCTCAGAAAGTGAAAGCAGAGATAACAGGAAGGAGAAAAAAAAAAAGTAAAGTTAGGACTGCACTAACCTCTGGGATCAGATTGCTAACCAGCAGCACGGAGTGCCCTGTCCCAGCCAGGCCGGGAATGGCAATCCGTCCTGCTGCAGCCGCCGCAGCTGCTGCTGGAATAGCCAAAGGAGCTAGTGCTCCAGGAACACTTGGAACTGTCAGGCCTGGAAATTAAAGAATATTAACCAGTAAAGAATTAACAGCATGTACTCTAGTGTATTTGCTGCACCAGAAGGGAGAACAACACACCCTCTGAACCATGCAAGTCATCATTCCCAACAGTGCCCATGTAATCCTAAGGGCAACAGGAGCCTCCACTTCTGGTGCTGCAGGAAATGTTCTGGTTTCTATCAGGATTTGCTCTTGCAGTGCCTGGTGCTGAGCAGGTGCCTCAGCACTCTCGTGCGTGTTTCGCAAGCAGCGGACGAGCACAAAGCCTTAGCTCTGCTGTGCAGGGCAGGTGTCACACGCGGGGCTTGGGGAGGGTCTGTCCAACCAGGGCATGCACAATGTGCTCTCACCATGCATGTAACCACCAGGTACCCTGTGCCACCATCACACCCAGATCTCCCGAGTGGGAACCACTGCAGCTGCATTTACAGGCATTCCTAGATGGTTCCCAGTACTAGCTGGCACCTCCTATACTGGCCCTCCAAGGGTAAGAGCTTTAGAGCTCAAGAAACAACCTGCTAGTGGTCAATTCCATGGATCACTCCCCAAAGCAGCCCTGTTTGTTCCCTCAGCAGGGCTGGATGTTCCTAAAAGAACAACACCTCAACAGCCCACTCTGTGCTTGTTTGTCCTAAGCGAGGAAATTTCATCATGTTCCTAGAAAGTTAACATGGCTTGGAACGCTGAGAACCCCAGCAAGGCTTGTTTAGGCTGGCACTCCAGCGAGCATGTTCAACACCTCTGGCTTTCAGACTCTTGGCTATTTCTCAAAGCAGCAATGATCTGTTACTTACAACATGAGCTGTGAACTTCACAGTGCAACTGTCCAAGCACATGTAATCAGTATCATGTTTAAGTACCAGCTTTCTCAAAATATTTAAGAAAAAAAAAAAGGACAGATTCCTTACTTTTGACCACATTTACAGGTGTCAAATAGAGTTCCCAACCTCTTCAATGACATGAGGAAATTCAAAGCACAAGAACTTCTATCTCCTCATCATCTCCCCTAATTATTTCAAAGCCTGCCTTTACTGTCTCTCCCATCCTGCTTCATGTATTTTCCTCCTGTCACTAGCACATTACCCAGAGGTGCTGCAGCTGCACACAGCATTCCTAGCTGAGGTGATGTACTGGATCACCACTCCTTTCTGTGTCCAAGTGCCAGCATTTAGACTTTACATGGCTAAGCCCAACAAAAACATCACTATTTTGCTTTAAAATATGAAGATGCTTCAGCAACAGAAAACCTACATAAGATTTCAACTTACGAAATACAGTACCTGCAGCCTGAGGAATGGCAAAAGTAGGAGGAAAGCCAGCTCCTGCATATGGAGAAGGAGAAATTATTCCTGGGGCACCTGGGAAAGACACACACATTATACAAAGATGCCCAACAGCAGGAAAACACTAAACTTCCCAGAACTACAGAATATTGAGTTGGAAGAAACTAACAAGGATCATCAAGTCCTACTCCTGGCCCCATACAAGATAGCCCCAACAATCCCATCATGTACCTGAGACTGCTGTTCTAACACTTCTTCAACTCTGTCAGGCTTGGTGTTGTGATCACGGCCTGTTCAGTGCCCAGCCACCCCCTGGGTGAAGAACCTTTTCCTAATAACTAACCTAAACCTCCCTAAACTTAGCTGGAATGTCTCAATCTGTCTGTCAACAGAAGCATTTAGTCAAAAGCTAAACCCTAGAACACAGCCAGAAATTCAAAAACGCCTTTCGTGTAACAATGAACTTCCAGAGATTACCAAAACAATTCCTGGTCAAACACCAGGTGGCACCAGAGGCACTGACCACTGGGACAGACATGGGATTTAGCACTAATCTGATCCTCAGTGATCCCCAAATGTTCTTCCTCAGTCACTCTATGTGGCTAGCACAGGTCTTTCTCGTGAGAACATTTTGCTACATTTCATAAACAAAGATAAAGTTTGGATGTTTTGCAAACAACGTCTCCGGATTAGGTCAGTTCGGGCTTGGCCAATTGGGCCTAGGGGGAGGTCTCAGGCTGACCAATCTGGGTGACCTCTGAAAACTCTATATATATGGAAATCAAAATAATAAAGGCCTTTTCTCTTTCCTTGTCTGAGAACCTGGGTCATTTCTCAGCTAGCGGCTCAACAGCGACAACTCTATTCCAAAATTTTGACCTAATACACCAGGATGACATCCCCTCCCCTTCTCCTGACACACACACACACCAGCTGGATTTGTCCTGGTCCCACTTCTAGAACTCTCACCGAAAGCAGCTGCCATGGTCTGGTCCAGAGTGGGCTGGTTATCCCCAGAGGGCAGGTCTGGGCGGGTGTAGTCTCTGCTCTTGTCGTTATTGTACTTTACATTGAGACTTGTGAGCTTGGAGAAGTCGATGCGCAGCGTGCAGCAGGCGTTGTAGATGTTCTGTCCATCCAGAGACTGCAAGGAAACAAACCAGTCCTCACCCAAATGCATTCAGACCAAGCTCACAGCAGCTGCACTCTGGAGAGGGAAGGTGCTAGGCTATCCCATGGCTCCACCTGAGAACAGGCATCTCATGTGGATACAGCTCTGCTTCATTCAGCCCCTCTGGCAGCCCCCAAGTTGCATATGGGAGCAATTCCCTCCCACTCATGCTCTGTCCTTGGGGTGATGCTGGTGTCAGCCCTCCCCAGTGCCCATCCTGAGCTTGGGTTAACCAAGGCAAACCCAAGTGAGAGTAATCCAGGTGTGCAGCACTCACCAGTTTGGCATGCTGAGCACTCATGGGGTCAGCATATTGCAACAGGGCCTGAAACTGATGGTTCTTTGTGAATGTGATGATTTTCAAGACTGTACCAAATTTGGAAAAGATCTGCAAGGAAATATTTACATATCTTGTTATCACATTTTCAGTAAGATCATTTCACATTGATCTCTTGTTACAAGCACAAACAAACGTCATCCTTTAAGCCTGCCAGCTTTCAACTGCAGCACTGAAGGTTTTAACCCACACTGTGAGCATTGCTTAACTGGCATCATGGCATCAGCCTAGAACACACCAGAGTGACTGAACTGCCCTCTAAATACAGCTTGTTTATTCTGGGTTATTACACAGGAATATTCACAAACACCTTCACAAACTCGACTTCTTCCAGGAATTTCAAGTATTCTTAAACACAGTCAAGCTTGCATTTTAAACATGAAGGTAAAGTTAAGCAACCGCAGTAGATTGAGGCAACTTTCCAAACTGGCCATGGACTGTATTTGTTTCCCAGGCTCTGGCACAAGGATGAAGAGTAGCTACTTTTGCTAAAACCTAAAGACAACCTGAAAAACTGTAATCAATTCAATTAAAGTGGACCAGGACTTGTATCTCTGGAAATTAAAATGTGGCCGGAGTGGGACCAAAACTAGCAGAACCTCCTGTAGGTATCAGGTCTCCAGAGAAGCATGACAGCTCTGCTCAGATTTTCAACTACAACAACACACCAGTTGCTGCTGCCCCTTCCTCCAGGGCAATCTTCAAGCAGTTGTGGTGACATGTGGTGACATACCTGGTGCAGAACATCTAGAGTGACAGGGTAGAACAGATTCTCCACAATGATCCTCAGGACAGGGCTCTGGCCAGCCATCGCCATCCCCGCATCGACAGCCGCAGCGGCCAGCGCCAGGCCTGGGGTCTGCACAGTGGCCACAGCTTGCAGAGCTGCTTGGGCACGCTGCAGGACCAAAAATGCTGTTAGAACCACAGTTCTGCTTCCAAAAACCCCACAGTCAGCTCTCCTTGAGCTCCCTCTCTGCAAATAGCCTGCTGGACTCAGTGGTGAGCAGAACAGCTACATGCTGCTCCCAGGGTTGGGGCACATTTGAGACACGACCAACCAAGACCATCCCAACCAGTAACAGCAAGGCAAAAATACAAACTGAATCAACCATGCAGTACCTGTGCAATGGCAAAACCTTGCTCTGCATAAACTGAGGCAGCAAAATTAACCCATTGTTTAGGAAAATGGAAAAACAGGGCTCTTCTGGAGTGAGATACCATCTCCAGAATCCTAGACAAGCTGACAAGACTAAAAGATTGAGGCACATCTGCCACAGGGATCCAGAAGTGAGAAGTGCCTGGGGATTCTACAGAGCCCCCTCACACACACCTGTGCTCCAGCTGTGAGAAGTACGCAACAGCAGCATTTTATCTGCAAATGGATGCTCTGATCCTGACTGGAGTGGGATTGAACAGTGAGGAGGCAAAGGGGATGTATTGGCAGCTGCCCCCGATAAGGAGCCACAACACTTGAAGTTCTTTCCTGTGTTCCTGTCCTAAACAGTTGGAAAGAGTGGCTGAGCTGAAAATAGGAACTTTTTGCCCTCTGCAGAGCATGCAGTGCAGAGACCCTTGAGGGCTCAGAGCCTTGAGACCTGCTGGGTTCAGGTGCTGCCACCTTGAAGCTGCACCTACCAGCACCAGCAGGCTGCACTCTACCACAGGTGAGTTCTGCCCCGTCAGGGCTGCTCTTCATAGAAATCTTTCAAACATCAGAAACAAACATCCTAAAGCACCAGAAGTTATTCAAGCCCCTGGATTTCAAACCAGCAACAGAGATCTAGCTGTGTGTCCCCCCTCCCTGGGATAACAATGCAGAGAACAAACTGACTGCTTGGTTTGGAGAGCTGTCTGTCTTCAGCTCCTTGTGGTTGGAGAACTGGATGTAGATGGGCTGGCTCCGGAGCACTGGAGTGACTGTGGTGTAGTAGTTCACCATGGTGTTGGCTGTCTCCTCCGTGTTCATCTCTATGAAAGCCTGGGAATTGAAACCCAACACGGACACGTCACACCAGGACAGCATCAGGTCACTCCAAACCTCTGGCAGAGCCCTAACGGAATTGGATTTTCACAACTGCATTTATGTGTGTTTTTGTACACAGAACTGTTTAAAATCCAACTGTAAGCAGAACAAATGAGGATCTTCTCTCTCCAGACTGATTTAATGCAATGCTTCAATCTTGCCCTAAGATCTCCATGCTATGTGTATTTAGACATAATTGTCTGCAAAAACACAAAAATAGAGCAATAATCCAGACTCTTCACTTCTCTGAAGCCCCTTCACTGCTTAGGGGCTTCTCACCCTCAGAAGAGAAATACAAGGGATTGCAGCAAGTCACTGCAGTAAGCACTTACATGTAATCACACTACACAATTTATCAGAGGCACCTTTTCATAATTAAGATTAAAGACATTATTTTAAGCAATGATTAAAGTTGGCTTGCTTTTTTACTCCTTAATTTGCAGGACAATTTTAGTTACCAAATTAGCGCACACCTCACCCATTACCCAAGAGTATTTCAGCCTTACCCAGTTCATTTACTAGATCTGGAAAGGTGTCCTCAATGTGCCACGTTACACGGTGGTAACTCAGCTGTCAAGAAAAGCCTGAGTGAAAAAGCCAACTCATGGCACTGCTGTTCAAATAATCCCTGGCCTGCAATTTCCAAACCAGGCCTAACGCTAATTATAAGTGACAACCTGTAATTATGGATTGAGCTCCTTCTGCAGCCTGAAAATGGTATTTTCTACAGCTCATGGGATAATCACAGAAAAGTAAAATAAGAGTATGCAGAAGTTATTGACTCGTAACACATGGCAGCTGTTTAAACAACTTGGAGCTGGTTTCCTCATGACAAACTCATCAAGCCTTTGACACAATCCCTGCTTTCAATTATGGAGACAATACCTGGTTTTTTCCTTTCAACATTAGAAGATTGGTGACCTTGCCAAAGGGTAAGCCCAAAGAAATGACCTCTGCCTCTGTGACGTCACTGGGGAGCTTGCGGATGTGGATTACTCGGGATGGGATCCCGGCACTTCTGTTATCACCTTTGAACTTCTTGCTGTCGTTTCCATTAGCTGTAAGAAACAAGAGTTACTGCTGATGAGAAGGGTCTGGAAGAAGAAGCACACATTTCCCACTGCTGACACACAGACTCTGCTCCCCAGTCAGTTACTACACTATTACAGAGAAATTCCATAGTCTAAGTTAACTCAAGTCTGAAGACACATGATTTTACTCTCTTTTTCCCCCAAATTAGATGGCAGGAGTGACACAGCCAAATGCCACTGCAATGGAATCAATTCTCCAGTGGCCATTTCCTACTTCATGTAAAGCACACACCTACCCACCCACATCTTTAGTGCAGGTCTGAGCCACTAACCCCAGATGGATGCTTTATTCCTTTCCACCTGGCTTAGTGTTCTTGGCAGAAATTTATTATTATTATTTAGCACTGTCCTACAAAAGGTCTAGTAAGTACTAAAAATGAAAAGACTTTAAAACTATGAATATGAAGAAAAATCCTGACCTCCTCACAGTACTTATAAATTGCTGTGCTTGTTTCTACACAGTATTACCTGCAGAAGGAGAGTTGCTGTTCATGATAAAGGGTCCGTTAGTAACACAAGGAGAGAAAAGGTCCTCAGCTCCCCGCTGGAAGAGAACAGATGACAGGTAAACAGACAGCATTTTACTCAATTTTATCCAGGCAATCCTAAAGCAGAATAACTGAGAGAAAGCTGGAGAGGAGCTGAACACAAGTGTAAGTGATAACGTACTGACAGTGGGCAGTGAAGCTCACCTCCATGAATTAAATATCAGTCAGATCCAGTTTGGTAATGGAGCAGCACTATCCAGTATCTCTTTTCAGCTCAGCATTAGGGATCTCAGGGCTGGAGTGTTGCTGAGTAGTGTGAAGCCACTACATGCAGTGCTGTGCACCAACAGGCACCTTCTCTTGTCATACCCAGCAAAACAGGTTTCTGACTACTTCCCTCCCACAGGATTTTCACTCTGAAGCTGCCAAAACCATCCAGGTATGATTTGGCAGTTATGAACCAAAGCTGTGCATTTTGTGCCCCATTCCTGGAAGTGTTCACACCCAGGTTGGACAGGATTTAGAGCACCCTGATCTGGTAGAAGGTATTTTCTGATACAGCATTCCCTGTATAGTCACCTAAATCACCTCAACTGACCAGGACTGGTCTAACCCAAGTAGTAGGTACAAAAAACACTACTAAGACAAAAGCAAACATGCCTGTGAATGACTTCTTAGCACAATCTATACTTGCATACACAATACACCTTACAATCAGCATGGCTTAATTTGAAGCAAATTACATGAAAGACTTCAAATCCCATTGTAAACTGTGAGCAAACATGATACTACAGATCTAACACAAGAGTACTTTCTCATCATTTTTTTACACTACTCTTCCACAGAAACACCAGACTAAAAGGCTTTTATCAATAGAAAAATGTTCAGAGCTCATCCCTGCCTATGCAGCTCCCACCCACCTCGATGGAAACATACCCCACTCCAGACCATGGCACCAGAAACCCTTATCTTCCACAGCCCTGTATCTGGTGGCACCTGCAGAAACAGGAGCCCTGCAACAACAAAAGCTGTGTGCACTCCCCCAGCAGACAGGCTGGGAAAGTAGGTCACCGAGAGCCCCAGAACACCCAGCTACAGACACAAGGTTTGGGTTTTTTTCTTTCCCCCTCTAATCTTGAATATCTCGTTTGACTACTCACTGCTAGCTCTTCAAAGAGGCTTCAAGGACTTTGATGTCCCGAAGATGAGAATTAGGCCAGGTTCCAAACCGCAGTTCATGAGCTCCTGCTGGTCACCTACATGCGCTGACCAGCTCCCACCAAGGCTCTGGCCTCAGCCTCCTCCTCCTCACATGGCAGAGTCATTAGGAATGGGCCTTTTAACAGCTGTTCTAATTAGCACTTCGATTCCTGAGTGCAGCAAGAGGCAAGCTGGGCCAGGAGGCTATTAGACTGTGATCCCATCCTTTGATGATTCAAATTAAGGTATAATTCCAAGGCTACAAAAAAATCCTCCCTTTTGCTGTTAGAACACTCTTGTGCCTGCACGGCTGCTGCCACTCCAGGTATGGCTCTCTGTGCCACGGCCTGGGATACACCTGGCAGCTACTGACAAGAACCACCCACCAAAGCACAGCCCTACTCACACAGTCTGGTGTGTTTCATGAAGGTGTTTCTGCCTTCGTGAAAGCCTTTGCATCAGGCCTTAACGGGCCTCGAATGTTTTAAAGCATCTTCTTAAATATTAACTTGTAAAATTCTGCATATCCAGAGCTCCAGCTCTTCCACTACAAATTGATGTGTATGTGCAAACACAGTGGGCAGCTCCTGCAACCTATCATGGAAACCATAGGAGAATGAGCCACATATTTGGCTCTGATGGAGGCAACACTAGAAAACTATAAACTGGAAAAACAAGCATTTATACCATTATGGAAAGAATTTAACTTTCCTAATGGCTTGTTTAACATAAACATTTTCTTGCATATTTGAGAACTTCCTCGCAGGCAGGGATAACAAGGATGTCACTGCAGCCAGGCTCCATGTGTCCATGTCTCTTTAAGGAGAGCAATTTCCAATCCACTCCCGTCTTATCTTGGAGACAGCCTGTGCTGCCCACTGCGACCAGAGCCGGGAGGCAGAGGGGGGGATGATTGTTCAACATCAAAAGCAGCAGCAGTCAATTTGTAAGCTTCCCAGCTGGAAGTACATGCAAACAAGGAGGGAAAACTGCCGTAGTTGGAAAACGGCAGTTATTCCAAGGTCTTTTCTCTACACAAGGAAGTTTACAGACAGTATATGTAGTACTGTGCAGTCACAGCAAAGTTATTCCCCATATCTCCCTGTGCAAAAGTGGCTGCTGAAGTGCAAGAGGAGCAGACCCAGTGTCCCAAGGAGCCTCAGTGGTCATCCTGTGCTGCTATCCCCACACTGCACAGGCCAGTCCCCAGCACAAGGAGGCTGCATCAAGCACAACTTTTCATCGGTGGGTGTTCTTCCTCCATTCCTGCTGCAGCTGATATCGGATAACCAGAAGAAATAGTTGCTTTTTTGGAATGACCAAACCCGAAGCAAACTGAAACCCAGTTCTCTATGACCCTGCCCACAGTAATGAGCACTCAGCAGCCTCCACCATCTCTCTGCCCTCACACTACAGGGATCACCAGTCTCTTTCCAGACTCTTTTTTGTCTTTTTGTTCTGTACATGTTAAAAACACTAAAGAATTTCTTTAAAATTATGGTATAAATTCAAATGCTTTATACCAAGTACCCAATTCTGTAGAGGCAGAGGAACCAAAGCGAGCCTGGTTGGTTGAACATGTTTAGAAGAGTTGCTCACTAACAACACACCCATTGGGTATTTTGAATTATACTGGGAAAGCCAATAGAAAAGTTTTGATTCTGAGTTTTATACTACTTAATTTAGGTTTAAAATTAAGCAAATTCAGCCAAGGGCTGTGGAGGTGCTTGGTGCTCACCCACATCCATCCACAGCACTGCTTCTCTCCCTGCTGCATTCTCTGAGTAGTTTGGGGAGGCCCAGCTGCACTTCAAGACACGAATCTCCAACCCCCAGTTCCCATCCCTGCTCACAGAGGCATAAATTACACTGACATTTTTGCTCAGCCATTCTTTCACAGCTGGTATTTTTACGATGAGATTAACAGAAGCCACAGTGCACTCGCAGCACATCAAATTCTTCGTTTGAACTAACAAATCTCCTCTTCCTGTTGACTGAAAACAACCATCACTTCTGGAGTTACGCTGCCGGATCCTACCTAGAGCAGGGTAGAGCTGTTCCAACCACCCAAGTCCCCAGTCAGCAGCACACTGGCACCAGGGAAACCCCACCGGGATGGGTTTCCATGCCAGCAGCCTCCTCTGGCCTGACGCTCCTGGCTACAGAAGGCCCCTTGCCCAAGCTGCACTAATTTAATCACACACCGTGCTCCAAGCAGCCCTGCTGCCAACACTTCCCTCATTCCCTTTTTCAACTCAGGGAAAGGCAGGTTGCTGCAAGGCACAGCTTAACATTTCGTATCTCCCCCATTTGTACTTCTGACCACGCCCCAAACTCTAAGCCTTGGCTTGCTTTAAAGTTTTAACGAGTAAATCCTAAGAATTTTTAGTCTGTCCAGGCTTTCAAAAAAGCAACAGCTCATTCACATACACGACACATTGCCTCACTGCCAGTAGGATTTTACCTGGCTTACAATGCTTTGGAATGAGGCCAGAGATTGTCTCAGCTTCTATCAGTACACCTAGAAATGCTACAGAAATTCCCAGCTGCCCTATATAATCCTTTATCTACTTAAGATCCAGCACTTATTTTAAATGGATTACAGTAAGTCAACTGCATCCTGCCTGTGCAAAAAGCTAGAAACAAACACAAACTAAACAACCACAAAAATATTAATTTCAAGACAAACATGTGATATTGATCAACTTTCAGACAGAAAGCAAAATTAAAGCAATGGCAAAAAGACAGAGCACATGGGAAAGAAGGGGACAATGGCCAAAAAGGCCAGAAGCCACAGGCTCATCAAGCCCAAGATCTACAAAAAGCTGTGTCTCTCCCTGGCTCACCAAAGAAACCCTATGGAGCAGCAGCACTGCCTCTGGATGTGGAGCACCTTACACTGCTCTGACAGACTCGGGATAGCAGTACTTTGAGAAGGGAAAGGTGGATTTTGGAGGCAAACAGGCCATCAGCTAACAGGCACTCACAGAAAGCAAAGCAGGGAACACCAGCACCTGGAAACCCCCCTCTGAAAAGAAATCAAAGGAAATCTCTCCTGTAAGAAGCCAGAGCACGTGGGCATCATTGTTCTTCACTTTCCCTACATTTGGAAAATATTGTAGAGCCAATAAAAGACCACTGTAATATTTTCACAAAAATGACACAGCCCACTGAGCTCACCAAAACCCTCTGCTCTGATCAAAGAGGCAAAAAAATGCCTCTGAGCACAGGAGGAGCAAGTGGCTCATCAGGGGCTGTGCAAGGTCAGTCCCTGAGGGACGCAGGAATGCTCTGATCCTTTAGTTCACAGCTCAAATCCCTGTGAAGAAACTATTAAGAGAAATCCATTCTGATGACATCATCATCACACTCATGTTACATTCCAACATTTTTTGCTGAGAGATTCGAGATTCAAGAATGGAACTATATTTAAACTACTAGGAAGGATGCCAGTTTTCCTTGCCTTCTACCAAAGACTCGTGTCCAGCACAGCTCACTAATGTTTCCCCTCTATTCCCCAATCCTGCCTCCAGCACTCTTTAGTCAGTTAAAGTAGTGTAAAAACATTCCAATTTGTGTCACAAACCAACCATGAGTCATCTTTTTTTGTGAAATGCTTCTGAAGAACACACACACCTGCATCCCCAACAGTCTCCAGGAAGCTGGGAAGTTAAGGCCAACACAAAGCAACTTCCAGATTCCACAACCCAGCACAGCGTGACACTGCTCCCACCTCGGTGTCACTCACACCCTGGGCACACAATTTATCATTTGATCAGAACCGAAGGAGTTGGGATCAATTTAGTTCACCAAATTGCTCACGGTTGATATACCAGTTCAAACATAAGACATATACCATTAATCAAATTAAGTCCAACCCAGCAGTCAGCATATTCCATGGACACAGTGGATCTGTGGCAGAGGCATCAGTCTATCTGGCAGGCACAGGGGACACTTATTTTCAACCCACGCTCTGCTCAGCCAACACCAGTCACCTGCCACTTCAGGCTTTTAAAACTGTTACAACCTCCCTCTTGCCTGGACAAGATTGAGGCTGATATCCCTAAAAAACAGCCAATGGCAAGCTCCCCGCTGGGATCCCCACTGGCACACTGGGCACACACACACTGCTGGCCCCTTTGAAGCTGGGTGAGACAGTCAGAGCACGGCTGTTTCCCACCACGGTACTGCTGCAAGTGCCAGCACCCTTTCTAGAGGCTGCCGACAAGCCCTGGAGTTCCTAGAAGCCACCAGACCCTCTAGTGCTGCACGAGAGCACCTCCTCACCCTGTGAACTTTAGCAACGAGCTGCGTTAGAGCTCGAGCACACACCAGCCTCCCAGCAAAGCCGGATCCTCAACCCACTCATCCATCAGCCCCTCCTAACTTTCTTTCTCAGTCTTTGCTACTATGGAGACACCCTGTGAAACAAACCTGCCCTTTGAGCAAATAAAAGGTGTGGCCAGTTTAAATAGCCCAAAATTCCTAAACTCCAAGTGCTGCAGCAATGCAGTCATGCTGGCTCTGTAGGGTAGCACACGCCCTGGCTTTATGATCCACCACTCCCAAGCTGAAACTTAACTACTCGTCAACCTTGAGTATTCAAGACATTGCCATGGAGCAGAGGGGGCCTTGGCAAAGCGCAACACAAATCCTATCAGAGAGAAACAGTGTTGGATGAGTCACTCCGGGAACACAGAATCCACAGAAGGACATTTCTGCCCTGTCTAGAAGGCCAGTGGAACACACAGGTTTAGCAGGAACTCTCCAAGCAGCACAACTGCACCTGAAGTGCGGCTGAGCAGAGGCAGCACCACGAATGGGATGGCTCAAACACCAGCCCAGCTGAGCACAGCATTCAATGTGTTCTCATAGGAAGCTTGAAAGAGCTGTACCAGAGCCATGTGGTATCTGAAATTAAATAATGCTTCCTCTTCTTGCTGGTGTGAGAGGACAACAAATGCAGCACCAGCTCACCTGCATTTTCCAGCCTGACAATACCTGAAGCAGATGTCATGAGACCAGAGTCCATCCCTACACTTGTGGGACTAAAAAAGTGCAGTTGAGTAAGTTCACGTGCATTAAATTTTTTTTTTTTTTTTTTTTTTTGTATCATCACACATTGAGGTCGAAGTAGGCTTGAGGTTTAAATCCAGTACTTTCTAAAGCCATTTTATTAACAGATCTATGACTTGAAGACCCAGGTGCATAAAGCAGCATGCAGCACTCTCAGGTGAGATGGAGCTGTTTGGCACATCCAGGTGACCCAGTGGTGCCCAACAGCCACTGCCATCGTGTCCCCTGCCACCAACATGTGGCTCCCATGTGTGCTCACGCCTGATGGGGAGGCCACAAGAGCCAGCTTGTTGCAGCCTCTAACTAAAGCCATAGGAGGGGACTGGAATTTCCTCACAACATTCTTGGCCCACTGCCTGAAGCCATAATTACTGTTCCCATGGCAAAGATCCTGGCTTCACCACAAATCACTTCTATGCAGTCAGCCTGTATCACACTCCAGCAAAGCCTGTTTTAAAAATTAACTTCTCAAACACCACAGAACTGCACTTTTGGTTTCTGGAAGGGAAATCTTTCAAGCAGAGCTTGACTTAGCCAAGAAACTATGGGATTATTCAGCACCCAAAATATTCTGGGACTTTTCCAATCACCAAAAGGCAATTTCACTTAAAGCACAACGACGTGTCACAGTTCATCCTCCCTCTAGTCCTGCTCAGAGTGTGACGGAACAGTGATATCCAGGGAAATTAAACAAAGGGCAAGGAGACAGAACAGAGAGGGACCTTGATCAGACTACTTGCAAGAGGCAACTGCAGGGTCAAAGAGCACCTCAGAGCTCAAACAGTGCCTCCATCTTAAGATTGTATTTTCTTCCTTTTCAGACAAGAGTGAAATTGTGGGAAGAAGGAAGTCTTAGATCATGTGTTTCTAGTTTGCAGGACATTCCAGAACGCTGTGCATCAGGAACCTCCACACCAGAATGGCAATGAGTTTCCTAAACAAATTCACACACTTTAAATTGAGGAGCCTAGAATGGCTACTACAATTACATCTGATTAAAAACAAGACCATTGGGCTGTACAGTGCTCAGAAGTAAGCAGCTAGGACACCTGGGGGCTTCTTAAGTTAAAGAAACTAAATTTAATTAATACCTCGGAAAAATGAGTAAGTGGGTGTAAATACTCTTAATATGTAAATTAAGGACGTGAGAAAATAAAAAAAAAATGCCAGCAGCCTGCCTTTGAAAGCAATAATGTTGAGCAAACTGAAAAAACCTGACTTTCACAAAGTCCTCAATTTCTAAGTTAAGCTCAGCATCCACAGCACGAAGACACCAAGAGGCCACTGGGAGTTTGCTGTGACACGTGAGTCACAGCCACTTTTCCTACTTGACTGAGCCAGCTTTGGGACATTCCAGTGACAATATCAGATCATGGATAAAGTTACTGGAGGCTCAGTAGCATGCCACTGAGCATGGCAAGAGCTGACAGCTTTGGGGGACTGTCGTCTTTCAACACCCTACAAATTACAACCTTCTGTGCACCATTCCTACCTTCTGCACACACACAGATCACAAATGAGCAAATTTACACATCAGATTAAAGCGGTTTTCCAGCTCAGATCTCCATGTGGGATTTGGTAGCTCAGCCAGGAAGCTCTCATGAGCATGGCTGATAGAATGGACAGCCCAGTCTGTGTTGGATCCCAGGAGCAGGGGAAGGTGTATGATGTGACCCAGGCAGATTATGGTAGCACAGCAGAAGCTTCGCTTTGCTCCCAGATGTGCACAGACTCCAATTTAGTTACAGAAATCCATGACACATTACACCCAGACACTAACAGGGGGACTTCTATTACAAGAGCTACACCTGCATATTTAATGACTTAAATACAATCAGATAACATGGCTACAGTAAAAATCAGTGGAAAACTTACCTTTACCAAGATGATTCAGCTTTACTGCTTGCTTCTACCATTCTTTAAATTTTGATTCAACTTTCTCTAAACCTGGCTCATCTGACTTGACAAAAAACCTCATGTTCCTTGCACAATTGAGTCTTACCAGTCCCTCCCCGCTGTCTCACAGGCACAGCCATGGGTTCAACGTTGTCCCATGCCAAGGGTGAAGGCACTCACCTTGGGATGGCTCCTAGTCCTCATCTGAGCCATCTGACTGGAACCAGGGACTGGAATCCCCCCAGATGGGAGCAATGAGGCAGGCAACTCCACACCCCAAAACTCCGAGATTCAATGAGGACTACAACTACAGTTTCAGAAGCTTCCTGGTCAAGTTTAGTAATGTAAACTCACTTTTTAAAGTTGCAAATTACACATTGTTAAAAACCAAGGGACCTTAACCGACATTAATCAGTTTGCCAGCAGACATTGTATCAAACTGCTCTAGGAATGCCTTGGTCCACCTTTCATAATGGCTATGAACTATTAACCAACCTTATTGTCCAGGCTCAAGCCTCTTCTCCTTGCATCCGATGGCAAACTGAGCTCCTTGCAGCAGGCAGCATTTCCACCCGAACCACACACTATCATTAATTCCAATTTCAGATTCCCGTAGGAGGAAAAGTAGCAGCAACCTTTCCCCCACAACTGTTAAAGTCCCTTCAGACCCCTAAAACATTACCAGGTTGTCTGTGCTTAACACAGTTCATTGTGTACTGCCAACACAAAAACTCTGCTGGCCAGCAGCACGTTCTGTGTGATGTTCTTACCCCATTCTGTAGGGCTACTGGTGCTCCTAGCGCACCAGCTCCACTGCACATCAGTCCCATCCCATGGCATTGCTTCCCCAGCCCTCCCAAGTGGCCACTCGTGGCTCTCAGTCACTGGCAGCTCCCGGTCACTTGGCTCCCCAGGCGCCGCTCGGCCACATTGCCGCTGGCCAACACACACACAAGGCCGAGCTCCCTGCAGTCCTGATCCCAAAGCTACAACATTCACCAAGTCAAATGCTAACCCTTCAGCCCGCTCTGTCCTGCACATTCCGGTTCGGCATTTCGCCGGACCAGCGCTGATCCCGTGAACATGACGCCTGTTGCCACCCGCGGCCGATAAGGAGCCTCCTGTCAGCACTTTGAGTTTAGGGCTAAGGCTGCACTTTCCAAACCTGAGACTAGAAGGGCAAAGGTCATGTTTACTGTACTCACAGGAGATAAAAATCAACTGCTAAACCCTCCCTTCTGTGGCTGAAGGATTTTTGACATATAACTAGGCAGGAATTCACACAAACAAAGGAAATGGAGTTCTCCAAAGGAAAAGGACCAGATTCTTCATGGAGAATCATTGTCTAGCACACAAGTGAAAAGCATGGCTTGACATTTCAGCAAGGGAAAGGGCTGTTTCTAAAGGCAATAAAGTTGATAATCAATGTCCAAATGCCAAGAGCTAAATGCTGAGCTGTATTATACGTTTTAAATGCACATGAAACTGAATTACCTTCTGGTTAAAACCAATTTACATGGTACCAGAAATAACCCTTTACAGCTGAAGATCTACATTTGGTGAGACTAAAACTAGGTCAGATGCTGAGCAGTGTAAAAAGAGAGAAAAAGTGAGAAGTGCCTACCTTTGTACCAACTGTTATATCTTGGACAATGCTGTAGAAAAAAGAAAGAAAAGGATTAAAAAAGTTAGATAGGTTTGCCACAAAAATCCAGCATAGTTTACAGTAGTAAGAAAAAAGCAAGTCAAAGTGCACAGTTGTCTTTGCAGGTGAGCCAAGGACAGTTTACACAAAGAAAAATTATTAGATGGTGATGGTGGAGACCCAAGACCCAGCAGTGCCAGAAAACTGCAGCTCTCCCACTCCCTACGGCAGCACCTGCTCCTCCTGTGAGGGCACGGGGTAGGAGTGAACCTCCCCGAGCCCAGCAATGTGACCCCAGCTCTGACCACACCGAGAGGAAAAGCATCACGAGTCAGCTCTGTCACCAACATCCCCTTCTGAAGTTCCTGTCCCTGACACCCACAGAGCCTCTGCCAGGCTCGGGGCCATGTCTAGCATGGCTGAAGAGACCAACCCCAGAGCTCTGGTGGTCCCTGGGCAGAGCCCGGCTGTGTCCCAGCAGAGCCAGACCAGCAGAGCACCCGGAGGTCGAGGCAATCCCAGTCTGGGGTATGCCCTACACAGGACTCCTCTATCAATTCTAGGAAAAAATCCAGTTATTAATTTCTACCTTAGTCATTTAAACCTCCTAAAACGAGACTTTCGGATTAACTAAGATGAAAAATAGCACCAGCTGTACCTGAAATGATCGATACCAGTTCCTGGCCAGCACTGAACTCTACACCACAACACACACCTCCTTAGAGCAACGTCTTCCACCAATGCAGTCAGAATGGCTTGCCTAGCACGTGGCAAGCCATTCTGGACCTGGGTGATCTTCCAGAGCCTTACAGCACCTCCCCATTACTGCTTTGTGGGAGAGCCCCAGATAGTCTAAGGATTTCACTTATACCTTTGCACCAGTGATTGCATTTTTTTTAAAATAAACTCCAAACCCCTGTAAAGCAGCAACACAAAAGTGAGAGAAGAAATGACCCCTTTGGACTGCCATGGACACAGCCCTGCCCAGTTCAACTCTTCTCAAAGAGCTGCCTGTACTTCCAGAGCACAGGATGCAGCAATGGCCAGCTGACTGACCTGCAGTAGCTCCACAGAGCAGGCAGGGCAGTCCTCCTTGAACCAGCAACACAAAACCCGAAGTACTCAAGAGCAACTCTACATGGTGATTTAACGCGAGAGAACTTGCATTTACTAGTTCTTGCTTGCCTCCCCTCTTGCAACAATTCATAACTTGCATCAAGTCCTGCCTGATCTCATTAGGCCACTCAAATGTCCCCAAACAAAAATCCACAAATGAATCGCAGCCCCAGCACGAGCCAGCTCAGCTCCTCACACTTCCTCTTCCCCCCAACCTGCCGTGTCATCATAACCCAGCTCTCTGCAGCTGGAGCCACAGCCTGATCCAACGGCTGCTGCGGGGAGCCATGCGGTAGCTCCATATTTTCCAGGGAAGTCCTCGGAGAAGGCCGTGTCTGACACTGCCCCACGGGCCTGGCGCTGGTCACCCACCGGGCAGATGGGGTGGCTGCACTCGAGGGTCAGCTCTAAATGAACTAATGAAACCCATCTGCATGGAGCAGTTCAAGGAACCAGCATCCCTAAACACAGCACGCATTCCCCAGCTAACACACAAACACTAATCCAGGCATTTCCAGAACCTTAAAAAAAGCTATTGCCAACAAAGCACAATAAGAACAGGGAATGCCCCACATTTCCCAAACTCTCGAACTTACCCCAGAGCAGTTTCTCCCACTTCCTGTTCCTCCTGTGGGCCTCTCACACAGGAAATGTTTTACATAAAGTGCCTTAGCAGGGGATGGCATTTAAAAGTATCCAACAGGAAGAGACATTTTATTTGCTAAGAACTATTGATTCCTGCGATATTGTTGTAGCCCACTTGATAACAAATACCACAGGAAACAAGCTCCAACAGTATTTCAGAATTTTTATTCAAGAAATGTGCAATGTATTTCCAGTTCACACACCCCCTCAGTAAATTATCCCAATCTTCCTTCTCCTGTCCTGCACATCAGCCTTCAGGAGGGGATTAAAACTTTTCCCAGTTCCAAAAGAACAAGCAATAAAGCCCTTAATATTTTTTTTTTCCACGTGGAATAATGGGATAATTCCTACGCAATAAGAGGAAAAATTAAGCAGCACCAGTAAAACCTCCAGGTCATTTTCCAAAGCAGCACTGCCCATACGGACTCCTCACATGTTTTAACAAAGCAACTTATTCAAAGGGGATCATTCGGGCACAGCTCAGGATCGTTTTCGGGACAAGGAGATGGGAGCAGCCTGGAGCCAGGGCCCACTCACTGCCAACTCGGCAAAAACCTAAAACCATTTTCTGAAGCAGCTTTTGAAGTTTCAACAAGAGACAGAAGACACTTTCATGGGGCAAATGGATCCTGCACCGGGATCTCCAAGAGATGAAGGGTAACTAAGACTCGTGTGTTATGCCACAACTTCTACGTTTAAATAGCAACTTCCTTAACATTCAGAGAACATCTGCCTTCCCTGGAACTACAGCAGATAACAAACCGATTTTTGCCATTAGAATTTGTGATCTAATGCGCTGAGAATTCGTTGTTTGTTTGGGTGTTTTTTAATAATATCATTCAACGTGATGAGCAACTGGTTAAGAGCAGCAAAGCAATCTTGGATTGCAAAAACCGTAAGATACAGGATTTTTATGGGGTTTAAGATGAAAACAACGCTGAGACGCCACCTTTTCAGCAAGTAAAAAAGCCCAGACATGTGACTACGCCCAGACTAATGTTCTGAGGCAGAAAGCGAGAAGGCACTAATTTGGGCTTCCCGTACTTACGGCTCTGGGAAAACAAACTGCTTACTCGGAGGCCTTTAGAAATATTTTAACTACTGCGCGCTAGAAGAAACAAAAAACCACATCACTAAAATCAACCCACGCTATACAGGAGAAGAGGAGCACGGAGAGCTAGTTTTCGAGAGAGATCCCCTGATAAAACACCCGTTTTAGAGCGAACTCTGCCGCAGAGAGGCCCCGCCGGGCGGTGGTTAAAGAGGAATCGACGCTGCCCACGATAAAAGTTGAGCTCTGGAAACTCCCCGAGTCCCGGCGTGCGCAGGGAAGTTTTCTCTCCCGCAGTTGAGCGGGACAACGGGAGAGGAGCCAGGGCCGCGACCGTACCTGCGGCGCTCAGGTGAGGCGGCGATGGAGCCCTGCCCGCCCTCCTCCCGCCTGCGAAACTTGGGCGAGCGCAAACCGGTCACAAAAGGAACCCAGCGAGAGCCCCCCCCGCCCCCGCCCGCGGAAGCGCCAGACAATGGGAGGGAGCGCAGCCGTAAATCACCGCCCGCCGCCCCGCCAGGTGCGCCCGCCCCGCCCGCTCCGCCCCCGCGGGGCCGCGCCCGGGCCCCCCGCCCGCCCCCGCGGCGCTCCCGGCCCGCCACCCCCCACCCAGCCCCGACGGGACCCTGCGAGCCCCCCCGGCCGGCAGCCGCCTAGCTCCCCTCGGCCGGGACCCCCGGAGCCCCTCCGTGCGGGACCCCCGAGCTCTCGCCGGCCGGGACCCCCGGTGCGGTGGGAGCGCACGAGGGGCCGACCCGCACGAGGCGCCGCGCCGGGGCCGCCCCCGCTTCCCGTTCGGAGGGATCCGGGGTGGGGGGAGGGTCTTGGGCCCCCTCCCGAGACCCCCCGCCCGACCCGGCCGCGCCCGCGGGCCCCCCGCATGTGCCGCTCCAGCCCCCGGCGCGGGTTCTCAACCCGGGCGCCCCCGCAACCACGGGATGGGCCCGGCAGCGCCGCTCGCGGCCTCGGCGCGGCGCCGGGCGGGACTCACCCGTCCATTGCACACCGAGACGACCCGTCGGGAGCGGAGTGGAGGCGCCGCAATAGCGGGACGAGCGAGACCGCTCCGTGTTATAGACTCACAAAATGGCGGCACCGCCCGGCCCGCCTCGCCCGCGCCGGTGCTCCATTGGCCGACAGAGCTGTCATCCTGATGGGGGGGCGGAACCTCCCGCCTCCCGGGGTTGGCGCCCTGGCTCTCCGCGCGAAGTCGATTGGCTGCGGGCCGAGGGAGGGGCGGGGCGAGGTGCCGGTGCGCGGCGCCATTCGGTAGGCGGAGGGAGGTGGCTGGGAGGAGCCATCTTCGGAGCGGGAAGGAGGCCGGAATGACACCCGGAGCCGCCATCTTGATTGGGGGCAGGGCGTGGGATTCGCGGCGTTGGGCGCCATCTTGGATGTGGGCAAGGGGTTCCCCGCGTGCACGTTGTGCGGCCAGGGGCTGCGGGGGCCACGCCGCCATGTTGGGGGCGGGCAGGGAAGCCGCGCGCCGCCGCCATCCCGGGCGAGGGGCGGCCGCCCCCGCTGTCCCTCGGGCTTCGCGCAGGGCCCAGGGGCTTGTTTGAGGTACAGGACGGAGTCTGTTTAATCGCAGTTAATGTCTTAAGGATAAAGATTACCAGAGGGTGAGAGAGAGAGAGAGGGAGAGAGAGAGAGAAATCCTGTGAGGTAAGACGTTAAACGTACCTGCCGATCTGTGCCTCAGGTACCGTTGTGACAGTTTGCTGCCCAGCCCAGCGCTATGGCCCATCAGGGTCACGGCAGTGCTTGTCTCACTCTTAATGCCGGTCATTGCCCGTAGGCCTCGCTTCGGCAGGGATTCAGGTACATTTCAGGGATTTCGGGCTTGTCAAAACCTCTGGGAGATTTGCTTTGCAAGTGCTAGGCCGCCTCCGGTGAGTTTCAACCGACTGTGGTGGCTCTGTGTGAGATCCTTTCGTGGCTGCGGCAGGGTGACCGGGGCAGTGTGGGGTCTGTCCCCATCCCCGACCCTCGGGCACAGCTGGATTCTCCCCACCACTGCTCCATGGAGCCTTGCTGGCCTAGATGAAACACAGTTTGAGTGCAGAGAGCATTTGATGGCTCAAACGGGCAGATTCCGGTGGCAGTTGGTTGCCCGTTTTCTGAGCCTCACTTGACATACCCCGCGGGGATTAACCGGACAGTTTCTAGGTAATTTCTAGCTCTGCCCTCAGCCAGCCTCCTCTGCCCTGCCACCGAATATTCTGTGAGAATATTCGGCAGTTCTGCCAAAGCACCTCTGCTGCCGGTGGTAACCTGTAAGACACCAACGCAGGACAGTTCGGGGACGTTACGTGAGGGCTCAGAAAATTATTTTAAAAATAAGAGTGCAAAGGGAATTTGAAGTGTTATCCCTGGGCAGTGTTTGTGCTTCGTGTCAGGTAACTCTGGCAGGTACAGACATGCATTTTGTGTTCTTATGTCTCTCTCAAGCTCACACGTGACATGTGAGTAGGGAAAAGAAAAAGTCGTGAGTTAAATGGTCTGTTTTCTCCCAAACCCATGTTGCTGTGCCAGGTCCTCTGGCCAGAGCCCTCATTTCTCATTGGGGCAGTGCTCAGGGGTTTTGGTGGCCAGGATCAGACATCACCAGTTTGGCCCCTGTGGAGTTTAAAATCAAGGAAAAGTGTGTTCTGAACTATGGCTGAAGGCAATGAACCCATCTGAAACCAGGTTATTTACTGAGTCCTGCATATGAAAGGCTCAGCTGCTGCCTCAGATAAGAGATTTACAACTTTGATGAGGCAAAGAATGGGAAAATGATGGGATTATGGATCCACTGTAGCTGAGAGCTAGAGAGATAAAGTGATGTGATCAAAGAGAGAAGGAATTTAGCTGCCAACACAAGCTCCCTGCACTCCCTTGAACTGTGCCTGGTTTTAGGTGTATTTCCCATGGAGGTGTTTCTTCCATAATTAAGGAGATACTGTGGAGACAGAATCCCTTTTTTTTTTTTTTTTTTTTAAATTTGAGGTATTTCTGTACCCTAAAGAAGAGTACCCTGAACACCCCACAAAGACCCAAAACATTAATTAACATTTGGCACTGATCCCTAGCCAGGGGTCTGATTTTCTAGTGGCTGCTGACATGAGTTTATGGCATGTCCAGGTATTCCAGGTGCTTTTCAGGTATCTGGCAGAATAAACAGAGGTGAATGCTACCACAGGATTCCTGATTTCCAAAGGCCTTTCCTTTGCAGGTGTGGTCTTACTTAAAAGGCTCTTTAAGGTTTGTGCAAGCTCACCCTGATTTTCCACAGCTCTTGCAGAAACGATGATTGTGCAACATTTCATCAGTCGTTTTCCTGCAATTTGAACAGAATTTTGTGGACGTAATCTGCTCAGGTACTATGGGACTACAAGTGACCAGTGATACTGTTGTGTTTTTCTCTGTGCCAAAGGGGAAACTGCTTTTAAGAACAAGATTACACTTGATATGAATACACAGCGGGGGGCAGGACCAGCCCCTGTGTGTCCTTGTGTTTGTTTTGAAAAACAAACCCAGATGAAAATGGCCATGGGCTGAAAAAAAAAAAAAAAAAAGAGGAGGGCAAAGGGAAAAAAAAAATCAGCTTCTTTTGTATGATCCTGCAGCAGCGTCCCACCTCCCACCCTGGTTCTGGCTCTGGTTCCTCTGTCCGGGAAGGGCTCTGGGGCACACCCAGCTTATTCCCTTTTTGAGCCCTTCCTGCCTGTGTTATCTCTTGGCATTTAATTCACCAGCAGGGAAGAAAAATCCTCTGAAACAAAACGGACCCTTTTCTGCTTTTTCTCTTTGTATTGTTAAACAGCTCCACAGCCCTTGTGGGGTCAGGGACACTTCTCGAAACCATGTCCTTTGCAAACTGGCAAAACTCTCCCCTTTCTTCCTCTTCCACCCAACGTTTCTGTCAGCAGTTTGAAAACCAAAACCCTCCCAAACAGGGGCTGGTTCATGAGCCCAAAGCCCTGGGTACTGCAGCTAGTGACAACTGTTTTCCTGGAAGCTCCTCTCCTGCCCCATCATTCCCAGCAAGGCCCTAAACCAGGGAACTCTCACAGCAAACTGTGCTACCAGTGAATCCCAAAGAAACCAGGGAGCAGGGGGTGTCTCCAGTCATTCTGCTTCTCTCTGTGGCTTTTATTTATTTTCAACCCCTCTCAGTGAACACGGCGGTTTTATTTCAAAGCATATTGGCAGCTTCAGCAACATCTCACGGTGCCAGAACATTCTTCTGTGCATCGTTCACGATGCCACATCACCGCTCTGGGAATGGTTAGAGCGGGGCGGGCGGAGCGGGAGCAGAATCTGAGCAGGAGCAGAATCCCTGCAGGGTTTGTCAGTCCAGCACACACATCCAGCTCTGCCCACAGCCTCCCCTCCTCATGCCTCAAGGAAGGGACCAGGAGAGAGACTCAAAGTCCCTCTGCAGCTGAGGAGGAGGAGTGGGCACAGGGAGGATTGTGGGAGAGCTGGCTCTGTTATTTCCAGCCTCTGGGAGAGGTGCAGCTCTTACCTGCACACACGTGGTCTTCAGAGCAGGACACAACATGAATGAGGGGAGTGTTTCTTCCATTGATCCTTGAGAGTTTGGCAGCATGGAGTACTATCAAAGTACTTTTGACTGGTAATTGGAAAATAAATGGGTTTGGAATTGAGCTTAATATACTGTCATTAATAAAAAGAAATGTTCTTGGAGGCTGAATTGTTACAAGGGCCTGGACAAGGAGAAAAGACTATGCAATTCTGTGATTTCTAACCTTTGTGTGGATTCCTTGAGCAGGGTGTTTTTTACAGCTCTGCCACCGCAGCGATGTGAGGTCTCCTGTGCAGGGCCAGAGCTGAGTGAATAAGAAGCTCTCTGCAACGCAGGAGAGCTGCACCTGGGCATGGTTTGTGTTGCCATTGCACACTCCGAGTTCCCCTTTTCCAGCCGCAGGTATTTCATGCTGCAAGCACCTATATGAACTTCAACTTTGAAGTAGAATCAGAAGAACTCACATTTTACATCTTTCCTTTTGTTTAATCCGTGATACAACAGACTTGCCTGCATTTCTTCTGTTCTCCGGCCATGTTATTTCAGCACTTCCCTGTCCCCACGTCTCCTCCCGATGCTCTGGGGTGACTCATTTCCTGTGCGGGATGAACCAGCCATTTCCTGGCTGTTCAACACAGGACTTTTTCCCCTCCTAGTCGGGGTTGGAATGGTGAAGATTAAGCTATGGTTTGGGTAATCTGTGGTTTGATTAAATTGAATTAATCTATGGTCTGATTGTACCCCTTGCAACTCACCCCAAAGCTGCTGCTCTTCCCCAGAAATCACTTGGCAGCACCTGAGGGTCGTGGCTGCCCCTGCTCTCCTGGTCCCCAGGCTTGGTGATATGGACTCTGACATTAAAGTCATCACTCTTAACAGTGATCATTCTAACCAGCTCTTAACAGTGCCATCCTTCCAGTCACTGCAAACCAGGTTTTCTTTTCATTCAACCCATTTCAGCTCATAAATAAACAGGATTTCGAGAAAGCACCACAGGGCAAAGCCACTGATCTCACACCACTGATCAAAGGCAGAAATTTTGATTTATCACCTAAGTGCTACCGGAATTGCTTATTCTCATTTGAGAAGTCCAGGTAATACCTGTGTTTGTGTTAGACATATGTTATCAGAAGGCTGAGTTGGTTCCTGTATTGATTCTGTGCCCGTCATTCCAGTTTGTCCCTCCAACCCATGTCCCCCATTTCCTGATCCACTCTTTATTCCCATCCCATGCTGTGACTAATTTGTGGACAGCTCGTGGAGCTCAGACTGCAATGCCAGCCTGAGGTGTCACAGCATTTTTGAGCAGCTTTTTACTGCTGGATTTTTAATCTATCTTGAAGATTAATAAGCCTGACATAGACCTGGAATGTTGGGAAGAAACCCTGCACAGTAGGGATGCTGCTGCTGGAGTTTGAATGGAGCACATGTGGAGGGCTGAGCCCTGAATAATTCATACCTGTAATGATTTATTCATGCCCCAAAGCTAGATACCTCCCTGTGACTTTCCATTATCTCAAAGAGAAGGAGGGTTCCAATTCCACTGTCCCCAGCCCAGTGCCAACTCCTGCCCTTCCAGTGCCACAGCTGTGGCCCCTGACACCCAAACTGAAATGTAGGGACAGGTCCTTGCACATTCTTCAGAAAGGATGGTGGGTGAGCAAGCAGGTAAAGCTCTTTTCCATGGATACACAGGGAAAGTAAGACCCTGAGGTCACGATGCAACACTTTCTGAGCATGGAAAACAGACAAACCCTGACTTTGTGATGTGACACCATCAAGCTGAGCTCACTCTCCACAAGAAATTGCAGTGTTTCCCACTGTAAAGCTACAGATTCTGACACAGTCAGTGCCACATCGCAGGATCATTTCCTGCCCTTCCAGAAACCTTGCAGGGAAAGCCTGGACAAAGAGCAGCAGCTCAGGCTCATCTTTCCAGCCTGCTGTATGCTCTCAGAAAATACCATCAGGAGAGGTTTACAGGGCCATGCTCTGAGTTCCTGACCTGGGCGAGGATTCTGCAAGACATTCAAATTCCGTCTGTCTAGAAGAGCTGAAAGATGATCCCGTGTTTCAGAGAGTCTCAAGACCCCCAGGCAGCCCTGCTCCTCACAGGCTGGTGTGAAATTTCCTAATTGTTTAACCTGCAATCCTGACTTTCTTTGTCCTTGGAATAGGCTCTGCATCAGCATAATTAAAAATGTCAAACAGGCTTGAGAACCTCTCCAAGTTGCTAAAAATGAATGTGAATTTCCTCCCTGCACTCAGTCTCTCCCTTGCTCTGGCCTCAGCTTTCCCGAGTGCCTGGTTCCAGCCCCTCAGCATAGTTTGCATTCCACTGCCAAGAATGAACATTTATTTATACAAACAACCCTCCTTCCAAGCACATCTCCCGCTATCCCAGGGCAGGGAAGTAAACACCATTTCTGGTCTGTCTGTAGCTCCAGCTCTGCATTTCCTTCTTGCTTTAGTCAGGAGTTTGTTTGCAGGGAAAGCTGAGTGCCATTCTGTTGCTCCCCTGTGCCCAGCAATGGCCTGGGAAGCTCCTTCACTTCTTTAAAATGATTTGATTTTGTGACCCTCTAAGGATAGTGCCTTGCCAGCCCCTGGAGGGGGCTCACTGCCTCAGCAGCAATTTCCAGAGCTGGAGTCTGGGGGGCTCTGCAGTACTTTGAGAGTACTCAGCCCCTCGTATCTGCTTCTCTCCCAGCACACCATCACCTGGTGTTCCCAGTCTGTTACTGGGCCGCTGTGCTGTGCTGGTTCTCCCAGCAGTGTGGGTGCCACTGTGGTGGAGCTCAGAGGGAACTCGAACAGCAGCTCCCAGACAAGCAAAGCCGCAGGGCTGAGGGGAGGCAGGTGCAGCTCATGCATTATTGCTGCAGCGTCTCCATCGCTCACCTGCCAGGCTCTGGGATTGTTCCTGAAACCTTAGCTCAGCCCTTCTGTCCCCAGGTGTCTCCTGTTGCATCTGCCATTTGAACGGATACGGCACAGATGCCAGATGACTCCAGACAGGGCAATGTCACAGTCTGAGCACAGGTCATTTAAATGAAAAAGGGCCCTGACCAGAGACAGGCACCTGCAGAGCACCTAGGGATGCTCCCTCGGGTGTGGAGCCTGCCTGCTGCTCACTCCCTGCTCTGAGCACAGGATTTTACTGGTAGAAATTACAGCAACATTTGAAGAGGTGTCCACAGAATAAAGGGGTGTGTGTGTGTCCCCAAGGCATAGGGATCACATGGGTGTGTGTGCCCCACAAAGCACATGGATCACACAGATGTGTACAGCCCAGTACTGTTCACACATTCCTCCGTGTTTCTGTCTGCAGCCTAATCCATGCTGTGGTTCCTTTGGAGCTGAGGGGGACATGAGAGACCCCAAAGGCAGAAGGAGCAAGAGGACAGGAGGGATTGCTCAAATCCTGCTCTCCCCATCCCCAAATCCTGTGTTTTGGTGCCACACATGGTGGCTCAGGAGCCTGGGCAGCACAGCTGAGTCCAGCTTCTTGTTTCCACACTGAGTCAAGAACAAAAATGTCCAAACACAGCTGGCTCAGAGAGGATGTGGACAGCCATGCTCTGTGCCCGCCGTGAGCCCCATTGTCACCCTGGCCAAGAACGACATCATTTCCCCAGGGCTGCAGCTCTATTAAACACAAAGCTCCAAATTATTTCCTACTTGGATCAAAGATGTGTTTGTTCCAGTGGCACTTAAGTTTAAAAGGCAGTGCTGGGGATGAATGAAACCTCCCCAGCGGCAGCTGCTGAGGCTCAATTGGTTTGTCAGTGCTGTAGTTATGCTGTGGGCATCTCGTGGTTGTTGGCCCGTATGTTCCTGAAGGATGTTGTGCAGTGGAACAGCTCAGGAAAGCCTTGCTCTACAGCTGAGGGGCTTTTGCTTTCATGCTGTGAAGGTTTGTTCATGCTTCAGATGGTGAAAGTGTTCAGGAATTTCACATTCTGATTCCAGACTCAAACCCAGAGTGTTCTGGATCAAACTCTGTGGAAATGTGTGAAGACACACTATGGCTTATGTGCAGAATCCTGGAATTGGTGGTTTGATTGTAGACTGGGATCTGGGTGAGGAACCTGCTCCCCAAATGCCGTCTCCTGGCTGGATTTACAGCAGATACTCCCTGTGACAGACAGGAGGTGAAGGAAGCCCTCTGGAGTATGAAATTAAGCATTAAAAGAACATGAAGGCAGGAACACGCAGCATATGAAGTCAGGGAGAACTGAGAACACTGGAGATGTCAAAGGAACAAAAGAAACCCAATCTCCTTTAGAAGTTTTAATGTTTAATTGATGAGCTCTCCGGTACCAGGGCAGTGAGTGCGCTGGGTGATGACAGTAGCCCATCCCTGTGGGGACCCAGCATCCCCAAAACACAGGCACAGGGGCTCCTTGTGTGCAGAACCATCCTTGTGCAGCTCCCTGCTCTGCACCACAGCACTGAATTCCTGGTTTTGAGTAAAACCAGCATCTCCACGGCCCAAAAGAGAATCTCACTGCCTGGCAGCAGGTCTGGAAGTTGGGGATGAATCATTCCTGGCTCTCTCCTGTGCAGGTACTGCCTGTACCTGCATCCAGAGGAGCATTTCCATGAGTTCACACACTCTCCCTGTGGAGCTAAGTTCCATCCAGAGGAGCTGCATTTTCTTGCTTTAAGGTCAGCGCTCAAAAAATATGTAACAGTACTTTATTTATTGAGAAAATACTTCATTCCATATTGCAAGATGACAAGTTCCTTCTGCAGTAGGTAGAAGTCATTTCTCAGAATCCTTCCCTCAGGGGCAGTTTCAGCTGAGAACTCCAGATCCAAACGACCCATTGGCTCTGATTTCTCTGGAATCTGTCTAGTGGAGTTGATTGTTTGCTCCTCCTCATGCTCTGGGCGGAGTGTTACAGCTCCAGCTCTCCCAGATCCAAGGCCAGAGTGTGTTTCTTGTCTAAAGGATCAGCCGGGTATGCCAGTGCTGGGCTTGTTGCCCCTCCCAGGGGACAGTTGCCATGCAGCTATGGTGTTTTCATCCCTAAGGCTCTCAGCTCTGCTCTCAAGGAGTGGGGAACAGCAGTGGGGAGCCACTCTCCAGATTCTGCTGCTCCTGGCTGCTGCCCCACCACTCAGAGCCCAACAAAGCCAAGGGCTCTCAGCTCTCAGGGCAGAGGACTTTGCTCATTGCTTCCATCCCACCCAAGGGATTGGCAGGTTGCTTTGAGTTCCTTTTCTTAACTAATACCTCTCTCCCCTCTCTCGTAGGCTGCTCTGTGCTCTGGATGAGATCCTGTCCTTGGGCAGGGCTGTGCTCTGTGGGAGGCTGCCTACCTGACCTTGGAGCAGGTAAGGGAGACAGTGGCACGTCAAAACAAGGACAGAGTGGAAAACTGAGCAGGAGCCAAGGCTCCAAAGCTGAGAGCCTGCAAGTCTCACAGATGTCCCACGGCATCACCAGAGAGCATAAACCAATGCATTTGCCTGTGGCCAAAATCCTGGGGTGCTGCTTCGGGAGATATTTTGTGACAGACAAGAACTTGGGGTTCCTTCTGTGCTCCCCATGCCAGAGACCCGGCAGGGACTGGTACAAGCCATCTCACAGCCAGGGAACTTCCCCTGCCCTGTAAAGTACTTTGTTACTAACCAAGTGTTTTTTCCTGCCTGTGGGAGCCATTTCCCATGACACCCCAGCAAACCTGTGTAAACACCTGGGGTGCAGAAGTGAGCGTGAGCATTTGGTTGGTGCTGGTTACACTGAGTCCTGCACCTCCAGGCTGAGTCACCTCGATTTCAGGGGCTTTAGACAGGGGTAGGAAGGAGCTGCAGTGTCAGTCGCTAAAGATGGTCTGTATTGTAAAAGAAGTAGGTTACCCTGTCCCATTGGGAGCAATTACATCTAATTACAAGTCACAGATTCACCCACAAATACTATTTAATAACAAATTGCTGCCACACTCCAGCCAGAGCGTGCCGGGGGAACATGTGAGCTCTGGTCTGTGAGCAGGGGGGCAACAGGGGAGAGGGTCTGGCTCGGTTCAGGGAGGGGCAGGTACCAGGCCCAAAAAACGGGTGTGAAACACTGGATGTTGTATCCAGTTCCCAGCACTGGTGGGTGGGGTTGGGTTGGTTCAGTTTAGCATATAGTTCAAGAAACACCTTGTGAGACTCGATTTTAGTTAAACTTTGAAAGTCTGCTCAGAAATGTAAAAAACGGCAATAAACGCCCTGACGATTAAACAAGATTTGCGCCCTCGTCTCGCCAGCCCCAGCTGTTCGCTGTGGCTGTTTGATACCGGCGGAGCAGCACCGACCAAGCCCAGCCCGCGATCTCCGTTCTGCCGGCTCTGCCACACTCTGGCTGCGGTGCTGCGGTTCCCGGCAGGACCCGGCGGGACCGGGGCGAGCACCGGGGGCCGAGCGCCCCCTGCCGGTACCGGCGCCTTCCGCCTTCCGCCGGTACCGGGGCCGCGCTCCCCCTGCCGGTACCGGGTGGCTCCGGCCGCGAGCGCGGGGAGCAGGAACAAAAGGGTTCCCCTTCCACGTCATTCCTGGGTGATTCGGGTGCCCACGGCAGCTCGTGCCCAGGGTGAGGGGACAGACCACTGTCACACGAACAGCGGTGGGGGACACGGTCAATCCCCCCCGGCTGGGCCGTGCCGGTGACATCTCCGTGCTTATCTGTCGAAGCTTGCACGTGGAATCGTGGGGACAGCCCAGTCAGCTGTCCCCACAGCACTGGCACAAGTGTGGGGTGCCCCCAGGTCCCACCTTGACACTGTGTTAGTGACACGGCAGTGTTTCCTGCCCAGGTCACAGATGTGCCTATTGCTGATTCCAGCTTTCCAACTTCCTCCTGGGGAATACAACGTGAGCTCCTATTTATAGAAGTTCATGGTTTCCAATGATTTTTTTCCTTCACTCAGGCTGTTTTGGTGGCTGATCCCTATTTGGTGGCCCAGGCAGTGTTGTGCCAGATGCCCGTGGCTTTTATTAGCACTTTTCAAAGGCCTTGATTTAGTGCTCACAGTCACATCCCAGGCCAGTGGCTCCAGAACACAGCCCCTCGGGAGCAGAGATAATTAGAACTCGGGGAAAAAGTGGTGTCCGAGTCTTTGAACAAAAAAGCTCTTGTTTAAGGAATGTGGTGCTGGAGGCCAGTGTTTGCCAGCAGGGTCTGTGTCCTGCTCAGAGCTGGTGCCTGCAGTCAGGTCCTGCCCTCCTCAGATGTGCTGGGTGGGATTTTCTGGGAGCATCTCTCAAAATGGAGGCATGGTGCCCTGTAGCAAGTACAGGATGTATCCTGGGAATTGTATTTCTGCAAGCAAGGCGGGAGGAGCTGGTGGAAGGACGTGGGGAAGCAGGAAGAGAGCTGAAGAGGTGCTCAGAAGATTCTTGTTCAGGGCAGATGAGGGAAACAAACAGTGCAGAGAACAGGAAAACCGATGTGCTAGGAAATGATGGATCCACCCCCCAGGCTCCTGCTAAGGAGGGTGGGACAAGCTCCATGATTTCTGGCAGCCATGAGCTGCAGCTGCTCCACTCAGCTTCCATCCTGCAGCCAGATGTTTTCGAGTGCAGCTTCAGCCCTTCCTGCCCTGACATGGCCCCAGCAGTGCCCCTGTGCTCTGGCATGTCCCATATGTGTGTCTGGGGGCTGTCCCCAGGTCCCCCCATGTCCCGGGAGGGTTTCCCAAGGGAGCGGGAAAGGGGGCAGGAGTCAAGTTTAAGCACTGCTGTTCTGCATCCTGTTGTTTTCCTGGCAGGATTGTTGCAGTTTCCTGCACTGTCTTATCTGGAGCAGGGAAACCAGCGCTCTCCAATTCTTTGGCTCTGTGTGTATCTCAGGTTCTAATCTGCAAAACAGGCGTTGGAGCCCGTGAGAGGAACCAGCCAGGGCTGTTACAGGGCAATAGGACAAGGGCAGAGGGGGCAAAGGGCTTTTAGTGCCTCCAAATTAGTGTCTTTATGTAGTGCTTCTGTTTACACAAGGCTGTGTCTGTTTTATGGGTTCAGGCCTTCGGCACACGTGGGAGGGGGAGAGAAGAATATCCCAGTGGTGACATTCTCAAGTGACTCTATGTGTGACAGACCTTGCAGGAGGATAAATCTCAGAAGGTGCTGAGTATGCTTTTTTTCCCTTCCAAGGACTCAAAGTACACACATAAAACAGGAAAAGAATTACCATGTTTCAGTCAGGCCTAAGTTCGGTCTCCCCTGAAGTGTTGGAGACTCCTGTGAAACTACTTGGACACATTTTCTGTGATATAGATATTAAATCAGCACCCACAGCACTGAGGCCTGTAAGGCTGTGCAGAGCAGGGCCTGAGAAAGCCAAACCTTGTAGACTTAAAAAAAAAAATCACTTTTTTTTCCATGTGTGAGCTTGAATTCACCTAACTATTGGTTTTAGCAGTAGACTGAATTCCCTATGGGTTAAAAAAAATATTAAATCCTATACTGTACAGCTCTGGAATGTCCTGTTTTCCTGCAGAAAGGTGTGGGTCCTGCACACAGTGTCCGTTATCAGATGGGAGCCTCTCCTGGAAAGAGGATTAACCCACAACATCACTGCCAGCCACACGGACACTGAATCAGGCATGAGGCTCCAAAACAAACCTCAGCCCCAACCTCCAAGCTCAGACACCTTCCCACAGGAATCCCAGAGTTGTTGGAAGCAGCTAAAAACTGTGGCAATGATCAAGATGGATTTTTATTGTTTAAAGGGAAGATACATATGCCAGTTCGGCCTTTGGAGGAAGGGCAGTGGTCGTTTTTCTCACTTAACTCTGACTGTGAATCCTGACTGATTCACTTGCCATTCCTTTGGGGAAATCTCAGTTGCTGCAAGTCTGAGGGCCACAGCAGGCTGAAGCGTCTGTAGCTGAGCACCAGAGCCTGTGCTGAGAACTAAATAGTAAGAGAAAAAAAAGGCTTTTTTTCCAAGAGATCAGGAAGAGGAAGACATGTGCCTGGAGATAAGGAAAGATAAAAGCATTCCATTTGCAGAGGCCTGTGATAGGGATCAAGATGTTCATCTGCCAAGTCAGTAATTTTGTGGCCTTATGACCATGCAGAGCTTCCGTTCCTATTACCTTTTCCCACAGTGACTGAAGGCACCAGATTGTTGGCATGGAAGTTCCTTTGAGTCTGTCTGAGCGGCTCAGCCCTTTCGGGGAATTGCACAGGCTGGACTCAAAGATAAAACTCTCTTTTACTTTAGGAGGGAAGATGGTTCTCCCCCAAGGTTATGTTCAGCTTTTAGGGGCTCAGCAGGAGCAGACTGTGAGCTCCTTGGCCTGGAGAGGTGGGAACAGGTAAAACACCTCTGGGGAGAAGCTCGGGCAGAGCCTGTGTTCTGTGAGGGGTCAGGACAGCTGAAATGGCCATTGGAGGTGACTCCCCACCCTATTTGCTGGGATTCATCAGGAATGAGCTCACAGGAACAGTAGATCCCATACAAGGCCTTGATTAACATCACGAGATCAAATTGCATTTGCTGCTTCCAAAAAGGCTTTTATTGTCTGATTTTTTGTTAAAGCAGCAGCGGATTTCAGTAAAAAAGTCTCAGTAAATCCTGCCTTTGCACATTCCACACGCTGGCACACACAACAGCCAAGCATTTGGGCTAAAATTATCTGTGCTATCATTAGGAAGGAACATATGGATTGATGGAGCCTAAGTGCAGAAGGGAGCTGTGCCGCTGTGCTGCAGGCTCACCCCGAAGGGAGCAATTCCTGTGCCTCCCAGTCATTCCCTGTCAGCTGGCACCTGCAAAAGGTGTGTCCTCTTTGGACAGGAGACTTGGTGTCTTGGGCTGGTGCTGGGTGGGCACTGAGGTCACTGGACACTGAGGGCACCAGGCACAGCTTCTGCCTGGCGCCAGCACTCCTGTGGCACAGCCACTCCTGCCCCTGTGCTGCTGGCTTTACCCTCAGTCCAACTATCACACTCCTGAGATAAATCCCTGCAGACAAGCACCGTGTTCAGGGATTACAGAGCAGCCCTACAGTTGTCAGCTGGGATGGGCTTTTCCCATGTTCCCCAGCTCACTGGGAGAGCAGGAGCCCCGGGGCTGGAGCTCCTGTACCTGCCCAGCATGTGCTCAGGTGTGCTCACGGCAGCACGTGCTGTGCTGCTCACCAGCCAGGGCCTATTCTGCCCGAGAACTGTGTCACATTTAGGCCAGAACTACTCGAAGAACCAGTTTAGATGAGGTCCATGTGTCCAGCATTTTCAGCCTTGTTTCTTTTACTGCTGCTAATTGCCAAGCTTTTAATTAATCATGGACCGAGATGCGAGTGTGTGGTGTCGACGATGGTCATGCAGGCTCCTGGGCTGCCATGGTGCTGAGGGCACTTTACGTGTTCCCTGTGCCACAGAAACATGGATGACTTCCCGGCTGCTGCATGGAGCCTTCCAAACAGATGGGAGAGTTTCAGATTTAGTCTCTAGTATAAATACAAGTTGCTTGTGGAAGTGTTCCAGTTGGGAAACTGCCTCTTGTTACTGTTTGCAAAGTCAGAGAATGTCAGGCTGAACCACCCTCACTATTCCTGGTTCTCTCCCTGCAGCTCAGCACTTGGAGACACAGAGCTTGCCAACCACGGAGTGCTGAAGGAATGGCTTGCAGAGTTCAGTTTGTAAAATACTATTTTCAGTGTTTATATTTAGTTTCCGTTTCATTGGTGATGCAGAGGCTGATCCTGCAAATATTTACCCCAGTCAGGTTTTGGGTGTAGAGTTTCTGGGAGTGCAGGGGGAGCTCAGCCCAGGGAGGGCACAGGCCTGCAGTGGGCTGAGCATGGAGAAATTCAGTTGCATCTTCTGGCCAGGGTTTTATACACACACACACATTTATATATACATATATATATGTATACACACACACATATATATATACGCACACACACAAACATATATAAATATATATAGATATATATATTCACATATATAGATATATATGTATATACATACACACATTCATGTATATAGCACACATATGTGATGATCATTTCAGGTTCTGAGAGAGAAAGGCCATTCAAAGAGTCACTTACTGATGTCCACCTGAGAGAAGGCTCAGTGAGACAGAAAGCAGCAGCATGGTGAGTGTTCTATTATGACATAAATGATAGCACAGACAGAAAGAATTAACAAATTGATTTTTAAAAAGAGTACTGAGATGAAACTGCCAGCGTACAATTATTGCACTGTTGGGGAGGGGCAGAAACAGCCCCAGGACTGCTCTTGTCTGCACATCCTCTCTCACTCACTTTTTCTTCACCACACCTTTACAGAGTGAGAGCGCCAGTGACGGAGGGCCCTGCGGTGCCAGTTCCCTTCACGCAGATCTCTCCAAACTTGTGATCTGGGCACACACTCACGGGACCATATGCAACCAGATGCCAGCCCTGGAATTTATGCAGAACATGGGTCACCTGAGCAATGACAACGCTCTGCTGTGGATGTGCAGAGTTGGGCATGCCTATCACTGGCACTGTGGGAAGTTACATGACAGAAGTGAAGAAGAGACTGAAGCTGTAGGAAGGAGAAAGAGGCTTCTGTGTTCTGAGTCTTTGTCAAGGGAAACCAGCTTTGAGGAAAAGAGGCTCAAGCTGACCCCATCTTTTGAGATGGGTCAAGCAGATTCTGGGAGCATAGGGTCATGTGGCAGATCCCAAGGGGTCATTGAGCAGAAGGCTGACAGCCCCTACACAAGGAATAATGAGCTCAGGGGGATTCAAAATACCAGGAAACCCATAACATCATACTCTGCAGCAGAGCAGCACTTCTCAATGTCTGGTGGTAGCATCCTAACTGGCAAACAGGACATGAAGTCCGAAAGTGACGAAGACTTACAGATCATCTCTGATGAAGAGCAGTGTGAGGCAGATGAAGACAACCAGGGAGACAGAATCAACGAGGATAATGTGTCAGAGCCATCTGCTGAGGATTTGCAGATGCTCCACTGCCAGAATATGGCATTGCACCAGCCAACAGCTCCCCAAAGAGCTGCCTTTGCCCCCACGGCAAGGCCACCACCCCTAACCCGTGCCTACATTCTGCAGGCTCCTGTCAGTGACCCAGACGACCCAAGCAGGAACATCCTGAGGCTGTGTCCTTTCACTGCTGCAGGGCCCATGGCTGAAACTTCCAGAGCAAGGAGCCTCTCGGGCTCAGCGGCACCAAAGGTATGTTTCAAACCCCCTCCTGTCCCCAGCACTGAAGCTGGGGCCCAACTTGAGTCACAGCCCTCAGCGATATTCTTTGAGTTTCAAGCTACTGCTGATGTTCAGCAGCATCTCCAGCTGAGCCCTCCAGAGTGTTGCACACCAGGAACGGGCTCCAGTGGGGATGGTGCTGAGAACGTGGCTGAGGACAGCGAGACATCAGGATCCGGGCAAACACCTTCTTCTTCAACCCTCCAGAGTCCAGACAGCCATCCATCTGCAGTCTCAAACAGAGGTGAGACAGCCTGGAGTTCTGTGCCTGAGGGGGTGTGGAGGTGTTCTATTAATCACTTTCCCAAAATATCCAAGGAGGGCGAGTTCACATCACTGCCAAGATCTGTACTGCAGCATCTAAGTAAACCTCTTGGATTTGGGGCACTCCTGTTTCTGCTCAAGGGGACTACAAAGCTCCCTGCCTAAAGGAATTGGTACTTCTGTAGGGAATGCCCTTCTCTGGGGTACCCAAAGGTGTTCTTGGCTGTGCCCCAGCCCCAACAGTCCAGTTTGAGTACTTTGGTCTTCCATTTTACCCAGTATCCCCACATGGTATGTTTGCTATACTTGAGAGAGTCTCTGTGGTAAACTGGAGGCAGAGAGGGGAACTCAGGTCTTAAGAGAAAGAAGCAAGAGGAAGTAATGCAAAAAAATTGTGGCCAAAGCTCTGGATGCACCAAAGCCATGGCAAAACCTCCCAGCACTGGCAGTGGCAGTAGAGTGTCAGTCCTGCGTGGAAAATGCAGGACTCCACACATTGCTTTTGTCCTTTCAAAAATGAAGGTTTTCATTTGTGCTGTCCTGCAGCATGGGAGCCTGGGAAGGGCAGAGGTTGCTGAGGCAACATTTGGGGTCTGCCTGGGATGTGCTTACAGCACCAGAGCTGGTCCAGAAAAGGCTTAGGGGTTGCTGTTTCTTGTGGAGCCATGACCACGTAAACTGCCACAGTTGGGGTTTGGGAGCAGTATTTTACTATTTTCATAACTGACATCATGTGTCATCTAAAGGGACTGGGAATTCTTCTGGGAATGTCTGTGTAGTAGCTGTTTCTGCCAAGGTAACTGGCTCATGGCTCAGAGGAGGCCTCAGTGTTAATGATTCATGAGCTGTTCCTCTCTGCACCCAGAGCAGTCAGTACAAAACAGGCCAAAACCCCGAACCAGTGGGACAGGGATCAATCTTTCAGGATGACAATTAAGTCTGTACAAAAGAACCTGGTGCAAAAAGGGGAATCTCTAGGTGTTGGCTCATGAACCCTTTTCCATCTCCCCCTCGTCAGCCCTGGACGAGTCACAGGCAAGCAGATGGAGCTTTCCAGCAATCCAAAGGATTCATTTCTCATGCTACATCGAACTAGGTAGATGTGGTATTGCCATGGCAACTTGAGAGCGAGCCCAACTGGAATCCTGGCAATCCTTTAAACAAAATCATAGTACACTTTTACTCACCTGTTCGTTCTCCCTCACCATCCACCCCAACTTTTGGTTCATGCTGTTATTTCATACTGAGAGGGAATTTCCCTATCTGGCAGTGAGCAGGGCCAGCTGCCAAGGGAGAGAGAGCAGGAAGGAGCCTGACTTTCCCTGGAGAGGTGGGCACTGTTGGGTGATGCTGGCTTGTGGAGAACACAGATCTGACCCACAGCTCTAGGGGAAGGGGTTTGGGAGAGTCCTGTCCTCTCTGAATGGCTTTCAAAAGGCAGGTGGACACCATCCTGCATCTCCTTGTCTTTTACTGATCTTTGTGGGTTCTTGCTGTCCACAAAGCTGTGTCTTGTCTTTTAGATGTGCTGAAGAAGCAGGAGAAAAAGAAAAACTATAGCATTGGGGATATAAAGGTGTTCAAAGAGTGGCTGAAGTTGCACCACCCCTCCGAGACACGCAAGATCCACACGCTGCCTCCCTCAGACCTTGACGGCTACCTGGTGTCGTTCTTCACCTCCGCCAAGAGACAGAATGGCATGGATTTTTCTTCCAATTCCTTAAACTTCTTCCAGCGCAGCATCGACCGGTACCTCAAGGACCACAACTACAAGTACAGCGTGTTGAGAGGGTCAGAGTTCAGGGCCTCTCAGGAAGCCTGGAAGTTAAAGCATTGGTGCCTCTTCCAAAAGGAGAGGAAGGAAGAGTGGAGTGTGGTGGAGAACATGACAGATGAAGATGTGGAAAACCTTCTTAAGAAGGGAATTTTAAGCAAGACAAACCCTCAGAGCTTGCTGCACCTCATGTTCACCAACCTTATTAGGGGGTTTGGGGCAGTCACCCACAGCCAGACCCCCCATCTGTACTGGGGACAGCTGGTGCTGAGGAAGACCAAAGGAGAGGTGGAGTACTTGGAGTGGAAGGATGATCTGAACCCAGAGGGAAATGAAGGGGAGCTAAGCCCACGGCTCTTTGCCAAGCCTGAGGATCCAGAAAACTGTCCAGTTGCCTGTTACAAGGAGTATGCCAGGAGGAGGCCGCCGGACATGCTGAGTGACAACCACCCTCTTTACCTGTCTCCAAAGTCACTGTGCTCTGTCTGGGACAAGGTATGGTACAGCAGGAAGACACTGACAAAAAACAAAATGGAAAAAATCTTGAAAGTTATTACCCAGGAAGTCAGAGGAGCTGTAAGGAAGACCAGGAAATAGTGGTGTTCCTTCGGCTTTACTCTCTAAACCACTCCAAGGCTGCTCTGAAACAGAATCCTATTGCAATAGTTGGTGAAGGTTGAGAAAACATCCTTCTGCTGGGCTTCACCTTGGCACTGAAGGTACCCAGAGATCTGCAGCACCTTGGCTTTCAGGGAAGTTCGTCTGTTGTTGTTTCTGTTATTGGAATTGATAATTCAATGAGTTAATGAGACTCTTCAGTTTCACATTTGCCAAAGAAGTTAATGTTCTACCGCACGGTCAATGCCATGAGAAAAGACCAGTGCTGATATGGAAAGGGCTCAGGAGTGGCAGAGCCTGGCCAGGAGCGTCAGCTGCACCCACATTTTGGGGCTGACACCCCACACAGCTCACCCTGGGGCACAGACCTGCAGGGAAGGTTGAGCAATGCGAGGAGAGCGATGACACTGCCGATCCCAACCTCGTGGGAACGCTTCTGACAAGGTTCAGGTCATTTCCCTTAGGGAAAGATTTGTAGATTGAAGAAGTTGTGGCTGTTTTAAGAAGTTACTGAAATGTTGAAAGGTTTTATGATAAGTAGTTTTCCTGCAGTGCAACACACTACTCCACAAAGGCGCTTGGAGATGTGCTCAGCTCTGCTCAGCTAGCCCAGTGCTGTTTAGTGCCTATTACAGCTCAGTCAGGTTTTTGGTTCCATTATTGACAGAGCCAAATAAAAGAACCTTTAATTCAGTCCTGTCTGTCTGTGTCTGAACAGCAGGTGATGTTTTCCTGGAACACTGGTGTGCTCCTTGTTGTGCTCAGTCTGCCCTGCTCCCAGCCCAGTGGCACAAAGCTTTGAGCCCTTTCAAGCCCTATGAGCCACCTCCATGGCGTCAAACAAGGCCTTGGGGGTCAAGCTCTTTGCCAGAATCGATCCCATTCAGGCCATTTAACATCAACAAGTAATTTAAGGACGTTTGAAGAGACATGAAAAAAGACAAACTCCTCAAGTGCTGGAGGGCGTCTGCCGGCTCCCATTGTGTTGCTGAGCACAGGTAGCATCGCCATGACACCACGACTGAGCAGTTGTATCCAGGGACCCACCGATCCCCGGGTGACCCGGCCGCGGGCACAGCTCTGCTCTCCTCGGGGCCGGGCTTCTCTCTGCCCCGAGACCACCCCCGCTCGGGCTCTTCCCTCCCCCTCGCTGGTCAGTTCGGCTCGGCCCACGCCCAAGGCTCGGGAACTAGGGAAAAACAGGTTGCGCCATCAGTCCCCCCCGACCTGTCACAGCACCTGGGCACCTCCCGGATCCCTGGGGCTCCACCGGGGAAACCAGCATCGGGAACCCCATCAGAGCCGGGTCGGGGTGTCAGAGGGGTCAGTACCAGGATCCCCTTCAGCGCTCGCAGAGCGGGCTGAGGTCCCGGCGGGTCCGTACCGGGGGCTCAGCGGGTCCATACCGCGATCCCCGCTAGGGCTCGCGGAGTAAGGTCGGTTCCGGGGTCTCGGCGCGTCCGTACCGGGGTCTTACCGGGTCCGTACCGGGGTCTTACCAGGTCCATACCCGGCGCCGCGGGCGCTGCCCGGGAGCCCCCTAGCGGAGGCAGGCGGATGGACACGGACCGCAGCGCGGTTGGGGTCGAACGGAGCTTTAAAGCCCACCCGGTGCCATCCCGCGGTGCCACCCTCCAGTGCCACCCCCGCCCCGAGCAGGGACTCCTCCCACCGGCCCAAGGTGCTCCCAGGCCTGTCCGGTGGGACCCCGGCGCTCCCCCAGCCGAGCAGCGTTTGGGACCCCCCCCAGTCGCAGCCCCCGGAAGGTTCTGGCCCCAGCCCTGCATCCCAACCGCAGGGGCTCCTCTGAAACACCGGAGCAAAACCAGTGGAGCAGGCACACAGAGCAGGCCTGGAAGACTGAGAGAGAGCAACAACTCCTTAATAAATTAGCAAAATAAACAGCATTTATATATATATTTATATTCCATTGCTGCATCTCCATGGATCACAGGAGTTAAACCTATGTTGATTCCCAAGTCGCATGGCAACACTTACCCAGAGGCCTCAGTCCAAGTACCCCCAAGGCAATGCTCAGCCTCGTGGTACTTAAAAACCTAAAACCACTGAGAAATAAAACAGCTTTTTCGTAAGCCTGAGACACAGCTCCCAAGGGACAAAGTGAATTACCGGGTGATTTCACCTGTCTGGCTCCAGGCGGAAGTGATTAAAAAGATACTGATCCAATTTTTCCCCTCTTAAAAAAAAAAAAGTGTTCTTCCCCCCCACAGGGAGGAGGAGGAAGGAGCAGATCTATTGCATGGAAGTATTATCAGTTTAACAATAAACCAGATTGATTTGCAGGGTTCACGTCTCCGATTGTTGCGATGGCCAAGGGTGGAACTGATCGAGTATTTAGGTCATGCATCAGCTGATCCGGAACAGGGTGATCCCCTGACCCAGGGGTCCCTCAGTCCTCATCACGGACATACTGCCCGGCCTCCCAGCGCTGGGCCATGGCGCTCTTGTGGCGAAACACTCGTGTGCTTTCCACCACCTGCAGAGAGCAGAACGTGCAGGATCTTTATAAAGAAGAGACTTTCATATTGATCTGGTTTGCAGAGCTGTCCTCCCCCCCAGCTCCCCAACCCACTCTGCCCAATGCAGTGTCCACCCAAGTGGTGCCTGTGGCCCTGTGCAGCCAGGACCATGCTGTCCACCCCTGTCCATCCCACAAGCCTCCAGGAGTGAGGGAAACCGGCAGGGTGAGGGGTTGCTAGGGCAACACGAGCAGAGCCCCTGCATTCATTAAAGGCTTTACCTCTGTGTTGACCTTGTCAACGGGTTCAATGCCTGCATACTGTGGAAAGAGGAAAACAACATTAGATAATGGCAGCCTGGCAAGGGAATATCCAGAGGTGGCTGGATCTGGCCCCCTCTGGAGCACAGGAGAGTCAAGGGAAGGCAGCACATGCAGTCATGTCCTCCCTGGGACTGGAGGAACAGTTCAGGCCAGGATCCTCCACAGGAGGAAGCTGCTGCTCCTCTCCAGTCCCACCCAGTGCTGGCAGCCCTGAACAGCAAGCACTGCCCTCGATGGTGCCACCACCGCCAGGTCTCCCAGTGAGCCAAGCAACTGAATCTCCAGCTCCAGGTGGGAGTCAGGAACAGCCACCTCCTGCCCCACAACCACCAGTCTTCCCCGTGGCTCCAGCCCCACAACCACCCGGCACAAGCAGGGTGGGCATGTTCACCTTTCCATCCTCCTTCACCCTCCTCCTCCGCTCCTCGAAGGGGCTGGAATGTGATGAGTCAGGGGTGAGGGTCTCTGCGCTGCCCTGGGAGGAACTGGTCACTCTCAGTGGGGTGAAGGATGATATCAGCCCCAGGATCCCCGTCTGGTGGGAGGCAGGAGAGGAGGCAGGAGACCCGGACACCGAGTAGTTGCCACTAGCACCTGACGCAGCTTTGAGAGAGAGAGAGTGTCAGGGGGTGAGGGACCTCAGGACCACTCCCAGGGGGTGGGGACCCTCAGGAGTGTCAGGCCCCTGCCCCAAAACTGCCTCTGTGGCAGGTCCAGCAGGTTTGGTCACAGCTTGGCCCCTGTGTCTGGGCCCCAGCCAGGGACTGCAGGGATCAGGGGGAATAATGCATGAGCTGGGCTCTTCTGGGCCCTTCTAGCCCTGTTTGCTGCTGTAACGTGACACAAAGTCATCAAGATCAGAGCAGCTCTGGAATCCTGCAGAGCCTATCCCTCCTCAGCAGCAGTTCTGCTGACTCCAGCGTGTTGGTATCAAATTCTCTCCCAGGACAACTTGCTACCAGCACACACGAGTCCTTACAACCATCCCACCAAATCATTGCTCTGCCACTCTGTCCCTCTGCTGCCTTACCAGAGCTGTGCCGAGATCGGGACCCCTCCTGGGGAACACCATCCCTGTACGTGTCCATCAGCCGCCGCCGCTGCTCCTGCAGCTCCTCTTCCCTCTGCAAGTCACTCCGGATCTCCTCCTCGATCAGCGCCGCTGTCTGGGGCTTCCATGTCCGCAGGCGGTACTGCTCCTCCCGGCCATCCTCCCTCCGCAGCGGGCTCTGCGTCCCCATGTCCTCCACGAAGGACACTTTGGGCTTCCAGAAGGAGAGGGAGAAGTGCTCTCTGGGCAGGACAGCAGTGCTGGCGGGGCTCGGGGTGGAGCCGGGAAGCTTTCCTCCCCAGGAATCCTCGCTCGCCCATTTGCTGGCACTGGCGGAAGAGTGCTGGGACACCGAGGGCTGCTCCCGGCTCCTCTCGCTGGCGGCGAAGCGCGGCTGGGACAGCTGGAAGTGCGCGATGCTCGCTGTGTAGCTGGGGATGCTTCTCTCACCCCTGGCGTCTTCTGCAGGGCTGGGGCTTGAGGGCTGCTCCACCACAAGCTCTTTAAGCCAGCTCCTCCTCTCCTCTGCCCGCTTCAGGGGAGTGGGCTTCTGCGGGGGGGTTTCCTCTTGCTCAAACACCCTCCTGCGCTCGTCCAGCTCCTGCTGTGTCCCCCCTGTCATACGCCCCCAGCAGCCTCCCCTGCCTCTTCAGATCTTCCTCCCGCTTGGTTTCCTGTTCAATTTCCCTCTGGACGTAAAGGGAAGCACGGCCTTTGTCTTTCCCTTTCCTGCCTGGGCCGGGAGACATGTGAATGTTGAAGACAGGCTTGGTCTGGATCTCCACCAGCTCACTGCCGGAGGTCAGCCGCTGGATCCCCCTCTCCTTCCACAGGTTCTCCTCCCTCTCCATCGCCATGCGGATCTCCCGCTCGATGGGTGTCTCATTGCTGACCCTTGTCTCCTTCCCCAGCCCATTGCTGCTAGCCCTCAGATCCACATGGAAGGTCTCGTTGGAGGTACTTCCATCGCTGGCATAGCCTGCAGTGGCTTCAGTGTACATCTCACCCAAGCCAGAATCCAGGTCTTCTCTGGACCTTGCTTTGGTCAGGATGGATGTCTTCCTGATGGGATATGGCCTTTCCATGTGAGCCTTTCTGGGAGCATAAACCTCCTCTTTCTCAGGTGTCTTGTATGAGGACACACCATAAACCTGGTAAATGCTCTTGTCTGGCCTGCTCTGGCTTGATGCACTGGCAGTGCCATAGCTTCTCGTAACCTTTGTGGCAGTCTCAGGGCTGTACCACTCTTCCCTGGAGACTTTTGTCACCGACTCTGGCCTTGGGAACATGGCCTGCTGCCCTGGGCTAAAAAATGAGCTCGGGTTGGTCTTTTCCAGCATCAGGAACTGCTGCCGAGCTGCAGAGAAGTTGATCTGCTCCGTGTCGATATTCTCAGGGTCAACAGGCGTCACAGTCCTGACCGGGGAAGGTTTGTCAAACCAGATGGCAAAGCTGGTGGGGACACTGCCTGTGTGCTTGTCTTCACCCTGGCTGCCCATGCCGGTGCTGATGGAGCTCAGCTCATCCACAGAGCTCCACCTCTCCGCGATGGTGGAGCTCTTCCTCATCACCTGGCTCCGGATGACTTCTTTCCTCTCATCTTCGAGCTCCCTGGCTTTCTCGGGTGAGATATTGGGTGGAGGGACCCTGTACAGGTCTTGCTCCTCATCCTCATAGAGCTTCGAGGGTTTCCTCTCACCCTTGTAAGCCCGGAGGTCGTACAGACTTCCTGATCTCACCACCTCTAGCTTGGACTCCCTGTCTAGGGATGGGGTCCAGACATCTCTTCCACCCTCCAGGAAATAGGAGGGTGACTGGGACCTCCTCTGCCAGCTGTAGCCATTTTCCACCCTCTGGGTGCTGCGTTGAGCAGAGCCAAACACGTCATCATCACTGTTGGCCCTCAGGTCTGCCAGCGAGTTGTACCTGTGTGAGGCCTGTGGGAGCTGGAACACCAAGTGCCTGGTGACTCTGTCCATCTCCTGGGAAGAGTCACCCCTCTGTCAACCTTGTCCCAGACAGGGGCCACTGCTCAGCTTCGAGGTCACCCTTGGAGTCCCAGTTCAGCAGAGGCCAAGGCTCTGGACCTGGCTGGCCCTGCAAGCAGGAAGGGAGAGCAGCCATTAAGAGCAGCAGGAGGAACAGAGGTTGGGGTGCAGCTCCCCTCCCAGCCTGGTACCACTGTCCGCAGCAGGGGACAGACACTGTCACACCAACCTGTCCTGTGTGCAGCAGGAGCAGCGAGAGCACAAATCACTGTTCCCAATAGGAACTCTCTGTCCCTCAGCCCGGCAGGGCTCTGAGGGAGCACAGCCAAACCTGCCACAGGCAGCCAGTGCCGCCTGCACCACCGAAGGCAGCAAAACCTCAGCCACAAGCTCCTGGCGATGCCATGTCCAGCTCAGCACCACTCTGGACGTGGACAGCCTCAGGCCTCTCCACGTCCACAGGGCAGGGAGGGACCTCCAGAGCCAGGCAGCACTGGCAGGGAGAGGCGGTGCTGGTGCCTGGGCCACCCTGCCTGGAAAATCTCCTTGGTGGTTTACGGGAAAGGGCCTCCAAATAGCCCAGCTCTAGAAACAGCGGTGTCATAAAAATGGTTTCATGGCTCATAAAACGAGGGGACTTTAACCCCCCTGGCACACAGGGCAGCAGTGAACGGCCCCGACCTTGGGGTCATTCCTCCAGTGCTGGCCAGGCCAGAGCTGGCTGGGACAGCTGGTGCCAGACAGGGAGGGGCAGCACAGGTGGGTCAGCATGAGACAGTGGCTGTCACCATATAGCAGATGCCATCCCTGCCTCCAGAACTGGTGACACACATGTCACCTACGGACAAGCTGGGCGTGCCTGGAGCCAGCAGCACGTCCTGTGCCACTACTTGCCAAGGCATGGCCACGGCTTTACTGTCACTTGTCACCGCTCTTGGCTGGGCTTGTGTGAGCCCCAGCAGATCAGAGTGTGCCACCACTGGACACTGCTCCTGGGCACTCACGGCCTTCTGGGAACATGCAGCAAAATGGGAGCAAGGCCACGGTGATGGCAGGGGCAGCCCAGAGCCTGGGGGCCACAGTGCTGGCAAGCACAGCTCAGGGTGAAGCTCCCCAGATGGAGGCAGGTGCCCAGCGTTCCCTGCATCCGGAGCATCCTGCCTCATCCCCAGGACGAGAGCACTCTGTGTGTGCCTCATTCCTGCGGCGACACAGGTGACTGAGCTCCCCCTGCTCACCTCCAGCCCTCCCGGGATGCACCATCCTCCCACAAAGCAAGCGGGGCTGGATCCCAGCCAGGAACTCTTTAAACCTTTCCTGGGGCAGGAGTACGTGCGTCTCATTAGCTGGGACATCCTGGCCAGCCCCAGGCGATGCCTCACCGCTGGAACTGCTGCCCAGCCCTGTGCCCAGCCCAGCTGGCTCAGCCTCCCTCCCTGAAGCTCTGCCCGGCTGAATTTCCCTGCTAATTCCCCTAGCTGTGATTCACTCATGCTCTTTCATTGACCCCAATGACCTGGATAACGAAAACCATCTTTCTACGCCTCTTACCATGTTTGGGGGGGACGAAGTCCTGGCTCGAAGGGGACCCCCTCACCGGGGAGCGCTGGCTGCCGGCACAGGAGGGGAGCAGGGAAACCAGGAGGGCTCTTATCAGGGCTCCCGGCCGGCTCCACGCAAGCGGAACGGCCCCTCCCAGAGCTGCACCCAAAACATTCTACCTCCCTCAGCTCTGTCTGGTGCTGTGCGACTGCGGGGAATTGGGGGTTCTGTGCTTGTCCGCCCCATGCTGGGCTGCCCCGGCCCAGCCAAGCACCACGGGAGGTGCTGGGCAGAGCAGATGACACTGCAGCACCCACCAGTCTGGCCTGGGAGCCCCACCATAAGGAGACACCTGAGGTGCTCTCCAGTGTCCCCCCAGCTCGGGGGTTCTGCACAGGGCTGCAGAGCTGCATTGCACCCACCCTGAGCCAAGGGCTGCCCCCAGACCGGCTGATGCCCACGAACATCCCAGCATGAGCCCAGTGTCCCTCTGCTGCCCACCCCAAACAGCGGCAGCCCTCACTGCACACCCTCACTGCCACCACCCCTGCGTGGGCACCTGTCCCTCCAAGGCCAGGGGGACACAGCATCCCCCCAGTGCCCGGTGCTGCCCTCGCCGCCGACCACGCCGCACTTACTGTCCAGGGAGCTGTCAGGGCAGGGGTCCCCATGCTCCGGGGAGACCACACGGGGCACCTAGCTGAGCTGTGTCTGCCGGGGCGTGGCCGGGGTGGCAGCGGTGGGGTGTGGGGGGTGCGGGCGGTAAGGCTGCGAGGCTCTGATAAGCTCAGCAGCAAGGAGCTGTGAGGAATTCCAAGAACCGCGTTGGGCTCAGTGCCCTGTCCCCAAATTCCTGTGCTGCCGTCACCGTGCTGCAGCCGATCCCATGCCCAGGGGGCTGCCCTTGGCCGCGATCTGTGGCACTCACTGATGCCCCGACACACCAAAGTGCCAACGCACCGACGTGCACGTGCCCCAATACGCTGGCACAGCGGTGTGGCCATGCAGCCGCAGATCTTCCTCCAGGAGCTTTCTGCCCCTCCGTGAACGCAGCTAAGGCACTGAGGAGCCCTGAAGCTACAGTGAGAGCCTGGATGCCCGGCTCTCCCTGTGCCCCAGGGTAGCTGTTAGCCCCGGGCGGGGCACGGCAGAGGAGCCCTGAGCGAACGTGCCGGGGGCAGCCCTGGCTCTCCTGTCACACCGCAGGGCCTCCCCGGCGCGGCCGCCGATAACCTCGTGTTTGCACAGGCGGGTGCCCTCGCTGCCACGGCAGCCCTGGCACTGCCAGCCCCGGCTCCTCGCGGCAGGGCAGCTCCCTCCTTCCCTGGGGACACGCGACCCTGCGCCTGGTCTGATACCTCTGGCACGTGCAAGGACAAGGGCAGGACCATGGCACAGTGTCCTTGGTGCCCTCGGTGCCTGGATCTGGCCGGATCCCAGTGGAGTGGGCGACATCGCCAGTGCCCAGAACTGCCCTCGCTCCTGGCACGGGGTGTCACAGCCGAGCAGGCAATGCTGTGCCAGGATGCTCAGCCCCGTGCCGCACCAGCGGCTGGGGAGGAACATCCCTGTCCTCATCCTCTCTGCCCCCCACTGGATCCCACTCCCATCAAGAAGCCCCTTCTGCCTCTCTGCTGCCCGAGCACAGCACTGCTGTCAGACAGACCCCAGCTCGCCCCAGCTGCAGGTGCTGGGGGTCCCACTTACCCCCTGCCCTTGGTGCCCGGTTCCTGCTCGGGGTTGGCACTGGCTGGCCTGGGGAAACTGGTGCTCTGCTGCTGCCAGGCCGTTCTGCGTTTCCGGGCAGGTGAGTGGAGCCTGTTTTACCATGGGGCTGAGCCAAAGTCCACAGGGGATGCCAAGGAGCCAGGAGCACTCCACGCCCACCGCAGGGTGTGTGCTGGCACCTGGGCTGGCACCGGGCAAGGTCAGGGCCCTAACATCGGAGGAAAGAGCCCTGCAATCCTGGCCCTGGGCAGAAGCAGGACCTGCATCAGTGTGGGGATGGACAGAGACCCACAACCATGTGGTGATGGGACCTGGGGGGTCTTGACCCCAGCGTTGCCCCTTGGGACAGTCACGAATCTGGGCTGCCATGTCCCCTTTACCTGGGCAGCACCACCCTTCATCCCTTTCCTCCCAGCATCCTGGTTCCCACATACCTCTTCCTCCCCACATCCTCTGCCCATATAATGAAGGGGCAGCAGAGCCCATTCCTCATATCCCCATCCCAAACCTTCCATCCTCATCCCCCCAGGATCCCCAGCCCAGCCCAGCTTCCTCCCACCCATCGGTGGCTCCAGGCTGGTTGTTCACACAGTTTATTTGCTCGGTTTGGGTGTTTTACAAACAACGGAGTGGGGGGATGGGAGGGGGAAGGGAAGGGAATTCAAACGGCTTCGGCACAAGTGAAAAGCTCGGGGACACGGGAAGTGCACTTCAGCGGAGCCAGGCAGGGGACACGGGACTGTGGGATGGGGCAGGGATGATGCCAGGCCCACCACCCCTTCCTCTCACACCCCAGCCCCGGCCCGGGGGCCTGGTCCTGCTCCCTGCCACGCCAGGGGCCAGACAGGGCTGGGGGTCAAAGCCAACCGAGGGGCAGGGGGTGCCGAGGGGGGAAGGGGGGGGATTGCAGGGCCCAGGGTGGGATGGGGTGGGTGGTCTTGGCCCCTAACGTGGGGTGGCAAGAGGTGACATTCCCCCCAGGACTATGGGAGCAGATGCCCTGTGGCACCCAGCCCATGCCCTGCTCTGCAGCAATGGGGCTCCAGCGACGCCCAGCAGTGGAAGGGGCAGGAGAGGCCCCCCTTCCTTTGGCAGTGCCATCCCAACCTCCTTCCCCTTCCCCAGATCTGCCTCTCCCAGAGGCTTTGGGTGCCTGGCTGGGGCTCGGGACTGGGGTGGCACCACGAGCCTCCCCTCCAGCCCTTCAATGACTCTGTTGGGGGGAAAACTGCAGCTTGGGTGGTAACTGAGGGGGCATTTGGGATGTCATGGGGACAGGGAGGGGTGTCACTGCTCACACAAGGGGATTTTGGGGGAAGGAAGGCCATGGGGGAGCTGAGCTCCAACCCTGGCTGCTGTATCACCAGTGTCCTGGTGGGCTGGGCAGCGTGGATGCTGCTCCACACGTTTTGGGCGATCCCTGGGGACTTACCCAGCCTCACAGTAGCAGGAGCCCTCTCACGCTCAGACAAGGATCCCTACACTGGCTGCACCCTGCCCAAAGCTCCTGGACAGGTGTCTGGGCACTGCCAGCCCAGCTACTGCGGCTCAGGGGCAGCTGATGTGGGCACTGGGTGCCAAAAGCCACGGGGGCCCCCCCCTGCCTGCCCCAGTTGGTCTCAGTGGGGAGGAAACGCTGGTGCTGGTGGTGAAATCCCCACTGAAGGGCTGGGGTGCAGGGTGGGGCAGCAGGGAAGCTGCCCTCTGTGGGACACCAAACCCCTGGCATCTCCCAGTGCCAGTACTGGGGTGAACTGGGCTGCCCCACTCCCCTGGAGGACCCAACACTGCAGCCCAGGACCCCAGAATGTGGCTCTGCAAAGCTGCAGCTGCTGAGCTGTGGAGGCAGGAAGGGGATGGGATGCTGGGCAACACTCCTGCTGCCACGAGGAAGCACAGGACACCCACCCCATTCCTGCCCTACAAGGCTGGGCCCCCCCAAGTTCCCTTTCCCCCACTGCCATTGCCCCAGGAGGGCACAGGCACTGGTCACAGCACAGTTCAGCCCCATCGGCTGGCAAAGCCCAGTGGCACCAGCTGGCAGCTGAGACAGAGGAATGGCTGTCACTGCCAGCACCAGAGTGAGGGGCTCCAACACCTGGAGCTGAGCCCAGGAGGAGCAGAGCAGACCTGGGGACAGGCTGGGTTGACCCTGCAGCAGCCCCACGTGGCCACAGCCGAGTATCAAGGAGGGGATGCTGCCCTCAATGCCCTTCCCTTGCCTGGACACGCCATCCTTGAGGGCCTGGGGAGCCCAGGACCACAGGGATGAGGAGATGAGATGGAGCAGAGATGTCCATGGGCAGCCAAGGGGGAACAGATCCAGGCCTTTCCCCACTGGAGAAGTGGATGATGGAGGCACAGAGGGAGGGGCTGGCACGGGGCTGGGTCCGATGCCCGCTGTGGGCTGGGCCAAGAGCAGGTCCCACTGGTGCCAGCTCCCGGGGAGTCATCTACGGACACAGTGTCGTCCTCCGATCCCCTGTCCGGCAGCTCCATCCTCTGACGGCGGGTGGGACAATGTCGGCGACAGAGGGAAAGCCCCCGGTGTCGGCAGCAGGTGGGGATGAGGCCAGGCCGTGGTGGGGTGGGCGCACCGTGGGGCGAGGGGGGTCACTAATAAATACCACAGGCAGCGCTGGTGGGGGGCGGCGCAGGGCTGGCAACGGGCAGATGGGGCGAGCATTGCCACAGCCGCCGCTCGCTGCTGCCCGCTGCGGCCCCCTTGGCACCATGTGGGATCTCCCGGTTCTGCAGAAAGAGGGTCTGTGTCCGGTGGGGGGAAGCCCGGTGTGCCAGGCCTGGCGAGCAGGGACCGGGGCGGAGGGGGCTCGGCGGGGGCTCACATCACCGTGCAGCACTTGCAGCGCTGCTTCTTCACGTCTGTCTCCTGCTCGGCCTCCTTGGCATCCGTGGCGTTGGCACCCGGCTTCTGCCCGCCCGCACCCTCCTCGCCCAGCGGCTGGGCAGCCGCCGGCTCCAGCGCGGTGCCGTTGGGCGGTGTGTGGTCCTTGTGTGCCGGCTCCGGCTTGCTCTCGGCGTCCTCAATCACCACCAGCTCTGCCTTGATGGTGCCCTCCAGCCCCAGCACCTTCTTGGTCTCGTTCTCATCCTCCACGTTCTGGTAGCCCATGAAGATCATGGTGACGGGCTGGTCTCGGCTGGGCTCCGTCCCCTCGCCCGGTGGCACCGTGCCGCTCTCCCTCGGCTTCGCTTGCAGCCCCGTGATCTCCCGCCGCGGCGTCGGCTTCTGGCTGCCCGGGGCGCTGCCACCCCCTCGCCCGCCTTGGCTGGGGTCTGGCGCCCGGCGGCTTCGCTGGCCTCGTCTGCCTTGTGCAGGAGCTCGTCGACCTCGGAGGAGCTGAGGGGGTGAGCCCCGTTCTGCAGGGCTCCATCCTCGGCACTCACCGCGTGCACCACTGCGGGGACAAGAGGAGGGAGGGTGAGGGGAGCTCGGGTTGGGGGCACAAGATGACCTGGGAAAGCTGTTTCTGGCATGACCCACCCAGCCCCGGCTCCTGTGTGGTCAGGCAGCCCCTTCCCCTCTCCAAAGGTCCTGCCACTCAGGCTGGGACCCCCACAGCATCCCAACCCTCCCCTCAGCGGAGCTGCTGCCAGACTCCCTCTCATCACCTGGTTCCTGCCTGACAGCAGCGAGGGAGACTGAAATAAAAGCCCAGCTCAAGGAGCTGCTCCTGAAGCCTCAGGCTCGGCGAGCCCTGCAGGAGCTGAGGCCATTTGCCAGGCCACCGACAGCCGGCCAAGCTGCCCGTGGTGGGACAGCGTCTGCTGGCGCCCGGCTCAGCCAGGGCTGACGTGACACTTTGTGGCAGGTCACCACTGCCACCTCTGAGACCTCAGTGATGCTCTGCACTTGCTGCCCCACTGCATTCCCACCACCTCCTGCCACATCCACCAGGAGCACTGCACCCGGTGGCCTTGTGCCCAGAGGAGCTGGGGCTTTCCCACCCTGGCATGCTGTGCTGTCTGCTTGTGGTGCTGGAGGCAGAGATGTGCGTCATGGCCAGAGCAGCCAAGGGCTTCTTGCGTTTTCCACTTGACCTGGGGCATGGTGCGATGGTCAGTGCAAGTGCCTCAGTGGGCAGTGAGGGACAGTGACCAGCCTGGCAGGGTCAGCACAGCCACGGCCACAGGGAGGGGGTTGAATGGGAGTGCTGTGCTGTGTTTTCCTTGGAAAGGTGGTCAGTCCACTCAGCCACCGCAGTTCCCAGTAAGATGCCTCAGTTCCATGGCTGCTCCTTGCCATCAGGATGGTCACTTGGGTTTCACAAGGCCCTCTGGAGCAGGTTCCCAGATGTTCCCAAAAGAAGAGCTGAAGATAGGGACCAGTTCCTACTGCTGCATTTCCACCACACCTGGCAACCAAACTCCCTGCCACCAGCCTGTGGGACAGACCAGTGTGGTGCTTGTGCCACATTCTCTGCCTGTGGGACAGGCTCCTGAGTCTTGAGCACAACAGATCCTCTTCTCTGCTCTCCTGCGGTGCAGGGTCATGATGTGCAAACCAGGGCTGAACCATCCACACCATGCTGCCAGGATGATCCTGCGATCCACTATACTGGGGCCGGTGAGGGATTGCCCTTGGAGAGCTGGAAAGGCTGTCAGGAGCAGCCCCTACACTTCCTCACCCTGCAGGGTGCCTGCTGGGATGTTCAGGTGGCCGCTCCCTCGTCCCCTGCCCTCGGCTCCTGCCACCGGCCAGTGGCGCAGGCTGGCCCGTACCTTTCAGCTCATCCTCGTACACTTTGACCCCCTGCAGACAGTGGTTCTGGGGGAGCATGGTGGTGCTGGACAGGACCTTGGTCTCCCCAGTCACTCTGTCCTTCTCCACTGTGATCTCCACCGAGTACATGGCTGGGACACAAAGAGGACAGTGCGCATTATGGTGGCCCTGGCCCTCCCTGTCCCTTGTTCTGCGGCTGGCGGTGGGACGGCGCATGGCGGCAGCGCTGTGGTGCTCAGCAGGGCTCAGAGTTGCTCAGCAGGGCTCAGTTGCTCAGCAGGGCTCAGTGGTGCTCAGCAGGGCTCAGCAGGGCTCAGCAGTGTTAGCAAGGCGGCAGCAAGGAGCGGTGAATGGCAGAGGCGAGTGCGACATCCCTGGCACATCCCTCCTCCCGGGACCCGTGGGACAGTTGCCATCCTGGTGCTGCTGGCATCACCTTACCTCTATGGCTGCTGTGGTTCTTGGGCTGAGCCGTGTCCATCTGTCCAGCCAGCGAGTGATGCTGGCCGTGGGGCCTGGGCTGGGAGCTAGGTTCATGCTCACAGAGGTGCAACCCCCACTGATGGTGCTGGTGCTGGGATAGCCCCTCTGCCCCCATGGGATGGGCGATCCTTGGCATCTCTGCTTTCACTCCCGGCCAGTCCCTGCCAGCAGCGGGGTCCCCTCAGCCCTGCGCATGGTGCTTTGCTCCGAGGATCCCAAGACAGACTGCCCCATGCTGGTGCCATGGTCTGGTCTGAGTCATTGCCCCAAACCAGAGCAAACCCCTCCCAGCAGCAGAGCTGGCTACAGCCCCCCCAGCTCAGGCAGGCTGGCCCCACGTGCCCCGTAGCTCCCTGTGGCAGCAGGGCCTTGCACAGGGTCAGCCATGCCCGCAGCTGACACTCCACTCCCTCGCCCCTGCGCAGAGAAGCTGCAAACAGAGCGGGAAGGATGAAACTGGAGCAGAGACATGGAACGGGGCTGAGGTGGAGGGGCCCTGAGCCACAAACCAACCATGGGGTGGAAGCAAAACCAAACCCTGTGATTGCAATGACGGATGTTCTCTGCCCTGGGCTTGGAAAGGCATCGAGCGGCACGGCGGGGAGCGGCTGTGGTGGCAGCGAGCCGAGGGCGGTGCGGAGGGGAGGGGGAAGCAGCCTGGAAGGAGCGCTCCTCCCAGGGCAGTGGGCACCTACCCGCCTTCATCATGTCAGTGCCTTCTACTGCCTTCATGGGGCTGCTGGAGACCCTCTTGTCGGTTGGAGATGGAGAGGAGATGCGACCGCCTGAGCCAAAACGATCGCCTGGTCATGCTTGTGCCCATGGGTCAGGCCCCAGGGAGGGCAGAGTGTCCCCCTATTGCTGGTGCCTGGGACGGGCTCCCCCGCCACAGGGCACCACTGCCCGGGAGGGGACATGAGAACAGGGCTCTTGTCTGGCTCTCCCCACCCATCTGGCCCCAGCCTCAGGGCAGCAGGAGGGAATGGTTGGCGCTGAACCACGGCTGAGGGGATCAGGATTCACCTACCCTTAACTGTGCCCAGGGGACTCTGCAAAACAGAAGGGAGAGATTATAGGAGCGGCTGGGACCCACCACGGACCCACTGCCTGCACACCCACCACCCACACACCCATCCCCACCAGGGCCAGGGACCCCACTGCTGGCAGCCCTGCCCTCAGCCAGCAGCCGTGCCCACCTTCTGCGCGTTGGGAACAGCCTCAGCCTTCTCCTCCTTGGCTGCCTCTGCCAGGTTCTCCCTGGTCGAAGCCACTGAGCTGCTGTTCTCCAGCGTCTCCAGCTCCTTCTCCAGCCTGCAGGGAGAGACAGGGCTGAGAGGCCAAGGGGAGCTGCAGTGCAGGCAGTGTGGGACAGGTAACTGTGATGCAGGCAGCCACAGCAGACCTGTGAACACATGCCAGCGACACGGTGCAGGGGAGAGGGGAGGCACAAATTGTCCCCTGGGCTCATGAGGTGCAGGGACAGACGGATCCTGGCATGGCTGTCACTGTCTCTTTGCAGGGGGAAAGCCAACAGGCTCAGCACCAAGTTCATGGCAGAGACCCCGCTGTTGGGACTGGGCAGGGGGACCAACCCCCCGTGCACTTGTGGTCCCTCACTTGGTGGCCAGAGCAAGGCTGCAGTGTCATCGAGGCTGTAGTGTCATCGTTCTGCTCCCACACATGTTGCCCGAAACCTGGTTGAGCTTTCCACGAGGGCAGCCTCTGTTCCCAGCCACCAGCCTGGCAGCACAGCCCCACTGGGATGCAGCAGAAGTGCAGGGAGTCCCCATGGATTGGCGCGGCGGCAGCTGCCCCCGGCAGAGCTCCCCCGGGCTCCTCACACGGCGCCGGCAGAGGAATGCACCGCGCCATTAGCCGGACACAAAGGCCCCTTCGTGCCTGACCCCTCTCTGCACCGATGCTCGGTAATTAGCGGCACCACCGTGACTGATTGCATTCCTGCTGCGCTGCCGGGACACCTCCGAGCCGGGGCTCCGGGCCCCCGCCTTCGGCTGCCCAGGGACAAAGGGGCTGGGCAGGGGCTGAGGCATCTCCCTCTCAACCTCCCCCACTGCCCTTCCCAAGGGCTGAGCCACCACGATGGGGACAGAAGTCTGTGGGAGCCAGCATGCTGCCATCAAGGGTGCTGGGCATCAAGCAGCCTCCCGGGGATCCCAGCCCAAAGCCCCCCACCTTCTGGCTCCCACTGATAGACGACACAGAGGCAGAGCACATCCAGCTAGGGATGTCCATGCTCAGAGGGGCCGCAGGGCTGGATGGGCTCCGGGTCTGGCTGCAGCCCCTGGACAAAAGCTTGAAAGAACCCAGCCAGGGTTCAGGGTCCAGGGTGAGCCCCAGCAGGACCATGGGGGCTCCTCCTCTCCCAGCAGCTCCGAGCTCAGTGTACCCTGCCTTGTGTCCAGCACATGGGATCCAGCTGAATCGCAGCTCCCGCCTGCCCAGGGGGTTCTGGGGGTACACGGGTTCTCTCTAGCTGCACCCCAACATCTCGCCCCACACTAGCCCTGTTACCTCTGGATGGTTTCCTCCAGCTCCTTGGTCTTCACCTCATCCTCCTGCATCTGTTTCTTCATGGCCTCTTCCTCCTCGGAGGCAGAGGCCGGGGCCCCCTCCAGGAGCCATCTCTCCCGCAGAGCCTTGGACTGAGGAGCAGAAGGGGGTCACAGTCCTGCCCTCCCCAGCCGGGGGCTACCCGGTGCAGAGGCAGCCTGGGGGTCCCGGGGGATCCTCACCTTGAGATGCTGCAGCTGCCGCCTGTCATCCTCGAGCTGCCGCCTTTTGTTCTCGATCTCTGTCTGACGCTTCCGCTTCTCCTGGAGGGATGGGAGCGACGGAGCCGGGGTCGGCGTGGGGAGGGGGTGGGCGCCGGGCATGGCCGGGCAGGGAGGAGCAGGGCTAAGGGGCAGCCCTCGGGGACAGGGGCTGCGAGACCAGCCTTGGGAACACCCCACAGCAAGCCTGGTGTATCACCTCCCTGCCCTCTCTGGGACAAACTGAGGCACTGAGGGCGTAGAGAAATTGGGGCAGAGCCTGGGCTCTGTTCACCATCTCAAAATGTCACCTTCCCCTCGGCCGGCCCCACTGAGCGAGCTGCCAGCGCGGGGGAAACAGTCCCAGCGGCCTCTACCTCGCCCCCCCCCCCGCCCCCGCCACCCGTTCTGGGGCTGCTCCAGATCATTTCAGCAGAGTCAGACCCAGCCCGGACGCGTCACCCGGCGCTTTCTCCTCTGGTCCAGAACAATTTGCCCTTTGTGCGGCAGAGATCGGCCAGTTGCTGGCTGGGCGGGGCAGTGGGGCTGCCGTGGGGCAGGGTTGGGCAGGGGGATGCTGTGGGGCAGCAATGGGTTCAACCAACGCTGTGCCCTGCACTGTGCTGGGAGGGGTTGATCAGCTCGACCCCCACTGCTCACTAATTAATGTAATTACTAGTGCCCATGACGGGCATGGCTGGATAGCACCATCCTCAGCCCTTCCTGGGGAAGGAGGGGGGAATCATCACTCATTTCCCTCACTTGGGGCTCGTCAAGGCGCTGCTTCATTAATTAAACCTCCCAGCTGCCTGTTGCTCACTCTGTCCCTGTTTCAACCATGCAGCCAAGCCATGCTGACTCTGGCACCCCAGGAAGAGCCACCACAGGGACACAGTGGCATAGACCATTCCAAGTCCTTATTCAGCTGCTGGAGACCCCCGGTCTGGGGCTGAGCACCTGCACCAGCTCGCCTGCACCTGCACCCTCCTCCCTGCTGGTGTCTGCTCTGTGTGCTGCAGGTGACAGCCCGGGGATATGGGGACACTGGTCTGAGCAGGGACTCACCGCAATGGCCTGCAGCCTCTCCTGCTGAAGGGTGCTGGCCTCCACGACCCTGCAGAGAGCAGAGAGCAGCAGTGAGGAGTGGCACCAGTGGCAGGTGACCAGGACAGCATGCAACCAGCAACCCAGACGCTGTGGCACATGGACAAAGGGTGAACCCTTCCCTTCCACCAGCTGTTTCCTCCTCACTCCCCTGAAGCCAAGCACCCCTTGCCTGCATGGCTCCTCCAGGCACCCCTGTCCTGCCCAAATCCCCCAGGACAGGCACCTTGCCCAGCACTGGGAGGACTCCTCTTATCTGGACCCACTCCTGCCGTGGCGCAGATGGAAACTGTGACCATGGAGGGGCTGGAGAGGGACGTTTCTGGCTGCCCCTGCGTTCCAATCTGGCTCAGGCTTTCCATTCCAAGCCCGTTTCTTGGCTGCTGACACCTTTCCCGGACAGTGACCTTTCCCATCTGCGCACACAGGCACACGCACACACATGTGCACAGACACACTCAGACACACACATGACAGCAGGCTCTGCTCCCGGTGGTATCTCTTTTCCAGGCTCAGCACCTGCCTCTGCAGCACGGGCTGCCACCACTGTGCCGGGGATGCTGCCGGTGGCAGCTGCCTCTCTGGTCCCGGCACAGCTCTCCCAGCGCCCCCACCCCCAGAGTGCTGCCAGGAGGGGTTATCCTCATCCCCACAGCCACCTGCCCACGTACCCACCTTCCTGTGTCCCCATGGTGTGGTGACCCAGGCCAGTCCAACCAGCAGCACAGCCCCCGGGGCCTGGGAAGAGCCCCTTGCCGCGGAGCACCAGGTGCAGGTTCAGTGCCGGGAGCCGCTGAGGGGCTGGGGTGGCTGGCAGGGCCGGCTGGGACCAGGATGCTCCAGCGCCACAGGAGCTGCTGGCTGCTCGCCAGACGGTGCTAACGAAGTGCTTAGCTGTGGCAGTAATTAGGGTGGGAGGCACTGAGGTATTGTCAGGCGATGGATCATCTCCTAGAGCAAGGGACAGAGGTGGACTCTGCGCTCCCAGCAAGGGAGTTTGCCAAAGATGGTTTTACACACAGGGTGGGCTTGGGGTGCTGAGCCCTACACATGACCCCCGGGCTCTGGCCTCACATGCCAGCCACATGTATGTGCCCTCACACGGGCTCCCCACAGGCTTTGCCACAACTCAAACGGGCTCTGCAGGGTGAGAGGAGCCCCTGCCCCCGCCTGCTCCCTCCTCAAAGCCAGCAATTAACTGGGAGCTGCTCAGAGCCGCCGTCCTCCCCTCACCCCGCACCCTGGGGATCCCTGCGATGCGCAAAATCCAGGCCAGGAAAACAAACAGGGAAGGTGTCGCTTTTGTGGTGGTTATTTTCGTGCTGTTTGCGGCGACGCTGTGACTGCTTCACCGGCGCAGGCGCACGGCACCACTTGCACACCCGCGTGTCCCGTGTGTCCCTCACCAGCCCCACAAGTCTGGGGCTGACCTTCATCATAGGCTCCCTCCTGCTCTGGGGCCACAGGTCCCCTCAGTCCAGCCCTTGGCACCCCACACTCACAGGGCGTTGAACTGGGCCCTGTTTCTCTCCTGGATCTTGCCCTGTTCGATGGATCCAAACTTTTACAGCATTCCTGAAACATTCTGTTCTGCTTTTCCTCCCTCCTCCATCCTCTTTATTTTCCATTATTTGCTACAGTCTCCACATTCCCAGGTCAGACGCCAGGAATCTTCCTGGCCCAGGGAGAGACTCAAAACAGGCTGGATGCCCCTTGCTGCAATCTCCCAGCCTGCTCAGCCCCTGCCTTGGGAGCTCTGATCCATCGAGGGGGGCTGAGAGGGGACCACCCTGGCACTCCCAGTCCCTGCCCACCGGGACTGGGCTATGAGGTGGAGGTGGGGGGTCCCACGCTCTCCAACAGCACCATCCTGCCTGCCATGACCTGTCTCGGGGGGTCGGTGCGATGGGGCCCTGCTGCCGCCGGCCCTGGTGACTGATGGAGGCGGTTCCCTGGCAATGGTTCCCTAGCAACAGTGCCATGGCAACGGCGCTATGGCAACGGGCGAGTGCCGAGGGGATGTGGGGGGATACGCGTGGCGGCGGAGGGACCAAGGGGCCCCCAGGGCTGGGGTGCCACTCCCCAGGTCTGGCATCCCAGCAGCACTGGTGGGCCAAAGCCGTGGCATCACTGGGGCCTCCCTGGGGGTTCTGGTGCTCCCGATCCATCCTGGGTGCCAGGAAGGGCGGGAAGGTGATCCTGGGGCCACTGAGCTCCTCAGGAACCACCAGCCCAGACAAGGAGCGGGGAGAAGGAGCAGGGCTATGGGGGATGATGCCCTGGGACCTCCCAGCAGCAGTCCTCAGACCCGAGGCTGGACCCACACACACGTGTGAGCACACACACCCGTGCACACACCCGCGCTCTCTCTCGACTCTCCAGCTCTTTCCAGCCCTGCTGATGCTGCCGTTTCCCACCATCACAAGGGAAGCCCGTGACCTTTTGTCTCCTCCCGCCTGACATGAAACAATAATGTTTATTTGCCTTCCTCTGTTTTTTCCCATTAGCTCATCCAAATGTGCGAAGAGCCGTTTCAAGCTGCTCCTCTGCTCCCCTGACCTCCGCTCCCTCCCCACCCTCTCGGCTCCAAGCTGGGGGAATGCAGGAGAATGCCCTGCACTGGCACCACCCCCGTACTGAGGTGGGGGTGCAGGAGCAGGGTTTGTGGTAAAGGCAGCGATGGAGGGACCAGCACTGATTTACAGCACCGTTCCCATGCCAGGAGCTGGGCCCCTTGGCCGGGCCCGGAGTGACGAGGCCATGGGGAGGCTGCAAAGCTCTGTCACAAAGCCATTAACAGCGGGGCCAGGATCGAATGCCCCCGATAGCAGGAGTGGGAGGGAGGAGAAGGGAAGGGAGGGGAGGGGGCTGCAGCCGCCCCAGGGACTGCCATGCATCGACCATGAAGCAAATGCATCAGTGGCAGTGGCTCAGCCAGAAATCTGTGAGGCCGACGAGCTGCATGCCCAGCACAGGGTCCAGACCCTGTTCACGTCCTGCTACAGGGGGGCTGCTCCTGCCCTGCCCCCCAGTGGGGCTGCCTCCCCCTGCCGCTGCTGCATCACCCCAGCGCCCATCCCACTCTTTCCCGCGCTCCCACTGCCTTCCCTGCTGCCTTCCCACTGCCTGCGCAGCCCCAGCCATCACCGCTGCCCGGGGAGGGGACAGGGATGGAGGGAGGCGGGGGGAGGAGAAGGCAGCCCCAGGCTCCCGAAAACGCAGATGCATTAGAGCAAGCGGAGCTGCCTGATTGATTCTTCGGGCTGAGACGTGGGCTGGGAGTGCCAGGAGAAAATGGATCCCATGAATATTTGATGAACGGAGGCTTGGGGAAGGAGTTTGATTGGAAAATTACAGATCTTTCAAACAATGGTTCAAGTGCCCTCCAAACACTTGGGTTTCCAGCTCCCTTCCAGTTAGAGGAGCAAGGCTCCACCAGGAAACTCCCCCCACAATTCATGAATGAGAGTGGAGCCGGCCGCTCCCCACACCCGGGGGCACTGGCTGGTCAGGACGGGCAGTCCTGGCGCTGGCCAGGATGTGGCACTTGTCTCCTGTCACCAGCCATCCCTGGCTTCCTGCTCTCGTGTGGCAGTGTAGCTTTCCCACAGCAATGCCATGAAGGCACACATGAGGCTCCAAGGAACCAGGAGGAACATGAATCCTGGCATCACCCCTGTGAGCCCCGACATCCGCAGGGAGCTCAGTCCTCGGCGCCAAGCCCAGGGGCTGAGCCCAACCCACATCCAGCCATGCTCCGCCAGGAAACACCTGTCTGGGGCAGGATCCACCCGGCTCCTCTCCCTCCTCCGGGCTCATCCTTGCTCCTGACAGTGCCTCCTGTCTGGGACCTGGGGGGCTGCTTGTCTCCGGGTGGAGTGAAGAGACTCAGGAATCTGGGCAGTGCCTCCAGCCCCAATCCTGGCACCTCCACTCAACCTTGCCCCAGCACACGGCACCTCCTTGGCTTTCCTCTGGCATTTCTACCACTGGAGCCTCAGCACAGCTCCCAGCACAGCTCCAGCCATGTGAACCCCCACCCCCCTGGGGAAAGGGGCTGTTTCTGGCCAGGAAGCAGGAACGCCAACACCAGCGGCTTTCCAGGAAACCTGCTCCAGTTCCTCCCAGCAAGGCAGGTCCAGCCGAGAGGCCCTGCCTTGCAGCTGAACTCTGAACCTCATGATCTGTCAGCCCTGAGCAGGGCTGGGTGCTGTTGTGGGGCTATCTGTGCTGGAGCTTTATGGCCTCCTCTGGGAGAGCTGGGAAGGGTGACAGTGCCGTTCCCGCGGCTGCACTCAGGGACAGGACGGATCTGACCCCTTCTGTTTCCTCGCACATGGCCAGGAGGCAGCGAGGTCTGGCCTGCGTTTTGCTTCTCCCTAGATGCCAGCAGAGAGCAGGGTCTTGAGTCCCTTCCCAAAGGACTCATGGGTTATTTCTCAGACAGAGTCTCTCTCCTTCCCCTGGGTGCAGCTGTCAGCTTCAGATCAGGATTGGGAAGGCAGGGCCAGGACAGCCCTTGCTCCAAGGAGACCCTCAGAGCCAAGGGGAGAGCAGCAACTGAGACAAACCACAAGAGCAGCCAGATGTGAGATGCAGGATCTCCAGCTGCTCACGAGCACTGATAGCAGTGGGAGCAGAAGGCACACGAGCAGCTCCAGTGGGACCAGCGCAGCCTTTACCAGAGTTGGAAGGTTTCTGCCAAACCTCCCTGGGCACCAGTGGATTGTGGCAGCCAGGACCCTCCTCCAGCCACTGCCGGTGCCAAGGCAAAGCAGGAGCCAAGGCAAAGGCAGCAGTGCCCGCCCCAACACCCGTTGGCTGCCGCAGAGCCAGGCCAACAGCGGGGCAGCACCTTGCCATGTCCCCAGCTGCCCTGGGACCCTCCTAACGCTCCAGCCCCACAGCCAGGCTCTGGAGTAGAGTGCCTGGGGGATCATATTGTTTTGCTTTGTGGCTGTGCCCCCCACCCTGGGTCAGTCACAGTTTCACTCGAAGGAAAGAGACATTGGCAGGTCCAGTGTATGGAGCTGGTGGGGGAAAGCCTTTGCACCTCTCCATGGGCTCTTTGGCCCTTGCTGGGAGGGTCAGTCCAGAGGGGATGAATGGCAGCGTGTGGAGCCCATGGGCAGGAGCCACCACCCTGTCCGGCACCATCCCCCACCTCAACCCTAGCCCTAGACACCTCCGCCCCAGGAGAGCCAGAGTCCAGCCCGGCAGCTCCTCACCCCCTCCCCAGGGCACGTCACATCCCTCGGCTCTGCCCTTCCCCTCGCTGCTGCCTTTTGGCAAATCACACACGTTTTCCTCCCCAAAGAGGCTCTTTCCTGCAGGGTCTGTGGCGCCGTGGAGCTGCCCGAAGCTGTGGCCCTGCCTTGGCCAGCTCTTCGGCCCCTCCAGCAGCACGGGCAGCCACTCTGCCTCCCCAGTCCTGCAGCTGCTGCACCCCAATCTCCAAAACATCCCTGCATCCTTGCTGGTGCCCCCAGCTCAGTTCCAGCCCCAAATCAGCCAGAGCCCACCCTGGCCCCAGGACACCCCCACCCCACCCCTCACCAGTGCCCCATGGCCTCTTGGGGTGCCCAGGTGGGAGGCAGGCGGCGATGAGAGGGACCTGTTGAGCACCCGTGGTCTCGGTAGCCAGTGGTAAATGATCAGTGCAAGGTGAGGTGCCCACGAGGAGCAGAGGGTGGCTGACCCCGGGCTGGCTGGGTGCCCAGGACCCCCCAGTGCCAAACCCAGGCGGTGCTGGGATGTTCACCACGATGGGGACCAGAGCCACGGGAGGGAAGGAAAGGCCTGGGTGAGACAGGGCCAGCGCTGGCTTCCAGCACCTCGAGCAGCCACCCAGCCCTGTGCCCTCCTGGCACCAGCTGCTGCTGTCCCTGAGGGGCAAAACCAGCACAGGGGCAGGACAGCCCGTGGCCACAAGCCCCTAGTTGCCTCAGCCTGCTCCGGCCTTCCCCCACCCGCCCGGCTCCAAGCTCCCAGCGACCGGGCAGGGCCCCACCGCAGCACACAAAGGATGAGGCCGGGGTCGGAGAGTGTCCATCTGTCCAGACTTCTCCGGTGGGACCCCGTTTATGAGGAACCCATGGCCACAGCCGGGTCCCTGGGCAGGGGCTGGGGGTGCAGTGCAGGGAGGGGTCCGCAGCTCTTGCCACCCACTCACCCCACCACACGCAGCAGCAACAACAGGTTCAAAACACAAAAATAAACGCCCTCCCCACCCCCCGCTTCCTGCACCGCTGCCAGCCCAGACACCCCCCGCACCCTCTGCACCCCCCGCACCCACACCGGGGCCTCTGCTGCTGCCCCCCGAGCCGGCGCTCCAGCACCCCACGGCGGGGCAGGGACCGGGGAGGGGCCGCACCTGCTGAGCGGCACTGGGGGGAAGGAGGCCCCGGTGTCGGGGTCCCGAACCCCAGAACTAAGGGGAAGGGAGCCCCCGGCATTGGGGTCCTGAGCCCCAGCATCTGGCGGGATGTGAGCCCCCAGTTTTGGGGTCACAAGCCCTGGCATTGGGGGCATGCAAGCCACACCTCCGGTTTTGGGGTCCCACGCCTCAGCATAGGAGGAATACAAACCTCTAGCATTGGGGTCCTGAATCCCCAGAATCAGGGGGGATGCGAGCCTCCGCTTTTGGGGTGCTGGATCCCCAGAAGCAGGGGGATATAAGACCCCAGGTTCGGATTCCCCAGCCCCGCCATCGGGGGTGTACGAACCCCCGGTACGAGCTCCGTGAGCCAACAGAGCGAGCCTCTCTCAGCCCCGGTGCGGGGGTCCCGAGCCGCGGCCCCCGCTCCCCGCTCCCCCCTCCCCGGTACTGCGGTCTCGGCCGGCGGGGCCAGGGGGGCCCGCGGCCCGGTGCCGGGGTCCCGGCGCGGCTCCGGTACTCACTCCATGGTCCCGGCGGCGGCTCCGGCGAGCGCAGGGGTCGGCGGAGCGGGGCCGGCGGCCGCCGGCGTCCCGGCGCTCAGGGCCCGGCGGGCGGCGGCATCCCCGGCGGGGCTGCGGGATGCGCAGGGATGTCGGGACCGCGCCGGTGCTCCCGCCTCCCTCCCGCACAGCTCCGTCTGCCGGGCGCGCCCCGCCACTGCCGCCGCCCATCATCCGGCCTCGGGGCGCGTCGGGCTTTCGTCTGCTCCTGGGGGTCCCAGGTGGGTCCTGGCCCGCCACTGCCGCCACCCATCATCCGGCCTCGCGGACCCCCGGAGCTGTGGCTGCTGCTGGGGGTCCCGAAGGGGGTCCTGGCTGTGTAGTGCCCGGTGCGGGGCGGGTTGGAGGGGCTGCACTCACAGCCCCTCCATGAAATTCAGCCCTGTCAATATGTAACCCCCTCCTGTGAATGCAGCCGCTCCATCCTGCCCCATTCCACGAATCACCGCCTCTTTGCGCCCCCTTTTCCGCTCCCCCCATTTCCCAACCCAACGGCCACAATGGGCAAACTGCCACAGGAAGCCCCGAGCCACTTTCTGTTGGGAAATCTGCCCACTGCCGGGCAAGAGATCTGCACTTGGCCCCGGAGCAAGCCTGGCCCTGCAGTGAGGGTTACCATATCCCCCCACTCCCAAGCTCCCCACCCCCTGAACCCCTTTTTGCATCCCAGGAAACTTCCCCTCTGCCCACAGCATCATCCCAGAGCCACTGGGGTTCTGGAGGGGCTGAAAGAGGTGTTGAGTGGGAGCACAGCACAGTCCTTGTGTTACCCACAACAGTCCCGGGGACACTGTCATGTCTGGGAGATGTCCTGGAGCCCTGCTGCTGCCACCTCCCTGCCGAGAGGAGAGGGGTTTCATCCCAGTTAGCTCAAGGCACGAGAGGCGTCAGGGCTGAGAAGCTGCTCTGCTCCCCATCTCCCACTCCGGGGGAAGCTGCACATAGCTGCCAGGGCCCCCCACCCCCTAAATTGCACAAACAGCACCCAGAGAGGAGGAAGCAAGAGGGAGATACCCGCCCTCATCCCAAGGCTCAGCCCATGGCGGGATTTAAGCACCCCCACCCCCGAACCGCCCCAGCGGCGGTGGCAGTGGCCCGCTCTGCGCCACCATGGTCACAGCTGGGCTCTTCATCCTCAGCCTGGGAGGCTCCATCCTGCTCCCAGCTCTGGCCCCGGCAGGTAATGGGAGAGCTGGGGTGACAGGGCAGGTCCCCAGGGTGGGAGATAGGAAGCCTGGGCTGAAGCACTGTGGCACAGGGGAGGCTGACGATCACCTGCACCCACCAGGCACTGAGGCGAGCCAGATCATTGGGGGAAAGGCTGCAGTGCCCCATTCCCGGCCCTTCATTGCCTCCATCCAGATGGACGGGCAGCACATGTGTGGGGGCTTCTTGGTGTGGCCCAAGTGGGTGATGACAGCTGCCCACTGCCTCATTCCCAGGTGAGCCTTGTCCCCTGGATGTGGTGTGGCCCCTTCTAACCCTGTCACAAAGGGTTAAGCTTCCCCCTCCCACCTGTGCCCCCCTTGAGCCCTCTTGGCCATCCCCACCTCCCTGATGGCCACCAGCCATGGCAGCTCCTGCTCAGCACTCCCTGGCAACAGGCGCAGCCCCTCGGTGAGTGTGGTGCTGGGAGCCCACCGGCTGCAGGAGCCCGAGGCATCCCAGCAGGTATTCAGTGTGGCTGAATCCATCGCCCACCCACTCTACAACCCTCGTGCCACGGACAACGACATCCGCCTGCTCCGGGTGAGTCTGCACCGGGCACCCCGTGGCTGGGCAGTGGGGTGTCTCACGGCCCCGGGGCACGGGAGGAGATGGGGTGTCCCACGAGGGGCCGAGCCGACACTAGATGTCAGTGCTTCTCCGGAGAAGCAGGACCGCGCCGTGGGGTGTGATGGAGGCACTGACACACCGACCCTGTCCTGGTCGGCGGCTCCCGGGCAGGCAGTCTGTACAGCAGACTGGGACCAGTGCAGAGGGGCTGACAGGGAGGGGCTCAGCCTCTGAAGAGGGAAAGGCAGGGCTGGGTGGGTCAGCAGGAGTGGTGAGCTGGGACTGGCAGGCTATGGCGTGCGGGGGGAACCAGGCAGGAGCAGCTGGGGGGATCTGCCCCAGCAGCAAAGCCACCCACGCCCTGGCTGCCCACCCAGCTGAACAGGTCGGCCACGCTGAACAAGTACGTGAAGCGGATCCGCCTGCCCTCGCCACACATCGACCTGAAGCCTGGCACTGTCTGCTATGTGGTGGGCTGGGGGGACATCTCCAACTTTGGAGACCAGCCCGCCGAGCTGATGGAGACCAACACCACTATCGTCAAGCGGAGCCTCTGCCGGACGCTGTGGAGGGGCAAAGTCTCGGCCAACATGCTGTGTGCGGCCAGTCGCAACGCCACGCTGCAGGGCGTCTGTGCTGTGAGTGCTCCACACTGCCCCACACTGTCCCCCACTGGGAGACCCTCAGATCTCCCTCCTTACTGCCTCATTTTGCAGGGTGACTCCGGGGGACCCCTGGTGTTCAGGGGAAAGGTTTATGGCATCGTGTCGTTCTCTGGGGAGAGATGTGGGGACCGCCGGTTCCCCGACATCTACACCAAGATCTCCAACTACATTGACTGGGTGCATCACGTCGTGCGAGGGTCCCGCCATCGGAAGGGGTGTCCAAAGCCCTAACATGGCTGGGAGGGAGTCCTGGGGGCTGATGGGCTGTGGGAAGAGGGGCTGAGACCTCTCACGGGCGGGGAGAAGAGGGTGAGAACACCCACATCCTCCAGCGCTGGCAGGGCTGTGAGCTGGTGCTCGGGGCTCCTTGACCCAGGTCAGGGCAGGAACCACCTCAGCCCATTGGCAAGGGGTTTTATGTGCCCCCCCAGGCTGTACCAGAAGCCCCTTGTGCATCCTCTCACAGTGGCAACGTTTACCTTCCTCAATAAACCCTCAGACCCCATCCCATTGCTCCCCCTTTGTTTCAGTCTCCCTGAATTGTCCTGGGCATGGGTGGAAGGAGCAGGGGGTACCGGAGGAAGGAAGCACACAGCCCCAGCTCAAGACCAGGCCCTGCCCCAGAGGATCTGCATCCAGGTGCTGCCACCCCAGAAGCATCCCCAGCTGCCTTCCCGCCGGGGTGTGGCTCCCCGTCCCGTCCCACCCCGTCTCATCCCATCCCGCCTCATCCTGTTCCATCCCGTCCCACACCGCACCCTCCCCACCGCGCGACGTGACCCCCCAAAGATGGGAACCACAGACACCCCCCGGGGGCAGGCGGGCTCCCAGCTGCGCTGGCGGAGCCCACAGGGATCCCGTCAGGAGCCTCACCCGCCTCCCCCGCGCACAGACGGACGCTCACCCCGCGGGAGCTGGGTGCCCGCAGTGGCCGGCAGACGTGTGCCGAGCTGCTGCTGGGTCTCAGCTGAGACACGTGTGGCTCTGCCCGGTGTCTCCGGGGACAGACCCAGACGTTCCCCGCTCCTGGCTGTTTGTTTTATCTGCAAATTGCTGGCACGCCGTGGCTGCTGCAGGGCCTTGCGCGGGGTCAGGAGATGCAAGCCGCAGGCATCGGTGGCTTTGGGGACATCCAGCAGGGGACAGAGTCCTGCCAGGCTGCCAGCCTGCAAAGAAGCCCCAAATCCCAGTGGGGTGGTGGCAGTGACAGCGTGGGGCAGAGACCCCCTGGAATGCCGGGACAGGACTGCCAGCCCGAGGGCATCCGCGCTGGCAGGGAGCCTGGAGAGCCGGCGCCTGTCCCGGCTTGTCCCAGACCACCCAAAAACCGGTGGGAAGGCGGCGCCTGACTCACAGCCGTGTTTTGGAAGCTGAAATCTCCCGCTCATCACAGGAGCTGCCGTTGCTGCCGCAGCCCGTGCCCGCGGGCTCGGCACGGAGCCACCCGCCAGCCGCTCCGGGGGCCAAACCCTGCGGCGGGGCGGGCAGGACCGGGAGCTGCCGTGGGCAGGAAGCGCTGCGGGCGGCCGTGGGGGAACCCAGGCCACACACCACCGCGTGTGGTGGCACCTGGAAAGGCACGGACAGTGTTTTGAGAACTCCTGTACACCCACCCCCAAAAGCAGGGGGACATTGCTGAGCTGGGCGAGCAGAGGGGCTGTAGGACAACCCCATATGCCTGCCCTGGGTTATCTGAGATGTCTTTTCCGACCTAAATGGTTCCATGATTCTCTGTGATGCGCTCCCGGGCTGGTCCTGGCTCTGAGGGGCTCAGCCGGGTGTCCGGGGCTGTACCACGCCGGCCCCCGGCACAGGGGATGCGGCCGAAGGGGATCCGGCAACAGTTCCCGTGGAGCTCAGCGCGCCGAGCCGCAGGCTGCTGCCCGGGAAACATCCCACATCGGGACCCAATTACCGGCAGGAATTGTTTTGTGAAATACCAAACCCTCATGGCACGGCCCAAGATTGGGAACAGATTTATCTGCGTCGCGGGTTGCTCTTCCCCGCTCTCCCCTTCCCTCCCACCGCACGGAGCAGCCGCAGCTGGGCTGGAAAACCCTAGTACAGAGCTGGAGCAGAGGGGATGCGGCTCTTCATGGCTGCGAGGAGCTCCCCACAACCCCAGACCCTGCTGTGGATGCACAGCCCCAAGGAGAATAATGTTTCCTGCGGTCCCAGAATCCACCCAACAAAACTGGACAATGCACCACTGTTTATTCTGGGTTTTAATTATAATCCAAATCATAACACAGCTGTAAAATGCCCCAACAATATGGAATAGGGAATGTGGATGTTCCCAAAGCATCTACCTCGGGGGTCAGAACCCAATCATACAAAAATAGAAAATAAGGTATTTTTATATATAATACATATGTGATATTTATATAAAGTCAAGAGCTTTTTGGTGTCAGAGCTGAGCTGGTATTTACACAGGTGACAACAGAAGAAATGAGAGAAGGAGTAAAAATAAATACAGGTGTGGGCAGAGCAGGGGGTGCAGGGCTGCACAGCTGCAGTGAGGGGTCCTGGGGGGTCGGCAGGGTCAACTCCCCCGCAGCCCAGGCTGCACCCAAAGCTGTTCTGGCAGGCAGGGATTAGGAGAGCTGGGGGCAGCTGCCCTGGGTGATGGGCTCTGTGTAGGGGGACAGTTGTGCCCCCAGCCAGGGCTGCCACTGAACCAACCCTCCAGGCACCGGCATCGCCTCCGAAGATGGTGGGAGCCTGGTCTGAATGGGCCTGGGAGAACCTAAACTGAAATCCGTTTGAACACACACATGCTGAAACTTTAGGAGACAATAACATACATATATTTTTTTTTTTAATATATATAAAAATATATATCTATCTCTCTCCAATCTGATGCAGCGTGCACTGCCTTTCCTGCTGCTGGCAGCTGGGGCTGAGCCCCTCAGGGAAAGCGAAAGTGCAGATTCCCTCTAGACCTCGAGGTCCTGGCCAGAAACGTCAGCAGAGTACCAAGAATTAATCCAAAAATAAATAGGCCCAGGGCTGCCGGCCAAGGACACGTGGGGGGGGCCCACGGACACCCCTCTGCGCCATGCCGGCAGCAAGGAAGGGCACTGGCCAGCGGAGAGCTCTGCCGGGCACCAGAGCATCCCAGAGCAGCTCCAGCCACCAGCCCCCTCCCCTGCTCCCTGGCCAGCAGGATGGGAATCGAGCCCCCTGCGACTGCTTAACATACACAGGGATAAATAAGGATCTTTTTATCTTAATAAATATCAGGTATATGGTTTGTACAATATACACATAATGCCCCTGTCTCCCGGCTCCGGCTCGGCCGAGGGACGATTCACACATAGTTCTCTTCCACGCTGTCCGTCTCTGCGGAGAATTTGGCCGCAGCTGGAAACAGAGAGAAGTGGTGAGGGGGGGTCTGAGGGGCAAGAAAGCACTGGGGGTCCATGCTCACTGCCCCCTGCCCTGCTCACCTGAGCAGCTCCCGTAGTGGCGCACGCCGATGGAGCGGCCGCGGTGGCAGGTGGCTCGCCGCAGGTGGCACGCCGAGGGGTAAGTGACGTTGTTGTTGCCGCAGAGGGCGTGGTCCAGACTGGTGGGCTCAGGACAGGGGGCTGTCCGGCACATCACACAGTGGGCACTGCCCGTCTGGTCCACCACGCAGGTGTGGGTGCCAGGACACACCACGCTGGAGCAGGACTCTGCAGGGAAGCACAGGGTTTGGGTGACCCCAGTGATGGCCTCCGACTTCCCACAGCTCCTTCACCCCACACGGGCTTTGGGTATCATCCTAGAGAAACCTGGTCCCCTCCCCACCTTTTTTGGTACGAGGGGACAGAGCAGAACCAGAGGCTGGACAGTCCTGATCTCCCCCATCGGTGGTGCTCCCAAGGGCAGGGGCTGGCAGGGGCCGACATCCCGAGCACAAGGGAGCTCATGACCTTGAGCCCTCAGGCTTGGCCCTGGCCAGAGCTTTGCCGCGCGGGAGGAGCCGAGGTCCAGCTGCAGCAGCGGAGTGCTGGGCTGAGCCTGCTCAGTGCAGCGGGACCTGGCTGGGCCAGTGGCCACACGCAGGTGCCTTGGCAGGGATGCAGCAGCCACTGCGGCCAGGCTGGCAGCCACCGCGCTGGCCCCAGCGAGAGGGAAGGGCAGGGTCACCCTGGCCCCAACCCAGCACTGGAGCGAGGGCGCACAGGGGTGGAGGGAGCTTGCATGGCAGGATCAGGCCCTGCACAAGGCTCTGCCGGGGTGGGTGGAGGATCCTGCACCCCCATCGCCCCTCCACCCTCCTCTCTTTCCCTGCCGGATTGGAAGATTTGGCATCTGCGGCTCCCAACTCCCATTTCTTGCCCCACGTTTCTCTGCGCAGCCCAGAGCTCGACAGGCAAAGCCTTCCAGAAAGGAGGGCTGGAAAAATAACCATAATCCTTCTGACAGCTCTTGGCAGGGCCAGGAAGATCACTGTGCTCTTTACAAAAGAGGAAAAAAAGGGGCTTGACGTTTGTAAATGTCATTTTAGGGACTGTTACTGCTCAGCCCCTGGCAAGGCCAAACCCCTTTGCGCCAACAAGCTGCAATGTCCCCTCAAAGGACACTGAGACCCATGTCCTGCAGGGCCTTGTACTGGGACAGATCTTCCCTCCTTGCACCACAGGGCATGGGGACAGGAAAGGGGATGGGGATGGGAGGCAGTGGGGCATGACTGCACTTACTTTTGCATTTGCCCTGGTACATCACTTCGAGGTCGGGGTGGTCTCTGCACTTGGCCGTCAGCAGGTCACACTCATCCCGGTAGGTGTAGCCATCGGAGCCACAGACCTGCAGCTTGCGGGGCAGGCTGGAGCAGTCGGGGGCACAGGCACACTGGGGTCGCCCATGCTTCATCTTGCAGACCTTGTCAGGGCCGCACACCACCCCCTCGCAGCTCTCTGGGGACAGAGGGCAGCAGCACATGAGGACACGGCACTGGTTGCCCCCCACCAGGTCCTGCCCAGCCCCACAGTGTGATACCAAGTGGGACAGCATCACCCTTATGGTCCCACACTCCCCCAGGGTCACAGAACGGGTGCTGATGCCAAGCTGTCCCAGCAGCATCTGGATCTGCTCAGCTCCGCCAAGGAGCAGGTCGTTGGCTGTGACTCCACACAATCCTCCAGTGCTCACCCCAGCCGGAGCCCCGGCTCCGCTCAGCACCAACTCACTCCTTCCCATCTATTTATTCTTTGGATGGAGACATTTCTTTTTCTTGTGCAATGGAAAAATCTATCTCTACAAGGCCTCAGTTCCTCCAGAAGGAGCCGGGCTTCGTGAGTTGTCCGGGCGATCGGGAATGCCGCTCCCAGCAGACAATGCCCGGCCCTGTCTCGCTCCGTGACTGGAACACAAGAGCTGGAGGCAGCAGCCAGCGCCAGTCCCCAGACAGGCAGATGCTTTGTCCCCCCGGGTCACCTCCAGGCCAGCGCGGGGGCCAGGTTCAGGGGGTCCCGCCAGTGCCCCAGGACTGTGCCCACACCGGCGGGGATGGAGAGGAGCTGCCAGTGCTGAGCAGGGGCCCATCCTGGTGTCCAGGGGCCCAGACAGTGATGCCTCTGCAGGGAGAGGCAAAATGGGATGGGGGGCTCTGGCTGGGGCAGCTGGACCCCGCTTTGCCTCCCAAAGCACACACGGCCCTCATCCCAAAGGGACACAGTGCCTCCTGAGCTCTCAGGACACAAGCACTGCCGGGACCCATCAGCACCCGTGAAGGGGAAAACACAGCAGGACCAAAAATCTTCCCAAGATCGGGATTCGCCCTCAGCAGGAAGGATCCTGGCAGACAGGGTGTGTGCTGGCAGCTCTGGGAGGCACAGAGGGGGATTTCCCTGTGGGAGATGGGCCACCAGAGGAGACATGGAAGAGGAGGAGGAGGGGGAGAAATAGAAAAAGGGGGAGGACTACGAGGAAAAGGAGAAGGAAGAAGGGGAAATTCCCTGTCTGCTTGGCCCAGCTGTCCCTGGGGGAAATTCCCTGCTGGGAAACACTTTCCCATTTTGCTCCCTGATTTCCATAGCTGGGGCCTGTCCCAGGGAAGGGGAGCTGAGACCGGGGCACCCCACGACACAGGGGACAGCTCCATGTCCCAGGGCTGCCACAGCAAACACAACCCTCATCACCCTCCACTCTGAGATGTTGCCAGCAGAGCAGAGTCCAATCATCCAGCCTATCCCAGCAAGGAATAGTTGGAGCAGTTGGAGAATCCGCTTGTGACCCCAACGCTGCAGCCTGGCTTCCCCCTGCATTGGGTCCTTGGGAGGGACACTGTGTCCCCAGCAGCTGGAGCCAGGAATTCCAGCTCCCCCCAGAGACCCATTTGCAGAGCCCCCAGGGTCCGGCCAGCACCATCCCTGGCTGCCCCGGCTGCAGCCCACTTTATCCTGGAGTAACCTCTCCCAGTCTCGCAAGCCCGGGGAGTGGGAGCACAGCTCCTCTTATCCGCCCTCTTCCAAGGCCTCTGGAGCCTGGTGAGGAGCAGCACCAGCTCCATCTGGATGGGACAGGCAGGGGCTGGCTGAGGGTGGGGGGTTGTGGTGCACGTGCTGGCCAGGCTCTCCAGTGGTTTCCTCAAAGATCCTGCTGCCAGATGCTAATAAACCCCAGGAACCACAGCCCCCACCACGGTCTGTGGCCACCAGCAGCCCCCTCTGGGTCCCCCAGCCTCCTGACAGAGATAAGTGAGGTGAGTGCAGGCTCTTGGTTGAGGGCTGCCTGTCTCCATGCACTTTGCCTCCGGCACAGGGGAGCCCCTGGAGAGGGTCCCAGTGCTCCCAGCTCCCTCCAAGCAGGAATGGGGCCAGGGCCAGGATCTCACTCAGCTGCTGGCTGGCACAGGGTGCAACTCCAAGCCGCACCAGGACGAGCCTGAGGAGCTGCCATTGTGGCAGTGCTGAGGGGTGCAGGGAGCTGGGGGAAGTGGTTTTGTTAAGAAACTTTTCCCCTTTAAGCAAATAACAACATGACCTTCCAAAGCCCTGCTCCTGCCTCCTGCGGGCAGCAGGTCCTTGAGCGTGTTCTCACACAGCCACGCAAGTGCTGGGGGATCCGCAGCTCCGGCACACGCCAAAACATCTGGCGGGGCTGGAACTCACAGCTGGAGAGTTTCCACTTCTGGAACTGCCCGTTACATAAAGCCATTTCACACACACGCTGGGAGGAGCGAGGGGCAACGGAGGGGAAGAAATAGATCTTTTTTCCTTAGAAAAACCTGACGAAGTTTCCTTCTGAGCAGTCGTGGTGAGGGCAGGGGAGGGAGGCCCCAGTGCAGAGGGGTTAACTTGGGAACAGCCAACCCCAGATCCTCTCCCTGCACTTGGCTGCCCTGCCAAGACCTGGGTCATGCATCCCACTCCGCTGGGACAGCAACTAAAATACACTCAAAACGAGAGCAGCCGGGGGACACAGGCTGTCCCGCCAGCCCTGACCCACAGCAGCATCTGTCCAGGAACTGCAGCAGCAGGAGCATGGGGTCAGCAGTCCCTGGGGTCCCTGTGCTGTCCCAGACCACCAAGGAGAGTTCTGTCTGGTGAGGGGCAGGCCAGCTCCATGCTGCTGCATCACCCGTAACTGCAGACCCTGAGTATTGCCTCTAGGGTTCCACACATTCCCCCTGGGCAGAGCTCAGCCCCACAGCATCCCCTCACCCCCCAGTCTGCTCACCTTTGCAGGGGTGGCAGGTCACCAGCCCCAGGAAGCCCAGCAGGCTGATCTTGTTGCCTGGGTAGGTGTAGTTAGACCAGGCCACGTCCACGTTGCCATTGGCACAGCATTCCTCCCACGTCACGCCAGTCTTCAGGATCATCGTGCACTTGGCCTCCTTCCCCTGTTGCAGCCAGCAGATTCCACCTTTGGAGAGGGCAGAGGGTGAGGGATCCCTGCTGTGCCAGAGCCCTTGTGAAGGGCAGTGAGATCCTGGCTGGCTGGACCACTTTGGGGCAGAGGCACAGGGATCTCTCCAGTGCCTGGGACGAGTTGGGGAACGTAGAGATGCTCTGTGCTGGCTCCCATCACTCCTGTGGCACAAGAGCTGTCCTAGAGCAGACATCCCCAGGGGTCCCTGGCATGGCAGCTCAGTGCCTTCATGGCCACCCCAACACCTGGGACCTGCTGCCAGCCCTCTTCTGCCAAGAGGCTGCAAAACCAGCACTTGGACCACTGGGATGGACCAGTTATCCCAGCATTCCCAGCGATGCTCTGGAGATGCCCAGCCTGTGGGCCAGGATGTGGGCTTGTAGCTTGCCTCCCCTATGCCCTGCTCTGCCTGCCTGCATCTCTGCCCAATTCCTGCCATGCCCCACACAGAGGAGGTTCCAGCCCAGGGCAGCGAGGAGAGTGGGGCCAGTGGGTGACTGCAGTGAGGGCTGGATCCCCTGGCATGTGCCAGTGGCCCCACAGAGGGATGGAATTGTTCCCTGGCACGGGAGCCTGACACCCACGGCCTCTGCAAGGAGCATCTGAGCCAGCGGCTGGAGCACAGGGCACTTGCCCCAGCCCTTGGGTCTGGGCCAGACCCGCGGCACTGGATCACTCTGACTCAAAAGCCTGTTTGTTCCGTGACCCACCAGCGAATCAGTTAGATGATTTTTTTTTTTTTTTTTTTGTGAGTGATTTCTTTGCAATTTCCGCCTCTGCAAACCAGCCTCTTGTGACGCTTATTTGGGTTCGGGCTCTCATTAGCTGCGCTTGAGGTTTGCTAAACGGCGAAAGATGGAAGGGAGGGATGGGGGCAGGGACGGGTCTTGCGCTGCCAGGCGGGAGTCGCTCCCCTCCTAAGCAGGATTCACCCTGCTCTAAAGCGGAGCCCAGCCCAGCCCTAGTCCCCCTGTGCCTCCCTCTTTCCCTATGCACACGATTTTGGTTCGGCCTCAAGCACATGGGGGCTTCCAGCCCGGCTGCATCCGCGGGGCAGCCGTGGATGGAGCAAACCCTCGGGCTGCGGGAACCAGCGCCTGGACATTTCGGGCAGCACCAGCTCTGCCAGCACGCCGCTGCCATCGGGGGTTTATCCTCCACGGATTTGTCCAATGGCTCTTCCAAGCCCAATTTCCCGTTACAATACCTCGCGGCCCCCACTCCCCACGGAACACTGAGCATCGTGCGAGGGGAAGGTGGAAACTCCCGCGCCGCTGAGGGACAGGCGACACCGGCAGCACCGCACGGCTCCGAGGCGCTGGGAAGGGCTGATAGAGCCCCGGTCCGGGGTCTCTGGACCGCCTCTCCCACTGTCCCGACGCCGCCCAGGCACGGCGAAAGCCGCTAGCACCAGCAGCGGAACCGGGAGGATCCGAGCTCCACACCCCGGTCATGGACCGGCCCCGCTCCCGGCCCGTCCCACCGAGGGCACGCAGTCCCGAGCCGACTCTGCCGCCCGCAGCCCGGGAGCAGGGATCCCCCGGGACGCACGGGGTGCGGGATGCCGGGGCCGGGCAGCGGCACTGCCGCGATTCGGGACGCGGCAGTGGGGCCGGGCGGGACCCGAGCGCTCGCTCCCGCCGCGACGCCACGGGACTCACCCGATGGAGGGACGGCGGGGACCGGGACACCCGAGCGGCACCGCTGGGCACCCGGCAGCCGCCGCTCCGCCCGGTAAAGCGGGTTTGCGCCGCAGAGAGCTCGGCATCTGCCCGGAGGGACGGGACAGCGGTGCCCGGGGGTGCCGCCCGATAACGGCGCCGCGACCCCGGGCCGGGCCGGGCCGCCCCTGCCCCGAGCACCTGCCGGCGGGGAGCGGGGTTACCGGTGGCCGGGGTGGAGCGGGCGGGCTGACTGCGCCGGGCGGACCCCCGCCGGGACCGGGACCCCCGTGGCTCTTACCGTGCGCGGCGGCGGGGCTGCAGAGCGCCAGCAGGCAGAGCGCCAGCCGCAGCGGCATGACCGGGCCGGGCGGGGACGGGCCGGGACGGGCCGGGGCGCTCCGGTGACCTGTTGCTGTGAGGCGGTGGCGAGGCCGACGGAGCTATAAAGCGGCGGGGCGGCGTGAATCACCGGGCGGGGCGGCGCGGGGGGCCGGGGCGGGGGCAGCGGCGGTGGAGTCGGGGGGCAGCGAGGGGGATGAGCGCGGGGGGGCGGGGGGAGGCAGTGAGGGTCTGATCGTCACCGAGTGGGCGGGGGGCGTCGTGTCCGTGCGTCCCCCAGAGAGGGAAGGGACAGGCACCCCAGGACTGAGGCGGGTCGGGGAAGGTTTGGGGGTGCCCTCCGCGATCGAGGTGCAGCGGAGCGAAGCAGTGTCTGGGCACACCCCGAGTCGTGGGGACCCCAGAGCACTCCCCTGCCAGACCCTGCGCTGTCCGCACGGCTGTGGCTTCCCTACCCATCCTCGCATGAACCCGAATCTGCCTCCTCCCACCCTCCTCCTCCTCCCAAAGCAGCCCCGGCTGGCAGCAGGGGTACGGTGTGGGCTGTCTCCCATGTGGCTCCTTTCTTCTCTGCTCCCCAAACACTCCCACAGTTCGGCCAGTACCCAACATCACCCCCAACACACAGAGGGAAACTGAGGCACCACCTCGAGCCCTGCCAGGCAAGGAGGGGAAGGAGAAGAACTGTGGGGCCATACCCCCGTGGCACATGCTGCCCCTGTTCTCCACAGACGTCCCCATCACCATGAGGACTGCTTCAGATGGCTCCTGAACAGTTCCCCTGGGCTGGGGAGCTGCAGCTGGGCCAGCACTGCCAGGCTTTCAGAAGCTCCCAGGCTTTGGAGGGCTCTGAGCAGAACAGGGGGTGGCAGCAGAGAACCCAGGGAAAGGCAGGTTGGGTTTGGCCTTGCTCCTTGCTTGGTGCCACCAACAAAGAGATCACCCACCCATCTGAAGAGGGGTCAGGATGCACCAGGGACTGTCACCCCACTCCCTAGGCAGAGCGTTGGGGACACAGGGCTCTCTGCCACAGCCCAGGGTCCTCTCCAGCCCCAAGTGCCTTGTCCGGCTCCTGGCCACGCAGCTGAGGAACGTTTCACCCCGTGCACTGGCCCCAGCTGAGGTCATGTTTTCGGCAGGGCTGAGCCGGGCTCTTTAGGAAGGGGCCCCGGCCGCAAGGCTCGCGGGACCCTGCACCACCCCTCCGGCCCAGCAGCAGCCTCCTGGCTCTGAGCGGTGCCAGCACAGCACGAGCAGCTTGGTTTGGCGTGGGATGGGGCTGGACACAGCTTTGGTCCAGTGGGACATGGAGCAGCCTGAGTCCCATGACAGCAGCAGCGGGTGCAATGCCATCTGAAAGCACAGAACTGTGTCACCGGCACTGCCACATCTGCATCCCTCCCTCCATCCCTCTGGCCAGCAGGCTGGCTCTCACCAAGGCAGATCTTCCCTCTCTCCTCCCCTTACAGCCCCTTGTACCCCCAGGGAGGGGTCAGGAATGGGGAGGGTTGGGTTTACCCCAAGTGGCATTGGTGCCACCCACAGGTGCAGGAGCCCTGCAGCACCCAGCACCACCTGACAGAGTGTGGTGGGAGACAGGAGCACTAAGTGTGGGACAGTGGAGGGTCCTGGGGGCAAGGACAGAGAAAGCAGCCCCCAGCCACCAGGCTCCCACTGCTCTGCTGGCCCTGGTGCTGCTGCCAGCCCTGTCCTGGCTGGCGTGACCTGGGCTCGTTCGGCCGCCTTGGAGCAATTGCCCATGTAAGGGCAGACGGCCGGGGAGCCAAACTTCCAAGCGGGATGTCCGTGAGCGAGCGGGCGGTGATGCACTCACTCACATGCTCCAGGATGCGAGAGGAGCTCGCAGAGGCCAGGAAGGGATTTTCCTTGGCTGCGAGTGGGGTTGCACAACCGCTGGCTCTGGCAGGGAAGGGGTCAGACCTCACTTGGAGTAGCAGGCACTGCTGCGTCTGTCAGGGAGCAGTCAGGCTGTTGATGTGAGGCAGGAGGAGCCTGGAGGCCAGGAGGGAAGTGAGCCTGAGCCAAAGGGGGCTCAGAGCCCTGATGAGGCTGCCCTGCTCCCAGGAAAACCATTCTGGGGGTTCCACTTGTCAGTGCCTTGGCTGTGGCTAAAGCAACTTGCCTGTGGTGATGCCACAGGCTGGGGCCAAGGCTGGTTCTCAAGCAAAGCTGGGAGCAAAATTCCAATGACCAGTCTCACACACAGGGTGATGCTGCCTCCCTGCACCCCACAGACACCCCGTGGGGTGACTGAGCCCCAGCAGCACCCATGGACGAGGACGCCCCGAGTGGGGCGAGGAGCTGGCCCGGGATCAGCGGGAAAGCAGTCCTGTGGCACCCAAAGGGAGTCAGAGGTGCCCTTGGGCCAGGGCTGGGGGTGGCAAGAGGCGCTGGAGCAGAGACAAAGGAGCCCTTTGGAGCACAGTGAATGGTGGCTTCACATCTGACCTTTCCTCTGGGCACTGGTGCCGCGCTGGGTCAGGGCTGCAGCAGGATTTCAGGACAAGGTTCAGACCCAACCATTCTCCCCCCAAAGCCCAGCTGCTGCATGCTGCTGCTGGGCTCCTTTAAGGAGGGAATCTCGCCTCTCTCATCAGTTCAGGCTAATTAAACTCTGCTAAACCAATTAGAGCTGCAATTTGCAACAAGACATTCTACTGAGAAGAAGAGCCCTGGGTCAGGGCAGAGGTTTCATACCACCAGCGTGGATCTGTGGGCAGGTGTTGGCCAGGGCCCTGGATGTTGCCATTTCCCTGTCAGAGCGAGGTGATCCTGGCCCCGTTCCTCTCCTCACCGCAGTGGGATGCCCCAGTTTCTCTCATGCAAGCAGAGATGCTGCCAAACATCGCAGTGGGGAGAGGGGCTGCTGGTGGGGGCTCCACAGCCCCAGCTCAGGTGTATCTATGAGCCCATGAGACCCCAAAAACCCTCGTGGACAGGCTCAGCACAGCAGGGCCAGCACTAGAGCTCAGCGAGGGAAGGGGGTCGGGATCAAGCCTCGGTCACAACCCTCGGAGCACGTGGCAAGTGGCCAGTGCAAGGCATGAGCCGAGGGCAGAGCCCTGGGGCTGCTGCAGGCAGCCTTGACCCTGGGGCGGGATTTTCTCCAGTATCCTCACAGCTCTAGCCCAGTGAATTGAGTCAGTGCTTGTTTGGGGAGAGAGTGTCGGGACTGCACCTTGATGGTCCCACTCCACCCCAGCGCTGACACGGAGCTTCGCCCCGCGCCCTGGGGCGGCAGCGTCACCGCTCCGTGCCTCAGTTTCCCCATCTGCTGAGGCGAGATAATGCTCCTCTGCTTGATCCTGCGCTATCTCCCAGGAAGGTTGCAGGGATTAGTTTGCTAATGTTTGCAAGGAGCTTTGAAGATGAAAAGCCGTGAACAAATGCCAAGAAGTGCTGAGCTGGATTCTCCTCGCCAAGTAATCGTTTCATGTTCCTGGGACACTTCCACTTCTGTGGATGAAGGAAAGCAGGGCGGGAGCGCCAGCGTACAGGGAGGGCCGGGAGGCTGACACACATTCCCAAGACCTGCCCCTCCAAATCTGATCACCCATTCTTTTTGATTCCTGATCAAACTCTCTGATCCCTCCCGCTGATGCCCAGACCCAGACCTCCTCCCTGCTGCCGGCACCAGCATTGCCAGCATTCTGCAGGCCCCAGTGCCACAGGAAGTATCACCCTGGGGGAATTCACTCCCTCTCCCCTCCTCAGCAATGTCCTCCCTCTCTCCAGTGCTTTGGGTGCCCCCAGCAAGAGCCACATTTGCCCAACGCCTCTTCTTTTCGAATCTTTGGTCTCAGTGCCCCCAGCTCTGCTCTGAACTTATGTGAGATGCTCTGGGCTCTGTCCATGTTGGGGACATGACAATGCTTGGAGCCAGGAGGTGCAAGCAACATGGAGCAGGGACTGGGAAGGCTGGGATGTGCAAAAGCAGCAGCCAGAGCCAGCAAGGTCATCCCATCCCATCCCATCCCATCCCATCCCATCCCATCCCATCCCATCCCATCCCATCCCATCCCACAGGACCCTGCAGCCCAGCCTGGAGAAGCCACCTCTGACAACGTGTGTCCCTCCCAGCAAGGAGCAGGTGTCTCATGGCTCCAGTTCCACATCCACTGTCCACTCACGTGGATTTCCAGACGTCTTAGCGAGCTCCTTACGGAACAATCCCATTGCTCACACGGCTGAGTCTGGCGGGGTCGACCTGGCCAGGTTCAGCCACGCGTGACACAGGTTTTGTGTGTGTGTTTGTGTGTGTGTGTTTGTGTGTGTAAACAAGCCGTGAGTCAGCCCCAGCGGCTCTGCAGGCTCCCAGCACAAACTCTGCCTCCGCCGTGGTGAAGGGCAGGAGCAAAGCAAGCCTCGAGGGAAGAGCTGGCAGCACCGTGGAACGTCGGAAACCATGTGGGGCTGAACTGGGTCCAGCAGAGCTGGGAGTTGGGAATATCTCCCCAGATATTAAAGTCTCCTGGCTCCTCGGTGAGGCTGGGGAGAGGTGCTGCCAGAGGAGGCAGAGCTGCACCAGGAAGGGCAGCAACTGCTCCACTGGTCTTTGGTCCCAGAGCAAGGTGCTGGTTATTGGGATGGGACAGATGGGATGGTGGCTGCCCTGCTCCCACACCAGCCAGGGGGAGGACATGGACCTCACTGGCTCTACAATTCTGGCATCCTGGCCTCTCCAGCCTGGTGGCCCTGCAGGGTTTCCGTCCCTTGGGCCACGAAAAAGCAGAGCCACCACAGGCCACATCCTCCCCAGAGCCCCCATCTGCCACACAGCCCCTGTCAGCCAAAGAGCCTCATTGCTTGGCCCAGGCTGGCAGTTGTTAGAAAAGCATGTTTTTCGCATTAAAATTTCCCTTGAAGAACAATGGTTTAAACCAAGCATAGAAAAGCAAAGAATACAAAAAGAAAGAAAAGAAAAGGAGAATTTTTGGTGGAGCCCAAAATCAGCCCCCTGGGACCATGAACTTCCCCTGAGCCCCTGTGCCTTGGCTGCTCTCAGGGGAAGGTGGGCCACTGGGACAGCACAGCAGGGCCAGGGCAGGACCACCAAGAGGCCACCAGCCCTTCTGATCCAGGGATCAGAGCCATGTAGGGCTGGGGACCACCCGCCACCAGCGTCCCTCACAGCCTGGTGGCGATGAGGACAGGACTCAGCCTGTGCCGCTGCTCCTGGGTCACCGTGAGCTGCTGGATCAGTGCCAGATGGGATCCGGACCCACAGCCTGGAGGTGTGAGGCTCCAGGAGATGAGGTGGGGGATGTAAATCTCCCCGATCTGTCTGAGCAAATTCAAAGGAGACCGATTCAAATCCGCCGTGACACGACTGGCTCGGGGCAGGTAGACAATCCCTGCAGTGTCTGTAAGGAATCTCGCTGCTTTCCTTTGAGTGGCCTCCAATTTATTAATTAAAATAGGCAATTATATATGATGTGGGGTGGAGGGGAGCAGGGAGACCAGCTGCACCAGTTATTCTCACTTGGCAGGAACTGCTCTGGAAGCTGCTCTGGCTCCAGGAGGTGCTTGTGCTTCCCAGGGCTCAAGGCAGAGCCTGGGATGAGCTTGTGCCCAGAACTGCCCCTGGGCCTCCAAGAGCTGGGCAGTGTGGGGGCTTCAGCCCCAGTCACCACTTTGTTCAGGAACACAGGATCCAGAGGTCAGGAGGAATCCCTATGACCCCCTGGGGGTCCTAGAGGGGCATATGTCCCCTCTGCTGCTCAGCCCAGGTGGGATGGTGACTCCAAGCAGCTGGAGGAGCCTCCCACCCTGTCCCATCCCCTCAGACAGTGGGAGCCCTGGGATATTTTCCACTGCCCTTGGGCAACCCTCCCGCTCTTCCCAAGCGGGGTGGCCAATTTGGGAGCGGGCTCTGTCTAATGATGACTCGATACTACCTGGAGAGGTGTCACCTCCTCGTCAGCCCTCTCGGGTGAGGGTGCAGTTTGCCTTTCTGCAGCACCGTGGGAAAATCCTTCCCTGGGTGACTCAAATTTGCTCCGGACCAGACACAGCTTCCTTGGAGGCAGCAGGAGGCAGGGGGACAACCAAACACAGAACCTCCAAACCTGGGGTGCCTGAGCGGCAGCAGGGACTGGATCCACCTGCCCAGGGACCCTCGTGCCCTCCGTGGAGAGGAATCATGGCTGGAGCCAAAGTCAGGGCATGGGGCTGCCTGGGGGTCTCAACCCCCAGAGAAGGGGCTCCCCTCTCCATGCTCAGCACCAGCAATGAGGGATGGGCAGGGGACTTCGACTGTAGGTCACGGGCAGAGGCTGCAGTCCTGACATGGACCTTTTTCCCCATGTAAGCACACCCCAGCAACCGAGGGTTTGGGGGGCCTTTCCCACTGCTGTGTGCTTCTCTGCTGCCCTTATCTCCATGTGCATCCATATCCGCTGCCATTTGCATCCCAACGAGTGTTGCCACGTTCAGCTTCCACAGCTCCTGCGTCAGGGAATTCCAGAGGGACAAAGTCAGTGGAGCCGGATCCTTCCTCCCCCCATCCCACAGGCACCCGGCACCCATTTGATCAAGTGGCAACTTGTCCTCCGCCCGTGAAACAGGGCACGGAGAATCGCGGGGAAGGAGCTTCCCTTGGGGTGTGAAATGCCCCATCCGGAGCCGCAGGCTCTGCATGAAGGCTCCAGGCTCTGTCTGGCTCCCGGCTGGGCCACGACGCACTGTCTGGACCCACCTCCTGAATAAAAGGGTTACGGGAGCAGCAGTTTCCTCATCAGCTGTAAATAAATAAAGCCAACACGCCTTATCAGCGGCCGGGATCATCGATCAGCCACTGAACTCTGCCAATCTGTCCCACAGCTGCAATTCCCACACCACGGCTGAGCCCTCCCGGCTGCTGACCGGTGACCCAGACCTCAAGCGCTGCGTCCCACCAGCGTCCAGTTTAGGACGTCTCACCCCACCCCTGTCACTGCCCCCTCCCCGCAGCGCGGGGAGCAGAGACCTGCCGAGCTTTCCACGGCTCCCAGCTGCTCCACAAATCCCTCCCCGGCTCCATCACCCGGCAAAGCTGGAGCAGCAAATCCTGGGCTGAAGATGCCACCTGCTGGGAGCGGGGCTGGCGTCGCGGGCTCGAACCTCCAAGACCCCACAGCCCCACCACGCAGAACGCTAAAAATCCCACAGGTCTGCCGCCCAAATCCCGCCCCGCAGCTTCACCAGCGTGCAAAAACCTCACAAGCGCATTGCACGGATACCCCAAAACCTCCCCAGCCACACCACCCCAAAACCCGGGCCGGGCAGTGCCAAACAACAACCCCAGGCAGACCCTCTGCTCTCTCAAAAGCTGCAGCCTGGGGAAAACAGTGACCCTGAACCGAGCCCCAAGCAGGATTCGCAGGCCCCAAAAATAGAGATTCCACCTCTCACCCCCAAAAACCTTCCCAGCACCTGCCAGCCTCCAAGGGAGAAACACCCAAACTGAGAGGCTTCTGCCAAAATGGAACATTACAGTTCTTTTGGGGCTATTGCAACTTTAAGCAGTTCCTGGGATTTTCTCTGGGAATACCCCTTTTTTCCTCGTTTCGAGGGACACCTCTCCTCAGCTCATTTTTTCCTCCTCTTTTAATAAATAAATTAATAAATAGACAAATAAGTCAGTTTTTGAGCTGCTATTTTAAAGCTCGGGGGCACGGTGGGACTGAGAGAGGGATCAGGAGCCCGGAGGGAGGGAGGAGGGAGAAGGAGGTTCCCGGAATTGGGGTGTCCCGGAATCGGGCTGTTCTGTCCCGCCGTTCCCTGGCCACGCCCACTCTCCTTATACGGTCAACGCTACGCCCATTCACCTTATATGAGTAAATCCCCGCCCATGGAAGAGCCCCGCCCCGCAGCCCCTCGCCCCTTCCGCGTTTGCGCCGTGCTCTGTCCCCTGTCCCCCCTCGGCCGCCGTCGGCGCCGCGGCGCGCGCGGGGGCGGGGCCGGCGGGTAGGGAAGATGGCGGAGGCGTCGCCGCAGCCGGGCCGGTTCTTCTGCCACTGCTGCTCGGCCGAGATCGCCCCGCGCCTGCCCGTGAGCGAGGGACCAGGGAGGGCCGCCGTGGGGGGCCGGGAGCGCGGGCAGGGCCGGGCGGAGGCCGCGAGGGGACGGGCACGTGGGGGCGAGGCCTGAGGGGCCCAGGGGGCCTGAGCGGCGGGGAGGCGGGGGGTGCCCTGTGGGGCTCCACCGGTGGCACCGGGGCTCGGGGGCGTTGAGAGGGGCTGGGGAGGGCCCGTAGCGAGGGAAGGGGGCTGCGGCGATGGGGGGAGCGCATCTGCGGAGGGAGCGGGCCGGCCTGGCCGAGGGGCAGCAGCTGGGCGAGCCGCGGCGGGGGCGGCGCGGCGGGACGGGCCCTCGGCCCGGGCGGGGGGCCCGGGCGGTTCGAGCGCTCCGGCCGCCCCGCGGAGAACGGCTGGGCCCCGCCGCGGAGCCGGTCCGGGGCGGGGGTCCGTCCGGCAGCAGCCCCAGGGTCCAGGTGTGACACCCCCGGCTCGGGCAGGCTGAGCTCATCCGGAGCCAAGTGAAGCGTCGCGGGGTGTTGGGGGTTTCTCGGTCGTTTCTCAGGAGGATTTAGTGAACACGGGAAAAGCCCCGCGGTGGTGGCGGCTGGGGCGCAGGGAGGTGCACGGGTAATACTAGGCAGAAGTGCTGTGTAGGCACCTGGGCAGGTGCTTTAATCACACACCAAAATCCAGCGTGTGCGGAGGCTGGCCTGGTGTGGGCGGAAAAGGAGTGTGAGCTGTTGGGGAGGAATTGGTGGATCACTTGCTCCTCTGGCCGGGGTCACGAGATGTTAAATGTGGTTTGGAGGGTCCTGCCGGTCTCTTTGTCCTGACACTTTTCACATCGTCTTGTCCCAACAAGGCGGTGCTGGTTGCTGACCCTATTCTTGAAAAGCCCCCGAGGGCGAGCAGAGCTGTCCCTGGCAGGGGTGGGTTGTTTGTGGCTCATGATTTGGCCTTTTGCCCTTTTGTTTGGGCCAGGGTGGGCTGTGCTGGGGGCTCTCAGCTCGTGTGTAAGAGTGAAGACAAACCCCTGACTGTGCTCCTGCTGAGCACACAGGGGTTGTGGGCAGGAGACAAGGGGAATCCGGAATATCTGCTGTTTGTTTCTGTTCAAACACCCCGTGCTGGGCTGTGCTCACATCTGGTTGTGTGCACTTGGCTGGGCACACCTGGCTGTGCCACATGGCACCCTTGGACAGACTGGGCCAGGCAGGGACTGTGTCCTGTGTTTGGGGGCTCAAGGCTGGGTAACTGTGAGTTCATGAACTTGTTTTGGGGATCCAGGTTCACTCAGATTTCACTCACTGTCTGCAGATGCAGAGCCCAGAGCTGCCAAAGGAGGGACTCAAACAGCCTGAGAAACAACAAACTTTGACATTTGTGCTGTTCCAGCTGCAGAGGAATGTGCTGATCCCTGTGCTGAGAGCTGGCTGTGAGCACACAGACACACACACAAAACACATAACAGCTCCCTGGAGCGGGCAGCTGAGAGGAGCAGGGTGCTCAGGCCACGGTCATTCACCCCCATGCCATGTGTGTCACCACCAGTTTGTGCTGCTGGGAAGCAAAGCAAAGGGGATTTGATGGGCAGAGGGTTTCATGGGCTGCAGTTTCCTGTGCTCACACATGACTCCCTTAGATTGGGACCCTGAGCTGAAGCCTGTGTCAATGGTGCAGGGCTGGTTCTTTCACAGCAGCAGATGGAGAGTCCTGCATGAGAGAAGGAGCAGCCATCTCTCCCAGTCTGTTCCCGGGCTGTGAAGCTCCTGTATCTCCCTGGGCAGACAGGGCACATACAGTGGCTTCAGGCTGTGCTCTTTCCCTGGGGTCTTATCAGGGCTGGCTGCAGGGGCCAGAGGAGCGACCCCAAGGGCCTTATCAGTGGCCTCAGCTCCTTGGGGGAATCCTTCAGTCTGGCTAAGGGCTGTGCCAATTCCGACGCAGCAGCAGCAGCAAAGGGAAGTGGCATTATTTTTAGAAGCTCTTAAATGCCTTCTGTGCTGAGCCTGGCTCTGCCAGCACGGGGATTTGGGGTGGTGTGTGCCCGTTGTGGGGTAGGGGATGGGATTGGCTCAGTGGTGCTGCTGCTTCTCGAGCACTGAAAAGCAGAGCAGTTCCCTTTCAGGGTCTCCAGCGTTTCAGGCTGCTCTGCCCAGGACAGGGTGGTTGTAGAGGATAAATTCCTCATTAACCCCAGGAATCATGAGGAAGTGGCTGTCACAGGCACTGCACACTCAGGCTGTCTGTCCCAACATGCTCTGTAGTCAGTGCCCAGGGGACTGGGGTGGCCACAGGTCACTGTGGTGAGCTTTGGGTGTGGGAGTGTGAGGTCCTGGCTGCAGTATGACCAAGGGTGCTGTGAACACCAGGCTGTGTTAGTGACAGGGATCATTCAGCTTCCCTGAGCACCACAACCTTGCTGAGCTCCTGCCGCCATTCCTGTTTGTTTCCTGCTCCCCAAAATATGCAGCTGTGCCAGAGTTTAAGGGCTGCTGCACAGGGAGAATTGTTGGTTTCACTTTCTCTTCAACATAATGGTATCAGCTGTATGTAATGCTATGTCTGTACTGGGGATTAATCAACATCACCCTCATCATTCCTAAGCTGAGCTCCCACAGGCTCAGGCCTGAGTTCTGGCCTTGCTGGCTCAGGAAGGCAGATGTTGGGGTTTGGGGTCTCTCTGGCTCTGGGACCATGGCATGTTCTGGGGATGACAGGCCACAGGACCCTCCCACCCCATCACACCCTGCAGTTCGGAGGTACCACTTCCTTCTCTCATCCAGTGTGTCTTCTCCTGCAGGACTACATCTGCCCACGGTGTGAGTCTGGTTTTATTGAAGAACTTCCTGAGGAGCCGAGGTAATGTGCTGCCCCAGGGGCTGGTGCTCAAGTGAGCTCGGGCTGCTTTGCTCTCTTCGTAGTTCAAAGGCAATGTTTGGTATAAAATTCTCTGTTTCTATTGCTTCTGCCCAAGCTTTGGTTCATCTTTCCTCACTTTTGGAATACAGTGCTTTGTTGGCAGACTTGGCATCCACAGGCCAGTCTGCCACAGGAGTGCTGAGCATCCTCCTGAGCGTCCCATGTCTCTGCTGAGGGGCGGGGCAGGAATGGTTTGATTTAAAACAAACATAAAGAAGTGGTAGGAAGGCTTTCCCCGTGGTGTGTGGTAGCTCTGACCTGATCTGAGTCATCAGGGCAGAGATAACCCCAGAGAGAGGGATCTGGGAATGGGGAGTGCACGGACGCCTCAGTGTGAGTAGTGACTGTGTTGGGGATGAACAGCAAAATGTCGTGGCTAAGACTTTGGACTCTGCCCTGGAACAGTGAGGTCTGTGTTTCTGTGCTGCACTGCTGCCACTCATGGCAGGAGCAGCAGGAATGTCCTGAAATGTTTTCAGTTGTGTTTTGTGGGGCCCCAGCTCTGACTGGCTCCAGGATGGTCTGTGGGCAGTGCAGGGGCTGGGGCAGTGGGTGTTGCTGCCTGCTGATTGTGGTGGTCTGCATGGCCTGGGGCTTCTGCACTTACCAGGTGATGTTTGGTTTGACCATGCCAACCCTGGAACCTGAAAATCCATCCTGATCCTGGCTGTTTTGGTGATTCCCTGTGACCTTGGGAGAGTCGTGTAGTCACTGAATCTCAGTGGTTTTGGTGCTGTGAATGTAAAGCTGGGTTCTGAGCAGGAAATATTCCTGCAGCTCTGAAAGCAGAAGTCTGACAACATTAGGAGTTTTCCCAATATCCTGAGCCGTTGGGTCACGTGCCTCTGCAGTAGAGAAGTTTCTTTGATTCAAGATTAGACTTACGTGTCTTGGGGTCACAGCGATCAGCGTTTGTGCCTTAAGTCTTCCTGGTGCTCCGGAGGATTAGCTGGTGTGTTTGAGATAGATTGTGGGGGAAATCCTTGCTTGACATCATGGTTCAGGCACTTCTCTGCAGCTGCATGAAATCTAATACGGTAGGGAGAAATGGTTGAGGATGTAGGAAAATTAAGGGTTCGGGGAGGGAAAATGGATGCAGGCAATCAGAAAATCAGCAGCTGAGGGAGGACCAGATTCTGTTGAACTGCCGCTGCCCTGAAGTGGGTGAGGAGGGGGGCAGAAAAGCCTTGGAAGCTGCTATGAGAGGATTACCAGTGCTCTTCATTCCCCACAGGAATGCTGACAATGAGACCAGCTCCTCTACGCCAGCCACTGATCAGAGCAGGCATCCTTTTGAGGTGAGCAAGTCCTTTCTGTCTTCCAACACCTTCTGTTCTGCTGTTATATTGAGTATTTTTCCAATAGTGCATTGTTTAAATGTTCCCCAGATCATGACAGAATTTGGAAAGGAGGAATTAATATCCTCCACATGCTGCTCCTGAAATCTCCGCATACCATATTTTTGCTGTGTGTGTTACGTAGGACCATCACTCGTAGCTGATTCCTGTCGTGAGGGGGCTCAGCAGGATTTGGAGAGCAGGATTTGGGTGTGTTGCTATGCAGTAGCCTCAGCTCGGAAGCAGCAGTGACACACCAAAGAGAAACCAGGGAAATGTGATTATTTCTGCCTTCATGTGCAGTTCCAGTGTCTGTTCGTCACTGAGCTGCTGCCGAGGGCACTGGTCCCAGTGTCACCCCAGGCCTGGGGGCCACTGGGGGCAGCTGCTGGGACACTGCAGGAGCCAAGGACTTCTCTTGTCACACTCTCTTCTCTGCATTCCCTCCCTCCCAGAATGTGGATCAGCACTTGTTCACCTTGCCCCAGGGCTATGGCCAGTTTGCTTTCGGGTTCTTTGACGACAGCTTTGAGTTTCCCTTCGGGTCCAACGTGCAGCCGGAAGACAACCGGGACTCAGAGAACCGGCGGGAGCGCGAGCACCAGTCCCGGCACCGCTACGGTGCCAGGCAGCCCCGCGCCCGCCTGACTGCGCGCCGAGCCTCGGGCAGGCACGAGGGTGTGCCCACGCTGGAAGGGTGAGAACCTCTCTGGGGCCTGCAGAGGGAACCCTGTTGTTCCTCACCTTTTCTCCTGGCTGTGGGGAACAGCATCCTTAAGTTCTCCAGCACTGCTGTGAGTGCCATCTGTGTCCCATGTGAGCCTGTTGGCTTTCTCCTGCTTGGCGTCTGTTGGGGCTGTCTCAGCTGAGCGGTGGACATGGACCGTGGCTGGGAGTTGGTCCTGTAGTGGGAAAACATTCCCTGGTCATTGCCAGGTGTTGCCAAAATGTTGTACTTGCTGTGAAGGAAAACAGAAGAAAACACCAGACAGTGTTTGTGTAAAGGCATCCTGGGAGCCACTTGCCATCATGTCAGGAGTTTTCCCCTTACAAATGAAATACTGAAACTTTATCGGTGGCTGATCACTCCATAAGCTTCAATTGCAATTGCTCTGTAGGGTCCTTTTAATTTCCCCCAACAATGTGACAGTATTCAACTTATTCAGCCTCTCCTTCCACGTTAGGGTGCTAGGCTGGGAGCCAGCAGACCTTAATTCTTATACAATCCTGGTTGTTTTTCAGAATTATCCAGCAGCTGGTTAATGGAATTATTGCACCGACCACAATTCCAAACCTAGGCCTGGGCCCTTGGTGAGTTGGAGGATGTGCTGCTCTCTGACAGTGTCTGGTTGGTGCTCCTGGATGAACTCACTTGCTGTCCTTGCTCTTCAGGGGAGTCTTGCACTCAAATCCGATGGACTACGCCTGGGGTGCCAATGGCCTGGATGCAATTATCACACAGGTAAAACTGGGATTTATCAGTCTCCATCCTTCTGTGCAGTGCTGCAGGAGGAGCAGCACCTGTGGTGGTACAGGGAATGAAGGGCTGCAGGGGCAGGAATGGGAACTGGGGTCCACAGTGCAGGGTCCAAGTGTCCTGGCTCAGGAAACTAGTGGATTCTGTGTGCTGCTGAGCTCACCTCTCTCTTCTGCCTGCCTGGCCGGTTGTTTTTCCAGTTACTGAATCAGTTTGAAAACACTGGACCGCCGCCAGCGGACAAAGAGAAGATCCAGGCCCTCCCCACCATACAGATCACACAGGAGCACGTAGGTATGTGTCTGCTCCAGGGAATCGTGCACAGAGATTGCTCCCTGGAAGCTCTGTGTAATGTTTTCTTGGGACTTGAATTTTGTTGACTCGTACCTTTGAGGCATAAAACATTTCAAAGTGGGGAGAGAGCTGAAGGGGCTCTGTTATACTGACACACACAAGAAAAAAGAGTATTGTAATTGGATTTGCCCTGGGGACGTTGTGAGAAGTTCAGTGTGGACAGAGATGGAAAAGCAAAAGGGAAGGATGAGGCATAGCCAGGGCAGGGGGAGGTGGGGTGATGGTGTGGGGACTGCAGAGCTCCAAGCTTTCCTGTTGACAGGGATGGAGCAGTGGTGGGGAAGGGGAGGGCGATGCTGCATCCTGAGTCGGGGGCTTTGTGCATCATTCTCTCCTCTGTTGCTCAGCTGGGCTTGGCTTTCCCTGTGTGATGCAGATTCCGGGTTGGAGTGCCCTGTGTGTAAGGAAGACTACACAGTCGGGGAGAACGTGCGGCAGTTACCGTGCAATCACCTGTTCCACGACGGCTGCATCGTCCCGTGGCTGGAGCAGGTGAGTGCAGGGCAGTGCCTGGGGCACACAGCACCAGGGGCTTTGTCTGGTCCTGCTCCCCTCTGTAAATATTTTCCTACCTCCATGATGAGGCCTGAACACGAGCAGCCTTTGGTCGGAGGATGGAGTATCTTCCCAGCCCATTCCTCAGGTGCTGCTCCCCTATTGTGTTTCTAATCCCATTTCCCGTATTTCTTGTTTTGTTTTTTGTCTGCTCCCCAAAGCATGACACGTGTCCCGTCTGCCGGAAAAGTTTAAGTGGACAAAACACTGCCACAAACCCCCCAGGACTCACAGGGATGAACTTCTCGTCATCATCCTCCTCCTCCTCTTCCTCCAGCTCACCAAGTAATGAAAACTCATCGAACAACTCATGAATCTTAACGCACCCTCTGTCCCCGGGGCCCTTCCTCTGTTCCCCCTCCCTCCCTGGCCACCGCGAGCAGCCAAAGGGGCTTCCAGAGCAGAGCAAGGGGAGGGGACAAGGCAGGAGCAGTGCCCCCAGAATTTACTTTTGATTTCTGAAGACACGGAGACTCTGGGTCCTTCAGAGATGAGAAGCCTCAAGTTCTGTGATGAAAAAGGGGGGAAAGAGCTCTGTCTGTCAATAAAAACATCCTCTTTGCGTGGACTTTACCCATTGCAGTGCGAGGCTGCTGCGCTCCCCGGCTGGGAACCCCGAGATGCTGAGCGAGTGATTGAATCCCAAATGGAAAGGTTGTTTGTATGGGTTTGAATTTGAGATCCCTTTCTTTTATTTCTTTTGTTCCTCCTCCCCTTGGATACTATCTTTTCTGCTTTGGAGATTGAAGTCTAAAATGGAAGCATAAGGATGCTGCCTCCCCCCCAGGATTGCCGTCTGGGGAGGACCAATAGCTGTCAGTGAAACAGGAACTCTCAAGTAGACCCCGGGATCCTTCCCTGTCCCATCTCGAGTCCCATTTATTTCTCGTTATAACCTCGCCCGCTGATATTCAACACTGAAAGGGGTTTTTATAATCTTAAATTATTACTGTTGTCAATAAATGGACATTTCAGCTCTGCGAGCCATTATGCATGATTTGAGGAGAGCTACAGGGTAAGCTCTGAGGCCACCAAGCTGTCCTGCCTTCCCTGGGCAGGCTGGGCCTCTCTGAGCCCTCCTGCGTGCCGGGAGCTCCAGTGGGAGCCACTGCCAGCCTGTGGATCACTGCACAGGTAGCCAAGGATCGCAGCTGGAAGCATCCTCGCCTGGTCTTTTCTATTTTTTACACCTCCTTCCCCTTACAGTCCTGCCTTCCTCACAGCCAGGGCAGGCTGTTCTGCTGGGCCAACACGGGACTGGGTGTGCAGCAGAACGAGGACCAGCAAATCTCATTGTGACCGAGTAATTACCAGGAAAACAACATTTTGGAGAAAAAATGTATTGCAAAGCTACTTAAAATAGAGCTGATTAAAACAAGGAGAGAGAGACAAATACCCAGGTATGTTTGTGACTCAATTTCTGTGACGGAGCTGGAGCTCGGAGAATGACAGGAATGTCACCGGAGCGGGCAGTGACTCCCTGCCATGTCTTTACTTCCCAGGCCCAGAGGCACAAGAGAAGCAGAGCCCTGGCGCTCTTGTCGTCCATCACCAGTAGCCCCTTCCCCTCACAGGAACTTGGGGTGGTCAGGAGGTCGCCTGAAGGGCTGGGGGTCCCTGATGGTGCCACGTGTTGGGACTGCGCTGTGGCAGAGGCCAGAGCAGACTAGGGAGAACCTGCCCCCATGGGAGCTGCCCAGGGAGTGGGTGGAGGGTTTGGCACTTTGGGGGGTTCCCTGCCTCTCCCTCAGCTTTTGGGGCCCTGGGGCTGGGGCAGCTGGGGAAGGCACTGGCTCCAGCAGAGGTGTCTCTTCTAAAGCAGCATCACCCCAGGACTTGGCCCTTCCAAGAGCTTCCTGGGAAGGGATGAGCCTCCTATAGGAGGGGGAAGGATGGTTTGGCCTTTCTTGAGCCATTTCAGAGCACAAGAAGTTGGTTTGTTGGAGGAAGTGTCACCAGCTGTGCTGGGGCCACGGGCTGGCAGGGAGCAACTTGCCCGGACTGTTTTTCCTCCTTGGCTTGGCCGGGCAGCGCGGCGGCGCCTTTCATCTTACAGGAGGGTTTATCTCGGGACTGGTGTGTCGGGGTTAATGGCTCATCCTCTGCTGGGGGTTGAGCCAGAAGCCTCGGCTGCTGAGGTGGGTGGCAGCAAGAAGGTCCTGGCTGAACCTGCACGTGTCCATCGGCTGACCTAACACTGAGGGAAGGCTTTGCTGTTTAGTCACCAAAACAAGAAACATGGAAAAAACTTCCTTCTTCCACTGTGTTTCAGTTGTGACAGGGAGTTCCTGGCTCCCCCAGGTGCTCAGGGATGATTTCTCATGTGTGAGCAGTGCTCAGATGGATTTCAAGTGGTTAAAGCAAAGTCACTGGTGGGTGCATGGCAGGTGCTGCCCACCTGGCAGGGGCTCACCACAGTCACCACACAGTTAACACAGTGGCTGTTCCCTCTCAGACTCGTTTGGAGCTGGTTGGGTCAGAAATGGAACGAGTTTGGTGGTTTTTGCTGGGGCCATTGCTCTGTCTGATGTGACAGTGACCGGGCTGCTGCGCCTGGCCACAGCAGGTGTGAGGTGACGCAGGGATGTACCCTGGGCAGGAGGCTGAGGTGCAGGTGCTATTCCTGGCCATGCTGCCCTCCAGGTGAGGGGCTGGTCCTCACCACTGTCCACTGTCCCAGCCCCATTTTTGTTGGGGATGATGGCATGGAGCTGAGCTGCAGAACTGACTAGCACTGGCTGCAGCCAGGGACAGCCCCTGAGCTGTGTCTGCCTGAAGATCAGAGCTGGCTCCTGCTCCCTCTTTTGTGCTGCTGAACCACCATTGCTGTTTTTCTGCAGGGTGGGTGGGGGTCGATGGAAAGCTGGATGTGGCATAGGACCAGCTGGGCTCCCACCAAAGACAGCAGGGATGACACTGGTGGCTGCAGCCACAACCACAGGGATGCCAATTGCTCCCATCCCGAGCCAAGTTCACCATCAAAGCTCCAAGACCTGCTCCTGTTCCATACCATGAACACAGCTTTAATTGCCTCGGGTGCTCGGACACAGACAACCTGCTGGTACATCCCAGCCCTGCAGAGATGCCATTAGCAGATCCTGGCCACTGCTCCAGCCACGCTCCCTGGCTGCACCGTGCTGGCTCTGCACCGGGGGAACGGTGGGAGAGCCCCAGCCATGTGCGTCAGAGTCTGGAGCATCTGCCTTCCACATCCATCCTCTGCTGTGCATTAAAAATAAAGCAATAAATAGCAAAAAATAGATTATGTACATAAATAAAAGAACCCTTTTTTGTTTTGTTTTTTCCTACAGGACCGTCTGGATCTGCCCGTGGCGTTCAGCTGACAAGGATGGGGAGGAAGTGTGTGGAGAGGTGCTGCCGGCGTGTCTTGCCCCCTCGCTGTGGTCTGCCCTTGCTATTGAGCGAGAGGAACATGGGGCGGCCGTGGTGCCGCCAGTGCAGTGACGCGTAGGTGTTGTAGCCGTTCTCTTCGATGCGCTCCGTGAACTTGCAGTTGGGGCTGAACTCCTTCTGGCAGGAGAGGGAAGGGGGTGAGGGGTGGCTATGCTCAGCTGGGGCCTGTCGGACCCCAAGAGCGGGGCAGGGCAGGACCCCGGCTCCTCCCTGGTCCCCGGGGGGGCAGAGGGGCGTGGTGGGCGCAATCCTCTGTTGGGGAGCAGGTCAGGGCATGGGAAACCAGGACCCTGTTCCAACTCTGCCCCGAGCCTCTGACCCTGCTGCAGTCCCCCCCCAGGAGGCAGCGTCCGACCTACCGACCCGTAGAGCCTCCCCCGCTTGTTCATGGCCAGGTAGAAGCCGGTGTGCACCGCCCGGATGGCCACGACGCCGACACGCACTGACCGGATCTCGACGATGCCTGCGGGACAGGGAAGCATGACATGAGCCAGGGAGGAACGGGCGACCTCCCCGACGCTGTCTGTGCCCACAGCGTCCTCCCAGAGGGACAGAGTTGCTGATCCTCATCCAGAGCCAGAGCAGCCAGGGGAACAATGGCAACCCAAGCTGGGAGTGGGAGGGGGAACCTCTGATCCAAGGAGGGTTTGATCTTTACTCCTCTCCTCCCCAGGGTCCAGCCACTTCCCAGGAGCCGGGCTGTGCAGGAGCGATGCCAAGCACAACCTCCCGTGTGTCCTCCCCTCATTGGCCGCTCTGCCCGTGCATCCATCCCCACCGCGCCCGCAGTGCCCCGGGGACCTGACCCGCCTCCCGCAGCGACCGGCCCAGCACACGCAGGGCACTGAGGCTGGCGTGGCTCTTGGAGGGGCAAAGTGTGCGTGGGGGTGGCAGCGACAGCACACAGCGTGTTATGGTGGACGGAGGCGTGCGGGCAGAGGGCTGCGGGGGAAGGAGTGGGGCCAGGACGGTGCCACCCGTGGATGCCCGATTGCCTGGTGGCACAAGCGAGGACACACGGCACCGTGCCAAGCGCTGCGGGCTGGCGGATGCAGCAGCACTGCAGGACGTTGGGATGAGCCCGGGGGGGTGGCTGCAGCCGGGCTGTGAAGCCGCAGCTGGGCTGGCGTGTGCGTGCCCCGACCGCCGAACTCCGGCTCGGCCGCTAATGGGAAAGGCATGTGGTCAGACCAGCGGCTCTGGCATGGGAAACACCCAGAGCATCATCAGGGCCTTTGGATTCCTGCACTGCCTCACGCCGGCCAGCCCGGAGTGCCGCTGCCCGCCCTGCCGCCCGGCAGGCACTCCGCGCTGTGGAAAGGGGAGAAGGAATGTCCAGTGAGAGCAATGTGGGCAGGGCAGCAGGAAGGGCTGGAGCCACAGCAGGATCTACCTATGGGCACTACTGCAGGGGCTGCCCCGGCTGGACAGGGTGGGAGGACACGCAGAGGCTCTGGCTGGTGGGCACACACAGCGTGGGGGCTGCAGCCCCTGGGCAGGGGCTTTCACCAGGCATCGACCCCCTGGCGTTGCTGGCATTCCCCGGGCATCACCTGCCTGCAGGAGGCTGGGAGCGGACAGGGTGGATACGGGGCAGCGTGAGGGCTCCCAAGCATTTGGCTTCTCAGGGATTTTCAGCCCACCTCCTTCGGTGCTGTCACCGGTCCCGGCAGCCACTGGGACCCGCAGGGCCTGGCTCAGCGAAGCCACTGACAAGCAGCAGTGGAGGGGAAGGGCTGAGCAAATGCCTGTGAATCCGTCCCACTTGATCACTGTCTGGAGCTGCTGCTATTTATAAGGACTTGTGCTTTTCTAAAAATAACCCCCTTCTGTTCCCAATGCCCCGGCCGGCTCTGCTGCCCTTTGTTTGAAGGTGCCTGACCAGTACCTGGCCAGAGGCAGCTCCCAGTGCTCCCAGTGCTCCCAGTCTCACACTCAGCCCCAGAGGGGTCTCGAGGAGGCTGGGGCAGATGCAGGGCTTGAGGTGGGGGAGTCCCTGGGACATCCCCCGCCACCCTGCAGCTGCCAGTGGGGCTGGTCCAGCAGCTTCTGCAAGGGCTGTGGAGCAGAGCCCGCGCCCAGCCCAGGCGCACACAGATAAGCAGAGTGAGCCCCATGCACAGCCTGGAGCAGCTCCGCCTGCCAGGCCCCATGGCCACACCGTCGAGGGAACGTGTTGGGGTGCTTTGTACTGGCAACGTGCCTGGTCGGGACTCCCGACAGCCTCCTACATCACAGGAGGGTTCCCTGGGCTGGGCTTGGCTCCCATGTCCTGTGGCTGCTGGGAGACGTCCTGTGCTGGCCAGGAGACAGGACAGCCCCTGCTGGACCAGGACATGGGCTGAGGGTGCTGCAATCCTCCTGCCCCAAACCACAACACCCTGTCAGGGCACCTGGGGGATGCTCAGGCATCCCCCTTTCCCAAGGCTCCCAGTATCCCTCTCCTGGTCTAGCTACTGTCCTGCCAGCCTGGTGTCCCCATCCCTGTCGCAGGGGCTGATACCCGTGCATTTGTAGCTCCTGATTCTTGCTGAAGTCATACAATGACTGCCACATCCTTGGGGACTCTGTCCCTCTGCCCACCCGGCTGTCCCTGTGCCGAGTCCCAGCCCGCTCTGCAGGCAGCAGCTGCTCTGTGGTCTCCTTCAACAGGGATGCTCCGCTCTCCCACACCTGACTGATGCCACATTCTGGAACCAGCATCACCACAAAATTTCCTACATCCTCCTCCTCAGCTTTTATCCCTCACAGTGTTTTTGTGCGGGACGATCAGATCCTCCCAGTCCATGGGGAAGGCTGGGAAGGGGGGCACTGTGTGCTGGCAGGACAACATGGGACAAACAACCCCGGAGAGACCCCCTAGGACATCCCAGCTGCTGGGAAAGCAACGCAGAGTCCCCGGGCAGTGCCCGCCGGTGTCCGCCCCCCTCTCACGGCTCCCACGGTGTGGCGACGGGGGCGAGGACAGCCTGAGCCGGTTGCGCTCGAGGAGCGGCATGTCCCGGCCGGCGGGGGCAGCGGGAATGGAGGGGACAGCGGCGACCCGCCGCTCTCGCGGCCCCGGAGAAGGAAGCGCTTTGGCTGAGATTTTCCCAGCGGGAAGAGCTGCGGGCTGTCTCCGAGCCGGGCACAGAGGGGTCCCGTGGCCGTCCCGAGGCGCCTCCGTCCAGCCTTCTCCCCCGTCCAACCCCGGCAGCGCCTGCCTCTGCCACAACCCCATCGCCCGGAGGGATCGGGCTCTGGCCCGCCGTGGGCGGGGGACAGCCCCAGATCCCTGCTCTCCCCGGTCCCGGCCCCGGCCCCGTCCACCACTCACTGCCCGGCCGCTCCCTCCAGCGCGTCCCCTCCACGCCGCCGCCGCCGTCGATGCGCAGGAAGAAGCGGGTGGCGGAGAAGAGCCGCCGCCAGCGCACGTCGCCCTCCAGGTGCCCGTAGCTGCGGGGGGGCCGCCGGCCGGTCCCGGTGGCACTGCCCGGCCCCGGCCCCGGCCCCGCCAGCACGGCGAGCGCCCCGGCGAGGCAGGCGGCGATGGCGGCGGGGCCCCCGCGCCTCATGGCGGCGGGCGGCGGGCGGGCGGCGGGCGACGGGCGATGGGCCATGGCCACGGCGGTGACCGGCGACCGGCCCCGACGGCGCGAGCGGCCAGGGATGGGCGTCTCGGGGAGGGGCGGTGGCGGAGAATGGGCGGGGCGGGGACTGGGGCGGTGCGTCCCATTCATAAATCGGTGCCCCGACGGCTGTCCCGGGTCACTGGCCGCGGTCATTCGCCCACGGCGGCGGGACGTCCGGTTGAGGATCGCTCAGTCCGGCATCCGCCGTCGGCCGCGATGGGCGGGCAAAGGACGAGCGGCGTGGGCATAGAGTTTGGGGAGAGGTGGGGGGCGCGGGGCTGCTGTGGCCCAGACCCCGGGGGTAGTGGTGTCCATCTACCGCCCGACCCGAGGCGCGCCGAGCTCGGGCCAGAGGGGCGCGGGTCAGCTGAGCTCCGCCGTGTTCCCGGGCTCCGCCACCTCCCGGTCCCGCCGCCGTGTCCCGAGATCCGCGCTCGTTCTGACCCACCCCGTCGGGGCCGCCACGGCCGCCAGGGGGCGCTGGGCGCTGGCGCGCTGCACCATGGGAGCTGTAGTCCGGAGCGGCGGGACTCGCACTCCCGGCGTGCCCCGCGCTGGTGCGGCGCTGGCGCGTGCGCGGTGGCGCGCGGCGCGCATGGCTCGGGGATGTCGCTGCTGCGGCTGCGGGCGGCGCTGAGGGGCCCGGGCGGGCTGAGGGGGCCCGGTGAGCTGGAACGGGGATGCGGGGGGACACGGAGGGACCGGCGGGACACGGAGGGGCACGTAGGGACCAGGAGGGCACGGGGTGACCGGCGGGGACAGCAGGAGAGCGGGACACGGCCCGGGTGTGGGGCTGGGCCAGGGTTTCCCTCGGTCCTGAGTGTGGGGACGGAGTTGGGCCGGGACCTCCCACGATCCTGAGCATTCCCTGGGACACAGCTAGAGGCGGAAGGGTCTTTTTGCATCGTGAGCCCTTCCCGGATAGAGTCGGGGCTGTGGAGGTGTTGGGATGTTTTTACCCGCCAAAGGACTAGCACGGGTCCTGTCCCAGCTCTGGGATAGCACCTGCCTGCTCTGGGGGTCTTGCGGTCCTGCCACCCAATCACAGCGCTGGGGTTTGTGGTGTCCCGGGGGTCATGTTCCTTCTGAGCCTCTGGATCCAGGGAGTGAGAAGTGTCCCTGGCCCTCCGGCCCGTGTGTGCTGCTGCTGCTGAGCTGAGAAACGCCACTCGCTTGCTATGTCCACACCGTGGCCATGGGGCATGGTGGGGGTCAGGGAGTGCTCAAAGGGGTGAAGCTTTCTCTGAACTCCACATCTTCACGTTCTTCCGTGGCAGGGATCCCATGGAGAATCTTCAGGGGCTACACCTCTGCTAGCGCCAAGGAGAAGGCAAACAGAAATGGCGCCTGTGAGAGGACTGAGCTGCTGGAAGGTGAGTGCTGGGAGAGCTGCAGTGAGCAGTCAGACCAGCCTGAGCTGTTTCTTTTTCCCTGGCAGTGACAGTGCTGGGTCCCTGGGATGCTGGGGTGGGTTCTTGGGATGCTGGGGTGGGCCCAACCTTGCAGGGAGATCTCAGAGAGACAGTGGTCAATATCTGTCTGAGAGCAGGGCTGGCCAAGGAGGGATGAAGTTCTTGTGTAGACCCTCTTTTCTGAGTATATTCTGGACAGGACAGAACCTTCAGCTGTGTCTTGCTTCCCATCACCTCTCTCTGTTTCCTGCCAGTGCTCAAAGCTCGAGCGAAGCAGCTCGAAGGCAGTAATGTCCCAGAGGTGATGGTCAACAAAGTGGAACTGGCTGCACTGGACAATGACAAGCACCAGGAGGCTGTAGCTCGTGGCCCCATGAAGGAGCAGCCCATTCCCAGGGCACAAGGTGATAGCCTGGCCCGGCCCAACACCTGGGCCGAAAAGTTGCAGAAGGAGATGTACATCCGGCAGCTGAAGATGGAGCAGGGATTGTCCAGTGCTGCCCAGGCTAAGCCAAAAACAAAAGCAGCCGATGCCTGGAGCCAGAGTTCCTCTGGCCCCCACAGCAAGCCCAGGGTGGTGGAAGTGAAGGAAGTTGCAGAGCTGAAGAGGTCTCAGGGGAGGCCAAAGGACAGGAGCAACCAAAGGGTCCTTCAGCAGACCATCCAGTCCAACCTGGAGTGCTTCCTGTTCCTGCAGCAGCCGGAGGAGGCTGAGCGGTACCTCCTGCTGTGCTACAGCTCTCCAGCAAAGCGGAAGGTGCTGGATGTTGGTGCCTACAACATTGTGATGCGCAGCTGGGCCAGGAAGGTACAGAGCTGTGGGTGCTCCGGGTGGGAGAGGGGCTGGCTCGTGAGGAAGAGCCTCCAGCTGGTTTTACCTGTGGTTGTCACACCTACCTTTAGCAAGTGTTCAAGCAGTGCTTCTGCCAAAGGGGACAGAGCTGGCATGAGGCCACCCTGTGAGGTGGCTCTGAGGGGAAGAAGGGAATGGGGAAAGGGCAGGATAGATGTGACTATATATGAACAGGAGCAGAGGGGTGTGAAGCTGTGATATTTGGGGTTCCTGGTGTCATTTGTCCACAGCCTCCTTCCCTTCTTATCCCCAGGGCTGCTTGAATCGCATTGACCGACTGTTTTCCATGCTGGAGTCCGCCGGTCTCCGGCCCAACTTGGACTCCTATGCGGTGGCCCTGGAGTGCATGGGCCGGAACCAGTCACCTCCCAAAGCCATCTTGAGGTAACACCCACCCCAGCTGCTGCTGAGCCTTAGGGCAGTAGCTCCACATCCTGTGCTGGGAGAAACACAGTGGGTTGGCGTCAGGAAGAGCTATGCACACCTGACCCACTTCTCATGGTCAGATTTCGGGTAGAGCAGAGCTCCCACAGCACCCTCCCTGCCACCCCCAGCTGCTGGGCAGTTTGTCTGAGATCATGCAGGGACAGGAGATGTGAGAGATGAGAACAGGCGCTGCTCCCCACAGAGCTGGGCTGGGAGAGCCCCTCTCCAGCCAGGGACTCCTTGGTTCTGCATCCACCCAGGCATCTCGCTCCTCCTAGCCCCTCCATTGCTGCCTGTGGGAATGGCTTGGCTCTCCTGTTTGTTTTTACGGCACTTCTGTGGAGTTTGTCCTTTTTGGTGGACTCAGTCAGATAGCTGGTTCCTGCAGGGTTCTCCAGAGGAACATAGCCAGGAGATTCAGGTAGATTTCATGGAGCTTAATGGGCAGGAAAGTGTCAGTGCCAGACTGGGAAACTCAAGGAGCAAGGAGCCCTGTGAGATCTCACAGGCTGGGCCTAGGGGCAGTGCCTGGGGCTGGAGGCACAGCAAGCTCCTCTCCAGAGGATGGACAAAGCATCTGATGCCCAAGTGGTGAACAAACACCTCAGGACTGTATCACTGGGCTCTGTGTCCTTTGGCCATCTAACAAGTTCTCAGTGCCTTCAAGGGAATTCAGTCTTCAGTCAGCTGACTCCGAGGGGGCTGGCAGTGACTGTCATGGATGGTGTGGGAGCTGTGTCAGTGCAGCACAGGCTGTGGGGCTGCCTGTGGGCAGCTCAGTCCCCCAGTGACCGGAGCTCAGCCTCCCTGCCCAGGCGGCTCTACAGCAGTGCAGGCTGAGGGATGGACACCTGATCCCTGTAATCTGAGGCGGGTGACCTTGTGGGACGGGCTGTGCTGAGGCAGCTCCTGCTCCAGCAGCTTCTGTACTACATGCTCATACTCTTGGGGAAGATCAAGCCTGTTCTGTCTGCCCCTGCTCAGGTACCTGCAGCAGCTGAACAGCGACGGGTTCTATGTGGATGAGCTCTTCCAAAAGTGCCTGTTTGAGGCAGATGAGAAGGAGATGGTACTGTGGGCCGTCAGAACTGTCCAGCCCAACTACCAGATGCCTCCTCCACCCAGCCCCCAGATCTGCAAGTCTTCTCTGCTCAAGGACTTCTATGCCAGGGTAAGCCACAGAGATCAGGGAGGTGTTGGAGCTGGCCAGGTCATGTTCACAAGTGTCCTCGGGCCCAGGCCAAGGGAGGGCTAAAAGGGAAGAACCTTTTAGCATGATCTCTGCTCAATAACCCACACAAATCATCAAATGAGTGACGTTACATTACAGAGGAACAGCAAAGCTGAGGGCTTGCAGGGGCATGGAGGCGGTGTTCATGCACTGGAGGGGGTGCTTGGGGAGATGCTTCGCTGTAACACGGGAGCAGAGCAGCCTCTGGGGTTTGCCTGCCTGAGACTTCTGGACCCAGAGGTCCCAGCAAGGTGCTTTCAGATGCTTTCAGACTTGTACCACAAGCCTCTTGCAGGGGAGCTGGGAGAATGAGCATGGCTTCTCTTCCTCCCACTTTTGGCACTGACTGCCTCTCTCCCATTGCAGGAGACAATGGTGTCATATCCCAAGCTGGATTTTTCCATGAAGGAGTTGCAGGAGTGCTTCCAGCAGCAGCTGGAGATGGAGCTGAAGAACACCATAACCATTGAGTCAGTGGAGGCATCCAAGCCCCTGACCCCGCAGGCTATCAAAGCGGTAAAGCTCAGTGATCTGGGAGCAGGAGGGCCACTGCAGCCCTTGAGACCTGTGGGAGAGAGCTGGGGATCCATGAGCTAAAGAGAGGGCAGCTCAAGCTGACGAGATCTCTGCCTTTCTTTTCCATGCAGCGTGAGCTGCTGGGCACACTGCGCTCCCAGTGGCACGACGCTGTCCTCCAGGCCCTGCAGAATTCCAAGCGCAGCATGGCCAAGCACGAGAGGCCATCAAAGTACAGCATGCTGTACCCCTACCTGTGCCTGCTGCCAGATGAGGAGTATGTGGACATCATGCTCCAGGTAGGAGCCTGCCCTACCCTCATGGGAATGGAGCCAGACTATCAACCATGGAGCTGTCACAGAGCACTAATGTCCCACATGAGCCAGCAGAATTGAAACTTCATGAGAGTTTTACCAGGTTATTAGATGCAGGCTGTGTGCTCCCTGTGCAGAGCAACCAGAGAAATCCATGCTCTGTCCTGGTTGTTTCCTTCCTCAACATCTGCTCAGCATCATGGAAATCAGCATATTCCTCTGCTCCCTGCACAGCAGCTTTAACTCCCTCTCTGTCTCTCTGCTGTGTCTCTTTGTTTCTCCTTCCTAAGACCTTCTTTGCCTTCCCCTTTCCCAGGTCCTCAATGATCTGTCTCCACAAGGGGAGTCCCTGGCTGTCCTGGCCAGGCAGCTGGGCTCCAAGGTCTACGACAGGTATATCATCCAGAGGAAGCTGCACAGCCGCCAGCTGGAGAAGGTGCAGGAGGTCTATAAGAACTACATCCAGCTGCTGGCAAAGGACAGCCAGGTAGAAGCCCTTGGAGCCAGATGTCCCATTCAAGAGGGCTCTGGGTTTTGCAGGGCAGGAGGGGACAAGGGGAGAGAAAGGGTCCAGCTTGGGGTAGCCACTGCCCTGGACATCTCAAGGACCAGGTGAGCAGGTTGTTCCCAGAGCTGAGTGCACATGGGGGAAGGCAGGGCTGCAGACCCGGCAGGAGGGGCAGGATACTGTGGGGACAGGGTATCCGCACTGGGATGTGGTGAGAGGCACTTTGCAGTGCCACTGTCCCCATTCTCACTGTTGGGCTCACCCCAGCCTCTTCAGCCCTCCCCAGACACCCCTGTGTAGGAGGATCTTGCAAGGACACAGAGATAGGAGGGTTCTTCTCAGAGCCACATCCCAGGTAGATAGATCTAAGCCAGCAAAGTTCCTGGCATCAGCATGGCTGGCACCGCTAGCTGACTCCATTTTCTCCTTCCACCTCCCAGTCTGAACAGTACTTGCCACGGGAGTACTGGGAGAAGCTGGTGGCAGAAGCAGGCTTCGGGCCCTCCCTGAACCTGAAGAACTGCAGCTGGCCATGTGCGCTCCACATGCACCTGGGCATGCACATGCTGGAGCTCCTGGTGAAGGCTGTCAAGGTGCCCAGGAACATCCTCAATCGTCGCTTGCAGTCCAAGCCTATCCCTGTCCTCTACCATGTCTACTCCTTCTACAGCAGCTGGCAGGTGAGCCTCATGCTGGGGGTTCTGGGGCTGTGCAGGATATCCCTTCCTCAAAATCAGACCCTTGCAAGGCCCGTTTCCATCCTTGCTGCCATTCCTGCTCAGGGATGCTTTGAGGAGCCCCTGATTCTGTGTGGATGCTTTCCTTACTTGGTATGATACTTATGGAATGACTGACTGACCACAGGTTCTTCCAGACTCCAGCCCTAATTACCCTACTGCTGACCTTGTCCTCTCTGATCCTCCTCTCTAGGTTGGGCGGATAAAGCCCCATCCCATCTTCTCCCGGCTTGTGTCAGATGCTGCAGAGACCACACTGACCTTCAGCTCCTCTGCCATGCCCATGCTGTGCCCCCCAGTGCCATGGACTTCCCCCCATTTTGGCGCCTTTGTCCTCAATGACACCAAGCTGATGCGCTTCATAGACGAGGCCATCCACCACCAGCTGCTCCTGGACCAGTGTCCCCTTGTGAACCTCCACCCCGTGCTGGATGCCCTGAACCAGCTGGGCAACTGTGCCTGGAAGATCAACCAGCCGGTGCTGGATATCATCATCTCCGTCTTCAATGACAAAGGTGACGAGAAGCTGGACATCCCACCACCCCTCTCTGAGGCTCCCAAGCCTCCCACTGCTCCCGGCCATTTCTCCACTTGGAGTGAGGCTCTCAAGCACGAGCTGTTCCTGTGCAAGAAGAAGACTGCAGAGATGCACAGCCTGCGCATGGACGCTCTCTACAAGCTTTCCATCGCCAACTATGTCAGGGACAAGGTGTTCTGGTTCCCTCACAACATGGACTTCCGTGGCAGGACTTACCCATGCCCACCCTATTTCAACCACCTGGGGAACGATGTCACCCGGGCCATCCTGCTGTTCGCAGAGGGGAGGCCACTGGGGCCCAAGGGACTTGACTGGCTGAAGATCCACCTCATCAACCTGACGGGGCTGAAGAAGAAGAACACCTTGCAGGAGCGGTTGGAGTATGCCAATGAAATCATGGAGGACATCCTGGACTCAGCTGACCACCCACTTACGGTACGTGGGAGCTTCTAGGAAGTGAAATAAAATGGAAATCAGATCAATTTTGCAACAAAAAACACTTTGAAAAATACGCTTTGAGAGGCCAAAAGGGAACAAAGCAATGCAGAGATCCCTAAATAACACCTTTCTGTCTGAAAACATGGTGAAATACTGGGGAAGGGGAGGCATGGTGGGAGGAGGTCTGTGCCCAGTGTATCCCAGGCGCTCAGGGGCTGCAGCCTGTGATTTGAGGGGCACAGGAGCACTGCCTGCCCCTACCAGCCTGTGCTTTCTCATTCCCAGGGCAGGAAGTGGTGGATGAACACTGATGAGCCCTGGCAAGCCTTGGCATGCTGTATGGAAGTCGCCAAAGCCTCAAGGTCCCCAGAGCCAGCAGCCTACATCTCTCACTTCCCAGTTCACCAGGTAGGAGTCCAGCAGATCCTCACGTCCCATGTGGGGCTCAGCGAGGCTGGAAAGGAGCATCTAGGTCTCCAGCACTGCATTGACTGTGCCACGTGGCTGGGTTTTCTTAGGATTGGGAATGCAGTGTTGGGCATCTTGACATGAGAACTCTGGTGATTTGCTGCTGCCTGCAGCCATCCATGAGCCAGTACAGCTGAGTGCTGCCTCGCTTCCCGTGGCTCGAGCAGAGCCCAGCTGGGAGATCATTGGCAGCTGCTGCAGGGTGAAAGCCAGGCCAGTCTCACCTTCTGCAGCCACAGGATCAGGACTGGAAGTCAGCCCAGCATGGCAACACCTGGCTTTCTGGAGTTCTCAGAGCTGTGCTTTGGGGGCCTTTGCTCCACTCCTCCTCCAAGGCTGAAGCCAAGCAACCCTGCAGGAGCCAATATAGGAGGAGGTCTGGAACTCTGAGGAAGGACACAGGGGCAGAGCTGGTTATTCTCCATGTTCAATTGCCTGTCACCGTGTGCCCTGTCCCTGCTGAGGTGCTGCTCAGCACTCTAAAGGCACTTGTTCTTCCTGACTACACGGGGAGCTGTGTGATTGTGGCCATAGTGAGGGGTGGCTCCTTCTTTCTTTTATGAGGAGATCCAGTGGCCATGACTGAGTGGGGAGGGCAGCAGTTGTTCTGCCAGTAGCGATGGTCTGGAATATGCATGAGACACTCAGGACTGATATTTTGATGACAACAAAAGATCAAGAGAGCAGCTGGGGGTGTGTGGAGAGTGCAGCTAATGAAATACCAGCAAGGACTTCTTCTGGAGGGTACCCGAGTCTCATTCCGCCTGAGTCATCAGCACTCAATTAACGGAGCCATCAGGTCCTGGCACTGCTTTCCGCACTGCAGGGAGTGGTGAGAGGGTGCAGGGGGAAGGGGGCCGTGCTTGAGGATTGTGACAGTCCTGGGGTATCTATGGCTTCCTGTGACCAGAGGGAGCCCGAGCACAGGAGACCAGGAATGGCAGCACATCTGTGAGAAGCATTGCTGCCAGTGCAGTTTGGAGACCCCCAGGATTTTCATGCACCATCATTTAGGTCCTGGCTGTCTCACCCAAGCTGCTGTCGGTCCCAGGAGGGCTCCATGGGCAGCTGCTGTGGCAGACACTCAGTGTGCCCCTGGTGCAGGTTTTGGAAATCTGGGTTGGGAGCTAGATTCTGTCAGAGGGATGTTTTCATCTGCTGGCAGTACAGCTGGCTGGAGCTACAGAGCCAGCTGGGGTTTCCTGAGGGATCTTTGGCTTGGCCTGCCTTTTTCTGCTGCTGATCCCACTGCTGAGGTTGTTTTGACTGCTGGCTCTTGGGGCTGCTTTTAGCATCCCAGACATTTTTGGTGTTTCCCCAGTTTTCTGGTTTTCAGTGTTTCCACAGAGCTCTGATGTCTGTGGAAACCCACAGAGGTGGTGATGTGAGGTTTCTGGTTTTAAACCTCACAGGTCGCAGTAGTTGGCGGTAGACCCAGCTAGGAAACCTGGCCAGAAGGAAAATGGTCACTGCTGGGAGATGGTCACTGCTCTGAAGAGAGGGGGGGAAATAATAACCATCTGAGCCCAGGATACCTGTGCATGGGGAGGGGGTGGATGAGCAGGGCTCTGTCCACACACTAACTCCTTGTTTCCCCCCTGCTCTTCCTTCAGGATGGCTCCTGCAATGGGCTGCAGCACTATGCAGCGCTTGGCCGGGACCTCAGCGGTGCTATCTCCGTCAACCTGGTGCCCTGTGGGCTCCCTCAGGATGTCTACAGTGCAGTGGCCCAGCAGGTGAGGCCCAGAAGGGACATGGGGAGTCCTTTTGGACCTCCCTCTTCCTCTTGGTGTGCACAGAGGGCCTCCTGCTCCCAAGGAGAAAGATTGGGATAAGACGAGTGTACAGAGGGATGGAGAGGCATGAGCTGGTCAGAGGCATGAGCTCTCCATCCCCAAGTGGGATCTGATGGGAGATCTCTCCTAACAGAGGTGGTTTTAAGAAATCCCCTGGGATTTCTCCTGTCCTCACTTCTCCTGAATGAAGCCTGGGAGAGCTAGGCCAGAGAGGTGGAAGAAAGCAGAGTGTGTTCCTCATCCCTTGGTCACACCTGGCTGGCCCATGGGTTATGAGATTTTTCTTCCTTGAGCTAAGTAGGAGGGAGAGGGGAGAGGTTTAGCCCTTGGTACTGCTACAAAGGCTTTGGTTTCTTTGTCAAGACATGATTTGCCCCTGGGAGAGTCCTGAGAGGTTCATTCAGCTGCCATTGGACCCTGCATCTCCCATCTGCGTCTCTGCAGGTTTTCTCCAGGCAGCACCACACCAGAGAGCAGGAAGAGTTCATGGGGTTGCAGGGCTTACTCAGTTATTAGTGGGGGGCAGAGGCAGGAGAGCCCAAGTTGTGAGCCACAGTCGAGCCATGTCCTTGTCCCAGCCAGCACCGCCTGGCTGCCAAAGGACAGTGCTGAGGCAGCAGGGAAGGCTCTGCAAGCACAGTTATGTGTGCTGGATCCCTTCAGCAGGTGCTTTCTGTTATCCACGGTGGTGGAAATGGGCTGCAGGGATTCTGATGGGAGCTCAGGCCAGGCAGTGCATGGCTGGGAGGCTCCCACAGGCCACCAGCCATGGAGGGGGCTTGATCCAGTGTGGCTTGTGCTGGGACTGACTCAGGGGCACTCTCCTCAGGTGGAGGAGTTTCGGAAGAAGGATGCTGAGCGAGGAGTGAAGATTGCTCAGGTGCTGGAGGGCCTCATCAGCCGCAAGGTGGTGAAGCAGACAGTGATGACAGTGGTGTATGGGGTCACTCGCTATGGCGGCCGCCTGCAGATAGAGAAACGCCTCAAGGAGATTGATGAGTTCCCTGAGGTAGTGTTCCTGTGTGTCCTCCCCCCACTCTGGATCCTGTCACTTTCCTCTATGCCTTTGGCTGTCCCTTTGCCTGACCTATGGCTCTGCCTCTGGTCTGTGCCAGGAGTACTTGTGGGAAGCATCTCACTACCTGGTGAAGCAGGTGTTCAACGGCATCAAGGAGATGTTCTCAGCAACTCGAGATATCCAGGTAAGGAGCCTGTTGGCTCTTATCTCCACTTTTTCTTTGTCCCTGGTCCACTCATACATAGACATGGGGATGCTCTGTGGGGAGAGATGGTTCTCCTGGCCCAGAGAGGATCCTCCTGCCCCAGCCCAGAGGTGTGGGATTGTGCCAAACTCCCCAGTAAGCCCTGGACTGTCACAGTCTGTGGCAGGAGTCAGGGTGGCCTATGCTGGGAGGGAGTGGGATCTCCCAGCTCCATACTAACTCCAGCTGCTTCTTCCTCTCTTCTGAAGAACTGGCTGACGGAGAGCGCCAAGCTCATCTCCCAGTCGGGCCGGACGGTGGAGTGGGTCACACCCCTGGGGCTCCCCATCATACAGCCCTACTATCGCTCCAGGTCCACTGTGGTGAGTGTCTGGTGTGAGGTCTCATGGCACACCCTCCCTGTGCCATGGTGGGAGCAGTGAAAAGATAGCTAGAGCCCAGCAGGTTGGCATCACCGGTGGGTGAGCCTGCAGAGCAGGTAGGATCCCTGTGTACAGGCACATCCTCCAGCCTCATCACTCCCTGCAGAGCCTGGAGTGTGTGGGTGGGCTGGTGAGGAAGCTCTGCAGCTCCATCCCACTCAGGCAGCTGGGGCACGGGCAGTTCCCTGCTCTGAGAGCCTCCTCAGGGCTCGTGTGACTCAGCCTCGCTGCTGTCTCCTCCCACGTGCTGCTGCGCTGACTCACAGCCCCCCAGCCCGGCTCCAGCAGCCCTTCTTGGGCCAATTCACCCTGCGAGGGTGAAGGGGTTCAGATGCCTGCCAGCACCCTTGGGATGGGAGCTGGACAAGGTGTCGCTGGGCAGTGGCAGCTGCCATTGCTGGGACACCCTGGAAAGGCACAGGCCCCTCTCCAGAAGAGTGGGACAGTGCCCAGCCCCCTGTGCTGCTGGGCAGTGCAAGGTGGCAGCTGGTCTCCTCTCTCTCCCCACAGCTGAATTGTGGCATGCAGCACTTAAGTGTGAAAAACTACAACAGCAATCAGTAAGTACTGCCTGCACCATGCCCCTGCTGACCCCAGCCTGTGCTCTGGGGACAAGGCCATCCCATCAGGGAAGCTGTCAAGGAGTGCCAGAGCTCCCGTTAACCCCCTGAGCTGCAGAAGGCTGGACAGAGCAGCAGGGCCTGGGGGCCCTCCAGGGCAGCCCCATCACCCCCAGGCTGGGGTAGCACTGCCTCTGTGCCAGTGCTGTCATCTTTGGCCCTGAGGTGCCCCAGCTCCTCCAGGCCCTGCTTTGTCCCACAGGAAACCTGACACTGTGAAGCAGAAGAATGCCTTTCCCCCCAACTTCATCCACTCCCTGGACTCCACACACATGATGCTCACAGCACTGCACTGCCTCAGGTAGGGAGTGGGCAGCTGGGCTCTCACCTGGCTCTTCCCTGGCTTGAGACTCTCATGGGAGAATGTTGCTGGGGCAAGGCACCACATGGGACAGAGGATCCCTGTTGGGTGGGAATTTGGGGTTCCTGGCAGAGAAGGGAGAGGAGGCAGCAAGGTACAGACAGGGAGATCCTGGGACTGGCTGCCTCTTTCTGAAGATCTCCCATGCAGGGTGGTCTCCCTCCTCGTGTGGTCCCTGCTCCTGTCCCAGCCAGTGGTTCTGCATGGGGTGGGTCCATCACACAGAGGGGTCTCAGCACTGCTTCATGACACCTTTGCCTCCTCCCAGGAAGGGCCTGACCTTTGTCTCTGTCCACGATTGCTATTGGACTCACGCGCTCACTGTGGATGTGATGAACCAGGTAAAAGTGTCCTCCTGGCTCCCTTGTGAGCAAGATCTTGCTGATCTGTGCTCTGGGCCCATGCCAGGCCTCGCCTCCCCTGGGCTTTGCTCCATAGGCTTATTGATTCACCCAGCTGAGGTGAACGTGGGATGTTTGCTGACGGTCACAGCTGATTTCCTGGTGCCCCCATCTCCTCCCACTGCAGGGAGCATGTTGGGGAGAATCTGTGGAAATGGGCACTGAACACAGCCCTGGCAGAGCCAGTGCCCCTGCTCTGGCCCCTTCCCAAGGGCTGTTGTGCTAATGAGGGTCAACCTCTGCTTCACACCTCCCCCAGGCTGATTTCCTTCACTGTTGTCTGGAAGCTCCCCCTTCCCACTGCTGCTGCTTCCCCTGCCCCTCACCTCTGACCTGTCACTGAGGGGAAGGAGGGGAAACACCTGCTAAGCTGCACCTCACTGTGTCTCCCTGGGTCAGATCTGTCGGCAGCAGTTTGTGGCTCTGCACAGCGAGAAGATTCTGCAGGATCTGTCTGAGTTCATGCTGGAGAAGTATTGCAGGTATTTTTGACCTGTTGGTTTTCCCTGATCCTTCCTGCCTGCACCAAATCCCTCTCCCAGTGGTTGTGTCCAGGTGCTCACAGGTTGTGTCACTCTGCCTGGGAGTTGCTCTGGGGGAAAGCTGTCCTTCCTTCTTGCCTTGCACCCAAATCACCTTCAACAGCTGTGTGAAAACCAAGGGCTCTACACCCTCTTGCTGCAGAGGGTTTGGCAGCTTTAGGGCCTGCCCTGGGCTGCTGTGGCTGGGCCTGGACTCCTGCTCCCATTCTGGGGTGTGTGGTCTGTTTTGGAAGAGCTGAATCCTGTTGTCAGGAGCTGCACTGAAGAGCAGAGGAGGATGTGCTAGAGAACCCGTGTTTATTTGCTTCCTTCTAGTTCATCCAGGTCGAGCACAGAACCTGTAGCCCGCTGGCAGAAGAGACTGATGGAGCAGCTGTCGAATGTCCCCAGGACAGGTAGGAGCATGGGACGGAGCTGCAGAGCTCAGGAGTGTTTTGGAGACAAGGGGAGTGAGATGGAGTGGCCCCCAAAACCACCAAAAGATGAAAACCCAGAGCTGTGTCCTAGAATTAGTTTTCCCTTCCTGTGCTAGACTGCAGAGCCATGGAGCAGAACAGTCCAGCATGGACACATTCCCCTGTAGCATCCCTGTGAGTGGTCCCTTCCATCCTCGCTGAGTCCCTGGGATTTCCCCCAGGCTGACCCAGCTCTTCCCATCCTGCACTTGTTCTGCTCCCATCTGTTTCCAACCATGAGCATTTGCTCAGAGATGGGAGTGAGGGACTCAGCACGGTAATTGCCAGGATCTAGATGATATACATGCAATGGGATTAAGGCAATTAGTTTAACTCCTTCTAATCCCTCAGCCCTGTGTCTGCCAGGCCATCTGGCTCTTCCTGACCTCTGTATTGGAATGGCCCAGGACTCCATGGGCAGCACAGTCCAGGGGCAGCGATCAGGGACAGGGATCATTCATACCTCAAGGCCACTTCTCTCCCCCCTGTCCATCCCCACCTTGCTCTCCTCTGACCTCTCCTTCACTCCCCCCAGGTGAATTCAACCTGGAGCAGGTGATGGATTCCACCTATTTCTTCAGCTGAGCCCTAGCAACCCACAGGGCCCTGGGATACCTCTGGACCTCCAGCTGTGGTGGGCATTGGCCTGCAATACTCTTTTGTCCCACATCTCATGGGGAAGGAGGTGCAGCTTCCAGCCCAGCAAGAGCCTTGCTCCACTCTGAGGGGCTGGGGGCAAACTGGGACTCCGCTGGAGCAGCTGATGGGGGACAGGGGGTCTGCACTGTTTGCTGCCACTGCCTGTGTCCCAGCACAGGGAGAGGGCACCAAGCCCTGGGGAGGGCTGCAACTCTGGACTGGGGGCGAATGGGTGACACTAGACAGAGTGGCTCCCCTCAGCCCTCACCCCAGTGCTGTGAGCAGCATCCTTCACCTGGCTATCACCTGTCCTGGGGTGCTGTCCCTCTCCTTCCCTCTCTGCCAGCAGGGTTCACACTTGGAGGGGCATGCAACTGACTGGGATGCAGCAGGAAATCCTGCCCTGCTCTCAGCCACAGGGCAGGTGCTGCTCATTGCTGTGCTCCAGCTCTGGCCACTGTCCCCACTGTGCATAGCGCAGCCTCTGCACCTCCTGACTGTCAGTTCCAGGGATGGGTTTTGCTGCTCACTGGCACTCAGGCAGGGAAAACCACTAACTCGGGGGTCAACGTGTATAATACTGTAAATAAAATGGTTTTTGAAATAGGAGCTATGTCCTCAAAGTCTTTTCTCAAAGCATGTGGGGTGCCTGGGCTCTTGCCTCACCTTGCCATGGGCTCGGGGAGTTCTGACTGTTGCCTCCCAGCCTGGCCCTGATCTGCTGACTGGCCTGGGCTTTGGTGTCTCACAGGGGTGTCACATTCCAAAAATGCTTCTTTAGCAGAAACATGGAATTGTGCCAGTGCAGCCGCAGCAGGAATTGGACTCTCACAGGGGCCAACTACAGCTTTCCAGCCAGGAGCCTCCCATTTCACCAGCCTGTGGCTTCTCAGCCCTCCTCTCCACCAGGCTGGTGTTGGAGATGGATGGCACCTTGCAACTGGAGCTGTGTTTGGCCCAATTCTTGTCTGTGCCCTATAACCACAGGCTCACAGTTAGCCTGCACCCAGCTTCTTCCTGGCTGCTGCTGGAGCAGGGGAAAGCTGCTGGCAGAGGCTTTTCACCTTGTGGCTTTTCTGGCAGGGAGGCAGCTCTTCAAAGGACAAAGCTGCATCCCGCAGCCCGAGCTGGGGCTGTGCCCGGTGTTCCGGCTCCCGGGGCTGAGCACGAGGAGCGTGAGGCACGGCGGGGAGGGACAGTGGCAAAGAAGCAGAGCCGGAGTCGTGCGTAGCTCTGTCAGCTGCTGACGTTTATTGCACAGGATGGGCTGGATGGGAAGGTGGACGCTTGGAGTGGGGCCCTGTCCCTCCGGCTGCTCGGCCGCAGGGTGCCGGGGCTGGCACGGGCCCCGCGCTCGCGGTACATTCAATGTGGAAGGCTCCAGAGTGCGAGGCAGCGAGGCACACGTGCACACACACACACACCTGCACGCACACCCACACACGCACGCACACACAACACACACACAGGCACCTGGTACACTCGGTGGGTGCCTTCCCCAGCCCCAGGGCTCGGGCTCCAGCGCCTGCCTCCGTCCTAGCGCTGCCTACGGGGACATGGGGCCGCGCTCACCCCCAGCCCCGGAGTGGGGGACAGTGTGTTCGTGGGTGCTTACAAGCCTCAGGGCGACCATCCCTCAGACCCCTCCCAACTTACCTCCAGTCCTGGACCGTCACCCCTCGCCTTGGGTCTGTGGGAGGGGTGCAGGGACACGCGCGGCGCCGGGGCGGCGCCGACAGCCCCGGGGAGGTGTCCTGCGGGTCACACACAGGGACGTGTTCAGGTCATAGATATCATACACAGAGTTGGTCGTGGCGAGGATGCAGCTGTGGCTTCTATGGGCAGCCGGGGAGGCCAGGGGGCAGCGGGGCTTCGCCGCGGGGAGCGGGCGACGGGGTCAGACTTTGGTCAGAGACGACACACCCGGGGGCTTAGCCCAGTGACCCCGCGGTGGGGAGGGGGACACAGCAGCCCCAGGCCGACCCTCGACAGCTGCCCTGCTCTGCAGCGGGTGGCAGGAGGGACCGGGGAGCGGGGCTGGCGCCGTGGCAGGGGGAGGCAGCCGGTTGTGCGGCAGTGGCCCTCACCCGGCGGCGCAGGGTGGACATGAAGTGAGATGGGACTCCCTGCCGCCGCCCCTCTGGCGCGCATGTCCCCGTGCCTGGCGCGGAGGTCACAAGTTGGAAGACAGCCTGGACTTGGCCGGGTCCGTGTCGGGCGTGCTGGACGCCGAATCCTTGCGGGCCGCCGCCGAGTCCTGCGGCAGGGCGGGTGGCGGTGTCAGCCCCGAGCCCGTGGGCGCCGGGTGGGCCTGAGCCCCCCGCGAGGGTGCCTGGCCCCGCAGCCCGGCCGGAGGGCCAGGGCCCGGCGAGGCGGCAGCCGGGCCGCCACCGATGGAGGTGCTGGACTCGCGGGCGGAGGCCGGGGGGCTCTGGGTGCTGCCGGCCGCCAGCCCGTGGGGCAGCGAGGGCTGCGAGGCCGAGAGGGGCCGCGAATCCTGGCTGAGGCTGCTGGTGTGCAGCGCCTGTGTGCTCTTGTGGGCGGCCAGGCGCTGGGGCGAGCTGGGCGCTGGCTGCTGGCTGAGGGACAGCTGGGAGCCCAGCGGCCCTGGGGCGCCTCCGTAGGCGAACGTCCGGCTGGCCAGCGGGCTTTGGGATGGCGGGCTGGCCGCGGCCGCGGCGAAGGCGCTGGTGGAGGCGGGCAGGGCCGTGGGCTGCGCCGGGTCCTGCGAGGGCGAGGGGTTGGCGTGGGGCACGGGGGGCTGCTGCTGAGGCGGGGGGCTCTGCTGCAGCAGGACGGGGGACACGGCGAAGGGGCTGGGCACGGCCTGGGCATACTGCAAGCGGCGCATCATGCGGGGCGAGCCCAGCGCCATGGAGCCCACCAGCGGGCTGGCCATCTGCGGGCAGAAGCTCATGGCGACGGCTTGCTGGAGGGTGGCGATGGCAGAGGTGACCTGGGGCTGGACGGGGCTGTACATGGCCGTGTGCTGCTGCAGCTCCGCCTGCTGCACCATCTCCCGGTCGTACTTGACGATCTCCTGGATGATCTCGTTCTCCTGGTTGTTGAAGACACCTGAGTTGAGGTCGTGCTGCACTTTGTGGAGCAGGATCGAGTTCTTCTTCCCTATAGGGAGAAGGCCAGGAGAGGAAGTGCCATGAGACCCTGTACTGTGAACCACAGCTGCCCCTCTCCCCCTCCAGGCCCCTCCCTGTGTCCTACCGATGCGGTCAAGACGGTCGATGGCCACAGTCTCGAAGGCCCGTCTCATCATGGGATACTCCTCCAGCACCTCGTTGAAGTTGTCCACTGAGAGCGAGTAGAGGCGGCAGTAGGTGTCTGCACGGACACTGGCCGTGCGCCGGCCACGGGTCAGCAGGCAGATCTCTGGGGGAAAAACGCCAGGGCCAAGGTCAGAACACCACCAGTGAGGACAAAACAGGGCAGGTCAGGAGCAGTGGGTGAGAAGAACCACACTGTGGGTGCCCTGGGACAGTACAGGTGTCCCAGTGCCTCTCACAGACCCCAAGAGAGGACCCAGGCTCTGTCCTGCCAGTGCTCACCCCCAAAGTAGGAACCGTCAGAGAGTTTCATCTCCTTGTTGCCCTTGGTGAGGATGCTGACCACCCCGTGCTGGATGAAGTACATCTTCTTGCCGATGGTGCCCTCACGGATGATGTAGTCACCCGGCTGGAACACCTCAAACTTCAGCTTGGTGAGCATCGCCGTGACGAAGTTGGGGTCGGCGTTGGCAAACAGCGGCATCGAGGCCACCAGCTTGCGGCAGTTGAAGTTCACGATTTCCTGTGGGGAAGTTGGTGAGCCCAGGAAGCTGGGACATGCTCCCCACCCCAGGCAGACTCATGGACACCCTGGCATGGAGATTGTGCAATGGCATACTTCCACTCAGAGCTGCAAAGCTGCAGCAAGAGGTGTTTGACCACAAGCACGTGCAGGGCAGGAGCCAGTGGGACCCACAGCATTCCCCACCCCATGGCAGAGAGCAGGGGATCCCTTCCCTTGGCAAGGGTGGGCAGTCCCCATCCTCATGGCAGCATCCTCCTCCCAGCTCTGCAGCCCTCACCTCACGCAGGGGCTCGTTGAGCTCCCCCAGGATGCTGTCCTCATCAAACATCTTGCCCTGGTAGCGATGCTCATAGTAATCATGGATCTTCTGGCGGAAGTCAGCGGGCAGTTTGTGGAAGGACATGTACTGCTCCACTTGCTTGTACTGTGGGGAGAGGTGGTGTCAGCTGGGACACATCCCCATTCCATGGGGCTGGTCCCACTCCATCGCCCCCATCCCTGCTCCTGATCAGGAACCCTCGCCCCACCTGGCTGCAGCTCCAGGAGGGGACAAATCTGTGGGCCCCATCCAGCCCAGTCCTACCTTCTCCTGGTACTGGCGCCGGGAGGAGTCCAGCGACTGGATGAGGGCAGTGGCATGGCCGATGAACATGGCGTAGCAGGTAGCCCCTACAATCATGCTCAGCATGGTCAGCCAGATGTCCGTCATGCTCTCGGGCGCCTGCTTCCCGTAGCCGATGCAGAGCATGTGGCTCATGGACTTGAAGAGGGCGAAGGAGTACAGCTCACTCCAGGAGTCGTTCTGCAGTGACAGGGACAGCGGCTCAGCCATGCACACGTGTGTGTGTGTGTGTGTGTGTGTGTGTGTGTGTGTGAGAGCAGCACTCAAGGGCCCAGCACCCTGCCTCACGCCTGGCCACAGTCCCAGTTCTCTCCCAGCAGCAGGGATTTGTTGAAAAGCAAACTTTTCAAACTCCCCCGGCAAAGTAAGCAGGGAAGGAGAAGGGTGAGACAGGCAGCGGAGGAAGAGGAGGAAGCCAGGCGGAACAGAACAGAGACGGAAATTTGATGGAACAGGATGAGACAGACAGGGGAAAAGGGCCATTTGCAGGAGGCTGCAGGGCTGAGAGGCAGCAATTAGAAACAGGGGCCATTATTTATTAATAGCAGCTTTGTGGCTAATGAGCAGGAGAAGGCGGCAGGGGATGGGGCCAAGAGCCCCATGTCAGCATATTCCTCCCACCCGGATCAATCCACTGCTCCAGCTCCTGTGAGACCTCAGCAGGGTGATGGCAGCATCTGGCACTGGGTGCTCTGTGGACTGTGGGGCATCACAGCCCTGGCCTACAGTGAATGGCAGCTCCTGGGGTTGGAGGATGGAGGATGGATGATGTGGGAAGGTGTGGGAGCCCCAGGGAGCAGGCAGGAGCACTGTGAGGGGCAGATGGAACTCACCACCATCCCGTTGATGGAGACCCAGCAGTTCTGGGGGAAATCCTGCAGCATGGGCACCAGGAACTGAAGGCAGCCATCCCAGTGGCAGAGCAGCAACATCATCCCAATGAGGTTGATGATCCTCATCACCGCACTGGCCAGGTCGTAGGTCATGTGGAAGATCTGCGGGTGGGTGGGATGGCAGGAGGTGAGCATGGGGACTGTCCCCCACTGCCCAGCCCTGCTCAGGGCACCGACCTGCATGGCCTCAGCTGGAAGAGGCTCCCGTGGCTGGCCTGGCTCCGGCCCCAAGGTGGCTGTGCCCACCTGCCTATTTATAGCTGGTGGGTGCCGCCGCGCTGCCGCCCGGGAAGCGCTAATGGCTGCGAGCCTTGAGGAGGATCAGGGAGACACAAATACCCTGGGCACTGAGGAGGGAGCAGGGCAGCTCCCAGGGCACTGAGTCCAGGATTCAGGCCAGATCCACACAGCAAAGCCAAGCATGTCCCCCGAAAGCAGGGTGGACTCTGTCTCCTGCACTGGGAACCCTGAGGGGCTGGGGGTCCTGCTGTCCTCCCTGCTGGGTCTCCTGCTGTCTTCCCTGCTGGGGCAGGGAGCCAGAGGGGAGTGAGGCAGGAAGCGCTGAGCTGAGGAGGGGGACAGGGTCCTACTGCCAACAGAGCAGGTGATGGTGTGCCAGCCATGCTGTCACCCACGGTGGGTGCTGTATCACAGCTCATGGATGCCTCAAACCCTCCAGGGTGGGTCACAGGCACCCGCCAGCCCCACAGATCCTCTCCACCCTGCCAGTTCCTCAGGGAACCACTGTGCTCACAGGGCCCCTCCAGCTCCCACTCTCTCCAGCCATCCAGCTGCTACCAGAAGGTCCCACAGCAGGTCCTCACCTCCTCCCACTGGTGGATGTAGCGGATGAGCCGGGAGAGGCGGAGGAGCCGCAGGAGGCTGAGGATCTTGGTGAAGCGGACGATGCGGAGGGCGCGGGCTGTCTTATAGACCTCTGAGTCTATGCCCTTCTCCACAATGAGGAAAACGTAGTCCACAGGGATGGAGGAGACAAAGTCCACCACAAACCAGGTCTTGAGGTACTTCTTCTTGATCTTCTCGGGGTCCAGGATGATTTCTGTGTTGTCCTCAATGACAATCCCTGTCCGGAAGTTCAGCACCAGGTCCATCAGGAAGAAGGTGTCAGAGACCACATTGAACACGATCCAGGGGGCTGTGGTCTCCTCCTTGAAGAAGGTGATGCCCACAGGAATGATGATCAGGTTGCCAACCATGAAGAGCAGCATTGTGAAGTCCCAGTAAAATCTGAGGAGCGAGAAGATGGAGGGGGTGTCACTAATACCCCACAGTCCCCCCCACACCAAGGAGACCTGGCCACCACGCCCTGCCCTAAGGGACCTGTGCAACTGGGGTGCTGTCACACTAATGCCACCTCACTCACAAGGAACCCCCTTCTCTCCCCAGAGACCACATCCTGCTCCCCACTCTCCAAACTGCCCCCAGGGTGATCTGCAGCCAGCAGAGCCTCTGAGGTAGAGGATGAGGCTGAAGGCTTCTGCTGGGCTGATATGGCCCGTGGCAGCAGGTCCTGGGGGAGGCTGGAATGGTGGCACCAAGCACCAGCGGGGGACACACTCCAGCTGAACTGCTCTGGGGCATCCCGTGGGCTGGGGACCCCCCAAACCACCGGCAGCGCTCAAGGTCACGGGTGGAGTCAGGATCCAAAACCCTTGGGAGCAGCCCCCACTTTCTGCACTCGCAGAGTGGGGACCCAAGCACAGGTGACAGTCCCTAGGCACATCCAGGGCCACCTACCCCTGGCGCCTCCCGGTGCCAGGCTGGGGTCGCGGTCTGGGGGGTGCCAGGGCGGGGTCTGCCCGTCGGCCCCGCAGCGCGGGCGCGGCGGAAGGAGCCGCCGTGGCTCCGGTGCAGCGGAGCACGTAGGGCTGCAGCTGGCGGCGGCAGAGCCCGCAGCCCCGGCCAGACGCGCGGGCGGTGTGGGGGTGGGCGGCCGCCTCCGCCCCTGCCCCTGCCTGGGCTGCGCTGCTCCTCCGCCCCCCTCCTGCCTCACCCCATCCTTCTCCCCTTTCTCCTCGTCCTCCTCTCCCGGGCCAGCGATGACCTTTCTGAGCATCTGCAAGGTCACAGCAGCTCTGTCACGGCAGGATGGCGCGGAGGCCACCTCGGCCCTGCCTCTCCTGGCCGGGGGGCAGGAGTGGGGGGATTCTCCTCAGTGCCACGCTCACGGACACGCAGGACCCTCGCCCACGCATCTCTGCTCAGCCCACCCTGGGAGCTGCAGGGTGATGGGCTGGGGGTGCCACGGCCATGCTGTGCCCTGAGCACGCTGTGCCCTGGGGTGGGGGGGACGAGGAGGAGACCCCCACGCACTCAGGAAGGAGCGATGGATTAGGACCCGACCCCCCCACTGCGCAGACTAGCGCAGGACCAGAAGGAGCTGAGCATCCCAGCTCCTGACCTTTCTCCAATGACACCTTCCTCATGTGAGACATTGCCGTGGCAACCGTGAGTGATGTCACTGCTGCAAAACGATGACTTCACACCAGGGCGGTCCCCAGGGTACCCTCGGCAAAGGAGCTGTGCCCCTCTGCACCCCTGCACTCAGCTCTGGCTGCTGGCACCAAACAGGCCCAGCTGGACCCCCATGCTCCCACGCACAGTATGACCTCCCAGGGATGCCCAAATCAGCAGAGCCGCTGTGGGGCTGGATCTGTCCCTAAACCCCCTGGCAGCTCCCACTCAGACCGACCCCGCTGCGCTGCTTGAGTCCCACAGGGGCATTAGCCATGCAAAGCTGCGAAGAATGAAGATTAAATAACCACGCCAGCTGGGCAAAACTCCCCTCTGGCTCCAATCCCTCTGCAATCTGGCTGAGCCAGGGCAGAATTCGGCCTGCGGAGAAAGATAAACTGCTCCTGATCCCCCACCACACACAACTGACCCTGTGCAATCGCCCTGGGGACCAGCGTGCAATGCCAGTGCTTTCTTCCTTGGAATGTTCATGTGCATAGAAAAAAGATCCAATCCAGGCTACTAAAAATATCTGAAAACAAATTAATCAGGATGCTTGACACCCCTCCCTCGCTTCTGACCCAATTGTACGACAGCAGTGATGACAGGAGATGCCCAAAGCCCCTGCGAGCTGCCACCTCCCTGCTCCGTCACCTGCCCAACGCCTGGCACAGCCGTGCTGCTCTGAGGTCCTGGGCAAAATAAGAATAGAGTCCAAGCCCTAGCAGGGGACACAGCCATGGTATGCCAGCGTGGTCCCTGCTCAACTCCATTGGCAGCACTCAGAGCTCCAGGGGTTGCCAGGGATGATCCAGCCACTCCACTCTGTGCTGATCCCATCGGACAGGCAGCAAGTTGTCTGTGCTCCCCAAGATCCCCCCTCTGCCCCTGAGGTCTGAACCCTTTGGCCCTGATGGGGACTGTAGGCAGGAGCAGCACAGGATCAGTGTGAGATTGGTGTGGGATTGGTGCAGGGTTGGAGGGGGATCGGCACTTTGCAAACTGGCACTAAATACTCATATTGTATAAGCGAGGTTGCTGTGAGAAGTGGGTTGTGGAGCCAATGGCAGAAGTTTGGCCAAGCTGAGCCAGCAGTGGTAGCCAAGGCACCCCCAGATCCCAGTACAGCCAGCTGTGATGAATGACTGGTGCTGCTCTCCCCTGGAAAAACCTATTACCCCATGGGTCCCTGGGGAGGAGGGATACAGGCTTTGCAAACTGCTCAAGGACCCAAGCCTTCACGGTCCCCCAAGTCGGTCACATCCTTTCCTCCCCTTGAGCGGTGGCTTTCAGCGCCTGATGCTGCAGAGGGAGGGGCCCAGCTCCCCAACACCCTCACCAGAGGGAATGGGAACACCGGGACCAGCGACAAGGCTGTCACACACTGGGAGCAACAGCAGCTGGCAACCCCAATCCCTCTGCTCAGGAGACCTTATGGTGGCACCATCCATACAGAGGGAAACCCCTGAAAGCATTTAGCCCTGGATGAGGATAACTCCAGCCAAACAACACCAAGGACGTGCTCTGGATACATCTTTGCCCTGATTCACATGCAGGACCAGCTCTTGCAACAGAAAATCATCAGCAAGAACCTCCTGCTCAGCTCCAACACCAGCCCCAACCCAGCCTTGTGGAAAGCTGGAGTAACCCTTGGGCAGCCCCTTGATGGTCACAGAGTGACAGGCACCACCACTGCCCCCAAATCACCAGGTGCAGCTCCTGCAGCTCCCAAAGTGGTGCCTCAGGTCTAGTGCAGAAACCCCAAAAGAAGTGATGAAGGAGTTGGCACTGGCTGGACTGTTCCTCCTAAAAAAGAGACCAGAAGTGGCAGAGCCAGTGACAACCATTGCCCAGCACCCAAAAGGAGGTGGCCCAGCTCCAGCACACACTTACAAGGTCTCTTTGATCAGATTTGCAGCTCAAGATCTCACCAGCCGCCCTGATTGCTTCCTCGTCATTCAATATTTATGTAAATAGCAACTTTGGTTCCTGGAGCAAATCTGCCCTGAATTGTGTGTGAACGATGGCAGTGCCATGCCTGCGAGGAGCCAGGATTGCTAAATGATGCCGATTATGAAATGATGTCACAGATGCAGATGGGTAATGATTTTCTCTTAAGATGGGAAATGGGTTTTGCAGGGCAAACACCACCAGGTCACGCTCCATCATCATTACTGGATAAATGCTTTTTTGATTATTTTCAGGCAGGACAACATGGGACGGATGCACTCATGTCCCCAGTGCTCACAGGCAGAGCGGGCTCCTCACGCCCAGCCTCGCGTGGGCTGATCCTGTTCCTGTGCACAGTTGTGGAGCTGGAGGATGCCATGGCTCTGCCTGCAGCTCCTCCCCACTGGGCAGGGAACTCTCCTACGCCACTTCCAGCATCAAAACACAGGCAGCCACTCTGCCCCAATGGGTTTCAAGTCTCAATAGCTGTTCCAAGAAGATGAAGCCCGCACAGGGCAGGACAGCCAGGGTGACTCCCCAAGGTCACCCCAGCACCCGCCTACAAGCACCAGTCCAGGGATGATGCTGCTGCACTCTGGGGAATCCTCCAAGGCCTCAAGCCCACTGCAGGCTCACCACAGGGAGACCCCTACCCTTGGCAGCACTGTGGGTGCTGCCCCAGTCACTGTGGCTCTGGCAGCTCGGAGGAGCAGGGCAGGCTCTGCCCCAATGAAGGCATGGGGGTCACCCCACCACCAGCCTCCCCCAGCATCCCACAGCTGCTGAGGGTGAGGAGGACCACGGATAGTGAGGAGGGGCCAAGTCCCCCAGCTCAGCAGCCCCCAGGATCCAGCTGGCACTACCACCTCTGCTCTGTCACGGCAGGGACAGTGGAGTCCCCTCTGACGTGGGACTGGCGATGGCCAGTCGGTGTGGCCACTTCTCACCCCAGCTCTGCAGCAGAACCCAGTGCCCAGCCAGCAAGGTGAGGAGGAGGCTCCACTGGGTTCCCACAGAAGGTTCCCAGGGTGGAAGGGCTCAAGACCCTGTGCAGAAAGTCGGCCTTGAGGGGAGGCCAAGGGCCTCCAACTGCTCCTCTGGAAGATGCCAGAGCAGCCCAGGAGCAGCACACGAGGACGAGAGCAGGAGGTGAAGGTGCTGGTCCCTGCCCTGAGCCCATGGCCACCTCTGCCTGCCTCAGGGAGCCCCAGGCCTTGAGGACCTGTCAGTGTCAGCAGTGAACAGAACCTGAGATCTGGCTCAGGGGCATCCCCCATCCAGGCACCCAGCAAACCCTTCCTTGAGCCACCCAAAACCTCTCACCAGCACAGCAGCACAACGATCTGGGGCCGAGCCCCTTGGCCCCCCCAGCCCCTGGTCAAAGGCTCCTCCAGCTCCTTTGAGGTCGCTGGACCAGAGTCCTCCCAGTTCTGGCTCACCAGCAATGCCAGCAGGGTCTCGGCCTCCCCATCCCTGCAAGATGCCATGCTGCCTGCCCCAGACAGTGCAGCCATCCCTCCCGGTAGCTTTCACACGACTCGGGAAGCATTTGCCACTCTGGAGCTTGCCAGGGCTCAGGAGATGGGAAGGAGATGGAGCTGCAGAGCCTTTCTCCCGGGTTTGTCATTCCTTGCCTGGCAGACACACAGGCTAGATCTTGGGGAGTCGGGTCCTCTCAGGAGCGAGAAGAATCCCCCCAAAGGGGCTGAACGCCAGGGACAGAATCAGGCCTCCTTGGGGGAGGGGGAGCCTTCACAACGCTCTGCCAGGCAGCGGCAAAGCACGTCCCCCTGCCCAGCCCCAGCCCTGCCCAGGGAGGGGGACACCGAACCCCAGGGAGCTCCGGGGACGGAGCCAAGGCCCGGTGGGGCTCAGGAAATCCAAGCCGGGCCGAACCTGCCGAGGCCCCGGGAAGGACAAGGGGACGAGGGGATGCCCTTGCTCAGGCACCGCGAGGGCTCCCGGCATCCCCGGAGCGGCGGCTGCTGCGCTGGGGAGGGGGATGCCTGGCTCGTCCCCTCCCCGCGCCCGCCGGCGGCTCAAGGTGCCCTCGGCCCGGCCGCACCGGCGGCCCCGCTCCCCGGCCCGGCCCCGCGGGACGCGGGATGCGGCCGAACCCCGCGGGTACCCCCGCACCTGAAGTCGCTGTAGGGGTGGATGATCCAGGCCCCCGCCGACTTGACTCGCTCCTGCTCCCGTTCCACCGCCTTCTGCGAGCCGAACATCCGCAGCGAGAACTTGTTGACGCCGGGCTGGAGCATCGCCCCGAACTGCCGCTGCATGAAGCTGGCCTGGCTCCCGCGGACCTCCTCGGCCGCATCCTCGCTAGCTCCCTCCTCGGCCGCCTTGGCCCCGCCGGGGATGCGCCGCCGCCGCCGCAGGAGAAGGAGACCTTGGGCTCGCGGGGCGTCTCCGGGCCGGGGCTGCGCGGCGGTTCCCCGCGACGGCACTCGCCATTCGGGGACCCCTTCCCGCCGCGGCCCCGCGCCCGCCCCGTCGCCGCCGCTCCGCCGCGCTTGGCCGCATCGGCAGCCTCTTCCTCGGCCGCTGCCTCCCCGCCCGCCGCGCCGCGGCCCGCCCGCATCCTGCCGCCGCTGCCGCCGCCGAGGCCACCGGCGGCCGAGTGGCGCCCGCCGCCGCGGCGGGGGCGGGCCGGGGCGGGCCGGGGGCGGGCGGCGGGGCTGGGCCGGGGGCCGGGCGGCTCCGCAGCTCCCCCCGCCGGCACAGCCCTCGCCGGTGGGACCGGCTACCGGGACCGGCCACGGGGATGAGCCGTCCATCTTCAGCCCCCGACGGCCCCGCACTCCGGCAGCGCAGTCCCAGGTGTGGTGCGGTGCGATGCGGTGAGCTCTCCCCTAGAGGCTCCTCCGCCGCCAGTCCATCTGCCTGGCCGCGGACGGAGCACTGCCTACCCCCGGGCCAGGGATGGACCCCTCGCCTCGGCAGACACGGGGCTTTGCCCTCCCACCGCCCGAGGGACCCACCGCTCCAGCTCTGAGCCCCCTCTGAACCGAGCTATTGGCAGACGGAACCCCCGGGGTGGACCCCAGGGATGGAGACTCCTCATCGACGCCTTGGGACAGGACCAGCACCCGCAGTTGGATCCCACTGTGGCTGACACCCGCCAGCGGGGCCGATGCTCTAGGAAAAGGGAACAGGGCACCAGGACCGACACCTCCTGCCCTCTGCCCCGGGAACGGGCTCTTCTGGCCGCGGCTCCTGCGGGCTGCGAGGTGTCGGGGGGTCGCTGGAATGAGAAGGCCGGGTGAGCCCTGAGCGTCCCTGAGCAGCCGGACACGGGATCGGAGCAGCCCCAGCCTGAGCCCGCCGCTCCGGGAGAGACCCGTCGGGTCACTGAGCCTCGTGGGCAGCGCGGCCGCGGCGGTGGCACCATCTGGTGACACGGGACAGAAGCGCACCCGGAGCGGGTCCCGCGGCCGCGGCCGAGCCAGCGCCGTGCCGGGGCGGGGACCAACAGCGGCGGGCTCTGCACTGAGCCCCACGGGAGGAGACACCCCAAAAATCGCCCTGCGGACCACAGCGGCCTCGTTCTGCAAAGTCCCCAGGATTGGTATGGCTGCCTCCAAGAACAGTCCATTTCTCCAAACCATTCCCGGGGCAGAGTGCTGCAGCCCCTCAGTTGCCTCCAGCCCACAGAAACATTCATTCAGCTTAAACCGAATGGGAGGCTGGAGATGCTGGAGCCAAGAAGTGAGGCAGCAGGTCAGGGCTCATCCTGAGGAGCTGGGAGGCAGGGGCTGAGCAGGGCCCCTGTAGTGCCTGGAGCACCCGTTTTCGCTCCGGAGCAGAATGGGGCACCACCAGATCTGTTTATGCCATCCCTGCCCAGGGCTCGATGTGGCAGCCCCTGGGCCATGGCAGGGCTGTGCCACAGCTTACCAGGGTAACTGCAACCTGGCTGAGAGCAGCACGATGCTGCTCCATCCCCTGCCCAGCTCCCAGGACTGTTGTCCCCCTGTCCCTGCCCAGCCACACAAAAGACACAAGTGCTGCTTTGTGCTGCGGCCCAGAGCTGGGTCAGACAGGACCCATAATCCTCATCAAGGAAATTAAGCCATGCATTGATTTTTCACCAGGACGGCACAAGGCCGGGGCTGTGAAAGCCTTGCATAACCCACTTACACGCCACAGAGCCTCGCTGGCCTTGCCAGGAGGGCACAGCAAGGCAGAAGGACTATCAGGGGGGACTCAGCCACCACCACACCAGGCTGCCAGCACTGCAACCAGACCTGCAACATCCCCTCTGGGCACACAGTGAGCCTATTGCCCCTTCCCAGGCAGGGACAAGTGTCTGGCTACAGAGCAAGGCCACGGCTCAGTGACATGTCCAGAATGGGGCAGATGGGGCAGCTTAGGCCAGCTGGGAGCACAGGGAAGCTTCTCTTCAGCCCATGGCCTCTGCTGCCTCAGTCCAGGGGCAGGAATGGTGGCAGAAGCCCCCTGAGAAGCAGAGAAGGGACTACCCACCATCCTGGTCCCAGGGCTCTGCTCTGTGCACAAAGCTGTTGCACCTTTGCTCTCCTCCACCGCAAAGGGCAGGAAAAAACCAAACAAACCTCAAAAACCTACTTAGAGAAGCATGAGACACACAAGCAGCAGGGCCTGAGATGGCTTCTGGAGGCTGGGGCTCATCCTTGACCCCACAGGCCCAAGACCTGAGGAAATTGGGGAGCAGGGCAAGGTGAAACTGTCCCATACAGGCAAGTGTGCCCCAGGGCCCCACGCTCCTCCAGACTCTGCAGAGCAGGGAACACCCCTCCCTCCATCCCCCCCATGAAGGCTTTTACACCCATCAAGCTGCATCTCCTCAGCAATTAGAGGGCAGCCAGAGCTGGCACCAAACCGAGACACAGCACACTGCTCTGCAGCCAGAGGATCAGGCGGCTGGGAGGGAAGAGACCAGAGTCCAGAGGTGGAAAAAAGAGAGAGGAATCATCTTTATTTGCGAAGTGTTAACAGATGGAACAGTTCAATGCTACCCAGCAGTAAAGGTGTTAGACTCCCCTGAGCACTTGTGTGCTCACAGGCCCCCCACGTCACGCACACACCGCGATGGCTCAAGCACAAGCACACGCTGTAAAACCTTGAAATCGCCCCCCAGCCCCGGCTCACCCTGCCCCTCCCCACTGCACAGACATGAACAACCCATGGAATAAATTACAGCAATTATTTATCCAGCGTCCAGCTCCTGGCTGCCTGTTTCAGAGTAACCAAGAACAGCTCAGGAGGAGCTGACTGGGAATCTGCCTGACAGGGACGTGCCAGGAAGGTGCCCTTTGCTGGGGAAAGGTGCAGCCTTGCTCCTGGTGATGCACTGGGAATACAGAACCCTATTCCTGAACCCTCTGGTCAGATCAGGTCGTCTCCCAACAGCCACCAAAGCAGCTCCTCCCTCACCCCCACAAGCAGGTGGGACATAGCTGCACTCCCACCCCCTCCCCACTCTGTACCAACATGAAATAACCTAGGACAGAGACAGCCAGAGACCTAGACTACCAGGAACAAAGGATTTACATTTACAGGTAGAAAAACCCTCCCACGACTCCTTTAAAAAAAAAAAAAAAAAAAAAAAGTGTATTTTATATTCTACAACTTAAGTTTCTTTAGAAAGTGAAGTTACTGAATCGCAAGGACGCACTAGAATATTCCATGGTGCTATTTTACCAAAAAAAAAACTTAGAAGAAAACAAAGTTGTCCAGACGAGTTCTTCATCTACACATCACCTGGCAAGGGAGAAAGAAAAGCCAGTTAGATAAACCCTGCGGCACCAGGCTAGACGGGGCTGCTGGAGTCCATGCTGGGCCAAAAAAGCCTCTGGCTTCTCCCAGAGACCCTCAGCAGACTCAGACACTGCAGCTCTTGCTCCAGGCTCTGCCCTCAGGCCTGGCACTCACCTGGCCCCACTCTTAGTTTGCGTTTCTCTGGCGGACGTTCTTGTCCTTGTGGTTTGTGGCATTGCTCTTCCTGGGAAGGGAGAAGAGGCATGAAGAAAGGGAGAGCACAAAGTTCCCCCAGCACCACCCCTCAGCCATTAATGTGATTCAGGTCCAGGCAGGAGATCAGTTCCTGGAGCAGTGTCAGACACCAGTGCCACCCCAGGTGCCACCCCCAGTTACACACAGGGACATTAAGTGAACCTTGAGGGGACATCTCCCCTCCAGCACACTGAGTGCTATTCCCACACCAGCCAGGGAATCTGATCCGAAGATAAAAGCTGGCTGGATGAAATCTGCCAGTGGCTAAATAGGAAGAGGCAAGGTACTCACAGTGGTGCAGAGCCTCCATCATCATCTTCACATTCAGGACAGCACGGAAAGAAAAAACGAAAAACAAACAGTGTCAGGGAAGAGCATGTAGAGAGTGACCTCTGACTCCCCTTTAAAGTGGTGGGGGCTGCATTCCAGGCATCCCTTCCAGCACCACTCAAAAGAAAGGAAGAGCCACAGCTCCTCAGCTGAGTTTGGCTGCCCCAACCCATTCCCTGTGCTCACCCCCACGACACCAGGACTTGGGATGGCTCCCAGATCCCAGCACACTCACAGCAGGTAGAGGGGAAGCCAAACAGGATGTTTCAGGAATGGGGCTTTAAGCAGCAGCAGCAGGAAGCCCTTCTCCCTCCCCCCCATGTTGTGATATCAAAACAAACACTGCACACCACGTTCTGAGCAGCACAGCTAAGGAAACACCTCTGCCAACATGTGCCAAGCTCTGCAGCCTTTCACCAGCTCCCTGAGATCTGCCACCTCCCCACAGGAGGCTCCCAGTTATCTCTTTTGCTCCCCATCACCTCTTCCCCAGTCCTGGCTCCCCTCAAGTCCCACACTCCGGGCACTGGGGCTGCCCTGGGCACCAGGATCTGCTCAGAGCTGGTGAGAAGACAGAGGCAGACACACGGCTGGAACTACACCTTCTACTTACCATGTGAGGTGGCACCCAGCAGCAGAGAAAGGAAGAGTGGATAGGTGACACCAGCAAAAGAGAGGCCAGACTGTCCCCACCCCATCCCAGGTGACAGGAGGGTCCAGTTCACAGGAAGTACTGGGGAGAACTGGCTCAGACAGGCCTCACTGTCACCTTTCAGGAGGGGCAAAGCTATGGAGACTTTTGGGCAGAGAGAACCACTTTATCCCAGGGAAGTGTAAAGCCATGTGTGTTTCTCAAAGGGGTGTGATGTTGTATCCTCATCCATGAGCACTTGGGAACTTGAGCTCCTCTGGTCAAGGAGCATCAGGACATTTCAGCACATTCACTTGTCTGTCAAAGCACTTGCTACAGCCCTGACAGGTCAGCACCTCACAGACCTGAGCTGGACTGATGCCATCACAAACCAGATCCCTCCACAGTGTTTTTGCTGGAAGATGCAGCCACAACATCCTTAAGACAGCACCTGCCTTCCAGCCAGGGGTGTCAGAGGGCAAAACATCTGCTCGTGTGAAACTGCCTCGAGTGGAATTCCTGAGCCCTGCAGTCAGGGGAGGGATTTGGACCCTTAGCCTCTCTGTTGCACCTCTCCTGAACCTTCTCCCTCGCAGGGGGCCCTGCAGGATCCGGGGCAGGAAGGATACAGAGCATTCACACCGCATTGTTAATGGGATCAGATAAAGGAGGCCGTGAGCTGACACAATGCAGATCCTCAGCGATAAGGAAAGGGAGGAGCTGGTGCTTCCAGAACAGATTAAAGATAGTACAGGTCTTTGAGATCCAGGATGTGTGGATCTGATGACCCAAAACATCCTGAACTGAACACAAGCTAAGCCTGATCTTGCAGAGTCACTGACACAGTCTCTCCCAGTTCTGCAGCACCACAAAAACCCTGGTACTTATTTACAAACCACCTCATCCAGAGTGGGAGCTGCCAAAGCAAATCCAACCCTGCAGACACTCTTGGGAACCACTTGAGCAAAGAGCAGAGGAACTGGTGAGGCAAAGGGTCAGGTTGACCTGCACAGAATCCTCTCTTGCTTCACATCTCACTGCAGGACTGTCAGAAGCAGTGCAATTACAAGCAGCTTCATGGCTGAAATGGCATGGTACAGACTGGTGCCTCAAGTGCCCTGAGCACCCTCCAACCACCCCACCTCTGACAAAGGGACCTCAGAACTCCCTACAAACCCATCCTGCCTGCACCCTGCAAGTTACTCGATCTCCTCGTAAAGATTCAAACCCAGGCGCCTCTTACCATCAGGAACCTCATCTGGCTTCCTCCTCTTCTCATAGATGAAGATGATGGTGACAAGAACAAGGACTTCTGCCACAATGCCCAGGAAGGGCCAGAGTGCTGCCAGGCGGCTGCGGACGCGCAGGTTCACCGTGGCATCTCCATAGCCAAAGGAGTTGGTGGCATTGCAGAAATAGTCGCCTGTGTCCTGCTCAATATCCAGTTTATGGATGCGTAGCTCTGTCTTGTTGCCACTGGACTTGATGATGTATCTCCCAGAGGCATTCTCGAGGCGCTGGAGGGAGGAGGAAGAAGAGGGATCTCAGGGCAGTGCTGACTGATCACCACAGAAATCCTCCTTCTGGGGAGCGCTGAGCTTTGAAACAATTCTGGTGGCACAAAAACAGAGCAGCAGCAGGGTAGGCAGAAGGGGAGAAGGAGCAAACCACAGCACTTACCCCATGACCACTTTTGTACCAGGACCAAGTGGTGACAGCAGGGAAAGAGGGATTCTTGCAGGTCAGCACACCTGTGTCTCCCTCATTCCCGTGCTCAGACTTCTTGTATGGCACCACCTGGGGGGCAACTAGGCAAGAGGAAAGAAAAAAAATTCAGATGTCTCATAGAAATCACATAGATTTGTGCTTCCTGCAGCTCACCTCACCAGAATAAATTACCCCAAAACCTCAGTCAGACTGTTCCTCTCACTAGTTTGGCATTTTCAGAGAGGAAAGCCCATCAAGCTGCTACAAGAAAGGCTCAAACAGATTTGTCCAGCAGGTATTATCCCTCTATCCATTATTCCTGTGGGAACATGCCCACAGAAGGCTGGTTTAATGCAGGATCTAAGGGCTGACCCTGCAGACACTGGAATGGCCTGATAACGGCGCTGCCTCTCAGAGAGCAGAGCCCTGCAACCAGATGAGGGCTGGGAGCAGCTTTTCAAGCAGCTGAAAAGACACCCCAGCAAAGTGTTCAGGAGATCACAGCTTCCCCATGCCCCTCCTCAGACCACAGGAGCAAACACATGAAATTACCTGAAATATTCACTTGTCCTATTATCTCTGGGGATCCTTCGAAGACACACTCATAGACACCAGAGTGCTCCTCCTTCTTCCCAGCGATTCTACCAAAACCAGGATTCAGGTAAGCATCCAGCACAAGTGATTTATCCTCAGACACCAACCTCCAGACCCACGGAATCAGACATCCACAAGCATCAGCAACCTTGTCCATAGGAAATTTCTCCCATTCCAGCAGAGTATCTATGCTGCACTGTGTACCTACAGCAACCCAGCTGCCCACTCTCCTCACACACAGAGGGTGGCAGAAGAGGGTTTCATGTTCACCATGTCTGACACAGATCTGTCAAATCAGCGATCACTGTTCCAGCCTGCTAAAACACAGGCAGAGCAGTGGCAAAGATCACCCAGGCCAGGCTGCTCTGGATTGATCCCCGCATAAGGAAAAACTCTCACATTCTCCTTCCTGTAAAGCTGCTGCAATGAGATTTAGTGGATTATGCAGCCCTGCAACAAACATCCCATTCTGCTGCTCAGTAATACCCACTCGAGGGAAGGGGCCCACAGAGTTTGTCCCATGGCTGCACCGGGACAAGGGGCTGTTTGTTAGTTCTGCCGTGCACGGCGCTTCCCACTTCCAAAAACCACTCAGCTGAGGAATTGAGGTCACGCGAGGGAGGCTGGGTTATAAATACTTTAATCCTTGTTCAGCTCCCTGTTGCTATGGGGAGACAGGCACGTCGGCACTGCCATACAAAGGGACATGATGCCTCCACAGCTGCTGGGTCAGTGCCAGCCAGGCCTGACTGTAATCGGAAAGGAAAGCTCACTGCACTGCCACAATAAGGCTGATATTCCCGCACCCAGCACGGACCATGGCCTGCTGCAGCTCCCCAGCTCCTCCTGGGAGAATGGCTGGACTCTGGAAAGGGACATAAAGCCCCAAGGAGGGACAACACGCACTTGAGGCTCTTGTCCCACAGGGAGTTGGTGGTCTGTCCAGAGCAGGGATCCTTCAAAGCTCTGGGAGAACGTTGACAAACTGAAGCTCAACTGAACACCTGTTTAAAATCATGAAATCTCTAAGAGGGCACAAACCTGCTCCTTCCTCCTCCTTTTTGCTCCCCTCATCCCCTTAAAGGAGAGTGTTGGGCCTTACCAAAACTCTGTTTAACTCATCTTATGCTCCATAGTCCCAAAGCCCCACCCCATCAGCAGGGCTGTGAGCACTCAGCCCTGGCTCCAGCTGACAGCAAACACCAGCTGCTTTCTGGGTAAAAAACCTGCCTGTGCTCAGGTTCTGACCTTGCCCCAACACTCACGTGTAGCTGGTAAAGGAACTCGTGCCTTTGTCCTCCGTCAGGACCTTCTCTCCTTGCTTCCACTTGTGGCCTGTGATGTGGGATTGTGGTGTAGACACGTTACAGCTGAGGATCAGCTCGCCAGAAACCTCTGTGACTTGAGTCGTGATTTCTGGACCTGCATTCATAAAGAATTGGATTTAAGTTAGCCCGGGATACGGCAGAGCTGACGTGGTGCCCAAGAACCTGCAATGCAAACCCCACAGCTCCTTGTCTCTATTCCCAGCTTCCACTTACCTTCGCACAGTTCCCTACCAGAACTGACCATTCCAGCACCAGAGAGTCCCCAACACCAGGTGACCAGGCCTGAGAGGACCTGGGATGGCCACGCTGACCCTGCAGCTGCTCCCCCCACGAGCAGGATCGCTGCTGTGTCCTGCATCACTCAGAGCCTCTGCTGTCCCTACCACGGGTGCAGAGCCCAGTGCTCAATAAGCAATGGAAAAGGTCACTCTGAAGGGCAGAGCACAGCTCTCTGCTGCTGTGAGCTGCCACAGTGCTCGTGTGTCAACACCTCCCAGCACCTGAGCAGCTTCAGATACCTCCAGGTAGCTCAGAGGGCAGTCAGCACCCTCGGTTGTGAGGGGGAGCAGATGAGATCATGTGGCAGCAATACGTGCTTCACCTGAGGCAGCCCAAAGGGTTTAGTTAGAATGACTCCAGGGAGAACACAGAGCTGTGACTCCAAGAGGTCCTGGGCCTCGATGTGCCAGGCAGCAGTAAATTATGCAACCTAAGATGACTCAGGCATTTCTACTTGTAGGAGGCTGTCCGAGAAGGCAGCTGCCATCAGCAGCACCATTACACAGCCCCAGTGCCACTACAGTCCCTACCCTTCCACCCAATCTCCATCCCTCGGAAAGAACAGTTTTTGCCAGGGCTGACAAGCGTTTTGCTCTTCCTCCTATCCAAATTCCACTGGAAGAAGGGTTCTGCTGGAGTTCTGTCCTCCCTAGCACATTTCTGCTGAAAAGGCAGCTCTCCTAACTCCAGCACTCATGGGAAGACCTTAGCAGGACTTTCAATCTCCCTCCCAGGTTTCTATCACTGAAAGCAGCCTGGGCGCTCCGGCGTTCTCCTGCCCGCTCTGTGCGAGAGGGAACTCGGCCACGTCCGCAGGACAAGCAACGACATCACACTCAAGTGTCACACAGACACGGCCATTTCAAAAACGGTTGCATCTCAGACCTCAAAGCAAGATTTGTTTCCCCAACAGTCTGGGTCACCAGCACGGAAGCGAGCTCAAAGCAGGGCTGCTGGAAGGAGCGGGAGCTGTACGAGCCGCAGGGAAGGGCCGCTGGTCAGTGGTGGTTAGGGCAGAGTCGACCACAGAATCAAGGCTCAATTCTGCAGCCAGCACCAGGGCTCGGAGGCGCTCGGGAATAAGCGGCAGGTTCCAGGTTCTTTGGCTCCGGATAAGGCGCGGGATTGCCGGAGGGCGAATTGGTTGGGAAGCCACAACCCTTTTTGAGCAGGGCCATTTCGGGTCAAGTCACAGGTGGTGGGGAGATTGACAGAGGGTGGGAGTCTCTCAGTTCTACAGCTGGGGTGGGAGGGTGGGGGGAACTTTCGGGAGCCACAGGACACAGGTGCAGGGGTGAGCATGGCAGGAGACTCAAGACACCAGTGTCCGAGCAAGTGCCAAGGCCTCGGTGTGGCCACTCACGTTCGATGACAAAAACGTTCGCCTGGGAACGGATCCACTTGACTTTGGGGCTCTTCGACAAGTGGTTGCGGTCGGGGTCGTTGCTAGCCCGGCACTCATACATGCCCGAGTCGTCGCTCGTGAGGTTTGCGATGGAGATGGTGCTGGTAGAGTGCAGGTTGTAGGTGGCGTTGATTTTGACACGGTCCTGCCGTGCGCCATCCCAGAGCTGAGCATAGGTGTCATTGGGGTCGTTCCCCTCAAACCACCACTGGATCTCAGGGATGGGATTGCCAATCGCCTCGCAGTACAACTCCACGCTGTCCTGAGTCAGTTTCTTTTGAGACAGCGGTGACTTTATAAAACCAGCTATGAGTTGAAGAGGTATTAGTGCAAAGTGTTAGTGCAAAGCAAGAATTCACCTTCCACAAGCAAAAATAACCCTCGGCGACTGCGAAGAGGCTGCACACATTCTCCAGGTCAGCACACTCTTCCCTCCCTCCCCTCCACACTCTGAACTCTGCCTGGCTTAGACAGGGCTGCTCGCTTTTATTTCGTATCTCCTGTGGCTCCATTGCAAAACCAGCACAGACAAACCAGCATTCCACGTGTGCCACCATCCAAACTGGACACCCTTGGCAGGGCTCACCTGCTGTGAGGGATGGCCCAAGGGCTGGAACACTCCCTGGCCCTGTCCAGCCTCAGCACTTGCAGTTCAGGATGAAAACACCAGATTTTTGTTGCAAGGGCTTATGCAGAACTCCACATTCCCCAGATTGTGCTCTGGCCAGGTGCTGCCCACGGCAGGCTGGGGACAGTGAGGCAGTGGGACCCTGACCGAGCCCCCTTCCAGGCAGTTTGGTTAAGACAACTGCAATGGGAAAAGGGATTCACTGTGCCCATCGCCCGGGAGGAACGTGTCCATTCCCCCTCGCTGCACAGCCCCAGGCTGCCTGACCATAATTCGGAGCTGGCCATGGCCCAAGCCCCCCCTCACTGCGCCATGGCACAGCCACACGTACTGGCCACACGCACCAGCCCCTCGCCTGCTCACACCCTTGTTCCATCCCTCAGCTCCCCAGGCTGCCCAGCAGGAACTCTTAAGCACAACCCCAGGTGAGAACTTTTTCAGAGAGGAGGAATGTCTTGCGGTCTGCAAGATGTCACGAGCCAGGTGAGGAAACGCATAAATTTGTTGTCTTACAAACACTGAAATCTGATTTTTCATCTCGGGCAAGACCAGCCTGCAGAGCTGAACAGGCAGCAGCTGCAGGCTGGAATTTAGGTATTTTTTACTCTGTCCTTTTAGCCAGAGGCCGGAGGGTTCCGTGCTGGAATCAGCCAGTCCAAAGGTCAGTCCTTGGGCTGCAGGGAGCAGAGCTGCCAAACGCCTTCAGGCTCCAGGGCAGGCACAGGGCAGCAGCCACAGCCCCAAGAGCCCTTCCCAGGGCAGGCAGGAAGGGAGGCTCAGCAGCTCCACTTCGGGAAAAGCCATCAGGCACAGGTCGAGGTTACTACGTGACTCACCCCCAGCCAGGTTTCAGAAGAAGGAGTTCAGCTTGAGACACATCCTTCCTGTGCTAACAGGCAGCTTGCACCCCAAGAACCTTCCAGGAATTAATTGCTCAGTTAAAAGCACTTCATGATTACACACAGCCCTCCATGGATGCACCACGATGTACAGGCGCAGAGGAGGTGGCTTGGGAGAAGTTTTTTTGGGGAGTTTTGAATACCTGAAGATGTTTTAACAAGAAATCCTAGGGCTGCTTTTTCTGAGAGTAGAAACAAATCAGTGTTTCTCAGAGTTTGCTCAAACTCAAGAAAGACACAAGTTAGCCTATAAGCTAAGCTTGGCTCCTAAAGAAATCAATTCCATATTTTTCAACGGAAGAACTTTCTTCAACTACTAAAGCTTCGAAAGTCTTGAAGAATAAGTCTGTCTGAAAGAGAAAGGACCCCCATCTGTGACTAAGGCACTCTTAGAGGAAGGCTGACACTGATTTTAAACAACAAGTGGGTGATTCAGGGGTACCCAGAGATGTTATGGGATGGGGGTATCAGCTAGGTTCCACTCCCAGAACCTCTGACCTGCATGCCAGAAGGGGTTTTTCACACCACAGGCCTGTGATCAAACACTCCCAACCCTGACAAGCCCTGGAACTGCCCACAGCACTTGTACAAGCGCGTCCACTCCAACTGCAGCCCGAATTAAAGCGGGAGCTGGTAAAGATCAAAGGTTTTACAGCTACAAGGTGATTACTGTATGCTGACAAAATAAGCTGTGCAAGGTTATTTGCTCCGAGTTAGAGGGTACCTCGTGCAGTTCAGATGGGTTAAAAGGCTCCAGCAAGCAGCAGCAACAGCGAGTACCATTTGCATTCCCATGGGATTAATGCCCTCCCTGCTCCCACCAGAAAGCTCAGAGTGGGCAATCCCAGTCATGGGCTTTCTGGGCTGGGGAAGGTGCCTGTGGAGCCCAAGGCACAGGAGCATGGCCAGCACCAACCAACCCAGTGGGATAGATCAGGGCTGTTGCCACATTTTCCAAAGGGTGACGGGCTGCAAGTAGGACTCAGCTCCCACAGCCCAGACACTCCTCACAGAGCTGAGCCAGTTGCTTCCGCGGGCACAGCATGGTATCTGAGCCAGCAGGATGGCAGGGAAGGCAGAGAGACCAGATAACATTCTCCAGAGTCACCTTCAAACTAAAAACAACCTCTCCCCCCCGCAGAGGGAGGAGTCCCTGGGGTGTAAACAGCACTGGGACGTGCTCGGGGTGGCCGAGCCTGGGCAGAGCCCCACTGTCCCGCCGGGTATGTGGGCCTGACCTTTGTTTCTCGTCTTGGGAAGGGGATATGTGAGGATCTGACACTTTTTGCCATTTGAAATCGATATGAAATCGGCCCTTAAGCTTCAAACAGCCAGGTCAAAGTCAGGGTCCCTCCCCCCACGGGCACAGAGTCCAGGCACACACCGACCTATGCCCCAACCTGCTGGTCCACTGGGTGAGCTGCTACCCAGTCTGCTCCATAAAGCCAAACCTAAACACTGCTGAGAGGTCAAAACCCCACTTTCCAGCCCCCACTCTGCTCCCTCGAGGCACCAGCTCCACACCACGCCCAGGCATGGCCAGGCAGGACATGGGCATTACACAACTGATGGGCCAGCTCGTCCTTCCAGGGCTTTTCAGACCCAGGATAGAAACTGCCTCCTCCACATCCCACTGGTGCCAGTCAGTCCCCAGGCAGGAGGGTGCTGGCAAGAAGCCCTCAGAGCCACAGAGAGAGCAGGATAGAGCCGATCTGGGCAGCTCCAGGTGAGTTTATGAAACTCTAAGTGCGAGGTTCAGGAGGAGGCTCTGCCCTGCCCTCCCGCTCTGCGGAATTCAAATGCAACTCTGTAGCAAGAAACTATCGGAGCAGACACTTCGGTTTTCCAGGATCCTCCCACTCTTTCGCCTTCACTCTTTGCGTTTGGTTCTACTACGCCGAAAGGAACACAAACTGGTTACAATGTTTATGCCAAACAGCCAGGATTTGCTGCTCGCCACTGGCGACCAAACTGAGCCTTTTCCGTTTGCACCTTGTGCACGGGGGCTGATCCAGAGGCTGCGGAGTCCTGCGGGGAGAACACGGCCGGCTTTGCCGTGAGCTCCTCCAAAACCTGAGAACCTGTGAAACGTGGAGCCCCAGCCGAGGGCAGACCCCGCTGATCCCTGCGGGAAGTGCTTTAAGCGCCCACCGAGCGGCTGCTGGAGCCGCCGCCCCGCGCCCGATCCGCTCCCGCCCCGGGGATTATCGTGAACATCCTTAGGGTTTAAAGCCCCGGGACCCATTGCTGCTCCTCAGCCGCGGAAACAGGAGAAGCGGCTGCGGGGAATAAACTCCTCGGTTTTCCTAAGGAGAAAACGACCCAGCGCGGCTGAAAGCACCGGCGGACCCCGCCGCCCCCCCCCGGTTAAAGAGACCGGCGGGCACGCGGTGCGCCGGAGCATCCTCCGCCCGAGCCCCAGGAGTGCCCGGCGGTAGCATCGAGCCCAGCCCGGCCTGGCCACCCTCCGGTAGCCTCGGGGCGTCTCCGTTCCCCCGGCCCCGGCCCCGCCCGCCGCGGACGTGCCCCGCCGCAGGCGCCCGCGCCGCCGCTCCTCCCCCCACGCCTGCCGCTCCCGGACCCGGCCCAGAGCCCACCCGCGGGGCCGGGATAGCGCCAGGGCCCCGCAGAGCCCCCGCAGGATCCCCCCCACGTCAGCCCCCCGCGGAGCCCCCCCAGGGGACCCCCGAGAACCCCCCGCCGCCCCGGGCCGCCCGAATGGAGCTCCCCAGCCCGGAGCCACCCCGGCCTGCCCCGGTCCAGTCCGTACTTGTCCCCGCGGCGCCGGCGGCCATCGAGCACAAGACGAGCAGCGCCAGGACCGCGCACGTTCCCGCCGCGCCCGCCGCCATCTCCGCACGCGCCCCCGCCGCGCCGCGCGCGCGCTATAACCGCGACCGGGGCATTCGGTGGGAGGTGTGGCCAGTGCGTCGCCATCCCCCCTCAGCCATCCTCTCGGCCAATCGCGCTGCTCTGCGCCCCCAGGCCCCGCCCACCACCCAGGATCCACCAATCAGAGGGGAGATCACCCTGAGCGTCCTCCCCTCCCTCCTGGCCCCGCGGGCAGAGCCGGTTCGTGCCGGTCCCGCCAAGACCACGCCCACCTGCGGGACAGCCAATGGGGAGGCGCGGCAGGGGCGGGGCCGGGCCGGGGTCCCGGGGGCGCTCCGGTGCTGCCGCTGCCCCGCGCGGCTCCGAGACGGCGGAGGCACGGGGGGGGTCAAGCAGGTCTGCACGTGTCCGTCCCTGCCGAGCCGGGGCACGCACGCACCGGGGGGAGCACCGGAACCCACATACCCCCCAGGCTATGTGGCACCTCGGGGCGCAGCGTGGGCAGAGTCACGGGGGAGCCAGCGGGTGCCCGCGCAGGGCAGGGAGACGGCACGGCTGTGCCGGAGGCACGCGGAGGTTCCCGGAGGCTCCCGGGGGCACACGGGGTGAGCCAGGGCCGCCTGCGGGTCCCCCGCACAGCGGGATGTGTGGGAAGGAAACCGGGCAGCGCTTCCTCAGTGCAGGGAGTCCGGCAGAGACAATGGCTCCTGCGGACACCTCGGAGCCCGTGCCAGGACAAACCAGCCGACCTGCACACCGGGACCTGGCCGGCTACACGGACTCTGTCCCACAGCCCCCTCCGGCCCTCGGCAGAGCGCCCACAGCCCATGTTCAGGGGGAGCCTGAGGTGCAGGGAACGAACCTGGCCCCGGGGTCTCAGCTGGACAGCACGGTCCGTGGGTCCTGGGATGATGCCCCAGGATCTCAGATGGACAGTGGAGTCTCAGATGGACAGGGGTGCTGGGCCTCACGTCCTGGCTCCAGCCCAGCTGGAACTGCCTGATAACCCCAAGGGGCTGGGCAGGCAGTAACCAACAAGGCAGCTGGGGCAAAGAGGCCTCTGCAGGACGACAGCTTTGTCTCCAACTCTTCTCCATCCCAGGAGTGAACTCTTGACTAGATCAGCCATGGGAACACAGTGGAACACTGATGGCTGGGGGTGTTGGGCAGCGGGGCAGGAAAAGCCAAAACAATGGCGCCAGTCCCCACCATGCTCTCCACGGGGATTTGCCAGCTCCTCCCCAAGCGTTTCTTCCCCATGTCCCGCCCACCCCTATCCACTGGCCCTGCTCCCCCTGCGCTGGGGGGATTTGCAAATGTGGCTCCTGTGGTGCAGAAATTAGTCACGAGTATGGCACCCATGGCACCCTGGGGCTGAGGAGATGGTCCTGATCTGGCTGGCCTCCAGCATCCAGCACTGCGGAGGGAACTGGCCACAAAGAGCCAGGAAAGGCAGAGGGCACACGGGCATGGTGATTCCTGCCCATATGGGTGGGGGAGGCTGCTGGGGGTGCACAGAGCAGCCCCCCAGGAGAGGAAGGAAGGACCGGCTGTGAAATAGCAGCCCAGGCTGCTGCTCCATGACGGCTGGGTGACCTTGGAAGCCGTTTGCCAGGCCTGAATAAAGCGACAATAATCCTATTCACCTTTTAGCCTCATTTCCTAAGGCAATAAAGCACATGCCCTCGCCGCGTGCAGTCGCAGGTGTCACTCAAGCCCTGATCCCATTTGCACGACTCCAGCCGGGGGAAGTTTTGCTCATTACCCCTCTGACGAGCTTTGTGCAGCAGGGGCAGGAGCCCCAGGCAGGCACTTTGCCAGGGCCTCATCCCTGCCCTGGCCCCGAGGTGCTGGCAGCAGGGCTGCTCACCCCATCCCAGCCGGAGAAGGCGCCGGCAGAGTCCAGGGCTCCCCACAGCCTCCAGAGCTCACAGGTCCCAGCTGGTCCCAGTCTCTGGGCTCAGGGCACACCCACCTGGGATCAGAGCAGCCGTGGGGCCCTGGGCACCCATCGGGCACCCATCAGCTGCCGCTGAGCACAGCCAGGCACTGCCCAGGCAGGTCTGCCTGCAGAGCAGGGAGAAGGGAAACACCTTCCCCATGCAGCACTGGAGGGTTGGGCACAGGCAGAGACAGAGTGTTTGCCACAGCTCCAGGGCAGAGGCACTGACTGTTGCCCAGGAAGGGCAGAGATGCTCTCCAGGCCAGACGCAACCCCACCCACACCCTCCTGCCCACTCTGAGAGGTGGAAACAGGGTTGCTGTGAGACCCACAGCTGCCCTGTAGCCCCAGGAGAGTAGTCAGCCCATCCACCCACTGCTCTATGCCAGTCCATGTCTGACACAAAATCCCCAGAGCCTGGGCACAGACCAGGCAGAGCCTCACCTGTGTATCACAGCCCTTCCCTGGAAGAACTTTATTAAATAGTGTCAAAAAAAAACCAGAAGCAGAAAGATTCAGCATGACCCTGTCCCTCCCATTTAGTTAAAAACCACAAACAGATCATCCCCATACCTCCAGCGCTGGTGACTGCCAGGCACATCCTCCCTCATGCCCTGGCCCTGCCTACCCTGCTCCCTGTGAACACATCTCCAGCATCATGGGCAGGGGAGGCAGAAGAGTCTTGTGGGGACACCCCAGAGAGCCACAGGGTGAACCCTAAAAGGTGTCGTAAGCCAAGAGAGCAATCACATGCTGTCCCCCGCCAAAGCAACCACTCACCACCCCACAAGCCCCCAACCTGTTTCTACCCCATGGGGCTGAAGAGGAGCTGAACATACCCGAACAAGGAACAGCCAACACCAGGCCTGGCTGTCGCTTCTCAACCAGGCAGAGCCACCAGCACCCCAGTTTCCATGGCTTTGTGAACACCCCAACACAGCTTCCCCCTCTCCACCCACCCCCCAGGAAGTTTATAAAAGAAGGGGTTTATTTTTTCCTACAAAGACAGCGATGGGATTTCCTTTGCAACAGCAGAACATTCTCCCTGCGAGGTAGAGAGTTAATTTCAGGGCTGACAGATCCTAAATTCAAACCAGTTTGTCCTAGTTGAGGTAAAATTCAGTAGTTTATAGTAAGTTTTGCAATGCCAGAAGGCCATCAAGATTCCTCATTGCCAGAGTCATCCTCATCACCATAACAGCTCTCTGCTTCCTCCTCCATCTCATCATCCTCGTAGTAGTCATCATAGAAGAGGTCTGAGCCCTCATCTGGGGCGGGAGTCTTGGTCTTCACACAGTACTCAGCCAGCGTGGTGGGGACCTTCACTCCGTCCCGCTCAGCATCCACCTTGGTGCCCAGCACTTGCTTCCTGGAGGGCAAGAAGTGGGGGTTGAGGGCAGAGCTCTGCACCACAGCCCTCCAGATCCCGTGTCCCACAGGATCTCAGTGCAGCCAGTGCTGCCAGGCACACACCTGATGATGTCCGTGTACTCCCGGTCCTTCCCTTTGCTCTCCTTCCATTTGCGGTACATCACGGAGGCATCCACGTTGGCTGGGGAAAACGTGTTGGGCTCATTCAGCAGTGAGATCACGCTCAGCAGAATGGTTCTGGCATCGACAAACATGAGCAGGTCAGAGCCGAGGTGGGTCAGCAGCACCCCAGCAGTGCCATTCTATCCAAGGGCTGTGAGAGCCTTGTGCTGTCCACAGCAAGAGAGGTCCCAGCAAAGGGGAACAGGCCAGGCAGGGGACAGCAGCACACGGGCTGTTGGGTTTACACTCATCCACATTCAAGCTCTGGCTGTTCTTCAGCAAAGCCCACAGCCTGAGAGCCTTCAACAGCCCCTGGCACCTCCCACAGGCTTCAGGAGCAGGAGGCTGTCCCCATCCTCCCACCTTCCCATCCCTGCTCTCAGATGAGCCTCCTGCCTGCAGCCCCCCAGCCCTCACCGCACGTTCTGGGTGGGGTTCCAGCGCTCCGACGGCAGCTCCCCGCTCTGCGGGTCATCCACGGGCGGGTGGAGGATGGAGATGCAGACATCACCTGTCTGAAAGCATGAGAGAAATAGGATCCTCAGGAGTTGCTGTCCCAGGATCTCCTCACTCGCTCTTCCCTTTGGCTGAAGCCAGGTGAGGGGATCCCAGCTGTCCCTTCAGTCCCAAAGGAGAGAAGTGGACAAGCACCCCATGACTGCCAGCACGATACACGTCAGGCTACCCGATGCCCAGCACGCTGTGCCCTCAGCATGGGCCCCAGAGCCAGGCATGTCGCTCGCCCTGCGGCTGCTCTTGGCACAGACACAATGCCCCCAAGCGTGGGAGCAGTCAGGCCTGGAAAGCCTGGCTGACCTGGAAGCTGTGCCAGGACAGCGAAGGGCTGTCGTAAGCTCATTAGTGGCATTCCCTGTGCCAGGCAGTCATCACCAAAGGCACTGAGTGTCCAGTACAAAGGCTGGCATTTGCATCCGGTGCTGTCCCAACAGAGGCACACGTGCCCACTGCCTGTTCAAGAGCCTCCTTGCTGTCCTGAGGGACCTACCTCATAGATATTGGGGTGCCACATTTTGGTTAGGAACCTGAAGGCAGGAGGAGAGTAAGGGTAGTCGATGGGAAACCGGAGACGAGCCTGCAAGGGAACAATACAGAGACATGAACACCAGCTTGTGAGAAGGAAGGGACGGAAACCACAGAGCTTCTGACAGCTCCGGGAAAAAGGAACCTCTGCCAAGCCCAGCTGGCCTCCTGCTGGGACAGAGCCTCCACACCAGCCAGCCCTGTGGGCAGGACACCAGCCCTGCAGGCAGGACACCAGCCCTGCAGGCAGGATGGACACCGGCCCCAGGAGTGCACTCTCATCACACAGAGGGGTGTGAGCAAAGGGGCTGTGATGAGCAGCAGCTCCTTCCCCACCACCCTGCCCATACTCTCCTCTCCAGCAGGGCCCACCAGTGCTAACCTGGTGCTCCCCAGTGCAGTGGGAGCTTGTGATGCCAACCCAGCACAGCCCTTGCAGCTGCACAGAGAGCCTGGGTGGAGAGTCTGGGTCACCCCCCAGAGCTGCTGTCAGGGACACACCACGGCTATGCCACTGGAGAAAAGGCTGTTTACCCTTCAGTGCTCACGGAAAGGAAGCATCAGGTGTTTGGTGCTCCGATTAACACACTGAATCTAAAAATAGCCTGTCACTGCTGAAAAGGGACCCAGTCCAAACTGGCCGCAGCGCGCAGCTTGGGGGCTAAAAATAAAATCACATGAAGCTCAGGCTGCAGCCCAGGGCTCCAGCAGGGACACTCAGCCACCACCAGCTCCTCCCACAGCCGCTAAACCCGAGAGGCTGAAGTCAGGCAAAGAGGGGCTCACTCTGAGTGAAGCCTGAGGGGGCACAGGGACCTACAGCAACATCCCACAGTCCCCAGAGCTGCTGCCCCAACCCACCAGCACCAGGAATCCAAGAGGATGGGGGCAATTTCTCCCTCTGTGGCTGCACAACATCCCAGTGACTGATTCAGCTTTCAGCTGTTTCCGGGCCCTGGGAGCAAACTTCCAGATCAAGACTCAACATGACAACTCCCTGAACATTTCTTGTTCCCTCAGTTTGTGTACAAGAGAATTCAGACACTGAATCCATGGCACAGGACAGGGGGTGGGAAGAGGGAAAAGTGCAGTGGGGGCTGCACTGTGTGTATGGAGTGCAGGGCAGTGACATTTGGCCCTAAGCTGGGCTCTGGCCAAACAGCTGAACATCGCAGAATAATCCCCTTTGTTGTGTCAGAGGGGATTGGAACAAAACCGGCCGAGGCAAAGCAATGCCAAAAGGGGCTTGGACAGCAACAACCTCACCCTGCCATGTACAAACAGGACAGTGTCCCCACAGGCTGGACAAGGCTCGCCGCCTTCACTCTCCCCTTATGCACAGTCTCACCAGCACTTTCAGTGCTGAGTTTGGAAGCTCTCAAGCACACAACAGGAGCATGAGTGGCTGAAAGGGTGAGAGTTTAGAGGGTCTCGTGGCAAAATGCTATGGGAAAAAACACTCTCCACTTCAGTGAAGAGATGGAAACTGGCTCTGAAGCATCAGCTTTGCCAGCCCGGGAAAACAAACACAGCTAACCGTGGGTGACTCACCCTGTGCATCCCCACCCCGACAGCAACAGGATGAAAACACAAGAGCTCAGTGGAGGAGGGAGGATGAGAAAGAGGAAGAAAACAGCTACCCCAGGTTGCACAACACCTGGGAAGAGCACACACACATCCTGCCGAGGGGGAACTGTGCAGTCAGGCCACCAAACATCTTCTTTCACATCAAACCCCAAACCAAGCCACAACACTCACTCCCTACCGAGTTCTCTGCTCCCACCCTGGGCTGTGTCTGCACTCGAGGGACCTTCTTCTCTTCCCTCTGGTCTGGTGCCAATGCCCCGGACCCCCTCCAGGAGAGGGAACATCAGCGACCTGGAGCCTACCGTCCTGACCCACAGACTGGGGGGGTGGTCGAGGTAGAGCCCCCAAGGGGACCAAATGCCGCTCACAACGAAGGGAATCGTCGATAGCTCGGCAGCAGCCACCTGCGCACCAGCTCCCGTCCTCCTCCCAGGACCACCCGGAAGCCCCAGGGACCCCCAGGTGTCCACCGAAAGACCCAGCTCTCCCTGGCCCTCAACACCCTCCCAAGCTCGGGAGCAGCCCCACCCACCCACCCGAGACACCCTCCCTCGCCCACAGCCCCCTCACAGGGTCTCACCCCTTCCGAAACTCCTTCCCATAACACCCAGCACATCCCCCGACACCACCTGCTCCGCCTCCGCTCCCCCAGCCCCATCTCCCCCCACACCCCGAGCCTTCCCCGCTCCCCCCGCCGCTCACCTTGAAGTACCCGCCCTCGTAGTGGGTGTCCGGGGGGCCGAAGATGGCCACGTCCCAGGTGTACAGGTCCCCTTCGTCCACCAGCCTGACCCGGAACCCCTCCACGGGTTCCTCCTGCAGCCCCTTCAGCTCCAGCAGCAGCGCCTTCTGCGAGCTGGGCACGGGGGGCCGCGCCATGCCGGGGTACCGGGAAGGTTCGGGGGGCGCAGCGGCCGCTCGGGGCGCGGGGGGCGGCGGGACCGGGGCCGCGCGGGGCACGGCGGGGGCTGTAGTCCCGTGAGGGGCGTGGTGACTGAGGGCTCCGCCCCTACGGGCGGTGCTGGCCAATCAGAGCGCGGGGCGGGGCAGGCGATGGGTGGGGCGGCCCCGCCGGTGCTCCCAGCGCTCCCGGTCGCACCGTCCCACCGAGCGAGCCCAGCGATCGGCAGCCGCCCCGGGGCTCCCCAGCACACTGAATCCCGGCCTGGACAGCAGCCCCGGGTCAGCCTGCAGGTGCCACAACTGTGTGACGCTTCACGGCAGCACCTGGAAGCGGAGCGGAGGCTGCTCCCGGCTCGGCCGCGGCGGAATGATGCCTCCGGCACCTCCGGCTCACACCTCCCTTTGTGTCACATCCCGTCAGCTGTGCCTGCGTCAGGAGCCACCACCCGCAGCCTCACCCAGACCAGCACCACGTCCTGCCTGCAGGGAGCAGAACATCCGCCCAACAGAACTTCCCGAGCCCGCGGGGATCCTCCCACCGGCTCCTCCACTCAGGTGCTCCACAGTCCTGCACCTGCTGCCAACACCAACCCCTGAGCACGGAGCTTGCCCCAGGGATCTGGGCACTGCCACGGCTTATCCTGGCACTCCGTGCTGCCAGGAGGTAAGAAACTGGCCACTAAAAAATAATAAAAAGCTTTAATGTCTTACAGCAAACCAAGAATTGAACAGTATAAATAATGATCAGACAAGTTTCAATAAATAACCCCCGGCCTGACACGCAGCTGGGAAAGGGAATTCCCCGGGGGAAGGGGATGTGTCTCATCCAGACCCTGCACTCCACATCCCAAACCACCTCAGCCCTCCCCAGCTGCCCTCGTGCAGCCACAGCCCAGCCCCACACTTTGTTCCTTCTCGGTCATTTCACTGCCCAAAGCAGCCCCGCAGGTCACAGCCTCCATGTCAGTCCTGGATAACACATAAAAGGGATCTCCCAGAGCAGCTGTGCCAGACAGCCATGTCTGTGAAACGCCATGAGCAGGGACACGGAGCTGCTGGGCACCACCAGAACAGGGGAGAGAGCGTGAAAACTGGGAATCTGTTGTTGGGCAGACCCAGGCTCTCCAGCCAGCACCCAAGCAACTCCCCGTGCTCACTGTCCAGCTTGGAGGAGGGCCCCGCAGGGCCGGCAGTGGCTGCAGCCAGCGCTGCTCCTGCCTGGCGTCACTCCACGGGCTTAACCTTCGCGATGAACAGGGCGGTGGCTTTCCTCAGGAACTCCTCCCTGCTCATGGAGGAGCTGAGCTTCCTCTCCTGCAGCGCCTGGTCCATGGCCAGTGCCAGCCTGTCGGGGCCCAGCCTGGAGCCGGCCTCCAGGTAGCGGCCGGGCCGCGGGCCGTGCCCGGCGCCCAGCGCGTCCTCCAGCGCCCGCAGCACAGCCTGGCACAGCCGGGTGTCCGCGGAGTCCCCAGCGCCCAGCACGGCGAACAGCGCGTCGGCCTTGGCCGCAAACTCCAGCAGCACGCAGCACGTGAGGACGCCGTAGCGGAACACGTCGAACGGGACGGCCTCGTGGTCGCGGCAGCGGATGCGGCGCAGGAGCTCGGCCGCCGCCTCGGCCGGGGCCGCCCCGCGCTGGCAGATGCGCCGCAGCAGCTCGCTGTAGAGCCGCCCGTCCACGCCCGCAGCCCGCCGCCGCCCGCCGCACCCCAGCACCTCGTAGGCCGCGCCGGCGTTGCTGTCGAAGGCCGTCCTGTCGCGACAGGGTACAGACACAGAGAGGCGGCCTCGCCCCCCGCCCCCGCCGCCCCCCGCCGCCGCCCGCCGCACCTGTGCGAATGATGAGCCAGGCACACGTACCACAGCGCCCTGGCCAGGCGCTGCGGCGGCCCCGGAGGCTCCGCCGCCGCCTCCACCGGCACCAGCCGCTCGAAGTACTCGGCCAGGAAGGACACGGGCTCGGCGGGCCGCGCCTCCAACACCTTGAGCAGCGCCTCCCGCACCATGGCCGTAACTCCGGCTCGCAGCAGGAACTCCGCCGCGCTGCCCTCCGCCAGCCCGCCGCCCCCCGGCGCTGCCCGCCCCGGCTCCGCCAGCCCGCTGCCCCCCGCCGGCACCGGGGCGGCGGCCGCTCGCCGCTTCTCGTACGCCGCCATCTTGGAACCCGCTTCCGCCCGGGCCGGAAGTTTCTGTGCCGCCATCTTACACGCTGGCAGCCAATCGGTGGGCAGGAAGGCGACTGGAGAACGCCGCCATTGGGCGAGGTCGGGGCTGCCATTTTGGGTACGGGCAAAGGGCTGCGCTGTCAGCAGTAACGCGGCGGGCGCCGTGGCCGCCATGTTTATTGCGGGCAAATGCCCCGCCCTTGACAACCGGGCGGGCGCAGCGGACGCCACCGGTGACCGCGGTGTGGTGAGGGCTCGCGGGACCGGGCCCGTCCCAAAGGACACTTGTTCAGGGCTCGAACAGAAACAACCCTTTATTGGAGCACCGGTCCCACCCGCCTGCAGAGCCCACGCTCGCCCCGGGGCTGCCTCGGACCTTCTGTTGTGACAGACGAGCGGCCGTCGCGCTCCCGTCCATCCGCCAGTGCCGGGAGCCCCGAGCGCCGGACCCAGCCCCGTGTTCGGTGCCAGACCGCGGGGATCCAGTCCCGGGAGCGTCCCTGGCCCCGTCCCTGTGTCGCCTCTGCTCGTTGCCCTTCCAGCCTTTGCCTTCCGCGGCGGGGCAGCTGCTCCCATTCCTGCTCCTGCTCCTCCTTGCTGGCCAGGGGCCGGGCGAGGCCAGCGACAAACAGGGGGACAGCAGGGACACGGCTGGAGGGCTGGGCTCATCCATCGGCTGCTCCCACTCCTAGCACAGCTGCTACCGAGATCTGAATCGTTTCCACAGACATCGAGACACGGCGCCAGTCACGATGAGCCCCAAGAGCGAGCCTGCTGTCCCCATGACAATGGCAGGGCTCGAGCTGAAGGAATCTGCAGACACAAGGAGCTGTTACTGCAGCTGATGCTGCCTAGGGCAGCAAATGCCGAGGGCTGAGCGAATCCCCCCAGCACTGATTATGGCACCAACACGAGGGGCTGCAGCCCTACCCAAGCGATGGGACCAGAGCAGAGCAGGGGGGACAGACCACCACTACTCACCATCCACGACCATCACCTCCAGGCTGGCCGTGTGGGCGCGGTGGCCGAGCAGGATGCACTGGTAGTGGCCCTGGTGCCAGGGCTCAGCACGGTCCAGCTGCAGCGTGGAGCTGCTGCCTGCAGACTCCTGCTGGTACTGTGAGAGGGCTGCAGGGGTCCGGAGCCAGCCCACCGTGGCGTTCCCGGTGCACCGGGCGCGGCACTCGATGCGCAGGGCCCTGCCTCGCATCCCGGTGGGAGGCAGCGACCAGATCTGCAGGCTGCAGGCGGGCACTGTCCCCACAGATGGCCCTGTCCCCATCGTGCCAGAGCCAGGGAGTGTGGTGGTGGCTGCACGTGCTGTGGGGCTGCCTGTGGTGAGGTCCCAGGGCACAGTGTGCTCCGTGGAGGGGGGGTTGGTGACAGCAGCCAGATCCAGGGTGGTCCCAGTGTTGTGCTCCCGTGCTGTGGTGGCATCATGTGCAGGAACACCCGGCTCTTGTGGAAGTGCTGTGGTGGCCACGGGCCTGGCTGTGCTGGGGCTCCGTGTGGAGGTGACCACTGGCTGCTCAGTCACAGCTGTGAACACACGGCAGCCTTGGTCACAGGTGACCTCGTTGCAGCCCCAACCTCCTCCACCCCTGAGCACAGAAAATGGGAGCAAACAGGCACCGGCAGCAGGGACAGGTACAGGGCTGGGGATGGGAAATTCAGGAATGGTGCAGAAGCAGTGGATGCTCCTGTTCTGGCAGAGCTATTCTGAGCAGCACAGGGCAGTGGAGGTTGGCTCCAGAGGATGGGGTACACATGGGCTGGGGTCCCCACCCCCTCCTGGCACTTACCCAGAGATGCCACCCGGGCGAAGGTCTCCTGCCCGACGTGCAGCACCAGCTCGCACCTGAACTCCACCCCTTCTACCACCTCTGCCCCATTCACGGACAGGATGGAAACAATGTTAAACAGCTCCTCATCGGTCTCCTCGTAATCAAAATCCGTGTTCTCCACCACCTGGTGCCCCCGGTACCAGGTGAGGACCACCCCGTCGATGGGGTACAGGTGCACGGCTGAGCAGTTCAGCTTGGCAGGGTGCCCCGGGCGCAGGGCGTGGGGAGCTGCCTCCAGCCTCAGCGTGTCCGGGAGGGCTGCAGAGGGGTAGCAGCGATAAGCGTGATTTTTGGCAGCACAGCACAGGCCGGGAGGGAGGGGGCTGCTCGGGGATCCAGGGCTGTGTGGGGAGGCAGTGAAGTTAGGGCTGGGGAGTGCTTACCATAGACCTTCAAGGTGACAGTTTTCTGGTAGTGCTGCCCGTGGCAGTGGCCCTCGCAAATCTTCATGCCCTCTGTGGTCACGGTGGCATGCCTGATGTGCAGGATGCTGTGGGTGAGGAAGGAGGAGATGGTCCCCAGGGCGGTGTCCAGCCCCCTCCACTCCACCTTGCCCCCTGCACAGGCCAAGGAGCAGTTCAGCTCTGTCGAGCCCCCAAACGGCACCAGCGGTTCCCGTGGTGTCACCACCAGGATGTCAGCAGGGCGCCCTGGGCAGGAGGAAAGCACGGGGTCAGGGAAGGGGACAGTCACCAGCACCCTGCAGCTCCAGGGGAGCTACAGCAGCAACAGGGGGACACTGCGGCTGTCAGGGCTCAGTGACAGGGGGGTCCTGGGGCCACAGTGCCATGGGCAAAGCAGGGAGAGCAGCAACAGCAGCAGCAGGGCTGGGCAGCAGTGGGTCAGGGGATTGGGGTGGCCTTTAGCCCCGTGGCACTCACCGTTGCATCCCCACAGCAAGCTGAGGAAGAGAAAGACAGGAGCTGGATCCATCGCCCACAGGGCAGCAGCAGGGCTGGTTTTCCTTCTTTCCTTCCTTCCTTCCTTCTTTCCCCCCTTCTAGGGAGCGGGTGCCTCTGGCCAGGGCTGTCTCCTTCTGGCTGCCAGCTCAGACATCAACTCTTCTTAAACCCTGTAGGAACCGCCCCCAGGAGCACTGGCCCCAGGACTTCCACAACTTCCAGCCCAAGGGGTATTTCCAGAGGGAGGTTTCTGATTTTCTTCCAAGTTCATCTCCTGCACAACACCCAGCCAAGGGCCAAGCCAGCAGCCCCCGCAAACCTGGGAAAGCCCCTGTCCCGAAGAGTTCCCATATGGCTGCAGAAGCCCCCATCATCCCACCAGGCAGCACTGCACAGGCACTCACACCCCAGGATGTGGCTCGGATCCATCCCTGCTTTTTGCAGACTCCATCACTCCCCCAGAGCCCCCAGCAAACCAGCCCTTCCATGACCCCAACAGCTGCTGGGGACACATGGTTGTGGGAAGGGCCCTCTCAGCTCCTGCCCCAAAAGCAGGGCCAGGACCTATGGTCAGCCCTGTCAGTGGATGCATTTCTTCCTAGAGCAGGGTGTTTTCAGGGATGGAAGTGGGCATTCCTGTTAGGGTTGGTCTTGTGGTACAGATGGAAAAAGTGTAAGCACAGTGGTGTTGAACACACTGTGTAATCCAGCCCCAAAGCCCTCAGTGTCCTGGGTCTCACACTGGGTCTGGCATCACTCCCTCACTTCTGCCCAGCTCCTTCTGCCCAGAGTCTGTTTCTGCCCCATCCTGTCCTGCCAGTCTGCAGCCAAGGCCAGGGAAAGTTCCAAAGGTCTGAGGGAGGGACCTGCCCAGCTCTGCACCCCCTGTCATCGCAGGACCTGGCCGTTTCCCATCTGGGAACTCTTCAGAGAGGCAACTCCGGGCACTGGGCGCGCCACGCATCCTTTCAGGAGGTCCTAACATTAATTCTCTGAAGGTTCAGGAGGCCTCTGAGCAGGGGAAGTGCTTTGTAAACACTCCCCACCAAATGTGCTCACTCAGCTGAAGCAGGTGATTAATGATGTTGGGGTTTTTGTTCCTTCCATCCTGTGTTAACAGAGCCACTTTCCGGATTTTCCAGCAGCCACCAGAGCCTCCCTGCCCATCCGTGGGACAAGCCACTGGACTGCTCCCACACTGCCAGGCTCTTCCCAGCAATGAGTCTGGGAACCTTGAGGACACACACATGCCAGGGTTTCACCTCCTGTTCCCACAACCCTGATTAAGGCGCTGCTGTGATGAGAAACCCCCTGAATCAGAGTTTGAGTGAGAGCTGAGCTGGTATGGAGCCACCTAATCTTAAAAAGAAGCTTCCCCGGACCTTCCTGGACCTCAAGAGGTTTACAGTTACCAGAAAACTCAGCATCTTGTGCTGCACTTCCTCGGGTTTGGGGCTTGGAAGTGCCTGGAGTTGCCCTGGCTTCCCACACAAGGGGGTAACACAGAGGAAACTGAACTCATAGAAACCTGGTGATGCTCCAGCTGCACAAGGGCCAGTTCCAGTGGTTCAGCCACCAAGCCAGGGGCAGATCAAGGGACTTGGCCCAGCTCAGAGTGATGCAACAGAACCCCCAGGGCAGCTCTCACTGAGCCCCTGAGTAGTGACCCACCTAAACCCACCTGCTCGGGACCTCTCCTCCATGGATTCAGACCTTCCCCCCATCCCAGAGGAGCACAGGAGCTCTCGCTGCCCTGGGCACAGCCAAGGGACATCACCAGGTTGCGTGCACAGGGTGGAAGGAGCAAGCTTACACACCAGGACTGTTTTCCACCCAACAGGAAGCCTTTGAAGGAACGAAGGGAATGATGGTTTTCCAGACTCAGAAGCCCGAACACCTTTCCTGGAAGCAAATTGTGCTTCCTCCCACCGGGCAGGCGTGGGGACTCATGCCGGGCAACACTTTGTCTGGAGATGTTGCTCAGGAAACAAAACAGTTCAGTGTGGGGACACAAACCACCAAGGGACGAGTGCTGGCTCCAGCACAGGATACCCCCAGAGCCCCTCGGGTTAGGGTCTAGCCCCAGGCTGTCACCACCAACACCAGAAGGGACAAGGCTTTGCCACTGCCTCAGGAACCACTGTGCAAGGGGGAAGGGTGGTCAACAATATCCTGCACTGCAACACCTGCCCTTTGTGCTTGAAGTAAAACAAGCTGAGGGTTTTCTCTCAATTAAAGATGTAAACAATAAAATAAAAGCTAGCTCCAGTCCAGAGGACATACGTAGAGAAGCAGCAGGCTGTGTAATGGCTCATGTTTCCAGGATATCATCCATCAAGCAGCAGTTCCCATCCCAGAGCTGACTTGGATGTGTTTATCCTTTTTGGAATTATATTGTTCACTCAGGACCATCCTCAGCCACCACAAAGTGTTTAAATGAGTCAGATAAGATCTAAAGTAGGCCTGGCTGAAAATTAGGACCATAGAGTTGTGGTTGCTAAAAACCAGTCCAGGAGGAGGCTCCAGTGGGGCAGGCAGGGCCAGGGACCTGCTTCCCATCCTGGGAAGACTGGCAGCCCTGATCCAGCTCTCCCAAACCTGTCCTACAATCATCACATGGGGAATTTCAATTCTGAGCAGGAGTTGCCTGGTACCACTGGTGAGGGAGAGGAATGAGGACAGAGACCTTCGACACAACAGGAAAGCAGCAGTTTAATAAATAATCCATCAGAGGGAGAGATTAGCCAGTTCCAAACACAACCTGAACCGAAATAAATACATTTTATCATTAGCTTAGAAAAGAGACACACAAACGCACATGATGGTGAACTGTGAGAGAAGTGGGGCCATTCCCAGGGAACGGCAGGGACTCATCCCATGCCCACACTTTAAAGATACCACAGCTGTCAACAGCCTTTGGAGTGCAGAGAATGAATAAAAATAGGGAAGTAAAAAGTTACTACTTCGCAAAATTAATGGCAGAAGAGAAAGCGATGGTGTAACTCAGGTTTTCAATGCAACAAGATCAGTTGAAACTCACTTGACCTGTGGCCGTTAATGCCAGGACTGCAGACAGGTGATTGAGATGATTTTTTGCCTTGTGTTTGGGCATCGCTGTTACCATCCCGAATTTTAAGTCCCTGCAGACAAATCCTGGGAATCCCGATGTTAAACAGCCAGGCTCAGGCACTGCACAGCAGATCAAGGGGATTTTAAGAAAAGACTCCTTTTTAAAAAGTTGCATTTTCATATAAAGTAACAAAAATTGGCAAAACTAGCTGAATGCTCCACACAGCCTTTCCAGCCTCCACGTGGGACGCTGCAGAAGCACCAGCCCTTCAGAACAAGTCGTTCTTCATTCGGCTCCGGTAACTTCAGCTCCAGCACCGCTTGGCCCAGCTCCTGCTCTGTCACACAAAGGCAGAACAGTGCAGGGGTCACAGCCCTGTGCCAAGGGAAGGGGAGGCACCAGGCTGAGGCAAACCAGGTGAGAGAACCCCAATAGGGTGGGAAGGAACCCCTGCTTGCTCCCAGCACCCCTGCGCCTCAGAGAGCCTCTGGTCCCAGGTCTGCACACCAGCACAAGCCACCTTTCTGTTGATAATGGCACCTGTAGTGTTCCTGCTGCTGTCTGGTGCTGTATCCCCCCTCCATCCACCCACTGCCACATCCCCACGAAGCTGCCCAGTGCCATAACCCCCCTGGTGGCCACTGCCATCACCGGTGGCAGCACAGCTGGTCTCCAGCCAGGCCACAGCCCCTGACCTGGCAGTCACTTGCTGGCAGCCTGGGGGCTGACAAAGGGATCAAAACACTCCAGGGCCACGATGCACAAGTCAGCATCACCAGAACCTCAGGGGTCACATCGTGAGCGACGGGACTGGGGAGGGAAGATAGCTGGACTGAGGGTCTGAGGGAAAGAAGAGGCTGAGAGGCTGCAGGCAGCAGTGGTGGTGAGAGGGAATGGGACCAGAAACATATCGGTTTCAATAAACTATGCAATAAGGGAGAGGAGTTTAAAAAATATATCTCTATATACTTTATATCATATAAATTATGCTCGTCTTTTTGTAACGTGTCGCTATATTGTACCCGTGAAGCTCCGAGGGCCTCTGTGTGAGCGAGGTAACAATTCTGTGTTTTACATCATCTGTGTGTGAGGGAAAAACCTACTTTAGCTCACTTTAATCCATCGTAAATCAACGGATTGCCAGGACTTGGGAAAAGTCCCATCTAAAAAAGGCATTTTTGTGAAGAACACAGAGGTGGGGAACTGCTGCCTGGAAGTGCAAGTGACGGGATTTCCTTCAGGATAAAAGCTTGCCATGCACACACAGTACTGACCATCCCAGTAATGTTTGGGAATTGGGAGTGTCATTACAAGGAGTTTGGGAAAAATGGAGTCACGGCAGGTCAAGGGAGTTCCTGCTGGCTCTGCTCCCCAGACCTGCAGCCAGACCCACCTCAGCATCCCCCCGTGTCCCAGCTGCTCCTAGTTCTGAGCACAGGAGCTGGTACCAGGCCAGATCAATGCAAAACAAACTGTCAACTCTTTCACATAAATACCCACCTCTGATAACCAAATGGCATTTGCAGTTGCTGCTGTGCAGCCATGATAACATGTCTGCTAAGATCTACGATGTGAAGGGCCAGCACTCCCTCCCTTTTGGCTGCTCCCCCCTGGGTAACCTTCCCCAAACCCACAGTGAGGGGACCTCAGCCAAGGCAAGACTGGTTTGGCTGCTGCACCCTCAATTCCCTTAACAAAGGACTCCTGAAGTGTCCTCGGTTTGGTACTTACTTCCCAGAACTGCTCAATGCCACCACTTTCATTTACTCAAACGAGAACAATTGTTTCCTGCCCTCTGCCACATTTCTGTAAACAACCACACATTCCCTGTTTGCCTCAGCTCCTTTCACAGCACTCCAAGCACCTCCCGCTCTTTCTGAGCAGAGCTGAGCCTGCAGCAGAGGTTGCAATGCCACTTTTCCATAAACAAAAGCCTCAACAGCAGGCTCAGAAATGCCACATGGAATCCAAACCCGTAAGTCCAAATCAACACAGCCTTCACCATCAGGATCTCTTGGGTTGAGCACAAACCAGCTCTGGACACTCTTTGGGTCTAGGATCAGACGGCAGGAGCCCAGGGACAAACCAACATGCTTTATACAAGTGCTCAGGGTAAACAGTCATTTCTCTGACCCTTCTCCCAGGAAACCATGCATCTCCATAGTGCTCAGTACAGTCCAGTTGTTTCTCCTGCCTTCCAGAGAACTGTAACTCCTAAACAAGCCTCACAGCTCCAGAAAAAGATTTCTGAAAAGATCCTTCTACCTACTGCCCACGGAGGCAGCAACAGGGAAATGTCACCTCAGAGAGTGACAAGAAGAAAACCAAACAAAACTGCAGCCACTGTGGCCATCCAAGCATTTGTAATTCGTGTAGTTGACCTTCTCTTACCTGCCCATGCCCCCATGTACCAGCTGCAACTCGACTTGCTCATTTTTATCCTCTTCATCAGAACATTAAGTCAGTAGAATTATTTTTTGTGGTTTAAGTTTCACTTGGGGCTGAATGGGCAAATTCCTCAGGCCCTCCAGCAGAGAGGAAGCTCAGAGCTCCACTCCCTGTGCTTCACACACACACCCAGTCCCCTCAGTGTGTCACCACAGCACACTGTGCAGGGGGTGCCAAGGGCCAGCAGCAGGAACCAGCTGTATCAGGGATGGGGCATGGAGCAAATGCCGTATTTTATTCCAGGGGCAGCTCAGTGAGCTCCCACCAAGCACAGACCACGCTGGCTCCATCTTTCATGACCGGCAAGAGGAGGGTTTGGCAGGGCACACCACAGGGCGCAGGGGTCACGCACAAGGGCAGGTTTGCTTTCCAGAACTATCCCTCCGGTGGAGCAGTTCCATATCTCCCCTTTCCATCAGCACCAGGTGATACAATTCCATTTTTGCACCAGCTGGCTGTATTTGGCTTGAAGGGAAACCCTGTCCCTCCTCAGTAGCTGTTAGTGGCACAGTCTGTTACCTCGGATCCCTCTCTCCCCCTCCCCCGAACTCCTGCTGAGTCCATCCTTGATGTGGAGTCAAGCCACGAGTCCCCTGTCCCACCTCACACGCTGCTGTCCTCGAGCAGGGGCTCCTTGCCATCAGACCCCCCAGCTGGTGGGCTGTGGGGGTGGGCCTGGGCCCCCGTGCTGTGCTTCTTGTGGCTGCCAGACCTCAGTGCCAGGTTGTGTTCTGGAATGAACAGGGCCACCAGCAGCGACAGCAGCACAGAACATGCCCCGAACAGGAAGGGTGGCCCAGGGATGATGCTGCTCTGTAGAGAGAGAGAGAGACAGGAATGATTCAAGCATGAGGGCAGACGCAGCCTGGCAAAGGGAGTGAGAAGATGAATAGGTACCTCATCTGTAGGGTTGGCCATGTTGGGTTTGGAGGCCTTGCCCAAAGTTTCCACCTCGGCCATTTCGTTCAACTCCACGTGGAAAAGGTAGAAGACAAAGCCATAGAGCGCTGGCCCCAGGCCGTTACACAGACCCCGAATTCCAGTGATCATCCCCTGCACCACACCTGGGGACAGAGTGAGGAAGTGGGGATATGCCTCCAGCTTTCCAAAGAAACTCACTGTATTTGAGGATTCTTATATATTTAGAGGTATTTAGAGACAGGATCAAACACTTGGATCTGGACTGACATGTATACCCTGCAGAGGAAGGGGTTTGCAGATGGGCAGCTTCACTCAGTGCCATGTTTTACAAAAATCAGTAATGCTGGGTTTGCTGCTTCGCAGACTGAAATAAGCACAGGCACATCAAGCAACAATTTCCAATGAACTGCAATTTAATTGAGGACTCGGAGATGTACTGTGATGCAGGCAAAATGCAGCAGCCTCCTCTGCCTCAGAAAGACAACACCAAACACCCACATGGCATGGCTTGGGAGTTCCCTCTCAAAGCTGTGCTCAAAGATAAGAGTGTCAATAGTGCTCTGGGTACAGTGACACTCCACAGCTGGCACAGATGTTCCTGCCCACCCCTCCACCACCATGGCCAAGAACCTGCCTGTGCGCCAGCTCAGCACCTGCTGGGATGAACTCCCTCCTCCCTGCCATCAGATGGTCCCCCAAGCACTCACCCTGCTGGTCAGGGTCCGTGTTCCTTGACACCATGGCACTGATGGCTGGGAAAGTGATGCTGGACATGGCAGCCACAGCTCCTGCTGCCCACATCATCCTGGGGAAGAAGGAGGCAGCCGTGAGGAACAGCCACAGCCCTGTCCTCTGCTGCAGGGCAGGAGTGGCCAAAAAGGGAGAGAAATGTGGGCAAACACTCACCAAGGCTGTGATCCAAAGCCATACCAGGCAAGCTGTAGGATCTGGAAGCCTAGTCCCAGGAGGATGGTGTTTTTGTTTCCTATCGAACGCATGAGAATTCCCAACACGACTGTCTGGAAAGAAAATTGGGTGTTTTCAAGGCAGGGGCAAAGAAAGAGAGCAACAGTAGGAGACAAGAGGACAGGAGCCTGAGGGACTTTGATGATGCTTATGGGTCCCTTCCAATTCAAGATCTTCTATGGTTCAAAATTTTGTGTGGCCATAGGGGTTCTGACAACTCAGCAGCATGTCAGAAATTCTAGACATTCTTACAGCAGACTGCTCAAACCAAGACAGAAAATGCTTCTCACCTGAGCCAGTATAGAGAGAATTCCAACTACACCGATAAAGGCTGCTACAGTCTCAGAGGAAAAACCAATGACCTGTGGAAAAACCAAAAAGGGACTTTTCAGGCAGATTTGTACCAGATGACAAGAGCCTCTCCATCAATGTCACTCATGTTTATTGATGTTGTTACTCAGGGATCTACACATTACCAAGCAACAGCCTCCAGGCTGCCACAGGAACCAAACAGATGATTTTCCTCTGGCTGAAGAAACAGTTTTAAATCACTGGGCTCCCCTTTTAGTGCCTGAAGCCAGGATGGCCAGGCAAAGAGCCAAGCCAGGCCTTGCCCCTGGCTATGCCTACAGAGCAATCACCAGGCTCTGTATTTTTCAGGAGAACTGGAACAAGTCACTATTTCTTACGGCTTCAACTTTAGTGAGCTACTGGCCAAGAAGAGCTGCCTTGGGACATGCAATTCTGTATTTATAGGCTGGGATTTCCTGCACCCAGAGCTTTACATTCCCTGCCAGACTGACCTGTCGCAGGTACAGGAAGAAACTGGAGTACTGGCCGGCCTCAGGAAGGTAGGAGAGAAAGACGGTGATACAGATGAGCAGCACTGTAGAGTCCTGACCCACCTTCCTCAAGGACTGCAGAGAAAGGGGTCAGGAATGAGAAAAAATGTTTTTAAATTTGACTTCATATCATCAAATAATCTCCAGGTACAAAGACAGCCAAACCAAGGGCTTAACACGTCACAAATCAGCAGGACTAAGGCAAACATTAAGCACTACCAGCACACAGGAAAACAGCAGCAGGGTCACTCACAGCAAATGGGTCAGCTTGTTCCCAGGAGATTGGGGCTCCCCAGGAGACTGGGCGCATCTCTTCGGGCAGTGACTCGGGCACAGCCAGCAGGATGAAGCCAATATCCAGCAAAGCAACCCCTGAAGCCAGCACAACCACCAAGGTATCACCGTAGGCTTGGGAAAGGTAAGCGCCGATGGCTGGGCTGGTGACCAGACTGGCAGCAAATGTGGCTGACACCTGGAAGCATAAAACATCCCTACAGCCTCTTCTTTCCTAGAGCCCATTTCCTCCTCCCTAGTGACCATGGGGAACTCCTTCTGGCATCTTTGATGGACATAACTAGCACTGATATCTGTGCAGAGACAGATGACAAGTTCTCCTGGTGCAACCTGGGCTAAGCTCTAGCAAAGGGAAATCAAAGCTCTCCTAGCAATTCCCATATGGTCCTGTCAGTAAAGTTACTAGAAGAGCAGGATCACACTGAGGACCACAGGACCCCCTTCCCTGGTGTGGAGAAGCTCAGAGGTCAGGCTGTTTTATACAACACAGCCAGCACTCAGAGTGGGCAGAGATCAGCCTCCCCCTCAGAGCTAAATCCCAAATAGAAGGACAGTGAGACTGTATGATTAGTCCCTAAATCTCCCACCCTAATTTTATACCTCTTTGACCTACAAAGCCCCAGATATTTCTTTCAAAAGACAGGACAGTGACTCAGCTCCTTACCAGGCCGTACGCCGTGCTGCGCTCATGCTCCTGTGTGATGTCGGCAACATAGGCAAAAATCACAGAAAAGGTGACAGCAAACACTCCAGACATGGAAATGACAGCAAAGTACCACCTGGAAGAGCCAAAGGCAGAGTTAGAGAGCAACCTCACTGCAGTCCACAGCTGCTGAAGCAGAGCCTCTCCCTTGTTTTCCCCTCAGTCCCTCCAGTGCACCAGAAGAGGCTCAGGAACATGGAGAGTTGGTCTGAGGGCCTCTGAACTTTTATCTCTTATTTTCCCTAATAGAAATAATGTTCCGAGCAGGGGAACAAGCACAGAGGACAGACCAACCCTTTATTCCCAACTGAACCCTCCAGCAAAACCAGACAAGTCAGTCTCTAGGCTTAGCATCCTCTTCCACTCTTGAGATGGATGAGACTCTTCCATCTCACCCTAAAATGAGCACCTGCAAACCCTCATTGTTCAGCCTCGTGCTCCTTCCCCTCCTCAGTACCCCAGAGCTGTACTGAGGGTGAACTCACCACGGGCTGATCTTCATCAGGGGAATTGGTGCACACGTGAAGAAGACAGTGAGAAGGAGGAAGGATTTCCTGCCCCAGACATCAGAGAGAGCACCAATCAGTGGGGCACTTAGGAAAGAGAGCAGACCCTGGGAAGGACAGACAGACAGACAAGGGGACAGAGAAACCCCTCAGTGAGAGCTTTCAACAACAGCAGAAAGAGATAACCCATTCCTGATTGCTACAAGCAGCAATACTGTCACAACAGAGCAGTTTATTAAACTCCCCAGGTCCTTCTAGGGAAGAAAAAAAAAATCCTTGACCAGCAAGGCCCCACTGAGCACTCCTGCTCCCTCCTGCTCCCTGCAGAGCTCTGCCCATGGTGTGGGTGCCCAGGCAGCCCTGCCAGGACCTGGAGTGCTGCTGGCATGGTTCCACCATGGCAACATCTGCTGCAGTTCTGGGGAAAGCTTTCTCTTGTAGATGGAGACAGGACTGACACAATGAGAGCCAGGGCCATAAAGCACAAATAAAATTATTCAAGGCCCTTCCATGTCTCCCAAGCCCGAAGCAGGCAGGGCAGAGCCTTTCAGGGCTGAAGGGAGTGCCCAGCAAACCCTACTGTGGCTGTTTTCCAAGATCCTCTTGCCAGAGACAGCCAAGAACGGTCTGTTTTGCCTGATTCCCCAGTCAGAACACAGGACTATTCACTATTGTTGCCTGCAATTCTGCTCTGGGAATGCTGATCTAGTGCAAGAAGCTCCCCATTCCTACTCTCTATGCCACAGCACATTCCCACCTCCTGCCTGGAGGTCACTGAGGCCACTTGGTTTCAGCTTTTATTACTAAAAAGTTCAGATGTCACGGATTTGTCATTCTGTTATGCTCCAGAAGATGGGCACGGGGCTGATCTCATGCTGATGAGAATATTTCCAGCTGAAACACACAGCTGGTGTAACTGAAGCCCCATGCACACAAGCAGAACATTGTCACTCCTGCTCAGTAAAATCAGCTGCACAAGCTGCCCCATGTCTGTGTCCTTCCTTTTGCTTTTGCCACAGCACCCCTCAAACTGGCCAAATATTGCTTGACATCAGCAAATTACTGGGATAATAATGGCTTGTGCCTTCCTGCACAGATGGCAGATTTAAAGGAAATCCTGGAAGGAATGTTCCTTACCTTGACTCCATGAATCAGACCATTCATCAGGAACGTGTGCTGGGGGAAAGTCTGGTGTAAGACCTGGAGGGAAAACAAACCAAAACCAAAAATTAAAAAGTCAGAGCTAGCAACTTTTGCAAAATTTCCGTAATCATCTGCCAGCCAGAGACCTGGAAGGGTACAATCCAGGAAAAAGGGGAACTATCCTGCCAACAATGCCTCTACGTAAGGAGCTCTGCCTGCCCTTTCCACTATGGGAAACCACTGTCCTTAACACTTTCCAGGTCTATAAATCATTCCAGCATGCTAGGGTGAGCATCAGAGAGCCTTTTCTCATCACCTGATGGTTCTACTTCATGTCACCACAGCATTTCTCTGTGATTCCCTTTGCGCTGTCTGTATATTCTATTTGCATTTTATGTTGCAATATGTCTAAATGTTTTTGCATAACTAAAGATTCCTTTCCCACAGTTTCCCAAGGAAAGGCCTGTGCTAAGACCTTCACTCAGGAGCCCCAGGAGAGCTCCCATGGAGACAAACTCACCGTCAGCATCGGCGTGGTCAGCAGCCCCCAGGCAAAGAACTCCAGGAAAATCACCACCACGGCGTGGTACACGCTGGGCTCCCCGATCCCCTGTCGCTGCAAAACAGAGAGTTAAACGTGAAAAACCTTCCAGCAGCCACATCCCGCATTTCAGAGCGCTCACACAGCTGAGCGGGATCTGAAACACGAGAAAAGGCAGCGAGAGACTGTTCTGAAACGTTGTTTCTGTTCACAGACAGCCTAGGACACTTAAATCCTAGGACACTTAAATCCAGCCCCAGCAGGACGGTGAGGGATTCCCCGTCCGGGCCCGCGGCGGTTTTGCTGCACAGGAACGAGAGCGCACCGGGAGAGCGGCACAGAGCCGGCAGGTGCAGCGCTCACCCACGGCACCGCGCAGCCCAGCGCGGCAGGTGCAGCAGCGGGGTGCAGAGAGCCGGTCTGGGGAGTGCGGCCCGCCGGGGACAGCTCTCACCTCGCACCGCACACCGGCACCGCCCGGGCCCCTCCCGGTCCCCGCCATCCCCCCGGGGCCGCTCCACCCGCCGGTAGCCCCCGGCCCCGCGCTCACGCCGGCCCCGTCCCGGATCACGATCTTCTTGGCCAGCAGGACGCTGCGGTTGAGCCGCTTCTTCTTCTTCTTCTCGCCGGTCATGGCGCCGCCGGGCCGCTGCCGATCGCCGGCCGCCGCGGCTGCCCCATCCTCCCTGTGGCGGGCCGGGCCGAACCGAACCGGGCCGCGCTGCGCCGAGACCGACGCCGAGCCCGAGCCCGGGCCCGGACCCGGCACCGGACCCGGACCGGCACCGGGCGGGGAGCGCCGGGCCCGGGGCTGAGGGCGGGCGTGGGGAGCGGAGCGGGAGACCCCGCCCGCTGGCCCCGCCCCCGCACCGGGAGCCGGCACTTCCGGCGCGCCGCTCCTTGCGTCTCATTGGCTGCTCCGCCTCTTCCTCATCGGCCGTGCCGGTTTGTGATTGGCTGAGAGGGGCAGGGGCGGGCGTTTCTCGCTGGCTGGGGCGGGGCCGTGACGTCACGCACCGGCGGGGGCAGCGGGAATGGGCGGTGGCACCGGGAGCGACCCGGGGCGCCTCTGGGAGCGGCTGTTGCTCCGTTCCGGGCGCCGCTCCTAGCCGGGGCAGGCGGGTTAAACAACGATACGCAGCCGCCCCGGAGCTGGCAGCACCGGAGGCTCGGGCACGGCTGTGTCTGCCCCGTCGGTGCGGCTCCGCTCGGTGCCGAGCACCGGCACCCCGGGGTGGTGACAGCCAAGCGCATCCCCGGGACCGTCTTGTCCCTTTCCCCGAGCCCGGTGCCGCCGGTGATGGACAGGCGCAGCCACGCCCGGGGCTGGTGATGGGGAGCAGCTCCTGCCCCGGTACCGCCAAGGCTTGGGGCGTGCGTTCTAATTAATCCTGCCCGGGCCGGAGAGCGCATGGTGCTGATTCCCTTGGTGCGGGGTCAGAGGAGATCAAATTGGCACCGTTTAGACAAGTTTAATGCACGCCCATGTCCCTCAGCTCGCCCCCGCCCGCTCGAGGTCGCCGCCTCGGGCAGCGGGCGCGCACGGCGGTGACCGGGAGGCGACCTGGAACGCCTGGAAGGTTCTCACCGTGGGGCAGCGACAGACTGTCAGGGCTCCCGCCCACCCGCGGAGCGCCAGAGGCTGCGACCCAGCCACTGCCCACGGAGATTTTCCTTTAAGCAATGATTAAACCTGAGGGAAAGCCCCCTCAGGTAGCTCCACCTGAAAGATGAAAGTAATCCCCCGACTTCCCGGGACCTGTGTGGGAGTGGAGAGCAGCTCCATCTCCCCAGGGCTGCTGCACCGTGCCTGGCTGTGCTGTCCCCAGGCCACCGAGTGCCCGCCGTCCCCAGAGTGCTCTGCACATTGCACGCCGTTGGGCAAAATGCCCATAACCTCCGCAGGGACACGGTGCCTTCCCTCGGCTGACCCCCAGCCCCTGGGAACATGCTGGACAGGGACTTGAGCCCCCCTTGGGCCCTCCCGGAGCCACTTATAAGAGCACGGAGAAGCCTGATTTGTTCCAGTCCTCTGCAGAAGCTTAAAAACAAAATCAAGGAGAGAGATCAGAGAGCAGGCAAGCGGTTCCCAACATGGCAACAGCAGATGTAATTGTATTACCTTGATTTATTGATCGCACTTAGAGCAATTACTGGCTCTCACCCCATCACCTGCCAGGGAGCAGGAGACAGTGAGGGGGAAAGACAAAGGTGGCTGCGTCGCCCAGGGCATGGCAGGCCCCCGGGGAGGCTCCGGTTTTGTTTGTGCCGGTTGCCGAGGGGGCGGGAGGGGGATTTGGACGGAGGAGAGGCCCAAGGAAGCTCCTCGGGAAACTGAAGTGGAGGGCTAAAAGGAGCCTGGGATGCTGCGGGGATGGAGTCCCAGTATTAAGACTGCTTTGGCTATGGAGGGGATGTAGGGGTGGGCAAAGGGGAAGGTCTCTGGGGCTCCAGCACAGCAGAGCTGCTGCGGGTCCACTCTGGGTTCCCTCGCCCAGAAAAACGCTCGAAAAACGCCGCAGCCTCAGGGCAGGAGCAAGGGCGAATTGCTCGATTGAGGTCAGAAAGTCCCTTTAAGGGTTTTGTTGCACTTTCCCCCCCCCCCCCCCCCCGCCCTTGCTGCAGTTACAGGCAGAAAAACAACAAAATGTTTGTGCTTTTTACTGCCTGAGCCCTCCAGACAGATATAAACAAGCGGGGGACAGATCTGGCTTTGGAGGCAGATGAAATCAGAGCGAAAGAGACCAGTGGGCTGGGAGACACAGAAGTAGGGCAGCCCGGTTGTGCAGCGAAGCCTAGCCGAGCCCTCCCCCGCCTCCCCGGCCAGCCCTGGGCTTCTGCATCGCTTCCCGGGGTTGCAGAGGTGGAAAAAACAGAAAATGTCCCTGTTGTGGGCGAGGGCAGTGCCGGAGGCTGCTGGCCGCTTTCGCTCCAGCTAATGCAAAACGAGAGCGGGCGACAGCCTGTGCCTCAGCCCTGTGGCTCTGGGAGGGGCCGTCGCCCCCCTTCCCCCCGCCTGCTACCCCCAACCCCTCACTCCCAACGCTTGCAGCAAAGCTGGAAACTCGCAGGGCCAGGGCCAGCCCAGCGGGGTTTGGCGAGGCCGCAGGCCATGGCCAGCGGGTTTGGAGCAGGACGGAGGGCAGAGCGTGGGTGGCTGCAGCCCCCCCCGGGCCGCGCTCGCGAGAGCAGCCCAGGCGTGGGGTGGATGCTGTTGTGCGCGGAGATGCTCAGGTGGGCGGGGATGCTGGGCGGGACGGGGATGCTCTGGCGGCCGCGGGTCCGGCGCGGCGGGGGGGGCCGGGGGCGGGGGATGCGGGGCCGGGCGGGCGGCGGAGCGCTCGCACCATGACATCAGCGCGGCGCGGCCCCGGGGGAGCGGGCGGGGGGTGGGAGCCAGCGCGGCGGCAGCGGAGCGGAGCGCGGCCCCGGGCATGCTCCCGGAGCCCAAGTATGACCGCTTCCGCGACGAGCCGCTGACCGCCCCCATGCCGTCGCCGGCCCCCGCGCCGTGCCCCGCGGCGGGCGAGGAGCCCGAGCACGGCACCACCTTCTGCGCGCTGCTGCCGCGGATGCCGCAGTGGAAGTTCCCCGGCTCCAGCGGTTTCCTCGGCCGCGGCCCCGCCGGCGCCGCCCGGGACGCCCCCGCCGCGGCGGAGTCCCCCTCGGGGCTGGCCGCCGTCCTGGGCGCCTGCGAGCCGCTCTGCTCCGCGCCCTGCGCGCTGCCGGCCGGCGGGCGGGCGCGGGGAGCGGCGGGGCGGGCGCGGGGGGCGGCGGCGTCGGCGGGGGCCCGGCCCGGCGGGGACGAGTGGAGCCGCAAGGGCAGCTTCATCCGCAAACCGGCGCAGGGCTGGCTGCACCCCGACGAGCGGGTGCTGGGGCCAGGCGTCTCCTACATTGTCCGGGTAAGTCCCGCCGAACCCCGGCGACGCGGGAGGGCGTGGAGACCCCGGCCCCAGGCGTGTGCGGGGCTCGGCGGGTCCGGCCGCTCCTCCCGACGGCTGCGGGCAGAGCCCTCGATCGAGTTCCCCCCACGGCTGGCCCGCGGCAGCCGCCCCAGGCACATGCTGCTTCCGTGATGGGGTTGGGGGCCAGGGGCTTCCTGCGCCGGGGAGCCCACCTCAGGGCTCCAGCGTGGTCAGCCCCTTCACGGCATCACAAGCTGTAGCACACAGATGAGTTTGTGGGGTCTCAGCGCGAGGTCTGGGCATGTGATGGGGCATTTTGGGGTGGGGTGCAAAAGGCTGTTGTGTGATCCAGGTGTGGAAGAGGCCCTTCTCCCTGACACTCGGCCTCTCCTCTCCATTGCCCGCCCTGTTCTGCTCCTGCTCTAACCAATTTCCCCCACAGTACATGGGGTGCATTGAGGTGCTGCGCTCCATGAGGTCCCTCGACTTCAACACCAGGACACAGGTCACCAGGTATGGCCCTGCAATCCCACTCTCCCACACCCCAGTGCCACCCGAGGCTACCAGTAGCACTGGGTGCTCCCCCTTCCCAGGGCCCTGTGGAGAGAGGGGAACAGCTCAGGGGGAGCCATGCCCTACAGGAGCCATGCCCTACAGGACCCACCCTGCACGCAGGGACATGGACGAAGGGCACTGCTGCAGATCAATGGGTGGAAAGAGGAGAAGGGAGGTGGCCCCAGCCGGGATTACGTACCAGGGGCCATGACGTGGGGCAGTGCTGCGGGGAGGCTGCGGTGTCCTGGGCTGGGGGGGCTTGTGCCTCCAGACCCATGAAGCAATGTGGGGGGAAGGCAGCTGGGAGGGGGTGGGGGTCTGGAGCAGTGACCAGGCCAGGGTCTGTCCATTGCAGGGAAGCCATCAACAGACTCTACGAGGCAGTGCCGGGTGTGAAGGGCATCTGGAAGAAGAAGGTGAGTTTCCACTCAGCTTGCCCCTCCTTGGGACAAGCTAAGGGTGTAGGACTGGGCACTAGGAGAGCCTGCCCAGTTTGTGGGGCTGGGGGCTCTTGGGGCACCCTTCTTTTCCTCGTTCACCCCAAGAAGCCTGGTCCTGGTGAACTGCATCACCCCCACCATCCTCTCCCCTGCCAGGCTCCCAACAAAGCCCTGTTCTCCATCCTGGGCAAGAGCAACCTGCACTTCGCTGGCATGAGCATCGCTGTTAACATCTCTGTCGATGGGCTGAACCTCATGATCCCCACCACACGCCAGGTGAGGGTGGCCCTGGGCACACAGTCCTGCTGCCTGCCAGCCTTCGAGGTGGTGGCCAGTTTGCTAATGTCCCCCTGGGCCACATTCCCCACACAGATCATTGCCAACCACCACATGCAGTCCATCTCCTTTGCATCCGGTGGGGACATGGTGAGTCACAAGGGCATGTCCCCAGGGCAGTGGGGACAGGGACTGCCTGTCCTATGGCTGAGCTGAGCACGGGGTGGCATGGCCTGGGTCAGGACATGGGGCTGGGGCTGAGCTGTCCCCTCGCCCTGGCACCTCCAGCCCTTCTCCCCATGTGGCAGCAGGACATGGGCACTGATCTTCCCCTGTGTCCCCAGGACACCACGGATTATGTCGCCTATGTCGCCAAGGACCCCATCAACCAGAGAGGTGACACTGACCTCAGCGCCTGCGAGCTCTGTGGAGGAGGGATGCGCTGGGGGGTGAAGGCTGGATAAGATCCCTTGTGGGGAGCATGAAGGGTGGCTCAGGGTGATCCTGGTGCAGTGATGGAAGTGTAGGGGAAACCCTCAAGCCATCCATCTGTCTGTCCACAGCCTGCCACATCCTGGAGTGCTGCGAGGGGCTGGCACAGAGTGTCATCAGCACGGTGGGACAAGCCTTTGAGCTACGCTTCAAGCAGTACCTGCACAGCCCCCCCAAGGTGGTGGTACCTCCGGAGAGGTAGGGGGGCAGGGAGCCCTGCTGCACGCCCTGTCCTGGGCATGTCCCCTGCCTGGGGGTGGCTCTGAGAGCCCCTGTCACTGCAGGGTGTGGGGACAGTCTGAGCCAGGCAGGGTGTCCCCAGCTTGCCTGTCCCTGCTGCAGGGCGCTGGGTGCAGAGGAGTCAGCCTGGGGGGAGGATGAGGAGGCGGCTGAGCATGACTACTACAACAGCATCCCAGGGAAGGAACCTCCCCCGGGGGGGCTGATTGACTCCCGGCTCCGTCACAGCACAGCCCTTGGCCACGTCCGAACTCAGCCCTCCAGCTCTGTCCCTTCCAGCCAGGTGAGCCCCTCAGAGCCACTGCTGGCCTTGCTGTGGGGGTCCCCGGCAGGGCCCCCCCAACACTCTTACTGCCTCCTTTTCCAGGGTGGGTTAGCAGCCAGACGGGACCCGAGCAGCCATCTGGGGCCACCCTGGGACCTGGAAAGCCAGGGTGGGTACTGCTGTGGGGGGAAGCCATGAGCTGGGGAGGTCCCTGTGACTCTGCCCAGTCCTGGCCAGCGGTGATGGCCGTCCTCGCAGGCCAGCCCTGCGACGGGTACCTGCAGGCGGACGGCCACCCCCTGGGGCCACGGGACTACGAGGAGCACATGTACGTGAACACACAGAGCCTGGACGCCTGGGAGCCGGAGCTGGTGGCTCATGGGGCGGCAGAGGAGAGCCCCAAAAAGGACCTCTTTGACATGAGTAAGCCACTGCACCTGGGAGGCTGGTGCAGAACCTGCTGTGGAGAGTTCAAGCTGTTCCAGCGCTGTCTGGGTCACCTGCCACAGCCCCAGAGGTGCTGGCACTGGCCAAGTCCACAGCAGGACCCTGCAGAGCGCTGGGGACTGTGAGCTCTGTCCTCACCACACCCCAGCCCTGCCTCGTGCCCTGACTGTGACACCCTGCACCCCATGGCTCCCACAGGACCATTTGAGGATGCCCTGAAGCTCCACGAGTGCATTGCAGGGGGTGGCTCCAGTCTCCCCATCGAGGACCAGTGGCCAAGTCCCCCCACACGGAAGGCCCCCGTCGCCCCCACGGAGGAGCAGCTCCGGAAGGAGCCCTGGTACCACGGGAAGATGAGCCGGAGGGATGCTGAGAGGCTCCTGCAGATGGACGGGGACTTCCTGGTGCGAGACAGCCTCACCAACCCGGGGCAGTACGTGCTGACCGGCATGCACAGCGGGCAGCCCAAGCACCTGCTGCTGGTGGATCCCGAGGGAGTGGTGAGGGCAGAGCACGGGGGTGAGGGCAGGGCCTGGGGTGGGTGATTGGGACTGGGGTAGGGGCAGGGCAGGGGGTGGGCAATGGGGGACACTCATGTGGGCAGGCACAGGGTGTTACAACTGGATACTGTGTGAGAGGCAGCTCTCCTGAGTTGAGGACCACTGTGCCCTGGCCCCAGGTGAGGACCAAGGATGTGCTGTTTGAGAGCATCAGCCACCTCATCAGCCACCACCGGCAGAATGAGCAGCCCATCGTGGCGGCAGAGAGCGAGCTGCACCTCCGCCAGGTTGTACAGAGGAAGCAGTGATGCCAGGGGGTACGTGAGTCCCCAACCTGCTCCCCTGGCTCTGGACTCGCACTAGGGCAAAACTGGGGTCCCTTTGTGCTCCCCTTCTCTGGTTGTGCCTGGCCTCTGGGGTCTGGAGTCGAGCTTCCCATTTTCCTCCCCAGCAAGGTCCTGTGGTCCCTGGTCCTGTAGATCCTCCCTGGCTGCTGCCTACCTCCATCATCTGCAGTGGGCCCCTTGCCCAGCCGGACACAATGACATTTAATTCCACACGTGCAGGTGAAATGCTGTTGGGGTGGGAACTGCTCAGTGGCCTCAGCAGGAGGGACAGAGCCTGAACCCATCTCAGGCAGGACTGCTCCTGGTTGCCCCAGCACTGGAATGGGGGCTGGTAGACATCTCTGTAGCCCCCAGCTTGGCTCTGCCTGTGGGGCCAGGCACAACCATCTCTTGGAGGCTGGTGCTGTTGGATGTTCCTGTTGGGGACATCCCTTTCCAGCTGAATTCTCCCCAGGAGTGGCTGCCACATGATGCTCCATGTGGCCCCAAGGCCCTGCAGCCCTCCCCAGGCCAGGGCCAGGATGGAGATACTGGGGAAGGTGCAGGGCAGGGCTGAGCTGCTGGCAGTGGCTCACAAGGTATCCTATGACCTATGGGGACTCCCTGGCTGGCCTGGGGCTTTGGCAGTGTTTTATGACACACACAGCCCCTTCCCCCCCACCCCTTACCCCTGTGTCTGGCACTTGGCACAAGTTTGTGGTTTGGAATACATTTCTAATTAAACCTGGAAATGAGCAAGGAGCCCAGGTGGTTCATGCCCCCCGGGCATGGAGCTAGGACAGGTCTCCATCATCACCTGCCTGGTCCTGCCTTGGCCCACCCATCCTGTCCAGTCACACTTGCCTCTGCCCCTCTGGGTCACCCTGTCCCCCATGGATCCCCCTGGCTTCAGAGTGGCCTTCAGCACCCCGGGCTGGTCCTGCATAGCCTCTCCTCCTTGCACCTGGCAGCTCCCTGCCCTGCTGGCTCCTGCTGCCAACTCCCCTCCTGCCCCCACTTGGAGCAGCACATGTCCACCCACCCCTGGGCCTCCTGCCACAGCCAGGGTGGCTCTGAGTGGCACAAGCCAAACTTTGACCCACTAGTGAATGTGGCAGCCAGCAGAGCCAGAGCCCTGGCTGAGCCTGGCCGTGGCTCCTGTGTTACAGGTGGGTAGCAGCCAGCTGGGGGGTCCAGTACCAGTCCTGACTGCTGGTGGCCTGTCCTGGCTCTGCTCCATGTGCCCAGTGCTGCTGCCAGCACCCACCTCAGGGAGCAGGGTCACCCCAGCACCCTCAGCCTCTCACTGGGGTTGTCCTCCACCAGACAAGGCATCTGAGCTAGCCAGTGCTGGCTGAGCCAATTAATAAAATAAGCCCCTAAATAAAGCCCAGTAATGAATGCGTAATTTTCCATTGATAGTTGGATTCCGCGGGGATGTGGTTGCTTCCATCTCAGCTGCTATTTTTTGTCATGGAGTGATGTGTCTGCAAAGATAATTGCACTGTTCCCTCAATACAGAGGCAGGAAAAGGCAGTAAGGGCCCTGACTTTCTTCTTTCACTGCTGGAGAACCAAGCCCATGTGTTCATCCACTGGCAGTGCCCAGCCCTTCAGCCCCGGGGATGCTGCCCTGAGGGGATGAAAGGCTGGCAGAGGGGTTGTTTTAGGGATTTAACCACATTGGTTGAAGCTGGTGTGTGGTGCCAATGGGTGCAGGGGGCTCTGTGCCCCAACCCAGACCCAGGCTGAAGAGCTGTTGCTTCTTCAGCCCATGCAATAAGAAGGCTGACATGTTTTGGGAAGGCTGAGGTATTTTGGGAAGGTTTGGAAGCCACAGAAGAGCAGCTGCAGACGACGTGGCCTCCTTGCTCTCCCAGAACCTTGGGGATCTCGCTGACCAACTATCCCTCCACCTGTCTCAAATGTGCAGGCACCAGACACTCCCAGTTCGGTTTTTCAGGGTATCCTTGCACAAACCCTTTCCCATTGCAGGTCTCTCTCCTTCCCATCTTCCAGCAGGTGGTAGCACACTGCCGGCTCCACCAGCTCTGTCCCCAGCCCTGCCAGGCCCTGCCAGCGTCCCCAGTCCTGCCAGTCTGCAGTCAGGCGGCTCCCAGCACCCTGCTCCCCTCCGTGCCCGGCCCCGAGCCGCGCGGACAGAGCTGGCCCGGCCCCAGCGCTCTTTGTTACCTCAAGGGAACTCAACCATTTCTGCACCTTGTTTACCCGCAGTTTCGCAGGGTGGAGGAAAAGCAAACATCGGCCTTTTGTTCATCAGCTTCCCCTTCCGTGAGCCTCGTCCTCCTCTCCCAGGCTCCATCTGCCCTCTCCTCCCTGCGGGACCCGGCTCAGCACCCTGCAGCGCAGGGCCCAGGGTCCACCCAGGACACCACAGTCACCCTCCCCACTGCTGTCCCTGAGACGTCCCAGCCCTCGGTCTGGTTCGGCACAGTCGGACGCCTCTTTTTACCAGCTCCAAGTGGGAATGATGAGGGAGCCGAGGCTCACCGCACCAGGCTCTTCTTCCTGGCCATCATTCCCAGGCCTGCACTGCTGCAGAATGATGCTGCTTCCCAGCAGCCTGACGGCATCCACAGAGCAGCAGCCAGGAAGAAACAGCCTCCTGACCCTTTCGTGTCACTGTCCGGCTCAGTGCATCCCTGTCCCCAAGGCTGTAAGTCCCGGCGGGACCAGGGCTGGGCCCAATCACTCGGTTGAGTCTCCCGACGCCCCGCAACACCGGGGCTTGCGGTGATGCTCCTTGAACCCTCCTGACATTTTGCCCCGGTATCCTCAGCCACCACCGCATCCCTCCAGGGGCTGGTGGGTTGTGTGACAAGTGGCACTGCCCCCCCCCCCCCCCGCCCCACCCCAGCTCTTCCAGGACATTATTAAACCACTCAGTGAACGAACCCCTCAGCCCCGACCCGCTGCTACCTTCATGCAGTGCTTTGAGCTCAAGAGCTGGGAGTGGGGAGTGGCTGATCCCGGAGGGAAACGACGGCGCTCCGGACGAGGGGTCAGCATGGGGGTGGCACGGGGCTGTTGCCGTCCCGATTCCATTCCCGGCCCCATCCCAACCCCGACGCCTCCGTGGGCAGACGGCCCGGTGTCCCGGAGTCGGGTCCCGGCACTCCCCGAGCATCAGCATCCCGGCGCCACACGGTCCCAGTACCAGTCCCGGTCCCGCACGGTCCCAGTACCAGTCCCGGTCCCGGTCCCGGTCCAGCCAAGCGCGGCGCGCAGAAATGCAGGGGCGCCGCACTCGGAGGATTACGGCGGCGGCGCGGACAAGGAGCGGAGCCTCCGCCGCCACCGCCGCCGTATAAAAGCGCGTCCGCGCCCGCCCCGCCCGGGCTGCGGTGGCGGCGGAGGCTCCGCTCCAGGTGCGGCGGCTCCCGGCAACGTCCCGCTCGCGGCGGCGCCGGTCGGTCGGTCTGTCGGTCCAGGCGTAGCGTCGCGTCGCGTCTGCCCCGTCCCATCGCATCGCTCGGCGCCGCCGCGTCCCCGTCCCCCGGGTCCCCGATTCCCGCTCCGCGCGGCCGGTTCCTTCGCTCTCCTCCCCGGGCTGGCGGGTCCCCGTGTTCCTCGGCGCGGCCAGTTCCCTCCCGTCCTTGTCCCGTCCCCCCGGCCTGCCGGGTCTCTCGGTGCCGCCGGTCGCTCCCGGGGCTTCTGGCTTCGTCCTGCCTCTGCCGGTGCCCGGTCCCCGGGGATAGCGTTGCCTCTCGGGTCTCTTCCAGCCCTACACCCGGCAGCAACATGTGGCTCCTGGAGCGGCTGCGCGGGGTGGCGGAGAACGGCGGGTCCCGGGGCGCGGGGACAGACGAGTCCTCGCGGGGATCCCGCTACAGCAACGTCCTCACCCCCGACAAGATTCCCGACTTCTTCATCCCGCCCAAGCTGAGCGCGGCACCCGCCGAGGCTGAGGGCTCCGAGGTCCCCGCAGCGACTGCCCTGGGTGCCTCAGTCTCAGAACAGGACCTGGCTGGGCGCAAGCCACCGCGTAGCCCTCGCCCGTCCAGCCGGTCCCGGTCCCGGTCCCGGACCACTGGCCGGCACATCATCCAGATCGAGACCGCCGAGGACTGGACCGAGGGGAGCTGCGGCACCAACGCGGACCCACAGGCACAGACGGCCATGTCGCTGCCCTACGTGCCCAAGGCGCAGACCTCCTACGGCTTCGCCACGCTGATGGAGAGCCCCCACACGCGGCGCAAAGAGTCCCTCTTCCACAGCGAGCACAGCAGCCTCTGCCCCTCGCCCGTCACCTCACCCAGTGCCCAGCGCAAAGCCAAGCTCAACGGCGAGAGCGGCCGCCGGACACCCTCGGACCTCGGCGCAGCACTCATGCACCCCGGCCGCTACTTCAGCGGCGGTGAGAGCGACACGTGCTCCTCAGCCGAGTCCTCACCCTTCGGCTCCCCGCTGCTCTCCCGCTCCGTCTCGCTGCTGAAGCTCTTCAGCCAGGAGAGCCAGTCCAAGGTCATCAAGCTGAAGCACTCGGTGGCCCGTAACAGCTCGCTGTCCACCGACGACAGCTCGGCTGACACCAGTCCCAGTGCCCAGCGCCGCGCCAGGAGCGCCCCGGCCGGGACTCATCCTCCCACCGCCCTGCTGCCCCTGGACCTGCCGGCGGGCCGTGACCGGGAGCACAGCCTGCGGCTGAGCCGGGGCGGGAGCCTGCGCCTGGCTGCCGAGTACGACCCCTCCAACGCCCGGCTGCGTGTGCGCCTTGTCTCCGCCGAGGACCTCTACGATGCCCTGGTCGACCTGCGCAGCATCAACTGCTGCGTCTCGTTGTATCTCAACCCTGGGAAGCTGCAGAAGCAGCGCAGCACCATTGTCAAGAACAGCCGCAACCCTGTCTTCAATGAGGACTTCTTCTTCGATGGGCTGGGCCCCGGCCACGCCAGGAAGATGTCCCTGAAGCTCAAGGTGGTCAACAAGGGCAGCAGCCTTAAGCGGGACACGCTGCTGGGGGAGAAGGAGCTGCCACTCACCTCCCTCCTGTCCTGCCTGTAGGTACCTGCTACCACCTGTGGGGCCGGGGCAAGGCAGGGAGGCCGGCTCTGTCCCCCAGCCCCGCTGGAGGAGGGTTTGGAAGGGCCCTCCGAGGAGGGTGAGGGTTGTAGCAGAGCGTGGGGGTCCCCAGGAACGGTGCTGGTGGGGAGCTCTGCCAGCACCAGCTGGCAGTCACAGCCTCTGCCCCTGCTCCCTCCCTGCTCCTTCCCTGGGGCTGCATCTCTCGGAGCCCAGCAGAAAGTGGGGAGCCTCCAGCCCATTCCCCACCAGGAAGGACGGAAGCACCTGTTGGACTCTTCCGTCCCTGAGCCTGTGGTCTCCAGCTGTCGCCTTGCAGGTTGGAGGTGGGTAAATCTCTGTAGCACACTTACTGCCACCTCTCAAAGCCCTAGCTCATGTAGTCAGGTGACAGCATCGATCTCGGCTTTAATTAAAAAGACAAGTTTCTAGTCTTGGAAACTACAAAGAAAATACTGCAGAGGTGACCCGAGAGTGGGCCAAGGGCGGTCACCTGGGGGATGAGTCAGGTTTGTGGCTTTTGAGCCTTTCCTGGACTCCTCCCAGCCCTGCGGGGCTGCACAGGTGCACCAGTTGGCTTGGTCTCACACCTGCAGCCTCCCGGGCCACCCTCCCTGCCCACCCCAGCACTGTCCCCCACTGCTGACCCCCGGTGGGAAACTGCTCACGGAGCTTCGTGGGCTTTGGTTTGCCCAATCCAGGAGGCTGCCCGCACCTTTCCCTGCCCACGGGAGGGAGATGCCGGGGGCTGGCACCCCTCATTCTGCACACATGGGTTGTTTCAGGAGGTGTCCCAGCAGATGTGCTTGCTAACAAAAGCTGAGGTGACAGGAGCAGCCCTCTCTGAGCGCTAGGGCCATCCCAGGTGAGGCTGGGCAGGGGGCCAGGCTGAGGCTCCACAACCCTCTGCCCTCCCTTGCCTGTGAGAGCTCAGGATCTTTGGAGTGGCTGCACCCACTGGGCTGGAGGGATGTGTCCCACGGGGCCACCAAGTTCCTGTGCCCAGCAGGATCTGCCTTCCCGAAGTGACTTGCCAGGCTCTCGATTTCCCTTTGGGGAGGGAGCAAGGTGCTCCCAACCCTTCCCATCCCACCCTGTCATCCCAGCTCTCTGGCTGAGGACAGTAGGAGTGGGAAGGATGCCAGTGGGGGCATTTCTGCGGGTGGATAAAACACACTGCGTTGTTGTTTGGTGTGGTGTCACCCATTGTGTCGGGCTCTGCATGTTTCTGTGCAGGGAGCAGGATTTGCAGCGCTCCCATCCCCGCCTGTTGCAGCACCCGCGGACACACACGCACACATGTGTCCCCTTTGTTAACCTCTGCGGTGGCAGTCGATGTTCCTTCCTTGTCCTTTTGCAGCAGATGGCAGATTTCAGTGTTGGCTATTTATATCCGAGGCTGATCTTTCGCAGCGTTTTACTTCTGTCTGTAAATATGTTTCAGGTACGCAAGGCGTAGTTCTGATTGCGCTGTGTTTGCATGTCGGGGGGATTCGGGGTGATCGTGGCTGTTTGTCGAGCTTGTGGTTGAAAACAAACCGTGCAGGACATAAGGAGCTGACATGTCCTTGCTCCACAGGGAGTTTCCCACCTGAGGCTTCCCTGCGCTCCCGCAGGAGCCAACACGAGGGATGATCCTTGGCTCCCAAGGTTCAGCCTGGGGGCAGATGGGGGCTCTGGGGCGGGTGGGATAGGGAGAGGCACCACATCCCTGGGTGTGGGGTGAACATCCTGTCCCTGAGGATGTCTAGGGCAGGAAGGGGACCCTGCTCAGCTGGCTGCTGCCTGACAGCCCCTGCACACCCCACCCTGTGCTCCCTGGGGTGCTGCACCTGCGAGAGGCTGGGGGGACCCAGGTGCTGCTGGGGCGGGGGGGGATAAGCGGCAAGAGGAGGGGGAACAGGAGCTGGGACAAAGACTTTTGTGCTCCAAGAGGTTTGAGGGGTGACACACCCCCGCAGCAGAACCGTGTGCCTTTGGGTTTGGTTTTGGGGATGCTGAGAGCAGAACGCCAGGTTCTTGGGTTGAGGCTGACCCCAGATGGAGTCCCAAGGGCCTGGGGCCTGTCCTGCCCCACCCCAGCCTGTCCCTGGGCTGTCTCGCTGGAGTCGTGTGTGTGGCCATGCAGTGAGCCCCAGGATTTGCTGCTGTGAGCCCTGCTCCTCACTGTGCTGGTGGTGTGGGAGCTGGGGCTGTTGCTTAGATGGGTTTCTCCTCTGCTGGAGCTATTTTCTATTGTTCCTGCTTTGATATTTCTGTGGCTGGATTTAATGATGTATTTTTGGAGTGAAAAATATATTAATACCTGAATGGAATGTTTGTTTACAGATTATTTCCTCTTTTTAGTGCAATAAAGTCATTTCTAAAACAGATGTAGGTGTGGCCCTGGCTCCTGCTTTCCCAAGACATTTCCCAGTATTATTCTTGACAGCTCACTGTGTGAGCGAGCAGAGCTGGAATCTCAGCACTGTCCAGACATTGGGCAGCACTGCTCTTCTGGGTGCTGCTCCCCTTTCCAAACAGCTTTCCAGGGCACAAGGTGCTTCCAAAGCTCTTCCCCTGGTGCTGCAGACCAGCCGTGGGGTGGGGGGGAGTGAATCTCCTGGGAAGAGATGGATACCTTGGTAAAGGTGCTGTTCGTGCTTTGAGGGAGGACCCAGGGCTGTGCTGGGCCAGGGCTGTGGTGAGGGAGAATCCTTTTCCACACTCTGTGGGTGTCCTTCCTCTTCCTCGCCTGCTCCCCCAGCCTGACCCCTTCAGCCCTTCTCAGCACTGCTGAAGGGTGATGAAGATGGTGATGGTTTTGTTCTTCCCACTCTCAGGCCCACCCCGCCCAGCTGCCAACATTCAGGTTGCTTTCTTTTCTCCCCACCTGCCGCTTCCAAATCTGTTTCTAGCCAGATGCTGCTGAAGAAAAGAGGAGTGTTTGCCTGTTACCTAAATGCCATTTTTCTAATTTCCACAATTCTGATAATTTGTCATTTTTGCTCGCTATAGAGGCTGGGTGGGAACAGATCTGTTCTCTCACCTCTGGCCCCCACAGGGGTGGAGAAAGCAGCTTGGTAGGTGCTAATAATTTAAGTCGTGCTTTTTCTGGAGGTCCAAAGCTGCAGCAGTTAGTAACAAAACAAGGCTGATTAAGTTAGTCTGAACCAGAGTGGATGGGGTCAGCCTGAGCACACGAAAATCCCTGGAAAGTGTTCAACATTCAACGCGCTGGAAGCAGCCAGAGGGGTGGAGAGGGGTATCTTGTGGGGGAAGATTTAACTCTGAATTTGTAATTGAATCGCCGTGGGAAGGAAATGCGTCTGCTTCTCTGGACCTGGGAGGGCTTGGTCATGCTGAGAGGAGCATCTGAACTGGGAGCTGCTGCGAGGGAGGAGGGTGATACATCCCCACCCCACAGCACAGACCCTCGGGTCAGGGGACGCCCAGGTAAAGCGCAGCCAGGTGAGATCCTGAGCCCAAGGGTGGCTCTGCCCCTCTCTGTGCACACCAAGTGATGTCTGAGCCCTGGGAGATTCCCCCTGCACAAGGATTCCTCTGGCTGGTGGTCCCGAGGCTGCCACAGATGTGGCACACATTTGGGTGGCAAAATCTGTGCAGGAAACTGAGGCAGAGCAGGGGAGGTGGCTGGATGTGGAGGAGCCCTGATCTCCGGAGTGAGGGAGTGAGGCTCACCTGGGCGAGAGGCACACACAGACCTTGGCTATTTTTAGTCCTGTGTTCCCGCAGCGCGAGGACTCAACTTCTGAGAAAATTGCCTGGAGCTCATTTAGCCGTGGCATGATGGCTGGCGAGGGAGGGAGAGGGCAAATTAGGGGTTCAGTCTCATCCAGCACGTTCGGCAGGGCCAAAGCTCCCGAGAGGGTTCCACAGGGAGGTGGCCAGCGGGGCTGTCCCTGCTGGGGGACACCAAGTCCCTGCCCATCCCCCAGCCAGGCTGGGAGTCCCAGGGCCGAGTGTTGTCCTTGGCACTGCTCAGGACTCCTTGGCAGTTTTGGCTGAGCAGGGCTTCAACGGCTGCTTCTCCTCTCTGGATTTTTGGGTGTGGATCCTCCTGTGCTCCCCCGGGCAGCCCCAGCCCAGCCTTTCCGTCCCCCCACCCCCAACTCCGGCTGTCGATTTACCGTTTCGGTCAGAAAAGCATCTTCCCGTTGCCTGGCAACGCTCGGCCGGTGGCGGGGGGCTCCACGCGGGGAAGGGGGTGGCCCTGCGGGTCCTGCGCTGGAGCCAGCCGGGTGCCCTTGGCGACTCCGCCACCCGGTTCTGGGCACCCGGGCCGGGCAGGCTGGTGCGGGACAGGGCGTGCAGAGATGCGGGGAGAGAGCGATCCGGGCAGTTCCGGCTGCAGGGAGCATCGGCCTCCCCCGGCACCGCGCTCCAGCGCTTTATTGCAAGCATTTGTCTTCCATGGCAGCGTGTCTGCCTTAAAGGGGAGAGGAGAGACTCCCACTGTTACTGGGAGGAAAACAGAACTTAATTGAATCCCACAGCTGCTTGTAGGACTCTCTCAGGAGAGAGAGTCACATCAGTGGAGAGTGACCCCCCTGTGTTCCCCCCACGCACCCAGCAGTCTGTGCTCCCCCAGGGGACACAGAAACCCCCAGGTGGGGATCTCCCCCTGGAGTCTGCCGGGATCAGAGATGACCTCCAGCTCCTTGTGAGCCCGATGGCACTTGTCACTCTGCTGAAATCCAGCACTATGGCAGCAGCTGCCAGGCTGTACCTGGGGCAGGGAGTGCTACCCAGCACTCTCAGCCCTGGCACACACTCCCTCTGTTCTGCTTTTCCATTTGCACTTTGCTCTGCTGCTCTGAGGCTGGCAATCCAACAGGGACCTGGGCCCAGATCTCACCTCCATAGCCAAGAAAAGTCAACCAGCAGATGGGAAATGCCACTTTGGACTCCCCCTCCCCATTAATTCAAGCCCCTGTATCCAGCCTTGACTCGGGGCTGGGGTCAGGGTGGGTATACCGAACATGTGGAACTGCAGTGGGAGAGTGCAGGGAGCATGCAAGGATGGATGAGGGTGAGAGTGGCAACTGCCTTGCAGGGTGGGGATCTCTCCTGCCTCTCCTCTCCCTTTCCAGTGACCTGCTTCTCACTAGCTGCCTGGTGGACTTTGAAATGCTGCCTTTAAAATGTTTGCAAAATTCCTGAAGCATCAAGAAGGCCCAGGTGGCAGGGAAAAAAAAGGCATAAATAAGCAGACAGGAGGATTTGTTAAACGTCAGCAGCTGCTGGCAAACACTTTAATATCAGTGTAGCCGGCCACTGATCAATATGGCTTTTGGGGCCATGGGCTGGTACCAGCACAGGGGGACTATGGCTGAGCACAGGGTGGCTGTGGGGTACAGGGGTCCTGCTGTGGTGAAGGGTACCCAGCTGGACCCAGCAGGACAGGGCTGGGAAATATTCCAGGTGCAGAGCTCTCCTTCCCCCCTGCTTCCCACCCAGACCTCACCTCTCGGGTGAAGGGACACGTCCATCTCCATCCCCACAGCGCTTTGGGGTTCTCCTAACCCCCCTGCCTGTGCTGTGGCTATTCAAATGGGTGGGCAGTGGTGGCAGCAGGGCTCCAGCCTGGCGTGGGACCACGTCTGCCCGGCGGAGGCACAGGCGGGCACGCTGTGGGAGCTGGGCTGGCATTGCCATGGCAATGGAGATAACAACAGCAGCTGCCAGGCGGAGAGCAGGAAGGGCAGGGAGCTCCAGCAATGCCGTGGCCACACTCCCCCGTGCCAGGGCAACACCGGGGTCCCAGCCCAGGGCCTGTCCTGTGACATCCCCTGTCTGAGCCCTGTGATGGTCTGGACAGCACTGAGCACACCTTCATTATGGTGAAACCCTTGGCACCCTTCACACCTGCGGCAGAGCCAGAGGTTGCACTGAGAAATACATAAAAATATAGGTTCAAACCCTCTAATCTCTCCACTGCCAGGTTATAATTAATTCCCATTTGCACTTCCGTCCAATTTCCCTCACACGGCTCCTGACCCAGACCAATTGTTGTATGAGGTTTCTGTAATTGCTAATCTTATCAAGCCCATCGGTGTGAAGTGAGAACACTGCAATTAGCAGGGGCAGGAGCCACAGGTGAGCTGCTGCTTGGTGAGTGTTTGTTTCACCTGTGCCAGGGGAGGATGCGTTCTGGCTCTAGGGCTTGCTGGGGCTGTCCCTTGGCCAGTCTGGGCAGGATGGGATCCTCAAAGCCACCAAGGCCACAGCAGCTCCCAAGCCAGTGAACACCAGGAGCTCCACAGTGAGCACAGTCCTTCTGGCAGCCTCTGCCAGGGTGGAGGCTCACTTTTCCCAGCCCCACATCGCCATGGTGCTGCAAGGATACTGGCAAAGAGTCCTTAAACAGCCCCAAACCCTCCCAGCGGGCTCAAACAAGGTATAAACCTGCTCGGAGATCCTGCTCCGAGCTGCCGGTTTGGAACTGACGCGCTTTTTTGCGGACAATCTGTTCCCTCCCACTGCTGCTGGCTACCTGCCCGCCCCATCTCCCGGCAGAGGCGGCGGGTGGCAAGAGAGGGGCTGGCCACCAGGACAATTCCATGAAAGCCCCCAAGTGCCACAGGGCCAGGCTGGGCTGAGCAGGCAGTGCTGGCAAACCCCGGGGCCAGCCATAGCTGCAGAGCAGCAGCTGAGAGCAGAGAGCAGCCATTCAGCCTCCCAGATCTTCCTCCAGATCAGGCAGGTGCCCTTCAGCTGGCACAGATGGGGCTCACAGGCTTGTCTGCCAGCAGCCAAAAGCGTCGTGGTTGTGCCCAGTGTGGGGAGGTTGGGGGTGCCTGGGGCACCACTGACACCAAACATCCCTGAGGCGCAGGGAGGTGGCTCTGACACCCCGAGCTGAGCTCCCTGGCGCCAGGAGAGCATCGCAGCTCCGGCTGCCCTGCCGATGGCACACGGCAGGGGGTGGCAGGGTCCCCACCCTCGCCGCAGCTGTGGCGTCCGTGGGGTGGTGTTGCACGGGCGCCTACCAAAACCTCTCGCTTCGCCACCCCCAGCCGTCTGTCGCTGCTGACACTCACCGACAGGAATAAACTCCAACACCTACCATATGCTTTGCTACTTCTGCTGCCCGCGCTCACTTGTTACTATCTATTTTCAAAGCTGGGGCTGCCTCTGCGTGGGGGCGGCTGTTGGGCCAGGCCCCAGCAGTGGGGAGACAGGCTGCGATGGGGTGCTGGTGTTTCTGGCAGGAGATCTTTCTCTGGTGGGCTCAGCTCGGCTCTGTGATCAGCTCCTGCTCCCCAGCACTTCCCTCATGGGCACCAGCTCTGGTGCTTGCCTGAGCCAGCTGCTGTGGCAGTGGTTTGGGTGCTGGTGGAGCTGGCTGGTCCTGTGCTGTCCTGCCAAGGGGCTCAGCACGCTGGTGGTGTGACCTTTCCACAGCAGCACCCAGCCCTGCCATGCTGTGTCCAGGCACTGCCCACTGGCTCCCTGGCCACTGTCACGGCTCGCTGGGCACTGACAATGCTCCTGCTCGGGCAGAGCCCCGAGTCTATGTCCTTGGCTCCACCCAGCCCTGAGCTGGAAATGGCCCCCAGCACCACAGTTGCCTGGTCAGGAGCAGGAAACCAATGGCCAGGCTGTTCCCGGAGCTGTTCCCTGGCACAGGGACTTGAGGCAGCATGATGGCTCCAGGTTCTGGGTGTGGGAGCTGCATCCTCAGGACTGTCATCAAGGAAAAACCACGGGGAAGGGTGCAGTGAGCAGTGGTCAGCATGTCTCCCTGGCCCTGGGGACTGGAGGATCCTGTGCGGGGATGGGCACAGCCATCCCCAGGCAGGAGGGAGATTTAATGTCAGAGGCACTGTGAGCAGTATCTCTTCCCCACTCTCAGCTGCTCCGTATGTTTACCATTCTCACAGCCAGGAAAATTCATCTTGTTTCAAGAGTGGATGCATCTCAGCTCATCCTCCATGTGCCAGAGCTGGTGATGCTGTCTGTAAACGACAGGAACATCTACACGGCAGAGCTCGGCTGGGCTCAGCCTGTGCCCATCCTGCCTCCCCGCACTGTCACCACTCCTCGGGGCCGCGCAGGGGACAGGCGGCTGTGCCTGAGCAGAGCCCAGCGACGGCTGCCGACTTCCCCGGGGCACCCCGCGTCCCGCCCCGCGTTTTAATTGCACCATGCCGCTTTGATTCCTGGCTTTAATTGCAGCCTAACGAGGCCCGGGCAGCAGGAGAGGAAAACATCAAGCTTAAAGGGAAACAAATCGGGAGAGAAAAGAACATTTACTGGTGACTAATAGGTCCGTGGCTCGGCGTGTGTGTTTGCCTGCCACAGTGCGGGACGTTGCCAGGACGAGGAGAGGGGATTTCTTCCTACTTGGCAAGCCGAGCCACACAGCGCAGTGCAAGGAGAGAGGATTTTTCCTGGGCCCTTGCCGTTTCTGTGTTATTTTTAACGCCTGTTGCGCTAAAGCTGAAATCCACCGAGTTCCGGGTAAGCAGAGATTTTGCCTGCTTTCACAGGCAGGGTCGGGGCTAAATAATCCCGTGCTGACAGATGGGCACCTTCACACCCTGCACTGTTCACACCAGAGGAGATTGAGACCAATTTGGTAAAAGGAAAAGATGAGAGTTTCTGGTGCTGGCAGCCAGAGCCCTGGAGCAGCCACCACCGTCACCAAGTGTCACCACCCCGGGTGAGGACGGGGCAGGGTGGAGACAGTCTGGTGCTGGGAGTCCCCAAACATGAGCCCAGATCCCTGGGAGGGCTGTAGGACCTCCTGCTCGGGACTCCCTGGGCTTTCCTTGTGCCAGGGCCTGGCAGTGGGGCACCCAAGCAGTGTCCCCAAGAGCTGCTCAGGGGTGGCCGTGGTCCCTTCATGGGCTGGGGAAGCTTTGCTGTTCTGGTGAAGGATGCCAGGAACAATCTCACAGGCAAGCTGGATGGGGCAGGGGAGTGAGGATGGGGATGGGGACAGGGATGAGGACATGTCAGCAGAGCTCAGTGATGTCCCTAATGCCCACCCTGCTCAGCACCATCCTGCTCCTCTCCCTCAGTCTCTGGGTTGGCCCAGGAGGCATTTGTGTGGCTCCAGCATGGCTGCCTGGGCTGTTCCCCCCACACCAGAGAGAGCTTGGATCTCATTAGTGAGCTCTTGGACTTTGAGCATCTTGGAAAACAGCGCTTGCTAATAAGAGAAAAAGAATGACAGCAAATAAGCCCAGCCACGGGAACGTGGCCTTTTCATCCAGCATTTTTTATTCCCCCACATTCTCCCCCCTTCCCTTCTTTGCCAAAGGATTGAAGCCACTGTAATAAAATTATTAAATATAAAATAAAAAAAAAAAGCTGTAGCCCCCACCTCGATGCGGCAACCATGGAAACTGGATCAAGGGGACACCTGTACATTTCCATTCTGGGCTCCCGCTTGCTGAATATACAGAGGAGCACTAATTAAAACCCCAGTGTGAATGGCAGGCAGAGGGAAGGAGCTGGCCCTGGGAGAAGGGCTGTGTGGCTGGGAGGGGCTGCTGGTGCAGGGATGGGTCCTGCCAGATGTCCTGTGAGCCTTAAAAGCCACCTGATGCTTCCAGCTCCCTCCAGGTCCTGGATGTGGAACAGGTGCTTGCTGGATCCCAAATGCTGTACTAATGAGGTGAGCCCAGCCCTGATGCAGCCCTGAGTACCAAGAGGCCCTGGGGATCACATCCCAACCCCAGGGATGATGCTCAGCAGGGCAGGGCAGAGCTGGGCCGCAGTGATTTTATGCTTTTAACTGTTTCAGCAGGAGGAAGCTCCCTGATCTGGCACATGAGCACCCAGGAGGAAAAGGCTGTGTTTAACCTGCAGGTTTATTTTTACTGACAGCAAATGGCAGCGCCTGGAACATTCCCCTCTTCGGAGTTAATTTTTACTGAAGCTCAGTTTTAATCATTGTTGTCTAAATCTAACTCCTCCACATTTATCCCATGGAAAAGCTCCTTCAGCTCAGCCCCCGGGATTTCAGTGGCCCCAGGGCTGATGCCCAATGCCCACTCCTGCCAGCCCACAGGACTGATGGGTGGGGAAAGCTTTTCCTTCCATCAGAGCAGGCATCAGGCCATCCTCTTCCTGCCAGAGGTGAACAGAGCACTGAAACCCTCTGATTGCCGATGGATGGTCTCAAATCACTCCCCAAGTGTCCCTCCCAGCCAGAGCCAAAAGCGGGGCTGCCTCCTGCTGTGTGGCCATCAGTGCCAGGGGCTCACACTGCACGATGGCTGCGGCTGGAGCGAGGGGTCTCTGGTCACTCTGCCGAGCTATATTCCCAGCAGGCTGCTCATTTTCCCTGGCTGAGCCGTGGAGATGACAGGGTGTGCTGAGCAGGTGACGATCCAATCCTCAGCCCGTCTCCACCCATCAGGACATCCTGGTCTGGCACAGGAACACCCCTCCGTGCTGGGGGTCTGTGCTGCCCCACAGCCAAGCTGTGGCTCCACAGACACAGCCGAAGGCATCACACCAGCCGGGCCAGCAGTTCCCACCAAACCGTGGTCCAGCAGGGCTCTGGTGCAGGGGCTCGACTCGGGCAGAGAGCGCAGGCACACAGCTCAACTTTGGGGAGAAGAAAATTCCTCGTTTCCATGGGAACCGGAGGAGAAAAGTTTCTGGGGCTGCGGTTGGGATTCTGCCAGCCAGGCGAGGCAGTGGGACCCCGAGGCAGCCATCTCCCCTCTCTGCTCCTGGGGCACGGCTGGTGTCCAGCTGCCAGACCACTGCCTGTGCCCCCATGGGTGCCTCCTGAGATGAGGGGTGCGCCGGGACTCCTCGTCCTCCCCTTCGGAGCTGTGTCAGATGTGATCTGACATTTAGCTCTCAGCTCAGCGTGGAGATGCAGCGATAACTCTAATCTGCTTTTCTCCTCCTCACGCTCTCCCTGGAGGCAAAAGCTGCTGCTGGGAGAGCAGGGGGGCTCTGGCAGCTCGGCACAACAGCACCGCAGTGCTGTGCTGGGGGTCCGGAGGGTCCGAGGATCCGGCGGTGTCCCAGCAGCACCACACCCTCCTCACCTTGCCCTCCCATCATGCAGTGGCAGCTGGCAGGACCCGAATGCCCGGGGCTGCAGCTCCTTGGGGACATCCCAAAGGCTGCAAGGACAGAGGCATGGCAGCACCCTGGGCATGGCCAACAGCCCCCAAATCCAGGTGGCTGTGGCTCCTGCCACCCACACCACTGCACCCCCCACCCATCTGCAGCCAGGAGTCAAAGCCACCCTGGCCTGTGTCTCCCTTTCCTGGTGTCTCAGCTCCAATTAGCGAGGCCCCTATTAATTTTTTCCACTTAGCAGCTCATGTCAGTGTCAAGCTGGCTGTGTGCACAGCGGGAGGGAGCCAGAGTGGAGGGGAGACAGGGCGTTGGGATCAACCCAGTAATGAGGCACACAGGGGGCTGACTGTGGCCCCTCAGCTGCCCTGGGGTGGGAAGAAACCCCTGAGGAGAAAACTATCTCAGCATCCCTCCCTGTGCTCTCGGGTCCTGTGGTCCAAATCACAGACCAGGTTTGGTGGGGACTCGAGGCATCTTTGGAGGCTCCTGCAACTGAAGGCAGAGGCTGATCCCAGTGCCCACAGCAAGGGCCAACCCTCACCACTTGGCCTCTGCCCGGGGCAGCACCACCCTCCCCTGCTCTGGGATCTTCCAGGTGAGGCCAGCACACCCGAGACCCCCAAGATCCCCCTCCAGGGCCCTTGGAGAGTGCCTGGAGAAGGGGGTTAATGATGTAAACCAGATGGAGCTGACCTTTCCACCTTTCTACCTTTCAGCTTCACCTGCAACTCCCTTTTCCCTGCCATTATCTGCATGGATGCCTGTGGATTTCATTTCCATATTCATGGTGTTTTAATGACCCTGTAATATCTTTATGTTCTGCAATTAAATGTGGAATCTTTTTTTTTTTCCCCTTCTGCAGATTAGCATCTGCAAAGGATCATTTGTGGCATTTGAGCAGAGGAAGGGAAGCCTGTTCAGGGGGGGAGACGGGGTTAATTAAACTTCAGAGCACAGCAGGCTCCACCGCCAAATATCCTTCTTCCAGTGGGACAAGTGAGGGTGAGGAGGGAGCAGCTCTGGGCTGATTTACAGTCAGATGCCTGGGCTGCCCCTGGGGCAGCTCCCGTGGGTGTTGGAGTGGCTTTAAGCTGTGCAAGCACACACAAGGCACACGTGCACACGTGTGCATGCACATGGCTCCAAATCTGCATCGAGACCCCTGTCACGGGCTGCAAACCAGGACTGAACTGCTCTGGTGTGACCCCAGTGTGAGCAGGGGCTGGTGCAGCTGGGGCAGCCAGGCTGTCATCAGAGTCCTGGTGAGGCCATTAGAGCTCCTATCGCTCCATCTCCATCCCCGAGGCTAATGGACATCTCTGCCGCTGCACCACCCCCTCCGTGGGACGGTAATTAGGTTTCAGCCCTGCAAGATGGATGGATCTGGGCTGGGAGTGGAGCGGGGAAGAACAGGAGGGGGCAGAGGCAGCTCTGAGTAGGGCAGAACCCCCTTGGCCTCCATCCCCCTCCTGCCCCCCTGCTCGGCCGCCAACCCCAGACCTTGTCTGAGGCATCTCGCATGGCCTTGCAGGATGGCTGAGGACAGCCAGGTCCAAGCAGCCGGGACGAAACAGGGAAGCAGAGCTGGAGTGGTGTCCAGGGGATCTCAGCTCCTCCCTGATGGGACACGGTGACCACAGGCAGCCCCAGCCTGCTCTGTGCCTCCCACACAATCTCCCCCTCCTTCTCCCCTGGTCCTTTTGAAGCTGCAGCTGTGAACAAGATGTTTGTGAGTGTGAGGCCCGGGAGTGGTGCGTTCGGCGCATTGAATAAAGATGGGGACGAAAAACGCCTTCTCCTGTGGCTTTTTGATGTGAAGGGCAGCTCTGAATTCATTAGGAATGCTGCCAGGCACCCCCAGAGCCTCTGTCATTGTCCAGGCAGACAGAGCAACACAGGCTGGTGCCCTGTGACAATGCCACCCTGTGTGCAATGGCACATGTGGGGATGTAGTCACATGCTGAAGCACCTGTGTGTGTGTGTGTGCGTGCAGGGCTGGAAAGGAGGGCATCATGCCCATTTCAGGGGCTGGAAAGGAGGGCATCATCATCCCCATTGCAGGTGCCATCTGAGCCCACACACCCATTCAAACCCCGCTGCCACAGGGTTGCATCTGTGGTGGACGTGGTGCCTCCACAATCCCACGTATGCAGGGGTCTTTATCCACCCCACAATGCTCCCAGCCCTCCTGGGTGATCCAGAGGAAGAGGGGCACTGGATGCAAGCTCCATGTCAGGACACAGGGGCGCAGGATGGGGGGACTGGCTGCAAGGAGGGGTGTGGGATGGCCAGGCTGCTCCCTCCCAGTCTTGCCGCCACCTCCCGCTGCTCCAGAAGGATGCAGCATTTTATCATCATCCTGTGAGGCTGACAGGCACCAGAATTAATGAGTTCCTCATCAGCGCTCCCTCATTTAGCTCCCTCCCTCGGGGTTACACAGCCGCAGCCCCCAGGCAGCACAGAGGGAGGAGGGGGTTGTTTGAAGAGGTTGAGTGTGTGAGACACGTGCACAGGTAAACAAACACACCTGTGTGCCTGGCCAAGGGCTGGTGGGGACAGACCCAAGGCTGGAGGGGATTGAGCTGCCCAGCCAGGTGAATGAGGGGTTCCTGGGATGCCCTGAGCCATGGGGACATGGTGACCTGCCCTGACACAGGGGCGTGGGGACCCAAGTCCTGGCATGGCTGGTCTCCATACATCCCTCGTCAAGCATCTGCTATTCATTACTGACACCAGCAAGGAACACTTGCCCTCAGCATATGTTTCAAATGCAGGAGCTTCACTGGCTGCAGGATTGATCCCATGGAAGCCAAGGAGCTGTGGGGAAGCAGCAGGTCAGGGGGACACTGCTCTATAAGCCAGCAAGAAGCCAGTGTGTCCTCGGTAGCAGAGGCTTTGTGTGGCTTTGCTGTCCCCTGGGCTGTACCTCTGCCTGTCACCACACAGCAGAGCATGCAGGGGAAAAGATATTTCTGTCCTCTCGGTGCTGGCGTTTTTGGAACGTTGACATCCTGAAAGGATTGGCCATCCCAGGAGTGGTTTATTTGGCAGCTGTGCCGGCACAAAGGCTGTGAAACTGCAAACCCTCGGCGTGCCTGCTTGAACTGCTGTCAAACCACATCCTCCTGCCTGTACCCTGCAGTGCCAGCTGGGATTTCAGCACATGGGATGGCAGCCTGGGCGTTATCTGACTTGCAGGACTCATCCCGAGTGTGAAACCCACGCCTGCACTGAATTCACACCTGTGGATATTGCACCCATTCCTGTGAGCCCTGCAGAGACCGTGATATGATAAGTATTTTGATTGTATATAGATTACATTTGTGGGTTGTGACGACTTGAAGTGGAAGGAGGGAAGGAGGAAGGGTGGGAGGGGAGCTGGGAGGAGAACAGGACAAGAAGGGAACTGTATAGCCATGATGCTGACCTTGACCCTCCCATCCTATCACCTGTGCTTTCTGCCTCTGGAAAAGGTCCCGGGAAGCTGTGCTGGGCAGCCGACAGCCACGGCGGATCCTGAGACAGCAGCACGTTAGGAAGTATAAACACTCTGAAACCCTGCACGGGTGCGCTGTTTGTGAGTAGCAGAGCTCCATCTAGCATTGGTGAGAACTGATGCTTCTCTAAAGCCTAATTCACAGCTGCTTTGTTAAGCCTTGGAGCTGTTCCGTCTGTCAACAGCCTCAAACGACCGGAAATCCAGAGTTTTTTATTGTCGGATATATGCCCTCCTCGGCATCGAGCCCACCCTGCACCCACGGCAGGACACAGCCCCACACAAACCTCTCCTTTCCCAGGCAGGGTTAAGTCCTTTACCAATACTGACACCATTTTTTTCCCCCTATCAACATTGCTTTTTTAGCCCATGTAAACTTTTTTTTATATCTACAATCTGTTGTGGCTAAACACCCCGTGGCTGAACTGCGTCAAAGAAAAAGAATTTGTCATTTGTCCCAGGGCTGCAAAGCTTTTCCAAGAAGCAGAACTGCTTAACAGGCAGGGCACAGGTGGAGGAGGGAACGGAGGGCAGGATGTAGGGCCACTCGGGTTTTGCAGGGAGATCAACCCCGGATTCAGCCAAAGCCACTTCACCCTTCTGTGATTTGTTGTCTTTGTCCACAGAGCAGCAATTGTACAAGAACGGCTGTCCGAGTGTCCTGACTAATCACTGGCAAATACCTGGAGAGCCTGAACCACCCGGTATTCCACTGCCCTTCAGGGTTTTGTCAACGCCTTTGAAAATCTCAGAACACTGAATGTCAGGCGCTAAAGTCTCTGACTTAGGGTGCTGAGACTTTGGTGCAAGGGATGGGTGATGTGCTGCCTTCAGAGCCTGGCAGGGCTGCAGGATGTGTGTCCAGTCATTCTGAGGACAGAAATCAATGTCTTGGGAAAAGGAGGTGACTCCTGACAGGTGTTTCACTGCTCCCTTAAGGAAGTGCAGCTGCTTGAAGAGCCTCAGCCTGGTAGTTGTCACTGCAAGCACTAAATGGAGCAGCAGAAGCTAATAGATGGTTGCTCCAGGACAGACCCTCAATAATGAGAGGAGCTCTCCCCAGACCTTAACCCAAAACCCCAGGCCTTGAGCCAAACCTCAGGCCTTGACTCAAAACCGCAACCTTTCTGCTTTTTGTGGCAACAGAACACCTGGATGCACTGGTGGGAGCAAGGCAGAAAGCAGCAGGTTTTGCAGATGTTTTTCTGAAGCTGGAGACGAGGGTACTCTTTTTATTGAACAAACAGCATCTGCAAACTGTTAGTCCTTTGAGAAGAGCCAGACAGCTCTGAGCAAGGGAACAAAGGGCTGGTGAAGTGCTCTGGTTCTCAGCTCGAGGGCCACCACCACTTCAGAAGCACTTGATAACACTTTGCTTCCCGAGCTCAGAAGCGTCAGCAAAACCCAGCACGGAGCCAACTGCCAGGGTGGAGAGGCTTCTCCCAGGGACTGAGCACGAGGCCTCTGTGGGCAAAGCCAGAGGCAGATCTGGGCACAGGCATTGGTGTGAGCTGGAAGATGACCCACAGGACCTATCAGATGGTGAGATCCGGTGGCAAATGTCAGGGGATGGGGGGATGGAGGTGAGCCTGGCAGGGCCATTTGCTGTAGGAATCCCTGGAGATAGGTTCCTTCATTATGCTGGAGGATTGTTCTATGGAAGCATGGGGCCATCATCAGTTAAGCAGAACTGGAAAGACCCATCAGGCAGCTTCCACAAGTGCATCTCTGGGTTTCTTGAAGCACAGCCCCAAGCAAGGAATGATGAGATAGTGTCTACACCCCACTCCTTGAGAGGAACAGACCACCCCGGGGCTCTGACCCTTATCTCCCCCTTCTGTGACCTCTAAATGAGATGCAGTGACTTTTCATCAATGGAGTGCTGACTGAGGATCCCTGAAGGTGTTTCCTGGAGATTCAAGCTTTGTGACCCATGAAGAAGGTTGGGGTTGGGGTTTTTCCTCTGACTTGTGTGGTCCCCGGTAGGACCTTTACCCCAGGCGGCCTTTACACCCGCTCTGCCCCAGCCGGCGTCCCGAGGGACTTGGGGCGTCCGGTCACCGTACCCTACCCTGCCCCGCCCGGGCCGCCGCTCTCCGGGGATTCACTTCCTTGCGGGGCTCTGCGGGGCCGGAGCTGCGCGGCCTCACAGAAACGGTCCCGGGGCGGCTTCGGCACTGAGCAAACGGCCCGGCCGCTGCTCGGGGAGCGCTGCTGCGGGCACCAGCAGCTTCCACTCCCCTCCCTCCCTGCCGCTCCCCGGGGGCGTCTCCGGGCGGTACCAGCGGGGAGGGACAAGACCCCCACCGGAGCCAAGCCCGGCCCCGACTGCGAGACCCGAGCCGCTGCCCCTCAGGCGGCCCCGGCCCTGGCCCCGCCCCCAAGGTACCCCAGCCAATGAGCGGCCGCCGCCGCATCCGGGGCCCGCGCCCCCTGCCGCTCGCGCTCGGCCATGGCGGAGGTGAGCGCCGAGCCGCCGCCGGGGTCGCGGCGGGCCCGGGGCCGCTCCCGGCCGGGCGGGGACACCGGGACCCCCGAGCCGCGGCTGCCCGGGGCCGCCCGGGGTCGGCGTCCTGCGGCAGCGGGGTGATGGGGCGGCGCGGGCCGCCGGGGCGGGGGCCTTCGGGCCGAGGGACGCCGAGGCCCTGGGCGGCAACGGGCCGAGGGGCGGGGGCGGGCTGGGGCCGAGGGGCGCCGGGGCCGGGCGGGGGGCGTCGGCGGGGCCGGGCAGGGGAAGGGGCGCCTGGGCGGGACCCGGCGGAAGCTCTGGGGCGGGCGGCGCCGGCCAGGGGACCCCGCGGCCTGACCCGCGGCGGAGGAGCCCTGAGAGGGGCGGGAAAGGGCATCGGGCCGGGGACTGCGAGAGCGCGGGGTGGCGGAGGAGGGCGGAGAGGCGCGGGGGCAGAGCGGACTGGGAGCCCCGGGACTCTGGCTCAGCAGCGGTGTGGGGTCGCTGGAGCCGGGGTCAGGGGTATGGAGCTGCTGGAAGGGGCTCACAGAGGCTGGAAGTGAGATATGACCTGAGCAGTGGGAGAACACGGAGGTCAGGGTCCTGGGAGTGGCAGAGGGCTGGGGAAGGTGGTGGGAACGGTTGGTCTGGGTGGCCAGGATGGTTCTCACCACTTTGCCTAGAGGCCAGAAAGTGAGGGGGGTCGGGTGGGGACTCCTCACTGCCTCCCCAGTTGCCATATTGTGTTTGCCTTGGTGTCTTGTGCTGAAACGTTTCTGCTGTCGGTCCATCACACTTAAAACTGGTGATGCTGTTGCCCATCAAGTCTTGTCATGTCCCTCAAATATCCTTGACCAGTTGTAATGGTTGTTGTGACACATGCACACTTCATTTCTATGGCGTGACCCTCGTGGTGACCACAACACGGAACAAGGGCTCTGGGAAGATGCTGAGGTACTCTGTGGCAGGATCTTGGATGCCCGTTGGCTGTGACAGCATCTGTCTGAGGGCAAGGCTTCACTTCCAGGGTATTCCAGCATTCTGCATGAGGAAGGTGCTGCCTGGCCTGTTGGGCCATCCACCATGGTTTGGCCTTTGGTGGAGCACCAAGGCTCCACAACATTCATTTGTGCCAAAGTGTTACTTGGGCACGTTGTTGGGCCAGAGTGCTGCTGCTGCACCATGCACTGCTGTGGCTCAGAGTTGTCTATCCAGGGGACATCCAGGAAGTGTTGTCTCCTGGATGAGGTTTGGCTGTGGAGCATCTCTGCTGTGACACTGATGGGACCCTGATCTTCCTGAGCAGTACAGAATGTCCATGTGTCGTGTCATCTGTTCATTCTTTGGTCTTTCAGAGACATAACTTGCAGGATGAATCTGTTTCCATTTGTGCTGCTTCCCTCTGGCTACAGCTAGAGTTTATGGAAAATGGCTCCATGGTCAAGGAGTGTGGACAAGCAGAGGAACCAGGAATGCTTCTCGCTGAATCTGAAATATGTGTTAGACTGGCTCACGAAATTATGTTACTTATTGAAGAGTAACACTGGAAAGGGAAACTTCTTTTTTTCCTCACTTTCTTGCGAGAGTGGTTTCAGCCTGGAGGGTTTTCTCTGGGGAGACACAATTGGCTTCACACTGGGAAACAGCTTTGTTAGTGCAGAAAGCTCAGGCTCTGCCTCTCCCCGTGTTTCCTAAGCCATGGCTTAGCTTCATTCCATGTGCTCAAAACCTTGAGTCCACAGCTAAGGATGGAGTGCTGGAGTCATCCAGAAATACAAACATGACAGTGAGTAGTTGAGCAACCTCTGTGTAACTTCTGAGAGGAAAGTTACCCTCATGCCTGAGCAGCAGAAACTAGCAGGAGGAAAGCGGCTCTGATGGTAAAGTGAGATTAAAGGAATTTAATCTCCCTTTCTGTGCCCCCAAGATTAAATGTCCCATGGGTGTAGGAACCAGTTTCCAGCATGACAGTTCACTGTTGGAATTATTGGACTTCCCCAGTGCTACTTTTAATGGTGGTAGAAACCCTCACCAGCAGGAAGAGCAGTGGCACCCCGGCCCAGAACTGTTCTCTGTGTTTCTGGTCCATGCCATGCTCTTGCCTTTCTTCCTCCTGTGTGATGTTTGGATTTGAACTGTCAGACTGCATCTACCTCACCTTCAGACGAAGTTACTCCACATCCCATGGCATTGGCAGTCAGTGCAGTCAGGAATATTCTCTGTCATCACTTATATTTTGCAGCCAGATCTGCCTTTCTCCTATTCCTCTGACTCTTGTTTCTGTGGTCTTCTGGATTTGTAAATAATCTGAGGGATTGTTCAGACTCACATATGTTTAAATTTGGGCACGGAATGGGCCATTTGCTTTGTCTGTCACTAGTTTCTTGTTTCCTCAGCCCCAGCACAGCAGTGCTGGTTATTCCATGGTGACTCCAGCATTCCCACTTGCTCTGGTGCTCTGTTCAGGAAGTTAAACTCGTGATTAGTTATGGAATTGTCACCCTGTTGTAGTGGCCAATCCGCTTTCTTTCAGCACCTGGTCATTAATGGGAGATCTCATTGTTCCTGAAGTATTCTTGACACCTTTTCAAGCCAGCCCATCCGTGCCAACAGCTTCAGTCTTCGTTTTCAGAGGCCTTATTGTTCCCCAGGCAAGGAGGTGCCACTGATCTACAGATCATTGTCTGAGCAAAGAGAGTTCTGCAGTATCCAAGATCCAGAGGGAGTAAGGGTAGACCACACCCTTTCCATGAAACCACGGTTTTTTGCTTGGGAGGATTTATCCAAGAGGGTTTTGTGTTTGGTCCCATTGCAGCAAAGCCAACAAAGGCACATTGACACTTTCCCGACTTACGGAGCCATTTCCCGGTATGACCATCCTCAAAATGGAGTCTATCCCCTTCTGCTTTCATCATCCTATAACTTCTCCCTTTTTCTTTTCATGTGCACAGTTGCAGGGCTCTGTCTGGAGCCAGAGTGGACTCGGTTGGGGTTATCTTGCCTGGAGTAATCAGGCACTCAGGGATGGTGGACTGGAGGCATCTTCATTGTTACAGAATTTCCAGCCTGTGTTTTGATAGCTGAAGGCACTAACTCAGAACCCACAGTCTGTGGTGGCTTTTTTTGGTGTATACTTTGCTTTATTGTTAAAGGATAGATCTTAATGTGAAGCTATACTGTGTTTTCTTAAATAAGTTGTAAGAATCTCATATTGGAAGCACTGAAAATGTCCCAGCTCCCACTGAGTAAGGGAGGAGTGATGGTACACAGCTGAGACTGTTGATGGCTGAGAATCCTACAGAGATGTCACTGGAGGCTGGGGGACTGAGACTGGGATTTTCTTCTGCAGTCAGGTGCTTTCAGTCCCCCAAAAGGTTTGGTTGTTTACCTGTTTGCTCCCTGCCTAGGCTGAACTTGATGAACAATATTTCCATGCAGAGCAGCCCGAGGAACAGCAGATGTTCTGGGTTGTTTTCCTCAGCCCATGCTGCTGCCTGAACTTGTGACCGAGCACCAAATGCCACCCTGCAGGTGCCTTTTCTCGGAGTCTGCCTGGCTCAGCCTCTCCCACCTTGCCCGTGCCACTCATGGTCCCGCCAGACTCCTTCTCTGTCTGCTCAGCTGTTTCTTTGCTCTTGTCCCTGAGCTCCTGGGTGCAGTGAGGTATTAGTGAGAGGCCAGGGTGTTGCTTCAGACACCCATAAAAATGCTGTGCTCAAGCAGACATGATGTGTGTGGTTAGAATAACAGCTGAGGGTCCAGGTCGTCTTTTTAAGTGAAGATGTAAACCACGAAGATCTGAGGTCTTAAACTGGTGGAGGGATAGGTAGTGAATGGAGTGCTGGAGGTAAAATAGATGGAATGGAAACACATGGGCTGGGGGGAAGGTGAGGAGGCCAGGAAGAATTGTTTGATACACCTGATCAGCTCTTTTGAACAGCACACTTCCTAACACTGCCCTGTGGGGGTTTTAGTAACTTTTGCTTTGAACTTAAACGAGTTGCATTTGCTGATGGGGTGAAGTGAGTGGAAAGGTTTTTAGGAGAGCTGTCTCAGCTGTGTTTTTTTCTCTTCCTGAAGGCCTCTGTTGGCCGGCAGAGTCCGAGGGTGGTCGCATACCCAGCCCGTGGCCTATGTCCTGGAGAGCCCGCCCTTCAGAGTGCAGCAGGTACCTCAAGGCTCACATCCCTCTGTTTGTTGGTCTAGTTTCCAGAGGAAACAAAGTTACTGTAATAGTTCCCTTCTCCTTCCAACATCTCCCAAGCCTGTTGGTTGATTCCCATGCCATTTGGCAGAGGAGAAAAGGCTTAAAGATGCCAAAGCTCCTACAGGTGTCCATTTGCCTGTTCTTGCATAAGGGATGATTACCCTAAAAATGCCCCCAGGTGAAGGAAAGGCTACAGTGTGTGCACTCATGTGACACCAGCAAATCCAGAGGCACACAAATACTCAGAAGACCTTCAGATTCGGCGTCCAGACAGCTGTGGGACTTGAATGTGCATAGAACCAGGCTTTGTGCTGATGGAGTGACTGCTCCCAGTTGTGTTCCTTGTCCCCTTCCATTCTGCCTAATCTCTTCCTCTGGCTTATCATGTCTGCACACACACAAGAAGGGATCATCCCTGGCTTTGTTGCATCTCAGGATTTGGTCAATAGTGATGCTAGTATCCAACTTCTTCTGATCCCTGCAGTTGTGTCAATGGGCTCAGCTGATCATCGACTGAACCTGGCAGAGATCCTTTCCCAGAACTACGGTGTGCGGGAAGAAAGGGAGGAAGATGATACTCAGGAGAAGCAGAAATCTTTAGAAGAGCTGGAGAAGAGTTTCAGTGCTTCTCAGGTAAAGGCAGCAGGGGAGGGGAGGGGAAATTGCCTGCTGGATTTGCGTGTTTGCTGTGTGAAGCCCTTACTTCAGCTGGGTTCAGGTCACCCAAAAATGAGTCAGGTTTGCATTTGGATGGGAAGGAATGGTTTTGAGAACAGACGACAGCAGTGAATTTTGAAGCCTTCCTCTGCCAAGTAGCCACTCTGGCAGGTGGTCTTGGCTCTCCTTGCTGGAGAACCATCAGCTGTTGGGGATGATGGTCAGTGTTTCACGAAGAGAAGCACACATGCTGTGTGTCACCAAGAACAGAAACTGTTCTTGGTGACACACAGTGTCTTTTCAGGCCAGGCACAAGACTAATACAAGGATTTCCTTCTCCCCTTCCTCTGCTTAAATACAGTTGTGCTGTCAGGCACCTTTTACCTGTTCGAAATCTGGAATAAAAGATAAATGTATTTTTTAAATGCTCTAGATTGTATTGCTTTGGGGTGAAAGTTCTTGGCTTTTCCATACCTTTGAGCAGGACAGGTTATGGTGGGTCCTGACAGACCCTCCTACCTCTCTTGTTGCCCAGTGTCACCTGAAACTGCTCAGAGCCCCCAGAGGAGCAGAGCTGCCCTGACTGCCTCTGCCTGTCTGTGTTCCTGCAGCTGGTGTGGTCCTCTTGTAGTTGTTCTCTTCCTGATGCAGCTTTGTCCTCCTCTTGCTCAGAGCAGTGAAATGCCATTTGAGGAGCTGCTCGCACTGTATGGCTATGAGGCTTCTGATCCCATCTCGGAGCAGGACAGCGAGAGCAATGACATCACTCCCAACCTCCCTGATATGACTCTGGATAAGGTGAGAGCAGCTCTCTGCCTGGGTGTCTGCACAAGTTGCTGTGTTGTGCTGGAAACTCGAGGTTCCCCCCATTTCAGAGGGGGTTTGATCAATGCCAGGGGAAGGAGCCTGCCTAGTTCTGGTGTCCCCATGAGGATCACCAGATGCAGAAACACGAGTGTAAAGTGTTTAGAGGAGAAGGGAGAAAGGATATCTGTTTTAAAAAGAACTCTGTAAAAACTCTTTATGGAACTTTGGTTACAAGCCTTTGCACTTAGGTATGGGGCTGTGGAGAGCCAGGGAAGGTTTGTATCTTCCCAATTGAAGCCATGGGTTCTTCTGTTCTAGCTGAAGTCTGTACAAAGTGGTGGTGGGGGGGGGTGTTTGGGTTTGGGGTTTTTTCTTCTTTCTTCCTCTTTCAGGATCTTTGAGATATTTGCTGTGAGTGGAGCACTACAGAAAGGGCTGCTTGCTCATACTCTCTGGCTTTCCTAGGAAGCTGCTCTTGACACTTGTTAAAGTGCTTCTAGGGAAAATAATCTGGGTGTGGTGGGAGTGTGAGAGAGAATCTGTCTTTGGACAAGCTGTGGGAGGGTGAGGAGATCTGTGGATACGGCCACTGTTGGCCAGAAATGCTTTTACTCTAGGCCTCACTCCCCCTCATATACTTTTTTAATTTAAAAATATTTTTCACTTTCTTGTTGTTGTTAAAAGGAACAAATAGCGAAGGATTTGCTTTCAGGGGAAGAAGAGGAGGAGACACAATCTTCAGCTGACGATCTGACTCCATCCGTCACGTCCCACGATGCATCGGACTTATTCCCAAACCAGCCTGGCTGTATGTGTCACTAGTTCCTAAGTAGTTGCTGTTCACTTTTACATATGATGTGCAGGGGAGGGTGAGAATGGTTTTCTTAATTTTGTCAGTCTCCTGACATCAGATTTTCCACTTTTCCTTCTGGGTTTTGTCTGTGTGGCAGAGGTGTTACCAGGCTTTGGGTAGGACAGGACAGAGCGTTGATGAGCAGTGGGATGAGGGGGAGAATTGTCTTGAGCTGTAACTCAGAATACTGAGAAAGTGGGAATTGTTTTGCTGCCTGCTGTAAATGCAGTCTGAAAGATCAGTACCTCATCTGACATCGCTACAAGTGAATAAATTCAGTAGTAGCAGTGGAGTGATATATTGTGGCAGTTCCTAAATACTGGAATATGTGGGAAGCCAAAGCATGTGACAGAGACTCTGCATGAAGTGATGTTATTCCTTTTACTGTCTTGCAATATTAAGGAGTCTGAGCTCCCCAGGTTGGCCATCCATGTGGCAAGTGAGCAAATTCTTTTATTTAAAGTGAGAAAATTAAAGTACAGGTAAGTTGTCACTGTAGACCATGCTGAAAGGGACTTCAGGACATAAAATGAAGGGAAGTAGAGGGAACATAAAGGAATAGGAAAAAAAAATCGTAACTACAGATCTTTTCCTTTCCCACAAAGCAAACAACTTCCTTGGAGATGAAGACAAAGAGCCATGTTCATCCCCATGTGCTTCCTCCATGGCTGAGGATTCAGAGGTGGATTCCATCCCATCCAACGAGTGTAAGAAGGTAAATGACCTGAGTGCATTGGGAATGGGGACTTGTGAGTTTGAGGAAAGCATGACACCAAATCACTATGATATTTCCCCAGTTTGTTGCTTGATGCCTTGCATTTTGTGGCCAGCAGTGGCAGATGTGGGTTACAAGGGGGGTTTTTAATACAATCTCGAAATTATCTTCTGCTTCAGATAAGGGGAATCTGTTGTGCCTTGGTAAATGAAATCTGCAGCCTGTAGCCCTATAAAGGTGAAATTCTGTGCAGTATTCCCAGCAGGATTTACTGAGGGGGAACCATCTTTCTAAAGAGAAGAGCAGGCTTCCAAATTCTTCCTGGCTTTGAAGGTTGCAGGTGAACCTCTGCACTGCTTTATCTCCAGCCTTAGCTTCTTGCCATAGATCTTTCACATTCAAACTATGTAAATGCTGAAGGTCCCCACAGTATCATCTGGTTGGTAGTAAATCTTCTTAGCTACCCTATAAAATAGTCAGGGTTCACTAGAAATAACAGTGACAGCAGGGGCAACCAGTAAATAAATTTGCCTTGTAGTGGTGTAGCCCCTAAATCATGAAGCACAGCCTGCATGGAGCATTTCCCATTTCCATTTTCTCACCTCTCTGTCCTGGGATTTCAGGAGATCATGGTTGGACCTCAGTACCAGGCCACTGTTCCCATCCTCCGCTTAAACAGGCACAGGCAAAAAGGTAAGGCAGCCTCTTCTTTGTGCCTTTTTTGGGTGTAGGGCTGCTGGCAGGGGTTTTGATGGGCTTTGGATCATCAATCCTCTGTATCTCCAGGCTTGGCAACTTTCAGCGCTGACATCCAGATTCAGTGGCTTAAACTGATTTAATAGGACTGGGAACACAGGTACAGAAGTGGTGAAGCTCAATGAGAACTGGGTTGGTGTGACAGGTTTGTAAGAGGGGGTCTCAGCTGTAGCCAAAGAGAAGGAATACCTTTCTGGGGATGCTCTAATTTATTCTCTCTGACATCTTCCTTAAGTAGCCCAAGTTACTGTCATTCAGTGTTCCCTGTAGGTGATCCGTTTCTGATTTTTGGGTGTCTGTAGAGTAGACAGAGGTGCCTTGATTTGCAGATTGTGTCCAGTAATGAGTGCAGTATGAACGCCAGATTGTTGAGTTTCTGGACAAGAAAGCTAAAATGGTCTTTAATTGCCAGGATTAATCAAAACAGCAATCTTTGAGAATATGGTAACAAAAACTTTGTCAGCCAACCCTTCTGAAACAATGGAAGCAAGCTGAGCCTGTGCCAATGCCCCTAAAAGAGATATAAAGAGCTTATCTGCCTCCAAAATCAGGAGGGAAAAATGCATTGCCTTGAGAGATGGTTGTCATCTCTAGTGCCAGGTTTGGAGTGCCAAGCAAAAATTTCCTCCATCCTCTGTCTCCCCCATGCATGTCCATGCAGACCACTTCTCAAAAAGCAGCAGAATTCTCTGTTTGATTATCTTATTTCAGTGCTTTTTCTGTTAGCCTATGAGAATGAAGATCAGCTGCTTTGGGACCCAAACATCCTCCCTGAGAGGGAGGTGGAAGAGTTCCTGTACCGCGCTGTGAAGCGGCAGTGGGATGAGCTGTCTGGGAGCAGCCTGCCAGAGGGAGAGGTGGTCAAGGACAACGAGCAGGTGAGCTCAGGGGCTCCTGCAGCCCACACAGACCCAGGTGGTGCTGGCCCAACAGTGCCACATTCCCTGCAGAGGTCAGAATGAGGTCTGACTCTAGTGATCCTCGTGGATAAGTGAGGGTGTGCCCAGCTGCGGTCTGGAGAGGTTGGTTACCCTCCTGTTGGGAAGACTGGAAAAGTCAGCAGACCAGCCATTTCAGAGCAGCTGTGTTTCCTTCAAGCTAGCCAGGTTAGATCCTGGTGGAACTGCATCTGTCCAAGTCCCAAGGTTTGTAAGCCAGTACCTTAAAAAGTGGGATAATCTCTGCTGATGGTTAAACTGGGGTTAGCAGCAAGGTCGCTTCTGGGAAACAGAAGTTTTACAGGGCAAATGTGAATCATGAGCAGCCTGGTTTGTGGTGTGTTGCTCAGGTACATGCTGTGAGTGATTTCCTGCTGTTTCACAGGCTTTGTATGAACTGGTGAAATGCAACTTCAATGCAGAAGAGGCACTGCGGAGGTTACGGTTCAACGTGAAGGTTATCAGAGGTGAGAACCCCCCTTATTTGGGTTCTATCCCAAACATCAACACACATGCAACTCTTCCTAGATTCTGCACATCTCTTCCAACTCCTCTTTCTTTCTGCTACAGATGAGCTTTGTGCCTGGAGTGAGGAAGAATGTAGAAATTTTGAACATGGCTTTAGGGTCCATGGGAAAAACTTCCACCTTATCCAAGCAAACAAGGTAAGGCTGCTCCCCCCAGGTCAGGAGCAGGGGAAGGAGGCAGTGCTGTGGCACCAGAGGTGTGCTTTGGGCCTCAGCTGACACAGGGAGTTCAGGATGGCCGAGTTCCGACCCCAGGCTTTGTGTTGACTCATGCCAGCAGGTGATGGGCTGTTCACTGCCCTGCTCTGCCTTATTTTCCAGGTGGGAGAAGTCACAAACACCACTGACCTGCATGAGTGATGTCAGTTAATTACTGATTAGCCCTTTCTGGAGTCTCAAAAGTTCTTTCCAAACTCTCAGCCCTTGCAGTACTTCTGTGAATGAGTGAGTTGAGCATGTGGATGTTTCGTAAAGTCCCCTGGGGTCCTCTAGAATGGCAGATGCTGTTGTAGGGAGAGCTGGGCCCCGGGACATGCTGCTGTGCTGGGAGTTGGCAGAACCAGAGAGTCCAGTTCTACCACTGGTTAATTGTAGGCATGTTGACGCTGGCCAGTGACAATGGATGCAGGTTTGCTCTCTCTGCTAAGTGTGCTGCTGCTGGAAGCGCAGGAAAGTCCTGCACGAGTGTGTGTGGCCCACACGGGTCTGTGACAACAGCTGTGTGCTGTGGGGAGTTCTTTTCTCTGGCCCACCTCGGAAACCTCAGTACGTGCTTCTGTTCTGCAGCAATGTGTCCATAGCAATGTAAATCACTGTAACGCACTTGAATTTTCTGTGCTGGTTAAATGGGAAAATAGCCCTTGCTCCAGGAGATGCACCTGCAGGGGGTTGGGTGTCCTGACTGGGGTGTTTCTCCTCAGGTCCGCACCCGGTCGGTGGGTGAGTGTGTGGAGTATTACTACATGTGGAAAAAATCAGAGCGCTATGACTACTTCACTCAGCAGACTCGTCTAGGAAGGAAGAAGTACGTCCTCCACCCTGGAGCCACGTGCGTGGAATATTCTCACACTAAAATTAGTAATATTAACCTCCCAGTGAAGATTCCTGCTGCAAAGCACCTCCGCTTAACAGACTGCGCTTTCTTCTCCAGAAGGTTTCTGGGGTGGGAGGATGGAGGGATGCACGGGGTGTTCTCAGGGCACAAACACAAAGTTGGTGTGGGGAGGGAAGATAAAAGAGCTGTTTGCTCGGACGTGGACTTCCTTGTCCTTTTCTGTGTGTTGAAAATAGTTTTGTTTTAGACAAATGCATCCACAAGAGACTGGGGACAGGGATTCAGAGCTGATTTCAGCGAAAGAACTCAGTGTGATGAGGTTTTGGGAAGGGAGCTTTTTAAATTCAAAAATGCACTTATTTCTGGTGGTTTGGAACCTGAATTAATTTCCCTTTGAGGCAAATTCTTGCCTTTGAAATGTATGCTAATTACAGAAGATAATTTGCAAAATATACCTTTTCAAAAAGGTTGAAACGGAAATATCTTAATAGGTCAAAATGAAATATTGAAGCTGAATCAATTAAAAACATTAGATGAAGGCTTAGATTTTTTTAAAATTCTGATGCAAGACAGGAAAATACCTGAAATATTAAATCTTCCCAGGGTGGGAAAATATGTTCTCATCACTTGCTCTCAGCTGGCATGCTAAGGACCCACCGCAGTCATTCCATGAAGCTGGGTGTTCCCTGGGTGTTTGACCATGTATTTATTTCCCTGTGGAAGGGGCTGAGGCTCACAGAACTTGGGGCAGAACTCTTTAGGAAGCTGGAGAGTCCATTTTGGTTTATCATGGGCTTGTCTTGGCCACGCTGTGTTACCTGGGATCACCTCCTCAGGGCAGAGTCTAAACCAGGCTCTGCAGAGTAAAGAGGGATGGACATTCATTCTAGTGATGTCTCTACAGTCCCACTGCTTTATTTGTTGATGGGTTTTAATCCTAGTCACCCTTTCTCCTGCCTGCATCTCTGCTGAGCAGGTGGTGGCAAGGCTCTTTCTCTTTCCCCACAGGGATTTCACTGACAATGACCTGGATGGGGTTGAAGTAGAAAACACGAGTCGTTCTCGGAGCTCCCCACCAATTCCCTCTGCAACTGGCTGCCTGGATGTTCACTTTGGTCAAGATCAGATGGCAATTGAGAGCACAGGTAACTTCCTTTGCTTCTGTCTGCAGTGGGGTTTTGGTGTGAGCAGAAGTCTTGTCTGTGTCTGCATTGACCAGAGGTGACTGAAACAGTGACTCCTGTGTTGGGTTTGGAGGGGTGGCCTAGCTCATTCCCGAAGCAAAAGGATTATGCACTGGGCACCTGAGTGAGGTGCTCCCAAAGCACTGGCACAGGCTGGGTTAAGGCCCCAGAAATCAGATGCAAGCTGCTTTCAGACAGAGCTGGCTGTGAGAAGATGTGCAGGGAGCCCAACATGGGTTCATTTCCTCGCTGTCCTACTGCAGATGAAGGCTCTGTGTGGGCAGCTCCCAGGGGTTGTTGGCACGAGGGGATAGGATTTAGGATTTGGCTTATCTTGCAGTGTGTCTGTGAGGTTTCCTTGAATTTCCATAGAAACACTGATGGCCTCCCATCTGCTGTCGGCATCTTGCCTTCCCTCGGTAGGCGCTGGCAGGGATCTTGGTTCCTATAACAAAGAAACACTTGTGCCATCAAACAAATACCGTTGTGATTAGGTGGGACCGACCTGGGTGTTTGGGTGTTGAGGACTCACTGTGGCTTTCTTTCCTCTTGCTCTGTCCCCCTCAGAGCCCCTGAGTGTGGAGAGCACAGCCTGCAGCCTGGGTAGCATCAGCGAGTCGGGGCAGGGCTACGAGTGCAGCACCCCCTCGGAGACAAACTGCTCCTTTGACCCCACGGAGGAGACATCCTCAGGCGCTGTCCCTGCGCCCTGCCCACGCCACACTGCCACCCCCTCCGAGCCAGAGCTCTTCGCTTTGCCACCCGCGGGACCAGGACTGGCAGAGAAGCAGGAGACGTTGCAGAACTCTGGTGAGACAATAACCATGGACTTCACTCTCCCTGCAGACATTAACGAGGGGTTGCCTTTGATTGCTGGCCCCGTGGATTTGGACAGAGACCCTGAGGCAGTGGTGGCCCCTGCGCAAGTGTCCTTATCGGTCACAGATTTTGGTCTCATTGGCATCGGAGATGTAAATACTTTCCTGACTGCTCATCAGGCTTGCCCAGCACCTGTGGCTCGGTCAGAGCCTCTGTCACAGTGAGAGTCTCCAGTCACAAATTTGTCACAGACCCAGCAAGGACTTTGACCTGACTGAGTGAAATTCTGGAACTTCCACTGTCTTGTAGGGACAGTTTGGAGCTGTTGGTCGGAATCCGTCTTTCCATCCTCCTTGATGCAAGGCTACAGTGAAACCAAACACCTTTCTGCTCCAGTGTATCCTGACACAATCATGCAAAGTGGTGGCTGGCTTTCCTGAGTAGGGAGGTCCATCACCCCCCTCCTACGTTGACCGTGTGTCACCCCAGGTGATGCCAGTCTGCTCAGAGAGTCCCTGCCTTGGGACAGGGGATGTGTCCCTTGGTCCCAGCAGGACAGTCTGAGGGCAGAGGTGCTTTGAGAAGAGGGATGTGTCACCATCATGGTGAGGGTGCAGTCTGGGGGTCTGAGAGCTTGGAAGAGCTGCAGGGCAGTTTCCTGCAGAGATGGGGACGGCGATGCCAAGGGAGGCTGAGGAGGTTTTGCCCTTCTCCCACGGGCAGCGTGCTGCAGTAGGAGCCACTCACCCTGTTCTTCTCCCAACAGCCATGGGTCATGACAGACAGGCACACTGCTGCTTCCACCTGCAGCAGCCACGTGTTCCTGACTCCACCAGCTGCAGGTGGGATGTGGTCTGGCCCAGCCCTTGGGCAGAAGTGTCAGGTCTTGGACAGCAATCCTGTCTGATGCAGGAGCATCGTGTGCACTTGAGTCCTTCTCACCTTATGCAGTGTTGGGCCAGGGAGAACTTCTGTGAAGAGTAACAGGAGTTTCTAGATCCACAGAGTGATGCTGGCCCAGAGCTGTGGCACTGCTGCTTCGGCTGCTGGCAGGGGATGGCCTGATCTTCACTGAGCCGCAATGTGAGAGGGTAAAATGCAGGTGAAAACATCTGTAACTTCCCAGTTTGTTCCAACAATTTGTCAGTAGAGGGAGGAACTGTTGCTTAGCTCCCAGGGTGCCTAGGATATGGATGCTAGCACAGTCCCAGGCAGAGGAGCACACCGTCCCTGGGCATTCCTGCTCCACCTCATCCCTGGGCATCCCTGCCCCTCCCTGTATCACAAAACAGGCTGTTTTGATGGGAAAGTTTTCTTCCATGTTCAGGGAGGTGCCAGGTGCCGTGCAGAGCCACAGGGGCCTGTCCTTGGGTGTGCTGGAGTCCAATCCTGCTTCACCTCCCAGGTGTGTTCCCTGTCTGGGATTGGCCACTGGCTCAATGTGTTCTCATTGCCCTTTTTCTATGCAGGGAGTGCTCTCAGCTCCTCTGCTGGGCAAGGCTCTGATGCAGGCACTCCCTTCCTCCAGCCATATTCTGCAGTTGGGAAGGGGCTTGGGTTGAGGGTTTTTCCTTGCTTTGGTAGAAGCTTTGGGGCCACGATTGTGGCTCTGCTGCCAGTGGATTTTGCAGGTACCTAAACCCACAAGCCTCCATCCTCCGTTTACCCAGCCCTGGGAAGTTGTGCTCAGCCCTGCAGCAGGAGCACGGAAACAGCATCAAACAGCCCCATGGGATGTCAGGATTAGACCTTTTCTCATCTCCTAAGCCCCAGATGTATTTTGTGTGCTTTAGCAGGGGTTTGCTTCAGTCCCCAGCATTGTGCTGGGAGGTACTGAGCCCAGGCACATACAGCTGCCTTCACCTGGCATGGCTTTGTCAGTGGTGGCAGAGGCCTCCCCTCCAGCTGCTCCCAGCTGCTGGGAACAGAAAGCAAACACGAGTGCCTGCTCCATAGTGGAACTGCCCAGGCTGTGATTCCCCTTTTCTGGGGGTGAGAGGAAGTTCCTTGGCTGAAGGGAGAAGAGGAGGCAGGGTGAGAGCACAGGCAGCCCTCCCAGGGAGGGCCAGGCCTTGGCATCTCCTCCATCAGCTGAGAACATTCTTAGTTTTCCTGAAACCATTTTTTCTTTTGGTTTATTTCAAGCCCTAGTGAAAGGATAGGGGAGCTGGCTGAGGCAGAAATCTCTTTATGTCCTTCAGTGTTGTTTACAGATTTGCATGGGGTCTTTCAACATGAGTGCGGCGCTTTTTCCACATAACTTTGAGGGAAAGGGGTGAAAAAGGCTGGGACAGGGAGGGGGAGTCACTGGGGGAGGAGGTTTGGTTTTAGTTTTTTTTGTTGGGGTTTTCTTTTTCCTTCTTACAAAGCACATTCACTTTGAGCCGCTCCCCAATGCTGGACTCTTCTCCCTTGCCCCCCAGCCCTACACTGTGAAGTGACACTGCCTTGAAGACCCCTCGCCGTTATTTATTTAATTAAAAACCTAATTTGAAAGTGAGCCAGAAGCCTGTCTTCATTTTGGAGGCCAAGATGCAACAGTCCAGTGTGTATAATGATTGCAGAAGCAATAATAGGGATCCCTGATTCTCTCCTGCCCTCCATGAGTGCTCTGCTCCAGGCAGGGTGGGATGGCCTGTGCCAGGGATGCCATCCCAGCTTGGGAGGAGGCCCAGGGTCCCTGCTGAGTTCTCTCTTCCAGTGCTGCAGGTGGAGGGAGTTGTTTGTTCCTCTTAGAGGTGCCCAGCTCCTTTAAAACCCTGGCAGCCTGTGGCAGGTCTGGGGGAGTGGGAGGCAGGGGTGCATCTAAACTTCAACCAGAAAAAGCCTCTGGGGACAAGAGAAATGTTCTGGCTGCAACTGCATTGTGTTTCCCCACCACGAAGTCTCTCTGCTCCATCAAAAACTCCTTAAATTCTCTTCTCCTGCTTGTTCCTAGGTCTGGGTGCTTATCCCGCAGAGGTGGGTACGGGGGTGGGCACAGCCCAGGGCAGGAGGGAGGGGAGAGGCTTCCCCACTTCCTTCGAGGCCTCGAGGAGCAGCGGGAAGCGCGGCTGTGCTTGAAACCTTCGGGTGGGACCGCGGTCCCTCCCCTCTTTGCATCCTTTGACATGAAACCATGGTTTCCGCCCTTGGTGACTCGAGCTCTGTTTCCGAGGGTGTGAGAGGAGCAGGACCGGATCCCGCGGGCTCTGCAGCCCCCCGGGAGAGGGTCCGGGGCCGTCCGGGGGAGGTCCGAGGGCGGTCCGGGGGGAGGGTCTGGTGGAGGTCCGGGGGAGGTCTGGGGAAGGTCCGGGACTGCCCCCGCAGCCCCGGCTGCAGCTGCGGCACTGGGACAGCAGAGGGCGACACAGCGCCACGCCCGGGACCCGCCCGCGCCCCCCGGGAGCCCCCCGGTACAGCCGGACCCGCCCCGGGCTCGCCGCGTTCCGCCCGTGACACCCCCGGGCTGGGCCGGGCCCTGGCGGCACCGCCTGGCAGCCTCGGGCCCGCGTGGGGCAAAGTCCTGCTGCTGCCGTGCGGCGCTTCCCCTACGCGTTCCAGCACGGGGGGTCTGTGCCCTGCCCTGGCAGCCCCACGCCGTGTCCCCACGGTGGCCCAGCCCGGAGCCCTCCCGCGCCCAGGATTGCTGGGGGCTGTGATGAGAAGGGGGATTTATCAGCGGTGAGACGGAGAGTGTTAATCTCCACATCCTCTCCACGACGCAGCCTGGGCATCCCACGGGTGCCAGCCGAGCCACTCTGCCCTCCTGCAGCATCCCCCCAGCTCTCCTGCCTCGAGGCTCTCGGCTGTTTGGTTGGGGTCTGCAGGCAGCATGTGCGGGGCAAATCCTGCCCCAGCGGTGTGCCAGGGCCCCCATGGCATTGCCAGGCAGGAGGAAGCCGCACAGGGGCACATCGGGGCGGATTGGACCCGAGCAAAGCTGGCCCGTGGTTCTGTCGGTCTCCTGAAACTCCAGAGCAGCGCGAGAGCGTTTCCAGCTCTCTCAGCTTCCCATAAACAGCCTTGACATTCTCCACAGGCTACTCACGCTGTACTTCAATCACCCGCAGTTATCAGCCTTGCGTGGTTTCTGTATAATTTGTTTCCTTCCCCAGACATCCGGCATGGCGCAAACAGCCGGGATGCCACTGTCCCTGCTCCCACCAGGGAATTGCTGTGGGACCTGTGCTCCAGCCTTTGCTCCTGTCCCCATTTTGGGCTCCACCAGCTCAGCATGTCCCCAAAACCCAAGAGAAGCACCGCGAGCCTGTTCTGCTCCCAGGATGTCCCAGGCTCAAGAAATCCAATGTCTTGGGGGTAAATCATAGCTCCTAGGTCACCCTGTGTGCTCACACCGTCCTGGGCACTGCTGTGTCCACAAGCTCCTGGGCGTCCCTCCTTCCCCTCGACAATGCATCTCATCACCGAGCCAGCCTCAGGTCTGCTCTGCACAAGTCCCCACCAGTACAGCCAGCACGTTGCAGGAACTGAATATTCCTCTTTCCCCCCTTTTTCCCCGGGACATAGGCCCGAAGCGGCGGGACACAGGCAGCTCCCAAAGTGGCCTCGCTCCCTTCCTTCTGCCCCTTCCCCTTGACACAACGACGGGAGGTAGCCGAGCCAGGCGGGGAGACCGGCCAGGCGGGGTGGGCACCGGGGGGCTCGGGAGGGCCGGAGCCGAGGACGCCGGAGCGGGGCGCGAGGAAGCGGCGGGGGCCGAATGGGGTCTGGGTCCAGAGGGGTCCCTGACCCGCCGCGCCCCCACACCTGCCCAGTCCCCGCCGCTCCCGCCCCGACCCGGCCCTGGGCGGGGGCACCGGCTGCGGCTCCGCCCCGCCCCGCCTGCCCGGACTTTACCTCCCGGCCGGGCCCGCGCCGTTCCGGGCCATGTGAGCCGCGGGGCCGGGCCGCGGGGCCGCACCGGCTGCGGGATGGAGCGCAGGAAGGTCTTCGTGGCGCTCGACGTGCTGTGCCTGGCGGTCGGTGAGGGCTCGGTTCCGGTGCCCCCGCCGCGGGCGGCTCCGGAGCGTCTCCGCGTCCCGCCGGTGCCCTCGGTGGGGCCGCGCCCTGGGCTCGGGCCAGGTCCGCGGGAGGTGCCGTGGGTCCGGGATCCCGCCGCGCGTCTGCCCGCTCTGGCCGGTGCCGCCGGGCCGGGGGCAGCGTGGAAGGCACCTGCCCGGCCGCTGTCCCGGGGCTCCGGGCCTCCACCGAGAGCCACCGGCAGCGCGGGCGGGGGCGGGCGGGCTCGTGCCGCAACCCTACCGGGCTCCGTCGGGGGTCCCGGTTCCCGGGGCCGTTCCCTTTTCCGGGAACGGTCCCTCGGCGGGGCGGGAGCCCGAGCTGTCCCGGTCCGGGACGCTGCGACGAGGTCCCTCCGCTCGGGCAGCACCGGGACGCTTCCTCCGCCGCCGTGGCCGCCTGCCCGCCACCGAGCCCGGCGCTCCGCGGGCGGACGGAGCGGGACCGGGGACTCCGCAGCTCCGGGCGGGTGGGTCGGGAGGACCCCTTCTAGGACCCCTTCGCCCCCCCAGTGCGGGTAAATGTTTCTAAAACTGCCGCAAGGAAGTAACGAATTAAGACGGACTAAAAATAAAGGCCCCGATCGGGATCGCGGCTGGAGCTTCCCTGGCTGCGGGGCGGGGGTGGGCCGGGTCCCGGTGCCGTTCGGAGCGCGTTTCCCTCCTGTGGGCCGGTGCTTTATATTTTTAGGGGAGCTTTTTTTGGAGGATGAAATTATCCAGAAAGAAAATTGGTGTCTAATTTGAGCTGAAAATGGACGTCTGAGGTGTGCGGGGAGGAGGCGGAGGGACTGGTGCCGGTTCCCTGCTCCCGGCGGGGTGGCGGGGCAGCCCCCGGTGCTTCATCGCCGCGCTCCTTCCCGCTCGCTCGGTGAGCGCAGGAGGCGGCGGGACCCCCGGGGCGGGGACGGGCGAGGACAAAGGTGCGGATTCCCGGGAGACGGAGGAACAAGGGGAGGCGGAAACCGCCGGGAAGGGCGGAACTGGGAGAGGAGCCCGGCCTAAGGTGGCCTCCGGGGAGGGGGGGCCGCTTCCATGGGGAGCGTCCTGGGAGCCGTCCTTGGCTGTTCCTGAGCAGGGATGGAGCAGGGGCAGGGGTGTTCCTTCCACCGAGGGCCTGGCACGGCCAGAGACCCCCAAACCCCTCTGGATCTCGGGGAGGGTTCCGTCCCGGGTGAGCTCGCAGCTGCCCGTGGCCAGGGTTGCAGCGTGCTGGGTGGAAAAGCCTCCTTGCTCAGGCTGACCCAGCCAGTGCTGTATCTCTCCAGGGCCCCGAGGAGCCGGGGGAGAGGAGAGGCTGGCAGGAACAAGGGCTGTGGGAGGGTGAGGGGAGCAAGCCAAGTGCACTGGACTCCCACTGTGCCTTGACTGGATCATGCGCCAGCATCTCCCACCACTGGCTCTCCTGGAGCTGCTGTGAGGGCTCTGCTGGGACCATCTGGGGGCCCTTCCCTGCTGTAAAACAGGTTTGCAAGATGCCTGTGCTTGTTAATTTTATCAGCTCTGTCTTCCTGGGCCGAAAGACTGGGCAGTGTGAGGAGAAGGCACAAGATTGGGCCTGTTGTGCCTGGGGAGGAGCAGGGCAGCCGTAGGGACTCTTTGGGTGCCCAGTTGTGGCTGCTTCATGTATCTGGGTGCTGCAGGCAACTGTGAGCTCTGACAGAGCCCTATTGTTGTCAGGGCAGTGCACTGGTGGGTTCAAGTCCTCCTGCCCGGTGTCCAGGTGGCTCAGGAATTCATTCCTGGAGGGAATCCCTCCCTAGCATCGGGGAGCAGAGACTTAGGGATGAGAGATGGGGAGACTGCGTGGTGCTGTGTGCTGGTGTGGCTCCTGCTGGCAGCTGTCCTCAGTCCTCACCTCTCTCTGCCTTGCAGCGTCTCTGCCCTTCATCATCCTGACGCTGGTGAACTCCCCATACAAGCGCGGCTTCTACTGCAACGATGACTCCATCCGCTACCCCTACAAAGCAGACACCATCACCCACGGCCTCATGGCTGGGGTCACCATCAGCTGCACTGTTATCATTGTAAGGAACTGCCACCCCCCCTTTCCTCCAGGACAGGGACATGCTGACATGTTGTATCTGGAAGCTGGGGCCCAGCACAGCCACCTCCAGAGCCCTGGAAGGGCAACACAACCCTCAGCTTGAGCCCTGCTCTGCCTTGGGTCAGGAGCTCCCACTGGAGTGGCGAGATCCACATCCCACGGGGCTGGTTCCCTGCAGGGAGGGACAGAGCTCCTGTGGCAGGCTGATGCCAGGGGCTCCTCTGCCACAGAGCCAGAGCATCCTGCACCCCTGGGGAGCTGCTCAGTAGCCCCTGACCCTCACCTTTTGCCCCCTGGTCTCTGCAGATCTCATCAGGGGAGGCATATCTGGTCTACACCGAGCGCCTGTACTCCAAGTCAGAGTACAACAACTACCTGGCTGCCCTCTACAAGGTGGTGGGGACCTTTCTCTTCGGGGGGGCCATCAGCCAGTCCCTGACCGACCTCGCCAAATACATGATTGGCCGTCTCCGGCCAAACTTCCTGGCAGTCTGCAATCCTGACTGGTCCAAGGTGAACTGCTCCATCTATGTGCAGCTGGAGAATGTCTGCCAGGGAGAGAGCAGGAACATCACCGAGTCCAGGTGAGCTGTGGTGCCACAGGACATGTCTCTTCCACCTGCCCAGCAGTGCTGGGCACACAGTGGCAGCTCCAGATGGGTATTGAGGCCCTCCTGTTGCAGGGCAGAGTCTGTGGAGTGGGTAGGGGTCTTGCAGGGGCTCACTCATGGCCTGACCCATCCCTTTTGCCCCACAGACTGTCCTTCTATTCGGGACACTCTTCCTTTGGGATGTACTGCATGATGTTCCTGGCGGTAAGTGCCATGCCACAGGAAGCCCCCACAGGTCTCATGCCCCAGGCATGTCACTGGGCTGGCTGGTGTGATTGTTCCCTGGGTGATTGTTCCTTTCTTTGCTGCCCAGCTCTACGTGCAGGCCCGGCTGGTGGGGAAATGGGCTCGCTTGCTGCGTCCCACCATCCAGTTCTTCCTCATCGCCTTCGCCATCTACGTGGGCTACACCAGAGTGTCCGACTACAAGCACCACTGGAGCGACGTGCTGGTGGGGCTGCTGCAAGGAGCTCTCATTGCCGTCCTCATCGTGAGTGTCCCCTGTGCAGCCTGCTGCTCGGCTGGGCTCCTGCTTGGCCTGACAGAGGGATCCCCAAACCCTCCTTCCCGTTGTTCTTTTCCAGGTCCACTACGTCTCTGATTTCTTCAAGCACCGTCCCCCGCGGCAGTGTGAGGAGAAGGACCCGGAGCGCAAGCCCAGCCTGCCCCTCACCCTGAGCGACCCTGACCACAATCACTACAGCTACCGGGGTGCCCCGTGAACCCGGACTGCAGACCTGCCCCTTGCCGTGCTCCTGGCTCCAGGGACCGGGACTCTGGCTCTGTATTAACCATTGGCTCCACGGCTCTGGTGCCTTTGGCTGTCACGAGTGGGACAGCCCTACCTGTTCCCGCTCCCACGGTGCCATGGCGCCTGGCTCCCCGTGCCTGTGGTGCCGCCGTGCTTGCCGGTACCTGGTGATGCCAGTGCCCTGCCCGTGGGAAGGGGATGTCCTCACCCCCTGTGCATCTGAGTCACGCCCCTAGGCTGCTGTCCCAGCCCTCCGTGTGGAGGAAGGGAGGGCGGGGAGGGTGGCACGTGGGGGTGGATTTATTGGGCTGGCAAAGCACACTGAGCGAAGAGCAAACTCCTTGGGAAGTCTGAGATTGCCTGGGCCGAGTGTGTGTTGTCCCTGTCAAATTATCCAGCCTTGCAAGTACAAATCCTCACAGGCGCAGAGGGAGGAGGACAGCTGCTGGGCTAGCTATACTTTTTTGGAAAGGATTAAAGCAATCCAGAGCTCTTGTCTGCTCCATTGATTACCTTTAAGAGCAGTCCTGCCTGCCAGCAGCTGCTGTGAGCAAAGGCTGCCTGGGCAGGCTCTTCTCTGGCAGTGCCCGATGCCACAGTGCTGGGAGCCAGAGCTGTTTGCCCCCTGCCTGCTTCATGCCTGGCTTGGGCAAGGGGATGCTCCAGCCTTAGTCTCTCCTGCAGCTTCAGCTGATGCTTTAGGGTATGGGGGGGGGGGGGGGGGGCGGCTAGGGAGACATTTTCTGTGGTAAAGGAAAATAAATGGGGATGTGGAGCTGGAAACAGGACTCCAAATGTCCTGGGAAGGTGGGGGCAGTGGGTACAGAGCAGTCCCATCACTGACACGCAGCTGCCTCCAGCACTGGAGTGCTGTGGGTCTCTTTTTAAAATACATGCATTTTCGTTATGATGTTGTTTTTAAATTAGATCATCCTTAAAGAATGTCTGTGTCAGGCTTGTTCTCTTATTTCATGGATGCTCCTGGCCTTGGAGTGGATGGGATTAAGTGTTTGGGGTTTCCTTTCCGCAGGGAAAGGTGTCTGAAGCCCCTCATTAGCTGTAGGTGGGGACTGTCAGGGCTGCTAAGCCATTCTCCCAGTTGTGCTGGGAAAGGTGGGTTTGACCAGGGCTGCTGGGAGCAGCAGCATCCTTGAGCCAGGTGCTCCTTAGCTGTGATGCCTGTGAGGTATCACATTCATTGAGGTCGTGCTTTGCCCTTGGAGAGTCAAGAAGACACGTGGCCAGTGTGGGGCTCCAAGACCCATCCCAGCCAGGTCCATCCTGGCACTGCCTTTGCCCTGATCCAGGAGCCTCCTGCACTCCCCGGCATCACTGCTCTGGGAGGGAGGAGGGAAGGCGGGGAGAGGCTTTTGGAAAAAGTGACGCTTTGTGCTTGCGGCTCTCTTGGCTGCTCCGGCAGCTGGAGCAGAGGGAAGGCAGGGAGCTGAGAGCCTTGGAATTGCTGACCTGCATCCCTCTGCTGCCCAGGGGCTGTGGTGGGGACAGGTGACAGGGCCAGGCTGGGATCCTTGAGGGCACAGGGCCTTCTGACCACTGGGAAGAAATATGGGGGCACTGGGAGGCAGCACCCTGGAAGGCTCAGTGTCCCCCCAGTCCCTTTGGGGGTTGATGGCCAGGCCTGAGGTCAGCTTTTGCCCACACTCCGTGACTGCAGCTCCTCTGTCCTGCTGGGAACAGCAGGAAGCCCCAGGCTGGCTGCATGGTGTTGATGTGCTTGTGCAGTGTGGGTGACTCCAGTCTAGACAAGCCCTGATCAAAAACAACCTCCCTGTGTGGAGGGAACTCCCTTTCCCTGACGCTACTTTTCTGTTTTCCTCTGAGAGCTTTCTTCCCACAAGTACTTCCCTGCTCTCCCAGCAGGGTCCTTCCCCCATCCCAGCCCTCCAGGCTGGTTGTTTAGTATCTGATGGTGTAAAACAAAGCTGGAGGAAGTGCCAGGGCAGGGCAGCTCTGCTGCAGGGTTTGCAAACAAAGCTCTGCAAAGGCTCAGCAGCTCCTGGAGTTGGGCATTGAGGCACAGCCCAGGTTTGGGAGCTGTCTGCTTGACTCTCCTTTGGCCTGCTGTGGTGCCCAGCAACTGCCCCAGTTCCTGGCACTGCCTCGACAGCTCCTCTGCATAGCCAGGAACGTGCCTGCTCCCTTCCCTTGAGATCTGATTTCACCCCTTGGATGCATCTCTGGAAAAACCAGCTGGGCCACAATGCTGCAGTGTGCGGCTCCGAAGGGCAGGGCTGGCTGCTGCGTGTTGGGAGCTTGGCTGCTCCATCCCCAGGCTCACAGCTGTGCCCTGCTGCGGGATGGGCTGAGACCTGACCAAACTCGTGGCATGCCAAGCCACATCTATCCTGCAGGAGCTCCTGAGCCATGTCCAGGCACAGCATCCTGCTCCAGGTGTGCTCCCTGGTGCATATCTGGAAGGACAGGGATGCGGGCAGGGGGGCTGCTGGCTCCTCAGCCCCCATGGGTGCCAGCAGGGCACCTGGGGAAGGCAAAGCAGTTCCAGTGTTTGCTGTGAGGTTTGGGATCCATCCTAGGCCTGACAGTGCTGGTCTGGGTTGGACCCCATTGCCTTGAGCCCCTGCAGAGGCTGGACTGGGCTGGGCTGGGCTCTTGTGGGGTTGGTGCTGCTCCTGGGAGCTGAGGAGAGGAGAAGCAGGGCCCAGGGGTGGGGTGAAGCCTGTGTGCCTCTTTCTCTCTTTAAGGCTTGAGCTTGTACCTTGCCCCACGGGTCAGAGCTGGTGAGAGCTCTGTCCATCCTGTTTGGTGAGTCCCAGGAAGCCCCTCTGATGTTCAGGGTGAGTTGTGGCTCTGGGCAGTGTGACGACTTGTGACTGGAGTGTCCACCCTTTTAAGTGGGTGACTCAGAGGTTGGGGATCCAGTCCTGGTTGTGCTGGGGCAGATTGGGCTGCAGGCTGAAGCCAAGCAGCGTTGGCCTGCAAGGCATGGCTGGGACCTGATGAGAGCCGTCCTGTTCCCCGGCGTCAGCAGCTCCACGCACCAAGCACTCTGCCAACACGCCTCCTTTCCAAAATAAGCTGCTTCTGGCAGCACACAGCCAGGATCTGGCTTCCAGCCCTGCTCTAGAGGGGGCCCGGAGCTGCCTCCCCCAACCTGTGCCTCCTGGCTGCTTCCCACCGTGCCACGCAGCATCCTCCCTCCCTTCTCCCTGGCACCTGGGACTCGTGCCGATTCCACGGGCTTTGGTTGCCCTGGCTCCATCCCCACGTTTCTCCCCGCTCTTGGCTTCTTTCCCCAGCTGAGCGGGGCAAGAGGCGGGCGAAGGGGCTGAGCTCCGCTGTGCCTGCAGCAGCTTCCAGGAGCGGGCAGCGGCCCTGCCAGGAAGGATGTTACTCATCCCCTAAACATCCCTTTCCCTGGACGGCAGCCACGGGAGATGCTGCTGCCAGATGCGCCCGCGGCTCAGGGGCCTGAGGTGGCCCCGGCTCGGGGATGTGCTGGGGGACACCGATGCCATCGCAGCCTCGGGTGGGATGTTGGCAGCCCCTGCCCCAGCTCAACCCACGCCGCGTAGGCCTCTCCCCCTCCGCGTGGCGTGGTCGGGGAGGGGGTGGATGCCGGATCAGGACCGCGGAGGTGGTGGCGCTGGCCCGTGGTGGCTGGGGGGCCCGGCGCGGTGGGGACCGCGGGGATGGTGTCCGGGCTGGGCTCCCCGAGCGGCCCCGGGGGCACCGGCCGGGAGCGGGCACTGTCCCGTCCCAGCGTGGCGGCAGGGGGCAGCAGGAGCCCGGCGGCGCAGCCGAGAGGAGCCCCGGAGCCCCGGCCGGAGGAGCCCTCGGTCCCGGCAGCGCCGCCGCCCAAGCTCCGGTGTCGCCCGCCCTGCCCGGCCCGGCCCGTCCTGCGGTGACACTGCGTGGAGCCAGAAGCTCCCTCCAGCCTCGCTTCTCCTCCTTCTCCTGCTCCTTCTCCTCCTCCTCTAATCCCACCAGCGCTGCCTCCCCCACTCCTTTTAATCGACGTTTCCGCTGAAATGTTCCCTGTTCCACGGATTTCTTTGATCTTACTAAGGGAAGAAAGGGGCTATAGAAGAAAATTAAATCGGCTCAGAAGGAGGAAAGGCGAAGGGGAAAGCACTCTCGGGGGAGGTTGTTAAATGTCGCCTCTTTCTCATCAGAGTCCCAGAGCCTGTCCCCGCCGGTGCCTGTCCCGGGTCACCTGCGCTTGGCGCTGGCCGGGGATGCCCCTGGGCAGAGCAGGCGCTGTGATGGCACCGCTGGAGCTGTCCCCGCCGTGTAGGAGCTCCGGCCCAGCTAGAGCCGCGCTGGCATGCGGGGAGCTGGCAGCCGAGCCCGGGGAAGCAGCCAGAGGGTACGAGCAGCAGTTTGTTTTCTGCCGCTTGCCAGGGTCCGCGCAGAGCTGCGGCGCTGCCAGGGACGTGCTCTCGGGAAGCACTTGGCTGCTGAGCCCCGGCCCTGCGGGATGGCTGGCACTTCCCCACCAGCCCTGGCTCCTGCTCAGGGGCAACTCTGACCCGTGACTGAGGGTGAGGGGGATGTTCCTGGGCCCTTTCCTGCCGAGCTCCTGCCGTGGCATTTCCACCGAACCAGAGATGCTCTGTCAGGCCTCTGCACGGTCATGGAAGGATTACCCTGCTGCCGGGCTGTCCCTGCCGCTGGAAGCTGCTGCCTGGCCAGTGGCTGCTGGACAATAGATGACCCAACGTGGTGCAAGCAGGTCGTGCCCTGCCAACCTGCACCTCTCCCCTGCCCACTCTGCCTCTTCCAGGATGCACAGCGTGAGCAGCCGTGGTGATGGATGGTGCTGCCAGTGCCCTGGTAGCATGGATGGGATGGAGGGACTGCCGGCAAGGACAGGAGAGATGGCAGTGGCAGGGTTGTCCTCATCAGTGCTGGAATGGCGTTTGCTGATCCCTGCTGCCATCCTTTCCTTATGGTGGTGATCCTGAGCCAGGGGGGGACAGCCCAGCCTGTCCCTAGTCCCATATCCTGCATGCCTGAGGCCTCCCTGAGCACAGCACAGTGTGCAGGAGCTGCTGCAGGGGGGCAGGCCCTGGGACAGAGGGGTTCAGCAGGATCCTGCCAGGGCCCCTGCTGAGGTTCCTGTTCTCTTCTGCCCCCTTAGTCTCTCCCAGCCAGCCCGTCATGTGCATTTTGGCCCCTTCAGCCCCACAGAGTAATGCTGGGAAGCTGAAGGGCAAGGGGGATGGGGTTCCCAGGCTGGGGAGGGAGATTTAGGAGGAGAGATGGTGCCTCAGTCCAGCTCTAAACTGCTTTTCTTTTTCTTTCTATTTTAATATTTTGCCTTAACATGACCTTGGCCAAATTATTTCCCCTCTGTTTGAGATTTATGGGCCTCTTCCAGAAATGATCTGTTCTGTCTACGAAAATAGACATCGTGCTGTTATTACATTTTAAAATATAATAAGGGTTGGGAGACTGCTCTTCTGCTGCTTTCCCCAGAAGCCCCCTCCCTCTACAGAGCACAAACCCCACTGGTTGCTGGTGCAGGGCCAAGAGTGGTGCAGTGAGAACAGGGGCATCCCCAGCTCAAGAGAGGGGGAGTCTCTCTCCCTCTGCCCTCAGCAGAGCTGGAGTAACGGGAGATCTCCCATCTGAGATCGCAGCTGCTCTCAGAAAATCCTGGCCCTGCTAGGGAACAGACAGGGCAAAATGGGGCTAAACGAGCTGGGCTTCCCACGGGGGACTAAGGGTGGTCCTTGACTCAGTAAAGGCAGCAGAACCTGGCTCAAAGCTGGAAAATCCTGCTCCCAGCCCGAGGGGCCAGCATAGCCCATCACCCCCGGGACTGCTGAGTCCTTTGGGCAGGCTCAGGGTGGTCCTTGCGCAGTCCTGCTCCATTCCAGTGGGTTTGTTGAGGTTGTGATTGTTATTGTTCTTTTCTTCCAGGGGCTGGAGGCAAGTTGCCGTCCCCGAGGAGGGGCTCTGGTTCTCCCACTCCGTACCCTGCCAGCTCTGCTGGCAACCAGCATCAGTGGCCACTGCTGTGTGGATGATTCTGTCCGTTGCCGACCCATCGCTGCCTTTGGACGGCGACAGGACCACGAGGATGGAGCTGTGGTGAAGAGGAAAGGGCTGGCCTGCTCGTGGATTAAGGTTAAAGAGGGGGAGAGGCGGACAGACTCCTCACAGCTGCTGCTCCTCAAATGTTTTATTTCCTGCTCATTGTAAGCCTGGATTGACCTGCAGCAGCAGAAAATGTCGAGCAACCACCGATCTCCCGGAAAGGAGTAAAACCGCCAGAAAATCCATGAGAAAACCCAAGTGGGTTGTGCGGACCTCGGCAGGCTGGCTGGAAACACGGGGAACTCTGGGAGGACGGTGACAGGGCTGTTGTGGGGCTGCTGGGACGGGGACATGGGGGTCCCTTTCCCAGTCCAAGTATCTGCCCATCCCAAGGGACGTGGGGTGACGACAGTGAGCTGGGGGGCTGTCAGACCCCTTTGCTGGGGCTGAGAAAAGAGCCTTTCCCAGGAGCTCTTCCCAGGCCAGAGCCTGAGCTGTCGGGCCGAGGGATGCTGCCGCTCCCCGCCATCACACGGTGCAGGGAATTCCCGGTGAGGCGGGACCTGCAGCCCGGGGAGGGATGTGTGGGTGGTGTCGGGTTCGTTTATTTTCTTAATTAAAAAAAAAACAAAAACAAAGCAGGGGGTGGAGGGACACGGAATGGGACGCGACGACTTCTTGTGTTTTACCAGCAAAAAGCCCCGAAGCCGAGCCGCTGCTGCCCGGGGCGGCCGGTGTAGCGGCTTCGGTGCAACCTCCCGGCTCCGTTTTGCGGGCATCCCGGAGGGGTGGTCCTCACTGCGGGGCTGGGAGGGGCTGTGCCGTGCCCCGGGATCCCGCGTGGGGCTGCGGGGGAGGCCCCTCCTCGTTTCCTCCCGGTCCGCTCCGGTCCCCCGGTCCCGCACGGGTTAAACCGCGGCACCGCCCCCTCGTTCGCCGCTCGGCCTCCCTTGACTGACACCCCGCGCGCCGACCGGGTCCGGGCTGGCCAATGGGAAGGCAGCTCCGCGCGCCCCACGTGGGGGCGGCCGCCCTCGCCGCGCTCCCATTGGCTGGCGGCTGGGGCGATTGCCCGCACGGGCCAGGCCCCACGTGGAGCTGGCGCTCGCGCTCGTTCATTGATCGCGCTCCGCAGAGCGGCGGCCGCGGCGGGCGGGGCGGGGCGGGGCGGGGCGGGGCGGGGGCTCGGCCCGGCTCGGCTGCACTCGGCTGGACTCGGCTCGGCCCGGCCCAGCCCGGCTCGGCTCGGCTCGGCCCGGCTCGGCTCTACCGGGCTCGGCTCGGCCCGGCCCGGCCCGCCCCGCCGCAGGGGCGCGCGCTTGGGGCCGGGGCCGGGTCTGGGACCCGCAGCGCGGTGAGTCCCGTCCCGTTCCGTCCCGTCCCGGCGGTCCGGTCCGGTTCGGTTCGGCTCGGTCTCCGCCGGCCGGGGTCCAGCCCCGCTTGGGACTGGGTCGGCGGCGAGGCCGGTCCCGCCCCGCGGCCGTACCTGCGGCGGGCGGCGGCGGGGCCATTGTCTGCGCGGCGCGGGGGGCCGGGGCTGGGCGGGTCCGCGGAGCCCGGAGGGGAGCCCCGGGGCCCTCGGTCCCCGCGGGAACGGCGGGCGTGCGGCGCGGGGGTCGCGGGGCGCGGGGGGGCTGCGGGCGGGGCCGGGGCTCCGGGGCTCCGCTGCGGCTCCCGAAGAGCCCCGCGCCCCCGGGCAGCGCCGGGCGGTGACCCCCGGGTTCTTCTCCAGGGCCTGATCCGGAGCTGGGAGCTGTTTCCAGGCCCCGTCCCGAGCCTGCCGTGGGGCCCGCGCGGCCGGAGGGTTCCGGGCCTGTCCGGTGCCAAGGATGTTCCCGCAGAACCGGCCGCCGGTGAGCCCGCGCGCGGCCTCGTCCCCTCGCAGCTGTGCCACCTCGGCCCTCGCAGGGCCTGCGCCCCCAAACCCCAGCTCCCCGCTCGGTGCTGACAGCGTGTGATGCTCGGGAGCAATGCTGGGGCTCTTTCCAAAGTGGTGCTGAGCCCCAGCGCTGAGGGTCTGGGCTTTGTGAGGTGCTGGGAGTGGGATCCAGCAGGGCGTGATGGTGGGACAGTGATGGGCAGGCAGGAAGCTCAGCTGTGTGGCTGTCCGGCAAGGAAAGGCCACTAGGTCTGTGCCATGCCCAGTGCCACCCGTGGTCATTAATCCTCTCTGGCCCAGTGGCCAAACTGATGCTGACAAGGCCCTTGGTGCATGGTTGTGACCAGTTTCCTCTCCAGTGGCTCCTTTCACCACCTCCTGCATGTGCTGCTCTCCCATATGTGCCCATAGCCTCTTCCCCGGGTGCAGGGAACCCCTGGGGGATGTGCCAGTCTTGCTGGGCAGCAGCAGTGACCCCGGAGGTCCCATCTCTGCCTAGGCCCACCTCCAGGCACCCTCCGCTGCCTCGGGAGCTGCTGTTGCTGCCAGTGCCATCCCCAGCACCCCCCAGTCCCTCAAGCTGACTTACCCAGAGACCTTGGATCGCATCAAGGAGGAATTCCAGTTCCTGCAGAACCAATACCACAGGTGAGAAGCTGCCAGAGTTCCCATGCCAGCATGTGAACTGGGCACTTCACTGGTGCTGGCCAGCAACTGGCTCCTGCTGGCGCTGGGCAGCACTGTCCCTCGTGGCTGTGAGCACTGGTCCCTCCAGAGGATGGCTGTGCCAAGCACCACCTTGGTAGCTTGAAATTACTCTGTTTGAGGGGGAAACCTGGCTTTTGCCTGCCAAAAAACCTAAGAGGAGGTGCTGGCTTCCAGCACCCAGCTCCTGGTCTGGGCTGGAGCCATCACTTAGACCTGGAGTCCCTCTGATCCATGAGGCTGCTGTCCAGGATCACCTCCCCTTCCCCACACTGTGCAGGGCAGAGCAAGGTTTGAAACGCTGCTAGGCTTTGCAGCTCCCTACATTTGGGAAGCAGATGCTGGGGAGGGGGTTAAGAGTCCGTGCAAATTGCTCCCTGATGCCCAGATCCCTTTGCCGTCCATCTCCTCTTTATCAGCCCCTTCCCGCCCTCTTTCAGGTGGTTTTCTTGGCGTGTGCTGGGAGATGGGATTGAAGCTGAGAGGAGGCTGAAGCATGTGGTACACTGGGAGGGCTCAAGCTCCGTCCAGCCAGGGAAATCCTGTCAGTGGGAGGACCTGGGGGGGTCGCTCCTTCTCCCTCTCTCTCCTCTTTATTTTTACAGCTTGAAGTTAGAATGCGAAAAGCTGGCAACAGAAAAAACAGAAATCCAGCGTCATTATGTCATGGTTAGTGAGCTCCACCTGAAAGGAGAAGGGTGGCGTGGGATCTCCTCTGAACCATCAAAGGACATGCAGGGATGCTTTGCCTTCCCCTTGCTTTTGGGTTGTGTGGCCAGGCCCTGAGATCTGGTTCCTGTGGCTGTTAGTGTCTGATTTTCCCCAAAAAAGAGCTGTGGTGTTTGAGCAGGGCTTGCTGTGGCAAAGCTGCTTCTGTGTGTGTTGTCCCTATTCCTGCAGGAGCCCAGGGAGGACTGTGTCCATCCCATGGGCTGCAGCCATGTGCCAGAGAAACCTCTGCTCCTGGAAGAGGAGCTGGGGACTGTGTTGTCCCCATGGCTGTTGGTGGCCAGGCTGACCTGGTGTGCCAACACTGGAGAGAACTTTCTGGTTGTGAGTTCCCCTGGTTTCCAGAGCCATGCTGATGCTGCCTTCTCTCCCTGACAGTACTACGAGATGTCCTATGGCCTGAACATCGAGATGCACAAACAGGTGAGTCTGGGTGGGTTGGGAATGCTGTCCAGCTCCTTGGTTCCAGCTCCCTGGCCCCACCTTGCCATCAGGGCTCTTCAGGGCTGTCCCCACAGATGACGTGCGAGTTTTCTCCCTGCTGTAGCTCAGGGGGATGTGTCCCCTCCTCTGTGCTTTGGGAGCTTTGTGTTGCTCTGCTTGATGGCCTTGGCTGCCTCCATAGCTCTCCAAACACTTGTCTGTGTTCAGGATGCCCTGGCTGGATTGTGATGCACTTGTTGTGTCAGGGAGAGAGCAGTGGTCAAGGACTTGTGCTTGCATGGCTGCTCACACCAGTTGTGAGTGGTCGTGGGGGGACTGTTGTTAAGGCTTCTTCCTCAGGGCAAGGGGGGCTGCAGGGTCACAGCAGCATGATGAGCTCTGGCTCGCCACCTTTGCTGCCCACAGGCCTGGGGACAGCTCACCCAGGGGCCAAGGCTGAGGAGCATTCTGAGATGGAAAGAAGGGTGTTGGGGTGTGGGTGCAGGGTGGGCTCTCCGGGGGCTCAGCGCTGTGCATCCTCCCTCGCCGCTTCCCCATCCCTCCCTCCCTTCCTCAACTCCCTCCCTCCCTTCCTCCCTTCCTCCCCTGTGCCGAGCTCCGGGTCACCAGCTGCTCTGAGACAGAAGGTTTCTTCTCATCTATTTTTAAAGAGGCTGCGGAGGAGCCTGGCGAGGCGCGCTGCCGCCGCCTTCCTGCCCGCCCCGCGCCCGCCGACGCCAACTGTTGCGCAGGAGCTTGCTCGGGTGGGCACTGGGGCGCTTCTGTCCCCTGTCCCCAGCACAGGGCAGCTTGTCAGCCCCTCCTGCCAGCTTTGTGCCCGCTGGGAGGGTGTTCCTACCGCTCTGGGCTGCCCTCCTTGTCCCGGCATCCCTTGTGAGGCGGAGGTGTGAAGCTGCCCTTGCGAGGGACGATGCCAAGGGTCCGCCCAGTCCGGAGCCTCTCCCGGAGGGCTGGGAGCTCCTCTCCTCTGGCTGCTGGTTCTCTCCCAGCCCTCGCAGGCTCGTGTTTTCTGCCAGCCCCAGGTGCCGCTGGCCGCCGGCCAGTGAGCTGTCGGCACTTTTAACAAGGGCCCGCAAGTCTGCTCTGACAGCCAGCGGCCATTGTGTGAGGAACGGGAACTGCCGGCTCGGGAGCTGCGGGTTATCGCAGCCCTGGGGGGATTGGGTCGTGTCTCTCCTCCCCCTTCCCCCAAATCCTGAGCTGCTCAGACAGGTCCTGAGCACTCCTGGCTGCCCCAGAGGCAGCGATTGCCCCATGGCCGTGGATGGAGGCTGGGTAGTGCCGTGGTGTGGTGTGGCCTCTGTCCTTGCTGTGCCCAGTGTCCCCAGGGGCTCCCCAGGTGCCCAGCAGTGCTGGCATCAGCAAGGGCCAAGGCGTGGGGTTTTGCTCTGGGTTTGTTAGGAGGGAAATAGGGCTGGGGGTTGGCTGTGGTGGTGCAGCTCTCCAGGCAGCCACAGGCTTGGCAGGAGAGGATCAAGACAGGAACGAGCAGGAGACATTAATTTTTTATTGTTGCTTTGTTTTTGGCATGGAAGGGGCCTGTAGCTTTCTATAAAACCACCTCCCCGAATCTGCCTGGCCTTGGACTTGCTCACCGCGAGCCAGAGGGGAGGTGACGGTTCTGGTGGCTGGGGGGGCTGCAAACAGCGTGATCATTTTTCATGCTGAGAGCGTTAAAGTGCCAGTAAATTGCACATTAACGAGTGCGAGTGAATTGGAGGCAGCTCTCCCCAAGGAGCTGCTGCCCATCAGTGCATTAGGGAAGAGAATCCATCACTGCCGGCCCCGGGAGACAGCTAAATCCTTCCCAGAACTGCCGGCTGCCAAATCTCCTTGCTCCCCCCTCTTCCTTTCTTTTCTTTCTCTTTTTTCCTCCCACAGAAGGGGAAGTGAGGGCAGGTGCCAGATTGTTTCTGTGCTCTGGGGCTGGCAAGAACAGGTCGGCAGCTGCTCTGGAGGGCAATATAGAGTGTCCCTGGGTCTGTGTCCCCACACCAGCCGGGCAATGCTGTGGCCCCTCGCCCTGGCTCTTCAGCACCTGCGCCAGCTGGGCATGGGAGACATCCCCAAGGTCCTGGCAGGGACATCCAGGGGTCAGCTCCAGCCCTGGCTGGTGGGGCTCTTCAGCCTTTGGTCTCCTCTGGGAAAGGGTTAGACCCCCTCCTCTCAGCCCTGCTGGCTCTAGAGTGTTTTTATCCTCCCCACCAGGGTAGACAGGGAGCTCCTTGGAGCTTGAGACAGCATCTTGGCTCTGATACTCGGGGCATCCCCCGCCCATCCAAGAGCATAGGGATCCCTCCCCGTCTTGGGTTTAGGGAGAGCTGCTGATCTCTGTCCCCTCTCTGGGGCTGGGGACGAGTTCCATAGAGGGTGGGTGGCTCCACTATTGCCTCGAGCAGTGTCTGCTCTCTCGGCCACCACCAGCGGCAGGGGGCTGTCCCCGCAGCCCCTGGGGCTTCTTCCCGGGGATGTGTCTGTGCGGCCGGGGATGGCTGAATATCTGTGCTCTCCTCTCACCCGAGCTGTGCAGGGTGGGGCCGGCGGGGGCCCTGGAAGCTGGCAGGGGGGTGCCATGGGAACATGGGGCCCTGGAAGCTGGCGGGGGGTGCCATGGGAACATGGCACAGCACAGCACGACGCTTCTCTTCCTCCCCGCGTTCTGCGCTCTTGATTGCCAGTGGCACTCGAGTGTTGCAGAAAAACAGCAGCTGGAAGGAGAACACCTCTCCAGGGCTTCCTGTGGGCTGGGAGGGCGGCAGGTAGCGGGCGTGGTGCCGGCGGGAGGCTGCGTGGAGGGCCGGGGGGAGGCTGCAGGGGCCGTGGCTGCAGGGCTGGGGGCTTGCTTGGGGGCTTGCCTCAATGGCGTGGACCATGGGGCTTCATGTCCCTGCCAGGGAGGAGGTGGAAGCCATCCCAGGGCTCTCAGGATGGGGATGGAGGCTGCTGGTTTTTGGAAGGGGTGTTGTTAGGAGCAGGAATTGTCCCCTTAGGGTGTTTCTGCTCCTTCGTGCTGAGCCGCAGCCCTTGGGGCTTAATGCCAGCACCCTGAGGCTGCTTGGGCCAAGCACCCGTGGTGAGGGGGTTCTCCTGGCAGCACTGGGGCCCCTCAGCGTGGGGTCTGCTCTGCCCCTTGCCCTGATGGGCTCTGTCTCTCTTCTCCTGCCAGACGGAGATCGCCAAGCGGCTCAACGTGATCTGCGCCCAGCTCATCCCGTTCCTGTCTCAGGAGGTGGGTGAGCCCTCGGGCCCCAGCCAGGTGTGCAGAGCTCCTTTGGGGCCCAGGGGAAGACACGAGCCTGTCCCAGCTCCGCTCTTCTCTCCCCACAGCACCAGCAGCAGGTGGTCCAGGCTGTGGAGCGTGCGAAGCAGGTGACTATGACCGACCTGAACGCGGCCATCGGGGTATGTCAACCCTCTGCCCACCACCTCCCGCCACTCCCGGGCCAGGGCTGAGGGGCTCTGTTATGATGGCACCTGCCAGGCTCCTGCCATCCCTGGGCTGGGGAATCCTCCTGCCCCTGGCATGGCCCCATGTCCTTAGTGCCTTCTCCCACCCGCAGCTGAGTCAGGGGGGAGGAGAGGGGCAAAGCAGGCTGATTTGGGGGGCTGCCAGCAGGACTCGGGATGGAGGAGATGCAGCTGGGGGTGGGGGTAGTGGCTGGTGCGTGTCCCTGTGTCCTGATGCCCTGCGGCCCGGGTGGAGGGGGATCACCATCATCCTCACTCAGTTTTTCCCTCGAGACTGCAGCAGTACAGTGCTCTGGGTACTGCCAGGGTCCCCCATCCAGCCCAGGGTGGGAGGAGTCAGCAGGAGGGGTCGGTGGGAGGGACGTGGTGTCCCCTAGCCTTACTGGGGGCACCCTCGGCGTGCCCTGCCCCTCCACACCCAGGTCCCATTGCTGACTGACCCAGGGCTGCCTCTTGCCCCTCCTTGCCCAGCAGCTGTCCTGGCACAGCCCTTCGACTCTGCTCTCTCCTCTCGCTCCTCTCCAGCACCAGCTCCAGACCCAGCACCTCTCGCACCACGCTCCCCCCATCCCGCTGACCCCCCACCCCTCCGGGATGCAGCCCACTGGCCTCGCTGGCATCAGCAGTGCCTCGGGGCTGCTGGCACTCTCAGGGGCACTGGGGGCCCAGGCACAGCTCCTTGCCAAGGATGACCGAGGAGTCCATGACACAGAGTCCAGGGGTGAGTGTGGGGGGAGGCAGGGCTGGGGGCAGTTGGATCTGAGAGAACCTGGGAACAGCTGGTGGGGAGCCCTGGGGCTGCTTCTGCTCCCCATGCCCTTTCTAGCTGGGCACTTCCCCGGGGTGGGGGCCACTCGTCCATGCCTCAGGGCTGCCAACTGGGCTGGAGGGGCAGGGGGCTTGCAGCTGCAAAGGGTTTGGGGGGAACATTCCCCACTGACCAGCACCCTCATGGGAGGGTGGTGAGGTGGGCTGCTGGGGGGTCTTCTCTGGTGGGGACCCAGGACCACCCTGCTGCTCTCATGCTGGTCTAGCCCTGCTGTGAACGCCCCAACACCCGTGGGTGAAGTGGGTGACTTTCCTGGGGGGCTCTTGGCAGTAACACAGCATGTCCCCTCTTCCCTCCTCCTCCTCCTCCTTCTCCTCCTGCTGCTGCTCTGCGTTGCCACAGCGACAGACCGAGACCCTGGCCCTGTAAGTGCCTTTTCCTTCCCTTGCACCGTTCTGTGGCAGCACAGGCTGCGGTCAGGACCTGGGGGGCTGCACTGCAGCCCTCTATGCTCCAGGAGTCAGCCGCAGCCCTGCCTTGGTGCTGCCTGTCCCAAGAGCTGGGCACAGCGTCCCCAGCCACTGACACTGTCCCCTCATCCCAGAGCTCCCTGGCGCTGTCAAATGGGGAGCGAGCACGAGCCATCGCTGAGTACCTGAGCAGCAGCAAGAAGAGGAAGGTGGAGGAGAAGGACTTTGTTACAGACTATGTGAGCCCAGGGCTGGGGGGCTCGGGGTGGCCCCATCCTCTCCTGTGGGGTGATAAATGGAGCTGCCTGTGCCTCTGGTGCAGCTCCAGGCAGCAGTGAGGGCAGCTGCAGCCCCTTTGGCTCCAACCGTGCTCCGTGTTTCAGGGCAGTGATGCAGACAAAAGTGAAGACAACTTGGTGGTGGATGAGGTCAGTGTGCTGGGACATTGGGAGGGGGCTAGAGTCACTGTGCACTGTCCATTCCTGAGGGTGGGGCTACCGGGCAGATGTGGGCATCACAGGGAGGTGCCAGTGGGAATTGTGCTCCCTGACCCTAGCCAGGAGCAGCAGTGAGCCCCAGGATCCAGGCTGCCAGCCTGGCCCTTGCTTGAGTCACCATCCCATGACCTGGGATGTCCCTGCTGTCCTGCCTGCTCTGCTGCCTGCTGATTTCTATCCCCCCCCCAGGACCCCTCTTCCCCGCACAGCGTCCACTCCTACTCGTCCAGGGAGAACGGGGTGGAGAAAGTCCCACTGGGCAGGAAGGAGGCCATACCGCTCAGCCCGACCTCCATGGCCTCCTCCAGCAGCACGTCCCCATCTCGGAGCAAGGATGCACCCACAGTATGTGTGTTCCCTCAGGGCCTCTGTTTGTGTCCCTGCTGCTCAGGCTTGGCTGACAGCAGCCACTCATGAGTCCCTCTGCCTCCAAACCCATGGGGCAAAGTGTTGGAGGGACAGGGAGAGACTCCTGCTTTGTTGGATCTCAGCTCAAATCCCCTTGCACAGACCCTGCAGTGCTGTCCGTGCTGGGCTGTTGTTGAGGGGGAGCTAACAGGGATGTCCTAGCAGGAGAGTTGCTGCATCCCCATTCTGTGTCTGGCAGGTGGAGAAGGCAGGGACACCCAGCCTGAAGTCCAGCACACCCACCTCCCAGGGTGACACCATCCCAGGCTCCAGCAGCACCCAGCAGTTTCGCCCCACCGCTGCGAAGGTCCCCGTGGACCCTCTGGGTGAGCTTGACCCCACCGGGGACTGCTTGGGTCTCCAAGCTCTGTCTCCATCACCCCATCTCTTCACTCTGCCTCTCCCCCACCAGCCCTGGGCCTGAGGAATCCGCTGGGAGTGCAGAGCCCCTACTCGGCCGCCTTTAGCCTGGCCCACCCTGCGGTCAACGGGGACGTGGCCGGGACTGGCACCTACGCCAGCCTCCACCTCATGTCCCCGCAGCTCAACGGCGCTGCGGCCGCCGTGGGAGCCGGTGGCTACGGGCGCTCGCCCCTGGTGGGTGACCTTGTCCCCGTGGGGCTGTGGGGCCACGCAGTGTGAGCTGCTCTCACCCGCTGTCCCCTCCAGGTGGGCTACGACCCTCACCCCCACATGCGCGTCCCAGGGCTGGTGGCCGGCATGCAAGTGGGGACCTCGGGGAAGCCGTAAGTGGGGCCAGGCTGGGTGGGCTTGCACCGGGGCAGGGGGTGAGGTGGCTTATGGGACTGAAGCTGGGCAGTGTAGACAAGCTGGGGGCAACAGGGATGGGGAGCACAGCCTGGGGGGAAGCCAGGTCCTGGGCGCTGGCTGTTGTGTGCTCAACTGGCATCGCCAGGTATGATTTGCTCACAAGCTCTGACTCCAAACAGTGCTAGCTATATCAGACCAGCGTGGCACTGGGCACTGCCCACGCAGGATTCTGGTGTGGTTCTCACCGCTCTCCTCCCTTGCAGTGCCTACTCGTTCCACGTCAGCGCCGACGGGCAGATGCAGCCGGTGCCTTTCCCCCCCGACGCCCTCATCGGCTCCGGCATCCCCCGGCACGCCCGGCAGCTGCACACCCTGAGCCACGGCGAGGTGGTCTGTGCTGTCACCATCAGCAACTCCACGCGACACGTCTACACCGGGGGCAAGGGCTGTGTCAAGGTGTGGGACGTGGGGCAGCCGGGCACCAAGACAGCCGTGGCTCAGCTGGACTGCCTGGTGAGGAGGAGGAGGAGGAGGAGGAGGAGCAGAAAGGCCTTGTGGGGTGGGGCTGGAAGGGGAATTGCCCCTGTTCCAGTGGGAGGCACAAGGGGCCTTTCATATGCTGCAATGCTCTGTGTGCTCATCATCTCCTTCTTGCCTTGTCCTGCATCCTGTGCCCCCCTGCATCCAGAACCGTGACAACTACATCCGTTCCTGCAAGCTGCTCCCCGACGGCCGCAGCCTGATTGTGGGCGGGGAGGCCAGCACCCTGTCCATCTGGGACCTGGCAGCCCCCACGCCCCGCATCAAGGCTGAGCTCACCTCCTCTGCCCCTGCCTGCTACGCCCTGGCCATCAGCCCTGACGCCAAAGTCTGCTTCTCCTGCTGCAGCGATGGCAACATCGTGGTATGGGACCTGCAGAACCAGACACTGGTCAGGTGAGCCAAGGGCAGGGGGGAGCATGGGTAGGACTGCTGGGGGCTCCTCGTGCCAGGGAGCACTCAGTCCTCTGCAGCATGTCCCTGTCCCTCCCTGTGTCTAAACCTGGCCAGGGGGACAGTGCCTGTCCTTGCAGCTCCTCACTGCTGGGTGCTGCCCTGCCCACTCTCTGTGCTGCAGGCGCTGGTTGCCCTGACAGCTGTGCCCTTGCCCTCTCCATCCCCCTCTTTCCCAGGCAGTTTCAAGGCCACACAGACGGTGCCAGCTGCATCGACATCTCCAACGACGGCACCAAGCTGTGGACAGGAGGTCTGGACAACACCGTGCGCTGCTGGGACCTGCGGGAGGGGCGGCAGCTGCAGCAGCACGACTTCAGCTCCCAGGTAGGGCTGGGGCTCTTTGGGGGCAACATAGGGCCAGATGGGATCTACCAGGCCCCTGTGAGAGCCTGTCTGTCCCCTCAGATCTTCTCCCTGGGCTACTGCCCCATGGGAGAGTGGCTGGCAGTGGGGATGGAGAGCAGCAACGTGGAGATCCTGCACGTCACCAAACCGGACAAGTACCAGCTGCACCTCCACGAGAGCTGTGTCCTCTCTCTCAAATTCGCCTCCTGTGGTAGGCATGCCTCTCCTGCCCCCCCCCTTGCTCTGGAGCTTCATGGAAGTCACCTCTACTTCTGGCTGTGTGTCACAGGGCTCATTGCTCTGGGCTCACACATTTGTTCCCATAGCCAGCCCTGTCCCCTGTGGATGACAGTCAGAGAAGGGGCATCCAACCCTCCTGGAGCAGTCCTGGCTGCTGGAGCCAAACTCCCCTTCGTGTTCCCTTGGCTCATGGGTGGCAGAGATGTGGCTGCCTCAGCATGTGTTTCACAGCCTGGGGAGGACTTGCTGATGGGATCCAGCTGCTGGGCCTGCTTTGGTGACATCAGGCTGCTTTGTCCCTCCACAGGGAAGTGGTTTGTGAGCACAGGGAAGGACAACCTGCTCAACGCCTGGCGGACGCCCTATGGAGCCAGCATCTTCCAGGTGAGCAGCCAGCAGGGCTGGGGGTTCCTTTGGGCGAGGCTGACCAGTAGAACCCAGTAGAACCCAGCTGTAAATGTGTGTTAGCAATAACAAACCCCATAAACTCATCCCTGCAGCCTCCCTGGGTGCAACTCCCCCGAGGAGTGGGTGGGACTTTGCTCTGGGGCTGCTTCTTGTGTTTACCCCTGCTTATTCCAGTCGAAGGAAACCTCTTCAGTCCTCAGCTGCGACATCTCCACGGATGACCAGTTCATCGTGACCGGCTCAGGGGACAAGAAAGCGACAGTTTACGAGATCATTTACTGAGCCCGAGAGGTGCCAACTGCGGGACAGGCAGGTGTCCACGTGGATGGACAGGTGGACTCTACCTGCCCTACTGCTGACTTCCCAAAGAACGTGCAGCCAGTGGCTGTGGCATCCCAGCTGGAGGAGAGCGGAGAGGGGTGGAGGTGGCCCTGGGACTGCGGCCAGGCATCATGCAGGCTGCTGCTCGGGGTGGATTTCCTGGGGACTTTCTCCTTCTTTTGTTCTTTGTGGGTTTCTTTCTAAATCTAGACTGTGGGAGTTGGAGATGGGGGGGGAGGTCTGGCATTGTTAGGGGTTTTGTTTGGGTGCTTTTTTATTTTTGTTTTTAACTTTTTGTTGTGGGGTTTTTATTTGTTTAAGGCTCTGGGCCTGCCAGGGTGGATGGGCTCTGGCCTCACTTCCCTCTGTGCCTCCCAGGGTGTATTTAATAATAAAAACAAACCAAAAAAAGGCAGCTGTGCCTGGCTTGGGCAGTAGCCTCGATGCTTTGTGGGTATGGGATGGAGCCAGGTGAGAAGGGCTGAGACCATGGCAGGAGTGTTGTCCCCTTTTGTCACAACTCACTGCTCCTTTCCTGTGCTGAGGTGGCTCTGAGGCAGCTCCTCTGTGGGCAGAGCCCATCCTTGGCCCTGGCTGTGGTGGGGAGCAGGAGCCAGGCCTGGCAGTGTGGGCACAGAATGGAGCATGGCAGTGGCTCTGCGGTGCCGCCGGCAGAGCAGCCTGGGTCTCCATGGGCTGTGGGGGGAGAGGCCGGCGCTGGAGGAAGTGGTTTTTGAAGGAAATGAGATGTGAGCACTCAGCGCTGCCTTATCGGTGTCTGGCCTCCTGCCAGCACCGCCTGGGGAAGCAGAGCTGCTCCCAGGAGCCCTGGAGCGGCCAGGGCTGGCAGGGAGCAGTGGGACGGCGGCTGCGGTGTGGCAGCTGCTCTGGGCTCCTGCCCCCAGCCCAGCCTCCAGCCACAGCTCACCACAGGCACCACCGAGCCAAGGCTGCTGCTGCAGCAGTGCTGGAGCTGGGGATGCCATGGCAGGCAAGCAGCCACACCTCTGCCATGCTGGGAATGTCCTCTCCCATGCTGCTGGCCAAAAGCAGGACCCCCAGCACACGCTTCAGAGCCCAGCCCTTGGCACAGTTGGCAGCGCTGGCTGGCAAAGGTCCCTGCCCCTAACCCGACCAGTCCTTCTTTTGTTCTTTTTTATTAGTAAGGGATTGAAAACATAGTTAAATACATTTCTTTACTGATAATTTACAGCTGGGTCTGCAGCAGAAAATGGGTGCCATTAAATCAGTAGCAGTAATTCAGGAGACACGCTCTTTCAGATGATGCTTTTGTCCAGCTCCCCGTGCAGCCAGCCTGAGGGACAGACAGGGGCCAGGATGCCCAGCCAGCCCCTGCCCACGCTGAGGGGATGTCAGGCTCCACCCAGCCCTAACCTCCAGCCTTGTGCGGGAACTGGGGCAGGAGAATGGGGCCGGGGCTGTGGTGTGGTGTCTGAAAGCAGAGGAGGAGGAAGGAAAGTAGAGCTGCAGGAGGGCAGGTCCAGCACTGAAACCTCTGTGAGCCGTGGTGGCTTTGGGCAAGGCAAGGCTCCTTTCCTGATGGAGCAGGGATGGTGAGAGGGCTCAGTAAACCACCTCGTACACTGTGGCCTTCTTGTCGCCAGAGCCCGTAACGATGAACTTGTCGTTGACAGAGATGTCACAGCTCAGGACTGATGAGGACTCCTTAGACTGAGAGAAAGGCAGGAGGTGAGAGAAGAGCTTGTGGCTTGGAGCCACCATCATTCCCCTGCAGCAGTGCTTTCCCCCTACCTGGAAGATGCTGGCTCCGTAGGGTGCCCGCCAGGCGTTGAGCAGGTTGTCCTTCCCCGTGCTCACAAACCACTTCCCTAGGACGGGAGACAAAGTGGGTCAATGTCTGGGACTCCATTAGATGGAACCGAGCAGGGGGAGTAAACCAAAGGGATATATCTGAGGCTATCCACAGGCCAGGCAGAAAAAGCAACCCTTGCCTACCACAGGAGGCGAATTTGAGCGAAAGGACACAGCTCTCGTGGAGGTGCAGCTGGTACTTGTCCGGTTTGGTGACGTGCAGGATCTCCACGTTGCTGCTCTCCATCCCCACTGCCAGCCACTCTCCCATGGGGCAGTAGCCCAGGGAGAAGATCTGAAGGGACAAACAGGCTCTCACAGGGCCCTGGCAGGTCCCATCTGGCCCCATGCTGCTCCCAGAGAGCCCCAGCCCTACCTGGGAGCTGAAGTCGTGCTGCTGCAGCTGCCGCCCCTCCCGCAGGTCCCAGCAGCGCACGGTGTTGTCCAGACCCCCTGTCCACAGCTTGGTGCCATAGTTAGAGATGTCGATGCAGCTGGCACCGTCTGTGTGGCCTTGAAACTGCCTGGGAAAGAGGGGGATGGAGAGGGCAAGGGCACAGCTGTCAGGGGTGCCAGCTCCCCAAGAGCCAGCACCTCCCTCTGTCCATCTCCCTGTGGCCCCAGCCCCGGGCTCACCTCACCATCGTCTGGTTCTGCAGGTCCCACACCACGATGTTGCCGTCGCTGCAGCAGGAGAAGCAGACTTTGGCGTCAGGGCTGATGGCCAGGGCGTAGCAGGCAGGGGCAGAGGAGGTGAGCTCAGCCTTGATGCGGGGCGTGGGGGCTGCCAGGTCCCAGATGGACAGGGTGCTGGCCTCCCCGCCCACAATCAGGCTGCGGCCGTCGGGGAGCAGCTTGCAGGAACGGATGTAGTTGTCACGGTTCTGGATGCAGGGGGGCACAGGATGCAGGACAAGGCAAGAAGGAGATGATGAGCACACCGAGCATTGCAGGATATGAAAGGCCCCTTGTGCCTCCCACTGGAACAGGGGCACATTCCCCTTCCAGCCCCACCCCACAAGGCCTTTCTGCTCCTCCTCCTCACCAGGCAGTCCAGCTGAGCCACGGCTGTCTTGGTGCCCGGCTGCCCCACGTCCCACACCTTGACACAGCCCTTGCCCCCGGTGTAGACGTGTCGCGTGGAGTTGCTGATGGTGACAGCACAGACCACCTCGCCGTGGCTCAGGGTGTGCAGCTGCCGGGCGTGCCGGGGGATGCCGGAGCCGATGAGGGCGTCGGGGGGAAAGGCACCGGCTGCATCTGCCCGTCGGCGCTGACGTGGAACGAGTAGGCTCTGCAAGGGAGGAGAGAGGCCTGAATAACTCCTGTGTGATGCCCCAGGGCAGGAGGTGAGCCACGCTCAGGCCAAGGTGGAAGGTGCCCTTTGTGCTCTGGCTAATGAGGGGTTTAATTACTCAGCTCCTTGTTACCACCAGCTGCCAAGATGGAAACGGCAGCGGTGGACTCAGAGGTGGAGAGCAGCTCCCCCTCAGCCCTGCCCTGGGTGAGCCCTCAGGAAGGGCCACCTGGCTCAACCCCTCACCCTCCCTGCAGCCCCAGTGTCTGCAGCCACTTACGGCTTCGCTCCAGGGATGGTGGAGAGTGAAGAGGAGAGGCTGGAAGCCCTCAGGTGAGGGTGCGACTCAAACGCCACCTGCACAAAGCGAAGGAAGTGAGGAGCAGAGCAGAGCAGAGGACACTGAGGCTGGGCTCAGGTCCTTCACAGGACAGGGCCAGCCCTGCTCTGTGCAAGCTCCCTGCTCGCTGTGTCCTCCCATGCAAGTGACAAAGGCCAAAAGTGGTTCCCACAGACACAGTTACACACACTGGAACCAGCAGAGGCTTCTCTGACCACACTGAAGCCCCCACCAGCCTCACAACCCATCCACCTCCAGGATGGAGCCCTTCCTCTGTCTGTACCCCCCAGCTCAGGCCCCAGATCATGCCCAGGGGACAGGGAGCAGAGCCAGCACATGCCAGCAGACCCAGCCTCTCCCTCGATGACTTACCATGGGGGAGCGGCCATAGAGCACCGCGCTGCTGACCTGGGGCGAGAGGTGGATGCCCATGTAGAGGCCAGGGGTTGGGAGCTCCCCGCTGAGGGCGGCGTGGGGCACCAACCCCAGGGAGGACGTGTAGGGGCTGGAGGAGCTCAGGGGGCTGCGGAGAGCTGCACGAGGAGAGACCCGCGTCTTGGCCCTGGCCCACGGGCGCGAGCGAGCGTCACCCGGGGGAGAGGGGCACCTGGTGACCAGCAGCCACCCCCTGCGACCCCCAGAGCCAAGCCACGAAGCACCCAGCTTCACCTAGCCCCACCAAAATAACAGCTCAGAGAAAACCAGGTAAAACCCCCTCCCTGACCACCACCCTTGGCAGGTCTGAGCCCACCAGGCAGTCGGGCATGTGGCGATGGCAGAGGTGCTGATGGAGCAAAACAGCCCTGCCAGCCCTGCTGGTGGCAGACAGTGTCCTGCCTCCCCCATCCCAGCCCCACAGCCTTGTCACAGCAGAGCAGGACCCCCACAGTGTCCCCAAACACTCACTGACGGTGTCGGTGCTGGGAGCCTTGACCGGGGGTGGCTGGAGTGGGATGGCCGAGCTGGGCCCAGGGCCAGGCGTGAGGGAGTCACGGGCTGGTGAGGAAGAGGAGGGCTTGGAGGTGGGAACGCTGGCCACAGAGTCGGTCTGTGGGGCAGAGGGAAAAAGAGCAGCTTCAGCAGTGGGACCAGAGCCCTCCTCAGCACCACAGGTGGGCCAACAGCCTCCAAACCCTGCAGGATGGAAGGAGCCTGGGATGCACCGCTCCTGGACAGAGCTGACAGGGCCTGGCCACCCAGAGCTCGACCCCCTCTCCTCTCCTGTGCCTCTTACACATCCCCACTCTCCCCACGGGTGCAAATACCCCGTGCAAGCTCCAGGTCACCCCAAACTGCCACGACCCTGCATTGCCCACCAGCACAAGACCCCACAAATATATCTGCTGGTCCCTAAAGCAAAACTCCTCCTGCATGGGGGGGCACTCCCATCCCCAGCCTGGGACTGGGAGGATGCCTGGCATGAACTGGCCTTTCCAATCCCCACAGCTACTTCATTGCTTGCTTTTTTTTCCTTGCCTCTCCTATTTCTTCTGCTTTTTTTCTGTCTGGGGATTTTGTCGACACCAGCAAAGGCAAAAAAAAAAAAAAATTAATAACAGAGAAAAGCTACGTGCTGTGCTGGCAGATTGCTCAGGGCGCTTTGTCTGCTCTAATCCGATTGTGCCGGGGAGCTGCTGCTCGCTGCTGCCTGCAGCCCCCAGCTGGCTCCTGACCCCAGATGGGGGGACGTATCACTTGGTCCCTGCGGTGGCTGGGAGGCCAAGGAGTGGCAGAAACATCCCTCCCCCTTCCCACATGCTGATGTTTCAATCTGAGCGCTGGACTGGTGCTTGGCAAGGAAGAAGGAGAAAAAAAAACGGGAAAAAAAAAAAAAAAGGAAAAATCAATTGCTACGAGCAGCTCTGGGGAATCCTGCAGGCAGGAGGGTGGAGAGCACTGCAGAGCCTGTCCTCTGCTCAGCAGCACTTAGCCCACCCCGAGGACATGGACCTGTGCCCCCAGGGTGGGGCTGGCAGTGGGCACAAGCCACTGGCATTTCTCTGCTGGAGCAGCCTGGCCACACGGAGAAATTCAGGGTCATGCTGCTGGCCCCACATCCCACCCCGAGCCCAGCCTGCCCTGGGGTTCCCTACCGGGCTGTGCTCCTTTGGCTGGAGGGGTGTGGTGCTCCCGCTGGAGCCGATGGACGCTGGGCTGCCGGGCAGCTCCCGGCGGGATGGAGCCAGGCGGCGGCTGGGCGAGCGGCCAGGGCTGCCGGGCTCCGAGGGAGGGTCCTGGGGGGAAAACAGCTCTGTGGGAAGCAGGAACTCCTCTGTGCAGGAGGGCAGGCATGACAGGGACCCTGGGCAGCCACCCAGCAGCACCAAGCTCTGTCCGCTCAGCCTGGATGAGGAGCATTTGCTCAGAGGTCTCTGTTCTGCTCCCCTGGATGAGAAATGGCCTCGGTTTTGCTCTTTGAACAAAATGAGAGGTGACAGCAGGTTCAGAGGACACCGGTGGCCATGGATGCCTTCACAAGGAGGGATGGGGATTAGCACACATGAGGAGCTGAGACAGGGCTGCCATTTCAGAGGCAAGGCCACCCCTCAGCTCTTGCACTCCTGTAACCATTTAACCAGCTCTGTGATTTTTTTTATCACCATAATGACACTGAGTGGCTTTCATAAGGGTCATTTTCTGCAGAAATTCCTGCTGATCTTCCTTTCAGGGCTTGTATTTTCTTAGGAAGTGACACGAGTGAAAGACACCTCATGTCTTTCCTTCCCCCTTCTTCTAGGAAATGCACAAGTATGTCCCCAAAAACATCATCTCTACCAAGAATAGTTGTGGCTGGGATCAAGTTCTATCACGTGTGCTTCAGTCAGGGAAGGTTGTACCAGAAGCACGTGGCAGTCCCATTGCAAAAGACTGGAATTCAGAGCATCCCCTGCACTGAGACATGGCCACAGGTGTGTTAAAGTCGAGGCTGGGCAGGAGGTGGGCTCAGGGCCTGGGGCTGGCATGGCCAGGGTGTGCTGCAGGGCTCCTGCCACCTTGTGCCACGGGAGCTGCCAGCAGCAAGCCCAGCTCCCTGGAGCTCTCATCCCAGCTTATCAGCCTCCCCATATGGGATGCCACAGCAGAGGGGCTGAAAGGGGATTGTGAAGCAGAGCCAAGCCTGTGGCTGGCAAAGCTGAGCCCTGGCTGGCACAGCCTTCCCAGAGCAGTGGGAGTGGAATCAGTGTTGGCTGGCACAACACACTGGAGCAGAGCTGGCATGTGTCCTGGCTGGCCACTGCTGCCCTGCAGCAACAAGCTGGAGCCTAAAGAACCCCAAAGCCTGGGAAGCAGAGTCCTAAACCTAATGGCTGCAGCTTGAGCAGGATAGCTTGCAACGCTCCAAGGCTTACCTCATCCACCACCAGGTTGTAGTCACTCTTGTCCCCATCGCTATCCTGCAAGGAGGGAGAAAGCCACAAGGGCTCAGTCAGGACAGGGAGAGGCTGGACCAGGCTCTGTGCTCTGCCCCAGGATCCCAGACAGCAGAGAGACCCATTTTCTCCTGTGCATCCCTCCTCATGGACCAAAACCAACCATATCCCGCTGGCAGCAACCCAGACCTTGGGCTGAGAGGCCTCCCTGTGGCTCTTAATTTGGTTTGCTCTTGTCCACAGGACACCAGCCCTCCGCAGCAGAGCAGGCACAGGGCTCCCCAGCCACCTCCCAGGCCCAGCTCCCCCAGCCACAGCATTTAGAGCACTCACAGAATGCCCAGGCAGCTCCTTCTCCTCCCGCTTCCGCTTCAGCCCCGTCCGCTCCTCGTCCTGCAGGCTCTCGGGAGGGGAGGAAGAAATGCTCTGAGGCAGAGGGGGAGAAGGAATGTGTGTGAGGCACTGTGAGGGTAGACAGCCACCCCTCACCTCTCAGCAGGGCCAGGCCCTGCTCCATGAGCACCTCCATCCTAGCAAAGCATCTCCCTGGCTGTAGGGCAGGAGCCCAAAACCAAGAGCAGAGTGAGCCATATCCCCTGCTCTGCTGGAGAGAGATCCACCCCTGCAGGGACAACGAGCCAGGGTGGAGTGGAAAATCCATGTTTACTTCACCTTAACCCTGCCACGAGGGTTCGGAGGCAGAATGGGGCCAAGCAGGAAGAACAGCCCTTCCCCAGGTGCTGCTGGCAGCTGCAGGGGTGTCACACATCCCCTGGCATCCCCACAGTTGGGATAATGCAGCCAGAAAATGAAGGAGATGCCCCATCCTGGGGCTCCCTGCAGCTGATTGCTCCCAGCACAGTCAGATTAACAGTTTTGACACTGGATCAGGGAGCAGAAAGGATGCTCCCTGTGCCACCTCTGGAGGAGGTGCCTGGGCAGTCATGGGATCACAAACACCTTCTCGACTTCCTCCTCTCCCACCTGACTCTCCCAAGATCAGTGCCTACTGCTCCCCAATGGAGAAGCTTGTTAACTCTTCCTTTCCCTGCTCTGGATACTGCAGAGCTACTGAGGAGCCTGGGAAGGGAGTCACAGCTCTGGGACTGAGGTGATCACAAAAGGGAGGGGGCAGCCAAGGACTGCAGAGGGGCTGAGAGCTCTGAGACCTGTTCAGAACGATTCCTAAACTGGAAACTCCTTGAAAAGGACAGAGCTGGTTATTTTGGGAGCAGCCCTTGATCTTTAGCTCCTTGCATCAGCAAAGACTGAATTGAGGTGGCCCAGAACCTTCAGTTACAAAACCCTGATGCAAACTCAGCCCACCCAGGCCAGCAAAGCTCACCCAGCACCCCCATCCCTTCCCAGGAGCCAGTGGCCAGCTTGGAGCACACTGGAGATGCCACCAGGGCCAGCTGAGGCCACTTGCCTGTCACAACTTACCCGGCTTGGGGTGTGTTCTGGAGCCAGGCAGCAGCAGGGAGAGCATCCCAGGTCCGTGTCAGAGCAGAGGGGAGGAGAGGAAGAGGTTGTTAATGCCAAGCCTGTGCCCCACATACCCAGCTAGGAAGGAGAGAGTGGTACAGCAGGGACAGGCAGTGGGACACAGGCTTAAAAAACAAAAAAAAAAAAAAAAAAAAAAAATCACACCTGATTTCCCACTTTACCCACCTGAAGCATGGATTCTCTGCTGTCTAACGGGAGGTCAGCACACTGGTGTTCCTCAGGGAAGCAGGGGAATCTCTATCCACCCACCTCCTTCCAAGGAATTATCCCAGCTTTGCAATCTCTTCCCTAGACATGACAACAGGTCCAAAGCCACCAGGAGGGGACAAGCTTGCCGGCCAGCTGAGATCCCCTGGATCACACCCATCCTATTTCCTTAGGAAGCCATAAAAAAAGCTTTCCCCTAAAAGCTGTGCTTGGAAACCCTCTGAGGCTTTTGTACAGACATAGCAAAGCAGGTCCACTTCCCCAAGCTCAGGGAAGAAGTGCCAGGCATTCACTGCAAATCCAAGCACAGGTTTGTGGGTTGGGGTTTAGCAACTCTCCCTGGCTGATTTTTGTTCATAAAGATCTACCAGCATTTGGAGAAAATGAGCCCAGGTCTCTGCTGGCAAAAAGGCAGGCGGGGGGGGAAGCTGAGGGTCTCTTGTAGGCACTGCTCCCCTCCAAGGCCATGGTCTGGAGGGGGACCAGGCTCCTGCCATCAGCCCTGCACCCCTGGCTCAGCTTGATTCACACCAGCTCTGGCTAACTATGGCAAAGCATCAGGGATTAACCCCAGACAGATGGAGCATTTCAACCTTTTTTTTTTTTTTTTTAAGACGGAATGGCCCTCACCACGGCCAGACACCCAGTCTGAGAGAAGTTCTGGCTGGAGGCACAGGCTGTCCAGGTTCTGAGGGTTAAGCAGGCTCAGCACAGCACAGCCTGCTTTTATTCTCTCTCTGGACTTTGTTTCCCTCCTTTGTGGAAGCAATCCGTAAAGAAACACGGACAGGATTTGAACTGCAGACAGCTGTGTGCAGGGGGGCAGAGCTGCCACCGACGGTTTCCTGCTGCTCTTTTCACCACCTTGAAATCTTACAAGCCAAACCAGACCATGAGAACCTTCAGCAAACCCCACCCAGTGCCCAGCTTTGCTGCTGCTCTTGGGTTCTGACCCACCTGCACTTCAGTCAGCACCTTCCCCAGGGGAATCTGTAGAGAAACATCGCTCCTGCTAAATCTGGCTGCCTGTTTCCAGCCCACAGAGCTGCCCAGAGCCTCTCTCCTTGTCCCAGCCTCCTCTCAGCCCAACCACTCGATGCCTGTGCTCTGAAAAGGTGACTTGAGCTCAGAGCAGCTTCTCCTTTGTGCAGCCCTTCAGCAGCAACAGGCCACGAGCAAAGCTGGCCAGCGTTACTAATTTGGCCCAGGCCTGCCAGTAGCATTCAGAGCACTGATTTAACGATGATTAAATATTGATGATGTTTGTAAGGCACTCTGTGATCCTGACAGGAGGAGGCACCCATATGGACTAGGAATTAGTGTAATTTACACGGCACAACACACGCAATAAGGCTCTGCTTTCTAAATTCCTTGCCCCAGGCCTGTGGCTGTCACAGTTTCTACCAGGGGCCTGCAACAGTATTTCCCCTAAAAGTCTCAGCTTTGAGTATCAGATCTTTACTTGGTGCAAACCCTGGTGTAAAAAGAGAGGGTTTTTTTGTGGTGGGGACCTCCCAGCTGCTTCACAGAGTTGGGGACCCTCATGCACTGGGAACACCCAGGGGAGCAGGGAGACCTGTGTGTGCACAGAGCCAGGGCTGCACACACAGCATCAATGCAGAGCAGCAGTTCCTGGGTCAGAAATGGAGCCAGCCTCCTGGGGCTGCAGGCAGTTCATGAGCTGGATTTGCCATCCCCAGGGATGCAGCAGCCAGGAGCCTCAGGGAAGAGGCAGAGCAGGCAGCAGCATCCCTGCAAACGCTGCCCAGCACTGACTCAGCCAGCCTTTAAAGGGTTAACCCAGCTGTGCTTCTTCCCCTTACCTCTGTTCTCCCCATCCTGGGCCACTCTGTCCTCCTTGGTGGCCAGCTGAGCCTGTGCCATCAGTGCCCCCGAGAGGGCCAGGAGCCCCGAGGTGCCGCTGGCCCCGCTCAGGCTAGAGGGCTGCATGCCGGAGGGGTGGGGTGTCAGCGGGAGGGGGGATGCGTGGTGGGAGAGGTGCTGAAGCTGCTGCTGCTGAAAGAGAAAGAGCAAATGGTCCTGGATGTGGAGGAGGCAGCCGCAGCCATGCCCAAGCCCTCCCTCCCCGCACGGGCTGCGATGCGAAGCGCGATGGGATGAGACAGGGACGGGGAGGGGGGAGCAGAGCTGTTGGGGCTGCACATCCCTGCCCCTTCCACCCACGGCACGGGCTGCCCAGGCTCTGAGGGTTAAGCAGCTCAGCACAGCACAGTCTGCTTTTATCCTCTCTCTGCATTTTGTTTTTCTCCTTTGCCCCTTCCACCCGCGAGCCATTCTCTGCTGCAGACATGACCCCAACACACGGCAGAGCCCAAGCCATGCCTCTGCCCAGTTCTGCTCAGGGAGCATCCCAGAGGGTATCCAACACCCTCAGGACGCAGTGGCAAATCCCTCCACTACATCAGGCTTATCAAAGTAGTAAAAATCCTGATTCCCCCATCAGCACAGGGCCCGAACCCCCAGGCAGGGCAGAGCCTTTGCCCACAGCCAGGCAGTGTAACTCACCCCGACAATGCTGTTCAGCTCCCCCATGGTCACCTGCTTGGCCCTTTCCACCGCCTGCAGGACCTGCTGCTGGTGCTGGGGAGGAAGAGCACGGGGTGGTCACACTGTGCTCCTGGCTGGAAGCAGCTCCACATTGCCCCACCCAGCCGGGGCTGCACAGCCCCTTCTCCCATCCCTCCACCCCAGGCATGGAGGTTTTCTTGCCCAAAACCTCCCATTGTTCAGGCTGGACTTTGATTTGCCCCTTCCCAAGAAGCCGGAGCAGTCTGATCACATCCCCTGCCTCCTCCTTACCTCCTGCGTCAGGAAGGGAATAATCTGGGCACAAATGGCACTCAGTCTCTTGACAATCTCTGCCTGCAAGAGGAAGCAGGTATCACCAGGGATGGAGGGCTCTGAGCCCCATCCTATCCCCCTCCAGCAGCCAAGCATCCTGCAAACAGTCTCGGCGGAGGAGTTAAACTCTCCCCACCCACGCCATCCTGGCGGAAATTCTCCGGCTGCCCCTGCATCCCTGCTGGGATTTCCCGAGCTGCTGCCAAGGGAGGGCTCTGCCCCGGGCTGTTGGACCCCCTTAGGCTGCCAGGCACATGGGAGGGAACCCACGCTGAAATCCCTCCGTGGACCCAGGCCAAGGCAAGCTCCAAGCTGTCAGTCCTTTCGCAGCCCAGCTGGCTTTGCTCAGCCCAAACCCATCCTGGCTTTGCGGGCTGCCGTGGCCAGCGGGCAGGGACGGAGGGGAGCCGAGCCACAGGCGCTGGCAGCCAGCCCTCCCTGTGCCTTCCCTTCCCAAACATCCAACTCAAAGCCAGAGCAGAGCAAGCAGGATGCAGAACTCCCACAGATCCACCCCTCTTGGCATTGCACCAGCAAATCCCACAAGGCTCTGCTGGTGGTACCTTCCCTGACCCGGAGCAGGGACTCCACTCCCATCCCCATCAAGCCCTGGGACAGCTGGCAGCTCCCCCTGTTCCTTCAGAGGCACCCCCAGACCTGTCCCTCTGCCCACAAGGGAATGCAGAAAACCCGGTGCATCCTCTGAGGAGAGGCTGTGGTTGCAGACAAACCCACAGCCCAGCCACGTTCCCACCAGGGCAAGAGGCACTTCCAAGGAAAGAGGCTGTGACTTCCAGCCCAGCCTCTCCAAGAGAAAACCCACATCTCCTGGGGATAATTTGATTCCCCCCTGCTGCAAATCCACCCTGGGACCGGCTGATCTGAAGGGTTTTATCATCTCAGGTTTCTGACAATCCCCGCTGGTGTTGCAGAGGTCAAACCAGGCTCAGAGCCAAGGGAGAACAAAGGGAACATTTACCTGCTGTGCTCGGAGGCTGCTGTGCCCCACAGCCACCAGCACCCAGCTGCTCCCTCACTGCCACGATGCCCACAGAGCCAGAGATCCCCCTCCTCCAGCCCTCTCCAGCCCAGGCTCTCACTTCTCAACCACTTGGCCATCACCTCTGTCACCTCCTGGGCACAGTTCCTGGCCCTGCATGGCTTGGGCCACCCCTGGGTCGAAGCCCCACGGGATCTCGGAGCATGTAAGGGTGGCAGGAATGTGTTTGTGGTCTCCACCACACTCCCTGCTAACAAAAGGAGCAAACTCGGAGGGGCTGAGCCAGCTGGAGGGATATGGCAGTTGACTTGCCACTTTGTCAGGCATTGGTCCAAACTAATTTCCCTGGCAGAGAGCCCATGATGACTAGATTGATAAATCTGAAGAGGGAAAGCAAATTAACGCTGGAACAAAAGGGGAACCAGGGAAGGGTGAAAACACTCCTTTGGCTTTGGGAAAGGAAAAGGGGATTAAGTAAAAAAGAAAAGAAAGACAATCCATGTGCCTCTGGGCTCTAGCTCCTGCTGTTTCCTCCACATCCCTCCTTCAGCTGGGGCCCCAGGGCAGCACTGCAGGGAGGCACCAGGGCTCACAGCAGGGCTCTGAGTGGTTCATCCTTGGGATGGCAGGGATGGGGAGCTCAGTAACACATCCTGACAACTGCTGGATCCCTTTGCAAGCCAGTCCCTCTCACAGAACTGTGTCACATCTCCCATGCCATTACAGCTACCCGGGCTCAAGGGAGATCATTTTCCAACAAAGTCTCCAACCTTGGCCTCTTCCCCACCCTCCCCTGCTGCTGGCCTGGCCCCCAGTGCACTCACCTGCTTGTGCATTTCAATGTTCAGGCCGTAGGACATCTCGTAGTACTGAGAGGAAAAACACAACACAGCCTGGTTAGGAGCTGTCCAGAGCAAGTGGGCCAGGAGCAGCCCAGGGTTTGGCCACGAGGAATGGCACACTCCATGGGCTGAGATCCCATGCCAGGAGCCTGGGACAAGGTGGGGAACAGCCACAGGCTGCTCACACCTGCAATTTCTGCATTCCTTTAAGCCAGAGGAAGGCAGTCCTGCTGTCCCTCAGATCCCATCCTGGCTTGGCCTGGCCTGTCCCATCCCACTCAGAACCTGTTTTCACACCCTGGCACTGCCCACCCACTCAGCCAGTGCAGAGCAAACATGACAACAGCTTACATCCTTCACCAGCCACCAGTGACTCTGCCAGGGGTGCTGACCCCAGTCTGCCACATCTAGGGAGAAAAGGGGACCAGAGGACCTGCTTTCCTCCAGCAAAGCCTATCCCAAAGGTAGCAATCCACTTCTGGGAATCCCTGAGCCTCCAGGATGTGGGGAGAGATCCCAGCTGATGGGTGAGAGAAACATGCCCTGCAATAATTGCCCAAGTTCTTTTTGCCTCTTGTATGGCAAAATTTGGGTTCCCCTTTCCCTAGAGGGGTCAGTCAGGTCAGATGCTAAAGGAGAGGGAACTGCTCTGCTGTCCCCATCCTCTTTCCTCCCTCCCAGCAGCTCCTAGCAGGCTCTGGCTGGTGCCCAGGTCAGGCTGTCCTGGAGCCTGTTAACACCTCACTGGCAACAGTGCAGGGCTCCTGCTGTGTTCCTTCCCCTTCCACCCAAACCACGAGCCTTGGAGCATCAGTTCTAAAATACCCACCCCTTGGGAGAGAGACAGGGAGGAGTGGGAAGCTCTCTTAAGAGGCCAAATAGAAAAAGGTTAAAAAAAAAAGAAAATAAAAAAGACAAAACCTATGGCAAGATTCCCGGGCTCAAGCAGCACTGAGCACTGTGACAGCAGCAAAAGAGCTGGCTGTTGCTAGGAATGATGATTAACTCCTTCCTCCCTCTCATCTCCCCAGCCCCAAGGTCAGCGCTGGGCAGGGCAGTGGCCCCTTTGGGTGAGTGGCTGAGTGGAGCCCCAGCCCCCAGAGCTGTTTGAGAGCAGCAGCCCAGGGGGACAGCCCTTCGGGGGAGGCAGGGGGACAGGGTAGGGGCAGCTCACCATGACATAATGTCTCTGCATCTCTGTCTTCTCGCTCACCAGCTTCTCGCATTCCAGCTTCAGGCTGCAAAGGAGATCCAGGGCTTCCATTCACGGACTGACCAGCATCTCCTGCCCCATCCCTCCAGTCCCCATCCCCTGCACCTCAGCAAGCTCAGCACATGTCCTGCCTGCCCCTGCGGGCAGGGGTGTCACACACCCTCCCTGGGGCACCAGCACCCCACGGCTGTGATGTGCACACACCTGTAGCACCTGCCCAGAGCTCTGTCCTCTCCCTGCCTCTAAACCCCACTCAGCCAGAGGAAACACGGCTGATCTTCCCCTTGGGACCCCCCCGCTCAAGACCTGGCGCCCCAGCTGATGGTTTCACGCTGCTCCTCAGCCCAGACCCTTCTCCCCTTCCTCCGCAGGCGCTCCCTCCTCCAGATACCTTTTCTCTACCTCCTCCTTCCCCACTTTCCCCCCAGCTCGAGCGCTCCAGCCTCCCCCTGTCCCATCACACCTCTGCCCCAGGCGCTCCCACCGCCCGCAGCCCAGCCCGACCCCTCGCCCACATCACCCCCGCCCCACCTGTGGTACTGCGCCTGCAGGAACTGAAATTCCTCCTTGATGCGGTCGCAGATTTCCAGCACCGAGAACTTGAAGGGCTGCCCGGGCTGGAGCGGGGGCTGCGGAGAGACAGCCCGGCTGGAGGCTGCGGCTCGGCCCCCCGGCCCGGTCCGGCCCGGCCCCGCCGCCCCCGCGGCACTTACCGGGTGCCGTCCCTGCGGGAACATCCTGAGCGCCCGGGCAGCCGGCCCGGCCCCCCCGCTCCCCGGGCGCTGCTCCCCGCCCCTCCCGCGGGGGCTGCCCCCGCCGGGGCACCGGGCTCCCTCGCCTGGGCGGCCGGGCCGCGGATGCGGGGCTTCGCCGAGCGGCTCCGCCGGGGCGCGGGCGGCGGTCCCGGGGTCTCCGCTGGTCCCCGGCGGGGCCGGGGCGGGGCTGGGGCGGCCCCGGTGGGGGGGAGCGGCCGCCCGGCCCCGCGCGCCCCGGCCGCCCGCGCCCGCTTAAGGAGGCGCGCTCCCGCGGGGCTCGGGACAGGGCGGGGGCAGCAGCGGAGCTCCCGCACCGGCCCCGTGCCCGCGCCGGCCCCGCGCCCCACGGCGATGCCGGAGAGCAAAGGGAGCGCGGGGAAGGCGCCGGCGCTGGAGCCGCTGCTCCCGGGCCGAACGGAGCCGCTCGGGAGGCATCCGCCGGCACCGCTGCCCCCGTCCGGGGCTCACCGGGTCCTTCCCCCGCCACGCGCGCGTCCCCAGCGCGGTCCCACTCGCGCGCGCGTCCCGGAGCTTCTCCCGTCCCCGGAGCACCCTGGTCCCCGGGAGCAACGCCGGGCGCTGCCACCACCCCCGATGCTGCGGGCGGCCGCGGCACCGGCCGCCGAGGGGTATCGCGCGGGGACGGACATCACAAACGAGTGAAACCGGGCAGCGCCCGCCGGGCCGGGGAGCCCAGGGGCAGCGGGCCCCGGTGCGCAGCACAGCCGGGACTGGGCGCGGGGTGGGCCGGGGTCCCTCGGGACTCTAGCCCTCCGAGTGCCCGGGGCAGCCCCACCGGGAGAGGAGGGGCACGGCGAGCCTTTCCCGTCCCGTCCCCTCCGCCCGCTCCACCTTAACCGGCCCCACTGCCCGCAGCGGCGGCGCTCGCACCGGCCATTGGCTGCCGCTGCGGGCGCGCCAGCCAACCGGACTGCGCGGTTCCCACATGGGCTCGTGACGCCAGAGACCCGGACGACCAATGAGAAGTGAGGGGGCCGCAGGAGCCCCCCCGGGGCGGCGTCGCGGGGTACGCTGGGAGTTGTAGTCAGCCGCTGGCTACGTCCGCACGGCGGCGGCGCCCGGGGCTGGTCCGTCCCGTGCTTACGGCAGCCGCGGGCCCGGGGAGCGGCCCGGACCGGTTCTGCCGCGGGGCCCGGCCCAGCGCCGAGGGCGGGTGGGGCTCCCGCCACGGGCGGCCCGGGCGGGCAAGACTGCGCGGCCCACGAGGCCTTGCGGCTGCCGCGAGCTGCCACTCAAAGTAACGTGGGGCGGCGGAGCGGCGGCGGCTGAGGCGGAGGGCCGCGGGCCGGGCGGGCCCGGAGGCTCCGCCGCAGCTGGGCTCGGGCTCCGTGGAGCTGCTCCGGCCGGGGAACGCTCGGTTCTGCCGCCGAGGGTCCCGGTGGTCGCGGAGGGGAACGCACCGAGCTCCCCTTCCCGGTCCCCCGCCACCCCTCCGACTGTGCAGTCACCGCTCTCGGGGTGGTAAAAGCGAGCGAGGAGCAACCTTTAAATATTGCAGGACCCAGCTGTACCTGGGCACTGCACAAGCAGGCACAAGGTTAAATATTTAATGCCTCACATTTCATCCTAATCTTTTATTCATTGTGTTATTTACGTGCTGCATGCTGGCAGCGGCCAGGGCAGGGACAAGGTGGTGGGCACTGGAGGCTCTCCCTCCTCTTGCTCCCATGCCATCCATCCCCTGGTGTCCCTGTCCCTGCCTCTCCTCCCCGGGCTGTCACCCAGCAGTGGCCAGGCTGGCCCCACACCCTGTCAGTCCCAAACAAGGAGCCAATCCAGCCCCAGCACTTGTCCCTTTACCTTTCCCTGGCCACAGGTGTGGGCACCACGCTCGGCACCAACCTGCCGCTGGCTTCAAACTCTCCAAAATCCTCCCTTCTGTGCAGGCACATAGCTATTTTGTGTGTGTGCATCATATATCTGCACATATATCTGCATATTTTAATCCAAATGTAGAGTTTTGAAGTTTTTTTCTGTGTGTGTTGCCTTATTGGAGGAGGGGCGTTTTTTCGGTTTTTTTAAGGGAAGTGTTTTTTCAAAAGCTGGACACATTTCAGACCGTGTTTCAAGGCAAGGATAGACTGAGATGTTTTGCAGCATTTTTCAAAACTTCTTACCGAAAATTGCCGGTTTTCCTTAGGCAGTCTCTCTGCTCCCCTGTCTCAGGAGAGTGACACAGGTAAACCTGGAACAGGCAGCTCCGGAGTGATGGGTGTCACACACATGTCTTGATCACCCTCCATTAGTGATTGACATGAGCCCTGGAGCAGCACAGCCTGTAACCCAGAGATTAACTTCTGTTTGGATGGGAGGAAACAGCAGCAGTTAACCCTTGGCACCCCCAGGCTTTGGCACGGCAGAGAGGAGAGCTGGTCCTGCTGATCCCCCGGGCATGGGGACAGTGCAGGGCAGTAGCCACAGAGCAGCCAGCACAGCCCTGGCTGTGACCACTGCAGGATGCTCAGCCACCCCCTGCAGCAGCCACACACTCGTGCCTGGTAGTGGCAGTGCCTGGAAGAGCCCCAAAGGATGAGGGTGTGTGAAATCCACGCCAGGATCAAGAGGCAAATGCTCTAAACAGTCCTTTGTTTATCAGCGGCAGAGAAATCAAACCAGCCCAGGCTTTGGGACACCCAGGAGCTCCATTTGAAACTGGATCCGAGCAAAAGAGGTTTCTGCTGCTGGAATTATCCCAGTGATTTTACTTTTCTGATCCCTCCCCGAATGCCAGCGTGGGACAGGGGAACACTCAGCCTCCACCTGCCCTGGACAGGAAGGGCAGCCTCAGCTCTGTCCTGCTCCATGCCATGGGTCCAGCTGTTCCTCTCCCCACACACAGCCTCCTGTGTCCAGCACATCTCCAGAGTGGTCAAGGGCAGAGCTGACCATGTTTCACAGGAATGCTGAGGGTGGCTGAGGCTCACCACACCTGCCCATTTCCAAACCATCCTATTTTCAGCTGCTCACTTGCCTACTTGAATGAGGAGGTATTGAACTCAGCAGAGAGTAGTTCCTGGCACCCTCAGACAATGTGAATTTCCCGGGGCAGCTGGCACAAACAGGGACCTCATCCTGGCTGGAGTCTGTCCTAGAATGAACATGAGATAGGAAGGGGAACTGAGGAAAGGACCTGGCAGCAAACCAGCCAGAGTGAAGCCAAAGCTCTACTGGAAATCAAAGCTCCCCAGTGCCTTGAGCTACACTTCCAGGACCAAACTGCAGGTCCCCACCCCCAGACCTGCAGTGCTGATGTCCACTCTCCAAAGCCATGTGTCCCCAGAGCCCTTGGGGACAGGCATCCCCTCCAGATCTCCCTGGTGCCAGGGACACCTCTTCCCTGTGGGGCTGCAAAAGAGGAGTGGGAGCCCTCAGAGCAGCCCAGCAGCTGACAGACTCTGGTCTCTGGCGCTGCCTTCGATCCGTATGTTGGCTCCTGTTTGCACTTACCAGCTCTGAGTGGTTTTTAATTATTGATGCCTCTTTTAGCTTTTATCTGGTGCTCGCTGCAGCCAGGAAGAGCTTGGCGTTCCTGCATTAGTGGTGAATTGGGAAGGAAGCCCTGCTCCAGCACCATTGCTGGCGTGCAGGCTGTGCCATTGTTTCAGGCAGAGCTGTGCTGTGAAATGAGGAGGGTGGGAGCCAGAGGGGGATGTGGCAGAGGGGATTACAACTCCCACAGGCAGTGGGGGTCTGGGAGTTCTGTCCTACGGGAAAGATCCAAAGGAGATGGAGCCTAACAGGTGAAAGGCAGTGAAAAAGTGCCACCTGCTCGGTGCATGGAGGAGGAAGGAGGCTGGTTTATGACCACCCAGTGACAGGCAGGTGAAGGGAGAAGATGGTTGACAGCAGTTTGGCCAAACCCCTGGCAGTTGTGAGCAGGATTTCATGTCGGCCTGGGTTAATGCTGTGCTGCTTGGTGGCTATGGCATGGGACACTGCCAGGTGGGGTCCTGCCCCTGTCCCCTGTGTCCAGCAAAGCTCTGTGGGCAGCAGGACACACAGTGGCTGTCACTGGATCTCTCTCTACCCATCCTTTGTGAGTCAGGGCTCTGCTGAGTTTTCCCAAGGATCCTGCTGCAGCAGAGCTGGTTTCTCAGACCATCAGCCTGTATTCCTCTCCCACTCCTGCACCACGACACCTGGAACACAAGGAGAAAAGGTTTCTCTGCCAGGAGCCAGTCTCAAATCATCCCTGAGCAGCTTTGGAGGCCCTTTCTCAGCTGTGTCCTGCAAGTGCTGAGCTGTTTTGCAGGGCAGGAGGGGGACTCCTGCCTTTTGAGGAGTTACAAGGCCTGTTTGGAAGGAGAGAAGCTGTTTCCTCAAGTCTGCAGCTACTGGGAGAGTCACAAGGGAGGAATTTTTAACCCTTTTTTTTCTGTTGGTATGGGTTGGATTTGCAGATTTTGTTATGCAGTTCAGGTTTGAGCCCAAATCTGGGAAGGTGCCCTATGAAATTACTCCCTTTGGAGATCCAGGAGCAGTGGCAAACAGAGCCAGGCTGGAAGCACAGGGAACCACAACACTACTCCTCAGCAGGATGGGATATCAGGGTGCCCCCCAACCAGGCAGAGAAACCCTTTGAAAATGGAAAATCACGCGAAGCAGGAGTGGAGCACAAGGTTCAGCTCAGCATCTGCTGGAAGGCGCAGGGGATTTGGAGAGCTCAGAAATTCTCTCTTTGTACATTAATAGAGGGTTAGTCTCCCACAGGGAGCAAGGAGATACCCTCAGCCCAGTGCAGAGCAGCTCCCCAGTGGCCTTGTGGTTTGTCCACTGAACCAAGGCTGCTGATTAGCTCTAACAAGAAGGACCTCTGTTCCTGAAAGCAGTCCAGAACAATTTCTCCTAAATCTTCTCTCCCTTGCCTATCCATCAGGAGTAACATCCACTTCTGGTGCTCCCTACCCCCAGGGCTGAATTTAAACCGGTGACCTGGAGGTGAAAGCACTGGGAAAGCTCCAGCAGCTCGGGCAGCTCCCCGCGGGTTCTGCAGCGCTGACAGGGCACGGATGGCTTTAGCAACTGTCCCTTGCAGCAGCCTCGGCCCGAAGCTGTGCTGACCTTTCACATCAGGGACCTGCTGGGTGTCAGCAGAGACCCCGGAGCAGCTGCAGGGCCACGGGGTCAGCGTTCCAGCAGCTCCAGAGTGGGAGCCTCCTCGCAGTGCCAGGGGTTGGATGGGTCTGCCCAGTGCTGCAGCCCCCGCAGGGCTCTGGGGTCAGGGCAGCAGCAGCCAGCAGCAGCAGCTCTGCTCTGCCCTCTGCACTCCAGATCTGCCCCAGGGCAGCACCAGGAGCAGTCAGTGCTTGGTTTGGAAGGCGACAGGGCTGAGGTTCCCCTGCAGAGCCTGAGCCACCAGCCAGAGTTCAGTGACTGCTACCAGAGCCGTGCTCCTGCACCCACGCCTGTCCCTTGCAAGCCTGTGCTGGGCACCGTGCCCCAGCCATGCCCAGCCTGGATTAGGCTGAGCAGGCAGATAACAGGAGCATTGTCAAGCCGTTGTGCTGCCCACAGGCTCTGTAACCCACCAGCCCCTCCACAGCTCAGTGCTGGCTGCACCACGACCCCCCCAGCACAGCTTCCTTCCCAGAGGAAGGAAATTTTCCCACTCCAACTGGCCTAAGAGATACCGAGGGGAAGATGTTATCAGGGTGGAGCAGGCTCTGAAGCCAGAGGACAGCTCTAATTATCGAGAGCCAATTCCATTACAGCAATCTCAGCCCCAGGGCAACGCAGGCCGGATTTTCCAGAGGGGCCTGAGAGCCACAGAAGCAGCTTATCCTCTGTGCCCACAGGAAAAATGAATTATGCACGCACAGAGCAGACCTGTGGCAGCCCGCAGGGACCTTCACATGTGTTACCAAACCACACTGCTCCGCACAGAGCTGATAGACCTCGGGGGCACTTCGCTCCTTGCTTTTCTTCTGGAGAGCCCCCCTCTCCCTTTCACCACCCACCACTTTCACCTTGAGCTCCAGTTTGCTCTGGCTTTGCCTGGGCATCCTCCTGGCCCTGGCTCGGGGAGATTTCAGCTGTGGCACAGCCCACAGCTCTGTGCAGGGGTGTCCCAGAGCCACAGAGGCCACAAAGACAGCCCCGTTCCACCAACCCCATTCCACCAGCTCCTACAAGAGTGGGAGAGAAGCCAAAGCCAGAGTGTTAACCCTGCTATTCCTGGCTTCCAGAAAAACCTCCAGGGAGGGAGAGCAGCGCATCCAACAAGCATCCAAGAAGAAGGGAATAGTCTGGGATTCCTACCACCTGAAGGAAGGAGGGCTGCTCCTCCAGCCACCTCCCACAGCACAGGTGAACCAGCAAAACCCCCTGTCATCCCCAGCTGCTTCCCCCATCTGAAGGGACAGGAGAGACAGGGAAGTAGTTTAGTCATCCCAAAGGCAACAAGAAAGTGGCAGCAAGTCACAGTTTTAACCAACCTTCTTATTTCTTTATTTGAAAGGCACAGCTTGTACGTCCTTGATACAGCATTTTCAGTTCCTCTTATTATAGGTCAAGTGATTAAACACAAAAAGCAAAACAAGATCTTTCTAAAGAACTATATACAAACACCAGATTATTATTTATTTTTTTTTCCATTTTTGTTTTTTAAGAAGACACGCTAGCGCACGGAGATAAGAACAGAGAAAGCTGCTGTATCCTCTACACAGGGCAGGGGCACAGGGAGAGGGAGGCCGGGGAAGGCTCTCGGTCTGCCTGCCCCCTCTGCCCAGCCACCTGGGCCCCCAAAGCCGGGTGCTGTGCTGAGGGGGAGCAGGTGGCACAGGCTCCCCCTCCAGCCCAGGGTGAACCCCCTGGCAGCCAGAGCTGGTTGAGAACAGGTACATGCAGAACAGCAAGGCGCCGGCCTGGTATTAGTGCAGGAGGGGCGTGGGGGACGCGGGGCCAGGGCGATGCGACGAGACCAAGAGCGCCTGGGGAAGGGAGGAGATTGTTCTGGGCCAGGGATCCCAGCAGGGAGTTGTGCACAACCGTTAGGATCAAGGGGCAATCTTTAAATACCGAGGGGGGAGCAGCAGGTGGAGGGAGGGGCCACATGGCACCGAGGAGCTGGGACAGCCAGAGGGCTAAGTGGCCCCAGAGTGGCCCAAGCCAGGCTCTGGCTCGGCTCTGTGATGGAGTGGGAGGAGGGACAGGGAAGGCAGGCTGGGCACAGGGAGAGCACGATTGGCCACACGGGTAATGCTATGGCGCTTGCATTGCTGTGCAGCAGCCGGGGACGGCGCTGGGGACACCCCCAGGCCCTGCCACCCGCCCGTGGGGACAGGCCTGGCAAGCTGCCACTGAGCACAGGTCCCCACGGCCCTGCTGCACAGCAACTAGAGAGAGATACTGCATTTTGCACTAACCCGCCCCCTCCCTCCCCCAGACAGCCCCTTTCCCCCGGCCCCCCGGTCGCTCTAATCCGATTTCTCCCCATCATCATCTTGGTGGGCATCCCCATCGTGGCCGTTCTTGTCCTCCTTGGAGAGGTGAGCCTGAGAGCCCAGGGCCGAGAGCGACAGGAGCCCAGTGCCGGCACTGACAGCGGGGAGGGATGGGGGCTGCAGCCCCACGGGGAGTGGAGTCAGAGGCAGAGCGAGGGCTTGGAGCTGCGACAGCTGGTGAGCTTGAAGCTGCTGCTGTAGGGAATGATGGACAGACACAGAGACACAGCAGGGATATTGTCATTTGGAGTGCACTTGGATGCCAAACCAAGGGCCCGGGCTGGCCAGACGGTGCCAGCAGTCAAGCTTAAACCAGGGGCCTCAGGGAGCTTGAGAGCATTGCAGCCTCAGGGTTGGGTGGGAAGAGAGATTCTTGAGTCCTGCTGCTGTGACAGCCTCAAGAAAAGCCTGGACAGTGTGTCCCCAGCAGGACACACAGCCCCTACCCCACAGGACATCTGGCCTCAGGCTCTGGCACGTCCCAAGGCTGCAGTTAAAACCCTCACTCACAACCTTGACCAAGAGCAGATGGTGTTTTCACGCCGAGTACCTACTGTGGGTTCCTGCTCAAAACCAAAGCTGCTCTCCTTGCACCCTGCGGAGACAGAGCAGGGAATCCCTGCTCCCCTGCAAATACCACAGCAAGCCTGGGGGGAGCCTGCCCTGTGCCAGCACGGCCAGCCCAGCCTTGCAGCCTCATCCCACTGCAGCTGCAGCATTGTAGCAGGGGTCCCCTCATGTCCCCAGGTCGTGACTCCACAGCCCAGCTCTGTCACCAGGCCAAAGGCCTGCATTCCCAGCCCTCCCAACCCAAACAAAACATGCATCACGTACACGGATGATGGAGTTCAGTTCTGGCGCCGTGACCTGCTTAGCTCGTTCAATGGCTCCCAAGACTTGCTGCTGATGCTGATGTGGAGAAAACAGAGGAATCTGGGGTCATTTCTAGCGCCACAGGGAAGCAGAACAGGGACACAGCCCTGCTGGGTCTCACAAACACACAGACAGGCTGGTCACCCCACAGCTGGGGACACCTGCACACACTTTACCCATGACAAGGGCCTCACATCCAGGCCTAGGGCAGCAAGGAGCAGGGAAGGAAGCACACTTATCTCATCTATTTCCTCACCACAGGGTTAAGCAGGTCCCCTCTTACCCCTACCCTCATCCTGCTCTGCACAGGCCCAGCAATCTTTAGCCAGAAGTGCTCCAAGGTGGGCCATGTCTCTCATCCTGCCACCCTTCAACTACACAGACCCTCTAACAAACAAAACAAGCCCTAAAATCAGAAGCTCTTGAGAAACTTCAAAGTCCTTGGGACACATCATGGATGCCAACTGCAGCAGCTGGGTGTTCTAAACACAGGCAGAAAAAATGGCTGTATCATATACTTTAAAAAAATAAAGGATAACTGTAGTTGCTCCTTGCAGAGCACAAGGCCTCTGAACACCAGCCCTGTCCACTGCACTCCAGCAAGGGGATTTTTCTTTTCACTTTGGCAGCAGGACAGGGTAAGGATTGCATTAAGATGCAAAAGATTTAGCTGGGGCTTAGTTATTAGGCAGCTCTGATCTGATCAGTAAGCGACTTTGTCTCTCCTAAGAACAGGTGGGTGGGAAAAACAGAACCTGTGCCCCAAGCCCACTGCTGACCCCAAGCAAGAAGCCTCCAACCCCCAAACAGCCAGGGGAACTGCTCAGCCTCCATGGGGAGACAGACAGATATGGCACCAGAGGTACTTAATCTTCCCCTCACCTCAGACAGCACCTCCCAAGCACCCCCTCCCCCAATTAATTTCTCAGGGGAGTAGGAGGAGCCCATCAGCTGCATTAATTAATGAGGCAGAGGAACTAGATCTCAAAGAGGAGCCATATGGAGGTATTTTTTAAGTGTCCTTCTCCCCCGATTAGCACCCAAAGCTCCCACTGCCCCTGCAGACATGGCTGATGGCTCAGAGAGCACAGGCAGGAAAGGGGACAATCTTTGTCCCCAGACACCATGAAAGGGATGGAGGGGCACATTACCCACCACACCATGCTCAGAGAGCCAAAACTGCTTTGAGGACCCATGCAGGGTCTCAGAGCAAGCAAGGAGGTTTCCCAGACCAGGGGTGGGGAGCTGTGACTCCTGTGCTGCCTCTGCTCCCTCCTGCCAACAAACCCCCAAGCTGGGGGACTCACCTCTTGTGAAAGGTAGGGCAGAACCTGTGCACAAATCCCATTTAGCCTCTTGACGATTTCAGCCTAAAAAGTGGGAGGAACAGAGAGGAAAGGTCAGGCAGGTCAGGGCTGAGCACCCACAGCACCACCACATTCCCCCTCCCCTGGCCAGGCCTGAGTCCCCAAATGGCTCTAGGAAAACCCACTCTCTTTGGAAAGATTGTGGCAGCATCCTGGTGCCATGGGGATCATCTCAACCCCTGAGGCTCCTCCCTGCACAATTAATAAAAAGATGCTGCTGTGAAGCTATCAGTCCTTTGCAAATCACTTTCCAAAGGAGTTAAAAAAGAAATACAGAGGCAAAGGGTTTAGGCACACACCAAAACCAGCTGAGGGGACCTTGCCAGCACCACAGGGCAGCAGCCGAGGCTGGGAGACATTCGTGGGCCAGCAGTGAGGACTCATGGCTCAGATTCTTTGACAAGATCCAGGTCTTCCCAGGGAAGCCAGTCTCATGGGCTTAGCAACAAGGGCAATGGGATCAGAAGCACCAAGTGCCTTTGTGGGGAACAGAACTGTGCTAAGAGGCTTAAAACTGAGCCACGACTTTGTGACTGGAGCTGGAGCCAGATAGAGACAGGCTCAGAGGAGGCTCATGTTGTTAACACCACAGGTAATTAGTCACTGGGGATAATTAACAACTTAACCACCAGTGAGGGTAATGAGCAAATTTATCCAGGCTGCCACACAGTCTCCAAGCCACAGCTCCAGACCCTGCCTGCTGGCCAGTTCAGGCCCTGGGGAGAACCACAGGGTGCCCAGAGCCCAGGATGGGAGCCCACAGTCCAGCCCTGTGATCCTGAGAGGTGAGGGGGCCCTGCATTTCAAAGGCAGCTCTGACATTTCACAGGCTGATGGGATTTCTAGCTCCTGAAACACAACTGAAGTGACAGAGGGGAATGTACAGCAGACAATTCACCTTCCCCAGGAATTACAGCATTTGGAGATGCTTTTCCCCCCTACCTGCTTGTGCATTTCAATATTCAGCCCGTAGGACATCTCATAGTACTGCAGAGCAGGAGAGAAGAGAACAAAACAAATTGTAAGTCAAGTCTCTGCCAGATAAGTGCTGGGAACCACCAATGCATTCTTGCAAGGGTTTTCTACAAAGGCTGGGCAAAGAGGGAGAGCACAGGCCAGCCCTAGGCAACAAAGACAGCAGGAGGCAAGCACAGAGACCTCCTTCAGGTGCTCCCTACCCACCCTGCTTCAGACCTGGAGATTTGCCCCACAGGACTCCCCTCACAGACACCTCTCCCCAGTCTGCACCGAGGTGAGCGTGAGTGATGTTGTGTCAAACCTGGAAAAAAGGCTCAGGGCTCCAGACTTCCCTAAGCACAGCCAAGAGAGAGGCAGCCTGACTCTGTGAGCTTTGCCTGGCCAGTATCCGAGAGCCCCCATGACTGCTTCAGCAGCAAATGGAAGTGATCACAACTGGGCTTCATCTAGCAAGTAACACATCCAGCTGCACACAGCTCCAGCTGTTTAGGAAGGAGTTATGTGGAAACCCCCCTTCCACACACAAAAACAATCCACCCAGAAAACCTCTGCACAGCAGCAACAGGCAGCTACAGACAGTCGATTGGCAGAAGCAGCTAATTCCTGACCCCTGGAAGAAGCTGTTATAAGGCTGATGTTTTGAGAGTTTAGAGACCTCCTCCTGCAGCCTGCAGGCTGCAATCCTGATTCTTCCAAAGGGAAAAGAACAATCCACATCTGTGCTCATTTAATTGAAGATCACTGGCATCCTGGTACCGACGCCACAAGGCTACGAAGCGCCCGGCTTGGTATCGGAATGATCTCAGCCTGCTGCGGGCTCTCGAGGCTTCTTTGCATTCTGAAGACCGAGCAGGAAGCAGGAGCCCGTCCCCCAAGCTGCCAATTGTGACTTATTCAAAAATCAGAGCAGCTGTAGCAGCTTTGCACATTCACAGGAACCCTCCTCTTGGCTCCCCGTGACGGGGAGCGGCAGCAGCTCCGGCTCAGCCACGCAGACAAGGCAGGAGCTGCTGCGCCTGCAGAGCCTCCAGCGCTGCGCCACGAGTAACAGCCCTTCCCCTCTGCTGCTGACAGCAACCTGAATCAATTCTGGTGACTGCCAGCATTAAGGGGGAAAAAAAATATATCTCAGCCACAGCTGGAGATGAGGGTCTCCGTGCAGACTGCAAGGCACAGGAAGCAATTGTTTACCAGTGAGAATAGGCAGGTTCCCCATTAATACACCAGGAAAGCTGTGACCTCTTCTCCTTGTCCCCAGCCCCAAGCACACCTTGCTCCCCACAGCACTAGAGTCTGGGCACACAGGCAGTAGAGGAAGATGGAGGGGCCAGCTCCCTTATTTCTGGTTTTGAACTCCGCTCTGAAGAGCTGCTCTATCAATTTCTACACGGTATCTCTTCCTTCCAGGGCAGGTGCAGCAAGCAGGAACCCGCTCATCTTCATGGACAGTATTGCAGCCTCCTGGTAACTCCATGATTGGAAAGGAAGAGACCACAGCCCTGCCTGGCATCCCTCCCCTCTGCTACAGGGGCTGTTCCAGAGGCATTACCTGGCAGGCAAACCCTCACCCTGCTTACCAGAACATGGCTGTTTCCTGGCAGATCTCTCCTTGGAAAGCCACAGCTAAGCCTGCTGTCCACACATGGCACCATTTCTCATGCCTTTACCAGGCACTGCCCTGGGACTTGCACACTCTGTGCTGGACACGTGTGCCAGCACCCAGCACCACAGATCAGCAAGGCTGCAGGGTCACCAGAAGGTGCACAGGGCTTAGCCCTTGCACAGAAGCTGTTTTCTGCTTCTAAAATCACACCAGGCTGGTGGGGTTTCCCAGTTTCATGATTTCTCAGAGCACTGCTTTATCTCTCACTGGCCACGACCTTCCCAGAGTACCCAAACACCAGCACTTTCTCAGGCATGTAAAAGCTGTCACTTCTGTGCACAGGGAGCCAGCCCAAGGACCCATCAAGCAATCAGCCACCAGAGCCCCATTTTCTCCATCAAAAAACTCCCTGCCACCCGGCATTTCAACAACCCACTGCACGCAGCCAACACAAAACAGCCCCATTTTCAGGAAAAGCCAATTCCAGCCCTGCTGAGAGCCCTGGAGCTCTGTGGGGCGTGGGCTCCCTGCCAGGCAGAGCCCAGGCACAGGCACCTGCTGGTGTTGCCACCCACACACTCGGCTCTCGGCTGCCGGGCCGGTCCTTACCATGACGTAGTGACGCTGCATCTCCGATTTCTCGCTGGCTAGTTTGTCACATTCCAACTTCAAGCTGAAAAGCCAGAAAACAGTAAGAAAACCACAAACAGGAGGTGAGAGAGTTGATCGCCACAGAGCAGCTGCTTCCTGCACGGCCTCGTCCCGGCCAGGCTGGATTCTTGGACATCACTACGAGGACTTCAAGGGGTGGCCAGAGCGCAGGGCTGGGCCGTGCTGGCACAGCAGTGACCACACAGAGCCTGCTCCCACTTTCCCAGCTGGAGTCTCACCAACACACACTCGGGAGAAGGACACAAGGCTATCCACCAGCTGAACACTGACCTCCCTCAAGGCAAATCCATTCCACAGGAAGCAGAGTGCTGGGTAGAAGCAGAGTTGGCTGCCCAGGAAGGGGTTTGCCTTTCCTCAACAGATCGCTGGCAGCTGGGGACAGATTCTGGCACAGAACCTGTCTGCAGCACTCAAGAGATGTTCCAATACAACATCAAAACCAAAGCCAGACCCACTTCTGGATGGGGGGGGGGGGGGGGGGGGGCCCAAGTGCAGCATATCCCTCCAGAAGCAAGGATTTTTCCTCTCTCCTAGATTCTTCACACCCTTCAGAGAAAGTGCCGCTGTTCCCAGTGTTTTATGAGACTCCAACTCACCAGCCGAGCAACTGCAGCCAGCATGTGCTGTGGTTTTATATTTCAAACAAGAAACAGCTTCACCTACACAAAACCTGCTCCTTCTTGAGCAGATTAAGTCCAAGCGGGTGGAGCGGCGTGGGGGGAAGCTTCCCTTTCAGCAGAAACGTTCCTTGGGCTGCCCTACTCCCCCAGTGGCACTGCCAAGGCACGGAGACACCAGGAAATGGCCACTTCCCAGCAGTTTTTCTGCCTGCTCCTGCCAGAATGACACCACCACAAACTTGCAACGTGCCCGGAGGCAGAGCTGGGGGACATTGCAGCCACATGGCACCAAAGCACACACCACAACCAGCTCCAGGCAGTGGCAGAGGGCATCACCCAGTCAATTTAACCCAAGGGCTTCATGTTTATGTCAGACACACACACACACACGCAAAGCAACAGATTGTCTCAAGCCAGCTTTTGGGTCAGCAGCACTATTTCCACACACACACACACAGAAAAGTAGGAGCTTTTGGATTTAAGTGCTCCCTGCAGCATTTGCAGTCCAGGAATGGCAGCCAGCGAGAAGAACTGAGGAAAACTCCCAGCAAGAGGCAGGAGGCCTGGCAAGTGTCTGTGCAGTCCTGGCTGAGCAGCACTTGGAGGAAAGACCTTGGCTGGAGAAGGGAATGGGCGTTCTCCTCGCTGGGCTCCCATGTGGACACCACCAACCCCGTGCCCGAGGTCCTCCAGCAGCCAAAGGTGTCCCAAGCTACGCGACCGGGTCCCCTTGCCCGTGTTCTCATCCGGTCCCCGGAGTGAAGCAACGAGCAGAAGAATCGCAGCGATTCCCGTGCATGGACCGGGGCAGCCCCGGGCCCGGGGAAGCACGTACCTGTGGTACTGGGCCTGCAGCAGCTGGAACTCGTCCTTGATGCGGTCGCAGGAGTCGGAGGTCGTGAACTTCAGCTGCTGAGGCAGGTGAGAGGAGCCCTTGAACAACAGGAGACAGCGCTGGGGCTGGAGTCGGCGGCCGCCGGGCCCCCCGCCCCGAGCCCGCCCCGCTCTGGCCGCGCCGGGCGCCGAGCCCCTGCCGGGGGCACCGCCGGGGCCCAGCGCCCGTGCTCGGGACGCGCCCAAGGTCACCCGTGGGGCCCCTTCCCCGGGTGCCGCCCGCGGCCCCGCCGCCCCTCGGCACCGGCCGGCGGCGGGAGGCGCTCGATCGCCTTGGCCCCGCGGGGGCCCAGAGAGGCCGGGCAGACCCGCGCCGTCCCGCGGCCCCGCCGGCGCCCGGCCCCGCCCCGCCGCCGCTCCGGCCCCGGGCCGCGCCGTACCGAGTGCCGGCTTTGTGGAAACATCATGTCAGGTTGCGGCTCGGTCCCCGCACGGAGCAACCCGGTGCCGCCTCCCGCTCCTGCTCCCGCCCCTGCCGCGGCTCCCCGCGCCGCCGCCGCCTTTGTCCGCGCCGGGTCCGGCCGCCCCGGCCCCGCGGCCGCCCCGCCCCGGCCGCGCCGCTCGCCCCTCGCCGCTCCCGCCGCCGGCGCCTATTGTCTAATGGCGGCTGCGGCTCCGGCTCCGTCCTGCGGCTGCTCGGCACCACCTGCCGCCGCCGCCGCCTCCCCGGCCCGGGCGGGCCCACGGCCGCGCCCGCCCCCGCCGGTCCCCGCCCCCGCCGCGCGGCGCCGCCGCCCGTGGACACCGGGCCGGGCTGCGCTCCGTGCCGCGCTCCGTGCCCTCCCCGCCGGGCTCCGGGGGTAGCGGGCGATCCGGCTCCGCGCTCGGGACCGGCCTTGCCCCGCCGGCTCGTCCTCCCCGCGCCCCGGCCGGGGCTGTCAGGCCCTCCCCGCAGCCTGCCGGTGCTGCCGGGTGTCGCTGCCCGTGCCCCGGGCCCTCCGAGCCCCGCGGTGTTTGCCCGGCCGGGGCAGAGGCTGCGGGGCAGGCCAGGGTCCGGCTGGCCTGAGGCAGGTCCAGAGCCCTGCACCGGCCCTTGCCGGGCAGTGAGGCTCCTAGCCCTTCGCAGCTCATTTTCATGCCAATCCCCGAGCACAACAGGCATTTTGTTACCCAGGGTTTCGTTTTGCTTTATTTCAGCGCTGCCCTTGGCTGAGTGTGAGGGAAGGTACAGGAAAAAAGGTAATTCACCTGCCACTGACCCCCCAGACAAACCTCTGATCTCCGAACAATGGAATATTCTGCTCTGCATGCAAACTTTGGTCCTCAATGTGCTGCCTGAGGAGGAGACCCTGCAGTTCGTGTCCTGGGGGATTCACTGCATCCCCCTAGAGAGCAGTGAGGTGGGCAATTCAGCCAGAGACTTTATTTCGGGGAGGACTTTGTTGCCATGGGGCCTCTTGCAAAGCCACACACACAAATATGCCCGAGCTGAGGCAGGATCAGGTCCTTGGAAGCCATTCGGGGAATAACAGGCAGGAACACGGCTGGTACGTGTGAGCACACAGGGAGCTTTCATAAATTTCAGATGTTGCTCTGTGTCTATCTTTAAAAATCAGTACATTTTCTGATTAAAAATAAAACCCTACACGTCATGACTCCAGCAATGTGGGCTGGCCTGTTGTGGTATTTATTTTTAAAAAGAACAATATAGCAGCTGAGTTATTGTGACACCTCCTGCATATTGTGCAGTAGCTTTTTCACTTCAACATCTCCATATTAGTGGAAACTGTGACAGCTTCATGCCAAGGATTATTAATAGTGCAGGCAGGCTTTGTGTCCCTGCAGAATAAGGGTTGGAAAACAGGGCAGACAGTCTTCCCCCAGTGGGGTTGGCATCCCGGTCCCCCTTTTTACATGGAAGAAATTGAGTCACCCCAGCTTAGGCTCTGCTCAAGGGCACAGAGATGCAGTTTATAGTCAGTGTGTGCATGAGATGAGACCAGGTCCCTGTTGTCCCCTTCCTCTGGTCCTGGAGCAGCACAGGCACGCTGCCCTACCCTTGCAGCAACTTGCAGTCACTCCCTTCCAAGTGGGAAATGAAATGCTCCTTTATTGGCATTTCTGTTGGCTACAAAATGTTCCATTTTATCTTTTTTTTTTTTTTCCCTCTCCCCTTACATTCTTCCAGGAAACACACTAATTTATGGTATAATCTTGGCAAATCCCAATCCAGGGGAACACAAACTCACTTGTGCCTGGTAAATGACTTTTTAATGGGCCCATTTCCAGCCGGGCAATGCACCTGCATCTGAAGAAGGGGGGATTTTAGCCTTGCCCAGGCTGTGTGAGTCAGTGGGGCTGAATATGGCCTGGGCACAGAGGAGCTGGCCCCAAACACAGCCTGGAGAACAGCAGGGGTTCCCACAGCCCACCTCAGACCTGGCTTGAGAAATGAAGGTTTTTCCAGCACAGGAAAGGGAGTTCTGTGTAGGAGCTCTCCAACTAAACCAACATTTGTCTGCTGCAAAGCTTTTTGAAGGCAATGTTGGGAAGCCCCTCGCTCCCTCAACACCTTGACCAGGAATAAAGTCATGCTGGGCTCTTGCTACAGCCAGGGCAGGGCTGGAGTTGGGCAGGTGGGTTTCCAGAAAGCCTTAGGGGCAGAAACATTTTGCATTTCTAATGGAGCAATACGCTGTCCCAGTCCCTGGCCCCACTGGAACAATTCATACAGGGATGTCCTAATGAAACCAGAGAAACTTCCTATTAGTTCCTAAAAGGAGCAGTCTAACAAAGCTGCCAAAAATAAATCTGTGTAATGAAGAGCCTTTGTAAATTATTCAGATATAATATCCCACTCCAGCACTGGTTCAAGGAGAGAGGTTGTACAGACATTTTCTGCTCTGACGCTCTGGACACAAGGTGAAAACCATGCTGTCATTATTATGAAAATGTAGGCTCTGAGATCCTGCTTTTACCCTGAGAATACTGACTCTTTTACCTGGAATTAAAGAAGAAGAAATTAAAAAGGCACAGCAGCAATTCAGCCCTGAGACAAGGAAGGTGGTTTTTTTTTTCCTTTCTCCACAGCCTCAGGATCTCTCTTGAGTCCCATCACCTCAAGCTGACCACATACACAGGTGCTTTGCAGGATTGAGTCTGAGGAATTTGAGCTTCCTGGGGCACTGCTCACCTCAGAGTGGCACAGACAGAATCCCACGGGGTGTGGGGTGGCTGAGCCAGCAATTCCTCCTTTGCTTCTCAGTTGTGGTTTGAATGTTGTTGTTTCCTTCCAGTAGAAACAGGGCTGAGACCCACCAAACGCATTAAACTTCAGCTGCCCTCGATACCCCACCTGCTAACAAACCCCAGTCCCTCCTTGGGCTGCAATCCCCCACTGCCACCCCATATTCAGACATCTGTGAGGCATTTCTTAAGGGGCAGTGGTGGCAGCTTGTGGGCTGTTAGCCCCATGCCATGCTGCTGGGGCTCACAGAGTTCTCCCCTTCCTCCCTGCTTCCCCAGCCCCTCTGTTGCTGCTTTTTAATTTTTTTGGTTTTGCCCAGCCCTGCCAGGTCTGTGCCACCTGGCTGGGATGGGGAGGTTGGGACTGGTGGGGGTGGCCAAGCACTGGACCTTGGCCCCCTGCCACATCCAGGCCACACTGTCCCTTATCACCCCTTTTATCACAGGGATTATTGGCTTTTTATATTAAAACTTTCTCCAGATAGCATAACACAATCAGCCAGACACGAGGCAAGGGCTGGGCAGAACTTTGAGTGATTTACAAGCGATCTGCCTCTGAAGTCTCTCTTTCACATAAGGGGCTGTTTTCCTTCTCTCCCTCACCACATGCCAACTCTCCTGCTGCTGTTATGAGCTGGGCAGGGTTTTCCCGCTGCAGCAAAAGGCTGGAATGAGCAGTGGGGCTGCACAGAGTGAGCAGTGGGGCTGCACAGGCTCCCAGAGAGGTGAGGAAGCCAGAAATTGTCAGATTTCCCATACCCAGGGAAATCTGACAATTTCCCAAGCCACAGATGTCCCTCACCCCCATCACCCCCCAGCCCCAACTGCTCTGTCCCCTGGGACACCCAGGTGCTCCTGATGGGACACAGCAGAGCGCCAGCACCTCAGTGCCCATGTGGGCAGCACACAAAGCACTTGTTCTGCACCATGTGCCCACAGTTCCATGCTCATTTCCTGCTGAAACTGTCTTGCTGCTTGCCCTCAGAGGCAGAAATGAACACCAGCCCAAATTCCTCGCCTACACCAAGAAGAAAAATGAGAAACTGTCCCTGGATGTGCATTGGTCCCAGCCAGGAATGGCCTGTAGGCAGAAAGGGCCTTTCTCCAAGAACAGCCGTGGTCCAGGCAGGTTTTTTACAGCTGGTAAAACATTCCTACCCTCTTTGATCCCGTTTTATCAGTGACTTGGAATAATTGGGTTCCATTCCTCATGGTGGCTGCCCCCCACCCCTCCCTTCTGCTGTGGCCTGTGTTTTTGCTGCAGACTGATTAGGGGTAATTATCATCCTTTTTACCAGCCAAAGTGCAAGGAACAGTTCACACTCCTTGCAGGAAGCAGGAAAGGGATTTTGCAGCTGAGCCGTGATTAGGAAGCACATGGCAAGGATGCCTGAACCTGCTCCCTGGGTGGTGTCCCTGAGGCACTTGGTGGGAGATAAGCAGGAAATTCGGAGCTGTAAGACAGTCAGGAGATCCAGGGGAATCCACTGACCTTTTGGTCATGAGAAGGTTTCCTGGCACAATCAGTGTGCAGAAGCAGCATGTGAATCCCTCTGCAGACTGAGCCTGGAGGTGGGAGTGATCCACCTTCCAGAGGGGCTGGAATGGGCAAAGGAGCAGCTTCTTGACCAGCCCCACTTGTGCTGTGGGCATTGCAAGGATTCAGGATTCTCCCCTCTCCTCTGGCTCACTTGCTGGGCAAAGGGAGGAGCAAGATACTGATTTTAAGGTCAAATGGATCACCTTTGAGGCACAGCTTTCCTTCTGCCTCATGTGAGGCAGATTTCCTCCTGTTCCTGTGCAGGATCAGTGTTCATCTACTGCACTGGAGCTTCACCAAATGAATATTTGCAGCAATTTCTGAGATTTGCACAGGGAAGACACATTACTACACCCTTAAGAGTCTTTCTGTACTTGGTTAGTTCAGCAGCACTCCTCCAGGTAGGGAGAACATTTTTTCCTGACCTCAATTTATGACAAACACTGAAGCATGAGGCTGGATTGATTGCACAAGGAGATTGTGTCTTAGTAACTTATGTGAATGCTGCAGCAGCTATGCTAATTCATCATTCCTTTATTTATGAAATCTGTGTGCAGGTTGAGTGCAATTAAATGATGTGCTTTGGGATCCTAGGGGATGAAAGGATCATGGAAAATGTAGGTTTGTTATCCTAGTTTACTGTGCACTGAGCCCACCTACAACACCATGACAAACCAGATGTGAAACATAAGGTTTAAAAAAACTAATCCAGCAATTGCTGTCACAGGCTGCATTTGTCAATGTTGTTTGATCTCGGTGCCTTTCCCCCTCTTTTCAGAGACTCAAATCTCCTCGTGGCATCTTCCTGTGACAGGCAATTGAAGAGCTTGTAAAATTAATTTTGGGGGAGGCTGAAACATTTGACATGTGCTCTGCAGCTGGGTCCCCATCAGCACCCACAGAGCATCCAGACACATTCCTCCTCTGAGTATCACGAGAGAAGGAGACTCTGGAACCTCTCTGGGCAACCCTTTCCAGTGCCCTGTCACCTGCACAGGAAAGCTCTTCCTCATGTTTAAGGTAGAACTTCCTGTGTATCAGGTTCTGCCCATTGTCCTATTTCCTGGCACCACTGAGCAGAGCCAGGCTCCATCCTCTGACATTCTTCCTTCAGGTACTTATGGATATTGGTGAAATCCCTGCTTGGTCTTCTCCAGGCTGAACACACGCAGCTCCCTCAGCCTGGCAGGATCACCTCCCTGACCTGCTGGCAATCTCTGCTCTCAGTCATCTGGAACTCACAAGCACCTGAGCAATGGGGCAAGAATGGCGAAAAAGGATGGCACTTTGAAATGTCTGCAGTGCTGCCCAGCATGGTGTGCCTGCATCTCAATGGGCCTGGGGATCTTCCTCTCTATAAACAAATGGGGGTCATCTTGAAGCTCAGCATTAACTGCTGCAAATGTGGGCCATGGGAACAGTTGCTCTGGAAGTGGCCTGACACGTTCAGGATCATCTTTCTGGGGGAACAGGGACATGGAGACTGGGGAATTGCACAGCACACTGGTGACAGAGCTGAGGGAAATCACAGGTCTCCTGGGAACCCTCTGAGCACCAAAACTTTTCCATTAGTGCAGAAAGGGAGGGAGTGGATGGGCTATTGTTGCTGTTCTGGCAGTTCTGTCATCCTTAAATCAACTCTTTGATCAGGATTTATCCAAACTCAACATCTCTCAACAGGAACCAAACAAGCAGTCCAAAGGCTGGATGCAAATTTTGTTACTCCTTTTCTTTTGGCAAACTGTGGAAATTTCTTCAGGATCTTCTCGCCTTTAGATTTTGATTCTGCCCAGGAGAAGGCATCCAAAACAATAGCTTCCAGCATGCAGCACCTTGTGGTTCAAAGCAGCCCAGCAATCTGAACTAGATAACTCTTTAGCAAGCCCCAGATGTGTTATCTATGTTCCTTCACAGCCTGAGGACATGCAAAGAGGTCAAGTGACTTGCCCAGTCAGGGCAGTGCTGCAGGGGTTATAGGAACCTCAGTCCTCTGCCTCCTGAAGGATTGTCCAGAGATGGGAGCTCCAAAGGGCAACAGGTCACAAGGAACAGCCACTGGGCTTTGATCCTGGGTGTACTGAACACTTCTGTCTGCTGAATAATTTTCAGCTGCCAAAGGAAAATGACCACACTGCCTTTGTCAGAGGTCTGTGGTGAGGGAGGAACAGTCCTCTTGACTGTGGGGCACCTGGGAGAGAAAGTAAGAGTGTGTAAAAAAGGGAGGTGAGCATGGATGCCATGAAAGGCCAAACTGTGGAGAAACCACTAAAAAAAAAAAGTTCCAATCTTCTTTTAATTGAGGCAAAGAACTTATGGGTATAGCACAGGTGTAAGAGAGAATTTAAGTGGAAAACAGAACCTGTTTGTGAGTATCTCGTGTTTCTGTCTCAGTCAAACTGCCAAGAGGCGGGGACTGGCAAACCATGGCATAAGCCAGGCTGGTAGCAAGGAAGACAGATGTGTAACAGCTCTATTATGCTTTTTCTGACCTTCTAAAAGACTGTTTAGATACAGACCCCAGGCAAGGCAGGGCAAGGGGTGTGCAGCCACAGGTGCTTAGCAGAGGGGTGTGAGTGTATGGCGAGTCCAGGTAACAGCTATTCTGCCTGGGGCAGTTCTCACAGAGCACGGTGAGGCTGCTCTGACAGATAAAGCTGCACTGGCAGCCAAAGGATGAACACAAGGCTGTGGCATGGAGGGGATGTGTCATGCTGCTGGCTGGAGGACCTGTTACAGGTCAACAGGCACCTGGGTAGGAAGTAATGAGGAAACCTGGGATAAAGGCAGCTTTGAGCCCCCTGTGTGGAGAGATACAGAGCGAGGGAGGGCTCCAGGCGGCACCCAGAGAGCTCGGCTGGCAGGGTCTGCCTGGCCCCGGTGGGACACGGCAGCAGCACAGCGCTGGACAGCGAGGCCTCAGCCTGCTCCTCCTCGGCACCGAGGGCTGCCGCAGCCGGGGCGGCCGGGCTGGCGGGGTCTGCGGGCTGAGCTGGCTCCGTCCCCCACAGGGCCGAGCCCGGCCCGCTCCGCGCACCCGCTGAGGGCTCCGAGCGCTGCGGGACGAGCCGCAACCTCCGGGGCCCGGGCCCGTCCTGTGCCGCCATCCCAGCGGCCGCCAAGGCCCTACCCGCCCCGCGGGGCCCAACCATGAGCCCGTAAAGGGCGAGAGCAGGCGGCGGCTCGGCGCTCGGCCCGGCCGGGCCCGGTCACGGGAGGGTCCGGTCAGTCCCGTCCCGCCCCGCCATTGGCGCCCGGTCCGCCACCTTCCCACAATGCCCGGCGGTCCCGCCCCGCTCTAGGAACGCGCGTCCGTGCGCCCTCCCCCCCGCGACCGGCCAACCAAACCCTGCGCTCCGATTGGCCGTCGTGCCCCGTCCCGCCCGTCCGGGCCCGCCCCGCTGATTGCCGCGCTCTCCCATTGGCCCCGGCCGCTGCCAGTCAGCGCTTGTTTTCGGCGGCAGCGGGTTGGGTTGCGCCGGCTCGTCGGTGTCTCGGCGGAGCCGTGCGGAGGGAGCGGCGGCGCAGCCGGGCGAGAGCGGCGCGGGGGCGGCGGCGGCGCTGGCGCTGGGCCCGGCCGCAGCACTCGGGGCCGGGGCGAGGCCGGGCCGGGCCGGCGCCGCGCAGGGCGGGAGGGTGGGGAGGGAACGGGGCGCGGGACCGGGCCGGGCCAGGCTCCCGGCCGTGCGGAGGACGGTGGTCGGTGCCGGGGGGTGGGGGGGGTGGGCGGGGGCGTCCCGGCCGCGACGCGACCATGACTCTGGAGTCCATGATGGCCTGTTGCCTGAGCGACGAGGTGAAGGAGTCGAAGCGCATCAACGCCGAGATCGAGAAGCAGCTGCGGAGGGACAAGCGCGACGCGCGCCGCGAGCTGAAGCTGCTGCTGCTGGGTGAGGAGCGCGGCGCCGGTCCGGCCCCGAGGGCCGCCGCGGGGCCCGGCAGGGGCTTGGCAGGTCCGGGTGGCCGGGCCGGGCGGGGAGCGGGTGTGGCGGGGAAGCGGCGGGAGCCATCCCCGCCTCAGCCCGGCGCTCGGGGCCGCTCCCGAGCCGTGCGGGGCGGCCGCCTCATTGGCTGCCCTTTGTTTGATTTTGTGATGCGTTCGCTGTCAAAATGGGTTTTGACACAACCAGGAACTAAGTAGCTGAAATTCCTGGTTGTGAAGGCGGGCACGCACACGGGCGCGTGAAATTTGTCTCGAGGAAACGATTCTCGGGAGTGTGCCGGCCTTCGTTAGCGTGTGGAAATCCGCTGGTGGAGTTGGTGCTTTTCGGGATTGTCGGTGAACTCCTGGGCCTTGGGTGAACATCTGTGGAAAAACTGGCCTCCAGCTCCTAAACCACAGAGTTTCCCCTTGGGCAAGACCTGGGAGAGGCAGCCGGGCTGGGAGCTCGGTGTGGTGGTTCTGGAGGGGGACGAGGCAGTAGGAATGTGCGAGTTGAGTGTTCGATGAGCAGATGTCTGTGGTGTTCAGCGTTGCCTTCAGAGGTAGAGATCACCTGTGCAGCCATAAGAATCTAGGTCTTCGGATGGAAACACAGTGGTGTTCTCTGTGCGGATGGATAACTATGCCGTGTTTAGATGAGTTTAGAGGGATGGGTAATCGGTTGCAAGCTAAGGCTTGCAGGCATGTATATCCTTCTTCTGCAGCGAGTTTGATGTTCATGCCTAGGTAGCCCCCAAATTTAACCTTAAGTTACAGTTTTCATGTGTACTGTGATTTAGCATTGCTTGTGTCTCAAATACATCCTGCTTTGTGTCTTGATTACTGTATCATGTTGAAATGAAATCTGAAGCTGATCTGATGGATCTGTTGACAAGCCATTAAGGTCCAGCTGAAGGAGGAAACTGGCCCTTGGGAAAATGAGCACTTTGCAGAAGTGAGGGCTGTGTGTGCGCAGCCCTTTGGAGGGCTCCAGTACCAGCCCTGGTGCCTGGTGATAATTATTAAGTAAAGGCCAGGGCTTTCCTTCTCACCCTGAATCCTGTTTGCTGTTCTTTGTGTGAAAGGCAAAATTGAGAGTTTCACATTTTTGCTCTTTGGAGATGCTATGGCAGTTTCTCTAAGGCTTCTTAAAGATGAGGGAAGGTGTCCCTCACTCTCATGCTTCCCTAAAAGCAGTCCCACAGAAGCAGCTGTGTCAAAATAGGTTGTCGCTATAGGATAGATCTGGGTTAAGAAGATCCCACTGGATCTAAAGATTTCACTTTAGAAATAATTCAAATTGCTCAAGAATCCTTTCTGCTTTTCTAAAAGATACAGATTCAGCATCAGATTAAAAAAAATACAGAAGGTGGTTATGATTTGATAAGCAACACAGACAGTGTTTGCTGGATGCTTTTCACTGGACACAGCACACTGCACACCTTCATCAGGGGCAGGTAACCTGTGTTCTCTCTCCTTGCAGGGATTTCTTCTGTGTTACTCCTGTTCTATGGAGTTCTTACATTCACAAGTGTTAGTGATAGACTTAGTGAGAGGGATTTCTCAAATCTCCAAAATTTTGAGTGTGTGGAGGGAGTTTCCACCTTGTAGAAACTGTTGAATTTTTCTTGTCACTACATCTGGTGACGGTTACTTTGTTGAAGCCTAAAACAGAAAATTGAGGTAAAGAATAACAGTGCTAATCAATGATGAACCTGTTAATAAGAAATTCAAGGTGTTGGACATTGCCATCTGGTATAAGGTAGTCATCTGTCTTTTTACTGGGCAGGGAGGATATTTTGTACAAAAACTATTTGGAATTAAGCATGGGATACTGTTGACTGAGTAATGTATTTACAAGAGCCCATGAGGTACTTGGGGGTCATTAGGAAGTTACTGTAAACTCTGCTGCTTTCACGTGTTGGTAGAAAAAATGGTGAATTCAGATTATCTCCTGTCATATTAAAAAATGGTTTTGTGCCCTTAGAGTTGTAGGGAGCACCCTACAACTTGCCCACCAGAGCTTGTAAGCTCCTGGTGTAGCGCTGTGCTGTGTTGTTGATGCCTCAGGGAAAGCAAAAGGCACCTTAAAAAAAAAAAAAAAAAAAGCCAAAAAGCCACCACCATCAACCAAAACCAACCCCCAAACCAAAAAGGGGCAATGCTGGAGTGACAGGAAGAATCTGTGTTTGAACATTTAAGTTCTGAAGCAAGCCAAGGTCTGGTGTTGAGGTTTCTCTTACATTTTCATTGTTGAAATGCTTTAAAGCACCACCTGTTTTTTTTTTTTTTTCCTCTCAGTTTTGGTCGCTGTGGTAAAAGACAAGGAAGTATTTCTCACCACAGTGACAGAAACCACAGAAGATTTCAGTTTCCAGTTTTTCCCCTGCTTGGGGTGCACCTTTTGTGTTCGAGATGGAGATAGTTTGCTGCATATTGATAGTGTCTACAGTGTTAATTTCTGGCTATGCTGGCGTGATTTCTGTCAGTTCTTGCTGTTCATTTTGAATATTCTACTTCTAGTTAGGTGCTTGTTGCTTTTATCTGAGCATTTTTATTTGTTTGCCTTTTAGCCTGCCAAGATAAAATGAGTAACCACGTATCTACATGCGAGCAGTAATTGTGTATTGGGATGAATGAGATCCTGTCTGAATCCATCTCTCCCCTGGTGTGAGGAGGACCTGGTGGTGCCTGTGGGGAGGGCTCTGCCAGCATTGTAACTACAGGTCAAAAGGATTGGTATCACTGATGTGATATATTTTGAGTTTTTGGTCTCCTTAGTCAATTGAGCTGGGCCACTGTGTTAGAGAGGTGTGGGGTTTTTATCGAAATCCTGCATCATGATAGCAAATTTTAGAAGATTGAACAGAAGCACTCCACAGAAACCTCCGTGGTGTCCATTTAGGCTGATCAAGTGTGGATTCAGCTTATCCCAAATGGGACCTGGCCTGTGTGTCCACTCCCCAAAGGGCTGTGTGCAAGGAGTGGATATTGCTGGGGATGTCCCAGTTGAATTGTGAATTTAGCAAGGCTGTGTAACCGCCTGGATGCCGTCTGACGGCGTTTTTCTCCCCTCCTCGCTCTGTTAAAAAGTTCCCACTGTCCTTTCGTATCATCTGGTGGCCTTCACATGCTAAATGACACTCCTGTGGGGCCATAAATGTAGGAGTGGAAGGACCTGCCCGAGTGACGGTGCAGGAAGCCGGCGCTGGGAGAGCTGCCCTGTGTCGTGCACGCGCCGTGTCCTGCCCTCCCATCTGCTCCCAGCCCGGCAGTAAAACCTGGGAGAGAAGGAAAAGAAGGAAGCAGTGGCCTTGCTGAGCAGGCTGCAGCCCGTGGGGACCCAGGCACGGCACCGACAGCTGGAGCAGTGGCCTACTCTGCTCTCCCTGCCAGACGCCATTTTTAACTCCCTCGTATCCAGAGCAGGATTTGAGGAATCGTGCCACGATCGGGGTTGTGGGTTCAGCCCTGAGGAGCAAACCTCTGCACCGTAGTTTGGGATACAAGGCAGATGTGCTGACTGGGTTGTTCGTGTCAGATGGATTAGCAAGGAGTTTCTTGAGCTCCATTCTCCTTCCGAGTTGATTTTTTTTTTCCTGTTGTGTTTGGTTCTTCCCTATGAAAAGACACATCGTCCATAAGGCAAAGAGAATTTTGTGCCAAATTACAGCCAAAAGAAATTCGATTTTTACTGGGCTTCTCCTGGCCAGTCACTGTTGTCTGGGTCTGTAGTACTTTACTGGCTTGAGAGTGTGTCCAGGCCCTTCCTGGCTGGTTGTAGCATCTTGCAGGAGTATCTGGGAATAGGTCAGGTGTGACGGGCAAGGGCCTCTTGACGCAGGACGCGTGGGAGTGGCTGTAACGTGAGATTTGGAATAAGTACCAGAGCTACATTTGAAGGCTGCTGTAAAGGACAAGGTGTCTTCCTTCCATGCTGTCGGGTTCGTAGTGGGGATGAACAATCCAGGCTGCCTTTTACCAGTCTGGGAAGTGGCAAAAAGGGGGTTGGGAGTAGTGTGTGCTTGGGTGTAGTGATAGGGACTTTCATCTGTTGTGGGCTTTGCTCCTGGTGGCTCCTAACTCACTCTCTTGCATTCTGTAGGCACTGGGGAGAGTGGGAAAAGCACGTTCATTAAGCAAATGCGTATAATTCATGGCTCAGGCTACTCTGAAGAGGACAAAAAGGCTTCACCAAGCTGGTGTACCAAAACATCTTCACTGCCATGCAGTCTATGATAAGAGCCATGGAAACCCTGAAGATTCTGTACAAATATGAACAGAACAAGGTAAGTTTCTCACAGTTTTTACATGTGGCTTTAGGCAGTGAGGATTCTAAGTTCCAGTTTGTTTGTGTCCTTCTGCTTTGCAACCTCAACCTCCCTGAACTGTTTTCCATAAACTTTTTATGACATTTTTATTTTCTTGATACCCAACTCCTTTTACTTGGTTGTATTGAGGGATAGAGCAACTTTGCATGGTTGGTGCACTGGTCTGCCTAGTGAGTGGTGGAAGCAAGGGATTGAGATATGATGGAGGGGATAGGAGGGGTGTTATTTTTACTCATTTCAAGGATTCAGGGTTGTTAAATGTGTCGGCAATTTCTTTGCGTATGAGTTGCTGTTCCTGTTGGAACTTGGAACTGGCAAAATACATGCTGGACCCAAAAGATACAGACCTTTGCTGGTAGTTATCCTAGTTATCCCTGTTTCTGCCATCCATCTGTTTTTCTGATAGCTACTGACCGAGGGTATAAACCTTTCTTGAAGAATTTTGGTCTCAACCACAGAAACTAACTGATTTTGGGACCAGGAATTAATTTTAGACAGATCTGATCTAAATTATTTTATCTTTTTGAGGGGGAGGACAGTGAGAGTGAGGGCATGCCAGAAAAATAGAATTTTTTTTAGCATATTTTCCTTCTTTTAGTGCTTAGTATCCTTAATATTTTCAAGTGAAATTGTATTTTGTGTGTCCTGTCACCCAGTATCTCGGAGCTGAGTTTGAATAATTATTTATAGAGACTGGATGGTGTACCTTTCCTGTCTGTGATGAGAATAGGCAGGGTGTGAGGAAGCTTTCCCTGTGCTTTATGTGGGGCATGGTGGAGGGGTTCTGATAAATAAAATCTGCCAGCTTTTACTTACCATAACTTGTGCAAAACTTGGCATTGGTTTTTATTTATTTGGGGTATTGACAAAAGCCCCGTGGTGTGGATAATCACCTCACAGACACCACAGGCTGTGGGAGTTACTCTAGTCCTTCCTTTGCTTAGCCATTGTAGGGTGGGCATTTTTATGCCCCTCAGGCTTTTAGGTTTTCTACTTTTTCTTTCTTTTCTTATTCTTTTCAATCTGCAGGCCAATGCAGTGCTGATCCGAGAAGTGGATGTAGAAAAGGTCATGACATTTGAGCAGCCATATGTAAGTGCAATTAAAACATTGTGGAACGACCCTGGAATACAAGAGTGTTATGACAGGAGAAGAGAATATCAGCTTTCTGACTCAGCTAAATAGTAAGTGTACAATCACTGGCATGCAGTGATGGTCTGAAAAATTATATCTGTCCAAATTCTTTTTATTGACATCTAGAGTTTGTTTCCTTACTATTTGCTGCTTTTCCTGAGAGTGTGAGGTGTTCTGGTTGGTGTTAAAGGGTGTTCACACATCTGCTTCAGGGTATACCTGAGGCCAGGATCTCCACATCATTCCATCTGTATTGATCCCTTGGGCAGCAAGAAGTGCTGCTCTTTCTCTTCGGGTTTGTCTTTGGCCTACGGGTGTAAATGGATATGTAACTCAGATTTTATTAGTTATAAATCCATTAAGTTTGGCAATGTACAGAGGATGTTTTGCATTTATAAGTAAATAAGTTTGTGTTTCTACATTTCTAAGTTGAAAACCTCAGGTGAGACTTAATCCTGAAACATAAAGCATCTACTGTAGTTAAACTTTCTCTGTAGTAAAGATTGTCTTCCACACTCCTAGACAGAGTTGATAAAGTTGTTTTTAGTGTATCTGTTTATACTCCAAGGGGGCTGGCTGGTGAATGACTGTCCCCCAAAGATGTTTTCTGTTACTTTCTCTCACCCTATTTTAAACAATTCAGACAACTTCTGCCTCTTCTCATTACGCTAGGGAAAGACTTCATGTAGCAGTTTTTACATCTCTATATTTACCTGCAACCTAAGGTAGTTTTTTCTTTTTCGTTGTTTTTTTTTCCCCACTGTCCTGCTTGCAGCTATCTCAGCGATGTGGATCGTATCGCTACCCCAGGATATCTACCAACTCAGCAAGATGTGCTACGGGTTAGAGTTCCTACAACCGGGATCATAGAGTACCCCTTTGACCTAGAGAATATTATCTTCAGGTACTGGAGGTGTCTTCATGTTACAGCTGAACTGGCACAGCAGGGAGATGGTTTCAGGAAGGATAAGTTCTGGGTTGCTTTAGGGTGTCCGGATGCTTTGAGTGGATGTGTTGCGCTGTGGAATTATCTGCTGGTGGGTGCTCCTCTCGTTGGAGTGGTCTGATGTTTTGGCTGTCAGAAAACAGAACCTGCTTTTGAGTCAGTGACACTTCAAACCCAGGGAACCATCTCGGTGTCCTTGCACTGCTGGCATCTGAGGCTGAATTTTTGGCTTGTGAGGCAGCTGAGGGAAGTGTTGAGAGCTGAAGCCACCAAAGGCTGACACTTTAGGTGCAGAAATACTTCCCTGTACCCAGACCTGCCCTGAGAGGTGGTTTTCTGTGCCTACCTTGTACTCTCAGGATGGCACCAAAACTTGCTGTCTGTGCTGCTGCAGCAACAGATGGTCTTTGCCAGCAACTAAGCCTGGCATGACCAGGCTGAACACAGCAGTATTCCTGTGTTTCCGGGCTCTCTGGTGCTTGGGTGCTCCCTGTCCTTCCCTACAATGCCAGAGAGGAATAAAGGAGCTGCATCCTCTCTCTTAAGCTATTTGGTTACAGAGATGCAGAAGGCTTCTCTCCCTGTTCTGTTTTGCTGACCTAGGGAATAGCTGTAGGATTTTATCAAAGGTGGACCACGTGTGTGGCACTTCAGGTGAGTGGCAGAATAATTTCAGTGTACTGTACAGGTAGGACTTGGAACTGAGAGGGTGAAGTGCGTGGCTGTTAAACAGCACATTCCAACAAAAGTGTAACAACTAAAGAAAGCTTTGGGTGGGGGGAGAGGCTTTGAGGCAAGCAGGTGCTTTAATTAAAAATAAAAATAGTTTGCTCGTGTGACAGAGCACAGTTTTGAAGGACTTGCCTTTTCAGACTGCGTAGGAAACCAGAGCAGAATGCAACAAAAATGGCAGTGCTGATTTCTGGGGGCTGAATTTGGCATCACTCACCTGTGGCCATTCTTTCAGTTTGATGTATTTCTGGAGCAGGATATTTTGTAAATTTGCTGGTTTTGTTAGCAGGCAGATACTGTCACATCCCCATGCCAGGTTAACTGAAATGGTAAAGAACCAAATTCCTTCTCATTGTTTGCTGGTCCTTTGCCAGAGAACTGCAGCAACCTCTGTGATACTCTATGTACTTCTCTTCCTTAGAATGGTGGATGTTGGAGGTCAAAGATCAGAACGAAGGAAGTGGATCCATTGCTTTGAAAATGTGACTTCCATCATGTTTTTAGTAGCACTTAGTGAATATGACCAAGTTCTGGTGGAATCGGATAATGAGGTGAGCCAAAGAATGGGAACTCTGCAGGAGGGAGGAAGGAAAGGAGGGAGGACTGTCTTTCTAATTTCTTGGAGGCTGGTACCCAGGTGCTTGATGCCAAGTTGGATTAGCAACTATTATTGGTTTTGGCCTTCAGTTCTTGTTGCAAAGGGAACATGAGCCTCAACGGGTCATGATGTCCCTGAGGATGGAAAAAGCAGAGGGCATTCAAATCATCTGAACTTCTCAAGTGCAAAATGAAATATTCTGAAGTTGCAGAGTCCCTTATGCTGTGGAAGGCACTGTGCAAGTGCTCTCAAATCACCCCTTCCTCTTCCTGCACTGGGCTAATTCAGGCTTTGCTGTCTTGTGAGGTAGTGCCTGGACTTCTTGAAGTTGCAAATCTGATTTTTGGCACTTGTTAATAGATTAAAAACATGCTGTTAGATAACAGAAGTTATTCCTTTTCTAGTAGACAAAATATGCTCACAAAGTGTCATTGGCCAGTTCTCTTACATGACTGTGAAAGCATAAAATGACTGTTAAGTCTTCTGAGATGAACAGTTTGGTAATTAAATGAACCTTGAGTCCCTCAGATTTTGCATTTCCTTTCCATTTGCTGATCCAGCTTGAACCAGAATCTACCTGGGGCCAAAGTTTCCTGTGTGTAGTATTTGAGATGCTGAATTACTACAGATCTGAGTGCATGTGCAGGCAGCAGAAAGGCATTTTAGTGTTCCTCTGTGAAAACAGGGCTTTCTTTTTCTGATTTCAGAACCGGATGGAAGAGAGTAAAGCTCTCTTTCGAACCATTATAACTTATCCATGGTTCCAAAATTCTTCTGTTATCCTCTTTCTCAACAAGAAAGATTTGTTGGAAGACAAGATCCTGTATTCCCACCTTGTTGACTATTTCCCAGAGTTTGATGGTGAGTGGCTTTTAAGGGGCAACACTCTGGGATGGAGGTGATTTGTTTAAAAATCATTTGTTTCTTAAAGAAAACGGGGATCTAGAAGTGGAGAAAACATTAATTTGAGAAAGAATGCCTACAGCAATAAGAAAACATCACAAAAATATCTTAATCAGGCATAGACAACTGGAATCTGATAGGATGATCAAATAATGAGCCTCTCCTAAATGAAGAATTACCCCCTCCAATATGCACTGCAAAGTATTAAGTAATGGAAGTCTAACTTGTACAAATAACCAGTTTCATAAACATGACAATTTACTGGTATTGTGGACCTTTGAACCCTCTAATCAGGAGGTGACTTGAGTCTTTGTTTTGAGAAACTGACTGGTTGAATATCCAAGTTGTTCAAACGGTGGTGCTAAAAAATCCTCAGGCAGCATGAAATTCTTATTAGCGTGCCATCTGCTGTTGTGGGAAAATAATATCTATGTGAAACAGAGAATTTCCCATCTAAAACAAAACTTCTTGGCCAAAATAGTATTTCAGGCTCTTCAGCTGAGTGCATTTTAAAGCTGGCTGGTAACACATCTGTATAGGGCTGAAAAATAAGAGGTAAAGGAAGAATTACCATTCTGCAAACAGCTTTCATCTTTTAAAGCACCAGTGAAATTGCTCTTTTCCAGTTGTCCTCCCACATCTGGAGTTCCTGCTTGGGGCACTGGTGGGAGCACCGTTTTTTTATAGCAGGCTGGGGATTGCTGAAGAGCTGCTGCCCCAACAGTGCCTTCTTCAAATGGAGTTTAACAGCTGGAGACAGATCCCAGCTTTGGGGGGTGTGCTGTATTTTCATTTTTTTTCCTACAAGTAGCTCCTTCAGGGATGCTGCATGGCCTGGAAGTGGGAGGTTGCCCATGGGATTTGCTCTCAAGAGATGGCATTTGCCATGGGGAATGTGACAACAGCAGTCCTGTGGAAGAAATAGCAGTGGGTGACTATTTTCTGGGGATCTGTCAGCAATATGGATTAAAAACTGGCAGAAATTCCAGTTTTTAACTCCTGTGAGGTGACCAGTTGGATAAGACAGACTGTATTTTTGACTGGCAATAACCCTGGTTTCCAAAATACACACTGGTGTCCTTCAGCCTATAAGATCCACCTGTATATTAGGAAGAAATTTACACCCCATTTCCATGGGAGAGCATTTTGTGGTGCCTATCCAGCATCTGCCACTGTCACCCAGTGGATTCTCCCACCCAGGGTTGTTCCAAGGATTCCAGAGCAGGGTCTGAACTGACCCATCAGTGTCTGCAAAGTGCCCAATGCCCTTTGTGGGATTTGACAGCTGAAAAGCATAAGACACTTCAGCTCAGTTTATCCCATAAATGATCTTAATTTCTTCTTTAAAGCTCTGTCACCCATGGGAAAAAGTGCTGATGGATCAGTTGATGGATCTGGGGGATGCATGGGAGTGAATCCATTCACTGGTGTCTCTGTTTGCTGCAGGCCCACAGAGGGATGCACAGGCAGCCCGTGAGTTCATCCTCAAGATGTTTGTGGATTTAAATCCCGACAGTGATAAAATCATCTATTCCCATTTCACATGTGCCACAGACACAGAAAACATCCGTTTCGTCTTTGCAGCTGTCAAGGACACCATCCTACAGCTCAACCTGAAGGAGTACAACCTGGTTTGACCTGCTCTGCTCTTGCCCCTTGAGAGGCTTCTTTGTGAAGAAAAGACAAAAAATTGAAATTTTAAATATGACAGGAAAAAAAAAAGTTTTAATTTTTGATGATGTAATGATTGCAAATTGTCTGATCTGTGGAGTGGCAAGTGCTCAGTGTTATCCTGGAGTCTCATGTCTCTGTCCACAGAGTAGTTGATTTCATATTTTTAACAAATTGCTTTTATGTCACAGTTAACGGGGATATGCCTCATTTCTTCAGCACCTTGCTTACTTCTTAATTTTTGCCAAGCAGCTAAGGCAGCCTCATCTTGATCTTTCCTTTGTTGCTAAGCCACTTTTTTTTTTCCCCCTTTCATTCCCGTGGTATATGTAGAGAAAAAAAGAAACCAAACCCAACACTTTCCAGCTGAGATTGTGAATTCACTGGACTGTGGGAGTGCAGAATGCTACTGGTCCCTTTGCCTTGTGCTATAGGGTGCCTCTGGTGTAATTTGCTAATCCTGCTTTACTGCCCCTCCTTCTTTCCCTTCCCTTCCCCAGGACACGCTCCATGGTTCACTGTGATGAAATGTTGGGGAGGAGCGATTGCTCTCCAACTATTGTGCAAAAAAAAAAAAAAGAAAAAGGCAAAACAAACAACAACAACTACAAAAAAAAGCCATCACTTTTCCATTCTTTATATGTTCTGAGTAATTTTTTGTTATCAATTATAAAAGGTATGGAGACTGTGATTTTTTTTTTTTAAATTATTGATGTTCTATACATAGTTTGCTATGTGTTGCTGTATTTTGTTCATGGACTACAGATGATGGAAGCTCTTGGAGCAATAGCTGCTGAGCCTGGGGAAGTGCCTGACTGTAATTGTTCTTTTTTTTTTTTTTTTTTTAAAATTCTATTTTATTTTGGTTTTATTTCTTCTTTTTCACATACATAAACACATCCCACCCACACCACAAGCGCATGGCCGGGTGCACACAAGGCTCAGTTTGCAGAGAGGAACTGTTTTGTTGGGTAGAGTTTTTGACATCAATGAGCAACTTCTCTATGCAGCAGTTACCAAAAGCACACTGAGTAATTGTGGCATTCGAACATCAGACTTTGCCTGGATTGAAAATCTTAATCTCGTGCCATCCTCTAGGTCTTTTCTTGCTGCCTAGTAGCAAACAAGCCTTGTTTTATTGCATTTTGTGCCAGTGTGTGAATGACTTTGTAAGAATTCCTCAGCCTTGTCCAGCTTGCAGAGTTTTAGAGAGGACCAGAGCTGGTGGGTGACAGACTTTGGGACACCGGTAGGATTCTTACTTGGGAAGATTGAGGATAGCTCTTGGAGGGAGCAGCAGTTCTCTGTCTCCCCTTTTTATGCATTCCCCTGAGGCACACCTGCTGTGTCCCTCTTTGGAGGAGTATGGGATCTTTGGAAGACTTGCACACATCCTTGCTCCAGGGTGCCTGTGGATTGAGTTACAGCAGAGTGGCTGCTGCAGAACCCAGAGAGTCCTGCCCTGGCTGCACCTGGTGCAGCAGGAGAGGAGAGACAGCAGCACTTGCTGGAAGGCAGAGTGGATGTAGTTTTGGATTCTAAATGCCACCTGAATCTCCACTGATCAGGAGGATGGGAAGCCTTTGCACATTAGAGAGCTTTATTTTCCAGGAGCTGAGGCGAGTCAAGGTGCTGAAGGGCTGTTGGCAGCCTGGGAGAGAGAAGTGCATTGGCAAGGCAGGGAGAGAGTGGGAAGCAGGAGATGTGACCCACGTCTGGACGTGTGTCAGTCAGCCATCACTGATGCTTCTGTTTCAATTCCAACAAGTAGCATTGGGTCCAAATTCTCTGGATCAACCAGATTGCCCCCTTGAAGGCTGCCAGTAGAAAAAAAGCCTAAACGAGCTGCACTGTTGAAGGGGGCTGTTGATATTTTGTCTCTTTTGTAGACAGAGCACTACATCAGTGTTTTGCACAACGTTGTAAGAGTAAATCTAACTGTTTGAGATGCTTAAGATGCTTTGATCTAGAACACTAAAACATGGAGGGATATAATTCTGAATAATTCTGTTGATAGGTCCCTCTTGTTTTCCAGAGTAGCCGAGCGGAGCCTCTGTGTGCTCAGAGCACTACAGAAGAAAGCAAGCTCTGCTCCAAGTGGTTAGAGAGCTCAAGTTGGAACAGTAGCCATGGGACCAACAGTTGAAGAGCCAGTCTGAGTGCTGATGCTGAGGGAAACATAGCATCTCTTTAGACTAACCATGCTCTGGACTGCATTTAACCTTTGGGAGGAATGAGAGGGATTCCCATGTGTCAGACAGCTTTGCATCAATTTTATTGCTTTTTTTTTTTTTTTCATCTTTATGCCAAAATGATCCAGTTTGTAGAAACTGTCTTATAAAGAGGAATTTATAATCATCTTCATGTATTCTAAGTGCTGTTCCTCTGAAGCAGAAGGCAGCACCAGCCTCTTCCGCTTCTGTGATCCTTTTGTAAATGGTTCACACTACAGCTGTTGCCAGCAATGAGCCTGGCACTGAGATACACAGGTTCTTGGAAAATAACTTCCCAGAAGTTTTTCTCTTCCAAGGTGAATGATGGTGGTACTTTCCACTTGAATCAGAAACTTTTTTTTTGTCTTGTTTTGTACCTTCCCCTTTCTTTAAGAGCTGCTGCCCTGGCACAGGAGGAGGGATCTTGGCATCTGTCTCTTGCAGAGTGACTCTGCATTGTCGTAGGCAACTGTGGGAGGCTGTGGGCACAAGGATTTAGGGAATGTGCTGTACCTTATTGAGCACCTGCTTGGGGTAGCTGTTGGCCTGAGAATCAGGGCGGGGAGGGATGGGCCGAGCATTGCGCAATGGCTCTCGTTGAGTGAACTCAAACCTCCTCCTGGATTGGGGTGGGAGTAGGCCAGACCTGTGCACGTCACCTGGAGTTGTCTGTGACTGTATCATGTGTGAGAAGATACCAGTGTTAGCACGTGCTTTCCTTAGTAAGCAGTTGCTTGTGTGCCTCCAGCTTGGCCAGTGAAGTGTTCCTGCAGAACTGGCTCCTGTCTCTGTTGGCTGGCAAATGCCTGCCCTAGCAAAAGTGCCAAACCTTAAAACCAAATTTGCCTGTATCAACCTTTCTGAAAGTGAGGCCTGTCAGAGTTCTCTGCAGGTTGAAAGTGGCTTTCAGAAGAGAGGTAAAATTGGGTTGTTGTAGGGAATCTAGAGTGTGAGGAGTTGGTCTCCTTGCTAACCTCTGCTCCTTGTGCACTTTTAATCTTTGTTCTGTTGAAGAAACCAACCTACTTTGAACTAGTTTGAAACTTGAAGTCAGTGAGCAGAGGACCATCCTTTTTCCTTGCACCATTCCATGTGGATTGGCCATTCTTGGTGAGCAAAAGCCCCTTCCAGCTGCAGCGTGTCAGCTCCTGCCCTTCCTGCCTCCCCCCTTCTCCCCGAGTTGGATTCTTTGGTCTCTTGTTGTTGCTTCCTAGCAATGTTGGCCTTGCGTTCAACTATGGTTTTTCTTCATGTGTTTTATTGGTTTAAAAAAAAAAAAAAAGGCAAAAAAAAAGACCAAAAAAGAAAAAAAAAGAAAAAAAAAAAGTACTTCCGGAGTGTGCTGACCATTGTATTGTCTTGTACAGAGCCCAGGTCGTTAGAGTCCAGCAGAGATAAAGTGTGTTATGCAGCACCCAGTTTTTTAAGAGTATGGTTTGTGCCAATGCCCCTTCTTTAGTAGTGCCAGAGACTCTTTACAAGTGCCAATGTGGTGGAAATTATTTGGTTATACTTGTATATTATAGGATCCTGATTTAAGACAATTTAAACATTATCCTATTTAAAAAGAATACTATATAAAATGCTGTTTTTAAACCTTGTCATTTGCAATGCATGTATTGTTGTGCGTGTTGGGGGGCGGGGAGGGAAGAGGGTAGGGTAAAGGAGTTTCTGAATAAGATGCCCAGTGTCAGGATCTATTCAGACTCCAAACTGTCTCATTCCAGTCCAGGAGTGTGATTGTTTCTTGGAATGATCCCACTCTGACTGCTGGGCAACACGCTTATTACAGAAATATCTGATGGAAATTGATTTTCATATCTTTCTCCTGAAATAAACTCTCTGTTTGAAATTGGAATAAATTTTGTTCCTAAAAGCCGTGGTTGTTGTGTGTGTGTTTCTTCACTCCTCCCCTCCCCTCTCCTCCTCCCTGGATGGCTCAGTAATTTCTGTACCCTGTGGGACCTGCAGCTTATGGAAGCAGCCTCTGCCTCCTGTCACAAAATCAGGATTCTAAGGCATAGAAACAAAGCATTTTCGGTAAATAAAAGGTATAATATGCTATAATTATATATAATGCACTGCACCAATAATTCTGAAGGGTGAACAGTGCCTGACTGGGGTTCTCAGGTGCAGGGATGCAGTGGTGGCGTCTTAATTTAAAGCTTTCCAGGATTTTGGAGTAGGATTGCTGAGTGAAGTTGTTGGTGTTTGCTGCTGCCTCTTGCTGTAGTGTCAGCCCATTGCAGGCACAATTCCAAACAGGATATCTGTTGCCAATAGCAGGAATGTTGGTGGGACAAGAACTGCTTCCAGTCTCGTCTGTTAGAAACGTGGACTGAAATATGAAACATGGCTTAAAATTATCCCTTAAGGAGTCCAGGGACGGATGATTGTGAAAACTTCCACAAAGTGATTTCCTGAGATGGAGTTCACAGAGCTTAATTCTTTTTCTCTGGGCTCATTCTCCAGGAATGTTGCATTAAATCAGCTGGGAGTGGGTAGAGATGGCCAACTTCCTTTATTGTAAAGGTTTCCTGTGTTTTCAGGAAACTGCAGCTGAGGATGTTCTGCTCCCTTCAAGGTGAAGCTGCAGCTCCTGGGCAGCCTGAGGCATTTTGTTGGCTTCCACCAGGACAGGAACTCTGCTCTGTTTGCCAGAGCCCTGGCAAGGACTTATATTGTCACTGTTTTCTAGTTAGGGGTGAGTTTTTTTGCTTTTCTCAGTGGCTCTGTCCTCTCACCAGCTGGGGAGCAATGTCAGAACTCACTGCTCCTGTCCTCAGCTCTGTGTTGTGAGTCATGTGCTGTTCTTTGCAAAGAGCCAAACATGCTGTTTAAATAAAGCAAAGCAACAGGTTGAGGCTTTTCAAGGAAAAAAGGTGAAGCCTTTAACGCCCAGTGTGCCCAGCTGGCTCTGAGGGCCTCGTGTTTTGGCCTTTTGCAGCTCCAGGTGTGTGTGGGGCTGTCTCTGGAGGGTGGCAGAGGAGGAGCAGCCCAGGGAAGGAGGCAGCTGTGGCAGCAGCTGAGGGAACAACCCTGCAGGAGGCTCACAGTTGCTGCTTTCCCAAGGACCACTCCAGCCCAGGCTGGATAAAGTGTTCCCAGCAGGGCAGGGAGCTTCTCCTCACCTCCACCTCTGCAGCTCCTCTGATCCTCCAGTGCCCATCCTGCCAGGAGAGGTCTTGGGAGTGTGGGAGGTTGTGTCATGAAGCTGCCACTGCCTGGAGAACTCCTTTGGCCTGCAGTCTGCTCCAGAGGGAGGGACTCAGCACAAGAGGGCTGCCAGAGCTGGGCTGTGGGCCAGGGGAGTGTCCTGATAAGGTGAGCTGGCCCAGGGACTGTGGCAGTGCTGGAAATTACTTTAAACCTCACCATTGGATGTCCCTGCTGACACCAAAGCAGGTCCCTGGGATTGTGGACGTGGTGGAGCAGACATTAACAAAATCAATTTTCATATTAAAATAATCCCACGTGGAAGAAGAGGGAGTTTGGGATTTGCCTTGTCCTTGGAGCCATCATCTGTGTAACAGGAGGAATCTCTTTCCTTTGAGCATTCCCTTTGCCCTCTTGGGAAAGAGAGTGAAGTATCTGTCCAGCACAAGAAGAGTAAAATACCATGTGGAATTTATAAAGCAAGAACATAAAGCCTCCCCCCTCTCACTTCAGCCTTCCCCCCTGTGTAATCCTGGCCCCACACAGGACTCTGAGGCTGATGTGCAGCTCAGGAGCACAGGACCAGCTTGGTCTGTGGAGCAGCAGCTGCTCTTGGTGCAATGTTACTGTCAAGAGCTTCCTGGGCTCTGTGAGGGCTTCTTCCTACCCCAGCTGTTTCCTGTGTGCTCTCCCAGTGATACCAGTTTGGTATAATTGTCCTTCAGCTGCTTTATCTTCTGCTATGCAGCCTCAGCAGGAAGTTAAGCCTTCACAGGCAATTTTTGTAACATCTCCACCATCGTGGGTGGAGAACTCATGGCTTTTGATGAGTTTTTGTGGCTCCCATGCTGGACTGTGTGACAAAGATTCCACAAGTGGGTTAGGCACAGCTTTTGTGTAACCCCAGCTGCTGAGCTGGGTGAGGATGTGGCTCATCAGGGACTTCAGCTGCTGCCCAAGGCTGTCCTACACCCCTGGGCAAGTGCTGTTCCTTGTCCCTGGCCACTCCTGTGCACTGCTCCCAGAGCTGCTCCTCCCTTCATCTCAGTGAGTATCTGTAGCTCCTGGCCATGGAAATAAATGGTGTTTTTATGGAGAGACAGGTCTCTCCTGCTCTGCTGGTTCCCATGCTCCTTCCCAGTGACTCAGACCTTCAGTCTCCAGCTCTCTAAAAGGTGACAGGATCTTTGCCCAGGAGAGGTGGTGCAGGATGAGAACACCTCTTGGAATTCTTCTGGGAAAGATTTAGCAGCCTCATTAGAAAAGGAATCTCTGCTCAATGTTGGCTTTGCAGCCTCTGATACAGAGCAGATTAAAGGATGTAAAGAACCTTGGGGGAAAGAGGTGCCTTCCCTGAGCTCAGCCATGGGTTTACTTCCAAACTGCAAGAAGTTTTCTTGGATCAATTCAGAAGTTGTTTTGAGACAGAGCCTTGAAGAACACACCCTGTTGCCAACCCAAAGAGGGCACTCTGGGCATGGAAAACTCATGCTAGAGGTGCTTTCCTTGTGCAACATCACCCACAGCAAAAACCACTGATAACTCTGCTCAGCTGCAGCTTTTCTGAGGCAGGTGAGTGACCTGGGGACATTTTGGACATTTTGAATTATAAGGTTTGGAAAATATTTGGAGTCTTCACATCTTTGGCCCAGTGTTTTGTATCCAGGGCTGCCACAGATGTTGGAATGGCCTCTGACAAGTCACCTTTGGGCAGAGGTGAGCATAAGGAAAGGCAAACACTCCTCAGAAGTGTGTTTTTGTCAATGAAATCCTAAACATCTGACGGAAGTGTTTGTGCTCCTCTTGCTGGGTCTCTTGCCAAAGCCCCACATTAATTTCCTCAGGTTGCAATGTTTTTAAGCTCTATTGGAGAAGAGGCAGTGGTTTAGGGTTTTTTTGTCTTCAACCATGACACGTAAAAAGAAAATATTTGCTGGATGTCAGGCCACGGTGGGACTGTGTGGTTCTTCTCTTTGCTGCCAACTTGATTAAAAAGATGACTCAGTGTACCTTGATGAACACCTGTGTGGCACAGAGTTGCACTGGGGGGAAGATGCTGGCTTTGTGTGGAATGGCAGCCAGAGGTGGGATGGGGTAGAATTGAGGGGAGTTCACAGGCCAGGAGATGTGATAGAGAGAGGAAATCCCCCAAAGTTCCAGCTTGGAGGGACATTCCTGGAGGGACATTCCACTCCCCTGAAATGTCCAGCTGCATGTGAGGAGAGCTCCTGCCCTGAAATCCAGGCTGGACACCTATTTTGGAGGTTTAGGTGGGACAGAAAATGGAGGCTATTTGTTGGGGTAGAAACTTCCAGCTTTGGATTCAGCTGTTTGGGCAGTGACTTTTTCCTGAGCTGCTCAGGACTAGAGCCAGCGGCCGAGAGAAATACAAATCACAGCAGGAAAAAGGCTTTCAAATGCAGATGAAATTTATTGTTTCTATGAGTTCTTACAACACTGGAGCTACAGAAGAGAGGAGAAAGGAGGCAGCAGGTTTCAGAGGTAGGGGACAGTAGTGGTGAAGCAGGAACTGAAAGTGTCCTCCTTGGAGCTTGGGCAGCCCTGTAGCCCCAGGGCTTGGGCACAGGGCACCCAGACAGACATTTGGTGTCACAAACGACAGACAGGGAGGAGGCTGCTCCTTGGATCCCTCTGACCTCCTTGTCCAGCCTTCCCCAGAAGGTTTAGCAGCTGCACAGACATCCCCACAGCTCCTGGCACCTCTGTCAGGGCTGTCCTGCTGCTTCCTCTCCGGAGCTGTAGCCACCAAGGGCTGAATCAGGGCATCAGTACAGGAGTGCAGGCACTCCCACTTTGCACAGGAAATAAATAGAGTTAAGACACAACTTCTGGACAATAAATACAGTTAAGGCACAACCACGCACAGAGTTCAGTCTGGCCACAGAGAAGTCCTTGCCTCATCCACGAGGATCAGTGGAAGATGTTTCCCAAGGGGAAAGGAAAGGAAAGGTGGTGAGGATGAGGCTCTGGAGGGTGAGTTCTCCAGGGCAGCAGCTGCAGGGGGAGCAGGGTCATGCTGACTTCATGACACTGTTGACCCAGGGCAGGTAGGGATAGATGTGGGTGTAAAATCCAGGCCAGTTGTTGTGCTTGTAGGAGAAGATTCCACAGACTTTGTTGTTGCAGACCAGAGGATCCCCAGCATCGCCCTGTGAAGAGAAGGAGGAGAGAGATCAGTGCTGATTGATGGGAACTCCAGGGAAGGAGTGTCTTTGCAAGGAACAGGGAGGCTGCAAACATCAGGACAGAATTTCCCAGGAGAAGCCTGGACTCACAGAGGGTGGGGATAACTCTGGGTCCAAAAGGGACTGGTGACAGCTTTGTTTGAGACCCAGCTGGGGGAACACTGAAGCTTCATTTCTGCCCTTCTGCTGGCTTCAGATCCAAAACACACTCAGACCAACTAGGAGATTCAGGGTGAACCCCTGTGGCCCAGCTGTTGTCCCCCTGAGCCATGGGAAGACAAGGATCCTCCTGTCCCTTGTGATTTGCCCCCAGCTAAAACCTCCCCTGCAGCCTCCTCCTCCTCCATAGCCACAGGCTGACCTTTTCAGGTATCCCAGCAGATCTGCTGCGGCCACAGATCAAGTTGTCAGCAAGTCCAGGGTAGTGGCTGAGGCAGTCCCTCTGTTTGATGATGGTGACAGTGGCCTCACGGAGGGTGACAGCAGATGCTGTCCTGTAGCCCCAGCCAGCCAGGCTGCACTCAGCCCCACCACGAACTTTGGATTTGTCAAAGGAGATGGGTCTGACATGGCTGTTGCTGGTGGCATTGCCGTTCAGCTGGGTGAGGGGACAGAAAACACAGAAATGAGTGTAAATGTAAATGCACTGTCCCCTTCTGCACGTCAGGGCCATGCAGGTGCCCCAGCCAGGTTACCTTCAGCAAGAGGATGTCCTTTCCCTTCTTAGGGCTTGTGAAATCGGGGTGGCAGTGATACTCCTTGACTTGGAAGGTTTGCCAGCTTTCCTCTCTCCTCTGGAGGGTGTGAGCTCCCAGGATGACAGTCAGGGGTTTGTGGCTGGTGAAACCAAGCACAGTGGATGTCAGCAGCTTGTCCCTGTCTTGCTGGGCAGCACTGAGGCTCCTCTCCCAGGGATGTGGCCAGGAGAGATTATATACACATATAGAGTATGTAGAGTATATATTCCCTATATACGAAATATATTATATATATGTGTATTTATTTTAAGAAGAATGGTGGGAACAAGGAGCTCTGTCAGGGAATCTGCCCAGCCAAGAGGCAGAGCAAGTTCCCATCTGACAGACCAGAGCTCTGAAAGGGTTCCTTTATCTCCAGATATTGATCTGGGCACGTTTGGTCCAATGCTGCTGCTGTGTGCTGATATATGGACTTTTGTTCCAGGCTTCATAGGCCCAGAGAAGTCCAGGGATTTCTAAACCAGGACCCTTCTCTGTCCTTTACATCACCTGCAGAAGGAGCTGCCTCAGGAAAATTGGAAAAGTACCCACAGGAGTCTCTCCCAGTCCCCCAGGTGAGGCTTGGGCATCCTGGGTTCTGCTGCTCCTCCTTTTGGCTGCTCAGGTGTGAGGATTGACCCCAAGCCTGAAGCCCTGGCACCAGGGCACAGCTGCCAGCCCTGAGCTGTGTGGGAGCTACACCCAGAGCTGTGCCCATCTGGAAAAGTCCTCCTGCCCATCCACACCCCAGCTGGAGGGATGGAAAAGGGCTGGGTGAAATAATTCTAACAAATTATTATAACAAATAACAAACTGGTGGCAGAAAGGGCAAAGCCTGACAGCAGGTCAGTGCCAGCAAGGGAAGAAGCCACTCTGACCTCTCATTGTTGACATCTGGGAAAAATAAAATGAGTCATGGAGGGGGAATAAAAAAATCCAGGTGGATTGGTGAGAAAACCCAAAAACCTGGGGTGGGCTGGGGAGACAGATGGGGCACAGGGGAAGCTGTGGCAGCCCCAGCCACGCCCTGCCCTGTGCTCCCTGCCAGGGAAAGAGCCTGGTCATGGCTGAAGAGACCCCAAATGTGGGACCTCCCTGCAGGAGATGTTCCCCAGGCCATGGTGGAGCAAACAGCTCATGGCAGGAGCTGTATGAGCACAGCAGGGACTTACACGAGGCACTGAGCTGCTGTCATCACCCAGTTGGGGGCCACAAGGAATCCCCCGCAGAAGTGGTTGTCCTTCCCCTGCAGATAGGCCAGGTAGGGCGTGGGGTGTGTCCTGGAGGGTGGCTTGGCTTCTCCTCCTCCCTCCCTCCTCTTCCAGGGATGATCTGCAATGGATGGAGCTGAGGATGAGGGGCTTGGAGGGCACAGGGCTGAGATTCATCCTTCCCCGAGCCTCTCCTCGCCTCCAGCCCGCTCTACTCACCGCTGCTGACTGGGGGGCACATCACCAGCAGGAGGGGGAGCAGGAGGGTCTGCAGGTGCTCCATTATGGCCTTCTGGGCTTCAGTGGATCCCTTAGATGTGGGGCTGTGTCTGGGGTCCCTTTCTGCTCCCAGAAAGGTTTTATAGCCTGAGAGCAGACTCCAGGAAACCACAGACGGCAGAATCATCGGAAGAATCTCTCCACAAGTTGCATGTCTCAGCAACGTGAGAGGGGAATTCAGGCAGTCTTGGCCTTGAGCATCAACCCACCTTCATCATGGCTCTGATCTGAGGGATCTGACGTCCTTCTGAACCCGGAGTTAATTTTAGAACATTACCTTTGTGCTGGAAGCTGTGCGGAAAGCAGCCACCCCTATCTCCGTGACTTCCAGTGAGGTCTTCCCTTGCAGCTTCTATGTTTTGTTGAGCACTTGCAAACCTTCTTGATTGTTATCATGAGCCCTACATAAACAAGATTTCTTTCACCTGATGCATCAGTTCCAAAATGATGTGGCAGGTGAGGACCCTCCTACTCTCCCTCAGGAGCTGCAGTCGCGGCTAATGGAGGAAGATTGCTGTGGATGTGTTTGTAACATGGCACTGGTGTTGGGAAGAAATTCTTGGCTGTGAGGGTGGTGAAACATTGGCACAGGGTGTCCAGAGCAGCTGTGGCTGCCCCTGGATCCCTGGCAGTGCCCAAGGCCAGGTTGGACAGGGCTTGGAGCAACCTGGGACAGTGGAAGGTGTCCCTGCCATGGCAGGAATGGGATGAGATGATCCCTAAGGCCTCTTCCAATCCAAACCGCTCCAGGATTTTACAGTAAGAGCAAACTTGGAACATTCACAGTTGAAATGACGAAATGTGGTCAACATTTCCTTGCTGCCCTCGCTGCCCTCGCTGCCAGTAAATCTGTTTTCCTCTCTGCCTCCAGTGCCACTGGGTAAACCCCATTTTAAAGCTACAAATTGCCATTCTCGTGCAAAGCCTGCAGCAGCTGGAGCTTCAAGGAAAACCCTGACGTGACAAAGATTCATAATGCACAGATAAGCAGCTGCAGCCTGTTCATTTGCAGATTTCTGAGCTGATAGCAGCTGTGAGCAGAAGCCCAAACATGGACCCTTCTCAGTTTCCCCTGGGCAGCCTGGGTGACGAAGGCAGAGGTGACGCAGTTTCCCTTCATCCCGGGCAGGAACGTGGAGGATTTACAAGCAGAAGTCCAGGATGGACTGTGGAAACCTCTTCCCCCTGATGGAGGTGACCTGTGGGAGACTGGGAAAGGCCATGAGAGCAGGGCAAGCACCTCCTTCCCTTGGACTGCTGACAGTTTTAAAATCCCCCACTGGTTTTTCCCACTGCAAACCAGCTTTTGACATCACAGCCATCCGTCATCCCCTGCCAGGGAGCTCTGCACTCACTCATTCACCAGGGCATCGTCTCTGCCCCCCATCACCTCCCCCAGGGAACTCTCTGTACACAAGGGATGCCACCGGGAAGGAGCTGGAATGAAGGAGATGAGGGCTCAGGGGCAGCCTGGTGCAGGCCATGGGAGGAGGTTCAGATTCCTGTGCAGGAGCTGTCTGGAAACAGCACTCGAGCATCCTTTGTGGGGAGAATTTGTCTTTGGGCATCATCCAGTGGAGGGGAGAGGCTTGGGCTGCCATTGGCACAGCCTCTGAGGGGGACAGAAATGTGCCAAAAGCAGGCAGCCCCCAGTGAGGACCTGTCCTTGCCCTCTCCAAATTGGACTCCCCCTGCAGTTATCAAGGGAGGAAAGGAGGAAGCGCCTTGGGGTCAAGCACTTCTTTGAACCCTTTATTCGGGTCCTTTATTAACCCTTCCGGTTCAATCCTTTCCATGTCTCTACCCAGGACGTGGAGCAGCAGCAGGGAGTGAAGGACTGTGGCTGCTGGCAAATGGCAAAGCCTGGAGGCAGTGGGTGTGCAGCAGCTGGGATTTTGGGTGTGCCTCCTCTCCGGGATCCTAAACCCTGTCCCTGGCCTCTTAACAGCCACCTGCCTACGCCCAAGGGCACGGTCCAAAAAAAGTCCAGCTCCCTCCAGCCGGTGAAGCCTCTTGCAGCTCAGAGAGCTGGGAGATAAGCCTGGAGTGCCCTGTGACCAGGCTGTCCTGTGACCAGGCTGTCCTGTGACCAGGCTGTCCTGGCTGCACTCTGTCCTAGGGTGCAACAGCTCCCCGGCATGAGGTTTGTGCAGAGGGAGCAGCCTTGGCTCTGCAGGGAATGACAGCTCTGGATTCCTGGTGGCTGCTGATGGGGACATCCTTGCTGCCTGTGCTCCCAGGGAGGTGACAGTGATGCTGAAGTTGGTGAATGGAATGAGTGCCACTCATTTTTCCCAGATCATTTCGACCTGGGTGGTTTTCCTCCTTGCTCATCATCCCCGTGACCCCAGGAAGGGCAACCTTCCCTCTTGTTTCCGAGCCTGCCAGTGATTCAGGGTGCAGAGCTGTGATTGCTGCTGTCCCAACAGCCTGGCCTCTCCCATGAGGCACCCAGACCCTCCCTCCCTCACTCTGCCACAAGAAACACAACACACGCTGGGAGATGCAGCTTTGAGTTTACTGTGGGTGCTTTGAGTGCAGCAGGGTTCAAGCAGGAACAGGGTTATCTCTGAAGGAAGTGGGGTCTGTTGTGACACAGCCTCTGTTTGTGCCATCTGGGGCTATCTCTGCCTCTGTCAGGGTGATTTGACACCATCCTGAGATGGGCAGGGAGCAGGACAGGCAGCAGCCTCAGAGCAGAGGGACAGGGACTCTCAAGTGCACTGAGCAGGTCATTTGGGTTCCCAAGGAAAGAGGAGGGAATTGAGCCTTCAGCAGGGGCAGGAAGGAAGCTATTGCAGTGTCCAGAGCCACACCAGAGCTGGAGCAAGTGCTGCTACTGCTGCTACTTCTTCATGATTTTTTTGATCCAGGGCAGGTAGTTGGAGATGCGGGTGTAGACCCCGGGTGGGGAGTCGTAGCCAAAGGAAACGATGCCTTGTGCCACTTTATTGCACACCAGGGGCCCACCAGAATCTCCCTGGGGAGAGAGGAGACTGATTTTAGAGGCCTCTTCCCTGTAGGAACAGCATTCCCCCTGGTCCCTCCCCGCTCCTGCCCCAATCCCACCCCTGAGCTGGTGATTGTGCCTCCACCCCTGGTGCTGTGCAGGGCCTGTGGGTGCTGTCAGGGCATCCAGAGAGCCAGTCCATGTGGGGATTACTGTCAAGTGCTTGTCTCCTGCCCTGGGAACTGGCTGAGTCAGTGCCTGCAGCAGCTCCTGCTCCCAGAGATCCTCGAGCACCCTTCCCATACCTGGCTGGAATCCTTCAGCTCATGGAAGCTGCCAGCACAGACCATGCCAGAGTCGAGGTGTGGGTAGAAGAGGATGCATTTCCTGCGGCTGTAGATGGAGACTTTGGTCTCAAAAAGTTTGCTGGTGGCTCTGTCCTCATCGATCTTCCCCCAGCCGGCGATCATGCACTTGGTGCCCGTGGGGAGATCACTGCCAGACTTGGGCAGAGGGATGGTCTGGACGTATTTATTGAGAGTGGCCTTTGAGGTCAGCTAGGGGAAAGCAGGGGGTTGGGAGAAGGATGTGAGCAGGACAGTTTCTGTGCAGAGGCTGGGGGGTCTAGCTGCTGCTGTGAGCTCTGGGGAGCTGCTGTGAAAGCCACGTGAAGCTCCAAACCTTGCCTGGGTTCCTTCCCAGTCCTGCCAGCCTCCAGAACTTTGGGCAGAAGCAGCTTTGCAAAGGATCTAACAGCCAGGACGAGCTCTGCCCAGTCTCTGCCAGCCCCACAGCCCCAGCCCACCCTCTGCCCCTGCAGAACTCCTTGCCTGGAGCAGCATGATGTCATTGTACATCGTGTCAGGGTCGTATTCAGGGTGCTCGTGGTACTTAAGGACTCCCCGGACCTGCTGGGATTTCTCTGGCTCGTCGATGTTGTGAGCCCCCAGGATGACTGTGATGTTCCTGGTCATGGCAGTGGAGGGGAGAAAGGGGAATCAGTCTGGGTGTCAGAGCTCCCTTATTTTGGCAGGCAGGTGGGGAGAGCTGCCCAGCACAGGAGGAATCTGCCCCAAAATTGTCCCAGGGAAGGACCCCACAGGCTGGAGGAGAAAGAAGAAGATAAAACCCCTGTACAAAGTACTCACCCCATGCAGTGTGCAGCTGACATCACCCAGTCAGGAGCCACCAGGAAGCCCCCACAGAACCCCAGCCCTGCCACCTTCAGGTATGCCATGTAGGGGTGGGAGTGGGGCTGTGCCTCGTGGCCACCCACGATCTGACCCCGCAGAGCACCTGCAAGACAGCCCAGCACAGGGTGAGCCAGGATCTGCTCAGCTGAGAGCCCAGAAGAGCCACCTCACCCCCAGCAATGCCCTGACTCACTGGCAGTGGCCCATGGGCAGCAGAGCAGGAGCAGCAGGGCTGGCAGCAGCTGGGGCTGGCACATCTCTGCCACAGCTGGATGCTCCTCCCCAGATGTGTGGAAGCCTGGAGTTTGCCCCTGGCCAGGGGCTGGTTTTATAGCCTGGAGGCAGCTGTGCCCAGCGGCCAGGAAACCATGTGCAAGAGGCTGATTGTGCTCATCAGAGCATCCCTGGCCTGGGCTGCCCACGTGCCTGTGGCTGTGATTGATGGGTGATAGCACAGGACAGAAAGTCCAGGACACCACAGGCACAGAGCCTCGGGGGTGCTGGCAGCCGGAGAGAGGTGTCCTGGGGTGGTTTTGAGGTATGATTTTACACTTCTGCCACAGTTTCTGTCTAATGTTTTTGCCTTGAGGAAATGCAAGGTTCTAAAAAAAAGTCGCTTAAAAAAAATAATCAAAACTTTGCCATTTAAGGTCATGAATGTGGTCTAGAGGAGACAATCCTGAAACTTTCTCTTTCATGCTCTTCCTTCAAATCAAAAGGTGCTCTGCAGAGACTTTTTTCCTACAGGGATCCATTATAATCATCACTCCATTTTAATGAACAGACACAGAAATAAATAGTTGTTGTGCCTGGGACAGTTCTTTGAGCACCTTGCAGAGTCAGATCTGCAGGGTTTGGTGTCAGCCGAGGTCAGAGGGGCTTTCCTGGTCCTTCTGGGTCCCTATGGGGCCAGAAGCATCCTGCCAGCCTGGGGACTGGGATGTGTGAAGTGCTGCTGTTCAGAAGAAGAGACCAAAGCGGGGAAGTGCAACCACCCAACTGCCAGGAGTGATCAGTCATTTTCAAACCAGCCCTGCTCCACCCTTCCTGGAGCAGAAAAACACCTGCGGGCAAGTGGATGCCTTGGGCTGTGCTGGGGCCACGAACAGGGGACAGGATGGGTGGGTGTGGAGGTGGGGATGTGGGACAGAGATGGGGATGGCTGATGTCCATGAGCCAGACTGGGGGCTGCTTGACACAGAGCTCTGCACAAAGCTTCACCCATGTTTTGGTTTTTCTAGTCATAACGTCTGAAAACACGAGCTCTAATCAGGACTGTGCAGCAGCACAGCAGGAAAACCTCAGCAGGAATCATCGATATTTTATCTGTGTTTATCGATATTTTATCTTGTGTTTGTAACTTGCTGTCTTTCCCCTGCAGCTGCCTGTGGCCCTCTACAGTCTGTGGCTGGACACCCTCGTGGGAGCAGCAGCTCCAGGGCAGGAGGGACCAGGCAGGCCATTGGCCATGGACACAGGGAGCTGCTGCTCCCCTGTTCCTCTCTGGTGCCCCTTTGAGTGCAGAGAAACTCCTCACTCAGGGCCTGAGGTATTTTTGCCTTCCTGTTGACCTCTGAAAGGTTCCAGGGCTTCTCAGCTGAGGTGCCTCATCCCAGCATCCATCAATACCTGCTCTGGCCCTGGAAGTACAGCAGATCCATGGTGCTCCAGCTGCCCCCCAAGCCTCCCCTGGCCTTTTCCAGCCCAGCACTCAGAGCCATCAGGCAATTTCAAGTTGATTGTGGATTTGATCTGAAGGGAAGAGATGAGAAACGTTGCAGGAGGGGTTGTCCCTCCTCTGCCCCACTTAGTTTCAATGGAAGAACATCAGAACTGGAACGGCAGCAAAGGAGAAATGCCAAGATAAAGCTCAGCCTGTGACTGCAGATAGCAGTGGGGACAAGGCAGAACAGGAACTCTCCCTTGGGTGGGGGCTCAGCCAAAAGGGCCTCTTTTGCCCCCAGACATAGAGCTGGGGACTCCATGCCTTGGATATGGTTTTGGAGGGGGTATTAGGAAAAGCCTGTCATGTTTTGCTGGTCCACGGGACCTGGCACCCCATGGGGGAGTGGGTCAAGCTGTCCCAGCTGCTCATCTGCCTCGAGCCCTCCTGCCATCAAAAGGGTTTTCCTGCCACCAGTCCCATGCCCTCCCCAGATCTCACTCCTATCAGGAACCTCTGAAACTCCTCCCATGCTACCAGCTTTTTGAGAAGCCACTTAGGGCCCCTGTCAAGGCAAGTTTCTCCATCCTCTGATCTTTCAGGAACACTCCACCAGTTCTGTCCTCAGCAGGCTCTTTAGCTGGAGGCTCATCCTAAAGCAAGAGCAAAGCAGGGGTGATGCTCCAGGATCACAGTGACCCTTTGGATTCCAGTGATTCGTGGGCATCAGCCCAGAGCATTTGGGAGAGAGCTCTTCGTGCAGAACGTGCAGCCCTGCTCCCCTCTGAGCACTCACAGCCCAGCCTTCCTGCTGATTTCCGCTCCTTCAATCTCGGGGTCACCTGCTGACTTTATCAGCTCGAGTTTCTTTTCACACTGCTGATAGAAAAGGCCAAAACCCCTTGAAAGGGGTTGAAAGGGTGAAGGCGGAGGATGGAGCCCTAAGCTTTTGGTGAGAGCAACTGTTGCTTGCATGTTTGCCTCCTTTGCATTTGCCAGTTCTCTCTGCTGCCATCCAGGCTGGGATCAATCCACTCCCCCAGCAGTGGATGAGCTCCCCGGACAGCTCCCTGCTGATGGAAGAAGTCATTGCTCTTTGCTCTCATCCTGAACCTCTTTATGACTTCCTGCCAGTCTGGAGTGAGAACAGCAGGGCACAGCTTCTGCTGTGATCCTGAGTTAAAAGGTGCTCTGCTTTTGTTTTATCTCTGCCACTTTGCAGCTGATTTGGGTGGGGTCCACCCTGCACAGAAATGTGGTTGATGTTGCAACTTCCCTTTTTTCACTTTGGTAGGTAGAAGCCTCACTTATTTTGCACAAGGAGCTGTCCCCACTACCTGCTCCATGCTGGGCCTCAGACAAACATCTGGAGAGCACTGCTGAACCTCTCTCGGGCGGCAGGAGCCTCCCACCAGCCCTGACAGGTGAGTCCTAAGGCAAATTCCCTGCCACAGTTGGGAGCAGCACGTCGCAAGGCTCTCCAGTTGAGTTTTGCAGATGTAGGGAATTAGGCCAATGATGAGCATTAACATTACAGTCATGTTCTCCTGCCTTGGTTCTGCTATCAGTGCTGCACCTTGTGCCTCCTGCAAAGGTGAGAAGCAGCAGCTCTTTGCCTCCTTCCCTGCCCGTGGCCTAGGCAATGGGAAGATCCTGATCAATGGGAAGATGACCTAGCAGCTGCTTGTTGAGTTGAAGGTGTAGGTGCAGCATCAGGGCATAGGCTTAGCTCTGACCAGCTGATTTCCTTGGAAGTGGATGGGGCTGAGGCTCAGCTGCAGCCACACAGGGGCCTGGAGCTGCTGCACAGACAGGGCAGGATGTGGGTGGATGTGGATGGATGTGTTCTGAGAGAGTGGCAGGAGCTGGGCCAGTGGAGAAGCCCAGAGAAGTGACACTGTGGACCTTCCTGGTGAAGAAGGAAGAAGGATGCATCTGGGGCAGTTGAGGAATAGGCAGTGGCTCTGCCAGGCTCAGGGGTGAGCTGAGTACCACAACAGGCAAAGCACTTTGTGTCTCAAGTTTGCTGGGTGCTCTCAGCAGCACTTGGATCTGTTCAGCCCCACAGACTCCACCCAACAAGGTGTTGCCCCATTTGACACAGTCTGTGCCAACCCAAAGAGGGCTCTGGCACATTACTTCTTTCATGGCGCACCTAACAACCACAGCAAAGCTGAGAATAACCAGACCCTTACCAAGAAATGATGACAGCTGCTAGAAGAGATGTCAATACTCTCAGTCACAACAGGAAATTTTATTAAACAACAGGAAGCCCATGCTCATGGGTGGACTTACAAAACACCTCACCCTCCTCTCCTCTTGTTCTTTCAGTGCTGCAGGGCTGGCAGACAGGGCTCTAACTCTCACCTCCACACCAGGCAGGGCTGCTGGGCTCAGCCTCACGGCTGCTCCAGCCCTCAAACAGAGGATCTGCTCTGCCCCAAACCCCAGCTGATCCCTTCCTCCATCGAGCATCCTCTGACTGCTGATCCAGGCTCAGAAGATGGATGCTCCAGTGCTGGGCTGGCTGGTGAATCACTCCCTCCTCCTTCCACTGGACTCTGCTCCACAACCCGAGCTCAGGCTTGACCTGCTCGGCACTAAAGCTTCCTGCCTGCAGCTGGCTGCCACGAGGAACGTCAACATCATCCTGCAGCACTACAACTTCTCAGGCAAGCTCACCCACCGGCACTCTGGGGACGAGGGCATGGGGCTGCTCCGCATGACCTTCGCCATCATCAGCTGCATCATCATCCTGGAGAACCTGCTGGTGCTGCTGGCCGTGCTGCGCTGCCTGCGGGGTCGGCGCTGGGTCTACTCCTGCATCGCCAGCATCACCGTCAGCGACCTGCTGGCAGGCATCGCCTACCTCTCCAACCTCTGCCTCTCGGGCAGGAAGACCTTCCAGCTCTCCCCCGAGCTCTGGTTCCTGCGGGAGGGCATCCTCTTCATCGCCTTGGCTGCCTCCACCTTCAGCCTGCTGGTGACGGCCATCGAGCGCTACAGTGCCATGGTGAGGCCGATCGCGGAGAACGAGGCCAGCAAGACCCTGCGGCTCCGCGGGCTCATCGTGTCCTGCTGGCTGCTGGCCTTCGTCATCGGGCTGCTCCCGCTGCTGGGCTGGAACTGCCTCTGTGACTTCCAGGCCTGCTCGGTGCTGCTGCCTCTGTATTCCAAGAATTACATCCTTTTCTCCGTGGTCATGTTCAGCATCATCCTCCTGGGCATCATCGGCCTCTACATCTCCATCTTCCACCTGGTGCAGGCCAGCTCCAAGCAAAGCAGCTCCCGGCACGGCCGCAAGCGCTCGCTGCGCCTGCTGAAGACTGTGCTGATGATCCTGGGGGCTTTCATCATCTGCTGGAGTCCCCTCTTTGTCCTGCTGCTCTTCGATGTCTTCTGTGACACCAGGACCTGCACCCACCTGCGCAGCCTGGACTGGACCCTGGCTCTGGCCCTGCTGAACTCGGGGGTTAATCCTATCATTTATTCCCTGAGGAGCGTGGAGGTTCGCCGTGCCGTGGGGAGCCTGCTGTGCTGCTGCTGTCTCAGGGCTGGGCTCTGCGAGCCTGCCAGCTGCCTGGTCATCTCAGACATCAATTCTGGCTCCTCCACGGAGAGCTCCCTGCGCTACCGGGACAGCTTCCGCAGCTCCGTGGCGTGGAACGCTCGGCCCAGGGCGCCTCTGTCCAGCAACTCCAGCATGATGAGCAATCTCCCCAGCCTGTGAGAGGCCATGGGGACAGCGAGAGATGCCAGACAGCCTGCAGGACCTCGTGCTGCTGGTCCTGGCCTGGCAGAACTGTGGAAACTCAGGCTGACCAGGGGCAGCCCCACCCCAGATTTTGACTGAGGCCAGGCTTTCCAGTCCCATCAGACTGGGATGCTGCTTCAGTGTGGGTTCAGCACCAGGACAGGCATTGGTCCTAGGCTGGGAGTGAGAGATACAGGAACATTTTAGGATTGATGCTCTGCTGAGAAATCTGCAGTGCTCAGGTTATATGTGTGTGCTCTGGGAGTGCAGAGAGGTGCTGCACCTGCCTGCCTGAGGGCGTTTTGCCCCAGGGCACAGTGGCAAACAGACACTGGCAGCTCGTGCTTCAGATCCCTGCTCTTCTGTTCCCTTATGTAGGGAATAATCAGAGCAGTACCAAAATGAATACTCTCACCATGCCAGAAGGCCACCGAAGCACTGGGGACTCATATAAAACCTGCTGGCCCAGCCCCTCTGCAGGAGCTGAGTGTGCAGCCCATTTGTTTCACAATAAATCGAGGTGATCAGAAAGCCCCGGGTTGATTTGCTTTGATTTTTTTCTCCAGAGGCCAGGTACTGCCGGGGAGGTGTCCTTGTAGACTGGGGACAGCTGGAGCTCATCCTCTTGTTCTCAGGACAGGGGGATCACCCCACTCAGAGGGCAGTGGGAGCCTCCTGCTCTGTCCTGTTCATTCTGCCCCATCCCATCTCGCCCCATCCATCCTACCCCAGTTCCCCATCCCATCCCATCCCATCCCATCCCATCCCATCCCATCCCATCCCATCCCATCCCATCCCATCCCATCCCATCCCATCCCATCCCATCCCATCCCAGTTCCCCATCCCATCCCATCCCATCCCATCCCATCCCATCCCATCCCATCCCATCCCATCCCATCCCATCCCATCCCATCCCATCCCATCCCATCCCATCCCATCTCATCCCAGTTCCCCATCCCATCCCATCCCATCCCAGTTCCCCATCCCATCCCATCCCATCCCATCCCATCCCATCCCATCCCATCCCATCCCATCCCATCCCATCCCATCCCATCCCATCCCATCCCATCCCATCCCATCCCATCCCATCCCATCCCATCCCATCCCATCCCATCCCATCCCATCCCATCCCATCCCATCCCATCCCATCCCATCCCATTCCTCCCCGGCCGCTGGGGGGCGCTCGGCAGTGCCAAACCGCGCGGAGGCGCCCCCTGCAGGCCAAACTGGGGCTGTACAGCGGCCTGCACGGGCTGCCGAGACTACAACTCCCAGCGCGCCTAGCGGCGGCGCGCGAACTACAGCTCCCGGCATCCCGCGCGGGGGGCGCGGCGTGCGTGCCGAGCAGGCCGCAGTGCGGGCCGGGCCGCGGCGATGCTGGAGGAGGCGAGTGAGGTGCTGGAGTCGGTGCTCAAGGCCTCGTGCCTCCCGCTCAGCGTCCTGCTCTTCGTGCCCGCTGTGCTGCTGCTCCTGGGGCCGCCGCCCGCCGCCGAGGCGGCGCACGAGTTCACGGTGTACCGCATGCAGCAGTACGAGCTGGGCGGGCAGCCCTATGGTGAGGAACCGCACGGCCCGGCCGGGCTCGGTCCGCCCGGCGGCGGCACCTTCGGGGCTGGTGGGGCCGTGGGGAGAGAGCCCCGACCCGGGGAGGAGGCCTGGGTGGGCCGTGAAGACGCGGGCGGCCCGTGCAGGGTGGCCTGGCCTAGGGGAGGCCGCGGGGGGCTCGGGGGCTCTGGGAGGCGGCAGCAGCCGGGCACGGGCCGGGCTCAGGTACAGGGGAGGGCCCTGTCTGGCTGAGTTTCACTGCCCAGGCTCAGCACGAGCAGGAGAGTGCTGGGAGCTCCATCGTGGTGACCTAGAGGAAGCTAAGGACCCCTGTCTGTGGGCTGAGGTCTCTGTGTTTCAGCTGCATTCCTCCTGGAAAACTTAAGGTTGTGTGCTCAGTCTTGTCTTTTCGCCTTTAACTTTTATTGACAGGTTGATTCTTCTTCGCTCTTCATCCTCAGCAGTGTCTGTTTCTCCAGTGGCTCCATTCCAGAGCCTTTCCTTCCATTGGGTTACAATTGACCTTCCTCTGTTCTCTTACTTCCAGCCTGCTGATTGTGCAACACCTTTCTTTGGGTTAGGGACACACCCTGTTCTGCAAGTCCTTGAGGTGCTGTAACCCTCAGCCTCCTCTCCTGTGTGCTCATAAACCCAGAATCAAGGGTTGTTTCTGGGTCTTTTGTAGATATTTTATACCAGGCCAGGGCATCTGTTCTGTCTGTGAGTGGCAGACATAAGTTTCAGAGTTATATTAGCAATAAATAGCCTCATGTTTAGTCTGTGCTGTCCATGAGACACCATCTCTCAATCTTTCAGATCTTAATAGGTTCAAATATATAAGTTATGAAATGCAGCTGTGCCTGTGTACTTCTTAAATACTTCACCTTTAAATATCTGAAATAATTTCTGGGTTCTTCCAGCACAGTTTCTCAGAATGTGTCCACATCTTGAGGGCTCTGTTGCTGACAACCTCAGTAGCTCCAAGGCAGTCTCTTGCATGGGGGTAGGAAACTCTTTTCTCAGGTGGTGGGACTGTTGCCAGGCTTAGCAGGGGCAGCAGGGATGTGATTCTGCTGGCTTTGGTTGCCTGAGTGTCCTCTCTAACCGAGTGCTCACAGTTTGGAGAATTTTGTGAACTCTTGGAAAGCCAGGTGTTATGTTTTTAAGATGCTTCCAATTAACTTTTTATGCTGTTTCTTTTCCTGGAGCCTTTTAGCTCGGTGGGCTGTGTGTTTCCTTTGTTCCTTCCTGCTCCCTTTGGGTAGCTGCTGTTCCTGTTCCTTGTGTGTTCTGAGATGTCCTTCAGGATAAAAGTTGTGTTTCACAAAGCAGTCTGAGGAGGAAGGGACCCACAAGAATCATCAAGTGAATGACCCACAGAGGGATCAAACCCACAATCTTGGCATTATTAGCATCATACTCTGACCAACTCAGCTGATTTGTTGTTCCAGATTCTCAAATTCTTTTAAAAAAACAAAATACAGGTTTCTGCTCTGCCTCTTCTTTCAGGGGCAAGAATTTTCTTGTCAGCATCACTTGTAGAGCAATTTAAGAACAAGCTTGGACTTCCTGTGATATTGATAGAATGAGTTCTTTAGTTTGTAGATGAGTGATTATTAGTTGGCTCTTTGTAGAGAAACTACAGAAAATCAACTTGTCAGAAAAACTCTGTTGTGTCTGCTCTGCTAAGATGTCAGAGGGTGGTGCTGGGAGCACAACTTAAGGTCCACACATTGCTGTGTTTTAGAAATGGTGGAGGGATTATCCTCATTTTGAATTGTTTTTCTCTGATTGAAGCAGGGGGGCTGTTAATATTTGTTTGTTATTTAGTGCCAGAGCTCTATGGGGAGAATTTACATTGTGCCTGGACTCTGTGGGTGTGTAGCCCTCACTTATGCTGTGCAGGGGAAGTGTAGATTTTTCTTGTTTAGGTGATTCTATGACCTTTGATGAGACCAAACTAATGTTAGAATTAAGCTAAGCCAGGTTTAAATCTAATTCTTAGCAATGTGTGGGGATCCAGAATGATGAGCTCTCCAGTGCAGGTGCCAGAGTCACAGGAGAAGAAATTGAATTACAATTTGTAAGGTGGATTTGACCCTCCCTATTTGTACAAGGTGTCCTTTTGGCCCTGCCTTGGAGGATGAAGGAGCAATTCTCTGGCAAGCCTACAGCCTGCTGTGCTCCCAAGGGATTGCATTTCCATGTGGGGGATTTGATCTGCTGGAACTGAGAGTAGGAGAAGGCAAGCCCTTAGGAGCAACCTGCTCGTCTGGAACTCTCCCAGCTACAGAACCTTCCTTGTGGCTGAGTGAGAGCAGCCCTTGGGGTGACACGGGGCAGTCTGGTGTCCTTTCATCAGGTGGTTGTGCACGGCTTCCATCCACAGCTTGATCCTACAGCTGCAGGAGGCTCTGGAGACGCCAGGCTGTCTCCAGGTGTGTTGCTGTCTGCAGGTGAGCAGACAGGTAGCCTGTGTGGTTGTGTTGAGGAAGAAAACAGGAAGGTGAGGCTGTGTAGTGCTGGAATAAGGGGAGTCTGGCAGGATGTGGCTGCACAGGAAAACCCACAGACCTTCTGAGGTTTGAAGCTCCTTCTCAGACGAGGGCGAAGAGGCAAACTCAGCTTTCTGCAGCTTCTCGCTGCTCTGCAGTCCATCAGGGTGTCCCCAGGACTATTCTGAGCAGAAGGGAGGCTGGAGCAAAGGACATGGGATGAAATGCCTTCCAAACCCTGTTGCTTTCCCCTCTGGCAGGCACCAGGAGCGCCGTGCTGAACACGGAGGCGCGCACTGTGGAAGCGGACGTGCTGAGCCGCCGCTGCGTCATGATGAGGCTGGTGGACTTCTCCTACGAGCAGTACCAGAAGGCTCTCCGCCAGTCAGCTGGGGCTGTGGTGATCATCTTGCCACGATCCATCTCTTCTGTCCCCCAGGATGTTGTACGGGTAAAAAGAAAGAAGTTTTCTTTGTCTTCAATGAGAGTTGTGTTGGGGAAAAGCTTGGGTGCTGCAGGGCTGAAAGCTTCTGTTGTAATGCACAACAAATTGTATTCTAATTTTAAAACTTCTCGCTCTGCTTTGGTTGTTAATTTTTTCCTGCCATCTCTCACTCTTAGGAGGTGCTAAGTTTGTGTCTTGCTTAAATCCTCAGCAATTCATGGAGATAGAGCCAGAAATGCTTGCTATGGAAACCATTGTGCCAGTCTACTTTGCAGTGGAAGATGAGGAGCTGCTGTCTATCTATGAACAAACACGGGCTGCTTCTGCATCACAGGGTTCTGCCTCAGCTGCAGAAGGTGAGTTCTAGCGAGGAGGAGAAATGTTCCAGGAAGACAGGCCTGGTCCCACCTCTGGGAGGAGTCTGCTGTGTCATTTGCATCATGAACCGGTGTTCTGTCACCTTTGTGTTTATTCTGTCTTTGTCAAAGTGTTTAAAGATTCAGTGGAAGAAAAACACAGTATAAAAAAGCGTTAGTTGACTATATTTGGAAATAGTTGCATGAAGTTCTCAGCTTCACACTGGTGCAAGTAAGGTAGAACTCAAAACTAGGTTAAAAACAACATTGAAAATGTTATGTGATGATGGTGTGTTCATAGAAGCTGAAGCTTTTTGCATGACCACCACTCAGTTTGATGCTTTCAGGTAAACGTGACTGTCTTACTGACCTGCTGCTTATGATTAGCTTTAGTACTGCTCGGGGAAAGTTTATGATCAGCTCAAGATACTGGGATTTCAGGACAGAATGAAAAAGCACGATCACCAAGATTCTGTGCCATTGCATAAACACCAGTGACAAGTGAGAGAGCTTAAATAATTTAAAGCTTTTCTCTCCAAAGCTCAGTTAGCAGGGGAAATAAAGGGATGAAACTTCCCCAGGTGTACATTGTGGGGTTTTTTGGTGTTTTTATTCTAGTTCTGCTGCACACAGCAACTGCCAATGGCTTCCAGATGGTGACCAGTGGGGCTCAAAGCAAAGCTATCAATGACTGGCTCATTCCCAGTGTGGAGGTGAGTTGTATATGGATTCAAATTGGCAACATTGATGAGGTGATGTCTTTTATTGGGATGTGATCAGACATTTGGACTGACAGGGTAAGTCAGGGGAGTCTGAGGTGAGTATCTGAAGTCTTCACAACTGAAGCCATGGCAGACTCAGCAGGAATGTAGAAGTCAGGCTGTCTTTGTGCAGTCACACAAGAGGTGATGGGGGGTGACACTGCTCTCTTTCCTCTGCAGGGAAGGCTGACAGGGCTGGGTGGAGAAGACCTGCCCACTGTTGTGATAGTTGCCCACTATGACTCCTTTGGAGTGGCTCCAGTGAGTATTCTTTCTTCCTGCAGCTCTCTGTTCCTGTCTTTTTTCCCGTGTGGCCTCTGCCCACGTGTCTTTCCTTGGCCTAAAGGATGTGAGACAGTTACAAGTTCAGCCCAGTGGTGTGCTGGTCTTGCAGCTGAGAATCAGTGTGGGTTTGTCACCTTGTGTCTGTCCCACTTCACCCTGCAGTGGCTGTCCCACGGGGCTGACTCCAATGGCAGTGGGATCTCTGTGCTGCTAGAACTGGCCAGGCTGTTCTCTCGCCTCTACACCTACAGAAGGACCCATGCTGGGTAAGGAACTGCCCTGTTTGGGGTTTAATGTGCATAGCTGATAAGTGGAGGGAATGATGTGGGAAATAGATTCCATCCTGAAACCCTGGGAACTCCCCCCTTTTAATCTGTCCTGCCACTGCCTGAGTATGTGGCATGTGGAAAGTGTTTGTTAATGGACAGTTTGCCTTGGATGTCAGGTGCAAATGGTTATGATTTCAGCACACTTCTAAGGCTGAGGAAAGGAATTCTTGGAGTGCAGCATGCTAACCCTTTTCTGCCTTCTTTGATGGCCAGGTATAACTTGCTGTTCTTTGCATCTGGAGGTGGCAAGTTTAATTATCAAGGAACTAAGCGGTGGCTGGAGGACAATTTGGACCACACTGGTGAGTAAGGGGCTGCTTATTAAATGTGTATAATTAATTGTCAGCTCTCCTGTGAGAATCTCCTTGTGTGAGCCTTGCTTTTTTGGGATAGAAATCCCAGCACAAGACGTAGCAATAAAGATTTGGATTTTTCTGTTCCAGATTCCAGCCTGCTGCAGGACAACGTAGCATTTGTTCTCTGCCTTGACACTCTGGGCAGAGGCAATAGCCTTCACCTTCACGTCTCAAAGCCTCCCAAGGAGGGCACCTTGCAGCATGCATTTCTGAGAGAACTGGAGATGGTAAGGAAAAGCATTTTAGGCACATGGGGAACTTGGGAGTTACCATGGGGAGCTGCAGCTCTCTGTGAGAGGAAGGAAGATGTGAAGAAAGGCTGTGCCATTGAAATAATTCATGTATTGATTAGGGTAACTTGATTTGAAGTGCAGGCAAATCCTCATGCCACAGCCCCAAATGAAGCCAACTAGATCTGCAGATGCTACCATGTAGTGACATGAAAACAGCTTTTACATGAAACCAGTTTTATAATGTTTTATAATGTCAATAACTGCACCTTACTTTCTGGAATACAAAAAAAGTGGGTCTAAGCAGACAGGGCAGTACAGGGTGGGACTATGCAGTGGGCAGCACCCCTGAATGGCTTGCCCTTTTCCTCAGGTTGTTGCCAGCCAGTTCCCAGAGGTGAAGTTTTCCATGGTGCACAAGAAGATCAACCTGGCTGAGGACATGCTGGCCTGGGAGCACGAGCGCTTCGCGATCCGACGCTTGCCGGCGTTCACCATCTCCCACCTGGAGAGCCACCGGGACAGCCTGCGCAACAGCATCATGGATAGGAGGTGAGGGACCCTGGGGTTTAAATCCAGCCCACAAACCCAAACTGGCCTCACAACTCCTTGTGCTGGGCTGATGGTCAGGGCACAGGTGACAGAAACAGTTAGGGTCTGGATTCAGGCTCGTGCTTGAGACACTGAAAAAGGGTTGTTGCTAGTGGAAGCTGATGCCACTGGCAAGTCCATAATCCTCTCTTTTGCTCTAGGGCACGAATAGACACTAAAGCACTGACCAGAAATACTCAGATCATTGCTGAGGCTTTGACAAGGGTCATCTACAATCTAACAGAAAAGGTAAGAGGTGCCCACCATGCAGTGCTGCCCAGACTTGTCCTGCCCAATCAATCTCACCAATAACCTGAGCTGGTTTTTTTTTTATTTTCCCTTGCAGGGAGCACCTGCAGATATGCAGATCTTCACAGATCAGATGGTGAGCACAATGCATCATTTTTGTAACCTGTGGGAAGAAAGAATCTAGAGTCTGAGAGAGAGCTCTGCTCTCAGCATGTATGTGGTTGACTCCCTTTCTTTGGTGATATTTTTCTGCAGCAGATCCAGCAGGAGCAACTGGAGTCAGTGATGGACTGGCTGAGCAGTCAGCCCAGGGCTGCCCAGCTGATTGATAAAGACAGCACCTTCCTCAACACCTTAGAATATTATATGGGACGCTACCTGAAGGATGTCAAGCAGCATCATGTGAAGGCAGACAAACGGTAAGAAAAGAAATGAAAGAACCATCCAGGCCATGCAAAATGGCTTCCCCCTCTACAGAATTTTGTCTCTGAGCTACAACTTCCCTGGTTTCTTGGCAGGCAGCTAGAAGGCATTGCTCTTTTCTGCTCTCCTGTCAGTTTTGGTTCATGCTGTGTTCTCCTAGAGGAAGATCTTTACCATTCCTCACAGCACAGCAGCTCCCTCTGTCTGAAAAACTTGTTTTTAAACTGTTAAGGTTCCACTGTTCCCACTCTGAGAGAAGGAGAAGACCAAGTTTTGGTTAATTGCAACAAGGCAGCTTCCATCCTGTCCAACCTGCTTGGGCTGAAGCTTTTGAGTGAACACAGGGAGGAATCTTTCATGTTCAGCCTCTTTGGAGGTAGCTGAACAGCAGCATGAGTTCTGAATTTTGTCCTTAGGCTTCTGATTGTAGGGAAAGAAAGTCCTGATGACTAAAATCAGCTCAAAACCTGTATGGGAGGTTGTCATGCTTATCTGTCTCTGCATGGGTGAACTCCTTGGGAACAGCTCTGGGCTGTCCTTACTGCAGGGTCAAGAAGTGCAGTAAACCTGAACATTTTTTTCTTTGCACAGGGACCCCGAGTTTGTTTTCTATGATCAGCTGAAGCAGGTGATGAATGCATACAGGTATGGAATTCCCTTGGGCATGCTGGGCTGTTGTCTCACCCCCAGGCACTAACTGCTGCAGCAATTCCATGTGTACTTTTTCCTTATTCCAGGGTCAAGCCAGCAATCTTTGACCTGCTTCTGGCTGTCTGTATTGCAGCCTACCTTGGCCTTGCCTATGTTGCAGTGCAGGTGAGAGACACAGATGTATTATTTTCCTTATAGAACAAGTTGGCTACAGTAATTCACACAGTCCCAGCACTAAATCTGCAACAATAATGCCAGTTGGCTGTGCTGAAGGCAGTCTCTTGCCATTCTAGTGCAAAACTGGTTTTTTAGAGCTGTTTCTTGTAGTCAAGGACATGTATAATTCACTTGCTAAGATATTTTGGCTCCAAACTGAAACTTTACAACAAATTTTATTTACCTTGGTAATTTAAAGATTTGCAGTTAGTAGTGTTGGGAAATATCTGAACTTGGGATGTGGTTTAGAAATGCATCTTCAGAGTTTTGCTTTCTTTTTTCAATGAAACCATAAATACATCTTGTGTTCATACCTTTGGAAATATGATACTCCATGCCTTAGCTATGAATGAAAGGAAAGCTTTTTAGGTCACTCTCAATTTTGATCACTTTGTGTTATTTGCGTCTATTATTTGTTTGAGGAAAGCATTTAAAAATGCAGTGTAACTTTATAAACAGGAGAGAAAACATATACTTTGGTTTCTGTTAGAAATCTGCATTACTTCTGTTATTTGAATTTGAAATAATTTGAAAGCTGGATCTTGTTACATCTGTCAAATATCAAATCAAAATACAACCAACCAAAGCAAAATCAAAAGAGGAATTAAGTGAATTTCTAAGTCACTGGGGAAATGGTGAAAGAAAAGATCCAGTTAAAGGATTGTGAATTACTGGGACTCTCTGTCTTTGCCTGGTTCATTTTTACCTTCCTGAAACTGCTGGCAGCAGTGTTTCTATAGAGACCAAGAACCTGCATGTGTTGAAATCTGAAGCTTTCTCCTCCCCTTCAGAAGGAACAGAATTGCATTAAAAAAAAAAAAAATCTTAAACACATCTTCACAATTGGGTGATGCACAAAAACTGCTGTAAGCCATCATTTTCTGTTTAACTTGGCTTCATTGTCATAATTCCTCCTTACCCATCAAGTCCCACTCCATCTTCAGGATGAGTGGTTGATTCAAACAAGGCATTGCATTTGCACACTTGGTATTGTTTTAAGCCTTCTGCTAAGTTTTCTATCTGTTTAGAACTGTCATGGTTACTTTTTTTCCCCTTCTGTTTCCAGCACTTTGGTCTCCTTTACAAGTTGATACAGAGATTATCCCTTAAAACGAAGCAACAGTGAAGCACCAAGTCACCCCCACCCAGCAGCACTGAGCCATCGGTGAGCCCATCGGGAACCTTCTGCCTTCCACTGAACCCTGCTATTTCTCTTCCTTTGTCTCCTCTTTGCTACTGTATAGAGGGGAGGAAGGCATAAAGAAAATGAAATTTTAACTCTTGTGCACCTTTTAAGTGCTTTTCTTCACCTTCTTCCCCTGACTTGCACCATGTCTGTTTTTCCTTTGCATTTTGGTGAGGGAGAGGCTCAGAGATTTCTTCCTGCAGTCTGATTCTGAGCAGTTTCTCTGAGTGTAAAACAAAGTCCAGCACCTTCAAGGACACTTGTCACACATCCAGCCTGGAAACTGAAACTACAGCCTGGAGTGGTATCTCTGCCCAGCAAACAAGGACTCGAAACAGTTTAAAAGAAAAAAACAAAAAGAGCACATGCAAATTAAAGAGAATGCAATTAGAATGTTCCTTATGGGACCTTTTCTTTAAGTTCACTGCCAGGCTTTAGGAAGTTGTGCTGGGCAAGCAGTGTCTGCAGCAATCACCTTCTTGCATTTTGTCCAAACTCACCCCCTTTTAGGAGGTGCACTGTGAATGATCTTGACTGTTATTGCCAGGGTGAGGAAAGATTGTTAAGATGGGTTTCTGACGTGATGTTCTTGCCAGGGACAGGTTCTCTCCTTTCTCTGTTGGAGGATGCATTTTGCTGTGTATTTGATTTCTCTGGAGGTTTATGGACCTTGAACAGTTCACAGCTGCCACCACTCTGTGCTAAACTCTTGCTTCATTTTTGAGGGGTGTTCTGTAGTCCCAGCTGCAGCAGGATCACGTTCTGTGCTGCTCCATGTACTAACACAAGCTGGTTACATTAATAACGAGCAAGAGCAGCTCAGACCTGGAAAATATATGGAGATACTACAAGCCCTAGGCTGGTTGTAGTTCTAGAAGATAACCCTGAGCACTGTCCTGCCACCCAGCAAGTTTTGAGTCCTTTCTGTAATCTACATGAGGTCTCTTCACAAGCCATAGTGACACATTTTCTTTAATTTAAGATACTATTTATAATTAAAGTAGCAAATCTTACAGAGGCTGAAAAGCTGGTTTTGAATTGAGGTGGACCCTTTTTTTTTGTATGGAAGGAAAATTCGAGAAGCCCTAATTTCCATCCTCCTCTGTTTGTTTTACCATAGTCTCCTTCTTGGAGTACCCTTACCCCACCACGTGTCCTTTCTGCTACTTAAAATGTGTAGCAACTTGTTCTTTAAAGGGTCTTGTCTTTTCCAGGAAAGCATGCTGGTGTCAGCGGCTCACCGTGGTGTCAGCAGGTGGCATGGTGCCAAGCACTCCAGAAATATCAGCCGCACAGGGAAACCTGCCTTTTCCTGCTCTTTTGAGTGCTCATTTGAAATATGTCTCTCTGCATGCGTGAAGTGCTCATGACACTCCTCTGCCAAATGAATTTATAACGACTTCAGAAGTTGCTGGAGTGGCTGGAAGACAAGCCTTCATTGTTTTCCACTGGTTTTTATGCTCTGCCCATCGAGAGTGCATCTGCTGTGCCCTGGGAAGGTGCATGCTCTGGGCTGGATAGGCTGAGAACATGCATGGTGCAGTCTCTCTCTGAAGAACTCTGTAGGTTCTCAATATCTGGGAGTAGTTTGAGTCCTCTAGCTGCAACATCCATTTCTGGTGTGTTACACTTAGGGAGGTTGTGTTCCCTCCAATCCAGCAGATGACTTCACCAGTCTTAATGATCAACTCCATTCCTTTGCTGAGAAAAATAGAAAAAATTACTATCAGTCCTGCTGCAGCTTGAGTTGATGTGTATAAAATTTGCCAGTAGTGGGCAAGAGTGAACAGAGCAGACCTGGAGTTTGTTCCTTGCAGTGGAAACTGTCAGCCTTCAGTCTTCCAGATGAGAAGCTCAGAGTCAAAAACTTCCACCCAGTCTGGTTGCAGCTGTGTCCGTGTCAAGGCTGTAGCACAGAGAAAACACTTTTGCTCTGTGTGAGCTGTTAGCACTCCTGATGCAGTGCCAGAAGCCAGTGGAAACAACCTAAAAGAAAGAGGGATGAGATTAGTGAGGAGAGTTCCTAAACCTGAGGGGCAGTTGGGATGGTACATTGCCCTCTCCCACACAAGGTTAGTTTGTCCCGTAATCCTTTTGTGTATCTCTCCCTGGCTGCCATAAAAAGTAGTTTTTACTACAGATTAGAGTATTTGCTTTTGATCAAAGTGCATGTGCACTGAAACATCTGTGCTCAAATCTGACATAGTCAAATCCCAGCTTCCTCATAGCTGGAGCAGAATGCCCATCCTGGGATTGAATTTAGTTCCCACATTACTGTTCCCACACTGTTGTTTCCCTGGGTAGGTTAACAGAGAAGCTTGCAAAGAGACCCTGGAGCTGATCTGCACTCCACCACAACTGATCAATTCAGTCACCAACACAAAGGCAGAAATCCAACAGGTGTTGTGATAAAATAAAAGTTCTCCACAACATTGCAGAAGAGCTCTGTGTAGCTGATTCTTGTTGCCCTTATTTTTACCTACCCTCTTTTTTTGAGGAGTTTGCCTGGCCTGTAAGGAAGAGCATGGAAAGCATTATATACACAAATGGCTAGCAGTTGATGCTTCTAGCCAGAAAGCCATTTTCTTTACTATTTCCTCATTTCACCTGTTGTCTTGGTGCTGTCAGAGTCTGCAGCTCACAAAAAACTGGTTTTCCAACAAGCTGTTAATTCCTTGTCCACTTCCACCTGCATGGGCACTAGTGGGGATGGGATGGGAGTAGTTTGGATTATTGTAGTTCATCTCCCAAATAAGAGGGCTTGGCTTGTTGTAAGGAGAGAAGTAATGCTGTGCAATATGAACTCCATTCTTCTACTCAGTGCAGAGAAGATCCAGAAGCCAAAATGGAATTAGGTATCGCACTGCCTGTGGCTGAAAGTCACCACAATCTATTTAGACATTCAAAACCACAACTATACCCAAAATTGCTGTGGGGCTTGGTTTTGAGGGTGTTTTGTTAGTTTTAAATCTTGTGCTCTTACATTGTTCATGGCCCAAGCCCAAATCCCAGGCTGGTCCTGCACCCTGTGTTCAAGCTGGGTTTTATGTTTCAGAGGTTTTACATTTCATTTGGTCTTGACTCACCAATCTGAAATGCTGGGGCTGCTCCTGGATGTCTCAGTAAATTGGGCCTCTAGGTACTTGAGTGTGAATTCCTCCTTTCTCACTTTGATGTGTTTAGTTTCCATTGGTAGTTACTGCATAGCAACTTCAATGTTATAATCTGGAATATTTGCAGCTCAGGAAAAAGATTTGATTTATCTAGCAATATTGACTCAATTATTTATCTCTTGTGTGCCCTGAAGAACAAATGTATATTGAGGTGAATATTTAAAAGCTAATAGAAAATTCAATGCAGTTGATTTACATATTTTAGGACTATAAATGTAATAATATTTAAGTACTTTAACTTTTTTTGTTTGTCCCTTTTTCCCTTGGAAAAATAAACCAAGTGAATAGGTTTGATGGATAGATTTGTCAGAGAACTATTTGCTAAAAAAGAAATGGAATCTCCTTGCATTCTTAGGAGGAATAGATCACTCTATAAAAAGGGAGAAAATCCATGTATTTAAAAGCTTCATCCTTTCTGTATAGTCAAGAGTAAAATAGTATGACAAAAAACATATACACACTCCAAGCATGATTCCAGCACCTTGAGGTGAGCAAATCCCTGTTTATTCAAAAGGTTTGTGCTCATGTAAAGTAATTAAAGTTTCTATGCAAAACAGCTTTGATACTGTGAAAACCTGGTTACCTCAGCAGCCAACACTGTGTGCTCGTGGAGATTGTTGTGCCTCTGTCCTTACCCAATGCCTATTTGAACCCTAAACTATTTATTCCAATTATAAGCATTGCAAGACATCTGTTCCCTGAGCATGAGTTTGTCAAAGTCGTGGTCAGAGGTGTGGAGTGGCAAAATGACCTAAAGGCGACAGAGGGGGAGAGTTGGACCTGTGCTCATCCTGATGCTGAGTGGCTGAGGGGTTCTTAAGACCCTTCGAGAACCTGCTGTCCCCCTGTCCCAACCGCCTGGAGGGCTGGGCGGTGTCCCGGCGGTGACACGGGGTGGTGACAAGGAGCGCTGTCCCGCCCTGGGAGGCGCTCCCAGCCCGGTGCAGTGCTGGGGCACGGCCAGAACGGCTGCCCCGGGATGCCGAGCGGGGGCGGGGCACAGGTACGGGCGGGGCAGGTATGGCCTCGGCATCTCCAGTTCCATCCGTGCCAAGACTCCACTTTCTTCCCCGCTTCCCTCCCGGCAGTGGGGACACGTGGCTGCCTGCCCGTGAGGCTGGGGCTGGGGATACCGAGTGATCAGGAGGATGCTGAGGGACCAGGAGGATGCCAAGGGACGAGAAGGATCCTGAGGGACCAGGAGGATCCTGAGGTGCCAGGAGGATGCTGAGGTCTCGGCTGTTCCGACCCGGCTGTTCAAAGTGGTGATGTGTCTTTCTAGAAAAGAAAGAAACACCTTCTAAGTCAAGGAAAAGGTTGAAAACAAAGGCCAAGGTGACAGAAAAGCCTATGGGACAAGGCAGTGAAGGTGTTCCCTTATTCTTTTGGCAGGGTGTCTGATGATGTGATGTCCTGGCACTTTAGAACTTGAGTGTCCCATCAGAGCAGCACTACCTGAATGTGTGGTGCAAGCAAAGGCAGAAAGGGAGAATGGGAAAACACAAAACACATCTTTCTCTAGAGTGTTTCAGATGATGGCCTAACGCTCAGCTTAAGCCTTTTGCTTTGGGATTTTCATGGTGATTTGCCAGCTTGCCTGCAATTTCACAGGCCCTGGACTCTTTCCACCTACCCTGTGGGTTGTGCCTAGCAAAAATTCAGTTATTGTGGAGTTTCTTGAGGAATCCTTTGGTCCTTGCTTTGGATTCTTGTGTGAGGGCAGATGAATTTGTTTCACCTTCACAGAATCAATTAGTTTGGAAAAGATCTCTGAGATCATTGAGTCCAACCTATTGGATGACTAAGCATGGTTTTCATTCCAGAAATAAATTTCTTTCAGAGAAGTTACAAGTGTAAATTACTCTCTTAGAGGGAACTGTGTACCCTGTAGTGGAAATGGGAAGCAAAGCCCTCGAGCTTTTCTGTGCCACTGGGAGCAGAGAGGGAAAGAAGCATTGTGTGCTCCTTTCAGGTGGGGAAAAGCACACCCACAATGTAAGACAGAAGATCTGTCAGTTAAAACAGAGATCATGAAGAAATGTTTTTTCATTTAAATACTGCCTCTGCATTCTTAGCCCCTGATAAAGCTTGGGCCCCACTTTAATATGATGCTTAATAAACCCAAAAGGAACAAGCTGACAATACCTGACTGGAAGCCCATGCAGCAATTTTGCTACAGTGTCTGTTTTGTAAGGCAAAGGGACAAGACATCAAGACCTTATGTCTGCTGAATCTAAAAAGAAACCAATTATTCTTCATAGTTTAAGCTGCACTAATGATTTCTTGTTAGCAACAGTTTTTTTAACAGAACAAGAGCTACCATTATTTCCTTTGGGTAGTTCAAAGGATGGTGTCTTAACTGCAGTGAGAAGTAAGGTTCTCCTGGAATTTTTTCCCAGCTCATGTGAGTGGGAATTTGTACTACAGAATAGCCCATAAGGGACTGTGGGACTCATGAAAGGCAATTTGAGCTTTTATTCTCAGATGGTGCTTCTGTGGTAGCATTGAGTCGTTCTTGAGAGGGATGCTGAAGTGCTGTTACTTCCATTTGGTTGACCATCTCTGAGTAAGATAATTTTTATTCCTTATGTTGGCATCCTCTGTGCTTCCTCCACATGCCATCCTGGGTTTTTTTGAGTGAGGGTATTATTCTACTTTAGCAACTGGTCTGTCTGTAGAGGTTGAATATGCACAACACAGGTGTTTGCATTATAAAAAGGAGAGGCAGACAAACAACTCTTTGTTTCAGGCACTCTTCTCTGTAGGTTGCTGTTGGATTTCCCTTTTAGAAGGAGAGTGCTCTGTGGTGTTTTTTCTCATGGTATGTTCCCAAATGCTCCTGCTCTACAGAAGCAGTCAGGCAGCAGTCTACTCCAGGTCATGGGAAGGGCACACTAGAATATGAATCATTCAAAGGAACTGGTAATTAGGAGGCCTGTTAAATAGAGGGGAAGTTAAAGAATATCCCTTTCCCTTTGGCAGAGAAAAATTACAAACTACGGGAAGATTGGAGAGAGGATATTTTATGCTTGAGCTCTAAATGGATCCCACTCTGCAATCAGCTGCAGCAAGCACAGCCTTCCTCAGCAAGGCTTTTCCAGACTTTACAACAGCTTGCGTCTTCCATCTATTTTTGGTTTTTCTCTTGCCCTGGTTTCCATAGTATCTGAATGCTTCATGCTCTTAAATATATCTGACACTTACAGCACCTTGGTGAAGTAGGAGGTACAAAGGCCCTTGCTCTTTGGAGCTGTTGGAGCTGGAGCAGCCTGGGGATGTGTGGAAGATGTGGGGTGGAGTCCTGAATGGAAAATGTGCTTTTCTAGAGGCTGGATTTGTCATTAGCCTTTCATTCGGGATAGCAGGAGAAAAGAAATCTTCATAAAGCATCTGAGAAATGTTTGAAGGGCTCAGTGGTGTAGCTGCTGGGAGCAGGGGTGGAGATGAGCAGATCTGACGATTGGCACATTCTCCTCTAGTCCTCTCTTCTCTATTCAGGTGCCACATTTCTTTCTCTCAAGTAAGTGAGAACATGAGGACAACTAAATGGTGTCCTGAAGCCAGGTTGCTCATGTTGTGGACTTATTCCTATGGAATATTTTTTATGTAATATCTTAATGTAGTGTAATGGGAAGTAATGGGAAGATAGAGAATTTACCAAAAAGAAAGAAGAATGAGAAGCAGATGTAGGGATGACCCCAAGATGCTAGGAATGCTCAATCCTTTAATTTTTAAGGGGTACCCAGATGAAAGCATGTGACAGAAACAACCATCTCTGTGCTCCAGGAGTGTTTGGAGAGCAGAGGGAGAAGCCAGATCAACACAGCAGAGCTTAATATCTTTGCTGATTAAAACCAGGTCCAAACTGAGCTCAGTCAGCTCAATTGAATATTGCATGATTGTAGAGCTGAGGAGTTGCCTCACATTATTTGGGAAAGGACGGCCAGGTGCCCTTGTTTCTTGACCAGTTTGCTTTCAAGCATTGGAAGAAACAGTTTGTGAACAACCCAAACTTCTTCCACAAGGTGGTGTGGTTTTGTTTGTTTATTTGGGTGGGTTTTTTCTGTTTTGTTTTGTTTTTTAAAATCAATCCTCAAAGAACTGCTGCTCTTGGATCAGAAAGATATCTGGAATCTGAGATAGTCACTTCCAATTTACCCACTGCGACAACTTGGGTCAAGAAATCCACAAGCCTTAAAACTTAGTTAATGTTTGGTTTCTTGCAGTGTTAAAATGTTAAAAACCCCTAACTGTACATTGGTTGGTAAAACAGATACTCAGTGAAAGCTAAACAGCAAGGTCTTGGTAGACAAGAGAGAATAAAAGCTTATCACAAGTTATATCCTTTTACACAGGATATTTTTCTCTTAGGCTGGCAGTCTGGCTGCAGAATCTTTTACTCCAGACCAGAAGAAATCACATTACAGGAATAACTTTTATCTTCCTGAGATACTGTCTTATTGCTTGGGTATTTTCTGCCAGGGCTGTCTTAACTAGTCCTTTGGCTCTTCTGCTTGGGGATCAAATAGGTAAGGGAAGGCAGACTGTTTTGAAGGAACCTTTTTTTTTTGAAGGAACCTTTTTTTTATCCTCCCTCCCTTTTTTTTTTTTTTTTTTTTTTTGGGCTGTAGTGAGGATTTTCTGCCTTAAATGGTGTCTCCTAGGTGATGTGGAGATTCAGAGCTCCAGCTTGTATTTTCTCCATTCCTGAGTGCCTTTCAGAGCTGGAAGGACTGGGCAGACACTCCTAATGCAAAATGTACCTTGCTGTTCCTCGCCCTTTGTTTGGGCTCTTCTCAGATTTGGGCCAGTGGACTCTTCACCTTTTATCTTATGCTGCCCCTGCCTAAATACAAACACTCATATGCCACAAGAAACCAGGGAAGTCTAGATGCGTGTAAAGAAAACACTGCAGGTGTTTTTCACCAGCAAATGTCTCTCTGTAGAGAGAAATGTTTTGGTCATACAATGTGGTTTTCACCTAACAGTTCTTTTTTGAAGCAGCACCTCTGGTTTGGGCAGAATGTGTTCCTGTGCTCCTTCTAGCATTCTTGTGTAGACTTCTCCATGACAGATGCAACATGTTTCTCCTTCCTCTGCCCAGGTGACCTGTCATTTCCCTTTTTCTCTGTCTTAGTGCTGTGACTACCTTTTATCTTCCCCTTAATCCTGTTACTGTGGTATATAATTCTCTGTCTGGCTCTGTAAACTCCAGGTGCTGATTGACAACTGTTCTGCTTTTCATTTGCCAGCAGTATTTTCATGTCGTTTTTTACTGCAGTCAGGGTGATTATATGTCCATTCATGGACTCCAAAAGATCTTGATTTATCTTTCCTTCTAAATAGACATTTTCTACCTGAGGCACTGGGTCGCTTGAGCTGTAACATAAGCCTAGAGCAGCTTTTGCTGCAACAGCTGATGTGAAAAAGCAGGCTAGGCATGGAAAGGTGCTTGAAAACTTTACTTGCTTAGGTTTGATTTGTCCAAGGTGAGGATTACTGCTGCGGCAATAAAGGTTTCTTGTTTTAAAGACTGCCATATCTGTTTGCAGCTGTTAAAAATGAGAACATCTTGACTTGCCATAGGCTTCCCAGCTGATGCATCTGTGGCTTCCAAATAGATGGCAGAACCCTGGCAGTCTCTGCAAGATATGTCAACAGAAAGTTTGAACAGTGTGGGGAGATGCTGGGGGGGGTTTTAGGGTGAATTTTAGTGGTGGTGCCACCTTCAAACACAAGACAGCTCTCCAGCCTTGAGACACCTTGCAGTGTCCCTGGGTTCAGAGCAGGCTGCAGAAAGCTGCAGGCCTTTGTGAGTCTATTTCCATGAAAAACCTGGATGCAGATTCCAGGCTCTTGCATCTGCTGGCCCTCAGTAAGTGTTCTGGCACCTCCACACACAGCTGGGCACAACAGCCAGTGCTGCAGAAAGCAGGGAACAGAGCTGTAGCTCTGCTGAGCACAAAAGTAGAGAGGAATCCCCAGCACCTCTGGTGCTGCAGGGACCTCTCTCATTCTTGCCATCACTTTGGCCTGGGAGCTAGGTGGGTGTTCATACACCACCAGTATTCTCCGTTCTTCCCTCTGCTCTGTAGGATTGGGATCCCTCTTCTTCCCCTGATAACACATCCTCTTTTTCCTAACCTTCCCTGCACAGCTGGAAACCTGATGCACGTGTCTCCTGGTGTAGGGGCCTAGGTAAAATGATGCCTGAGAGATCTGGGTAGGGTTTGAGGCTCTGGGTGCTGAGCTGGCATGTGGGGCACTGTGGGGACAGGGTAGGAGAAAGGTTGGCACTTGGGGAGCAGGGAAGAGCATGCTGAATTTGGCTGCAGTGGGAGCACAGAGGTGTGGCTGCCCTGGCTGTTTGTGTTGGATAGCAGGGTCACCTCTCCACTCACTGCTGCCCTCCCTCCGCAGGATCCAGGGCAGGAGAAAAGGGGGATGGCAGGAAGCTCTCAGCAGAGACTACGCAAGGGGAAGCGAGGCCAGGCTGTGCCTGCACCACAATCCTTTCCACAGCCACAGGCCTGGCATGCTCAGTGGAGCAGAGCACCTGACTCTGCCACAGCTCTCTCCGCAAACAACCCAGCCAACACCCCCTCCTCCCTCCTCCCAGCACGAGGGCGCAGGAGTGTGTTCATCTTCAGGGACACTGGGGCAGCATGACAGGCTAAAATGTGTGCTGTGACGACAAAAGCCGTGCACGCTGCAGAGGGAATGCTCTGTAGGAGATGCAGGCAGCATGTGGCTGTGGGCGGCAGAGCAGGGTTGGGCTGCATCCCTGCAGCACAGCTGCTCCTGATGGAGCTTCTTCGGCTGTGCTGTGGCGTGACAGAGGTGGGGCAGAGAGGTGACACAGCCCGGGGCCACCCGGGCCGCGCTGCTCAGAGCGCTGACATCCCTCCACTGCCTCACGGCATCTGCCAGAGCTGGAGAAGCCAGTGGGAGAGCAAACCAGAGCCTGACATGGGGAGGGAGAGCTGACCCCGTTAGCAGTAATGGCTGCTTCAACATGGATACACAACCAGCTCCTGACCATCTGGCACGATCTGACACAGGACCGGGCTGGGGATGCCTCCAGCAAGCCCCAGTGAGGAGGGAGCTGAGCTGCTCGGAAGAAAGGGGATTTTGCCTAGAAAGTCAGGGCAGAGAGATCTGCCTGGGCTAGTAGAGCTGGGGCCATGTATGACCTCCCCTTCCAGCTGAGCCCCCTCCAACCCTGCTGCTCGTGGCTGTGCTCGCCGCTGGGTCACGGCTGCGTTACAAAATTTTCTGCTTTAAATAATCTCTTCGCCTCCAGACCCTGGTGCTGAGGCACCGAGAAAATGGGGCGAATGCTAATTTCTGACACGGATGTGGAGCGGCTCTGCCTTCGTGGGTGCTCAGCGCTCTCCCCTGCTCCCAGGGCCCTCCGCGCTGCCGGGCCCTAAAAACACAGCTCTTCCCTCGCCCGCGGGGATGGGCATCGCGGCAGTCACGGCCGCCTTCCCTCTACACCCACGCCGCCTTCACCACCCTCCCGGCCCAGCCGTCCGGTCCCGAGTGACCCTCCCGGCCGCTCCCGGGGGTCTCCCGGAGCCTTCCCCGCTGCCCCCCGCTCCTGAGGGGCCGCGGCGGCGCGGGGCCCGGCAGGGGGCGCTGTGGCGCGGCTCTTTGTGGCGCCGCGGCGGCGGCGCTGGCGGCGGGGCCGTTCCCGCCGCGCTGCCTCCCCCGCCCGCCCGCCCGCCCGCCCGCAGCCGCGCCGGGCGCGGGGCATGGCCAGACTCACCGAGGGCGAGGCGAGGAGGCAGCCGCCGCCGCTCCCGCCAGCGCCGCAGCCGCCGCCGCCGCCGCCGCGCCGAGCCTCCCCCATGAGCAGCAGCGGCGGCGCGGAGCCCCCGGCGCAGCCCGACAGCATGAAGGACCTGGATGCCATCAAGCTCTTCGTGGGGCAGATCCCGCGCAACCTGGAGGAGAAGGACCTCAAGCCGCTCTTCGAGCAGTTCGGCAAGATCTACGAGCTCACCGTGCTCAAGGACCGCTACACCGGCATGCACAAGGGTGAGCCCGGCGCGGCGCGCACAAAGGGGCGGCGGGCCCCGGGTCGCTCCACGCGTGACCCACCGCGATGTGCTGCTCTCCCGCACCGCCTGCATCCCTCAGCGGGGCTGGCGGCCCCCGATCCCCCGCTCGGGAACACGTCCGCATCCCCAGCGCCCGCGGGCGGGGTCCGGCAGCCCCGCGGCGGAGCCCCGCGGAGCCCCCCGGCCGCGGCCCGCGCCCCGCCGGCAGCCCGGGCCTGTCGCCCGCGCGTGGGGTGCGGTGACAAAGGCGCCGCTGGCAGCGTGGGCCGGGCCGAGGCTGCTGCGGGGCGCTGGGGCCGCAGCGGGACCCTCGCTGGGCTGCTAGCCACCCCCTCAGGGGGGGCTCGGAGCGACCTGGGGAAGGGGCTCGGCGCTGCGGTTTTAAAACCCGCGCAACAAAGAATATTGGCCGCGAATGTGCTGCCGCTGTCAGTGGCATTTGGCGTAGGTGAGGGGCCTTCGTGATGGCACACGGGGAGATGAGGGGTCTTTCTTCGCTGAAGGACCTTTAGTGGGTGCTGAAAAGTTTGAGGTGGCTCCTTTAGCCTCGCTTATTGTTGTGTTTTTATACTGAAGAGCTGTCGCGTCAGTGTGGCAGCTCCCTTCCGTGGAGCGGCTCTACCCCACCCTAGCAGGTGTTTGGGATCTTGTGACCCGCACTGCTCCAGCCAGGAAGAGAACTCACAGAGTTGTTTGCTGTAAGATCCGAGGGGGTGATGGCAGCCTCGCTCCCTGGCACAGGTAGAACAACCTGCAGGGAGCCTACAGTGAGTGCTCTGAAGGCTGTTGGTGCTCAGCCTGTGCTGCCGTGCCCTAAAATGATCTGTGATGGGGCCATGTGTTGGTGCATGCTGGAGGGAGTGTGCCATGCTCAGTACTGATGCCTCAGATTTAGGAGGAAGGGTAGGAAAAACTGAGTGCCTTGGCAACGTGAACCGTTCTAGACTGACAGAGAGGAAAAAGGACAAGAGAAAAACAAGTTTATTTTCTAACAAAAGGCAAAAATCTAACTCCAGCACAAAAGGAAAACACTTCCTCATTGAAGCCTGTGGGGGCTGGGCTGACATGAATTTAGCTGGAGAAGTGTGTCTGGTTGTGACTGAAGAACAAGGATGCCATGTGCTTGTGTGTCTCTGTGTGCAAGGAACTGCATCCAAACCTGCTGCCAGGTGACTGTGAGTTGCAAGGTTTCAACACAGCAAGGAGGAGAATGGGCCCAAGGCAAGAGACAATTGCACATTTCATTCCAGTTGACATCTTAAATATAGACTGTGTGGTTTGAGGTCAGCTTCCAGGCAGGAGACAAATTCTAGGGATCTGCTTAGGTATGGAAATTAGAGGGGGCAGCCATGGTACTAACCAGATGTGTGTGATATTAACTTGCTGTAAAATGCAGGATTTCTGCAGCAGAATACATCGTTTTGGTTCTAACGTCGTTTTGAGTGGATGCAGGTGTTGTTGGTCAGGGGTTGTTCTGCTCAGAAGGGGCTGTTGAGATGTGTAGGTTCTCCGGTGGTTGTTGTGGGGTTGTTTGCACACACCTTCAGTTCCCTCTGCCCCTCCTCGTCCTGTTTTGTATGAAGTGAGAGGCTGGGATTCCTTCCCTGGTGGCATGAGTTTGCATGTAGATTCTCAGCCTGTTTTGGGAACAGCCTCTCCGAAGAAGTCATCCGTTCACAAGGAAGTGTGTGGGGGTTTAGCGTGCAGTGAGGGAATTAGATCCACAATCCAGCCCACCCTGATGGCTGATCACTCTCATTTACCAGGTTTGGCTGCAGTGGCTTGGGCTCCAGGCAGGGAGGCCATCCTGGTGAGGAGCTGCTGCTGGCATCAGCAGGCCTGGAGGGTGCCAGGCCTGACCCAGGAGCTGCAGTGGCCTGGAGCACTGTCACAGCCCCTGATCAGGGGACACTTTGGCTGCAAGCTTGTTCCTGCACTGTACAGAAACCCTACCCTTTCTGGGGCAGTTGTAGCAGCAGACTCAGTTTTCTCTCCCTATGTTCCCTGATCTGCAGTGAGATCCAATTGACAGCTCACATGCAGCTTCCATCTGCTTTTTCCCTTTCTCTCCCCAAAGGGGAGGAAGCAGTTGTGTGAGAAGCCAGCGCTGCTGGTGAAGCCCAGCATGTCCTCTTGTGCTCCCTTGCAGCTTGACATGGAGCTGAGCAGCCACCTCTGCCTCCAGGGAGGAAGAAAGGGTGGAAGGGGCCTTCCAGGGGCTGGAGGATGTGAGTTGGGGGCTGCAGTGTCCAAGAGCTGGTCCTGTATGGGTGTTGAGTATGGATGAATTCGGTGGAGGCAGAGGGCAATCTTACAGATCTAGAAATGTGAGCTCTGCTACGAAATGGTTTTGTTAGTACCTGACTAGTCATGTCTCAGCAACCTAACTGCTGGTAGCTGATACCGTTCCAGCCTAATATTATTCATGAGGCAGTTTTTCTATTTATGTTAATCACAGATACATTTGCATGTTAATGACAGTGTTTGTCTCAAAGCTAATATTTTCATGGGAAGAGCGGGGAGGTGTTTGAACAGGCTTTTGGAATGGGTCAGGGGAGACTGAGTGGGGAGAATCAAGTGGAAATTTTTGGCCTTGTGTTCCAGGATTAGGCAGAAGGCAGTTACTTCACAAGTGTCAACTGGATGGGTTTCCTAGGAGTGCTCATGGTAGGGAAAGTGGAGAGATTAAGGAGTGTGAGGTACTAAACTCAGGGGAATATTCAGCAGGAGCAGGAGCAGCCTTCTTGCAGGCGTGTGGACAGATGGGTGCCTTTTCCAGAGGGCAAGGCTACAACAACACCCTCAGCCCAACTTGCCTCCCTGGCAGCCCAGTTTTGACTCAGCTTCTGCAGGCTTGTAGATTAGCTCCCCACTGGTTCCATGCTTCCCCTGCTGAAGTATTTGATGTGGTTTCTGATGCTAAGCAGAATGTAGAGATCCCTCTCTCCTGCAAACTGGCAGCATTTTCTTGCTCAAGGCTTTAGACTGCTGATGTGTGGCGTAATGTTTAGGATCTGAAGGGACTGTAAATTCCAGAGTCAATGTGTAGTTCGTAGGTAGGATCAGGCACAGAATATTTCCTTTTTTTCTGCAGTCTCTTGTAAGTGGAACTAGGCAAGGTTCTGCCTTTGGGGAGCTGGAAACCCTGCTGGAGCCCATGGAAGTAGGGTGGTAATGCTGACAATGATGGGACGCAGAGGTTGTTTTTGGCAGAATGATGGTGGCCTGGCTTTACAGACAGGTCTGGCTGTACAGACAGTGCTCTGGGTGCTGTTGTGCATCCCTGTGCTGGGAATGGGTCATTGGCACTGCCTGGGTGCCTGGGACCTTCCAGGCTGACACTTCTTAACACCCTGAGCACTTTCTAACACCACGTCCTGTGTCTCAGCAGGCACAGCTGACTTGGTGTTAGAAGTGCCCAAAGGGGCATCAGCCTGTCGGTCTGAGCTTGCTGTAAACTAAAGCAGGAAATGTGGAAGTGAGAAAACCTAGTGAGAGTGACAGGCCCCTCTGCACCTCTGTGGACATCTTTTCACTCTTGAGCAGCTCCTTGGGTGGCTTGTTAAGCTCAAAGTTTTAGGAGCCCGAAAAACCCATGAAAGACATGGTGAGCAGAATCCTGTCACACCATCCCAGGGAGCAGCTGAAGAGTTAGTGTGCAAGAGAGAATGGCTCTTCAGGAAGGAAGTTAAGTTTCCCTACAATTAGGCTTAGAGCACAGTGTTTCTACCAAACCTTTTCCTTTATTTCTGACCAGGACTTTGCAAAGAGAATGGAATTGCCTCCTGCATCCTACCTCCAACACACCTGGTTGTGGAAGACAGTAATAATGTTTCCCAGAAGACACAGCTAACATCTTTAGCTCCCTCCTTTCCACAACCAGTACAGCCTCCCTCCTGCTGTTGGGGAAGTAAGAATGAGATTAGATGTATGAGGGGAATGTCCTTAAGCCTCAAAGCTGAGAAATATGAAGAGCTCAGGGATGGAGCAGTGGACCAGGCTGTCCTGTGCCTATAGCCCCAGTCCAGCCAGGACATTAAAGGCTGCCTGAGTGCTGTTTCATGCTTGAGTGAAGGGAAGGAGCACAAGCTGGCTTCTGCTGAGCAAATATCCACATCCTTGTAAAGCAGGGCAGCAGCAAGGATTGCCCTTGGGTTGAAGTTGGAGTGAGGCATCTTCAGGCTCCACAGTTACAGGATATTTTGTGTCTGGAGGCTGCTGCCTCTTGGTACCTGAGCTCCTAAAAGATGAACAGTGTTACTGCCTTTGGTCTAGGGAAGAGAAGGGCATGGTGACTCCAGGGAGGGGATTTATGGCACTTCTTCACATTGGTGCTGTTGGATGTAGGTGTTGCTGGGCTTTACAAATCCCTGATCTGGCATGATGACTGTACCTCCTTGTGTGAGGAGTGTCTCTCCTTTATCCCCTTAAATGGTGTGCTTCTGTCCAATCCTCATTTTTAGCTTGTCCTCCCATGGACTGAGGTTTTTGAGCCTGACAGTGTGCTTTACTTCAGTTTTGACATTCCTGAGCACTGGAGTATGAGACTTGAGGATGGGGTTTGCATGTTTCATGTAGACTTAACTGCTCCCATCCTAAGTTTTCTTAGGTGTGATGGTTGCTGCTCCTGAGGCAGGGATGGTGTGTCTTCACTGCACGTGCACATAGTACCAATGCATTGAAGCTCTTAGTGGAATAAATTGCTTATTCCCAACTGCTGACTTCAGAATTTTGTGAGCTGAACCTGACCCAAATTATTTTAGAAGGAGTCGTATATGACTTGCAAAGTAGCAGACTGGAGCAGCAGGTGGAATTGGGTAAACATCCGTGTTTGAGGCTTTGGTGACCAGGCCTTCAAATCTGTTAGAAATAGATTATAGATGTGATAGAGTGTGGTCTCTGGTTATAGAGGTGCTTTTGAGGCTTGATGTCAGAAAAATGCATGGGGGAGAGTGAAAGCAGAGGGGAGCTTCCCCACCACAACAGAGCCAGTGCCTTTGCCAGGAGCAGTAAAGTTTACCTGCATTCTTCCTGGCCTCACTGCATTTGTTAAATTACCTGTTGGTCCCACGTTTGACTTAGGTGCATCATTCTTGGTTCAAAACCTGGGCAAATAAGGAGCTTAAATTACCTCTTTGAGATATCTAGTACTTGTGTGCTGTTTATGGAGGGTTTTTTATTTCCTAGCAAGAGGTGTGAGGACAGATGTGATGTGCTTACCTGCAGCAACTTACTGGAGCTGGAATGGAAGAACAGGATAATTGTGTTGCTGTGTGTTGGGATTGTCCTGAGGAGCTTGCTTCTGTCTGGCCTAAGGGTGTTGTATACCATGGAGTCCCACTGGGGTGGAGGGGAGGGATCCAGGCAGCCCCTGCACCCACCTTTGGAAAGCTGAAGCAGCTTTGGAGTACCCCAAGCCAGGCACAAGAATGTGGAGGCAGAAAAATGGGCCTCTCTGGCCATAACAATGTATCTGCAGTCCCAGCACAGCAGTGTAGACAGGACTGACTGTTCAGCAGCAAGCCAGAGGGACTTGTCCTGCCTTTGCCTGGGATGTGAAATGCCACTGTGGATAGGAGGGGGGTGAGTGAGGGGGTCAGATGGATTCTATTCTCCAGTGCTTTGCCTTTCCTCATCTGAAACAACTCAAGTGATGGAGCTTCAGGCAGTTCCCTGGGGAGATCATTCCACAGTCTAAATCTCTTTCTGCTAGGAAATGTTTCTTGATAACCAGCCAGATTTTTCCTTTGCTTATTCTTAGCATCAGAGCACCCAAAGATGATCCCTCTTCTTCCTGGAGGGGCTACAACTCCTCCCCTCCTCCCTTGGCTCCAGTATTCAGCTGAGATGTTGAGTCATATCTTGACTAAGAATGTCAGGATCTGGCCTTTTCTGTGTGCTTTTCATCTGGCTTCTTAAGTTGGTCCTTGCAGAATGCACGATGCTTTGCTGGGCTCTGTATTTCCCTTGTCGTGCATATGTATGTTGGGGTGTGTGTTTGTGTGCATCATATGGCACAGAAGGCCAGGCCTCTCCTCCTATAGCTTTCCCTGATTTGTGAATCTGGATCGTGGAGCTTTTGTATAAGCCTAAAATCCCAGATACTCTTCTCCTTTCCTCGCTTCTTTTTTGTTTTTAATCAGTAATCATGCTGGTCCTTGCCTCTCCCCTGACCCTTGTGTTTGGGACTGTTTCTACCAGACACAATCAGCTTCCCTTTGCTCTCCCATTGTGTCTCCAGCTTGTTCAACACCTGTGTCAAACCCACTTGATTCACTGGGACCCTTTTCCAGCTCTTAACAGACTTTAGATGTGGCCTGCAAGTCCTTTAATGTTGTTTCTTTGTCTTTTTTTTCCCTGGAGCCTTAGACACATCCAAATTATGTAACATTTGTGTTGATGTTCATCTGCAACTGCCTGTCTAACTTGACACTCGCTGTATCTGCTGCAGGTTGTGCATTCCTCACATACTGTGCCAGAGACTCTGCCATCAAAGCCCAGACAGCACTGCATGAACAGAAGACTTTGCCAGGGGTAAGTCCCAGTGAATTGTCTGGAGATGATGCCGTGGGCAGGAGAATGGGGAATTGTCAGGGGAGGGAGCGAGGGCGAGAAGTGGCTTACATGAATTTTCCTGCTTGTGAAAGAGGAGGGTGTTTCAGGGGTTAGAACAAGGATATGGGAGTGGAAGCACAGCAATGTTTTTCACAGAGCTGCTGCTTTTTTCTCTGGCCAGGCCTGTTCCTCTGCTGCTCTTGGCTCTCTGTCCCTGTCCCTAGGGAGCTGTGGGCTTTGCGTGAAGTGTGTGGGTGCAGCCTGCACAGTGGGCATTGTTGGAAACTCACAGGAGATTAGATACCAGACCCTTTTTTCAGGTGTGCAGAACCTCCTGGTGCATCCAATCCTACTCTGCCATTGCCCTGCAGGGTGCCTGGACAGACTTCTGATGCAGTGGCTGAGTTGGATCAGCCTCTCAAACATAAAAAAATACACTTGCCACATGCCATTGTTTGGAAGAGAAATGGGTTACTTAGGTGAGGGCAGGAATTCTGGTCTGTTCCTGGGTCTTGCTCACTCCACAGCTGGTCTTGGGATCAAAGTGCAGTGGGGTTTGCAGTGTGGAACAGGTCCCTCCTTGCCTGGCAGTCCTCTGCCTCCCTGGGACCTGCTGGAGAGCTAAAAGGAGCTCTGGATTGTTGCCCTTCCCATTTTGGTATGATTTAAGAGCTTTGACTGGGCAGTTCCCTTGCTGTACTGAGGGGGTTGATCAAGCACGTTGAAAGGATTCATTTGGAGGTGAGTAGGAGGAGGAGTTGGGTACTTATAGATAGAAGCTCACAGGAGGCCCTGAGTGCTCAAGGCAACAGAATAATTAATGTAAACCAGGGGTCTCCGGAGGGTGGTTAGGAATTCTTAACCATAACATTTCCTCTTTAACCCATACAGGTCCAAAGAGCTTCCCTCATCTCTCCCAGCTGCCCTCCACACACACACACATCCTTTTCTGTATTTGTTTACTTGTGCTTTTTTTGCATGGGCCTGTGCTGGCATTTGAGTGCTGGAAAATGCATGAAACTTAATTACCACGTAACAGGATCCTTATCTCAGGGCAGCCAGGGGGAAGAGTACAGATAACCAGCACAAATCTGCCTGAGTTAATCTTGTGTGATGGGAAATGATCAGCTTTTTGAACTAAAGCAATGTAACCTTTTGTGTTGGTCCAGGGCAGACTGACAGTGTCTATAAGAACAAGTCAAAGGATGGAGGGAGGAGCAGTTGTGAGGAGTCATGGTACAGTGCTGTTAATGCAGTGGGGAAGTCAGACATGTCTCTCAAAAATTATTCATGTGAGGCCTGGTGGATTCAAGGCAATCTCAGTTTTGCTACATTGGGAATTTGTTGCCTGTTTCACTATGTTCTCTGCTGTCTGTACTCGCAGGGGTTATAGAGAGCTGCATGGAGCAGTGTTTAAAGCAGCAATTTATCTATGATGTGGTGATCTAAAGGCTTTTTATGTTAAGGGAGGTGTAAGACACTACCTGGGAACAGTAAGAAGTCTGTGGTAGGTGAGTACTTTTGAACATACTTGTCTGGAGACAGTTAATGAGCAGTGTGGTGTAATTATGTTTCAGGATTAGGATGAAGATGAGCTGTGCTGCATTTGGAGCTGTCTATTTTCAGGCTGCCAATATACCACTTCATCACATTTAGTTTCTCTTTTGTTCAGTCCCTCAGTGACCGAGAAGGCACAATTCACTCTCTTTTTGGTCTTTTAGAGATGGTTACTTGGCATGGACATGTTCTGGGTGAGCTGAGGTAGCTTTCAGCTGTGGTTTGCCCATGTCTGTGTAGCATCACCCATCCTTCTGGGCCAGCTGATCACAGGGAACACTTTGGAAATGTATTACAGACAGGAGTGCTTGGCAATTGCTTCCCTATTTTGGGAACAAGGCTGTAAAATTTTATCTCTGTACATTCACATCCGGATCATCTTTGGATGAGCTCTGGGGCAAAGCCTGTCCCCAGTTTAGCCAGGGTCCCAGTATAAGGCAGAGCACAGAATGTACTGACCACACCACTGAGATTTCAGTCAGTGGGCCATAGTCTGGTCAACAAGTGATTTCTTGTGATTTTACCCATATACTCTCTCTTCATTGCACATAGCAGTAGAAGAAAGAAGGTTGAAGGGTATATGAAGTGTAGGGTGACACAAACTGTCACCTGAATGTATGGCCAAGCATCAGCAGGTTTAGAGACAGCAGGGGATCAAAATGGCACAGGAAGGATCTTGTGCTGATCCTACACTTGCTGTTGTACCACCAAGCAGTTGTAGATGCCACAAGAACCCAAGTACCTTCCTTTGTTGGTCTCAGTGCAGGGAGCAGTGGTTGAGCTCAACAGTTCATGAACCTGGACAGAGACAAATGACTTTCTCAGTCTGCACTGAGGATTTGGTAAGGACAGAGTTATGGAAATGCTTTGATGTGGTTTCTGAGAGGTCCTTAGGCTGTGCTCAGGCAGCTGGAGCCCGACTTCTGGGTTTTCTTCCCACTTTGTCACTGGATAGGTCTGGGCTCACAGAGGTGTTGCTTAGGTCCTCCAGGTCTGATGTCAGCAGTGTCAGCCCATCTAAGAATGTACACACAGAGTTCCTGCAGGGCCATGAGTGCAGTGCAGCTTTCCTAAGGTTTTATATATATAGTTATATTTATATTTTATGTTTACTACATAAGTCAGTAGGAATCACCATGGTCTATATTTGATCTTGTGGCATTTGGGGCAAATTCTCTTTGTGTGAGATCAAAGTTCTTTTTTGTTTCTGAATTGAGTGTTGTTGGATGTATGGTAACTGAATGGAATTTAAACTCTGAGAAGCTTATTTTTTGACAGTAAGGCTCACCATCTTTTTCTGAGATAGACAGAATTTTGGCTTTTACATTCTTTTGTATGGGCCACTGTGCTCAGGGTGTAAAGCAACAAGATTGCCATAGAATCATCAGGTCAGGAAAGACCTCTGAGATAATTTAATCCAACCATTAACCCAGCTAAGTCCACTAAACCATGTCCCTAAATGCCACATCTACACTTCTTTTAAATCTCTGGTGATGGTGACCCAACCAGTCTCACCTGTATAGCTGTGTATTGTATTATCTAAAACACCTGTGCTGCCCTCAGAGCTTGAATTGTTGAAATGAGGCCCTTAATGCTTTTTGCTAAATCCAGTGTCCTCTTCAGCTGCCAGCCAGCCCAGCAGGGCAGTGTTTCACCTTCTCCCCACTCCCTGGCACACTCCTCCCTGCCTCAGTGAAATGATATTATATCTCAATAACCCATGCCTTTGATTCGTGATTGTGCCTTCACTTTGCTGAGTTCTGAAAGGAATTGGAGAGGTTATTAATGACACACAGTGATCACACAGCAAGTTAAAGCCTCTTGCTAAGTGAAATTTGAGGGAAAAGCATCCAGCTTTTCAATATTTCGCAGAAACGCTTTATATCTCTTTTCATTTGCAGCCAGACAGTTGCAAATTACATAAAATTGCTCCTGAAGAAGAAGAGGAAGAAGAATAGAGGGAGGAAGTGGAGGGGGGGAGGTTTAAAAAAGTAATTATTTTGGCAAGGTACAGTTACAGTTTTATTTCTATGCAGAACAAAGGAAGGCCTGCTGAAAGGTAGGCAAGTAAGTGGCAGAAATTGGTATTGATCCAAGCTGGGAATACGGGCAGTTTAAGAGCAGTGATGAGGGTACTGAAATGTGGCTACATCATAGGGAGAACTCATGGATGCAGGGACACAGGAATGGAAAATTACAGAGAGCAGCAGCATGAGAGCAGAGAGAGACTCTGGGAATGCACCAGGGGTTGAGAAGCTGCAGCACTAATTCAGGTGGTTGGGCACAAGGATTAGTGCAGAGACCCAGCAGAGCTCGAGCAGAGGGCATCCCTGTGGGTAGGCTGTGTCCTGTGCTGCCAGGAGCAAGGGCTCACCTGGGCCATCTGTCAGGATCCACAGCCCGTGGTGCTAGGAGGGAGCACAGGTGACAGGAGGGACTTTGGTTGGTGGAGAGGGCAAAGCATCTTCCCTCCCCTCTTGTTTGTTCAAGTGCTGGTGTGAAGCCAGCCTGGACCAGTATTTCTGAAAGTTTCAGGTGGCCTAAATGTTTAGTGTGAAGCCAGCCTGGACCAGTATTTCTGAAAGTTTCAGGTGGCCTAAATGTTTGGTGTGAAGCCAGCCTGGGCCAGTATTTCTGAAAATTTCAGATGGCCTAAGTATATGGCTGAGGGTTGAAGCTGCACCCCAGTTGTTAATCTTTGCAGCTTGAGCCCTTGAACAGGGCAGGGTGGAGAAGCTTTTCCCATGTCCATCCTGCAGGTTTGATAGGCAATGTCAGCAAGCTCCTGAGAGCCATGCAATATTATCAGTTAGCAATACAGAGAGCATGCCAAGGCTATCTCATGGAAATGGCAGCACCAGGACATGAAGGTACTGGGCCAAAGCAGCCCTTGGGCAAGAAGCAGCAGAAGTGCCTGTTCAGTGCAGAGGGAATTGCAAATGCTTGTGCTGTTGAGGGTTTGGCTTGAGGGGCTGAGAACTCTCAGTGAGGCAAGGCAGCTGCCCAGTGAAGTGCCTACACTGAAGAGCAAGCTGCCAAGGCAGACATTGCCTCCTGTTCCCTGTGGAATTGGAAGAACAGTGAAATTAAAGATCAGCACCCACATGCTGACCAAGTGGACACATGCAGGCTCTGTCCTGTGCACAAGGGGTGTTCCTTTCTCCAGAGAAATTGCTGCCCTTTGCACAGCCAGGCCTTGGCATCTCTTTGCAGCACAAAGCTTTGACTTTTGCCTCCCAGAGCTGGGTCTTTCCTGGTGATCTCACCTGTGCTTGTGAGCACACCTGTACCTGCACACCAGCCCACACAGACCTTTGTCTTTGCAAAGGCTCCACATTCCCATCTCCATGGGGTGTATGCCTGCACTCAAGTGTCTGTAAATATGGATATAGATGGGATCATAAGATAATTTATGTTGGAAGAGACCTCTGGGGTCTCTGCTACAACCTGACTCTAAGCAGGGCTGACTACACCAGATCACTGAGAGCATTCTCCAAAGGAGATTTGACTGTCTCCAGGGGGATCCTGCAGTCACCTGGGGCCTCTTTTCTAGTCTGCCAGCACCCCTAAAGGGAAACAGCTTATCTCATATCAGCCCAGAACTGGCTCAGGGGATTCATGTGGTGGTGCTGGGGTTTGGGCCCATTTTGGGTGGATTTTCCCGTGGGTGCGTCATTATTGCTGGAGGTTTTGCTCCGCTCGAGTTGTCGGTGTGAGTGGTTGCCAAGGGAACTGGCACAGCCGGTGTGTGTGCAGGCAGAGGGTCTCTGTGCCTGGGCCCCTCTGTTACATCAGCAGAGATGTCTTTCTTGGCCACTGTCATTACCCTGCCATGGGGGAGGAGAAGGGCATGGCTGCAGCAGCCCGATGGCAGCCTGTGAACCTGCCAGCACAGCCAGGAGAGGCCTGTGCAGGCTCTGCAGAGCTGCTGTGTCCATCAGCTCAGACATCTGTGCCCTTCCCCAGTTCTCTGGGGTCCTTGGAGGCTGCAGCTTGTGCACAGAGAGGCACCTGAACATGCTCACTGGACCAGTGGTGCACCAGTGAGCACAGGGAAAGGCACAGGGCTCTTGGTGTCTTTTCCAGTGGAAAAATCAAAGCCAGCTGAGTGTGGCAGTGCTTCCAGCTTTTCCCTCTTCAGCTTTCTTGCACTTGCTCAGAGTAACTTGGTGACCCATCCCACAGCATGTTATTCCTGCTTTTTGCAGGCCTTAAGCATTCCTTAGGTCTGCTAAGCACTTTCTACCTTGGTGGGAGTGACTCTTGTGACAAATCTTGGGCAAGTCTCTGTCCCTGCTGAAGGAAGCAAGATGCTGCAACTGACACAGGACTGTGGGTCTGAGCAGTCAGCTGTGCCTGGGTCCTCAGGCCCATGGCTTTATGGAGACCAGAACGATCTCTTGTGGTCTTGAACTTTCTAGAGGAGTTTTTGGGTTTTCAGTTTTATCAGTCCTTCTACCATCCTCCTTGCTCATGCAAAAAGACATAGCTGAGCAGTGCAGGCAGGAGCTGTGTGGTTTGTACTCTGGGATTCACATCCTGCTTCAGCCACAGACTTTCAGCATGATCTTCATTGCCACATGCCTCAATTCCTCCACCTGGATTGCACTGCTCATAATTATCCTTGTCTCCTCCATAGTGGGATTGAATGAGGTGAATTTATAAGCAGCCTTTAGAGCTGTGACAGAACTTGGTACTAATGTTGCTGGTGTTTGTGTAGGAGAAAACTCAGGGAAGGATGGTTCTCCTGGATAGGACTAAGACACACTGAGATGTCAGTGGAAAAATGTAAGTAGGATACTCGAGCACTGAGACTGGCACCAATCCATCCCTGCTTGCATTCCCGATCAGAAACGGAATCCAAATGAACAAATTAGCATTTAGATCTAGGTGCTCTGCCCAGTTAGAAGTGATTATCATCATTCAGGCAGGGCATTTTTAACTGGCCAGAGGAGGACAAACCCACAATTTGTAAAGCTGAAGAGCCCAGGACCTAATTCCGCCAATGGCCTTGGATGCCTTTTCGTTCCTGACATCCCAGAGGAGCCAGCCTGCATTGTGTATTTCATACTCTCGGCTTCTGACCCTCTTAACACTGTGAGGTTCCCCTGCATTGCACCTAAGGGGCTATATTACATCACTTACTCGTAATTAATAGAGAGGCTTGCCCTGCTGTCCCAGGGGGCTTTTTCCTTCCATCCAGCTTTTGCAGTTTGAAAGCTGAAGAAGCAGGATCTGGGAGTCACTGCTTCTCCTTGACAAACAGGGCTACCAGATTGCTGAGCTGACTGACAGCTCATGCTGGGCACTGATGTAAACACGGGGAGTCAGTTCACCTCCAGAAGTCTTTTTTTGGGGTGTGGTGAGAGAAGTGGTGCATTTTGGCCTTGGTGAAACCAGTAGCAGAGCTTCCTCCGACTTTAGGAGTGCCAGGAATTTTCCTTAGGTCCTTGATCACAAGAGTGCTACAAAGGTGGGGAGCATTTCCTCAAAAGCAGGGAGGAAGGCCAAACAGAATGAGGGTCCCTGCTTCTCTCTGCTTCCCATATTCTGGGGATGGGGTGAGATGTAATCCAGGCACTTGTCAGCAAGGCCTCTCAGCCTTGCCTCTTCCCTGGAAGTCTGTGGGCTCCTCTGGGCTGCAGTGACTCGCACTGTAGGTGTCTCCTCATGGCTCCTGAGGCCTGCACAGGACGTGTGGCTGCTGTGCTGTGTGACGCTCCCGAGGTCGGGATGGCCTCTTCCCCATCTGGCTGCTCTGTTGTTTCCCACCAGAAACCCCCCAGAAAGCCAACAAAAGCTGCAGGCTTGTGAGAGGGAGAGTGGTGCAGGCAGAGAAACATTGTCTGTGTGAGCTGTGAGCAGGGTAGGGACAGCTGTGCTCGGGAGGTTGTGTATCCAGCCAGGAGGGAAATGTGAGGGAGAAGCTGGAGCAGGGCAGTAGGAGCTTTGCTGCCCATCTGGTGCCCACTGCTGCTCCAGAGGATTTCTAGAGTGCAGTGGGTCACGGAGCTGACAGCCCTTAGAGTGTCATCAGCAGTGGGTAAGGAGGATGCTGAAGTGTGAGGGTGAGGGTCTCAGGGCAGGGGACATTTGGCCCATGGTGTCCTGACAGCATGTGCTAAATGTTAATGTGAGGTTCTTAAGAAATGAAGACTAATAATGCTCAGCTGAATAATTTAACAGGGAAGATGAAGTTCAGCTTGTGAGGCAGGTGCAGGCTCATGAATCATTTGCTCGAGTTCTCCATCCTACACGTGTGCTCACCTATGTGTTTCTGTGTGATAAAGGGCATCCATGTCTGTGCATGTCTGTCTACTCCACACTGGGAATTCAAGGCAGAAGCAGGTCCTCCCTGCCGCCCTGTTCTTCTCTTTCTCCCTCAGATGGAAGAGGTAAAGCTTGACCATCCTCACTCTGTGTTCCTCTAGGGGACAAAGCTCTTTGTCTGAGACCTGTACACAAAGTTTAGGACGTCCCAGGGACAATTCTCCAGGCCTTGAGACCTATGTGGTTGAATTAAAGTTGCTGTGGACTCCCTCTGCTTCAGAGGCCTTTGATAATTTGTTCATCTTTGGTGGCAACGTGGGACTTGGAAGGATAAAAGTGGTCGTGTCCTTCTTTGTGGAAACCTCTGGGTGTTCACTTCTGTGCAAGGAGGACCATGTCTGCCTCTGCCTCAGCTTCTACGTTTCAGGAAGAAGCAGGCAGGGAATCCTGCTACTCTTCTCCAAGTCTCAGCATCTGGACAGATTTCTTGTATTTTGTTTTTTTCACTTTACCCACATCTTCCCAAGCAGATGAAGACCAGCCCAGAGACCTAACTTCAGTCTGGTGGGTGTCTCTCAAAGTCACTGGAGCTGGCAAGACCTCTGGAAATGGGCAGCCCTTGACTGAGGGCTTGGTCCAACACAGGCAGAGGGAAAGTCTTCCTGTGCCCAGCCCAGGTGCTGTTTCAGGTGGGCAAGAGAGGAGCTGTGGCTGCAGCTGGGGGGTGCAAAGCAGCCATGCTTCCTCTTGTAGCCCCAGCCAGGCGCTGCCTCCAGATCTGCACCAGTGCTAACCCACAGCACTGTGCTGGCACTGCCACCTCTCCTGCCACGGCTTCGTGCTGTGGCCCAGCTGCGGGCACGTCACCTCACTGGGTCAGTGGCCCTGTGGGAAGCACTCGCCCACGGTGTCAGGTTCAGTGGGGTCACCACCCCTGGGGTGAAGTCCCTGCGATGGGGGAAAGGATAGGGATGGACAGATGGATAGAGGGGGCCCCTTCCCCAGAGATCATATCAAAATGTCTCTTTTGTGCAAAGCAGAGGGAATGCCCCCAAGAGCTGGTTTCCATGGCAACTGCAAATGTCAGGTTCCATGTGGTGAATAACCGTTTCCATGACAACACCTCCTTTATCCTAGGTGCTGGGAGCTGGAGTGACAGCCCTGTTGGGGGAGGGGACAGGGAGATGGCCTCAGGTACTTAACCTCCCCCTCTCTCCCCCCCTTCCTTCCCGACTCCTCACCCTCAGCCCCTGCACCCCTGGGAGGGTGGTGCTGGATGTGTGTGCTCTGCATTTCCACAGCATCCCTTCCGCCCCTCCTACCCCCAAATGGCTCTGGGGCTTTGGCTTCCTCACAGGAGCCAAGGTCTGAGTCTGTCCCTCGGTCTGCCTTCCCATCAGTTCAGTTAGTTTAGCCCTGGTTTTGCATCCTGGGTAGAAACAAAACTATTCCTCGGTGCTGGGGGAGCAGTGGGATGTGACGTGGCCAGCTGCCTCTCTTGGCTCTGCACGGAGCCCTCTCTTCTGAGCACACATCTGGGCTGCCTGCCCTCTCCCACTCAGCGTGCTCCCACAGCTCTGCCAGCCTCAGCTCACACGGGCAGCTTGCCAGGGACCGTGAGCAGTGACAGGAGCCTCTCAGCAAGGAAATTAGAGGCTTTGTGGAACAATCTCTGACCGCAGACTCCTGAATCCCTGCCCCACATCCCATCAGCTCAGGCAAGAGGTGCCAGGCCCTTGGCAGCTCCTGGGGGGAGCAGCAGCCCAGAGGCTGGCAAGTTCCAGTGCTGCAAGTTTTGGGACCACATAGCAGCAACAGCAGGACATCAGGAGCTCTGCAAATCCATGCAGCTGATCCAGACAAGAGAAAAGGACCTGCAGCCTCTCCCTCTTCCCCTAAATGATTCAGCAGGTCTTGGGAGATGGGGTTGTTGTCTGTCGAGGGGCGGCAAGGCAGCAGCTTGGCCTTCCTTTGAGGAGCTGCCAGCCCATCTCTGGGGCCATTAGCAGCAGCTCCATGATCAATCCTTGAGGCAGGAATTGCGTGGGCCTGGTCCCACCCTCTGAGGTCCGTCAGTGAGGGGAAGCCAGCTCGCAGCCCCCAGCTGCCAGGCTGTGTGCCATGCCATGCCAGCCTGTCACCTCCTGGTTGGCATCTCTGTCCCGCGAACTGCAAAGCTACCTCACGGATTTCCTCCAGCTGTTGGGAATGTGGGCTCTGCCTCTGGTTTCTGGCCAGTCTGGCTCAGCCACCACTTGGAGACTGACAGCTCTCCACATACTGCATGCTGGCTTCTAAACACATTTCAGTTGGTGACTTTTATGGCTTGATTTCATTTTCTGTTTTGTTGCTGTTTTTCCTCAGGGGGTTTCCTAAGAGAGGGGGCAGACTGTGCCTGGACCTGCAGCTCGTGTGCAGGCCTTCCCTGCGATATTCTGATTGTTTTTTATTATGAATGTCACCGATTCAGGTCACTGTCAGCCTCTGTGAATGATGCTGAGAGACATGGAGTGAGATGTGCTGGGAATGTGGAAATCTGCCCTGTGCACCATTCCTCGGAGGATATTCTGGTGCAGTTGGATCCTGCTAGCTGGGAAAGGAGGCTACAGCTTGTCAGCTGCCTCTCTGGGCAGCACAGGACACACAGACCTGCCAGCAGATGAGTTTTGCCCTGCTTTTCAAAGCAGACAGTTAAAGCTGTGGGTTCCTTAATGCAGCTACTTCTGTCTTACCTGGAGAATCCCCATGCCATGTGAGCTAAGCTACCCTTCAGGCTTGTTTGTGGTTGGATTATTGCTGATGACACTAATGGCTGCAAGAGAAGGAAAAACCTCTTCTCCACACCCAGGCTAGAGGAATTCTGCCACTTTCAACCTGAGCATTGTCCCTGAGGGCCAGAGATGTTGTTGGAGAGCAGCACTGCTCTTCTCAAGAGCTAGTCTGGTGCACAGAGCTCTGTCTGCACGAGGGCTGGGGAAGGGGAAACATGACTTGCCTGCTTGCTGTGCTGCTCCTTGCCAAGTTCAGAGGCAGTGTCTCTTCCCTACTGCAAGGACAGTAAGTGGCTCAATTAGGTGACGTGGCCATGCCTGCACTGAGTCGGGGCAGACACAGGAGGAGCTTCCAGGCATAGTCTCACCTCAGGCCACCCTGACCACTGTTCAGGCTCCAGTCACATGGTGATGAACTGCTTCCTCAGAGTCCTTTCTTTGCCACTTGCAGCACCTGAGGAGGCAGAGGTTTATGCATGGTGGGCATTTCCAGGAGAGGTGTTCTCTGGGGCGAGCAGCTGAGCAGGGAAAAGCACCAGGTTTCTTTTGTGAAAAAATGCCCCTGTCTTCAAGGGTACTGATTGCCATCACAATGTCTTGGTTTCCCTTCTGCCACTCTGCTGCTGCCCTGTTGACAGTGCCTTTAGCAGCGTGTGCTGGGCACTGGGCCAGGCAATAACCTCTGCATTTCTCTTCCCTTGCAGATGGCGCGCCCGATTCAGGTGAAACCTGCAGACAGCGAGAGCCGTGGAGGTAGTTGTCATCTCTCCTTGTTTCTCCTTTGGTGGCCCAGTGCTCGTGAGGGGGACCAGGAAATGAGACAGGGTCCTGACCCTGCCCTCCTCTGTGTGAGGAGTCTGTGTGTGTGGTAGAGGTCTGGGGACAGGAGGGCAGTGTAGGGACACAGCTGGACACAGCAGGCAGCTGACAGCACACCAGCTCCTAAGGGTGAGGATGTGGCTGCCCCCTCCACTCTCTTTCCCAGCTATTAGAGGGTGCCATTAGTCTGTCCCAGGACATTACTGAAGCAGAACTGTGTGGCTCCTGAAGCCCTTGGGAAGAGGTTCCTTCATTCCTACACCTGATCAGCCGAATAAAAGCCAGATCCCTGCAGCAGCACTGGCTTTCTAACGTGTTCAGCTCACTGCTCTGCAGCTGATTCCCCTGTCTGCAGCTCCCTCCACTGCCTCCCCCATCACTGCTGAGCTGTCTCAGCCCTGCCACTCTCAGTCCTGCAGCAGCCCCCAGCACATTGTCAAGGCCAAAATGCTGTTGCAGAAAAGATCACATGATGGGGAAATAATGTCTGAAGGGAAAGGATCCTGAGATGGAGGTGCTGCCAGCCTGCAGGGGACCAGCTTGGTCAGAGCAGCATATACGGAGAAGTTCAGAGCTGGAATGCTGGGAACAAGAGAATCTGGTAATTTAATGGGGAGCTCTCAGCAGCTCAAATGCCTCCTCCAGGTGGAGAAGGTTCGCAACTTCAGCCCTTTCCAAATCCATTAACTCATTTTGCTTCTTTTCCTTGCCTTGCTGATCTATTTCTTTTCCTTTCCTCTCCATTCCTACATCTTCCTCTCTGTGCCTTGTGCTGTTGGTGCTGCCCCTGAAAGCAGTTTAGTAGAGGCAGGGGGAGGGTTTGTGTGATGCTGTTTGTGCTGTGGGACAGCATGTCCTGCATGCTTTATTTAGATTTGGAAGGGTTTTGTTTTAAACTTCCAAACAGTTTGTAGTTGCTTTTGGTTATTGCACTGCCAAGAAGATGAGATATATTTTATAATATTTTATATGAATGTGTGTGTTTATGGTTGTGTGATCCTCCTTTTAAAAGCATACTCACCTAATATTAAATGTTGGGATGTGAGATCTCTGATGTCTCTGTCAAATCGAGCTGAAACAGGTCAGCAGGTTAAAAACCAGGATGTTGATTTGGAAACAAGCTTTTGGCCAAGGCACTGGGCTCTGAAATCTCTAAGCTTATGAAAAGTGCCACGTTCCCTAATGATTACAAATGTCAGAACATCAACTCAGCTTCCCATGGACAAGAACAGGAATCTTTGGAGTCTGAACACCTGTCTCCTGCAGCCTGTGCTCCTCCCTTCAGGCTCATTGCAGAGCTCAAAAATAAGCAGCTCCCGCAGGATCCATGACAAACTGGATTTTTTCCTGAGGCAGGAGCAGCATCAAGACAGCACCCTGTGTTTGTCTGAGTCAGGTTGCTCTCCTGAAATGTTTCTGTCGTGATGCTGGACTTGTCAGAGAAGTGGATGAGCAACTTTCCAGATATGGGAAGAACCATTCTCTGTAGCACTAGCCCCACACTGTCAGGAGGTAAAAAAAGATTTGGGGCAGGGCAGAACTGTATGGATTAGGAATTTATCAAGGGAATAGCTGCATGCATCAGTGAGGCACTGCTCTGCATTATCCTTGAAGGGAACCTCTTTTATACTCACCAGGGACTGACATTTCTCAAGTAAAGCACCCTGATTTAAGTACATGAAGTTAGAGCACCAGAATTTGTCTCTTGGTCTAAGAGATGCTAATTTTTCTGCCAAAGGGGCAGTTTTGGCCAAACCCTGCCAGGGGCTGGTGGGGATGTCTGGATGCTCAGTGTTCCTTCACCCTGCACAAGGAATTCACTAGGGAAAAAGTGCTGCCTGCATTAGTTCAGAGTGGGAATTGTGATTCTGGGGCAGGCACTGTCAGCTTTCCCTGCTCTCTGCTGGGAGCCATGGAGTGCCAGGAGGAGGTGGAGCAGAGGGGGCAGAGGAGTTTGTGTGCTTGTCTGGAGCACTGGGCTGCAGTGATGGGACATGACAGGTAACCCAAGCCGTTCAGAACTGCCCAGGGACAAGGAAGCTCTGTGCTTCCCAAGGAGATTTGCTGCATCCCTTCCTCAGCCAGTGGGCTTCCCTCTCTCCCTGCTCCTGGCTGCTGCCAGCTGTTGGCCAGATGACCTGAATTCCCTGGCTTTGCAGGAGCTGTGTCCAGTGCTAGTGTGCTCTCCCTCTTGGCCGTAGCATTCAGCCTCATGCCCTGCCTTGTTCCCGTAGCACCTTCATCAACAACGTGCTCTGTGCTGGCTCCCCTCTCCTGCTGCCTGCGTGGCTGACGGTGCCCAGAGCGTGTTTCCATGGGAACTCGACAGTCAGAGATCACAGTGAATTTCCCTGCTTGCTGGACAGCACGGGAAATTGCCAATCAGAGGGTGAAAAGCTGGAGCTGTAGAGAAAGTGAAGGGGAAAACAGCAGGAGGGGAGGGTGTGCTGTTCCGAGGAGGGGAGAGGAGATCTTCCAGTGCTGCAGAAATCCCTGCTGGATTGAATGATGAAGCTGATGACCTGAGAATGCCAGCGGGTTTAGGATCAGCCCTGAGAATGCCTGTGGGTTTGGGATCGATGGCTTTAGCATCAGCAGATCAGGTGGAAGGGTTTGATAGCAGATCAGGTGGAAGGTTTGCAGCGTTCCAGCCTGGCTGGAGGGGGATGAGTCAGCCTGGATATTGTGGGAGAACAGCCCTGTTTGGAAGCTGACGGAATCAGGAGGATCCCGGATCATGGGTTGGGCTCCAAGATACAGACAGGGGGAGGTGAGCAGCAGAAAAACCCTTTCAGAGGTCCCCAGCTGCTGCAGAGGCATCCAAAGGGAAGAGGCTGGATTCTTTTCCTATATGTGATATTGAGAACTGGGCTGCATGAAACAGGATTCACTGTGAAAAAATCTAACGTTGTCAGTGATTTCATTCCCTGTTACTATTGCAGTCCTGGGCATTCAGAAAATATTCCAAACCCATCAGTGTGTGTATTTATATTTGCCTTTATAGCCTGAGTCTCTAAGATATCACAGTTTTAAGCTGTGCTGCATAGCCAGGAAGACTGGCATTTTTTTTTCTCCAAAATTCCAAGAAGGAAAGCTGAAATTCCCACATGAAGGCAGGACTCCCAAAAGGTTCTGTTAGTGAGCCCTGTCAGACAACAGAGGATCTGCAGTAAAACTGCAAGGATGGAGCATTCACTGTTTCAATGGACTTTTCCCAAAGTGCAGGGTAAAGAAAAATGCTTTTGATTCAACAGAAATGGTGTGAGGAAGAAACCACAGGAATTACCCAGGAAATCTGAGGGCTCTTTGAAGGAGAAAATAATGAGTAACTCGTAATTTGATGTTGATTTGATTCCAAGTTCTCGTATAACTGACTTTCCCAGATCTCTCAACACCCCCTTGCCATCCTGCCTCAGCCAGCCAGGGCTCTGCTGGGGTCCCTGAAGAGAAAGGCAAGACCATCAGATGCATTTCTGGCTGTCAAATCTTAGCCCCCAGTTATTTGCTCGCTAGTTCAAAGAACAGAGGATTATTTCACAGCACCTAAAGCCAGTACAAGCATTTCCCAGGGTATTTCTCCCCTTTGTTGAGGATTTTTTTAAGGAGCTCCCTGTTTTTTCCACCCAAAGGCTGCAGCATGGTGCACCTGTCTGAAATAAGGCCTGTTTGTAGCTGCAATGGAGTTTCAGGGTAGAAGAAAGGGGAACACTACAGAGCTCCAGTGTCCCCTGCCATGGCCAAACTGTGCTCCAGGTGATGTCAGTCAGAGCACAGAGCTACTGCTCCTTTAGTCTCCATGCTCCTCTTCACCTCCCAGTAAATCTGTTCCTGTCCTGTGCCATTTTTTTTCACCCCCCTTGTCCAGTCAGATTTTTCACCTTCTTTACGTGCTGATTTTTGGTTGGTTTGACCACCAGCACTTCTGAGCTGGCCCTTGTGGTGGCAGGGGCTGTCTCCCTGCTCAGAAGGCAGCTGTCCAGCACCTGGTTTGTCAGCTCTTGTGCCTTGGCTGGGGATTATTGAGCATCACCAGTTTGAATGGACTCGATCAGCTGAAATAATCTCTCCAAATGCAGCCATTGCCATGCAGGTGCAGGGAGAAATGTAGAAAGAATCACAAGGAAAACAGAAGGGGATAAGATTCCCATGGGTTTAGTTACCCAGGGAATCATGAAAATTGGGAAGCTGGGAAATTTGGCTTTTAAAAAAATACACAAGGCCATATATTTCAGCCACTTCTAATTATATAAATCAGGAGTATCAGGGTTAAGAGCCTTGGTTGTAGCACTTCTAACACTTTCTGTGTGTGGTGGACAGAAGTGGCACATGTCTGCCTGGGGCTACAGGAGAGCTGTGCCTGGCTGAGCCTGTGCTGGGGCTCTGGGGCAGGACGAGGTGACTCTCTGTGGTGTCTGAGTGTGTCTGTCTGCACATTCCTCTTGCTCACTAAGGAATCTTGTTCTGGAAGGCATCCCCGGGGGCTGGGCATGTACAAGTGTGTCCCTGGGTGTGTGTGAGCCTTTGTGCTTGTCCATTAGTGCTGCGTGTGTGCATCTGCTTTTCAGTGAGGGACCCATGGCACGTGTAGGTCCTGCCGAGTGTGTTTGTACCTGGCTGAGCAGTAGGAAAGGTGCCTTCCTTCCTCACCTGGGTGGGGAACCATCCCCTGAGCCAAGGGGAACAAGGACAGGGCTGGGGCGAGCCTCGGTGACAGTGTGAATGTGTCATGTGCCATCCTTGCCTGCCATCCATACACACCACCCCCCCCGGAGCTGCTCTGCCGCTGTAGCTCCAAGACCTGTTGTTTTTCAGGTCACTGCACTCTCAAACAGAGAGCAGCTCCCTTACTATTCCCCCTGACGTGCGTCACATTGCATTGGGCTGTTGGGAGGCAGCCCCTCTGATCCTGTCGCTAACAATAAGGAATCCTCTGGCACTGCTGCTCCGTAGCCACATCCCGACACGTTCCCTCCTGTGGGTCACATCTCCCCACGCAGATCTGGGGCAGTGGGGGAGGGTTATCCCCGGAGCTGGCACAACTGTTTCCTCACAAAAACAGAGATTGGGTTGGCGTTTAGGCTGGGATTTCAGTGCTGTGCTGTTTTACTGCTGTTCACATCAGTCTGGGGAGGATGTTGCCCCAAACCCTGCTGTGTTTGTGCTTGACTGGAAAGCACCAGGCATGGGATGGATCCTCGTGGGTGCTGCTGGCGGGGAGAGAGAGTGGGACAACACTCTGCACCTTTCTTGACTCCACACTTAGCCACCCCAATAAAACCATAATCTTCATTTCTCTCTTCTGAGGAGGAACCCAGAAAGACTCTGAGCTCAAAGTCCTGGATGTGTTAGCCACTCTTCCAGCTCCCTGACAGTGTGACCTGGGAACAAAATGCCACTGGAGGGGGGCGGAACAGGGACCATGGAGCTGATGGTTGGCCTTCACCCAACCGTCTGGTATTTGGGTGATCCTATAGTGAGGCAGACTGGGACCCAGGATGCCAGGGTTTATCCCAGGCCTTAGGAGACAGCTGGTTCGACTGGAGTGGGGAAAGGCAAATGGAAATAAAAATGCTTGGTTACATGGCAGCTAAGATAGTGATGATCTTGGAAAGAAGGAAAAGGAAACATAAGCCAAAAGTCCTGGAGTTTATTTCCTTGCCTGGGTTGGTCTGCTGTATTTCCAAAGGTACCTGTTGGACTTCACATGCTGATCAATAGCAGTGGAATTGCCCAGACAGTTTTTCTTACTATAATTTCTGTTGGATTATTGAAATGAAAAGGCTAATGAATGAACGGAAATTATTAATCTTTTGTTTCCCATTGGGGAGGGTAGGACAAGGGAAGCCACAGAAACCTTTGAAGGTGTGAGGAGCTTGGGCAGACCCTTCATTCTCACCCCTGGAAGCATTTCAGCCAACAGCAAATCATTTCCATGCCAGGCATGTTTTTAACACTAGGCTGTTTTGTGCTTAAGTGTTCCTCTCCTCCTGCTCTGGACTGCAAGCCTCATAGAAGGTTGATGTTTCTGTGTTTGCCCCTAGGGGACAGGAAGCTCTTTGTGGGCATGTTAAATAAGCAGCAGTCTGAGGATGACGTGCTCCGGCTCTTTGAACCATTTGGGGTCATTGATGAATGCACGGTGCTCCGTGGACCTGATGGGAACAGCAAAGGTGTGAACCCTCTGTGTGTCCTGCCCTTTGTCCCTGCTCTTTGGGTAGTGCTCACCAGCCTCACCTTCCCAGTGGGGCACTTATTCCCCACCCTGTATTCATGGGAACCCATAAACCAACAGGAATAGGGAGCAGGGCAGGAAGAGTCATCTGCTGCCAGGGAGGTTTGGGGAAGGTGGGCAGAGACTGAGGGAAGAGGAGGGGAAGTGGAGCACGATGAGTAGCTGAGCTGTCAGGGTCACTCGTGAGCCTGTAGTGTCAGTCTGGAGATGCAGGTTGAGGTGTTTGTATGCACAATGAGGAGTCCACAGAGAATTTGGGGAAGAGGTGATCGGGGCAAGGGTGGAGATGGTGACATCATCTGTAGATTATATCATTGAAGTAATAATTTGAGACCCTTCCTCTTTTTTCCAGGATAGAGGACTTGGGATGAGTCATCCTTTTTGTTCCCTGCTTCCTTGGGGTGACTTTCCTTTGCCTTACCTGAGATACAGACTCTGTCTCTTGCGTGATGGCACTTTCACAGCAGTCCTGTCACTGCAATCTCCTGTGCTCTTTCTGTCCCTTTCCAGGCTGTGCTTTTGTAAAGTTCTCATCTCACACAGAGGCTCAGGCAGCAATCCACGCACTCCATGGCAGCCAGACAATGCCCGTGAGTATAAGGCCAGGGGACCTACCCTCTTCCTAATAATCCTTGTCCCATTTCCCTGTTGCAGGGACCTCCCCACACTCTCCAAAAAACCACAACAGGCTCACCTGCAGTGTCCAGCTGGTTGTGTGTGGGGGTGTGAGTGTGTGTGCACATCTGTGCTCCACTCTTAGTGACCGTCCTGTCCCCTGGGCTGCTGTTTGTGGCTGTGTTCATCCAGACTGGGAGTGACATCACTCACAGCTATAAAAGCTAAATAAAAGAGAGCCAAAAATCAGACCATGGTTTTGTCTTGGAAACAGCTACCTGGAGGGGTTCAAAACTGAGCAGGGTGAAAGCTGACAATTCAGCCACATGGGTGGTCAGGGCTTCAGTGTCTGAGCACAATCCTTGGCTTCTCTTATTTAGGCAGTAGAGGAGGCCTCTGGGGTGGGCTGGGTGTGGGTGGGACTGTTTTGGGCCTTGTGTGGGGTTGTCTTGCTGTGCCTTTCTGTGCAAGTGGAGCTGCAGCTGTGGCCTCATCTTGAGCAATCTCCAACCTGAAATTGGGGCACCTCATGGACAGGACAGTGCACTGCTGCAGCAGGGATATTCCCAGCTGCCAGGAACTGCTCTGCCTGTCCAGCCAAACTCATGGTGGTGGAAAGATGGTGATGGTAGCTGTCAATGCCCTGGGTGTTCCTGGCTGCACCATCACCTGGTGAATGCAGCCAGGGATGTGTGCATCCACTTAGGCAGCTGTGCGAGGCTCAGAGTGAGAGGGGAAGGGTGTGAGAGGGAAGGGTTGGATGGACAGACGGATGGGGAAGGGCACAGCCCAGGTTCCAGGCAGCTCCCCAGCACTTCCACGCCAATATTTGCTCTTCTGCTCCTCTTCCCACTCCTCTCTGCCGCCTGTCCTGCCCCATCCTCCCCTGCCTGACCGCTGACTCTCTGGCTGTCCCACGCCTCTTCTCTCCTGCCTCCTCTCTGTCTCCTCTCTCTGTGCCTAGGGTGCCTCCTCCAGTCTAGTGGTGAAGTTTGCTGACACAGATAAGGAGAGGACCCTCCGCCGTATGCAGCAAATGGTGGGGCAGCTGGGGATTTTCACTCCATCTCTCTCCCTGCCGTTCAGCCCATACAGCGCCTATGCGCAGGCTGTGAGTATCCCGCGGGGGGGGTGGGGAAAGGCTGTCCTGCTGGCCCCGGGGCAGCACCTGGGAGAGCACAAACTGATCTCCTGGCAGCTGTGGGAAAGCTTCCCAGAACCTGGGAATGCTCCTGGCTTGTTTCGCCACTCAGCTGCCTTGTCTTGCACGGTTTTTGTGCGTTTTTCTGCTGGAATGGGGGGGCAGGGGAGAGCTGGGGCCTCCTCAAAGTGAGCCTGGGATTTCTGTGATGTGGAGGTGTTGGGAACAGGTCAGTCATGACCCAGTCTCTTTCTGTCTTGTTTTGAGGACAGCTCAGAGCCATGGTTCCTGGGTGATGTCTGCCAGACATGTGATACCAACTTGTGAACTCTTCCCCTGGGTCTGTGGCATAAATGTGTGTCTCTCTGGTTTTGGAGCACCAGGAGAGCTCTGGGGCCCAGCTTCTCGAGTTTATTTCTCTGCTGAAATCCCCAGGAGTGCCCTATTTCCCCCAGTGCTGTCCTTAGCTACCAGGAACTGTGGGGTTTGCTAGAGAGGGAGCAGTGAGTAGCAGAGAGCCAGAGGTGTCTCAGCAGCCTGGCTGTGCTTTGGATTTTAGTGAGAGAACCTCCTTGCCTTGGAGCCATGGTGGCAATTGCCATTGATGTTTGAGGTAGGTCCCAAACTCAACAAGTCCCAGATCAGCTGTGGTGGAGCATCATTTGAGCCTCCTTGGTGACAGTCATTTTCAGGTCTCTGTTGCCAAGTGTAAAGCCCATGGAAGGAGGCTCAGAATTGCTCAAGGCACGAGAGATTCTTGTGTGACAAAGAACTCAAAAGTAGACATTGTCACTGAAAGGAATTTTCTAGGGGGAATGCAAATAAACCTGTTCTTGTATACATGGACACCTCCTTCTCCTCTCGCTTCAGCATCTACTTGATGTGCCTTCCTTTCATTCACATGACAGAGAAGGAATTGTTTCTCAGTTGTTGGCCATTTCTTCTCAAAGATTCTCCAGAAACTGCCAAATGCTTTTTAAATGTGTGGCAAGAGTATGGATGAGAAAAAAGGGAATACACATGAGGCTCCATAACTTTGGGGAATTCTGCAAACCGGACACAGAATGGGTCCAACACAGATTATTTGATTTGAAGCTGAGAACAGCTGACCCATTCCAAACACAAAGGCTTCCAGCAGAAGCATGATTTAGTGGGAGGAACCATCTCTGACCAGGCACCATCTTTTGCCAGGATTCTTTTCTGTCCAGCCCAGGAGCCAGCTGCACCTGAGATCAAGAATTGTGGCTTAGCTCCGCGGGGGTCAGCTCTGAGATGATCATCCTGGTGTATCTCCTGCTGTCCTAGAGATGGCACTGACTTGGGCACAGTGGGGAAGGCAGGAATGGATCACACAGTGATCCTCATGATGGCAGGAGGTGCTTATCAGCTCGTGGTCCAGGCTGTGTAAGGAGGAAGAGCAGTGAGACCTTCTAGACTCCGTGTTTTAATCTTCAGGAACTCCTGCTGATGACAAGAAGGCAGTTAGGCCTAAGCTGTGCCTCCTTGCTTATCTGCATCTTCTTTCTTCTCAGTTGTGTCTGTTGTGTTGCTCTGTCTCTGATTCTTCCCTGGCCTTCCTGCTCTGTGACTCTTTTGGCTTTCCCCTTGACTCGAGACTCAGCCCGTCTCCTACTTTTTTGGGATTTTTTCCCTTCTTTTCCTTTTACTTTCCACTGGGTTTGGTTCTCCTTTTTTCCCCCCAAGGCACTGACCTCACACCTGACTGTTTCTTCTCTTGTGCCATCCTAGTCTTTGGTCTCCCTTCTCCTTTAGGAGAGATCCCAGCCAGTTCTCATGCACACACAGTGCCACCAGCAGAGGGAGAGGGAATCAGCCCTTTGAAATGCCATCGAGTATCTCTGGAAGTGGGGGCAAAAGAGAGGGATTTCCATGCTGAATCTCCTCAAAGTGCTCTGCCATGGGCAGCCCATGGAAGCTGGGACCTCTGGTGAGCCAGGGCTCAGGGGAAGCCCAAAATCCTTGATGCCTTCTTAAATCTGGGCTTGGTGGAGTGGCTGGTGCACCCAAGGTTCCCCCCAGGGCTGGGAGATGCAGCTGACCATTGTGGGTGGGGCTGAATCAGACTGAAAGGAGTGAGTGCTGCTGGGGTGAACTGGTGCATCAGAGGCATCACAGGTTCTTAGAGTCATAATGTAATAATTTAAATTTAATAATTTAATAATTTTAATAGGGTAATAATTTAATATACTTTCTCTCCCTGTCCCCACGGAATGTTTGCAGTGTTACCAAGCCAAAGTGGTCCCCAGGAGTTTAGGAAGAAGTTTGGAGCCTGGGTTGTTTTTGTTTTGCTTTCAGTTGTCTGTTTTAAATTTATATTAATAGCCTTTTTCTTTAAAAACTATCTCAAATTAAACATGAAATAATCATACACTAAGTTCAGTCTAAGGTTATTCAGATCTATGCAAATATGCAAAATAAGATACTTAAAATAGTCAAACAGTGCATGTTAGCTGAAAGTGTAAGAAAAAGTCTCATCTGGGAAGTACAACTGCCTAAGCATCTGAAAGCAGTTTATTTCAATGCTTGAATCAGGTTTTGATCCCAGATGCCTCTGCAAATGAGTTCATTTTATTCAACAAGTTAGTTCAGATGGACTCAGGGAAATGTTTGGGGGCTGAAAAAAAAATTACCAATACAAAAGAGGCCTGAAGTCTTAAGAAAGCAGCTAGGGCAATTTATTAAGTGCTTATAATGCTTGAATATTTCTTGCATATCATAAATTAATTAGTTCCAAACACAAAACATAATTTGTTCATACCTCCCCCCTTTTTATTTCTGCTCTTATGGTTCATTATGGTAATTTTATGTAAGTGATGAGAACAATTCCAGAATGCCAGTTTGGTCCTCATGCAGCTGGGTGCAGGTTTTGGTCCAGCCAGAGCCCAGCACAGAACAGGCATTAATGAGAATAAAGAAGATCAATATTCACATAGTGAGTAAGGAACATGTTGGTCCCTGAACCCTTGGATGGGGACAGTGTGGGGACAGGACCAGGGACACATTTGGCTCTTGCACAGAGCCTCAGCAGGGTCCTGTGTCCCCAGCGTGGGTGGCTCCCAGTGACAGGAGTGAGTCCAGCTCCAGGGGAGCCAAGGATGAAGTGGTGGTGAACAGAGAGCTGATATCAGGGCTTTTCCTTTCAGGAATGGCACAGGAATGACCCCTGCTGCTGTCAGTCCCCTGTCCCCAGAGCCCCCGCGTTGGGATGGGTCTGGCAGCACTCATTGATCCCCCAAAAGGGCTCCAACCAATTTCACCCAAGTGGCTTTGCTTGTACCAGCTTAGAGAGGCAGCAATGCCATGAAATTCCTCTTCTTTTTATGCAAGAGCAGTAATCATATTGTAGAATACAATAATCATCCTGTGTGGAGGAAATTAGGAGGTTTAGCTAGCCACGAACTTTCCACCATTACCAGATCCTTCAGCTGAGACCTGGACCAGAATGACTTTGACTTCCCCCTTTGTGGATGAGGGAGGTTCCTGGAGAGCTGTGTGTTTGTGTTGCAAAACAGACACTGGGATGTGGCAATGTAAGGAAGGTTTTTTGTCATTTTCTTGGGTTTTGCCTTGTGTCACTCCTCAGCACATCCTGAGAAACTATTTTCCAAAGAGCCTGTCCCTCCCCTGCTCTTCTTGCTTGTTGGTGAAGACAAAGCTGAATAATTTTGCATCCAGAACTAAGTCCTTGTTGCCACTGCACTCTGAGGGCATCTTATGCTCCCACTGATTATCAAACAGGACCAGAAGGATTTTTTTCTTCTCTTAACCCTCCTCCCAGCCTTCCCACCCTTCCTTTTGTCCTGTGCGTCTCTGCCTAGGCATGTGTGTCATGGGACCACACAGAGGTGATGTCCCCTGACCCCAGGGTGCAGGCCAGTGCCAGAGGACAGGCTGAGCTCAGTGGGGTATGGGGCAGAACTCTGATGGCAAAGCAGGCCACAAGAACCAGGCCTGGGCACACAGCTGGCTGCATGGCAGGGTGCCCATGCCAGAGCAAGCCCTGCATGTCTCCCAGCACGATCTGCTCCTCGAGGCTGGGCAAAAGCAGACGGATTTGGACCCTGCTCCTTGAGGCAAAGCCTTGTTATTTAATATTTGGCACTGTCCCAGGAGAAGTGACCAGAGAGAGGGGCCTGTGCCTGACAGCACGGAAAGGGCCTGTGGGGAGATGGTTGCTGGGTGCCAGGAGCACAGCCCTGCCCTGCTCCCCTCCCACTGCAGGGGCTCTGAGCTGAAGGGGCTGTCCTGATGCCCTGGTGCCCAGCTGAGTGAGCCATAACCCTTCGAGGCTGTTAGCCTACAGAGAGGGCGAGGCACAGAGGGTGCCCAGCCGTGGCCCTGGCTGTGGGGATGGATGCCCACTGAGCTGTATGCCCTGCCTGCAGGATGGGGAGCTGTGCCCAGCTCCCAGGGACTCTCACGGGTGGCCAGAGCACTGTCCCACCTCGGCAGGGGCAGCTGCTTCATGAGTACCTGGCTGCAGGGACCTTGTGGGCCCTGGGTGTGGGGCTGGGCCTGGGGAGGGCAACCACCAGTGCCCACCCCAGCAGGTCTGGCGGTGTCAGGGGAAGCTCCAGGGCAGGTGGCAGGACCTGGGGGAGGTGACAGCCAGGCTGGTCTGCACAGCCTCCCCCAGCTCTGCAGGGCCCTGGCAGCAGGAGGCCCTGGGCAGCACGGAGGCCTGACTGCACGGTCCTGCTTTGCAGCTGATGCAGCAGCAGACCACGGTTCTCTCCACCTCCCACGGCAGCTACCTGAGCCCGGGCGTCGCCTTCTCCCCTTGCCACATCCAGCAGATCGGTGCCGTCAGTCTCAATGGGCTGCCAGCTGCTCCCATTGCACCAGCATCAGGTGAGGACCTCCCCTGGCAGGGAACCTCCTGCCCCAGCACGGAGCAACCCAGGTAAAACAATTCCTGCATCTTTCCAGGCTCAGCATCTGCGTTAGCTTGCTCCTGTCTAACAATGTAGGCTCTGAGCACAGCAGTTTCTGCTCTGCACAAACTCCTGTAACTCCCCTGACACCCTCACATGCTCAACACACATCCTTTTACCTTGCTGCTGTGCATTTGTGCTGCAGCTTCTCCCTTTTGTACAGTAAAGAAGGACAGGGATCCCAGGCTTGCACTTGACTCTGAGGTCAGCAGTGTTGTTCATGATCATCATCCCACAACAATAATGCATATGAGGTTCAAACCCCTGTCAGAACAGGCATGTGTCATGCCAGGTGCTGTGCAAACCCAGATCAAAGATGTTCCACCCCAAAGCTCTGACAGCAGTCAGGACTGGCAGTTCTGCACACACTCTTCCCACTAGTGCTGCCTCTTAATTTTGTGGAGGCTCCAGCAGCAGTCTGTCATCTCCACGTGCTGAATAAAAGAGAGAATGGCTTCAAACACAGCAGTCTTGCCAGGCAGATGGGTGGGGGGAGCAGGGGCTTCGTGGGACCTTGACTTTCATGGGATGTCCTCTCTTCTTGTTCTACAGGGCTACATTCACCACCTCTCCTGGGAACAGCAGCCGTGCCAGGACTGGTGGCACCCATTTCCAATGGATTTACTGGAGTGGTACCATTCCCAAATGGGCATCCAACCTTGGAAACAGTTTACACCAACGGCCTTGTGCCATATTCAGGTAGTGAGGAAAAAAACCCACCGATACCATGCACAGACCTGAGGAACTGCAATTAGTTCCTCTTTTCTGGATTCCCCACACAGAACACTTGTAGCTCCCTCCCAGCTAGGCACCAAGACTCACTTGGGGGCGAGGATGGGAAACAACACTACACACTCACACAGAATGCATGAGTGATTCCGTTTGCTGTGCTTCTGTGTTTTTCTCTACAGCCCAGAGCCCTTCAGTAGCAGAGACTTTGCACCCAGCTTTCACAGGAGTCCAGCAGTATGCAGGTACCAGCTTCCCTTGTCTCCCTCAGGCCCTTATGTGGCTGACCAGATCCTTAGGTAAATGGTTTGTTCTGTTTCCTTGGGCTACAGCTGTGTATCCAACCACCCCCATCACCCCCATTGCACAGAGCATCCCTCAGCAGCCTCCCATCCTGCAGCAGCAGCAGCGAGAAGGTGAGGATCAGAGGGGGAATAGGTGCATCCAGGGGTGTGGGTGGCATTTGTGGAGCTCATCTTCTGCACCACAGAGCCAGTAGAGAGGAGGTAGCACTAATTTTTGTCCACTGATCTTTAATCCTGGAGCTGGGTTATGGAAACATCTCTGCAGTGAGTGGACTGGGAAGGATCACAGGATTTTTGTTGTGCATACTGAGCTCATCTCTGGCCAAATGCTGTCAGGTACAAAGGGGGCAGTAGGCCCTGGAACACCAAACTTTCACAGCAAAGGGGATGAGAGTCAGCACCTTCCCTGTGCAGTCAGGGGAAAAGAGCACTCATCCCCCTCTCTACTGATGCTAGAACAGTGGTACCAGTCCAACCAGCCCCTCCAATGTACCCTCCTCAATGTTCAGCCTTCATAGCCTACTGAATTTATTTTCAACTTACTTCAAAACTGGCCTGAATAGAATTTGGAGGCAAGGGCATTTTCTCTTTGCTCCTGACTGGTACAGCAAGTGTCAGCAAGGGAGCAGCTTCTTGTGTTCATAAGTGAAGGAGTGGACAGGACTGGGTCAGCCCATAAATTGGATGTGTGGCAATCCAGGAGGTTTCCAGTTAAGGCTGTGGCTGATGGACTGAAGGCAACAGTGCGGGGAGTGCTACAGCAGCAGCTTTCACACAGCAGTGTCTGCTCTCTCCCAGGACTGGGACAGCTGTGAACTCTCACCTCAGCTGATTACCTTCCACAAACAGCACCCAGACACTCATAGAGTTGGTCCAGCATGCTGTGTAGGAACTAGGCAAACTTTGAAAGAGAATCTGCTGCCCAGAAACTCTAGTTTTGTTTAGAGCCTCCCAGTTCCTCTTAGAACCCTTTATGGAGCAGTGACTGAGAGATGAGCAAGGGGAGGTCAGAGCACAAGGAGGCAGTGCTAGGGCTCTGCTCCAGTGCTGTGCTGTGAGTTGAGCCCATTTCTCTTCCCCTGCCCTTTGGGGGCTTTCTGTTTTGTCCTTCCCCATTGCCCCCACACCTGCAGGTCCTGAAGGCTGCAATCTCTTCATCTACCATCTCCCCCAGGAGTTTGGAGACAACGAGTTGATGCAGATGTTCCTGCCCTTTGGCAATATCATCTCCTCAAAGGTGTTCATGGATCGTGCCACCAACCAGAGCAAGTGTTTTGGTAAGAGCAGGCAAGGGAAGCATGATCAACAATGACACTCGTATTGGGCATGGCACCAACAGTGCCATTGTCATCCATCCTGTGTCCTGTCCTTCAGGTTTTGTAAGCTTTGACAACCCATCCAGTGCACAGACTGCTATCCAGGCCATGAATGGCTTCCAGATTGGCATGAAACGCTTGAAGGTCCAGTTAAAACGGCCCAAGGATGCCAACCATCCCTACTGACAGCAGTGAGCAAGCAGGAGTCACTTCTGCAGCACAGGTAAACTGGCAGCATCAGGGCACACTCTGAACAGAGGTCCAGCTGCTCCCTGCAGTGGGAGGCCAGGAGTGGAGGCAATAACACAGCAGGTGGGGCAGAGGCTTCACCTGAGCAAGGTGACCAGAGCAGGCCTGGAGATGATGGCCAGGTTCAACAATAATTACACAAATTTGTGGCAATGAGGCAAGCCCAAAGCCAAGCCAGAGAGTCAAGATCAGGATCAGGTCTGGTGAAGGGGAACAGGGTCAGACATTGCCCAGTGTTTGCCAGGCAAGTCTATAATGACAATACTAAACATTGAGGTGGGAATACAGTCCAAGGGTTGGAGTTCAGCTAATGAGAACTGTGGCCATGACCTGTCCATGGACAGATGGAGACTGGCACTGCCATGCTGTAGATCAGACAAAGGCTGATGGCACAGAGCTCTTGGACCCATGGGCAGAGTGTGGGCAGATGTTGCAGGTGAGGCTGGTCAAGCTCATCAAGGCCTCTGAGTGCACTCAGGGCCCTGACAGGCAGATGGTTCCAGTGGCCTGTTTGTGGTCTAAGGTTTCAGTCTGCTGTCCAACTGTTCCCAAAAAGCTTTTGACTGCCTGAAAAGGTTTTAAACCCCAGTAGTTTTCAACTGTTACATGGGCCCTGGAGTTAGTCTGCAAAGAATGCTTTCTGGGGCGAGAAGAGACAATCCCACAATTCACAGGGATCACAGAAAAGCAGAGAAAAGATGGGATCTTGAATGGCCAAAGAAGAGTTGCCTCACATGAGAGCTGCTGTCCAAGAGCCAGCTCCTGCCAGCCTACAGATGGGGAGAGGCTGATCTGATTTGGGTCAGTCCTCCATGTTTAAGCAGCAGCAGCAGCAGCAACTCAAAGCCTGAGGTTTGCATAGATGTCCTCCTAATCTTCCAATTCCCTCCCTCCTCCCTTTCTGTTCAGGTGAAGGGAAAGTCCAGAGGAAGAATTTCTGCTTCAGGTTGATTTACAGAGAGGCCAGTAAATTTATCGACTCTTTTGACACCACCCCTTTCCTTCCTCGGCTTCCCACCTTCCCCACCCCATCTTCCTCCTCCCCTCCTCTCCGAGACATGCAATGAAAGAGAAGGCTCAATATCTGCCCAGGAGGAAGATTCTTGCCACGCCTGGACTCGCATATTTGCTGCTAACGTGGTGCAAAGCAAAGGGACCAGCAAACCAGCAGCCCCTGGGGACACAGAGCTCTTCCTCTCGGGGTGTGGCTGGAGTCCATGGACCAAGCAAACCCACTCTAGGTGTGTCTCTAGGTTATTGCAGTGATGTGTGGAAATTTACTTCTGTCCCTCCCTCCCTCCTGCTCTGTTTCTGGCCCTTTCATAGATAACTATAAATATATACAGTCTCTATTTTTTTTTTAAACTAGCTCACAGGACCAAACTTTTCCATTCAGAGACTGACTGCTTGCAAGAGGTATTGGAAAATAGGGGTTTACCTTTGCAACAGTGTCTTCTCAGCACGCACTGCAGATAGGCCTGAACATTTTGGGAGGATGCTTGGAGAGAGGGGGGGCTGGGGGTGGGTTGGGGGTAGAGAGAGAGCACATCTCTCTGCTCAACACGAGCAAGAAGTAGGAGAAACACATTCCTCCAGGATTAGGGCACAGTCAGCTGCTCAGCTTGAGTCACTCATCCACCTTAGCACCAGCCTGGTTAAAGATCTTGAGAGCTCTCAGTCTTACCTTTCCAAGGGCTTGTGCAGACAAAGCTCCTGCGATGTGGTGCCAGACCCTACCCTGAGCACTCCCTGATTAGGCTGAAAGCACAGGAAACCAGTCCCTTTACTTAGAGGAACTGCACTGCCTCCCCACATATGGCACAGATCCATGTTTCACAGATCTCCATGGCAACAGCATTTTCTTGATGAAGGCAGGAGAAGATGAGAGAGTGTGAGCAGATGCAATCTCCAGAACAGTTAGAGAAGCCTCCCAGGGGCTGCACACTGCCTCCCTGTGTTGGATACCCAGCACTGGGGAGTGGGCAGTTCTCATTCCAGATCAAACAGGACCTTTTCTCCCTCTGAATTCAGCAGGAGGACTCACCTCACACAGCTGCTGCAAAGCTTTCCCCAGCAGATGCAAGGAAAATAGGATGAAAGAGGGTTCCATTCTGGGGTTCTTTCCCCCAGCACCCTCTCCAAGAAACAGATTATACATTATGCAGCATATACATATATATATATATATATATATATATATATATATACATATATATATATATATACATACATGTGTATATATATATATATGTAGGGACAGCTCTATACACTATATACACATACTCTAAAGCACAGAATGTAGTTCAGAACTTGATTTAAAAAAGATCCCCTGGGAGTGGGGGGTGTGTCATGCTGACAAGGCACATCCCTTGAACAGTTTGGAACAGTCTCTTCAAGTTTCTACAAAAATAAGGAAATGAAAGCAAGGCAGAACAGACCAACAAACCCCAGAGTGATTAAGGAATGAACGATTTCAAGATTCCAGAGTTTGATAAGGTACTACAAACATTGGTGTGTGTGTGAGGGTGTGTGAGCACATTGAAATAGGAACAGAGAGTTGGTGGGGCAAAGTTGGTGCAATTGATACTGAAGTGAGCTATGGGGATTTTGGAGAATCTCAGCCAACTCTCATTCTCCTCCATTTGCCCATTGTTCAGGTGTTTGTGGCACAGTCCTTTAAGTACCTTCACATCTCCTCAACCACCCTTCTGTGTCTGACGCTGAGAGTTTATGAGAGGTGAATGAAGCTGTGAGAGTCTGTGTGTTTCTATAGTCCATGTTTACTTATTGTAAATACCATTTTTATACTTAACATCTATTATGTATGTGATTTGTATAATGTACTTTATTTCTGCTACAAGTAATTTCATGAAGTTTAAACTTAGTCTAATTTTGAACAAAAAAAAAAAAAAGAAAAAAAGATGAACAAATGCAAAATGGAAAAAAAAAAGGACTTTGGGAATCCTAGGTCAAGCTGGTTTAAAACAAGCATTTACAGTTTCTTCCATCACAGTTACTGATGTGACTGTACAATGTTACAGGTGCGATACAAGCTTTGTCAATGTCAAATTCCTCACTCTGGTCAAAAAAAAAATCCTAAATTTATTTAATAAAAGTTTTACTTGCTAAGTAACTGGGGCTCTACTTCATGTTGTCAGTTGTATCTGCTTTTAGGTAATGCTTACACTTGGAGACATTGCCAAAGCCCTGGGGCTAATTCCACAGGTCCCAGCAAACAGGGCTTTGCCCACAGAAACCAGGTGACCAATATTTCTTCACAGAGGAAGCATCAACACATAATACCAACACATTAAAAGAATGTTTAATTAAAAGAGAGATTGAAATTCTACTTACAGGAAGCAAGAAGGTTCATGGAATCAAAAAAACCAATGAAGTAGTGGAGGAGGAAGTCCCAGGAATGTATAGACATTCCAGGACATCCTGTACAGACAGACAGAGGTTAAAGCTGGGGCTGACAGAAGGATGGATGCAAGAAAAGCAGATAGGTGAGGGTAGAGGAGGAGGGGAGATGGGAGGAAGGCTAAGACAGAATGAACAGTGGGAAAGATGGGTGGCAATGGCAGAACCATGGCTGAAGCAGGATCAGAGACCAAGAGTCCTCTTGGGAAAAAGGTTACTTTGCCACCACCACTGCCCTGCTCTGGCTTGACACCAGTGGTTGAGTGGGATGCTTAGTGGGATGGCAGGAATGTGATTAGAAGGGATTTAGGATGGGAGAGGGGACTGGAATCCCTTAAGGGCTGCTGTAGTTATAGAAAGTCCGTAACACCTGGTTCCCACTGCTGGGGAACAAAGCCCAGAAGCAGCAGAGCTGCTGCAGCCACCACGGGTAGAAAACCTCAGGCACCCGAGTGGCTCCTCCCCGGATGATGGCGAGTGCAGCCTCGGGAGCAGGACAGGCACTGAGGTGCACTTTGCCCCTGCAAGGGAATGGTCAGAGGATCACTCAAAGCCAGGTGGAGTTTGAACTGGCCAGCACCAGGGCTCTGCCTGCTCCTGTTCCATGCTGAACAACCCCCATGATGTGCTGGGCGGGTGCATTCTCCCCAAACAGATACACACACCACCCTAAACACAGTAGTTTTGCATTTTTTTGCATGCTTTCAATAAAAGACACATTCCTGGAGACAAACTCTCTCCCAGACTCCTACACCCTGTTCCAAATACACACCTGGTGTACTCCATTGCTGAATCAGTATCAATCAGGCCCAGGATGCACAGTGTGATAGATACATCTCTCTTCTGCATGATGAGCTCATGGCGCAGAGAGCCGAAGAATCCATCCAGTGCAAACTTGGTGGCAGAGTAAGAAGTGGTGAAGGGAGTGGGCATTTTCCCTGGAAATGGAGAAGAGAAAATGGAAAATACCAGGAAACTGGCTGTAAGGAGGATCCATGGAGAGGGAATTTGGGCAAAGATGTAGGCTTTGTCATACTGTATCAACTCATGTTTTGTTCAGGTGAGTGTCCCTCTATATAACGGTAACAGTAATAATAATAATATAATATTACTTAATATTATAATCTTAATAATCTATAACAATATTATAATAATCTGTGCTTATTATATAAAGCACAGATTGAAAATGTGTTTAGGGGTTGAACAACAGAGAAATACAAACAGAAATATGAACAATGCTGGGAACCATCATTTCCTCAAAGCCAGAACTTACTCCTGGTAAAGCCACCAACCTGTGAGGGAAGAAACAACCACCAGAGAGCCTCTGTTCTTCTCCAGGGTGGGAAGAGCTGCTGTTGCAAGTGCCACATAACTCAGAAAATTCACCTGGAATGATAAATGCAGACATGGAAGAAGCAAGACGGTTTGAAAGCATGAGCCCAAAAGTCAATACAGTGGTCAGAAATGGAAAGGAGCGTGGTTTGGATTTGGGTTTTCAAACATCAAGTGAGAAAAATCATCTCTGTAAAGAGAGCGACAAACATTGCACCTGTGAGTCTTTCAGATTCCAGAAAAAGCAGTGGAGAAGATTCAGTGCAAAAGTTATTCCTGGGCTTTAAGATACAATTAGCTATCCCTGCTTTCACTGTATTCTATTCTTTACTCTGCAATCCCTATCAAAGCCATCAGAGTCTCAGTTTGCTCCCCTTTCAAGTTCCTCTTCAACTGATCTCAGCCTACAATGAAGCATAAAATTCAGCATCTCTTCAGAGCTTGACTGCTCCCTTAAACTATAAGAATTTCTTACCTATGTTCCTAGGTTCTCACTCTCCAGCAAACAGGCTCCTTCCAAAATGAAATAGAAACTCGTATGACCCCCCTGAATGAAGAAGACTGAATCAAGAAAACAGTTCTTCATTTCAATGGTCCCAAAACCTGGTACCAAGGTGATTCTAGAGGGAAACTCTAAATCTGTGAACAGAGACTGGGATAGCAGACACCATTTCAAATAACCTTAACTGTGTTTTGCAATTGTGCACATGCCATAGATCAGTAGGAAGTGCTGGCTGCTCACTTATTGACCTTCCTGAACCAGACACAACTGCCCGTAACTGCCCATCAGTCCTAAAGTCCTGGGCTAATGGGAGAGAAGGACAGAAGGAAGGAGAGAAGTATGAAGTTCTCCCCAAACATTCCAAGAGCCGAACAAAACACCTCTCCAGCAACAAAGCCTCCAAAGTGTTTGACTTCAAACATGAATGAATTAAAAGGTTTGTTCTCAACCATTGCCTTGGAGCTTCCCAAAGCTGTCCCAGGGGAAGCCAGGCTCACCCAGTTCCAGGAGAGCTGGGAAACCTCACCTGCATGAGCCAGCGGGTGTATTCCACATCTCCAGTCCACTCGTGGAAACGGTTCGTGCCAATGTGGTTCAACACCAGGTAATCCAGGCCCCCTTAGACAGCAGAAAAAGCAGTCAAGCAAAGGGCTCATACCCTAACCATCAACCAGGGAGCTCAGAAATGCCAGGAGGGCTGAAACACTCCCTTGGAAGACTAGAAAGTGCTTTACCGTGAAGCCAGATTAAATATGCCCATCTGGGAGCAGCTTTGACTGCTCCTCAGGGGTAGAACTGAAAGGAAAACTGTTTGACTTTGACAACAACTCTCTGAAATGATGTTTCAGCATGATTCAGACTCAGAACTTAGTTCTGGTGGTACATCTATGTCCTTAACACCTCTCTCATTTCAGGGAACTGAAGTGGGAAGCTCCTACTAGAATGAGCAGTATCCACGCACCTGAAAGCCAAAGAGATGCCCAGGATTCTTACCCAGCTTTTGGACAGCAAACTGAACCACCTTTTCAGGCTCTGAAGGGGAAGACATATCTGCAGGGATATAAAATACTTTCTTTGCTCCAAGTGTCAGGCATTTCTCCATCACCTTGAAAAAGAACACAGCCCCAAAGATTAAACAATATGGAAAAAGAATAAGAAAAAAGGGTGCCATAAGCACATACTAAAGTCAGTGAAAGTCACTTCTGGACAAAGACACACTTTAATTTAAAATCTACTGCTATTTGGGCCATAGAGAGCTCATTCTGCACCCAGACTTTGAATCTCCATCCTGCAAAGAGCTACCTCTATTTAACTGTGTGCTTAAACAATCTACCTTTGAAAAGGATCAAGATTCTCCTGGAAAAAAAAAAATCGCCTTTAGGAGAAATCTTCTGGAATGAGGGTTCTGTTTTACATTACGTTCTTCTCTTTGTTCCAAAATAACTGGAAAATAATTCATCTTTCATAATTCCTTTGCTATGTTGAGTATGTGAATGTGCCTGGCAATGATATGCAGTTTTAGATATTTGCTGAAATAATGCCTTCCAGTCATTAGGAACTATTATTATGCTCACTGTCCCTAACTCACCTTTTGCATCATTTCACTTGCCTTGGAAGTCATATATCCCCACATTTAAAGAGTTACCATTTCTAAATATCGTCCCATTTCATAAAGTACAGATGAAATCTCATCTGTTTGAGTTGGTCAAAAAGCATTTAACCTACAAAAAGGCTGGAGTTTTTAACAAAATATCTACAAATAGAACAGTTTGGACTCTGAAAAGCTGTACAATATCACACAGGAATTGTAGTTCATGGAGTATCTCAAATTGAAAAGGACCCATAAGGATCATCAAATCCAAATCCCTGCTCCTCACAGGACTCCCTCAAAGCAAATCATATCCTTAAGGATGTGGCCCAGATGTTCCCTGAACTCTGACAGGCTTGGTGCCATGACCACTTCTCCCTGGGGAACTTGCTCCAGTGGCTGATCACCCTCTCAGTGGAGAACATTTTCATGACGTCCAATCTGAACTTTCCCTGATGCAGCTTCACACCATTCCCTCACATAAATAAATGGTCAGGCAGTGAAAACTTCAGGCACTGTATATGCATTGTCCTGTACAGACCAAGTTCTCTTCTGGGTTTCTGCTTAGCAACAGTTCTGAAGGAAAATTTATCATGCTGACAACTAATCTTTTTGTTGGTTTGGTAAAAGCCCAAATCTCTCATGTTTTCCCTCATAGAAGGAAGAGGTTCTTACCTTCTGCAGCACAGCTTCCCTCCTGGCAGTCAACACAATTTCAGCACCAAATCTGGCATAGTGATATGCTATCTGCTCCCCAATGCCAGCACTGGCTCCAGTCACGAGAACACGGGCACCAGACAAGCTCTCTTTTTTTAATGAGAAAGAGAATAAAAGATATAGAATTAAGTGAAGAAATGCTTTCTGCATATAATTTATGCTTCGCCATCAGTTTGGAGACACGTCAGCCCTCTTTGTGCACTGCACACCTATAGAGATGGTTCCAAGGAATTTACAGCCAATACATAAAAAAAGAAAGGCAGTAGCAAAGTGTTATTTTTTCCCCACACAGACAGCAGGATCCCTGCTCTTAAGACCATTTTGTCTTCTTTGTTTCAAGCTTCTCTTTGTTTCTGGGAATGAAACATTGCTTTGGGGGCACCAGCTCTGGTAAGACTACGGGCAGGAACAAGACCATCAGCCAAAGTTTGGAAATTCAACCTCTTCTCTTGTGTGACCTATATTTCAGCTTGAAATCATCGCCCTGGTAAGCCTACCTGGGTTAAAATCGTCTTTCCAGAAGAAAGCTACGAGCCCAGCTACAATCCCTGCAGCACAAAGCACTTTTCCAATTGGCTTCATCTCCCTCCAAACCGTGAGGAACAAAGTGAAGTCTCGAAGCTGAGCACTTCAGCCAAAATACTGTGTTCTCCTTCCTCTGCTGCCTGGAGCCAACCTGCAAGAGGCACGTAAAGGCTTTTGTAGAACCGAGACCCCACCTGAGGGGAGCCACAACCACCCTGGTAAAAAATAAAAAGGATCTTTCACCGGCAATTCCTACAGCCCTCTGCACTCAGAGCCAGCCTCCACACACCGCAAGCCTACGGGAGAAAAAACAACCCTCCTGTCTAATCTTAGAGAACGCTTAATTCATTAAAGACTGGTAACAGTTGGCAGCAGTGACCCTGAAGGAAGGAGCCTCAGGAAGGAGCGGAGAAGGGAGGTGGCGGCAGAGCGCACACCACGGAGGAGAGGAACAGCAGGGGGATAAGCTGCTCTGCCGCCATGCAGCGACACAGCGCGACACTCGGGCGACGTGTGCGGACAGGGCCACAAAGGGACAGGTGCCACGCCCGGCCCCTTCAGCTCTGCCCGCCCTCAGCCCTGCCCGCCCCTCAGCCCTCCCTCCCCTCCCTCCGTCCCTCAGCCCTGCCCGCCCCTCAGCCCTCCCTCCCCTCCCTCCGTCCGTCCCTCAGCCCTGCCCGCCCCTCAGCCCTCCCTCCCCTCCCTCCCCTCCCTCCGTCCCTCAGCCCTGCCCGCCCTCAGCCCTCCCTCCTTCAGCCCTCCCTCCTTCAGCCCTGCCTTCCCCTCAGCCCTGCCTTCCCCTCAGCCCTTCCCTCCCTCAGCCCCGCTCTCCCCTCCCTCCCCTCACGGCAGTGGAGCGGGCGGAGCCGCGCGCGGTCACGTGACGGTCCCGGCCCGCCGCCGCCATGGCCGCCCGCCTGCTCCCCGTCGCCAAGTGAGTCCCGCCGGCCTTTCCCTCCCGGCCCGGCCCGCCTGCCGCACTGCCCGCCCGGTGTTTGCCCTCCCGCACTCCCCGCCCGGCGTTTCCCCCGCGCCTCGGCGCTGCGTGGCTGTCCCCGGCCCGTCGCCAGGCCCGCTGTCCCTCGGCTGTGCTCACCTCGCTGCGCGCCCTTGGCCTCACCCGGCCCCGCTCCGGCAGCTCCCGTGTGTGTCTGGGTGTGGGTGTGGGTGTAGGTGTGGGTGTGTGTCTGGGTGTGGGTGTGGTGTGGGTGTGTTTGCCCACGGCGGCAGGGCTCGGGCGGGCTGGGGCGAGCATGGGCATGAACATATCCCGGGGATAGCGCGGAGCTCGGGTCTTGACGTTCACCCGCAGCGGGGAGGTGCAGAAGGACATCTTTGGGAGACAGCAGTGCATTCTAGCAGCGGAATCCCTTTTCTCCAAAACGCGTGTGAATACATGACTTAAAAAATTGGATCTGTCGTATGTTCTACTACTGCAGTACCTCTGTCTGCCAGGTCTTGGTTTGTTCGTTTGTACAACGGCTTGTGCTGTTTTTTTAAAGGGAAAGCAAATCTCTGCCCTGTGAATTTGGAAAAGTCAGTTTCCTCAGATCTATGTCAATAGAGGCCAATATTCTCTTCCCATCTTCCCTTTTGTAGGCTGGCATTGCAGCTGTAAAAGTGGTGACTGCACACCATGCAGGGAAGCTTTAAAAGCCTTGGCAATGCAAACACCATGGCCAGGTGTTGACTGGACTGTAATGAGCTTAACAAGATACTGGTGTCTGTCAGATTTACCAGATATATATCAGATTTATCAGGAAGAACCACATCATTAAGTGGGGTTTATCCACTGCAAAATCCTTTAGTTCCTTTTAGCAGAGATGCATGCCAGTGATTCTCAGACTTTTTAAAGTGGCACATACTTATGAGGTGCTTAAGGCTTTCTCATTTTTTAATTGAAAACCATTACTGATAAAATGTGCATTAGGTATAGTTTCAAGGGGCTGACAGGGAATAGTTGTCCTAGGAAGACAAGGAAGGTTAGGTATTTTTCTGCTGATTTTTGCCCTCAGTAAGAAAGGAGATTTCTTTATTGATATCCTCTCTTTGGCAGTCACAACCATGGAGAGAGATGCACTGATGGTCATAACATGAACTGAACTGTTTAATTTTTGATTCTTTCAGGTTTCTCATCAAAGGAGGCTTGGCTGGAGCTGCTGTGTATGTGGCATATGACCAGGGGCTGCTGGGCAGTGGCAAACAAGGTGCTGAAGCACTCAAAAAAGCTCAAGAAACACTGCCTCCAGCTATCCAAGAGTGGACAAATTACCTGGGCTGGGAGGTAAGGGCTGCTCAGGTGATCCCTGCAACATCTCCTCTGAATGAGGAAGATAAAACATTGGGGTGATATTCTGATTCCAGTGAGGCTGGCAGGAGTTCTACTGTTGAAATTAGATTTCACATGGCAAATATTTTGAAGAGAATTGAAATGGAAGGCAAATAACATTTTAAATTTGGGGCAGAGACATTGCTCAGAGATGCTGTTTCAAAGGGTAGGGGGTAACCAGCCCTGTGCAGGGTCAAGGAGGGGATTGCATATGTGCTGTGGCAGATATTTCACTATGTAATGGGATCCCTAAGGTTCTTTTGAAGGATCCTACATGCTTTAAAAAAAACCCATGACAATATTATCCTCCCAATTTCTGACATCACTAACAGTTCATCAAGTTGAATTTAAATTGCCTGAAGAAGCCCCTCCTCTATGAGTAGTTCATAGTTTTTAAAATCCTCAGAAAACAAGAATTTTTTGCTTAGAAGTTTGAAAAGCATTTTTCGTATTACAGACAATTATAAACTGACAGATAACTGTAAGGAGAGAGCCATGGAGATGTTTTTTTCAGGAGCACCTAAATAATACATTCCACCTTTTGCACCTATTTTATATTGCAGGAGAGGGCAAAGCCCAGACTTAGGGCATCATCTGATTCCTTTTGAGGATTACAAGAGTAGACACCTAAGTATTTTTGAGACCTGAGGTCAAGAGGCTTTGCCAGCGTAATATGAATTCCAAGTGAATCCCCTCAAGTACTGATACTTTGTGTTTCTCTTTCCAGCTCCCACCTACTCCAAAATTTGACTTTTCCGTCTCTGATTCCTGGAATAAAGGTAAAATAACTGCTTACTAGCTGAGTCTGAACTGGGCCTTTGACTTTTCAGAAGGGATGAGCATTCCCATTGTTATTAGAATTTTAGTCATTTTGTTGGAAGGCCAAAGGATGTTATAAATACCTAGCAATACGTCATTTTTATGATGCAGCAAAAAGTTTTCATGTAATTTTGGGGAAACATGGTCCACAAATACTGTGACATGTCCAGCATCACCCATGGAGTCTGTGGCAAGGCCAGAAATAAAACAGGACTTAAACAAAGTACTGAGCTCAGTCTTGTAACTATCTTAACTCATCTACAGGCCCTGAAGTTGGAATTTCTGTGTCACAAATGCTGTTGAGACAATAAAGCTGTGATTGAACCATGAATCATTCAGGCCACAGTGTGTTCAAAACATGAGTTAGAGCTCAGAGTTTAGAGAGATCTACAATTCTGGAGTTGGAAATTGGGAAATTTGGCTTGAATTATGATCTTCCTAGGATAATTCTTCTCTGCTTTCCTTGCAGGAGTGCACACAGTCGTGTCTGCCTTGTCTGTAGCTCCCACCAGGGCCTGTGAATACACGACGGAAGGCTGGAAATATGTGAAGGATCTTGTGAAATGAACTCGTTCTCCAGAGTTCAGGATTCTCTCAGTCCCTCCCTCTGGTGGGCCGCTTGGCCGTGTAAGGGCTACAATAAAAGACTTTGGAAGTTCCATTTGTATTTGGGTTGGTTTTAGCCTGCAGAGTGGAACAATTGCTTTGTCTTCATGCTGATCAAAGGCTCCAGGGATCACAGATGAGTTGTGATGAAGTGCTGACCATGTGCTGAGTACAGCCTCTGTTCTAAAGCTTGGAAACGAAATAAATTATTCTGAAACGGAAATAATCTTGAAGGTGAATGCAATCTAGCTCAAACCAAGCCTACAAAAATTTTAAAATGTAAAAAAAAATCCAAGGTAATAGTAAAAGGTGCTGTAAAGGATGGCCTAGGGTGATTATACAAGCACAGGGAGAGTAACTGAGCAAAGTTTATCTGTATGAAACATTTTTTTAGCTTGCACTATGCCCCAGTTGGCAGACTCTGCACATTTTCATTTCAATATGGATGAAAACTTTCATGAGGTCACTTTCCAGTCACAGCCAAGGCAAATGTGAGGAGCTCCAGTGGCCTGGAGGGCATCATTACTGTAAATAAAGTTAGATTCTGTGTTTTTAACCCTTTGTGATGGGATTGTTATAATTACAGAATGAGGCAAAACAGCTACAGAACAGGAAAGAGGCAGCAGTAGGTGGGGAGAGCAGTATGAGTGCTTACTCTAATGAGGAAGCAAATTTGAAACATGAGCATGAAGAAGGATTTGCAGTTTTGTTTCCTTTTTTAACAAACAGATATGTGATGAAGCCAACTGCAAAGAGATTTCAGAGGATTTGCCTAAGATGCAAATGGCTTTAAAAAGTGCTTAAGTTAATTCCTGAAGGATGGGTCCATCAGCAGCTCTTAAACCTGATGGTCCAGATGGAAGCTTCAAGCTCAGTAAAGCTTGGAGTTCTGCTGTGCAGGTGGCAGATGTTTCACCTCATTTCAGGATCTTGATAACCTCTATCAATACCTCATTTATCCCTAACTTCCCAATGCCCACTGCTCTTGAAGCAGCACAGCTTTGGTTCCAGGTCTACTCCCCATCTCAACCAGGCCAAATCTCCCACTAAAAAAAATCTGACACTGTTACCTTCCTTTCTTAGCTTTTGCTGCAAACAAAAGGTAACCACTTTGAACAATGCACACTGTACAAACAGGATACTGCACCTCTGGTATACTTAGAAATTGAGTTCTCCGTGCTTTTCAGGATCTTTGTAACACTTTTTTTGCCCTTTGATGACTACCCTCCAAAGCTTCATCATTGTAATATGCTTTCTCCATTGATGAATGAAAAAATACCTTCAGGCAACTCATAAAAAACCCTTCTCTAAAGATGGAAAAAACCCAGTGACCCTACAAATGAAAGTAACAAGATTTTTTTCCTCTTAAGAATCATAAAAGCCATCTTGGGTAAGGCCAAGGCCATGTTGCTCCAGAAACATCTGCACAAAGACTAATTATAATTTGGGTATGACAAAGCAACAGATCATTTGCACCAATCTCAATCGTGTCAGTTCTCAACACATTCGTAAAATGATGCCAAAGCACAGCCAGTGGCTGCTTCTAAGGAAATTATGGATTACTCTTAAGGAAATTATGGATTGCTAGGTAAAACTACTGGGCTGAAACTGGTGGAGTTTTGGACTACCCTGATCTATCAGACGCTAAACAAAGTGATTCTGACAAGCATTTGTAGAGGTTCACAAGCACCTCTGCATTGTCTCTTAGAGAAGCTGTGCTGCTATCACAGAATGTAACTCCTTTTTCAGACATTATATTGCACGTGAGACCAGATGAAAAGAATTCTTCACCACTTGTCCCACAAGCTCCTGTGGCAATTTTGCAGTGGCAGGGTGTTCAAACTTGGACAGCTGTGATCCACTAACCTTCTCTCATGGTGGCACGTGGGCTGCTGGCTGTTAACTTTGACAGCTCTGAAATAAAACAGCATTTTGCTATTTCTGGGGGTGCAAAGGGACACCTGTAAGGCATTTTGACACTTCATCTCTGACACAAGGCTATGGTTTAACAGCTGAAGAACTTAGTTTGACAGGGACTGCTGTAACAAAGCAAGTAACTGTAAACTGGCATTTATTTATGGAAAATGGAATGCTTCATTAACAAACATTTTTAAATGGGATATGAACAACACCTTACAAAACAAATGAGTTCACATTGGATTGAGTGACATAATATGGCAGCAGCTTAAAAAAAATTACACTTACAGTAGCCCATAAGTTACAATTAATGGTAACCCTGGGTAACAGATTTGTTTCACTTGCCACCTTGCATTAAAAATCAAACACAATCAGTAGCGACGGTTGAAACGAGGATCATTCGGTCTGTTTGCTCTTTCCTGGCCAGCAAATCCTTCTCCTTGCATTCCTCCTCCGTGCATGATCTGACTCTGATTGCCACCCTGCATGAAACTGCCACGCCTGCAAAGGGATTCAGACATTTTAATGATCTCTCATGCTGGTATAGTCAGGTTTCTAGAATCTGTGTTCTTTCTGCATGATTTTTCACTCTTCTGTAAGATGTACTACATAAAAACCATGGGAAATATTTTATTATTCCTTGACATTTAAGTAGCAAATTAGATAACTGATACTCCCATGAAATGTTTCTCTGGCCAATTTAAATAGAAATGTCCCTCAAAAGGACAACAAACACTTTGCTCCTTTTAAAGTTCTTACCCTGACATGCCTCCACGATGCATCACATGGCCAGGTCTGCCTCTACCGCCACCTAAAAAAGTTCAAATGCTTCCTTTATATCCACAGCAATAATTTTACTTTATCTCCAAGGATAATGCCTGTATTTTCTTCTTTACAGAGCCCAGCTAAGGAGCTGTGCAAGAAGCATACCTTGCCATCTCTCATGATCCCGTCCTATCATCCCTCCATCCATGCTGCTCTGCCAGGAACGATCTTGGTGCCCTTCAAACTTTCGACTGTGATCTCCCCAGTCACGTCCATCCCTGTAAAAACATGAAATTCCCATCTTCTCACATGAGCCAGAGCACAGAAGATAGATTCCAATAAAAAAACTAAGTCACCAGTACTCAAATGCTCTACCAAGGCTCATATGAATCTTATATTTATATTGCTATCTGTTAAATCAAATCCCAGAAGAATCCTTCTGCTCAAACCAACTAAGATGACAAGTAAATAAGATATTGGGCAAGAACAACTACCTTGAAAATAGCAAGCTTTGAGAGGAATGTTAGCTAAAATTAATGGAAAGCATGATGACTCTAAGATGTGAGGGTATTAAAAAAAGTCACGTCAAGCCCATGGTTTGATGCACAAGGCATCAAAACACTTGCAGTCCAACCAACACACTTGTGGTGAAAGCTGGACAAAACCAAACTGTACTCCCAAAAACTTTCACATATAGAAAAATTCCTCAGGTGCACAAGAAAAGGTGCTTTTAGCACTGACCGTGACTGTGGGGGTATCCCTCTGCTTTCGCTCATCCTTCTGTCAGAGCCGTAGCTCCCCCAGCTCTCCCGGGAGTCCCGCGAGTGTCGCTCTGGGCCGCCGTGGCGCTCGTCTGGGTAATGCTGGAAGGCACAGAACTCTTACAGGGCTGCACAAAATAGATTTGTTCATCGTTTGAAGTTGCTCAGCTCTAATTAGTCCATCTCAGAATCATCTGGAATGGAAGGGACTTCCTGACTTCATCTAGGCCAACCTCCCTGCTCAGGGTGAGCCAGGGCAGGATGTCCAGATGAGTTTCTCAGTGGATTTTGATTATCTTCACACCTAGAGACTTCACAGGTTCTCCATGCAAACTGTTCCAGTGTTCCCAGTTAAAGGGGATTTGAATTGTCTTCAGATGGAATTATATTTCAATCTGTGCTCACTGACTCCTGTCTTGCCAAGTGGCACCAGGCTACACCTTATCCATAGCCTCCTCCCCATCAGTTATTAATGCACATTGCTAAGGTAAGTCCAGGACTTTGCAATTCCTGTGGTTGAACTTCAGGATATTCCTCTCTGCCCAACTCTACAGCCTATCCAGGTCCCTCCAAATCTCACAGTAAAGGCCACTGAGGATTCTATGACTTCCTAAAATTAATCTCTCCCTGCTTGGATATTGCCTGAAGGTCTTTCCCCCAGCCCTCAAACACACTGCAAACATCTACTAGGTTCAGCTGTTATTTCCAAGTCTTTGAATTGACTTTCATCTCATTGAAGTAAACAAGACAAGCTGATTATTCAAACATATTTTAGTGGCTATCATGTAATTCTCAACTACTGAAATCTGATCTGACACACACAGTATAGAAAACCAGGTTACATGATGTTAAAGTATTTCTGTAGCTCTATAAAGTAACTCACCTGTCCATCCCGATCTCCCATAATTGTCCTGGAGCCATCTCTCCTACGAAGAGAAAATGAGAATCAGATGGTGGTAGTAAAACACAGCAGTCTGTAAAAATCCATCTATTTAACAACACAGATGAAAAATCCTGCTCCCACATAGTGCCACCATTATCCACAACAGGCATCAATAGCTAGAACATACAGAAAACATGACACATTTTGGATTCCTGGAAAACCCAGTTAGGTATAAACTAAAAAACTCTTGTTAAAATTCTATGTACCTACAACATTATTTAGAAATTTTCCAGAATCCTACAAATATGTGAAGCAGCATTGCAAAAACATTTTGCCCTAGCCTGACAAGCCTTTAACTCATGGCACAGTACAAATTTCTTCATGATTATAGAAGAAAAAGTCCACAGCCACACTTAATTATTTTAACCACACTTAAAATAAAATGTAAACCAAGCACACAGTAAAGGCAGCAAAATGTGACATTAAATACATATTTTTGTCTTTTGTTTTCAGGCACCAGAGGAGGTAAGACACCAACCTGTCTATTGAATGCTCCTGGTAACGGCCACGATCCCTGTGATCGAAGTCATGGAAGCGATCCTGGCGACTGAAATCTGAGTGGTACCTGTCATTCATGGCCATTCGTTTTGCCTCTGGCCAGTAGGGATCATCTCTCCTGAAAGAAAGAACCGACTCATTTTAGCCCAGATAACAACTTTTGATATTGTTACTCCTTCCGAACCAAAAGAAGGGGAATTAAAAGGGTGCTGAGAAACCCAGGTTATTAAAACATGATCATCTAAATGAAACCAACAACTGCTGAGAGCACGTGTGGCTTTTCACAGCCCAGGCTGACAGACAAGAACCTGGCAGTGACGTTTTCCACTGGCATCACTTGGGTTTGGTGGCTTTACCTGCCATCTATGTCATAGGGCCTCCTCATGGCAGATCTCCTCTCCTGCTCGTAGCGCAGCTGCTCATGCTGGCGCCGCAGCTCCTCCCTCTCCCGCTGGATCCTGTCCTGCTCCCTCCTCCTCTCGTGCTCGATGTGCATCCTTTCCCTTTCCAGCCTCTCCCTCTCCATCCGTTCCCGTTCCAGGCGCTGCCGTTCTATTTCCAGTCTCTCCCGAGCGATCTCGAGCCTCTCCCGCTCTTCCCGTTCGCGGATGGTCTGCAGGTGCTGCTGCCTCTCCCGGCGCTCGCGTGTGCTGGTTGACATGAGACCAAAGTTACACATGTAATGCTTCAAATAAATAAAATAAAATAAAAATAAAAAGGTGTTACAAATGTAAACCCACAGCAAACTTCCATCACCTCCTTGAAATTACACCTGTGAAGGGCATGGAGGGAAGACTCTCTGTGTACACATGAATTAATTTAGACACTGATCAAATGACTCCCACAAAACCCAGCCCTGGGGGCAAATACTTCTAAACAGGCAGAAGAATTTGAATCCAAATGCCCGCAAATACTTCTTTATTTTATTTCTGTGAACCCAAATGCCCAAAGCTCATTTCTTATACTGAAATAAAGTATCTGTGAAGAACATTTTATTTCTGTGAAGAAAGCCAGAATGGTATCGTGGATAATGACTCCACTAAAGGTCAGGAATTTAACTATGAGAGAGAAACTTTTTCCTCTCCAATAAAAATAACAAAAGCACTTTCTTCCTGTTCAATCCAACTACTTTTAGGTGAGAAAAGTTTTGTAATGTGTGGAGAAGATGGAATTGAGGTCACAGTTCTAGCAAGGAATCCGAAGGATGGAAATTATCACCTTTATCCTGTATTCAACATAATGAAAAAAAAAAAGGCCCACCAACAATAATACCAAAATTAATAAACAAGTTACAAGTGGGAAAAAAAACCCTCAAAGTCCTTTTTCTGTCTCAGACTTATTTTAATTTTTAAAAAAATTATATATATTATAGGGAAAAAATATTTCAAACAATGTCAGTGCTGCTCTTACCGGCGCTGCTCTGCCTCCCTCATTTTTCGCTGTGCTTTGATTTTGTCAAAGGGGACAATCCCTTGTCTCTCTCTGCTCTCTGATTTGCGGTCCTGGCTCTTAACACTCTGTATTTAATAGAGAAACTTTAATTTATTAAAGGACAACCACCACAAACAATACTCTAAGCTCTGTTTCCATTCATACAATTCACATCTCAAAGCTGTTTTTTTCCAAAAAGCTGTTTTGTTTTTAACATTACAGACATTATTAATACAGTAATACCTTCCCCCGTTCGTTTGGCAGCATTTGACTGCTGAATATGGTATCAGCGAAATGAGAGGTATTTACTAATTAAGATCTAAATATACCTTATAGAAACTCTTAATCGGACAAACTGGCAAGACAAGTGGGGGTCACACATAGCCTGGCAGGATTCAGTATCTGTTTGTAAGGAAAATGTTTCCCGTGCAGAAACATTACTTACTCTGTCTTTTGATGTAGTGGATGTTTTCACACTAATAACAGGTTCTCCTTTGGATTTATCCATGACTACTGTTCTCTCTGTTCCTTTACTTCCTAAATATATCAGAAGTGGGAAAAAAATCAATCAAAGTACACGACCTACACTACTCATTGCCATGCTAGAAGTTCTGTTCTCTAAAATGTGAAAATGGACATTTAACCCTCTCTTCAAAACCAATTATTTCACTACCCCTAATAGGTACCCCATCAAGTACTTATTTGAAGGATAACACAATGTCAAACATCTCCCCTTCCCCTTATTCATTCTGGATTTCCAGCTAAGAATCAGAAACAATTCTAGAATATTTCTTTGGAAAGAACTACCTACAATTAAATACTCCTACATCAACGTATCTTTAACTCCATAAAAAAACAACAGCCAAATTACCTGATTTAATAGTTTTAGGTTGATCTGATGAACCAGACTTCTGGTCATCTTTATCTTTCTTTTCCTTCTCATCTTTGTCTTCTGTCTTTTTAGGATCATCTTTTTGGTCAGATTTCTCATCCCGTTTAGCACCGCCAGGTCTGTGGATAAATATTAATACAGATTAGACCAATACAAATTAAGAGAAAATACAATTCAAGGAAAATGCCAACAACACAGCAACAAAGTGGAATTCTGATGTGATAACAACTAGAATTAGATTTCCAAACATTTCCTTCCACAACTTCCTGCCCCATAAAACAAGATATTCAGACCATCCTTGCAGTTGTCAAAAAACTTGGCCAGGATTCAGGTATCTCAAATGGAAGCATGAGGACAAAGTCACATCACCACGTGCTTAACGCCCACAAAATTTCTTACACAACATGACAATGAACTGCTTTTGTCAGACAACTAGGTGAAATAAAAGCAAAAAGTTGAGGAACATGATCTGGGAACAGCACCTTGGACATCTTTTAACTGTTTGGGACCTGCAGGAAACCCTATTCCAACGAGACAAACGGTAATGAAGAAACAGTGACACACAGATCAAAATTCTCAAATGGGCTTTCCTGTGGATTTAAGACACGAAAGCACCACAATTTGTTACTAAACCCTAAATATGGCTAAATTAAAAGGTGTGTTTGAAAGTGCAACTTCCCAATGCCTGTGTTAAAGCATAGAAATATTTTAGGTTAGGCACTGAACATCAAGCGTTTATCTTGTAGTAAAAGCTGAAAAAAACCATGTACTCCTTTTGAATGCCACAGAAATTCTTACTGTAACTTTAGTTTTTCCTGACATCAACACAGACTGAAGAACAGCAAAACACCTTTGGTAGGAGAATTTTTAACACAGTACCTCTCACTGACTGTTTCTCTCTTTGCTTCACTCTCTTTTTTTTCACTTGTCTTCTTCCCAGCAGGTTCATTTTTGGCCTGAAATTTATTTTGCACATCATCAGCTGAGAATGTGGCCTCGATCATTTGCACAATCTGGTGGGAACTCGGTATCTCTGAGGACCAGTACTCACTTTTTCCACGGAAATGATCTTGCCATGCAGCTCTGTTTTGTGCAGGTGGGTGATGCATTTTGTGGCCTCTTCAGCTGTGGACATCGTAACAAAGCCATAGCAGCGAGCGCCAGGACTGCGAGCGTTGGTGACCACCTTGGCACCCACCACCTTCCCAAAAGAAACAGCAATTACTCTCCCTGTTCCCAAATCCCCCGTGTTTTAAAAGCAAGAATTACAAGCTCCGTTTCTGCTCTTTTTAATTCCTGTTCATTGCCATGCAGGAAACTTCTGGTTTTGAGAGATGAACAAATACAAAAGGAGCATTGCTTGGAGCCAACCATGTTTCTGTTACCAATGGAAAGTTACAAAAGCTGAATCAATAGATGGGAGCTGAAGATTGAATTCTTTTCTGGAGAAAGACCCCAGGGTGACAATAAATTTTTTTGAAAAGGCATCTAACTTTACATCAACAACTTCACTTTGCTTAAGGATAAAAGAGTAAAAACCAATACAAATTTTTAAAACCATTTCCGCATAAATGCTCAACTGCTAAGTGCAACCTTCCCTCAAAAAAATGTTTATATGTCACTGCTGAGGTAGATCAACAATGTCATCTGCAATCTTTCAGAAAAAGGAAGTCTCCCCAAAAACTAAAGCTTGAAAAAGCCACATAAATGATGTTTACTTATGCTCAGATATTCAGTACAGCTCATTTTCTAACAGAGAAATCAATCATATTTTAGGTGTGATGTTTGAAAGTACAGCTGAATGAAGAACCTACTTCTGAGCATCTGATTTATTGCACGTGTACATCTACTTCCAGGAAGCTTTGCCTCTGCTAATACCCTGAAGAAAATAAAATTTTATTTAAATGACTAAATGGTACCATGGCGTCTGTCTAGAGGCAAATAGTAGGTTTTTAATCACATTTAAGACTTTGTGGCACATTTCTATGATCAACATTTTAGGTTACCTCATGGAATTCTAAGCAAATCAATGTAAGTATTGCATTACAAGGAGCATTAAAAAGGTTTTACCAGTCCCATGACTTTCAAACTCAAAGCTGTGCTACAAATGAATCCATTTTTGTACCTATTTCTAAAGTCATACTCAAGTTCCAGAGTATTTTCATCAATAAAACGTTCAATGGCAGATTGTCAGCACATACAATTTGCTTTTACTACATTCTGCTGACAGTAATCTTTAAATAGGCTTCAGAGGTCTGACAAAAATCCTTACTGATCTCTCTGATACCAGTCTTTTATTAAACTCTTTCCATTTTCCAGCTGACAGGCAGATTTAATTTGACATTTTATCTGTCCTTAACAGCAAGTGCAGGACCTCCCCTGCCAGGAAAACCAAACAACAACTCCCCATATCCCAAACCACCCAAACAGGGTTTTTTTTAAGGAACCCCCAACTCTAGATAAAAATAAAACTTCAGATACAAAGGCAATTCCTAAGATATTCCCCAATAATTTTGTCTCAGCATTCACTAAATATTTTACTTAGTCCTTTTAGAAGTCTTTATTAAACATTAAATTCACAGTTGACTGTGGATTTTCAGCAGGTAAAGATACCATGCTGCAGCACAGGAGGCAGAAGTGTGTGTAAAAAATTGCTGACTATTTCAAATAAAGGACCACAAATGGAATTTTGTATTTGTTCAGAAGTGAGCAACAGAATAAAAAAGCCAGTCATTCAGTGTGTACTTTGGTGATTTTTTCCCTTGATATCCCACAACATTTTTGATAATTGGATTCCTTTCACTAGTACTTTCAGTGATGGGAGCTTAAAAAGCCTTATGAACACAGCTGCAAGCAGAAAAAGCAAATAAAATAAACACCAAACCAAAAAGATACAACCAAAAATAACCCCTTACCTTCCCATATTTGCTAAACAGATTCTTCAGATCTGTAGCTCTGGTGGTGGAAGCCAATCCACTCACCCAAAAGTTTCTACCTGAACCGCTGGTACTGCGACCTAGTTGGGAAAACAAACAGACAAAAGCAAAACATACCCCAATCCCAATTACTTGCATTGATTTTTTGAATCGTTATGTGAATTAAAACAGAGCAGTATCACAAATCTTTAATTTTTTATGATCACAGAGCAAGTGAAATACAATGTGTGACATTCTCCTCCCATGATTTGCTTTGCTGAAGGTAAGGAGCATTACAAGTCCAAAAATTTGGGTGGAGCTACGAGCTTTGATACAGAATTATTTTGTAACATTCTTCCACAAAGCAGCTGGATTAGTGAACCTCTGAGTTAACTGAGGCTCTTGAAAATGTGCCCGGATAGATCCCAGTAACTCAGCACTTACAGGAAAAGAGAGAAGCCCTGCAAGAGTTGCAGGAGCTGTGTTAGCACCCCATGTATGCTCATTATCTCAACTCCAAGGGAATGATGGTGAGATGCAGAATTTCCTTTTAAGGAAAGCCATTCACCATCAAGAAACCCAGAAAATGTCTATTTCTGCCCACACAGATCCCCAGCTGGGATACAGAGTCTGACTTCAGTTGCAGGCATTAGGAAAGACCTGGCCCTGCTTTAGCCCTGCAAGAACTACAGAACACCTGTCCAATTTTGCATCTCAACTACAAAGATAATTTAATAAATGCTAATGAATTACAAAGTCTGAAAACCCAACATGAAGTGATCAAAAAGCGACCTGAACTCCAAGTTTTAGTGTTTGCATTTCAGCATGAAGCTTTTACACAAGGATTACAGTTTCCAGTCTCCTCTGAAATGTCTTTACTGTCCTGTCAGTCAGGGTAGTGATCACTTCCAAGGCTTCAAATAATGGATTTCACTCCAGCTGCTTCCATATGCTTTTTTTTTTTTTTGGGTAATATATGAAATTTTACAGAACCTCTTTCATCGAGGGAAGAGATTTTTCCCAGAACCTTCCCAAAATGCTATTTGATTTGGGTGTCTTTCCATCTTCTACTTCCTGATAATTTCAGTCACTGCCACAAGTAACTGAGAACACAGTTATTAATATTTACACAAGTTTCCTAGGGAAGGATGCAGTGATTTGTAGCAATCTCTTACAAAAACACCCAAACCTAAAAGAGCTTTTTTGTATCAAGGTGACCAGGTATGAACCTGTCATCATCTATCTTAAAAGTGCATGGATAAAGGTTTGTCATGCACACAAATACGTGGGAGTTGCATTGTCTCAGCGTTTTAAAAGCTGAGCCAAAGGCTTTGATGCTTTTACTCCATATATTTCTACAATTTAAAAATGACTACCTGCAGTTACACTGGCACCAGAATCCTGGAGAAAGAAGAAAGTGCTCATTTTTCTCTTTTCTGCTATTTTACCCATGAGTTTTTTAAGATTATTTAAACAATGTTGATGTCCTTTTTGATTATGGATTGATCAGTCTTAACATCTCCAGTTTTTGCCCTGCCATAAGACTTAAGAAAGTGCTCCTGCAATGGTACTGCACTTTTTAGACAAAGAAATACTGTGATTTTAAAATATTCTCTAACTTAGAAACAAGAACAATGCAGGTATTGGAAGCCAACTATCAACACTGGAGACTTCTTTCAGATGTGAATCCATTGACTGCTAAATCCACCAGGCTGAGCTCATAAATTTATTTTTCTGCCCTCTTGCTGATACAGGTCTCAGAATTATTACATGGAATATAGAAACTCTTCATTCCAAATAAAATCCTTTCATACAGGTGAGCAAATAGCAATGTATGAGTCAGAACTGACTTGTACATAGTTTTTTAGCTTCCTTCTGGCTCAATCATTTTGCTCTGCATGCAGAGAATGTTACACAGCCAAGCAGCTCCCTCTCACCACTGCTGTTCACTAAGCCAGGAAATGAATAAAATACATGTTATGGAACACAGCACATCCTTTGGAAAAAGGGATGCAGAAGCAAGGTGGTCATCAGACACCCAAGCTGCTGAAGGCTGTTTTGAATGCAAACTCAGGGAAGAGTTTTCTCAGCCCACAAAAACAATACTTTTAAGTCTAGGGAAATGACAGCATGCAAGGAATGCTCCTTGAAATATTCTGAAGAGAACGTGAGATTACAGACTGGAAGCAAGAGGTAAATTGACCCTAACAAAGCTGACAGGGAGGTCCAGCAGCTTGTGCAAACAGGTATAACCCAGGATCTTGGAAAAAACAGAGAGATGAGTTTGTGTTGTAAAACCCAATTAAAACCAAACCAATTCTTCCTGTCCAGCTGGCAGACAGACCTCATAACGAGTTTCTCGCTTTTTATAGGAATTGCTGGTACTTCCACACTTAAAAGTGCTGAAATACCTGCCAGCAGCATGCGAGAAGAATGTTAACAGTCAGCTCCAAATTTTCTGAGAACAGAGAGGTGGAGTGAGCTGCAAAGACTCAGCTGCCTGGTGTATTAAAAGGAAGAAATAGGATGAAAACAAGGAGCAAGCATCTGACTGCTGATCAAAGTATTTTCTTCTTGCTTATGATGTATATTGGCACCATAAGTAGGATCTGTGTGGACAAAGATTTAATAAAATCGATGTAATTTACTAACAACATTAAGTTGTAAGAGTTGTAGCATTTAAATATGTGCCTACTAGATCCCAAATTACTTCAGCAAAACAGAAGATGGGAAGGAGAATTGCAAGTGTATAGCAGAGCAAACACAATTGCAAAAGGTTCCTGACTCAGTAACAGCTGTTAGTGTGCATCTTCAGTGCCATAAAAGGTGTATTTCCCATGTATAAACATTTACCTTTAAAAATCAAGATACAAACAAAATAGTGCAATGCACATATTCTGAAAAAATGCATAAAAAGAAAATACTTATTTTGATATGAACCAAGAAAATCCAGAAAGAGCTGAATTTATGCTGTTTAACAACTGTACAGATTGCAATCAATTTCTGCTGAAATACCCCATCCAATACAAACAGCTATCCAAGCAATCATTGAAGTTTTACATCTTAAAACAAACATACCTTTCTCATCTTTTGAGATTATCTTTGTATCTCTGTCCTCCTCAACAGGGCTAAAGACAAAACACCACATTATTCAAGTCAGAAAGAAAGGCGACAAAATATAAATTATGAAAAAAGCTAAAATTAAATACCTACCAGAAAATATGTTGCAAACGAAAACACACCTTTGCATACTTGATTTAAGAAATCTGACAAGAAATAACGAAGTCAGATTCTTAAACAGACTTACATTAAGAAGATGATTACAAATAAGAGTAATTTGGGAAAACAACCTTTGAAGGTTGATGAAGGAAAGAAATCAAACCCACTGCGTTTAAAAAAAATAAAAATATCTGCACATGGAGAAATAAAAGAGACCCTTTAGGAACAGGCTACAATTTCAGCAGTCTCGGAGGCCAATTGAAGGAAACAGCTTATTCGCATCACTTAAGGACCAATGATAAAAGATAGCATCTGGTCTATAACGGAGAAAAAACAAACCTCTTTTTCTGATCACCGCCCTCACTGGCTGAGGACTCTTTAGTGGCAGGGGAAGAAGATTCCTCTGAATTAGCTTTGTCTTCTGCTCTCTTGCCATCTTCTTTGCTATCTCTGGCTTCGGCACCTGCGCCTTTCTCCGCTGTCTCCCCACTAGAGGCTTCCAGGCCTTGGGAGCGTTTGCTACTCTGATCGCTTAGGCTCTCTACCACTACACCTTCAGAGTCCGGGGCCTCTTCCTCGGGGCTCTGTTCACTTGTCTCCCCTTTTGCTACCACTAAACGCTTTGCTTCCTTCCTTGCCAAAGCTTGGGCCGATTTGCTGTCCAAAGCTAAAGCATCTTCCTCCAACTGAGCCGCAGCAAGAGCGTCCTCTTCCTCAGCCAGCCTCTTGCCTGGCCCCGCGTTACTGGCTTCCTGCGCGCGCGGCCGCTCCGCTTCGGCACCTTCTTCGTTAAGTAGCTCAGATTTACAAGTTTCCCCCAAAATGTCGAGTATTTTCTCATTTTCTACGGATTTAACAGGAATAGAATGGCACAAGATTTAATCACCAGGGAAATACAGCAATCACAAATGTGGAACTGGCATGGCTGCCACACTAACACCAAGAGAACTGCTAAGCTACACAGAGATTGGAAAACCCTAGTGTACACAGTGTTACAGCTACCACGCTAACTGCTCTCTCACACACTGCCAAATCAGCCCTACCACCTGAACAGGGAAGAAAAATGCCCCCACAGATTTAACAAAAAACTTCGGGCTCAGCCTTCATATTCTTCAGCAAATCGTTCAGCTCTGTTTCTTCTCTAGTTAGCTTCCAGAGTCCGAGATGCTTAACTGAACGTATCAAGGCACTGAGAATTCAATTTTTAAATTTCTGTGAAATTCTTTTAGCAGAGACAGTCCAACATGAGAACTGGGCATCTTCTGATGGTGCATGAGTGTGTTTGCAGTCCAGAAAGGGAAAAGTATCTGTATGAAATTTCCATGAAGAAACTCTCTTCTTTCTTCTGTATCCAGTAACTAATCTTTACATTTTAAAGCCCTACAATATCTTTTTACTGCTTTCACTGCTCTCTACTTAGTAACAGAGTTAAGGTGTGTGCAATATCACAAGATCTGTTTACATGTAGAATATTTAGCTTTTAAAACTGTGATTAAACTTCTCTAAATCCATTTATGTAGTTTAACAGGTTTTTAAACCATTTCATTTCACTGGAAGTATTTCAAGCATCACTTCACAGATCTGGGGATATGATTGGGTTTCCAATCTCTATGACCCTGCATGATCTGGATTGTCCATTATAAAAATAATGTAAATTATGTTTGTTTGATTGGTTTTTTTAATAGTTAATGGTTTAAAAAGTATTAGTTGAAAAGACAGGAATATGTTTTTCTTTAACAGTACCTGGCTCCAAGTGTAGCTTCTCCATTTTCTGTTTGGGGAAAAAAGATCACAGAATGAGGATTTAATAAAATGCCTTTTTAAACACATAATAATAGCAACTCCCTGTCCAATTCCAAAATTGAAAACTACACAAATTCATCTACTGTATTTAGAACTTCTGCTCACCATCCACTGGAAATGAATATTTTATAAAGGTAACTTGTCTGGCACATTAAAGCCAAATCAAAATATCAGTCTTAACTGCATTCTCACAACTAACTCTGAATTTTAAAGAGACCAGTAAATTACTTTTGTGTACCACAACAGCTAGACTAAAAACAAACCCAGCTACTACTTTATACCATCAGTGGGAGAGAGAAGAAATCAACAGCAGAACAGCCTTTTTTATCATGAAGTGAAGGAAATCTTGAGAGCTGACTGAAAAGTAGAGAAAAAACCACAGGGCACCCTCATTTCACAGACTGTGCTGAGCAAGGTCATGAATGTCTTGGATTGTGCTACAGTTTTGTACTATGATCACAATTTCTTTATGTGACATAACAAGTCATATTAATATTAATAATACAACATACTCATAACATGACAATCTGAAATAGAGCTACATTTTCAGTTTACCTTCATTTCAATTAAATCAGAAGAGGAGGCTTCTAAATTGTTTTCAATTTCATCATAATCTTCCTAAAAGAGTAAGAAAGGAATGAAAGCACTTCTTACCAAGAGTAGCTTATGGAGAATACACCTGTATTTAATTTTCCCTACCAAGAAAACCAGAAACATCTTAAAGTGTTTGACAGACCTCAATTGCTATTTCAGATTGTGATCCAAAAATGAGGAACATGTAGACATACCTGATGATTAAATATCTTTCTCCAATTATCTTTCATTTTAATTTCAACAGGACACTGCCTATTTCAAAGTTAAGATTCTTATTTCACATTTCTGTGGTTATTGAACATGTTTTTTCATTTTCCCACTTTTTACCTTTAGTTTCTAAATGAAAGAAACAAATTAGAGACGAAGCTGACTTAGGTTTCCACTTTTCCAAAAGGAAAACATGTCCCAAAAATCTTCCTCCCTTAAAGAGCCAAAACTCTTTAGTTTAGCATCCAAAACTCTTTAGTTACATTAATTTAATTTACAGAATTACACAAAATTGCTTTTCAGGTTAAGTGGATGCTGTTGCAAATACTTTCGTGTTCAGTCCCACAGAAGGGGATATTTTCTCCAAGCCTTTGTGTTTGATTGGTCTGTTGGGGTGCAGATACCACAGCCAGGCTCTGTTGAAATCCCTGCAACAGGGGGAACTCTGTGGTACCTCATAGCTGACAAGCCACAGAGCAGCTGTCAAACAAAGGAAAAGAAAGATTTCTTGTTGTTGAACTAGCAAAATGCATAGCTCTGGCCCAAAGGTGACCTCAGATGTAACACATACTTCCAAGGTATGACCACCCCCACTGAACAGGATGCACAACTAGAGTCATTCAAACTCCACCTAAATGTAAAAATAGTATTAAAGTAAATTAAAAGTGGGGAGAAGTTTGGGAAGGCTCCATTGTGACAGTCTGAACCTGTCTTCTCCCCTCAAGGGGTGTCTGGTAGGTAAGAATCATACTCTAAGCATGATGAATGATGAACTCCAGCTAGCTTTTGTTAGGAATTAAAGCTGGTTAGTGTGCTGGGTTTTTGGTTTTTTTTTTGAAGACAGATACTACCACCAGCAATCCTTGAGCCCTAAGCTGTCACAATTTTCCATTACATTAATGATGTTATTGCATAAAATGTTAATGTGAGTCATTCAAGGGCACTAACAGCTGCCTGCAGTGAGTAACACACTCGACTGAGGAGATTTGGGACAGAGGTCTCTCTTAGGCTCTGAGTGTGTGATTCTCACTTAGGCAGTGGAACCACTCTCTGATCCAGGGCACTGCTCAGTGAAGGGTCCCCTTAACAGGATGCTGACACTTTTTGGGAACAAGGATCTTGGTTTGCCTGTGGCACTGACAGACCAATCAAACACAGAGGCTTTGAGAAAAATCTCCCTTTTCAGGTGACAGAAGGTAAATGATAAAAACTGAGACAGATCTGCAGGACGCAAGGAAGAAGAATATGTTCCACCTTGTGAACAGCCTAAAATTTAAAAAAAAAAAAAAACGCAAACCCAAAAGGATTCAAGAAAGGTAATATTTAGGGACTGAATGTGACATATGGATTACCCTGTGCTGTCTGCAAATGACATTGCAAGCAGCTCTCAAAACCAAGCCAAAAGCCTGGCAATGTCAGAACAGGGCAACGCACGAAGTTCTTCTTTCATTAATCTCTATGAGAAAACAGAACAACACAACTTCCTTAAACCAGAGCATTCTTTCTGCAGAAAAGGTTTCCAAATTACCTGAGGTGAAAATTTATTTTTCTCTCCCTCCATATATATAAATACCTAGATGGCTAGCTGTATACATATATACACTTTAAAACATATAACACCAAACAAGAAGAGGGAATTCTGAAATTAATGCAGTATTTTCAATTCCAGGCTCCTTTCATGGCAAGCAAAGATGATACTGCAAGGTAAGGAACACAGTGACTTGTCTACTGAGAACATTTCAAACCTCAAGAATATTTACTATTTAAAAGAGTGGGACTTGAGAGCTGTGAATGGGAAACAGACTCCAGACCACATTAATGTCCTATATTCTACTGGACTGAAATACCTTGTTTATGTACACATATACCTATTAAATACCTTCTGGAAAATTATCAAGATCTCTACTCACTCACCTCATTTTCTGTTAGCTGATCAGGAAGCTCTTTCATTTCTGCTTCGACATGATCTTTATTATCAGACAGAGAATCGAGAATATTGTCAGGACTATAATCTTCTCCACAGTCCACAGCACTGCTGTTATCTATTTCAGCTTCATCTAATACACTAATATCCATCATGTCAATATCCTGCAAGGTATCCAGATTTGCTTCAATATCCTCCTACGGAGAGAAAAAGGGCAAATGTGTATTTATTGCAGATTACATGATGCTTATTCCTAGTAACTGCAATCATGATTTCATTTACCTGCCCATCTCTAGAGTTTTCTTCTAGACCATTGTCTTCCACACCTTCTTCTTCTGGTTTTCTTCCTAAAAACAGTATCATTGCAGTGAGATGTAGCACTACGTTTTATAACATGTTTAAACCTTTGAACAGAGATTGTTTCAAGACGTAATCATTACGGTGATTCACAAGTCTAGGTCTGTAGGGATATAACCGAGGTCACCTTGCCACCCATCAAAGCAAACAGCAGGAGCATGAACTAAAAGTAGCACAGTATTTTCTCTAAAGCTACAGTCTTTTTCTATAGCTACAGTCTCACTCCACAACACTTCAATACCTAAAAAGACACAACACTCTCTGGCTAATCCATTTAAAACTAACACCCTAAGATTGTTACCAAAAAATCCTCCCTTAATTAAAGTGGTTTAGAATTAGTGTTCACTTTCAAGATCATGGACATACAGATCACGTTTATGCACATCTGTCACCCTCAAACTCCTACTGCTATTCAAAGACAACAGCTCTCTTTCTATTTTTAGGCCCTCTATTTTAAAGGAAGCAGCTTAATAATCAGTTTCTCTCCAAAGAATATTTTTTAAGAACTGGCTATAAGCAACTCAAGTAAGCCATACTAACATGGCATGCATAATATTTAATGTTTTGAAGCAAAATATAGTTAAATATAGTTAAAATATAGTTATAGAGACTTTCCACAGGACATTATGCTGCAGCTGCTTGCTCTGTACCTGACACAATTCTACTCATGGTCACAAGTACTGAAAGACCTGCAATTTTCAGTTTCATCTTCAGGTTTCAAGATTTGCTAATAAAATACAGTCAGCTGTCATATTATTACTCAAAGTTGTTACTGCTCACTAATGCAAGAGAGCTTTACCATTTTTGGCATGGTAAAAAGCACTGATTTTTTAAAATTAATGTAATGAAACAGAAAGTGTCAAGTTGTTTCCAAGTTCTAGCTACATGCAAACAATGGAACTGCAAAAATGTCCAGACACCATACCTTTGCTAGTTCTTTTTGGCATTCTTTTGGTGGTCAGCTCTGAGGCCACGGGAATTTCGTCAGGATCTCCTCCTTCCTCCTCAATGGCCTATTGGAGACAGCAGGATGACATTCACTGTATTATTTGTTGGTGTGCATTTGTGCTGGGTTCGGATGGGATGGTTAATTCTCTTCACAGCAGCTGAATTTGTGCTGAGAACAGTGCTGGTAACACAGGGATGTTTTAGGTATTTCTGAGCAGAGCTTACAGTGTCAAGGCCTTTCCTGCTGCTCTGCCCCAGGGAGCAGGCTGGGGGGGCACAAGGAATTGGGAAGGGACACAGCTGGACAGCTGCCCCAAGGGATATTTCAGACCACAGGCTGCTGTGCTCAGCATTAAAACTGGTGAAAGCTGGTGGGGCTGCTTCCCCAAGTTACTTGGGGTCCTGGTACCCCATTACTTGGAGTCTGCCTCAGCATCAGTTGAGCTGGTTGACCATAAGGAATTATTTTCTTTCACATCGCTTGCTCTTCTTAAATGCTTTATTAATTTTCTTCATTTATGTTGACCTTTTTTTTGGCCCTTACGTTTTTTAAAGTTATAAAACTGTCTTTATCACAATCCCACAAACTTGCTCTCCCTTTTACCCTTCCACTTCTAGCCCCCATCCTGAGTGAGTGGCCATGTGGTGCTTGGCTGCCTGCTAGGATTTAACCCCAGCTGCATTTTTGAGGGTTTTTCAGATGGAAACATTAGTGTCTCTCCCTAGTTCAGATCACAGAGCCAGGCAGCTGTATCACCTATCAGACATACTGAATAATTAGGTGCAACACCCCCCCAACAGCCAAATCAAGCTACCACTGGGGAGCAAAGCTCCCTACTCTGGAAATATGCACTTTTAACTGTGTAACACTGTGAAAGATTCTTCCAGGAGCTCAGGTGCATGAGTTTTTCCTCAATCTGCAGGCCCCTTACAAACTGTAAAAGGGCCAGGGCTGACCATGCTGATCTGGCTTCATGGAAGTCTGTGAGAATGCATTCCAGAGAGGTCAGAGAGATGGAGTCAGGTGAAATGTGGTGGTGTCAAGCAATAGGACAGAAACTGATGCCTATAATGTTCCACTTAAATATGAGGACAAAATTCTTTACTATGCAAGTGACCGCACACTGGAACAGATTGTCCAGGGAGGGTGTGAAGTTTCTCTCACTGGACATATTCAAGAACTGTCTGGACGAAATCCTGTACCATGGTCTCTAGGACTAAACCCTGCTTCAGCAGATAATCAACTGTGATCCCTTCCGACTTTACCCATTCTGTGAACTTCTTAAAGGAGATATGGGAAAGGGGCACGCGTGTGTATGCCAGGGGAATAGGAGAGTAAATGGGGAAAAGACGCGCGGACATCGGGGTCAGGCAACGACAGAAAGGCCAGAGCCATCTCAGATTCCAGCCAGTGCAATCTGAGCCGCGCTCCGGAGCAGCGATAGACAGCGGGCAGCGCAACGGGCGCCCATACCACAGAACGGTGTCATGAGCAGCGCAAAGGCAGTGGCTCTGTAGCGGTCCGAGGAAACAGCACACACTGCTGTCCAACAACACCCGCGGGTGCCCGGGAACAGCACCGCAGCCCCGCTCCCCTCAGGGCCCAGGAGCGGCACCGCAGCCCCGCTCCTCAGAGCCCGGAGCAGCACCGCAGCCCTTAGCTCCCCTCAGAGCCGAGAGCGGCACCGCAGCCCTTAGCTCCCCGAGCGACCCGGAGCAGCACCGCAGCCCTTAGTTCCCCTCAGAGCCCGGAGCAGCACCGCAGCCCTTAGCTCCCCTCAGAGCCCGGAGCAGCAGCGGAGCCTCGCTCCCCTCAGGGCCCGGAGCAGCAGCGGAGCCTCGCTCCCCTCAGGGCCCGGAGCGGCACCGCAGCCCTTAGCTCCCCTCAGAGCCCGGAGCAGCACCACAGCCCCGCTCCCCTCAGGGCCGCCCCGCTGCAGGCCCAGCCCCGAGCGCGCAGGCGCCGAGAGCGCCACAGACAAAGGCCCCGGATGGCCCCACGCCGCTCCCCCCATCCTTCCCCCGCCGCGCTTCGCCTCACCTTCCTCAGCCGCTCCATGAGGACGCTCTTGTTGCCGCCGCTGTCCAGGTTGCGCCGCTTGAGCTCGGCCCGCAGGTCGATGACTCGCAGCTCGCTCAGCCGCCGCGTTTCAGGCTCCGAACCAAAAGCCGCGGCCCCGCCAAGGGATGTGAAATCCCCCAGTCCGGCCGCTGATTGACTCTCCGCCATCAAGGCCCCTTCGCTGTTTCGCCTCGAGCCCGAACGCGCAGGAGAACGCGGCACAACCCAGCAGCAAACCAACCTTGCGATCACGGCACAAAATGGTGGGGAGCGAGACGCGCCGAGGGGAGGGGGAACAAAGCGCGCTGTGCGCAGGCGCGGGCGGGAGGCAGCGGGCGGGGCCTGGCAGGAGACAGCGGGCGGAGCCTGGCGGGAGAATCGCCCCGCGCACGCGCAAACGGCGTCGCCCGCGTCCAAGGACGGCTCGCCAGCTCCCGCGCATGCGTCGGAGGGCCCGGGGCAGGCCGGCCGCGTGACGTCACGGCCGCTCCGGAGTTGGCGGCGCCGCGGCGCGCGCAGCCTCCCCGGGCTCCGGCGCGCATGCGCGCTGCGGCTCCTTCCTTTTCCCGCCCCCTGGCTCTGCGCTGCCTCTCGGTTTGCCTCCATTTTGTGCTGCGGCTGCGGCTCTGCCCGTTGTTTTCGTCCCGCCTCGCCCCGCTCGAAACCACGGCCCATGGCGGAGAGTCACTCGGCGGCCGGGCTGGGGGAGTCTGCGGCCCTGGGTGGGCCTGGGGCCCCCGGTTCGGAGTCTGAAAGCCGGCGGCGGCCGCTGAGCGAGCTGCGCGTGATAGACCTGCGGGCCGAGCTCCGGCAGCGCAACTTGGACAGCGGCGGGAACAAGAGCGTCCTCATGGAGCGGCTGAGGAAGGTGAGAGCGGGCAGACGCGCCGGGGCTGCCTGAAGGGGATGTGACCCCGGGCCGGCGGGCACCGCTGGGGAAAATGGCGCCAAAGAGCGGCGGAGCCGGGGGAGCTCCGCGGAGCCGCTCGGGGTGCTGAGGGTCCGCTCGGGGAGCTCTGCGGGTCCTCTCGGGTAGCTGAGGAGCGCTCGGGGTGCTCTGCGGGTCCGCTCGGGGTGCTCTGCGGGTCCGCTCGGGGAGCGCTGCGGGTCCGCTCGGGGAGCGCTGCGGGTCCGCTCGGGGAGCGCTGCGGGTCCGCTCGGGGAGCGCTGCGGGTCCGCTCGGGGAGCGCTGCGGGTCCGCTCGGGGTGCTGAGGGGCGCTCGGGGAGCTGCGGGGCTGGGAGCGCTGCGGGTCCGCTCGGGGAGCGCTGCGGGGCCGCTCGGGGTGCTGAGGGGCGCTCGGGGAGCTGCGGGGCTGGGAGCTCCGCGGGGCCGCTCGGGGAGCTCCGCCGAGCCCGCCAGGAGCAGTGCGAGGTTTCGCTGCCCGGCGGAGCTCGGCCTGCACTTGGCCGTGCCAGGCTCGCCCTGTGACCGCTGCTGTCACCAAGTGTCATCGAGTTCCCTCCGGTTCCCTGTCCGGCATAGCCGCGGCTCTCGGCCCAAGTATTTCTAGCCTCGTGCACCGCAGTCTTCCGCTATCCTCTGAGCTCCTGGATCTGCAGTTTTGTACTCTGTCCGCGGAGCTTTTTGTTGCGTACTGATGTTTTTGTGGCTTTCTAGCTGGTAGCCTGAACGCTCTATTCTCATCACAACGTTTCGTGTGTTAGTAGCATGCAGAACTTTCACTGATCTGCTGCGTGCTGTGGCCCAGAGCCGAGATTCTCACTCTGTCACAACAACCTGTGTGTCTGAGCACAGTCACAAATGCTGCAGCATTGACCTTTTGTGCTGACTGCTTTCCAGAAGACTTACACTGACTGCCTTCTGCGTCCTTATTGCTCTGATTGGTGGTTTTTCGTTTGTGTATTCAAGTTGCTCATTCTTGGTTTGGAATTTTTCAGCTTCTGATGTTCAGCTCCTAAGCTCAGTGAAAGTGTACAAGTGAAATTTTTTATGTCTGTCTTTATAGCTGTTTTTTTATCTTTTTCTCCTGCTAGGCTATTGAGGAGGAAGGAGGGAATCCTGATGAAATTCCAATGGTTTCAGAAAATATGAAGAAAACTCCCAAAAGAAGCAGCAAAGGTACAGGGCAGTAAGAGAGACTTTCCACCTTATCATCCTTGAGTTTTCAAGCAATTGTACTCCTGAAATGGAACCTTGCTAATCTTTGTTACTGGTGTTCTTCCCTATATTTGTGCTTAGGTTTCTTAGGATGGGTGGTATAATATTAAACTTAACAGTCATTTATTCACAGTTTTTTATGTAATTTAATAAGGCAGGAAATGGTCCATACAAGGGATCTGTTGATTTGTTCTCAGAGTTGCCTGACATTTGTGTCAGGAATTGCCCAGCAACACTGAAGCAGTGTCAGTGTTTTTAATAGATAGTTGGATTTTTATGTGACTGTATGTTTTGAGAAATAAAAGGGTATTTTTTGTAGAAATGCAGAATTTCGAGTGAGAGCAAAATAACTTTTATAGTGTTCTGCTTCATTGCTTGCAGACTAACTTGTAAAGTCTTGACCAGACAGAGAGCATATGTCTCAGCTATGGGGAAAATCAGATTTTTTGTAGTTGTGCTAATTTCTGAATCTCAGAAAAATACCTAATGTATATTACAGCATTTTTAGCGTCGAGCTGGAAATAGATGAAATTTTCCTCTTGGCTCTAAAACCCCTCTCACTTTTCAGTTGTAATGTGCTTGTAGTTTTTGAGGAAAATAGAATTCATAAAAGGTGAAAAAGCTGCTTAGCTCTGAGTTTGAGGAGTTGCTCTTTGGTGCTGAAGCTGCTGTAGTGTTTTCAGTAATGCCAGCTGGGATAATTCATGTCCAGCTGGCTGGACAGAGCACTGCAGTAAAACTCACTGCTAGAGTGGGGTTTTTTCATTATTTTATGTTGTGTTTTTTCTTTAGTTGCTTTTTTATTCCTCTAGTAAATGTCTGTAAAGGAATGGAAGGTTGAGGTAATAAATTGCTGCAACCTGAGCTGAGCCAAATGTCCTGGGGAGGTCACAGAGCTTGAGCTCTTGCCAGGTGTAGGACTGTGGCATGCTTGTCACTTACTGGGGTGGGAACAAACAGTTGTGGGAAATGGAAAAAACCTGAAAAGTATACAAACTGTGATGAAAAAGTAAAGCTTGAAGGATGCATCTCTAGTTATTGTATTTTCATTCTAATGATGGTAATGTTGTTAGGGCGTAGAGCAGATGAAGAGGGAGTAGAAGACAATGGCCTGGAGGAGGATTCTGGAGATGGACAGGTACATGAGGCTGGCTTTGGAGGGAGGTGATGGCAGCTTTGCTCTCCAGTCACCATGACTATGACATGTGCTTTTTTTCTTTTCACAGGACGATATTGAAGCAAGTTTGGATAACTTGCAGGATATTGACATGATGGATATTAGTGTGTTAGATGAAGCTGAAATAGATAATGGCAATGCTGTAGATTGTGGAGATGATTACAGTGCCCATAATATTCTTGACTCGCTGTCTGATAGTAAAGAAAATGCTGATGCAGAAGTGAAAGAACTTCCAGATCAGCCTACAGAATATGCTGTAGGTAACTTGGAGGCATCCCCACAATTTTCAGAAATTAAAGAAGAATCAAGAGAAATACCAATAGTGATGGTATGCATCTCTTCTGTGTGTGGAATCAGGATTTTCTTTTTAAAATTTATTTATTTATTTATAAATTAAATAGCTAAATGGTGGCTAAAGAGTACTTGGAACAATTTGGGGCTGTACTTGTTGTTGTCATTGCTATATACTCGTATCATACTTGTTGAGATATGAGTCATAATTTTAAAATACTTGGATATTGTTTATACACATGTGACTGTATTAATTAATAGCAGTTTACAAAGCATTTATTTCTATTCTTGCTTTGAACTCTGCTTCACATTATGTTTACATTCCTGTTTTCATATCTTTGTTTTAGGAGATGTGTGGGGCAGACAAATAGTGTAGCTTATTCTCCTCAACTGAACAGCAGCATTTGGGAAATTATATTCTAGGTTATTTGTCTGTTAAGATTGGGTCTTCCAGTTATTCAGTTGCTGAAAGTATTTTTATGTTGTCTTTGTATGTTCATCTGGCTTTTGCACTGTTCATATGACACTGGGCTAGAGCATAATCCCTTCCCTCAAAATCGAGGGTTTATCTCCTTAAATGTACAACAAAGCATTTGAAAAAAGTTATTTCTGCCCCGTCTAACAGGGGAGAATGCTCTTTGTTGTGTGTGCACATTGGCTGTGAGGTTCTAAAGTTGGGTTCTTTTCTAAAGTTGTAGAAATAAGCTTGGCCTCCTATCCCCAAGCATGTCCCTGTGCTACACAAATCAAATAGAAATACCCAGAAAGAGGTTTTTTTCAGTGACTTGAGGCCAGGTCAGCTCCTATGGTCTGCTTTTATCAGTGAAGGAAATAATTATCAAGTCCCATAAGCTTTTTGGCTTTGTATTGTTGCTGTAAGTAGCAGAGATAGAAATCAGATAAATTTTACTGTTGGAATCCCCATATTTAAAAAATATTTGTGAGCTGACTGTCTTAGTTAAGAGACAATGAACTTATTCAGTCAGTGGGGATCAGGAAGAGTCCTGGGGGTTATCACTCAGTTTTTACCACTATTGGTTGCATAGGATACTGGATGTGTTTGCTGGATACCAGCTGTCAGTGACAATGAAAATCTTCAGTTTCTCATTCAGATTTCACTCACAATGTTCCTTTAGAGATAACAAAATGTCTCCCGTTTATTTTTTAAAGGTAGAGTTTGAAGATGTTGGGAACAGTTTAGATGCTTCTTCATCAGATTTAACCGTAATAAAGGTAAATGGTAGCCAGTTTTTCTTTACAAACAAAAAAAGCATAAAGTACTCTAAATAAGACTATGTTGAAACAGTGTGTGTACAGTAGGTGCATTCTTACTCTGCAAATAATAGGAACTAATGTCTTTCTAATTTACTCATAAAGACAAAGATTAATTTCTCTGTCAGGTCATATATGTATATTTATGGTGTATGTATCATACTGAGTTTGGTGGTAGATTGGATTCCTTTATCTGATGTCAATACCAGCTCAGTGCCTTACATTGTGTTTAACTTCCATTAAAAATCTACATAATGCCATGTTGAGAAGGAAGCTGTCTATTCCTGAAATGCTGGCCTTGTTTCCAGATCACTCCTGGTAGGTTAAGAGCACCAGCTGCACATGAAGCTGATGTTTCTGTTGATCCTGTTTGCAGAAGGGAGACTTCACAAAATACACTGTAGAGAAGGGTAACATGAAAATAAGTTTTTTTCTGTGCTACTTAAATGCGTTGATTTATTTACCCACGTGAATGTGTACTCATGTGTTCAACAGGTGGCTGAATTTAAGAGGTGTTAAAGTTTTTACAGACTTCATAAAGCTTTCAGGATATTACATACTCATGTTAAGCCTTCTTCTGATAAATTTATTTAAAAGTTCAACGTTTTCAAGACTGATACAGGCTAAATTGTAGTAATGCTTTCACTAAATTCTTTCCTGAACTGGGTGGTTAAGAGGTGTCATTCACAATAGCATCTTGCTTATGTAATAGTGATATTTCTCCTTTTTAAAATTTCTTTCACTACAGGAACTTGAAGAGTTACCTTTGGAGCCAGGTACTGTTTTTTTTTCTATGGTTGGTTTGATTTTTTTTAAATGGAAAAAAAAAAGTCCTGGGCATTTAAACAGTTTCATTCTTCATTTAGGCTTTTTGCGTCCCTGTTTGGTTTTTTGTTTTTTTTTTTTAATGCATTACTGTAGTGTGCGTTATTATGGTGGAAAATCCAGGTCATGCAGGGTCATAGAGATTGGAAACCCAGTCATATCACCAGATCTGTGAATAACCACCTTTGGAAAACGTGTTTAATGCCATGAAATGGTTCACCTAGAACTGTTACTGTGGAGTGGAGTTAAGGAATGAGCCTTAAAGCTGTAAAGGTTCTGAAAACAGATCTTGTGATATCACATTGTACAGTGGTTCTGTGAATAAATATAAATACAAGAGTGTAGCTAGTGCAAAGCTCTGGTGCTGAACAGAATTTAAAGAGTGACTGGACTTCAGAAGAAGGAACACGCTGCCATCACAGGAATTTGCTACAGATCCCACTCGCTTTCTGGACTGCATACACACTCAGAACCATGAGAAGATGCCCAGTTCTCATGTTGGACTGTCTCTGCTAAAAGAACTTCACAGAAATTTGGAAAATTGAACTCTCAGTGCCTTGATACGTTTAGTTAAGCATCTCGGACTCTGGAAGCTAACTGGAGAAGAAACAGAGCTGAACGATTTGCTGAAGAATATGAAGGCTGAGCCCGAAGTTTTTTGTTAAATCTGTGGGGGCATTTTTCTTCCCTGTTCAGGTGGTAGGGCTGATTTGGCAGTGTGTGAGAGAGCAGTTAGCGTGGTAGCTGTAACACTGTGTACACTAGGGTTTTCCAATCTCTGTGTAGCTTAGCAGTTCTCTTGGTGTTAGTGTGGCAGCCATGCCAGTTCCACATTTGTGATTGCTGTATTTCCCTGGTGATTAAATCTTGTGCCATTCTATTCCTGTTAAATCCGTAGAAAATGAGAAAATACTCGACATTTTGGGGGAAACTTGTAAATCTGAGCTACTTAACGAAGAAGGTGCCGAAGCGGAGCGGCCGCGCGCGCAGGAAGCCAGTAACGCGGGGCCAGGCAAGAGGCTGGCTGAGGAAGAGGACGCTCTTGCTGCGGCTCAGTTGGAGGAAGATGCTTTAGCTTTGGACAGCAAATCGGCCCAAGCTTTGGCAAGGAAGGAAGCAAAGCGTTTAGTGGTAGCAAAAGGGGAGACAAGTGAACAGAGCCCCGAGGAAGAGGCCCCGGACTCTGAAGGTGTAGTGGTAGAGAGCCTAAGCGATCAGAGTAGCAAACGCTCCCAAGGCCTGGAAGCCTCTAGTGGGGAGACAGCGGAGAAAGGCGCAGGTGCCGAAGCCAGAGATAGCAAAGAAGATGGCAAGAGAGCAGAAGACAAAGCTAATTCAGAGGAATCTTCTTCCCCTGCCACTAAAGAGTCCTCAGCCAGTGAGGGCGGTGATCAGAAAAAGAGGTTTGTTTTTTCTCCGTTATAGACCAGATGCTATCTTTTATCATTGGTCCTTAAGTGATGCGAATAAGCTGTTTCCTTCAATTGGCCTCCGAGACTGCTGAAATTGTAGCCTGTTCCTAAAGGGTCTCTTTTATTTCTCCATGTGTAGATATATTTTTTTTTTCTTAAACGCAGTGGGTTTGATTTCTTTCCTTCCTCAACCTTCAAAGGTTGTTTTCCCCAAATTACTCTTATTTCTGTCATCTTCAAATCAGAATTGTCCGTTTAGGGGTACAAATCCCTAAGTCCTGTCACTGTTTAGAAATTTGCAAGTACTAGTGTTTATTTTGGAACTAATTTACGGGTAGGTATCCAATTTTAGTTGTGGTGTGTAGAATTAATGTTCTTTTTGCATATGATCTGTTGAATAATGCGGTGTTTTGTCTTTAGCTCTGTTGAGGACAGAGATACAAAGATAACTGCAAAAGATGAGAAAGGTAGGTGTGTGTTTGGGGTTTTTTTGTAGTTTTTAGTGTACAAAGGACCTGGGGTAAAAATGTGGTCTGTTAATTCAGTGAACCCTCAGTGCATTTATATCTCATGCCTTCAAAATGTAACTTAAAGATTTCAGTTCCTTGTAAATTCTGTAACATTAACAGATGAAGTTGGGTTTTGTTTTAAATAAGGGTTTTTTGGGAATTAACATTTGTTACTTTGTAATTCTAAAAGTGATTGAAGTACAGGGAGAAAATCCCTAGCTATGAACTTACTAAGACTGTTCAAATGGACATCAACTGTGCATTTGATTTCAGAAGTTCAGATTTCAGGATTTCAGAAGTTCATTTTTGTAGGCTACAGTGTGTATTGATTTTAAGAATGAACAGAAGAGATAGAAGTAAAATTGCATTGGAAGACTTTTAGGAAGGAAAAACTTAGGGGGTTTAGGACTCTTAATTTTGCACAGTTGCATTTGTGTTTTACAACGTCTTTTGTATTTGGCTTTTTTGTACCCTAGGCCGTGTGGGGAGTGGTTCTGGCAGAAATTTGTGGGTTAGTGGACTTTCCTCCTCTACTAGAGCTACAGATTTGAAGAATCTTTTCAGCAAGTATGGAAAGGTATGTAGTGGATATGTGAATTAACAAACCATTCTATCAGTTTAAAAGGCTGACCGTAAATGTTACTCTTATTTTCCCTAATGGGTAACTGGGCAGGCTGAGTACTTAACTTCGTGTTCTTAGGAAACTCCTTATCTGAAAGCAGCACATTTCAATAAAGAAAATTGAAATGGAGGGGTGGGAGCAGAGATCCAGTTTGCTGGGAGTATCTCTGCACATACCTGGAAAAATGAGGCAACTCTTGACAGAAGAGAATGGTAGATCATCATGTAGAAGCCTAATTATGTCTTGAGTATCCAGCAATAGTTAATGATGTTTTAAACTGTTGCTTTCAAGGGGCATTCCTTGGAGAAATCCAGGCTTTGAGGGCAGCCTTCCATTTGTTTTGCAGTGCTTGCTAGGATACAAGAAGTTGTGGAAGGGAATTCTATGTGTGACCATCTCCCCTTCTGCCAAATACATTTCTGAATGTGATACTAAATGTTTATGTCATTAAGTGCCTCTGACTGTCAGAGATTTGTCATCTGTGGATACAGATGTCCTCTAAGAAAAGAGAAAGTGATGGTAGTTTTATTTATTCAATTTTATTTTGATTATTACACCTCTGCTTTCCCCTGTCTATGTCTGTCTTCCTTAAGCTGCTGACCTGCTCAGCAACTTGAAAATTTTCTGAGCTGCATTAGTTGAAGTTGTCCCTGCCTGTGACAGGGGATTGAACTAGATGACTTTTAAAAGTCCTTTCCAACCCAAACCACTCTTAAGAAATGGTGATTAGGTTAGAATTTATGTAGTGGCAGACCTGCCAACACAGAATTTAATTTTTTTTCCCCCTCAAAGGTGGTTGGTGCAAAAGTGGTGACAAACGCTCGCAGTCCTGGTGCTCGCTGCTATGGCTTTGTGACAATGTCAACATCTGAGGAGGCCACCAAGTGTATTAATCACCTCCACAGGACAGAGCTGCATGGTAAAATGATTTCTGTGGAAAAGGTCAGTGGTAGCTATTTGTTGGCACTGTGAATGGAAATAAAAGCATGTGGTTTTAATCTCTGTCTCTGACTATGTAATTATTTCTGGCTGAACTTCTAGGCAAAAAATGAACCAGCAGGAAAAAAGCCTTCAGACAAAAAGGAAAGTGAAACAAGGAAGGAAAAAGACAGGCACCATTCTGAGTCCAAATCTGAGAAGTAAAGTGTTGTTTTGTCTATTTTTGATATTTAAAGACCACTCTCTTGAAATACCAAGTACTAGACTCTCTTGTGTGACCAAGTTGAACAGTAGCTGTAATAAATCTTGATTTAATACTTCATTGTGCATCTGAAGTAGGTGTAATGCTTGAAAACTTGAAATTGATGTTTTGCAGTACAACAGGCATCTTAACTGGCCCTGTTTTCAGATATGCAAAGCTCTTTAGGGTTAGTATAAAAACTTGTTAGTTACATCAGGAGATGCTAAATCAGATTGTTTCTAGATAAACAACTATTTTAATCAGTCATTTGTCCTCTGATCTGACTCTGGCTTGGACTCTTCTTTTAACTGACAAATATTCCTAGGATTTAGTTTGTCTTTTTGATAGACTGTGTGGTTTGTGAGTGATACTTCCAGCATTGTGGTTTTGTGAAGTGGTATGAAAGAGGCGTTTTGCTTTGCTGCTTTTTGCAGGTCTGTTGGTATTAAGAAGGAGGAGAAGATCGACAAAAAAGACGATGCTAAGAAATCAGAAAAAGATGAAAAGGAAGGAAAAGAAAAAGATGAACAAAAGACTGGATCTTCTGATAGATCCAGGGCAAGCAAATCAGGTGATGCTGGCTGTCTTACAAAAATGTTTTCAAGGATATTTGTATGTTATTAGAGGTGACTGCTGATTCAGTAAAAAGAAGTGCACTTAGTAAAATGGACACAAACATCAGAAAATACCTTGAAAATTTTGACTTGGATTTCTAATAACTTACAACAAAGTTCCCTTAATTTTTATGGAACTGTCACTGGGTTTAGACCTGACACAGTGTGTGATTCTGTGTCCTTTTTTGGGCCTTTTTTTAATAAACTCTGGCAAAGGGATGTATTTTTGTGGACAGGAGAATTAAATTAAATTTGTGTTCTTTTATCTGTCATCCCTGCCAGAAAATACTGCTGTAATTTTGTGATAAATTTACTGCTCCCATCCTCAACTTGGCCAAATCTTGGCAAGCTGTTTAAATCGTAAATAAATTTCATGAGTTATTAAAAACCTCATTAAAATAACTTTTTACAGTTTAGTATCTTCACAATCTTAAGTCTTGCAGGAATTGTTTTATGTCTTTCATATAATTTATTTTTGGCTGTATTTTGTTTTCTAGTGAGTCGAGGAACTGAAAGGACAGTGGTAATGGATAAATCTAAAGGAGAGCCAGTTATTAGTGTGAAAACTTCTACATCAAAAGAGAGGGTAAGTTCAGCTTCCAGAGAAGCTTTTGTGTAAAAATAGCTGTAAAATATATTTATATGCTTAGAGTTGAAGGGTTTTTTGCCTTGCATATTGGTACGATAATCCTTTTATGACTTTCTGGAAAAAATGAGGTTGTTAATAATATGGCAGAGGGGAAATGCTTCTGTTTCACCTTCTTTATAGTTTTTCACTTCTGGCCTGGTGGAAGAAGTAGAGTTGCAATATGAAAGTTGTGTTAGGATGATGTGTTTCCCTGAGCTTGCAATGTTACTGGTGGTGTAAAAGCAGTATATTGTTTGAAATCAATGCAAGTCAGGTTGTGTTCCCCTAGTATTTATATATACTTATGATAATTACAAGTTCTACCCAAATTTGGGGTACTTTTTCCTGGAATTCCATCAGTGTTTGCCTCTGGGGAAGGTGTGACAGCCTGTTTTGTTCAGGTTGACGTGAAACAGGCAATTGCTTGGGGAATTTTAGCTGGAAATGCACTGTGTTCAGCTCACACATTGTTCTGATTCAACTCAGAGCACGAAAAGCCAGGACCGCAAATCGGAGAGCAAGGAAAAGCAGGATATTTTATCATTTGATAAAATCAAGGAGCAGCGAGAACGAGAACGGCAGAGGCAGAGGGAGAGAGAAATCAGGGAAACGGAGAGGCGCCGGTGAGTTCCCAGTTCCCTCCAAACTTTGAATGCCATTTATTACTCCCTTGCCTGTTTCATGGTTTGAACAGGCAGCAAAGTAGTGCTGTGCTGACCCTCCAACAGTGGTATCTTAGTTTGATTTTCTACTAATTATTGGTAGAACACACAATGCCAAATGATGGAGAGTTTTACTACTGAAATCAGTGTTCTCGTGAGATTTCTGTAGGTGCATTCAGCCTTTCTGTTGCATTTGATCTGATCTGAATTTTCATATTTGATTTTTCCCCAGAAGCTTGTAAATACTTTTTTGTCAGATTTCTGTCTTAGGACATGCTGTGCTCTGTGGAAGCTTTTTCACACCTGACTTATGCAGAATTCTCACCTTCTGTCATTTGTATGGAGTTTATTTTCCCCTAAGCTAAGCTGCTGTTATTTAATTGGGAAGAAATCATTCACAGTTAAGCAGCTGGTGGGAGGAACATAGAAACTTTTTTTTTAAAAAGGCAAAACTAAACAAGAAACCCCACCCAAACCAAAGAAGCACTAAAGCTCGGACTGAAGATTCTTAATTAAAAACAAAGTATTTCTGTTAAATTAGAGAGAGAGAGAGGCGAGATCGGGAGCAGCGTCTTGCAGCCATTCATGAGCGTGATGAGAGACAGAGGCTCCAGAGGGAGAGGGAACGGCTGGAATTCCAAAGGCAGCGTCTGGACAGAGAACGCTTGGAGAGAGAGAGGTTGGAGAGGGAAAGGATGCACATAGAGCAGGAGAGGAGAAGGGAGCAGGAGCGAATCCAGAGGGAGAGGGAGGAGCTGCGACGCCAGCAGGAGCAGCTGCGCTACGAACAGGAGAGGAGATCTGCCATGAGGAGGCCTTATGATCCTGACAGCAGGTGAGGATCATGGCAGTGAGGCTCCAAACTCCTCAGCCACCTCCCTCTTGGGAGCCTGTGTAAACTGTGAGCACTCTTGATAAAGCAGTCATGGGAGCTCACAGCTGGAAGACTCTTTATGTGCTGCTTTTAAGACTTCAATAGCAATTTTAAGAAGAGTGAATGCCATGCTTGTTAACTTGTAAGCACTGTTTTGTTACAGCAGGCTTACTCCTATTTCCCAAAGAGAGTGCCCAAGAGTAGTAACTGTGTGTACCAACTCTAGATGGCAGTGGGAAAGATACTTCATTCTCTTCTCATGTCAGCACGGGCTGAAATTAAGCTGTGTTCAGTAAACCCACCTTTCTCTGAAAGCAAACTTCCTGCTTAATGCACATAGGTTTTCAATTGTTGAATGAGGTTTGAGCAGGAAGGGGGAGATGGTTGTGGGATTGCTGCTGATGTTACCCCCCTGTGCAGGCGAGATGACCCTTACTGGCCCGAGGCCAAGCGGCTGGCCATGGAGGACAGGTACCACTCTGACTTCAGCCGCCAGGATCGCTTCCACGACTTCGACCACAGGGACCGGGGCCGCTACCAGGATCACTGCTTGGACAGGTTGGCAAGGCACTGCCTCCTCTTCCTATGCCTTTAGGGAAATTTGGTGTCTTCTTGTGGCTTGAAGGGTGTCTAAAGAGAAAACAAATGACCCTTGTGCATTTCTCATGTCTGATTTCACACGTGCTTGCAATCCTTTGTTTCCGTGCGTTATGGACATACCAGAAAGAGGCTGCGTAAAAATTATGCAAATCATGTCTTAATGTAGTCTGCCATGATGCTGATGGAGATACAACAGCTTTTCTTCAGATTTATAGAAGTCTGCTTAATGAAGCCCTAAGATTTAGCCATTTCCTTTTGCTTTAAAACTTTCCCTATTTTCATCTTTGCAGCCTGGCTAATGCAGGTTTTTAGCGCCACAGAATGGAAAAATACTTTCTGCGTGGTGCCATTGACAATTCTGTTTGCTCTCAAAGGATCTCTGGTGGAAACTGTACTGTTTGTTTTTGCTTGTAACTCATTTTTTACACTGGTAGGTTCACTCAGTATTCTCCCTTGGTATCACTGAGTACCTGGCCATCCTCAGTGGTGCCTTTTTTGCCCATATTGCAGTGATGGATGTTACTTAGATCTCTTTTTATTCTACAAAACAAGAACTCAGTTGAGTATCGTGTCACTGAACACTGGCATCCAGATTTACAGCCAGATTTAAATGAAAATTAACTTTTCATGTGTTATTTCATGCAGACATTGGGATTATGATTACTGTGTTGATTCAATTGAAACTTTTAATTTTTGTTCCAGGAGAGACTGTACAAGGGGAATTCCAGATCGAGATGGGCAGGTGCGTTATAGCCAAATTACTGCTTTGGCTAAAAAGCCAAACAAGCTGACCCCAAAGCAGAAAGAGCACAGTGTGCACACAGCCTCCTTGTAAAACACGATCATCACTGGGTTTTAGCTGAGATGTTCAAGCAGAGCTAATTTTGTACGCTAAAGAGTGTAAAGTAAATTATTATGTTACCTGCTTGCGGGGTGGGAGCCACAAATACAGGCAAAGGAAAACCTGTGAGTGATGGGAGCATCTTTTCAGGCTGGTGTGTGGCAGTAAAAGCTTTCTGGTTGACCATCCTAGGTGTTAAGAGAGAGCTGCTGACATTTCTTGGCTGGTAATGGATGCCTTCTCTCATGTTTATCTAAATAAAGCAGCTGATGCCATAATGAAACAAGGTTGTAAAAGGACAGGTGGGAAAGCCAGTTCCACAATGGGATTCAAAACCTTTCATTTCTGAAGAGAGGTAAGAAGTAGGCAGGTATTCTGTGTGAAAATTAAAAATCTGGAGCCAGAATGTAAGCCTTTAAAAACCTGACCCAACCAAAAAGACTTCTCCCACCAGTGACCAGCATGAAATCTGTGTCAATAAACAAAATAAATACCTGCAGTGAACCATGCACAACAATGGAACCAGTAAAAAATGAGAGCTACAGCTTTTTTTTCCCTGACACCTTACAGAAAGGCAACATCCAAGAAGCCAAATTTTTGCAATCCTAGAAGAAAACCTGTGTGGATTCTTGGCATAACTGAGTCCTGTTTGCCTTTCAGCACTACCCAGACGAACGGCACGGAGGGCCTGACCGTCACTCCCGGGACAGCTGGGGTGGCTATGGGTCTGACAGAAGGATGAGTGAGGGAAGAGGGATACCCCCACAAACCCGGTTAGTGCCTGGCAAATCAGGGAAGTGATTGAGGGTTCTGAATATTTTCTCAGTGAACCTTTAAAGGGTGACAGCAGAAGCAGCTTGACGAGTGTGAATCCTCTCTCCAGGTCTTTGAGCATCTGTAGCTCCCATATGCCTCGGGAGAATGAAGCTCTGTAGTGAGTAAAGAAGAGCTGCTCTGTTAGCTCAGCTCCTAACTGTGGTTCTCTTGTAAATAACTTTCATTTCTACAGATGAGATTTAGTTTGTTTCTTCAGATGAGATTTACAATAAGGCTTACACAAGTCTCATTTATGGCTGGTGGTCAGGTTTTAAGGAAATTGAGTGAGAAGTCTCTGCAGTGGTGGGGGCAGGGAAGTTGGACTCATCTGGAGTCAGTGGTTTCTCTTTAAACCAGTTAATCAAGCTGGGCATAATTCAGCTGCATAATTTTCAGATAGAGGAGTGGCAGCCAATGAATTGATCCATGCCTAAGTATTTCAGTCCCATTGCACTATCACTGATGTCTCTGTAGGTCAGAAAAAGACGAGTTTTTTGCGTGAAGGATGCCGTTCAGCAAGTGTCTCATTGTTTCTCTTTGACCAGTTTTGATTGCAATGATTGGGTGGCTACAGCTACAGCTTGATTAACCATTTAACACACTTTGGCATGGGGTATGGTGTTTGGCTTTACCCTGTGCTGCTAAGTGGGTAGGGGGACATACCTAGAAGATGTTCTTTTATTTTTTTAAGAGATGGACGTGACTGGGGAGATCATGGTCGAAAGTTAGAGGGGCATCAAGATCGTACATGGCAGGGAAATGTGGATGGAGGAGTGATGGGACGGGATCATGAGAGATGGCAAGGTACACTTGCTGCTTACCAGTGTGATCGTGGTTTTTTTCTGTCAATTACTGCTGCTGAACCTTCTAGTGGTAGTTAAATTACTGAGAAAGCAAATGAGATTCTGGGAACAAGGTGACATTTTTATTAGAGAAACACAAAAGCCTGTATTTTTCTTTTCCTTTTTTTCTCTTTTTGAATTAGGTGGTGATAGAAGCATGCCTGGTCAGTCAGGACCAGGCCATGGGATGACTCGAGGAGGGACGTCAGGGTAAGAAGCTCTGTCAGAGTGCTTACAATATTTTTATAACAGTTGATTAATCTGTCTAAAGGAAGAAATTCCCATGTCAATTCTGAAAAACACCTTCACCTTCTACTTAAATCTGAATTGGCAAGGGGAAAGAAACCCCAACAAATTCAGGAAACATCTTTCAGAGTCACAGCAGTATTACCCCAACTTCCCTGGGCCATGCTCAATTTATCTGGCGTTGTTTTCAGGCGCGGAGGCTTCACCCCGGCTGGGAGCCAGAGCCAGATGATGCAGAGCAGTGGAATCCCAGGTGTGTTTGGGGGCCAGGAGAGGACAAACAGACTGAGTGAGCCCCGTTTCAGCCGCCGCTACTGACGGCACTCGCTGTACATAGGTGTATTTTTTTTAATGCCAGATGACAGTGGTCGTGAGTTTTATTAACCAGGGTCACCTTGAGTTTGTGATTCTAAAAAAAGCAAGACTGCTGCTGCTGCGCTGTAGCCAAATACTATGTCAACTTGGTTTGGAGTTTGTTGTTTTTTGGGGTTTTTTTTTTGTTTGTAATGAATATGGTGTTGTCAAACATCACTTTAAGTTTCTGTAAGTGAAACATTCCATTTTTCAAAAATAATAAAATCGGTTTATGGCTACTACTTGCTTGTTTCCAGAGTCTTTGGCAATATGCTGCCCTTCATGAGAGGCATAAAAGTCAGTAAAGAGGCAATCTGCTTTTAGCACTGTGAGATTTGAGGAGAAGTGATAGATCTGTGGCATTGTGAATGTGGAGGGGCCTGGCAGACTCTGCCTGCCTTTAATTATTTCCTTTGTGCCATTAAGTTTAAATCTTCTTTCTACATTTCTATTTTAGTTTTCGGTTGTTAACGGGAGTAGAAGGAGGAGGAAGACAAAGGAGGAGGAAGAAGGAAAGATGGGAGAAAGGGGAAAGGAGAGAGAGGATGAAGAAGAAGGAAGGAGGCCTGAAAAGTAGGATCTAGTTCAGTCTAGGGGTCAATGCTCACCTTGGTCACCTTTCTCAGGTGCTGCTAGCCTGCTCTGCTCAATGCTTTGCATCTTCAACATAAAAGCCTAAAAGTACACAGTAAAATACTCCCAAAGGGAAAGTCACATCCTTTTCCCCCTCAGCAGCACCACAGACACTTTGGGGCCACAGGTGGGGCAGAGAATGTCCCACGTGCCCCTGGATGCTCCAGGCACTGGGGGGATGTTGAGGGGAAGGAGGAACCAAGAACAGGCGTCCCCTGAGGCTGTGCTCACAGGTTTGGGGTGATGTCACAGTGGTGGAGCCCCTCAATCACAAATTTTAATTCATCCTCTTCCCTATCGCCCATCTTTCTTCCATCTGTCTCTGGCTTCCTCTCCCTATCTTTTAATTCATGCCTTTAAAGCTCCTCATTCTTGTACATATTGAAAATAATTTATATGAAAACTGATTTCCAAACAGCCCTCTTCATCTACTGTATTATACACAGTATTTTAGAAGGTAAGGAATTCTGAACGCAGATATACAGGGCTTGAAATTACAACTTCTGTGTGTATATAAAAATTAAACATAAAGGGCTTGAAAATGTAAGAAAATAGGTTCTGTAAGGAGGAAGTAGAAAGAGGTTTGTGCATTTAGAGGGTTTTTCCTGTCTAATTTAGTCTGAGATTTTGGGTTGGTTTGAATTGCTGGGTGAGGAACTGCAAGGCTCTAAGGACTCACTGGTGTCGCCTGCTGGTTAAAGGTGGTACTGCAGGTTGTGGACACACCGGTGTGACATTGGGGACTCACTGGTGTCCCCAGGCGAATAAAAGCAGAGCTGCAGACACCTAACAGGTGCATGTGCAGTGGTTGCAGTCACACAGACGAAGATCCCAAACCTGGAGTGGTGACTGCAAGGGACAGAGGGGTGCAGGGCTGCTGCTTTAACAGAAAGGGACAAGGGCAGGTGGGCACAGTGGCCCTGGAGTGCTGAGTGCAGGAGGGGTGGGGTGGTGAGGGCTGCAGCTCACGGGAAAGGTGAAAGATGCCACAGTGAAGATGGTGGCTCTGGCCAGACCTCAAGAGTGTGCCACACCCAAGGTGGCATGCTTGGCCCAAACTTGCTGTGTCACACCCAGTATGGCAGCTCTTGCAGGGACTTGGAGTGTGCCACACCCAGGATGGCAGGCCTGGCCAGAAGTCAGTTCTGATCACACTCAAGAAGGCATTGCAGGCTGGAAGTCAAAGTTTCCACCTCCAGGATCGTGTGGCAAGCAGAGAGCCACAGTGCCACACTCAAGATGGCAGCAAGAGCTGGAAGTAGCAACACTCTAAAAATGGCAGTGCCACACCAAAGATGGTGACAAACAGTGACAGTCATGGCACCAAACCAAAGATTGTGACAAACGCTGAAAGTCACAGCGCCACACTTAAAGATGGCACCTCAGGCCAGAAGTAGCAAGGAACCACACTCCAGACGACCTAAGACAAAAACCATGGGAACCACACTCAAGGCAGCTCTGACCAGACCTCACAGAGCCACACTTGAGACAAAAGCTGTGACAAAATCATGTGGAATTACACCAAGATTGGAGGTTGGAGCTGGCAGTTGTGATGCCACGTTAATGATGGCAGCTGGAGCACAGCTAGGGATAGGGTTATGGTTAGGGGGGATTAGGATCCTGTCTGTACAGCCTTAGTCTGGAGCAGTCATGGAATGCAGTGACTTCTGGAGGTGGACAGGAGGTGTTTTTACCTGCCCTGGGCCACCTCAACTGCTGAGATACTGGGGTGGAATAATTTCCCTCCCGTGGAAAAGAACCATTGTTGGCAGGCAGGAGCTTGGGGCCCAAATTGGGATTCCACCTCCTAAAATTTCAGACATCCCAGGATTTCTCCCAGATGAAATCTGCAAGTCTTTATTTTCAGGTATTACCTTCACTTCTAGGGTTTCCCATCACACAGAGGTCACTCAGACATCCTCACAAAAAGGCAGAACTGTTTATTATCAGCAAGACATTCTGCAAAGACCCCACTGTATCATCTACAGATATATAACCTCAGAAAGATGGATATTCTCAAGTATCCAAATAACTGATGAAAAAATCAGTCATCATAGACTGGCCATGATTCTGAGTCTCTCTGCTGTCCTGGAGATTCACAGACCCCAAATTTGATTTATATAAAAGTTTTCCTGCCAACACCAACGTTCCTGCCTTGCTGTCAGAGCCCCTGTGGTCATCCTTCTGCTGCCACATTCCTCAGCAGAACACAGCAATGGTTTATCCTCAAAATGCCCCAAAAACTACAGAGGTATCCACCAAAAACTACCTGAACCCCAGGTTTAAGGCAGGAAGGAGTCCTAGGAAGACATCAGTGTGGTTATTCCATAAGGGATCCCAGCAGGACCCACAGGGAGCTGAGTGACTTCTAGAACTTCACAAAACAAGAGCTGAAGAACAGGAAAACACCCCAAGAAAGCTTGTTGAAGGGCAGGATTTCACACAGGAAGAACTGTGGGGTTGATTTGGGGTTTTTTGGAAACTCACCCATATTCCCATCAATTTACAGAGTTGTAATATAAAAAAAGCAACAAAGAAAGCTGGGTACTGCTTATATATCTACACACTATGAGTGTATCACCTGTCATTTCAGGGTTAACAAACTTGTTTTACTGGGCTAGAACATCACCACAAAGAGATTTCAGAATTATTTTTAACAGCTCAAAACACAGCCCAGAAATTTAAGCCTTGAAAAAACAACTTTTTATTTATATTGCACCTGCTTCACAAAGAGCTACATGGCAGAAGTTCCTCCTGCTGCAAAATGCTACATCAGAAAAGTATGGGTTTGAACACAGATGAAAAAGAAAAATTCCTGAGCTTCAGGAATCCTCATGAGTTGACCCCAAAATACCAACAAAATTTTTACAAATCACTGCGCACTTACAAAACCTAAGTTGTGCCTCAATTTTATTTAGCATTCACTTATTAAAAACCACAGGCATTTTACCAGATGATAAGGATGCTCTTACCACCACTGGGTGCTAAAATTGAACTTCCAAGGGGAATATTTTTAAGGTATTTTGAAAGGGCACCAAATTTGGTTCTTTGGAACTACCAACAGAACACCCACATGGAGTGGGGAGAGATTGATTTTTGTATTTCTACGACTACCCAGGACTGTTCTGGGGAAGGATTTTTTTCAATGTTGTGATGTCTTTATGTGTTAAAAACGCATAGTGGAAATCAAAATATCTCAAAGGATTCCAGTGTTTTAACACTGATTACAGCATTCCAATGTCATTTCAGACTCTGAGGCATCACCCACAGCAAAACATCCACCCAACTCCTCACCAGTGCCCATGATGACTCCCAAAGCTCCCTGCAAGGAATAAACCCACACCAACCCCCTTGGCTTTGATTTAATAACAGGGTCGTTGTACACTGTTGTCTGGATTTGCCCTTTTTATTCCAGTGTTTCTGTACTTTGCACAGTCCTGTGTACAGAGTTAACCACACCATTCATTCACAAACCAGCTGAAAACAAACATCTCACTTCGCCGAGCAAAAACCTCGCAGAGGTCCAAGATGAAAATGTTTATTACAGCAGAAACAGGAATTGCCTTTCCCTGAATGTAGGCAATATTGCTTAAGGACTGGGATTTGGGATCCAGCAAAACCACCCTGTGGAACTGACTGGTTCTAATGACACCCTGCTCCACACCCAATTATCCTGCTGACCACAGAGCTGAGCTCGAGGAGCAGCAACTCTGCTGGAGTCTCCAGGGAAAATTCACTCCCTGGGCCCTAAATGCACCCATTATCCTCATGGGATATCCTCATTTTGTGCCCTTTTCACTCTGCAAGCACAGTTTTGTTTCAGAGGCAGCAGTGAGGCCCAAATTCCCATGGAATTTGGGACAATTTTGAACAAGAAACCCTCACCTGCTGCCAGACTCTACAGAAAAAGCTGAGCTAAAGACCTGCCATGGTGGATGTGCAGTGCAAGCTTACTCTGAAAACACTTGTAAAAAAGGTCTGGTTATGTTCTTTAAAAGGAAACCATCTGAATATCTGAATAAAGCCTCTGATCTGGTCTTATATTTACTGAGGTTGTAGGAAGATGGCACAGCAGCAGACACAGCAGAGGATGGACAGATGAACTCAGAGTATGCCTGGATACCCTTGGAGCCTCCACTGCCACTTTTTTCTGGTATTTCCCCCTTTGAGATGTAGAGAAGAATCATCTCAATTTTTCAAAAGGGAAACTGAGGCACAAAGACCACAATCCAGCATTTGCAGGAGTCCAACAGGTCAGAGCCTGAAAGCAGCTGGAGAACTTCAGCCCCTCTTGAAAATCTTTCATCCTCAAACCAATCTCCTGCACAGTTAGCACCTAATCCAAATCCAGAGTCCACCAAATCTTTGTTACTTGTAGGTAAAAGCACTGAAATTTTGGGAAGTGAGCCTTAGAAATACACATTTGGCACTTTCCCGTATTAAAAAGAAATAATTATACATATATGTAACACTGGAATAGGCAAAAGGGATTTCATCTGAAGGAAAGCTTTCCTCATTACCTTATTCACCCAGGTTAGGGACAGATTTATTTAGATTTTCTAACCTAAAAGCCCAAGTTCTCAGCTAGCACAAACAAACAACTCCAGTCAAGGCAAGGAAGTTCTGCTCACACCCAGCAGCAGCATTTTTAACCCATCTCTGAAGTTTCAGGACCATTTCCTCTTTTGGACTCTCTGGTGGAAGGCTCTTTATGTAACTACCACCCCAGCAGCCAAAAGAATAAGATCAACTTGATTTTGCACTTAAAAATAAATTCTTTATTATCCAGAAAGGAGCCAAATCATCATCTCACATCATGGAAATGGTCATTTGTAAAGCAATAAATAAGAGGAGTGTTCTGTGCCACACCCTGAATTTTATCACTGGTGTCTGGTACCTCTCTGGTAAAAGCATAAAACTTATGCTATCAAAGTCTCACTGTACAACAGTCTGGGAAGGAAAGAAGGCCCCTAAAATCTTTTGCTAAAGCAATAACAGAAAAATCTGATTTCAGTGAAACCCAAGTTCCAAGTTGGGTTTCACTTCATTCAAAGGAATGAAAGCCAAGTTTCATCCCTTCCATGCACAAATGCAGTACCTGACACACACAATCACCTTGTCTAGAATTTATACTGAACCAGTTTTTAACCATAAATTATCTATTTACTACTGATTCCAATATTTTTTTCTTTAATTTCCTATTCGAGCCAGGGGAGTTGCAGGAACAGCACAGGATACAAAATTTAACTTCTTTCAGCAGGAAGTGGAAGTCAGGCGAAATCCACACAGCTACTCCAACAGCAGTAATTAAGAAGTTTTAAAAAAACCCCAAACAATTTGTGGCGAAAAAGATTTAAAAAACAATTAATAATGATAATTGTTCAAATCAATGCCTTCAAAATCATGAATCATGTGAATCATATAAGAGAGCATAACTTGTGCATAAAACTGAGAACAAAACACCCTTCACCTTCCAATTTCAAAAGCAACAAAACAGTTTTGAAAGAACAGGTGTGAAGCAAGTAAAAAAATAAAATCATATTATTCCAAACACTTTTATTTGTGAAGGAGTTTCCTGCATGGCCAAGGGACAGCAATGTCTGAAGTTACAGGACTACATGATTCAGAAAAGAAGGATGATTTTGAGTTTGGCTTGGCTGTTCTCTACCATGAGCAGTGATTTGGAGAACTGTGTTTTTCCGTGCCTGAAGCAGTTCTGGGAGAGATCAATCCTTCCACTGCCTGCTCCTCCAGAAACACTCCTGGTTTGTCCTCCAGGACTGAAGGCAGAGGCACAAGAGCTGTGAATACCCACGAGAAGTTCCACACATGCCGGAGATGAACTCAAGTTTACCTGTCTGCAACTGATTCCCCTCAGTCAATCCTCCTCAGACAAATCCTGATAAGCAGAAGTACCCCTTGCTTTCACTTCTTCCTGAAAGCTTCGTTAAAAGTATCATTAAACCGTTATTAGAGAACAAGTTACAGGTGACATTACCAGCATGGAAACAAGATACTGGCCAGAATTCAGCTGCCAAGAGAATAAATAACCAGCTGACAGACTCTGCAAGGAGCAGTGACAGATGTTCCACTCCGCAGTGACACGTGCACCTCACCAGAATCTCTGCTCTGCTGTTTGGTTCCAGTGTCAGGTCTGGCTGTTCCAGGTTTAAAGCTCTGCCCAGCAGCAGCTGCAGGTCCTGCACCACTCCCCTCCACATGCACCTGCCCTGCTGCCAAACCTGCACAGTTAAATGGCTTTGTGACATTCATGGATGTACTAAAAGTTTTCTGATAATGCTGGGGACACTTTGACATCACAGTCTGTACCTGTCTGCCAGGATCCTAAATATCAAAACGATTCATGTTGTAGGATGTTGGATAGTTCTGCCTGTTGTACTGGAAGTGGTCTGTGAGGACATTGGTGCGGCCATACTGAAAGTCTCCATGCTGGGCGAAGGCTGTGAGTCCATTTTGGGACTTTTCAGGAGGATTTCGATGCCTTTCCAAGTTCACGAGGTCTCCAGTGGTGACTGGGAGCAGCTGCTGCTTCTTTGCCTCTTGGTTTGCATCGTATTTTGTCTGGGAAAGGAAGAAGGAATGTTGTTCACAGAATCATTTAGGCTGGAAAAAATGTGAGATCAAGTCCAGCCTGTGACCAGTCCCCACCTTGTCACCCAGCACAGAGCACTGAATGCCACATCCAGTCCCTTCCTGGACACCTCCAGGGATGGGGACTCCAAACCTCCCTGGGCAGCTCCTGCCAATGCCTGAGCACCCCTCCAGTGAACATAGATTTTCTTAGCTATCACCTGACATACTCATATACCCAGAAAACAGCAAACATTTCTACAGCCACATCACTTTCTATGCCTGCTGGAGTCTTAAAATATCAGTGGCTTCTAATAAAACCTCATTCCTCTCACGTGCCAAACGAACAAGCTGATCTTTTGCTCAAGACATTCTGAGTTACTTCCCTATCTTCTCTTTTCACAGAAGATTAGAAGATTCTTAATCCTTTTCAAAAAAAGACTAAGATCAAAATTTAGTTTTGTGAGAGGCCCAGCAGCTGGTGTGACCCAGGTCCTCCCCTCTGCAACACAGCTTTATGCCCTGTGTTGCATATTTTGTTCCAGCAGCTCTTAACTTGTACAAAAACCAATTCCAAGCTGGTGTATCATTTCAGCTGTGCCTCCTGGATAAATAAACACAGAATGGCCTCACCTTGTTGTACAAGAAGACCCCCAGGATGGCTGTCATCATGCCCAGGACGTTGGTGCTGGTGACAGGGTTGCGCAGCATGATCAGGGACACTGTGATCACCATGATTCTCTTGGTGGCATTGGCCACGGAGTAGCTGAGGGGGCTGATCAGGTTCAGGATGCTGAAGGCAATGACGTTCTGGGCAAAATTACAGAATCCACTGATTATAAGCAGCATCAAGGTCCAGGACCAATGAGACATGGTGCTCTGTGGTAAAGCAAACAGCAGGAGGAAAAGAGTTATCTCGGGTTTCAGGTAACAACACAAACACAACCTGAGTCACTTCTCAGCTGCCATTGGTAGGAGGAATATCTGCACTGAGCTCTAAAGGGGCCTCCAGGAACGTTGATTTGTGCAACTCCCAGCTCAGAGAACCAGAGGACATGTTCCACATGCTCTGGGACTGTTTGTTCCTGTCTCCAGCTCCCAATTCCCAAAATTTATGCTCCCCCATAAACAGCCTCTCCTAACCCTGACAGGAATCCTCACAATCAACACTTGGTTAACTTGTGTGAAACAATTTGCAGGTGTTTCACAACCACTTCCTTCCCCACTGATAGGAACTTTAGTACACTTTTTTCTGGTCAGGTGGTGGAATTTGGTTGGGGTTTTTTTTTCCTCTTTCTTAATAGCAAACAATTCTCCAAATCCAGCACTTACCAAGTCATTCTCTACCAAGAAGGAAGAAAGATCCACCAAAACCCATGTGGGGATCATGAAGAACACAGCATGGCACCCGAGGATGTTCAGCAACCGAAGATGATGGATTCGAGAATCTCTCAACACCTGACAAAATCCATCATTGGACAGCAGTCAGGAAACAGAAACAGCTTTAGGGAACAGGTAAGTTAGGAAAATAAGTAGAAAATAAGTAAATACTGTTATAGTATGAACTTCCTATAAGGGTGACCAAACAAAAACACGTCTCTTTGAAAAACAATGGTTTTTTGAGTGGTGACTCTCAGTATCAACAAGACATCAATATTAAAATTAATATCAAAAGCTCTACAAAATAATCAGAAATCATTTTGTAACTAATCAGGGTCAAAACACACACTTTAATTGTTTCTATGATTTCAAGGAGTGCCCATTGACAGTGACTTGTTCAGCACAGAAGAATGATTTGATACATGGAATGATTTGGTATAAGATACATTAAAAGCTTTCAAATGAACTGTTGAATTTAAGCACTATTGAAATGCCATCAGGAAAAAAAAATCCATGATGAGAAGTAAAGAAAAGGCTCAGGATAAACTCTGAGTTCTGCCCAATTCTCAGTGCTAATAGCTTCAACAGGTAGGAAGAGCTGTAGGGAACACACAAAATAACAACCATCCCTCTGGGCTCTTTTGACTGCAAAGCCAGCTAAAAAAAATACATTTATGTAATTGAAATTACACACTATCCTGCTGAAGGGTGACACCAATGACAAACACTGTGAATAGAATGGGTACCTTCTTGGAGAAGATATTCTGAAGTGAAAAGCACAGAGTAGCAGCAAGTGCACTGATGAGTCCCCACATGTCAAAGGAAAGCTCTGTGACTGTGGCCAGCAGGACACCAGTGATGATGGGGATCAGGGACAGGTACACCTGAAACAGGTACAGAGGGGTAACTTGCACCTTCTGAGAATTTTCAAGCGAGTTTATATATCCTGCTGATTTAGGAAGGAAAGAAGAGGGAAGAATAAAGCAACAAAAGCATGGTTTAACTATTTTACTATTGTAATTCAAGGAAATTATGTGAGTGCAGTAGACACTGACAACTCCAGTGCATCAGAGAGCATCACCCTGGTCAGTACTAGATGTGTTTTATGCTCACAACAAAAGAAAAAGGAACTGATGAAATCTGCATAATCTAATTCCAGTCCCAAAATCCAACCCAGCCAGCACAGCACCCTCCAAGCACCACCAAGAAAAGAAACCTCAGCAAACCTGTCCGCACCTTCGTCGTCTGCTTTTCCTTCATGATGATCCGTGACAGCAGAACCACCCAGATCGGCATCGTGGCTTTCACTGGGGACGGGAACAAAACACTGCTGGGGACACGAGGCTGGGGACAACTCCATCAACCACCATCAGCAGGGGATGGAGCAGGGGCTCAGTCCAGGCCCAGCACAGCCCACGAAGGGTTCTCCCTCCCTGTCACCATCCTGGGCGTTTGTACAAACTGCATCTTGGTGCTTTGGGACACTGCTGGGCACCCACAGAGCACACAGCATCCAGAGCACTGCCCCTGGATCTGGTGCCAGCACACACTGGGGACAGGGACACCTGTATGAGCTCTTGGTGGGTACTGGGACACTGCACTGGGCACCCACAGGAGCACAGGGTGGGTACTGGGACATTGCTCTGGGCACCTGCATGAGCACACGGTGGCTACCGGGACACCGCACCAGGTGCCCACATGGGCACACACGGGGCTGCAGGTCACCCCACCGGGCACGAGTCCAAGCTGGTCCCCAGGACATCCCCCGGGCATCCCCTACAAGCACACCCGGCGCCGGGCTAATCCCCCCGGGCAGCCCGCAGCGCTCGACTCTCACCTGTGTGCGCGTAGGACACGGGGACCCTCCAGAGCGAGACGTGCGCGGACACGGAGGCGAAGTACTTGCCGAAGGCGAGCGGGAGGATGTAGCGCGGGTAGGCGCGGGGCGGCAGCTGCGCGGGGCCGGCGGGAGGGACGCGCCAGGCGCGGAGCAGCGGCGGCAGGAGCCCGCAGAGCCCCAGGATGTGGAAGAGCGACACGGTGACGGGCCGGGGGAAGCCGCCCAGCAGCAGCTTGTTGACCACGTTGCCGCCGGCGCTGAGCCCGTACCAGGCGAGGCACAGCGCCGACACCCGCGCCCCCTCCCGCAGCGCCGGGCCGCGCCCGCCCCGCTGAGCGCCGGGCCCTGCCCCGCTCCCGCCCGGAGCCGCCAGCGGCGCCGCCATCGCTCCGCAGCCCCGAACGTCACCGCGGCCGCCAGCGCGTCGCTTCCTGGGGCGGGCGGGCCGGGCTGGGGCGGGACGGGAGCGTCACTTCCTCCGCCAGCCCCGCTGTCTCCGCGCTGTCCCCCCGCGCCGCAGCCCCGGCGCTTCCCGTGACCCGCAGCGCACACACCCCGCGGTTCGGACAGCGACAGGGCAGGGCGGGGGCGAAGGGCACCGAGACAATCGCTGCCGACCTTTAAAACTAAGGCGGGGCACACGTACCGCCGGCCGGGGTAAGGATGGGTGAGTAGCTGGCAGGCAGGAGGGGTGCTAGAGCCCGGCTCATCCATGCAACCCTGTCGAGAGACATTGCTACAGCGTTAATTTGCCCATTTAAACACGCACTGCAGGTAATAGTGATTCCCCCGAGATTTGCTGATGAGCCATTTCGTGTCACGCATTGACAAGAAAGAAATGGCAGCGTTTTAACTTTTAGGATTAGAAGGAGAAATGTTGTGAGAGAGGTAGGAGGAAGCAGTAGCAGAGAAACTGAGTCATGCACAAATGAGAGTACACAGCAGGTACGCACATGGTAAACTTCATTTGAACTTTTTTACAAAATTGACAAAAAAATATCACCTTGTAAACTCATTCACATTTGTTGGAGCTCACAGAACTGGTTATACTGGCATGCTGAAATAAAGATTGTCAAGCCTCATCTCACCCTGGAGGACACACAAGTGAGTTGACCCCTTACAGCAGCAACAAACTCAGCAAGGAACAAGATTTAAAGCTTGCATTGGGAGGGAATTTCTCCAGCAGTTTTTGTACCACCAGGCAAAGGGCTGGGTCTGATTCCTGATGCTCCCTCAAACAGATCAGCACGGACAGTTTGGATAAAATCTGAAAGCTGTGATGAGCTTCAGGCATCACCTCACCCAGTGCAGTCAAGGGCCATCAATTGCATCAGAAATGGAAGCAGTGGAGAAAAAGATGGAATTTATCAAGTAATACTTTGTCATTTCCTGAAATTTGCCCTATATTCAAAGGCCTCCAAAGAGCACGGACCCTGTTCCTAAAAGGGACCATTCAGGGAAGGAGGGAGGAAGGGCAGGGGGAGAGAAGATGCACAGTATTTTTTTACATAAACAAAACTCAAGCATTTCCAAAATGACCAGCAGCTTAGCCCTCTACCATCAAATCTGAACTGCAAGACAGGAGCTTTCCCCAGCTCTAAACCACACTGCTCAACTTCAGCAACTGCAGAAGGACAAAATGGGAAGTAAACTGAAAACACAGGCATTTTTTGGTAACCACTTCTTCTGGTTTCACTCTTAGACCTCAGATTTCAGAAATGGAAGCACACAGACATCATTTTTCTGAGATACCCACACATTGCAGTAACAGTCAGTTCATAAATGGTGAACAAGTATGACTTGAAAATAAACCAAACTTCATCAGTTGTATTCCAGGGAATGAACCAACATAATGCAGACCTGGCCAGGAGCAGCCTGCTTTGAAAACCAGGGAAGAGCTTGACTCTGCCCTCAAAGGCAGGACAACTCTTGCCAAGGCTCATCTCCAGCACAGATGGGTTAACAGAGTTAGCATCACTAAACCCAGGAATATTTTTGGTATCGTGTCCCCTCCCCTGAACAGAAGCCCAGCACTGGGGACTACATAAAACAACATAGTCCCAAATATTAAAGCAATTACAGGTAATAGAAACCCTTCACTTTGTACACCCCAGGCTGCTTTAGAAAGCACTGTAACAATTGGGAATAAAACATTACAAAGTTACCGACACGAAAAGATGAAGTCTGATCTCTTTAGACTTTGAGGTACGTTATCAGCAGTTGGGTTCTCAGTCTCCAGAGTTAAAAACAAATCCAACCTGTGGGACTGAACACCACAGCAAGGTACTTGGAAGACATCCTGTTATCCCTACCGGCAGCATCCGTGGGATTCGGCTCCACCTCCCTGCTCCGATGGGTTCCCAGTGCCAGGGCTCCCTTAGCTGGGCTGAACTGAGCAAACTTGGAGGGTGGGGGAGGGAAAAAAACGAGTGAAGTTTTTATATATAAATAATTCACAAACTGGTTTGTGCAAATTTTTTTTATTTCCACATTTATATCACAACGTGTCCACTTAAAGGACCAAATAGCAAAGTTGCTCCCTTCTGCATCCCAGGAACACAGAAGTCTAGTTACTGTACATTCACTAAGGCTCTTTGTTTTTGCAAATTGCGTTTATGATGGATATCCATAAGGCAAACAATATCTAAAGGAATGGTAACAAGTATATTTCCAGCATACAAACAGGCTTCCTTTTTCCCTCTCACAGTACAGTTACAAACTTGTAGCACCCTCATTACATTTAGATTCTAGAAAAGGTGATTTTTCTTTTTTTTTCTCTTTTTGTTTTTTTTGTCTTTTTGTGGTTTTTTTTACCTATAAGTTTGCAGGAAGGGAAAAGGAGGAAAAATATTTGGCTGGTGGTGGTGGGATCAAAAAATATCGTTAAACATCTAGTTTTTGCAGCATTTCTCAGAGACTGGATTTAAACTGAAACCAGACTAAAATATGTGGATGCCTATGGAATGTTGAGCTGAAGCTGGTGGCCCAGCCTGCAGTGCAACACCTGCTGTTTAAAACCCAATCTCCGTACCACATGACTCTTAAATAACGCAATCATGTTCAGAGATGTGATAGAAATAAAACTACAGTTTTTGCACATTGTCTCTCGAAATATCTCACTGCCAAATAAAAACCCAAATCAAGTCAAATAAATAGATGCATATTTTGTTAAGGTAACTTCCACAATTTTTTTTTTTTTCTCTGTACCTGCCTGTAGTAAGATTCCGGCATTCAGAAAGTGCTGGAAATCCTCTTCACTTCTTGGGGACTAACACTTTTTTATAGCTGGCTTGCTATAGAGTTTTGAACTCAACTGATCAACCTTCGTATGCCTTCCTTTGCAATTGTTAGTAAACTGGTAGCAGCATTTCACAAAAGGAGAATTTTAAAGGAACGAGCTGGAAAGGCCCAGCTCCCTCCCCCCTCTGCTCGTGGGGCCTGTTTGTCCAGGACAGGAGGCTCTCTCCCAGCTGGAAGTGGCATCGTGTCTGCCAGTTTTGCTAACTGCAGGTGTAAAAAGCGAGCTTAGCAAAACTGCTCTCAGTCTAGGCAGACGTAAGGCAGGATGTTCAATCTCCCATCATCCCCGTGTGGATCTAAGGATATGCACTGTGTCCAATCATACCAGTTACCCTGTGTGTCATAACAACCGTTCACGCCCGGCCAGTTGTGGTCACGTATTCTGTCGAGGTCATCGCTCGTGACCTCTCTGGTGACCCCGGGCAAGTCTGTAGGTTTGCTGTTAGGAGCTAGAACGTGAGTCTTTCTAGCCTCTTTTCTAGTGCTTTCCTCCTGCTTTAAATACTCAGACATGAAGTAGTGAGCTCCTGGAGTCTGTACTCCTGATGAGGACAGCAAGCTACTCTGTCTGTTTAAATATGACTGAATGATTTCATTTCTGGACAACTCTTTCCAGTTCGTTTGTTCAAAGGGGCTTTGCAGGTTGGGTTTTTGCTCCTGCTTTTCCGTTTCTGTCCTGTGCTGTTCAGTAAGTGCAGGCATTTCTACCTGCAAAGGATCTTTCGGTGTTAAAGGTTTTATCTGTCCTGTCATGGGATCAAAAGTGAGTTTTCTCTCTTTTAACCTCACCGGTTTCACACCCCCTTCTGTCACGTGCCCATCCAAGTTGACTGTATAGTCTCTGGGTCGGTACCTTTTCTTCTTTTTACTATCGGACCCTGAAGCAGCATCGTCACTGTCCAGTTTGGAAGTGTCCTGTGGGAAGCCCACGTGTGGTGGGAGTGATTCCCCGGGATGGGCTTTGCAGCCAGGAGCCATGTGCTGCTGCTGAAGTGTCCCTGCCGTGTGCCTGTGCTGGCCCTCGGCAGCTCCCTGCTGCTCCTGCCAGGGCTGCGCCGCCTCGGGGGCCGCCTGAGGAGGGAACTCCAGTCTCTTTGCTGGCATGGGAGGTGTGGATGGTTGCATCAGGGATGGTGGCGGCGATGGCACCTGTGCAGTGTCCAAGAACTGAGACCTTTGAGATGGACTGGGCATCGAATCCTTTGGTGAGTACGTGGTGTGCTGCCGAGCGAACGTATCATGCCTAACATTCCTGGGGCTAAAGGAGGAGCAGCGTGGGCTCTTGGGCTGGTGGGGGCCCGTGGCTTCTTCTGATTTATCATGCTGCTGAAGCACTGCAGTCTTTAGTAACGAGGAAGTGCTTGAAGGTTTTACAAGTCCTGGAGAACTGGTGTGAGGTTTTACAGCATTTACTGGGATCTTATTGTGTTTATCGTTTTCACTGAGATCTGTCCTGCTGCTTTCGGGCCCTGCATGGAGGTTTATGTCTACAGGACTAGGAAAATTTTCAGGACTACCTCCAATTCCATTGGTTGGAGGGGGTGAAGAGTTTTGTAATACTTCATGACTAGCTTTGGAGACCTTTGGGGGAGGAGGGCCCTGATGCCCATCCCTGTGATCACCTTTCCTTTTGCGATTCCCCAGTTTCTCTGGTTTGGGAGAATTGAGTTTCTGGATATCATTCCTGCTTTTCAGTTCGCTGATGGGCTTCGAGCCTGCCACGGTAGGAAGTTGTGTTTCTGGTTTGCAGTTGTGAGCACCACCATTCGCTGATCCCGGTGGGTTGGGCAGCCCCCTTGGCACTGGCTCATTCTGGGTTACAGGTTCGATCAACTTCTGCCAATTCCGCAACAATTTCTTGGCACGTTTGGCAAGCTCCTCGTTGGATGTCTTCTTCCTCACCTCATTGATAAGCCTCCCGAGTCTTGTTTCCTACAAAGACAGACATGGTGTTTTACAAACATGTATCATTCCAAGTCAAATTCTTAAGGAATTTTCTGCTTTCTCACTGAGAAACACCTGGTTAAAAACACTAAAGATTTTAGTGTTGAATTAATCTTTTCGGAAAGCATTAGTCCAGCGCTCTGCCACACAATATGAAATTGTAGATTTCAAGTCCTGCTGTCAATCCCTGGGAAAAGCATGCGAAAGGAATTCTTTAATGAGGAAGAACCTTGAGAATAAAGGTGCAGGTTCAGATTCAAGGAGAAATGCCCAAGAGGTGTGTGTTTATCACAAGGGAAATATGAGATCTGCAGAAAGAGCCAAGAGAAAAGAATTCTAGGATCTTTGCCTGTTACAGAAACTCATTAACAATAAAAATCTCCATTTGACAAACCTGACTACCAGGTGTGAGTTATGTCCTACCTTTTTCCTCCACCTCTCTCCTCTCCCTTCACTGCCCAGCCTGGTGGAAACGTATGAAAAAGCCATTTAAACAAGCATTCCCAGGGTGTCCCAAGGTGGTTTCATGAGCGGAAGGAAGTGTCTGATTGTTCCCAAAGCACATTTGAAAACAAAGAACTGTTCCACAAGTCAGATTTCTTAAGAAAAGTATTTCAAAGGAGAACATAGACCAGACTGTGAGAGAAATATGCAACCTGTTGGGATACATATGTTGAAATACAGGTGGAGTTGTAATTAAGCAACAGTTAAAAGTAAGAACACCGCTAATTTCAATACAAAGAGTGAAAAAGAAATATATAATTCAGCCATAAAACTACTTTGGGCTGTTTCTACAAGTGGCCAGTGAGAGTGCAGCTCTCTCTACACCTGATCCCACCACAAAGATCAGTCCTTGAAACCTGCTGAACTGATTTTAAGATTAATTTTATAGACACAGAGCAACTCTATTCCTATTTCAGATTTTTGGTGCTTGGCCACCAAACCTCTACAAAGGTGACTGGAACTGCAGAGTGATATTGCTGAATGCAACAGAATTAATTAATCAGTGGCAAGTGATGATTAATGTAGTGCCCTGCACAAACAGGCACTGTGCTGCCCAGAATACTGATCTGGGCCCAGAAAGGATCCCTGTGTTCAGCGAGATGTCGGAAGCAGCATGAGAGGGACAAAATAATATCTTAATTGTGAATCCTTTGCAATCCATCTATTGTTTCCAGAAAAGCTCTGATGGAAATTAGAAAGGCAGGAAAAAGTCCTTTTATACACATAAAAAATCATGTTCAGACATACCTCAAGTGCCTCTTTGGTTATGGGATATTTCTCCAGGCTGGAGATCACTTCCAGCACTGCCACCATGTTATGGATCTGTAACAAGGAAGACAAAGTCACTTCATGTTTCATGTACTGGTCTTAGTTAACAAATGTAGTTTAAGAACTTCCACTTTATAATTGCTGGAAGCATTAATCACAAACTGCTATCAGACTGTCTGGCTTTAGGGAGCTGATTGCTCAAGGAATAGGGACAAGGACACTTTTACTGACCTAGTTGGAAACTGCAGGAGCTGTAACAAACACACTCTTATGTAAAACTCAAGGAAACAGTAGCAATAAAACCACTGTGACTGAGTAACAAAGTCCTTAGACCCCTCAGCACAGCATCAATTAATTGTGCACAGCCTAACGGGAAACAAGCGCCAAGTGGAGCAACAGCAGTAACCAGTCCAGTCGGAAATCTGGAGTTTAACACTTCAGCTTTACCCAAATCACTGCTGTACAGTTTCATTCCCAGTATCACTTCCTGTAGCTGCTCACAGGAGTCTCAGCCTGCAGGTCGCTCCTGGGCCAGGGCTGTCCCCAGCAGGTGTCCCCAGACCATCACCAGGCACCAGCCTCGGCTCCTCCGGCCACTCCTGCATGCCTTGCTCTGCGTGGGGAGCAGGAGCTGCACAATTCCACAGCCATTCCAAAAGTGAGGGTGAGGTTCTCTGATGGGCTGCACTGCACCCCCAGCACATCCTGCACATCCTCAGAGATTTTAATGGTTTTCACGAGAAATCACACACTACACGTTTTAGGGACTTGGTTTAGGGAGAACATGGCAGTGCTGGGTTGGATTCATTAATCTCAGAGAGCTTTTCCAGCCTAAACGAGTTTATGATCCTACACTGAGATCCCTGTTTCCATTACCTGATGTTAAGAGAGCTGAAACCTGGAATTTCTAATTCACCTTTGGAGATAGATTTAAAAGATAAGTAAAGGAAAACTTGAATCACAGTCTCATTTATTGCTTAATTGCATTTGTGACTCAACTTGACGTGAAGTGCATGTGAGAAAAATCTCTCAGCAAGAACCTCTGCAGGGATCCCACATCATCCTGAAACCTAATCAGGAGCTTCATCAGCATCACCAGGCAGCTCTGCCCTCCCAGCCACACATTCCCTTGCACGACCCGTCATCTTAAAATTGTAAGAATTGGCTTTTCCAAGTCAGTTCTACCCCTCCATCAATATACAACAGGAGCATCAGGAGCTGAAGTCTCTTCCTTTCAGAAAACCTTGGGCACAGACCCTGTTTTGTCCATCCCTGCAGGACTGTTTAGTGCTGGAGATACCTGGGTGATAAAACACTTGTCCTGATTTTTTGATTCACTTTTATCAAACTTTAAACATAAGTCTATACAGGCTTTGAGTGATTCTAACTCCTATAGGCTGTAAAACCAACTTCAGGCCAAAGATGAACTAATTTGTCCTCGTTCTTCCTTCACTCTGCAGATATTTAAAGCCCTACCATGAGGTCAGGTCTGGTAAAACTCTGCTTAACCTTTAGAGCAGCAAGATCACAATTCTGACATATTTTATTTCTTACTATTTCACTTCAGTGCACTGACTTTTTTCTGTGTTTTGACCCTTGCCCTGCCCTCAGTACCCAGGAAGGACAGTTTAGCACCACAGTTTAAGCAATAAACAACATCAGGGTTGGTTTTTTCAGTTTGTAGAAGCCAAGTCCTTAGAACAGTTAAAGCTCAATTCTGGGAGTTTCCAGTCAAATATTTTTAAACTTGCAAAATATGATACTTTCCCTTCCCAACACATATTTTAGACTATGAATTACCAGGGTGAACAAGGCTCTACTGCACACACCAGTAACTGGTACAATTATTTTTGCAGTTACTGGTAATCCCCAAATATTCATTATCTAAATGACAAACTGATGGCAAAAAAAAAGGGTCATTAGCCTATCAGAAGGTCAAGATGGGGAAAGTGATCTGTTCATGTGAACACACACCTACAGAAAGATGAAACTGCTCAGGGAATTTCCACTCTCAGCTTTGCCTTTGTTCAACACCCCCAAATACACACCAATGGATGCCCCAAATGCTAAATCACCTCCCAGCTCTGACAGACTGTGACTTCCCTCCCTGCTCTGGGGGACACGTGGTGCCAATTAAGGACAGTGAAAGTGGCCTTGCACCCTCAGCTCCTGCTGGAACACAAACCACCCACTTGGGATTCCTCACACATTTGTAACCAATTGAGAACTCGCTGTCACGGAGCAACTGCTGAGCGGAGCACGAACATCTCACACTCCAGACAACTGCAAGCAGCTCCTCTCATTTTCCCTTCTTTTTTGACCTGTAGGGAAGCTTGATTTTTTAAAAATAAATACATAAAATGTTCAAGCATGCTCAGCAACTTCTCCCCCCTTCCCCTTGTGTAGTTTTCTCAGAATGTTTCATCCAAACTACCATAAAGAGAAGCTTACAATAAAAATAGTATTTGCCTATTTTAAAATAACACAGACTTATGAATTTTTTTGTGGCATAGTTCAACAGTGATGGGAACAAAAGGATCTCTCTAAACACCTCAAGTATCACCTATTCCATGAGAAGACACCATAGGGATAACAGCAGCACACCAGTATCCTTCCCTTAAACCAACGGTTACAATAAAATTCCTACATTGTCACATAACCAAGGTGACACTAATGTTACAAAACCTATCATGACACCACCCTACTTTGGGCAGCACCAGAAAAAATAATTTATAAACACAAAGGGCTATTGAAGATGCTTATTGGGAACACAACAGTAAAGTACCACAGAGGAAGAGGGAATTTCTGCTCTCTCTGAACACTGGGCAGGGCTGTAATGCCCAAGTCAGTGTCTCAGGAGCTTGTATTTTAGTTTCTCTGTGCCTTTGTCTGCCTCAGTACCCCCCAAAACAACAGCTTCCAGGACCACATTTAGGAGGTTGCAGCAAACAGCTCAGAATAATTGATAAATAATTGATAAATAATTGACCCGGTGCTCCAAATTCTCCCGTGCTGCTCCCGTGCTCCTGACTGGCACACAGACTAATTCACTCCAAAGTTTACTGGGGAACATCTGCTTTGAGTCATCCACGATAATCCTTTCCAGCCAACCCTAATGACAGCCACAGAAAACAAATCTTATTTATTCCATGCAAGGCTCCTTAAGTCATCCAGCCATTCAGCCATACTCTGGAGCTTACTACTGCAAGCTGAGATCTTTTCCAAGTTAAGAACTAAATGTTTTTACTCCGGACTCAGACAAAAGCAGGGGTTTCTGAACTCTCTGGAAAAGATCAAGAAGCTTAATTTCCTTTTCTTAACAGCCATCTTAATCTTATTTCAGCATTTATAAACCAGGACCAATTCAGGAAGTAACTTGAGGGTAAGTGTCACAGCAGTTTAAAGGGGGTTTTGGGAAGGTTGAGGTCCAGCTGTTCCCTCCCACCTCCACTTCCACCACAGCCTTCCCCATGATAAACAACAAACCAAACCTGAGTTACCTGGAGTAAGAGAAGGAGCAGCTCTTTCTATGTAACAGGAAAAACTCAATGCACAATTCCAAAACAAAACCTTGCAGTGAAACTGCTCATGCAGATTCCTGTCAGAAAGGCTCTTTTCAATCACAAAGTTCAGGTAACAGTGCTAAAAGGCGTATTTTGATACAGTATCACCATCCTTCTGGGTCACATTCGTACCTTCACAAGTTTCCAAAGGATACTTAAAACTTGGCCTGGAGTCTCCCATCACTGATATTCCTCTAAAACCAAAGTGTAACACCATTATTGTCCTGAAATCACAGCTTACAGCAATCACAGCCTGACTCCACCATGGGCATGGTGGAACACACTGCTTTGGAGAGAATGTATTTCACACAAATGACATCATACTTAACTGCTTCCTCAGAATATCTATAAATACTTAAATTTTGATGGTTTCAGAGGAAGTACTTCTGCAACATTGTCCCACCTGTAGCACCAAAGCAGTTTGACAGAAGCAAGCAGAGAAGTAGAGACACTGTGGGAGACTAAAGAGGCCTTTTATCTTCCTACAAACACAAATCCAGGTGTCCTTTGCCAAGCTGGAGGTTTCTGGTGGCAGTCAATACCAGCAGCAGGGTCCAGACAGAACTTCATGGGATCATTTGTACTTTTTTTGTCTTCCCCCTGCTCCTGGGACCAGCAGCACCTTATTGAGGAGTCATCAAACTGTCCCAGAGCACAGGACTGTGTATCTCCTGAAGGAGTGCAGGATAACCCTCAAGGAACTCCTGGGTTCAAGGTCAGTGTTGCTGGAGAGGCCAGGGAGGCAGAGCTGATTGCCAGGAGGTGCAGTGCCCACTGCAGGAGCGACGGCATCGCTGGTGTTCCTCCTCTTGGAGCTCTCAGTGGTACCTGCAGCCAAACATCAGCTCCTGCCCCAGACTGAGGTCCCCCTCAGTGTCACACCTTGTGTCCCCAGCACTGCTTTAGGATAAAAACCACTTTGCCGAACAATAATCTAAAACATGGAATAAGAAGTGAGGAGAGAAAAGTTGCTATTCACAGGAGGCTTTATTTAAATGTGACAACCAGAAATACAGCTGTGCAGAGTTTATTTAGCACTTTGTGTAGGAACTATCAGACACCAGGCACTGACAATACACACCACCAACAGAAAATTGCAATGGCATTTTTTCAAAGGTGCAGACCAAACACACCAAGTTAGAATTCAGGTTACAACCTGCTGGTATTTAGTTCAGTTCCCTTGCAGCTGATCTATTAACAGTTCCCCCTAGCCCCAGTGTGACATGATGTTGTCTAAAGATAGGGAACACGAGATACTATTCACAGACACAACACACTGAAAGGATGACCATGCACTACTTTGTTCACATTACTGAAAATGTCTGAAAGTCAGTTTGCCAAGCTAAGGTCCAATATTAACCAGTACACAAAAGATATTCTCAAAGGTGGAGACCAGTTTTCTAATAGGATTTAGTAAAACAAATCTTTAAACATGAAGGAATCAATGATTTGGGTTGAAAGTCATTCACTGGAAGAATCTTCTATGACAGAGAAATTCATATGGAGTCCGTGCTCTGAAAACTGATCAGAAATTTGTGGTGCAAAACAATAGGTAGAAGGAAAGCTCCTTGAGTACCAAGAATAGTCCAAAGAGTGACCAGGCACAGGAAGCACTATCCACACCTCCGGACTTCAAACTCCCAGGTCTAATTTAAAGAGTCAAACCCATTTGCATGTATTTCATTTGTACTTAGGCTTTATTTAATGGCAAAGTAACATCATCCAGATACCTTCCTGCATATACTTTACAAAGCCAGGATCATCAAACAAGAGTAAGGTCAGACTCCAATAAAATTCCGCAGTGCGAAGAAACCGGTGGACCTGAAATATTTCCCCCGCTGCCTCCTGGCAGTGCCCACACACATCCGTGAGCTGTGCAGACACCACAGCAGCCAAGAGAATGAGAGGAGTTTGCCAGCACAAAACACAGTTTGCCCTGGCACTCACAAAGGGCCTCCAGACACATATCCACAGCAGCTGGGAAGGGCCATGAATGCTCCAGCTCTTCTCTGCAGGGCCAACTCCCAGGGAGACATCCAGGATCCCCAGCACAGCAGGAACAGACTCCACGCTGGGGCAAGGCAGGGGAAATCACCCAACAAAAGGAATACCCACTAGAGGAGGCATTTAGAAGGTACAAGAGGCAGTAAAATACAGACTGTGAAGACAAGACACATCCCCAGTTCCCAGGACAGCCCCTGCGCTACAGGAAAAGGTCTTTAAGGCAAAGAGAAAACACCAACAGTGAAACACTTTTCTCCATTCACATTTATTAGCCAATAACTGGAGGACATTTTTGTTACTACAGAGAGAAATACCTGTCTGTCAACTTCAACAGTTAGTAAACATTTTGTATAACACCATAAGAATCGTACCTGTAGTGCCAACCCTGAGCTGTAAGGGAAGACTCACTCCAAGATGACCCCTCCACTTCTTTTCCCACACCCCACAACAAACCCACCCCACCAGACTGTGAAGGTGGACAAAGAAAAATTCATTAGTCTGATTTTAAAGAGCCCAGCAGCTGAAGAGGTTACATGAAATACTGTTCAATAGGAAAGATGTGTGGTACAAATTCCTGCTGAAGGAACAGAGCAAGAACCACGGAGCACAACCCCAGGCAGTCAGTGCCACTCTCGGTGGCATCTACTACAGCACACTGCAAGCAAGACAATTTAGTATTCTTTCCCACTCAATCCCAAACTGTAAGGAATGGTATAGGAACCTAATTCAGCTGGAATTACATCTGCATCTCAAGGTGCAACAGTGCAAGAAGAACAGACACAAAGAGGAGGTCAGAGGACAGCAGCGATAAGGGGTTTTGTAAACATGGTTAATAACAAAACGTTAAAGTTTTCATTTCACTCAGTATTGAAAAAATAGGAAAGAGACACATGAAGCTTGAAATAAGCCTTCCTATGCATTATTAGTCATAATAAAGCAAATGTTAATCAATTGTTTTCATGCTCACTGGCCTAATATGCAACAAGACAAATACTGATGACACATAGAAATAACCAGTGAGCTACCAGTGCACTCAAATAATCTCTCCATAGCCTCCAGAGCCACTACAGCAGTTTAAGAACACATCAGACAAGTCCAGAAAGAGCTGTTTTGTGAAGGAGAAGGACCACATGAAGTCCCTGCCAGCTATGCCACAACTCCTGGGGAACAGACACTGAACTACAAAGAGCAGAAACACATCAAAATACCCATTTCCATCCATTCCAAACTAGACTCAGGGCAGCGATTCAAAGTTGTCTCCTCAAAAAGATTCATACAGGTAACTCTATGAAACAGCTTGTATTGTGAAGGACCTAAAAATTCAACACTTCAAACATCACTGCCCCAGCACAGTGCTCCATGTGAATGTGATCCCAAATATCCCAAAAGAAATGCCCAAAGTCTCTCTCACCACTCAGGCTCTGTAGCTGCTCCCTGACATCATTTCTGCCACTTCACATTCACCCCTCAATCACTGCACAAGAACACCCAACCATGATGGTTTCCTTCTCTACAGGATAATAATTTCTCCTCCTCTTCCATCAGTACAGAAACTTCAACCAGACAAATCCTGGCAGTTACTATTTATTATAAGCCATGAACTGAAGTCCAAAATTATTGCTTCAAAATTTAGAGAGCCGTAAAATGAGGTTGCTGTGCAAGCAAAGTCACGGGGACAACTGGTCCTACTTCAACAAGACAGAAACACAGTTGGATGATTATTCAGGCAGAATAACACAGAATATACAGAAAATTTGGCCTTAAAATGTGCACCTTGTGATTCATGATGATCTTGGTGCTTTCTGCTGTAAGGAACTCACTGCTGGTACCTCCCTGGGTTACTGTGAGAGCACAGTAAGGTACCACAGGAGCCCTAAAGGCACTGCTTGGGCAGAATCATTCTGTGATCACCTGCTTCATCCTCATCCACTCCAGAGAACATTTAAACATTTAAAAGTGAACATTTAAAAGTGAACATTTAAAATCATGCATTCAAGGACTTGATGAGAAGGACTTCCAGGGATCTAGACCTTTGTGAAATTCTTAAATATTGTGTTACCCATCCCACAGAGTATCTACCCAGAGCTCTCAACACAGAGCAGTTTGTATCTGAGTGCAATTCAGAAAGGCCCTTCTGATGTCCCCACAATACAGAATTTTCACTCTTTTCTTAAAAATAAAATAATTTATCATATTACCGGTGTACTTTAAATGCAGCAGGCCAACTTTTCTCAAATTTTTAGGGAAGCCTCTTGGCTCATTCTTAAATGATGGAGGATAGCTGAGGTAGGAGCCTGGTGAATACAATGTTGAATACATTGTGGAATGGATTAATTCACACTGAAGTGCAATATGCTCATGTGACTGCTCATGAGAGTTTAAGCATGGTGTGTTTGTTCACAAAACCTGAGAAAAATAGGGCTACAAACTGGGAAAATTTGTGAAGTCACTGTACCCTTTCAACAACTGTTACCAATAGTGAATTCCTGTCAGCACATACCATAAACAAGTTTTATGGATATGCAAAAAAACCACCCCTGAAATCAATTTACCCATCTCCTAGAATTACTGCACTCCAAATTCTACATTAAACGCTGCTGCCAGCCATCCATTTCCAAATACCTCCATTCCCTGAAGACTGTGCAGATCCTCAGGACAATGTCACCTGCCAGGAGAGCAAAGCCCCCCAGTAATCCCTGGAGAATGCTTGGCCATTCCAGCCAGTGGCACAATCCTCAGCATCTCCTTGGAAACAAAATGCCTTTTCTACCTTCAGCTGGGAAAAACGTCTTCCCTGGAGGAAGGTGAGCATGGAGCCTTTTCAGCTCAGGGTTTTTAAGAGCAACTACCCAGTGTGGTCATGGCAGGACAAAGGAACCCAATACCCATCCACTTTTTTTTTTTATATTTAACTGCAGAACATGGAAACATGAAATCATTAAATCCCAGACTAGTTTGGGCTGGAAAAGGATCTTAAAGCCCATCTCGTTCTACCCCCTGCCATAGGCAAGGACATCTTCCACTAGACCAGGTTGGTCCCATCTGGCCTTGAACACTTCCAGGGATGGTGCAGAACATTCATGAAGTTCCAACCTGGTGCTTGTTATTTCTAACCTAGAGGCAAAAACCTTCATGATTTCCACTTCAGAAAGCCCCAGTGAGTCTTAAGCCCTTTGGCAACCTGTCTTAAAAAGTCCAGAGAAGAAAACACAAAGTCAAAACCCAAAAGCTCCTATTTTGACAAACTCTTCCTCACTAGACAATGGACACAGAGTTTTCTAGGATGCAGCCAGGCTCCTCACCAGTGTGCTCAGCCCATGAGCTGCAGGCACCCACCTTGATAAATACACCTGAAACAGCACCTCTTGCATCTTCTCCTCCACCTCACCATGCTCAACTCTATTCAAGAATCAACTGTAGTTTCTCCAAGGATTAACTACAATATTGAAATTTTTTTCCTGCAACTTTCAGGAAGATAAGTTATTACAGACATTAAAATTCCCTGTCCCTTCCTGCTGCAGTTAATTTACAGAGCACAAGGAGTGTTATGTAGTGGTCTGCTCAGAAAGTTTTGCTCAAATGATGGCTCAAGTTACAGACGCTTGTAGATCTGCTGGAAGTTTGTTCACCAAAGACAGTTTATGACTCTGCATCACCACCCTGAGAAAACACCCTGTTCCTCTACCTTCCACAGCTCTACACTCCTTAAAAAAAAAAAAAAAATCAAACCCTCCAGACCTGTACTATAACTGTGATACTCCGCAAGCTGATCCTGCATGGAAACTATGTGAGAAAGCAGCTCCACAGAAGTGCTGGCTGTCACTCTGAGACACGACTTCCACCTCTGCACAGTCATCTTCACAGCACAAAGTTTGAAAACACGCCCAGCTGAGCGTGTGTTGCTGAATCCCTGGGACGCAGGATCCCTCCTCCCCAGCTGCTGGCTTAGAAACCACTCTGTTCACTAAAACAGAACTAATTATGTTTTACTTCCAGTGACTCCTCAGCAGAAATTGCTACCACTGACTGTTTGGACATGCTGAAAATTGTACACTTTGATATTAACAATCACACTCAGGCATGCACTGCTGCTCCGGGAAAGCCATGGCCCTGAAAACACCAATTCGCTGCCGAGTTTTAGCAGATTGCACCTCAAATTAAAGCAATTTGCTGGCACTTAAATATTGTTCCAAACACCAGAAGCGTGAATTACCCACAGAAAAAGTAATTTAGCTGGTAGAATACTGAATAAACAAACCTACATTTATATTAATGTGAGGTACTTACTTACCTTTACCTTAAATTATTTCTCTAAAGACCAAGTGTAAAAGTGGGGCCACATCCTACCACATTACACAGACCGAAGGAAGTATGTTTGGACTTATCACTAAGCACAAAACTGGTGAAAAGAGATAGCAGCAAAGTGTTATCAACCAAAACACACATGGTTTTGATGTAAAAAAACTACACTGACATTAATTTTAACTCCAAGCCTAATATAGTGGAGTAACTATGCCTTAAAAGCAGTGCTTCTTGACTAACATCAAACTTCTGCAGCAGGCAGAATCGATTCCTCCTTCCCCTCTCCTGAAACTTTTGTGGTTCCTGAAAAAAAAAGAAAGCTAATTGTCAACTGCAGCAGCTACTTGAAAGTGGGAAAGGATGTCAGAGGGAGAAAAAGCTTCAGCTGCAGTGGAGTTACTTTGATCAGGAGCCAAAGGTGCCTGGATGACAGTGCTGTTGTGTCACATGGCTGCAGCAAAACCCCAAAGAGAGGTAACCACACACATCTCATCACCCCCAAACTGGGCCCACCCTCAACTTACAGGACAAATGCCCCCCAAAACGACAAATTGGAATTCTCAGCCCAGGCCCAGACTTCTGAAACACAGCCTAAGCTGAAAGTCTTCCTATATTTTAAGGCACAGGTTGGGTCCCTCTCCACGTGGGAGCTTCTGAAGTGTTTCCCCTCCTGCCCGTGCCAGTGTCAGGCTGCAGTGCCTGGGCAGCAGGAGCTGATCCAGCTCAATTCCATGCCCACCCCATGCCAGCTCCAGCCCTGCCAGGATGCTGTGCTCATCTCCCTGCTCTCTTGGCTTCAAGGTGTGCCAAGGTGCACTGAAATGGCCTCACAAGATTCAGGATCACCCCAAATCGAAGCAACTCGGGAAGCACCAGCCACAGGTTCTCTGCTGCCTGGGAAGTGTGTTCCAGCACATCTCTCCTGGAAGGACCCACACCTTGCACACCAGTTTGTTCCAAGCTGTGACTCCTGGTGACTGCCAGAGGTTACTCCCATATTTATGCTACCTACAAAAAGTTGGTTCTTCCATTGAGGAGCTGTTTCATGGCTACACCAATAAAAATGTGTTAATGAGTTATTTCCCTGCAGCCTCTGAGCATTCAGAGTGTTCATTCCCCACCAAGGGCCCACATGCAGACAGGTACTTGCTGCAAAGTTTTATCATTTGGATTTAAACAACTCTTCAATGATCCCCTATGATGACCCAGCCTGACAATGTGAAGGGGGTCAAGCTGCTCTATGACAGCCTCAGCTGCTACCACCCCACTGTCACCTCTCTTTGCCACATGCTCCCCTAACTTTGTGCCAGAACTGCCACCTCTTCAAGCCCAGCAGGAGCTGGGCAGGGAAAGAAGCCCCTGAGGAGCTCCTGTTCAGGTAGGGTTTGGCCAGGTGAGCTCCTTGGCTGGGTCAGCACAAGGGAGGGAACAGGACCAGCTAGAGGTGGAAACAAGGATGGGGATCCCAGCAGCTCTCCCAGCTCCACTGGAAGCTTCAGCTGGTGTAAAGCTTCGTGGGTTTAAGCCAATTCAATCCAATTTTTGATCATTTGGAGCACTGGACACACAGCCTTTAGTGGAAGGTGGCGGTTTACTCTTGAGGTGCAGCACTCACTCCTGATGTACAACTCAGGAGCATCCTCCTGCTATCTATAAAGATGTTTCCCAGCAGTTATTCCAGGACACATTCCCAGCCCCTGTATTGCTGCATCCCCACAAACACAGGCTAATTCCAGACATCTGTGAACCATGGAAAAGCAACAGTGACAGAAAAGGTTCTGCAAATGAAACTTGACCATAAGGTAGCCACTGTCACCTCAGAAAACCCAGACAGGCGTGGTTAGCTTTTCCAGGTAACAACACACCTCCTTCCTGCCAGGTCCCAAGGCAGCAGGGAAGCACCAGGAAGCAGCAGCATTCCACTCCTCATAGAATCACAGACTGGAATGGGTTGGAAGGGACCTTAAAACCCATCCCATTCCACTCCCCTGGGCAGGGACACCTTCCACCATCCCAAATTGCTCCAAGCCCCATCCAGCTTGACCTTGGACACTTCCAGGGATGGGGCAACCACAGCTTTTCTGGGCAACCTGGGCCAGGGCCTCCCCACCCTCACAGGAAGTTGTTCTTTGCTGTTTCCACATTCATTTAAATACTTCAAGACCCAATTCTGCTGCCAGAACTATTTGTGATGCACCAGAATTTTTATCCAATAACTGAGCTACATCAAAAACTACTGGGAAAAAGATACATATATTGCCTTTTTCTTCTTTAAACCCTGATCAATTCCTCGGTTTAGTTCACCACAAGATCCTGCACACATAAAATGGGTGTGTGTAGCAGGAATAAGAAGTGGGTGTTATTTAAATTGTCACTGCTGCCGAAACAAACACTCAAATTACAGCTTCAGAGCAAATGACTACTGCCATCATCACTGTGACCTGGGGAGTTTCAAGGAATTAACAGTGGAAAAGCAGTTTGGTATTCCCCTTGCTTTGACCCCTCAATTCAAACTCTCTGATATTTCTGCTTACTCTGATTTTCTCTTAAGCAGCCTCAAAGTTCAGAATGATATCACTGCTACAAGGGGCACTGTACAAAGGAGAAGTTTTTAAACCACCAGCCCCCCAAGCCCCCTCAAGAAGTGACAGCCTGTGCTGCCACCAGGCCAAATAAGCTATTTTGGATAGAAGTGGACAAGCAAGATTCAAAGCAAGGCCAAGAAACCAACTGTACCATCACCCTCACAAGGTGAATTCAAGAGAATCCAAGTGTTTGTAATAAAGAGCACTAAGAAACACAGTCCTCATTTAAAGTTATTATGAAGAACCTGAACACAATGGGACTCACTACATCAGGCCCAAAGCTTTATTTGGAACTCAAGACTGACGTGATAACAACACTCCAGACCTTGCACATTAGGAAATGGCCCAAGCCCCTGCATGTTCTGTCACACACCTGGAACAACCTGCTGCCTTCACGCACAAAATATGAGACTGCTCAAAACAAGATGAGCTGCAAGTGAGGAAAGGGGCAAGAGGTACAACAGGTGTTCTGCATCTCCCTCCAAACTGCTAAGCTCATTAGGGCCTCACAGAAAAGGATAAAGCTCAAGCAAGTGCCATTCCTAGTCTACTTTCGCCCACACATAACACTTCCTGCATCCAAAGAAATCACCGAGACCCTCAGGAAGTGAACCACCAGCTTCCTCTGCTTTCTATATTTATACTACTACAGCAGTGTCTTGCACCTTCTGGAAACACTACTAGAAAGCACCTTCACCACTGATGAGGGAGGTTTTGTCTCCAGGACCTTGGTAAAACAACCAACGGAGAAAACAGCCATAAAAGCATCTTTAACCATGCAACTTGTGCCAATGCACCACCTAACATATTCCATAACACAGGCCTATTAATTATTAATAATTCAGACCATGGACCACTCCTGAAGGTCCATGCAGCAAGTCCAGCTGAGATACTGCATGAACCACAGCCCGAGTTACAGCCAAGCCCAACCTCACAGGGAGCACATAATACAGACTGTTACTCAAACCAAAGCTGGATTTGTGTCACTGAGGGGTACTAACAGCAAATAATGAAGTTATTATCTAATATTTAAAAACAGGAACAGATTGCTACATATTCAGCATGAGGAACCATTTAATTGCGAGCACAATTCTAGCAGCTGGTTGGAAATGACAGGTTTGTGCACAGAGCAAAATCCAACAGATCTCATTACTCCTGACATTGGGGAAAAAACTCCCCCAGGAGCACAGAGCACAAGTTACCTAGGCAAAGGTGTTCTGCTGGGTGGAAGGGGTGGCATATCAGCACACAGAGTCTGAAGGCAGAAGCCTTGTATCCAACAGAACCAAGGAATATCTCCCCTGTCAGACCTCACAGAACAGACCTCCTGCTCTCCTCCACCTCCTGCTATGTTCTCACAGAAGCTTTGGAAGGAAAGTGATGCTGGTACTCAGTGCTTAGGTCATGGAGCAGAAGTGCTTTGCCCATATGTTTCCTCGAGGAGAAAAGGCTGAATAAATGAAGACACAATACCAGACATCCCGGGTGGCTTCTAGGATGATGTAAGTTCTTTTAAAAATAGCTTATTTCTTATAGGTCTCCTTCGAAATAGTTCAGAATTTACACAGGTAACCTCTAAGTGAGGGAAACTAAGTTATAAATATATTCTGCAGCAGTTACTAGAGGAGGTGCAAGTGCTAAACATGTGTGTAAATTCAATATTGCTCCCGAGTCAGCAGGGCTTTATGGAGCAGCTGGAGATGAACAATCAGCACAGGAGATGATTTCCTGAGGCCAGCAGGTTCTGCAAGCTTGGGGAAATGATTATTTTGACCAGTTCAATGCAACAGAGGTAGAGAAACTTATGTCTCTCTATTTTTTTTAATTTAAGGCATGACCTGCGAGTTGACCAAGATCAAAATAACCACTCAGGAATGAATATCTACAATGGCAGCTCATGTTAGGGGATGCTATGGATGTGTTAGGGAATTTAAGTGAGACTTAAAATTTACAGACCCTACGGTAAAGCACAATGAAGAACCAACCATCTCCTCCCTCCTCAGCCCCACAGAACTGTTTTTGCCCACCTGACACTACTAGTGCAGCTTTCACCTTGCCCAGAAACACACACATACACACAGCAGCTATACTGAAAAGCCTGAATTAAATCCAGGCCTCAAAGCTCAACTTTCTTGGTAAATGAGGAAGTCAATGACAATAACGAATACTGCAGGTTTGAGAGCAACTACTTCTGTCAGGAGAAGATTCTAAGAGCCAGCAGAAGGTAGCTGGAGTTTTCCATGAATCCATGCAGGCACAGCAGCTCATGGCTGCACAGACTCTCCCAGCAGGAAAACAGCAGAGCAGCTTCTTGTACTTTCACATTGGTGCCCAAGTGTGAGTAAACTCAGAATCTGCTTTTTAAGTGTGTTCAAAATGTAAGTCTGTTCCCTCTGTGCCAGTGACGTGCCAGGTAGTGAACAACCAACACTACCACGTATTCCATGCTTTGGAGCCAAGACTCTGAGTTCTCAGCCTGCACAACGAACCTCAGCTACACCACCTCTGCTCTCCCTTTAAGAAAAGGTTAAACTGGAAGACAGACCCTGCCTACAGGCACTTTGGAACAATGGGCTGATTTTTCTGCCACCATTTATTGCCCTGGATAAGTATCAAGTATGTAGAATTATAATTTAACATACATCACTCCTAAACTTAAGGGGCTACTGACCTGTTGGAAGCTCTGGCGTCCCCTTGCAGGGAGCTGCCTGGTTATTTTGGGTCCGCTCACAACAGCATCCTGCAACATCAGTGTGTGGAGAAAGGGAAAAGTATCCATCACAAAATTCACTTCCTGGATGCTTAGCTCTGCACAGCCACAGTGTCTGACAAAGTAACACTAGAATTAGGGTAACCACTGCGGCTGACAGGTCTGAAGTCAAAAGACACCACAGATCTGCTAGAATTTTATTAAAGTAGGTTGGCACTCGGTCTCACGTAGAGTGAAAAATCTGCAGCCACAGAAAGGGAGCTCAGAGCAAACAGGATTCATGAAGTGCACTAACTGACATTTCAGCAAGATCCACGTTGAAGTACTGCAAACTCAGACAACGCTGACATTTAACAGCCCACAATTACCACCTCAGTTTGTTACTGTTACTCCAATGTGTAACACTGCAGCTCATGATAGATGCCCAACTCAGGGGTTCTACAGAACCTACAAGGTCAGGGTGATTTTTCTTCAGCCCCATGTCACACACAGGCCACTCCAGAGGGAGGGGTTTCCAAATGACAATAACTTTATTAGCTACTTTAGGACTCTGATACAGATCAATCATGAAAAAAAAGCACTTATTCAGACAGGAGCAGGTATGACTTTAATAGAACCAAAGCACCATTTCACACACACAAGCCCCAGGAATAACACGTACACGTTCAGCCTGACGCACTAGAGGCTGCCCCCACAAACTGCAGATGGCCAAAACAGACCCACCTTTGCATCCTGCAGTGGTGACTCTTGATCTAAGGCTCAAAAATTGGACAGATTGAGGGCCCTGCAGTCCTCTCACAGTAATAAACACCTATGCGGAGAACTGCTTGGACGAGCCAAAAAACCTTTAAAAGGAGCAAATGATCCTTTGGATAACTGCCACTTAAGGCCACTTACAGGTAAAATACACGCTGACTTCTGTGCTTACACCACATCCCAGAAGGAGCAGATAAGCTCATTACGCCGCTGCAGGAAGGGATAAAAGCGAACACCGAGGCTACTCGGTGCTGGAGCAGCTCCAGAGCCCCGCAGCCGCCGCCGGAGCCCTCCCGGCGCCCCCGCAGCCCGGGGTTCCCCCGGCCGTGGCCGGAGCGGCCGCAGGGCCCGAGGAACAGGTGGGCGCCCCGGAAGGTCCCGGCGAGCGGCGGCGGGGTCGGCCCAGAGCCCCCTGCAGGCCGCGCCCGAGCCGCGGCCTGGCGTGGGGAGGCGGCCGGGCCGCCCGCCGCATGGCCGGGCAACACCGGCCGGGCCCGGGGCGCCGAACGGCGGCGGGGCGGGGGCGGCCGCGGCCCCGGGCGGGCGGAGAGCGGCCTCCGGAGCCCCCAGCGGGGAGGCCCTGCGCTCCTGGCCCGGGGGGCGCGGGCGGGAGGCGCCGCCGACTGCGGGACCCCGGGCGGGCGGCGCGCCGGGAACTCCGCGCTACCGCCCGCAGCGGAGGCTCCGGCGCCCCAGGGGCGGCCCCGGCGGGAGCCCCGGCGGCACCGGGCGGGGAGAAAGGCGGCGCGGCGGGAGCGCCGGGCGGGGGTCGGCCCGGAGCGGCGGGGGCCCGCGGGGCCCGTACTCACGTTGCTCTGCGGGTCGATGGCCTGCAGCAGCCGGTCCCTGATCTGCTGCGGGGACGGGGCCGGAGCCGCTGTCATTGCCTGGGCGAAGCGGGGCGGCTGCGGCCGGGGCGGGCGGGCGGCGGGGCCGGGCCGGGCCGGGGCGGCGACGGCGGCGGCTCCTCACTCGCCGGCGGCGGCGGCCTCGGGGAGCCGGAGGGGCATGTTCGCTCCCCGCGGGGCGGGGGCGGCGCGGGTGGCCGGGGGGAGCGGGCGGGCCCAGCGCTCCGCTCCGCTCCGCTTGGGCCGAACGCGGGGCGCGCTGGGGGCAGGGCCGGCGCCGCGCGCGGCTCCCTGGGACGCGCCCGACGCCGTGACGTGCGCGCGCCGCGCCCCGGCCCCCGCCCGCCCGACCGCACCGCCGGGGGCGCGCACCGCGCGTGCGCGGGGGCGGGCGGGCGGTGGCGGCACCGCGCGTGCGCGGTGGGGGAGCGGGGCGGGGCTGAGGGGGGAGAGCGCCGTGAGGGGAAAAGGGGGACGCGGGGAGACAGGGGGACACCGGACCATGCCGGGGGACAGGGAGGACACCGGGAGCTCCGGGGGCAACGGGGAGAGGGAAGAAGGGGAGGATCGGAGGGAGAGGGGCGATGCTGGGGGAGACGGAGGGGGCAGTTGGAGGAGAAGGGGTTGCCGTGAGGGGGCAGTTGGGCCGGCCGGGAGCCCGGCGGGCACCCTGGACCCTTCCCGCTCCCGTTCGCACCTCCCCGGACCCGGAGAGACCGAGCACCGTGCGCAGAGAAATAAATAATGCAAATAAGGAACGGGAATAGAGCCCTGCGAGTGGTTGGAAGGGGACGCGGGGGGCAGCTACACCGACAGGGCCGTGAGGGTGTGAGGGGTGTCCCGGAGCCTTGAGCGAGGTCAGCCTGGCATTTAAACTCCTCAAAGCATTTAAAAGCAGCCCAAAATTAACTTCCGATCTCATTATTTTAAAGCAGCTGCTTCGAAGTTGAATCACAACTTTTATTCTTTTGCGCAACCGGAGTCTCGTGGGGACAGCACGCTCTGGAGCCACACAGTCCGTGCAGGGTGATAAAAGTTTGAATTCCTTCACCAGAGGAGCTCCATCCTCCTCTGTTCCCTCAGAAAGCACTGCCAGCTCTGCACAGGGTCATCATTTCACGAGGAAGAATAAAACCCCCGATCCCAAAGCTCAGAGACCTCCAGCAGGTCACTCACACACAGTGATGCCACATCCACCCTTCCCTTCACACTCGGTTTAAGGAACAAAATGTTTTCCAAGAACTGTATTGGTTCAATCCCTGGGTTGTGTTTTATGCCCTGACAAGACAGCATGCTATTTTTAAATTTTTTTTTCATTCTAAAGAATCAGAAAAAGGTTAAAATATACAGAAATTACAGACGAGGAAAATGTTTAAATTTAACCAAAGATTGTACGTATTTCTGGACAGCTCAAACCACATTTGAAGGAGGCTGTCCTTACTTTTCTAGGTTCATTACAGCTAGACATGCTCCCTCAAATGACCCTTGCCCTGTCATGTTTGATTAATGGGAAAATTTCAGTTCAAGCAAGAGGGTGACTCAAGTAAAATGTTGCAGGTGCCCAACACTTGCATCTCAGTGTTTATCTCTACCAGATAAAATTCAAAATATTCTCTAAAACCTGGGGCTCGGAATCATTTAATGAGGCTTCTTTCTCCTCAACAGCTAAAGAAGCTGAAGAAGAGCCACTGATAGTTTATAGTTTGATTTAAAAGATACTCAGCACTGCACTCTCTACAATTATCTTGGTGATTCTGGGGAAAAGCTGTTGGTCAGAGAGGCCAACTCAATATAAATAACACAAGAATCCAGACAGATTACAAGATCAGCTACAATTTCCCAAAATACACTGATACAGAATCAATGTCTCCCATAACAGAATGAACATGGCATCAAATATATATTTTGCCCTTAAATAGAACTTTATTCAACCAAATCCAAGATTATTCCAAAATGATCCCTTAACATTGGCTTAGAGAATTATTTTTGCCATTTTTACCCATTCAACATCCCTTACATATTGCTTAGGAAAAAAAATCTCATTGAAATATTAATTTAAAAAGCATTTTTCTTTCCTGGAAAAACAGGGAGAAGGTGAGAATGGCTTTTTTTTTTTTTTTTTTTTTGTATTTCTTTTCTACTCCTCCAACAAAACTAATGGAATAGTGAGAAGTTACAACAACATTCTGCTCAACTTTTATACAAAACTGAGAACTAAAGAGTGTGACCTGGACAGAGGTGACACAAACTGGCACAGCCCACGTTGGGATGGCAATGCAGAGGTTTGAAACTGGGGACTGCAGCTCCAATTCTCCCCTGCTCCCCCTACTCTGAGCTTAGAAAACCAAGTTAAAGTTCTCTTTCAGTGAAGTTGAGCTAATTTGTGTGGAAGTTGTGGCTCAAAGCCCTGGCAGAGAAGGAACCTGGAGGGGACGAGCATGTCCTGACCCTCCATGAGCCTGGGCTGCAGTTGGAAAGCATCAGAATCTTTTATTCCTACAAAAGTTTGTTCCCGGCCAAAAGTCTCTTCCGATGTGTTCATGAGTGGCTTTCAAGATCCAAACAACCTGTGGGATGCAACAGAAACACAGTAGATGAAAAATAGTCACAGCCACACCAGTACAAAGCTGATTTAACCTGATTAACTTGGTGGGTTTCCACCCACTCCAAATGAAAAATGTCCCAAAATTCAAACCCAGGTGATGTTTCATTTCAGCAACTCCCAACAAACAACCTCTGCCTGAGGCTGAATGTCTCAGGTGCTGGCACAGGTGGTTTTCATGCACTACAGGTGCCCACATTAGCAAAAAAACCCCATGAGGTCAACCCATATTTGAAAATTGAAATGAAGTGAAAAAGAATTATGGATAAAAGAGTGGGAGAGAATGAGATGTGTGAAGTGCTACATGTGCAAGAAAAATGCCAATATATGACTTTCTACAACCAAGTGACAAGATGCTGCACAGGGTTACTTACACAATCATGCAGAACATCATGAAGACATTCCACAAGGCGATGAAGATTCGAAAATACCTGAGGCTCAGCAAGAATTCTCTGATATTGTCACCTACAAATCAACAGGAGAAGCCTTTGATATGAAAAACACACCAGACAAGTCACATTTTCAGCACTGCCTGAAAATCACAAGCAACTCTGACCAAAAAAAAAAAAAAAACCACCAAAATTTCAGACTGAAATTTGAGGTTGTAGGTGAACGATGGATGCTCTGCTCAGTGCAACCCTGTAAGGACACACGGCAAAATAACTAATAAACAATAACAAGGGGTCACACTGCAAAAAATGGAAAACCAGTTGTAGTTCAAAGGCTTCCCAGGATTTTTAACCAGCAAACAGAGCTACAAGGGAGCAACACAGGTATATCCACGTGGAAATGGCAATCAGGGAGTGAGCAGAGTGTTACCTCTAGCACAGGCGCCTATACTGAAAAATGCTGAAAGAAAGGTGGGGTTTTTTGTCTGTGTGTGTGTGTGTTTCTCCTCGTTTCAGTTTGAAAACCAAGACGTTCGGAACATTTCCGTTTTCGAATTAATAAACCAGTTATTCCAGCCCCAGAGCAATTCATATCCAACAAAAAGGGGTGGAAAACTGGGGTTTGGCCACGGATTTCCTGCAGAAAAGGCCACTCCTGTGCGAGTCCAGGCGGCCCAGGGCAGAGCTGTGCCCAGCTCCCGCGGCCCGTCCGTTACCGGTCGTGGGTTCCCTCGGCTCCTCTCCGAATCCCTCCGTGTCCCTCCTCCTCCTGCGGGGCAGAGGGGTCGTGTCAGGCAGGTGAACCCCAAAAATCCTCCCCGTTCCCCCGCCCTCCCTGGCCTCCCCATTCGCTCACAGCCTGAAGTTGAGCACGGCACCGGCGTTCACCAGCAGCGTCCTGCGGGAGAGACAGGGAAACGGGGACGGGGAGGGGGTCGGGGATGGAAAGGGGGACGGGGAAAGAGCGACAGGGAAGGGGGTCGGGGACGGGGAAAGGGACAGGGAGACAGGGGAAGGGGGAAGGGGATAGGGGGACGGGGAAAGAGGGACGAGGGAGGGGAGCGAAAACGGGGAAGGGGGCCGGGAATGAGGAAAGGGGTCGGGGAAGGGGACATGGACAGTAAAAGAGAGGGAGGGGGAGGGAGGACGGGGACGGAGAGGGGGAAGGGGGACGGGGAAGGGGATAAGAGGGATAGGGAAGGGGACGAGAAGGGGGATGGGAACAGGGTCAGGGTCAGGCACAGCTGGGTTAAGCTAACCCGGCCGAGCCGCCCCCGGCCCCGCTCCCTGCGCCGGTACCCGCAGAGCAGCAGATCCCCGATCATGGCTCCGGCGGCTCGGGGCCGAGGGGAAGCGGAAGGGGCGGGCGCTGTGCTCACCGGCGGCGCCTGCGCTCCCCGCGGCGGCTCCGCGCCCGGACACCCGCGGGCAGCGAGCGGCCCCGGCCCGGGCAGCGCCGGCCGCAGCTGCCGCAGCTCGGGGACGGGCCTGCGGAGCCGGGTCGGGAGCCGAGAATTGAGAGCCGGGGGCTGAGAGCCGGGAGCCGGGGCCGCGATGGATCTGGCGGAGGCGCTGCCCCTCGGGGAGCTGGCGGCCGCCTTCGCCGCGCTGCCCGTGTTCCCGCTGTTCGACACCGCCTACTTCATCATCTCCGTCCTCTACCTCAAGTACGAGCCCGGTGAGTGCGGCGCTGGGCCCGGGGGGCACGGGAGGAGCTCCGGTACCGGCAGGAGCGTGCATTGCCCCGCGCCAACAGGTTCTGCCACCTGCCTGCCCCTCGCTCTGCCTGCTGTCACCGGCGCCTGGCACGGGCCCTGGCACAGCTCCGACACCTGTTCCAAATATAAAGAAAAAAAACAAACCCACGAACCCGTGACTCTGATTTTGAAAAATAATCTCGGATTTTATTTAAGAGTTGATTCCGGCCGCATTGAGGTATTCAAGTTCGGCCGCTTGGCTGCCACCCCAGGACTGAGAGCCGCGTTCCTGGCCGGTCCCTCGGCTTGAATGTTTTTGTGGCAGCACCCTCCTCCTGTTTATATACAAAAGGGCTGGAAGTAAAACCTTGGTTTTTCCCACCCTCTGGACCATGCCCTGGGCCGTTCTCAGGCACTGTAACTGACCTTGCTTTGTTTGTTCTCTTGGGCTTATCTTGCACAGATCGATAGATCTGCGCCTTGGCTTTCACCTTCTGCTTGGCTGCACCTCATTCTTGTCCAAACGTCACCTTCTCTCTGTGTTTTTGATAATGTGTGCACCCCTCCTGCTCTGTTTTGAGCAGTTTCACTGTAACTGTGCAGTGACCGAGGGGAAAACCACCCCCGAGCTCGGGAATGATTTTCAAACCCCGTGTTGTGCCACCTCCGAGCCATACAATCCACACGCTGTTCCACTTACACTCCCTGTAAACAACTGCTGGGTTTTCCAGGCCTGATCACTCCCAGCTGCCTTGAATGGAGCAGTTAACAGGCAGCCCTCACAAAAATAGCTTTTAAACGTATGCAAGCCCAGGAATCCACTTGGGACTGGATAAGCCCGGGGTGTACTTTTCCCTAGATTCCTACAGTGCTCCCATCCCACAGCTCCTGGGCTGACATCAGTGTCAGGACAGAACCGTCCTGTTTCCTCCTTGGAGACAGCATGGCTTCGTGGAGCCAAGGAAAAACAAGTGTTACTAAATTTAAGCCTCAAGCTAAACCTCAGGTTCCTATAGAACCAGTTTCATGTCCCGGCTGTTGCAGCTGTCTCGCTGCCGCTGTGTTTTCAGCTGGTTCAAATGTCCCTGAGGATGGAAGAGCCTGGGCACTCACAGCTTTGGCTCATGCTGATTCCCTTACTGCTGTTTAAGGTGGAGCAGGTAATCATGTTGACATGACATTTTTAGCATTTTCTCTCTTTGGCTGCTCACTGAACAGAGTTTTGTATCTGAAATGCTGCACGAAGGATTCTGGAGCAGTTTAAGGTGATGAAAGAATCTCACAGAATTGATGTTGTTGGGAGGTTTCCCTGAAAACGTCCAGATGTAGATGAAAATTGCTACAGGAATTTTAAAAAAGGCCATAGCAGGCTGTGGGAGGAGACCACAAAGTATTTCCAGACTAGTACAGGAGTGGGGAAGAACCCTCAAATCCTCTTCTCTCAAATAAAGCTTAAGAATTCCTGTTCTATTTTTACAGGTTATCTTATGAATGAAAGAGCTGAGCAGATTGTTCATGAATTCTAGAGGGCACCTAGGTTGAAGCAGTGGAGAGAATGGTACTAGTATGCATTTTATTTTTAGACTGTAAAACCACATTGATTTCAAGTGAAAAAAATGTTCTTTCTGATAGCAGCAAATAAAGGAGAGACACTCTCAGCCAGTTGATAAACTTCTAAGGACTCTGTTCACGTCAAACCTTCGGGGGGGGTCTGCAGGCTGTGATCATTTCTTGACCATCTCTGGTACTTGTTTGGGCTTCACACTTTGGTATTTTGTTTTACAAGCACTTTTCCTTTGAGTTACTTTGTGAGAGAACACACACCTCAAGCCTCTTTCTTAGTGGGTCTTGAAGTTTCTGCTTGATTTATCTATCCACCTTCTCATCGAGGCTGAACTAGATGGCCTTGAGTGTCCTTTCCACCCCTGGTGACTCTGCGATTCCCAATCTGTTTCCCAGGAGCTGTGGAGATGTCCCGGAAGAGCCCTTTTGCCTCCTGGCTCTGTGCCATGCTCCACTGCTTTGGGAGCTACATCCTCGCTGATCTGCTGCTGGGAGAGGCACCCATCAGCTACTTCAGCCACAACTCCAGTGTCATCCTGGCCACAGCAGTGTGGTGAGTCCCCTGCACCCCTCCTGAGGTGGCACAGGCTGCCCTGGCTGCAGTGGGGAAGGGAGGTGTGGAGGGAGATGTTCTCCCTGTGTGACACAGCTCTGATCCCGCTTGGATTAACTGGGGAGAGCAGAGGTGGGCTGAGGTAGTCTTTGAGGCTTTTGCATTCCTGGCTCTAGTTCCCAGTTTCCCTGACCAGTTGCCTAATGCTGTGATTATCTGGGCTGGGGCATTTCTATTCATAGCAGCCACTGCTGAGCCAGGGCCAAACCACAGGAGCAGCAGCACCCACTGATCCCACACTGAGGGAGAGAGGAGTGGCACATCCTGAAGATTTGGGGGCAGTTTATTCATTGTGTTGGTGAAATGTGCACAAATTAACCTTTAACTTCCTCCGTTTGTATGGTTTGTAGGTGCTTTCCAGTGGCAGAATCAGCATTGTTAGGAAACATTCTGAATGAAGTTTTCATTAATTTTTCAGAGTACATCCCTCAGCTACCTAGTGTTCTATACTTGAGAAAATAAAGAGAAAGATATTCTTGCAAGGCTGAAAAATATGGCAGCCTTCTGGAAAAAGGAGTATTTGACATTTGTCCTCTGTCTATAATATAATTTCAATATATGTAGCTTCTTGTTCAATATGAGCTGATGCTTCTGGACCATACAAGATAGAAACTTCTAAAAAATTCTGAATTAAAACTATTAGATGTTATTCAAGATGGAGTATTAGTAGTGAGGGCTCACTGAGTTGTTGCTATAGAGAAGCTTTGTTGCATGCTGGTTTCCCTTTAGAATTAGCTATGAAATGAAGAATTGTTTTTTTGGGGGGGGTGTTGTTTTGTTTTGTTGGGGTTTTTTTTGGTTTTGGTTTTAATTTTTTTCTTCTCCTTCACCCCCACCTGCCATAACTCAGTCTGCCACACTACCCCTCTCTGCACATCCCAGCTCAGAGCAAATCTGTGTTCTTTTTTTAGGTACTTGATATTCTTCTGTCCCATGAACCTCTTCTACAAGTGTGTCAGCTTCCTGCCCGTGAAGCTCATCTTCGTGGCCATGAAGGAGGTGGTCAGAGTGCGCAAGATTGCAGCTGGAGTGCACCACGCCCACCACATGTACCACCACGGGTGGTTTGTGATGATGGCCACAGGATGGGTCAAAGGTGACACTGGGGATGCTCCAGAGGCTCTGGGACAGCGTGGGAGCAGCTCAGGGGGAGCAGCAGGGAGGAGGTGTGGGTTAGGTCACTCAGGTTCCCACCAAGGAGGTGTTTGTTCATCCTCGCACAATGGGTGAAGAACTGGAAGCAGGAATTCTTTATTCTTTCTCCTGTGGTCTCTGACCTCACCTGTGTCTTTTCAGGGGGTTCTGCCAGTCAGTTTTCCCTTAGCTTGTGTTTGGAACAAGCACTTGAGCATCAATAACTGCAAGAGGCAAATGCCCTTTCCCTGCATCAGGAACCACTTGGCAGAAAGTCAAGGAAGTGTTTGCCCTGCTCTGTTGTTTTAGGCTAACTTTTAAATTTGGGAAGAATGTCAAGAACCCTCTGTCCCCCTGTGTTATTCTTCTCCCTTGGGGATCCAGAGCCCTGTGCTGTGGCAGTTCCAGCTCTTTAACAGGTTTCTCTGTCTCACAGGTTCTGGTGTGGCCCTGATGTCAAACTTTGAGCAGCTGCTGCGAGGGGTCTGGAAGCCAGAAACTAATGAAATTCTTCACATGTCCTTGTAAGTTCTCAGCCTGGAAATTCCCAGTCAGGCCAAGAATAAAATGTAAAGAACCAGTCAGGGCTGGGTGCAAACCTTCCAGAAAACCTCTTTCTTTCTCTTCCAGCCCTACAAAGGCCAGTCTGTATGGCACAGTCCTCTTCACCCTGCAGCAGACTCACTGGCTCCCCATCTCCGAAGCCAACCTCATCTTCTTTTTCACCATGTTCATGATCGTTTGTAAGGTGAGTTTACAGCAGCTTTGCTACCAACAAATTGCAGAACCTAAACTGGGAATGTTCACCTTCCTGAGCCACTGCAGAACTCACTGGCTGTAGGATCTGCTCAGGGAATTCAAGGCTGAATTCTCCACCATACAAGCAGATCCTTGTGCCTTGAGACTTTACCTGGGGTCAGCAGTCAGTATTTCTTTGCTGTGTGTGATCTCTGAGTGTTCCCTGTTGCCTGGCAGGTTTTCATGACAGCTACTCACTCCCATGCCTCACCGTTTGCTCCGCTGGAAAACCTCGTCTGCCCAGTGCTCTTTGGCTCTGTTTCCAGTGGCCACCAGAGCCACCACCACGACCACCACGGGGCCTCCCACGAGGTTTCCCACCCTCCTCCTCCTCCTCCTGCCAAGTCCAAAGAGGAGCTGAACGAAGGCACAAGGAAACGGAAGGCAAAAAAAGCTGAATAAAAAAAGCAACAGAAACGCGGAAAATAGGCCAAGAAAATTCTTCCAGAGCTGAGTCTCCAAACCACCTGTGACCTCCTTTATGCTCCAGTCCTTCTCTCTCAGACTCCAGAGGAGAGGTGGAAGCCAGGACACTGCCAGGCGGGTCCCTGTATTTCATTTTTGCTCTCTGTGCTGCTGCTTGCTTCTCAGTCTCTGCCTCTCTATTCTGATCAGATTTTCAGGGATTTGTAGGTTTGTGCCAGGGTGGTAAGTGGGTGCCAGTTCCCAAGCCGTCAGCAAATCTGATGCAGCATTTTCAATTGATGTCAAATCTTTCACTGTGTTTATTTATGAATGGAGGGAATGGTTTGTGCTCCTGCAACTGTTTAAGTTCCTTTGAGGTTTCACTGACCTTTTTGGTGTCTGCCGAAACAACAGACTGTTGAGACACAATCAGGGTGGAAATCAGGTTTCATATTCGAGGAAATTAAATGGCCTGGTATGAGCCTGATCTGGTTTTTCCCAGCTCCCACACCTGCCATATCTCCAAATAATGTGACATTTTATATGCAATAAGGACATGGCCTTTGGCCAAGCCAAACCCTTTTTCCCCTCACCTCAGCTCCCTCTTACTCTAATGGACAGGACATTGTTATTTGCTTAACCAAGTCTGTGTTTGCAAGAGCTCTGAAGCTGTGAAATGCTCCCAGTGCCATGTGTGGCATTGCTGCACGTTGTTAGTGTGTCCCACCCCAAACCTGATCCTACTGAACCAGGGGAGAAGCATGGCTCTGGTTTGTTTGTAATCCCGTGGGATACAAGAAGAGTGTGTGTGAGTGTAAGTATTTATTACTATTTATTTATAATTGTCAGGGTACCTAAGTCATGGACCTGAATCTGGCTTTTTTGGGTTTTTTTTAACATTGCAATTGGAACTTCTAATTCTGGCCCTGAGCCCACAGCCACTGGCTTGGGCTTGCAGTGATCCTGGTGTGCTACAGCACAGCCTGAACACTCCCTGGATGCAGGAATCAACCTTCCCTGCATTTCACACCAGCTGATGAAAAACTACTTTAAAGGACTGATAAAACACTGAAAATCCTAAATACCTTCTGTAGGTCCCCTCGGGCCAAACTGCTGGGCTGTGAATGCAGCTTGTGCCCAATGAGTGAAGAATCTGAACTGCCTTGCATGGCTCAGGAGGGGTCTGTCAGCTCATTGGTGTTCTGCTTAGTGAACACTGGCTTTTAGGGTAGTTTAGAGCTGTTATAACTGATTTTTTTGATCAAAAATGGCATCACCCAAGGGCTGGGATCACCACAGTGAGTGGTACATACAGGGGTGTAGCACTGGGCTCCCTCAGCAGCATCTGCCATCGCTAGCAGTGAGCTTTGCTGCTGTTTCCATTCCAGCTGGGAATGGAAAGAGGATTTAAGGAAAATGAGGGGTTTTGTGTGTGTGTGTGTCCCTGTTCAAAACTGTAATTCCTGACGGTTAATTACAGATAAGAAACTATCCTTGTGGACAAGCAGAGGAAAGCCAGTAGGAAAGGTCAAATGGTCTGTGGGCTTGGGGTTTGACAGTGCCTTAATTTTGTGAGTTTCCCTCCCCTTCAGTAGAAAACAGGAATTCTGCCTGACAGCTCCACTGTCTGTCCTGCAGATTCTGCTCTACTGGAACCTGATGTACCACGAGCATGCACGAGACTCTAAATAAATGTTTTATGAGGTGTCTGATCCAAGGGGAATTTTGTTTTATAAAAGCTGTCAACAAATAAAAATTGTGAAGTGACTCTGATTGTCCAGTGGCACCTGTGGAAATCTGGGTTTCTTTCACCCTCCCCAGTCCCAGCAGGGGCTCTGTGTCACCAGGACCTGGTGACAAAATGATTCTGGTTGAAGAAAGAGATCAGACTTCATGCCCTACAACTGTGCCTGAACGTGTTATAAATGGAAATAACAGGGTAAAAGGTTTGTGGTGTTGTCCTCCCAGCAGATTTCCTGAGATTTCAGGGGAGGAAAGAAGGAAATTTATTCCTTTGGTGTTTATACCAGTTTTCTCTATTTTTCCTTTTGTCACCTATGCAGGGGGAAGGCATTCACCTGGAACTGGTAAATATACACACACACAACACACACATAATTCCAGCATATTTATGTGGAATATCAGTACTTAAAACTGGAAAAAAATCAAAATGCCCTGTACAAGTGTGAATATTTAGCATGGTCCCATAGCTGCTGCTCTGTTCTCTAAGTGTAGAGTTCATGCTCTTCAAACTGAGTCAAATCACAGCTTCTAACCAAGAATACACAGGAAAAATATTCCAAATGAGGTTGGAATTTAAGCTCTGTGCATCTTCAGAGCACCTAGGAGGAATGGGATTAGTATTGAGAAATATGGAATTAGTATTGAGAAGTATGGGATTAGTATTGGGAAGGCCACAGGGGAGTCACAGGTTCCATTTAGTGAAGCCTTTCCCATTGAGAGGGATGGAATTTGTCTTGAATTTCCATGGCTCAGCACTGGCAGTCTGGTACTGTTCCAGCCTGGTGTCCTTCATCCCGAGAAGCAAAAATGGACCTTTCAAAATGCACATTTTAACCACTGCAGGGATGCAGGGCTGCTCCAGCACCTCTGGGAAGCCCCACCTGCCCTATACAGACACTTAATTCCTTCAGGCTCTGCTCCAAACAGAAAAAAAATGGGAGGGAGGTGTTTCCTAAAGCGATGGAGTAACTTCTTTCCACAGCTCAGAGACGGAATGATGAGGAAAACATGACACAGCCAATCAAACTAAACAGAAATCTGCAAAGGCCTGGTTGTATTCTGAAGGGTTTCTCTTGTCTCCCCACAGATTTAACTTAAAATGTTTATAAACACTCCTTAATGTAAAGCAGATGAGAGTATAAGTTGCACTGGAAAAGGGAATTTCCACTGGTATGACCCACCAATGGAAAAGGTCAGTGCAAGTCTTACCCACACTGAAAAAACAACTCCAAAAAGAAGGGATAACAATGGTTCAGGTGGTTTCACCATTCTCCAGCCCCATGCCATCCAGTTAAGGGTTCTTTTGCTCAGGACCTGTAAGTGAGCAGGCAGATGAGAGCAGGTATTTCATGTCCTTTGAAGAATCCCACGATGTCTGGAGTCTGTGGCTCCACAGAATATTCCCAGCTCTGCTGCAGCCCAGGGCAGGACAGGAGGCTGCCAGGGCTCAGGGGCTCAGACTTCCACGGGACAGACGTCATTCCCTCCAGAGATGTCCTGATCTGATAACTTTTGATACTGACTCCAGTGAGACCAGGCTAAATTTAGCTGTAGGTTTAATCCTCAAAGAGGCCCTGGGTGCCTGCTGGGAAAAGCAAATGTTTCAGTTGCTGTTTCAGCATTTCATGTGGATTGACAGGTTTCCCTTTCCTGCTGCAGAGCCAAACTCGGTGCCTGCAGCTTTTTCATGGTGGCAGATCAGCTCCACAGATAGGGAAAGTTCTACAGGCCTCATGTATTTGTAATTTAAAAAAACCCAGCCAAACGCAGAGGATAATTTTACTCCGAGCATTAGTAATTCTTCACAGTAAATGAAGTAACAAAAAGAGGAGGACAAAGGAATAAAACTCTGTACTGAAGAGTTTGTGTAAGGAAGGGCAAAGCCAGTACAAGAACACAAAGCCAGTACAAGAACACCCAGCCAGAGCAACCAGTGCTCTTGGTGTTCACTTTTCCTTTTGTTATTGATGCCAGTATTTACATTGTGCACACTTTGTCCGAAGAATAAACAAATTATATAATCCAGTGAAGCAGAAGGACCCAGAGGATAAAGATGGATGTTACCTTGGCCATCTCGTGAGCAATGCAAAAGTTGTTCCTTTTAACACTTGCCAGGTGATATTTGCCAAATGCCTGCTCCTTCCTGTTCCATGGTGCTTTAAAGGGCACACAAAAGCAGTAAAAAAAAAGAGCTTTCTGTGTTTCACAGTGGCACAGCTTTGATCTGGCCCTTAGCTATGATTCTCTATTTTCTGGTTCTTGTGCTGTTCTTTAGAGGATGTAATGGCTCCTGTAAGGATGATAAGGATGGTAAGGCTAGGATAACATGGCATTTCCTGTGACCTTAGAAACCCGGGATTTTTGCTGCAGCACAGATTTTTCTCTCAAGATATTTTCATTCTTCGCCCAAATGATAAGAAATCGGAATATGCATCTATACAAGACTTTCCAGAAAGCTCTCAAAGGCAGTTCAGATTTGTGTGATCTCCTTCCATCCACGAAGACAGGACACAGCCAAGGCAAACCACTCACAGAGGAGAAATGATGCTGTTGATGCCAAACACCCTGCAGAGTGGGTTGATATTTTCCTCTTTAGGATGCTCTTAGCATTGCCCCCAAGGCATCTGGTTCATCCTGTGTGCCCATCCAGCACAAGGAAATGCCAATTAAAGGGGGTTTGAATTTCCTTAGATTTGGTAAACACCCACAAAATTACCTCCCAGCTAAGAATTTAATCCTGCTCTGAACGCAGCAGTCTGTGAACAAGCTGGTGGGGGCTGATGGCTCAGGGAACAGGCAGAGAGTGAGAAATCAGTTCCCTGTCATGCCAGAGCCCACGCTGCCATCCTGAGTCACAGTTGCTACTCACTTCACCTCTGTGGTGACATCTGTGACAAAAAGATGTTGATAGTGCTAAGATCAACAGTCATGAATACCTTGGAGTCTGGGCTTTCTTTCACACTTGTGCATTTGCATCTTTCACACATTATCCTTAGCAAAAAGTGCCATTTATATTTCCTTATCTGCTTCCTTTACTTGCCAAAAGCGAATTTGGGGAGGGAATTTTTTTAAGAGCTTGTGAATGTCAGGAAGAATCGGTGTGAGACAGTGATTCCATCTTAGCCTTAGGGTACAGGTAAGCTATAGCTCTGGAATGCAGGAAAACAGGTCTGAGATGTTTAGAGGCTTCAACATTTTTATAGCCTGAGGAAATCCAAAATGTCCCTGGAGAAGATTTCGTTGGCTGACTTAGCTTGGTTTTGATTTGCAAATTACTGCGAGCTCCCCCCAAAACCGGAACACAGATTCTGCATCCCTGCAGAGAGCAAGCTGCTGCTCCCCCAGTTATCCCAGCCCCTGATGCTCCTCAGTCGAGCTGTCAGGTCTTGGCATTCCCAAAAACAAACCTCTGCAGGCTGAGGGACTTCTGGTCCCACTGCAGCTAGCTGCCTGAATCGGCGAGTGAGCTGATTCTCTTTGTGTGTGACAAGAACTGGTGAGATCAGTGACAATGACAGAGAGATGCAGTGGGAGAAGCACCGAATACATCCCAGACTGCAGTGCCTTGAAACGCAGCCTAAAAATCCGTGACTTCAGAGTGCTGGTGTTGGCTTAAATTAGATTTAGAATAATGTAGGCTAAACCCTAATGTAGGCTCTGTGCTGTTTGTCTGCCTCTCAAGGTAAAATGCTTCATCTCCCTGCCTGTTTGATTTATGACGGATTAGGATGTCGGTTAATCTCTTCTTATTTGGTTTGGTGACTGTGGAGATTAGTCCAGTATTGTCTGCAAAAGGAGCCCATAAATGCAGATTACTAATTTTGCATTAATTATTCCTCTGTATGCCAGAAGGATGCAGCCAAGGATAGACACCAGCCTCTTAAATCTCATTTCATGAGAGAACCAGGAAAAGCACAGCAGCTGCTCTGGCTGATACTGGTTCTCTCTGACATGCTCAGCTCAGTTTCCTGGAAAAGGCAAAAATCCACAGAAATTATAGATTATGGTCTCCTGTGAGAAGCAGAAAGTGGCCATGAGCAGGGAATGTGCTTGGCTGGCATCTCTGCGTGCACAGGACGTGGAGAAAGCAGCATTGCTTATGGGAAGAGCTATCCTGAACACCTACAGGAACACATACTGGAACAAACTGAAACAGCAGCGTGCTGGGAATGATGTAAACCCGAGCAGCCTGGGAGAATGGCACAGGGGGATGCTCTGTGAGCAGGATGGGGGACGCCTGTTCTGCCAGGGCTTTGCTGAGAGGGTTTTCACTTTCTCTCCCTCTGCATTCCAAGGGCATTCGGACAAAGATGTTTTTTTCCTCCTGGTTCTCTGCTGACAGCTGCAGTTTCCTGCCTGTGAGCTCCAGCCCTGACCCTGGGGGTGAGAGCTGCAGCAGCCCCGCTGATCCCCCGGGCCAGGATCCGCACGTGGGGCATGGAGCTTGTCCTGCCCTTTGTGACAAAACCAGGAGCAGCAGCCAACCAGCTCCTGCTCTGCAATTCTGCTGTCAGCTGTAGCATCCCTCAGGAAGGGGATTTTCTTCTCTCCTTCTGATTTCTATCTTGCTGGGGTTTTTGTAAGCGATTACATTTTTCTCCCTATCCTTTCCCACGTGCTGCTCTTTTGAGGGTGGTTCCTCACTTCAAATGTTGCCTTATTTGTGCTCAGCATGAGCACCTTTCAGTGAATTCACTCTTGCACGGCTTGCCAGAAGGCAGAGGCAGGGCACAGGCACACTCTGACTGCCTGGGTGTTAAGGAACCTGCTTTAAATGCCTGAACCATAAATGATACTGGTGCTAAAATAGAGAAAATTATTTCTAAAATAGTCGAGTGGTGAACAAAGGGACCTCAGGCGTACAGAACCTGACAGGGAGCACACCCAGTGCCTCAGGAAGAGCTCCTGGGGATTCTGCCCCAGTGACAAACACTGGTTGCTATAGAGATATCTGTCCTCTTCAAACACAGATGGATCCTGCCAGGATGCAGTGAAGTTTCAGTCAACCATTTCCTATCAAAGTAGCTGAAATTTTCTCAGGCTTTCCTCAAAACCACGAGCAGACAGCAGTCTGGAGAGAGAGGCACCACAGACTGGGGTTCACTGCCAACACTCATCTCCCCTTTAAAGGAGAAATCTGTGCTGAGGGAGCTCGGGGAGCCCAGGCAGCACCATGAGCTTCAGGCCAGATGCACACCAGGATCCCCTCTGTGGGAAGATGGCTCCTCTTCCTTTCCAACCTTCCAGCCTGGTCTGAATCGGTATCAGCTCAGCTTTTTTCAGGTAAATCAGCTGAAAAGTCCTGGAGCTGCTGAAAGCATCAGGCACTCCCTGCTCGTGTTGCAATGCAGTGCTGAGAGTGCTGCTCAGCAGGGAAGCTGCAGTTTGCAGCTTTTGGGACTGAACACACCTCAGGAAGGGGCAGGGATGGCAGAATTCTGCATTAATCAGGAATTAACAGCATTGGCAGCAAAACCACAGTCAGTCCAGGCACTGCTATGCACTTCCAGCTCATCCAGGCATGAGACTTTCCCAAAATCCCGGACAACACACGCTCCATTCCCATCCACTGCTGGAACAGCAAGAAGTGTTTGTGGAGAACTTCTCCTCTTGGACAATGCCCAAATATTTCCCACTTCCTCTGCCCACTGGGACACAGTTGCCAGACTGAGCTCCTAAAGTGGTAACTGGCAGTGGGTAGCAGTGACTCAGATTTTCGGGAATTACAAAACTGTTTCCCCCTTCTGAAAATCTCTCCCTCGGACTCCATTTTTGAACAAGAAAGCACAGGCTTAGAGGAGCTCTCAATTCCACAAAATGTGCTTCCCAAAGAAAGGAAACAGTGCAGGATCCCCTCCAGTGGGTGCAAGGTGGTGAATGTGCTGTTTGGACAGGGAGGTGCCTCCAGCCAGGGATCTGTGTTTGCAGAACAGTTGGAGCTGCAGCTTCTGGAAGAAATCCATGAGAACTGCAGAGAGGATGAAATTTAAGGTTGAACTCGGTGATCTTGGAGGTCTTTTCCAATCTCAGGGATTCTATGATTAGTCAGCGTGGAAGGACACAGACATTGGGGTTTTACATGCAGCTCCTGTCCAAGGTGTGTTGCACCTCAAGCACTTTCAGGAGCAGTTTTGGGATGAAGGATGTACCATGTGATCAGATTTTCACCAAAAGACAAGTTAAACCCACTCTCTCCCGCTGTAAGGTTTGGAATTTCTGTGGGTTGGAGTGTAAAGTGACACAAGAATTTCCTTTAACTCCTGCAGTCTTGGTGAGAGCTAATGAATTATTCCAGGGCTTTGTGCTAAGCCTTGCTCCCTGTGGGACAGCAGTGCAGACAGGAGAATTCCCAGCCCAAGGGAGCTCTTTCCTCCTCTGACACTGGCACAGGCTTCAGCAGTGATCACTTTTCACTCAGGCCAGTCCCAAGGAGAGCTGCAGATACAGCCATTCCCCTTCCTAATTTTAGCATTCCCTCTTGTACTACTTTATCACATGATTCTGTAGTGCCATGAATGTTTACTTAATTTTGGGGAGAGACTATGCCAGTTCTCAGGAAATTATAATCTCACGTGATAAATATTTTTATATATTTTTAAAAAATTATATTCCCTGGATCTTTTAATTGTGCAGGTGTGAAAAGTATCCATAAATATAATATTGTGTATCAGTGAACAGGCGAGGGGCCTGCAGGGAGAGAGCTCCCATGCTTGTGGTTGTGTGCATAGATATGCTTAATCTCTTTCTATTTGCTTTGTCTTCTTAATTCATCTTAAATTTCCCTAGCTGGCTGTTTGATTTAATTCAGTGAATACATCACTTAAAAGGTGTCACACAGATTTTTCTGGAAAGTGGAAATCTCTCTTGTAAAAGACACAGCAGGGGAAGCAGCATAAGAATTTCAGACTTGACTGTGTATGAAAAGCTTCCCTGGGAGCAGAATTGCCTTTTATTGGGGCTCTTTCTCACTGCTGAGCTGGCCAATAGCACAGTGGGGGGGCTTAAAATGGGATGGAGGATTTGCTGCAACAAGGTGTAAGAAACGTATTTTTCTGTCCCAAAGCTGCTGTATTGTATTCTGTAACTATGCAATGCAAAATGGCCAGATCCAGAGTTTTCATATTCTTTTTTTTTTTTTTAACCACAGAATCCCAGACTGGTTTGGCTTGGAAGGGACCTTAAAGCTCATCTCATTCCACCATCTGCCATGGCCAGGGACACCTTCCACTGTCCCAGGCTGCTCCAAGCCCTGTCCAACCTGGCCTTGGACACTGCCAGGGATCCAGGGGCAGCCACAGCTGCTCTGGGAATTCCATTCCAGGGCCTCCCCACCTTCACAGGGAAGAATTCCTTCCCAATATCCCATCTAACCTTGCCCTGTGGCAGTGGGAAGCCATTCCCCCTTGGCCTGGCACTCCATCTCTTGTCCAAAGGGCTGCTGCCATCTGTGCAATGCTGCCAGGGATGCCCAGGGTGGGATTGTTGGGGTGTCTGTGCAGGGCCAGGGGCAGGACTGATGATCCTTTTGGGTCCTTCCCACTCTGGGTATTGTGGGGTTCTATTTCATGACTCTGTGATTCACATTCTGCCCAAATCCTTGCATGCAGATGTGGCTACTGAAAGATGCCCTCCTGGGAAAGGTATATGCAGAGGCACAGGGCTAATGTTTGAGGTAAATCACTTCTCTCCTGTCTATCCCATCCAAAGGCCATCAAAATGTGTGTGATGGAGCAAAAATGCTCCCAAAATGCTTATAGATTTTCCATCTCCTCATAAGTCAAATCCTGCTGTACCAGTTTCCTAGAACCAGTGAATAAAGTGTATTTGTATGATTGATTTGATGACGTTTGTATGAGTTGTTTGGATTTCAAGGCTGAGTTAGGTGGCTCATCACCTTCAAACATGAGGGTTTATATCACCCTTTCATTCCTGTATTCAACTGGAAGAAAAGCATCATGTATAAATTCCACTGGATATACTTCAGAGGTAATTTAGTCCTAATTATAGTAATTTGCATAGAATTTCTAGTATAAAATAGGCTATTAGAATGTGGGGGATCATTCTGTGACAGAAGATAGGCTTGAAATGTTGCAGCAAATAACCTGCAGTCATAAGAGTCCTTGTCCTGTAAGACCAAGTTGTTCACTGGGTCATCCATGGTCCAAAATCCCTGAGTTTTCCACAGGAGAAATCCTTAGCAAGAACCTTTGAATATCTCAGTATCTCTTGCAAAGTTCTGCCAATTAAAGTTGCCTGTCTCTGCTCATGGCAAGGGGTTGGAACAGGATGAATCTTTAAGGTTCCAAGCCATTCTGTGATTCTCCACCATTGATGCTCAGACTTGTCTAAAAATTAAACCTGATGGAACAACTTAATTTTTTTTAATTTTTCCCACATCACTGTTTTTACACCAGTAATGTCTAGTCCTCCATACTGCTGAGGTTTCCTCAGTAACTAGGGAAAAAAAAATACAAATCCCCCTTGCAAAGAAGCAGAAATGAAAATGCCATAGCAACCAGCAGGGCCAGAGCAGGGTGTCACACTGCAGGCTGGCAGCAGCTCCGTGCTTCTGCCTCTCCCAAATCCTCTGCTCACTCCTCCTGAGCCCTGTGAGCTGCAGCCCAGCTCAGGGTCCTCGAAGGACTTTGAAGAGAAATCCACACCCAGAGCTTTAAGCCTTGCCCAAGGGGAGGCTCAGACACCTGCAGAAGGGCCAGGTGGCTTCCTTGGGTTGTTTTGGCTTTAGAAAAGGGGGAAAGTTTTGCCGAAGTAAGAGAATAAACACAAACTCTCAGGGGATATAACTGAAGGCACAAGTAAATAAATAACCAAGTAAGTATTTGTGCAAGTTGTGGACCTTTAGTCCTAATCAAAATTCCCAGGCTCAGCCCTTTTCCCATGGTTCTTCTCCACCTCAGAGCCAATCTGACAACACCACTGCCCAGAGTCCCCAGTAAATTTTGCTCTGTGTTTTCACTGCCTCACCTTCCTCACTGGAAAGGCTTGAGAAACAGCTGCTCTTATTCCTTACTTTATTCCTGCCCAGGGTTTGTGTGTGTGGCTGATAAAGCTCTGACCTCCACACAGACCCTGATGCGAAACTTTGTCCCTTATTTTCAGCAAACAAAGGAAATAATGTTCATTGGTTCCAAGTTACATAATTCTCTTTGTTAATTAGTATTCTACCCTCTATTGGTTATTGATTTCTTGCTCTTCATGCTAATTTGGTCCACATTCTTTAGCCCTTTTATCATCTTTTTTCTCAGACAGGGAGTCTCCAAATTTCCAGGCCTTAATGTCCTCTGTGTCTTCTGGTTACTCCAATGCCCTTGAAGGGTCATAAATTTAAGATCCCAGATGCTCAAGCTTCAACTCCCTTTGGCTCTGTTTATTGAAGCTGGTCAGGCTTAGTTTTTGTAAACGTGGGATTTTGGTGATTTAGTGATCAAAGTAACAAGAAGAGCCCATGAGGAAACTTAGCTAAAAAAAAAAAAAGCTAAAAGTGGGCACTGCTTAGAATTAATTAAAACAACTAATTAAAAATTATTCAGGAAAGTTATATCATTCTGAAAAACTGCAGCAATGCATGAATATCAGCCCTTTTCTTCCTGGTGCAAGGACTCCTGGGTGACCACTGCAGACACCTGAGGATTCCAAGAGAAAAACTGGACAAGGGATAACCAGTGAGCTGCTGGAAAAAGAGGATGATTCAGACAGTGAAGCAAAACAGCTGCTCAGAAACCTTAAAACAAGAATTGCAAGCCACTGTCCCCAGCACCTCACAGTACAGACTGGGGCCTGCAGTAAAGACTGGCAACCCTCAGCACAGGGAGGATAATAAATACCTGAAACAACTTTATGAGCAGTTCACTGCTGCCTCCAAATCCAGGTTTTAGAAACTTCAATGCTGAGGACAGACCAGTGAGGAGCCAGAGCAACTTCTAGGAGCTGGGCAACCACACAGCTCTGGGCCTGAGGAACTGCAGGTTTTCCTGTGCGAGACAGAATTTATTGGATAACATTTTTCAATGTATCGGCAGGACAACGATAAACCCCACACAGCCCTCATCCTTTATGGGCACCAGGCTGGGGAATGTGCAAATTATCTGAGCAAGCACAAACTGCTGTAGGGCAAGACAGGGTTGTGAGTTAATTGCTGGGGATATCCCAGCTCAGTGCTGCCCTTCCCAGCCTGCTAAGGGACATTTGCCTCCAAATCTGTTAAGCATTTGATTTGCCACCACCTCCACTCCAGAGCAAGCAGGCTGGCAGTGATTAGTCCTGTTCCTCAACAAACTCCTCCTGAGTCTGTGGCACACAGACGCTGCTGCTGCTCCTTGGCTCCATGGGGAGTTTGTTGCCTGATGCTGGGGCTCAGATTCCCCTGGCTCACATCAGACCCTCCAAGGGTCCTCATCAGCATTTCCATTTCCACAGCAGAGCCTGGCACTCTGAGCACCCCCAGCACGCTGTGCCTGAGGCTGGGGCACACTCTGAAGTAGGATCCTTATCCAGTGAGGAAGGTGAGGAGATGCTGGAGCTGCTCCTGGCATCAGGCAGAAAACACATAAGCCCAGCTCTAATGGTTTATTTCCATCAGAGCTTCCCTTGTGGCTGCAGTGTTTTCCCAGCTGGCCTTCCAGGAGGCAAGAAATGGGCATCACCTCCCCTCCAGAGCTGGTGATTGCTGGCACAGCCCAGGATGTCTGTGTGGGAGATTGGAAAATCTCACAGCCCCATCCTCGTGGCTCTCATACTTGGTTATTTTGCTTCCTCACGGTGAGTGCTGCAGGATCTGGTGGAACAGCCTGTATTTCCTGCTGTTCATAGGCAATCTGTCTCAACACAGCCAAAGCTCTCCATTCTTTAAGCCTGTTAATGTGTTCCTACATATATTTAGCAAGGGTAACATTCCCCTCATGCCTGGCAGCCTATCTAAACCGGAGTCTTGAAGGAGATGTTCTGGGATTACGTGGAGAAGGAAATGATCTCCATGGCTTATCCAGGGTGTAAGCTCTCAGCTGGGACTGCCATGTGGGCATATGAGCAAACGGGATGTTTGGTGACTCATTCTGAACAGCCAGAAACCCCCTTACCCTCCCTCTGGGGCTGTCAGCATAAACAGGGAGGAGGGGGATAAATAATTTCCTTTCCTATATCCCACTTTATGCAGAAATGGGCTGTCAGACATGGAACTTCTTCCCTGGCAATTTGTTGAAGCAGTGCAGGGTCATTATCTATCAAAACAAGACCAAATCCACAGGCATTTTCTCCTGGCATATTTCTTCAAGGGGACCTGGAGCTGGGGAATGAAGAAACCTCTTATGTTGCCACACATTAGCAGGACCTAGAGTGCTGACAGAAAGGTAAGGAACATCAGCAGGTATTTCCATACCTGTAAGCTCTGGACCAGAGCTCTGTGTTTTCCAGGCTGTTGGACACTGTCTGAAATCAAAAGACAATAGAAATAATAGTAAATAACTCTATTCAATGCTTCCAATGATCAATACATATATTTTTTTCAAACTGGTATCCACAACCAAGCAGATCTAAAGAAGTTTTACAGACTCTGTCATTCACTCTTCATACAAGTAAAATGCTACTGCAGCAAGGAAGGAAGTAATTTATTATTCCTCTGCAGAAAGGCAGCCTGCCTTAGATTGCAGCAAGAGAAAACTAGTCAGGAAAAACATTTCCTGCTAACAGGAAAACAATGGAAGCCCTGGAAGTGCTGTCTCCACACCAGGAGCTGAGCGTCTGGCACTGAAGCTGTGAAAACAAACAGATCAATCCACATCCCTCATCTCAAACCCACTGCTCTGGTTGCTCCCAGATCTCCCCTCACTCTGGTTCTTTGACACTGTCCCAAACCTGAGGAAGTTGGGTGAATTGCCACTTAATTTACTTTATGCTGGATGAATTGAGGAGCTAAAAAGGGATGTGGTGGGTGAGGAGAAGGGGAATACTGAGGTGTGCTTTTCTTCATGCCTACAGCCACAGGTAAGGATCACACCCTTTCTGCTGTTCTGTGAGAAGGAAGCTTGGAGAAGGGAAATCACCTAACTTTACAAACTCTTATCCCAGAATTCTCACCACACTCCTTTAGTATCTGAAAGAAACAATCTAGGTGCTCCAAAAGGAAGAACACATATTAAAAAACCCCAACCCCATAGTGTTTAAAAGGTTACAGCAGGAACTGTGACAATGGGAGTGCTCCACATCCCCAGCAAAGATGTCCTAGTTCCCCTGCAAGTGGCTGTTTATCCTTCCATTTCCTCCTTCCCCAAAACAGCATTTTTTTACCTCAGTCTTTTCAGAAAAATGGTGCATTCTCAGGGCTGATGTTCTCTGCTCTAATAGCATTTCTCACTGCAGGGAATATGAACTGGATCAGCTGTAAAATAACTGCCTCTGGAATGGGGAGAGTTGCAGATGACTTTGCCATGTGTGCTGAACCTGCAGTCCCCTGAACACAGAGCCCTGAAGGTAACACCCATCTCGGGGACACAGAGGGACACAAGGGTTTGCCAGGGGAAAGAAAGGGATTTTTCCTTTCCAAGCAAAAGTACTTTTAGGAGGAATTAAAACCAGTGAGTAATTTATCCATTCTGGGATCCATATAAATATTCCCACACTGTCAGCCATCTGGATTCCCTTGCAGTTTTAAAGCAAACTGGAGGACAGGGCACAGAGTGCTGCTCCTGGCTTCCCCTCAGAATTCCCACTCCTTCCTCAGGGAAAAATCCCACCACACCACTGAATTTGCCCATGTTTTACACTGGAACCATCCCTGTATTACCAGATAAGGCCAGCTCAGCTCATTTCACATTGTATATCACAGAAATACAGCTATGGCTGCTCTCACAGGCCCACCAGAGTCATGTTCTAAAAGGTTTTTCTGTCTCTGCCCTCTCAGGGATGAGTTTAATCCACACAAAAGTGTTGGTCAGACTTCTTTCCCTGGTGCCTTCCTACCCAGAGCTCATGGGGCAGCTGTGCCAGCAGTGCCTGAGCTGGTGCAGGGTCTGTCCCCATCCCATGCCCTTCCCACTCTGTGGATTTCTCCAGGTGGGAAAAACCCCCAGCGGATTCCTCAAAGCTAGGATCAGTCCTGGGGCAGATACAGCCCAACAATAAATTTAATTATCCCTCTGTTACGAATGAGATGCAAGAAACACAATCAATAAACAGAGCAAGGAGGAGAAAACCTCTATTTCTGCAGGATCCCAGCTTGGAGACAAAGGCAGGAGGAAGGCCCTGTGCCTTTGTGCTCGGCCATGCCCTGGCCCCATTGGCAACTGCATCCACAAATGAGGGGAAAGTGGGTCATTTTGTCGTCAGGACAACAAAAGCACACACTGACCTAGATATGTCTGCAGGAACCTAATCTTGCTCCTGGCACAGACCACGGGGTTCAGACAGGACCGGGGGTTCCAGCCGGGGAAGCACAGCACATAAACAAGCTCGAAAATGTCCCTTTTCTGCCTGTGGCAGCAAGAGCAGCCTCTCCCTCCTCTCTGTGTGTCACAGCGATGGCACTTAGCCCTGACTGCCAGCAGCTTTCCAGGATGGCTCCATGGTTGTCTGGAAAATGGAAGTTTTTGAGATGCTGCACGCCCTTCCTGGGCACTCTGCTGAGCCTTCTCCACTTTTTGAGGCTGGAAAGCTCTTTTTGGGTCTGAAAGGAGCTGTGACAGTTTGGCAGTCCTGGAGCTTTAGGCACACAGACATCTCCCAGTAACCAGCATCCTCTCAATTCCTGAAAGCACCAAGAATCCCTCATTTTGTGAACCCCTCTCGTATAGCTGAGGTGAGGTGTGTGGAAGTGTTTGGAAAAGGAACCTGTGCTGTTGCCACTCCTGAGGATCATGGCCTGTGCATCTGGAATTTGATGTCTGGCACTGTCAGGTTTATTATCCAGGATCCACATCCAAAAAAATAGTGTTCACATCACCTTCATGTGGATAAGGGGCGCAGGATTGTCTGTTCTTCCTCAGGTAGAGCCAGATTTTAGCTTAAATGTGCTGAAAGAACCACATTGCAGCCACAACCTTGAAGGCTGAGGACAGAGAAGCCACCTCAGGCCTCGTGATTCCTGTCTCCTTTTCCATTTCTTTCCTAGGCCAATGCCTGGTGCTTGGGGACAGCAGAATTCATCTTCAGATTTCTGGAGAGGTGACAGATGTGTGGATGTTTTCTGCAGTGCTCAGCCTCAGGCTTGTGACTGTATCTGAGGGAGGAACTCTGAGGATGTGGAGCAGCAGCACCGGTGAGCTGAGATCCCAAACTGTATTTCTTGCTGATATCCATGGTACACACCTATCTGTTCACTTTTTTACTGTATTTCTTGTATTTCTAATAACACCCAGAAGTTTCATGAGCCAGACAACAGACCTGGTAATCAACAGGCCTTCCTTCTCTATTCCAAACAGAGCATCCTCCTCAGACTTCCATAGCTCCCAAATGGAAAAGCAAAACACTTTCTATCCTGCTGCACTTCATAGCTTTGCAAGTGGCCAGAATAAATTCCACTGCTAATCCCTTTTTCCTTCACTCAGCTGCCTTGGGTTCATGTCTAACTCTTGCCTTTTTTTGTGCAGATCTCTTCTGATGGGGACAGTCTGCTTGAGCAGGATTTCCTCTGTGGTGGTGGCAGATGAGTCTGTCTTCACTGCAGGTTCAGCAGCTCCCATTCCTTAGGGAAGTGTTGGCAATATCAATTGTCCTTTCAAAGGAGCCAGCATGTGGAATTTCCCACAGTGGAGAGCACCTTATCCATTCAGGGGCCCAACCTCGAGCCAGTGTGTGCCTGAGGCCTGAAACACAATTTCATTTCTGAAATGTTTTGAATGTGAACTCCTAGAAGCTGCCTTGTTACCCAGCTGGGGGCAGGAGCCAGATGGCACTCACATCTGGAGCACCATCTCTTGCCACAGCAAGAGGTGAGAAGCCAGCAGAGCCCAACCTGGGCAGGTTCTAATCAGGCACCTTTGAGAGCAAAGGAAGCTGTGGCTGAATGGCTCCAGGTGCTGCAAACAGAGTAAGAAGGAAATGTTTTGCCTTCTGGCATTAGGCTGTTACCATTTGACAGGGATTGCTCCTTCCTGCTGCTTTAAAGCTAGAGATTTTGGGAAATCTGTTTCAGGCTTGGAGAGCTTTTTAATCTCACCTCCAAAATTTTTGTCTGAAAGAGCTAGTGACAGGTGAAAATTTGAAATATGAATAATAAGCAAATTATTGCACAAGAAGCCAATCATGAGCCCCATCTAAGGGCAGATACTCACAGTAGGAACAGCCTCTCTGATTTCCTTGTTTCACAGGTGAAGGATGTGACACAATGGACACATCTGCCTGAGTGAGATGCTTGGAAACAGCTGATCAGTTCTTTTTCATAGGACTGATGTCTGGGACAGTGCTTGTCTTCCCACTGAACTCCAGGCAGGATGTCCCTTGCCATCCCACCTCCAGAGCCACAGAAACCAGCAAACCACATGGCAATCAACAAGCAGGAAAAGCAGTTTGCCATAGCACATGATGATTTAGTCCTTGTGCTGGATATTATCCCTGCAGATCTATGCCTGGTGATCCACAGGGATCCAGGGAACTCAGATCCCTGGCTCTCTGATTTCCTTGGGGATTACAGAGTCCTCTAAGGCCTGGCCAGCAGGGATTTATTCCTTCAGGACTGCCCTGGGGCCCAAGGGTTCCCTTTGGAAGGTCACAGAAGGCAGATCTGCTTGGCAGGCTGCCTTGGGGAGCAGCAGGCAGGCAGTGGATCCAATGATTCCCTGCAGTGTCTCTGGGACTTGGAATAGCTCAGCTCCTGTGGCTGCTGAGAGTTCCAAGGCACCACAGCAGTGAGTGTCAATGGTTAATGAATGCCCTGGGCTGGCAGGAGTCCCAAGGAAAATACCCAAATCCTGTCAAACTGATAGTCACAAGCTTTTCCCAGCATCCAGGGTTGATTTGGAAGCATCCTTACAGCTGGATACACCACCCAGGTGTTGGTGCTGTCAGTGGCTGAGGGCTTCTAACTCCATTCTGAAAGAAAACACGATTCACAGGAGTTCTTTGTCTGCAGCTGGTTCTGCTCATGTCACCAGGGTGAGCTGCATGGCACAAACCAGGGAAGAGGATGAGACTTCCCAAGTTAATAATAGTAATGGAAAACAAAAATTGGGCCAGCTCAGGAGAATCCAGGAGGAATAAACCAAAAAAGTGGTGGAGGAGGTTGGACCAATGCTGATTTTTTTTACCTGACCAAGGATTTGTCTGAGCTACTCCTTTCCATAGGTGGAATAAAGGGAATAAAGTCTGGCCTACCAGGCTCTCTTTTTTGCACAGCTACAGAGTGCTAAACAAGCTAGGAGCTGTATTTGATTCCCATCATCACTCCTGTAAAAATCTTTATTTATTATCTCTATTCTTGAGCGCTGAATAACCACTGAATACTCGAAAACATCTCCACTTCAACCTGTATTTGTCAGCATAACAATCTAATGCCAACCATCCATTTTCAGCCCACACCTCTCCTGACGGGCCTCTGCTGTGCCTGCTTCTCCAAAGATGATTACTGCTTGTGCACTGGGGTCGCTGGATCAATCCATCACAGTCTGGGATGTTGTAAGTGTTGAGTAACTGTGAAAGTCTGTATTAATTTAATCCTTCCTGTATTAAACAGGCCTGTGGCATCCTTCACGTTGTCAGGAGGGGAATGGGCCACAGGGCAGGAGTTTGTGCAAGCATCAGAACAGAGGATGGAATATCAAATCCTGCCTGGAAGCTGCAAACAGCTGGAATATTCCAGCACAATACAGAGAAAAATATTCTGGGTTCAAATACCAGCAGCAAGTTTAAAGGCAAAGCAAGAAATGCTTCTGTTACATAAATCATCAATAATGCTTTAAGTAAAAACAAGCAGCTTGGTTTTTTTCTTCCCCCCTCTCCTCCTTGCTCTTCATGTAACTCAGTTTTACTGAGTTCAAACTGCCTGGTGACAGGGACCAGTGGGGGAAGTGGCGTATTTTAAGCCCACACTTATCCTGCTACCCCAGAGTAACCCTTGGGCTCATGAACATCAGTGAAGGGCTCCTGCAGTCCCCCGGGATCCCCCAGCCCCTCTGGGCTCTCCCAAGACCCCCCCGGGATCCCTCAGCCTCCTTCCCCGGGGTCCCCAAGCCCCCCATAGCTCTTCCAAAGCCGGCTCCCCCACATCCCCTGACTCTTCCAGCCCCCTGGGCTCCCCCAGCCCCCCTCGGGCCTCACCAGCCCCCCGGGCTCCTCCGTCCCTTTCTGAAGCCCTCCATCCCCCCAGCTCCCTCAGCCCCGCAGCAGCAGACGCGGTTCCTCCAGCCCCGGCGGTTCCAGTTCCCAGCCCCCGGCTCCTCCAGGCTCCCTGGGATCCCGCAGCCCCCTGGGCTCCTCCAGCTCGGGCTCCTCAGGCCCTGTTCCCTCAGCCCCGCTGCAGCCCCGGCTCTCCCTGACGGGCTCCTCAAGCCCTGTTCCCTCAGCCCCGCTGCAGCCCTGGCTCTCCCTGACGGGCTCCTCAGGCCCTGTTCCCTCAGCCCCGCTGCAGCCCTGGCTCTCCCTGACGGGCTCCTCAGGCCCTGTTCCCTCAGCCCCGCTGCAGCCCCGGCTCTCCCTGACTCGCCGCTCCCGCCATGGCGCTTGAACCGCCGGAAGCAGCCGCGGGGGGCGTGGCCTGTGCTATGGAGGCGTGGCCTGTTTGACATGGGCGTGGCCACACGGGGAGGGACACCACGGAGGCGCGGCCTAATGGTGGGCGTGGCCCCCCGGAGGGTGGGGTACTGAGGGGTGTGTCCTGCTGGGGGGGCGTGGCCTGGTCCGTGCGCGCTGACGCAGCTGCCGCGCGCGCCGCCGGGGCCGCGCTCGCCCGCCCGATTCCAACATGGCGGCGGGGGGCGGCGGCGGCCGCGGGGCCGGAGGGGGCAGCGCCCCGCGCTGGGGCGGCGGCGGCGGCCGGGCCGCGCCGCACGAGAAGCTGCCGGTGCACGTGAGTGCGGGGATCGCCCCGGCGGCCGCGATCGCCTTTTCCCCACCCTCCCCGCCACCGCGAAGGGCCGCTCCTCGCCCCTCCGGGACGGCCCCGCCCGCCCCCGCCTTGACCTGCCCGGCCCCGGCCGCGGTGCCCAACTCGCCCCCCGGGGCTTGTGCCTCCCCCGCCGGTATCGTGGGGTGTCCCGGGGGCTTGTCCCCCCTCGTGCTGGGGGCTCCCCCGCCCTCCTGCGCTGGTTCCGTGGGCTCCCCTGGGGCCGCGTCCTGTTCCCCGGTACCGTGAGGCGCCCCGGGCTCGCTCCCCCTCCCCGGCCCCTGCCCTCATCCCGGCCCCGCTGTTCTCCTCCGGTACCGCGCTCATCCTCCCCAGGGACCTGTTCCCGGCTCCCCGGTACCGTGTCCCTCTCCGTGCCGTGACACCCCCGCACGCCAAGCCCACCCTCCGCGGTACGCGGTGCCCCCCGGGGCCTGCCCTCCTCCGACCCCCCTCACCGGTACCGAGTGCCCTTCCCCGGTGCACTGGGGCTCCCCCGAGGCCAGTTCCCACCCCCTCCAGGGTCTTGAGGTGCCCCCGCCCCAGTTTTGGGCCCCCAGGGCCTGTTCCCCCTGCCTGGGCCTCACCTGTGTTCCCTCCCCGCAGGTGGAAGATGCACTTTCCTACCTGGACCAGGTGAAGATCCGCTTTGGCAGCGACCCTGCTACCTACAACGGCTTCCTGGAGATCATGAAGGAGTTCAAGAGCCAGAGGTAAAGCCCAGGTTCTGTAAAGCTCCTCTGGGGAGCTCCTCAGCCTTTCACAGAATCCCAGAATACCTTGAGCTGAAGGAATCCACAGGGATCATTGATCCAACCCCTGTCTCTGCACAGACACCCCAACAGTCCCACCCTGGGCATCCCTGGCAGCATTGTCCAAACACTCCTGGAGCTCTGGCAGCCTTGGGGCAGGGACCATTCCCTGGGGAGCCTGGGCAGTGCCCCAGCAGCCTCTGGGGGAAGAACCTTTCCCTGAGATCATCCCAAACCCTGACCCAGCTCCAGCCATTCCCTGGGCCTCAGCCTTTGTGGGATCTCTCTGTCTGAGCAGAGCCCCCCAGCCTTCACCCCATCATTCCCCTTCTGCACAGACACTGTCCTGTCCCCCAGTGGTGCAGTCACATGGAGTTGGAGTACTTCTGCCCATCCCATCATTTTCCAGAGGTGAAATCCACAGGAGAAGGCAAATCTGCTTTTACTTTCCACTCTGAAACGCAGATCTTGAAAATAAGTGAAGCAGCCTGAGCACATAACCTGTGACCTGCCAGCCCTGGAGGTGGTGGGTGTCCTGCCCCTTTGACAACCTGCACACTCCTCTCACCTCTCCATGGATAACATTCCCAGGGTGAGGCTGCAGTGGTCATTCCCTCTAATTGGGCTAATCTCTTTTTAAAAGAATTGCATCCCTAAGTTAACAGGTGCTTCACATACCTCTGGCATTTTCTGGGCTTGACTTGTGTTTCTAATTTGGATAAAAGTAAAAAACCCTTCTCAATTTTAGCATTGACACACCTGGAGTCATCCGACGTGTTTCTCAGCTTTTCCATGAGCATCCCGACCTCATTGTAGGATTCAATGCATTTCTTCCTCTGGGCTACAGGATAGAAATTCCAAAGAATGGGAAGTTAAGTATACAGTCACCTTTGAATAGTCAGGTAGGTCACAGAGCTCTTATTCTCTAAATAAACTGTTCCATGTGTCACTGGACATGTCTGCACTGTTAAGGCTGTGGAGATTTATGTGTAGTGCAATGTTGTTGAGGTTTTTAGATGATTTTCAAAGCCTGTGATAATGGGTATAATATAAATTTAAATTTTTTTCAAAGAATCCTAAAGTTGTTTGGATTGAAGGGGACCTTAAGGATCACCTAGTTCCATCCCCTGATTTATTCTCAACCTGTTAGTTTAACTTACACAGGGATGATGATTCTGCATAAAAACACCACTTCAAGACCAAATACTTCAGTCAGATTTGGAAACTGAAATTGTAATTGGTCTGACATTGTTAAATGGGTTCTCAGTACGTGGTGTGGGCAGTGACAAATTCTAGGAGGGATCCTTGGAAGGAAGAACTTCCAATCTTCCACTGAGAAACCAGGAAACTTGTTTAGGCAATAGGCAAAAGTACACAGAACAGTAATTGAATTGTTTAGATTGGGAAAGGTCTTTAAGATCATGGAATCCCCATCAGGTGTTGTTGCTGTGGAACACATCTGCTGGAATACAGATGGATGTTGCCCCTGCTTGTTTTTTGTTGTTGTTGTGGGGTTGTGGTGCTGAAATAGAGCCATAACCCCAATTCTGCTGATAAACTTGTGGTTTAACTCCAGTTAGTAGCAGGAACTATCTTTTAAATCTCAGCTCCCTCTGTTGCTTAGGAATTAACATCTGTAAGAGCCTTATGCTCCATAAAACTGTAATATGTAAATGTAATATGCTCCATAAAACTGACAGTGCCTCTGCACTGACCAGTGGTAGCAGGACCTGTTTGGTGCAGCCTCTCAGGTGAGGTCAATATTGCTGTGACAGCCACAAATCAAGTGGTTTCTACACTAGGGAGAACTTTGGGGATTGTTTTAACTGATGGAGTTAATAAACTGGGTAGAGAAATTAATTGGTTACTGAATACTTTTTCTTTCTTCTTCATGGTCCCAATATTTTTTAGCTGGAGAGCTGACCAGCACTGCTGCTGGGTTGTTGTTGAGCTGATCCCTGATCCTTTTCCAACGCATCTCGTGTGTCCTGTGCCCCCAGGTGCCCCCAGAGCCTGTTCCCAGTGCACTCCCTGGCAGTGGGCTGGTCTTGCACTACTCCCAGGAGAATTCCCACAACCACAGCGACTGCTCCGAGGAGTTCCGGCAGCAGCTTCCCTACAAAGAGGATAAATCCCAAATTCCCTTGGAATCTGATTCCGTGGAGTTCAATAATGCCATCAGTTACGTGAATAAGATCAAAACACGTTTCCTTGACCATCCAGAGATTTACAGATCCTTTTTAGAAATTCTTCACACCTACCAGGTAAAAATTCTTCAGTGGAAGAGGTGGGGTGTTGGCACTGGAGCTGCTGGAGTTGTGGTTGTCAAATTTAATCTTTGCCTGTTGAACAGACTTAGAGTTCCCAAAGACTGGTCTTTGTCCAACAACTGTCTCATAGATATTCACATGAAATGACAAAAAAGTGCGAAAATTGTGGAACTTTTCAGGGTGTAAAGAGGTTGTAGCCAGATCTGTCTTTAGTCACCTTCAGTTGATGTAATGATCCTATAAGAACCTGGGGCTGGCTCTGAGTCCTTTCAAGTTCTGTGGCATCAAGATTTTTGGGCTCAGGATGAGTTTTCTGGCAGAGTGAGGTTATCTTTTGGCTCTGTTGAACATCTGTGTATATCTTTTCAGAAAGAACAGCTGAACACCAAGGGTCGACCCTTCCGGGGCATGTCAGAGGAAGAAGTGTTCACTGAAGTGGCCAATCTGTTCCGGGGACAGGAGGATCTGCTCTCCGAGTTTGGACAGTTCCTCCCAGAGGCAAAAAGGTCTTTGGTATGTGCTGAGAGCAGGGCAGGATATTGAATGCTCTGTCTGCATGTAGAATATGCAAAACATGGAAAATCATGCAGCCAATAATGAACTTTGCTCCTCTTCATTGTTTGGATTTTCTCAGAACAGGTGACTTTACCACATGCTCTGTGTCCTGTTAGGATACTTAATTTGGAAGGAGAACGTTGAAATAATTATTGATTTCCTTCAGTTCACAGGAAATGGACCATGTGAAGTGAACAGTGTCCAGAAAACTGAGCATGAGAAGAATCTGGAGCACAGCAAGAAGCGATCCAGGCCACTGCTGCTGCGTCCTGTTTCTGGCCCAGCAAAGGTATCTTTCAGCAAGTAGAAACTTAGAATAACCTGATACTACTTGTGCTTAGTAATTGCTGAGGTAAAGGTATAATGAGTAGTGTCTTTGATGTACATAGGTGTATGAAAAACAAAATTTGGAGTTATTTTGATTACTGTGGAAAAAGGGAAATTTTAATGCATGCTTAAATGTGTGTGGTAACACATTTGATACTAAATATCAAGACCCTCTGTACTAAGTATTGGCCCTGGGAAGGGACAATTTATTGCTTCTATGCAGAATCTCAGGTGATTTTCTTTTTTTTTTGTTGTTTCTGCTTAGCTGGGAGAAATTTGACAGAGATTGCTGTGATGATGTGACACAGCAATGCCAGATCACTGGTGGGGAAATTCGGGGGTCTCAGCGTTTGCAGGGAGCTGTTCTATGTCAACAGAGTGGAATTTGATGGCATTTGAGTCACAGCATGTTAAATATAACTGCTTGTTCTTTTAACAGAAGAAAATGAAGCTGCGAGGTACCAAAGATCTGTCAGTCGCGACAGTGGGGAAATATGGGACGCTGCAAGAATTTTCCTTTTTTGACAAGGTCAGTATTTGTCCTTTTCCCACATTCTCTGGACTTATCTTCAGCCTTTTATGTGGTTGTCAGTTGATTGGGTTTCTGTACAATTTGTATGTCAGCACTTAAGACATTCCCTGACTTTTCAAATGGTAGAGAAAGACAAACAAAAATAAAAACGGGTGGGTTTGGAAGATGAATAGACTGATAATTAAACTTTTTCTAAATACAAGTGGCATTCAGATGATGTGATCATCTTTCCAAACTGCTGTAGGTGCGCAGGGTGCTCAAGAGTCAGGAGGTCTATGAAAATTTTCTCCGTTGCATTGCTCTCTTCAACCAGGAGTTGGTCTCTGGCTCTGAGTTGCTCCAGCTTGTTACACCCTTTTTAGGGTAAGTTGCTAACTTACCTCTCTGCCCTGTGGTACTTTGTAGGTCCTACTCTGGCATTTTGTGGACATATTGTGAACTTTGTTACCGAAGTTTTGGATTTAACTTAAAAGTACCTCCTCGGTAGCATGCAAAAAATTGATGGTTAATCCAAAAAGAAGACTAATAAAATCTGAACCTTTCAATATTTCTATACTACTCTTAATAAGCATTGTGAGGAAGATATTTTCCTCTGTCTGTTCACACTCCATATTTAAAATCTCAAAGTGTAACAAAGGTATAAACATGAAATCTGAGAACAGGGCTGTGAGAAGGATAAATAGCTCCAGCTCTGCTGTGAGCCTCCTGAGCTGTTTGGCTTGCAGCAGAAGAGGGAGAGTCAAATGGCAAGGATCAGTTTCTCCTCAGGCATTTAAGGGGAGTGTTTGTGTAGTGAAGGGAAATTATTTTCCTACGTTAAGTAAGAAAAAAACTCTAAAGCAATTCAGAGAGAACGATAACAGAGGTGAAACGTTGGTGAAAGATTTCTCCCTGCCATGCTGACTTCATTTAGATATTTCTGCTTCCCTTTTATGACACACATTAACCACCCTAAAACTGTCACACTTCAATAACAAAATACTTGTGTTTTTGAAGGAAATTCCCAGAACTCTTTGCACAGTTCAAGTCCTTCCTTGGTGTGAAAGAGCTTTCCTTTGCTTCTCCTCTGAGCGACCGCTCCGGGGATGGAATGAGCCGGGAAATTGATTATGCCTCCTGCAAACGCATCGGATCCAGTTACCGGGCTCTCCCCAAAACCTACCAGCAGCCAAAGTGCAGTGGCAGAACAGCCATTTGCAAGGAGGTACTTTGGGATCAGGCTCTTCAGTCCCTGAATGCACATAAATTGGAGTGGGGCTGTTTATGTGCAGTCCCCTCTTCAGTGCTGATTCACTTTATTCAGCCAATGTATTAAAATAATATCCACATTTTATTAATTCTGTCTAAACCCATCTCAAATCGCATCTTTAATACCTTTTGAGTCTGTGTGCAGACAGAAATTTATTCTGTAGACAGAAAAGAATATTAAATACCCTGGAATTAATTTTCTAGCAGTGGGCCAGTATGGCCTTTAGGAACAGTTTTTCTCTGGAAGAGCCTTGTGGGGCACCTCAGCCCTGTGAGTACCTGAGGCACCATTCCCACTGTTGTGGGCAGCTCTGTCTCTTTTATATACAGCTGCTGATCACTGCAGAGTGATCTGTGTGTGAGGTGATAGTGAAGGTGCTTTTGAGTTTTCTGAACAGGGTCCCACACAGACCTCAAATCTAGGGAGCAGTGACCTGGGAATTAGGTCTGGAATGTCCAGCAGAAACTCAGGGCAAAACGAAAAGAGAGAAAATGCCGTGAGAACAGCTCTGGGCTCACAAGGCCCTGCTCAATGTCACGTCTCTGTACTGTTGCAGGTGTTAAATGATACCTGGGTTTCATTTCCATCCTGGTCTGAAGACTCCACTTTTGTCAGCTCCAAGAAGACTCCGTATGAGGAGCAGCTACACCGCTGTGAGGACGAGCGCTTTGAGGTACCCCTGCTGCTGAGCTCCCTTTCTGCTTCCTCAGAAAGCAAAACCTCTGCATTTTACTGAATTAATTCGTTGCCAGTTCCTGAAAGTTCTGTTGGTGTTTGTTGGTTTGAGACTGAGTTTTGTGTGTTGTGCTTGGAGTCTGATAGTTCTTTCTAGGCATGAGTCCAGCTCTAAATTACATGTGACCTTTGGGAGAACTGGCAGAGGTGTATTTTCTAGTAAAAACCTTCCTGATACTTCCTGGCTCCACCCCATGGGGCTGGAACACCTTCCACAAACCTGGGCTGCTGCTGTTCCTGCTCAGCCTGTTCTGACACTGCGTTTCCTGTGGACTCTCAACAGCTGGATGTTGTCCTGGAGACCAATTTAGCCACAATCCGTGTGCTGGAGAGTGTGCAGAAGAAACTGTCCCGCCTGACCCAGGAGGATCAGGAGAAGTTTCGCCTGGATGATTGTTTGGGAGGAACATCAGAGGTGATCCAGCGCCGAGCCATCTATCGCATCTACGGTGACAAAGCACCAGAGATCATCGAGAGTCTGAAGAAAAACCCAGTTACTGCTGTCCCTGTGGTTCTTAAGAGGTGAATCCCATTGTTCTGTGTTCTTTAAGAAGCTGAAAAAGGATTTTTAAAGCATTTTGAAACAACAGGCTGAGGGGACATAGCCTCAGACTGTGCTACTGGAAGTTGTGGTTGGATATCGAGGGGAATTTCTTCACAGAAAGGGTTTTTAAACATTGGAAGGGGCTGCTCAGGGAGGAGGTGGAGTCACCATCCCTTGGGGTGTTCAAAAACCGCCTGGATGTGATACTTGGTGCTCTGTTGTCATTGTCAAGGCAGTGGTTGGTCAAAGGTTGGAGTCAGTGATCTCACAGGTCTTTTCCAACCTAAATAATTCTGTGATTCTGTGAACTGTTTGCCATAGGTGTTGTTTCAATGGATAAGTTATCATCAGTGGTGGTGCTTTTTCAAATTTCTTTATTACTTCCAGGAATAAATTCCACTTTTCCACCAAAAACTTCTTGTTGCACCACAGTTGGCTACATTAAAATGTTTTGGGTGTATTTCTGTGCTGGTCTCTCTGAACTGAACTAGACTGTTCATTTGTGCAGATTGAAAGCAAAAGAGGAGGAATGGAGGGAGGCCCAGCAGGGTTTCAACAAGATTTGGAGGGAGCAGTATGAGAAGGCCTATTTGAAATCCCTGGACCACCAGGCTGTCAACTTCAAGCAGAATGACACCAAAGCTCTGCGCTCCAAGAGCTTGCTGAATGAAATTGAGAGTGTTTATGATGAGGTGTGTATGACAGGAAATGACTCCTCCTCCATGCCCTTCCTTGATAGTGTGACCTAGATGTGTACATAGCACCTGGAACTGTGTGGAAGTGGTTGGAAATTGGGAGATTTCTCAGTGAAAAACAGCTGTCCCAAGCACAGTGTTAATACTGGCTTATTTCTCCTGGCAGGAATGGCTGTTGAGCATGGATTGGAAGGATCTTTATCTGTTTGTCTCTTGATTACAGCATCAGGAGCAGCATTCAGAGGGGAGGAGTTCATCCACGAACGAGCCTCACCTTATCTTCATCTATGAAGATAAGCAGATTTTGGAAGATGCAGCCTCTCTTATCAGCTATTACGTGAAGAGGCAGCCAACCATCCAAAAGGAGGATCAGGCAACCATCAGGCAGATTGTGCATCACTTCATACCTGAGCTGTTCTTCTCTCAGCCACCTGAGCACAACATTTCTGAGGAATCAACAGACGAAGACAGAGAAAACCACCAGGGGCAGAACCTGGATACTCCTGAGCTGCGGAAAAAACATGTGCCTGGGCCTCCGAGCAGTCCTTTGGAGACCAAAGCAACCTTCTGTGATGTGACAGCTGCTGAGCCTCATAACACCCTGGATGATGTTTACAGCCTCTTCTTTGTCAATAATAATTGGTATTTCTTCCTCCGCCTTCACCAGACTCTGTGCTCCAGGCTCCTAAAGATTTATCGCCAAGCCCAGAAGCAGCTTCTGGAATATCGGACTGAGAAAGAGAGAGAGAAGCTCCTCTGTGAAGGGAGGAAAGAAAAAACCAATGATCCAGCCATGGAACTAAGACTGAAGCAACCAAGTAAGAGCAATGCAGGGCTTAGTTTACTCTTAATGCCCTGATTGCCAGTGCTCCAGTGTGTCTATCTGGGGAACTGGGACCAGCAGGCAGGTCTGGAATCCTCTGTGTATTTGTGAGTTTTGGACACAGCTCCTTTAGGAGGGCTGTCAGTGTGTCGTGGGCTCTCAGGTGTGGTTCACAGAGACTTCTGTGAGCCCGCTGTGCTCAGGTGTTGTCAAGTATCTCATTGTAGGAATCCGTTACTTTGATTTACAATGTAAAAGGCCCCACACACAAATAGTTCCTGCCCAGGGCAGTCCTGGAGGTGCATGATGGAAACTGTCCCAGCCTGTCAGGGCACCTGACAGGGAGCTGCCTGTCTGTAATTCATTCTCCCACTGAGTTTCTTGGTTCTTGAGCTGTGCTGCCTCCTGCATTGCTTGACTCTGCATTTTCTGTGTGTTAAATACATGCATTTCCCCTTGGCCAGGTGAGGTGGAGCTGGAAGAGTACTACCCAGCTTTCCTGGACATGGTGAGGAGCCTGCTGGACGGGAACATTGACCCCACACAGTATGAGGACACCCTGAGGGAGATGTTCACCATCCACGCCTACATTGGCTTCACCATGGACAAGCTGGTGCAGAACATTGTGCGCCAGGTGAGGGTTTGAGCTGGGGCTGGGCTGGGGCTGGGGCTGCAGCTGCATAGCTCCTCTCACACACAGGCTGTCTTCTCCCAGTGCCCTGCAGAGCAACAGGGCACTGAGCTCAGAGCAAAGCAAGGAAAAGTTATCTGTAACAGGGAAAAAGTTTAGTGAGAGAATTCAGCTTCCATACAGGGACCTACTTAGGGTGTTTACTCTTTCTGGCCTTTCCCAACACTTTCTGAGTTCTAGTCTTTCCAAAATTCAAAATTCCCAAAATACCTCTAAAGCACCACAAAAAAAAAGGTTCAGTACTTCTTACTCAAATCTGTCTTTCAGTTGTAGTTTTCTAATTAAGGCACATCAACCCCTCACTCTATCATGTTCCTTTTACTGCAAAGTCACGAAAAAGAGGGAAATGTGGGAAGTCTCTGGAGTCTGCTGCTTCAGCTGGGTGTAATGCTGTGCTGAGTTTTACACTCCTTTCATGACACACTAGAGTTAACTCTTGGCCCAGGCTTGCTGACTGAATTCCCCCTTTTTTAATGGAAGCTTCACCATCTAGTGAGCGATGACATCTGCTTGAAGGTGGTTGAGCTCTACCTGAACGAGAGGAAGCGAGGAGCTGCTGGGGGTAATTTATCATCCCGCTGTGTCCGGGCAGCAAAGGAGACCAGCTACCAGTGGAAGGCTGAACGCTGCATGGCAGATGAGAACTGCTTCAAGGTAAGACCTTGCTGCCAGAGAACTTCAGAAAATCACTGTGAAACTTCAGAAAATCTCCCAACACTTGGCACTTGACGTGGGAGAAGTGGGTTTGGAAGCTCCAAGGTGGAAGAGTGAGCATTATGGAGAGAAGGTACCAAAATCAGAGCATAGACAGTGAGGGGACATTCTGGTTCACTGAGAAGCCCTGCTGCTTCTCTCCTAGCTTCTATTTGTTGTCCAAATGACTTGTGAATATGCAGCTTTTTATTGTGAACCCCCGTGGAAAATATTTTCTGTAACTTTATCACAGGTCATGTTCCTTCAGAGGAAAGGACAGGTGATCATGACCATTGAGCTGCTGGACACAGAAGAAACCCAGACAGAAGATCCTGTGGAGGTGCAGGTAATACCATAGTGACCATGGAGTCTGTGTACCACAAAGCAGATGTCTAAGAATGCTTTCCTGCTTTCTTGTTCCAAAATATGAGACTTTGCCAGGAGGACAGGTTTGCCCGGGAGGTGGGGAGATGGCATGTGGGGCTGTGGTCATTGACAGAAATGTTGTATTAGCAAAGGAGTTTCAATGTAAATCAGCCTCAGAACAAACAGCTTGGAAATACACAGGTTCTTTGCAGTGATGTTTGTCCTGATGAAGTGAAATCTCACTGGAATTGGTCTCCCTTGTGTAGCACCTGGCAAACTACATGGAGCAGTACGTTGGGGTGGAAGGAGCTCCCAACAACCAGAACGATGGCTTCCTCCTGAAACCGGTCTTTCTGCAAAGGTGAGCTGCTCCCTCCCCTGAGCCACACCTGCAGCAGCTGCTGCTCCTCCCTGCCTGTGTCCGGTGGGTTTGGGTGATGTGCCAACCCTGGGGAAAGGCATGAGGGGGGCTGCTCCAGGCCAGTGAGCTGCCCAGGGATGCTCAAGGAGAAATTCATGACCACTGCATTGAGGTTTGTTCATGGAACTGTGTTTGGAATGGAGTGGGATGGATTCTGGCTGGGATTCTGGACCTACCTTGTTCCCATTTCACTAAATATTTGTCAGACCTTACAGAGGAAGATCCCAGAGAGAGCCTGAAAAACGAAACACACGAATCCAAATTCCCTCCTTGTGCCGTGAGCCCTGTCAGCTGAGGAGCATGGATAAGCAGCTGTATGACACATGCTTTGTCATCCTTGTTTGGTTCCAGAAACCTGAAGAAGTTTCGCAAGTGGCAATGCAAGCAGGTGAGGGCTCTGCGCAGCGAGGTCAAGAGCTCCTGGAAGAGGCTGATCGGGGTGGAGAGCGCCTGCAACGTCGACTGTCGCTTCAAGCTCAACACCCACAAGATGATGTTCATCATGAACTCCGAGGATTACATGTACAGGAGGGGAGCTCTCTGCAGAGCCAAGCAGGTACATCTCGCTTTTACTCCCTCTGCAGCCCAGGCAGTAGCAGAGGTTGAGGGTGGGAGCTAAAATGTAGGTACCAGTAAGTCTTGTGGCTGAATTCCTGTGAAGTTACTACTCTGTGTTGGGTGAAACTTGGAGGAGAGCTGGTAAATGCCCTGTACTTTGGATTAGTTTAGCAGTCTTTTCTTTACACGCAAATTTTAAGTGGGAGTGGCAAACATTAAGTAATAGGGATGGTTAAACGCAGCTCTGTGGTTTCCTGTTTCCCTGTTTGTGTTGTGTCCAAGACATTGCACATCTCACAGAGAGCTGAGGGCTCTGGCTTTTTCCCCAGGAACCTCTCCATGATCTTTCCCATCCTGCTTGCAGGTCCAGCCCGTGGTGCTGCTGAAGCACCACCAGCAGTTCGAGGAGTGGCACAACCGGTGGCTGGAGGAGAACGTGTCCATGGAGGCTGTGGATGTGGTTCAAGACTGGCTGATGGGGGATGAGGATGAGGAGATGGTGCCCTGCAAAACCACCTGTGAGACAGTGAATGTCCACGGGGTGCCAGTGAACAGATACAGAGTGCAGTACAGCCGCCGTCCTGCTTCACCCTGAGCACCCAGACATGTCACAGTGTTGCTGGTGAAGCACATTTCCTATGAGAATAGTGGTGGGAATGCAATGTATGTATTAATGATATTTATCCAAACAGCATTTTACTTTTGGATTATCATGTATTTTCCATATGGCATAGACTTGTCTCCTTGCAGTGTAATCCTCCAGCCATCATGAAGAAACTTTTAAAAGCTTTTTTGGGAAGGGGGCTCTTGGCATTGCCACATACTTTTTAGTAGTTTCCTGGCTTTAGGCCACTGCTGACGAGCTCAGTGAGGGGGTGAACTACCACTAGTGGCTTTGTTGGAGAGGTGGAGCTGGGCTGCTGTTTGAGCAGATGCTGGCAGCTGCTTCCACTTCCAAGGGTTTAATATTCCCTATCTTCCTGACTTTGTGCCGCCTTGGAGCCTGCAGAACTCTTCACTGTAACCTGGGAGTGCCAGCGTGGTTAGCACAGCTCTGGCACAGCTCAGCAGTCGTGCTCTGGGCACCTTCCTTATCCCTGTGAACCAACAAGGCAACAAATGATGCTTGTTCCTGGTGCTCTGGTGAGAAAAACGCCAAAACTGACGTAGGGATGGCCAGCACACTCAAGGCTCTGACTCTCCCTCATCAACCAAGTGTTCTGGAGCATGAACTGAGGGGATGAACTCTGAGCTGTGGTGCTGGGATGGGAGTGATTCCCGGGATTCCTGAGCCCCCCAGCCGCCGATGTTGCTCTGGGAGCTGAGGACCTGCTGCAGACTGCCTTCTGGAACATCCATGGGGAGGAATATCCATGGAGAGGAATATCCTTGGGGAGGACTATCCGTGGGGAGGTCTGGCCCGGTTTTTGGTTTGTGTTTTGCATGTGGATGGGCAGCTCCGGAGCCGGGCGGTTCCCGGCGGTTCTGTTCCCTGTGCCTGCGGCGCTCCGCGGGGCTGCAGCACATCGCTGCCATCGGCAGATGGAGCTCCCGGAGCGCAGCTGCGAGCTCTGCTCTGCCCCATGGACTCTCCTGTTTCTGCTGGGTCAGCACAGGCGCTGGGTTTGCAGGGACACTCGGAAACCTGCGAGGAGCAGGGTGAGATTCAGCCACCACCATCTGAGACGAGCTTTCCCACTGAAGCATCTGTACTGCTATCGAAGCTTTTTCTGCCATGAAACCTAACACAGCCTGCCCTGATCTGTGCAGAACACTACATCTGACTTAATCTAGTGAGAAATCAAGGAAATTTACTCGTGTCTGTCCTGCAGCCCCACTGTGACTTCACTCCTGTTTTTCAGGGGCCAAGGGCAAGCACGCTGTCCGTGGAGTGTATTACAAATGACGTCTTGAGGCATACCCAGCCTCCTTTCAGCTTTGCTTCCAACTTTTTCCTGGCTTTTGGGGTAATAACCCCCCACCCTGAAACTTTTTGTGGCTTTGATTTTTAGGTTATGATTTCTGCCAGACCTAAGGAGCAGCCTGTAGGATTTGTCCTGGGTTATTTCCACTGGACGACATTCGGTTTCGCAATTGTCTCACTCGACAGTAGAAAAATTGGCCTTTGGGGTACATTTAATAGGAAACTGTCCTGAGTCTTTGTCTTTTTTGCAAAATAATCTGTGGGAGGGGAGGAGGGAGGCCACTCTCTGGCATTCGTGGCCACTTGCACAACCACTGCCAGCAGAGGCTTTTCATCAAGAATCCTTGTTCTCCTTGTCTGGGTCTCTGCTAAATTTTGGTTCCTGAAATGATCTGAAGGTTCTTTGCCCTGCTGTGGCTGCAGGGAGTGATAAGAGACCACGTGGCTCTGCGAGGGCTGGGGGAGCAGGGGGACAAGCCCAGTGCAAAGCACAGTGTCCCCCTTTCCCTTCCCATCCAGCTCACCAAAACACACCTCAGTCCTGCTCACCTCTCTGCTGTCTCCCAGTGGAGATGACAGTTGTGCCAAATTTTATGGTTTTATGATACAGAAAACTGTTTACTAGAAAATAGGTGGCAACTTGTGGCTTAAAATGCTTTTGATTCCAGGTGTCCCAAGGTGGGCAACACCCCTGGGCACCATCCCGTTCCATCAACCCATTCTAAGTGTACTTCAGGTATTTTTAAGCATCCTTATTTTGTAAACCTTAATTTATAATCTGAACTGAGTAGGCAAGACTTTTGCCCTTCACAGTGCTATTGTCTCAAAGCTGAGAGTAGCCAGGGATGTGAAGGGAATAGCAGGCAGGTTTGAGAGGGGCTTGTTCATGTCTGAGGGTTTCAGCTGTGTATCTGCACGACCTTGAGTCAAGAGTTTGTTCTTCCATTTGTTTGAAGGATCTTTGCTTTTGGGCTTGTAATTGCTTTGCCAGCTCCTTGAATGTAGTTTTTTTTATATTTATTTGCACATTCAAGTAAAATAAAATATTGATTTTAAAAGTCTGCAGCTCGCACTGTTTTGTGTTTCTTTTCTATTAATTTAAACTCTGTGACAACCCACAGAACTGATTGTGTTGTACCTGAAACTGGATTTTAAATGGTAGAAAAATGCAACTGAAATGTTGGATGATCTTCCCTTCACGCAGTTCCTGGAGAGGCTGCAGGATGTGCTGATGCAGCTGTGTGTCAGCAAGTGCTCAGGGAGGGTGTGAGCAGTGCACTCACTCATGGAAAAGGGAAATACATTTCCTGCAAGCAGAGATCCCACGCAGGAGCTGGGGCTGCACTCAGTGGGAGCTGCCAAAACCTCTCCTGGAGCTGGAGGGGAGCAGAGAGTCCAGGCGGTGGCACAGTTGCTCCAGCAGAGAGAGGTTTCTCAAGAAAACATCGGGATGATCTCAGGGAAAGGTTCTTCCCCCAGGGGCTGCTGGGGCACTGCCCAGGCTCCCCAGGGAATGGTCCCTGCCCCAAGGCTGCCAGAGCTCCAGGAGTGTTTGGACAATGGTGCCAGGGATGCCCAGGGTGGGATTGTTGGGGTGTCTGTGCAGGGCTGGGGGTTGGCTTTGATCCTTGTGGGTTCCTCCCAACTCTGGGGTTTGTCCTGCCAGGCAGTGCCTTCCTGCAGCACCTCTGCCAGGGGTGAAGGCCAGCCCAGGATCACACCCTGAGCACAACCAGGGCTCAGGAGAAGGGGCTGATCCCAGCTGATTCCACATCTGCTCCAGGTTAAGACAACACCACTGCAACCATGCAAATAACCCTCCACCCGCCTTCCCCTCGACCTCCCCAAATTCCTGGGTAATAACATGTTGAACTGTGTTCCCTGTGAGCTCTGCATGACACATGAATGAGTGGATTTTGCAAATGAAGCCGTAGTGCTGTGACCCAGAGCTGATAGGAGTTTCCTTTACATCATCCCCAACACTTCCGTTGCCATAACAAAAGGCAGCTCTGCTCTCTGTGCACCCCCTGCTCACTCTCAGGGAAACAAACTGTTGTTCTCCCAAGAACAATCCTCTGGTGCATTGGCTGCACGGAATAATTTGATTAAAATGCTGGTGGTGAGGTCTCAGAGGATGCAGCCCACTTTGCACAAGTCTTCTCTTGGCCCTCTCACAAAGGGGAGCTTCCCTGTGCACCAGGGGAGGGACAGCCAGATGTGACAGGAGAGCACTTGGAGAGCTCAGCGAGTGGACAGCTCTGGCAACAGCAAACAGCTTAAAAATATCCTTCACATTTGCAGGGTGGAATTAGTAGAAATGGTTTGCTCAATTAAATTCAGAATTGCTAAAGGGAGTACCTGAGTTCAGCATTTAACATTCCATGACTTTTTTAGCATTTCCATATAACAGTGATGCACTGGGTCCTGACCCAGGAGAGTCAGGGCTGTGAACACGTGAGAGACTCTAGAAGTGTGTGTGCAAACATAAATTGAGTTTTTCTTCATGTTTTAGCCATTTCTCTGCATTAGAACTAACTCAGTGTTCCACCATTCAATTTAAAGACTAAATTAAAGACTAGTAACACTTAACCTGTGCTAAAGAATGAATTTAAAGAGTCCTGGTGCTGAAAAGGGATGATGATGATGATGGTGAAGATGATGGTGATGGTGATGGTGATGATGATGATGGTGAGGATGATGATGATGGTGAGGATGTGGATGGTGAGGATGATGATGATGGTTGTGTCAGGCCAGGCAGCCTCCTCCCCAGGGTCACGACCTTGCTGAGAAATGCCCCAAAGAAGCTATTGCAGAGCATGCAATGAGTTGCAAGGATATTAATAAGCATCAAATATTTCTGGAAAATGTCTTCATGTGGACTTTTCCACCATGAAGTGAAAACTGCAGGCGAGCAGAAGAGTAGGTGTGACAAACCTCCCTGGTCAGAAGCATTGCAGCAGCAGAAGGCTGTGTGGGATAACCCAGGAAAAAGACTGGGTGGGATTCCAGTGGAACAGGAGAGCTGTGAGACCAGCAGGAGGGAGAGGCAGGGGGATTCTCTGGAGCTGTGGAGAGTCCCAGGCTGTGCCAGGGAGAAGGAAGGGAGCTGACAGTATCTGAAACTCGAGGGCACATTTATGTGCAGATCCTGCAGAAACAGCTCTGAGTTGCTGCCCAGGAACCTTCAGGAGCCCCTGGAACAGAGCAGCAATACTGAATCCCATCATTTACCCACCACAGCCTGCTCTTCCAAGCCTCCAAGATGTATGGGACAGGCCAGGTGGTGTCCATGCCTTCCCCCTGAGCTCTGAAATCCTCAGCCTGTTTTCCAGCATGACATCTTTCGGGTTCAGAGCCACGGAATAAAAGAGCGCCTGCTCCCCGGAGATGATCTGTTGCACAATGAATTACTTTAAAACCAAATTGTTACCCCACAGGGCAGGGATCACACGACTTAAAGAGATGTTAACAAGCCGTGACAAACCTCTGGCATCAGAATTTTCAGGCAAGCTGTTCTGCATCTGAGGCAGTCACTAAAAATCACACAGCATCTGAAAAATGAAGGATACAGCGATGAGTAACTCCTCTCTGCTCCACTCCAGAGACCTGCCCGTAGGAAGCAGGGCTGTGATTTGCACACTATCTGAACCTGATTATGGCTAATTTTTTGCATACAGAGCATGGAAAGGATCCTGGCTGAGGCATGGAAAATATGTGGCCACATGAGTCATTCTGTAATGGTTTATAAATCCTGGGAGAATCACAAAAGCAAAACATCTAACATTGCATCTTCCCTCTTCCTGCCAGTGGAGCTCCACCTCTCGACACGCTCGGCACAAGGATGTGGGAATATGGTGAAAGCAAAGGAAATAGGATCATTTTCTCCTTGGAATAGAAGAATCTCATCAAACAGCAGCCAGGCTCAGATTTGCAGCCTTCACAGAAGAGGCCATTCATAAGGCGAGGAGAAAGAACCGAGCTGCTCCTCAGGTTGCCAAACCAAATTTACAGTTCCTACTGCCTGGGCTGCAGCTCCTGGCCTTCCTCCCCTGCAGAGCCAGGCAAGGACTGGACAGAACAGCCCAAAACCCAGCACACTCTCCAGCCATGACCTCCTGTCCCACTGCCCTGTGGTCTTGATGGCCACACTGCTGCTCTGACATGGGAGATGGGAGAGGATTTGGGAGCTTCCCAGAGCTGCTGTGCAGAGCAGAGCACAGAAGGGATTTACTCAGGGGGTTAGAGCAGGACAGACCAGGCAGCAAAGATCTTAAGGCTCAAGGTAACATCTGCCAGTGCCTGTTACAGCATTTCCCGAGTTGTCCTCTGGGCACAACCAGCAGCTCCATGTGCTGCTCTGAGTTCTTATCCTGGCGATTGTGCAGGATGGGACTGCTCAGCTCTGGGAAAAGACAGCTTTTTGTGGGGCAGGAGTAGCTGGAACTCCCCATTATCTGCCCAACAGCAGGGATTTCCTGTGTGCCCTTTGCAGGCCCCTTTCCTGCTGGCTGGAGCTGCTCTCCCTGTCCCAGGGGTTTTATCAGCGGAAGCAAAGCATCTCCCTCACTTTGCCACTTGCCCTTGGCATGTCATGGTGCTCCTGCTGCTGCTTTCAAGTGCAAACAGCTCCAGCCCAGAGGACTTCTAATCATCCCCTGCAGTAAAATCAGGAAGGTGCAGGAGCCTCATCCCCTCTTTAGCAGGGAAGCAGGAGCAGAAATTAAAGAGCAGAACTGTGAAGGGCCCAGCCTGATCCAGAGGCTGCAAGGCTGACACTAAAAACCTTCAATTGCCAGAACATGAGTCTGCAGAACCCCATGTAATCCCTGGGAGGTCTGTGTGGTCTGATATCTGGGATATCTTCCCATTTGCAGTACCAGTGCTGCGACTCAGGGTTTGGGAAAAGACCTGGGATCACCCCAGAGCCACTGAGTTTCCACTCTGTAGTGGAAAATGCTCGACATTCCCACGGGCAGAGGTGCGTGGGTTCTGTTTATGTGAGAACTGCATCAAACCCAACCACGTTTGTTATTTCCAGGAACATTCCGGAGCAGGAAGGAGACCCAGATGAGTCACTTGAGCCATCATCTCGCTCTGAGGATGAAGTGCAGCCCTGCAACCCCTTGGATCTGGATAAACAAGCCCCTCCCAGTCCCACTCTGACGCTGGAGATGTCCAGCCTGAGCCTGGGCAGCCCACCCAGGCTGGTGCTTGCCGTGACAACCCCTCCATCCCTCACCCTGCCCGGGATCAGCCCTGTGGCTTCCGCGAGTTAAGGACCAGCAGGAGGAAATGCGTAAGCAGGGTCACTGATGGGAGCTGCTGCTCCCACACAGCTCTGGCACTGCAGTGTGGCACTGGATCCTGCTCTGGGATGGGGACCCTCGGGAGTGGGATCATCAGGATTGGGACCCTCAGGACCAGGTGGCTGCCATACAGGCTGCTGCTCTGCTGTGCCTTCTGGGGACTCTGCCTGGCCTCGGACTATGATGGTGAGTGTGTGTCTTTGGGTGAAAAGTTGCTGCTTGTTAAAATACTGGGTATTTGGGATGTTTGTAAGATGCCTGAAAAGTCATTGTTTAATGATTTAATGTGGGAGGACAAGGATTGTTTTGTGCAGGCTCTCGTTGAAGCAGGAGGGGACAGAAGGTGATAGAAGTGGTATGGTGGAAGAAACTAGAAAGAGAAAGGAAAAATAGAGGGCCAATAAACGAGAGAGAACTTGAAAGCCAAATCTTTAGCTAATTAGACTCCCACAGCCATGACTTTACACTGGAGTGGTTCCAGACCCTTGGATTTTTGTGAAAGCCAGGCAGAGGAATTGTTCTCTGGAATCCCAGGTTTGCTGATGGCTGTACAGGGAAATTATTCCCTGGATTCCCAGGCCTGGTCACGGCTGTACAAGGGAACTGCTCTCTGGATTCCCAGGTTTGCTCATGGCTGTACAGGGAAATTGCTTTCTAGATTCCCAGGTTTGCTGACGGCTGTACATCATCACACTCCATTGTGAGCTGTGGGAAACCACAGGCCAAAGGAATGGGGTCTGTTCTCAGAAAGGCTCCTGAGGGTGGCTCCTGCACATCTAATTCTGCCAGCCAGCTTTTCCTGCCTGTCACACAGCAGCCTTTCCAGAACATTCCCAGCTGCAGGGACCCCCAGCAGAAAAGGTAAAGAGCAGCCTTGGGGGTGAGCTGTGTGTGCAGCCTGCTCTGCTGAGAGAGTAACAGGCAGAGTGAGTAACAGGCTGAGAGAATAACAGGAGGAGTGAGTAACAGGATGAGAGAGTAACTGGGGGAGTGAGTAACAGGAGGAGTAAGTAACAGCTGAGAGAATAACAGGCTGCCTCCCTGTCCCAGATTACTCCCAGGACAGCACCAACGACCAGGCCACCCTACCAGAGGTCACCCCGTGTCCCCGAGCCATCCCGGGGGACAAGGCCACGGTCAACAATGTCACCTATCTGCTGATCCCCGAGGCCACGCAGGCCCAGCTGGGCAGTGCCATCACCGTCCGGCTCATCCCGTGTCTCTACAGCCTGGTGTTCCTGCTGGGGCTGCCGGCCAACGCGCTGGCCCTGTGGGTTTTGGCCACCAGGGCCGAGCGCCTCACCTCCACCGTGTTCCTGATGAACCTGGCTGCTGCCGACCTGCTGCTCGTCTCCGTGCTGCCCTTCAAGATCACCTACTACTTCCTGGGCAACCACTGGCCCTTCGGGGAAGGGCTGTGCCGCCTCACCACGGCCTTCTTCTACGGGAACATGTACTGCTCCGTGCTGCTGCTCACCTGCATCAGTGCCGATCGCTACCTGGCCGTGGTTCACCCCTTCTCCTCCCGAGCTTTCCGCACTCCCACCTTCGCCTGCAGCACCTGCGCTGCCGTCTGGCTCTGCTCTGCCGCCTTCACGCTGCCCCTGACCCTGCAGCAGCAGTCCTACCCCCTGCTCGGGGCAGGCCTCACACTGTGCCACGACGTCCTGCCCCGGCACGAGGACGACGGCTTCTACTTTTATTATTTCGTGGTGCTGATCGCCTGCGCCTTCCTGCTGCCGCTGCTGCTGCTGGCGCTGAGCTCGGGCGCGGTGCTGCTCGTCCTGCTGCGCGGCGGTGAGCGCTACTCCCACGCCGTGAAGCTCACGGCCCTCGTGGTGCTCGCCCTCGTGGTTTTCTATGCTCCCAGCAACATCCTGCTGCTGGTTCACTACTCCAGCCCCTGCTCCAAGCTGCACGGCCGCCTGTACCTGGGCTACATGGTGAGCTTGGCCCTCAGCACCTGCAACAGCTGTGCAGACCCTTTCATCTACTACTACGTGTCCGAGGATTTCCGGGAGAAGGTGAGGAGGAGAGTCTTCAGGAGCAGCAAAAAAACCACCACTTCCCTGAAGACCTCCAAGGAAACGCTGCCCCGGTCCAAGCATTCGCTGGTGTGAACCTTCAGCCCAGCTCGCTGCTTCAGGGCACTCAGTGGGGATAAGGATGGAGGCAGCACTGGAATTCCATGAGTTTCACCCCAGAAAAGGGAGCAACATTTCCCAGGAGCCAAGCGCTTTCCCCTGCCTGCACAGATGAGGCTGAATAAAGCCAGGCTGGGGATTCTTTTCAAGGTGTGGAGTGCTGGGCACATCCATCCTTTGCTGGGATACTGCCTGCAGCTTCTCAGCTGGTCACACAGCACTGGGGATGTTCCTACCCATCCAGCTGGGGCTGCTGTTTTTAATTTTGCCATCTGCCTGCTAGTCCTGCTCACTGTCCTCAAATGCATATTCCCTTCCCCTAAACCTGAAAAAGAATAGGCACTGCAACCCCAAATTTCTAAATGTTTCAAAAGATACCTTCCTGTGCTAAACCAGTCTGTCAAGAGAGTGCAGAGCGCTGGCTTGTGGGGCAAGGACAGTTTTGGATGGATTTGCAAGCAAACCCTCAGTAATGTCAGCCCATTGTTTGTAACAGGTATGAAAATCCCATTCACTCATCCCTGGTTTTGCAAATGACCCTTGGCATCCATCATTGTATTAATGGATTTTGTAACAGAATTATGTCTCTTGAAGGGAAATAGTCAAGCAGGAATGGAGCAAACCCTGTAACACTCCACACTTCCTTTGTGCAATGCCCCCCCAGCCAAATCTGTCTCTGATGGAAAGAGGTGCTCAGGGTGGTTGCTTATTGGACCCTGCTGCAAATCTGACAAAGTGCAGCCAGGTCAGCTCTCAGACACAACTGGGACACAGCCCTGGGAGCAGCCAGGTAGAAAATGAGCAATAAACCTCCCCAGAGCTCCTCAATTTTTCAGTTTTCCCAGCACGGACTCAACAGCCTAAAGCGTGAATAAGAGGCAGACAGGATTGTCTTAAAATCAGTTTTTAATAAAATATTTATCAGAATCCAAACCAAACACTTTTCTGGACTCAGACTTGCTAAGATGTGTGTGAACAAACCAAAAAACTGGTCAGAGAGCTGTCTGTGTGTAGCTGTGTGTGTGGGGGCAAAAGGCAGGGGAAACACCAGAGCTGGGCTCCAGTGCTGGGCACTCAGTCAGAAACAGCAGGGACTAAAAAACCCCAAACCCCAACCCGGGCTGGTAGAGGTTTTCTAAAGAGTTGCTTTATTCAGAATAATGAAAACCAGGTTATTGTGCATTAAATGTCAACAGTGTGAGCAAAGCAAGTGCTGGTGTGTCAAGGAAGCTCTTCAAGCAAGCTGAACATTCTTCTCGTATTTGTTTTCTACTGAGGCTGATTAAGAAGGAGGGGAAGAGGCAGGACCAAAACACTAGGACAAGAAAGAACAAGGGGAACTATTGCTTTAAAATAAATACCATGGTAATGATTACTCTGCATAATGTACAGTTACAAATATATAAATATTAATTTCCTTGAAAGGATTGCAAGCATCAATCACTGATAACTAGCACTGCTGCAGCTATTCAGTCACATAACTTGATGGAAGAAGCAATTTCTGTGTCTTACAAACCCACTGGCACTTTTCTCCTTTTGCAGTGAGGGACCAACAGGAAAAAGGAAGGAGAAGCATCTGACAGAGGGAGGCAAATTTCTCTAAGTCAGGAACAACCAAAAGCAGCAGCAGCTGCTACTGGCCTTGCTGGCTTTGGCTTTCCAGCACCCAGCTGGGCTTTTCTCCTCGGTGAAGAAAAAACCCCAAACCAATCCTTCTCTTGGAACTGAGTGGCTGAGGTGCACAAAGTGGGAGCCTGAGGTGTCCTTGTGCTCTCAGGGACAGGAGGGAGACTGATCAGCTTCAGAACCAAAAGTGGGACAAGGCCTGTGAATGGCTTGGAGTCTGTACAGCTCTGCTGTGGCCAGTGGTGCTCAGGAGCCCAGTCCTAAAGTTTCTGTATTCCAAGCAGGATGTTGAAGAGTGGAGGAAAAATCATCTATGTTTTTTTTCCCCTAAATAAGCATTGATGATGAGTACAAGAAACATGAACAGCAAATGTGGGGCAGGGGAAAGCTCTGGAGCCTCAGCTGTGGTGGAGAAGAGAGCAGAGATCTGCTCCTTTATTCCTGTGATAGGGGAAAAAGGCAACCACATGGTTCAACTGCAGGTTCCTTGATTCAATTCTTTAAATAATTTTTTTTTTTTTTAAAGCTACAAAGAGAGCTAGTTTGGTGTAGCAAGAATGGAGGAAGGCAGAGGCAGCCAAGAAGTTCCAAGGCTGGGAAGAAGCACTGGAGGTGAATTCAGGATCCAGAAATCCTGTCCCATCCCCTCCTACACACTGCCCTGCTCTGTCTGCCTCCAAGGACACAAAGGCTGCTCTGCCTTTGCCTTCTGAGGGTCCAGGGCTCTCTGGCTTTACTTTGAATTGTAAAACAGGAGCAAAACTCCTCTGCCTCAAGCACTGGCACAGAGAGCCCTCAGACAAGGCCCTGATTGATGGGCTGGCACCTCCAGCAGGAATTATTTACCTGGCAGCAACAGGGGGATGTCTGCATCTGGAATTAGGACATTACACGTCCCAGAGCCTGAGGAAAAGTGAAGAAAGCCAGGTTAATACTTGGCTGGAACTCCCCATCCTCACCTCCTCATCCCCAGGGGGAGGTCTGAGAGCCAAAGGATCTGTGAGAGGACCAAGCAACATAAAATGACTTCAAATATCTCTCCAGAAACATTCAATGGGGATATAGTGGGCAAGAGAGAGCAGGAAAGGAAAGCCAGAAAAGGACTGAGGGCAGGAGACTGAGGAATCCAGAAGACAGATCCCATCTCCTGGCTGCAGCCAGGCACACAGACATCAGCAGGGTGACCAAATGCCTCATCCTCCCAGCTCACAGCACTCAACAGCTGCAGCCTGAACCAGTTTTGAGTTTCAGAAAAGAAAAAGAAATCTTGTTGCAGCTCACACTAAGTCTGTTATTTACCCAGGGATAAATATTGACTCAGTCCTGTGTGTGTACACAATAGCCAGTGCCTGCCGGGACAGTTGCTTACAGGAGGTGGAATTTAGTTTAAAGGCATTTATTTACCTGCCAGGCAGGAATGCAGCTGAAAGGTGAGGAGAGGATCTGCCCCTGCACACCCCAGACATGTGGCAGAGCCCTCAGCAAGATCCTGGGGGCAGAGCTGGGAGAAGCCACGAGGGAGGCAAGGCTGGCAGAGCTGCCAACAAAGACAGCTCTGAAATTTCTGGGAACTTCAAGACCTTCCAGACCTTCCTCGTGTCAGCTGCATTCTGCAAATGTCTGGCCCCAGACAAAAAAGGACTAGAAACTACACATGCCCAACCTCTGGGATACCTCCTGGTTTGTCCTCATGTGGACATTTTTCTGGAATAAACTTGTCTTTATTCTGGAATGGAATGTCTATACTGGGATATATTCTTGTCATGGTTCCTGTGTAAACAAGCCTTAAAAATGAATGGAGCTGGGCTTTTTTTTTTCCTGTTTCCATTCATCAATAAACACTCTCAAAAGGAGTTTCCACCCTGCTCTGGGTCCTGGTAACAATAGAAGTGGGAAGATAAAATATTAACACTATTTTGCAAGAGGCAATTGCATGCAATTCCTCCAAAGAGAACAATGCTGCTCCAGGCAGGAAGGGAAACTAAAAAATCTTGGCTCCTGAACTTTTGGAAACACAAAGCTTTTCTTTTTAGTTTTGCCACGTTGCTTGGGGCAGGTCAGGCTGAGGGAGCCCAGCCTGTGGCACCAGGGATTGGCACAGCAGAGCCAGGGAGCTCCAGGACCAGGACACACCGTGCTGGATCCCAGTGGCAGCAGAATAAAAGGGATTGGAGAAGTCAGGCAAACATTTCCAAGGGCTGTGCCTTGCTCAGGTTCATTTTCAGGCCAGGGTTTGAGGAGGAAAGGGGCTGAGAAGGCTGCAAACAGCCCCTGTCAGCACATAGTGCAACACAAAGGGGCCTCCCCCACCTCATCCTGGCCCCTGCTGGGGCTGCAAACGCCCACCTGAGCAGCAGACATGAAGCCTTTCAGCCCTGGCAGTGGATTTCAGTTTTCTCATGTAAAATGTTACCTCCCAACAGCTTTTCCCTGAATTGTGGAGCAGCAGGGAAGTGTTTCTCTTGTGGGTGCAGTAGACTGATGGGCTGGGGAAGATGAGCAGCCTCTTGCTATTGTCATAGTTGGCAAAACACACTGATTTTATTACTATCATTTGAGCAAAAAACCTCTCAGCCATCTTTCCTCAAACAGCAGTTCAGCTAAGCACAAGGTCTGGACTTAGCTTCTAAGTGTAGCTAGGAAATGGCATTTGCAGAATATCCTGATAGCAGAGAAAACACTTGGAAATGCTCTATAGGTTTGAATTCCAGCCCCTATTTTTCTCACCTAGAGGGCACAGCATATTGGTCTCCCATCACTGGAAGGGTTCCAAAGAGGATGCACAGAAGGCAGGAAAATGGACAGAGAAATAACGCTGAGTGTCCCCCTTAGAGCTCCAGATCTGCCCCGTGGGGCAGCAAAGCCTACAGTTCTGAGGGCATCAGGAAGTAGTCATCATTCGGGTTCGGTTCTGCAGCAGGTCGTCTGGAGGAACAAACTCATACAGGAGTTGATTCTGAGCCTCTTCTCTTGATTTAAATTATGGATTTCTGTTGGGAAGAGAACACAAGGAAGAGAAGTGACCTTGCTGTGATGGACCTTTGGGAGACATCGCTGAGGATGGGCAGGGAAAAGCTGAAAATGTCACAGAGCTGGAAATGACCCACAGGGATCATCAGTCCAACCCCCCAGCCCTGCACAGACACCCCAACAATCCCACCCTGGGCATCCCTGGCAGCATTGTCCAAACACTCCTGGAGCTCTGGCAGCCTTGGGGCAGGGACCATTCCCTGGGGAGCCTGGGCAGTGCCCCAGCAGCCTCTGGGGGAAGAACCTTTCCCTGAGATCATCCCAAGCCTGACCCAGCTCCAGCCATTCCCTGGGCTCCTGTCCCTGTCCCAGAGCAGAGCTCAGCCCCTGCCCCTCCAGCTCCCCTCGGGAGGAGCTGCAGCCCCCGAGGAGTCTCCCCTCAGTCTCCTTTGCTCCAGCTGAACCAGCCAAGTGCAAGGGTCACTTGTTCCACTGGGGATGAAGCCACTGAGGCCACAAAGCTTTTCACAGCTGCCCCAGCAAGACCCCATTCCCATTGGGACATTACACATCCCAGAGCCTGAGGAAAAGTGAAGAAAGCGAGGTTAACACTTGGCTGGAACTCCCCATCCTCACCTCCTCATCCCCAGGGGGAGGTCTGAGACCCCAAGGATCTGTGAGAGGACCAAGCAATACAAAATGACTTCAAATATCTCTCCAGAAGCATTCAATGGGTATACAATGGGTGAGAGAGAGCAGGAAAGGAAAGCCAGAAAAGCTCAGAGTGATCCCTAAACAGCTGTAAAACCACCTATTTTTGAGGACCTGAACCATCCTGCCCCAGCACGAGAACAGCACAGGCTGGCTCTCCAAGCAGATCCCTGTGGCATGTGGCTCACCATTCTGCAGGGGTGGCCTCTCCCTGGCTCCTGTCCCCTTCCCGGAAGGTGCTGGCTGTGCTCAGCTCTGCCACCACCTCGAACACGTCAGCATCCACGGCGAAGGCGTCAGGGTCGTACTCGTAGGAGTAGTAGGACAGGTCTGTGTGCAGGGGAGGTCCCTCCTCGGCTGTGGGGACAACCAGAGCTGCGTTCAGGATCATCACAGAGCAGGGGAACAGCAGGAGAAGGGAGGGATTTGAGTCAGGGAGGTTGGAGATGAGGGAAGGAGGCTGCAGGTGTTTGCTTGGATTCACAGGGGAAGGGGAAAGGATGCTGGAAAAGCAGGGTTTTCAATTTCCCAGTCTGGGCACTGGGAGAAAATGAAAGGAAAGAGGGGGAGCAAAAAGAGGGGGAAAGGGGAAACAAGGAGGGAAAGGGAAAACAAGGGGGGAAGGCAAGAAAGGGTGGGAAAAGGAGGAAACAAGGGGGGAAAGAGAAAAAGGGGGAAAATAGGAGGAAGCAAGGGGAGGAAAAGGAGGAAACAAGGCAGGAAGGAGGAAAAAGGAGAAAAAAGGGGGAAAGAAGGAAAAAGGGGGAAAAGGAGGAAATGGGGAAAAAAGGAGGAAACAAGGGGAGGAAAAAAGAAAATGGAAGGAAAAGGAGGAAACAAGAGGGGGGAAGGAGGAAACAAAAGGGGGAAAGAGCCATGTAGTTTGAAAAAAAATCTCCAAGTCTCCTTTTCCAGCATGGAATTAAAGGAGATGCTGAAGTTCAGACCCATCAGACAGTGAGATAAAAGTGCCATGCAGAGGGCAGAGGGCACAGGGGAGTCACTCTGCAAAGCTCTTCTCTGACCAGACCCAAGCCAGGCACCTCAGGGAAGGAGAGCCCCATGGATGGGGATGTGTTCTCTGTGCCCTCAGCTGAGCATCATTCCAGAAAACAGGTGACAAAGCTGGAGGGGAGACCCTGAGGGAAGAGCTCACTTAGTGTGATGCCTGATGATTTTTGCCTTTTCTTTTTTATATACCCTTTTATACATTTGCTATACCCTTTTATATATTTTATGTACCCTTTTTATATTTTCTGTACCCTTTATATATTTTTTGTACCCTTAGCCTACATACTCATAATTTTTGTAGTCTAATATTCCAGCTGAGTTTTAGAGCTCCGCAAGGCAGAAAAACCAAACATTCACAATAAGAGGCCAGAAAGCTCTATACTATCTCAAAACTCAAGGCTTTAGCCTTGGTTGAAACCTTCTCTCTGGGACATATTTTGTAAACTAGACTCTAGCCTCATTTGAGGGGTGTTTCTTTAGAATAGGGGGACATTACTTCATTTATTAAGCTTCTTATTGGGAAATCCTAGACAGATATGATAATTTACAAAGTCCATAAAAATTGTATATGTGTTATATGGAAAGTGCATCTCAGCATGTTCCACCTTTGAGGAGCTGTACTCCTAAAATCCTATTAAATACCAAAGTAAAACCCTTTTACCCCTTTAACTGTGTTTGCCTCATAATTCTAAGACCAGCCAAAAGGCAACAGGGGACTGAGCAGTGTAAGCAGTCACATTTCAGCCCAACGAGGATGAAGATTTCGGGGCCAGGAAGCCACAGCAGAGCCATTCAGCCCACCCTGCATGAGGAGGAGCTGCCCCAGCACAGCCACACAGCACTGAAACTTCCATCATCCATGGATGGACAGAGCCAGCGCAGGCAGGAGCAGGAATTTCTCCTCTTCCCACTCACTCCAGTCTGTCCCGCCACTGTCACTGTCATTGTCACAGCACACACCCCACTCACACCAGACTGTGCCTCTGTTCTGGGCAGCTGCTCCCTGGCCAGAGGGTCAAACTGCAAGATAAAACTTCTAGGAATATCAGATCCGTGTTTCCTAAACTGCTCCTGGAGCCAGCTCAGCTGTCCATGGTTCCTGTTTGCTCTCTGTGTACTCTGCTCTAATCCAAACCAAAGCAAGCTCTGGAGCAGAATTATTGCAGGGAGGGGAAGTTCCCTGCCCGCCCAAAGCTGGCTTGATTTAAAGAGAACACTCAGCAAGGCCTTTGAAAACCTTTGTTCTCCAGAAATAAAATATCTGAAGGATCTTCCCTGCTGCCTCCCACATCCTCCCAGCAATGGGCAGGGGAGTCAGGGCTCTGCTCACTCCTCCTTGGCCTCCTCCCTGTGAGAAGCTGCCAGAGCATGAGCTCGTTCTATGAATGGATGATTGCTGTCCACCCGGGATGAACATCACAGGCCTGGCTCTTCCCAGGAATTCAGCACTGGAGGCCAAGCAAAGAGGACAGGCCGGCGTTTCCTGCTGCACAAACCACTCCCCCAGCCCCAAATGTTTGTGCTGAAGCCAAGGTTTGCTGAGCAGTGATGGGGGGAGAGGGAAAATGGCCCTGTGCCAGGTCAATCCATCCTGGAAGAGCAACAGCCCTGTGGGTAACACGACAGCCAGGGAATTTTGGGGATGCTGCACCTGGAAGCAGAGCTCAGGCTGATGTTCGTGGTAGGACCTGGTGTGGGTGGTGGTGTTTAATTAAAAGAAAAATAAAACACCACCACCACAAAAAAAAAGTGTCATAATTCCACCCAGAATTTTCTTCCCATTCCAGCCATTGGTCCTTCTCTTTGCTGGAGCAAAACTGTGCAAAGGACCTGGCTGTGGGGAGGAGGCTGGGGGTCAGAGAGCTGAGCCTGGGGGGTTCCTGCTCACTGCTACCCTCAGCACTGCTGCCCCACACACCTGGATATTGTTTTCCACCAAATCTGTGCAGAATCACATCACTGTGATGTCAACATATTATCCTCCAGCATCAGTGGCTGTGCCTTGAGTGTGTTTGGCAGAGGAGATTTGGGCAGGTTCAGAAGAGAATTAATGATCCAGGGAAGCAATCAAAGCACCACTTCATCAGAGAGATGCTATCAGAGCTACTAGGGATCCCAGAAACTCTGAAATCCCCCCAGATTCCTGTGGCCAAGAGTGACAATGATCTCAGGACAGCCACAGTCAGAAATTCAGTGAGATTTTGATATTCCAGTTATTAACTCAGCTCCTGCTCCAGGGTTTTCAATCCAAATATTGCAGCAGGCCAGGAAGGAGCAGTTTCAATGCTGGGTCCATCCTGCTCATCAAAACCCTGTTCCACCCTTTTGAGACTCAGCAATTCACCTGTGAGAAAGAGCAGCTGAGGAAGGGGATTCACATAGGAGTTGCTTCAGCTGAGTCCTTCACCCTGCAAACTCACTCTGAATCTAAAGGACCTACAGCTGCAAAGAGGATCCCAACCACCTGTACAAAAAAAACCCCTGCAAGTTTTAGGGTCAGACCTCAGCCATTCTGCCTTGCTGCAGGCTTTGGAAAAGCACTTTAAAATGTTCTGACAACAGCAACAGCACTGCATCCTGATCTTTCAGGGCCATCTATGTTCAATTGCTCATCCTGAACAGCTGGAATTTATTCCAGCAAACCCACTGGTGTGTGTGTAACTTCAAACTTCAGTGTGGGTCTGTGTGTGCCAGAAGGGAATCCTGGAATCCCCACAGATTGCTGGGAGAAGCTGCTTGTTCCCACTGCTGGATGAGGTGGACAATTAAATCACATCACCCATCACCCCAAACTGAGCTGCACAAGTCTCATGGCAAACACAGGAGGCTCCCAGACAACACAAACACCACGAGAACGTGGCATTTCCTGCAGATTAAAACACCCAGGCGCTTTTACACCAACCTGCCCTAAGCTCGATTTGGCTCCTGGAGTTTTGCATCCTTTTAGGAAGTCCCAGATTTAGGCACGGCTCAGCAGAGCCCTGGCTGGAGCACCTGAGCCGACTTAACCCCATCACATGCTCCAGTGGCAGCCCAGGAGTGAGGAGGGTTCATTCATTTGCTGCACTTTGATTCACATCCCCTGGGCTTGACCTGAGAGGAGCCCGGAGGATTAATGAGAATCACATGCTGAGCCTTCTCCTGGTGCAGGATTTAGGCAGTTTTAGTGCTGAGGGCTCCCTCTGCCATGCCTGCTCCCAGCTCAGCTTCTTCCTGCCAGGAAGTTTGGGTTCTCCCAGATCTCAGGGCAAAGCCAGCTCTAAGTGCTTTGACAAACATCCTCATGGCACTTGGGGTTTGTCCATCTAAAATCTGTGTAACAATGCCAGCACAAAAATCAGGATTTCCCCTTTTGCTCCTTCTGAGCCAACAGTTTCTGTCCATTCAGAACAGAAACCAGAGGGGGATTTCCCCTTGGCTTTATTGCAGATTATTTCAGAAACTCTGTCCTGAACATTTTTTTGGATCGTGGATTACCATCAAGTTCCATATTTCTTCCCCCAGGTAATAATATTTTCACTATCAAATTTTTATTTGAAAAGAATGTAATGGCAGTCCCATTTTGTAGATGAACTCTGAGGCCTCACATTCCAGCAGCGCCCAAATGGAAGAGTTTGGGAATTTCTGAAAGGGTTCAGATTGCAGGGTTTCCATGCTGAGTGCATGGAATAAAAGGCAACAAGCATCCATCTCAGTTATCCCAACAGCCAGCAATCTGATATACTGATATATATATACACACACACAATAAATCCAGGAAAAAGAAGGGGGGAAGTAGTAGAGATATTAAACACTCAGACTGAATGACCTATAAAAACTGCTATAATGGAATATTCACCATGTTCACAAGAAAACTGTCAATCAGCTGCTGTCCAGAAGAGAATATTTCAATATTTTAACATGGTGTCTCATGTTGGACATGTGAAGGCACAGAGGCTTCTCCTGAAGAATTAAACTGGTTTTACCGATTTGTTGGGAGAGTTGGAGGCCAGGGGAAAATTAATGAGTGGAAAGCAGCCAGGAAAAATCTAGTCCAGTTTATTTACTAGAAACAGCATGAAACAAGCTATTCTATCGACCCTCCACTGCTTCTTGGTGAGATTTATTGTGAGCCATGAGCGAGTTCGACACGAGTCTCGGAAAAAAGTGCAGAACATAAGCACCAAATAAAATGAGCAGCCAAATTCCTGGCTACTCTATCCACTGACCTGAACATTTTTGTTCACTAAGGCCCTTTATTCCAAACAGCAGCTCGGAGAGAACCAAGACTGCCAGCTCTGTTTTTGCCCAGAACTGCAGGGACAAAGTTAATCCACCTGGATTGGAGTCCTTGCAGTGGTTTGGGCTGCTGTCACGTCCTGCTCTGCTGTTTGTTGGAACACATTACATCAGCCTGGTTTGAAATAGGATCTTTCCAGCTTAATAGTGGAGAAAAAAAAAAAAAAAATCACAGTGCGTTGTTCAAAAACAGCAAGGCTGAGAAAATAGGAGGGACAGTTGCCCATTCCTAAAAGCAATTACCCAAATCCTGCAGGTGCTGGACTGAGCAGGACTCCTGCAAGATTTCCTGAAAGGAAAAGGACTAGGAGAGCTGTCTGTTGTTGAATAGTTCTCATCCTCAGTTTCCTTGAACTCTTGACTTTTTTCCTGATTTCTGAATATTGTCTCTTTCCTATAAGATAGAGTAATTCAGCATCTTCACTTAAAATGTGCTTGAGAGCCACCAGTACTTTATAGAGGGACAAGCTCAACCTTGCTACAGAAAAAGGCTTTGGATGAATGCAAAGTGTTGCATTACCTGCTGGAGTCTGGGGAACACTGGGCTGCTCAGCTGTGTGGGAGTGTGTCTCCCTTTCTTCTGGCAAGCTCTTGGCTGCAAATAAGAAGAAAAACTAATTGGTCACATATTTTTTTTAATGCATCTCTAGAAAACATCTGCATTTCCAGAGGTGGCAAAATCAGTTCCCTGAGCTACCACGCCACACACCCTGAAAGCCCAAACAGAACCTCCAAAGAATGTTACATTTCAGGGGTTTAATTTTTATCCAGGAGCATTCACTTCAGATCAAACAGGATCACTAATTTCTTCTCCAATTCATTCTGATTGGTAAAACTTGAATTCATGAGAACAGAAAAGTGCTTATTTCAAGCTGAAAAGCAGCTGCTGTTATCACTTAATCCCCTGTAGTATGAACAGCAAAATAACACATGGGAAGTTTGGAATTCTCCTCCTTTCCCTACCATAGGTAAGGAATATTAACTTGCTTAGGTGAGGATTTGTAGTGATGCCTGATGATTTTTGCCTTTTCTTTTTCATATACCCTTTAATAAATTTTTTTATACCTTTTATATATCCTCTCTATCCTCTACACCCTAAACCTACATGCTTATAATTTTTGTAGTCTAATATTCTAACTTAGTTTTGGAATTCTGCAAGGCACAAAACGCCAAACATTCACAGGGGAAGGCCAGAGAGCTCTATGCTATCAAAAACTCGAGGTTTCAACCTTGGTGGAACACATTACATCAGCCTGGTCTTAAACAGGATCTTTCCAGCTTAATAGTGGGAATTTCAACCTTGGTTGAAACCTTCTCTCTGAAACATATTTTATAAACTGAACTCTAGCTTCATTTGAGAGGAAGTTGCTTTAGAAAAAGAGGACATTATTTAACTTATTAAGTTTCTTGTTGAGAAATTCTAGACAAATATACTAGTTTACAAAGCCTGTAAAAATTGTGTTCACATTATACAGTGTGTGCATTTTGGTGTGTTCCACCTTTAGGAAACTGTGGACACCTAAACACATAAAACCCTATTAAAAACCAAAGTAAAACCCTTTCATACCTTTAGCCTCATAATTCTAAAATCAGATGAAAAGCAACAGTAATGTTCCGCGGGTGAAAATCACAAAAAGAAAAAAAAGAAATTAACAAAACCTACAGGCAGAGCACTGAGCCATGGGCATCTGCTCGATCCTGGTGTTGTTCCTGCACGAAGCCACCTCCATCTGGCAGTGGTTGGGGTAGATGTGGCCATCAGAGCCACACACAGGCTCTCCGTCGTAGCCGCAGTCCCGCGAGCACAGGCACTGCTCGAAGTACTCATCCTCCAGGCAGCCAAAGATGTTGTTGCAAGGGCCAGAGTGGACAAAGCCTGGGAATGAAACACAACCAGTCAAGGCTGTGGTTTTGCATAGCACAGGGAAGGTGGAATGGAAATGTTTCAATGATGTTGATGCCTGGTGATTTTTGCCCTTTTTTTGTATACTCTTCAATACATTTTTTATACCTTTTGTATATCCTCTGTATCCTCTTAACCTACATCCCTGTAATTTCTGTACTCTGAAATTCTAGCTTAGTTTTAGAGTTCTGCAAGGCAAAAAGATCAAACACTCTCAGGAAAAGCCCAGAGAGCTCTCTGCTGTCAAAAACTAGAGGTTTCAATCTTGGTTGAAACCTTCTCTCTAAAACATATTTTATAAACTGAACTCTATCCTCATCTGGGGAGGATTCTTTAGAATAGGGAGGCATTACTTCATTTATTAAGTTTCTTATTAGGGAATTCTAAACGAATATACTAATTTGCAAAGTCCATAAAAATTGCATACACGTTATACAGAATGTGCATCTCAGCATGCTGCACCTTTAAAGAGCTGTGCACCTAAAATCCTATTAAAAAACTGAAATAAAACCCTTTTACCCCTTTAACCGTGTCTGCCTCATAATTCTAAAACCAGCCTAAAGGCAACAATGTCAGTTTTCACGTTGAATTTCCTAAGATTTCTAATAGGAATTGACACACTTGGCAGAATTAAAAGCTCCAGGAATGAAGTTGCCTTTCTGGAAGAACCATGGTGCAACAGCTTCAAGACATGGGATAAAGCAACTATTTTTATGCCACAGAGCACAGAAAGGAACATAGAGTTTCTGGGGAAAGTTATTCCTTTCACCAGTGCATGAAATTGTTCAGTTTTCCCCCAGTTAATTGTAGAACTGTATTGCAAAATATTGGAGGGAAAGAAAATCAAATTGCATGGTAAAGAGTTTTTACCTCTTTGTTTACTGACACATCTCCCCTGGTGCAGGTTCTGCCAGAATCAGACATTTTATCTTTTCTCTGAAGCAAATCACAGCCACTTTGGTGCCTGAAGAACTGTTTGTCACCAGTTTAATATTGCAAATCCCCCCAAACCTTTGTCAAACTCCCACTAACACAGTGAGCAAAACAGAACATTTCCCTAAATACAATTTTAAGTTCACATAAAATTTTGGGTCCCATTTTTGAGCTCAAATAAAATACAATCGATATCATATTTTGAGTTCAAATACAATTTTGAGCTCAAATTTAATTTTGGGTCCCAGTTTTGAGCTCAAGTGAAATATAATTGATATTATATTTTGAGTTCAAACATAATTTTGAGTTGACATAAAATTTTGGGTCCCATTTTTGAGCTCAAATAAAACATAGTCGATATTATATTTCGAGTTCAAATACAATTTTGAGCTCAAATTTGATTTTGGCTCCCATTTTGTGTGTCTTTGGGGTAACTCACCAACCCACTGGCTGGCTGAGCTTTCCACCTCGTTGCAGGTTGGGCCATCGCAGAGCTCCCTGGCCAAGGGGCTGTTCTCACTCACGTTGTAGAAACGAGTGGCTTCAAAAGCTGTACAGAAGAGGAGAAATCCCAGCTGAGCCTCCTGCCTGGAGCTCTGACAGCAGCAGGGACCAGAGGGACACAGGGACAAACCTGGCTCATAGTAATCGTAGACTTTGATGGGAACAGGAGCTGTTTTCCCAACGATGTGCTCTCGGAAAGCTTGGAACTTCACACAGGTCATGCACTGGCTGGGAATCTGTGTGGAATGGGGGAAAAGATTCCAAAACTGCATTTGAAGTGAAGGGAGAGACAAATGGACATAGCATGTGCCCCAATGGAACACATCAAGGCACCTCCAATGCTCCAAGGACAGGGAGAGAGATAAGGAATTAAAGCCAAACACTGAAAAGCCAAAGTAATTATAAGAAATGAAGTCATTACCTCATCAAAATAAAATAGGACTTTTCTTCCATCCACTTCGTATCTTTTCAGCCCAATTTGCTTGTTCATCAATAACTGGGGGTAAAAAGAAAAATTAAGTAAATTGACACGTTTTGTTTGAGTTAATTTTACAGAAAACAGGTAGAAATGAGAGAGTAAGAAAGATTCCAGACTGCTTAGAAAACTGATCACACACTGGACTCCAAGGATTTCTTCTGCTAGAAAAGATGGTTCCATAAGAGGGAAAATGCAAAGAGATTGAAGTTGCTGTTTCACAACTGAGGTGGGGAAAGCCACCTGTGGAAATTCCCTTTCCTGTGGGGAATTCTTGCAGGAATTCCTGCTGCAGGAGCTGAGGGATCTTCCTGCTCCCTGGGGCTTTTATCTCCCTGGGACTCTGCTGACACATCTTCCACAGTCTCACCCAGCAGCTCCCAGATTGTTTTCAGTGCCAAGGCAAGACCTCAGAGACCCCAAACCACTCCATAAAATCTCTTCTTTACACCCCTTCAGACCACCAGGGAATCTCACCGGGTATTGAAGGTCCCCTCCTCCCACCAGCTGAAAAATCCAAAACATTCTCCTGCCAGGAAAATTAATCCTCACATTTGAAAAGAGCAGCCATTGGAAAGAGCCCCAGGCACCCTCCCTTCTGATAAATGGGGTCAGGCCAGGCCTTTGCTCCTCATCTCCTCTCCCTTCGAAGCCCAGGGATTTGGGATTTGGGAATTGGGAACTGGGATTTGGGAATTGTACCAGTCAGACCTCCAGACTCACCTCTTCTGCTTTTTATCTGCATATCTAAGGAATACCTGAACACTATCTAAGGGCACTTCTCACATCTCCAAAGCTGTATTTTAATTTTTCCAAAAGTTCCTCCTATGATTTCTTCATTTAAAATACCAACATCTCAATACCATGACTGTCCTGCCTGATTAAGTATCACTATTTGGATAATTTGTGTTTAGAATGCATCTGTCAAGTGGAAAATATCTAATCCAGAAGCTGGGGAGGATGAGAGTCTGGGGAAAAGGACTTTTGTGCTTTAATCCCAGTTTGGTATTAAAGTAAAGGCCAGAGCAAAGCCCAGAGCACTCTATCCTATATTCTATAATTCTGTTCTCCAGTCTGTCCCATTACTTCAACCTCTGCCAGACAATCACATTTGTATCATACGGATAATATTCCCTTGGGTTTTTTTCATTTTATAATGTTCTTATTTTGAGACCTTAGACTAAAATTTTTGCAGAAAGGCAAACATTATTATTATCATCATCCTGATTACTATAATAATAATTATTATCTAGATGGGATTTATTATTATCATAATAAATTAATAATAATAAATTTATTAGAATTATTATTATCTAGACACAAAACAAGAAGCATTCCCACTGCAATTGGCCCAAACCTGCCCTCAGCAGAGGAGAGCAAACCCCTGCTATTCCTGGAACAAGCACAGCACCGTGTGTTTAAGTCCCCCACAATATGGAAAGGGCCAATTTAATTTGTCCTTATAATTTGAGGGGCCTGCTGGTGGCTGTTATTACTCAGCAGTCCAGGGCTGCAGACAGGCCTTTTATTAGGGCTGGGAGATGCCGGCGCCACCGGGAACTGCTCAGCTCAGCTAAAGCTGCATTTTTCCTGCATTTTTCCTGGTGAGGTTTGATAGATCCCAGCCCGGGGTGACCTCCTGACCCTGTCGACACCCAGCGTGATTAGGGGGATTTGTGGCCCCGGGTGTGCACAGAGCTCTCATTAAGCACTGCTGCCCTGGGGCTGCACGTGGGGCTCTCCCAGCCTGCTGCCCCGGCAGGGAAAATCCTGATTTACAGCCCAGATCCTCCCCGGCAGGGCAGGGAATGGCTGGGGGGGAAGGAAAAGGCAGCAGGGCAAGGATGGGACTGGGCTCTGCTCCAGGTGGGGTACAAAGCATGCAGTGAAACTGTCCTGGGGCTCCAGGGGGTGGATTTTGTGTTGGGTCCACATTTGGGAGCCTTGAAGAAATCCCAGAATGGTGTGAGGTGGAAAAAAACCTTAAAGCTCATCTTATTCCATCACCTTCCACTATCCCAGGCTGCTCCAAGCCCTGTCCAGCCTGGCCTTGGACACTGCCAGGGATCCAGGGGCAGCCACAGCTGCTCTGGGAATTCCATCCCAGCCCCTCCCCACCCTCCCAGAGAACAGTTCCTTCCCAATATCCCATCTCTCCCTGCCCTCTGGCAGTGGGAAGCCATTCCCATGTCCTGTCCCTCCATCCCTTGTCCCCAGTCCCTCTCCAGCTCTTCTGGAGCTCCTTTAGGCCCTGAAGGGGCTCTGAGGTCCCTCCAGTCCTTCCTCTCCTCCCCAGTCCCACAGCAGAGGTGAATCTGCAGGTGAGGTTGTATTTGCATCTTCACTGTCCCCCTATAGATGTGCTTGGGCTTTGTCACCACATTTCGTTTTTACAGATGCAAAAGGGTTTCTGCAATAAGGAACATGGAATTCAGCTCTTCAAGGGGAACATTCTCTCCTGAAGATGCAAAGTCCTTCCAAGCTTAGGAGAAGCTTAGGAGAATCTCCTGCTTTCCAAAGGAAGGAATTCTGATCTGGTTATGGGAATGGCAGAGCCTTCTGGGCTCACACAGAAATTCTTGGCTGTGAGGTCCTGGCACAGGGTGCCCCGAGCACCTGTGCTGCCCCTGGATCCCTGGCAGTGCCCAAGGCCAGGTTGGACAGGGCTCGGAGCAGCCTGGGATAGTGGAAGGTGTCTCTGCCATGGCAGGGGTGGCACTGGATGTGCTTTAAGGTCCTTCCAACCCAAACCATTCTGGGATTCTACTGCAAACAAAAGTGTTTTGAAACACTACAGTCAGTTCTTTGGGGCACCAGGATCAGGGTTCCCTTGAAGGCAGCATAGCCTCATGTTAACAATTTATTACCAATTTTTCTCAGTGTTTCTCTCCTCAGAACACACCCAGCATTCCCTGAGCAGGCTCAATGCAAACCATCCCAGGCAGCAGCAGCCTTTGGGCAGTAATTAAACACAAACTGAACCTATTTGCTTCCCAAATCCTTCCCTGGGACACCTCTGTCCATCCCAGCCATGTCCACAGCCCCAGAGCAGAGCACAGCTGTCCTGGCAAAGGGGAAAGTGTTCAGGGACAGAACACATGTGGGACCTGGAAACCCTCAGCTGTCCCCTGCTGGCACCAGGAAAAGGAGACATTCACCCCACACAGCCCAAAGGATGGAAGCCCCTATTTTTGTAATTTCTTCTTACCCCAGGGAAAAAAAAAATTTAAAAAAAGGAGTACAGGGATTTGTTCCTCAACAACTTTCCTGTTCTTCTGCAATGAAAACCCCTTTACTCTCTCTCTCTCACAGAACATTTCATAGGTTTAACACCATGAAGATATCCTGTTGTTCTCCTCCTGGGCCATTTGGAGCTCTCTCTGGTTCTAAGGTTTTCATTTGTATTTTTTCTGCTATTATTTACATCAATGACTGGGAAAGAGAACTCATTTGACAGCCCTACACACGACTGCCACTCCTTCAGCAGAGGAGAGAAAATAGGAACCAAACCCACTGCAGGCCCCCTTATCTAATTTTCCTCCTTTCTTGTCCCATGGGAATACTGGGGAAATCCCTGTGAGAAATCCCACACATGGCCCTGCCTCACCTGAACTGAAACTTCAAATATTCAGTTTGTTGTGTGAGAGGGAATGTCAAACTCAAAGGCAAGTAAAAATTGATCCATTTTACATGCTTGGGTTTGAAAACAGATTTCTCAACATGCAGCTGATGAACTGATATAAATAATTTCAATTTTTCTCTTTATAGGAATAATTTCACATCTGATCTCTAGTTCTGAAAGGATGCAATTTGTTCTCAGGGATTAATTTCTGTGGCTTCAGGAGACATTTGACAGCAGTTTCTGACATGGATTTTAAATCCCTCCAGAGGGTTTTTTCTACAGGAAAATGCAATGGTTTTTCAATTATAAATTAGCCAAATCAAGTGAAATCCTAGAGAAGATAAAGCAGTTCCCCTTGAATTAGGATATCAAATTAAACTGCCTGGTCTTCACTATGGTTCTACTTTAAAATTCTTTCCCCAGATCCCATCTCTTCCCAGTATAAGATGATAAAGTGATCAACAGAAGAGAACTTTTAGAAGCAAAGTATTTTTAAAGTTATTAACAGAAGAGATCCTTTAGAAGCAAAGTAATTTTAGCTCTTTCCCAGCTCTCAAGGATGTAATGATTTGACACCTTTTTAGTTAAACAGTCCTTAAAAAAAAAAAAAAAAAAAAAAAATCTTTGCAGCATAAAACCCCCACCAGCAAACACCATGTTCCACAAAATGCAATGAGTTGTGATGAATGCAATGCTTGCCCAAATATAAAGCAAAGCTCAAGATTACAGTTCCTCTGCCCTGAAGGGCTGGCTGGGCACGAGGCACATTCTGTCCACCTCAGCTTGGCTGCAAGAAACACGATGTTCTCCCAGAGAGAAGGGGGGAAAAGAAATAGGGCAAAAAATTCCAAGACACAGAGCCTCCAAAGAAATGGGATCCAGATGTTGGAGATAACACAGCCCACTAAGCAGCCATAAACAGCTCCTGTTAGAGCACATTTGCACTTCAGCTTTTCCAGAGGGGCTCAGTAATTACTGTGCACTGGCTCAGGAAAGCCTTGGCTTGGCCTGGGTGAGTTTGTTCAGCCTGCTCTGAGTTCTGCTCGCTCATTTCAGAGAGGTTTTGACAAGTGAAATCTCATTCCACCCCGAATAATTTTAATTACATCTTTTCAGGGACTCCTCATTTGCCTTCTTTTGCCCCTCAGAGGGAATCCTCCCAGGCAGAGATCACATCCCAGCCCTGCCACTCCCATCCCAAATCCTTACCTGCTCCAGGCTCTCAATATCTGCCCGAAACCCCGAGAACAAAGGAACTTCCAACACTGCCATGTTTGAGGAGCCAGAGTGCAGCCATCTTCCCATGGGAACAAAAAGAGAGAGAAAATGGAAACAAACTCAAGATCCAAGACAACAAATGGACAACCCAACTTCAGAAGGAAAAAAAAAATATTAAAAGGCTCTCCTCGTTGGAGGGCTTGTGGAAAACCAGTTTGTTTGGTTTCACAAAAATCCTCTTTTCTGCTTTTATTTGACAAAATTAGGTAGCCCAGCTCACAAAGGGCAGAGGTGCAGGAGGTGTTCTGGCACCTGTGGGGCTGCTTTGTTTTTTAGTTAATCACTGAGAAAATGCACTTGGTAAAAGGAAATAAACCCTTGGAGTAGAAGAAACTTCTGTTCCACCCTAAGAGGAGGGCTGTGGATGGATGATGGTGGAAGGGGGATGTGAATTCCCAACACCAGGCAGGGCCAGTCAATCCTGGGGTTTCATCAATGGTTGTTTCACCCCAAATTGACACTGAGAAAAGTGCTTTAGGTAAGGAGTTAGCAAAGTCACTGCCTCCTTACTGGTGTTAAACAGTTCACTGCCTGGATCATCCTCTAGATTGTAACTGAAAACTCAGAAAACTCACTGAAATTCAGAGTTGTTACAAGCATGCACAAAAAAAAAAAAACACAGAGGAAAGGGTGGAGAGAAATTCTGTTGGGGTCATTGCAAAATCTCGATTTTTGTTGTATGGCAGAGGAGTCTCCATCTCAAAGCAGCTCCTGGAATCCCAGAACAAAGCTCCTTTTCTCTGCATTCCCAGCAGCTCTCAGCCCTCCTTCCTTGGCACCTCACCTGTTTGCTGGGCACCACCTGAGCCCAGCAGGGCTCATTAGCTCATGGCCAGCACTGAGAAAACACAATTTCACAGCTTCCAGGAGCACGTCTGCGAGCTCTGAGCTGGCTCTCTCTCCCTGGAGCCCCTCAGCTCGGGGTGGGTGGTGAGCTGGCCCAGGCTGGGATGTCACACCCCAGCCCAACGCCCACAGTAGCATGAGGTGGCCTGGGGACAGAGCCAGCTGGCTCGGGGGGAGGCACTCCAGGGCTCCCAGAGACATTAAACCTCCTTAATTCCCATCTAACTCCACACTCCCTAATGAATCGTCCAGGATCCCTCTGCCTGCATTTCCCCCCATCTCTGTTATATATCACAGCTTTCAATTTTCCACCCTGTGTCCTCCCTAACCCTTCAAAAGTGCCCCAGGGACTTCCCTGAGCATGACAACACCTCATTACATCCCGAGAACACCCCCAGCTCCAAATATATCAACTGTCATCCTTAGCTGCACTCCTCTCTTCACTTTGCCTGAGATGATGATGGAGTTGAGAGCATCATTACAGGAAGAAGGGGAGGAAAGGAAGATTTCATTTGCTTTTGTTTTCTTTCCAAGCAATCCATCTCCTTGCACTGGGCTTCCTCTCAAATTTCTGTCTCTGCTCCAGCAATTCCCAGGGCAGAAGTTTCAGGGCTCTCAGCAGAGAGGCTGTGCTGATGCAGGGCAGCCTCCTCAGCATCTGAGAAGGCTGTGGAAGTGGATCCTCCCCCCAAAACAGGCTGAGAGCTCGGCAGGGGGAGAAGAGATTGGCACAGGGACATTGTGGCACTCAGAGGCACAGTGACATTGTGGCACTCAAACCTGGCATTGTGGGCAGGGGCAAATTTGGGACAGGGAAAACAAGATCCCTACCTCGTGCAGGTCTCCAGGATGACCTTGTACTCTCGATGGTCCTGGTCTGAGGCAGGGTCCTCGTCGTCCCCCAGCGCCCTGTCCCTGAGCAGAGTGTCAGGGTGGTTCTCCTCAGCAGGGCTGGGGCGCAGGGGGCTCGGGGCTTGGAGGTGCTGCTCTGCCTTGGGCTCCTTCAGGGTCACCAGGAGCTGGAAAGCTGGTTTGGCAATAGGATCAGGTACATTGTAAGTGACATCGATCTGCAGCGGGAAGAGGGAAAAGCAAAACGGATCAGGGTGGTTTGGGAGAAATCCAGTGTTTCAGAGCATCTGCAAATGTTCCACCAAAACCAGCACAGGCACAAGATCTCTTCAGAGGGAGGATGATGCCTGATGATTTTGCCTTTTTTTTTTTTATATGCCCTTTTATATATTTCTGTACCCTTAGCCTGCATGCTTGTAATTTTTGTAGTCTGATATTCTAGCTTAGTTTTGGGGTTCTGCAAGGCAGAAAAACCAAACGTTCACAGTAAGAAGCCAGAGAGCTCTATGCTATGTAAAACTCGAGGTTTCAACCTTGGTTGAAACCTTCTCTCTGAAACATGTTTTGTAAACTGGGCTCTAGCCTCATTTGGGGAAAGATTCTTTATAATAGGGAGGCATTATTTCATTTATTTAGTTTCTTATTGGGGAATTCTAGACAGATATGCTAATTTTCAAAGTTCATAAAAATTGTATGCACATTATACAGGATATGTATCTCAGCATGTTCCACCTTTAAAGAGCTGTGCACCTAAAATCCTATTAAAATACTGAGATAAAACACTTTTATCCTTTTAACCATGTCTGCCTCATAATTCTAAGACCAAGGGGATGGCAGGCTTTACCACACATTTCTATCTCTATGTAAGCTCTACCAAAGCTGGGACTCACATTCACTTCCATGAATTAAAACAACATCACATTAGAGAAATATTTTGAGAGAAATTCCAAGTGTAAATCCTTCCTCGCAGAAAAGTGTGGTGATAAAAGCAACAAACTGTGAGTTTAGAGATCATCTGCTCCCATGCTTTCTCCAGTCTTACCTGCATCAGGCAGCAGCCTTCACCCTTGGCACTCACAAACAGCCCTGTTGGAATACTGGGGATCTGGGGAGAATCCACAGGTGAAACACAGACAAGACATGGCACTCAGAATGGAAATGGATATTAAATTTGGCTCTATTCTGTACCAATATCTTTGAAAAGGACATTGCAGCAGTGAAGTGAGCATGGCCTGATCTCTTCACCACCTGCAGCCCCAATGGCAGAGACAAACAGCAGCACAAAATAAGCGTCAGGCATTGGTTATGGTGGGAAATGCCTTTAGTTTTGAGTGCTGCCTCCTTCACACCAGAGCCCAGCCACAAAGCCACAGAAATTCCCACAGATATCAGTGCTTCACTCGTGCTTTTACCACCCCTGATCCAAGTCCTCATCCAGAGCTCAGCTCACATGGACTGCTTTAAAAATCTGCCTGCACAGAACCACCTACCACTGCAGTCTGAAGGACTTTTTTATTCATCTTGTTAAGCTCAAAAGTCTCCTGGTAGTCCAGGTTAGTGGAAGCCAAGGAAATGGTCAGGTTGACTCCTCCAACATAAGAAAGGATGGCATATTCAGCCAGAGCCTGCAGGGCCACACAGGTGTCCTGGGGGACAGAAGAGGAGAAATCAGAATAGTGAAGAATACAGGAGCACAGTGAACTTCCAAACAACTGTGCTCAGCTCCAAGCAGCAGAGTCTTCCTTATTAATTCATGTGGCAAAAGAAAAGTCAGGTTTTGCTCACTTTTCCTGTCAGAGGAACCTGTGAGGACAAGATCTGTGCTCCTTTCAAATTACCAGTCTGAGAAGCAAGCAGTAAAGAGCACTGGATTTTTTTTTCCTTTTACCGGAACACAGTTTTCTGTCAGGGTAATGGAAACTCTGCATTCCTGAAACAACTGACAAGGCATCCCATCCCATCCCATCCCATCCCATCCCATCCCATCCCATCCCATCCCATCCCATCCTATCCCATCCCATCCCATCCCACCTTTTCCAGAGGCAGCCCACCTGAGTGGATGAGAATCCTCCCAGTGCATTCCTCTGCTGGGAGAGCCATTTGACCACAGGCAGTGCAGAAGCCACATCTCCCAGGAGTGTGTAGGTCAGGAGGGCATAAGATGTCATTTCCACTTCTGCAGAAACAACTGAAAGGGGAGGAATAAAAAAAATAATAATTTTTAAAAAATCAAAATACCACCTAGAAGAGAGGATTTAGGCAGGTCTAGGGATAGTTCTATGAATGTTTATTAACTGAAAAATAATTTTAAAAGCTAAGGGTCTGTAGAAGTCAACAGGAAAAGGGAAGTTTAAATGTCTGCACTCACCTCCCTAAGATATCTCTGCTTTCAACATAAGCTTTCCCTCCCACAATAAATAACCAATATTAAAGACATTCACACAATAAAGAACCTCCTTTCTACCTGACTGTATCCCACAGGTAATTTCTCTCCCACTCCAGTTCTACTCTGCAGCTGCCCACACTGTTGTCCTGTCCTAGAGGATTTTCATACAAAATCCAGTCAGATCCCTCTTGAACATTGCTGCACCTACAGCATATCCAATGAGTCAGTGGCCTAAAAATTACAGCATCATTCACTGCTGCTGTGGCTTTGACAGTCAAAGTGTAGAAAAATCACCTGAAGTGTCAGTGACTGGTGATACAATCCTTGAGTCAGTTTGAAAACACAATGATAAATAGCTCTAAAATAAAATATATTTGAATTCCCCATGATTTCCATTTCAAATTATTGCTCCCTGACAGAATCCCAAATGGCTCTCACTCTTCTGTCTGCATAAAACTGGAGTGAAAGCTGATTAGACAGTGAGGGCTGAAAAGCCAATCTTCTCTGGACCTGCTCTGCCTCTCGTTTGTTCTCCCAGCATAACCTTACCTGCCTTTCCTGAGTTCTCTTTCCTCTGAGCCCTCCCCTGACTGACTGACAATTCCAGAACACTTTGTATTTTATCAACAATTCACTGGAATATGTGGCAGCCACTTCCCTTGTCTCTGCCTCTTCACTGCAAATTCCTGATTACCTGATTGAGAGAGTCCATCATTAAAGCCCATGAAGGTGTCTTCATCAGTGACAAGAGTTCCTGTGAGGCTCCAGTGTGTAAAGCCATCTAGAAGGGGGCAGTGAAATATGTGAGTTATTAGAGTGGGAGTGCAGCTCGAATGCATGGGAAGGGTCAAACTCCACTTTTGCGTTGGCTCAGAAGAGCCCCATGCCCTGAGCTGTCCCTCCTTTTGGGAAACCATTCCCTGAGGAAGAGGCTCCCTTTGGAATTATAAAGGGGTAATTCCCTTTATTGGGCAGGACAAATCAGGATAAAGTGGGACAAATCAGGTAATTCTTGGATTTTGGATTAAAATGCACCATCAGGGCATGTGAGGTGTTACAGGGCAAACTCAGTCACTGAGAGGACTGAACAACCTGAGATCACTGCTGGTGAGAGAGTGGTGCTGCTGAACCCTAAAGTGTGGGTTTGACCTCTCAGTGGGTCTGACCTCTGTGTGGGCCATTCACTGAAGAGTTTATCCCTTCCAGTTCAGGACATTCTGTGATTCTGCTGCACTTGAGCAGAGTGGAGCTGAACTCTCAGCCCTCTGCAAAGACAACCCGGAGTGCTCCTGCCTTAAAAAACCAAACTGTGCTGTGGGGAATCCCTCATCCCACAGGCTCCATCCTCTCCAGCAGCTCAAGGACAGCATCCAGGCTGTGTTTTGCTTGTTCCTGTGAGGGGATATGGTTTAGGGCTGGCTCTGGAGCTCATACCTTGGGTGATGGCCATGCTGTTCATCCTGCGCAGTGTCACGGCTGCCGAGGGGCTGTGCAGCAGGGTCAGGGCATAGGCAGTCAGGGCAGTGGTGTAGGGATCTTCTGCTGAGTACAGGTTGGACTCCAGGAAGTGTTTGGCTTTGTCAACAGCTGTTCTTTCTTCCTGCACCCAGGGGAAAGAGCCCAGACACATTTGCCAGTTGCAGGAGTTTGAATTGCTTTATTACTCGTTATATCATGGCCATTAAAAAAAATGACAAAACCAAAACCAAAGCAAAACACAACAACAGAAAATCCAAACAAAACCAACAAAAACATATCCAAACCAACAAAACCAACAAAAAACCCTACCTACAATAAACCACCTACAGAATAAACTAGGAAAGACATATTTTGCTCTCTGCAGAACTTCAATGACACTTTCCCTAAGGAAAGCCATGCATCAAAAATTAAAAAAAAAAAAAAAGGAGCAAACAGCAGAGCAAGAATGATCTAGGCTAACACTGAGACACATTTTTTCCCCCTTAAAGCTGTAGAAATTCCATGCCCCTGCAAGGCAGCAGATGAACAGGGCAGGGGTGAGTTCTGTAGGTTTGATTGCGTTCCTGACACTCCGGAGCGTCTGGCAGACGCCAGAGGATAATAAAGGCCAAGGTTCCCAGGGGTCCCTGCAGCCAACAAACATGTTTTATTAACTCCCACAATGACCTCACCAGGCAGGAACGTGGCTCTGATAATTTATAGAAACAATTTAATTGGACTTGATGTAATTTGGTTTCCTTTGATTTCCCTGTGGCACTAACCTTCCCCTTCCCCATTTCCGAGCTAAGATCATTAGGAACACTCACAAATCTCCGCTAGGAAAACCATTAGAAACCACAGAAACTGCACTTCCAGCAAGGAAAAAATGCTGGGGCAGCCCGGGGAGAGCATCACATCACTGCTCAGAGGGGGACACTGCTGACAGGAAGGCAGGAAGTTCCTCTGTGAGCACTGCGGGGTTTTCTGAATTTTTAATAGGGTTGAAAGCCTTCCACTCCAGCAGAACAGGGGGTTAGGGGCAATCTGCTTGCAAGGGCAGCCTGGGGTGGATGAGGAGTGCTGAGATTGTCAGAACTGCCCATCCAGAAGCTTTGATAATTCCATAAAATCCCAGGGTTGTGCCTCAATGGACCTTTTTGTCTGACAGCAGATCACCAAGAGATGCTGCAACATCCACTGCACCTCCCTCCTCATCTCCCAGGCAGTTCCACCTGCACAGCCACCACCACCCTGTCCTGTGGCTGCTGAAGAGCCAGGGAAGAGCTGCATCCATGGCTCTTCTGAATCCTGGGAACATCTTCCCAACCCTAGTCAGTGAAAAGGTGTAACTATAACCTCATTTAACACATCCGTTCTAGTGAAACTCCATGCTGGCAAAAACACATCAGAGGGCCATGGGTTTTCCCATGAGTTTTAAGGAGGAATCCCTAAAAAACCAGTTGTACTGGAACTTTTGGTTTTTTTCCCAGCAGAATTGCCCATTCCCACATAGCTGTTTCTCTTTTTTGCAGTGTTCCTATTCTGTCTCACTGCAAAGAAGAGAAACATTTTTTCTCCAGAGCCCTCAATTGCAGGAGCTCAGCTCTCCGAAGGCATTGGAATCTAACAGCAGTAGCATTTTGGCCACTGCAGCCAAGCCAGACCACAGAGTTCTCTGGATCCTCAAGTTAAACTGCTTTTAGCACCAAGCCAGGATTTTTGAGTCTCTGCAGGCAAGAGAGCAGAATCTGCACAGGCTGCAGTCACAGCCTGAAGCTGCAAGGCAGAAAACAACTTTTTGCAGTAATTTCTGGGAGAGGTTGAGGGATGGGGCTGCAGGGAAGTGCTTTGCTCTGGTGGAATAATCATGAGCTGATGGTTGAAGGGTGGAAGATTACCTTGAACAACTTCACAATAAATTCCTTAATAGCAGAATAATCCCAAGACTTTCCATCCAGTTCCCTAGATGCAATCAATCATTCTAGAGAGCACAGAATCTCTGAGGGCAAACAGCAGCAAAATGAAGTTTAAAAAGAAAAAGGATAAAGAGAATTTGTAGAGCTGTTTTAACCGAGTTTTTGTTACCTCAGAAGTGACACCTGTTTCCAGAAGAGATGCAACCACATAAGCTGTCAGGGAGATCTTCCCATGGATCCCACCCTGGAGGGGCAAACAACACAAACCAGTGGATGAAAACTAGAGAAAAAGACACTGGAGGAAAAAAAAAAAAAAAGACTCCTGAAGCAAGGCAAAGGTTGTGTTAGAACTACAGGAGAAGCTGAAGCATCACCAAATTCCTTTTGCTTTGCACATAAGGAGTATGAAATCTAGGAACTTTGGTGGGACCCAGCTGTCCCTGGAAGTACTCTGAGGACACATTTAATGCAGTATTGTACAAGAATTCACATCTTGCTTCCCCTCCCCTGGGGCACCCCATAGACACATTCTGAGAGACCTTTCTGAACTGAAATCCCCCTGGTTCTCCCTGTACCATTCCAGCCTTCCAGGTGCAAAATTTGTATTCAAACTGCATCACTTCATGCTTTTATAATAACTCTGAAATGTTCTTGTCGCATGTTGATCCTGTGTGGTTTTTACCTGAATGTCCTTATTGAGTATCCTGCCCATAGCAGGGAAAGAACCATCTTCCTTCTGGTGCTGGATGATCCAGTCTTTGGCAGCTGTGAGTTCTTTGGGGTCAATGAAAATAAACCCACGAGACTGAGCAAAGGACTTGAGGACAAAAGCTGTTAACCTGTAAATATGAATTAATAATCTTTACTGAGAAAACAAATTCAGAATGAGCTATTAGTGAGGCAAAACCAACATTCTTAGAAAGCACAAGTTGAAAAAATCTTGTTGGGAAACATTAAACGTTGTTAAAAAGTTCATGGGACAAAAAAGCACCTGAACACTGTCCAGGTTTTGGATAAGAAAATGACTAAGGCTCAACAAGCTGAATTGAAAAGCGGAACTTAAAGATATATTTGTTGTAACTATGGTATACTCCAAAAAATACAGAGGTGTTTTTATAGGTGTTCATCTGCTGCCCAAATTATCGACATTTCTAATCTAAGAATCAATACTTCTAAATTAAGAATCAATGTATTTCTCCTAAGAAATCCAGATCCTCTCCTCAAGCCTGAAGCTGTGTTACACTTTATACAGAATTAAGACTCAAGAAAGCACCAGAAGTGCTTTTGGAATTCTAAACCTCTGACAACAAGTGTGAGCCCTGGCCAGCTTTGGGGGATTGAGTCATTCCATTTACAACCCCCTGAGGAATGGGAGGGTAGCAACCACGCTGCCTGGCAGGGGATTTGGGGAGTGTTAAGTAATTCTGTGTCACCACATTTTGCATCCAGGGACTGGGAGATGCCAGAGCTGAGAGAAAAGTTTGCTGTCTCAGAGAGAGTGAGACTGCAGCATCGGTGGTGATTCCCCTGAGCTGGGCTGGGGAGGGAAATCAGGGAGATTGGGAGGGAAATCAGGGAGAAACAAACCCAGAGCAGATGGAGGAGGCCGCTGAGAGCACAGGGAGATGAATGAGCAGCAGGATCTCCTCCAGCTGAGCCCCCAGGGGTGGTGACACTCTGGGCTGATGTCACCCCAACCTCCCAGGCTGAGGCTCCTCGGGGGGACATCGCTGACAGGAGCTGATCCTGCACTTCCACAATTCCTGGCTCTCCTGCTGTTTGACCCTGGAAGGTCCTGTGCTTATTCCTAGAGCAGAAATTCCATCTGGGAATGGATGGAAAGCACATGGCAAAAGGGCTTCTTTGAGGGGTTTTGAGTTGGATGAGAAAAGGATTCAGGGTCAACAAACTGAATTAAAAAGCAGAACTCAAAGATGTATTTGTTGTAATTATGGCACACTCTGAAAAACACAGGGGTGTTTTTATAGGTGTTCACCTGCTGCCCAAATTATTAACGTTTCTAAGCTGAGAATCAATACTTCTAAATTAAGAATCAATATATTTCATTCCATATATCTTTCCATCTGGGAGGGAATGGAAAGCACATGGCAGAAGGGCTTCTTTGGGGGGTTTTGAAGGGTTTTTTACCTACCCTGGTAGAAGGCTCTGCCGTTCTAGGGACAGCACATTTCCTGTACATATAAGAAAAAATTCCATTCCCTAATGGAATTAGGTGCTTAAATACCCCATAGTTGCTACTCCAAGTGCAGATACAATTCTTAACTACAACTTTTGTGCCTGAAGCCTGGACCTATTTGCAGATTTAACTCTTTTAACTGCTCTTGAGCCAACTACAACACATCTCCTGATGTAGTCAGAGCATTCAGCAGCACTGAAGCAGCAATTCCATAATCACTGAATATTCCTGTATAATTTCTATTCTCCACTGTTTGTGATACCCTGAGAGAAGCTGGAAAATTCCTCCTCTTTCCCAGCCTAGTGTGTATTTTTCCTGTTTAGCAAACACTTGAGGCTTTTCTAGCTGGGTTTTAAATAACCACTCACCACATGCTCCCTGATGAGTCCCTCTCCCCAAAAGCACTGTAAGAACCATCTTGCCTCTTGTAGGTCAGCTGGCGCTGGTAGCCTGCAAGCACAAAAGGATTTTGGGAGTCCAAAAGCTCCTCACACAGAGAAAAATGAGGATTTAGAGTGAATGAAGACTCAGAGCATCTGGCACTCGTGTAAGAGATTCTGCTGCCCGAGGCAGCTTCTTGTTCTGCTGTGAGGGAGAGCCAGCTCTGTGTGCAGCTTATCCAGAAATCTGCTCAGGAGAACATCTGGGATGCTGCAGCTTCTGCATTTTGGACACTGGAAATGTTAAAAATCTGATACTTCTCTGCAAAAAGAAAAAAAAAGCATTATCAAAAGGTTTTTACTCAAACCTACATCCACTCTCCTTCCATTTTACTTCCATTTACAAATGAAGATGTTTTGCCAGTGATATTACAGCTGGATCCAGAGATTTTTGTGCAAAGCTGTTGTTTGGAACAGCTTGGTGTAACATAAAAACAACAGCTGGGATCTTAGTGCACGAGAACACCTCCCAGCTGCAAGGGCTCTCCTAAGGTGGTTTTAGGCAATATTATTAACAAGGTGAATGCTGAAGTTAAGAACTCTCTCCTGGAATGTCTTCTAAGATTGAAAATGAAGAAGAAGAGTCAAAATGCTCTTTCTACCTGGAAAATAATTTGCTTTTCAAACTTGTTTGCCTATAACCATGAGCTGCACATCCTAACAAAGTCTCCACACTGATAAATACAGAATACACATTTGGCTAAAGCTCCGAAACACCCATTGGAGCCAAACCCTCCAGAATGGATATTTCTGATAGGGGAAAGTCCAATCTGCAAGAAGATTGTGTCAAAAGACATTTAATGCCTGCTTAGTTCTGCAGCACAGGAATAGATGTTTCACTCCATACCACATGGCATTTTTATGGGAATGATTATTGTTCCATTTCCAGAGGTGCAGTTTCTCTGCTGAGCTCTCCAGGGACAGGCAGCTCCTCCATCCCTGAGCAAGGGCTGCCCATGACTCCCACAATTCCCAATATTCACAGGGAATGGTCTGAAAAATGGTAGGAGCAAAGACCTGGAGGTTGATGATGCTCTTGTAGCCAAGATCTTTGTCTGGGGGTTGTGGGTCAGGCACAAATACATGGCAGAAAGCCTAAGTATTATTTTTTTTCTTCCTCCAAAAAATAGGTGTTAAATTAAATTGTTTTTATCCCCTGAAGGCCTCAGGAACAATTTACCACTGAGCATTTCCTGCTTCAGCAGTTCCTAAGTGCTCATTCCCTGTGTGTAAATGCACATCAACTCCTCGTATTTTATATCACTCTTTCATTGTCTCTGTTCTTCTCTTTTTACAGTGTTCATGGGTGAAATACTGCCAAGGCTGTGGGTTTGATCCCTGTATGGACTTTTCTCGATGGTCACTGTGGGTTCCTTCCAGCTCAGGATATTTTGTGATTCTGTGATTTTGTGCTGAATTATGCATCATTGCTCTTACTGTTATTCTTGCTAGGCTGGCAGTGGAGCTTTATGTCTTTTCTGAACACCCCTCCAGATGCTGGGACTCACTGGAGAGTGAGTTCCCCTTTCCAATTTTCCCCAGTTCACCAGCTTTGTTGTTTGTTTTTTTTTGGGGGGGGGGTTGTGGGGTTTTTTTGTTTGTTTGTTTCTGGGGGTTTTTTTCCTTTTTTTTTTTGTTTGTTTTGTTTTTTGTTTTTTGGTTTTTTTTGCAGGGAATTAGAAAAAATACTGACTGGTTTAGCCCAGGCCACTATTAAAGAATAGGAAATGCACAGGAATTGCTGGGTATGAGCACTTTCCATGATGGATGATGAGGGGATGAAGAAGTTTTCTGGCTTGGTAAAGTCACAAAAGCCTTCTAGAGTGAGCATTTCCCATCTAAACCTTGTACTTGGCAGGGCTCCAATAAACACAGAAGGGTTTAAAGCTCTTGGGGGTTTCTTCTGTAAGGGTTAATTAGCAAACAGAGTTTGGAGCCAAAAACCTGGAAGGTTTGCAGATTCATAAAAAGAAACAAAAGCAAATGATGTTGCAAAGGAAACACTGACTTGGGCCATTAACAAATTCCCTTTGCCTCACTGCTCCCAGCAAGCACAAAAAATTACAAGTGAAATTACTGGAGCCAGGCAAAAGAAGCAGCACTGGGCTTTTGCTGCTGAATGCAAGAAATATCTCACATATTACATTTTATATTTATATTTTCAGAGGAGAACCACCTAACCCTGTCACCTCTGATTTCATGACATGACTATTGTCTGACTCATACACAAGAGAGCTTTGTCCCTTTGGGTAATTCTTGTTTTTTAATGATCTCTGAATTCTTACTCGTCCCAAGAATCGCACTTGGTTATAAAACTATTTTGCACGTGGCTTTTCCCAAAACAAATGCTGAGAAAAACAATGGGGGGGGAAAAAAAGGGGAAAAAAAAGGAAAAGAAGGTTGTTTTGAGCTGCTTAGTGAAGTAGGACAGGACACTGGAAGGGCAGACAACATAGAGACAAATAATAAAGGCTTTAACCACTTTGGATACTAATTTTTGATTTGGGGTATACTGTTACTATGAAAATATTGTTAAAAAAGAGGTCCAGAAATGAGCCATGATTCTAGGCACTAAAGGCTTGAAAAGACAATTTATGAATAAGGCAAAAACCTTACGGATTTTTACTAAATTTCATTTTATGTGGCTTTCTAAAAATGTTTCAACATAGAAATCAGCTATTTAAGGAAAAATAATAAAGATAATAAGCATCTAAACTAGGAGTTCCTGAAGGGAAACACAGGCTACATATCAAGGGAAAACGTCTTGCCATCAAAATCTGTCAACCTGTGAGATTACCCTGCAAGAAATGATGAATCCTCAGCCCTTGGGCTATTCCTGATTAGAAGAAACAACACGACACAAGGAAAACTTCTCATTTAACTCTTTTCTCCATCTAGAAATTGAATTGCAATGATTTACCTTGAACCAGGTAATCGGTGGCTTCCACCTCCACCTCGTGACTGAGCTGTTTGGTTTTCTGCAGGTATTTCAGGACAAACACATTGGGAGCAAAATGGATCATGTTCTGCTCCCCACAGCCAAAGGGCAACCTCAGCAGGTTGTCCAGGTTGTTCAGAGTAGGACCCATCACATCTCCTGGTTGAGAGACAGGGAACACGGTCAGGATCAGGCAATTAAGGTTTACTTTTGATTAATGATTGTGATTAAACCCCACCTGACTGTGCTGAGATCTCCTGGCTACCACAGAGTCAAATAAATAAACTGTAAGAGAAGTGGGAAGTCCTTCAGCTGTTAAGTCTTAGCCCTTCCAATCTCTTGGAGGATTAAAAAAATTCCACGTTTCAGAGTTTGATTATCCACGACTTCCCAGTTTAGAAGGCAGCACAAGTTGTGATTATGATGATTATGAAATAAACACTATGAACTGAAACAGTGCCCCTGCAAATCCCCTCACACAGCATCAACTTTAAGCCACTCTCAACCCAAACAGGCTTCAAACAAGTGCTAAAAAACCCCCAAAAAGTTATCTGCCCCAGAATTAAGCAGTAAAAAATGTTTTTAAATGCCTGTGACTATCTTATCTGGTGTGCATTACTCAAGTACTGGTCAGAAGTAACAGCTGGAGCATCTCTTCCCATTTGATAAGGGGTACCTAAGTGATACCTCCTGATAATTGGTACCTATTATTGAAGCCGTAGCTCTTTCTGATCCTGGAATTATGTTGTGGGGAACTCCAAGAGTAAATGCTTCATTGTGATTTTCATCAGTCTCTTCTTTTCTCCAAATTTTAAACTCTCCCATTGACCCCCAGCCTGTGGAAAAGCCAATGTACTTCACCTCGAGCTGTTTGGGGACTGTCCACTCCACAATAATAGATTCGTTTAGCACCCGAGTACCATGGCCAACCTGGAAGGGACAAGAGGTCATGGAGTTCCAAGAGCCCACACAGGTGGAATCACTCTGCCACATGTCCTGGGACACCTCCTAGCTCAGGTGTGCACTGGAGATGGAGCAATGCCTCACTCTTTCCCACCCACAAAAAAAAAAAATTCAAAGTTCAATGAGAATTCCTCAGGTTTGACCTTGAAGGCGTTCGTAAAAACGTTGAAGAATGAGGTCCTGAGAACAAAAAGCAGATTTGTTCTGATCAAAACAGCCTGATCAGGACTTCAGAGGGAGAAGGCAACAGCAAAAAACTTCCACCTTCCACACCAAGGAAAAGCTGCTCTGTGTGTGCTCAAACCCCATTTAAAAAGAGACTTCCAGACCATGACACAGCTGAATTCAGTACCTGGACAACTCCATTTTTCCAGCTGATCCAGAAGCTGCGGAATTCATCCCAGGAGAGGATCCCAGGCGTGTCCCTGCTGGCCACTGGCTCTCCCATTTTGCTAATGGAAATCCAGGTTTTGGTGTTTTGGTGTCCCCCGATGACGATCTCGGTCATCTCGGCCATGTCGTGGGGACCAGAGGACAAGGCCAGGTGAGCATCGTTGTGAGCCTTCACAGCAATGTCAAAGTGGCTCATCTGGGCAGGTTTCTGCATGTACTGGTACTCGTATTTGTTAGGGGTAGAAATGTGGATTTTCTCTAGTCAGAAAAAGAATGGGATGTTATAAGAATTGCAGCTCATCTCACAGAAATAAGATAACCCAGAGCTGGTAACTAAAATTCAAACAAAAAGACCTTTCCTAAGTACATGGGGGTTTTTTTTCCAGCTTCTTTTAAAGATTTTTTTCTTGGGGAAAAAAAAATTCCTTCAAAATAAACTATTTTGGCAGTGTTTTGATTATGAAGGAAATTCTCTGTGGTTCAGCACAGGCGTCTTCATTATCTTTTAAATTACACATGGATGTTTCTTCTAATCTTTTATTTTTACCCCCTTCAAGGTAGAAGATTCTTCAAACTGCTCAGCTGAATTTCTTCTGAACTCAGTTCAGAATTTCTTCTGAACTCAGCAAGTGATTTTTCAGTTCCAATCTAGTGGTCAAAAGCATCTCTGTTTAGCTACAGGAGCCAACTCTGAGCTCTCCAAATCTCTGGCAGAAAGGACAGACTGATTCCAGAAGTGAATTTTTAAAACACCAGCTGAAAATATAGTACAGTCCCAGTTACTGTCCACAGTGCTGAATACTGAAACTGTTCCATAAAGTAAAGGAATTTAATGGCCATTTCCAGAAATCGCTTGGGCAGTTAGAGCAAATTCATAATTAGCCAGCCAGGTAAGAAAGACTCTTTATTCACAAGTTCTTCCTCCACACCATAACTCATCAATCACAGAGAAATGGAAAAAGATTTTTTTAAATTTTTTTTTTAAATGAGATGAAGCCAAGTGTTCCTTTTGAAAACTGAATCAAACAAACTGAATATCTCATTCAAATCATGAACTTACCATTTGGGCAGAAGAACACACTGTAGGTGTATTCTCTGGACAGTCCCTCTGGCTATAGAAAGACAGAAATCCACACATAAATTCCACACAGGGCTTGGATTAGCAGGAACAGATTTCAGTTTTACTTGGAAAATACAGAACAGATATTTTGCTGCTGCACAGTGGTTTATATCCTTTCTAGAAAAGTGATGGCACTGTGTTCTGTTAGCTAGAGGTGTGCTAACCTTCCATCTGATCATATTTCTTAGATGAACAGGGCAAACTTATCCCATAAAATTTCCATTCCTTTTTCTCCTGAACAGTATTGAAGAGTCACCAGAGGAGCTCAGAACCAAATGGGTCCTTTCTGCACAAACACCACTAAAGCTGGTTATTTCCAATCTCTCTGACACCACAAATCAACTCTAGGATCCTTACAAATCTATTCCCCTTTGATTTCACAAATTGCCCAAGCTTTTTTTTTTTCTGATTTATCATAAATCCATACTTTCTCACCTCAATAATGACACTGCTGCGAACATAATCCACTCCCACAGGGGTCCTTTTGTCCATGTAAGAATCCTCTGAGTGTTTGCCATTCTTCAGGGGCTGCATCCCCTCCTGGCAGCAATTGGTGCCACCATAGGCAAAAGCTTTTGCTAAGAAACAGGAGGGAAAAGCAGCTGAGATTTTGAGATCTAAACTAATTAGAAACAGCTGTTTAACAACCCATCAAGTGTTCTGTAATTACAGCTCTCTCACACTCCATTCCATATTTGAATGGTCACACCTAAAACTAGGCAATATTTGGACAGTCATGGGGAAACAGAAACTCTTCCCTAGTTTTCAGTGTTGCACTGAATAAAATCCCAGTTTTTACAGGGATTATTTGTTGAAAGACACACAGAATTCGCTGTCATTCTCTTGTATAAAAATTTCCACCGATCTCTTCAGGGAAATGTAGCAGGTCCAACCTTACATGAACAAATATCACAAAAGGAAAGCTGATGGTCAGGGAATCCCCTGATGTTTGTTTGTACATTCTGTGCATCACAGGCAAGAAAATTGTTTTTGCAATAAACGAGGTTGTAAACCCAAGTGGAATGAATGAATTGGGGCAATAGGGAAATAAGAATTTTCTCCTGAGAGAGGAATAAAAAGAAATACTTGTAAAACCCCTTCAAGCAGCAAGAAGCTGTTTTCAGTGTCTTACCAGTGATGTTGCTCAGGCCCAGCTCATTGAAGGCCAGAACGATGGAGGTTGGCTTGGCTTCCCCAGGGGCCACACACTTCTTCCTTGTCAGGTGGTGCTTCCCAGGGTGCCCAACAAACTTTATGCCTTTTGGGACAGAAATCTTTACATGGACCTGTGAAAAATCAGGAAGTGTCATTCATGGGGAAACATCAAACTGGTCTGTGTGAACAGTCTGCAATCACAGAATGCAGATTATTCATTCTTCAAATTTCTAGACATGTATTTGACTGAGAGCAGTACTTGCAGCTCAGCAGTTCTACAAGTAATTCCAAGAGATGCTGTTGGAGCTGGGCAGGTGGGGAGTGTGAGAAGAAAACATCAAGGGGGAGCTAATTTCTTGGGGGGAAAAAAATTCCTTCAAAATAAACTATTTTTGGCAGCTTTTTGACTATGAAGGAAATTCTTCTCTGTGGTTGAGCACAAGCTTCCTAATTGTCTTCCCTTGCAATATTTTTCAATGTTTGTTTTTCTGAAGTGCTGCAGGACACTTCAGGCTACTACTCTAAACTAAAAGTAAACAAAGCAACAACATTTATAAGAATGGAAAAAGCAATATTTATCCTTTCAAGGCATCTGTGCTGATCTTACCTCTGTGTTACCCTAAAATCTTTTCTACTGTGAGCTGCAGATCCCTCTGCAGGGATCCACAGGGATTATTGATAACCCAGAATCCAGGCAGGAGTGGGGATGAGCTGTTGTTACCTCTGCACACACAGGCAGGTAGTTGTAGACAGTCAGGGGGATCTTGGTCTGCTCGCCCCGGATGACGTGGTAGGGCAGAGTGAAGTCGATGAAGAAAGGTTTGAAGGTCTTCAGCTCTGTCTGGCTGGCAATTCCCAACCCCTGTTCCTCAGACAGAGCCACAGCCTCAGTGATCCACGTGGTGATGGAGTCAGGCACCTCCACCTGCAGCTGGGCTTCTCCTGAGGTGCTGCTGCCAAGAGAACACGGAATTGCTTGGGTTGATCACCTTAATTACATGGTTTTAATGAAGTTAAAAACAGCCAAACGTTTGGGGAATTCCCTGTGGATTCAGATTTATAAGATAGCACCAGCGTCTGTCAAAGAACACAGAATTACTTGGGTTGATCACCTTAATTACGTGATTCTAATGAAGTTAAAAACAGCCAAACGTTTGGGGAATTCCCTGTGGATTCAGATTTATAAGATAGCACCAGCGTCTGTCAAAGAACACAGAATTACTTGGGTTGATCACCTTAATTACGTGATTCTAATGAAGTTAAAAACAGCCAAACGTTTGGGGAATTCCCTGTGGATTCAGATTTATAAGATAGCACCAGCGTCTGTCAAAGAACACAGAATTACTTGGGTTGATCACCTTAATTACGTGATTCTAATGAAGTTAAAAACAGCCAAACGTTTGGGGAATTCCCTGTGGATTCAGATTTATAAGATAGCACCAGCGTCTGTCAAAGAACACAGAATTACTTGGGTTGATCACCTTAATTACGTGATTCTAATGAAGTTAAAAACAGCCAAACGTTTGGGGAATTCCCTGTGGATTCAGATTTATAAGATAGCACCAGCGTCTGTCAAAGAACACAGAATTACTTGGGTTGATCACCTTAATTACGTGATTCTAATGAAGTTAAAAACAGCCAAACGTTTGGGGAATTCCCTGTGGATTCAGATTTATAAGATAGCACCAGCGTCTGTCAAAGAACACAGAATTACTTGGGTTGATCACCTTAATTACGTGATTCTAATGAAGTTAAAAACAGCCAAACGTTTGGGGAATTCCCTGTGGATTCAGATTTATAAGATAGCACCAGCGTCTGTCAAAGAACACAGAATTACTTGGGTTGATCACCTTAATTACGTGATTCTAATGAAGTTAAAAACAGCCAAACGTTTGGGGAATTCCCTGTGGATTCAGATTTATAAGATAGCACCAGCGTCTGTCAAAGAACACAGAATTACTTGGGTTGATCACCTTAATTACATGATTTTAATGAAGTTGAAAACAGCCAAACATTTGGGGAATTCCCTGCAGGTTCAGATTTATAAATAGCATGAGTGTCAGCCTTGAACCTTACAAAAGGTTCAGTGTTTTCTATCAGTTTTGAGAGCTGCAATTCTTCATAAGCAGCAGAACAGCAAATTGTTGCTTCTGCAAAACACAAATTCTGCTGGATTAAAAATTTCATTTGCAACCTCGTTTCAGAGACACTTTTCTTAGAGGCAAATGTCTGCACTAAGTAAAAAAAAACCTAAATAAAACTTAAAACCAACCAACAAAAACAAAAACCAAAACAAATCTGAAAAAAAAACCACACCAAAACCAAAATAACCAAAAAGAAAGACAAGAAATAATCCCAGATTGAAGTCCTAGATACAAACAGTTCAACAATAATTCATTTAACAGCTAATGAAATAAAAGTGTTTTTTGTTGTCCCTATGTTTATCACCAAATTGCAGACTCTGCTTGAACACAAGGAAAGTTTTTAAACATCAAGTTCAGCAATTGCTTGCTTTGATTCAGAGACATTTTGGTTTGCTGAGTTTTGGAATGACTGACTCAGAAAATTTCCAAACCTATCATTTTCTTCCAATGAAGATTGAAACTAATTACAAAAAATCAAATCTCTCAGTATTTAGCTTTCCTGTTCATCCCACAATGCGATATCACGAATCTGATATCCTTTTCCATGCTTTATGATGAATTTAATAATAGAAATTCAGGTTTATTCTTCAGAATTTGCTATTCCCCTCTTGCAAAGCAGCTTTGGCCCTGCCTGGAACAGAAAACATTTCCTCTAACACAAGAACAAAAGCTATTTCATGGCTCAGCTGGCAGAGTGATTGGTACAGTTGTGAATACACCCTAAGGTTGTTTTCTCTCAAGTTCTTATTTATTCCCCAAAGCCTGACACACAACACATGCTGCCAGATCTCAGAGCTTTTGGGGCCATGGAAAATGAGAATGGAAGATCTTCAGGATGAGCTCTGCAAGTCTCCAGCACAACACTGTCCTCATCTGCAGATGATCCACATCCAGAGCACGCCCGAGAGATGAACTTCCACTGATTTCACATGAAGGTTTTTCACACTTGAGGCACCACTGAAGCACCTCTGCTCCTCTAAATCAAGAGTTTGCAATTCCCAGTGAGCCTGGAGTGCTGTCAGGAGCCAGGCAGCTCCTCAGGGGCTGCTCTGGGGTTTGTGTTACAGCAGGGAAAGGATTGAAACAATGAAATTGGAGATCACTGGGTCTAGTTCAGGTTCAGTCAGACTCCAAGCACAGGAATGTGTTTCTCCCAGCTCAAACTCCAGAGGGAAAAGCCTTGGGAAGTACACTTGGATCATAGAAATCTGGAATGGTTTGGAGTGGAAGAGACCTGACACTCACCCAGTGCCACTTCTGCCACAGCAGGGACACCTCCCACTATCCCAGGCTGCTCCAAGCCCTGTCCAACCTTGGACACTGCCAGGGATCCAGGGGCAGCCACAGCTTCTCTGGGCACCCTGTGCCAGGGCCTCCCCCACCTCACAGGGAAGAATCTCTTCCCAATATCCAATCTCAACCTCCTTAAAGTTATTTTAACTCCTTTTAAGCAGGCTAGTTCCTCAACACTCAGCTCCTCAGCCCGACCCCAGTGGTACAGCTAATACCTGTGCTGCTCTCCAGCCCTGAGGAAAAGGCACAGGGATGTCCTGGCTCCAGGGCTGGCAGCACTCCAGCCTGTTTAACCGGACAATTTGTTGCAGCTGATGTTCTTTCCACTGGGATTTCAGCCCATAACCAGCATTAACATTATTTTCACACATGAGGGCACTTACTCTTCTGGGCGGGGGGCCAAAGTACACACTCATTTCCAGCCATTAGACTCTGCAGCCAGGCTCTAGGAATTTTTAGAATTGGTTTGGGAAGTTGACATTAGGCTTTTGTTTCTTCTTCTTTTTTTTTTTCTTTTCTTTTTTTTTTTTTTTTTTTTTTTTTTGAGGATTGTATATTATAATTACAAATGGTAGGAGAGAAAAAATAAATTCTTCCTGTTCAAGAGAGTGGAAATGAAGGAATGCTCCAACTCAGTTGTTTCTAATGAAATGAAGTGGAGAAAATGCAATCTGCAACTTTTTATTCCACACTCTCCCACTTATAATTAACTGCCCCAGCTTGCTGAGGCCCAAACGGGCACTTCTGGAATTCTTTGTGTATTTCTACAAAGCATATTTCATGCTCAATTGAACAGATTTGAATACACTTGCTCCAAGTTCCTGTCAAATTTAATTTACAATCATTTATTGAGAATGAAGTTTACTTGCAAACCTGGAGAAGCCTTCTAATAATTGCTTCAAATTATCCTAGATGTGCTGTTGTGGGAGGGATTAGTTATCTCTTTAGTAATTTTTTTTTTTTTTTTTTTTTTTTAGTTCCAGCTGTACCCAGAGGAAACCATGATTTCTGAGGCAGTAAATTGAGGTCTGGGGGAGATATTCTTGCAAGAAGGACTCTGTGAAATTTGAAAGCAATCAATAAAGTATCAATGTGGGCACAACTGACGGGTTGAACCTGAATACACTTCACGACCAGATGCAATGTTGCAAAGATTATGGGTTGAAGTGGTAATGAAGAAAACCAGGAACAATAAGGGGGGGAAAATCAGAAAATGCCAGTGTAACTCAGTAGGTTTTAAAGTGGATTCAGCCCTCTGGATACAATTAGAGAGTTCCCTGTAAATACCTGACATTGAGGCAGTGCCAAATCCACGTTTCAGGGAAGAAGGTTCTTTTCCTCTTCTCTGCTCTGCTAGAACAAGAAATAAGTAATTGCAAATTAATTCTTTTAATAAGATATTTCCAACAGCCACTGATAAATCAGAGTTATCACCTGACTGTGCCTCACATGACCACAACCCTGGCTGGTACAGACTCACTGAGGAGTGAGGGGCTGATCACTCATAATACAAATTACAGAGTCTTTTCAAACAATCCCTTTGTTGCACACACACTCTGCAGGCAGAAATAAGAATCTAAAGAAATAGTACAAATAAGATAACCTTTGAAACTAGCAGAAATAATATAATCTAAAAAAATATTTGTTTATGATCCAAATTAATTCACCAAATGAAATCAAGGGGAGCATATACAACATTTTACTTCCAACCACTACTTTATGTTCTCTACCCATTCATTCTCTTTGAATTGTCTTGATTTCTAATATTTTAATAATTTAGTTAGCTTTGCTACACCTGTGATGCTTCATTATCTATTTCTTCACTAACCACCAAAATTCCCTCTGCTATTAGAGTTTGCCAGGAGGTTCAGGATGCAGAGGGAAGGCCCAGCCTCAGGTGCAGCATTATTGTAGTAATTCACAATATTTTATGCATGCAGACCCTAATTTTATTGATTTTGGCCACCAGCTGCATGGTCAAAATAACAAGCAATGGGTGACTCTGCAAAGCCAGCTGTAGCTTGCAAACATTGCGAGAAATTCACAGAAAATTGCAAAGAAATACACTTCAAAATGATAATTCAGGACCCTTTGCATGTGTCCTTTTCCCAGAATTAAATTAAATTTAACAAAGCAGTGCCAGTTAAAATTTTGTTACATCTACCAAGATGCTGGAGGAATTTCCCCATCACTGTTTTGTCTAAGTCTGAGGGCGTAGAAGTGGAAAACAGCTGAGAATAGAGAAAAAACAACAGCTGGGAGTATCAGAGAAATAGAAATAAAACCCAAAAGGTTACCTTGGTGCTATTTTGGAGTGCATGGTGGCCACCAAGGTGCCAGTGTGGGGCTGGAAGGCTGGGACAGCCTCGTCTGTGTACATCCCACCATTCTGCCTGTGGTTCAGGCTCACAATGTCAGTCATCACCACCAAGCCAGTTTCCTAGACAATCCAAAAATCAAGAGCACAAAACAAAAACCAGCAAGGAAAAAAAGAAGTAAATAAAAAGAATTACATAAAAATAACTTAATAAAGAGAATTAAATAAAAGTAATTAAATGCGCACCTTTTTTTTTATAATAGAATCCCTCAATCCTATTTCAACTATTTTCCCCTATTTATGGGGTAAATCTCAACTCAGTCTTGAGGATTATTTAAAGCTCTGTATAAAAATGATTGTTAATGTGAAGATACATGGGCAGAGGCTTTATGAGAAAGCTGGAAAACACTTGGAAAATGCATTTAAGTCAGTATCTAACATTACTGGGCAAGTGTGACTGCCAGGCAGCTACAGGTAAAAAACCATGACATGTCTTTTTCCCCTAGAATAAAACATTACAGCTTTTTACCCTTCCTAAAAGTTTCCAGTGTGCTGTGCTGTGCTGCAGGGAGCAGGCAGCTCTCACATCAGGCATCACCAATTCTGCACTGCCAGGGATGCCAAGCAAAATGAAAAGTGTCCAGAGCTCCTGAGGAGGCTGCCAGCTCTGTCCCCTAAATGCTCTTATTCATGAGAGACAGCAGCTCCAGACACCCCTGGAGAGTGAGCTTTGTTCTCTGCGCACACCCAGGTCTTCCCCACCAGGAGTGCATTCACAGCAGCTCCCCAAAAATGAACCGTTTCTCAAGAGTTTATGCCTCTCAGTAATAAAAAAAGCAGCATCAGAATAAAAGCCTCACAGAGCCCAGGGAGAGAAGCAGCAGTGGCTCCTGCAGCAGTGGGGAGCAAAGAGGATTTAGAGTTTGTGATTAAGAGATTGAGGCATTGGGGGAATGTGTGGAAACCTCTGAGGTTTAAAGCAACTTAATAAAACAACTTAAGTAAAACCACAGGAAGAACAAAGAATGAAGAGATGGGGGATCTCTAGGAAGGAAGGATCATTATTATCAGCAGTTGTGTGGATTAAAAATGGAAAGGACATCAAACATCAGAGCTGTGCCACTGGTTCTCAAGGCCAGTCTGCATTTGAGAGGTGCAAGAAGGAGAAGAATATGTAAAGAATATCAAACACTTATAGCTCAGCCTTTCACGTGGCATCTTGGTGTCCCAGGGAGCAGAGGTTACACCCTGCAGGGGTGTGGAAGGCAGAGGAGTGGGATGTGAGCAGAGTCTGAAGGGGTGGATGGGCTCTGCTGTGCAGCTGGAGGAAGGGAAGGAAGAGGCAAACAAGCAGAACTTCTCAAACAGATGAGGTAACACCCATTTGAAACAAAAGGAAAGCAAAAAGCTCATGGAAAGAGTGGCATGTCTTAAAAGTTACAAATTACTTTTTCAGCTTAAAGGACAGCACTGTTAGTATCCAAAGCAGTGAAGAAATGAATTGGTGCATGAGTACATTAAAAAAAAAGAGCTTGTTTTAAATGCTCAACCTGAAAGTTGACTCAAATACACAGCACAGATCAAAGGAAATCAAATTTTTAAAGTCTGGCCAGGTTTAACTATTGAAAGATACCAAGCAAACAGAAATATATAACATTTAAATAGTAACCTAATCAAGGATATAAAGAAAGACCTTTCATGCAGATGTCAACAGAAGTTGGCAGAACCAGGGCAGGAAAGAAATTGAAATTATTTCCAAAGGACAGTCCAAAAGGTTACAAGGAAAGACTCAACGTTCCATGCTCCTTCCCTGTCAGAGCAGCTGCAGAGCAGATCTCCAAGCTCACCCCTGGCTGGAGGAACCTCGTGGTCCTTGTCTGATTCTCCAGAGCATCAACATGAATTCCTTCACCCAGCAGGATAAATGGCCCTCCCAAAATTGGCCAAAATCAAACCATGTTTCTCCAATGTCTTTGCTAGAACAGCCTACTCTGCTCTCAAAAATTTCTTTTCAGCCTAATCCCCCTGGAGAAACAGCTCTGATGTGGGGAGAAACACCAGCCTGGGGAGCTGCAAATCACCCTGCAAACATGAAAGCAACACAGAGATAGAGAACCCAGAGAGCAGGGAGGCTGATTGTTCCTACTGTAAAGGCGAAGCGAGCATCCTTGGTGATGTCCCAGTGCCACGGGAAGACGGAAGATCTGCGGCGCCTGCGGGAGGACATCCCTGGCCACCAGAAGTGTCCTTCTTCCTTTGGAGCTCCGAAAGCATCAGACACATCATACTCTGCCAGCTCCTGGAATACCTGCAGGGAAAGGGGCTGCTGGCCTTGGGGACAAAGCTGCTGGCCTTGGGGACAAAGGCTACAGGGTGGACGAGGATCCCAGGAGAGAGAAAAGGACATCAAGTGCCTAAAGCTCCTCCTACCTGGCTGGCTGTCAGCTGGAAGCCTGGCTTGAGCAGGTAGACACTCTTGTCCACTGTGGCAATGCAGACACAGCTGGATTTTGCAGCTCTGACCTTGATGTTCACAAGGTCACCAGGCCTGGTCTCATTGGCTGAGAGTGCCACGGAAACCTGGGGAGGTTAAATCCCATTATTAACCCTTGACTCTTGTGTTCATAAGATCTCTTCAGCACCTTCCACTCCTCACCCTCCTGCCATTTAAAGCAGAGAAATTTCCATCTAAACCTGTTCAGGATGGATAGAAAATCCCAAAGAAACCTTTAGAAAAATCTCTTTTTTCAGCACCAAGTGTCCTCCCTCCAGCATGGCAAAAACCAAACAAAGGGTAACGAGCCACCAGCCCTTTCTCTCCAGCCCAGAGCCCTACCTGGTTCTCAAAGGAGGAGTTGACAGAGAACTGCAGGCTGTCTGTGACTCCCTCCCCGTTCTCCCTGACGTAGTACACGAGGAGTCTGCCCAGGGGAGCCATGGAGTGAGCGACTGAGAACCGCAGGAAGGTCATGCACACCTCAACCTCTGCTGCAGGCGTGCTGGGAGGGGCTGGAACAGCAATTGGGGAGAAAAGTAGCTTTATTTATCCAAAACTATTTATCAAAAAATAACTTTATTTATCCAAATCATTCCCTTCCTAGTGCTGACAGGCACAGAACTCTCAATCCAGGACTTGAATTTTTGCTTTGTTCCTTCCACCTTCTTCCTGAGCTCAGAATCTTTTCCCTTTTTCTCCTCTTTGTGAAAGGTAATTAGCACTCATAACTTAATGAGCAGCATGGAGACAGTGGGTAGGGAGTGACTACTCAGTGGTTTTCGAGCCATAAAATGAAGGAAGCACACAATTAAATTATCAAGCAATTGAAAATAAACAGAAAAGATTATCCATTGCTAGAGAATGCTGATGAGAGAAAAGGAATAAATGAGTTTGAAAAGGAATGATGCAGTTTACAGAATCCCAGAATGGTTTAGGTTAGAAGGGACCTTTAAAGATCATCTAATTACCTTTAAAGATGATCTAATTCCAGCCCCTGTTGTGGACAAGGACATTTTTCACCAGACCAGGTTGCCCAAAGCCCCACCTAACATGGCCTTGAATTCCTCCAGTGACAGAGTGGTCACAAAGCCCCTGAGCAACCTGGAAATGCAACAGCTCAGAACAAACCTTTAGTGCAGAAAGAAAGATTGCCAGAAGCTTGGTGGGTTGTTTGGAGTATGGAGAAGTATGGAGAGAGTTCCTGTTACTCTTTCCCCAACTCCCAAATTGGTTACTGGGATAGCCAGACTTTTCCTTTGGCAGGTCTTATATCCATCTTTCCAATCCCATCATTTTTTACCCACCTGTTCCCCAAATTCACCAATTTCTGTTACTGCTTGTACAAACCAGAAGTCCACATTTCATTTCCCTTCCTTCCCTGTGGGTTGTGGGATTTCCTTTACCCTGATCCATGTTATCAGTCCATTAAATTTTCTCTTTCCATCTCAACTTCCCTTCTCAGTTCAAGTTCAACCAGCTCAGCCAACTGAGCTGCCTGTCACACACTTCCCTGCCACTCCACTCCAAGCAAATACTAGAATTTTCTCCATTGAGAAAGACTGCAGAAAGACCAAAGAAAAACTTTCCAAGAGTTATTCCTCTTGGAGATTTTTTTTTTACATGACTGAAAGCAATGTATTTCACTATTTTTCTTGCACAAAATTACTTATATCCTTTAAGGAGCATCACATTTAAAAAAAAAAAAAAAAAGTTGTGGAAAGGTTGGTTTTCCCCAAAAATAGGGGTGAGCTGCATTTCTGGTGCTGGTTACCTGTTCCTGGGAAGCGAGCGAGGTCAATGTTCTTCTCAAAGGGGACAGTGGCTCTTTTGCTCCTCTGCTGGGTGACATTGCTGGGCTGCAGCCCCGACAAGACAATGTTCCCTCGTGAAGCCACTTCATAGTGGAGAGTGAAGTTGCAAGGACATGTGGACTTCACTGCAATCCAGGCCTCCTCTCCCACCTGCAGCCAGGGACAGAAAGGCCAAAAATCTGCTCTGTTACAATGCTTTTGGTTGATAAAACACAAAAACCTGTTTGGCTTCCAGGCCACAGGAGGTGTGAGCTCTGTCCTAACAAATGCGTGCATTGAAAAGTGTATTATTACATTAGCACTGTTCTCAGGGACTTTCTCCACAATCAAAAGGGGTTTGTGTTCAGCTCTCCACTCCCTGCAAATCTACAGGAGAATGAGCTGGGGGTTGTGTGCATTAATGAAACAATAAAGGAATCTCTGGAATCCTGAAAGTTAAGCCTTTTGGCACGGAGCAGCTGTCAGAATTGGTTGGATTTTAGACACCCCTTCGGCAGCCCAACCCTAAAAAGGAAAGAGGTGGGTTTGGGGGTGGGAAGAGATGTGTGCCAGATAGTCTTTGCAGTTTAATTCTGATTATACACAGTGATTACATTCACGTGGCAAATACCAATTCAAACATAACCATTGTGGCATGAAATGGCTGGGAATAGATCTGAGGGGAAATGCTTTTAAATTACACAAAGTCTTGATAACAGTTTGTAAGTCTGGCACACAGGGAGGTGTCAAACACACAAAAATGTGAGAAGAAAGATTATTTTTTGCCTTGGTAAACTCATCTGATGCCTGCAATAACCTCCAGAGCAGAACACCTGGGCACTGAAGCCCTGCAGCCAGAGGGGCTCACCAAGTACTGAACACCCCAAAGATAAAATCCCCCAAATCCCAGTAATCCCACCAGGACAGAATCAGTGCTCAGTCATGGGATTAGCACTGGCAATGTTTGGCTGAGTAATAATTCCTCTATGGAGCAGCAGATGTTCCTAGGAACACAAACTCCATGTTTTTGGGATCTGAGGAGCAGCTCACTCTTGTGTTCATGGGATTTCTTCAGCCCCTTCCACTCCTCACCCTCCTGCCATTTAAAGCAGAACAATTCCCGACTAAAACTGCTCAGGCTGGATAGAAAATCCCAAAGAAATCTTTAGAAAAATCTCTTTTTTCAGCACCAAGTGTCCTCCCTCCAGAATGAACACATGGCACAAACAAAAGGGCACAACTTGCACCCAAGGAGCTCCTAATGGTTAAATACAGTGAGAATGCCACAGAGTCCAAGAGGTGCCTCGTGACATTAAATATTTGAAGTATTAAGAATTCCCCAGTGCAAATGATGAAACAATTCATTAAAAAATGAATGTAGCTAATTGGAACACCCAGTAAGAGCTGGCAATGCATGGAAACAGTTCCCACATCAGCTGGTCATCCAGCCCTGAGCTTTCCCACAGAAGAATTAGTTCTAATCAGGTTATAATAAGAACAATGTGTTCAGATTAGCAGTGTATAATCCCCTTTCCATACCTCAGGAAACTTGTAAAAGATTAATTAGCCATTAAACTTCCATGAAATGCAATGATTTAAAAAAAAATGCTCTTACTTGGATACAAAGAGTCTGAAACCAACCTGACGGACCTGCTGGTAACAGAAATCTTAGTGTGTTTATTGCCAAAACCCACTCTTTTTTCACAGAGCAATATGCAGACTCTCAGAACATCTTGTTGGGCAAGAAGAAACCCTGAACAACTCTGAGAAAACATTGTGCAACAGGAATCATGGCTGTATCAGATCTTTCCTTTAGGAGAGAAATCACAACTTTTATAGGGCAGGATTACATTTTTAGAGAGGCTCCTACAAAAACTACCAAAGAAGAAAAAGCAATAACGTTCATAGTTCAATAACTGGAAGATCAAACAGATCCAGCTGAGATTTAAACTGGAAGTTCCAGTGAGACTACGTAGCCTTAATTTTGATCTTTAGCAATTTAGCCACTTCCAATCATTTTCAGCAAACAATCCATGCCTGAGTGTTACCAGAGGGGCACAAAACACACATTCAAATGTGAAAAACTGAAATGTTTTCCATGCCTACAGCCACCCTCTGTCTGAACAGAAAGGATTGGAAATGAGGTGCTGCACAGAGCATCAGGAGTGTTTTGCTTAGCATCGAGTGTAGCTCACATTTAACAATTATTTGGTGGCTGAAGTGCAGCTCCTTCACCCTTTGTTATTGTGGGAACAATTAAATTCTCAGGATCCCAGAATCAGGAATGTCCTGGAATATTTAATTAGAACAAAGTACTTTAAGCCAAGCAATGCAGCTGTTGCCATGGTGGAATGAGAAGCAAACATACCTGGAAAGGTTTATCTGGTGCCTGGAGCTGGATGTGACACTTGCTGGGTGAGTACCAGCTGCTGATGGACAAGTAGTTGGGCAGATACTGATCCCCAGAGGGTTTCCCATCAATGGCTGTCACTTTGGTCTTTAAAAAAAAAAAAAAGTTGCATCTGAATTTTATGCACGGAAAGCCCATTTTCTTCTTTCTTAATCTCTATTCCTTTCTCCCATTTTATACCTTCCAGGTTTCATCTCTTGTCATCTTTACTCCCCAAATATTGGACCCTTACTATTAATTTGGAGAAGCATCTTTTCATGGTGGTTATCAATATCAGTTCCCTTGGCAGAAAGAAATAAGTGTTTGCTGAGTCAAAATCCAGAAGCTGAAGCTAAAAGGCACTGATTTCCTGTTTGTGGCACCAATTTATAAAGTGCAGGTTTGACAAGATTAGTTACATTAAAGCCTGCTAATCCTATAAAGAGCTTTTACCCACCTCCAGCCAGACATATTGGGCAGCTGTGGGGATGGAGGGGATTTCAAACTCCACCAGGCCATTCCTTGAGACCAGCTCACTTGTGTAAACGTTGTCCTTTGGGGTAAGCTCGGCTTTAATTCGGATGGTGATTCTGTCAGCTGGGCTTCCATCAGGGTAAGTGACTTCTACCTACACAGTGGGGCATTTACAGAACAATGGGCTTTAAATGATCAGCAGCTCCAGGTGGGATAAAACCCACCAGGACAAGGTGGAACATGCTGGGATCAAGTCAGTTCAACCTTAAACCAGCCCCATGGCCATGGCTCTGCTTTTAATCTCACCTTCCCCTTGTAAGGCAGCCCAGGCTTGAACTGTTTCCTGGTGTCCTTGGAGTACTTGATATCAATCAGCTGCTTCTGGACAGGTGTGGAGTCATCAAAGGTCACCTGCTTGCTGCCATCAGAGCTGATCACAGTGGCCCAGATGTTGACTGTGCCTCGGAAGTGCTCTGGGACATCTGCTGGCATCATGTCTTTGACACACACATTGAACACGGCAGAGCCATCAATCTGGGCATGGGAACAGAAAGGGGATTGGTATTTCACACCCACAGCAGGGTCTAGAAGGCAAATCTAAAGTACAGGCACTGGAGAGGAGTTTGCAGGAGGGTTTTGGAACGATTAGGATTGGAGGGAATTGATTGGGAAGAAAAGGAAGGATGGAAGGACAGAAGGACAGAGAGATGGAAGGATCACTTTCTCTGGACTAACTCTGTTACAATCCCTCACTCTCCTGCTCTCCTCAGCCCCATGTGCTCTAAAAACAGATTAATGCTATGCCAATGAATTCTCATCCCACCAAATTCCAGAATATCCTAAAATGGAAGGGACCCACAGGGATTATTGATCCAACTCCTGGCCCTGCACAGACACCCCAACAGCCCCATCCTCTGCATTTCTGGCAGCATTGTCCAAACACTCCTGGAGCTCTGGCAGCCTTGGGGCAGGGACCATTCCCGGGGAGCCTGGGCAGTGCCCAGCCAGGCTCTGTGAAAAGAACCTTTCCCTAATATCTAAAATCATAAACATGCCATATAAAAATAACCAATATTTTCATTATGCTGGTCCCAGTTATCACATTTACTCCTTTATTCCCCGATCTCCCATCAGTGACAAAACAGAGCTGTGGGATTAATGTTAAAGAACACAGATCAGGTATTTTATCACAGTTGAGTCACTGGTCTCCCTCACCTGGGTGGTCTTGAGGACAGGGTGTCCCACTTCATGTCTGTAGTACCCCACACCATTTATAGTCATATTGACAATTAACTTCCCTGTCACTGGCTTCCCAAATGTGTATCTGAAATGCAAAGGAGATGATTAATAACTTCAGGCAGGTTTCTATTTTTCTGGTTGTGTAAAGACAATTACCACGTTACATGCACATCTAGAAAACAGTATCACAGGGAGTTTTCCAGATTGTTATTTTTACCATATTTTTGAAGGCACTTACATAAGAAAGCTTCTCATGATGATTAGAAATAATCTTAAAAGCCTGCAGCAGGTGAGATCCAAGCTCCAGTGACTGCATTATAATCCACAGCAATGAAACTCAGTTTGGAACATGTTCCTACCTGGCATGGACAGTTCCTTTCTCACACAGGGAAAGGTCACGGATGTAGCGAGGAGGGTCAATCAGCAACTCAAACTTGGGCAATACTACAATGAAAAAAACACAGCAGAATCTTTTCAAGGAGATCTCACTGCCCAGATTATTCAAAAAACCCTCACAGCTCTGATAGGACCCGGGTTGTGGCTGATGAGGGTAACACCAACACCCAGCAGAGGATCAATCAACCCCAGCAGCAAACTTTGGCAAGGTTGACCTTAGCAAAACTCCCAGTTAGCAGTGTCTGTATCCCTGAAGTACATGGCTCTAAAAATTTTTTCCCTATGTCATTTTAAATGCATTAGGTGTTTCATCTCAAGAGAAAGCCTTTCACAGTGTTCTGTTCTTCCAAATGCACAGAGGACTCACCGTACTTCTGCACTTCAAAGGATTTGTTGTAAGTGTGGCCCTGCATCTCAGCAAAGATGAGCCATTCCCCAAACACTGGCTGGTCAGACAGAGGAAAAGTCATATTGACAATGCCTGAAAAAGGAAACAACACACTGGGAACTCTCTGCCACTCTTCAGCCCTTGCCAAGCCTTACTGAACACAGCTCAGTAGAAGCAGAAGTAAAGGCAAATCACAGCACACAGAGGAAAAAAATAAATAAACTGGAACTTACCACAACAAAATGGCTTCAAATTATTCCATTCTATCATCCGAGACCCCCGAGGATCCTGCAGGGTGGTTTAGAGATGAGAAACATCACCATGAAAATAAGGATCACTATTACATTTAACTCAGTGTGCAACAAAGAACTTTGCTTTGCAATATACACACTTCACTAACAGCTCAAATATAACTAATACCTGTCAAAAGTCCTGAAAATACTTTACCAGGGTATTTGCTTTCTGGAATTATTTAAGACTTTTGCTGTAACCAAAGCATACAAGTAAATGCTGTCAAGCAGCAGATCTTTCTCCTGTCTTAAGACACCTGTCTAGGATGGGATGAACTCTGAAAACCCTTTTTCTCTATTCCTAAAGAGAGCTGCACCACCAGCAAGACAATTTTTAGATGACAAACTCAGATGAAATGAATCTTGATGGTTTTATCAGCTTTAAATCTGTGCTGAAGGCAAACGAGAGTGAATTCTGCTTTCTGACAGCTAAATATGTGGTAAAAAAAAAAAAAAAAAAAAAAATAGGACTAAACACAGAAGGAAGCTCTCATTCTCCTCATAAAAAGAAGACAGGAGCACCCTTCCCTTGTCATGAATTTCTAGAGTCCACAATCACAATGTTTGGGTGCAGAGGTGAGGGTGGCTCTGCCCTACCAGCCCAGCAGATGGACAGGAGTGGAGCTGCACGAAAAAGAAGGGAGAGGGAGTGGGACTGCCACAGTGATAAATCCCAGTGAATTTAGCCAATCTTTCTCAGGCTGAAAAATGGGAATGGATTTCTGAAAGTGAAGTAGAAAACAAGGATATTTGGTGGTGACAGCAACAAAAGTCACAGAGATCAGTTAAAGACAGAAGGACAGAGAGAATTGCACAGGTTAGGGTTGGGAATGGCCATGATAGACTGGAAAAGCACAGACTTGTTCCTTTAAAGGCAACACAAACCTCTCCAGGACAGGCTAGATGGGCACACAGATACTCACCACCACATAAGCTTCAATCTGAAAGAAAAAGAAAAGGCTTTATGAAACAAAGCCACTTTTCTGCTTTTTGTGACAAACTGTTGAGTCAACATAAGCGAGGTGTGAGACCCAAAGTGACCGAGTTTAAACATCTCCCCTTTGCTAAGAGTAGCCTGAGAAACACACATTTAATTCACACATCTAACTAGGAAAGTAATAATTTGCATATCTCTGCACTACTTAAATAAGGTGAAAGTCTCTGAAAGGTTCTTGTCTCTGCTCTGGCAAAGCTGCCTCTTATTTGCCAGCACTCCAAAAGTTTGTATTCTCCTCCAAGAGGAATATGACCAAGTGAAAAAAGCTAAATTGCAAACAAACTATCACAAGCTATGCCTAAATAGGTTAAAAATCCAATTCTGTTTCTGCATAAATGTACATTAGAATAAAATACAGACTACCAAGTATTCCCTCATATTCTACAGTGTGAAAGAAAGCAGTTTTTTTACCCTGTCATTGACGGGTCTCAGGTCAGAAGTCACCATAAAGAGGTTTATCAACACTAAAAAAAAAGGAACAGAGGAAATTTATTAATCACCACAGCTGAGACTGAACAGAAGTGCTCATCTTAGAGCTCCCCTTGAAAGCAGCCTGGCAAATTGTCCAGTTGTCTACTTTACCTTTCTGCTTGGGTTTGTAGACAGGTTTGTCAGTCTGGATGAACACCGAGGAGCCTTTGCTGTCAATGGTGACTGTGGTGTAGTTGTGGAAAATGTAACCTTCCTCTGCCAGGTGCCTGTTGCCCCAGACCTTCAGATGTGCTTGTCCTCGAAGCCCTGAAGGCACCTGGAGGGGAGGAAGACACAGAAAAACCTTGGAGCTTTTGGGGGATATAATTGACACTGAGGTGACTGAGAAGAACCACCTGCTGCGTTTGGGTGTAATTATGTGTTAGTAATGAAAAGAAAATGAAGAACATAACTAGATCTTCTACAATATGTAAACTTCAAAGGAGGTAAATCCATGCTGAAGACATGGCAGGAAATTCTCTTCTGCCCTTTATCACTCAAGCGAAGTAATGCTTGATCTGTGATCTACGTGAGACACTTCCAGTACAGAAGGTGTGTGACATGGGGAAATCAACCCACAGCTCTGCCAACAGAGGGAAAATCACTAACACCCAACACAAAAAAGGCCCAAAAATGAAAAGTGCATACTTGGACATTTTCAAGCAGTTGCTCAGAGAAATAAGAATTTTAAAATTACATCCAATTAAAAATGACAGAGTAAAAAATCTGATCATACAATTCCAGAACCAGATTGCAATAGAGTATTTTGTTCCACCTCCCCTCACTTCACATCCCAAAGATGACAAACCCAAAGTAAGTCCTAGGTTAAGAAAGCCAACACTTTTAAGGTCTTGTTCTTCAATAAAGCTCTATTTTGCCTCCATTTGAAGTGACAACCCCGACATCACTCACAGAGTTCTGTGCTGCTATTATTATCAAATAACCCCAACACAGAACTTTATGTTGAGCCACTGATTTTCTTTAGTGGTGTAAGGGCCTAGCAGGTGAGCTGTGATGGATTAAGCTGTGTTGTTTTCCTCTGGTGAAGGTTGTTTCTTCCTCAGTGTGTGCCCCACATGTCACATTTATTTGTGTTTATTTATTCACAGCTGCTCAGAGAGCATCCCTGATGTGGCTGAGGGAAAGTCCCTGATGCTTTCACCAAAAAAAATCTTTAAAAAATTGACACTCACCTTCAGTTTAATCGTTCCTTTGTCTAAAATATGAGAGAGAAACAGAGAGAGTTATTCTCAAGATAAGGCACTAAGACTTTAGATATTTGCAGCTGAGTGAAAGGAAGACCCCACAGCACAGAGCTGCTCCCTGCAGTATCCCTTTGGTATGATTTCACCTGAAGCAATTTTCCTGCTCTGTGTAAAACAAGTCAGACCCAGTAGAGTTCTCCAAAATAAACCTGATCCACATTTATTTCCAATTTTTGCCCAAGGTAAACTGCAAAGTGCTCTGTGATTGGAGAGCACCACCAAGGCTGAGGTTTCAGCATATCTTACAGAAGGGTTTTGCTGTAAAAAGCACCTGGCCTCTTTTGGGACTTAAATACTTCTCAAAACAAACACTCATAGGATGTGTTTTGGTTGCTGGACACAGCCATACCTAGGAGTTCTCTTGAGCATGTGGTGCCCACATGTGTGAGCATCACTCCCTTTGAATTGCTTTGCAATTGTCAGCCAATCTCAAACACAACAAGGGGACAACACAACCAGAGGCAGTCTGTTCCAAGAAAGGGAGTGGATTTTATAAAAATCCCCATTTTAGCACAGAGAAGGGTTAAAACATGACGGTAACTGAGCCTGATTGCCCTGTCTGCACTGCAGCTTCCACCACTACTGACAGTGGTACAACAGGGCTAAGGACTTCACTTGCAGCAGTGTAAATTCACTCAGTGTTAAGCTGGACATAATCAAAACATGTCTACTCACAGGGCAGAGGAATCTGGCTTGGATTTTAAAGACTTACCCAACTGCACAAACATCACTTCTCTCAGCAATACTCAGTGCTGAAGATGGGGAGATTGCATTCCCAGCACTCGTTTTGGAGAGAAGAAATCTATGCTGATGATGATTTAATATTTTTCTTTCAAATAAACTTATCTTATTCCTTATATAGCCCCCCACTGATAAACATTCAGGCATTAAAAGGAAGTATATTCACTATAAAACTCTAGGGTATGAGTTATACAGGGTCTCCATATGTCTTGGTGCTCCAAAAGGATCAGCCTTACATGTCTGAAATCACACACATCAAAACCCCATTAGCACAATCAGCTGAGAAGGTGCCAATTCAACATTAGTTTGGTTCCAGTTCCACCATCACCTAAAGCAATTCTTCAGGAGATTTCAATGTGCTCCCACAGCAGCTCAACTCATAAATCAGTTCTCAAGTTCAGAACCCCAGGAGCTCACCCAGCACTGTTCCATGGCTCCGTGACACAGTCTCTCCTTTGACCACCAGCTGGATCTGCACTGTTGTCTCCTTGACAGAGTTGAAAATGGTCACACTTATGGCTTCCTCCACCCCAGAGCGGAAAACAGAAGGTGCTGCAATCAAATAACCCCTGAGGAGGACAATTGGAAATGGTCAGTCAAGACACAGCCACAAGAGCCACTTTTTTTGTGGCAGAAAGAGAAGAACAAACTATTTTGTGATAAATATGTGATATATTTGCCCTGTATGGTCATATTTGTGGCCACCAGCAGTCTAAGCTTGTATCTAATATGTATAAATGTATGAATGAACAAGCAGAGGCTAAAGTGGCTTACAAATGGCTCACAAACCCTTAGGATTTAAATAAAAGCAGTATTATCAAGTTTATTGCACATATATAATAAATACACTCATTTATCTATTATATGTAACAAACTAAACATACAACCAGCTAATCATAAAAGAGCTGAAGTTTATGAAGGATTAGCAAGGTACCTGAACCTCTGGTAGAGTTTTGTAGCAAATGCTTTCTTTTGAAACAGTTCAGATATTTTTGCCTCAATTATTTTTCACAGCTCCATTTTCATAGTTCATATAAAAGAAGGGACTCTGAGCTGATTTTTTGACCTTTCTACATGTCACACTCAACACACGTGACACACTTGAACTTCCAGTTTATACAGAAGCAGCCCAGAAACTGCATCTACACAACTGGGCTCAGATTCCCAGTTCTACTCCCACATTTTTGTTCAAACAATTAGATCCTGCAAGTTTACAAAAGGCATTATTTTAGAAGGCACACACAGAGCTTTAAAGCCACCCAAAACGACCTCCCATGGATGCTGCAATCCGAGTATTTCTGAATGGAATCTGCACCACTCCTCTGTGAATGGCACAGTGCCATGAACTTGTCAGCTAAAAGCATTGCAGGCTCTGAGCTCTCTGATGCATTGGGCTGGAAGCAACACATTTATATTCCCTTCATGACACACCTTTCTGGGGTTTCTTTTCCCCCCCTACCCAAAAGGATTTTTTTAAAGCAAGGCAATTCCTCAGATGCCTCTTCAAGCCCAATTTCTCAGCCTATCATGCCTCTCTACAGTCCCACGAGTCAGGTTGCTTTAGCTCATGATTAATTATCACTTTGGGATGAGGATGATGGTGTTTTACAGCCCCCAAGTAATCTTTTATCAAATTCCAAGCCCATGTTTCTCTCTCAGCAGGCCTCATTGCCATGGAGATCCAATTACCCCCAAAGGAAGTTCAGAACTCTGTGGCATCCGAGTTAAATTGCACGGGGTACTTGCAGATTCAAAACCTTATGGCTGCCAGGTTTGCAAATTCATCAGAATGGTAATAAATAACAATAAAGAGTTACTAGTGAGCCTGCAAATCCTTAGTAAGAGAGATAGCTGATCTAGTTCCCCAGGGAGAAAGAGTACCAGCTGCACTCAGGATAAAATTATCAGATTTAAACTGTCATAAGCCCAGCACTGCAGTGCCATATGTGAAGCACATGTAATCACATTGTTCTGAATCGCTGAAACTTTTTCTGAAGTATCAGTCCCTTGATACAACCACTTAAATCACGTAATAAGGAGTATTTGAAAATTAAGTATTTAAGTTGGCGATCAAAGAGTTAACTTGACAGGGACTGGACAGATCCTTTAAGTACATATAACTAACAGCTCTGTCAGGTTACACCAAAACTTGGCAGGATGTGAAATATTTTCTAGTAAGCAAGTGAAAATAACTTCTGCATGGCACTCAGCTAATGCAGCTATTCACGGTGCTGACAGGCTATAATAAGCCAGGGATAAAGAACAAAGCAAACTTTAATCAAAATTAACCTAAACATACTGGAAAAGAGCTGTGGGATTCAGTTTCTGAAAGTCAAAGAACTTTCCCCGCAGTTTCTCCCGGGCTTATCTTCCCCACAAAAAAAATCTTCACACGCTGCTCGGGGGCGCCCAACGCTACCTTCAACCACCCCCAGCACCGCGGCAGCCAGATTCCTTAAATAATTGCTTGCAGATAAAAGCTTCGCAGCCGCTCTCCAGAGCAGCTGGAGGCAGGTATCGCATGGGAGCTTTTCTTCTCTTCTCCCCTTTCCCCGCGCTCGGCACTTTCTCACCGGCGGCGACAAACGCGCGCCTGCTGCCGAGGACGAGCCGCGCTCCATCCGCGACCCCTCCGGGCGCTCCGCGGCTTTGTTCCGCGGCTGCTGCGGCCACTGCGGAGTCCCGGCCGGGCAGAGCCGGTTCTCCCTCCGCCGCCCTGCCCGGGGATGCTCTCCCGGGGTCCGCGGTACTTACTGGCGCTGGCGGGGCTGGGCAGCGCTCAGGCTGCAGAGGGCGAGCAGCAGCAGCAGGCGGCAGGCGCGGCGGGGCTCGCAGCGGGCCATGGTGCCGCGGAACCCTGGCCACGGCTCTGCGCGGGCAGCAGGAGCCTTTTGTTCCCGGCGAGCGCAGCCCGAGGCTCCGCCGCCCCGCGCCCGGGCTCGGCTCCCCGGTGACTCTGGCCGCCGCCCCCGCCGCGTCCCCGCCCCCGGGCCGCCCCCTCCTGGCCCCGGTGCCCGCTCGGCTCCGGCCCCGGCTCTTTGTCTGCGGCTCCCCGCCCGCTCCTGACAGCACCGGGGATGAGCCGCGCCCCGCCTGCCGCCCCGCCCGGCCCAGGTGCGCTGAGCTCCGCGCCTCCGCCCGCCCGGCCGTGCTCGCCTTCCCCGGGGCTGCTGAGGCATCGGCGCCGCTGCTGCCGAGCCCAGAGAGCCCCGGGAGCGCTGCCCGAGCTCCGCAGATGGGAGAGCTGCGAAAGCCAAGGTCCCACGGCACTCCCGGCATGGTCCCGTCCCGGTAACCGAGCCTCTGCGCTCAGGGACTCCGCGGAGCGCTGCCCAGGAACTGCCTTCCAACCCAAAACCCACTGATGATGCTCCATCCTCCTCGCTCCCTAGGCCCTGATCTCTCCATCCCCATCTCTCTGTCCTGCGCTTCCCAAGCTGTGGGACAGGAGAGGGAGCTCTCCCTGCACCAGCCTGGGCAAGAGCTGCAGCCTAAGATCAGAGCTTACACAAACCGGGAAAAGCAAATCCAAGGCAAGAGCAGAGGGTCGAGGTGACAGAAAAAATGCCATCTCATAGAGATATCAACGAATAATTTCTCTGATCCCCGCTGGAGAAAACCCAGGCACACCAGGATCCCAGATGTGCTTCAGAGTGGAATTCTTGCCCCAGCAATAAATGAAAACCCTCAGTGTAGGTAGTTTGAATCATATTTTTTCCCCCAATACACCTGGCTTACACACACAAGTGGTACTTAAATTTTTATCTTGTGTGAAATTTACACTCATTTTATTGTCTTCTCTTAAAGTCACTCACTCAATAGCTTTTTGGTAAGTTCAGATTATCTTTAGTAATGGGTAACATCACTACATGTGGCTACAGTTTCCTACTTAAATATATCCCAAACCAGCATTGTCTTATTTTTGTGGAGAGGCAGAACAAATCTAGAAAAAGAATGAGCACTTTTTGACAAATTAGACAAGATTAGAACCACATGGATCACTTCCCAAAGAAATTATGAGCTAGGCATTATGAAAAGGAACTTATTAGGAAGTACAGTAAAGTAGGAATGTTTTAGATTTTCTTTGTTCGGGGTTTTTTTTGTTTTGTTTTGCTTTGGTTGTTGTTGGTTTTTTTGTTGGTCTTTTTTTTTTTTTTTTTGAGACAAACTGAAACAGGCAAAGAAAAAAATCTGGTTACCTCCAAATTCTTTTCCAGCTTCTTCATATTCTCAGCTACAAACACAGAACCCTGTCTGCCTCAGTGTTTCCCCGTCTGCAAAGCAGCCATACTGATGTCAGCCTCTCCTCAGGGTGACACTTCAGGGGATGTTGGAATCCTTTGGTTAAAGATTAAAAGAGGCAAAATGAAAATGAAGCACCTCTGCTGTTCCCATGGCATGGCAGAAGGCAGGTCTGTTCGGGCTGAAACAGCACCATGCTTTCAAAAAAATTCATTAACTACCTCTACATTTAACCCATAGCTTTCTAGAGCAAACCACAAACGGTTCATTGCAGACTTAAGCTTGACATCTATGGGGAACCAGAAAAATCACAAAGTGCCACTAAACAGCCATCCTGTCAACCACATTTTATCTTTGAATAAGCTCTGGGTAAGAACTCTGAAGGAGCAACACGATTCAGCAATGGATTGATGAATGCAGCAAAGTGCAGTTCTAAAATTGAGCTCCATCATCCTCAGAATAAGAGACAAATGTGTATTTCTACATTTCAAAAAGCCCAGCTAGAAATTACCCTTATGTGGACTACAGCCCTTCTGAATTGCTAACTCTCTTAAATGAGAGATTTCTTCCAAATTGAAGATTTTCCATTTGATATTTACTGACTACAAGGAGTCTCAGGCAATTAGAGTCCCCGAAGACTGCAAATCATCTTCCAATTATGAAGGTATGTGCAATCCTGTAAATAAGGCTGGAATCAGCTTGGTCTGAAGAAAAAAAAAAGAGGCTTTAGATATAATTTCAAACTATTTACTTACTGAAATGGAATTTTCTGTGCTTGCCAAAATGAATCCCATTCAGTGTGATGCAACAGGTGTTGGAATTCCAGCAGCCGCCTGCAAGCCACATCTGGTAATGGTTAGGAGTTAAAAGGAAGTTCTGTAAGAACTGCTCATGTATAAAAACTATTCATCAGTCAGATCTATGGGCCATATTCACCCACCCGCTTGCACTGTGCATAGTTCGGATTTTTATTTCGTTTACAGAAAACGTAATTCTGCTCCTCATAAAGTCTCAGGAATCTCAGGCACTTGAGAGCATGTGGGGGATTGGTGTTGGCCATGGTGGTGGCAGAAAGGTGAGGGAGGGACAGGGTTTTAGAGAACAAGGTGTGAATATATCTGGATTGGTTCTGACTTGATCTGATTTCCATCCTGATCACTCAAATGGCCTCATCATTACTCTGCAGGAGAAGGAATCCTCCCCCCTGTCCCATCCACCTCGTAAATAAACTGTGTGCAACGTGAAAATTATCAGACAGGGACTTGTCAAACAGAAAATAATGCTAATTCCCAAGTACTGCAACTGTCAGCTGGGAATCCCTTTGCTTTTTCCCCCACCTCAACTGCAAAACTGAAATCGGTAAGACAACTCACAAGAAACTATGCCGTCAATAGGACCATACCATCAATAATTAGCCCTTGCTAACTGCTTCAGCACGAGTGGTGCTACTAAATTGTCCCACAGATCATGAGTCCAAAGGTATAAACAGTAATACTCACTTATTTAAAGATTTTAAGATGTGTAAATTGTGCACATAGAAGATACTGTATTAAACTAAAGAATCTAGTTTTGCGTTGTTCTGTGCACATTAGAGTTTAGAAGGTGGGTGAAAAATAAAAAAGTCATCGATTTTCAAAATAATTTCTCCCCCTTTCCCAATGGAAAGACATTAATCTCAGTCATTGCACACACCAGACAGGAACAAGGCCTTAGTTAATTTTTACAGCATTATATTCATGGCAAAAAAGCCACACCTATTCTTTAAGTCTCAGTTTTGTTCTCCCTTCATGCTTCTGTGACAGCCAAACAGAGATAGCAAATGCAGAAACCGAGAACTGCAGAACAAGTGTCCCAGGCTTTGCCACACTGCTGCACCTCACCAGCACCCAGGAAAATGGTTTAACAGAGACCACACCAGTCCAGACAGAGTGGCAGAAACCAGACTGATCCTGCTTCCCAGGAATACAAATATCTCTAGAAGAAATTATAAGGAAAGGATAATTAAAGAGCACTTTTTAACTAAGACTGTAATCTAAGTAGCATATAACAGGATAATGATATTGAGAACATAATTATTAAATAGTTCTGTCAAAAATGGTTATTATTCATCAATGGAAGAGGTGAGTCTGATCTTTCACAGTAACATAACATTTTAATTCCTGACAAAGTGACTGAAATAGTATTAGGAAAGCATTCAAATGAAGGATTTTGAATGATTTAGAAGGAAGAGCACTGCGCTTATCAGAAGGGGCTGCCATTGAGACAGTCAGAAATAACTTCCCAATTCTCATCTCAGCGCCAACATGACTGGTGAAATACAATTTTGCACAGTCTCACTGAACAGTAGAGCCACCTCCCAGGGTGCATATGGATAAATGTATAAATATGCAAGAGATATTAAAACAAGTAATTAAGTTTTTATACCCTATAGGCCATCTCCAAACATATGTTACCTACATAAATTAAAAAATTAGCCATATATGAAGAGGAACCATAACAGAAAATTTAAGATCTTGAAACAGCAGGAAACTCAGTAGGGTCTTGCATATACATTACCACAGAATTATTTTAAAATAAACTGGTCAGAGGCATTTGAGCCCCTTCTGCAAACCTCGTGCTTGCTTTACAGACCACACACCAATGCAGCGGAAGAAACAACCTAAAATAATTTCTGTGAGTTGAGCAGGAATGCTCACATAATCACTGGAAATGCTCTTAATTGGTGTGGCTCAGTGGTGCATTTCAGAGCTGTTAGATCTTCTGCCGCTCTGGAACTCTTTTCATGTCCTGGCAATCCCAGCCCAGCCAGCAGTTTGTTTATCATATTCAGTATGAATTTCCGGATCTCCAACAAAGTGGTATTTACTCCGAGGCAGGGAAGACTGCAGTAATCCAATAAGTTCTCATTAGCCTAAAATGCAGAAACATCTGCTGGGGTCATGAGCTGCTTTGCTTGCTGTTGATGAGCACAGCCTCAGCTCCGTTTGCAGCTTGAACAAAGAGTTGGGGGTTTGGGGTGTGGTGAGGGGAAAAATGAGCCTCGATGATTTCCTGGGCTGCAGCTCCACCCCAGTGCACCCCGGGCAGGAGGGATCCTGCCTTACCTTGACCCCCGGAATTACAGCAAAAAATGCCTTGACTCAGCTCTTCCGAGCTGGTGGTCAGTCTGGCACCACCAGAGGCACTGAGGGGAATGTGGTCACAGCTCCCCGAGACACACCAGGACCAGCCAGACCAATCTGCAGGGCAAACCCAGCTTCAAAGCTTTGCCCATGTCTTTTTAGCCAACTAAGAATTTTGCAGGGGATAAATACTTCCATTTCTGGGCTCCCCCTCCCTCCCAGGCTCTCACCCACCTGGTTTATTTCACAATTTCTTTCAGTTTTTGGAGGAAGAAAAAATCCCTTCCCTCCCCATCAAAAAGGGATCTTAAAACACATGAATGTTAACAATTGGTCAAGAAGAACTTCTGGTCTAAAAGATGAATAAATAGGTAATAAGTAAGTGTTGCACAAGTTCAGACAAAACAAAACTAAATCTACATTGATATAAGTTACGGCAGGGAGAACATGATTAATTCTATTGAGAAAAAAAGACACATAACCTGAATAAAAGGAGCCCTTAATTTGTTTAGGATTCCAACTGATTTAGAGCATGTGACATTGTCAGAAAATAAGTGGAAAATACAAAATAAGTGGTGTCACATCTGTTTAGTTGCTGCTCCAGTGATTCTGCAGTTCTTTGTTGTTGTTTGTACAGTCTTAAATGACAGCAGCCAATTCTGTGGCTATTTCAAGGTGGAGGAGCCTAAAAAACTTCTGCAAAGAGCCCACAGAACCACTTAGAAGGAATATTAAGGAAAATCAAGAAGCAATAGTCTCAGTTCAAACTAATTTAAAAATCTTTCCTGGAGAGGCTGGGCTGCTTTAGCCAACACTTGTTGTACGATTTGTGCAAAGAATTACACAAGTGCTCATTTAAGGAAAAGAATGGCCAGAATGCTGAAATTAATGCCTCTGATTCTTCTGAAACAATGAGTGCACATCTGCGGGCACAGAATTGTTCTGTTGCAGCAGTTTGGCTTCAGCCCCAGGACTCCCCTGTGCCTTGTGGGAGGATAACGAGTGCAGCGAGTGCCGCCTGCAGCAGCAGGGCTGAACTACTGCCCCCGAAAGATTTACAGCCTTTAATTGTGCTCACAGCAAGCACCTCCTGGGGGGAGAACTATCAGCATTCCACTTCTTTTCAGAGTGAAAATTTAAATTGCTGGCTGTTGCTTAAGTAACGTTTGGGTGCATGATACACATCCAATAGTGGAGTATCACTTGATTGAAAAGGGTGGGTTTAATTTAAAAGTACTTCTTAAAAGAAAAATATTTTTTCAGACCACCATTTCATTGATGGTAAGGTGTACCATCAAGAAATCCTAGGAAAGACATTCTGATACGTCTATTATTATCAAGACACTACAATATTGATTTCCATTTCATCCCTCCCCTCTCATATTTAAGATGACCTTTCCCGACTTTCAGACTCTGAATTGACACAGTGATCATAATGAGGTTGAAGGTGTGAGGACACACAGCCCAGCAATAATCCAAACCCAGCAAAACCAGTTTCATCACATTGGAGCCTTTCTACCCTCATCTCCATCTGCCAAAACCAACCAGCCCACACACTTACAGCCAAGCTATGACTTGGCTGGGCAAAGTTCCCCATCCAGTGGCCAAATTCATGGATGCAGCTCATGCTCCTGACCCTGAGCTGGATCTGGCTGCATCCAGCACCTACTGATGTGCTGACTGGCAGCCACACAGGTGAACTACCAGGTGCAGATCATCTGTGAGGAAGAAGAAATAACAGCTGAACATGCTAAAATAACACCGAGTCACAGATAAGCTGCTGCTAAACAAATGACACTGACATGGTATGCAACGAAGGTCTGAACATTTCGTGTGTGGCACATCCACTGATCCAGTTAATTACTTACTCCTACTTTGTAATAAAAGGAGACAAGAATCTAGTTAGACCCTTAGTAGTGCCAGGGAGAAAGCCTCAACAGCCCTTGAAGGAGTACAAGGAGATTCCAGGTATGAGTAGGCCAAAAAGCCTTATAGACACAGCTTAAGGTAGAAATGTACCACACTGAAAAAAACACAAAGCAAAGCTTTTGAAAAACCATCCCAGAAAGAGGTTCCACAGGTGGAATACAGGTTATAGCATGTCTTCCAGAGCAAAATGAATTCTATGAATGAAAAGGAAAGTATGTTGAAGAAACATGCCAGATCTGGCATGTATGTTCAGAGCACAGCACACTCACTCAGTAATTAGGTTTGTGGTTTCTTTCCACGTTCCCAATCCTCTGGCCTCAGCTCTTTGGGTGCTCATGGCTGACCACTGGGACCACTCAGTGCGTACAAGGCCATCACTGGACTGTGTAGTATTAGCCCTAAGTAAGCTCAGATGGAAACAAATGCTGCTGTAGGAAACCAGTGAAGATATTCAAACATGAAGACTGTTGATAGAGCAGTGGAAAATACTCTTTATTATTCAAAATAATAAAGTCCTTAAAGAGAAGTCAGGTTTATATAATAGCATTTATGATTTCAATAATTTATTTAGAAGGCAATTAGGCAACCAGTTACCAAAACTTTTCCCTTGTTAAAAGTGACAAGGCTCCTTCCAAGCGAGTACTTTGTACTTGCACAGCATTTCCTCTCAACACATCCAGAAACATGGGACAATTAAAAGTTCCTGCAGAAGTTGTTCAGTGAGCAACCAATGTTCAGGCTGTACCTTAACACAGAAGTCAGATTTGCCAGGAACAGCACTTTTTATCATTTACCTGTCAGTACTGTTAAGGCAGAAAGTGATGGAAAATCTGTCACAGCAATCCACATTAAAAGAGAGCAGCGATGTCTCCCTGTGGGAAAGCCTGGAGGAGAACAACTCTCCAATTTCTGTATCAGTGAGCACCCCTGCTGCTGGCTTCACTGAAAAACTGGGCAAGTTGTGTGTCCATACAAGACTTAAAAGGATAATAAGCCTGCTAGCATTGTGTTAGTACCTACCCAGTAGTAAAACAATACAAAACTTAGTTGAAATACCAGCGTTTGACAACATCTACTCCATGTTTCTCTTCGCACACATATTGGTTATGCAGAGAAACTTCTTTACTGGCTTCAAACGACAGGTTCTGCACGTCTGTGAAGCTCCTGGAACACATGAAGCTGAATCAGTGACTTTGAAGGACAATAATTCTGCTTTAGCCCAAAGATTACACACCTGGACATTTGCATCTTTCTCCTACTATGGCCTCATCAGAAGAAAAAAAATGTAAAACATGAATTTTCTTCCCGAAAGCAAGAATCTGGAGAAGAGATGGGGCAGTTTGCAGGAGGGGGAGATGAGTGGCTTAGTGGTCTATTAATCTTCAAAGATTTTAGCTACAATCTCTTCTGGGGCAATGAAGGAAGAGAGGACATTAGTCATGCTTTATCTCTTCCTCATCCTCCCAGTGATGCTTTGTATTTGTTGTCACAACACTTGAGGAGAAAACCCTTCCCTGTGCTCCTTGTACCTTCTAAAGGATGACACATTTGCAGGGCTGTTATTTAAGACAGTTTTGAGTTCACTTTTCTGTCTCCTGGGCTTCTCCACTCCTACATATCTGTACTTACCTGGTCTATTCTTGCTCACTGAAATTCTCAGCTGAAGTGTGAGGCACACTGAAGCGGTTCAGTTGGAATACATCAACACAAAAAAACCCAAATATCCTACTTTGACTGTAGGTGGGGCAGGAACAGAAAGAGAGATGGCTGCTACAAAGAGAATTAAACTTGGTGCTACCAAACTCTCAGTTAATGCTCCCAGTCTACCTTCTGGATAGGTTCTAGCAAGGTTTTTCTGAATTTTCCTCTGCATATGAAATCAACAAGTCTTTCCACCCAATTGTTGTAATTACCTTTGAAGCCCTTTATGCAGTTGCTGAGACACTTCTTTAAGCTCTTTCACTGCACTAAGTGCTTTTGGACCATCTTCTGAGCAGCTTGGCATAATTTCTGCCAGAAGCTCCTGTGTGATCATTAACTGCTTTCCCAGTTCATCTGGAAGAGGAGATGTTAAAGGTATTATTAAAAACACCGTGGCACCAGTTAATACATGAAATTAACAACTGGAAGAACCCAGAGACAGGTGAATTAGAAAACAAAAAACTACCGTGCAGCTATGAAAGCAAAATTATTTTTCACTATTGTGACTAGCACCAGCAACAGGCTATTAGAATTGCTAAAAATCTCTCATTTAGAGTACGTCAAAGATTTTTGAGACTAATGTAAGAGAAAAAACAAGTTTGAGACATCCAAAATTCCCTGGCCAGTTTCATGTATTGCTATTGGCATGTAGCCACCCATGAAATTTATCCCGTCATTTTGTTCAACATACACAAAAAAAAAAGGACCTACTCCTTTTTAGTCTCTTGCAAGAATTTTACGTTATTCAATAGCTTTTTGCATTTGTTTTTAAGTGCACGATTATTGTAAATGGTTTAAGAATCTTGTTTCTTGCAGACCAGCAGTTTCAAAATGTAACTTTTTGTCCGGACTTCAATACAAAATGCATGTACTGATTTATTAAACATGCTCTGGTTCAAGACAAAACACAGTATCATTTAAGCTCCAGTTCTGCTGGAGAAACATCAGCAAGTCTACCAGGTGACTGTCCCTCAAACACAAAAACAAGAAGAAATTACAGTATTTCTACACCTTGTTTACACAGTAGGAACAACAAAGGGAAAGGAATGCCATGAATACAGTTAAAATATGTAGAAACCTGCTAAAAAAGATGCATATGAAGACTGAGCTAACTTAGAAAGTTAATTTCTTCTCTGCTGCAAAATAAAAAACTGTGTAGTTAAGTGGCTAAACAGAGATAAAAATTACACACAGCACAACATGTGACTATTGCTGCAGCCCAGTGTCCACACAAGCTCTAAGAGCAAAGAAAGTTCCTCCAGAGGCCATAGACAGATGTAGCAATAACAATGTAAAAAGTTTTTTTAGAATAAACCCACTATTTCTGAAAGCAAATTTGAGAGATTAAATTTTCATACCAAGGTAGGCTTGCTTATCTCCTTCTATGTGAATGTTCTTTATGGGTAATTCGTGTCTTGCAGCATCCAGAGAGGCTGCAAAGCTTTTATATTGCTCTTTAAACTGTTCACAGACAGCAACAAGGGGAGACAGTACTTCTATCTGAAAGAGACACACAGTGAGCCAGAACTTCTCCAAAAGCACACATTTTGTAATCACACACCTGGCTCACTACAGAAAACGATGCTCATTATTCATTAGAAACCTGTCTTCTTACAACCAGGCCAGAACTACTGCTGGCTAACACATAAAACCAAGACAAATAAAAACAGAAGATGTTCACCTCTCATTAAGGGGTGGCATCTCAGCTCTAACCATAACTGGAGTTGCCTAAGTGCAGGATGTTCACGTGATTTTGGGCAGTTTCATCTCCTGTGCATCACCCAGACGCTGCCCTGGCAGCCACTGCAATCTCTGCCCTCGCCCAAGAGCTCCAACTTCTCCTTCCTGCCTATCCATGACGGACAACACGATAGTGACAATGGCACTTGCTCAGGTACTGCAGAGCATTACAGGCCTCAACAGGAGTAGATTTTTGTTTTGTTTAAGACGCATAAAATTGTACCTCTTCAGGCCACAGAAGCAGAGGAACCTCCTCTATAAATCTCCTGGATAAAGGACTACTTCATACCTGAGCTTAACTATCAGAGAAGCATAAATTGTACTAAAACTTACCTGTTTGTCTAATTTTTCATTGAGTTTCTGCTCTCTCTCCTGGAGCAGAATTTCACGTTTCAGCTCCCAGAGCTTCTCCTGTTGTCTCTGCTTTTCTTCACACAACATTAACAAGTCTTTTTCTGCTTTTTCCTCCATCTCAGCAACTTTTTTTTCTGCCTATAACATCCCAGAATATTCACAGTTAAAGCAATGCTACATCTAAGCACTTACATACTCTGAATAACAAATGCAAGCCTCAGACCAGGTCAAAGAGTTTCAATTAATGAATAGGAGACCTCACACAATAAGCACAGAACATCAGCGTTACAGACCCCCTTGAGACTTCCCCCACCCCTACTCCTTTTGTAAAGGAAAATACACACAGCATTGAAGGAAAAAGATCACTGCTTCAACTTTGAACTCCAGACAGACTTGCAGTTTTCCCAAAACTTCTGCATCTCCCTAATTCCTAACAACCAGCAGCAGCTTAATAAACTGGAACTGAATTCGCTCTAACAGTTTTCATGGCAAGTATTATGGCTTTACAACCATAAACGGACACAGTCACAAAAACCTACCTTTTACAGGTCAGGAAGCATTTAAGAAATTAAACAATCCCTCAATAACAAATTCTATCTGAAACTACTTGACTACTACCAAACACTTGACTAATGCTCACCTTTATTCTTAGGTAAGTTAAAAGCAGTGTCTCAGATTCCAGCTCTGCCATCGGATCATGAAAGTCAGTTTCCTTCAGAAAAGAAAAGAATATTCTACATCAAGTTTGGTATTTAAACAACTGCTTTTTCAGTGGTCAAATTAATTACCAAATAAACTACCAATAGTCCAGTTCATGCCTGGAATCATCGCTGACAACAAGCAGCTCAATGACAAAAGCTTGTGGCTTTAAACACTCCTGTTAATTAAATAAACCTCCTTGTTCCACAGGAATGCAAGAACAATCTACCTGAGGAGACGCTTAATTGGAACAGATTCTTTACCACAAGAAATTGAAGCAAAGCTCTGGTCAGTGTCCAGCTACCTGATAAACACACCAAACATTGCCAGCAGTCTAAAGACTTCTGCAAGGAGGCTTTAGATCATCCCAGGACCTTAGCTGTAATTCAGATTAAACAGAAAATCTTCATTTCACACGTTTCAAAATATATATCCTTACCAATGAAAGCAGTGAGACTCACCTCAGCAGTCGCTCTGGCTACTTCCTTTGTCTCTGAAACTCCTGAAGCAGATTCTGAATGAGAACTCTTCTTGGGGTCAGTTTTATCTGTAGCACAACAAAAAAGTTAGCATGCTCTTCTGTTGAGGTCTACAGGGTGGGTCAATAGACCACCAGGTTTTTTAAAGGGAGAGATAATTTCAAAATTATTGTGTGTACCAGTAAAGAAGATCTGTGCTCTATTTCTGGCTCTGATTTACTCATGAGCAGATGTGGATCACAAGAGCTTATAGCTTTAAGTGACAAACAGATGTGATCCACTTTTCAGAAAAACTGACAGTCTAACACCCACCTGTTTATAGGCACAAAGACTCAAGATTACTTTATTCTTTAATTTCTGACTTTAAACAAAAACAGAGTACCCAAAAGATACTACAAATCAAGCGGCTAATTTAAACCCCAAAGGTCTTAGAACCTCTTCTTAAAATCCTTTTGTGAATATACAAGAGTACAATAATTTCTTATCCCCAAGTTTCAGCACATACATTAAAAATTATAAAACCAGAAATTGAGTATGAACGGAAATTTACCATTAATAGCAGAAATATCAAGGTCCGGTAGCTTCATTTTCCCTTCATCTAATAAAGTGGACTGCAAGTCACCCTTCTCAAAAGTACTCTGATTTAATAAGCTATGGTCAACACCTGCAGAAAGAAGCTGTTATCAGACTACAAGAATTTGAACAGGTTCAGCACAAGTTCCCAATTCCAAGTTGTAGAGGCCCAGAGAAGCTGATTTGGTCACATCCCTTCCCTCACACCCACTACAACCTGAGAAATGCTCGTTAGGCCTCGGCCTTGATGAGCTGTACCTGGATGAGGCCACTCTTGAGCTTATCAGAAACACTGTTTCCAGGAATGCCTAATGAACACCTGTTTTTTAATGAACAATCTTGGACACCTGTTTTTCTTGAACCTCCAAAGAAAGTTACCAGCTGGAATTGTGGCCATGATAGAAAATTACTATTATTAAAGCCGACTCTGTAACATAAACATACCCCACGACCCCATAAACGACCCCATAAACAGCAGTTCAAGAGAGACCCTCTGAGGTCCCAAATCCCAGAAAAAAAAGGGAACAATTTGTCTCAAACGTCAATAACTAGGTGGCTGTGGAGACAACCAAGGAGACAACCAGCAATACCAGACAGGAATTGTTGTAATAACAAAAGAAAAAAAAAATGGACTGAGATTTTCAGCCACCTACACTGGTTTTAGCAGAAAGATTAAATAATAAAAAAAAAAAGCAGAATAATGGTGAGGGCATAAGAAAAGAGCAGTTTAAAACCTTCTGCAGAAGGCAAGAAAGATACTTGTTTTAGACAACTCAATCACTCAATTCCAGATCCAGGACCTGATTTCTCTTAGTGCCACATTAAGTTCCTTAATTTCCTTTACATACAAATAATAACTACCAGTGATGCAAGAAATGCAAAGTATCAACATCTTGGAGTTAAGAGTTTCATAGGTTGGAAATACAAAAAAATAGCTTTTGAACACTGGTAAAACCTACCAGCAGAAGATTCAGGTTTCTGAGAAACAACTGATTTCTCAACTGATTTCGGTTTAGTTCCAGAAGATGGTAGAGAAGAATCCGATGAAGAGGCACTTGATGAGGCATCCTGACAATAAAGAAACAGCTAAGACAGAACATAATCAGCAATATATCTTGCCTTCAACTCGAACGCTGACAATAAACAATTAAATGCCAGGGTATCTTGGTGCTTTGCAAGTCACCCGAGTACAGCCCCAAGCTCCCAAGCTAATAACACACCACAGCTCCCTCATAACCCCAGCAGAGTCGGTTTTCCCCCAGCTCTCGCTGCCACACGTCCAAACCGCCCCTCACACCTTTCCAGCTTTTCGCTGAGCGACGCCTGAGCTCGACAGTTCTGGCACCTTCTTGGTGCCTTTCTTATCGTACTGCAGGTAGCGAGACTGCACGATTCTTCCTCCTGTGAGGGGCAAAGGAAGCTCAGCTGGGCCCACCGCGGGGCTTCCCGCCTCAGCTCGGATCCCCCCGCCTCAGCCAGGCCGGGCTCCCGCTTCAGCCAGCGCGGCCCCACGCTACCTTTCCGCTTAGTTTTAGGCGCTTGTCCGCCCGCCGCCGTGTCGCTGCCCTCCGAGGACATGGTGCCAAGGCAGCGGCGGGCGGGCGAAGGGCCGGGCGCGGATCGCTTCCCCTCAGCCCTGAGCCGCCTCAGCCGCCATCGCGTTTGAATCACCGCGCATGCGCGCGCCCCAGGAGACAGCGATGAGAGCGGGGCAGCGCGCCCCCTGGCGGAGCGGAGGAATAAAGGCGCTGAGGGCTCAACCCCGGGAGCTGCGCTGCCTTTTAAATAAAGCGGGAAGTGAGGGTCTGGCAGCTCCTGCAGCGCGGCTGGCTCCAAAAGTCCTCCTTGCCTTAGGCCTTTCCCGGGATGGAGCTTCAGCTGGAACAGGTCTGTTCCGGGCTCCACAGTACAAGAAAGACTGGAGAGGATCCAGCGGAGCTCACAAAGATGATGAGGAGTCTGAAGCATCTCCGACCAGGAGAGACTGTGGGAGCTGGGCCTGGTTAGCCCAGAGAAGAGAAGGCTGAGAGAAGATCCCATCGATCCATAAAAATATCTCCAAGGGGTGTTCAGGGCATGGTGCCACTGCTCAGTGCTGCCCAGCGATAGGACAAAGCGTAATGGGCACACACTAAAGCACAAGACAAACACCTCAACGTGAGGAAGAACTTCTTTATGCTGAGGATGGCAGAACACTGGAACAGCTGCCCAGAGAGGTTGTGGAGTCTCCCTCACTGGAGACATCCCAAATCCACCTGGATGGCTCCTGTGTCACCTGCCTTGGCAAGGGAGTTGGACTGGGTGATCTCCAGAGGTCCGTTCCAGACCAAACAATTCTGTGATTCTGTGAATCCCAGCACGCTACACTCGAGAGCTCCTGCGGTGCTCCGACAGAGCGAGCACCAGCCACCTCACCATCCCCGCAGCGAGAGCCCTCACAGCGCCGGGCCGCGACGCTCCCGGCCCAGCACAGCACCGCGGTTCTTTGGTTTTGACAAGAATCCACCCCCGCTGCCTCAGACAGACAGCACCTGGCTGCCGCCGCCCAGCTGCGTCGGGAGCCGCGGCGGGGGCGAAACCGAGCTCGGGACTCGAACCCGACTGCCCGGGAGCGCCGCCCGCCACATCCCCTCTTCCCCCGCAGTCTGTGGGCGCCGCTCCGCTCCGCGCCCCCCGCCCTGCCCTGCCCTGCCCGGCCGCGGGGCGGCGCATGCGCGGGGCGATGCGCGGCGCTGAATGGGCGCGCCCCGGCCCCCCCAACCCGGAAGTGGCGCGCGCGGGGCCTGTGGCGGCGGCGGGCCGGGCGGCCGCGCTTCGGTACCGGCGCAGGTAACGGGCTCCGCGGGCCCCGCGCTCCTCGTCACCCCGCTCCTCGTCCCTCCCGCGCCCCCCTGCCTCCTGCTCCTTCCCTACGGGCGAGCCAGCGCTGTGGTGGCGGTGCCTCGCAGGGACTGGGTCTCGCACCGAGCGCTGTGGGGCGGCCGGGGCAGTTCTGAGGGAGTGTGCGGGTCGCTGCCTCGGGGCAGAATTGAAGCGGGGTGTTGAGGGTCGGCTCTGAGTGGGTCTGTGCGGGTCGGTGTCGCGGGGCAGGTCTGAGGGGGTGTGTGGGGTCAGTGCCAGGCCGGGGGCTCCGCCGGCGCCCTCAGGAGCTCGGGGCCGGAGTGGTTCCCCGGGACGCTCTCAGGAGCTCGGGGCCACTCCGGGCCGGGGCTGTGCCCGGCTGCGGGGCAGATGCGGTGCTGCTGACTGACTTTGTGTCAGCTGTGCCCGAGGAGCTGGAGGTGCCCAGGGGAAGGTCTGACGCCCGGCTGTGTCTCCCGACTCTCGGGCAGAGCCTGCCGGGTACGATGCTACTTCCATCTCTTGTTTCTTCCGTCTCTTGCTTGTGATCTTTCAGCCGCACAATCTTCTGCTTCTTCATGTGATGTCGCTGACTCTCGGTATAAATAGCCTATAATCTTTCACACAAATACCTCATGATCTTTCCAAAAATTCGTTAAAACTCTCAGGGTTCTTTTGTTTCTTTGTGTTATTTTTGGGCAGCTCCTGACAGCTGGGGCTGCTGCTGTGCTGAGGTCGTGCTTTATGGTGATGACTGTCATTGCCCAATAGAGTCATGCCTCTGGCTGTGTGTATGTCGGTAGTGCTCTGTCTTTTTGGCAAGCTTGGTGTTGCAATCTCTGGGAAGTAAAACTTTTGCAAGCTTGGAACATCCTTTGTTACATGTTTCTAGACTAAAAGTATCGGACTACAGTCCTGACCCATGACTAGCGTGGCTGTAGGTTTGATACAGGTATGTGTGATCCTCGTGGAAAATGAATTCCCAGTATCATTTTAGCTTTGTTTTCTGTTACGCTGTTAAGTATTTTGGCAAAATTCTTGCCCAGCTTTATTTGCAATTCTTGCTTGTGAAAAGCGAGAAGCACTTTGGATGCAAATGAGCTCAGCATTCTTTGATTTCACCTTCTGGAAATGGGTGGCAGTGGAGCAAAGGGCTGGAGATGATCTCAAGCTCCTGGCAGATGCAATTAGCCTTTCAAAGATGTCATCAGCATCCTCCCACGGTACTCCTAGAGGTGGATCAGTATCGGTGTGTCTGCCAAGCTGTTTGCAAATAAGTTTGTCATGGGTAATTAGGAGCTCTTTGATTTCAGGCCTGTTAGCTGGAATCCATGGCTGAAGTACTTGCCCTAAAGTAACAGCGTGGGGTAACCCTGCATTCCGGTTTAGGATGTTGGTGTCACACCCAGCAAGTTTTAGTAAGCCCTGGGTGTCTTTAACTCAGAATCTTGTCAGGAAGAAATCCATTTAGTGTAGGGGAAGCAGCTTGGGGAGCTTTTAATGCATATTCCTATTAGCTCCAAGATTCATTGTGGCTTTTTTATAGAAAAGAGTTCATCTTGATTATTTTTGTCTTTGCACTACGATGGGGTTCTCTGCCTGCCCTACATCTGAAGTCCAATAACATTGTGCTTTTCAGGATGATGCATCTAAGACCACTTCCTCAATCTTCAGTCCTTACTTACTCACATAAAACTCGGGAGTTACTGCAGTGATGAAAGGTTTTTTAAGAACTGTACAGTTTGGAGCTTGGGGATTTTTTGTTGCCCTGCTTGAGAACGTTTGTTTCAACAAAAAGCTTTTTCACAAGTTGAATGTTGCAGCTCCTGCAGTGGCAGCTGCCTGCACAAACAGTCCATTCCCAGTGGGAAGACTCCCAGGTTTTGGGCTTTTCTGTGGAACCCAAAACCCCTGTGGAACTGAATAATTTAGGAAGAGTAAATGCAACTGATGAAAGATTTAAACGAGGTTTACCTAGGGAGGAATACTCTGTCCAGACAGTTTTCTGACCCATAGTGATTCAAACATTAGACCTCTTGAATAATCCTGTGCATGAATAACTGTTTGACTCACATGCACACTGAGGCTAAATATGGCCTTTCCTCAGCTAGAAGGTCAAAGGGCAGGATTTGCATATCCTAGACATTTAAAAATGAAGAATTCCTAAAAAATGCAACAATATTGGCTATCTCAACAGTCAAGGAAAAGAGTGAAAGAATCTGATTCAACTAAAAGTTTGCGGCTCAGTGCTTTTTTGCGTATTTGAAGGCTGAAGGTGTTTATCACATTTCTAAGAAACAAGGCCTGTTTATGCTAATATCAAGGAGAAGTAAAGCCTGAGATGCTGATAAGGGTTTATTTTTCTAATAGCAAGGAGTAGGAATGTCTTTATTTTATAAAAGGAAAATGCAAAGGTTTTGTCTATAGAATATTGTGTTTTCTTGGTGTATCAAGTGACTTAAGCGTGGCCTGTGGAGTTGCTTTTATCAAGGCTTTAATTGTGTTGTCTCTGATTACCAAATGAAACTCAATGCAGATTCTAGAAAAATCTGCCATTACTTTAAAGACCAATGGTATTTAACAATAAAAGTGTTTTAAAGGATATTTTTGACATGTGTATCTTCTGTTCACACAAGAGTTTAACCTAAAGTTTCTTAATAAAAAGTTCTCATTGGTGTAAATGCAGCATTAGAGCTGTGAAATGTTTGTTTCCTTTGTTGACAGCTGTAGTGCTGTTAAGGAAAAAATAACAAAACTGCAAAAGGTGGTAGAACAGCCCCCAAGGTTCTTTTGGCTTGCATCCTTTACCTCTGACCCTTTCAGTTGTTTTGCCTTGATTCCTCAGCAGGGCCATATTTCCTGAATCATACTCCCATGTATATGTGTATATGTGATGTCACACTTTTTATAAGGTAGAAACACATAAAAGATCTCTAATGCCACTGTAAAACCTGATAAGGTATCCCTGTCTTGAGGTGAGACTGTGCATTTGAGTCATTCAGAGGAAGTCTGTCTGCATCAGGGGTGGTTTAGGGTGTGGATTGGAATCAGGGTCCCAAGAGCAGGTAACTGAGAAGGAACTGCCTGTAACAAAAGTAATTTTTTTTACTTTTTCCTGTGTTACACTGCATTGCAGCCCAGCTTCTCCTTTGTCAGACACTCTGGGGCAGTAACTTCCCTGGCAGGGTAGATTGCAAGGAGTAGTAACAGGTATGTTGTAATTTTTGTGTGGTCCATTCAGAACTCCTCTTTTTGGAGCAGAAAAAGCCAAGAGATTTTAGTTGAAGAAAACCAAGGGTCTAAAATAATTTAGTCCATCTGAATTTTTTATAACCAAGGAAAACATTGAAATGTGACTAGAATGCGAAGTGATTTTCAGGTAATCTACAAATGCCTGGAATACTGAAAAAAGTTAAAATCAATTATGCTCGATTAACAGCACCTGTTTGTCCTTATGATATGAGGTAGGACAAGGATCTTTGCCTTACCTGTACTCCACAGTTAATTGTGGCAACTCTAAGGTGTTTCTGTAGCCTGTTTTGCTGGAAATTCCTTGCTTTGGAAATCAAGGTCAGTAATAGCTGAGTATTTTTGAAATTGCTAAATGTTTTCAATTTGACCAGACAGATTGGTCACTTTTGGGGATGGTTTCTGGCAATTCTGTTGTTAAAAAATGTCACAGGTCAAGTAGCTGTGATACATTTCCACTTTTGTGTTGAAAATTGCTTGGTGAGAAGTGGGAGAAGCTTGAATCTTTCCCTTTGAGGAATGCAGCACTGCAAATGCACATGAAAATGCGAAGAAGTGGAATATTATAAAGTTCATCCTCAACAATTTTGCTGTAATGGTAGCTTTCCCTTTTTAGCTTCACTATGATTCATGGACTAAATATGTGGCTTCAAATTATGGCCTTATTTAAACTAAAGAGATACCCTGCACTGATTGGGGCAAAGCTCTCTGCTGGAGTTCCATTCTGTTACCAAGTGGACACTGTGGGCTTTAATGCATATTAAAAAATTAATTGGCTTAATGGAGTCCAGAAAATCCTTACAAAATACCATCAAAATTACCATCTGGAATTGGAATTTTTTTGTTTTTATTAAAATTGTCTGAGCAAAAAGTAAAACTGCAGATTTTTTCCTCCTCCGTATGTTGAAAAGGGATTTCTTATAAGAAAGGGTATTGAAAGAACTTGAGGTAACTGCAGAATTTCCACCTACAGACAGAACCCAGCAGTGGCTGGGCTGCAGGGTTTGCATGCTGACCATTTGGCTTCAGTATTACCTTCTTTCTTGTATTTCTCCCTTTACTTCCAGTATTGTCTGGACCTGAATGCAGGCTTGTGCTTCCTTGATGAGCCAAATCACACTGAATAAATATTTCAATTGCTTAAAAATTGTCTAAATAATTTGAGGTCATAAAATGAGAAGGAATCACTGCAGTGATCTCTTCAGACTGCTTTTGACATAAACAAGAGGATGGTACCTAATTAACCTTTCTAGTTATGAGGCACATTGGCTGATTTTCTAAAAAGAGCTTTGGCAATCATGCCTCATCGTTAGTGTCAGTTAAGTTTTTGCAGTGCAGTTTAACCTTCTGGTGATGTTTATGTCTTATATTTGCCTGAGTTTGCTTAGCTTTGAATTCCAGCCTGGCTTGTGTTGTGGCTTTGTCCTGCAGCCTGGTGATTGTACCCAACTGCAGGTCCTGTGCAAGGACTCACACTGATAACAGTGTCCTCTGTGTGCTCCTCACAGACAAAGCTTGGAGAGTGTTTGGCTGTAAGGGGGGTATATTTTAACAGATTTGGGTTTGTTCTTGTTGTTGCTACTCCTAGCTCCTTAATTGAAATTTGGATTTATGCTAGATGCTGTACTGGTCATGTATCTTCTGAGTACAAGGGTAATATGGCTACCTAACAAAATATTAATTTATGTTTATTTGGGGATTACATTCACTGGCTTGTGGTGTTATGGTAGATCACCACGTTTAAATGATTCCTTGCTAAGGTTTTCAAGCCTATTTCAGGATAACTCCCATTCCATTCCTCTGATATGGATGGTTTTTTGGATATAATTGAAGTTTTATATTAGCTGAAATTTGTTTAGTATTTATTTTCTTGCTCCTGTGTTACTGAACTATATATTTGATTTAACTACTTGATCACTTGCTGCCTTCTCAATCTCTCAATGATATGTTCTTTATCAGTAACTCTTTTCTTTCTTTTAGAACCGTCATGAAAATGTTTACTTTGATGCCAGGAATCCAACTTCACTAGGAACTCATCCTCCACTTGCTTGAAGATACTCTGTCCTTAGTTGAATACTGGGACTCTTTAGGTAACCAATTTATAATCTGTCCAGTGAATGCTCTTTTGCTTTTATGTTCTAATTTGTGGCTTGAAATACTGTTTAGTGTGAAGTCAGAGGTTTGTCTCTTCTAGAGCAATATTTTCCTCAAACCTCTGTAATGTTTGGACATTCTCAGACAGAAAAATTCAATTTTCCAGTCATACACACCTGAGCAGACCCTACTGGCTCTAATGGCCCTGGGTTTGTCACTTGTAGACAAGTGGCATCTGCACTCTGGTTTCCTCTTTGGAAAGTGTGAGCTGGGATCTTGAGCAATGTCCCACATTTTGGTGGCTGACATGAGCCAGGGTTAGGAAACGTGTGTCAGTAAAGTCACAGGTCAGCACCGAGGTTCAGCTCTTCAGTGTTGGCAAAAAGCTGGTGCCACATTTTTTTTAGGGAGCTGTTTTGGCCAAAATGCTTACTGAGGGGACTTCCTCTATCTTAGCAGACTGTGTGTCTGAAACTAATCGGTGGGGGGTGAAAAAAGGAAGTCTGCAAAAGGCTGTCTCCCTTGAACTGGCTGAGGAGCTTGAGAGGAAAATGGTCACTGTTGTTCTGTTTTTCTGTCTGTGCTCAGACTGATCTTTCCTGTGAGCAGCAGTCTGCTGTACATTCTGCTGTGTGTCAAAATTTGAGTTTTTATGTATTAAGAATGCTTAACACTTGCATAATTGCTTCAAAGGTGCTTCAGACTTCTTTACTGAGCAGTGATAATTACAGGAAATGGAAAGGGGACTTGGAGCTCACTGCTCCAGCCTTTTGTGTGACCAGGTTCTTTGAACAAGTCCTCCTTAATGAATGAAGAATGACACTTAATGGGGAAAAAACATTCTTGGGTGGATCATACAGTTTGATCGGAGATGTATTGTGGTTTGTCTTGCCATCTGTGGCTTATTCAGCCTTCCTTTTGATGAGTAGCCACTACAAATGATCCAGCTTGTGTGGCAGTGTCTTCTGTGAGCTGTCTGAGCAGAGTCCCTTAAAGCATAGCTCTCTCCTCAGAGGCTGTTCATGAGGCACAGCTATGTCATATGTTTCTGTGAAGTGATTCATTACTTGCAGTGGATGTGGCAGCTAAAAGCCTCCAACCCTACTGATTTTAATTTGAAATGATTACTCTCTGTGGCCTTGTGCAAGTTCCTGTGCAGTTGTTTAGTGGCAAAAAGTAACTTCTTTGTTATTTCTCTGCCTCTTTCCTCTCTTTTTTTAAGTGTATTTGGCATGTCAATGTATAATTAGAACACTTCGTTCTTGAAACAAAAATTGAACTGCTATTCTCAGTATGAAGTTTTACAGCCTGCTAAAACAAAGGGGTGCTTCATTATCCTTCTGCTTTTAGTACCCCTTGATGAGCAAATGAACTGTGGGGCTATAGCAATGTGGGCAGATTTAGTCCTGGTGATCAGGGGCCACTGAATTGCAAATAAGAGAAAAATCACCAGCAAAGGCGCAGATAGTAACAAAATCTAGAGACTTTTAACTTGGCAGTTGCCTTCTGAGGTTGGCTTCTGAGGTTGTTGATAGGCTGAAGTTACGTGTCTGGCCTGCACCAAGGCTGAAAGGAGGAAAAAAACAATCAGTGAATGATTTTTGGAGACTTGTGAATGAAGTTCCTGAGCCCAGTGAGGAAGGAGTTGATGTGATGGGTATAAAGGTTTGGGAATGAAGTGGGTTATTTTGGATCTTGTTTACTGCTGAAATGTAGCTGCAATAAGACTAACTTTACTTTGTTGCCTAAAATGGAAGATAAAAGTCATATTCAAACCCTCTGCAGCAAGGATGTGGTTCACTCAAGTGAAATGAGCAGTCTCTTGTCTGTGTAAATGGTGTGTGTTGGAGAAATCCCTATGGTGTGTTAGAGGAGCCGACAGCAGAGTTTGCTGCAGTCAGCTTGGGGCTCTGCTTCCTGAAAGCTCAGGGGTAAATGCTTGTACATCTCATGAGAAGAACTTAGCTGGGGGAAATGGGGAAAAACAAAAGCGGATCTCAGTGTCACAACTGTTTTCCTCCTTGCACTATGCACTGATCCCTGTGCCATAGCTCGTGGCTGCTCTGAACTGTCACTGCTGAACTAAGAAGTGGCCAAATCCTGTTTCTACCTCAAGCTGCTTGTGCAACTTTAAGGGAGAGGGTTTCTGTGGGAGGGTGGATAAATGTTGATGTGAACCACATCAGGGAAAGTATCTGGGCTAAAACTGACATGGGGAAACAAGGAAGTTTTAGTTTGGACATTGATCCTGGTTTATTTTGCTTTGTCTGTGTGAATTTGTGTGTGCCATGACGGGGAGGAAGGGGTGGCATGGGCATAGAAGGAAAAGTGAAAGGAGGCAGGGTGCTGTGGCAGCTCTCCATTCCATAGGATACACCAAAGAGGCTGTTTGGAATAATATCACTGATAGTTAAATTATTAAAGAACAAATGCACTGTGTAATATTCTCTGTATTCTCATCCTGCAAAAAATAACACCTTATCCTAATACCTCTTGTACACACTTTGTAACACCTGATTTTTAAATTTTCCTTTTTTTTTTTTTCAGACAATGGGCACTGCATATTAAGCAGGGGGGGAAGACTGAAGCCCATCTGGGGACAGAATGAGTTTAAAAGATGCTGACAGTGCAGTTTGCCAGGCAAAAGCAGCCTATAATCTTCATATTTACCCCCAACTCTCAACAGAAAGTGCTCCCTGCTGCAAAGTGACAGCAACCAAGGACAGCACGTCATCAGATGTCATCAAGGATGTGATTAATATCTTAAACTTGGATGTCTCCAAACATTATGTGCTCGTGGAGGTGAAAGAGTCAGGTGGAGAAGAATGGGTACTTGACATAAACGATTCTCCTGTCCACAGGGTTTTGCTTTGGCCTCGCCGTGCTCAGGACGAGCACCCGCAGAAGGATGGCTACTACTTCCTCTTGCAAGAAAGGAACACTGATGGCAGCATCAAGTATGTCCAGATGCAGTTGCTTTCCAAGGAGACGGAATCGCGGCGGTTGGTGGAGAGGGGTTTTCTCCCCTGGCACCAGGAGGACTTTGATGACTTGTGCAATCTCCCCAACCTGACGGAGACAACGCTCCTGGAGAATCTCAAGTGTCGCTTCCTAAAGCACAGAATCTACACTTACGCTGGGAGCATCCTGATTGCAATTAACCCTTTCAAGTTCCTGCCCATTTATAATCCCAAGTATGTCAAGATGTATGAGAACCATCAGCTTGGGAAGCTAGAGCCTCATATTTTTGCCATTGCTGATGTGGCCTATCACACAATGCTTAAAAAACATGTTAATCAGTGCATCGTTATATCAGGTGAAAGTGGGTCTGGGAAAACCCAAAGCACAAACTTCTTAATTCACTGCCTCACGGCACTGAGCCAGAAAGGGTACGCCAGTGGTGTGGAGAGAACCATTCTGGGAGCTGGACCAGTTCTGGAGGTAAATTTATGCTCAAATTGCCTTCTGTGCAAATTGTTTTTTAAAAACAGCTAATAGTTGCTGTTGAATGCTGCTTTTGAGTCACCTACTTGGTTTAGGTTTGAAATGTCACTGGTTTAGGCTTGTTACTTGGTTTAGGTTTAAATGTCACTGGGCTGCAGTGGTGCTTGGCAGAGTTACCCGACTGCTTCTAATTGATTTTCCTTATTATGCTCACTTCACTTCCTGTTGCTTGTAATTTATATATGACTTAACTTTCCACCACTAAACACCAATAATCTAGGACAGAGGTTACCTGTATTTTCCATCTGAAAGTTTTGATGGCTTTTGAATCAAATCATAAGCAAAATTTTTCATAAATATTGTTCCACTGAAACAGCAACTGCTTGGTGTGATCCTGCCTTTGTGCATGAGCATTTTACTGAACTCACTTTTTGAAGGAGTTATTTTCTTTCTACAGCTGTTTGTGGAAGAGAGCAACATTTTTAGTTGGGGAGAAAGTGGGAGTCCGTTCAGGCTTTTAATTATTACAACATTTCCAACAGAAAGCAAAACTAAACATGTGAGAAGGAGGGGATACAGCTTGCATTAGGTAATGTCAGGATAAACTGATCTCTTGGTCTCTTCCCGAATTCTGGAAGTGTGGATGGATGTAATGCTCACCCTGTTTTGAAGAACAAAATCTTCAACAGCAAAGAGCTTGAACACCACCATTGTAATTTTTAGGCTTAGTTTCAAATGTAACAACACTTTCATAAAAAGAGTGTAAGCTTTTTTAAAAACTCTTCTGTAAAGAATGAGGAATATATGCAAGTGGTTTTTTTATTGCCTTGCGTTCTACTGCATGAAAGAAGAAGTAAAATTGAGGCTTGTTGGTTGCTGGAGTTCAAGTTTGCAGTTCTAAACAGAAAACAGGAAGGGGTCACAGTGGAAAGCCCTGTTTGATCAGCTGATCTCTCTGCCTTTGATAAATTTAAGTGTTTCATATCCTCGTCTGCAGACCTGGTACAGCTGTGCCAAACCAGGCAGAGATGTGAAGTCCTGTGTGCCTATTTGTCTGCTGAGTGACAAATGCATATATTCTGGAGTCAGAACTAAAACTCAACTTTGCTGGAATCCCAGGCTGATATGTGAATCTGGGCATGTTCATAAAGAGATACTTGTGTTTTGCTATGCTAAATTTAGTTAAGTACCACAACTTTTTTAGACTTCCACTTAGCATTTAGTAACACTTCTCATGAGAAAATAGTCTCTCAGAATTGAATATATGTTTGTGTAAATTCAGTGTGCATCAAAAACTAGACTTAGAACATAATAAGTAAAATCCAGTTATCCTGCTTTGATGCATCAGAGTTGATTCAGCTGACGGTGAAGCTTCCCTATTTTCCAATTTCAGTCACTAAGCATAATTAAAAAAGAGAAAAAAATGCCAACTCTTGGTCCTGGGGAGGGATGCACAGAAAGCTTATGTTGCTTTGTGGAAGTTAAACTGACTTCAAGCTCCTCTTAGAACTGGTGACTTCTAAATCCATCCGTGGTGACTCATTTTGGGTTTTTACTAAAGGGAACTAAAGTGCTACAAGGGAATTTTTCTTAAATGGATCTTTCTGGGGATTTTTTTCACGAACAGTTTTGCAGTGTGCCCGGACTATTTGAGAATGTTCTGTTTAACTTTGAAGTTTTATTCTGAGTCCTCATCAAAGCAGAAAATGTACTCTTGATGAAAACTTTCATGATGTAGAAATGGGTTGCGTTTTGGGTCAGAGCTTCCCCATTTTAGTGAACTCTTATTTTTCTGCCACCTAAGTAAAATGGGTGTGTTTGTAGGCTGACCTTCTGTAAAAGTTCAAGGGGGTAAAGCATCTGTTTCTAGCACAGAGGGGTGAGCACAATTAGGGTGCTATGGAGGTGGATTTATAATTTTATCTTTGTATGCTTAGGGAGTTGGAAACTGAATCCTGTTTTTGAGTTGGCTGATTAATCTGAGTTCAAATCTCTAAGCAATTTACAGAGAAACTGTTGTTAATATTTTTGCTCCTTGTTTACAATTTCTAGACTGAAGAATGGAGTTACAGCTGGACCGTGGAAGATTTGATGTTAAATGTTGCTTGATGTTGCCTTGTCAAACATCTGAGAGATGAAAGATGTGATGCTGAGACAGTGTAGTTAAAAATTAAACATAGTATCAGCACAAGTGCTGTCACATGGGCTGGGGGGGAGAGTGGTCATGGGGCAGCTCTGAGCCTCTGGTGCTTCCTGCTCAATCCCAGCACCCATTTGAGATGTGTAAAAGGTTCCTTATAGGGGATCTAATGAGCAAAGGTAAATTCCAGTAATTCTGTTTGGCACTGCTTGCAGCTTTGCAGAGAAAAGTCAGAGAGGGAGGCTCCTTCCATGGGACAGTGGTGGCTAAAGCTGTGCTTTGTGCTGTTTTTTAACAGTTCATGGACATTGTTGCCTTTCCTGTATAGGAATTGCTCTCAGATTATAGCTTGTTGTTTTCTTTTCATTTTTTTTAGTTGTACCTCCACACTAAAGGAGATCATCTCTGGTGAAGAGCAGTTCCTTTAAAACTGGTGGGAAGATAAATATAAGCTCTGTTTTGAGATAATCCTGACTTCTTCAGGACCTTTTCTAAATTTAGTAATTAAAATATAGTTCCCTGACTTGAAGCTTTGCCTTCTTGTATTTGCACTTGGGAACTATTTGTGTCAAATTGGGAATAATGAATCAAACTTTTGTTTATTTTATAGTCTCAAACAAGACAATTAAACCTTTCCATACACACCAAAGAAGTTTCCAATAAATTTATATTTTCCTTTCATCAGGGAAAAATGGCATAACTGCATGTTTCAGCTATAAAATGCACAGTGTGCTATCTCAGACTCTGAAATTATTTTGGAAACCTAAAGTTACTCTTCAAGCCAGTTAATTTAGTAAAGTGGCAGAAAATTGAGTTAGGGGATGGGAGCATGTGGTGAGGGAAGAGAGGGAATGGGAGCTTTGTCTTCTGGCAGCAGAGCTCCCTTGGCTTGCTGTCTGTTGTTAAATTGTAACCCTCAGTATCCCGGGTTTATTGCAGGGGTTAAGTTACTCTTTGAGTGTGCTGGAAAGTTCATTTCCCTCTGAAATGGGAGCTGAGGAGAGTTGGGACAGATGGAAATACTTGGCCTGTCATAATTCTTCACAAATTACTTTGAAAATCATTGCTTATTCCCATTTGGATGTGTTCCTGATTTCTCAGTGATGCTGAACCAGTCTTTGGGAAGAATTAAAGCCCAAATCAAATAGAAAGTCCCATGGGAAGCATTCATTAACTGATCTTCTAAAGAGGAATTATTATTGACAGCACAATCACGTGGCAGAATCAGATTTTCTAGACCTCACCGTATAAAAAAGTTTTTAAATTTAATCGTAGAAAGTTTTATGCTTTATGATTCTGTGGAAAAGAGCAGAGCAATTTGCTGTCAGCTCTGTTCCACTCATGACAGCCCTGCTGTGCTTGTGGCTTTGGTGTGACATGGACTGAAGCTCAGTGGAGCTTCAGCTCTGGTTTTCATTTATATTTGCCATCAAAGGTTGCACATGCATTTGGTGGGTGTAGCCTGTTCTATTCCAGGGAAAGTGGTTGTTTTGAGGCCATTATCTGCATATGTTTGTTTTAAGAATCATAATCAGAGGAGGAATGGAACTTCCTTATTCCATTTGCTTGCATGTCCCTGTTTTTTCTGGTGGACATGTGATGTTGCCTGCTTTTCCATGCTGCACACAACTCTTGGGGAAAAATCACGTTGTCCTCCATTCTGTCCTACTGTGGGGATTGCTCAGAGTTCCTGGGACATCCCCCAGCAGGAAAGGTTGCAAAATTACCCTGAGCACTGCAATTTCCCTCTTGGTGAGTGGGTACTTAACAGCATGGCTGTGAAGACCTCTGTTACAGAATCACAGGGTTGGAAGAGACCTCCAAGATCACCAAGTCCAACCCATGCCTGACACCACCTCAACTAAACCATGGCACTGAGTGCCACATCCAATCTTGTTTTAAACACATCCAGGGATGGTGACTCCACCACCTCCCTGGGCAGGCGATTCCAGAACTTTATCACTCTTTCAGTAAAAAACTTTTTCCTAACATCCAACTTAAATTTCCCTTGGCACAGCCTGAGACTGTGTCCTCTTGTTCTGTCAGTTGCAGCCTGGAGAAAGAGACCAACCTGACTACAACCACCCTTCAGGTAGTTGTATAGAGTGATAAAATCTAGTTCAGCTCTGAAGGAGTAATGACTCTTCCACATCCTCTTCCAGGATGTGGATTTAAGACTTCCATGTCCTTTGGCACATTAAAAGGTGGGTCTGTGCAGTGGTGGTTCTGCCATGGAGTTGAGTGGTTTCCATGGAAACTCCCAATATCTTTTTCAGATTTTGACAATTCTTATGAAAGAATTAAATGAGACTTTTAGTTGTGTTCCTGAGGTACATGCTGGGACTATGTATGTGGGTTTTTGGATTTTGTTGGTTTTTTGTTGGTTTTTTTTTTTTAGCAAATAAAAGGAGAATTTGGTGGTTTTCTGAATACTTTTATATCTTTCCCTGTTGTAAGAGTTCTAAGTGTCAGACTCCAGTTTATGCCTCTTGCATTCCAAGGTAAGAGGATGGCTTGAATGACTTCCTGCCTCCCAGAATAGGCTATCCCAGCTCTGATTCCTGCTGGCATTGGTCTGCTATTTTTAACTCACCCTGTTTTACACAGCTGGTGTTGTGCATTGCAGTGATTTAGTTTTAGTTTTTTGGTTTTATTTGTCTCCTCGTGGACTCACAAGGGAAAACAGTGAATGGGTTTGCTTATATAAAGGATTAATTCTCTTTAGCTGTAATTTTCTTGTCCCCTCAGATCTTCTGAATTTATTTTGTTCTCGTCAAAGTATATTGAAGAACATGGTAATAGTGAATAAAGTTAAATGTTACCAGAAAAAAAAAATCCCCACCCAAGCTGTTAACCGACTTGGAATGTTCTTAAAAAAGTTCTGGATGTTAAAGGCTCTTCTGAGGAAAGCAGTACATGAAAACTTTCCTAAAAACTGTTAATATTAGATCAGCTTTTAAGAATTTGCTGTATGCTTTGACTAAATACCAGACACATGAGATCATAAGAGCCTTTAGTTTTAAACTGTATTCATTGCTTACATGAGTAATCACTGAGAAAAGTTTTTCAGGAAGCCTGAGTTATGGGATTTCTTAACTCTATAATACCAAAAATATTTATTACTAAGAATTAATGTTGCAAATGTAGCTGTACTGTAGTTTGGCTTCTTGGATATAACTGGTGAACTGATAATTCACTGGTGGCTTAAGTTAGAAGACTTTATAAAAAATTTTTCTGGGATCAATTTGCAAGTCCATTACTCTGCAGCCTGGCAAAGTTCACTGCAACAGATTTCCCAACGCCCAGAATGGGAAGTTGGATGGTTTTTGCTGAGAGCAGGAGCTGAGCCACTGTCCTGGAGAGGAAGAGGGGTTTGATTTACTGACAATTCACTCTGCTGATGTCACAGGACTTTCACTTCTGGTTTGGTAACTGGAAGGACCTGACCTGGATTTTATGCATCTATTAATTTGCATATGTATGTAAAATGGGCTCTAAAAAAAGAAATCTGGGTGATACATTGGTGTATAAAAGCTGCAAAGATATTGATGGTTGTTCAATGTTTGCTTTGAAAAATCTGAATGGGGCTGCTGTTGGCATTATAACATGTGCAGTGTGCTCTTGGAAAATCCAGAGTTGGAGCTCAGCCTCAGCCAGCTGTCTGCACTTCTGGATACAAATCCTCTCCCAGCTGAAGCCTGTTGGCTTTGCTGGAGTTGCAGCACAGTCACTCTGCATAGGAAGAGCTCCTTTAGCTTATTCCTTTAGGTCAGGAGTAACAGTTGGCTGAAGAATTATGGACATTCTCCCAGTTTATAGGAAGTTTCTCAGATCCTCTGAATGCAGCTGGTGGTGGAAATCTGCTTGTGGGAGAGCTTGGAGGGCCTGGTTTGGAATCAGTGGTCCAAAAGTTCCACAGCAGCTCTGCTGCAACCCTTAAGGAACTTTAAAAGAAACAAACCAAAACCAGAAGAGAAGACTTCCATCCAGATAATATGACTGTCATGAAAACATCATTTGCCATGGAAATACCCATAATTGGCTGTACACAGCATAGCTGGGTGTATGAAGAGCTCTGTGCTGTGTGCAGTGCATATCCGTCGTGCTCCGGATGTGGCAGTGAGTGTGTGTGTGTGGGGAGGAAGAGATTACACAGCTCTGTGCAATCATTTCACAAGGCTTCTATATTAGGGAGGAGGATTTCCTAATGGAGGACTTCGGTACTTGGAGCTTTAAGAGGAAATATCCGTGGCAGGAGATGCTGGGAGAGTCTATCCTGAGCAGTGTATTTTTGCAAATAATTGCATTTGGCAGAGGTTTCCCTCTAGATGCTGTGTGGTAGAAGGGTGACAAGTTTCCCCTGTCCTTGGAACACATAATTAAGAGTTGATAAAGACATTCCCAGTAACTAATTCCACTAGACTTTAGTAAGTTTTCTTTGTAGTTCTTAAGCATGGCTCATGAAGAGGATTTTGTGTTACGTGTGTATTAGCAGCTGTCAGAGGACTCATGATCTGATAGAAGAATTAGAGATGCACAATTAGGGTTTGTGCCATATGTATTTTTTCTTTCCCAACACCTCATCATAAAACTCCATTTTCCAGTGTTGTACAGCAGAGTAGCTGTCCTGTGAGTTGTTCTGTAAACCAAAGTTGTTCTGTTTGTCTTTTTCCTGGCTTTTTGAATGCACAACTTTGAAAATTCCTGGGCTAACTTTATAAATGAGATATTGATGTACTGTCTCACTTGAAGAAAAGTTGTGTTTAATGTAAATTTTTTCAGGGGTAGCAGTATGTTGGGGAATAGAATGTGGTTTGTAACTTTTGTGTGGGAAAGGTGATTTCATGGTGGTTGTGCTGCCTTCATCCTGATGAATGTCTTCTCTAAGGTCCTAATTGTTATTGATTGAGGCTGATTTGCACTCTCTAGCCATGGTTATCTGTCCTGTACTCCTAAAAATATCTAGAAGCATTATTCCTCTCCCTCAGTCCCTCAAATATTACTTCATGGGTCAAATAACAAACATATGTAGTTCTGTGAGGGACATGGGGGCTTTCTAAGCTGCCTTTTTGGTGTTTGTGTGCTGCAGTTTCCACAGTATTCTGAGTTTATTCTGGAAGCTAATGGGAAACTGAACAATAAACAGAGGAGCTTGGAAAGCTGTGTGTTGATGTCTTTAGTTTAATTGCAAATTAACTCATTTTGCTTTATTGCAGGCATTTGGAAATGCAAAAACAGCACATAACAATAACTCCAGTCGTTTTGGGAAGTTCATTCAAGTCAACTATTTAGAGAATGGTATTGTCCGGGGGTAAGTACAGGGTGAGCTGGTTCTGGGGGTGATCTCTGTGCTTTTAGGAACTGGGAAGCCTCTGTTGTATATAAAATGCTGCCTTGTTGAAGCTCTGCTCATGTGAGAATAGCTTGGTGCTGTGCAGTTTAAAATTCTATAACTGAGCTTTGTGGAATTGTCAGGTGATGCCCAATATTCTGACTTTGCTGTACAGCTGGCTCAGGTTAAGAATGTGCTGCTTCATCTCTACCTTCATGCTAAATGAAGGCTTTGGCATAACAGCCCCTGCCCTCTCCATTTTGCATTTAAAAACGGAAGATACGAATTTTTAAGAGGAGTGAAGTGAAATAAATTTGAGGAAGCCATTTTAAAGAAACAGTTTAAACACTAATTAGAGAGATAAAGAAAACTGTAAAATTGTTACTTAAATTGGTGTGCTTATTATGTCTGAAGGTCTTAAAACATGAGATATTTCGTGCCTACATTTGCTAGTTCTGGTTTTATTATATATGTAATGATGATAACTCTGACTGTGGAGTGTCATGAGCAATCCCTGACCTTTATGCTCCTGTGTTTCTTTTCTTTGGCTCATCTTATTTGCAATAACATTAATGAGTGGGAACTCTGTGGCACATTTGCTTTGTGTGTTATTCTGAGTAAATCTGACATATTTTCAGACCAAGTCACACTAGCTCAGGAGATTGGTACAACTGGAATTCACTTGTTTTGTCTTCAGCATGAGAAAAAGGTGCTCAAACTTTGGCCTCAATCACTGTACTCCTTGTCAAGGACTTTGAATTATCATTTAGGAGGTTGCTTTGTCACACTGTGGGGACTTTTCTGGCTGGCTGGCTTCCATTCTAGGCTGACCGATGTCTACACTGACATAAAAATCCAGTGAATTTGTTGGGGTGAGAACCAGACAGTTTTCTGGTATATTTTGGGCTCTTGTAGCCTTAGCATTCCTTGGCAGATAATTGTTAATCTCACAGGAGAACACATTGTTACCATTCTGGGGGTCTTGTTTCTATTGACAATTTTCAACAGCACTTTCCTTACTTGGTCTGCCTGGTTTAAGTTATCTCCGCTAAACCCAAGCTCTGCAGAGAGGTGTTCCTTGGGTATTTCTTTGTTCTAACCACAATATAGGGCCTACTAAAATTCTTAGTTTAGGTTTAAGGTAGTGACTAAGTTCTTCTCTTGCATATTTTAGTGCAGATCTCCTTATTTGAACTCTCTTGGCAGTTGCTGTCTGATGTTTTCTGAGGTCCTTTCTCTTTGTCCTCACACTTGTTTCATTTTCTGTGGCTCCTTAGGGCTGTGGTTGAAAAATACCTGCTTGAAAAGTCTCGTCTGGTTTCTCAAGAAAAAGATGAAAGGTAAGAGGTAAATACAGTTTTCCAAGAGAGTTAAAATCAATGGAAGAGTTTAAGAGCATGTGAATTAGATAGAATAAAAGAAAATCCACTATATTTTCATGAGAGAAATGTATTGACTCTGCAGGAACTACCATGTCTTTTATTATTTGCTACTTGGAGTCAATGAGGAAGAGCGTAAAGAATTTCACCTCAAGCAACCTGAAGATTATTTCTACCTCAACCAGGTAATCTGGGATTTACCAGTGCATTGATAAGGGTTGTCTGTGTGTTGTGTCAAAGATGAAAAGAAGCAGAACAGATTATACTTGGCTTTTTGTGATATTTGGGTTTCACCCTTTGCCTTTGATTTTGGATTTCTCTTCACAGCATAACTTGAAAATTGAAGATGGGGAAGATCTCCGACATGAATTCGAGAGATTAAAACAAGCCATGGAGATGGTTGGCTTCCTTTCAGCAACAAAGAAGCAGTAAGTGGAATTCTTTAAGCTTTTGTTCCTGACAGTTCCTTTTGTTCGTGAGTTGCAATGAACAGTTGGGATCACACGTGGGGAACAAGGACAGCTGAGTGTTTGAAGGCTTCCAGAAAAAATTCTTGCAGTAGAATTAGGTCCTGCTAACCTGTTATAATGAACTCTCTGAAGAAAAATTCTTACCTAATTCAATTTTTCTTCCTTAGGATTTTTTCAATCCTTTCCGCTATTCTTTATTTGGGCAATGTCACGTACAAGAAGAAAGCCACAGGTCGGGATGAAGGCTTGGACGTGGGACCTCCTGAAGTGTTGGACATTCTTTCCCAGCTGTTGAAAGTAGAGTATTTCCCTTTAGCATTAATGTTTGATACACCTGTTTGTCATGCTCTACCTCAGCATTTCACTTGGATATCCCAGTTGCTGTATCTAAATCTCCTTCATGCTACATCCACAATATTTGTCTTATGGGAGGGGAAACGTGGAATTGGTGAGATTATTTGGGTTAGAGATGGAATATAACCCATGGCATGGAAATAGAATTTGTTTAGTTGCCAGTCACAGGGCTGAGCAAGAACTGAGCAGTGTAGGTGTGTTCTTTGCCACCACAGGGAAGCATCTGAATGAATGTAAACAGAATAATTTAAACAAGTTGTAGGACTTGTAAATCTACTGATGGATGATAAATGTGGCTGTTGTCAAAGAGCTTGGGCTTCTCTGAGAAAGAAGTGTGTCCACTGCTGCAGTCAAATAACTCTGCAATTGAGGAGCTTGATGGTGACAGCAACTCTTGTTCCCTCTTGTTTTGAAGGTTAAACGAGAAATCCTGGTAGAAGTACTAACAAAAAGAAAAACTGTGACTGCTAATGATAAGCTTATTTTGCCATATAGTCTCAATGAGGTGAGTAAAAGAGCACCTGTGGAGTGATTTTAAATAACTGAAACTTGCTTTTTTGGATTAAAAAAGCTATTATGATACTTTTACATTTTGTGAGGGATAGTTGGAAAGTTAGAAGTTTGCATTAAAGGAAAGTTGTGGTTTTATCTATCTCTGCTAGGGTTGTAACCAGTGAGTGACAGTGGTTTGAAATGGAAATGATATTTTTTTGAATAAAGTTCTGAACATGGTTTGATCTGCAGGCAATAACAGCCCGTGATTCCATGGCAAAGTCCTTGTACAGTGCTCTGTTTGATTGGATTGTCCTGCGAATCAATCATGCACTCCTTAACAAGAAGGACATGGAGGAATCTGTTACAGTAAGTCTATTTAGACCTAATAGTCAATGCTATAGATTATGTGTTTTGGTATCTGGGATAAATTTTGATACTTCTCAAGCCCGTGGCAAATTTCATGGTAATATTTAATCTCTGTTTTCACAATAGACAGAACTATGAAATATTTTAAATCTTTCAGTGCAGACTGCAATACTTTCTGTACTGTTCATCTGTTGGGGGTTAAGGCACTGTATGACAGATTGGTAACTCGATTTCCACATCTTCTTTTAGTGTCTGTCCATTGGTGTACTTGATATTTTTGGATTTGAAGATTTTGAAACCAACAGTTTTGAGCAGTTCTGTATAAATTATGCAAATGAGCAACTTCAGTATTATTTCAATCAGCACATTTTCAAATTGGAGCAGGTAAGAAATGAGAGTCGCTGAAATAAAACCTGTTTTTATCCAGTGCTTATGTATTATGCAAACTCAGCCTCTATTCTGCAAAACCCCGTGGCATAATTGCTTGACTGTTTCTGAAAGTCTTACTTTTTAAAATTTCTTCTTTCACTGTTGCTTCACTGTTATTGTACTAATGGTAGTGGGCTCTTTCTTCAGAGGGCTGGCACTGAATTTCAGCTTGACTGCAAAAACTAAGACAACATTCAGGTGATGCCAGACAGAAATCAGCTAGAACTGTGAACTTTGATATTGAAGGTGAAGGGTTGGATTCAGGTGTTTTTGTTCTAATGGTTGGAAAACAGCTTCTCTCAGTTTTATTAGTTTGGAAGTATTTAATAAGCAGTCTTTGCTGCTTCTCCCACCCAACTGCATTTAGGGGAACAACTGTGTTTTGCTACCAGCAGTAGTTCTGAAATCCTGGTATTACTGGCATGTGTTGATTTACTTGTTTGCAGATGGTGTCATCTGACAGAGCAGTCTGAGTGCTGCAGAGCCAACAGATTCTGTTTCTGGACTGGGCTTTGCAGGGGGGTTTGCTCTAGACTTGGATTTTTTCTGCTTTGTGCAAAAGTGTGGTTCTCAGGTCACTCTGCTGAAAGAAGTCATTCTGTAGTATGTGGTATTTTGTCAACAACTTTAGGCAAGCGTTTTAAAGAAAATAAAATTACCAATCATCTAAACTTCGTGTGTAAACATAATGTTGAGGTCCCTGTTTAGTAACTTATGACAGACTTGGCTATCCAGGCTGGCCAGAGTAAATAGTTACATTGTCTTCTTTTTTTTTTCCTAATGCCATTTTTCCAAATAAGCTTAATCCTTGAATGACCCATTTCCTGTATCTCTTGCAGCCTGAGGGCCCTCAGGGGGATCTCTATATCTTTTTAAAGAAAGGCTTTTTTGTCTGTGGAAAATGGCATTTCAGTTCTGTAACACGGTGTGCACTGAGCAGTCTGTGTTGGGCAGACTGAATTGTACCTACTTAAAACTAATGCATTTATCATCATCATCTAGAGCACTGAGAGGGACTCTTTGTCCTTTGTTAAATGTAAAACTTATTTCATTTTCTGTATGATTCTTTTTTTACTTTAATACCTTGTCATTAGCTTGTTTCCTGTGGGTATTTACAGCCTTAAGAAAATCTGATATTTTGGTTCTGTATCTTAGTGGGAAGCTTGTTCTGTCCAGCATTTGATGGATTGTCACTTCAGCAGAAGAGCTTCGTGTTCTCTTCATGTTCCAAATTTTCTGAGCCTAAGCAATATCCATTGCTTCCTCAGGGAAGTTCTGATGCTGATGTTGTGTAGGCCTTAACTGCCTGTTTTGAAACTTCTGTTATTTCTTCTGACGGTGCGATTTGAAAATTCTGGAACTTGATATTAGTTTAAATTCACTTCCCTTAATACAAAAATTATGGAAGAGAAAACTAGACTTAAACTCCTCCATGTATGCCCAGTTTTACTGGAGTGCTGTAGATGTAGTGTCTAACTCCAGGGCTGCAGGCTGCTGATTGCTGGGAAGGCAGAACACAGCAGAACATTCCTGTCACAGCTTTGGTTTTGAAATAGTTTTACCCCAAACATGCCTTGCTGAGTGACGTGCCGGAGTGGACCTTTGATCTGTGCAACTATCCCTGTTCTTCTTATTTCTAAATTTTCCTTGTTTTTGTCTCTGCTGCCTGAACTAACAGACTCCACTTGCTGAGGCTGTTCAAGGCTGTGTTTTAAGCACTTAGCCCACAGGACATCAAAGGCCAGGGCACTGTACTGATAAGGGAATTTTCTTGAGCTACACAGGAGGAATATAAGAGTGAAGGGATCACTTGGCACAATATTGACTATACTGATAATGTGGCCTGCATTCACTTAATCAGCAAGAAGCCCACTGGCCTCTTCTATCTTCTGGATGAAGAAAGCAAGTAAGCAACAAACATCTTCTGAAAAAACATGTGTGGCAGGGAGGAGGGAAGGACTGTGAGAGGGAACAGAAATACTGCACTTGAAAAAGGAGAGGAATGTTGTGGGAAGCAAAGGGTCATTTATGACTATGATTTACAATGTAGTTTGCTTTTGATGACTCCAGTATGGTGGTGATATAAATTGATGCTAAAACTGAACTTTGGCTTAAGCAAACTTCGAAACTTCCATGTTTGTGGCTTACCATGGAACTGCAATTAAAGTAAAATGCATGTCTATAAGTCTGTGGAACATTAAGTAGTAAGTGTGGTAAATAGTTCATGTGGTGCTAACTAAAATTGGCTGGTGAAGTGGGAGGAAACATTGATGTATATGCTTGAAACCTTAGAATATTCTGCTGTGTGTGGAGCTGCTTGGCTTGAGTCCATAAAATGAACCCACCTTTAAAATTCAAAGCAGGTGGAGAGACCTTGGACAATATTTCCCAAAGGGTCAATAGGTGTTCACTCTGTCACCCTAATAAACATACCTGTATTGGAGAAACAGCTGACCTCTTTTGTCTTGTATTCCCAGTTTTCCACATGCCACCAACCAAACTCTACTGGCAAAATTCAAACAGCAGCATGAGGAGAACAAATTTTTTGTCGGAACCCCAGTGATGGAGCCTGCTTTTATTATTCGCCACTTTGCTGGCAAAGTGAAATACCAGATCAAAGTAGGTGACAGATCTGCTGGGCACAAAATAAAAAATTTCTTTGCCTTTCTGAGAGTTTTTTGTCTGGGTGTAGAAAATTTGCTGGGAATGGGCTGGATCAGAAGGGTTCTCAGAGGTACTTCGGGTTTGTTTTCTGGGTGGTGGCGTTGGCTGGAGGGTAAGACTCACTATTATCCTGAATAAACAAAACACAGGGAGCTTTCCCAAGAGCTTGCAGCTCAGCGTTGCCTGTTTTGTGCAGGATTTCAGGGAGAAGAACATGGATTACATGAGGCCTGACATCGTGGCTCTGCTGCGCAGCAGCGACAGCGCGTTCGTGCGGCAGCTGATCGGGATGGACCCGGTGGCAGTGTTCCGCTGGGCTGTGCTGCGCGCCGCCATCCGCGCCATGGCCGTGTTCGCCGAGGCTGGCAGGCAGAGAGCTCGGAAAATGGCAGGTATGGCTCAGGAAACGGCAGGTTGGGCATGGGAAATGGCAGGTAGGGCACGGAAAATGGTGAGTAGGGCTAGGGAAATGGCAGGTAGGGCTGGAAAATGGCAGGAAGGGCATGGAAAATGTCAGGGCTCAGGAAACGGCAGGTAGGGCATGGGAAACGGCAGGTAGGGCATGGAAAATGTCAGGGCTCAGGAAACGGCAGGTAGGGCATGGGAAATGGCAGGTAGGGCTTGGGAAACAGCAAGTGTGGCTCGGGAAATGGCAGGTAAGGCATGGGAAATGGCAGGTAGGGCATGGAAAATGTCAGGGCTCAGGAAAACAGCAGTTAGGGTTCAGGAAACGGCAGGTAGGTCATGGGAAATGGCAGGTAGGGCTGGAAAATGGCAGGTAGGTCATGGGAAATGGCAGGGAGAGCTCAGGAAACAGCGGTTAGGACATGGAAAACGGCAGGTAGGGCATAGAAAACACCAGGTGTAGCACAGAAAACAGCAGGAAGGGCTTGGGAAACAGCAGGTAGGGCATGGGAAACGGCAGGTAGGGCTCGGGAAACGGCAGGTAGGGCTCGGGAAACGGCAGGTAGGGCTCGGGAAACGGCAGGTAGGGCTCGGGGAAACGGCAGGTAGGGCTCGGGAAACGGCAGGTAGGGCTCGGGAAACGGCAGGAAGGGCTCGGGAAACGGCAGGTAGGGCTTGGGAAAAGGCAGGCAGAGCATGGAAAATGTCAGGGCATGGAAAATGGTGAGAAGGGCTCAGGAAACAGTGGGTAGGACTCGGGAAATGGCAGGTAGGGCATGGAAAATGTCAGGGCTCGGAAAACGGCAGGTAGGGCTCGGGAAACGGTGGGTAGGGCGTGGGAAATGACAGATAGGGCTTGGGAAACTCTAAAAATGCTCAGTACTGTTCAACTGCTCTGCTGGCAGAATGAGTTTGTGGCAAAAACTCACCAAGTAGACACAATGTTCGGTACTGAGGGCAAACTGAGTGGTGGAAATGGTTTGACATTCATACATGGAGGAGATTTGGCACTGTTTTACCTGACGTTATTCAGCTTTCTTCCTGCCGTCAGTGTTGTGCCAAATTTGAAGGCCTATTTGTAAAAGTTGGGGGTGATAGTTCTGGTATGCATTCTCATCTTATCTAGTTCTGATCTTCTTAGACCTCTCTGAAGCATCAAATGAGTATTCAGGATTAGCTACTGACTTTGAGCAGCTGCAATTTCCTTTCTAGTAGAAGGGAGCTGGAGAAGCAAAGTGCTCTAGCTTGATAAAGTATTAGATAAAAACTCCAGGCCCTTGGATAGATAATTTGCTTGCTAAAGTTCGTGGTTTGTTTGGGGCTTTTTGTCTGCTCATCTCTTTGTCAAAATGCAAATTTTTGGTTATTTCCTAACAGGAGTGGTACGTCAAAGCCCCAGAGTTCCCCTTGGAGAACTCCAGAGATCAAATACGCCGGTAGAAAAAGTTTATCGGTGAGAAACACATCCTTAACCCTTGCAGGGAAAAGAGCTGAATTGCTGAGTTGGATTTTCATATATCAAATGTCAACTAGATCTTTCCACAAGGAAAGCAAGTTTTATTTCTTCTGTCTTGTTTTCTTTGACCTTTTTAATACTATCAAAACAATGCTCTAGCTTATTTTATATAAGACCCAGTGCCACCACATGTTGGGGACAGCCTTAGTTCTATATACCACTGGGGTTTTGAGTTGTGTGTGCTGCTTTTAGCACTGTGTGCTCCTTTGCAGCCTGTCTGGGTCACTGAAGGGGGCAGAGGCTGTTTTTTGCTATGACATGAGTAGGAGGCAGGGCCAGTCCTACAGAACTGTGTCTCTATAGGGAGATTTGCCTTTCCATGGATATTTAGGCTTTGTACATGTTCCTTTTGCAGCCGCTCAGTGCTCGATTTCTCATTTGATTGTTCTGAGGATTTCGATATAAATGCTTTTCAAGACATCATTTCTTTTTGTGAAAACAAGAAGTAAGTAGCAATAGGCCTGAACTCCCAGGCCAGGGAGGCACATTTCCAGCACACACTGACTTTCCGAGCGTGCTCTGGGAGACAGTGAAGCCATGGGGCACTTACAGTAGTGACTTCATGCTGCTTCCTAATTACTGCATCCTGGACAGCCTCTGTCACTTGGGGCAACAAAGAACTAAATATCCAATTTGGGGGAAAGGATTGGTCACAGCATAACAGATTCTGTTTCCTTGGGATATCTTAAATCTTGATGTTCAAAAAAAGTTCAGAGGCACCCAGGGAAGCAACAACCCTGTGTAATAATGTTGCTGCCTCTGTGAGCAGCTCAGAATGTGGAGAGCATCTAAGAGTCAGAAGTGATTCTTACGCTTCTGTTATTTTTGGTTTGTGCCTCTCTGGAGAGTAAAGAAGGTAAGTTCTGTGCCAGGACATAGCACTTCACAAGCACAGTGCATGCTTAAAGAATGGAACCTGCCACGAATTAGGGACCATCCCAGGCTTACTTTGAAAAGCTAAATGTGAATAAGTTTGAAATGGAAAGGAAATGCAAGATTTCTGCAAGTATCCCTCTAGCAGCTAGTTTATAACTCACTTTTCTGATATGTCTGCTTAAGTAGCCTTATTTTAGTAGGCAAATCTGTATATAAAAATGTTTACTGTTGATTATAAAGAAACTTATATCTATTTGAAAAGGTTCCGTGGTTTAACCAGAAGGGTTCCCTGCACTTTAAGTCTATTTTGCTAAATTTCCCTCCATTTTCTGAATTGATGACTCAAGAATTTACATTAAAAGGTAGAATTAGAGAGTAAGTTGAGTACGAGACCCTGGCAATTTAATTTTAGGGCACTGATGGAGTAGAAAGTGCTGACATATCACCAAATTCATGTTTATGAAAAAGTAGCCTGGGATTGACCTGCTACAGTTTGAAGCACACTTGGTGATGGAACCTTCTGGGGTTTTAACTCCTTGTTTCCCCCTCTCTCATGGCTCTGTATCTCTGTTTGCCACCTTTGTTTTGCTGTGGATCATTTTAGAGACATGCATGAACAAATCATCGCCAGTATTAAAGGACTGCCCTGGCAGGGAGATGATCCCTGTGAGCTGCTTCGGTCCCTCAGTCAGCTTCAGCACCGCTCCCACCTCCTGTGAGTCCTGCTGCTCTGGGTATTGCTTTCAAAGTGCAACAAGAACCAAGCACTTATTCCAGTCCCTAACAATGGTGCTTGTCCCAAGTTTGTCTTTTGAAAAATGCTAAGCAAGACAATTAAAAATAAAACATCCCTTCTGCAAGTAGGCTATAGAGAACACTTTGTTGTTTAATTGCGTTAGCTGAAAGTTAAACCTGCTTCTCATGTAAACTTACTTTAAAAACCCCAGGTATGTAGTATGAACTTGTTGCAAAATATTCCATAGTGAGATCTTTCAAATGGTGTAACAAATGTTTCCTGAAAGTCAGGGTGCTGATGTTGGATATACTCCTGGGTTAGGGTCTTTGCATGTGCAGTTCTATGCATGTGGAAGGAAATGAATCTGTGCTCTGTTGTATAATAAGTAACTGTAAACTGGGTGGCACAGAGCTGGAACCTGCCCTATATTAGAGTTACCATGCTTAGAACCAGGAGGATGTGAACTGCAGCCTTGTTTGTGAGAACTTCCACTTCTTCACCTTCTGTGTGGGGATGAGAGCTGTGCCTGAGGTGTGTGTCCTGCTCAGACATTCCAGAATGGCTGGGTGCTGGGACATGCATTGTCCTCCTGGCAGCAGTGAGGTGCTTTCACAGGAGTTCTGGTGCAAGCAGCTGTAACTGCTAAATCAAGTATTTTTATTTGATGTTGTAATGGGAGTTTAATGCATACAGTTGCTAAAGAGAATAACTCACACTACAATAGTCTGTGCAACAGTGCAGTTTTGAATAGCTTTAACTTCAGAGAAAATGTTTCACTTCTGTTGAAAATGTTTCACAAGCTTCCAATACTTACAGAGTTTATTTAAGAAAAAAAAAACCAAAAACCAATGTTCTTGTTGCAAAGCAGTTTGCATTTCTTGCATTGATCACTTGTAAGAGATGTGCATGAACACACCCTGGTGCTGTTGTGCTCATTTTCTTCTGTCCTTCATCTTGCCTCATAAATTGCACCAAATTATGGCTTGCTGAAATAATAAAAAATCATGTGTTTTTTTTTCTTAAATGATCTTTAATATTTTAACAGGAAAAGTAGAGGTGTCAAGCAAAAGCAGATCATTCCCAAGGTAATCAGAAAATTTTGATTTCTCTTGGTTTGGTTTTTTTTGCACTGTGAACTTCATTTTGATTGGCAGAACTCACTTCAGAGCTGTTTTATAGTGTAGGAAAGTTGTGTTATTTATCCTGACAAGCTGAAAAATAGATAAATGTTCACATTAATAAGAATTGTTTAATTAGACTAGAGACGCCATAAATGCATAAAGTTACTTCAAGTCAGGGAAGACAGATGCAGTTGATTATGTGATTCCCCTTGTTCACCTTGCACTCTTGGAACAGGGCAATGGAACAGTTTCACTCTTAAGAAGTGCTTTGGCCCAAAATAGAAATAATCATGAAATGTAACATGCCATTGAATGTGGAACTCTGGGTAGCTGGTTTCATTCTGACTCATTTCACACAAATATTTCCCTTTCAGTGGAGAAACTTGCACTTTGTTGATTATGAAAACTTTCTTGTAGAACTTGCTGGATTCCAAATCTCTGAAGCTCATCATGAGCATGACTCTGCATGATCGGACTACCAAGTCCCTTTTGCATTTGCACAAGAAGAAGAAACCCCCCAGCATAAGTGCCCAGTTCCAGGTAGGTGACACCCCTGAGGGGGGTCTGGTCTAGGCTGGTCTTGCTTGGAAAACAAAGTGGGTTTTATTTTTGGGATTTGTTTGAAGTGGGGTTATTACTTGATTAGAGTCAGAGTACATTTTGAGATGCCATTTATGCTGTGGAATGTGTCAGTTCTCTGAACTGATCATCCTTGTGTGCAGATCCAGTGCTACCTTTAGAGCATTTTCAAGCCCTGCTTTAAATTCTCCTGAGAAAAGCTAAAAGCAAATACCAAATACAGGGATGTGTTGATGCCTTAAATCGCTAGTAAAAAATTTTTAGACGCAGACACACAGTATAGGAAAGGGGTTTTACCTTTGTTTAATAGGATCTCAGATGCACACCGATGAACAAGCCCCGACGATATCCCCCGTATACAATTTATGGACAGCCTAGATTGGAATACCTATCTAAAAGTCTCCAATAAGAAGTCTTACAAATGAAGTAATTGCCCCCTTATTAAAATTGCCCCCCCCCCCCAAAAGATTACTACTTAGTTTACAAAAAACATGTCTCAGTGATGGGGGCCCTGTTCAAGGTTGTGCGTCATGCTTTTGCGATTGTGGATATGTTTCGTCTTCCCCAAAGGATTCTGAGCAGGGCAAGGGGTACTAGGGTGATAGACATGTAGGGTTGAGATACAGGGAGTAAAAAGTACAAGAACGGGGAAGGGTAAAAGGTTATATATAAAGGATATATATAAAGAGAGTATAAAAGTAAAATAAAAAAGACAAAAACCCATCAGGCATCATTGTCTGCAATATGGGAGAATCTGTGTGGGGATGTTTTGTAGTCATCAGATCTGAAACAACCTGATTCCTGTGGCAGAAGCTGTCCTGCTGTCAAACACCACTCAAAATGCTGAGATCTGAAGACAAATTTTGTGCCTGTTTCGTTTCAGACTTCACTTAACAAGTTGCTGGAGACACTGGGTAGAGCTGAGCCATTCTTCATCCGCTGCATTCGCTCCAATGCAGAGAAGGTGAGGCTGCCTCAGGGCTGAGCTCTGCTGAGCCCCAGGCCTCGAGCCTTGAATTCTCTTTATTTCAGTTTGTTCACTATCACTGTGTGCTCAGGTGAAGGGTAACCAAGGTGTGGAAATAAAATGTGCTGTCCCTACAACAGCAGCCTCACTGGCTGTTTTCTGCTGCTCTTTTACAGAAAGAGATGCTCTTTGATGAAAGCTTGGTGCTGCAGCAGTTACGGTACACAGGCATGCTGGAAACAGTGAGGATCAGGAGGTCTGGCTACAGTGCCAAATACACATTCCAGGTATGGTGGGAGCTGGAAGTGGATTATGCTTTCAGAAACATCTGCTCTCTTTGTAAAACACGCATTGCTTCATCTTTTGTGTCTTCAAAGTCTCTCATAACCACTTGGGATGAGCTGTAAAAATGCACTGTACCATTTAGAGAGCCTGCATGGTAAAAAGTTGTAGTTGAACTGTTGTGTGAATCATCTGCCAGTAAATTCTTCCTGGTTGCATGAAAGAAAACACTCTGAATGCAATCAGACATTGCTGTCTCCATGTGGGAATTAGTTTTCTGTAAAAAAATGTATGTAGGTTTAGAGATCACACACAGGTGATCTTTCCCATTGATTGGAGGCTGACTGAAGCCTGCATTTTATATGGAAAAATAGCTCAATTTGGAGTGAGAGGGAAGTGCTTTCAGATCCCCTGTAACTTCAGTGTCTTAGATAGATTTCTGTTTTAAAGCTAAAACTCTAAACTTGTGAGTTGTCTTCTAACTTTGATCTCTTGCTGTCTCTGCTTTTCACAGGAATTCATTGACCAGTTTCAGGTGTTACTGCCCAAAAATGCCAAAGCCTCCAAGGAAGACATTTGTGCTTATTTGAATAAACTCAAACTGAATGAAAACTACTATCAAATAGGGAAGACCAAGGTCTGTGAAACTTTCTGTAAGGCAATAAGAAACACTGCTGTACACTGCAAAATTCAGTGCAGTTCATTTACAAGTGTTACCCTTTGCATTTTATACCTAAATTGGTTATTTTAACTCTTGCAAGTGCTGACACAGAGGTTATGCTTGACTCCTTGGTTTTGATGGCAACCTGGTTTCTTGACCACAGTAAAGAAACTATCTATCTAAATCCATGTTATAATATAGATACTGTTTCAGAAATCGTTGCTCTTGGCATCTGTCAAACAGGTCAATGTTCTTAGAAGGGTTTTGTGACTTGAAGGCTGTAAGGACAGTTGTAGCTTTTAGCATCCAAACTCTGAAATTTAGAAGGACTTCAATTTTTTGAGGCAAGCTGTCACCTGGTAAAGTGTGATGCAGTGATACCAAACCATTATCTTATCCACTATCTTAGTATACCTCCAGTGAGGGCTGAAAGGCTCCTGTTAACTGCTTCTTAATGAACCTTTCTTTCACTGAACAGGTTTTTATGAAAGAGGCTGAACGGCAGATACTACAGGATACACTACACAAGGAAGTGATCAGGAAAATCATCCTCCTTCAGAGCTGGCTCAGGATGGTTTTGGAAAGGAGACGCTTCCTCAGAATGAGACAGGCAGCCATTGTTCTACAGGTATCTTCAAGAATTGCCAACCTTAGTTTCCTAACAACAAACAAACTCTGTCATGTAACGCTCCCCACCTTGAAGAAGCCTCCCCTTACTCCCAAAACCTCTCTTCCCAGGCGTGCTGGCGCTCCCGCTGTGTCAGGATGGCTCTGCAGAGGAACAACGCTGCCATTGAGATCCAGGCGGCCTGGAGGCGACACCGGCAGAGGAAACTCTTCCTGCAGCACAGGAGGAGAGTTTGTCTCCTGCAGGCTCTGGTCAGGGGGCACCTACAGCGTAAGAGGTAAAGGGGAAGGAGCAATGGGACATGAAAACATCCATTTAATCACGTGGCTACTTGGCTTCACCTGCCAAGCTCAGTTTGTGTAATGGGCTTACTTAGTAAACAACTTGGTAAATTGCTGCCCATAGAAGCTGTGGCTGCTCCATCCCTGGAAGTGTCCAAGGCCAGGTTGGGTGGGGCTTGGAGCAACCTGGTCTAGTGGAAAGTGTCCCTGCCCATGGCAGGAGGGTGGGATTGAGATGATCTTTAAGGTCCCTCCCAACCCAAAGCACTCTGGGGTTCTATGAACTTCAAGGTAGTTATTGCCACGTGGTATTTCAGTCAGTATCAAGTGGACTCTGGGTAAGTGCTCAGGACTTGAGCTTTATTCAGCTGAGCTTCACTGATGCTGCCAGTCCTGTCAAGCAGACACCTCCCTGCAGTCCCAGTGTTGGTGTACTTTGGGTTTGTATTTAGGTCTGCTATTTGGGTTGCACATATGCAGCTGGTATTTTTTTTGATCCCTGGGCATTAAAAATATGTGTTTTCATCTTAAAAATTCTTAACAGATACCAGAAAATGGTTGTAGAAAGGCAGAAAGCTGAAGAAAAGCAGAGAGAAATGCAGGAAGATGAAAACAAAGAGGATGATACAAGCAAGGATGAGCAGAGTGAGCCAGCAGCAGATGAACTGCCTGTGAAACATGAGTCAGAGCTGGATCAAGCTGTTGAGGATGAAAATCAAGCTCAAAATGAACAAGCTGAAAACCTGAGCTCATCTGAGAAAGCCACGTTACCCCAGAAGAGCACAATGGAGAGCTCGGAGAAAGTACCCAACAGCCGGGAGAAGCGGGAGTCCCGTCGGCAGAGGGGGCTGGAGCACAATGACTTGCAGAACAAACATGCGCTCCTGTCCTTTGAAGGACCATCTTCATTGTGCCGTGAGGAGCCAACTGTTTCTGAAGAGACCCAGGAAACTGCTCCAGTGCCTGAGAAATCCACAGCACAAGAAGATGATGTCCTTCAGGGAAGTACCGAGGGAGAGAAAAGTCCAAGTGAAGAAAAACCTCTTTCAGACATTCCACCATCAAGTGAGATAAAAGGAAGTGGTTCTGTTCCTGAGCTACCACCTGGATCAGAAGCAGAGGACAGGGCAGCTGACAGACTGAAAACACAAGGGAATCAAAATAACCAAATAAAAGGCAGCCAAAGCTTTAACTGCCCTGAAAGGCCGACAGATCTTGCACTGAATGTTCGTAATACCCTGTCTGCTACTGGGAGCTTTCAGAGCCCTGCTGACTCCTGGGCAGAGAAAAGCAGGCGTCAGAAGGCAACCAAAGAGCTGGACAGTCCCACTTCTGCAATCCAGAGATACGTGGATGACCCAGAGAAGCTAAAGTACAAGAGAGAGAAGTGGAAAGGAAAGAGACAGTCTGATGCTGGCCAGAATGATGTGCTGAGTCAGTCTTTGGATGGAAGGATACGTGTGGACAAGTCCCCTCAGGATGAGCTAGAGTAAGGGCAGCTGCCTTTTTTTTGCTTTACAGAAAACGGGTATCTGTAGTGTTTAAAAATAGATGGAGAACTCCTGAGAGTCTGTACACTTGGGCTGTGTTATGGGAGCAAATGGAGCTGAACAACTCCAGCTTTTCCTTGGCTTCCAGTCCTGCAGTGAATCTGTAAGGGCAGAATGTTTTCAGAAGCTCACAAAAGATTCAAAGCCTGCCTGGCTGAATTAAAATGGAGAGTCAGAGCTTTAGTTGAAACAGTGTCTGGAGTTTATTTTCATGTGTCTTTTACCCATTGAAAACAAGATCTTAGTGACCTGCAGTTTGCAAGCATCATCCCTCTGATATGGCAGGAAATCTGACATTCCCATGCGTTTTTACTGCTCTGGTACATTTTGCATTTAAAAGTGAATCGCAAAGGCTGATCAGGATTCTGTCCCAGATGTAGCATTGATATGTGTGTTATTTTAAAAATATGAAGAGGCCACAGACTTTATTAAAATGTATATTCTGAAACTTATTACAGGAAGAAGGGGAGTTCAGCTTCATTAAGTGACCTCTCAACGCTGGCCCAGGCTGTTGCCATGAACCAGGTACTGATGCTATTATGCCTATTTATACTTAATTATCATTGTTTATAAATATTACAGATTTGTGAATGATTCTCTGTAGTGTGTTCTGTATTTCTGTGTTCCTTCAGGTTTTTTGGGTTTTTTTTGTTTGATATCCATGTAGAAACAATCGTCAGCAAGTATTTACAATAATTTGGATAATTAATATTTAACAAATAGATCCTTGATCAAAGCATTAAATATACCTGGTTCTTATATTAGTAAGCTAATAACTACTGGGTAAAATGTTTTGTTTTGATGAAGCAAACTTTCTTCTGCCTTTCTAGTTTTTAAAAACCATTTTAAGATTCTTTGTCACTCAATATGCATCCTGCTCTCTCTTGTAGCAATCACCAGATCCAATAGAAGAAGAAAAAGGCAACAAGAAATACTCTTTGCAGAAGAAGCCCAGTGACCACTTCCCTACATCAGACACAGCTGTTCCTGTGCAGCCAGCGAGTCAGCAAGTGGATGCCAAGTATGTGTTGTGTGTGTGACTGGCCTGTCTCTGAGAAAATGAAAAAAAAGGAGATTTTCCATTGGTACTTGAATTGAGCACCTTGAGGTTGTGATTAGAGAGGCTCCTGTTGGCATTAGCTACACTGGCTGTGTTGCTGCTTCTTGTTGCTCTGAGCATGACATCTGACCCTGCTGAGGAATAGATCCTCTGCTTCTTGCATAACACTTTCTTTGAACTGGTTCTTTTTAAAATAAGAACCAACTTACAACTCAGATCAAAGGTTCATGTAGTGTAATACAACACCAAGAGAAAAGCTGAAGGACCCAGCAAGCATGTAATGCTGCTTCCCTGGCCTGCTCCAGCCTCTGGCATTCTGCAGCCCAGGGACTTCCTGAGCCAGAACTGATGTTTTGAATATGTGTGGTGTTGTCTCTGTGTGTGCTGAAGGTAGTGCTCTGATCTTGTAAATACTAGAAAGTCCAGGTGTGCTTTCACATTGTCTTTCCTTTTTTTGTGCTGCTCAGTTTTTCTGCAGGTTGGGCTTTAAATACTCCCCATAGCTGTGAATCCTGTTGTGGGTTATTGTTAAGAGCCTGTTCTTGTAGCAGAGCCAGCTTCTAGTGGGACAGACTTGTATCTGCTTTTGTATTCAGGTCTGCTTTCAAAAGTCCTCTGCGTAGACTTTTGGGGAAAAAGCCAGACAAGAAAATTGCAAAGGAGAGTTCTGATGTGATTGAGGAAGGAGATGGCCTCTCCCTCGTATCATGTGTCCTCTTTACAGACACAGGAGGAACCCAGAAAGTTCCAGAAGGTGAGTTTGGTTGATTTAACCCTTAGCACAGTGTGTGTTTCCTGTGAGGAAACAAGTACTGCACAATTCAGTCTCCCTGCTTGAATTAATTTCTTTGGTAGGTTCTTCGGGGCAGCCAGGTCGCCCCCAGGCCGGGGAGCGCCACGGGAAGGAGAGCAGCAAAGCAAAGAAGAACAGAACCATAAAGATCAGCAAGATCTCCAGTGTGTCTCAGAACTGGCGCGCCTCCATGGTCCGGGAGATTGCCAATGCCAATGAGCTGAAACACCTGGATGAATTCCTCCTAAACAAGGTAAAAGGCTCCCAGCCATGACAAAATTCAAGTCTGTGTTCAGTGTTTGTGTGGAATTTTAAAGCCTACTGTTCTAGGTGCCAGTTTGTGTTATAATCAAAAGGAAAGGGGAATTGATTGGATGGTTTGACTGAGTTAGGTCTGCATTAGGGCCCTTCCTATTCTTTTCTTCAAGTCTCTGAATACATTATATTGCATTAAATATTCAAGCCATTTGTGTTAGTTCTTTATTTGCTTACAAATGAGTGGGCAGCAAACGTATTAAAAAAAGCATGAGTTCTAAGTGAATAGAGTTCTCTAAAGCCAAACTACCCAACTCCCCTATTATGTATCATGAACACAGTGCATTAAGAAACATAGTTTTAAATAATTGGAATGGTCATAGATGACTCAGCCCAGCCACTGAAGCTTAACTCCGCTCAGATGTTCGTGTTTTAACAAAATCTGATGCAGATGGATTTTTTTCCTAGATCAATGACTTACGCTCCCAGAAGTCTGGTGTTGAATGTTTGTTTTTTGAAGCCACAGAGAAGTTCAGAGGAAACATCAAGACCATGTACTCTGCTCCTGTAAGTAGTAAGTCTCAATAAAGGAAAGTTGGCAGGCAATAAATGAATTGAGTGTGCAGGTTAAAGGCTTGGCCTGCAGCTCTTCAACAAAGCAGTTCAGCAATTCTTAGCATAGAATTCAAAGCTGAATGTTAAGACTCATTTTACAGTTCTGCTGTAATCTCAAGCAGCCTGCTTTCCTTCACTTTTCTCATTCACTCAGCCATAAATTTATTTTTAGAAATGGATGGATTTTGCTGTCTTCAGCCTCTTAACGCTGCTGTGTTCAAACACCAAAGAGAGGTGCCAACAGCTTTTCCAATATTCCTCTGACACTGCCTTGTCTCAGCCAAGTGCTGTTGGACAGTGCAGGAGGGAAGTGTGTTAACTTGCTTCTGTCATGGGCTGTTATCTTTGACTTTGATCATGGCTGTGCTTTCTCACCCCTGAACTTTAAGTACATCAAAATATGAAACTGTCTCAACAGTATCAAAAAAAGAATGTCTGTCAAGTACTTTTCCTTCTCTAGAATGGACAAATCCATGTTGGCTACAAAGATCTGGTGGAAAATTACCAGCTCCTAGTTACAAACCTGGCCAAAAAAAGGGAAGAGAAAGAAGTCAAGCTGGTTTTGAACCTCTTTCAATCCCTTCTGGATGAATTCATCAGAGGATATACGAAGAAAGAGGAGTCTGAGCAGCCCAAGGTATAAATGTAATTCTGTTACTGGTTTATGAGATGATGAAACACTGTTGCTCTCTTAACATAAGGCACCTGAGTTACCTCAGAAACCTTTTCCATAGCATTCTGTATTATTTGGGAAACACTTGCCATGTGCACATCGCGTGTGTAACAGATTCTGATTGCTGATGCACCTTTTTGGAATTGTTACTTTTTTAAGCTAATATTTTCACAATCTGAAAGTGTGCGTTTTCTTTGGTAAAGACATAGGAGTTCTCTGGAGGTTTGAGAGATGGAGTTGCTTTGTCATCAGGCAGTGAGCTCAGCTGGTTTTTAGGAAGTTGATAGTGTGAGCTCAGACAACCCTCAAACCAAGCTGAAGCTGCAGGATAGTATTTCGAATGTCTGAAGGTGAAGTAAAGTCTGGGAAACTCAATAGGGGGGGAAAAAAGGAATGGAATGTCTGAATTTCAACGACTAAGGCCAGTTTTGTTTCCCACTGCAGCAAACCAAAGCCCAGAAGAAGAAACGGAAACAAGATCGTGCAGTAAGTGCTTCCTTTTTGCAATAATCCAAGTCCTCAGGTGCACTCTCAGAACACAAACACCCTTTGCAGAGCTCGATTTTGTACTGATGCTCTGGTTTATTTTGTGTTCTCATTCACTTACCTCTTATGAAGATGTGATAATATAAAACTGGTTTTCACAAAGCAGAGATCATCCTCATGCAGTGATAGGTGGGACTCAAGCATTTTCTTGGTTGTCCATAGCTTCTTTTAGAGTCTAAAGGCTTTCTCAATCATGGGCTGCTTAAAAGAAAACATCTATTAAATATTAATAACAAGCTATAGCTCATGTATTGTATTGATGAACTTCAAGGCAGCAAGTCAATTATTAAATGCTCCAGCAAACCCAACTGCTTTAAGATAGGGTAAAATTTGGTTTTAGAGTTTCAGCTGTAATTGTAAAATAAAAGTGGAAAATCTGAGATAGGTTTTATTAAAATATTAATATTTCTAAAAAGGCATAAAGGGTTCACTGGTTCCTTGCTGTCTCTCACCAGATTGAAGAGCACAATGGCCACGTGTTCACGAGCTACCAAGTGAGCATCCGGCAGTCGTGTGAGCACTGCTCCTCCTACATCTGGCCCATGGAGAAGGCCTGTCTGTGCAGTGGTGAGTGAACACACCTCCTTCCTGCTGCCTAAGTTGCCATACGTGCAGATTGCTTGTAACTCTGGCTGCTGCAGGTGGGCCTTAGTGAGCAAACCACATAGAAAGTGGGTAAGACAGGATACAAAGTGTTTCAGTGTGATCTGAATGCTTGTAACCATTGCTCCTCTCTCTAGTTTGCAAGCTGACTTGTCACAAGAAGTGCATGTCCAAAATCCAGAGCAGCTGTACCTCCTGTGGGAAAAAGGTAAGGCCCGTGGATCTGGGATGGGGTTCTGTGGTACTGTAAGTGGTGCATGCAAAATGCTGCCTTTATTTCTCAGCAAATGAACGGTGAATGTCCAGACATTGAATAAAAATTGCTGAAACAGTTTGCTCCTCTGTCTGCATGTAGTCAGAGAGGGGCCCTGCACTTGTAGGAGCAGAGCATTCTTCAAAGAGGTGGTGCTTGAGCTAATTCAGGAACCCTCAGAGTGTGTGTGCAGTGTTAGACAACTGATAAGAAATCCTTCAGTATGAACCATAAAGATTCCTTATGTCTGCAGCTCAGGAAGTCTTCCTTATGATCAAAGGCATGTAGCAAGCTAGAATAAACCCCTCAGCTCTAGTTTCTGGAAGCATAAAGCAATGTAGCAGGGAGTGAGGGCATTTTTTAGCTTGGGAAAGGAATTCACAGTGGTGTCACACCTGTGTCACTGCAGAGCGAGCAGGACGCGGAGCCGCGGCACTTTGGGGTGTGTGTGAGCTCCCTGACCAGCGAGAGGAACTCGGTGCCCATTGTCATGGAGAAGTTGCTGGAGTACGTGGAGATGCACGGGCTCTACACAGAAGGCATCTACAGGAAATCAGGGTCAGCAAATCGGATGAAGGAGCTGAAGCAGTTGCTGCAAGAAGGTCAGGCAGTGTTGTCCACCCTTTGCACTTCATTGCATGATACCAGTTTTCCCTGCAATTCTCTTCTATCTGAAAGTATCTGGCAGTTCTTTTAGTGTTTTAAAAACAGCTTTTTGCTGACTGTGCAGGCTGTAATATTTTTGTTGGCTGCCAAAAGCTGCTTAGTACCTTTAAATTACCATCGTTTGCCTTTTTTTTTTCCTTCTGAATTGCCATTTGAGTTCTGTGAACAGGAGATTTGAATGTTTCTACTCTTATTTCTATGGCGTCTCAGTGTGTGCATCAAAGAATGACCTGCTCTAAATAAAACATTTCTCTTCAGACCCAAACTCGGTGAAACTGGAGAATTACCCTATTCACACCATCACAGGGATCCTTAAGCAGTGGCTAAGGGAGTTGCCAGACCCACTGATGACCTCTGCACAGTACAATGATTTTCTCAGAGCTGTAGGTAGGTTTTAAAACCATTCCTCAAACATTTCTTCTTTGACCCATTGTGTCCTTGGAAAAAGAAATTCTTAAGATGCTCAGGCTGACTACACAGCTCCTTCCACTGCACTTACAGCAGTGATTTTTGGATATTTTTCAGAAAACACTTTTCAGGGAATTTCACTTCTAGCTTACTTGATCTTGCTTTGGGATTCTTTTTTTATTTTTAATATGTCACTTACAGCTGCTCTTTCTAAAAACAGTGAATAAGTATGTGAATAAGTTTCCTTTCAGGCAGGGTTTTTCTTGTTATTCTGAATCAGATCTGGATATACAGATATTTTAAATCCCTAGATTCTTTTAAATTCAGTGGGATTAAGGCACCCTAGATATTGTTGGAGGTCTCGATGTGTCAGTTGATGATTGCACTATCTGAAAATCCAGGAAAACTGCAGTGCCACGAGTGGTACTTTGTCAGTTATAACAGCTGGTAAATGAAATGACAGCAAGACTTATCAGAATTTAGGAATTTTTAGCTTTCCGCTAGCCTTGCACAACAATTACAATCTTGTGCTTTCTCCCTTTGTGCAGAACTGCCAGAAAAACAGGAGCAACTCTGTGCCATTTACAGTGTCCTGGAACAGCTCCCACAAGCAAATCATAATACCTTGGAACGACTCATCTTCCATCTTGTCAAGTAATGAGTTTAATTTCTTCATTCGTAGAGAAACTGTGATTCTGAATGCATCTTGGAAGCTTTTTAAAGTGTTAAACCCGTTCAGTGTCAGTGTAGGGATTGTGCTGCTGGTTTAGAGATGAAAGAATTGAAGCTGGTAGTTGTGCTTACTAATAGATGTGTGGTTACTTCTGCCACCTGGTGTATTTGGATCAAACCAGGTAAGAACAACTTTAAAGGGAAGGTAGGTCTCAAAGCCTTGGTGAATCATCTGAGCACCAGGATTTGGACAGAGGGCCTTGTAGTGAACTGAGAATGAACATTTTTAAGTCCCAGGAGCAGGGATAGTTGGTGCTGGTAAAGGGGCTGCTCTTACCCAAGGAACCTGAGGATTTTCCAAGGGGCTCTCTGAACATTGGCAAAAGGGATTTTTGAAGAGGAGAGACACTGAATCACCAGATATAGTTTTGAGGCTACCAGACTAGCTTAACCTGGGTGGCTCCCTGGTCCTTTTTCTGATGCATGAAATGTTGGCTACTTAGTAGGTGTGAAATAATTTTAAAGCTTCTTTGGACTGCTGTACATACTGAGTGTCCAAGAGGCTTCCTCATACATTGTTTGGGAACTCTGGCAAGGTGTGAGCAGGGTGCTTGTACTCTAGCAAGGCCTGCTTAGAATCTCTTTTTCTGCATGTTGGATTTCAGAGTGGCTTTGATAGAAGATGTGAACCGCATGTCCCCCAACGCCTTGGCCATCGTGTTTGCTCCGTGCCTCTTGCGCTGTCCCGATACCTCTGACCCCTTGACCAGCATGAAGGATGTCTCAAAAACAACCATGTAAGTTTTGGCAGTCTGCTGAGAACCAGTGTTTTGGAGTGGGATGTAAGGCCAGTACTGCTACCTGTATTTGTTACAACTTTATTCTTATCAAGCTGAGAAACTGAGAATGAAGAGTTGCTGAATTCTGGCTCTGCCAATGCTGCTAATTTATATGTCGCCCTCAGACCTTCTGCCTGTCTCCACTTTACAAAGCATAAAGTAGGATAACTTATAAGTGTTAAATATCAGTTTGTTTTGTTTTTACATCAAGATAATCTTTTGGGGGTCTTGTACACTAATAATTTATTTTGCTGAGATACAAGCTATAATAAACAATATGATATAGAAGTAAGCTGTCTCCTGCATACTTGGAAACCCCGATAATCTCTTCTGCACTGTTCCTTGAATTGAAGAAGGTTCTCTCCTTGACCCTCTCTGTTCTCCTCACCCTCCAGCAACTCTGGCTGTGAGTGCCCCTCAGTATCCTCACTGCATGGCTGGCCTTGCACCTGCCTCCAATGAAAACAGAGTTTGAAAAATGACAGCTTTTTGTAACTCCTTACTGACCCCCGGGGCCATAGAGGTGGAGAAGGGCAGTTGCAGGCTCTGTGTCTCTGCCAGCCTGTGCCAGCACAGGGACAACAGGTAGAAGCAGCAGAAGCTGTTGGCAGCTGTGGTAATGTCTGTCTGCTCTCATTGTGTACAGTCAGTGTGGGAGGTTCAGTTTATCCCAGAAGGAACATTACCTGTCACCATTACCTGTTGTGTTCTGCCTGCTGTGTTGGACTCTTCACCCTGTTAGCATGCAGTGCTGCCTGTGAGGGATAGGCTGGGACACTGGGTCTCACACCAGCCACATGTGTGTGACAAACACCCCCAGCTGGGAGCAGCATCTCATCCCACCATGGTTGTTTCAGAACTTCTATGGTATGAGGCAGCTCAATAAACTCTTGCCTTTCTCTCAGGTGTGTAGAGATGCTCATAAAGGAACAGATAAGGAAGTACAAGATAAAAATGGAAGAAATCAATCAGCTGGAAGCAGCAGAGAGCTTTGCTTTCCGACGGCTCTCGTTGCTTCGGCAGAACACGGTAAGTGTTGAAATAAAGCACCAACTTCTTGGGAAGGGAGTGCTACTTATCCATTCTATTCAGTAAGTCAAAAATCAATTGGCCAAAGCTGTAGGTAGGACCTAAATGTACAGCTGCACTGAAGTTCTGATAAATGAAGGGTGGAGGGGTGGGGATCTGCTTTTGCAGTGGTCGAAATCTATTCCCATATAATTCTGTCACTGGAACTAAGAGTCTCTGACATGGCAGAGGAGTTCCTTCACTCCAGAGAATGCTGGTGTGCAAAAATATGCTGCGTTCTATTGGGGCAAATATGCTTATTCTTTGTTTTTGTTGTACTGATTAATACAAACCAAGCTGTGTCTGACCAGAGGCTTCATACAGTGAATTTGGTCTCCATCTCTCTCTAGCTGTGGCCTGTAAAACTTGGGTTCTCTTCCCCTTACGAGGGGAAGCTGGTATGTACAACTGCCTGGCTCCAGTGCATGGGTTTTCTTATGGTACTATTGCATGACTAAAATACTTACATGTGTTGTAACTCAGTTTTAAACACTCTTTTGAACAATCAAGACTGCATGTATTGGTGTAACTTCCTCCCCAGACTGCACGCAGGGCTGCTGGCCTCTTCTGTCATCACCCAGTATTGTATAGACACTGTTTGTAACTTACGTTGGATGTCATAATATTACTCATAAGTGACTACTAAAACTAAGCTGAGCCTGACAGATCAAAAAAGGTAATAAAACCTTTAGAAATCAGGTGAACAGGAAATTTTCTCTTACTTTTTGAAACATTTGTATGGATAACTAACAGCTCTTCATCAATTCCATCAGCCTCTCCTTTGACATACTCATTTGTCTTCCACCCTGAAACTTACAGACTGGTGTAGCTGCTTGTGACTGAGAAGTGTTACACGTGAATTTGTCTTGCAGAGTAAAAGCTCTCAGGTCAAAGGAAATGACAGTGGCACCTCAGAGCTGGACTCTGTGCATGAAGAGGAGGACGTTTCTGAAGCCAATAACCGAGAGAAGGAGATTCTCATCGATCGCATACAGTCAATAAAAGAAGAAAAGTAAGTCCCCCTTTACCTGGATAGGCCATACCCTTTCCACTTGGAGCAACACAGGTAGTAAAGCAGGATGCTTTTGTTCTGAAAGGATCTAATTCTGTTCTGTAGGGCTCTATGAAGGGGAAAAGGAAAATACAAAGCACTAGCTGAGAGAAAATACCCTAAGCATTAATATTTAATGACTACATGCTTTACCTCTGAACATGAGCTGCATAAAGTTGCTCGTGTCAGAGGTGCTGTCCTGGCTGAGTACTGCAGCCTCTGTTTGATGCAGGGAGGACATCACTTACCGCTTACCTGAGCTTGACCAGCGAGGCTCCGACGAGGAAAACGTGGACTCGGAGACCTCAGCGAGCACAGAGAGCCTGCTGGAGGACAAACCAGGCCGGATGGATACCGAAGGTCAGTATTAAGGTAGTATGTGCTTTTTTTATTCTACATCTTTCACTGCGTACAGCCAGGTGACCAAACGTTATCTGGTCACAGTGGCTTGTATCGAGTTACATTTATGCCTGCTATCAGTCTCTAAGTATCTTGTTTCTTTAAAGCAATTATTGGATTACACTGCTGTGCTCAGAGCTCCAGCGTGCCTGCCAAAGACATTTGCAAAGTGCCTTCTCTCCCGCAAACCTCTTCAAATTCTTACTCTGCACCCCTGGCTTCAAGGCGCAGATACTCCTTAACACTGTCCAAGATTAAAGTGCCCCGTCGAACTCCAGTGATGCCAACAGCAAACATAAAACTTCCTCCGGGGATATTCAAATGTACAGAATCCCAGGACAAGGTTTTGGCTGAGGAAGAGTCTCAGATGGTGCGATGGAGGGAGCAGCCAGCAAGGCGCACTGACAGCATCCACTCGGTGTACATTGCACAAGGGTCTGCACTGGCCCACGCTCAGGAACTCGTGGATGAGTATGAACCCACAGCAAAACTCAAACGCAGGTTCTCGGACCCTTACTCTCACATTCCTTGTGTGGAGAAGTGAAATTCTTCAGCTCTCTGGACTATTCTTGAAGTTGACCACAGCTTTGGCTTTAACCCTTTGAAGGCTGTGAACTCGTTCATGGTCTTTTAAGTGGCTGCGGGGAAGGCAGCCTGGAAATGTACAGTACTGTAAGGGTTAATCAAGGTTGTTTAAAGCAAATACTCTCCACTTTAAATTAAAACCTTGCAAAGAAAGTAAAACTTAATGGGTTGAGTGTACAGGAAACAAGTCCCCCCATTCCGCTGCCGTGCCTTTTCCATTTGCCTTACAATGGACTCTCATGGGACCAACAGCGAGTTTAGGTCAATGTGTGTTGCCTTAATTTTTTTGTATGATTTTATGACAATTTTCTCTATGGTTTACAGGACTGTTAATGTGGTAATAGCCTTAACTGAGACCAACATGTATAAAAACGTTTATTAAAACATTGCACTTTTAAAAAATACATGTGGTAGTTTATCAATGTCTGTCTAACAAGCGCTTTATTCTGAAGGAAGCCTTTACTCCGGTTACTGTTTTTATGATAAAGAGGGGGGAAGTGAAGGCACTAGCGAGGCTGGGGTGTCACGGGGGGAGGATTTTGGTGCTCTTGGAGCAAAGCCATTGCTCTTGGAGCAAAGGACGGGGGAAGTGAAAGCCCCGGCGAGGCCGTGGTGTCACGGGGGAGGGTTTTGGTGCTCTTGGAGCACAGCCGGAGCTCCCACAGCTGAGGGCGAGCTGCGATCCCACAGCAGCCCTGCCTCGGCCCCTCACGGCCCTGCGCCACCTTCGAGTGAGGGAACAGCTCAGCTCGGCCTCAGCGCTGCCCCAGCGGCTCCGAGCCGCAGCCGCCTCTGTGCCCCTGCGCCTCGGGTGGCTTTGGTGTGGTTTAGGACAGTTTTTCGCTTTTTTTAAATTACCCGGGGCGCGCACAGCGCTTCCCGCCCCGCCCCGCGCCCCGCCCCGCGCCCCGCCCCAAGATGGCGCGCGGCGCTGAGGCGAGTTCCGGTGCCGCCATGGCCGCGACGCGGCTGGAGCTGAACCTGATGCGGCTGCTGAGCCGGTGCGAGGCGCTGGCGGCGGAGCGGCGCGACCCCGAGGAGTGGCGGCTGGAGAAGGTGAGGCCGCCGGGCTGCTGCCGCTCCTCTGTCCCCCAGCACCGCGTCAGGCCCTCAGTCCCCGAGGGGGGAGCGCCGTGGTGTTAAACCCCCAGCCTTTGCCAGAGCGGGTATTGCTCCTTAATGCTGTCGCTTAAAGTCTTGTTTTTGTCCTCAGTATGTGGCTGCTCTGGAGGACATGCTCCGGGAGCTGAAGAAGCAGTCCAGGTGAGCACTCAGCCCCTGGGTGGCTGTTGTGGGTTTGTGCTTCAGGAGAAACACCTTCAGGCTGTGCCAGGGGAGATTCAGGCTGGATCTCAGGAAAAATTCTTTCACTCCAAGAGTGATAAAGCACTGCAACAGACTGCCCAGGGAACTGGTGGAGTCACCATCCCTGGAAGTTTTCAAAAACAGAGCAGATGTGGCACTTTGCAATATGGTCTAGTGGGAATGGGGGGATTCAGTCCAAGATTAGACTTCATGACCTTGGAGGTCTTTTCCAACATTAAGGACTCTGTGATTCGATTATCTCCTACCTGTAAGTCAGTCATAGCTCACAAACACTACAGCAGTGTAGATGCTCCCTGTGGAAATACCTGTGCCCCGAGCAATCACTGCCTTGCAAAAGGTGATTTGCAGAGGGTTGCGAGTGTGTTCCCAACCTGAGGCTATTTCTGCTTCTTTGAAGAACCAAGTGGGTTTTTAAAAATTTTATTTGGAAAGTAGAACAGTAGAAAATGCTGGTAACTTCTGGTTTTCATATTATTATATTTGAATTCCAATAGCAAGCCAGCACCCGAACTGCTGAATGAATACTCTCGCAAAGTGGACTTCCTGAAGGGACTCCTAGAAGCTGAAAAATTGGTAAGATCTACTAGTTCAGCTTGAGGAGACTTCAGCGTCCTGTGCTCATGTTCACCATATTGCTTGGTTCCTATGTTTACTTTTATCTTGCATTTTAAAATAACAGTTGTTAGAATCTTACTAGGCAGTTCTTGTAAAAGCCTGTATCAGGATATTGGATTCATATTGTATAGAAATCTGAAGGAGGTGTATGAAGTCTGAAACTTCTTTTCAAAATCAAAATACACATTGCTTACATCTTTCTCACTCCTTTGCTGTGAGATGCAGGGCCAGGTACTGTCCCTCAGACCTGACACCTCTCTTGGATGGTCCCAAGTGCACCTGGAGAGCTATGAAATGCCATTAAGCTTGGTTTTAGTTAGTGGGTGCAGTCAGTGCTGCTGTTCTCTCTGCCTTCACTATTGGGAAGCAGCCGTGGGATTGCACCCTCATCCTTGCTGGTCATACACCAGGTGTCTCACACTGCAGAATGTGATATCCATGAATTTTCATTGCTTCTCCCCACTCCCAGTCTTCCTCAACAGAAAAGGCTCTGGCAAACCAGTTCCTGGCCCCTGGCCGCACCCCTACGACAGCCAAGGAGAGAACCCCAGCCACCAAAACCGTCCACCTGCAGACCAAGGCGCGGTGCACAGGCCAGATGAGGAGTGAGCTGCTTGGCACAGTATGTTCAGTGCTGCTTTGCTGGTACTTTACAGATTGTCTTGGTTGTGTTCAGCTGCCGTGGGTGGCTGGCTGAGAAGTGTCCCAGGCTGGGTGGGGAGTTACCTTTTTATCTCTAAATCCTGGGCATAGGTGCTCTGCCAGGCCTTTGTCACTGACCCTTTGTAATCTGCTGTTTTGGTTCTCTTTCTCTCCCAGGACCCCCTGGCTACTGATGGTGAGTTTGATCTGTTGTGTCCTCTAACTTTAGTCAACCTGAGTCTTATAGGGAGGGGAAAGGGAAGGTCAGGTGTTCAAGATTTCCCAAAATGTACTTTTAATTTAGTGCCTCACTTCCTTTCAAGACAGCAGATTTTAAAAACAAACTAAACCAAAAACCCTGACAGATGAAAGCAGAGGTGTTGTTATCAATGGTATCAGGGACTTGCAGGAACCTCTTTTTGTAGCATTGGTGCAGAAACAGACATTCTAATTACAGAATTAGCAGGGACAATTTATTGTTGCTCCTGTTCCCTTCTGCTGTGAGCAAATCATGTGATTCTGGGTGCTTTGAGTAGGTGTTGTTCAGTTCCTCTGGAATACGCAACCATGTTATTCACGTAGGGAACTGGGAGGAATTAATTTGAGGTTTCCATGGCTACTGTTAGAGCGGCTGGAGCTGGGCCAATCTAACGTGTCCTGAAAGAACACCAAGACACATGGGCTGAAACCCTGCCCTCAGGGATATGATTCAGCTGGGGTTTTTCCCCTCTTTTGATGTTGGTTGTCCTCTTTTCCCTGCAGAAAGCAGGTAAGCATTTGACACCCATATTCTTTGGGGTAGAAGCTAAGTAGGATTTGGATATCCAAAGACCCCTTACAGGAGACTTGTTTTTTCAGCCTATGATTGCATGGGAGTTTATAACGTGCTAAACACAATTTTTTTTTTTTGCCAGATTCTGGGGAGTTGAACATAAGGAAGCGAAAGTAAGTAAAAATTTCTCATTCCTGTGCTCAGTGTTTTGGGAACTGTTTTCCCAATGACCTTTAAATCCCAGATATGCTTTAAATTCTGTGAAGTGTCTGCTGGTAAAAACCAAAATGTAGTGTCTTCAGCTGACTTAACAGGCCTTGTCATCTTGTAGAGTTGCGAAGTCTGGGGAAAACTTGTGAGATTGCCCCACAGGGAAGTGTATATCCCTTTTTTTTCCCCTTATGCTCTTGCAGAGGCCTCGCATCAGATGAGAAGCAGTCGGCAGTGGAGCTGGATGCTGTGCTGCAGCACCACCAGGACATGCAGGAAAAGCTGGCTGAGGAGATGCTCAGCTTGGCTCGAAGCCTCAAAAACAACACTCTGGCTGCCCAGAACGTGATCAAACAGGACAACCAGGTAGTGCATGCTGAGCTGCAACCCCTCAGTTTTGCAACCCAATGCTGATACATGAAATCCTGCAGCTCAACTCCAGGTGGGATTGGAGTGGGGAGCCTGGGGGCAACATTTGTCTGCTGCTGTTCACAACTGAGCCTTTTCTCTCTTGGAGGAAACTGGCAGCTGTGAGCCTGACACTGTTTGCTCTCTTTGCTCCACAGACACTGTCACACTCCCTCAGGATGGCAGACCAGAACTTTGAGAAGCTCAAGGATGAATCCGATCGCCTAGAGCAGCACGCCAAGAAATCAGTCAACTGGCTGCTGTGGATAATGCTAATTGTAGTTTGTTTTATATTCATCAGCATGATTCTCTTCATCAGGATTTTCCCCAAACTGAAATGATTTTATTTAGTTTTATTCAAAACTGTCTGCAGGGCAGTGGGAAACCCAGCTGGTGTGCGAACTCTTCCAGTCAGTGTTGAGGGCCTACCCTTGCATTACATTCTTGTGCAGGCAGTGGAGGGATTCATGAGGAAGGCTTTCCACACTCAGATACTTGTTTACTTGGTGACTATTGTTGCCTGTTGAGGAGAGAGCTGAGGTAATTACGAGAATTTACACTGAGCTGCTAACAAGTTCTCTAGTGGATAAATACATTTATTTTTAATGTGGTTGTGACAAATGTTACAACTCCTAAAAGGTGTTTAGTCAATGGAAATTTAAATAACAGTTGAAGTCATACATTGTTTCCTGTCTTCACAGCTTTTCTGTACTGACCTAGGAGCTTGCTGCCAACAGGATATTTAATTTCAGTTCTGTACATAAACAGCTGCAGGTGTAGGAAGAGAATTCTGCTGTTCAGGTGCTTGCCTGGCTCAGATTCAGATTATCAACAGGTAAAACTCTTCTCAGGTTCACCTTCTTCCCAAATGGGTATTTGGGACTTTGGACTTCACCATCTTCTCCAGTTTAGACTTGCTATAGGACTGGAGTTGCCTTCTGTGCAGTGTTTGTTTTTCTTTTGTATGTGCAAATGTTCTCACTTCTCATTGTTGTGTTGATGCCGTTGCGTGAAGGAAACACCGTGACCCTGCAACCTTAGAACTGTACACACAGTTCTGCAGGTGGCACAGACCTCACCTGTGCAAACATGTTTGCACTGTAAGATGAGGGCAAAGGAAGGTGGTGTCTTCAAGATGGAAATAATAGTTAAAAAATATTCAGCCTTTCCTTTTGAGACAAATTGTTCCTGTAAAATGTTGTCTTAAGAGTTCACTAAAACAGAAAAAATAAACTAATTTTCTAAAAACGCTGCTGCTGCTGCTAGAAAAACTTGGAGACTGCAGTAAAGCAGGGTTTGTGTGACAGCCTAAGAGTCTTTGTAGGTGTTTGTGATAAGCTGAAAGCAAAGCCTTCTGCATCCCTGCTGGTGTTTGTGGAGTTGTACTCTGCAAGGTTCTGTACTCTGGTGTTCAGGTGTGTGGGGCAGCAGGTGACCCCAGCTGTGCTTTGGTTCAGAACCACCAGCTGGGTGTGCCAGGCTTGGCTGCTGATCCCAGCAGCCAGGGGTCAGGGCAAAGTGGGGGAAAAACTGTTTGTTACAATTTGGCTCTTAGGAAAATCCAGCTCTGCTTTGAACACATCCCAAAAGCACCAGGCTCTGTGTTGGAGCTGTGCTCTGTGCTGTACAAATCCGTCTCTCTTAATGAAGACAGTTAACATTTTTTACACAAGGTATTTCTGCTCATTTAACAGGATGTTTGCAATTTAGTATGCCACTCACTTATGGATTATTAAATGAATAATTATATTACGGGATACAACTTTTCATTCCAGCTTCTTGGATATCTGTGATACGCTCCTGCTCAAAGTTGTTACTTGCCTTGAACTTTAGAGAAATTTATAGTTGTAGCAGTCAATTTATAGACATTTCTACTTTTCCCAGTTGTTTTTCTTCAACTGTATGTAATGTTTGACATTTCACCATGCTTCATTAGTTAATGCTGTGTCACCAAATTATTTTCAATTCTAATTGTTTACTACTTTCCCCGCAGGCATTTCAGTGCCGAGCTCTTCTCTTAAAGGCTGAATGTGGTGCTGGAATGGTTTTTGTGTGTGAGATTTTGGGATGCAAGATTAATGCTTCATCTTCCATAACATTTTCCTCTTTATTAATTGAAATAAATTTTTTTTTTCTAGCTTGCAAAAGATTTGGTGCATCACTGCAGACAAGTTTAAAACTGAATTTTGCTATCAGCAAAATGGGTTGCCTGTAACCTTTTGGCACTTACAAATTAGGAAATTTTCAATTGGAAAGACATGAAAGGGAACTGCTAGTAATAGCTTGTCTCCAAGAAAACATCCAGCCCTCCAAGTCATAACAATTGATTTACAAAGAAGCCTGCATGAAGTGAAGTTCGGAAACCACTTAACTTTTGACCATTAACGTTTCATGGGTGTTTGTTGTTTTGAATGAACAGCCAGGATTGAACCCTGTAACACCTTTTGTTATCTCCAGTGGCAGTTGAGCACTGAACCTCTGCTTCCTGGGGGTTCTTTCCCAGGTGGAGGAATGTTCCCTTCTTCCCCCAGCCCACCAGATCCACTGCCTCAGCAGCCAGCAACCCCTGCACACAAAAGCTGGGTTGTTGTTTTTGCTTTTCTCGAGTTCATTTAGCAGTTGGAGTCATTCAACACCACTTTGAAGACGAGAGCTGGTGCTATTTAGAATAAACAATGACTCAGGGCTTTGTGACATTTCCCAGATGAATGACAGTTTTTATTTTTGACTAACCTGTGGGGGGTGGTGGATGCTCTGCTGCTCCAGCCCTCAGCTCCATTTCGTGGCACAGGGCTCTGATGTGCAGCCCTCCACAGAACAATGTTATGTATAGAAATCACTTTCTGTGAGAGTTGCTTAACTTTCCCAAAAGCTTGGGAAATCCAGATGGAGAGATGTTTATCAGGCACAGGGTTGGGCCTTGCTTGGCTTCTTGGCAGACTACCTACTTTGAGACAGCAAGGAAAATTAAACCAAAAATCTTTTGGAGGTTTGGGTCATGTCAGGCCAGTAGATGCACCAATTCAGAGTCTGGCAGCAGCAGAGACTCTGGGTCAGTCTTAGTTTTTCTGGCAAACATCCTTGGTGGCAGAGACTCTGTGTGTTACAAGGCTCAGTGTTAAGCACTGTCCTCAGTCGCAGCCAGATGGGATGTTCTGGAAGGACTGTTTACAGGCTGTGGGTGAGGGTGCAGGAGTGGCAGGAGCAGAATGCTGGATACAGTGGTTCCTGTGCCTGGGCAGTCCCAGGTTTTGGTCATGTGTTGCCTTGGGCTCTCTGTGCACTTTGTGCATCAGACTTGAGAGGCTTTGAGCAGCCTCCCCAAACTGGCAGCTATTCTGCCCAAAGGGAATATCCTGTAAAGACTGAAAAGGAGGGAGTGGGGAGAGAAGAGTTCTACTCCCCTGTGTGACACCAAACAAGTCACCTCCCTTGTCTGCAGAAAACCTGCCATGAAACCTCAGAATCTTATAGATTTATAGTTGCAATATTGCAAATATAGTTGCAATTTAGTTTCTTTTCTGAAAGAAATTCTTCCCTGTGAGGTTGGGGAGGTCCTGGCACAGGTTTCCCACAGAAGCTGTGGCTGCTGCTGGATCCCTGGCAGTGTCCAAGGCCAGGTTAGACAGGGCTTGGAGCAGCCTGGGATAGTGGAAGGTGTCCCTGCCCATGGTAGCGGGTGGAACTGGATGGGCTTTAGGGTCCTTCCAACCCAAACCATTTGGGATTGTATGAATCATAAAAGCTGTATTGACAATGCTGTATCAGCTTGGAGCAAATACTCAAATGTTGTGGTCTGCAGCAGAATTCCCAATATAATTCCCGAGTCCCAGGGCCTGGCATGGGGCTGGCTGGGAGCTCCTGTCCTGACCTGCCCCACTGCTGAGAATAGTGTGCACTGGCCGTGTGTCCCACTGAACGAGAGTGACATTAAACCCCAACGATGCTAAATCAATACCACCTGTCACATGATGCCACCGTGACATTTCTGGCATGAGCGCTCCCTCTAATAGGAGCTGGAAGTGGGAAGCAGCAGTAGTTAGTGAATAATGGATCAGATACGCCTGATTTGTAACATTTACAGAGAGAGGGCGTGTCTCCCAGCGACAGAACAAACCGGTTATCAAACGGGAACTGGGAGTTCTGGCTCGTCCCAAACGCAGCTCCTGAGCAGCGTGGAGCACAGAGCCAGGGTTTGTGAACCCCTGGTGCTGCCCGGAGTGCCAGTGCTCCCCCCCAGATTAGACTCTGCATCAACAAAAACATGCATTAGTGTCAGGAAATAACCAGAGAAGGAGGGGCTGGGGGTGAGATATGGACCACAACTGGTGTAGCCGGTGGTTGGGCTGGAACCTGGCATGCCCGTGCTGGGGGCAGGGATGTGGCTGTGGCCACTGGCCTGCCCGTGGTGGCTGATGGAGAACAGGGTGCCTGGCAGCAGCAGTGCAAAACACACCTGGGGCTGGCTGAGGTGAATGGCAGAAGCTGTATGGAAGGATGGAGGATGAGGAGGCTCAGGGGGCTGAAGGCTGTCTGGCTGTCTCACATCTGGGCCCTGCTTGCCAGACCCAGGTTGGGAATGCTGACAGTATTTTGGTTCTTTCAAGTTGAAAACTTTGATGCATTGACCCAAAAATATTCTGACAAGGAATTGAGAGTGAGTAGAATATTGCAGTTGCCTCTATGGCGTTCAAACATCAAACTGCACAAACCCAGAAACTGGACAAAAAAGGGCTAAAACAAGGCAGTGCTGCAGTTGGCCATGGAATTTGCTGAGCTGGAATTTGCATCCTTCATCTCCAGGGTCTTTGACCTGCATGTAGCAGAGAGATGCCCTCTGCCATTTTCACCCTGACAAAAATTTGTATTTGCTCATGTAACAATAGAATTCTCCAGAAGGATCTGACTGTGTTTCCTGTTTCAACAGTAAAAAGTCAAGACTTGTGTCCTTAGCACATAAAGTGACCGGATCTCCATCCTCTGAGCCTTCTCACTGAGAAAAGTCACTTATCGGATTTGGTGTGGACGGAAGGAAGGGTAAGAAAGGAACTCTGTCAATCTATGACGTGAAATATTTTATATTAAGAGATTTGGCAAATGTGAGTCTAAACAGGATGAGATAATTTTCCAAGGTCAGCTCTCCTGTACTCTCAGCTTTAGGTTTAGTCACTGAGAAGTCAATCCCATAAACCTTCACAGCAACATCCTGCCAGTGATGCAGAGACTTGGGTGTTGTCGGCTTCAACAGCAGCTCTGCTGCTTCTTCAAAGGACAGAAGGCTGGATAACATGCAAATTGCCTGGTGAGAAATGAGTGAGCAGGAAAATGTGCCTGGCAAATCAATAAAAACAGAGCAACCCGAGCCATGGGGTAACTCTTCACCCAGGCAGTTGCAACCTGCTGTTAAGAGAAGGCCACCCTGAGCTGGTGGAGCAGAAAGTGAGAATTCTGACCTCAGCTCCAGGCTGCTGTGGGCTTTGGCTCATGAGCTGGTTTTTGAGCAGTTTAGTTCTTAAAACAGAATTGGTACCAATGAACCTTCTTGGTGAGTCAACTGCTCGAAAGCTCCTTTTGGGCACAAAGTTTGTGTTCCTTGACTACTCCCAGGCTGGTTAATTAGCAAGGAACTTTAATTTGTATGGCTAAAGACACACAGCCTAAATCCCACCCACGCGTGTTTGGTTCCAGTGTATAGAGAGAAAGATATATTTAGTTTTCAAGGTGTGAAGTTTCAGCAAGCTCCATGTGTTGGTGGTTGGGAGCTGAGCGGTGTTCTCTCTCCACATGCACTCGTGTCAGTACAAGGATGTCACTGCTGCAACATTCAAGCTGCTTTACAAAGTCATTTTCCCTCCCTGTTTGTGCAAGGGTGGTTCCTGCAGGTGGTCCTGGATGGGCTTCCAAGGACTTCAGTTCCAAGCAGCATTGATCTGAAAGAGGCATCTGTTGGGAAGTTGACACACTTAGGTTGGTTTGATGTGGAAGCATCTGTAGGACAGAGCAGTAGGACTTTGGAGAGGAGCCTGGAGAGACAGTACAAGGGGGAATGGCTTCCCATTGACACAGCGCAGGGTTAGATGGGATATTGGGAAGGGATTCCTCCCTGTGAGCGTGGTGAGGGTGCCCAGAGCACCTGTGGCTGCCCCTGGATCCCTGAAAGTGTCCAAGGCCAGGTTGGACAGTGTTTGGAGCAGCCTGGAATAGTGGAAGTTGTCCCTGCCCATGGCAGGGGAGGTGAAACTGAAAGAGCTTTAAAGTAACTTTCAACCCAAATAATTCCATGATTTAAGTAAGAAATGGACCAAACAAAAATAAATAAGTATTTGTAGGGTCAAATAGAATGATACACTCTATCGCAAGTCTCTCTCCTTATTTTCTTGGAAGGATTCAAATCTGAACCCCCATGGTTTGTAATTGTTGGAGTTCATAGCAGACACTTATCCCCACTTATTTCCAAGTTATTTTAACAAAATCATAAAACATCTGTAGAGGAGAGAAAGAAATGTGAGTGTTACCAATATTTAATATATCAAACTAGTGATTTTTAGTAGCTTCTTGAATCAGGAATTAGAGAAGAGCCTGCATTGCAGCTATTAGAAAAAAAAAAAAAAGAGTAAGCAGGTGTTGGCTTAGTTTCTTAGCGCCCACATTGCTCCTGTTGGTTTATCTGATTGCAAACCAAGTGCACTGTAGCGTGATGAATATGTAGCAGTGAATGTATGGGAAAGATGCTGGAAAGGTTGCACCCTGATGTTCTTAATCAGTAATTAGAAACTAAAAATAGTATTTTAAGGGAAGATAATAAATCTGTAGCCTTTAATCCTCGTGTGCCAATGTGTAAGCTGATATCATTATTACATGAAAGGCAATGAGAACATAAGTGAGTAAGCAAGAGCAGGTTGCTGTTGCAGTCACAGTAGAAATTCCACATGGCTCAAGCTGTCCAGGTGATGTTTGGCTCTGTCTGTTTTATGCAAAGTCTACAGTCATAAAGCAGGTTAATTTACAAGCAGGGAATGCATACTTTTGTTGTTTATTTCCATTCCTTAGCTGCCCATACTTCCTGAAGTATTCCAGAATGAGTGAGGTTCTAGGCCTCTCTGCACTTGTTAGCTCCAGGCAGCAGCATGGATTTGGGAAAAAGGACAGAAATGGGGAAAATGCCTTCCCATGACGGTGGTTCTGACGCACCAATGGGCTGAATCAACAGCTCCTGTGCTGTGCAGACACACATCTGCTGTGCTGATGACAGAGAAAGCATCCCCACTTAAGCAGAGCCTTTCATCTCAGCATTTAAATGGTCTACAAATGCCAAGATGTAGTTATTGTTGCACAGGTACCATCCCAGCTAATCCTGCTTACGCTGGTTGAATCAGGCCGCCAGCATTACCCCATCCAACAGGGAAACCTCAACCAACGTCAGGGAGTGAATCACACCAACAGAGCTGTGATTTCACTGACCAGTCCTCCTCTCATTCACACTGTGTCATGTCCCTGGGAAAACTGCAGCACTTCTTTACGTGGAAAAGCAACACAAAGTATTTTACAGAGGGTAAACTCACAGTGAAACTCAATGTCCAGACAAAGGAACTGTGGCACAATCAGCTGCTGGTCACCACTGGCCTGGCCAGGGGCCCTTAGTGTCATAGAGAAGTGAGAGATCTGTTGTAAGCTAAAGATGGTGGGGGAAAGATTTTAAAGAATGTCTATTTGCCAAGCATTTTTTAATTAAAAAAAGGCTTTATTCCAGCAGTTTATAACTCATTTGTCTCACAGAGATGGCTGAAAGCAAGAGCCAGATAAAATTACTGGAAGTTGCCAGGAAACGTACCGTCATGGTTTAGCGCGAGTGCAGTGCAGAGATGATTAAAAAAGGCACCAAATGGTGAATCCCACTGGGAAAAGAACCAGAAATTTTCAATGGCTCTTTGGGCTCTGTGATACTGACTGAAAGCACTGCCAGTGGGTAGGCAGCACCTTCACCCCAAGCGCTGTCTAGCTCTGGGGCAATTCTTCCTTTCTGGGAGGAGGAGGGATATGGGCACAGCCAGGGCAGCAGCCCTGCTCTCAGCCTGGGCTGTCAGCACTGGGGACAGCGAGATGGAATCATGGAATGCTTTGAGGTGGAAGGGGCCCTTGGGGATCCTCTCATTCCATCCCCCTGCCATGGGCAGGAGCATTTCCCACTATCCCAGGTTGTTCCAAGCCCAATCCAGCCCGCACTTGGACACTTCCAGGGATCCAGGGGCAGCCACAGCTGCTTTGGGCACCCTGTGCCAGGGCCTCCCCATGCTCGCAGTAAAAATCTTTCCCTAATCTCTAACCTAACCCTTCTCTCTTTCCGTCTCAACCCATAGCGAGATGAGGCTGCTCAAATCCTGCGTTTTACACTCTGAACGCTACCGCGGCCGCAGCGGCTCTTCGGGCAGTACCAGCAGGGCTCACGGGCGACCCGGGTGGATGGACAGATGGATGGATGACGGATAGATGGATGAGGAGTGGATGGATGGAGGATGGGTAGATGGATGGAGGATGGGTGGCTGAATGCCGCCGCTGCCGCTGCCGCTGCTCCTCCCCCGGCCCGTCCCGTCCCGTGCCCGCGCTCCGCGCCGCCTCTTGCGGCCGCCCCGCTCGGCTCCCAGCTGACGGGGGCAGCCCCTTGTTTACTGGCCGGGGCGCCGCCGCCAGCCCGGCCTGCGCTGGAAGGGGCCGCCGGGCCGGGGCCGACACCGCGGGCAGGGAGGGGCCCGGCGCTATAAAGGGGCTCCGCGGGGGCTCCCACCAGCGATGCTCGGCCGGGCCCGGCCCCCGCGCCCGCCCCGCGGGCTCTGATTCGCGCCGGGCGGCGGCGGCCGCGGCAGCGGCGCGGGATGGGACCGAGAGCGGCGGCGGCGGCGGCGCTGGCCGTGGCCGTGGTGCTGGGAGCCTGGTGCGGCCGTGGCCGCGGCGAGAGTGAGTCGGGGCCCGGCCGGGAGGGTCGGGGGCGGCGGCGGCGGCGGTGGCGGCGCGGGCCTGGCCCCGCCGTGCCCTTTGTACCTGCGCGGGGCCCGCGGGCAGCGCGGCCGCGGCCCGGAGCGCTCCCGGGTCACCTTCACCCCCGGCCCGGGGCCGGCGGGGAGGGCCCGGCGGCGGCCGAGATTGGAGCGGGGACGGCCCCGGGAGGGCAGCGGCTGCCCCGGCGCGCTCGGCGGCGCGTCCCGGCCCGCGGGGCCCCGTGCGGGCGGCGCTGGGCCGGGGGTCACCGGGGGCCGCGCCCGGGGCAGGCAAGGGGAAGGGCACGGGCCGCTCTCCGGTGCCCTCCCCCGGGGCTTTGCAGGGACCCTTCCCGGGTCCCTTCCCCGATTCCTTCCCGGGTCCCCTGCCCGCTCCTCACCCCGGGCCCTCCCCGGCAGGGTCTTTTCCTCGGTCCTCTCTCCGGTCCCTTTCTCGCACCCCTCTCCGGCCCCTTCCCTGGGTCCCCTCCCCGGATCCACTCCCCTGTTCCTTCCCCGATTCTTTTCCCAGTCCCTTTCCCAGTCCCTTTCCCAGGTCGCTTTCCCAGTCCCTTTCCCACGTCCCTTCTCGTGTCCCTTTCCAGCCCCTTTCCCAGGTCCCTTTCCCAGATCCCTTTCCCGGGTCCCTTCCTGGTTGCCCTCCCCGGTCCCTTCCCGAGTCCTTTCCCCAGTTCCTTCTCGGGTCCCTTCTCCGATCCCCTCCCCGGTCCCCTCCCTAGCCCTCTGCCCCCGCCGCTCCTCGGCTGCCTCAGAACCGGCTCCGGTTTCAGGAGGGTTTAGTGTGGCCAGACGCGGAGGTTTTGTCTTTAACCACTTTTAGGTAGTGTGCCAAATCCACAGGTATTAAGATGGGAGACCTCCGTGGGGAGGCTCTGTGTGTACACAGGGGCTTGTAAAATACAAGACAGGGGTATAAAGATGTTGTGTTGGAGGTCAAAAGCTTGTTAAACCCACGACTGGCTCGAGGTTAAGCCTTACGATCTGTTTTGATGGGTTACGTTAAATAAACCTGCTCAGGAAATCCTTTTAATGAGAGGTTCTTTAATTCTGGGTGATTTTTGCAAATTTTTTTTAACAAAAGGAAAATATTTATATAAAGACAGCTAACTGGATCTGTGGATCATGTCTCCCATAGACAATCTGCCTGCTGGCTTTCCCATTGGAAAAGGCGAGAGCAAGAGAATCAGTTCAAGTAAAGACAAAACAGTGATGGACATTATTGGGATATGAATGGGGTTCAGGGAATAAAGCAGGATGTACCTGTAAGACAACCTATTTTTCCAGCAATAGGGCAAGTCATGTATTTCCAAAATAACCCAGTTTCTTCCCTTATACATATTTTTACGTTTGAAACCTTAAAAGAGGCTGGTGACACTGTGTTACCTTGGGAGGGTCATTCCCAGCTGCTGTGGGCAAACCTGCCCACTCCCAGCAGAGATGGAAAAGGCAGTTGACATATAGCACTAATAATAAATAAATACGTGTGCAACTGGAGTCCAGCAGTTCCCAATTTGAAAACACTATTATTACTGCTACAGCGAAGCCTGTGATTTGGTTATTTATTTAAATCATATTTGCTTTTTGGGGTTCAAGCATGTTTATGCTCTAAACTCCCTGATCTTTGCTGTGTTACAGCGTGGCAGGAAAATGTGCTGTTGAGTTCATGGATGGAGGAACAGGGGCAGAAAACAGCAAAGCAAAGCCTGGGCTGGAACGTTTCCATGTAATTTTTACAGTGCAAGTACATTATGAAGTATTTTACAGACAATTTGGACCACCAAGCCCCTAATTTGAAAGGTTTTCAGCTGCTGTGGTGTTTGATTCTATCTTCTGGGTGCTTGATTCTGTTTTCTGGGAATGGTGAGGTCACGGAGCACCACGGTGGGGATGGAAAACAAGGCGAGGGCCGACACCGGGCTGGCTGGGGGGGAAATGCACGTACAAGAGTTGCATAAGCAAACAAGTTGTTCCCTGAGCAACGGCTCTGATGAAGGCAGCTTTCTTGGAGATCTGTGCCCCGTGTTCACGCAGACAGGCCCCGAGGTAACGCTGCTCCCCAGTGACAATATTCCCACCATCCGTGGTTTTCCTTGTGCCCTGGAAATTTCTCTTCCTTTTGGCACCTTTAGGCACTGTCGGGGAAGAGCTGGGGGGAAGCAGCAGGTAGAGGGAGGTGGTTCAGGAGATGAATGGGATGGATGGTAAAGTTCACATTTACATGCACATGATGAGTTTTTCCTCCTCAGTCCACCCCATTTTCCTAAATATTTTAGGAATACTTCATGGGAGGGCACTCTTTCTCCCTTACACATGATTAAAGGTAGTTGGTGAGTTCAGAAATTACTGACAGGAGTAGAAGCAAGAGCTAAGGAAAGAAAGCCTGACCTATGCATGAAATTAAGATCCATATATCTTGTTTTGGGAAGAAAGATAGTTTTGTGTATTTTTTTTTATCACTGTGTAAACATAATGCAACGTCTTGAAATAAATCTCACACATGACTCATGCCTGTCAGTTCATTAGCTCTGGTATTTGGGGTGGGATTTACCTCACCTAGTTTTAGGCATCTGCTAATGGAGCAGCTTACTTTGGGCTCCTTTGGTGGTTAATAGAAAACTGATCAATGCAGTCGTGGGAGTTTAGAGTACTCTTCCTCCCCCTCTGAGCTCTTCCCCTAAATTTGGGAGCTGCACATGTGCTCCATTGCCTGCTGCTGATGTGGGAGTTGGGAATCTGGCTGAGAACTCTACCTAAATTGTCCTGTGGCACAAATTGCACTGTGTATTGCTGTAGTAACACACTTACAAAATTGGTTACTTCTTAGTTATTGTATCTAGATGATACAGATACTTTTGGACTCGTAAACTCATTAAGAAACTTCCCTTGTCCCACCTCAAACGTGTTACTTTTTGATGTTGAGAGCCTCAGTCTAGAATGACATTTGCTGCCAGTAGTATAAAGAAGGAAAAGTGAGTGCAGGAGGGCAGGGCTGTACCAAACCCAGGCCTCAGTGTGCCCTGTCCCTGTTTTGGGCAGAGGCAGCACAGTGGCTCTCCCTGAACTATGTAAAACCCCAGAGCTCTCTGGAGGTCAGTTTTGGGGTGCCTGTCTTGTGGAATATAAATGATGTTGATATGGGCAACGTGCAGAACCTGTTCCTGCTGCCTTTGGCGCAGGGAGGATCTCAGGTGTGTCAGCCCAGCTCTGCCGTTACCCTGAGTGATCCTGCTGCTCCTGGGATGCTCTCACCCCACTGCTGGTGGGCTTTGCATGGAAACAGGGCATGGAAACAGGATGAGTCGAGTTTGCTGTTTAGGTTTTGGATGAAATGAGGGGAGCATAAAGACAGCCCAAGGCGGGCTTTAAAGGGCAGACTGTGAGGGGTTTCAGCAGCACCAGCTTGAGCAGTGAAAGACAACAGGCCGCTGATGTTCCCTGAGGGGCTGGGGGTTTAGAGGGGCTCACTTTGGAGCCCACATCCAGTTTGCTCAGACCGAGGTACCTGAGGTGCAGAATTGAAGCTTAAAACCCCATATTTCACAATCAGATGGGTTTTATGTTCATAAACAATTGCTGCAGTAGGCTAGAAGCTGTCTTACAGTCCTCCCCACTAACCTGTCACCAGGATGTTTTCCTCTCTCAGCAGTTATTCCAAGAAACTCCCAAAAGTCCTTTTCCCAGTTTCCTAAAGCCACTTCTAAAAATCAGCCTTATGTAGAATTGCAAAGCTTTTGGCCCAACCAAAGCGAGTGTGATTTTTCTGCAACAGTTTGTTTATTCAGTAGGTAGCAAACACTATAAAAAAAAGCAGAATTAACTAATAGTTACCTCAAATGGTTTGTGATCCTCCTGTGCCAGATTACACTGGTCTCAATTGTTAAAGGCCAAAGCTCTGAAGCAGTGAATCATTAAGGTTTGGTATCCACATGATTTACTACAAACAAGGTTTAAGTTCCAGTTATTCCCCTGGTTAGACTCTATATTGAAAACTTAACCTCTGACATCAGATCTGGTTTCTTCATTCAGGACCTGAAGGTTGTTACCAAACCAGTTTGTCCAAGAGGATTTGGCATCTTGGGATTTGTTTGTTTGTTTGGTTTTTAAAAAGCGTGGGTTCAGCTTGGTTTTCTGGGGGGGCTGATGGAACATGTCTAGAATGATTTAGTAGTTTTTTGAGTGAGTAGCTTGGTAGCAGGGATGGAGCAGTGCTTCCTCTGGCAGCTCAGCACTGTGTTGCTGTTTCTGCTGAAATTTAGGAATTTATGTGTAGTGGAGGTTTTGCCAGTAGCTTGCACAGGAGCAGCTTTGGGCCTACTACTGGAGAATCAATTTGTGATTTTTTTATTTCCCTGAAAGCTGATTTATGTGTTTTTTGAAACCAGGTTGTCTGTGTTATAATTGATGGCTCAACTTTGCTCTCCTTCTTCTGGGATCAAACCTGCCTTGCCTTCCTACTGAATGGTTGATTAATTCCCCTGTCCCTGCAGAAGAAATACTATTGAGAGAAGCTGTGGAAAAACACTTATTACTTTGCTTAAAACTGCTTCTTGTTGTCTTGGTAACAATAAATTTATGGGGTGACTTAAGCTGCTACTGCATGAACAGGAGATATAAACTGCTGAAAATTCAAAGGCATGAAAAGATGGAGAAACCTCCAGCTAAAAAGCATATTTTGTTTCAGATGTTCTTAATTCCTTATTATTCTTTTCTATCCTTGAGGTGGTAAAAAGAAGGAGTTCAGATACCATTTGTCACTTAAAAACTAAATTGAAGTAGAACCTGAAAAATAATTAAGTGCGATTTTTCTCTAAATGTGGGAAAAAGTAGCTGATGGACCATGGATGTTGTACTTCCAGCTCTGGTAGATTTATATTTTTAACTCTTCAAAAGCTTCACTCATCTCTTTTTAGATTCACCTTCAGCTAACCTTTGTTCCTTAACACATCTTTTCAAAATATTTGAAGTTGTTAGCCTTTGGTCACCTTTTCTGTGGTGTCCTATGGGGAATCTGTGTCAGGATGGGGAGAACTGGGAGCGAAGGAGGTTTGTACCCTGTGGGGGTGTTTAGATTTCTGCATTTTTTAGAGAGAATGGAAGATCTTTGAGCAGCTTTTGGGCTTTTTGGACCAGGGGCAGCACTGTTCATATTAGTGGTGATCTCCAGAAGCCTGAAAGTTTCAGGAGCAGAGTAATTTCATTGGTTTTGAGTGGTGAAAGAAATGGGTGAGAGCTGTGAACTGCAGGGCTGCAGAGATCAGGAGTGCCAGGACACAGGGAATGGCTTCCCACTGCCAGAGGGCAGGGCTAGATGGGATATTGGGAAGGAATTCTTCCCTGTTAGGGTGGTGAGGCCCTGGCAGAGGGTGCCCAGAGCAGCTGTGGCTGCCCCTGGATCCCTGGCAGTGTCCCAGGCCAGGTTAGACAGGGCTTGGAGCACTCTGAGATAGTGGAAGGTGTCCCTGCCATGGCAGGGGTGGGATGAGATGATCCCCAAGGACCCTTTCCAACCCAAACCTTTCTGGGATTCCATGATTATCCTTTGTGAGGCTTTTCTGGCTGTGTATCCCCTCCTCTGCCAGGCAGGACCATGAATTCCCTGTTTGCTGGGCACCCACTCTCAGATGCAGCAAGGGCCCAACCAGGATTGCTCCTCCCGACCAAGTTCCTTAGCTCTGTTCCTGGAGAAAAAGGAGATTTCCACAGCCTGAAGTGCAGCCACTGCACTCCTGCCTGTACCAAAGTGCAGATCTTTTCACCTCTGCTCAAGGTCCTCTTTCCAGGGAGCTGAGCAGGGCAGTGTGGGTGAAGGGCTTGTCTGGGGGCCAGCTCTGTCCAGCCCCTGGTGACTCACCTAATTTACCCAAAATGACGAAAGACAGAGGCAATTGTGCTCAGTGTATTCATGCATCTCGTGGCCTTCAGCCACAGCAATAGCCTGGAGCTCTCACTCTCAAAAGTAATTCGTGGTCTGTATTTTTTGACCTTTCCTTTTCCTTAAGGTCAGCTGTACATTCCAGCAGGCACTGCCTGATCCTGTGGTACAGCAGCTGCTGGTGGGTCTCACCCCAGTATTGCCTGTGTGCCCCAAAATAATGAGAACCAATAATAAATAAGAACTAAGATGCTGGATTCTGAATTTAGCAGGTAATTTCAGCTGCACTGGTGACTTGTGCATTGAATTCAATCTTGCACTTTCTTCTGTGTCCTTCTGTTACTTCTCCTTTCATGAAGAAACCACTGTCCCAACCTGCCACACACTTGCTTCCTTGGAAATACCAATTTTATTTATTGCAAGTAAATATTCAGGGTATTTAAGCTGAATCTGTTGCTCTCCCAGTTCCTTTAGCCCAGGCTGGGCTGTGCAGCAGCACAGTTTGGGGCAGAGAGGTTGCTGCTGTCTGGTCATCGTGTTCCCTTTCCCTCTTTTTCCAAGTACATCCTTAATCCTTGAGGCACCATGTGCATTGGCTTTTTCCTTCCAGAAAGCAATTTATGAAATGACTTGGATATAGTGCCAAAACATCCCATTGGGCAATAGCATTGCTTCAAATCCCATATTAGTATTGCCAATTTTTTTTTTTTTTTTTTTTGGTTGCAGTCAGTGGAGCAAATTTTTGAATAATCATTAAGATATTTGCATAGAATTTGGTTTTAACCCCTACAGCAGTGGTCTGTGTTAAACCACGAGGAGTCAGACAGTCCTAACTATGAAATATTTATGTCCACATCAGTTTTGTAAGGCTGGGTTGTTGCTGGGTGATCCCTTGGAGCTGTGATGTGGTGGTTTTATAGTTGGTGAACTTTACATATAGTAACAAAAAGAGGAAAGATCCTGTGTGTTTTGTTCTTAAGTGGAGAGGGAAGACACTGGCTCAGCTGCAGACAAAAGAAAGAATCCTTTGGGTGCATGCAGTCTTCAAAAAAGAAAAATTCATAAAGAATCCACCTGGATTTGAACATTAAGGTCCGGTGGATGTTTCTGTGAAGTTGGTTTCAAAAGGGTTGTCACAGGGAGTTTTGTTGTGCTGTGCAGGTGTGGGGCTCCAGATTTTCTTCTTGATTTCTTACCTGTGCTTAGAGTTAAAAATATATTTCCCTATTCAAACATTTTCCTTTTGCTGGTGCCTGGATTCCTATTATTCAGTTTACCTTCTAATTCACACTTCATGTATTTGTTCACTTTGCCAGTTCTTTGGTTACTGGGTTCTCCTAAATAAACTGCCCAGATAGTCAAGACAGGGAGATTTGCACCCTTGAGAAAATAATAACAAAAAAAGCCCCAACACCTCATCTGAAAAGAATGCTCAGGGCAGAAATTACTAATGTAGTAAATTACTCCTGTCAGCAGAGTCTGGGCAGGAGCGTGGGCTGTGCTCCTGTGCATTTCCAGGTTTTTCTGCTCTCTTCCCAAGCACTACCATCTCTGGCCATTATTCTTTTCCTATCTTCCCCTCCCTGTAACCATTCTAAATGACTCCCTCTAATCCCCTGGCATTAATTGCACAACCTGAGATGAGGTAGGTGTGTTGCTGGCAGCTGCCTAAAGAAAACAGCACAGACATCTCTTCCCTTTGTGAGTGCCAAGTGATGGCCCAGGACTGGTGTTCCCACTGCAGTCGTGATAGAGGCAGCAGGCAGGGACTCAAGATGGCAGAATAAATGATGAAATCCTCTTGTTTTGTAACCATATAGCAGGGAATGTTCCCCACAGTGTATTTCTTAACACTTGAAGCCTGCTTTGCTGAGAGGGCCACGTGTCCTGAGCGGAGCTCGGCGCGGTGAGACAAGACCGCGCGTTTAGAAAACGACAACAATTAACCTTTTGTTAAATAAATAAATTGTTCTTTGCCTTCCAGTTTGCAGGAGCATGGACATCCGCAACAACCTGACCCGGCTGAACATGCTGGAGAACTGCACCGTGATCGAGGGCCACTTGCAGATCTTGCTGATGTTCAAAACCAAGCCCGAGGATTTCCGCGAGCTCAGCTTCCCCAAGCTGACCATGATCACAGACTACCTGCTGCTTTTCCGTGTCTACGGCCTGGAGAGCTTGAAGGGGCTCTTCCCCAACCTCACTGTGATCCGAGGGACTCACCTGTTCTTCAACTATGCCCTGGTGATCTTTGAGATGGTTCACCTGAAGGAGATTGGCCTCTACAACCTGATGAACATCACCCGGGCGCCGTGCGCATCGAGAAGAACAACGAGCTCTGTTACCTCTCCACCATCGACTGGTCCAGGATTTTGGATTCTGTAGAAGACAACTACATTGTGGCCAACAAGGATGACAAAGAAGAGTGTGGGGATGTGTGCCCAGGCACTGTGAAAGGGAAGAGCAACTGTCCCCCCACAGTGATCAATGGGATTTTCATCGAGCGCTGCTGGACACACGATCGCTGTCAGAGAGGTGAGTGCAGAGTTAGGGGTCTCAGCTGGGGCTTTGCTGCCAAGTTTTAACCTGTCAGGACCTGTGAGGCCCTGGCACAGGCTGCCCAGAGTAGCTGTGGCTGCCCCTGGATCCCTGGAAGTGTCCGAGGCCAGGTTGGACAGGGCTTGGAGCAGCCTGGGATAGTGGAGTGGATAGCAGTGGAAGGGCTTTAAGATCCTTCCAACCCAAACCATTCTGGGATTCTTGGAGGGCTGATAGGTACCTATTATCTGTGCCTGTAAGCACAGATTCCTAAAAGCAGGGCTCAAAACTGACATTAGAAGGTGAAGAGAAAACCTTTGGGATGGGGCTGTGTGAGCAGTTCTTCCTGTGTGTTTAAGGTATCCAGAAATGTGTGTTTGGCTCCTCTGGAGAGTCAGGAGCTGCCCAGAGCTCACCATTTTAATGGACTGTGAGTGTCTTGTGCAACAGTTGGTGCTCTGAATATCTTTGTTGGGGTGTGGGTAGGGGATAAAAGTCCAGATTGACTGAAAGGGTGCAGCAGGTGGAAACAAACAGTGGGGAAAACTCTCTATAGAATAAACCCCATTCTGGAAAGGTGCAATTCCATCTTTTCCAAAACCTTCCTGCCACAAAAAGGGTGTAAGAAATGTGGATGAGTGAGCAGCATTTGCACAGAGAGGAAGCTGGAAGCCAAGTCAGACCTGGAGGGGAAGGGAGAAGGAGGAGAGAGGAGCTGGATGGGGTAGAGGGTGAAATAACAGGGCTTGGAGCCCAGGGTTTTGGTTCAGGGGAGAAGCTGTGTTCAAAAAACTCATTGCTGTTGCCACCCCAGCCCTCAAATGTATTAGAGCTGCTTTTAATTTCATACAGATTTGTTTTTTCCGAACTTGGAACTGACCTTAAGTTTAGCTTTAATTACATATTTGCCTTGATTTATGTTAAATCTGACTTGACGGGGAGCAAAGTGAATTGAGGTGAGAGTGACACATTTAGGGTTGTCTGCCTTTCTGGAGGTCGTACATCCAAATAACCCAGTGTGTCCTGAGACGAAATTAGGAAACTTGTGGGCTGGAGAGAAATTCTTGCCAAGCTTTAAAGGGCAGCCCTGAGTGCTAAGTGCCAAATTTGAGGAGGAATTCCTACCAGTATGCACAAACTAATGCAATTAATGTGGTTTCCCCTCTGCTACTCCTCACCCCAAAATCGTCCAGCTTCCTTTTAAAGAAAGTGGTTATTTTTTGTGGCCAGAATAACAGGGTATGAGCAAGAAGATGCAAGTGTGTACGTGTGTTCCTTTTTTAAAATGAAAAATAAGATTGTAAAGCATTTTATTTATAAACTTTCGGCTGCGCAGTTACATCAGCACTGAAACCTGGTTTCTTATACATTTCAAGTGTTGTGTTTTCTGCTCTTTCAGAAGGTTAAAGGTCTGACTGGCACTTTTTCAGTGCCTGGACCATAATGCTCCCCATTCCTGTGAATTTTCTGGTGCTGTGCTACAGCAGACTGGCATGGATGGTTTCTCTCCTTGAAACAACTGCCTGTTTCCATGAAACCTGGGGGAATGTAGTCCTTTAATGGTAATATTTTACAACTGGGACAGAAATCTCAGCTCCTGAGCCTCTGGTGCAAGAGATTGTTGGAGGACACCTGTCCAGTACCTGCCTCAGCTCAGTCACCACGTCTGTTTGACTCAAAAGTTGAGATTTCAATCAGAAAATGGTGTCAAAAGTCACTGTACACAGACGCTCCCACCTGGTTTTCCGTGTCCCTTGCAGCAGGAGCTGCAGGGAAGCAGTGCTCCTGCATATTTGGGCAGTGAGCAATGCACTTCCCAAACTTCTTAACCAGCTGAGCTTATCTTTGTCGTGAGCGCTCGGATTTGGACTTTTTTTGGTCACCGCTGTTTTGCACGAGCTGGGATCTGTGTGATCCCCTTGTGACACCTGCCCCTGTGCTTATGCCGTTGTTTTGACAGCCTGAGAGGTCTTTGAGGCTTTTTTGTGTGTTTGTGAGTAGCCTTTAGACTCTGAGCACACGCCGATGGTGGAGATTAAGTGACATTTATTTAGCGAACCTGCCGGTGGAATCGCTGCCTCCTCTGTTCTCTTGCCAGCCCTAATGTATCCTTAGCATGTGTAATTGTTTTGTCAAGATTATTAAAAGCTTGTGTGAATTGTATTTTGGCTTTCCTTAGCCTGAAGAGCCTCGCAGCAGCTCCCAGTACTCAGGGTATTAATGTCATGAAATCTTTCCCTCTGCATTTCTGCAGCTTATCTGGGAATCTTCAGCAGCTAATGCAGTGCTGGAATCTCCTGGCTCTCTGGTTTTAAGTGTATTCTCTATTATTTTTTCTCTTTATCTTCTAGCCAGAATGAAATGTAGCAATCTCAGTATCATTTTCACAGGGAAGTTTGGTTTTGTGTGGAGTTCTTACCCAGGTTATTTGTACCCCTGGTTTCTTTTATGAAACTGAGTGTAGAATCTCCTGTTTCTCTTTTTTTCTTTTTTGCATCTCTGGATGGGAAGTTGTTGCTGTCTAAACTGGGAGATCAGTGCTGCCCTGGGACTGGGAAAAACCCTTAAAGGATATGTAAATATTGATTGTTTTGATTTTATAGAGTGGGTGTCAATTGACAGAGACAAGTCCCAAGCTGACCGGCTTTTCCAGCCTGCTAAGCTTGGAGTCTGGCTGGAAAATATTAGGAGATGGGCAAGAAATTTGGGGAGAACACATGTGGGAAGGCTGGAAGATGTCACAGAAAATTAACAAATGAACTCCCTGGCAGGAGGGTGCAGCCAGGGGGGGATTGGTCTCTTCTCCCAGGGGACAAGGGACAAGGTGAGAGGAAATGGCTTCAAGTCACCCCAGGGGAGGTTTAGATTGGAGACTGGGGAAAGCTTCTTCATGGAAAGGGTTGGAAAGCATTGGAATTTCCCAGGGAGGTTTGGAGTCACCATCCCTGGAGGTGCTCAGAAGCAGTGTGGATGTGGCACTTGGGGACAGGGTTAGTGACGAACACAGTGGCACTGCTGGTTGATGGTTGGACTTGATGATCCTAAAGGTCTTTTCCAGCCTCGAGAACTCTGTGATTCTCTCAAAGGTCTTGTGTGTGTGGGAAGTGGCAAAGTTGGGGTTGCAGTGTCCCCCATCCCTTCCACTCCATTCCCTGCCCTCCCTGTTATCTCCCCACACCTCCAATCCTCCTGCACCTTTGATATTCCTTCATTTAATCAGTGCAAATATCCCAGTTGACTCCAAAACTAACTTTTCAGTTATAGCATGGAATTATCTCCAAGGCACACATCCAAGCCTCTGAATCATCCGTGGAGCTACAATTCCAGCCCGGAATTTTTTTTTTTTTTTTTTTTTCAGTTGATGATAACATGTTCAGGACAACAAAGTAAAGAATCCTCTTACAGATGTTGGAGCAAAAGTTGGGGATGAAAGCAGTGGGGAGGAACTGAAATAATTTCTGGGCAGCTGCACCCTTGGAAAAGCCAGTTGCAGTATTGAGAATTCTCTGTCTGAGTGCAGGGATGTGTAGGTGGAAGCACCATGGATTGGGATCTGTCAGGATTTGCTTCCTCAGAGTTCTCTTTTTTTTTTCCTAAATCAGTCACGTTGGTGTGAAAACCAAGGCAGTTCAGTTAAGGCCAACTCATGTTATATTTTGGGTAGGCAGGGAGGGAAATGTGTAGTCTGTTTGGAATTTGGGTCTAGCCTGATGCTGTTTATGGCAGCCAAGTGCTGTTCCTGTTCTGGGGGTTTTGTACCTCTTCACTGACATTTTTAACAGGCTTTTTTTTCACATACACAGTTATTTTTTTATTGCCATCCAAACGTACTTCTTGGTCCTGCGCTGCAGAGAGCATCTTTGCTGAAGAATGCAGACAACAAAAATGCTGGAAATGCCACGTCCTAGACCTTGGTCTGGATCTGCCAAACATGATTTTCATATTTTGCATTTTTTCCACGTTGGGTTTTTTTTCTATATGTCTGTCACTCCTCTTGCGGAAGGAACAATTCCCTGTGAAATAGGATTTCCTGCCAATTCTCCCTGCAGTCAGGCTGCTCTGTCCATACAGAACTTGGAGCAGTCTGATGAGTTTGACAGTCTAATTATAAAGCTTTTTATTGCATGTCAGGTCATGTGGAAGTGGAGTAAGGCAATAGGAAGGAAAAGTGGAATGGCCCAATAAATGTTACCAGCAAAATTATCTGCAATATCAGAGTCCCTTGGTGAGCATGGCAGGGCCACATTCCTGGAATATAAGGAGGGATATCTGAAATACTTTTTACAAGGCCAGATAGTGATAGGGAAAGAGGGCATGGTTTTAAACTAAAAGAGGAAATATTTAGGTCAGATGTTATGGAGAAGAAATTCTCTGCTCAGAGCGTGGTCAGGCCCTGGCACAGAGTGCCCAAAGCAGCTGTGGCTGCCCCTGGATCCCTGGCAGTGTCCAAGGCCAGGTTGGACAGGGCTTGGAGCAGCCTGGGATAGTGGAAGGTGTCCCTGCCATGGCAGGGGTGGCATTGGATGGGATATAAAGTCCCTTCCAATCCAACCCATCCTGGCATTCATTCTATAATTCTGTGAACTATAGGCTTCATTCCTTAGAAGATAAGATGAAATTCACATTCTCCTATTCATCTTGAATGAAACCTTTGTAGGAATCTCTTACTTGTTTAATCCTGGGACTTCTTGCGACCAGGAAATTTGAGTTATTAAGAGCCATTTCAGGTCTGTCACTAGACTCATTTTTCCCATCTATTATCTTGTTTTGTGTGACAAAAACAAAAGTTGTTTTTCAATTAGTGCCATTTAGAATTTGTGGCAAAATAGTAACTTTGTGGAAAGTAGATGAAACAATTTGTGTCCATTGAAGAGGACATAAAGGAGCAGATGGAAAGGATGACAATCTGGAATAACTGACATGCAAAGAGCTGCTAAAGAAAGGTTCTCTGTGAAAATAATAATGTTTTTCCATCATTTTGGGTGTGATTTCTGTGGTTGTTCTGTTCAGAGCCAGGAGCTGGTCTTCATGATCCTTGTGGGTCCCTTCCAAATCAGGATATTCTGTGAGGGTTTTTTTATTATTATTATTATTATTATTATGTTGGGAAACAGGTCTAGAAACAAAGGGATACAACAGGATCTGTCTTTCATTTCCCTGTGATTTATCTGGGGAATATTCTGGGACAGATAAGGGACAGGTAAGGAACTGAGGAGTCGCTTTGTTCCCAAGTCCAAGCAGCAGAACAAAGCTCTGAGAAAAACATTGCTCAGCCTGAAATGTCTTTCAACTGCTATGAAACAGCACCGAGTGCTCTCAGAGAGAGCAGTGCCAGCAGAAATCCCGCGACTCTGAACATCTTCAAGGCAGGTTTGAATAACAAAGTTCAGAGGTGTGTGTGGGAAACGCTTTGTGATGTTTACTTAGGTAGAAATATTACTTAGCAACAGCTTCCTGTAATTTTTTATGTGCTGGGAATTTCTGTAACCACGAGCTCAGTTTTATTACCTTTGTATGGGAAAGGGGTCTTGAAGTGCTGAGCAGCCAACCTCAAGGGCGAGATATTTTTAAAGCTTCAAACACAAAGGAAATTTTTCCAGTTGCCACTACATGAAGTGGAAGTGCTCCTTTTATTTGGAGATCTGATAAGGGCTGCCTTTTTTTCTTTTCCCTTGCTCTGACAAATGCCAGATGGAAGCTGACACCGGATAATCTCACTGGGTGTCTGTGCTGACCCTGCCAAGCTACAGCTTTATTGAGAGCCCAGAGCTGGGGCTGTGGTGACATTTTGCCAAAGCTGAGACATCCTAAACTAATTCACTTGAGCTTATTAAGAGTGGTTAAGAGATTTATGGTGCTTGGGGCTGTGATACAGCCCAGAATTGGGGGAGAACGGGTGGAAACAATCCCTCCATACAAGTGATTGTTTAAGGATGTTCTCCTTTGGAAACACCAAACAAAACTGGGGAAGAAGCGTCTGGAGCAGCTTTTCTGCACTAAGCAGGGGTGATGCAACACTGTGGAGTTTCAGCTGAGAAATCCACACATGTGCTGCTCACCTGATATTTCTTCAGGTTGTTCACTGCTTCAACTTTACCTCCATTTAGGACTGGGGAGTGAAGATTTTCTTCTCCTGCCCAAATTCCCAACCAGCACTTGGGACAGAAGCAACTGTCTGACTCCTTTCATCCTCAGAAATGTAAATACACCGTAAATCCAGAGAATTCTTCCCCATAGTCAAGAGATCTGAACTCCTGTATGAAAGTTTTTTCAAGGCAAAGGTTTTCTGGGAAGTTAAATGGGAGAATGGGGTATTTTGCTGCTGATATGGTGAAAATTGGAAAAGTTTCTGGTGTGCAAGGAGGAAGTCAGAGAATGTAAAAAAAATAAGAATAATAATAATAGATAGTGACAGAGTTAACTGTGTTGGTGCTGCATGAATGGGAGAGCAGGAAATGGCTCACCTGGTGTGATGTGTTTGTTCAGGGAGGAGGAGACGTGTTTCATTCAGAGAAAATCCTGCTGGATGTTCAGGGTGCTTTGATGCCATAAGAAAGGAGAAGAAATTAGCCAGCTTGTATATCCTGTATGTTTTCCTCCCTTTACACCTCCTTCATGAAGGCAGGACAGTGAAATTCTGCATTTGAAATCTTTTAATTAATTGTAAAAGTATTCCAAATCAAGTGCACTTCTGATGGCCCTTCCCAGATTTAGGCAGAATGAGCAGAATAAATGTAAGCTGTGTGACGGGACAACAGCCTTTGATTTTAGAGGGAAGGGACTGGAAATCTTTGTTGTCAAGGCTGTGAAGGGATTGTGAACTGTTGGGTCTGTACAAAGAAGTGCATTCAGAGTGTGTGAGTAGACCAACCGAAATATGTCACTTGGCAAAGCTCTCCGAAACATCTTTCCCTATCAGGAATTGGATTTGACAGGGATTGCCTCTGTAAATAATTGCTGTGCTTTAAAAATATCCCAACAAAACACAAAAACCCCAAAACAAAACATAAAAAAAGGTCAAAACCCCGCCAGGTGTGACCAGCACAAAGATTGTTTCTAACTGAAAGGTTGAGGATTTCAGGACCTTTTGATTAATTACAGAGCTGGGGAATAACCAGCCGTGTCCTGGAGGAAACAACACTCACCCCCCTCTCAGCTTGTAACAATAGCTGGGTACAAGTTCAATGATTAGGCTTCCCAATTATATCCTATAATTGTCTGCAAATTCCCACTGAGGGATGTGAATGAACTTGCTGGGGTGTTTATGCTGCTTCATTAAGGCTGTTGGTTAGGTGGGAAAGAAAAAACGTTGGGTCAGGGGAGGTTGCGAGGGTCCTGGCTGGGATTTCCTGCTTGGGACAAGCCTGTAGTTATTCCAGTTACTGCTTTGATCCCAGGTTTTTATCTGGCATTGCATAAGTGGTCAGGGAGAGACTGGATCACAGCCATTGCCCTTGTCTTTATCTCAGCATTTTAGGTGAGGGTACTGGGGGGCACAGGGCTGACGTCGTGAGCCTGGCTTTTCTTTTGGCTTGTGACACTTAAAACAAACAGAGAATTAACTTTGGCTCCGTGCAGTGCTTCAGTGTTGGCTGAGTGCTTTAATGGTTTCATGTGAAGAGTCTGGATTCCTTGTGAATCTGGGTTTAAACTGATAAAACAGGGCAGGACACTCAGCACCTGTTCTTGTCCAGAAAAATTTATAATTGGAATTGGGTGCTCTGTACTTAACAAGAAGCTTCTGTACCCTCAGCAGGAATTCCTTAATTTGAGATAGGGCTTATTTCTCTGCCTCCTGGACACCTTGAGGGGGTGAAGGCTCTGAGGAAGAAGATGTTTTGAAGGAAATCCCACCAAAGAGTTGACAATATATTAAGTCCAATTAGAACAGCATTCAGCAGAATGTTGGCATTCATTCTCTCCAACATGTTTTTAAAGAACACAGGGTGTGCATGGTTTTGGTGCACTCCAGAAAAAGAAATGTGATTTTAATCTTGTGTATCACGTTAGAGGTATCCTTTTCCAAGAATGCCAAGAGTTGCTGCTCCACTGGAATTATAACTTGGGCAGTTTGAGCTTTTGCAAAGCTCAGCTCCCTCACTGGAGCACTGGCTGGTGCTGGACAGGGGAACTACCAGGAATTGTGATTCTTCTCAGGAATTATGCCTTGTTCATAGGCATAGAGTGGCAGGTATTTAGCAGGATTGGTCTGATGAAGAGTGTATTACTGGCAAGGTCTTTTTAGTCTGTTTTCAGTGCAATTTGGAGGCTTCTGGAGCTGCACCTGTCATACTCTGGTCCCTCAGGACTCACACAGAATCGCTGCTGATGTGTGGCCACACTGCAATTACAGGGACCTGACATGATGAGCTGAGCCTGAGCCCAGATTGCAGCACAAGAATGATGGTTTTTGAGTCAGAGTTAAGGCAATTTAGGGAGCAGGTTTGTCAGAGATCACAGAAAACACCTGTGAGCTGAGCAGCAATGTCTGCAGTTCTGTCTTTCTGCTCCCTCGTGCTCCTCTCAGTTCCCTTTGCTCTGACCCCTGGGCATGATTCCTCATTTAGTGGTTTTTAAAATGGGAATTATCTGGGGCAGGGAGGGAGTGGGTTGGTCCCAGTGTGTTCATCAAAACAAAGCCTGCTGGACTGTAGGGTGTGAGGAAGGGAAGGTTCATAGGGCAAGGGAGCAGGCAGGGTTTGAAGTTGTGCAGCCATAATTTCCAACTCAATTTTTGATGTTTTTCTCTGGTTTTGTAGCTGTGGGAGTTCAGTTATGCTGAGAGCACACTGCGTTGTTGCAGTGCAAGGCTCTAACCCTGTGGGCAGAGGTCCCAGGGAAGGCTTGGGCTCTCCACAGTATTCCAGAGGTGCTGGAGCAGATGCTCCTTCCTTGGAGAGGAAGGAATTGGGTGCTGGGATGTGACATCCTCACATGGCACCTTGGTGACACAAAATGGGCCTGTCTGTTGTCTGTTTGCTGGTTGGTTTTCCCCCATGGATGTGAAGAGCTGACCCTGGGTGTTCCAGGGATGGATTATTTGGTGTCTGTGGCAGAGCTGCTGAACTTGGCAGTGTGGCTTCCAATGATGTGAGACTTCTTCAGCTTCTGAGTTGTTTGTTCTGAAACATCTGTAGTGACTGAGAGTTCACTCAGCAACCTGCAGCAAAAAAGGCAAGTTCCAGCTATTGTACTCACCTGGGCACTGGGAAATCCCTCACAGAGGCTTCCAGACAAACTCTGTTGTATCAGCAGCACTTTGTGATTGATAAAGTACATAAAGAACGTTTGCATTCAAAGGTGGGCTTGAGTAGAAAATCTCAGGAAATTATGAAAATTATGCAGGAAGTCTTATCCCTGTGTGTTGGTTTCCTGGGAATAAGGCATGTGCAATTCCACAGACATCCCAGGATAACAAAGCGTTTTCCTGTTACCATTTTCAACTTCATTAAGCACATCCATGTTGCGTTACAGCACTGCAAGGATTTTAATACTTCATGAGCAATGAAAGGATTCATTAAAATTTGAGTATCAGACAAATGTTCTTCTTGTCTTTCCTGCAAAGACAATCCAATTATATTCTCTGGGTAGTGAAAACATAGAGCAGTGATTTAATGAAATGAACAGGAATGGTTTTTTCTGGTCTTCGGTCTTTTCTGAATGTCATCTTTCTGGAGTCTGGCTGATCACTGTGATGTGTTTACACAGCTTCAGTTTGGGATGAAGGAGTCCAAGAGCTCCCTTTAAGTACCCCTCAAAAGCTCCCAAAAGCCAGAGAGGAAATGGAGCTCCTCAGTATGATGTCTGACTGTCTGAAAGTCTCGCCCAGTGCAGCCTTAACAGGGCTTAAAGGAATAAGGCTTTTGTTTTAAAACAGTACTTGAAGCGAAGCCTTTAAAGCTCAATAAACTATTTCTCTGTTCATTCAATTCCCTGGATTGTAGGCTCCAGGAATCTGCCTAACACTGTTTCTGGCAGAGGGGAGCATGGCACACAGGACAATCTTACCTGGAGATGTCAGGAAAAAACAATTTATGTGGAAACTGGTGCTTTATCTGAAACAACTTCTCACCTCATCAGCATGTCCACAATTACTAGATTAGCACAAGAAATTCCATGTGTAGATTTTCCTTAGCCTTCTCTTCCACACTCCAATACCCTTATCTCCAGAGGTGCTTAAATAATTTGTGTAGCGTTTGGCTCCTCTCTCAGTGCTCGGATATCGAGTTTCTAGTCCACAAAACCAGTCCATTCGAGCTAGGTATCTGCATCAAGCGTCGGTTTTTGTTCTGGGAAATATGCAGTGTTCTCCTGTGAGCGTGCACAGTGTGTGAATTCGGTGGGTGTGATAAGAAAAACGTCCCCGTGTTTTGCATGGCTCTGGCAACGACAGGAGGAGCAGCCGCGTGACACTCCTCGCTCCTCAGCACCGGGGGAGAGCCTGTTGTTTTTCCACATGCTCTAATCTGTGATAACAAAAAGGAACTTCAGATTGTGTTTTTCAAACACCCACGCCGTGGGTCTCTCAGATTTGCCAGCGACTCTCTCTGCTGTGAGAACTCATCCGTCCACCCAGCGCCTGATTTGGAGTGGCTCGGGTTCAAACAGGCGCCTTGTTTTGGTGCTGGGGGAGGCTGAGCACGACTCGGCAATCAGCTGAAACCGAGTGTTTTGATTTGCTCTGGGTGTTCTGCAGAGGGTTAGTGCTGGATGTGGACTTGGGTGCCACCAACGTCTTCCTGGCACTGCCAGGTTTTGGGCTCCTCTTTGTGATGTCCATAAACTTCAGCTGGCCAGTGCAGAGTTTAACTTTAGGGTGGGTTTAGAGAAACAACCATCACAAATGTCTTAGGTGGAGTATTTGAGGTGGCCTGGGACAGGTGGATGGACTGGGTGGCATCTCCAAAGCTCCTTGGGCTCCCTTCTATTGGCAGATTGGTTCCAGTGCTGGCAGCTCCGAGCTGAGACTTGAAACCTCTGGAGTCTGATGAAGAAAAAGCCTCTTTGTCCCTAGAGAAACTGATAGGGCTTCAGGTTATTTGTAGAGGAAAGTCCCATCTCTTTTTCTAGCTAGATAATGCTGGTTTGTGTCACTTTTTTCCACAGAAGGCTCTCTCCGTTGTGAAGTGATTTCCACAGTAACTGCCCCATGAGGGATCCGCAGGCTGTGGCATCAATTAGAGCAGCTCTGATTAGTCCTAATTGCTCCGCAGTGGACAATGCTGATGGCAACTGGTGATTAGACCATATCTGAGTCCCTGCTGATAAGGTGAAGGTTTTTAGCACCGTGGCACACACCTGCAGGGCTGGGGGATGTTAGCAGTTCCTCTTCCTCCCTATGGCCCAGTGCAGCTTCTCCGATGGATACTGGACTTCTGCTACTCCTGCACTTCCTTGTGACCTCAGTGACAGCCAGTTTTATTTTAAGAGCTTGCCATGCTGTGAAATAAAGCAGAATTTTCACAATTCTGACCACTGACAGTTGGAGCCATCAACTGTTGTGGAAGAAGGATTGAGAATCCAGGATCTCCCCTGAGTTCAGTTTGGACAATTCAGTTCCCCTGTCGTTGGCCCTGTTGAGATGGCACAACTAGTTTGGCATTAAATGCCTTCAGATTACAACTTTCTCTTGCATAATTTACAAGGAGAAATGGATTAGTGGCCTCCAAGGGTGGCTTGTGCAATGTAGTTAATTGTTTTTTGTACTTGTCTCCAGTCGTTTGCTTTTCCTCAGGGTTGTGTTTGTGTGACTTTTGGTAATTTTTATCATTTCTCATTTGGCATTTGGGTTAGAGCAGCAGAGGGATGTGGCACAGTCACAAAAAACTCTAGGGATCAGTGTGTTTGTAAGGGGAAGCTGTTAAGCCAGTGGATATCTGGATATCTGGGAAGAGCCGAGCCGGATAATTTGTGCAGTGCCACATATTCGTATCCAGTGAATTACTTGAAAATGGGCATTGCTGGTATGCCAAGGATGACGAGGGCGAGTAGTAAATAAAAATACATTGCACATTGCTTGGCTCTGCAGGCAAACAGTATCTATTTCAGTCCTGCTAAGGAAATTCTTACGCCTTGAAATAAACTGTGGTGAGCGTGCACAGAGCTTTGGGCAAACAGGGGAGGGTGTGCAAAGAAATGGGCGGGAGCTGAGAGAGTTTTATGTGGGTGCATAAAATCGATGAATTTGATACTGGCAATGAGATACTGCATCCATTTCTCCTTTCCATGGCTCAGGTATCACTTTGGAAAAAATTACTGTGGGCTCAGGAAAACTGTGGCACATGTTGAGTGTGTGAAGACACAATACAGTGTGGGGCTTGGGATGTGTCTGTATGGGAAATCAGTAGAGGATGGATGTGTTAGTGCTCAGTTGGGAGGTGAGGCAGGGTGGGGGATCTGGAGTAAGAAAGAGGGATCTGGAGTGAGGAAGGGGATCTGGAGTAAGAAAGGGGGATCTGGAGTAATAAAGAGGGATCTGGAGTAAGAAAGAGGGATCTGGGGTAAGAAAGGGGGATCTGGAGTAAGAAAGGGGGATCTGGAGTAAGTCCTGCTCCTTTTTCCTCTCTCTTTGTTTTCAGTCTCGTCACCCGCAAACACAAATTTGGTTTTAGTATCGATGTTTACAATTCATGACTGCGCCGTGAAATCTGCCCGGATTAAAATCTTAACCTCTGCCTGACATTTCTGTGTAGATCATTAGTTATCAGCATAATCTCCTTGTGGTTAATCTTATACTTCCTCCCATTCCATTGCCTTCCTCAGTTATGGACAGCTTCCCTTGTGCTGTAAACTGTGCCTCTGTTTTGGTGAAGATTTGTTGTTTTCTGTCTGGATTACGTTTATGTAACGTATCTAGAATTCCATCTTCCCTCATCCCCACGTGTCAGCATAGCTTTCGTTCTTTCATGCCTTGTTTACTACAACATCCTTCCCCGTGGCCTTGAGGAAAGGAATCTTGTCCCTCCCTTATCTCTGCAGAAAGCAGAGGTTGGATGTTTTGCCTCGTGCCTTGATCGTATCGCTCCTCATTTTCAGGACGGGGTTTGTAGGTAAAAGTAATAACTTGTGTTTGGAAAAATCAGATGGACCTTGGTCTTAAACCATCACCAAGTCCTTGTGTGTATCTCCATTCGTCTCTGTTTCTTATAGCAGCTCCTAGAATCATAGAATCATGGAATATCCTGTGCTGGAAGGGACCTGCAAGGACCATCACTTATTTTTAGGACCACTTTCCTGTGATTTGGGCATTCTGGGCTAGCAGGGAAGGAGCAGGTTTGGCTGGAGTAGGTTAAAGTGAACAGGGATGTTTACAAGATGCTGTACATTGGAGAGTAATAAATAGTTAAATATTAACGTGAAGCTTTCATGAGGCTCCCAGGTGGCATCAACCGTTGAATGATAACACCAAATCCTTGGGTTGTAATAAGGATTGAAATTTAACAAACCATAACAACAAAAAAACAACCTCACTGCTGTGAGTAAAACTATGATCAAAGCGTTACAGGAAAATGCCCCAAATTAATGTTAAAGATTCTTGTCTTGGTCTGAATTACAAATTGTTTCTTCTGCTGTACGGAATGAAGAACAATATCCACAGGTTTTGCCTGAAGATGTGCTGTCAGTTTTGGGGCTGGCATCTTAAAAAAACCCAGCCGCCAAGCAGAGTGGGTGGTTATTTCTGATCCCTTACACTAAGCTCCCATGTAATTTTGAACACAAAGTACAAGGAGCAGGCTTGACCTGCTTGCCAGAGAATGGCACAACAGCACTGTTGTAGACACTGGGTAAAGTATTTACAACTCCTGCTCGCTATCCTGGTGTGCACTTTGTGACACTTGTCCCACCTTTAACAGTTGCTGCTGTGTTTTCAAATCAAACTCCATGTTTTGGCAGTTTGAGCTCGATGGCCAACAGCTTTGTTTGATTTCTGCAAGTTGTTTCTACCTGCATGGGGAATCAGCTCAATTGAAAGGTGCCAGGAGGATGAAAACAGACCTACTTTTGAGTTTTAAGTTCTTTATTAATTCTTTTTTTTTTTTCAGCATGAGGTGCTTTGCTCTGTAAATTCAGTTCATGAGGGGCTTGCAGCTGTGGTGAGAAGACCACATACCCTGCTTGAAATGCACAAAACGAAAATGTTTCTGTGATCATTTTTCTGTCTTGTCAATATTAGGGATACTTTAGTGGGAAACATCGAGTTCTCTGTGTAAATAGTTGGGGTGACAGAGGAGAGCAGGAATGAAAACCTTCAAGGGAGAGAAACAGAAAGGTCTAAAAAAGCCATGGAAATGAAAGCCTGTCCTGAAGGTTCAGTGGAAGAAGATGGGGTCCTTCCAAAGATGAGGTTTGTAGCCCAAGAAGTCTGTCCTTAAAAGTAAGAGATGATATTGGGCTGTGGAACTCCCTCCATGGGATCTGAATTTGCACAGGACTTTGTGCCCCTGGGCTCAGGCTCTGCCTTGTGCCTTGTGTGGAGCTGGAGAAGCTCATTTGCAAAGGTTGGCACTTCCTAAGAAGATGAACAAATGACCAAAAGCATTGTGGATCCATTGAGGTTGATGACTCCTCCAGGCTTCACCATATTGAGATGACTTACATATATTTTATATCTTGTATAAGTAAAATGTGTGTATACATATGTGTGAGCTCCTCTCAGCGCATTTCCCATACTCCTTGGCATAATTCACATGGGAGTAAATATGCATTTCCAGAGCAATGCCTCACCAGCAGGTGTAGTGCAGGAGATAATGAATTGCCCCTCAGTTTAAACAGCAGAAGGTTGGCACAGAGGAGGCTGTTTCTAGAGAGATCTCCTGTTATCTGCCCCTTTCCTCTGTAAACAACTGAGCTCAACCTTTCCCGTATCTCCATTCAACAACTTCTTCCACAGCGCCCACTATCACAGCTGGACAAGGTGGCACACGACTCCAAACTCTTTTATCTTGTCTAAAATTCACATTTGCTGATCCTCACAGGTCCAGCATTCCCGTGGGCTTCAGCTGCTCCTGGTGAGAAGCAACCAACCTTGGCCCTGGTTTGGAATATCTGAGCCATTCTGTGTAGCTCCAATTGAGCACGTAATTTGTGAAAGAGTTGGGAGGAGAAACAGTTTTTTTCCTTATCCTTACTGATAGATGAGATAAGAGGTGTAACGTTGTCCTGAGAAATGTCAATGGGAAGAGCTTCCTTGACGTTGTAGCCAGTGTGTTGTTTTTGGAAGTCACTGTCCATGGGAAGGGAGGCACCTGCAGTTAATTTTATCTGTTCCTGTGTAAATACAGACCTCCTAACATTCCCAGCTTGCAGTTCAGAGGGGTCATGGCATTATGTACTGTAATATCTAATTTTATAAATAACACTTTATTTTAGTGCTGATGGTAAAATCTGGGATTTATTTGGCACTTGCTCCTTCCCAGGCTGGTGCTGAGAGCTGCAGCCCTTTGTTGTGGGTAACAGCACTAGAGTCGATGACTTTGGGAAGTTGATGTCCCAAGTCGATGACTTGGTTGTCTTTGGCGTTGGGGAAAAGGGAGGGATGAGTTTTGTCAGAGCAGCTGAGCTCTGGGAATCAGTGACATCAAATTTGCTTGAGCATCTTGTGATACTTCCTGAATTTTGCTTGACTGCTGCATTCAGCGCTGGGCGTTGCTGGATTTTGGTATCACCATGTTAACTCCTTTTTTTTTGTTCTCTTCCAATTTCTCCATTTATTTTGTAGGTTCAGGAAGGGCTGTGGGAGTTGCTGTTGTTTGTCACCAAGGAGAGCAAAAGTCCTTGTGCTTTTTCCAGTCCACTGGAGCTCTCCAGCCCTGTCCCTCCCAGGCACGTTTCTGCCACCGTGGTGCCCTGGGAGCTGCAAGTCCAGTGCAGCTCAGAACTGCTCCTGGTGGGGTTTGGGGTTTATGTTTCTCCCTCTCTGGTCTCTGGGACATGAAGAAATAATTGAAGTAACAAGCCACAGTGCAGTGGGATTTGCAGCATGCTGGTTTTCTTACAGCAACCCTCTGTCCACCTACTCTGCTGTGGGTTTTAGATTTATTTTTTCCTTTGTCTTCACCTGACAGTTTTGTTTAATTCAACAGCCCTTTTCAGCCTTATGATACATTAATGCACTGGGGATTAGGTGTTGTCATGACATGTTCAGATCAAATTAATGCTCACAAGAAAATAGATGATCATGAGTGAAAAAATTTAAAAATTGGTTTAGGGATAGATTACATTTGTAGGACAAGTGGCACTTAACAACTTATTGAATTAGGGGTCTTCCTGACAGGAAGAGAATGAGTGAAAGAGGAAAAGCGATCAAGTACAAAATACTGTATGTGTACATCATTTGATAAAAAGTAAGATCCATATGGATTTCCATAATAGCGATGCCACTCAGCACTTGCAGCAGGAAACAAGCCCAGGCTCTGTAGTACTAAATTAAGATCACATGCTTGCAACACACTGAGGAGTTACTGCCAGGGGCGATTAGTCCTTGGGTTTCCTTTTTTTTCTTTTTTTTTTTTTTCTTTTTTGCCTTTCCTTGTTGGTTTTGTTTTTGTTTAGAACCGCAAGAACCCATTGCTGCCGAGGTCATTACCGTGGCGTACCGTTAGGAAATGAAATTACAGTTCCCCCTGCAGCCGTAACTCAAGCAGGACTGAGCGTGGATAAATTTATGTGTCACATCTCACAGCCATTTACAGTAAGAGGGGAAAATAAGCCTGTGATCCTGTTTCTGTGGGGCTCTGGCTTTGGGTTCCGTGCGTGTGCCTGGCATCTGACACCCTGGCACCAAGGCAATCTTGTCACAGCCCGAACGAGCCATTTTCAGCTGTGGCAATGGTGGCAATGCTCCCTGCCACCTTCCCCTCCCACCCACAAATACCCCACACGAATTCAACCGGGCAGGAAAACCCGCGGCAGCCCTGAAATTGCATTAGATGGCGTGAAATGGCATCAGGCTGCCGGTGTTTTTGGCTGTGGTGGGAGCTGGCAGGGTTAAGGCTGTTTGCCTTGTGCAGATAGCGGCTGGGTTGGATGCCTCCCCTGCGCAGGCAGCAAATGCATTGGCTGAGGTTGAGGGCGGTTCTCCTGCCGCAGTTGTTTTGTGTCCTGGACTCCCTTGGATCTGGAGCCTCCTAATTGCCTTGTGTGTAATCAAAATAGACTTGGTGCAATCCGGGGAGAGGAGCTGATGGGGCGAGGGGAGTTTGCCACCAGCTCGGCCCAGGCTGCCTCCACTGACCCCACACACACAGGGCTTGTTGCTGCACTCTAAAAAAATCGCATTTGTTCGCAACAAATCAGTCCTAAAACCTTGTGGTGCCTGGACAGCACGTGTGCAACATCTCCATGTTCATATGTGTGGTTTAAAACTTATCCCTAATGGATAAATAACCCCCTAACCATGTTCCTCCTCCAAACCACCACCCATCTTCTTTGGGTTCCTACCCAAACCACCACCAGCTCAGCTCACCCAGGATGTTGCTATTTTAACCCACCCAGTGGCAGAGAACCCCAAAGGAACAGGAAAACTTCCCCTGAGTGATCATTATTCCCCCCTCCTTTTTTGGACAATTCACTGTTTTATTAACAGAAAACAAAAAAGACCCAACAAAAAATTTTTAACAGCTTAATGCTCAATTAACTTGTCTGTTAAATATGAATCTCCTGGCTACCTGTGCTGGCTCAGGAATGTGTTTACAGTATCAGTGTGTTTTGTTTCCACCTGGAGCACGGGGAAGTGGTGAAACACAGCAGCAATCCACCGAGGTGGAAATTCCTTTGCGCTGACTCTGCGGCCGCCTGTCCCCCCCAGCTGGGCCTCAGCAGCACCAAGAAATGTCCCTTTGAATCCCTAATCAGAAAGCTTTGGGAAAGGCATTGTTCCCTCAGTCTTGGGAGCCACGCTAGCAGCGAGTTAAATATTTATTCACCCCTGGAACAACAGGTTTGAACCTCTCATGGTGCTGCGTTTCTTCTCAGTTTCGTTATGCTGGGCTCTTTGTCAGCTTTGGGATTTTGTGCACAATTCCTACAGATGTGCTGAGGAGGTGTGGTGGCTGTGCTGGGCAGCTTTGTCCTTTCTGCTGCTGCTGGAGCCATGGCTTATTGTGGAGCAGAAAGGCCTTGGAAATGGAAGGCCTTGTTGCCTTTGTAAAATTCTTGCTTACTTTTGTTACTTTGGCTAATTAGAAAAGCATTCTGGGAAGGATTCAGTTCAACTAGAGGTGAAAAACAAGTTACATAGTTGTAAAACAATTATTAGAAGCATTAAATGCTTACACCATGGGGATCATAGTTGGTTACATCTGATGCTGTTCCTATGGTGGTCTATGGTAGTTAAGCGTATTTGTTGTGCCTCACAAGTTTGTAAACTCGTAACAAACTAACGGTTTAAGAACCCTAGAAATTTACAACTAAGTATCTTCACCATATCATGGTGGAGATTGTGTGTTTAACGCTGCGAATAGCCCTGCAGCAGCTTTTGTGGTGCAGCATGGTGGCTTCTGCCCCACCTTGGAGTTGCTGTCCCTTTGTCCCTCGCTGGGGTTTGTGGAGTTCCCTGTGGGCTTTCTGCGGGGAATGGACAGAGTTGATTTTTTCCCTTTGCTGAGAGCAGGGCCCTGCATTGTCCAAAATTCTCCCAGAGCCTTAACCAGAGGCTGGGGGGTGTGGGTGTCATGTCTGAGCCTCCCCTGACTCTCCCCACGAGTTCCAGACTGTGCCACGCTCCCAAAAGTGCCACCTTAGAGTCACAGAATGTCCTGAGTTGGGAGGGACCCACCAGATCATCAAGAACCACCCCAACAATCCCACCCTGTGCATCCCTGAGAGCTTTGTCCCAATACTCCTGGAGCTCTGGCAGCCTTGGGGCAGGGACCATTCCCTTGGGAGCCAATTTTTTAATGCAAAAAGGCAAATTTCTGTGTGCCATGGCAATTATTGGGGTCTGCAGACCTCAGTGGAGGAAGGTGATGAGGTGCACAAACCTATTCAGTGTTGACCTGCAGTGAAAGCACAGCGTGGCAATAAAACCCCCCCAAAAAAAACCCATTTCTGTCCCACCTGAGTCACATAAACTGGAGTAAGAGTTGTAAGAAGCCGTAGTGAAATACTCTGGAGAGGTTTTACACGACTTGAGGTGCTCTCTAGCATGCAGACTTTGATAATGTCATGACATCTGTTCAGGATCTTGGGTAATGAGGATTTGCACAAAATGGTGATTGACAATTTCTGGTCTTGAGCACTTAATGGAAAAAGAGCTGTTGCCTTGGGTGCTTTGCTTTCTTCGAGCTGTCTTTGAGACATCAAAAGCTGTCGGAACAGGAAAAAGAGAAACGTTAAGAACGGTTTAAAAATAGTTTAATTGTATCTTCTGAAAACCTTTAGAGTGGAGATTTCAGGCGGTTTCTGCCCTGTGAACACTCGCAGCTGAGTTCAAAATGTGTAAATAAGCACAGGGCTTTGAAGATTAGTTTCCATAACAAATTAAATAAAAATATTGTGTGACAGAATGTTAAGTAGGTGCCATGTGTCACCGGGTGCTTTGCATGAGGGCTGCCTTTTCCCAGTTACCTGTCTGCTCCTCTGGCTCCTTGGAAAACAAATGCTGGCTTTTGGATCCTTTAAACTTGGAGTACTTGAGCATGAAAGAGACACAGGAAAATTCCCTCGTGGGGGAAATGCTGGTGAGGAGCACTGGGAGTCATGCTGGCAGCACTCACCTTCCAGCTCCCACAAACCATTCCTGCATTTGCCTCTGCAGTTTGCTTCCCAGCTGGAAGCTGACCGTGCTCCAGGGAGGAACCACCCTGGGTAGGATTCCTTGCAGGACATCTCTGTGTCAGGGGAGCTGTGGGAGAAATAGCCCAGGCTTTCCCCCTGCCTGATGTGTATGAAAACCTTGGTATTCTAGACTGGAATTAGTAAATTTGATAGTGTTTTGGATTAAATTCCAGAATTTTCTGTTGCAAATATTTCTGATAAACTGCAGCCAGGACACCTGTTGCTAGACTGTGCTCATCTATGGCCTGGTAAGGAATGTATAACCATTTAAAACATCCATGTAGAACCTGTCTTTTAAAACAAGCTTCTCATTTTACATTTAGTCTAATGTAAAGTGTTACCTGCAAGCTGCTGCTGTTTGGCTGTTGCATTTCAATCAGGTGCTGTTTGTGACAGGTTCACAAAATAAGATCTGTTGCTAGAAAAGGAGGAAAAGCTGGTTAGCGTGAAAGGAAATGAATTTGAAACACACTCCTGTGTTTCTTGTTAATGGATGAACTGTGAGTGATGCAGTGACTTGGAAGCAGTAAGATATTTGAGATTAAATTGTCCTTGGGGTAGAATTTCAACTTTATCCATTTCATATTTCTTCAAGGGATTTATCAGGCTGCAGCAGACCAGAGGTTGCTCATCTTTACTACCTCATCTGCTGCTGCTTATTCCAAGAATGGTATTAACAGCTTTAACACACTTAATTCTGCAATCCCTTAACATGGGGCGGAGGGGGATTTTCTTCCTAACACAGCTGGGGATTGGATCATCCAAACATGTTGTGCTGTGGATGCCACATGCTGCTCCTTTAGCTGGATAAAACCAGACCACATTCCACTGCTCCTCTGCTCAAGCACCTTAACCAGAAATTAGAGATAACATTTTACCCCTGGGCATGGCTGTGTCTGGACCTCCCAAATAAAGCCCCTCCTGCCTTGACACTGAGTACTGGTCAGAAAGCTGGGGAGGTTTTGAGGCAGATGGTGTTAATTCAGGATTTATCTGTCTCCCTTCACCCAGAGCACTCAGGCAGGACATGAGGAGCTGTTCAGGTGCTCCTCAGACAGAACACTGTGGTTTGGTGAGGACAAGGGGATGTCTTGAGCTGCATGTTGGCAATGCACATCCCAAAGGCTGATGCATACCCAGACCCCTGTCCCCCTTCCTCCTTCCTCTAAAGCCCTGCTTGGCCTCGGTGTTTGCTCTTGGAGTGCTGATTGCAGCTCTGCTCTCTTTCCTGACGGGAACTTCTATGGGGTGTTCTGGATTGTGGAGTTGGATTTAATGGGTTCAGCCTTGTTTGAACTGCTCAGGGGGAGTGTGGAAGTGCTGAGGGGCAGGACTAACCTTCCCCCTGGAACTTCCCTGGGTTTGCTCATCCTGCCCTACTCCTCCCCAAGTTACTCACGGTGTTTGCTCCACTTGGTTCCCAGTTCAAAGCCCAAACGGCTCGTTAAAGCTGTTGTGGGGCGCTAAGTAATGAGTAATTAAAAAGTGAACCATAAAAACCTCAAGCAATAACACTCGTGGGTGCCTTTCTTTGTGCACTTGTTGGGAGAGTCACTGAAGAGCTCATGTTGGTGCCAGGGCTTCCTTCAGGGAACCAGGGACAGGGTGATGGGACAGATGGGAAGCAAATCCTCATAAAGCCAAAGGGTTGTGTAAAAGTGCTGTTGGACATGTGTTATTTGCAAAATTACTGTAGGAAACTTCAGTTTTTTAAGCTAAGAAACAAGAATCCTCTGGCCAAAACTGCCTGTGCCAGGCTGAGAAGCTCTTGCTGTGGAGTCTCATCACTCCTGATCTTCAGAAATAAAGTTGGAGTCACCAAGGCTCTGCTGGAGCCTCTTAGTGCTGGACTGAGGGAACAGGAAAACTGTTTTCTTTTTTTGGAAGATGAGCATTGCTGAGTTGGGATGGTGAACGATAACACCCCTCAAAAATGTTCTTAAAGTGTGGGATTTACACTGACAAGTGGAGATGAGGCAGAATTTACCCTGAAAGATGGAGATGAGGAAGAATTTACACTGAAAGATGGAGGTAAGGCAGAATTTACACTGAAAGGTGGAGATGAGGCAGAATTTACACTGAAAGGTGGAGATGAGGCAGAATTTACCCTGAAAGATGGAGATGAGGCAGAATTTATCCTGAAAGGTGGTGGTGAGACAGAATTTACACTGAAAGGTGGAGATGAGGCAGAATTTAGAGTGAAAGAAGGAGATGAGGCAGAATTCACACCGCAAGGTGGAGATGAGGCAGAATTTACACCGCAAGGTGGAGATGCAGATGCCTGCACTCCGTGGCTGCCCCTTTGCAAAGGAAGCTCCCAAGGCAAGCAGCACCAGGTGTAACAGCCTGTGAGCTCTCAGGGTCACTCGTGGCCAGGCTCTCTGTGACACTCACCTGCCTGTGGTGCTTTCCCCTTCCAGTCTGTCCCCCTGCCTGCAAGTCGCAGGGCTGCACGTCGGACGGGCAGTGCTGCCACAGCGAGTGCCTCGGCGACTGCACGGAGCCCAACGACCCCGACAAGTGCGTGGCCTGCCGCAACTTCTACCTGGACGGGAGGTGTGTGGACAACTGTCCCCCCGGGCACTACCGCTTCGAGGGCTGGCGCTGTGTCACCTTCGCCTTCTGCCAGGAGCTGCACAACAAGTGCAAGAACGCCCGGGAGTCAGGCTGCCATGTCATCCACAACAACGAGTGTGTGCACGAGTGCCCCTCGGGCTACATCATGAACTCCAGCAAGTGAGTAGCTGCTCTGCAGGGGCAAAACTGGGGGGGCTGGACTGGGCTTTGCTCCCCCTTGGATGTGGGGTTTGAGTGCTGCGTCCAGACTGGGAGAAGTTTCTGGCGTTGGCAATCACCTGGTCTACTTTAATATGATTTACAAACTAATACCTTGCTAATTCAAGCTGGTAAAAGCTGTCCCTGCCATGGCCTGGTAGTTTATTCTTCCCTTAGCTTCCCTCGTTTCCTCTCATTTTGGAAAAATTGGGAAAGGGAGATGGAGAAAGGACGAGGAAGATCATCCTCAAGCTGGAAGGGTCTTTTTGTAAAGGCGTGGGAGGAGGGAGGTGGGCAGTGGAGAGGCTTTAGCAGCCCTGCTTCCCTCCCCTCTGGAGCATCCTCGGGCTGGAAAAGCACAGCAGGGAGAGGTCGTGGCTAATGAAGAGAGCGCAGCGTCCTTGGAATGCTCGTTCTCAGAATATCTGTCCCTCATCCCTGTAATTACTTTCATTGAGCAGGTTCAAGCTGTGCCAGACACAAATGCACAATGTAACAAACAAGTGTAGCACGAATCAAAGCAGGGAACAGCCATTCTGTCTATTCCCAGGGGTTTTTGCCAAAGGAATTAAATAATTTACGTTGCTGAGCTGTTTATCACTGAAATCTTAGTTGTTTGTCCCTCAATACCGTTCTATATTGTGGTGACTCAGATTTCCTATGAATATTGCTCGCTTTGTGCTTGCCTGTATTTGCTCCTGCCATAATAATTTCAGGGAATTCACTCTTAACAGGACTTTTTATGCCATTTCCTGTTTTGCTTTTCCAAAGAATGAACAAGCAGCCCCCAAAGTAGCTGTGCTGCTTGTGCAACAACCCCGTGGCCTCCCCTGTGCTGCTCCAGGCTGCTGCCAGTGGGACCTCACAGCTCTGCTCCCTGCTTTTCCTAGAGCATTTCTTCCTCTGAGCTTGCTGAGAACACATTCTTGTGGTGGTGTGACCAGGGCAAGCCATCAGCTCATACTACTTAAGCAGCATTTCCCCAGAGCACAAAGCACATTCTTGCTTTTTTTAAAGCAACATTATGTGCAGGGCTTAATCAGAGGATTCCCAGATGAAGGGCCAGCTCTCCACTCATCAATTACATGCTATGTTAATGATCTTGGGGTGAAAAGTGGGCTGGGATTTATCTTGAAACCCCTGGGATGGAGAGCACTGAGCAGCATCGTGGCACATTGGCTCTTCAAAATAATCCAAATCACTTTGTTCTGTTATGTAGGAATGGATGGAAGGATTTGCATTTGAATTGTGGAAATGACAATTTAAGGAGCAGGCAGTTTAAGAAAGTTTACATTTATCAGCAGTTCTTTTCAAGGCCAGGTGGGATGGGGCTTGGAGCAACCTGGGATAGCAGAAAGGGGGTGGAATGGGATGAGCTTTAAAGTCCCTTCCAACCAAAACCATTCCATGATTTATTCGGAGTTCCTAAGTGCTGCTCGCTGTGAGTGAATCCCACAGCACATTGTCACCTCAAATCCGTTCATCTGCTTTTGGGAACTGCTGGGGACATCCTGCCTCACCTCTGCACCTTTCCCCTCCTGTTCTGCAGCCTGCATTGCACGCCCTGTGCAGGACCTTGCCCCAAGGTGTGTGACTTCGGCAAGGAGAAGACCATCGACTCGGTGACGTCGGCGCAGGAGCTGCGGGGCTGTACGGTGGTGAACGGCAGCTTGGTCATCAATATCCGGGGAGGAAGTAAGTGGGGCACTGCCCTGGGTGGGGCTCTTTTGCTGTGACCACCCTGAATCCCTGAGGGATCCAGAAAAATAAACACAAAGGCTCTTGAGGTGTTTGTTTGGGATTTTTTTTGTTAATTGATTTTTACAGGTTCTCGTGAATGAGCATAAAGCAGTTGTTTAATGATGTTTGGGATCCACTGTGGGTGTTTCTCTTTGTGATACCAGCAAACTCTTCCCAATGTTTTTCTCTCCCTAGATAACATAGCAGCTGAGCTGGAAGCGAATCTTGGCTTGATAGAAGAAATCTCAGGTTACCTAAAAATTCGCCGCTCTTATGCCTTGGTTTCTCTTTCTTTTTTTCGGAAACTCCATCTGATTAGAGGAGAGACGCTTGAAGCTGGGTGAGTTCTCTCAAAAGATGCTTTATTTGAATGCTTTGAAGTACAAGAAGTGCCAGTTCTATCAGGGTGATTTGCTTGTGATTTGATTGTATTGGGAAACAATTCCTAAGTTATTTTTAAATGTTCCTCCTGCCCATGGCTTGTGCTGTACCAGGGAAGACAATTAGCATTCATTATTCTTTGGTGTCTGGGTTAGTGCAAAACCAGTTTTCCATGCATCCCCTCCCAACCCATGTTTTCATTCTGCTGCTTTCAGGAATTACTCATTTTATGCCTTGGACAACCAGAATCTTCGCCAGCTCTGGGACTGGAGCAAACACAACCTCACTATTGCACGAGGCAAACTCTTCTTCCATTACAACCCCAAGCTGTGCTTGTCAGAAATCCACAAGATGGAAGAGATCTCTGGGACTAAGGGGCGTCAGGAGAGGAATGACATAGCCCTGAAGACCAACGGGGATCAAGCCTCATGTGAGTCTCACAACTCAGCCTTACTTCCATTTCCTCTCCATCTGCCTTGCCCTCCTCATCCTCCTCTTCCTCCTGGCCCAGCCCGTGGTGTTTTTCCACAGCCTGTCCTTGTCCCTTTGGTGAAAACCAGATTTGCCCCTTGACTGTGCACTCTGTCACTGTGCCATGAGTGAAAGTCCCCATGGGATCTCCCTCTCTGCCATGGCAGCCTTGGTCCCACAAAACCCTGGGAGGTTTTTGGGGCTGAGAGTGCATTTATTGTGTCTTTTTGAAGAGTTTAGCACAACGTAACCTTGGTTCAGGCTGGGACTTTGTGTTACTGCTGAGTACCTGATTAATAGTCATAATCTGCTTTTCCCATGTCATGAGGTGACAGGGAGCACACGGAATAAACATGGGAGAAACAGGATTTCCACCCATCCCTGCAACCACGTGAGGCAATTGCCATGACAACAGTCAGAGGAAATTTTCCAGCAATTTTTGCAATGCCTCTCTGAGGTTCTTCACCTAACAAACAGCTTTCTCCAGGATCAGACAGCGCCTGTGTCAGCAAACAGCATGGGGTTGGCTTTATGCTCTCACCGAAGTTGTGCTGCTGAAGATGGAGTTTTGTAGACACTTATTTTGGCAGCAATACTGCTATAAATATGGTCCTTTTCCCCCTCCAACCCTGCTGCTTTTTCCCTTTCTGTGCCACACAGTCCCCTTTGCCTATTTGCACCAGGGCTGTGTGGTGAACCAGGCTGTGGCAGTAATGAGGGGTAGGAAGTACCCAGCCTTGTTCTGAGCTGGTGGCATCTCTCTGCTCTGATTCCCTGCTCAGCCCCACAGAGATTCACCCTGTTTTTACACAGGGGGTAAAAACACACCTCAGGAATTCTGCCTGGGGTTTGGGGTAGTGCCATATCCAGAGATTCACCTGCACACAGGGACAGGGCAAGAGCAGGTGGACATGGGCCTCTGCCAGCCCAGAGCATTGTGTGAAGGACAGATTCCATGGGGACAGAGGCAGTTATCCATCCATGCAGTGTTCCAGCAGCTGTGCTGTGATCCTGGGAGATCCTCAGGCAGGTATTGCCACCAAAAAGCCCGGCATTAGCTGAACTGGGATTTCAGATGCTTGCTCACAGCCTGCAGGGCAGCTTGGGTCATCCTGTGGCTAAAAGAGCCAAAACCATTCCATGATTCCCACCCAAACCGTTCCATGATCCTGTGATGCCCCAGTCCTGCCCTTGTTGCCCTCATGTGGCTGTTTGTGAACAGACATAAAAAGTGCAGATCTTTCAGTTGACTCAGTTTCCTGGGCTGGTTTCCCACATATCGACACATGCAGGCAGGCCAGCACAGTGGGAGAAGGGAATGCAGTGTGACCTAAAAACTGGCAGGACCAGGGAAAAACACACACACAGAGCCCCTGGGGCACCACAGCTCCAGCCTGGGCACAGGGAAGGAGCACAAGGAATCAGCTGTCTGTAAAGTTCATCTCCTCCCATGAGACATGAGAAAGCTCTCCCCACATTGGGGATGAACCTGGATTTGGGCAGATCCAGCTGTGCCTGTGGCTGTGAGCAGCTCCTGGGCTGGGGTTTGGTGTGAAGGCAGCTGGAGGAGACGTTGCATTTGTCTTTGCCAGCTTTACCCTGCTGAGCTGGTGTCTGTGCCACCCCCACCTCAAACCACAGCTTGCCAGGGTGTTTGGCTTTTTGTTTGCTTTTACATTGCAAGCCCAGCTTTCACACTGGCAGCATCCTGTTTACTAAAAAAAAAAAATAGAAAGGGGAAAAAAAAAAGACCTTGTTTGTTCTGGATATGGTGCCAGTGAAATGAATGTTCTTCCTCCCTTTGCAGCTACTGCAGGAATAGCAAATCCAGTCAGAGCCACTTGGGCTGGGGGCACAAAACAAATTGTCCCATGTCCCTTGAGCTCCATCCTCCTGCAAACACCCTCCTGTTTGCAGAGGGACCTCACCAGTCCTGGGTGAGGCTGGAAATTCTTCTGCTTCATTTTTGTTGCCTCTTGCCTTCTGGGTTCAGCTGTGCAGATCATCATAAGTTGTAAAATGTATCACCTTTAGATTCCCTACTTTTTAGAATTTGGTTCAGCTCTTCTATAGAGTCATTTTCATGAAATCATAGAAAAATTTAATCTGGCAGGAGCCTTAGGAGAGCATTGATTCCAACCCCTGACTTGAGGTAGGAATGACATCCAAGTAAGATAAGGTTTTACTGGGCAACTCTTCTCAGTGCCAACATCCTCACATTTATCTTAAACTTCTAAGATAATTGAAAATAGAAACCTTTATTTTTTAGCATTAATAAAATTATCGTCGCTTCTCATTTGTTCCAGGTGAAAACGAACTGCTGAAGTTTTCTTCCATTAGAACATCCCATGACAAGATCCTGCTGAAGTGGGAGCCCTACTGGCCCCCTGATTTCCGTGACCTCCTGGGATTTATGCTGTTCTACAAAGAGGCGTAAGTGACTCCCTCAGGTCCCACATTGATGGCTTTTTTGGGCTCCCACAGGCAGCATTTGGCACTGAAGGGTGGATGTTAAACCTGCTGCAGGCAAAGCTGTTTGGTCTCTGATTTTGTGGCTTCCACACTAAAGTTTCCAGTGATATCCTTCCAAAAAGTGTTCGTTAAGATCCCTGACTTGTGTACAGTCACAATTCCTCATTTAAGAACAATCCAAATTCACTTATTCCTGCTATTCCAGACATACTCGAACCATGGAGTTTGTCATCCCTATGGGATGCTGAGGGTTTTATTCCCTTTGAGGTGGGAAAGATTCTTTTAGAATCAAGGTAACCAAGCTGATTTTCATAAAGCTGGCAATAATTAGTCTGGGTTTAGTTGTTGGTGTCTTGTGTGGAACAGAACCTTCTCTGTGATGCTGTCAGAGGACAGAGTAACAAAGCTCCCAGTGCCTCCCATTCTGAATAAATACAATGAGATAATTTTACTTCCTCTGAAGGATAAAGGGTGGTAACTTGCAGTGGTGTCTTTAGAAATGTTGTTTTCAAGAGCCTGAGGGAGGATTCTGTTAACTGGAGCCTTCTCTTCCACAAAGTCCCTACCAAAACGTGACAGAGTTCGATGGCCAGGACGCCTGTGGCTCCAACAGCTGGACAGTTGTGGATGTTGATCCCCCACCACGCTCCAATGAGCCCAAAGCCCAGGCCCAGCCAGGGTGGCTCCTGAGGGGTCTGAAGCCCTGGACACAATACGCTGTGTTTGTGAAAACCCTGGTGACCTTCTCGGATGAGCGGCGGACGTACGGCGCTAAGAGTGAGATCATCTACGTGCAGACCAACGCCACAGGTCAGTGCAGCACATCCAGGGGGTGAAAACATACCTCAGCAATCCTGCCTGGGGCTTGGGGTAGTCCCATATCCAGCAAACTTCTCATTGCCCTGCTTTGGTGGGGAGGAATTGCTGGTGTGACTCCCTGCCTGGGGAGATGGTGCCAATGTGCTCCTCTTGCACCCAGCTCATGTAGCTGTGGCATTGAAAACAGGATCTCCACGGTGGTATGGTGAAGATACTTGATTGCAAAAATCCAAATCCAGGGTTCTTAAACTGTTAGTTTGTTATGAGTTTCCATACTTGTGAAGCACAGCAAATGTGCTTAACTACCATAGACCACCATAGGAACAGCATCAGGTGTGACCAACAAGGAGCCCCACGGTGTGAGCACCTGGTGCTTCTAATAATTGTTTTACAATATGTAACTTGCTTTTCACCTCTAGTTCAGCTGGGTCATTCCCAGAATGCTTTTCTAGTTAGCCAAAGTCACAGAAGTGAGCAAGGATTTTACTAGGGCAGCAAGACCCTCACTTTGCCAGGCCTTTCTGCTCTGCAACATCTGGCCTCATGTAAGAATTACTAAAGCTGGAAAACACCTCCAGGATCATCCAGCCTAGCCTGGAAGAGCCTGCTGGGTGCCAGGGAGTGCCTGATTCCCCTAGAGATGGAAGCTGTGCTGTTCCCTGCTCGCCAGGCTCTGCAGGGCACTGCAGTGACCTTTGTCTCTCCCCACCCGTGCAGTTCCGTCGGTGCCGTTAGATCCCATATCTGTTTCCAACTCCTCATCCCAAATCATCCTCAAGTGGAAGCCACCCTCAGAGCCCAACGGGAACATCACACACTACCTGGTGTACTGGCAGCAGCAGGCAGAGGACAGTGAGCTCTATGAACTCGATTACTGCCTGAAAGGTGAGTGAGTGCTTCTCCCCCTGTGCCTTTCCTTCAGTCTCCCAGAATTTTTGGAGTTTTTGCCTTGGAGGTGCTCTGAGAACCCAATTCTGCTGGTTTCAAGCTGTTGTTCTAGAAACAGCTCTGTCCCTCCCTGTTCTGCTACATTATACATGAGGTGCTACTGCCAAGGTATGTGTAAAAGGTCTGAAAACATTTTTTTACAAAGTAATCTTTTTTTTCCCTTTGGGGATCTCCCTTCTGCCTTTGTTCCTTTTAAATTCAGTTAAAATTTTAATAGCAGCAATGGAGATGGCAAAGTTAAACATTTCAGTGCTTCTGTAGCTCAGGTCTGAGTTAATTTCTGAAGGCAGCTGGTGCCTGGTTTGGAATTCCTTGAGAACACAGACTTTCACTGAGGACTCCCAAAACCTCACCTGCTGCTCTGTGTTACCTGAACTGGAATAAAGCAGCATCTGAACTCCATTTCAAAAATAGCATTTTTGAGTCAAAGGCCTGTCAGAAAGGAGGGAACTGCTCAGCCCTGGATGTGAAAGCTTGGGGTGCCCAAATATTCCATGAATCATGTGTACACTGGTTTGGGATCTTTGTAGGTTCAAACACCTTCTGCCATAGAGGCACAAATGACATTAAAACTGTTTTGTCCCCAGGGTTAAAGCTGCCCTCGAGGACGTGGTCTCCACCTTTTGAATCTGAAGACCCCCAGAAGTATAATCAGAGTGAAGCTGAGGATGTCAGTGGGGAGTGTTGTTCCTGCCCTAAAACAGACTCCCAGATCCAGAAGGAGCTGGAGGAGTCTGCTTTCCGCAAGACCTTTGAGAATTATCTCCACAACGAGGTTTTTGTGCCCAGGTAAGAACATCAAACAGGATTGTCCAGGGGTCAGGAGGGGGGAAATGTAATTAAGGATTAAATAAAAATATCAGGTTGGACACAGCCACACTGCCAGGCTTCCACAAGTCTGTCCAGTCCAGCTGGATGTGAGTGTGGGAATGGGGAGAGCTGAGCACCTACCACAGGTGTTCTGCAGATTGGGAACATCCTGCTTTCATTTCCTGTCCCTGAATTCTCCTCAACTCGAGAATAAAGTGAAAATCCTTAACAAACAGCCTGCAGCTCGTTTGGCATCAGATGATGCCAAAAATAGTGAGGTTTTTTTTTGCTGTCTTGAAATTCTGTGGTCAGGTTTTTCATTGACTTGAAAAGAAAGGAAAAGGGCAGTTTACCAGGCCACAGCCTCGTCCTTCAGCGTGGTATTTGTGGTCTTCCTTGCACTTAGTGTGGGAAATACCTCCAATACCATGAGGAATGTGAGTGCTGTGGGTGGTGAATGTCCTGTTTGGAGTGGCACACACAGTGTCACTTTAAGTGGTGTTGGATGTCTTCACACTTCATCTGCAGCTCGGGGAGGAAGTGCTGGGGAGCAGGGTAGGATCTGTGGTGATTTACCCTTTTCCCTCTCACGCATTTTGGGCTCTAAATTTATTCTCTGCTTGCTGCCCTCATCCAACAAACCTGTGTTTGCAGCTGCTTGACAAAAGCAGGGTCACTGCACTGAGGATTTTCCCTGTTAGAAGCATCCCTGGTGTTCCCTGCTCTCCTGCCTGCAGTTCTCACCTGGAAGTTGGGCAGAGCTCCTCCTTTTGCTGTTCCCTGGCTGTTGGTGCCCATCAGGATGAGTTCCAGTGTGCCAGAGGATGCCAGGACACAACAAATTCCAAAGCAGAGGAGAACCAAGCCATGTGCAAAAGCCAAACTCCTCCTGATGTAGGCAGACAATTTGGATTTTTTTTTATTTCCATTTTTTCCCCCCCAGTTTTATAGTGCAGTCAGCCCAGTATGCTCCTCAAGCCAGTTTCTGAGGGTCTGTACTTTCGGAAGAAACCAATCACCAGGATTTGTGATTTTGCCAGCCTCCTGAGGAAGAAATCCCCACATCCCATGGCCAACTAATCCTTTAAAACAAGCCAGTGGCAAAGACACCTCCCTGCTGCCACGTGTCCTGCTCGTCTGCCCTGGCAGGCCCCAGGCTGTCGCCACATAAATCAGAATTCTTTTTCCTGTGACTTCTGTGCCATCACCTGCTCACGGAGCCTGGCAGAGAGCAGGGAGTGTGGTTCACTTCAGGTGCTTTTTCTGTGGCTCCTGAGGGTTCAGTGACCTCTCCCAGGGTGCTGGGTGGCCTCTCCTGGAGAGAAGGAACTTGCCAGTCACGGGAGGAATGTCAGGGATGAGGCCAGCAGGGAACATGAGACGCCAGGGGAGCAGAGCCACAGCAGTTTCTCCATGATGTCTCCTTGTTTTCCATGTGCCATTTCACCCCTCCTGCCCTGTTCCCAGCGATCTGACCCTGGGCAGGATCCAGCCTCAGTGCAGGGCTGATCTCACTCCTCTGGAAATCACAGTTCCTTCCCCCTGTGCATGTTGATTACGCACTCCAGGAGCCACTATCCCAGCTCCTGGGGCTCAGTTTGCTCTGGCACTGACAGAAACCCAAACTGGCAGTTCAGGGATGTTCCTCTGCGCAGGCAGAGCTGGCAGGGTCTCACACCAGGTCCCCTTTGGAGCTGAACAAAGTGGCCCTCAGAAGCTGATGCTTTGTTTCTTCTTTCTTGCTCTCATTTCAGAGGAGTTTTGCCCAAAATTGTTACTTACACCCTGCAACAGGCTGCCCAGGGATGTGTGGAGATACTCAGATCTGGTCCTGAGCCATCTGCTCCCTCTGCCCCTGGGCAAGTGGCTCAGATGAGACAATCCCAGAGGTGCCTTCCAGCCTCACCTGCTCCATGATTCTGTGGAAAACAGCAAAAAATGTCAAAAAACATCCTGAGAGGCAGAGGGGAACTCAGTGGCTGCTGTTCAGGATGTCAGTCTCTGTATTCCCTCCATCACCACTGCAGCAGGAGCAGGAGCAGTCCCAGTTTTCTGTCTTGTCCTCTCTCTCACACACACTTGTGCCATCCCCAATATTCTTGGGGAGCAGGATCTGAGGAATGACTCACATTAAAAGTAATTGTTTCCCCTGCATTTCCCAATTCAATTAATTTAGACAAATCTAAAATGCTTTTGCTGGCACAGGGGAAGCCAGCTCAGCTGAGCTGGGGTAGTTTCAGGTATGTGGAAAAAGCTTGGCTTGAGGTACCAAAGGCAATTTTGGAATTCCCAGGCCATGCTGTGTGTGCTGAGGTGTCATTTGCAGCCCCTCACACCCCCTGGTCATCTGTGAGAGCAGGAGGAACCTGGGCCTGAGAGTTTCACAGGGAACTCACTGGAGTTGCTGAGATGGCCCCAATGCAAATTACACTGGAACAACTCTGAGAAGAATCAGATGTTTGAAAATACAGAGAATTTGGCAAGAAAATTGCTGCAAATCCAGGATAATACATATGGGAAGACTGGGGATTTACAGCTTCAAAAGCTTTTCTTAACTTTCTGTGACTTGAGAAGGAAGGAATTCTTGCATTTCATTCTGTGTTGCATCAGTGGTCAAATTACTATTTTACTTGTGAAAAACAAAATTCCCTTGAACACGAGGATCAGCTGAATTCACCCTTGGTAAACAGAGGGTGTAGCTCTGCTTTTATGCAAACCAAGTTCTGTTTGACCATAAGGAATCCTTCCCAAGGAGGGAGGTGGCATGACCCAGAGCAGGGTCCCTGAACTCTGCCCCATCCTGAGGGGACACTGCTCACAACACCACACAGGCTCAGGGAACAGCAGCTCCAAAAGGAGTTAATTAGTAATTAAGAAAGAGAAAACTTAAAACTGGAATGTGCTTTGCTGAACCTGCTGTTTGTCATCCCATTTTGTCATCAAGGTGGATGAATATTCTTTGGGAAGGAATTCTTCCCTGTCAGGGTGGGGAGGGGCTGGAATGGATTTCCCAGAGCAGCTGTGGCTGCCCCTGGATCCCTGGCAGTGTCCAAGGCCAGGCTGGACAGGGCTTGGAGCAACCTGGGACAGTGGAAGGTGTCCCTGCCCATGGATGGAGGTGGAATGGGATGATCTTAAAGGTCCTTCCAACCCAACCCATTCTGTGATGATGACTCTGAATATTTGTGTTGTGTTGTGTTCAGTTTGGGAACACCTCAAACTGCTTTCTGGCTGGTGGCATTTGCTGTAGGAGGAGAAACAGCACCAGGGGAGGCAGAGGGAAGCAGGGAAGGTTGCAGAGACCTGCCAGAGCAGTCCCTGCTGGGGTTGGGGCTGGGGCTGATCATGGCCTGGTGGTCAGAGGTGGCAGTGGAAAGTTCAGTTCAGCAGCAAAGATTTGCTTCAGCAGCTTGTTACATTTTTAGAGCCTGGAGATGCCTCAAGTGTGGGTTCAGTTCAGGTCACTCTTTGTACCCTTTAATAGCTGCACACACATGCACACACACAAAAAGATCATCACTCCCTTAAAATACATGGTCTGGATTTCAACTGGCATTAATTCCTTTTGTGTAACTGAATACAGTTACTGATTCACCACCTTGGTTAGTTCCCGACCTGGAATTCCCCATGGCAAATGTGTGGCAGGACATAGGAGTGTTAGAATGAGCACTTTTGGTTTGGTCGTGATCCCATCTTCCTTTTTTATTTTTTTTTTTTTTGCCAAGAAAATGCAATTTTTGCATGGTTCTTAATTCTGTTGAATTTATTCTGTTTATTTGCTGATAAAACCTGACATTAAAGCTGACTGGTGGCACTCACGTGCAGACAGGGGAGGTGACACAGTCACAGTGCTGGTGCTGGCTTTACAAGTGAAAAAATCGGATTTTCAGACTGAAATGCAATAACTGGAGGAGCGACATTTGGTTAACAAAACCACACAATGAATATGTAATCAGAATAATGAGTTTTAAATGCATGCCTTGAAAAGGACTTAATAGATTCGATCTCCTGGGAAAAGGTTAAAATGCTTTGTGTATCCATCAAGGGTCGGCCTTAGGGTTCAGAGTGGCAAATGTGAGCTGGGAGAGTGGCTTTGTGCTTTCTAAATGCAAGTTGGTGACACTTGGGACATGTGGCACATCTGAGGTCACCGAGTCAGGCCATGGTGTGACCTCATCTGCTCGGAGCTGAACTCCAAAGCATTGCAACCCTGCCCGAGGCATCTGTGAGGCAACCTGGCAAAGTTACACTCAGCTGAAAGATCCAGGAGAACTTGGATTCTCAAGCAAATACCTGAGGCTTGGATTGGTTTATTTATATTTTGTGTGCAGTTATGCAGGGAGAGAGGCTCGGGGATACAGAGTTTTATAAAGACGCGTTGCTTGGTTTAAAAAAAAGAAAAAAAAAATCCATACTTTCTTGGTTGCATTGCAAATATCAGGCTTCAACTTGTGTTTTCAGTGGTGCTCTGAGCTCTCCCATTTTAACTCTTCCTTTCCAGCTGGATATGTTGACATTGAATATAACAACTAACGTGGTGACCTGTGCTGTTTAACAGGCCATCGAGGAAACGAAGAGACCTCAGCTCCGTGGCAAACTCCACCGTGGTGTTCCCCACCATCCCAACCTCTCCCAACAGCTCAGCAGCACCTGAGGGTGCAGAGGAGCAGAAACCTTTGAGAAGGTGCTGTCCAAGGAGTCTCTGGTGATCTCGGGGCTGCGGCATTTCACCGGCTACCGCATCGAGCTGCACGCCTGCAACCACGATGCCCAGGAGTCTCGCTGCAGCGTGGCAGCTTATGTCAGTGCCAGGACCATGCCAGAAGGTGATTCTCTCTCTCTCTCTCTCTGAGCCCTGCTTGGGCTTGGTGGCTGTTCCCAAAATCCTGCTTTTCCTATAGCAGCCATCAGAGCCAGCACATAGAACCGGGGAATCCTTATGTCCTGGTGGGAAGGGAGGGTGAATGAGGTAATGGTGATGCCTGGAGGGGCTTACCTAAAACAGGGGCTAGACAAGGTTAAGAGAATAAAAGCAGTTCTATTTATTGAAGGCCTTCAGGTGCATTTAGGGCACTCACAACCCACCCAGGGGCTACACCCAAAATGGACAACAGGTCACAGGTTTTTCATACTTTTTAAGTTTTGTCCATTTGCATATCGAAGTTTAATCCTCCAATTACAGCTTCAGGTAATGAAGTCAATTACTCCAAGTTTGCTCCCCCAATTCACTGTTGTTTACATATTTTGGGGCCTGAGACAGTGAGGTGTCCTTGAGTTTCAGGCCTAGAGAGGAATTGTTTTGTCTAAAAATGAGAGAACAGCAACTTAGCACCCTGTATGGAGTCCAGAGTTATACACTAAAGAATTACAGGATAACAGATACATGAAAAATAGAGAAGCTAAAATCCTAAGGCATCATTCGCAGGTGTGAATTTTGCCCTAGACTAAACTCATCTATTCTTAATCACAATCTTGGTTCCAGCTAAGGCTGATGACATCGTTGGCCCTGTTTCCCATGAGGTGGTGGAGAAGAACACAGTGCATTTGAAGTGGCAGGAGCCAAAGGAGCCCAACGGCCTCATTGTGCTCTACGAGGTGAACTACGGGCGGCTCGGGGAGACAGAGGTGAGAGGCTCTGCTGTCACAGCACCTTTGGAGAAGGGTAGGATTTGTCTAGTGGAGCTTCCTGGTGAAGGAACCAATGGAATACGAAACTTCACTGGTGAATTTATCTCCTCTGGAAGCCTGGGGTGACATCAGGAAATAATCTGTCTCTGTGGTGCCCGTTTGCCCAGCAAGTTTAGCTGATTTGCCAACTTTCTGCATGGAGCTGTTTTAGAAATGTTACTTCACAGAAGGACAAAAGCCACTCATTGCTGTGCCTCAGATGAAAGGACAAGATGAAATGGCCTTAAGTTGCAACAGGGAGGTTCAGATTAGATATCAGAAAAAAAAAATTCCTTGTAGGAGTGCTCAGGCATTGGAACAAGTTGCCCAGGGAGGTGTTGGAGTCACCACCTCTGAAGTGTTCAGGAGGTGTCTGAATGTGGCACTTGGGGACACATTTTAGGGCTGGTGGGGGTGGTGCTAGGTTGATGGTGGGACTTGATGATCCTGAAGGTCTCTTCCAAGCTTGATCTTTCTGTGATTCTGTGAAATTTAAGTTGCTTAGAGGAATTAGGAAGGCATTGAGCAGCACGGGAGCTCATGGGGACAGAGCTGGTGTCAGTGCCAGGGGGACAGTGGCACTCACCAGTGCAGGCCCAGTGTCAGGGCTGAGGACCAGGACAGCACATGGTATTTGCTCTCTGTAATCTGAACTACTGCCCTGGAAAACACAACCCCAGCACAAACCACTAGACTGAGAGCCCTTGGGTGTGTTTGCCAGCTGGGGAGGTGCTGCAGGAGCCCCAGGGAGCTCTTGGCGAGCTCTGGGTGCTGCAGGAGCCCCAGAGAGCTCTGAGGGAGCCCTGGGTGCTGCAGGAGGAGCCTGACACAGCCCCTGTCCCCACAGGAAGGCCATTTCTGCGTGTCCCGCAAGCACTTTGCCAGTGAGAATGGCTGCAAGCTGCGGGGGCTGCAGCCTGGGAACTACAGCGTGCGGATCAGAGCCACCTCCCTGGCTGGGAATGGCTCCTGGACAGAACCCACCTATTTTTACGTGGCTGATTACTGTGAGTTCATTTTATTTTTGATATTTAATTCTTGACAGAAACTCAGGTTAGTTTTGGAGGATGGAGTGCAGCAAGGCATGCACAGAGAGCCACAGGGAGTCATTAAATATTTACCAAATCCATCTGCTCTGAAGAACCTGAAATCACTTGGAAACACAGAGCTTTTCTTAATGAGTCCTCATTCTGACCAGCCCCACATTCTGTATCTGAGATAGCCTCTAGTTTTGTTTGTTTCAATTTACTGAAGGGGGAGATTTTATTGAGGAAAAAATTTAGATTTTGGACCTGTATAATACCTCCAACTCTCTCTTTCTCTCCTAGTGAATGCTCAGCCAAATATTGCTGTTATCATTGTTCCAATTATTTTTGCCATAATAATTGCTGGAATTATTGGAGCTGCTTATGTGCTTGTGAAAAAGAGGTGAGTGCAATTTTGTCTTGTTTTCACCAGAAACTTATATCCAAAACTTATAACCAAAAGTTCTGTTGCCTTGTTGGGAGTCAGTTTTTGTTTAGTTTTTGTTTAGTTTCTAATTTCCGTAGTGATTGCAGCATTAACTGAAGTGGAGGAAATAGTTTGTGCCTTATGGGGACAGTTTATTTGCTGCATGCCTTGGGGATTAATCAAACTGCCCTCACCTCAAAAACTGCAAATATGCTGAGGAATTTGTTTGGTTTCTCTTCCAGACAAACTGAAGGACCAACAGGACCCCTGTATGCATCCTCCAACCCCGAGTACATCAGTGCCAGTGATGGTGAGAGCAACCAGGGCTTATTTATTGGAATTATTCAGTCAGTGCAGCAGGATGGGGTTGGAATTGTCTTTGTGGAGTTTCCTGATCCTTTTGTAGAACTGATCCCCAGGGTGCCCTGTGGCAGTGCTAACCCAGGCTGCTGCAGGAGCAACTTTCCCAAGGCACTCACTGAGCTCAGAACTGTTCCCCTCTCCCCACAGTGTATGTCCCTGACGAGTGGGAGGTGCCACGGGACAAGATCACCCTGCTGAGGGAGCTGGGGCAAGGCTCCTTCGGGATGGTGTACGAGGGCATCGCCAAGGACATCGTGAAGGGAGAGCCCGAGACGCGCGTGGCTGTGAAGACAGTGAACGAGTCTGCCAGCCTGCGCGAGCGCATCGAGTTCCTCAACGAGGCCTCTGTCATGAAAGGCTTCAGCTGCCATCATGTGGTAAGTGCTGGGTGCCTCAGCACACAGCTCAGCTCTTCGGTGCCTCCAGAGCCCAGCCCTCAGCTCACCGAAGCAGCAGATCCATCAGAGCTGGGATCTTTCCTTGCTGGATTCCACAGAACCCCTTCTGCCCATGTCATTCCACTCCTGCTCTTTCTAAAGCTCTCAGCCTGACAAGGCTTTGTGGAGCTCTTCTCAGCTCTGTTTCAGGGGCTGCTGGCTTTGCCCACTCTGTTTGGACACAGTCTGGAGGGAATTTCTCACTTGTTTTCCAGGTTCGCCTCCTCGGGGTTGTTTCCAAGGGACAACCAACTCTGGTGGTCATGGAGCTGATGGCACACGGGGATCTGAAAAGTTACCTCCGCTCTTTGAGACCTGAAGCTGAGGTAAGGGCAAGAGAGAGGGTGTTGTGTAACAGAGTGACTTGATTTGGGGTATAATGCTTCTTTCTTTAATGGCTTTAAGCTGAAAGAGGGTAGATTTGATTGAATATTGGGAAGAAATTCTTGGCTGTGAGGTGGGGAGGCACAGGTTGCCCAGAGGAGCTGTGGCTGCTCCATCCGTGGAAGAGTCCAAGGCCAGGCTGGGAGATGTCACTGCCTGTGGTCACTTCCAGCCCAAGCCATTCTGTGCCTGTGTGATTTGTCACTGCAGAATAACCCCGGGCGGCCGCCACCCACGCTGAGGGAGATGATCCAGATGGCAGCAGAGATTGCTGATGGCATGGCCTACCTGAACGCCAAGAAGTTTGTGCACAGGGACCTGGCGGCTCGGAACTGCATGGTGGCAGAGGACTTCACTGTGAAAATCGGGGGTGAGCACTGCCAGAGCAGAAAATGACCCCTCAGGTCCCTTCCAACCCAGGCCTTTCTGCGATCAGAGATGATTCTGTGTGTTGTGTTTGTTGTAAAGTTGAAGAGGTGAAACCAATGTGTCAAACACAGGAGAGTCTCACTGTCTGCCTTTGGAAAATGGCAGCACTTCTCTCCATTTCTTCTCTGTGACAGTATGGACTTCAGTAAGAAAAGTATCTCCTGTAGAACCAGAGCAGCTTTTCTCACCTTCTCTATTCCCAAACCTCTGTCCTAAAAGTTCATTGTCCTTCCATCCTAAACTACCTGGGTTTCTCTCACTGGTCTTTGCTTCCATGAGAATTAGGACAAAGAAGGTCATAAAACCCAACAAAGCCAGTGCTGATAATCCTGTCATTGGTGGCTTTTAAAAGCAATTTAACCCAGTTTTTAACCCAAACCCTTTTAGAAATAAGTAAATACAACATTTAAAAATAACCTGAAACCCCACAGTATGGTGATTTTCCAGAGCTCTCTGGAGTTAAAGCTAAGGCAGTGGGATTTCAGGCAAAGGGAGCTCTGTTTTACTTACAGAGGATGAATAAAATAATGTTTAGAATAGAAGCTGTCACCAAAAAATTTAACTCTGGAGTCGCTGTTGTGGCTCTGGAGAAAAAAATGCAGGAAAAGAGCAATGTTTTGAACATTAATCATGAGGTGACAGAGGACTTCAGGCTGGGCTTTGACAGTGGGGGGAAGGCAACATCCATCTGGATATGTTGCACAGGAAAAGGAGGATGGAGGGAGAGGCATTTAACTCATCCCAATTGCTTTTCTCAGACTTTGGGATGACCAGGGACATCTACGAGACAGATTATTACCGCAAGGGAGGCAAAGGGCTGCTGCCCGTGCGCTGGATGGCCCCGGAGTCGCTGAAGGACGGCGTGTTCACCACGTATTCCGACGTGTGGTGAGTTGTGCTCTGCAATCCCAGATGGATTCCAGCTCAGGAGCTCCTTGTTTTAGCACACATCCTTTAAACTGACTTGTTGAGAGCACAGACAAAACAAAGCCGTTGTTTTGAAACACTTCCATAAAAATACAGCCGTGCTCTTTTGAAGTGTGTGTTTTCCAAAATAGCCCTGTCACTGGGAGGGCTCCAGGATGTTTTGTTCTCACCAGGAGTCTTCTCTCTCCCTCAGGTCATTTGGTGTTGTCCTTTGGGAAATAAGCAGCTTGGCAGAGCAGCCATACCAGGGACTCTCCAATGAACAGGTGCTAAAGTTTGTCATGGATGGAGGATACCTGGATCAGCCGGACAACTGCCCAGAGAGGCTGTAAGTGGGGGAGCAGGGACAACCAGCCCGGCTGCACTCTTTGCCTGAAGTGCAGCCGACAAAGTTGCCTGACCTGTGGCACCTCTGAACCCTTCCTCGACTGGGGAAGAGAAAAACAGGCTTTAGTAAAGCAGTGTTCCCTAAACAGAAATTCCACCAAAGCATCCTTAGGGATCCAGGGAAGGGCCTGCCAGGGAGGTTTGGAGTCCCCATCCCTGGAGGTGGCACTCGGTGCTCTGGGCTGGGTGACAAGGAGGGGATTGGTCAAAGGTTGGACTCAGTGATCTTGGAGGTCTTTTCCAACCTCCATGACCCTGGGATTCTGTCTGAGGAGTCACACTGGAGCAGTTGTGAGGGAAAAGAGCTCTGGATGGAAAAGGGAGCACAGATGGTAACTCTCTGGTTCTGGTAGCCTCTTCCCCCTGCTGCTCCTGGCCAAAACAGCACTTCCAGAGTCATAAAGTAAACATGTTTTGTGAGTATCCCTATGAAAAAAGCCTGCTGTGCTGGACATTTGTCTGATGGCCAGTTACAAACTCCAGTTTGGAGCTCTATTTGTGTTTGTAAGTTCTTTCTCCATGGTGTCTGATAACATGTGACCTCTTGCTGCAGCCTTTCTTTTGGGTGGGATGTTTACAGGACCTCTGCCCCCTGCCCAGCCTCCCATTTTTCTTGAAGTTTTGGGAGCTTTGTTATCTTTCAGGCTGAGTTAAAATTAAAAGGGAATTAATTAAAAAACGATGACCTGGCTGTAAGTGCATGTGCACACACACAGAGTCTGTGAACCACAGCCCTGCTTCCTTCGGGAGCCAAGTTAAGAACAATTGAAGGAATTGGAAGGAATTTTTCATCTAGACAGAAATAGAGAAAAAGGAGTGTCAGGATCTACAGGCAAATGTGGAGGCTGGAAAGAGAGCAAACAACCTGGGGTGTCAGGGGTGCAGTGTGGGCTGTGGGAGGTCTGCCACGGGTGCCAGCCTTAGGCTGCACCTGGAATTGTTCCTCCTACCCTGACTCTGCTCTGTCCTGCCCCAGGCACAGCCTGATGCAGATGTGCTGGCAGTACAACCCCAAGATGCGCCCCACCTTCATCGAGATCATCGAGATGCTGAAGGAGGATTTGCACCCCAGCTTCCACGAGGTCTCCTTCTTCTACAGCGAGGAGAACAAACCTCTGGAGACGGAGGAGTACGAGATGGACTTTGAGAACATGGAGAGCATTCCCCTGGACCCCTCCTCATACTCACAGAGGGACAAAGCTCTGGGGAGGGACAATGGCCCCTCCATGGCCCTCAAGGGGAACTACGAGGAGCACATCCCTTACACTCACATGAACGGTGGCAAGAAAAATGGGCGGATTCTCTCCATGCCCAGGTCAAGTCCTTCCTAACACTTCCTGTTTGGCCCAAGGGTTGTGTCTGCTTTTTTCCCCCTCCACAAATCTCAGGACTCTTGTTATTGCTGCCACAGTGTATGACACACATCTACAAACTCGTCAGATTTTTAATCATCTTACGATTTTTTTTTTTTTTTTGCCAAGTTGACTGGTTGTCAGTGGACTTATCTGTGAACATAAATGGAAGAGGTTTCCATGGCTGCTGTCCCTTCTGTAACCATGGTTTCACAACAGGAAGCGACCGTGTGAGTTCAACTGAAGGAGAAGCATCCACGTTTGCCAACAGAAGACGTGAAGTCCTCTGGTGTCTGAGCTGCGGAACAAGAGCATTTCCAGTAGAATTCCAGGCTTTCAGGCAGGCTCTCCACTACAGCTGAAGGATTCAACACATCAGTCAGACGTGCCAGATCCTCAGATTGACCAATAGCTGCTGCTTTCATACTTTTTTTCAAGGGGTGAAACCCCAGGGGTGCGTGCGTGGGCGTGTGTGTGCGTGTGTGCAGTATCAACATGTGGGGTGTGACCCATAGCTAAAGAGACACTTCTGGTTTTGTACACAACTTACAGCTCTCCCAGGCACATGGTGGGATTCTCGGGGTGTCCTGCACAGGGCCAGGGGTTGGACTCGATGATCCTGGTGGGTCCCTTCCAACTCAGCATATTCTATGATTCTATGTTCTCACAGGAGCTTTCCTCTTCTCGGAAGTGTGTACTTATCTTTTTTCCCTGTTTCCTTGGAGGGACTGAATCCTAAACAGATTATTTTTATACTGAGGACTCTTGGGAGCAGGTTTTCTCTCATTAAAAATGAGGAAAACGTGCTGGGAGCTAAATGAGCAGAAAATCTGAGATTTGTGGGTACTTTTAAGACCAAACGAAGTAGGAGTCCCCTGACCTGAGACACGGAGTTTTCTGTCCTTACAGCATTGAGTATATATATTGTTTGTTGTAACATATTTAAAGTTGTCTTTAGTTTAAATTTTAACTTCATATAAATTATTGACTGTTTATGATCCTTTTGGGGCGGGGAAAGTTTTGGGGGATTGTTTGGTCTTAAAGTGGTCCAAAGATTTCAGAACGAACTAATTTTAGCCTTGCAGGAGCAATGAAGCACACGTTCAGTTCATGCTTGACAAGGCTTTGTAACACTTTCATGATTTATACAACACAGTCAGCTGGCTCCAATCGAAGCCCCATCTTGGCTGCTGGGAGCTGAAGGACACAGAACATCCTGGCCTCGAGTTCTGCTCCTCCTTCACCGCCGTGTCCCTCGCTTTGCCTTCCGTGCCGCAGAGAGGACAAGCACAACCTGGAGCTGAGCAAGGGACATTGGAGCACAAAGCTTTGGGCTCTGCACGCTGCAGGTGACCATGGTTTGCTGCCTGCCTGCTGCTCCCACATCCAGCCTTGGTTCCCCTGAAATTCCGGCTGCAGAATTCCCAGGATGCGGTGCTGGGCTCGTCGGGATGGCAGCTCTCGCCATCAGGACTGTGCTTTGTTGTGCTGCTGTTTGCAAGGACAGAGCTGATTGGCAGCCCATGTTAGAGCAATGGTGAAACTGAATTGTGTCTGGAGGGAGAGAGCTGGCGGGAGCAGCGCGGGAGCAGGAAAGGAACATGATGGATGTCGCAGGCCCAGCTCATGCAGGAGGTGCTGGAAAAGCAGGGAGAGATGCTCAGTCCTTCACTTCTCCTCCTGGAGAAGATGTGTTTTGTGCTCTCTGCCAGCAGAAGAGGTGTCCTGGCTGTGGAGAGCAGGAACACTGAGCTGCTCTGTGGTCCCAGCCTGGGCAGTGCTGCTGCTGTGAGCGAAGGAGAGGGGCTGGAGCTGTAGGGAAGAGCTCTCCCAGCCCACACCCGTGGGTGCAGCTGGGTCTGGAACCTCTTCCCCAGCTGCTTCTGGCCAAAACAGCACTGCCAGAGCCACAAAAGAGGGGACAGCAGACTCTGGGCAGCACCAGGAGCTGTCAGGCCCTTTGCTGCTGGAGTCTGGGTGGTTCAGCCCAGGTGGAGGGTACAGGCTGCTCCACAAATTTGGGTGGAAAACACAGTCCAGACATGGGTGAGAACCTTTGGATTTCAAAAGGCCTCGTTTACATTTCTTCTGCTTTACAAAGTCGTAACTGTTTAGCAGCTCTATACTACACTGCAGGAAAGAAGACATATTCTCACACTTTTCTAAGGAAGAGAAGTTTTTCTTATTAGAATTTTTTATTTATTTTAATATATAAAACACTGTAAAAAAAAAAGCAACAAACAATTTGTTTTCTTAAACACACAGAACATGTAAATTTGTATCCGTAAAATCTTGGCAGGTGGATGTGGTAGGATTATTTTTGTCCTGTTCTGGTGCAGTCTACCTCAGTGTTTCTTAAGGATATTTTTTAATACTACGCACCTCTAAACCTGTTTAAATATTCTGGTCTGGACCTATTGTGGATCAGGGAAAATCAGTATCAGCTGATTCCAATACCAGGGACCATTCATGAAGGGAATGGGAAGGAGAATGGCTCGTCACTGTTGATCCCTAATCTGAACAGTAGTGGCCAATGAACCCATTTACAAATTTGGATCTGATCTCATCCCTTAGTTCTGTTGTGATTTATTTCAAAGAAAAAAAAAAAGAACAAAAGAGCCATTTAAATGTTTGGACTTCAGTGAACTCATGACCTAAAAGGAGCATGCTGCTTCCTCCTGGAGCAGCTTGTGCCAGCATGGAGTAGGGAGTGGGGTGTCCTAGTCACTGCTCTTCTCACTGTGCACAGGTGACCCCAGGTCCTGCCAGTGACCTCCTGAAACAATCCCTTCCCAGCACACCCTTGCTTTGATAACATTTCCAATGGCAGCGACCAGAACTGTGGAAATAGAAGATCTTTTAGCTGAAGGAACATTGGAACCTCGTATTGGGTCTGGCTTTCCCCCGTGGTTGATACTGGTTGGCCCTGTGAGTACACATGGTTTGCATCACTCGGATGGCCCAGCCAGGGAGCCTTGCTGCTCCATGGCCAGGCAGTCCATCCATGGTTCATAGTGTCACCTGCACTCTGCACCGAACGGAGCAGCTGTTTGTACCCAGCACTGTGTGTGAAGATTGCTCTGCTCATCCTTCCTCCCTTGTGCCCAGGGTGAGGAAAGGCGTGTGCCACCAGTGGTGAGGCTGTCGTGTTTCTCCTCTGTAAAACAAATAACACTAGTGGTTGCTGCTCGTGGCTGTTCCAGATCACACTCAGCTGTAGAATTAGGAAGAATAAATGAACATCACCCACAAAGCCCAGCTCCCACTGCTGGAAAATCCTTCCTTGGCTCACAGCCGACACTTTGGTCTCTGCTGCTGGAAGATCCTCGCCCTGGGGATGCCCGAATGCCTCACTCGGATCTTGCTGATTCCTGCTCGGAGACACGAGGGCTGTGCACAAGTGGAGACTCAAGTGCTAATGAAACCTCTGGGGTGCAGCCAGGGACCCCAGCCTGGGCAGAGGTGCTGTGCTGAGCCTTCCTTGAGGGAGCTGCTGCTCTTTGCTCTGGCCAGATCCTTATGGGGCAGAATTCCCCAGCTGCAGTGGAAGCACAACACTCACTGCTGCTATTGCTCAGGAGGCGCCAAATGCTGGTGCAGGAGAGCAGGTGGGATGGCTGGAGGAGGGCAGCCAGCAGTGGGAAGCTCTTTCCTTCCTTGCATTAGTCTTTGTTGGAGGGTTGGCTCCTGCCCTTTGTGGGCAGAGAACGCTCCACTGGCAGCATGGGGCAGCAGGACAGACCTCTCAGCCCATCCAGGGGCAGCTGGAGCCTCCTGGGCACACTCTGGCACCACCACGTTGCCAGAAATTCACTCTGGAGAATCGGGAGGAGCAAGAAGCTGAGCTGTGCTGAGCTTTCAATGAGAAAATGTCTGAAGTGTGAGGCTGGAGAGGTTTCTCAGAAAGGTTTCCACATTAAACTCAATTGCCACTTCCCGAACGGCTCTTGCCAATCTGGAACTTCTCTGGCTGGCCAGTACAGCGCTGCAAAGCTTGGCTGCTGGGGTAGGAACGTGTCTGTCTTGGCTGCTTGTAAATACTCTATTGTGTTGTAAAATAGAAGAGCTCAGACATAAACTCAGTGCCAGCACTGGGTTGGGAAAGGTGATGGGAACTAGACCATGCTGCAGCGATGATCGTAAAGCAGCTGTGTGGGTATGAAGAGGCTGCTTTTAGGTTGCTAAAGGGTACTCTTAATTTATGGGTAGTTTATCTCTTTCCTCCTAAATTTGTATTATAGCGATGGGACACTTTGCTTCATTTTAGTCTGTTGCATATAGTGTTGGTATCTCTTTGGAAAAAAAAAAAAACAAATCTCAAAGTCGCTTCTTGTGTTACTGAGCTGACTGTGCTGAAGGCAAATAGGAAATGACAGGAGCGAGAAGGGTGCTGAGCCTCTGCTTCAGAGGAGGGAGGGAGGCAGAGTTCCCTCTTAATGCCACTGTGACACGAAGATGGAGCCTGAGGTGTCCCAGGCCCTTCCTGCTACCAAGACTGGAACCTTGTTTTACAAGCCAGAACGTAAAATATCTTTGTGCCATAAAACCTTACTGTCAAGGCTGTGCCAGGTGCTCCCATGATCCGTGTGGGGTTGGCTCAGAGCCTGGAGGGAGCACGGAACTGCAGATGAACCCTGTGATCCTCTGGGAGCTGGGGACTCGCAGGAACCCCAGCCCTGCCGCCCCTTGTAGTGTCCTGTGGTCCAGGGAAAGGAACTGCTGAATGGGTTGGAATCAAGAAATAGTTACTTCGTGAAATTCAACATAAGATTAGTTTGGTATTTGTATGAACTTAATGGAATTTGGCCTTTTTATTACCTTCTGCTTGGCTCTGTGTTCCCTCTGCTTGGATTCTGTCCGTGAGTGTTGGTGTAAGGCCTTGATGTGTTCAGCCTCGTTAGGAGCATCACAAGAGTGAAGCCAATCATTCAGTTGACTTTTGGAGGAACCTGACTGTTGAAAAGCAACTCTAAAGCTACCGTTTTTAGCAAATCTGCTGTCATTAAATGTGTATTTCTTTTTAAAATGAATTTGCTTGTCCTTCTCAGAAGGAAGCACTTATTCTTGCAGTTTGGGCAAATTCACTGCAGCACAATGCAAGCTGTAAGGGGACAGGTAGAGAAATGACTTTTTAAATATTGTATAATAAAGTTAGTATTAACTCCTATGGCGTTGTTATTTTTTTGCCTACAGATTTGCAATCAGCCAGAAATGCTGTTCCTGGTAGTGGTTTTTGTTCCCACTCCAGTGTTCCAACTGGTGGTATTAAATAGTCTGTTTTCTCAGCCCAGAAAGGAACAGGGAACAGGGTCTGGCGGCTGGGAGGACCTGGAATAGTCCTGGCAGCTAAAAAGGAGCCATCAGAGGAGGTAAAATGTGGGCTGAACCCCAGCCCCTGGTCAGTCCCAGCAGCACCAATAAGTCCTGAGCTGAGGACTCTTTACCTGAGAGCTCCGAGCTGGACTCGACACCAAAGCTCTGTCAATCCAGACTCTCCCAGCAGCATTCCAACACTTCCACCATCCCCACTTCCCATAACTGAGTCCCATGAAAACTGATGGAGAATTTTAGAAAGGCCACTTCTAGATCTGCAAAGGTAGAAAAGCATTTCCTGCAAAGCAGGAAAAGCATTACCTTTTGCTTTGGTTTGGGGAATGATTTTATTCTTGGGAGTATCAAAACTGGTTTGTGTTTGAGGACCCTCATGGATGGGGGAACTGAACATCACCTTCATCCAACACAGCCCAAGTGCTCTCTGCTTCACTTAAGTAAACCGCAGACAGTTTAAGTTACGTGTTAAGTGATGTTCTGTGAAGTCTTGGAGTTTTTATTTTTTTTCCCAGTTCATTCTTGCTGCTCCCACCTTTCCCTCTGCATATCTAAGGTTCCAGAATACAAATAGTACTGCAGATACCTCTCGTTTGAAATAAAGGATCAAATGTGCCATGATTTTTTTAAAAGGAAGAAAAAACATAGGAAAACCTTCCCCCTTGAATTATTTTTTGACGTTTTCATATCTAAGAGCCAAGCAGTGACATGTACAGAAAATCTTTGAATAGTAAGAAAAATCTTGCTGTGTGTCAGAATATTGAACAATTAACTGTTTATATTAAAATTCTGAATAAATTATCCAAGAATAACTGTTCATTTTGTGTCTGCTGTCTGTGCAGCACTGAAGGCTGCTTTGCCACAGAGAAAGCACTAAATCTGTACCTTGTACGTTGGAAAATAAATGGTGTTAAGGGAAAACCCCAAAAGCCATAGATTTATCAACTCTAGACTCAAATGTCTTTCTTGGGGTGAGAGGCCCACAGCTGGACACAGCACTCAAGGCTTCACCATTGCCCTTTTTTCCTAAGCCTGTCCAGAATTCTCTCACTCTGAGAATGATCATAAACAACCTGGTATTTTAAGATGTTTTGGAGTTGCTTCTTCTGGCACTGGTTTGTTCTCTGGGGATCCTAAAATGCATAAATAAGCAAAGCCATGAAACTTGAACTTGCTGTCCCAGGAGGTTTGCTTCCCACTGGGCTCTCTGGGATGCTGTGGGGAGGCTGCTGAGTGCCTTTACCCGTGCCTTTATCCCTCATGCCTTTATCCCTCATCACTCTTCCAGGCTGCCTGCACAGCTCAGCTTTGGCACCCCCCAAACCGTGTCAGACACGTGGCAGGGGGAAAAGAGCTCCTCCTTGTCTGAGCCAAGGACAACTCACCATCCCATCAGCCAGAGCAGCTGCCTGGTGTTTAGGAACTGCCCTGATCTCTGATGCTAATTGAGCTCTTGTGGACTTCAGAGAAATTAAACCTTAATTCCTCTTTGCTCTTGTGGTTTCCTGGAGCACAGGGTAATTGCTATTCTAAATGCTGCCAAAGCTGCGGTCTCTGAGTAATTGGAGTGTGAGTGGTTCTTGTTCTGATTAGGGCTTGGCTAGGGCTGGTGGGTGCTTGGGGCTCTGGGATGAGGAGTGTGTGTGCATCAGCCCACGGGGCTTGTTGGGAAGGAGGGAATGGCTGGGCTGACAAACCTGAGCCTGGACCATGCCAGGGGCTCTGTCTGCTGGGCCGAGGGCAGGGCAGGGGCACAGGCACCACCCCACTGGCCTTGGAGCTGAAGTCTTTGTCTCTCACCTCTGTGGGGGAACACGGTCAGTGCAGGCATTTCTGTGCTTTGCTGTCACTTCACCCTGTGTAGGACAGACCTGCTGGGCTTCGGGGTGGGTGTTGCTCCATGAGGTCAAACCATGATAGCAAAGAGCAGGGACTTGTTCAGAGGAGCCCTGAGTAGGAGGCTAAGGAGCTGTGGTGCAAGGAGCCCACGGGCTGGGCATGCAGGGTTTCAGGGCACACACAGCGGTTTTTCTCTGAAGGGAACAGGAAGCAGTTGTGGCAATAGCTGTTCCTTGCAGCCATCACGACTTCAGGGCTCCCAGGACCCCTGCACTGGCTGTTTCAGGGTCCACAACCCCCCTGCTGACTCTGCTGGAGCCTCCGAGAGCCCAGAGCCCTGCGAGGGTGGGAGTGAGCAGCGCTGGGGCCACTGTGGTGAGAACTGCAGCATGGGAGAGCTGGGTTTGTTTGTGCCGTCGGAAAGGGGAAGCGGTGAGAGGGCTGGGCCAGCAGCCCCCGTGAGCAAACCACCCTCATGGCCGCTGCTTCCCCAGTGAGGCTCTGCTTCTCACTTTGCTCCAGCGGCTGGAGAAGAAGCTAGGGCTGTCAGATCTGAGTGTACACAAGGATCCTGCCACAGAGATGCCTTCAGCCCTCAGGGTAAGTCGCTCTCTGCACAAGCCCCATCCCACAACAGCCGGGTTGTCACTCACCTTCCTCAAGGCCTTGTGAGGAAGCAGCTTGTCTTGAAGCCAAAAGTCCCAGTGCTGGGTTTGGTGCAGCCTCCTCCCTGCACGAGCTTCAATGCAAAACATGGGCTGGGGAGGCTCAGCCTTCAAGGGGTTTTTCTCTGCTGTGAGTGAAGAGGAGGGGATGAGGTCAGGGTTTAACCCCCAGGTGTCCCCATGGCTGGCTCTGGGGCACTGCTGGGCTGGCTGGGTGCCCTTTGGGTGCTGCTCTTGACTCCTGCTGCTGCTGTGCCACAGCTGAATGTTTGCAGAGCCACCCTGGCTCTGCACACAGCTGGCTTTGGGCCATGCACGAGAAGGGTCCTTGCCTGGGACCCCCAAATTCCACTACAGGGCTGATCCCCAGTGTCATCAGGGGGATGGAAACAGAGGGGTGTGGACAGGGCTGTACTAGGCAGGTGACACTTTGGGGTTTGTGGCCAGGCAAGGAGAATGGGTTTTGACACCTGCTTTTGTGTACCACCAGCCCAGCCTGGGCTCCAAGCCATGGAGGTACCTGTGGTCATTCCCAAACTGGCTGTGCTCTGCTCAGCGAGGCCACAGGCATCAGCTAAAGAGCAAAGAGGAGTGCTGGTCTGGCCCCAGAGCCCAGCAGCTGCACTGGGTTAAAGCTTGGCTTCTTCAGCGTTATTGAGCGGTTGGGAGTGAAGTTTGGAGCCTGTCTGGGCTGTGGGGTTAGTGCCAACTGGAGGGTGGGGAGTTGGGTCTCTTGGGGCATTTGGAGTTAGCTGAGACTGCTCTCACCTGCCTCCCCGTGTGGGAGAGCTGAGGGCTTGGAGAAAGGGCCTTGCCAGGGGACTGGTACCTGCTCTGAGCTGCAGGGTGATGCTGATGGTGCAGAGGGACAGGGTCTCTTACAGTCCCTTGCACAGGCTCTGCCACAGCACTTGAAAATGAGAAAAAAGTGTAAATATTGAGCCTTCATAAATGTCTTGTTAAGACACCAATCCTTGTAAGTATCAATTCTGACCCTTTACTGAAGGTGAAGGTGACTCTTACCCAGGTGAAGGTCGTGCTCCTGGAGAAGTGCCTGAGAGGTGATGGTTTGTCACATTGACGGCTCTGAATGGAGCCGAGAGGCTTTGGCAGAGGGCAGGGGGCTGTGGAGTGTTAACAGCTTGTTTTCTGTTTCTGCCTGCAAACTTGGAGCAGCACTCAGGGGCTGTGTGTGCTCCGAGGCCACTAATCCCCAGGCCCAGCTGTAGGAAGTCACTGACCTGTCACACAGGTGGGAACGCCAGGGACCAGGAATTTCTCTCTGGCTAGAGCTTCCATCAGCTGATACTTCTGACAAAACACTTGGCTTCTCCACTCCCCCCTTGGCAGCCCCTGGGCTGCAGCCTGCAGCGCTGCCTTAGACCGCGCTGAGCTCTGCCGTGCTCCGTGCTGGCGTCTCCTGCTCGGGGCTGGACCTTGCCCGGGGCTCCCCAATGTCAGACTCACTGCTCAACCACTCCTGGCCATCGTTTTCCAAGCGCTGGAAGAAGAGATGGTCCTTTAAGCGAGGTAATGGCCTGTGGGGAGAGGGGGCTGAGCATGTGGTGGGAGCTGGGCTGAGGCAGGGACAGCCTGTCCTGGACTGAGCAGGTACCAAAGAACCCCGGGGGCCCCAGGCAGAGCTGGTTTTGAGGTGCCCCCCTCTCCTCCCTGCAGGGGACACTGCCTTAAGTGCTGGTTAATGCTTTTCTTTCCACTTAATCTTCTTTTCAAGGCACATAATTGCCTCCAGGAGCTGGGTAATGGGTTAAATATCAGCTTTCTGGTTTTGTAATAAGTTTGTTTCTTGGCTGGCAGAGAGCTGGAGGTCCCAGTGCCTGCGGACAGCTGTCTATGCATGCAGCCTTCCCAGAGTTTGGTGTTTGAGCAGATGTGGAGGAGAAGATTTCTCCTGTCTTTCAATGAGGGCTGGAGAGCAGAGCCCCCATGTCCAGAGCCCAGGCGGTTTGGGTGGCCCTGGCTGGGCTTCCCTGTGTCCAGCAGCAGGGGTGGGAAATGGCAGCAATTGGCGTGAACTGGCCTCATTTCTGCAAGTGGTGTCGTGACTTGGAAGGAGGGAAATGAGAGCCCTGGAAAGCAGGACATTTGCAGTCCTGGAGGAGCCAGACACTGCTGTCCTTGTGTGCAAACACTGCCTTCAGGCTGATGCTTTTGGGGACCTTTACCTGCAGCATTAGAGCTCCTGCTACGCTTTCTCCTTCATTATTCTCCACCCACTCACAGTTCTCTGCTGGACTGGATGTGCAGCAGACCAAGATCCTAACAAAGCAATTGAGGAAAGGCTATTTCAGAGCAGGAGGCAGGATCCTGGAGGCTCTGATGTGTGGTGAGCCCCAAGCAGCTCCCCCAGGCCCCAGCTGGACACCCTGCTGCAGCCTCCCCGCTGCCATGCATGCTGGGGTAGTTATGGGCTCGTTGGGATGGCTCAGGTGGGCTGATTTCCCTGAGAAATGAATCAGCCTTACGGTGCTCCCAAGCACTGACTGCTTTGGAGGGGGCCTGGGTACAGCCAGCTCCCTTTAACAGGTGCTTGCAGAGCAGTTTGTCCTGTTGCAGCTCGTGCTTGGGCACGAAACACTTGGGTCTCACTCAGCCCCTCTCCCATGCTGGCATTCTGTAGTGTGGCTCTCACTGGTCCACACGAGCTGTACTTCAGTGCCCCACAGAGCCACTGCAGGAAGCTGCAGAGTGACTTGGAGGGAATCAGAGGGGCTGCAAATCCCCCTCAGCCCTGCTGAGACCCTTCAGCTGAGAGAGTGTAGAGAACAGTCCTGGCTCCCTGCTCCTCTGTCCTCTGTGCCCAAAAGCCCAGCCCCAGGCGTGGTGATAAGGCAGCAACTCTGTGCAGTGTGTTACAGTGTGGGACAGCTTATCTTCCCTCTGCTCCTGCCCAGAGCCAATCCCCAGTGCTGCCAACTCTGGCCATGAGGGGCCCAGAGCAGGCAAGGGACTGCACTTCAACTGGTCTTGGCATGGGGAGTTCAGCACTTGTTTTCCAGAGGTTTTTCCCTATAGCTTCAGACACCCTGCCACAGGATGTGTGAAGGGCAGCTGGTGCAGGGCCAGCAGGGCAGCGGTGGGTCAGGGGAAGATGGAATAATTTTTGTTTCTTGCCCTGTGATGCTCTCCATGGTTTCCCAGCAGTCTCTATCCCTGACTGCTGGGAAATGCCCAAACATTTCCATCTTTCCTTCCTCCTGGCATTGTTTCACAGGGCAGAACTGTCCAGTGCCTTTGTCCTGCCACATTTGGTGTGGTCTTTCCCCAGTGGGAATGCAGACAGTGTTTGATGTTGGAGGATGTGACTGGTGTGGCCAGAGCTCACATCCATGTTTCCTCCGACATGTCCCCTCCCAGCGCCAGTCTGGTTCCAGGGTCACTCGGGGACATGCAACATCCTGCACCAAGCCAAGGGACAGGCAGGTGAGGATGGGACACTGCTGGCAGGGATTGTTCCAGTGCTGGCTGCTCCAGTGCTGTCACCTGCTGTGACCTGCTGTGACACTTGTGGGCGCAGCTGCAGTGACAGGCCTGTCCCAGGGAAATCGGCAGAGCTGGTTACAGGAGGGAGGGTTTGACTGGAGGTCTGAACTGGAATTATGAACATTTCTGTTGGGATCCCAGTGGCCTTGGGCACATTTACAGCAGCATAAAGCCTTCTTCCTTGAGCCAGAGCAGCTCAGCCAGCTGATCCCGCTGTCCCCACAGCATCAAATCCCCTGAGACCATCCCAGACTGTCACATGCTGTGGATGCTGGTCACTGCTTCCTTCCTCCCCACGCAGCAGTCCAGAGTCATCATGTTTCACCCGTGGGAAGCTCTGGCAAAGTTCAGGAACCATCCCAGCCCAGCCAGGATGCTTCCTCCCCAGCTCTGCCCTGGGAATTCCTCTGAGGAGGCTGCTCCCTGCAGCAATAACCTTTTATGGTTTCCAGCCAGAGACGAATTAAGCAACTGCAATACCTAATCTGCTTAATGTTCTCCTAAAGCAAACAGCATTTGTTCTTGAAAGTGTCATTTTGTTATCCCATCTCCAGCTTCGGCTGAGGAAAGGTGACTGCTGCTGGCTGCCAGTGCCTGGGGGGCTGAGATTCCCTGTCCCCTTGCCACCATGCTGGAGCCTGGGTCCTTCCAAACAGGCTTGTAGGCAAAATGCGGGAGACTTAAGGGGCTCCAGAGCTTGCCACACTTGCTGACACATCGGTGGCCACCTTGATCATTGATCTGGGGATGTCCACAGCCCCCCAGTCCTGCCTCCCTCCTATGTGTGGTCCATGCTGGTCCTTCCTTGCCCACCGTCCCACAACCTGAAGGTGTTTTATCCCCATGAGTGCCTCCATCACTCCCTTGCCCAAGCACTGCTCCATGCATGGTGCCAGCCCAGCATCTGGAGCAGGAGCCCCGCAGTGCCGTGCCTGGTGCTCACACATTGCCTAAAATGGTGTCGCCAATGCAGGCTGCCGCCTGTGTGCACCGCGTGCCGCTGCCTCGACCCCCGCGCTCGCACGGCTGATTTATCGCGTGTTGAACCGAGTGTCTGAAGCCTCCAAGGAGGATTTAAGTCCTTTGGTGGGTCTGGATGGGGTCTGTTGACTGCAGCCTATGCCTTGGCCAAATCCTGAGCCCTGAGTGGCACAGGCAGAGCACAGGGAATATTTTCCAGGCCTCCGAGGAGCTGACTCTGTTCCAGGGATCCACTTTAGGGCTGCGAGGAGCCTGGTGCAGGCCCAGAGTAGCCTTGGCGGGATGGCTGGACCGTGTTTGGGAGGAAAAAACTCCTTGTTTTAGTTAAACCTTCAGGCCAGGGCTCTGGCCTCTGTCAGGCCACAGCCCTTGTCAGCTCCTGCTGCCTCCCAGGGCTTTGCTGCTTTCCCTGTGGGTAGTTCGCTGCTGAAGGGATGGCGAGAGCAGGGAATCTCCTTTTTCTTTCTTCCTTGGACTTGTATGAGGGGAAGCAGCATTTGTCCTGGTCTCCCTGGGATGCTCCCCACCTCGTGGTTGCTCTTCCTGCGTTCATTCTACCTTAGCCTTCATCCCAGCCTGTTTGGGGGCTTCAGTGGCTTTCACTGCCTGCTGAGAGCTTTGGCTGCTGTTTCCTACAGACTCATGCCAAAACCTGCACTGGTTCAAGGGTGTATTCACTTCAAAATGCTGATTTTTGATCGCAAAGCTGAACCCAGGTGCACTGAGGAAAGCAAAAGGTGATGTTTAATAGCTCACTAAATCTCTGCCAGTTGCAGATGCAGCTCAGGGCTGTCCTGCGCAAGAATTGGGCTATTCATTAAAAATGTCATGTGAAGTAATTTTTAAAGCCTTGCTGGAAAGCCTGTTTCAAATTTTCCCTGGTCTTATAGCTAGAAACCCCTTAATTAAAATAGTGCCTTCACAGAGTGTTTTCTTTCTATATTATTTATAGTCCTTCACTTGAAACCCTCACAGACATTTGGACACACCAAATGCTCCTTAAACAGAAAATCTGGCATCTGCAGTGTGCAGTGGGATCCAAGGAACAAACCTCCACACTCTCCCTCACGTTTGCTGCCTTTTTCTAGTTGGCACCATGCAATTCCTGGCTGAATTGTGTAGCTTTATAATCCACAGCAGGATGCAAGCTTCCCAAGAGTGTGTATTTTAACAATGTCTTCCTCCTATTAATGTTTTTATGCTTGACTTTCCCAGAGTGTGATGGGTTTCTAGCAGTTTCTTGCTGTTTTTTCCCATTGGACAGATAGATATGGCTGCTTACAGTCTCTTGCTGCTGTTCTCTGCATCTTCAGAGATCCACCACGGTGCTTCAGCCAACAGCCTGGCTTTTTTCCCTTTGCCTCAGCTGTGTGTGTCTCCGTGAGTCATGCAATGGTTCAGAGATTGTGGCTAAGGCTTCTAGCGTGTCTCGCTCCATAGGAATGTGCTTCAGTCAGCTGGACCATCTATTGTACCACGAAACATATCCAGACCTTGTTTTTGTTCCTCAGTGAGTTATCAGATGGTGTACACACACTCAGGCTCATGCTCCTGCTTGGGGAAAATCCACAGGAGTGACCTGAAACCAGGAGAACTTTGTGCTCCCAGTATTGTTCTGTATATCCAGTGCTTTCTGGAGCCAGAAATGTGCCTCCAATTTGCCTGCCAGTGTCATCCTTTCTTCCTTATGGATGAAAATACAATTACTGTGGGTATTTTTATTCCTAGGTTTCTGACTCAAAGGACCATAATGTCAATAACAGACATCAAAATGTGCTTAATTCTTTTACTGTGGAAAAAGCCTCTGGAGCATAGGACATCTATGAGGGTCTGGCTGGGACAGTGCAAGCTTGGTCTCTGCCCTTGCACATGCTGCAGGGATGAGGTTTCTGTTGAGGGATGAGGATTCTGGTGGCAGGAAATCCCTGCACCAGGTTCCTACAGGATCAAGGCTGCTGTGGTCTGGAGAGTGCTCGGCATTGCCTGTCTGTGAAGGAGCAGAGAGCACATGGAGCATTTCAGTGCTGCCTGATGTCACCTGTGGGTTTGCAGCTGGTTTTCCCTCCCTTCCCAGATGTCTGGTTACCTGTTGTGACCTTCTCTGTGTTGCAGGGTCTGACTGCAAGCCATGCTTACAGGAATTCACTGATCACCGCAGCCCTGCCTTGGAATATCCCACCCCCAAAAGCTTCCTCCCATCCCTGATCGCTGAGGATGATTCCTTCTGCACCAGCATGGCTGAAGAGAAGGCAAGTGTCCTCTTTCCTGCTGCTGCCGCTGTGCAAGGCAGAGGCCAGGGGCAGGAAACTGGGTGGTCAGCACCATATCCAGAGGGGTTTGTGGTGGAGTAGGAATGGGGGAAAGGGGTACTGATCCAGACTGTGGAGGAATAGAAATACAAGGTTATATTGCTTCTGCTGCTGGGAAAAATTGTACCTACATGCTGTGCATTGGAACACAAAGCTGGGGGGAATAAGGCACAGAGGGACCCTGAGGTGGCAGGGCTGGGGCAAGCCTGGCTGTGAGGGGCAGTAGGGGAGGGTGACTATTAGAAAGTCACTTGCCCTGCTCTGCACCATGAGCTCTGCACAGGAGGTGTTCCCTTTGCAGGATTGGTGCACCACAACAGTGCAAGGCTCTCAGATGGGACTTGTGCTGCCCTTGCAGGAGGACTCGTCTTCCACAGAGCTGGATGTCCCAGCAGCAGACCTGCACAGCAGCACGGAGGATCTCCTCTCAGACTCTGCTCTCCACGGCACAGAGTATTACAAAGATCTGGGACTCCAGAGCCTGCCAACTGCCAAAGCAGCATCAGACACGGCAGCACAGCCAGAACAAGGATCCCAGACTGCGTCTGCCCTACGCTCATTGGAAGAGAGACCAAGAGCTCTGAGCAAACTCTCTGTGGATGTTGCTTTTTCCAATCCCGTTTCCTGCTCGGTATGTTATGGCGAGGCCGACTGTCGTTTTCTGAACAAAGGCCACCTGTGCTCCTGTGCAGCGGTGCCAGATGATGGCACCAGCACTTCTGAGTGTCCTGCAGAGGCAGACAACGAGCTGGACCTGCAGGAAGCCCAGGATTCTTTCCCCACACTGGTGAGATCTATGTCGACCTCCCGGAGGCACAGCTGGGAGAGCCCTTTGTCACCCGTGGACTGCAGGCGCAGGTACGGCAGGACTGTGAGTGATGTTTGATGTACACAGTACAATGGAGGTGTGAGGCTGGAGACATCTCACTGCCTGGAGCTCCAGCTGCTGCTGGGTGGTCTCCCTCGCCTGTCAGCATTGGCCCGAGCAGCTGGACACCCACTGTTCACGTTGGGTGGGGTGTGGAAGAGGAGGTGCTAGGGCAGCAAGAGGCTTTAATGTCTCCTTGGCTGTAGGAAGACCCTCTTTTCCTGATGTAAGGGTCAGGAAGAGGATCTCTCATTTCTGTTTGGAGGGAACTTTGAACAGCATCAGTTGCCCTGATGACCACCATCCTCTGGCTCAAAGGGAATTTTTCCCATCAAAGAGGGATTAAGAGAGCTCAGTAAAATCCTTTTTCTTCTTGTCTGTGAGTTGGCTTGGTGGGATCTGTGCCTGCAAGCACTGTGCTGTCCTCCAGCCCTCTGCCCTCCAAGTGGCTGCAGAGGAGGTGGTGTTTGTAGCATGATGCTGAGCTCTGGCCAGGAGCAGAGTCAGGCCTGGCATTCCTGCCATCCTCTGCTCCTGCCATATGAATGCCTTGAGCTCTGGGTTCTTACATGAATGCTTTCCCTGCTGACAAATATATTGATCTCCCAGCCGACTGGGATTTAGGTGCAAGCCAGCAAAGACTATTTTTATCTATCCACCTTATATGGTGCCCTAAAATTATCTCAGCCTGAAATCTTGGCAGTTCTTTATCAAGCTCAGACTTTGGTTCTCAGACCTATTGTTGTCCCATGTGCCATGGATCACTCACAGTTTATGCTCTAACAGGCACATGAGTAACAGTGGCACAGAGCGGCTGTTGGTGTCAGGGACATGTTCTGTCCCCTCGCTGGGAGATGAAGCACGTGTGAGCAGGAGGCCAGGGAAGGGGAATACACCCCACTGTTCCCTAAGCAAATGCTTCCTGAAGCCAGCAGGAATGAAGTGACAGTGATCTGCAGACAGAACCCATGGAGAGACTAAGATTTTCCGCTGAGCTCTATCCATCAGTTTGCTCCTGTGTTGTCATCACTGCAACAGTACTTGGTGTGCAGGACACTGGGGCACCGAGGGAGCTAGTCCACCCCTCATTTCCCAGAAAATAATTTTTTCCTTTCTTAAAGCTGGACCCTGGTGGGAGCAGGATTTATGGCTCCCACAGTGGAGCAGGATTTATGGCCACAGTGGTGATGCGATAAACAACATCATCTGCCACTTCTAAATGCCCAGAGGGACTTTCCTGAATGGCAGCTGACAGGGCAGCAGCTCTGGGGCAGGCAGGACAGGCTGCTGCCAGGGTGACTGCACAGTCTCAAGGGTTGCTAAGAGATCAGTGTGAGCCATCCAGCACTAAACATCCTGGGTCACCAAGGAGCTGGGGACTCGCTGGTGGCCGCCAGAGAGGCTGCTATTAACAGGCTCAGGACTTGGTGTCCAGGCTGACACTTCCTGTCATTTCCTTTCCCACATGCCTGCTGTGGTGAGCCTCCTTGTCCCAGTGGAATGAGCTTGTTAGGGCCACCCAGCCAAGGACATTGCAGGGGCTGTGCCATGCCTGGCACAGTGCGTCAGGTCTGCTCAACTGGCTTGTTCCTCCCCCCTGCTTAGGTTCAGCCTGGATGTCACAGAGCTGGGCAGTGACCCAGAGCAGGACGATGTGGAGAAGAGGAGCCAGTCGTGCCTCCAGCCTCATGTGTCCCTTCAGCTGCCCAAAGGGGAGCTAGGAGCCTGGAGCAGCAGCCAGGGTGGCACAGTGATCAAAGTGGAGATAGAGCCGCTGCACCCAGGACTCGTGGGCCGCCCTGGTGTGCAGGAGGTGGTGAGTGTGGAGCGCTGTGCATGGGGCAGCAGGGCGAGCTGGGGGTACAGAAGGCACACACAGGTGTCAGCTGCAGGCTGGACTGCCAGTGTGGAACCAGAAGGTCTGTGGGAATCTCAGCAAGGATGGGCTTTTCCAGATAAACTGCCCCACCTGGTGGGATAAAAGCCCAGGGAGCTGGCTGTAGCACATATATCTAGCTGGATTTCCCATATATCTAGCTGGAATTTCTCATGTGCAACCTGTGCCTGTTGCCTCTTGTCCTGTCACTGCACCTCTAAGAAGAGTCTGGCTCCATCTTCTCTCTAATCCTCTGTCAGGTAGTTGAAGACAGCAGTGTCACCCCACTTACACACTGGGGGAATGTACTTTAGACTCAATTAATATTAAAAGGACAATTGCTACACGTCAAATAAAAGTGAGAAGTGTCTAATAAGGTTTTAGCCACAAGTGTAATTTGTTCCAACCTTCCTAGAGCCCACAAACATCACAACCCTGTCCTGCATCATAACCCTGACAAAACAAGAGGGAAGGGGTGAGGAATCAGCCATGACAGAGGCTCCCTTGCTGCACAAAGCACTAAAAATGTCTGTGACTTTTTACTTCTCCAGAAATGTGTCAGCAGTGGGAAGAGACTGAGGTCCATGTCTGTCCCATTAGCCTGTGAAAGCGTTGCCTCCCCCCAGATACCTCACAATTTCAACACTTCTCTTCCAGTGGAAGGTTGGTATAGACGCTATGTCATTAAATGGGTTCAACATGTGATCAATAAGATAAAAAAACGGAGCTGTAGCCTCTGCAAGCCCAGACATCCTCTGCTTTCTTTTCCACGTGGTCCCAGGAGCTCCTGAAACACAAAGCCAAGCTGGCTTTGAGTCTGGCCCACCCCTAGTGACAGACTGCCAGATAACCTCCCTGTGTCTGGTGCATTGGTCACTCCCTACTCAAGTCCCACCTGTGAGGACTGGCCTGGAGCAGAATGTAGAGATTTCAGAGCCTGGGAAGTGGAGGGGAGGCTGGCTGTCATGGAGAAGGGCTGTGGGGAAGCTCCTATTCTCTGCAGCAAATATAATGCTGACTGTGGAGGGAAGAAGTAACACAGAAAAGTGATGTAGCCATCGCCCCCCCACAGAAACTCAGAGCAGAATCTCCCTCCCTAATTTCTCCTGGCAGTTATTCATCACCAATTAAGACAGAAAGGGAGTCTAGCAACATTAACAGTGTCCAGCTGCATAGATTGCAATGTGGTGCTCTGCAAAGGCAAACCAGGATCCCTGCTGAGAGTGTTTTGTGTTCCAGGCGTTGAACCCCCTGCCCTGGAGATGTTGGAGAAGGACCACGTGTCCCCAGACCACGTGTAGGTATTGTCAGTCCTGGCTGGTTTGAGATGAAGGCTATTTTTGAGTGTATCTGAGCTACTGGGGATGCAACAGCAAAGGAGATCCCACTCCATGCTGGGCACAGCACAGCTGAGTAGCTGGTAATAAACCAGCACCTGAGGCTTAGTGGGGTGTAGAATGTCTCTGCAAGGACATTTTCTAATCCCTTGCTTTTCTCTTGCCCCATCCTTGGTAGGTTAATTGTTCAGAAGGTACTTCAGGAGCTGAAACATTACCATGGGTAAGTGTGTCTGGGAGGGGGACCTCTGGGGGAGGTCACAGGTGTGCCTAAGACTCACCTGGTAAAGGACATTTGGTTCCTTGAGGGGCAAATCCCCAGGGTACCAAAATCACTGATTTATCTCAGTGAAACTAGGGTGGAATTGCAAGGAGAAGGGGCATTTCATGTGCTTCTTCTGCAACTCTAAACATGTTCCTGCCCCATCCAGAAGATTAGACTTTCAGCTGACCCAAAAGTTCTGCTCTTTTGTTCTTTGCCATGTCTGATGCCTTTTCCCTGCCCAGGGTGAAGCAAAGAGCTTGTGTGCAAGAAGGCAGCGACTCTTCCCAGCAGAACATCACTTGGTTTGAGTTCCTGTCTAATGAGTAAGTGACACAGTGAGTGACACACACACTTTGTCTTCTGACAGCAGACTTATTTCTCCATCTAAGTTCCACTGCCCTGCTAATCCTGCATGCAGGGCACTGGTATCTGCAGGGGTTCAGCCAGGAGTGTGGCACTGAACAAAACTTGCACATGCAGTTTGAAAGTTCAGCTCCTTATTTGCAAGTGTCATTAATAAATGACATGGCTGATGCCAAACCAGATCCTCCCGGAGATGGAAACTCAGGCTTGGGATCCTAAAGTAATGCTCCAATGAACTTCACCAGTGATGTCCCTGAGCTGGGCTTGGTCAGTGAATTTCCTCTTTTTTACAATGTTTTGGTCTCCTTTCAGAAATGAGGACAGTGGGAAGAGCGATAAAGCAGAGAAAGGCACAAAGGTGATGCGACGTCTGAGCTCCCTGCGGAGCCGCGTCACCGGATCCTGGCAGAAGGATAAGGTGAGGGAGAGATGTTGAATTGTGGAAGGTATTGTTAAACTCTTCAAGTAGAAAATCCCACTGTACCTGCTGCCCACCAGCTTTCTGCTCATTTGTACCAGGTGGGAAAGGAATGTGTGGGCAGTGCGAGGCCTGTGACTGAGCTGTGTTGTTCTCTCCTGCCAGGGTAAGAACAAAGAGCAGCCCAAGGAGAGAGAGAAGGAGAAAGAGGCAAAGGAGACAAAAGAGAGGTGGAAAGATATCAATGGGCACCAGCTCGTGCCAGGTGTTTTCTCCAGTTGCACCAGCTGCTCACTGTGTGCCAAACCTCTTGGGAATAAAAGTGGTCTGCAGTGCCTGAGTGAGTATGGCTGTCACTGCCTGGCTCTGTCCCAGCCTGCGCTCCCTGCCTGCCCCAGGCTGGCTCTTCTTCTGCCTAAACCAGCCCCCTGGATTGCTTCACTTCTCTGCCTGCCTCGACTCTACCCCACCACCCTGCTTGGTCTGGCTTGGTTGTTTCTCCAAATAGTCTAAATGGTCTTTAAATCCTGCCTGGCAATAATTTATCCTCATTTTCTTTGGCCACTTGACCTTTTCCTGCCCCCTTCCCCCAAGGAGGGTTCTAAGTCAACTCTTACTAATTTTTTTTCTGTCATGAAGTTCTGCTTTGCCTGAACAAACATCCCAACTGCCTGAGTGTAGATGGATCTTTTAGGCTGTTTTACATGGCTGCAGTGATGTTTCAGCTCAGCATCTGCCCTGTGCATGGGCACAGGGATTTCTAGAGCATCCAAAACTTTATTAACTAACAGAAAGTCTAATGTTGCCTACCAGGACCTGCATGGGTGAGACTGTTGCTTTTTGGCTCTAAGTAGTGCCAGTGTGCATGGGCCTCTGTGCTCCCACTGCATCCACTGTGGCATGGCTTTGGCTGACAAACCCTGTCCCTCCTCTTTGGGGCAGGTACTCAGGGCACTGAAGAACATTTTAATTCCCAAGGGATTGTCTGTGGGCAGAGAAAATTTTCTCAAAATGAAAGGATTGCTCTCTTTCTCCACCCTGTACCCTCAAGCAGTGTTTGCTCTCTCAGAGGCTCTTAAGGTCAGTAAAACCTTTCTGGGGCATAAGGGGACTGGCTGCCCTTGGACATGTGTGGTGAGAAATATATTTTCCCTTCAGGGCAGCTGGAGGGAAATTGAAAAGGGGCGCAGAGCTGGCTATTAGTGAGCATTTTTCAGGCATCACAGCAAAAAGTAGGAAGCAGGGAGCTGAATAAGAGCTTTGTGGTTATTTAGAGAAAACCTAAATATTATGGGAGGAGGCAGAGTTATGCCGTGTCATTTCGGTGTGAGGAATCTCGCAGCAAAGGCTCCATTTGCAGTCCTGCACACTGCTTCACAAAAATACTTTAAACTGGGAGGATACAGACAGCCTCTGATCCCCATGAGCATGGAGACATGCTCTGTATGGTCTTGGGAACTCTGAGGGCATTGTTAGTGTGAACGATTCTCCTCTGGACAGCCCCCACGGAGATCTGTGATGTGGAGTTGGAGCTGGCTGTTGAAATGGGAGTGTGGCTCAGCATGGCTTGTCCATCATAAACGCACAGGGATTGGACACAAGTGATAGTAACTTTCACCTTGTTTCTCAGCCCTTCCACATGAAATCTGCGTTCTGTCTTGTGAACATTCAGGAGAAAATCTCCAAGGTGGCTGAGCCACTGGCTTGTGTTTGGGACTCTGTGACATGTCCTTTGGCTCTCAGCTGCCCAGGCCAATGCAGGCAGCAGAGCAGCACAGCTTGTTTTATCATGTTCCCTTTGCAGTGGCTTGAACTGAGGCTGAGCAATATTGGGCAGGGTTCTGAGATGTCTGTTAAAATTAATGGCCTGTCTGTGGTGAGAGCTGGGCTGGGACTTGTGCTATGACAGCTGATGGCCTGAGAGTGCCTATATTTGGATGATGCTCGGCTGAAACTTTGCGAGCTGCTGCTGAGCTGGGAGTTGATATCAGCAGCTCCCGTTACTGCAGCTCGGAGCAGTGTGTGGTCTCCTGACTAGCCCCTGATAGAGCTCTGGAACAGCAAGCTCCGGGGCCACCGGGAAGCAGGAGCAGCAGGCCTACTTTCCAGAAGTGTGAGCTGCTCTGTAAGGCTCTGCCTGAGCAGTGGCTGCTGCCAGGATGTGAGGATATTTGGCTGCACCTCTTGTTTTCTCCTCGTGAACTCACATTTGACTATCCCCATGCCTTGGCCCCCGGCCAGCCCTCGGCCCCATCGCTGGTCAGGTGCTGCTGTTGCTGTCTCTGTGGTATTTTTAACTGCAGCACCACCACGTGGTCCAAGGCAAAACGGGCTCATGGAAAACACAGGAGAAGATGGTGGTTAAGGAAAGACATAAGCCGAAAGGGGAAGAAGGATGGGGGGAATGATTGCAAGCCTGAAGTCTTTTCACTGTCCAGTAGACACCAAAATTCTGGTGACTTCCATGGCTATGATGAACTAGAGGAGCGAGAGGTCTTATTAGAGACAGTAACAACAGGAGGAATTCTGCATTTAAATCAGAACAAAGAAACATTGTTATGCTAGAAACATGTGTGAGCTGTGAAGAAAATGGGCAGCTCAGATAGCCTGGTACATGGTAACTCGTTTCTCTCTCAGACTGATTCCTCCCATCTATCTTCACCCCACACAACACAGAGTCTCGCAAGGAAGGAGGCTGTGCTGTGTGTCGAGGATAGAGATGCAGGAGAGTCTCTGCAGCTCACAGATGTGCTGTTAGCAGCCTGGCAGGGATGAAAAACAAAGAGGAATGATTGCAGTCACAGGATCTCAACAACAGCGGCCACCCAAACTCTGCTGTTACATAAACTACGAGCTGTGAGACTCCAGGTTTATTGTTCACCTGGAAATGAGAAAGGTCCTCTTGAGCCTTTGCTATCACGGGTAGTGAAGATTCTGTGCCTAAATTAATCCTCTCTTATAAACATGCTTCCAGAGTTTATGCAACAAGAGTTAGATGAGTCCCAGGGAAGCCCCGACAGGAGGAGAGCTCTCCAAGTAGGCTGTGCCATGGAGGCGAGCCAAGGATATGCTGTGAAATACAGATGGAAGGAGGATTGCTTCCCTTGAGCTTGAGAACTGGGGTAGAGGTGGGTCTTCGACATCTTCTATAGTTGACAGTCACATCTCTACTACTTCATGGGAAAGACAGAGCCCGGGGCCCCCACAGGGGTGTCAGATTGTCCATCCTCTTCAAAAGGAAACCTAGAGCTGCCACCAAAGTTTGGTAGGCTTCAGACAAACTCCTCTTCTTTCAGAGAAGGGGCTCAGTTTAATGAATCTTCCTGAACAATACAGGCTGGACTGTCCACCTGTCCTAGGCTGACCCTTGCTGGCTGCTTCAGTGCACTGGCTGATCTCTAACTGGTTGCTGTAACAATTGGTCTCCAGGACTTACTTAAGGCTCATTGTGAAAGAGGTTTGGAGAACCATTTCCTTTCTCACGCGTAAGGGAGAGGACACAGATCTCTGCAGTTCGTCAGGCAAACATCCCCCACCCATGGCCAAGGAGCAGCCAGAATAGCTTTTGGTCTAGACCTGAAATTTGGTGTGAAATTCACCTCTTAATTGGCACTGGTGCCTGCACACTTTTGGTTTTAGGATTCCCAGTGCAGCACCAAAAAGCTAATAGGTGAAGGACAGTTTTGGCTTATGATAAGGAAGAATTACTTGATTTTCTATCCTGAAATTTCTGTTCATAGCCCACACAGAGTCCTGAGAAATCTGAAAAGCAGCCGGCAACCTGGAACTTTGCATTTTCGGAGAGAGACACAGCTGCCAAAAACCTTCTGGTTTGGGGGGGAAAAGGAGGTTTGGCTGCCGTAACATGATGACAGTGATAAATGGACTGGGAGTCCCACTTGGAATAAACTATTACTGACAGGAGTCCAAACAAACAGAGGCAAAACCAGAGCCGCTGTGTCTGGCTGTGGGTTGAGGTGGTTCTGAGCCAAAGGAGCAGGATCTGAGGCAAATGTGAAAGCAGCTGCAGTGCTGGTTGCAGAGGAAACACTGACTGAGCTGTGTCTTGACACACAGCTGGCTCAGCCAACATGACAGGGTTTAGAAAAGGAAACCAAAGTACATCCTATTGTCAGTGCTTCTCCTTTTCTGTTTTTCACTTTCTTTTTGTATCTGGGCAGTACTACCTTGATCTGGAACATCTTCAAGGGCTGCTCCTTCCATTCGCTGATAGAACCTCAGGATCTTGTACACTCGGGCTGACAAATGCATAAGGCTTCAGGACAGCAATTGACCTGAGACACATTCAGCAAGAAATCTTTTGTTATTACAGAATTACACAGGATTAGACAGTTGGTGCTCTACTCTTCTTTGCAATCCAAACCTTAGCTCTAAGCTGTGGAGTCTTGGAGCTGGCTGCTGTACCAGATTTTGCACTGATTTTGTGGCGATGCCCTGAGGCTGCACAAGCACAGCACGTTCTCTCCATGACAGCTGCAGTTGGGCAATCTGCAGTGCTTTACTTTTATATTACACCAAAGCAAAAAGTTTGAAGTGCCTAAGGATTAATCAGTCACCAAGCGACAGCCAGCTGTTTACCCCCAAACCACTTTATTTAATGATCATTTCTCTGTAGTGCTGACAGGCCCCAATAAACAACTGGGACCTCAGTGTACTCAGTCCTGCAGAGAAGCAGCACGAAAGGGAACATTTTGGAAAAGCTTGCAACTATGAGACGAAGATAAAAATAAAATCGATTAAACAGGTGGCAGTGTGGAAACCAGAGACCACATTGGCCCCATGGCAGGATTTCATCACATTTCCGGCCCGAACAGTGGCAGGCACTTTCAAAGCAGCACAGGAAAGCTGCAGGGTGGATTTTGGGAGGGAGGTTTGCTCTGTAATCATGTATGTTGTGTTTTCAAGCTCAACAGGCAAGTAGGATATGTGTGATTCAAAATATGACAAGCTTTCGATCAGTATTGTAAATCCTCAGAGTGAAATCAGGAGGTGAGGTTGGGTGGAGAGCTCTTCCCAGTTTTCTGCCCTGCACCGAGTACTCCAGCAGCCTGATGCTAGTACACCAAACCTTACTGGTGCTAGGGAAAACGTGTTTTTTCCAGCAAGCAGTTTGGTTCTATGAGTCAGTGCATGGATCCGCTGCTAAGGAAGATAATTCCCCTTTGCTCTCGTCATTTGTCTGTGCAGTGGTCACTGACAAAGGCCTGGGCAGGCACTCGCTGTTGAGGGGGGGGATAGGGAATCCAGTGCCTGCCAACCCTCCAGGCACCCCAGCCTGGCCTTGGCAGGGTGTTCTTAAACACTTCAGCACATTGGGATGGCAAATCCCACAGGGCTTTTAATAACAAATTATGTATTTCCAGTCCCAGGCGCTGTGCAAACACATGAAGTGCCATGCTGAGGGTGTCACTGGGGTGCCAAATCCCATCCGTTAGGGGCCTCTTTAGTCTGGGAGCAACCGTGTGCCCTCCATGAGAGGAAAATGTGGGCTAAGGGGGACCATGTGCCCTCCCTGAGGGGAAAACGCAGGTTGGGGGGTCATGTGTCTTCCCTCAGAGAAGTCACAGGTTCTGGGCAGCTGTGTGTCCTCCCTGAGGAAAAAATGTGGGCTTGGGGTGGCTGTGTCCTCCCTTGAGGGGAATGTGCAGGCTGTGGATGCTCCTGCTGTCCCTGAGGGAGACATGCAGGTTGGGGGCCCTGTACCCTTCCTGAGGAAAAGTGCAGGCCATGGGTGGCCAAACCTCTCTGAAGGAGGAAGGAGCAGGCCATGGGTGGGCATGTGCCCTTCCTGAAGATGATGGATGCACAGGCTAAGAATGCTCGTGCCCTCTGTGAGGGAGACATGTGGGCTGGGGGCCCTGTGCCCTCCCTGCAGGAGGAAGGAGCTATGGGAGGCCATGTGCCCTCCCTGAAGGAAAGCATGGGCTGTGGGTGGTTCTGCTTTACCTGAGGGAAAGCACGGAGCTGGGGGAATGCATGCCCTTCCTAAAGGGGAAGACAGGGCTATGGGTGGCTCTACGCTCCCTGAGGAGCAGGTAGAGTGGCTGTGTCCTCCATGAGGGGAACAAACGGGTTGAGGGATGGCATGGAGGGTGCTCCCCAGTCTGAGGGGCACCCTACCTCAGGGAAGGTGAGGGCTGTGGGTGGTCGTGTGCCTCGCTGAGGGAAAACATGGCCTAAGGGTGGCCATGTGCTCTCCTTGGGGAGCGGGCACAGGCTGCTGGTGCTCATGGCGTCCCTGAGGGGAAAACACGGGCTGAGGACGTTTACGTGCCTTCCGTGACAGTAGCGTGCAGGCTAAGGATGCTCACGTCCCTCCCTGAGGGAGAAGAGCGGGCTATGTGGGGCCGGTACCCTCCTTGAGGGGACGGTGCAGGGTATGGGTGCTCGTGCCCTTCCTGAGGGGAAAACACGGGGTTGGGGTGTCCCTGTGCTGTCCCTGAGGGGAATGCGCGGGCTCAGGGTGTCCGTATGCCCTCCCTGAGGAGAAGGCGAGAGCTAATGGTGCCCCTGTCCTGTTCCTCAGGAGAAAGCGCAGGCTCAGGGTGTCTGTATGTCCATCCTGAAGGGAAAGCGCGGGCTCAGGGTGTCTGTATGTCCTCCCTGAAGGGAAAGCTCGGGCTCAGGGTGTCTGCATGCCCTCCCTGAGGGGAAAGCGCGGGCTCACGGTGTCCGTGTACCCTTCCGTCAGGGGAAGCGCTGTCCCTCGTGTAACGGAAGCGCTGTCCCCTCGTTGTTCCCGCAGGACCAGGACCCAGCCCGGCCGAGCCGCCCCGCGCAGGCGCACCCTCGTCCCCATTTTTCCTTCCGGGACACGGGGGCGTTTCCTGTTGCTGTGGCGGCGGCTCCCGGGACCGAGAGGGAACCGGCGGCTCCCCGGGGAGTCCGGTAAGACACCGGGCTGTCAGCGCGCCCGCCGGCCCCCGGCTCCGCTCCCCCCCGGCCCTAGCGAGCCCCCGGGCACCGGCACCCCCTCCCCGGGGCCGCGGCGCGATGACCGCCCGGCCCCACTCCCTGTGCGGGCAGCGGGGGCTCACGGGGCTCCAGGGCGTCCCGGCGTTCGGCAAGGGCAGCGGGTTGATCTTCGCTTTGTCCCAGTCCCGCAGGTTTACAGCCGTCCCGACCTTTGCAGCTCACGGCTTCAGCTGCGGGACGGGACGCAGCTTGAAAGATGCAGTGTTTACATTAGAAACCTCTTGTAGGGGCTGCCGAAGGAGTGAAAAACGTTGCTGTGTGCGGTAGGGAGGCGTGCGGCTGTGGTTTGCGTTAAACAGAGTCTCTTTATGCCACAGCTTGAGTCTGAGCATCCTTGTGATTATTAAATCCCGCAACTCGTGTTCTTGTTTCTTACACGTATTGTATGTACTGGTGCCGCAGCAGCGAGAAAAGTCTGCGATATTCGTGAAAAGACCTTAAAATGCGTTAGGAAAAAAAATGGTGAAAACTTCCACTTGTCCACAATCGCGAAGACTGACCCATTTTAAATATTCCACGGCCCCGGCTCCTTGGGGAGAGGAGCGGGAGATGATATCAGCTTAGCTTGTATGTGCTGAAAGGAAACGCCAGCAGGAGATAGGAGTGGTGATGGATTTTGGAGGAGGAGCGGGGAAACAGGCAGTGATTCGAACAAATAGCTTTCTAAATGTTTCTGGTACTATGTTTGGTGTTGCTGCTCTAATAAATAAGCATAATTTCTAAATATTGTTTGAAGATGTGTGTCACCAAGAGACAGAAGGGTTGCTGCTTAGTTCCTTCATATTCCCCTCTTAAGAGGGTTTTGTGGGAGGATTTTTTATTTGGCACTTTTAGTTGAAATTTAAAAATGTAATAGTTTCTCTTTGGCATGATAAAAATAAAAGAAACCCGCAAAACATGGCTCTCAAGCAGGAGCCATCGGACACTGTGTGTTGTAGTTCCACCTACTGTTTACCTATGAAATATTTTAAATACCTTTTATGATTGTCATAGTTGCTGCTTCAGTTTTGTATCGTAGACTGGGGGAAGGGTACAGCGGGTGAGAATTGAATTGGGACTCCTGCTTCTTTTAGTATAACATGTGGATTTTATGTGGCATTGTTTAAAATCCAGAAACATCGGTTGTTTGTGTGTTTCCGTGCCTAAAGAAAACCCCATGGCCTCCAGAACTTGCAGGGTTGGGAATCACACAACCCCTCTCTCTGCTTCGTCCTGCTGATATTTTGACGATAAAACCAGATACAGCGAGAAAGTAATTATAGGTTGTTTTGGAGACAAAGAGGAATGCTCTAACAGGGAGGCTGAAACTTGATAATTTAGTGCTGTTGCTCTCTGGCATGGACTGTCTCTGTTTCAGAATGTGAAGTATCTCATCTCCCTGCACCCTTTCAGTTTTTGGTTTCTGCCTCTGCGTAATTAGGCAAGTGAGAAAACAAGTAAACACCGACCACCAGAGCCATTAGGACAAAGTTAAATCTGCTCTGAGTTCCTGAAGGTACCTGACCTGGATTTACCCTGTACAGAAACTTCCTTGTGTTCCACTGAAACGCTTCCTCTTTCCTGGGGAGTTTTATCACAGTCACTCTGCTTTTTCTGGAATGCTGTGATGCTTTGAAATGTTTCTTGGCCACTGTGTTGTGTATCTCTTTATATTCAGTGTTTATCATTCATAGGCGGGTTGTTTCCTTTGTCAGTTCAAGAGGGAGGAGTTCCCTGTATGGTATAAGGGTGAGGAAGGAGGGAAGAGATTACCTTTTTCCCTGAAGCACTGGACAGTTGAAAACAGGAAAAAAAAAATTACTAATTTCACAATGAAGCTATTTTGTCCTTGGCTCTCTTCTGTTGGTTGGATTTCAGAGGTAGTGAATATATCCTTAGCATTGAAAGGGGGCTTGAACTCCTTGTATCATTACAATCACTGTTAAAATCTGTCCCTGTTTGAACTTAGCTGCCTAAAGTGTTTTTTTTTCTTTTAATCTGCCATATAAAAAATAAACAAAATATTTGAGATAAAGAAAGACAGTAGTTCAATTTTAGATTAATCACAACATTTTTGTCTGTTAGTTGTTGTTTGCAAATGGCCTTTTAAGAGTTATTAACGGCAGTGCCGTTCCAGACCAAAGGTCAGGGTCATAGCGCTCATAATGTCTGGTGAGTCATAGATTTGTCCTGGAATCCAATTCTGGAAGACATTTATAGGACATTGGCAGTGTCTGATCCCCTGGAAGGTATTCCAGCTGGGGGAAAAAAGTGTCTTTGCCTGTCCCTTTCCAGCCAGGTTTGATGCCCTCTCATACTGTCAGCTGGGTGATGCTTTTGGGTATTGTCATATCTTGTCCAATAAAATTCTCCTAAGTTGTAAATTACTTTCTGTGAGCCTTTGGGAAAACAGCTCATTAATAAAGGAAGGTTTTTTATTATACCAGATATTAAATTCATTACCCTCAGTCATGAACAGCATCTTTTCTGATGTTTATGAGCCTTTTAGTCTTAAATACTTCTTTGCTGGTTGAGGTCCTCACTTTAGTCACTCTCTCATTAGGTCATCGTTGGCACTGGCCCCTGCAAAATGCTTCAGAGGGAGTGACAGTCCCTGTAGTAAGCCGATCTGGGATAATGTGATGCTCCCAAAATTCTCAGCCTTTATTCCAAAACAGTTGATTAAAGCCCAGGAACAACCGTGGTGGGTTTGCTCAGTTTCCACGCTGTGAGTGGTTCAGTTGCTCTAGTTCCTTTAGCTGTGGTAGTGGTGCTTCTGTCCCCATCCAGTCGAGGTGATCCAAATCCTTGGATCTTCCAGTGTGTTTGCACTTTGTCTGGTGTTGTCAGCACTGGCCAGAGCTGCAGCCCTTCTGCATAGTCTGTATCAAGAGTAAATCCTTCAGAGGGTCTGTTTCTCCCTGCCAGATTAATTTTCTTGCTGTTCAGTGAGTGATTGAGGGAGAAGACAGGGAGGAGCCTGGGTGCAGTCCTCTGAGTTTTTATCTCTGCATTTCTCAGGAATATCTTCTGTGCCTCTCCATTTGGGAAGAGCTTGCTGACAAAACTGTCCTTTTTTTTCTTTTTTTTGGTACCTTCCCAAATTACTGATCTGAGTAAGACCAAAAGCTACTGATAGTTTATGCAAAACCAATTTTCTTTGTCAGTTTGAGTTTACTGGTGCTGCTTTACATTGGATGGCTGGAAAGGACAGAAATCAGGTATTTCTATATACCTATTAGATATCTATTATTTCTGTGCACCTGTAACCAACCCTTCATGTTTGTCTCTGCTCTTAAACATTGGCCTCCATGTGTGCAGGCTCCTGTCCCTTCTTTGTTGTCCCCTGTCCCTCATTCTTTTCTTGATACCATTTTGAGGGAGGCTGGATGAGAACGCAGAATAGCAAGAATAGATGCAGAAATCATACATGCACAGAAAGGAAACCACGGTCACTAGTATTCAAAATCTCATTCTCATCCTGAATTGGAGTGTCCTTCCTTCAGCACTACAAAATTGTGTTGAATAGAGGAAGCTGGAGCACGTTTTACAAAATGAAGTATGCTTATAAAACAGTTTTCTGTCGGGTTTCAGAATTCTCCTTTGGGGGCAAAAATAATGCCACTTTGAAATCATTAAGTAAATGCATTTCAAATAGTCTCATAGAGAATCAGGTCCTTGGATTCAGCTGCAGTTTCCTGCGGCTTTTCTGTAGCATTTTCCTGTTTTCTAGTATGTTCTCTACTGTTGAGTAAAGAACCTTTCAGCAGCATAGGGAAGTCATACACAGCACTATTAGATATGTCAGCTGATTAAGTGAAAAATACCTACTGAGAGTGCCACAAGCTGTTATCTTTAACAGAGCAAGGGCATGGTTTTAAAATTGAAATACATTTTTAAGTGATATCCCTTTTACAGTTACCTTAACAAGGAACCTGAGGTTTTCAAGTGGAATTAGTCCTACTAATCATTGATAAGAAAAAAATTACTGAATGTAATCACTGAAAATGGGTAAATGTCAAGGAATATGACCATCCACTTGAAGTTTGATGTTTCTGGATGACTATATCACAGAATTCTAGATGGGTTAAATGGATTTCAGGACCGTGTGGGCTGTAGGAACATTGGGCATCCATTGGGCTGCCTGTTCTGCCCTGAAGGGAACCCATCTGTGAGCAGGACTTGAGGCCAACCCAGCCTGACATCTTGGAGAATTTTCTCTATTTCCTTTTGTGTGATGATTTTTGTCCTACAGTTTGTTTCTTTGTCTCGAGAGAAAAGGGATTTCCATTATCAACTCCTTGTTTGTTGTTGGGGCATGTCTTTTAACAAGCTCTTCATTCCCTCGTGGTAGGTGGAGGCCTTATCATTGCTGAAATAATGAATATATTTGTTATTCTCTACACAGTTTTAACAAGGGAATAATTTTGATACATTTTTATCATGAGTTTGCAGAGGCACATACATTTGAAATTAGATGTGGTGACTTTGGGTTTGTGGCGTGGGGTGTGGTAGTGGTAGGAATATCCCAAATAAGAGAGAAGTTGTGGGAGGTGATAGTTTTTATAGGATTTTCTTGTGTGTGGCAGGCGCTCGGGAGCAGAACTCTGCACTGTATTTCCCACACTTGGGGAAGTTGTATAACATGTAAGCATCTTGCAGGTCTGTGCACTCAGTCTTTCTCTCAGTCTTGTTTTTATGTCTTTATTAATTTATTTGTGTTTAAGGCCAAGAAAGTATTTTTGTCCTGTTCTCAGGCTTTTGCTGAAATGATGGAAAACACAAGTGAGCATCTCTCTAGGTTAGCCAGGAGCCTTAAAGCAGATCCCAAATCCTGGCGCCAGGCGGGGGTGGTTCTGAAGAGACCTTAAACAGTTTTTCCTCTGTGCTTTAAACATAAGCTGGCTTTTCTCTAGCAGATGTGGTGTTCATCTTCCCAGTCTTCTTGTATTTCTCTCTTAACAGGCATGTCTGGGAAAAGGCAAATCCTGGTGTCCTTTACTGGGTTGTTGTCCTGCTTTGCTTTTTATGAAGGATCTTGTTTATTAGATGGGCAGAAAGGCTGCAGAAAATACTCGGCACTCTCAGTTCCCCTCCTGTTTTCTCAATAAGTGGTTATCAGAAGGAAAAAAAGAGATTGGATTTTATTATACTGTTAATAGTTTTATGGCTCTTGGGTGAGAGGGCTGCTTTGGTTCCTGTATCTGGGAACAATTCCTTTGTGCAGCTGGAAGGGTGGTAATGCTGTGGTGCTGGTAATGCTCTGATGATTCTGGAGAGTGTTTTGATCTTTAATTTACTGTAGTTGCTGCAGCTCCTAGCAATAGTCTGTGCAGAGAGGCAGCTATTCCTGTGGAGCCAAAGAATTGCTGCCTTCTTGATTGGTATCAATTTTGGATGGAGAGGCATAAGAAATGGCCTTTGCAAAGATGAGAAAAGCTGTGCTCCACTGAGTGGAGGTTGGGTAGAAAACTGCTCCTGCATTCCAGAGTGGTCCTTGGTTCTTGCATGTGCGAATTGCACTCAGTGGCTCTGAGTCTCACTGAAAAAACTCAAGGGTTTGGTATAAAATCAAGACCAGAACATGTGCAACAAGATGCTTGCCACAACACCTGAGCTTACTCTGCATCTCTTCCAAAATTAAGATCCTTTATGTGTCACTTTTCCTTTCCCTAAATGGGAAAGAAGAATAATTAAGATTTTTTTGTGTGTGTGTGTGTGCATTTCAGATTGTGCAGTGAATGTCCACAAGAACTGCAAGAGTTTGCTGACTGAATGCAGCAGCATCAGACCCAAGGTGGGCTTTAACATTTGCTCTTCATTTATAATAACAAGGCTTGACTTAGTAAGTTTAATTTGTGTGAGCGGTTTAATTTACATCAGTAGAGAATCTTGCCCTACATCTTTGAGACATCGAGTAGTTATTAACCTGTCATTATACTCATTAATGATAATGTATGGAGGGAAAATAAAGTGAAATGTTTTATTGCTATACTGTAAATTACTTACCCTGTGCCCCAGAACTGCGACTAACCCTAAGAATGCTCAAACTTATCACTTTTTGGGGGAATATAATTGAATTATATGGTACCTTTGAATGTTGTGCCATCTCAGAGCTGATGGAAGAGCGTGAGGCGTGGAAGGGAGTTCGGTCATAACAATTGCATATTCTTTCTAAGCTGGAAAATACAGAATGAGTGATTTCATTTGGGAACTGTGATGAACTTTGTCTTGCTAAGCTGTTTGGTTTTTTCTCTGTCACTGTGGTGCCCATGATTGCATGTAAGGTCACAGGTTGTTTCACATTGATGTCTATCTGTTGGGGTTTTTTGTTCTGGTATTGGTTTTGAAAATCATTTCCTCCTCCTTATAACTAATAATACTTGAGGGAGTTTTAGTTTGTTTTAACCTGCAAGTGCTGATGATTTCAGAGGCTGATAGCAGATTAGGGAGTAGTGTGAGGGGGAAAAGAAAGAGCAGAGCAGCTCAGACCTGAGCAATTAGAGGTTAGAGGAAATGTGTTCAGCCATTGATGATATAGAGTGGAACTCTTCTGAGGGCAGAAATGTTCTTGTGGGGGTTTTGATGTATAAGTTCAGACATTTCAGGGTATTGTGCATTTTCCTTTGAAACCAAAAAATTCACTTGCTTGCATGCTTTCATTTCCACTCTTCATTACCACCCAAAACTTCATGGTTGAATCAGCCCTGACAAACCACTGCTGAAGAGAGCAGAGAGGGAGTGGTGGCACAAAATGAGGCGAGGAATGAAGTCAGAAATGGGAACCCCAAAGGGAAGCTCCCCAAAAGCCATTTGTTACAGCTTGTATTGTTTATTTAACTTCTTTGCATCTTTGATAACTTGTATCTTGATGGTTTTTAATATCTTAGCGTTGGAAGAAGGACTAAGTTTACCAAAGATAACCAAAGATTACCAAAGATGCAATTTGAAATGGACAGTCTAAATTTTTGTCGAAAGTGTCTGGGTTAGTTTAGTCACCATTGCTATGAACTAAAAAACAGTGAAGTGTAGGTGAAGACTGTCAACCTAAAGGGTTTACTTTCATCTGATATGTTAATTATCATAGCTTTAATTCAGCTGTAGCTTCATTTTTGGTTCTATTTCAGCCTGATTTGTACTTTATGGAATTTAATACAAAGTGTTGATGTCTATATGCCATTTGTCTGGCACATGAAAAAATCAAAGCTGTTATTGTGTTAAATCTTTTATATTCTCAGTGTACATCTTCACTTACAGTTAATGCTATAGGATAGGAAAAATCTGATTAATTTTGGACTGAAAGTTTGGTCTATATGTGTAAGAATATTGTATTTTTTCCTATAGCAGAAAGATTTGCAGCACAGACCTTCTGGATCTCCACAAAGTTCGCCCCAGTGCATTTCCCCAGGTTTGTACTAAAGAATGATTTCTGTGCTCAAGGCTTATCTGTTCGATTGTATTTTTTTTCTTTAATATGTTTTAAAGGCTATACACAGTGTGTTATTGAAGTATAGAGAAGGTCTCTTTTAATAAGATGGTTTCATTTTTTTTTCTATTGGGAATGGCTTAGAGGCTCCTTGCAATCTCCTGTGTGTTTTTATCTTTTTATCTTTTTATTTTTCTTTATACCTTCTTGCTGTGTAACCTCAAAATATCATGGTGAAAAGGGATCAATAAGCTCGTTTTTCATTGATTGTCTATTCTCTGGCCTCTGAAAAGACTAGAACTGTGAACTTTGTTTTACATCAGATTTTCATAATTGTCTATTTAAAACTTGCCTGCAGCTAGTGGTTGCTAGAAATCTCTAAGACAAGCTAGCACTAATGGTCTGAACATAAATCTTTGTTGAAACAAAGTGAGGAAAAAGGATCTGGGAGGAAAAAAAGCCAAGAAGAAAGAACATCTGTATTGCAGCATAGGCTTTGAAATACCTTTTTGCTCCTGGAAAAAGACTGTCCCAGTCACAGGTGTTTGAATTTTAGATGTTACAAGGTCTGCATTAACAGAACAACTGACTGACTGTCAGAACGCAGCTGACTTGGATGTCTGAGCATCACTCTGGCTGTTTCAGGTGTTTTCAGGTACTATTTGCATTGCAAGGTGGCTTCTTCATAAAATGGTTCTTCCCAAGAGGTAGCACAGGGGATAATTGTTATACGGAGATAAGTGGCTGTTTGCATTATCAAGAATGGGTCTGTGCATTTAGGAGAAAGTGCAGAGACTAAAATAGGAAGCAGTAAGGGCTAATGAAAATGGGAGAAGCTGTCTGTAGGGCTGGTCGGTGAGGAGCTCTGTGGTACCCAGGCTGGTCTGTGTGAGGGGAGCAGCGATCGATGTCGGGCACAGCAGTGTGCAGACAGTGCTAATTGAACTCAGAAAATGGCTTTTGGGCCATGCAGACTCTGCTAGGCAGACAGTACTCATTTTCCTTAGTCAAAAGCAGAGGCTGGAAATTAAAGGAACAGCTAATAGCCTGGGCATTGTATGTTCTTAGCCACAGCATAATCCTGCAGACTGCAGTGCCCAGCAAAAGAACCCAAAAATGTTGTACCAATGTAAAAGAACAATGCATTTTAAGAAATATATAAACTGTGTTATGTGTCCCCATCCCTCTCTCCTTGTTTTGCCTCTGGAGATTTTTAGATCTGGCCTATCCTTGTGTAACAGAACTTTATGTTCCTGGCTTGTGGAGCACAGAAAGAGAACTTGATGGCCAATAATTTCAATACTTCCCCAAATGGAAACAGAGGGACATTGCTTATTAAGCCTTTGTTTAAGCAATCTGACTTGGCAAATCTTGTGACTATCTAATTAGTCTCCTTTTGGGGCTTGGAGGTGATGGAAAGGACTCAGTTTACCCAGTTTGTTGCAGCCTGACAATGTGCTGTGTGTGTGTAGCCAGGAGGTTTCAAACCCAAACAGGTTTTTGGAGAGGTATTTCCAGCAGGAAAAGATGTGGTGATATAATTTCTATTAAATGTCATTGATGAAACCTCCCCTGCAGCCCCAAAACAATTCTTCTGTCAATGAAGATGAAATGAGAGACAAGCAGGCGTAGAGCACGGGATATGAAAAAATGTGGAAAAACCTGTTTCATGACAAGAACCACAAATACCTTGATTTAATTGTGCTTCACTGAGCAAGGCAGAAGTGGGAGACATAATTATTAGCGAAGGTACACTAAGGAAGGCAGGCTAAAAAAAGGGGAACTTTTAGGGATGGGTGGACACTAGTGTTTTTACCAGAAAAGTGATTAATAAGCCTTGTCTGGGAACTGGGGACCCCTTGAACTGCTACAGCAGCAGCCCACTTGGTCCTGCAGCAGCCTCCTGGACATGGGACTGGGAGAGGAGCTGGGTCTGTCCCTGCAGCGACAGAGCCCTGGCTTCAAGGATCTGTGAGATCTTTCCCACTACCATGTCCTTAAAAGCTCTTTGAAAAAGGGCAGCTACAGACCTTGTCAGGGATCAATTCTAAAGATTGTCTGGCTGAGTCTTGGTCTTTGGCTTCCCTGAAGTTCCTTTTTTAAAAGGGTATATTTTGTCTCTCGTTCCTTATCATTTATTACAGACATTAGTACTAAATAATTGTATCCATTTTTTATAAATCTATTACAGGCTTCCACGTATTGTGTAATAGTGATTAAAGTTTCAAATATCTTTCCAGTTCACAGTCTGTCTAGATTTAAAAAGCATTAAAAAGCTGCAGTATTAAAATTAAATTTAGCTCTGGTATCTATTATGTGCAGTGTGTGTGCATGCAGATATAAATCGTTGTGAGCAATAAGCATTGCAGAGAACTTGTGGGGATTTTTTTTTGTGATCTCTGATTTTTCTTGTTTGCCATGAAATGTTCTGTGCCCTTATACGGTGGGGTGTGAATAATTGTGTGTAGGTTCTGGTGTTTTACTAAAGGAGAAGATACTTTGCAATTTCCACACTAAATGGGCACAGTAGGGACCAATTTCCTGCACTTCAGACCTGCTGATTTAGCCAATACAGTAAGTTAAGTGGCAGCTTTACATTTCTAGAAGGATCACAGGTAGTATAAAACCAGAGCATCTCTGGGGCCACTTTACTGTGCCAGGTCTGAGGGCAGCCAGTGGTGAGCATGGGGAATACAAATTCAAAAAGCAGCGGCAGAAGCAATGCGATTCCAGCTCACCCCGAGCTGTCTTTTTGTGGTTCCTTTTCAAGAAAATGGAATGAGAATGTTTTTTTGGACAATGAGCTCCTGACATCCAAGATCCTTTCAGTTCTCCGGCCGCATTCCGAGCGAGGGCTGAGAGCAGGCGAGCTGCAGTGCACGCCTCATTTTCTGAGTACCAATTCCATTTTTGCCTCTTTAGCCACTTCTCTGAAGGAGCAGCCCCGAAGTCTTCTCCTGGGACCGGATGGCACCCCAGCACTGTCCCGGAACCTCGGGATGACTATCGCCCAAAGAGGAAATTCTCAGCCTTCACTGAACACTGCTGGAGCTGTTAATAAATTTGGGTGAGTGAAATGCTTCTCTTCTGATCCGCTGGCTTCAGCTGGCCCCCTCCTCCCCAGTGTGAAAAGGAAAATGAGAACTTATGTTGTGTTTTCAAGCTCAAAAGAGCTTTATTGAGTTTTTAATGCTGAAAGTTAGTTGCTCTGAACAATATGCTTTTTGAAAATTTGTCTTTAGTCCCTCTGTCCTGTGTCATGAATCATATAATATAAAATAATGCAGTATTTGAGCACCAGTGTCTAGATTATGGTTTTCATGGATTTATTTGTCTTGAGAATTGCTGTGAAATTCGGTGATCTCATCTAAGTTCAGCTAATGTAGCTTGGGCTGGTGCTGACCGGTGTAGAAGACAGCAGTGTTTTAAATTGCAGAATACCTTCATTAAAATAGTAGGCAAACTCCAAGCTATCTGCTGTTTTAAGTAGCTATTTACTTTTGATGTGCCTCAGTTATGCTCCCTTCCCAGTGAAAGTGCCCTTTGTACTCTGAACTGGCTGTGGCTTGTCACCAGGTGATGTCCTTGTAAACTGTCATACCAGAAGTCACAAGCTTTGCTCAGGCTGCTCTAATTAAACTGCAGTATTTAAGTATTGGAGTTGCTAAATTGATTTAACTGTTTAAAGAGTTCAGTGGTATCTTTTATTTATTTATTTATTGTAAGATAATTGCACTGTAGTTTAGGAAAGATGCTTGTTAAAGATGTTGGATTTTTTTTTTTTTTAATTGTTCTGGTCTAATTTCTTTGGCCATTTAGACTAATTTCAGGAGACATGGATGAAGGGGATTCAGGCTTTATAAAATTTAAGCAGACTTCAGATGACGTTGTCTCGCTTGCACCTTCAACAGCAGACTCCATTTTTCTGGAAGGTATGGAATTTCTGTGCTTTTCAGGATTGTTATGCAACTTCTCCCTTGGTGCTGGGTTTTAAAGCAGCACCGAGGTGTTTTTGCTCTTGTTGTTACTGATGGTAAAGAGAGATATGGTGAGAAACAATTTAATAATAGTTGAAATTGAATGTGCTTTTGGTCTAGATGCATATTCTATGTCCCTCCGGAGTGAAATAGAAACAGATGCTCATGAGTTTGAGGCAGAGTCTTGGAGTGTTGCAGTGGAACAGCCTTATGCAAAAAGGCAAAAGAGAGATGTTATCAAAAGGCAAGATGTCATTTATGGTAAGAGTATTTGTTATTCTTAAAACTTTTAAAATTTCAGAGTGCCTCCATTCTGAAACAAAGCAGAAATTGTTCTTACTGGTTCTCATTTTGACTTGTGCTTGAAAACTAAGATTGAGTGAAGACCTTTGAGTCTGTTACCTGCCTTAGTGTGTATAATTCCTTTTGTGAATGCCTTTAAGCATCCAGTGGGTTTCAGCAGGGCTCTGTAAGCAGCAAAGCCCAGCTGTACAATTAGAGAACAGCTCAACTGCTACTGGGAGATGTCCTTAAATAAGCAGGGTCAGTCACTGCTGGGTTGGGACATTAGCAAGGCAAATTTAAGAGCTTCTCATGTGTGATGCAAAAACTTGTGGTGAAGAAGATGATGGTGGCTTTCAGAGCCTGCTCTTATGTCCCACTGGTCACTGCACAGCACATAAATGACTTTTGATTTTATTTTTGTATTTCCCCTTGCCCAGAACTAATGCAGACTGAAATGCACCATGTTAGGACACTGAAAATAATGCTGAAGGTGTACTCCAGAGCCATGAGGGAGGAACTGCAGTTCCCAAATGCAGTCATCAACAAGCTCTTTCCCTGTGTGGATGAGCTGCTGGAGATGCATGGGCAATTCCTGCTCCAGTTGAAAGAGAGACGAAAGGAATCCTTGGAAGAAGGCAGTGACCGAAATTATATAATCCAGAACATTGGAGACCTCTTGGTAAAACAGGTGTGAATTAAATCCTGCCAGTGATGTTGACACTATAAAGCTTCTAATAAGCTACCTAGTAAGGGTAAAGTTATGTGATGTAAAGATTTATTTGATCCTGGGTTTATGGTTGTCTTCTCAGTTAATGTGGGAGCATGACTCCCAGGTATATATCTAGTCACAAATAACATGGAATTGCCATTAAATGTTCTTAGGGCATGTACATACACATGTTGTGGGATATGTGATTTATTTGGTTCTATTTCTCATCTGTTCCAAAACTAAAGTAACATACTCCTGGTGTCCATCCCAAATATGGTTCTCCTTCAGATAATGCCAAACTTCTTTGTTCTGACATTTTAAAAATACAGTCAGAATCCTTTGAACTCCTGGCAGCTTTAGCACCACTCTGGCATAGAGTGGATGCAACAATTTTCATCATATATCATGACCTTTTTATTTTTTTTTGCCCTTCAACTTTTATAGTCCTCAGACTTTTTAAGTGCAGAAGTGCAGAAATTCTTTGTAAAAATTCTCATAATGACAACCATCATTTATTTCATATGTGGTTATCTTGTGGTATTTCAAGCCCTCACATGTCACACTGCATAAATCTCTTATTTTTGGTACAGAAGAAATTGAAATATAGGCGAAATGTCTCAGAAATCAGTCATCATAAAACCCTGTTAAATCAGGGGTTTATAGTGGAGGTAGGTTTACTCTGAATGATTCATGTCTTTCATTCTTACATTTCCAATTAGTTTTCAGGTGAAAATGGGGAGAGAATGAAAGAAAAATATGGTGTGTTCTGTTGTGGACACAATGAAGCTGTTAGCCATTATAAAGACCTGCTCCAAAGCAATAAGAAGTTCCAAAACTTAATAAAGGTAAACAGTAACCAGAAATCTCCTATTTTGACTATGCAAAATATACTTCACTGCTTTGGCCTTCATTTTGCACTTGATCTCTCAAACGTGAATGAGCAGAATTAGAGGCATATTCTCATTGTTTGATGGATTGTGAGCTTCTTGTATTTGAGATCTTTTGAGCTATTTGGAGACAAAGCTACAATTAGCAAGTGTTACATTTGAGGCAGGCTCTTGAGAGCACCTAGGACTGGGGAATAGAGTATTTGTTCTATTCAGGGCTCTGTCCTGCTGTGTGGCCATCAGGGTAAATTGGTTTGTTAATAAATTAAATCAATGATAAGTGCTGTTGATGAGCTGCTGTAGAAAAAGCAGGGACTCTTAGTCAGGTTTTGCTCTCACCATCATCTTTCCGAACCCAGAAGATTGGCTCCAGGGTGGTTTGCTGGTCTGCTGCACACTGTAATGTGCAGTTAATAGGAAGGGCTAAAGAGACACAGCCCAAGTGAAAGCTGTAACCTGAATCTCAGATGGCTTTGCAGAGGCCTAAATATTCTCATTTTCCAGTCACCAGTAAGTGATACTGTGTGAACTTTCCAGCATAGCTCTACGCTTATATCTTGTTTTAGCCAGGCGCTTTTAAAGTGAGAGCCCTTCACTTCCAAGGAGCTAAATAGGTGACTAGAGTTTTAAAATATGTAGCCTCAGTCCTTGTAAAGGAAGATCTTGGTACTGTGTTCTCCTGCTTCCAGGTGTGTGCTGTACCTGCAGTCAGATTAACTGGTGCTTTACAGTCCTCCCTTTCTAAACAGGAATGTGTTTCTGTAGGTCAGACTGCTGGGGAGCATACAGTGGTAAAATAAAGACTTAATTTCATCATTATTAATGTAGTTTGACTGTTGAGGTGGTTGAGCCTAGTTTTAAAAACACGGTACTTTTCTATTCATTTAAGGTCTGACCCTGTTGTGAAGGGCAATTGTGGCTAGCACAGGTCTTTCCCATGAGAATTTTTTCCTGTGTTTTATAAACAAAGATAAAGTTTGGATGTTATTAAAAACAGTGTCTTGAGATTTGGACAGTTCAGGCCTGGCCAGTCAGGCCTAGGGGGAGGTTTCTGACTGACCAATCTGAGTGACCTCTGAAAAATCTATATAAGTTGGTATTAAATAATAAAAGTTCTCTTTTTTATGCCACACTGAGAATCCGGATCTTCTTTCTCTGCTAGCGGCTCAACAGCAACAGGCAATCAGTTAGCAATAGGCAGTTGAACACTTAAGATTTGGAAGTTTTCCCTATTGACTGACTCCACTTTATTTAACAGTAGTTGAAAAGAATACCTAAGATAGTTTCCAGTAATAAAAGCAACTTTTTGAGTGTTGTCAGGAGTTTTGCTGTAGTAGAAGAGCACAGCTGGTTCTGTGCTGCTGTGTCTAATGTACAGAAGTGTTTTGGGACAGTAAATATGTGAATGGAGAGGGAGTTAGAAGAGCACCATGCACAGTGGATGTTTGTCTTGTTTTCTAGAAAATTGGGAACTGTTCCATCGTGAGGAGGTTGGGTGTTCAGGAGTGCATCCTCCTGGTCACCCAGCGCATCACCAAGTACCCAGTCCTGGTGGAACGGATCATTCAGAACACAGAAGGTGGGATGGTTCCTGGAAGCCTCACATTTGTCTGTTGGTCCTTTTTCCGCCATGTTTTACATGTTCTTACCTCACACAGGCTCTTACCTGCTTTCCCACTTGTTTGTTGGCTGAAGATGCCAGATCAGTCTCACCTCAGAGGGTCAAGAGAATCACAGAACCACGGAATCGTGTGGGTTGGAAGAGACCTTAAAGCTCATCTCATTCCACCCCCTGCCATGGGCAAGGACACCTTCCACTGTCCCAGGCTGCTCCAAGCTGTGTCCAACCTGGCCTTGGACACTGCCAGGGATCCAGGGGCAGCCACAGCTGCTCTGGACACCCTGTGCTAGGGCCTCCCCAACCTCACACGGAGGAACTCCTTCCCAATATCCCATCTAACCCTGCCTTCCTTCAGCTTAAAGCCATTCCCCCTTGTCCAGTCACTCCAGGCCCTTGTAAATAGTCTCTCTCCATCTTTCCTGTAGACTCCCTTCAGGCCACACTTAGATCACCCTGAAACTTCTCTTCTCCAGGCTGAATAATCCAAATTCTCTCAGCCTTTCCTCAGTCGAGAAGAGCAGCGTTTAAAGTCTGCAGCCACAAACCCATAGTAGTTAAACTTGTTGGTTCATTAGGTTTTCAGAGCTTTAGGTCATTATATTTTGTTTTTAAAACTAATCTCTTAGGAAATGCTGGTAGATGTTCAGTATGGAACTTTCATGCTGAAATACATTTGGATGGCTCATGTCTTGTATTCCAGAGTTGAAAATGTGGCTGACTGCTTCTCTTCTCCCTTAGCTGGAACTAGAGACTATGAAGAGCTGACCCAAGCCCTTGGTTTAATTAAGGACACCATCACCCATGTAGATGCCATGGTAAATGAGTGTGAGAAGGGGCAGCGACTCAAGGAAATCATGCACAAAATGGAGCTGAAATCATCTGGGAAATGCAAGAATGGGCTTTTGTTCCGGAAGGATGACATGGGCCAGAGGCGACTTCTCCTGGATGGGATGCTCTACTGGAAAGCTGCATCAGGGCGCCTCAAAGGTAAAGGACCAGCAAGGGGAAAAACACAACTGGGAAACAAGATTTATGTTGGGCTTTTTTTTTTTTTTTTTAGTAACTGTTTATTACTGATCGATTTGGTATAAAATAAGATGACAATAACCTGCTTGTTTAATAGGATATTGGAGGAAATAGCACTTGTTCTATTCTTGGCTTGTCCAATAAGCATCTCTGTAATGGTGCATGATAAGTTCCTTATGCTGTTTGCTTATTATCTGGCTGATCTGCTTCCCAATTCAAGAGGGAGGTCTTCAGATGGATGACAAAGCTTTGAGTCATCCTGACTTAGTCTCCTGTGGAAAGGCATTATCTTGTGCGAGCTCTGCTTCACACTTTGCAAAACCTGTGTCGTGTCAGCCCCATGACACTTAATTCTGCATTTGCCAGAAAATCAAAGCAGTGGCCATCAGGGAATATTTGAGCAGCTTCATTGCTCAAGTGTTCAAGGAGAAGCTTCAGTGGCACAGGAAATGCAGCCAGGTGTAGGTGGTACTGTGAATGACTGCAGTTCCAGAAGAATCTGCTGTTGAGGGAGACATGTTCCCTCTGGAGTGCTGGAGTCCATGTGTAGGATGTCTGTGTGGGTGTTTTCAAGCTTTAAATCAGCTCTGTTTAAATCAGCTGGTTCTGCATGGTGCAGTCTGGCTGGGGACAGCCCAAGTGGAAGGCAGTAGCAGACTCAATATTGCAAATGTTGATAATGCTATTCCCTCATCCACAGGAAATATAACTTAAGTGATTTTTGAGTCTGGACTAGTCTTTCTGCTTTAAAAATGTGACTTTTTTTTCCTTTTTTTTTGTCTCTGTTGTTACTGTAGATATTCTGGCAGTCCTACTCACTGATGTACTGTTGCTCTTACAAGAAAAGGACCAAAAATACACGTTTGCCTCAGTGGTAGGTGTTGTTCTCTTTATTTAATACACACACTTAGAGGATTTATGAAAGTGACAGTAATTACGGAAGAAATACAATTAGGGATGTTAGATACTTGTTACAGGAGCTTCAGAAAGAAAATTAAGTGAATAAACCAGCCAGTTATTATGGAATCACTTTCCCTAAAGCAGTTCTGATGCTTGATGAATCTCTCCTCCTCTTCTTGTGCTGTGGCTTTCCCTTTCACTGAGCTTTGCTGGGCTGAGATTTTGTACAAGTCACAGACATTGCACATGGTAGAACTGTGCTTTGAAAAGCACTTACAAATAAATCCTGCTTCTGTGTAATGAGCAGGGAAAGAATCTGCCATCTCAGTTAGGGACATGGTAACTGCGGTCATGGTGCCCTGAGATTTACTGGGGACAGAGAACTTTCCTGAAATACATGGAATAAGCACTAAATGCAGATGTTATTACTGCAGCATGCTAGAACATTCAGTGGATTCACTCACTTTTCTGTGGCATTTCCACAGGTGTCCTCAGAGCAGTTAATTTGTACATTTTGTCCTCATCTAGTTCACTGATGGCTGGAGTAGAACCTGTAACAGAGAAACTCTTTTATGTAATTGTTTTCTTGGATGTATTTTTTTTTTCAAGACATCAACATTAGAGCTGAATTCTAATGGCAAAAGCTGTTTTGGTGATCTCAGGGCTGTAAAAACAACTGCTTTTCAAGTTACCCTTCTCCTAATGCACAGGATGGGGTGCTATGTGGTGGATTTTTTTTCCCTCTGGAAACGTGCTCTACACTTAGAGTAGTTAGACCAATTTTTTTTCATCTTTGTATGTATACAGTTCATTTGAAATTTAATATCACTTCTCCATAAATAAATCAAGTGAGAGGAGCAAATGGATCTGCTCAGTGATTCTGTTTTTCCAGTGACCTCTGCTCATGGCTGGAATTGCAGTACAGCTGCTCAGAAGAGCTGGCAGAAGCTGCTGTTCCTGGTGTTTGCTTCACAATTCAGTTCTCTTACCATGGCTCTAGATTATTCTGTGAAGGTTCAGCAGTCACAAAGAGCTGCTTTATCCTGGGAAGGAACTTTCTAGGCTGCATATGTTGCACCTATGCTGTAGGAAGCCTAGATGGGTTTTTAGTAACTCACACACCTCCTGTAAATGTATTTTCACTGCACAGGCTGGCAGCTAATCTAGTTAATCCTCATTATATAATACACTGCCTATCACCTGGCGTCATTTGTATCAGGGCCTGACACCGTGTAACACCTCTGTTTTATTTCTTTTGTAGCCAGCTTAGAACCTCTAACACTTCCTCTTGTTATCGTCTTTCACTTCACAATGTGTCATTAAGGCTTTTGTTTTCTTTTTCAAATTTTGGCTTTGCCTCCTTCTGAGCAAAATCTTTGAGCGTGTTCTTGGCTTCTGAGATGCAGTGGGAATCTTTAAATTGACACAGGCTTTAATATTCAATCAGGTGTCAAGACCTCTTGGTTTTGGCATGTGTATTCTTAATTCCATGTTTTCATTGTAGATTGAAAAATGACAACACCAAAATTATCATGTGAAAAGGTCAGAGTTCTGTCATGATGTTACAGCTCCTGGTGGCTCGGCATAAGTTGAAAGAGGGGAGAACTAGGAAATATAATTCCTAAAAAACACATATAATGTACTGCAATAAATTGTATTTTATGTTACAGGACTCTAAGCCACCAGTTATCTCATTGCAAAAATTGATTGTGAGAGAGGTAGCTAACGAGGAAAAGGCGATGTTCTTAATTAGCGCTTCCTTAAAAGGACCGGAAATGTATGAAATTCACACCAGCTCCAAGGAGGAGAGGAATTCCTGGATGGCACACATCCGCAGGGCTGTGGAGAGGTAAGGGAGGAGGGAAAGCAGGAGCACCAGATTTCTTGCTTGTCTTCTCTTTGCAGGACTCACAGCTGTAAACTTATCTTAAAAATCCATTTGACTCTCCCTAAACTTTCTTTGTAAGACTTCAGTGTGCACTTCTGTTGGTGTTCATTGGGAAGGAGCTGCTGATAAAGATGAAATAAAAACTAGTCAAAGGCTTTTTCCTGCTTTTATTAAAAAAAAAATTGGCTCACTGATGTCAAATGCAACAGGGCTTTGGAAAAGGAAGGAAGATTGACATCCAGGATAAACCACAACTGAGGCAAAAGCTTCAGGATGAATCCTGAGAGAGTTTTAAATTATCTAACATGCAAATCAAACATAAATCTGTCTTTCCCTTTCCCTTTGGACAGCTGTCCTGATGAGGAAGGAGGAACATTTAATGAACCTGAAGCAGAGAGGAGACTGGCTGAAGCAAGAGCTGCAAAGTTAAAAGATTTTCAAGGTAATGACTTAGTTATATATTCCACAAGCTGCTTCTCAGCATTATTTGTGATTTATGACTGTCTAATTCTTTATCAAGATATGATCAAGTTTCTCCTTCATAAGTCTTTCAAGGTGGTGTAAGATTTTGTAGAAACAGTGGCTAAAGAAGTCTAATAAGCTTCGTCTGCTCCATAAGTTTTCTCCTTAACTATTAATTATATCTCTGCATTTGATGCTCTGACCATAAAATGAATGATAATCTCCCAAATTGAACACAGTGACAGTGACAAGGAAGGCAGGACTGAATTTGTTTCTTCCTTCAGAGCGTTTGAACATGAAAGATGACCTGATTCTGCAAAGTCTCACTGAGAAGCAACAGATTTATCTGGAAATGTCTGAGATGAATGGCTTTGAAGACCATGCCCAAGGGTCCCGAGCCAGGCTGCTTCTTCGGGGGGATATCTCAGAGAATCTGCAAGGAGAGGCAATTTTGAAGTCTGCAGTGACTGAAGGTGAATGGAATGTGGGAATGTGTGGGCATTCACTCAGGTGCTGGGGTGGGGATAAGCACCCAGGATCTAAGTACAGGCCCTGAAAATCATCCTCTAATAACATAATGCTTTTATATAACACGATTCAGACTTCCTTGTTCTCAGAACCAACCTGCAAGAAAGGTGAAATGTGTTTGTGGGTTTAGGTAAAAGACCTGCACAGCTTGGATTGTTTTATTTTTAAGGATCAACCAGTGGAGTCTTAGCATGAGTCTGTTCAGAAAGGGTAACTGAGTGCTCTAATAATACACAGTCCTGAAATACAATATTATAGGAGAGTTATCTGTTAAAAACAGCCCATCTAAAGATAGTATGTTTAGAAAGAAAATAAGCACAAACATAACTTCTATTTTTAAAAAAACCCAAACAACAAAAACCAAACACTTAAGGCTTGATAATCCAACTTTGCAATTAAGGAAGAGCTCATCTTTATATGAAGAGCCTGTCAAGCAGAGCTGCTCACAAAGGAAAATTCATCTGTACTGCAGGACATCTCTCAGACTGCCAGATCTTTTAGTGGACTTGATTGTTGAAAGGTTTTTTTAAAACTTGTTAGCATGATAACTTGTATTGCTGCATAGACATGGCTGTTTACCTCATGTGCTCTCCTCTTCCCTAGCTGAAAATCTCCAGAACTTTATCTTCACTCACTTTGGCAGTGGATCCTCTGAGGATGGCTCTGGATCAGGACTGCCCCGGAGAGCAGAGACCTTTGGAGGATATGACAGTAGTCCCTCAGTTTCAAGTAAAAGTAAGAAGGGGACCATTCAGCATTTTTCTGAGCTTCTTACTGTACAGAGAATAAGGACAAGGAATTGAGGCTCTCAAATAAGGAAGCTTCACCAGGCTCTAAAAGGAGGATCAGAGCAAATTTCCAGCATGTTGGATCTTTTGCTCCTGATACCAACACTAGAGAGCAGAGTAGGGCTCAGTGTTACACCAAGGGCACTACTTTAACCTATTCTTTATAATTACCACAATTCCACACAGAATTTTAATTTTGTTGAAAAAGATTAACTTGACCTGAAAACCTAGAAAATTTGATTTCAGCTGTCTGCTTTTATTACTGAGTCATGAACGCTTTTTTTTCTGCTTTGTGTCTGCACAGTCACTAAAGGTTTGCTGAATCCTTAGATAATAAATTGTCCTTTTGGCACAGATGATGTATCAGTTAATTAATGAAATAAGAGGGAAGACAAGATACTATTTATCTCAATTTTTGCCTCATGCATTTATTGAAAAAGCGAATGGCCTTTATTTCACTGGCAGTTCATCCCTGGAATACTTTCTGCTGTCTCTGGAAGGCCCCATACATCTGTCACGTACTTCTTACAACATGGGGTTCATCTCCCCTTACCTCCTTCCACACTCACAGTGGTGCTGCTGTGACTGGAATATTCCTGCTAACCATTATTCCATGTCATTGAGCTTGCAGTTCTGGGAGCTGATTATTTTCATGCAGACATTGTGGTTGCTTCACTTAAAATAGTGTCACGTAATTTGAACCTGCCATCCCTATTTATCTTAGCCCGGTCTTCTCAAGTTTTTGAACTTTTTTGAGCAGCCCTACGTGTCACTGTTGCCCAGTCTTCCACTTGGGATCAGCATGGAGAAACCATGCAGTAGCATTTTGGTTCAAAGCCACCATGTTTTTCTGCTTGCTCTGTCACTCACTGAGTTATCCCAGGCCCTGTGCTGGTATGGCCTCCTCATACTCCTCTCTTCTTTCAGGTGGCAGGAAGAACAGTGGTGGTGACCAGAGGCAGTGGGACTGGAGAGGCCCTGCACTGAGTTCAGATGTGCAACTCCATGACCTTTCTTCTGATGCAGAAGAAGGATCTCAAACTGTATGTTGAGTCTGACTGATTTAAATGCATTTCCTTGTGTTCCTCATCATGATAGTGGTGCAGAGCAAATCTCACAAATTTAATAGTTGTAATAGCTGGCAGGGCTGTACCAGAACAGTTTTGTCTGCAAAGTTACTTGACTCTATTAAGGATGTTTTGTGGGATGAGTCAGTAGCTCAGCACTTGAGAGGCAAGATAATTCCATTTTCCATTTGCTCATTTGATGCTCATTAACACAGGCTTTAATCACCACACTTCTGTTTCAGCCTGGCCTCTGAATTCACTATTTTTGATGTCTGTCCTTCAGTGCATGGGAGCAGTCCCTGCTCCAGCAGTACCTGTTCCCTCATGCCTTGAACCCTTCCAGCTTGTTCTGGCAGCACTACCAGCATCCAACAAGTGTCCCTAGCACAGATGTTGATTTTGTCTCCTTTACAGAGTGATGGGACGAGGCTGGAAGGCAGCAGTGGTTTTCAGCCCACCATAGAGTCTCAGGTATGTTATTTCTGCTGTTTAGAAATCTAATAGCAATGAGCCATTGTATAATAAAGGCATGTAAAATCAAACCAAACTAAAAAACTCAGTATTTGTAATGTCTGTGGAACCCAGTACATGAACAGCTCACTGGCCAAACTTGCCTCTGAATCCCTGTGAGGGCTGTACCTGTGTAGTGATTCAGTGCTGGGGCATGGGAGGAAGTGATCCTTAAATAGCTCAGGTGAAGAAAAGATGATGAGGACTTCTCCATGGAATCCCAGGGAGATTTGCTGGGCAGTGATTCACATCTGTACGAGGATAATATACTGAAATTCCTGGTGCCTGCATATTGGCTCTTGCTATGTTAAAATACACTTGTGGCCATGCTTCCATTGTGTGTGGTTTTGTACAGATACTATGGATTATTTTCACTGCTTAAAAATAAAAAAAAAGCCTCAAACAGAGCTCTGCTCAAGTGCCTAATGTTTTTTCTCCTCCTCTTCAGCTTGTCCAGAGGATACAAACACTGTTACAGTTGCTCTTCAGTCTTCAGGTAAATCACTATTTACTATCCAAAATATTTATTGGCAGTAAATGTAATAAAATTTATGCAAGTGTGGAGAGGAGCTACATTGAAAATATCCCCTAAAGCTAGAGTGAAGTGCAGAATTTAGACCTGAGACTCAAGGAAACTGTGCCTGGTATTTTGAAGGAAGTGTCAGAGCTGTTGTCTTAAGTGATTGTTTCCTTTTTCCTGCTCACTTAGTTCTTTTGCTGCTTTGAGCTCCATCTGCCCTCTGTGCTCATTTTCCCTTTGAATTGTTGACATGCGTATATATATTAGTTATTTTTGCTGTAACCTTGTAATCAGCAATATTTTGACCGTTTTGATTCAGGGTAACAATTCTAGGTGCAAGACATACCCAGTTTTACATATCCAGTTTTACACACATAAGCATGATTTATGTGCTTGGCCATCTTCAACGTCGTGTCAGTCACCATGAGCTGTATGAGCTGCAATTTAGATCTGCTGTGGAAGACAAAAGACCCTGTGACCTAACCTGGGAGATGCTGTTGTCTTCTGCTTAGCTGTGCATCTTTTTGGAACCTTAGTGCCTCATGCTGGACTTCTTTCCCCCTCCAGGCTGTGATATCTCAGCAGGACAGCTACATCGAGGTGCAGCGAGCCACCATGGCAGACCGGGAGAAGCAATACCGGCTGCAGTCCACCCGAGGGAATCTGCTGCTGGAGCAGGAGAAGCAGCGGAACTTTGAAAAGCAGAGGGAAGAACTGATGAATGTGCAGAAGCTCCAGAGCCAGCTGAAGCTGGAGCAGCAGCGCCTGGAGCGGGACAGGAGCCGGCAGCAGAGGGAATTTGAACTGACGGAAGCGCGGCTGCAGGAGCGCGCGGAGGAGATCCGGCAGCTGCGGGAGAGGCTGAACCAGGACAAGGAGGAGCTGGAGAGGCAGAGGGAGGCCTATCAGCACGACCTGGAGAGGCTGCGGGAGGCCCAGAGAGCAGTTGAGAAGGAGAGGGAGCGCCTGGACCAGCTAAAGAAGCTCAAGAAGCAGAACACGGTGTCAGGCACATTCTCTCCAGAGATGGGCCAGGTGAGGGATTTTTCTCAGAGTTTTATTCCTATTAACCTGCTTGCTTCTGAGTGAAAGTACTTGTTGCAGCACTAACACATTTGTGCCTTTCACTGGGCCTGTAGATCCATCCTCTGAAGTAGCTGGTGATGGCTACTCTCAGAGAGATCAGAGCTTAGCTGTTCCCCAGTGTCTGTGAAGTTCCACCCAGACATCTGGCAATGAGAGTATTTTTTAAAAATAAAGACATGGAGAATAAGTTATTTCCATTTGTGGCCAACTGAGCAGTTTTCAAATTCAGGAATTGTCCTATTGCAGGCAAGTGATTGCAGAAGCTGTGCTACATCAATAGCGTTTTATACAGTTGATTTCTAAAAACATTTCTTGTGTTTGAAAATGGAAATCTTGAGGTCTGATTAAATTGATTCATTAAGTCCTGCTTTCAATCTGCCCTATCATCATCACCCAGTGCAGTCTGCTCTTTCCTACATGCAATATTAAGCAGTTTGGAGCTGCTGAGGTTCTTTTCAGTGTCCAAGGACTTACACTCTTGCTCTTCTTTGTTTCCCATCATGCTTTAGGCTTTGTCTAACCTCTTCTGCTTTGCTTCACGGAAGCAAAGGAAGTGCTTCACGCTCTCAGGGCTGGGGGTGGATGATCTCTCGTCGTGCTGGAGAGGGTGACTTACAATGCCTTTTTCCTCATGCAGAGCCAGATGATCAGTCATTCCATCAGCTTCAACGGAGAAGGGGTGGAACCATCTCCAGCTGGCTCCAAATCCTCAGTGAGAGTGAGCTCAGTGGCTGGGCTGGAGTACCTGGAGCGGCCAGACCTGGTGCGCAGGGACAGCACCACCCTGGAGAACAGGCCCTCCCTGAAGAACGAAGTGCCAATACATCTCCTGAGTGCAACCAACCAGATACAGAAACCAGCTGCAGTCCAGCAGCAGATCCCCACCAAGCTGGCCACCTTCACAAAAGGGAGCAAGGAGAAGGGTGGAAAGAGCAAAGTGTCTCATAGGACGGACAGTTCAGGTATGTGTGATTTTAAGTCCATTTGAATGCGTTTCTCATCTCCACCAGGATCACAGGGAGACAGAACACTGCAGTTAAACCTCTGTATGGAACCCAGACATTAGTATGTTACAACTTATCGGTGTGTTTGCTGCAGTTAAAAATCTCTTAAACTGTTAGGAGTTACATGTCTATATAGTACAGAATGTATATATAAATTGGAAATATAAATATATATATTTAATTTATATAGTACATGTCTGTACTATATAAATTGGAAATACACCCCAAAGGGATAATATTGAAAACAGAGTTGTGTATTCCAGCACAACAGAATGGTGGTGAGCGGTTGTAAACCTGAATGTAAAATCTTCTTGTCCAGCTGTAGTGTTAAAGAAAAATAGCAAAACAACAACAAAAAAATCTGCTGTGCATGAGTGAAATGTTTTGAGGCTGGCTTAGCCTTTTCTTACTGTCTGTCCAAACTTGTAGTGACATTGAATTCAGGGCTTTTCTTAGCACCAGTCAGTCATTAAATACAGATCTCCAGGCCAACACTGAGATGCTCTGTGTGTTGTGGTGTTGAAAGGGGATAATTTTGTCACAAATAGAAGCAAGTAAAAATGCAGTCACCCTGTCCTGGTGTAATTTCTGCTGCAAACTGCTGGGTACTGGAGCAGTGGTCTTTGCCAATGACAGACACACTATAAACCACTTTATTTCTACCACGTAAAGTAGCCCCATGACCAACTTAAGGGAATGGCCTATAATTTTAAGTTACAAAATTATCTTTTCAGCGCTGTTCAGGATTCAGACTTGGCAAGTTTGTCCATCACTTGGGTCTGCACTGCTACAGAGGACTTGGGGCCAAACCTGACAGAGAGGAGGGGGAGTGGCTTTGGCACATTGCAGAAACATCTGTCTCTGTCATGCCTAAAGTTTTCTGCCTTTGCAAACTTGCTTATGGTTTTGCACTCAAATGAAGCCTGTATCCTCTTACCCCGCATACCAAATGCTGGTAAATAAAGTTCTAATGCCACATTTCCCCATGTTTATTTTTAATAGCTTTTATATAATGGTCTCTGCATTGGAAATGGACTTAATGGTGTTTTTCTGTAATTTATATGAAAGGTATAAACCACAAATACATTGCTCTCTGTTCTCTTGTGAGCATTAGTGGGCTGCATGCTTGTTATGCCCATGTGTAGATCTTAGAATAAAATGGAACAAAACTTTCTGTACCAGAGGCAAAACACTGTGTATTGAATTGGGGTTTGTGATGTGTGTAAGGAATGTGTACTGAAAGAGAGAAGTTCTTTAGATCCAGAATAGCCATTCCATGAATTGCTTTTATTGTTGAAATTAAGAAACTAGAAGCTGTAACACCAGAATCAGTGGGCTGTGCTGCTGAGCAGCTGTGAGACAGATGGAGAGCAGAGACAAAAGTTCATCACAGCTCTGTGTGTTAGAAGCAGCACAAATGGCCATTTGCTATTTGAATGCTACAAACATTTTTTTTCTCTCTGCTGTGCTTGGTAATACTGGGTTTTAAATCTGAAATTGTCAGGGTCTGCCAGTAACTGAACTAGAAGTCTCAAGAAAAAGTATTCATAGTTTAAACAGCTGAAGAGAAAATTTAAGTAGGACCAGTTCTTTGTGGTTTTGTAGTTTCCTTGAGTGTGTAAAGGTGTCAGTACGCTTGCCCCAGCATGGAGTTTGTGAAGTGCTGCTTGCCTCAAATACTAATTTATAAAATCTTTTCTTCAGCCTCTGTTGATCAGAAGCAGCTGCTTCCCCCCAGGCTTGTTGGACGAGAGGAGGCTGTCCTGAGAGGCAGGCGGTCAGCAAGTCCATCCCTCCCAAGCAGCCAGACCTCTGCATTCCAGCCAGGTATGCCTTGGCCAGCTTGCATATCCATGAAAATGCCTCAGGCTCTCTCTGCAGTGTCATGAATATGTCTTCTTCCATTTTTTCCCCTCTAGAATTGTATGGCCCTACAGATGCTCAGCCAGAAGCACTTTCATCTGCCTCAGCGAACCTCTTCAAGCCCAATAACGTTCAGGTTCAGCCCCTGGTGCCCTCTCAGCCCAGTCTGTTGAATGTGCAAGATGATACCAGCAAAGAAGATGTCATTTTCTTCTAATTGTTTCCATTTGAAGATGAATCTCCTGACACACTGTTTCAAGAACTCAGGCCCCAGTGTGCACCGTGATGGAGACCCAACATGGATGTCTTCTGATCCCTGCCCAGTTACTACTAGCAAGGACCAGACCAGGATTACTGTCCTACTTCGTTGGCTTCTCTGCCAGCAGTTCAGAATGAGGGCACAGTAACTATTTGCTTTTAAATTCTCCAATATGTTGACACATGGCATGGGTGTATCAATTCAGAGCATGTTAAAATTCTGACATATATTGTAATGTGCTCTTTTTGGAGAATGTAACTGTTCATGGGCACCATCTTGTAAACTCTTTATTGGTGATGTTGAACCACCCAGATTTTTATGTAAAAAGTTGTAGTAGTAGGCCCCGAAATGGCTGCAAATTTTTAAATCTGTTTTCCCAGGTCCAGGTCAGTAATAGGTTGTGTGTTGGTAGCCAGGTGACAGCGAGCCAGTCCCCTCCCAGCCAGGTGTGCCAGGCACTGTGAACCCGGTGGCACAAGCCCTGTGGCCAGATACAGTGGAAGAGAAGGTAAGGTGAGCTTCTGACAGCATCTTCAAGGGGCAGGAGCTCCACCTTTCCGTGGAGGAGAAGGGTTGGACGTGTGAGAATTCACAGTGATAATGAAGAGTTGGACTGAATGCACATTTCATTGGCCACCAGCGTCACTGGGATCCTGTCTCCCTGCTGGGGAGAGCAGTTCAGGTTCCCAGGCAAACTCATGAGTTGGTTCAGAATGAACTTAGAGACTTGGATTTTGTTATTTGCTGAAGACATGTCTAAGAAGCGTTCAAATGCAGTAATTTATTGTCTCGTTTAATCCTGTTTTCTGCATCTTTTGTTTGTCTGTTAATTTGTTGGGACTTTACTCCCAGTACCAGAAGATATCAAAGCTGCTGTTACTGCAGAGACTGCTCTGCAGCATCATGTTAGGAATGAAGGGAATAAGAACTGTTTGGTTTTAAAATTAAAAATAATTATAATAAAAAAATACTCCTAGCTAAACCTGTGTTTAGCTGCTTTCAGCTAAACCAGCTTTGATACCTCTTGTCAAATGGGTCAGTTCTTGATCATGGAATGGTGATGACATTAAGTGTTCTGCTGAAAAGGCATTATTTCCCTTTGTAGTAATTTGCACAGTCGTTTTGTGTTGTGTTTTTCACTCTGTATCTTGGATTCTTTTCACACACCTCACCCAAGGATGTGTGTTCTGGTGTATGTTGAATGTGACTGGTCAGATAATGATGCACAGGAGAGATTGTTTAGGGCTATTGTTACAGAATTAAAGGAATCAGGATCTTGAACCTTAAAAACTTAGATTAATACCTTTCAGAACATGATTGATAATAGTTTTTTTTTTAATATATCTTTAACTGATTTAAAGTGATTTTAGTGGCAGTGGATGGAAGGCCTGGTCAGTTCTCCATCCAATCTCATGGCAGTGGATCCAGTGGCTGTTTGCCAGTCTCCTCAAATCACTGAGCTGTCCCTGTGATTAGGCCCTGTGTCTTTTAGTGATGTCTTTAAGGCCATAACTTCACTTTGCTTGAGAGTTTTAAAATTGTTTCAATAGTTACAGTGCAAGAAGCTTTATCAATGCTCAGCAGAAAGCACAGCAGTTTATTTTCAAGCGGTGATAATTTGGGTTATTGCCTTCAGATGAGAAATTGAAAAACCCAAATTTAGTGGTCAGGGGAAAGATAAGCCAGAAAATACTGAATTTGTGTTAGGGACAAGTACTTCTGCTGGAACAGTTCTTGGATTTAAGGATCTTCTTCTTAGCTGAGTGGTGCTAATACAAACCTGAGGCAGTGGCACTGAGTTCAGTGAGAGGAAACTCCCAGCTTTTCTGGCTCCTTACCAGATTGGGGATGCTCCCCCATCCCCCAGCAAGAGAAATTGGACACACTTGGGTTTAATACCAAAGCACCCTTGGCAGAACCTGGAGTGATTGTCAGCAGAAAACAGCGTGGGACTGTTCCATGTGGTGATCTGGTGTTGTTGGGATATGATATCGTTGGTGCTTAGAATGTGGTTCTGCTCCATATTCAGTTTCTGCATTCCTAAAAGTTACACTGGGATGGAGGGGAATCCTTAAAATCAGTGTAGCTCCTGATCAATGCAGCAGTGTGAGATCCAGCAGCTCTGTAGGGCTGGCACTGATTTTTCCATTGAGTGATGTGCAGGCTCCAGTCACCTCCAATCCCTGTAATTCCTCCTGGAAGCACACAGGGAAGCAGCAGGAATGCACAGTATGTCCTCTCCTTCCTGCTGTGGTTTGGGCCACTCCTAGTGAGGACTCGATGCCCCCATTGCCTTAAATTACCAGGTTTTTAGGAGTTTTAGCCTAAAGCTAAGTTGCATCAGTGGAATAAACCACCTTGGCCAAAAAGGGATGTCAGTTTGGGTGCTTGGAAGCAATTTTTGGAAACATTTATTTAGCTTTATTTTGTGCCTGTCCTAAAGAATGGGAGGCAGTGTTGGAAGGGCTGGAGCAGCTCACTGGCTGCTTTCTTCTTCTGTGCAATGGGTGAATTTGAATAGAGAACAATGACATCTGGAAAATAAAGTCTGCAGTGAGGTCCCATTTATTTTAATGTTTTAACATAAACATAACTTTTTTAATACTTCTTGTCAGCAGTGCTTGAAATAAGTTTTGGCTGTTAACAAATGGACCCAGGCCTGTGACAGGCCAGGCTGTTGGTTCAGCACCCCAAAAGCTCCTTGGAATATGGGTCTTCAATCTGTGACTGAGAAATTACCTTAAAAGTCATTCTCTGTCCTCAGTAGAAGTGTCTGGCTGCAGCTGCCTTTATGAAACCTGTTTGCACCCTGAGTAGGGACAGTGTCTTCTGTCACTTGGGCCAGCCTGGAGAAGGTTCTGGAATTAGCAGGTGCTGTGATACCTCATTGCTAGTGCAGGGTCACCCTACCAGAGTGTGGGCAGGTGATCTATAGGAGGCTGAGGGAAGCAAGTGAATTCTTTTCTTTTAATGAATATGACTTTCTTTAAATGAATAATGGGTCTCTTCACTTGTGCAAAGCTGAATCTGTGAAATTGTTAACAGATCACTCCAGTTGAGTGAACTTGTTTGAGACTCTTTACTCAGATCTTGTTCCTAGAAAAATAACTCTTCTAGGTAACTTAGTTTGCAAAGTACTGCTGTGTCCTGGGCTAAGGAACCTGCTATTGATTCTGAGTCACATCCTTCCTATTGGACTTTTTGATCACTTCAGATAAAACTTTCCTTTTCAGTGATTTGTGAGGATTAGACAGTTCAAAATTCTGTGCCTCCCAGGTGCCTTTTGGCTTCTCTCTGAGCTGGGGTGTGGAGGAAATGCCAGCACGAGCTTTGAACTGCCGCCGTGTTTGCTTGGTGTGACAGCCTTAAAATTATCAGCATGTTTGTCCTTCAATATTGTGATGTTGCAATGTAGAGGCTGTTTCTATGGCTCTGATTTCAATTTGAACTCTGGTGTAAAGGAGGCTTCCTCTTTCTCTTCCCATCTGGAATGTGTTCCATATTCCAGGCTGAGGATCCCTCCGTGGTCACTAGTGCTGAGCACAGCTGCCCTGTGTGTGTTGTGGATGCTTCCCTAGTTTTTCTCTGTGCTGTCTGTGGGTTGTAGCTGTGGCATGTCCCACGAATTGAGACCGCTGATCATCCCCCAGCATGAGGCAGAAGAATTGGTGTTCTTAGAGACGCTTGCTCACCCAGGTGCTCGCCTTCCTGCACAGCTAGGAGCCATTCTAAATAATTTGCAGGCAGTTTTGTCTTTCTGAGTAGTAGTCAGATGATTCTGCTTACATGGAGCTTGGTGTTCGTCATTTGCATTTACAATGAAAGTCGAAACTTAAACTAGGAAAGGGTTAAAACTACTTACATCATTTTACTTCTAACTCTGCGGAATGGGAGCTGAGGCTCCCCGGTGCTGCTCAGTGGAGTCCCTGTGTGTTGTGCCCCCCATGCAAGGGAGTTCGGAGATTTTGTTGTCTTCCCCAGCAGTTCTCACATTTACCAGGAAACAGATCTGCATGCCAGGTTACACAAGTGCTGTAGGCAAAGCAAAGCCTTTCCCCTGCTCTCTCTTCGAGACCAGACCCAACATCCTCGTAACCACTGGCGACTTCATCATCCACCATCAGCACGTTCCTCTTCAGACAGCATCTGTGCGAGCTCTGGTTCATAACATTTGTGCCATGTTTATAAATCAGTTTTTTATATTTTTGTACTGAAAGAAATTGGAGCACTTTAGAAAAGTTGATTTCAAATTCCATTTCTGTCTGTACCCAGAAGGAGATCCCTCATGGGTGTAGATCCTGTTGGCATAACTGCATGCATCTCACTCAGAGCTGTGAACTCTCTTGACGCTCTTTAGTCTTAGGTCTGGTTTCTAGGCCCACCTTGCACTGTAAAGATTTAATAAATAATCATGGTCCATGGTTAAATTGACCATTTTGTTGGGGAAGATTTTGGTTTTGTTTTTTCGTTAGGGTGTAAACATTGTAAATATTTCCTTTACTGTTGATACTGCAGTAGCAACATCTTTGTAGTCTTTATTTTATTTGTAAAGTTGATGGTTAAATGTTAATATTCTGTTGAATTGTGCACTCTTGATTAATTGTAAACTTGATCTTAGCACACCAAATGATGATTTTTACAATGATTGCAATGTTTCTCCACTGAAGGATTTCAGAGCTGCAATAGGACTGAAACCAACTTCTAGCAATAAAAAAAAGAACATTTAAAAACAGTCTGCCTTTATATCCATGTCTGTTTATTGTTTTCTGTTTGAATGAAGATCAAAGCAGCTGCCACTTCTCACATGCTTTTCATTTTCTGCCCTGGACAGAAATAATGTGCAACAGGAACAAAACTCTGATGGGTTTTCCAAAGGAGAGGACGGAACATAGGAGGTGTTCAGTGCAGAATTCAAATAGCTGCAGCCCTTGGCAGTGAGGTGAGCACCTGAGGGAAAGATCAGCTGATCCCAAACATCAGAACTCTGCTGGTGAGAGAGGGAACTTGGTTCACTTGCTTACATTAGTGGGGAGGTGCTTTGCATGGTGCCAGCCTGAGACATGCCTGGCTCTGTCCCAGGCAGTATCGGTTCCCACTTGGAACAAGGATAACAAAAATAGAAACTTTCTCCCTAGTGCTCGTGCCAGTTTGGCAGCCCTCCCTGCCAGCACCATCCCATAGCCTCTGGCTGGGGCTGCTCTTCCCAGCTCTGCAGCAGGCTGTTTCCTGGTGAAATCCCCACTGGTGGCACAGCTGGCAAGTGAATCCAAGAGCTGTAACCTCCAATCATTGCTAGAGAGGAGAACAGATGCAAAACCAGGGAGACGGAGAACTGGGCCTTGGATTGGTGCTCTCAAGGAAGAGGGAGAGTTTTCTCAGCAGAATCTAGTGCTACAGCTAGGGGTGAGGAGAGCCCTAAGCCAGGGCTCGTGGCAGTGCCAGCAGTGTGGTCTGCCTGTCACTGCCTTTGGGACTTACCAAAGCAGCTTTGGGGGACCCTAGGCCTTTGTGTGCAGGAGGCAGTAAAACAAGACAGCATTTGTCAGCCTCTGAAGTGCATGTGACATCTGGGTTGCAACACAAACTGCAACTCCACTGGAAAAACAAAATTTTTTCTACTTTTCCACATACGTAAATAATAAAAGACTTCTAGGCAGACCAGCGTTTAAAATTTGTTTTTTATGGGAACTAACAGGCTGACATGTGAGAGAATGACGTCTCAAAGTGTGTGTGTGTGTGTAGAAGCTTTTGCTTGTGCTTCCTTTAGGAAAATATTCCTTCCATCTGTGGAGCTCCTGGGAGCTGAGCCACAGTGCCCGCTGGAGATCAGTCACTGCCTCTGTGCTTCCAGACCTCGTGTCTGTGTCACCACAGCAAGGCCAGTAACTCGCTGTCCATTTCTAAATATTTTTTGGCGGCAAGAAATGGAATCAAAGTGGTTTTATGGGGGACAGCAGAGAGGGACAGTCTAGGAGAGAAGCTGAGAGGAGCTGCACTGCGTTCTCGTGCAGCCATTTTCATGTGTCAGACCTGTAGGAATTGTTTCTAGAAAGACAAGAAGAGCCTGGATCAGGGAGATCCAAGGTTAACGTGGCCAAGAGGGATCTCTGCAGCACAGTTTCCCACTGGGAACTGCCCAGCTGCAGCAGCCCAGAGCTCAGCAGAGACAAGTTAAAATCCTGGGCAGAATTTGCATGTGTTAGAAGTTAGGTGCTGCCGCAGCCATCCGTGTTCAAAGGTGTGTAGGTGTTGCTGTGTTCAGTTTTTGACACAACAGCGGCGCAGACATTCCTTGGGGATTGCAAACACCTTGCCTGGCAGCGGCGCTGATAACGCTGTCACTCCTCTGTGAGACACGGAGGGTGTGATTTCAGGGGAGGGTGTGACTTCAGGACAAGGCTGACGGTGCCTTCAGAGCTGCTAACTTGCTCACACCAATATTCCAGCAGCTCCGCCCTGCCTTGTCTCTCACTCCAATCTGTAGCTAATTAACCCGAAACCCAAACCACATTCTTTCTGTGGATGAATCATGCCGAGGCCATCGGCAATGACCAGCTTTATGCTAAACCTCCCTCTTTCATGTGGGTGAGACAAGGCTGATGGTTCCCATACGTGCATCTGAGATCCATCTGCAAACCAGATGCTGGAGGACAAACATGCACAAAGGATATTGGCTCCACAGTGTGCTCCGACAGTGGGAATGTGCTGCTTGCTGCCTTTCCTCAGCCCTGTGACTCAAATCCGGTTTAGTTTCTCATCCCAGCGATGGGGCCAGCCCAAGGCTCAGCAGGTGAGGGATGTGGGGCCTGTCCTACATTGTTTGCTGCTGCTGTGCCCGTGGGATCTGGCAGAGGACAAAAGCCAAACCCTCCTGGAGCTGGCAGTGCTGGAGCAGGAGACACACGGTCCCCAGCTCTGGCACTGTCACAGGCACTGGAGGTTCAGACAGGGCAGGATCCTGTTATGGGGCTCCTTGACTTTGCACAGGGGCCTGGAGGTACAGGACAAGAGGGAATGTCTTCACACAGACAGAGGACAGGGTTGGATGTGATAATGGGAAGGAATTCTTCCCTGTGAGGGTGCTGAGGGTGGCACAGGTTGCCCAGAGCAGGTGTGGCTGCTCTGGATCCCTGGAAGTGTCCAAGGCCAGGTTGGATGGTGCTTGGAGCAGCCTGGGATAGTGGAAGGTGTCCCTGCCCGTGGATGGGGTTGGAATGGGATGATCTTAAAGGTCCTTCCAACCCAAACCATTCCATGATTCCCTGTGCACAGGAGCATGAAAACTGCTGCTGACACCACAATGCAGGTCTTCCTCTCCCATGTCAGAGCAGCAGCTGATGTCATTTCACTCTGTGGAGCACAGTGTCTTGCTTAGACCTGAAACCAGTCCCAGATGACTGCATGTGGTATGCAGATCTGCCAAGCAATTTCAGGTGTGCAGTGTCCCTTTTCCCTTCTAGAGCATTGGAAGTCATGAACAAAACCACACTGTGCAGTTAAAACTTAGCTTTTCCTGGGCTGCCATGAATTTTTGTTCTAAGAGTTCCTTTCTAGGTGTGTGGTGGGTGTGCTGCAGAACATTTGAATGATCCATATCCCATTTTAACTAGGAAGGGGAATTTCTCAGCCACTGCTGTGCTTGGAAGGGAGAAAGGCCTCATGCTATCTTGGTGCTCTGGCAGCAGGAGCTGCTGAGCAGGAGGAACCTATGAACCTGAGCAGCAGTTCCCTTAAAATCGACCCTGACTGTCTGTCTGGTGGCCAGGAGGGAGGTGGATCAGTCTGATCCCATATTTCTCTACCTGTGGTGGCTTGGAGGCTTTGCATGAGAAGAGGAACATCCCATGGGACAGCACTGTCACCCTTGTATTGTTTTGGCTTTGAGCTTAGTGATGCCCACATGTGTTGCCTCTTCCAGATGTGATTGTGGGCTGGTGTCTACTCCTGCAGCTGGAGGTGCAGACACAAAGCAGGGATCTGGGCTAGAAGAGGTCTAGATTTAAGCTATGTTGAGATTCTAAATTAATTCCATTAATTCAGGAGGATTTCTACCCCAGCAACCAAACTCACCTCTAAACCAAATTCACCTACAGCTCAGTTGGCCTGAACCTTCTGGCCCTGGCACTGAAGCAGCAAGTGGATCCATGCATGGAAATGTCAAACTGGGAAAACAGGTCTGTTGGGACAACTCAGGCACGCACCAGTGAAGCTGCCTTAGTTTTCCCCAGGGTACTCCGGGAGCTTGGAGCTGGTTCCTGCCAGGAGGAGGTGGAGCAGGAGGGACAGCACGGGGCTCTCTGCCAGGTGGAGGATGAAGTGACGTGATGCAGCCCAGGCTGGCTTTGTTGCTGGCTTTGTTGCCAGCAGCAGGGAGCCACCAGCCCAGGTGTGCTTGGAGTGCTGGTTCTCCCTGAGAGGTGGTTTGATTGAATGGAGGGAACAATGCCCAGCCCCTGCAAAGGCTTCAGCAGCAGCAGAGCTGGGGCTCATTCCCCCAGCTGAGAACACCCGAGCCTGGCTCAGATAAGGCCCAGGCAGACAGACCTGTGCTGCTGGAAGCTGCTCCATCCCTGGAGCGGGAGGCGGATGTGGCAGGGAGCCAGCGTTTATTGCTTGGCAGCATAAACAAAACAGCTGCTGCTGCTCAAACAGCCATGAATGAAAGCCCCGCTCCTCTGACTCGCTGAGCACAGTCGGACTCTGTCCAGCCCTCAGGAGTAGCTGGAGATGTAACAAAGGTGAAGCAGCTCCTGGCTGGATAACAGGGTTGGAGACACTTCCAGACAGCTGCTGGTCCCAGCCGTGTCCTGTGCCGTGACATTCCCCTGCTTGTGAGCAGACAGGCTGGGAGCTGCTGGGTAGTTGGATTCCATGATCTTAACAGCCTTGCCCCATCAAAATGAGTCTGTCTCCCTGCTGCTGCCTGTGTGCTCCAGGCAGGCTGTGGGCTCCTCTCCCTGAAGCCTGACGAGCTCCCATTGGGCTCAGCCAGCAATGGAGAGGAGGTACAGCGAGGGTGCATGAAAAAAGGCCCAGCCTGGGGGCTGAAAATGGCAAAGGCATCAGAAAACAGGGTGGAAACAAAGCTGGTGCATCTGCTCCAGCCCCTAGCAGCAGGGCAGCTCCCTTCCTTCCCATCCTGCCAGCTCTTGCCTGTGCAAGCAGCTCGGAAGAGCTGTGACATTGATTTATTTAATTCTGAAATAATGGATCACACCCAAACCATGCTTCTGTGGTGAGACAGTTGGTTGTACCTTTGGTGCCTGTTTCCTCTGACCATGCTGTTTCCTGTCTCACCTCCCCCCCTTAACAGAGCTTTTCTTTCCCAGGCACTGCCTCCCCTCATCTGGAGCAGGGCCCAGAGCACACAGCCCTTGGGGACAGAAGGGACAGCGCTTTATCCCATTCTTTTGGATAGTGAGGAAATGCAGCTTTATGGAGACTGACCAGGTAAGGGCAGGGAATACCTGAATCTTTGAAGTTTTGAACAGATTTGTATCTCCTTCAAAGCTAGAAGGCAGTGTGAGATCTGAGCTTTCCTCAGTCCAGTGTTACAGAGATAAAGGAACACCTAAGTCCTTGATTTGGACTCTACCAAGGAATGCTCCTCACTATTCTACAAAATACGGTCTCAAGTGTGGGCTGGGAAAACCTGCACCTTCAGCACACAGAGCAGGCAAAGAACACTAAGGATTTTATTCAGATTTATTGAAGCAGCTCCAGGCTGAGTAATAAACACACAAAACTGCTGTATAAAAAAAAATAAATGTACAGAACCAGCCCATGGGCAAAGCACTGTCACGTGTTCTGACATTCCAGGCAACTGCTTGGGTGCTGCGAGTCCCAGCAGTACAGTCCAGAGCCTGCAGCTGGTCAGGAGTGTCCTTTGTCCTTTCTAGTAGCACTGAAATCAAAATAATCCCTCTGGTTCCTGCTCTGAGATGACACAAGTTAGGAGAAAACTTGGAAACCTTTTGCTGTCTCAAGGGACAGCACAAGCTGTCAGCCCAAGGAGGTCCCTCTGTGCTTGTCCCCTCCCTGGCCTGACCAAGGGGATGGATTTGCAGAAGCCATTCAAAGCCAAAACCATGTTGCCTTGAGCCCTGCTGGTGCTGATGGGATCCATGCTGGCACCCAGCTCACAGACTTGCCAGGTGGGAGGAGGTGCTCCTGTTGCCCGTGTGTTCCATCTGGATCCTCAGTCAAGGGAGGCACTGGCAAAATCAGGTGTGCAGCCTGTGGTGCAGAGCAGAGTATTGTACGACCAGTGCACAGCAACCCCAACCCCGCTCCTCAGGCCTCAAATCCCAGAAAATGCTGCTGACTTCCCCCCAGAGCCAGGAATTTTCTAAAGGTATCACTGGATATTTTATTACAGTAAATAATCTTATTTATATAGTACAGCTCTTGCAAGGAGAAAAGAAAAACCCTGCAGGGTCTGTGATTCACTGGCATGGTTTCTGCCAAAAGCCTTCAGAAACGTTTAATTCCAGTTGCAAATGTTGAAAGTCAATCTCTGTGTAGCAGGAAAGCAATGGCATGAAAGGGACACCAGGGAATAATTAGAAGCAGAGAAACCCTGTGTTTATACATAGACAGGGCTTGTCTTATAAATGCAATTACCCACCATTCTGGGACTAAATCCCAGCTATAATCTTGTTCTGGCACCAGCTCACAGCCCTGGCGTCCCACAAGACATTTGGGTGCCACTGGCAGATTAAGCATGGCACCAGGAGGAGGAGGAGGAGGCTGTGCTAAAAGCAGCAGCCGGACCCGGTGGCACCACAGGGTCTGTCCCAACTCCTGCAGACAGCCTGCCTGCAAAAACATCAGCTCCTCCAGCTCCCTGACCCAGGGACGACACCCAATCCTCGCACACAGCATTCCCCAAAATCTTTGCACAGGCAAGATGCCAGGTTAAGAGTCTTGTTATTTTTACTGATCTTCTCCATGCAGCATTTCAGCACCTAAAGAGACCTTTCTCCTGCAGGGGATTTAGATTCCAAACTACCAGCCTGGAAGCTGAGCTTCACACAAGGCTGTTCCCTAGGAAGGCTCCAGTCCAGAGCCACGTGCATCTACCCTTTGAGGTTTAACCTGATACAGAGGAGCTCTGGGCTGACCCACAACTATTTACCTTCCAGGTCCTTCGCCATGCTCAGGCTGACAGGTACTTCCAGGTGCTGACGAAGGCGGTGGGGATGAGGGAATAAGGCACTGTGGTGACACTGCTCCAGGTGTCAGATGAGGGGTCGTAGCAGTCCAGAGTTTTGCAGCGCTGAGCCCCGCAGTATCCCCCCACCACGTAGAGCCTGTTACCCGAGGTGACAGCGCGGCAGCTGATGCGCTTGGCAGTGACATCCCCAAACTTGGACCACTGGAAGGTGTCACTGTGGAAGCGGTAAGCGGAGCTGGCGGAGAACTCGGTGTCCCCACCAATGACGATGACGTGGCTGCCCACCACGGCGGCAGCCGTGTAGCGCCACGGCTGGGGGCAGCTGGCAGGCACCGTCCAGCGGTTCTGGCAGGGGTCGAAGCACTGCACCTTGGGCAGCTTGTTCTGGTTGGCGCTGGTGCCCCCAAAAACAAACAGCTTCATCTTTGCTCCCACCACGGCGGCATTGCTCACGCCTTCCCGGAGAGGAGCCACCAGGGACCACTTGTCCAGCTGAGGGTCATAGTGCTCCACTTGCTTGAGGGACACAGACGGAGAGGCTGGAAAGGCCCCGCTCATGGCCGTGTGACCCCCCACCACGTACAGGCAGTGGTCCAGCTCGGCAGAGCCGTGGCCAAACCGCGCCACCAGCATGGGAGCAGCTTTGGCCCACTCGTCGTGCAGTGTGTCGTAGACCCAGACATCCCTGGAAGCGCCGTTCTCAGAGCCCTTGCCACCAGTGATGTAGACCTTGCAGCCGATGGCGCAGGCACTGCACTCCTTGCGCGGGCTGGGGATGTCAGCACGAGGGATGATCTCGCTGGTTTTATGGTCCAGCATGTAAATCTTGTCACACATGAAGGTCTGGCCCCCGAGCAGCAGCAGGTCCTGGCTGACCTTGCGGGGCCTGGCGCAGCACCCTGTCACCAGGCCGTCGTTCTGCAGGATCTTCATTTTGCATCGCACGGCATCAGCCACGATCTCCTCCCCCAGCTTGTGGCTGGTCACCAGCTTCTCACAGGCCACCTGCTTCCGCAGGTAGGACTCGGGCAGCAGGGCCAGGCGGACGGAGCGCAGCAGCTCGGGCAGAACTTCGTGGCGTCGGGGCAGATCATAGCGGATCCAGCCTATAACAGCTTCATAGACCAGCGTCTCATCCTCCACCTCCAGCTCCTCGCTCTCCACCAGCTCCAGCAGCTTGTCTTTGGGCAGTCGGAGGAAATCTTCGGTCTTGCAGAGCGAGGTGAAGTTGGCCAACGCCATCCTCCAGGACAGCTCCAGCAGCCGCTCGCAGCAGTAGGCATCGGAAAGCAGCAGCATGTTCAGGCAATTCCCAGGGTACAGATTCTTCTCCAGAAAGTCAGCCGAAGCATCTCGGATATCCTGGAACTGCAGCATGTCCCCGGCCTCCAGCAGGGACTCCGCGTTCTCCTCATTGATCAGCACCCGGGCTGAGTAGGCATAGTCCAGCAGCAGCTCCAGCACCTCAGGGTGCAGGGAGTCGTGGAAATTGACTTCGGCATCTCTGCTCTCTTTCAGGCCCCCGCTGAACATGGCATTGAAGTAGCGGCTGCAGGCGGCCAGGACGGCGCGGTGGCACGGGAATCTCTGGTTCCCCGCCCGCAGCACCACGTCGGTGAAGAGGTTCTGCTGGCGGAGCAGGTTCAGTTGGGTGAGGAGGCTGTCGGCGTGGCCCGGTTTGTGGAAGAGGTGGATATTCATGGAGCCGGAGCTCGAGCGAGATTTCCGGTTCTCGTGGCTGCTGACGGACATAGTGCTGAGGCCGCTCTGCGAGGCAAAACCGGCGAGTCAGCACGGGCAGCGCGGTCACCGGGCCGGGCGCTGCGGACAGGAGCCGGCGGCGGGAGCGCAGTACCGGCCGGTAACGGGAGCGCGGTGGGGGCGTCCCGCAGCCGCGGGGCACTAACCGGAACGGGGCACCGGGAGCTGCCGGACCAAATGCCGGTGCAGCGCACGGCTCCGCCGGGTCTCACGTACTACCGGGGAGGGGGTGATGTGCGCTCCCGGTAATGCCCACGTCCAGCCCGCCCGGCGGTCCCGCACCCAGCCCGCGGCCCCCTACCCGGCTCCGCTGTCCCACACCCGGTTCAGGAGTTCCGCACCCAGCTCCGCGATTTCCCACCTGGCTCAGAGGTCCCGCACCCGGACCCGCAGTCTCCCACCCGGCTCCGCTGTCCCGTGCCTTGCTCAGTGACTCTGCACCCGGCCCTGCGGTCCCGCAGCTGGTCCAGTGGTCCCGCACCTTCCCCCGCTATCCCGCACCTGCTTCCGTACCCGGTTCCGTGCCCGGTCCCGCACCTTCCCCCGCTATCCCGTACCCGGTTCCGTGCCCGGTCCCGCACCTTCCCCCGCTATCCCGTACCCGGTTCCGTGCCCAGTCCCGCACCTGGTCCCGCTATCCTGTACCCGGTTCCGTACTCGGTCCCGCACGTTCCCCGCTATCCCGTACCCAGTTCCGTACCCAGTCCCGCTATCCCGTACCCGGTTCCGTACCCGGTTCCGTACCCGGTCCCGCACGGTCCCCGCTATCCCGTACCCGGTCCCGCACGGTCCCCGCTATCCCGTACCCGGTCCCGCTATCCCGTACCCGGTCCCGTACCCGGTCCCGTACCCGGTCCCGTACCCGGTTCCGTACCCGGTCCCGCTCCGCCCCGCTCCGCTCCGCTCCGGCTCTGCCGCCGCCCCGCCGCCGCCGCGTGGCCGCCCCGTGCTGGCTCCGCCCCCTCCCGCCCCGCAGCCAATCAGCAGCCTCGGCGGCCCTCTCTCGGTCTTTGTGAATGGGAGGCGGTGCCTGCTGTGCGCATGCGCAGCGCATTGCCCCCGCCCTGCCCGGGGGCAGCGTGGCCGTGTCACCTCCCCACGTGCGCGGCTGTCCCTCGGTGTCCCCCGGTGCCCCCGGTCCGAGCACCGCAGCACAACCCCGCAGCACGGCCCGGACCGCGGGCAGCCCGCCTTGGGCCCAGGACGGCGGGTCTGAGGCTGCCGAGCGCGGCGGAGCTTTGCGGACAGTCACCGCCATAAAGGGCCATAAACGGGGCAGCCGGGCTGGGATCGGCAGCGCCTGCCTGCCCGCGGCCTTTGGATCCCGGCCTGCTGACAAAGGCAGCTCGCGGCCCGACAAACCAGCCCTGCTCAGCAAATGTTTTCCTGCATGGAGCCCACCTTAGAAATTTGGAGCCCAGCCCATCATCTGCACCACCAACCCCGGGGTGCTTTCCTTGGCCAGGAAAGGTGCTATCACCCTCTCTAAGGAGCAAGAGCCGAGTTGGGCTGATGGCCGCATCTGAAAAGAGGAAAAAAACACCAAGTTTTGGGAGGACTGGGTCTGCCTGAACAAGGTCTTGTGCTAAAAATGAGTGAGTGCTGCCCTGGAGAGGCAGCAGCATCCACCACAGCTGTTTAAACATTTTGTGTCAGCAGGGATCAAAACCACCTCAAGAAAAAAATACAAATTCTAGAAATTCTGAATCACCCAATTTTGATTTATCTCTGCTCATTTCAGCTTTACCAGCTGCAATTTAAAGTCAGTTGTCGAGGAATTGATGAAGTAAATGCACTTAGGGAAGTTTACAGTGTCCTTTCTCTATGTTAAATGCACGGTTTAGAGATTTACTAATTTGGCATCAGATATTATGTGGGGCTTTTTGTTTTGTTCTGTTTTAAATTGGTAGAGCTACACCTTGTCCTGTGCTGAGCAGAACAGTGAGTCCTGAAGGAATGATTTAATGGGGTTAAGAATACAAAATAAATCTGATTTATTATTAAAAAACACTAACTACAGGAGCCACCAGAGTGGGTGACAGGACCAGGCAACAGCCAGAGCTGTCCCTAAGCAGAAGGACTTGGGTGCTCCTCCTGTTCAGGCAAAGGACTGAGAAAAGTAGAGAAAAAACAAGAGTCTCCTCCAGGTAAGCCCAGCCTACACTCTGAGTTGTACCAAAACCTGTCAATCTGGCAGCAAATTCGCAGCACAGCCAGGAAGGCATCCTCAGGGACACTGCAGGGTGAAGGTCCAGATAAACACCAAGGATAGAGCAAAGGATAAAGCGTATCCAGACCTTGCTCTGCTCTTTGAACACAGGCAGGACACAGTTCCCCGTGCCCAGGCCAAAAGCAACAACAAAAATCCAGGGTCAAACCTCCTGGAAGCATAGCATGTGCCGTGCTGGGGGGCAGGGACACGCAGACTAAGCAGAACTGTTTTCAAAGGATGCATTTCCCTGGCAGTCAGGCAGGGGCTGGGAATTATTTCAGCAGGAGGAAGGCTGGTGACACATGTGGAGCTGCAGCTCACACAGCACTAATGCTTTGGAGCTTTCCAGAACCAGATAAAGAACTTTTCCCTGTTATCAGAAGGAATGATCACTCAAGACCACCTTTGAAGCATTTGTGTCATTTATTATTAGCAACGCCCAGAACTGTAACTGCAAACCCCATCTCGGCATTGGTTTGATTGCTCCTTTGAAAGGTGATTAATAAATTTCCTGCTTTTTTTTTTTTTTAAATTAAAAAAACGTCTGTTGGCAGCTGCCAGCGCCTGGTGGAAGAGCTCCACCCGGTGGCATTCCACAAAGGCACAGCTGGAGCCTCAGCTCTGTGGGAAGTCTCAACTTCCAACATTTCTCCTTAAAGGAGCAAGGCAGGCTAGGAAGGTTCACACTGCTTCCAGCTGCTATTTCCTTCCCCCCAGCCTCGAAGGAAACAGAGCTGTCACAAACAACATCACTGCTCACTCCTGTCTGAGCTCTGGGCATCAGCTCTGACCTCAAAGCCCAAACTACCTGGAGAGCTCATAGGACAGGGGTCACTGCCCTGGCTCAGATACAGCACCAAGCACCGAGCCCGGAGTGTGAACTCGCAGGATTCATCCCTTGCCAGTTCTCTGTGACAGAAACGTGGCCACTCACACTGACTTTGTACTCTTTTAAGTGGCAGAAAACACTACAAGGTTGCATTTATCTTTTGGGACAGAGGAAGGAAGGATGGAAGAAATATTTTCCCCTCAGTTTTACCAGTTGTAGGAGATTCTTGATTTTTAGAGAATTCATCTGAATTACTTCTCTGATGAAGAGTGATAAAAATTGTCAGTTGCAAACAATCCCCTCTGCAACAGGCATCTTGGTTCCAGTCCCAATTATGGGATATTTGGAATGACAATCATCGACCCAGGAGAGTTAAAATACACCCTACCTCACTAAAGGCACTTTTACCATGTGAAAACTGGGCCCTGAAGCTCAGTTATGACTTAAGCAGCTTCAGAATTTCCTCCTCCTGATGCCTGGTAGATTCCAATCAGGGAGGAGATGGTTCCCAGGAGCCCTACTAACCACGGAGGGAACCTTCCTGCCCAGAGGAACCCTGGAGGCAGCCAGTGGATTGCGTTGGAGAGATCTGCTGTGTCCATGAGGATGCTCAGAACTTCAGCCTTTACCTGGGCTCTTAACTTCTGCTGGCTCTGTGGTGAAGAAGTGCTGGTAAAAGAAAAGGTGATATTAGTGATAGCCCAGAATATTGTAATAATTGTGATGGGTACAAGTGAGAACTGACAGATGTGGGTGAATTACAGGAAAGGTCGAGAGGGACTTTGGACAAGGGTTGGAGGGACAGGACAGGGGAGAAAGGACTTGCACTGCCAGAGGGAAGGGTTAGATGGGATATTGGGAAGGAATTGTTCCCTCTGAGGGTGGAGAGGTCCTGGCACAGGTTGCCCAGAGTATCTGTGGCTGCCCCTGGATCCCTGGCAGTGTCCAAGGCCAGGTTGGACAGGGTTGGAGCACTCTGGGACAGTGGAAGGTGTCCCTGCTGTGGCAGGGGGTGGCACTGATGGGCTTTAAGGTCCCTCCCAACCCAAACCATTCTGGAATTCCATGATGAGCTGTACAGCCACGGAGGGGAATCATACCACTTCTGCTGGCTCAGTTTTCTTCTTAACTGGAACAAGATTCTCAGGGATCTGAAAAGAACAGTTATTTCTCCTACAGCACCAAACAGGAGCGTTTTTTCCCTCTTGCATTAACTGCTTCAATGAGGAAGAACACCTCCTGCAGCCAGAGAGCCTTTGCTTCACGCCGTGTCAGGGCACTGGGATCCCCCCCGCCCCTGCCGTGCCCACCCCGGCCGTACCGCAGGATGCCCAGCAGCAGGGCACAGCCCCACAGCGCCGTGCTCCGCGTCCACCACTTCTGGGAGCCGGCGCGGACGATGCCGACATCCGCCGCCCACGCCAGGTGCTCGCAGGGGTAGTAGAGCTGGTTGGCCACGTTGCAGAGCACCGAGAGCCCCCGCACCAGCACGTCCTCGCCCTGCGGGGAGCGGCACATGGGGCACGCCCGCGGCGGGGCCGGGGGGGGCTGGCGGGGACCCCCGGAGCCGCGCTCACCTCGGGGCCCAGCCCGTAGCTGCAGCTGTGCCGGAGCATGGCCAGGTCGTCGAAGAGGCGCAGGGCGGTGCGGCAGGAGCTGAGCTGGGCAGAGGCGGCCAGCAGCGCCCCGGGCAGCCCCGCGGGCCCGGGCAGAGCTCCCCCAGCCAGCTGGCAGCCGTAGGACAGCGCCCGGACCTGCGGGGACACGGCCCGGTCAGCGGCACCGCAACGGGGCTCAGCGGTGCAGGGGAACAGGGAAGGGATGCTGGAACCAAACTGGTGATCGAGTTTTCTCCCTTTCTCCTCTCTTTAATCCTCTCTTTTCCTTTCTTTAATTCACCTCTCCCTCTTTAACTTCTTTTCCCTTTACCCAAACCCCATTGCCCTGTGCTCAAGGACTCCCACACCCATTTACATCCCAAGCGTGTAATTTACCGATAAAACTTTCTAATTGTTTGTGGACCCTCTGACTTTTGTCGCTCCTTTCCACCATCGAGCACGTACGAATCTCTCAGGGGCTTCCTTCCCCCTAAGGGTGGGTTGTCACAGCAGAGTCTGGCCTCGTCGCTCCCCGCCCGGTACCGGTGGGCTCAGACCCCCTTCCCCTCACTCACCGCCCGGTACCGGCGGGGTCAAACCCCTCACTCCCCGCCCGGTGACCCCCGTCCCCACTCCCCGCCCGGTACCGGTGGGCTCAGGTCCCCGTCCCCACTCCCCGCCCGGTACCGGGGCACTCAGCCCCCTCCCTCACCGCCCGGTCACGGCCCCGGTGAGTCTCCAGCGCGGCCACGAGCCCCCGGAGCGCGCCCGCCGCCATGGCAACGCTTCCGGGTGGGACGTCGCGGTCGGGCGCGGGGCACGACGGGAAGGAGGCGGAGCCGTCGCCATGGCAACGCGGCCTAGCTGCCCCGCGGCCCAGCCGGGCCCTGTCCTGGTGCGCTGCCTGCCCGGGGATGGGAGCTGCTGTCCCGCTGACCCTCACGGCCTCCGCATCCCATCAGCGAACTCCTCGTCAGTTCTTTTCTCACCCCTGGTTTCCCCGTTTTGGGGAGTTCCAGGCCGGCCCCGTCACGGGGATGGTGCTGGGCTCGGCCGGGGTTGATGCAAGGAGACCTCGGAGCCCACCCTGAGAGGCCCCTGCAAGGGTGGTCCCGGTTGTGCCCCTACGGCCCAGTGTCCACATGCACAGAGATCCCCACATCCCTATCTTCACCTGGGAGACAGGGAGAGCTTCCCCTGTCCCACCTTTAGAGACCTCCCAGGCCCTGGCAGAGGGATGGAAGGGGAACATTCCGTGTGGAGAGGGGGAGAAATCGACCCTCTCCTGCCTCCTGCAGCTTCCCATGCCCAGCACGTGGATCCCACCTGTCTCCTCCCAGTGGGTCCAGTGGCTTGGCACAAAGTTACACTCATACTGCTGTTAATTAAAGCTATTAGAAGTACTTGGGTATTTTGCTTTCTCCTTTTATAGCTGAGTATCACAGAATCCCAGAATATCCTGAGCTGGAAGGACCCACAAGGATCATCAGTCCAAGCCCTGGCCCTGCACAGACACCCCAACAATCCCACCCTGTGCATCCCTGGCAGCATTGTCCAAACACTCCTGGAGCTCTGGCAGCCTTGGGGCAGGGACCATTCCCTGGGGAGCCTGGGCAGTGCCCCAGCAGCCTCTGGGGGAAGAACCTTTTGAGTAAATCATCCTTTGAGTAAATCACACTGATTTCACAGAACAGGTTCATAGCACTAAGCAGAGCCACTACCAGCCAAGCTTTTGCTATGTAGCCTCTCCAGTCTGGGAGTTGGACTCAAGATCCTTGTGGATCCCTTCCAACTTAGGATATTCAGTGATTCAGATTGTTCTACACTTGCTGTATCCTTATATGCTGCAGTTATCCCACCTGATGCTCCACATCTCTTTTCCACCGTCTTGTGACTCACCTCACTGAAATCTGGTGTCAATCCCTTTGCCATTTCATTACGTAAAATGAATAAAAATGAATGATTTCTGGGACATGAATCAGTGTCTTGATCTTTCTCCATCGTTACGTTTGTTTTTAGAAGTTGTTTTGAATTTATTTTTGGGAGGAAGGAGTGGATTTTGATCAAAAGCTGTGCTTATGCAACCTCAGGAAGGGATGTGGTTAGAGATGGTCATGGAAGGCATTAAGAAAATCCTCCTCTGACGTTGCCTCCTGTTTCTCCAGCAGTTAAGAGAGAGGTCCCTTCATGCCAAGGATCTGTGTTTAAGCCATTTGATTGACTAAATGTGGAACAGATCGCAGTTGAATTGGTCTTTTCTTTGGCCCTAATCTTCTGGAGCAGCTCCATAACTACCATATGGAGTGATATTCCCATAAGTGCCATGTGAATTTCTTCATTTGCCTCCTCACCCCGAGAGTTGTTTTCTGTTTGGGCGAAGGTTTTGAGCAAAGTATTGACGGCAGAGCCGGCCTTTTCCTGTCTTCAGGGGAAACACACACAGATATCTGTGACTGCAAACCTTTCCTGGTGCTGCCTCCTAATTTACTGCCTCGAATTTAATTTTTATTTTGATTCCATCTGTCAGCAGATGAAAGTCCTGTCACAACCACGCAAGCCATGCTGGTGCTACACAGAAACAGCGACTCCATAAAGATGTGCTACAGCAGGTCCAGCCTTAATAGGCTTGGATTAACCACAGGGAAAGTGGGTTCATAGCTAGCAAAGCTCCAGCCTCCCCTTAACTCCCCTTGGAGTGTGCTCCTGGGCTACTTGAGATGGGCCAGTGTGCACCAAATCCTGTCTGCTCCAGCCTCAGTGAATCCTCTGTGGGAGCAGAGTCATAGATCAGAAATGTCTTGAAGGGAGAGGAAGGACAGACAACCAAATCCCTAAGCCAGGGAATGTTGGAGAGAGGTAGAAGGTGATTGAGGTCCCCACAGAGGAGGAAAATTGTCATGGCTAGAGGTATCCAGCCATGGTAAACATCTCTGCACCACCAGCAGAGAATCTGAGCATCCACCAGAGGTGCTGCAGCTGCCCAAGAGGGGTGACCCTTCAGGTAACAACACAGGGCTCAGATGTTGGCACTGCCAGTTCAGTGGTGCCACCTGCCCCTTCCTCAGCCCCATCCCAGTGAGCTGAAAGCTGTTTTCTCTCCTCAGATGAACTGCTGTCACTGGGGGCTGCCCAGGAGGGCACAGAACTTCTGCAGGACTGAGCAGAGAGGTGAGTTCATGCCCAAGCCCAGAGGCCCACTAAAATCCAAAAGGCAAACTCCCAAGTGAGCTGTGTCCCCATGGGGACCCTGGAAGGGCCCTGTCCCCAGAAGAAGGTGATGTCCTCCCTTCTCCAGCACCCACTGATGCACTGTGAGCTGCCTACACGGCGTGGGATCTTGGAGCTGTCCTTGTGCTCTGCTCTTGGCCCGTCTGTGTGTTGTTACAGGGAACATCTATTTCTCAGATTGAATGAGGACACAAGGAGGTGTTGTGACAGCAAGAATAAACACTAGGAGATTAGCCCAAAGGCGTGGGTGACACATCCCTCAGGATTGCAGGACCCACAGAAAGCCTCTGGGCAGGCACTGGGGTGAAACAAAGCCGGTGGGGTAGGGGGAAGCAGAGAGGAAGGACAGAAGATCAAACAGAGTGAGAGGCACCACCAGGGCTGTATGGGGGATGGAATATTCCCCCTTATTTATCTGTTTGGATTTTGGTGTCAAGGCCTGGAACCAAAGGTCAGCGAACAGTAGGACAGCGAGGCAGCTCTGCCCAGCTTGATGAGTGGGCTGTTTTCCTAGAGGTGAGCTGTGTGTTTTTGTTCAGTTGGTCACTCACGTGGGTTTACTGACTGCTGAGCTTGCACTAACTCTGTTTGGGATCTAGGTGTGTTCCAGAGGAATCAGTGGGGGCTGGTCAGCCCCCTCCCTTGGGGGTTGAGTGAGCAGGGTGGCACAGCTGCCACTTCACAAGCTCTTCTCAGCCTTTTCCTGCAGATGGGTTTGATTCCTCGGGAGCCAGCCCTGTCAGAGCTAGTGAAGTTTCACAACCGCTTCAGTCTGTGTGTGAGCAGTGCCTGGGCCCACGAGCCTCGTGCTTTCCCTTGTGGATTTGACTCTATATTTCTCAGGAATGGGACAGTCTCTGCTCCACGTGTGCTTCAAAGAAGCCATGCACTCACATCTTCCAAGTGCAAGCAGGAACCTCTCATCAGTCCCTCAAGCCAGCATGTTGTAAACACCTCGATTCAAACACCTCAGTTGCACAATTTGGTGGAGTAACAGGGACTTGCATCTGTGCCAGGTCCACCCCATTACTGTGATGTGACCCTGAGGTGGCATTGCCACCTGTGCTGCAAGAACAGCCACGGGGATAAGTGGTGGAATCACCCTTGGAGGCACCAGCTGGCTGGGAGAGTTGTTGCTGGGAGTCACTGTGATTATTCACTTTCTTTTTCATGTGGATTTTGGTGCAACTTCAGACATAGAAAGCAAAACTGGCTTTTGGAGTGAGAGGCTCTGCTTTCTAAACTCCTCTCCCACCCCTTCCAGCAATGCCCAGGAATGCCTGAACTGGGAAGGCCAACCAGGCTTTCTTTGATTCCCCAGCTCTGAGAAATCTGCCAGCACGGTTGGTGGTGTGTGACACCCCTCCCTGCCAAGAGAGCCACCAGCATGTCCCAGTGTCACGTCGCCAGTGTCTGTGACTCACAGATAAGACGAAGTCACGTTTTTTTCTCAGTCGGTTCAAAAACACGTCCCTCGTCACTGCAGCCCCGTCCCGGGCACGTCACCAGCCTCAGCACATGAGGTCAACACTAAAGCATCGCTGCAAAACAGGGGCTCAGTCCAACCCCTGGGAAGCCCTGCAGGGTGGGGCCAGCTAAGAGCCAGGATAAATTCAGGGATTTTGGTGTAGCCTTTGCTCTTCCTCCTTCCCCTGGAAAGCTCCAGGCAGGCACCAGCCTCCTGGGGCTGCGGGCTCAGCGTGGGCAGCAGCCATGCAGCCCCTGGGGCGCGTGTGGAGGTTGGAGGTGAAGCTGGAGGATGGCCATGCCCATGGCAGTGGGGGAGCTGCTGCGCGGGCTGGTGCAGCTGGAGCTGCGCGGGGCGCTGCGGGTGCGGGCGCTGGAGGTGTGTGCCCGCGGCCTGGCCACTGTGCACTGGCTGGAGAGCCTCAGCATCGGCCTCAACGTCGTCTACCGGGACTACACAGCCTACCAGACCTTCCTGTACCGCCGCTGCCAGCTCATCCCCGGTAAGGCCATGGCATGGGGCGGGTGTGTGTGCCAGGGTGTGTGGATTGGAACCCCCTTGGATGGCTGTGTGTGCCAGAGCATGGGGTTGGAACCCCCTTGGATGCATGTGTGTGCCAGGGTGTTGGATTGGAATCACCTTGGATGGGTCTGAGTGCCAGGGTGGTGGCTTGGAACCCCCTAGATAGGCCTGTGTTCCAGGATGTGGGGTTGGGACCCCCTTGGATGGGTCTATGTGCCAGAGCATGGGGTTGAGACCACCTTGGATGGGTCTGTGTGCCAGAGCATGGGGTTGGGACCCCCTCAGGCTGCACGTATCCCCTCTGAGGAACCTCTGCCCTGGTGGGTGTTGCCAACCCATGCAGGGCTGTTTGCCCCTCCTCTCACCTTGGCCAAGGGTTTCTCTGCCGCTGGTTTCCAGGAGGCTGCTGGCAACCCCAGGGCTGGGGAGCACCAGAGATTTGTGGCTTTTGTTGTGTTTGCAGAGGAAAGAGCAAACACAAGTGTCTGTTCACAAGTGTGGAAAGAGCACTAAGTGCTTCAGCCAATGTTTGTTTTCAGGTCCCTGATGCTGGGACCGCGTGCCCAGCTGGCACGTTGCTTAGATCTGCTGTGAGAGGACAAGCCGCTGGCATGCCACAAGCCATTCTTTGTGTGCTTGGGATGAAATGATCCAGAGCTGAGGGGTATGGCACATCTCAACTGTCCATCTGCTCATTAGCTCTGGCTTTTCTTAGGAACATGCATGGCTTTTATCCTCCCCTCCAATAACAGTGTCATAGCCATTCCTCTGTTGCTTTTCCTCCCCATTTCCCTGTTTCTGATGGCCTTGTGGCCTGGTTGCCCAGCCCTGGAGAGGGCTATAGGACTTATGCTGAGGGCATTTAATTGTGTCAGTGGCAAAGAGCAACCCAGAAAGTGGTGCCAGCCCAATCTGGCAAACGTAGAGGCTGCAGGAATAAACTGGAGGGATGGAAAGAGGACCTGAGTTGCCTTCCTGGAGGTGTTCCTGTCCCTGGACTGCACTGGGGGGTCATTTTCTCTATTTCTGGATGACTGTGTCCTGCCATCTGCTCCGAACACCTGTACTGCTCTGGAGTTTGTCTCTTTTGGCAGCAGCTCTTCCGTGCTGTGCCTATGGATGGCTTCTTGGCAGCTGCACCTCTACCAAGTGTCCAAATTACAATTAAGCCCTTGCCCTACAGCGAAGGTCCTGAGCACTTGGTTGTGCAGTTCTTGGTCACAGTCTCGTTAGCTCTGAGGTGACAGGGTGAGTTTTATCCCCCATTATCCCTGCAGGGAATGTCTGCAGGGAAGCCACAAGCTGCTGCCAGCGTGATTGGATTCTGCTGCTGGGATTGAGTGTGATAGGAGCCCCTGGAGCCATCTGGGGAAGGGCACTTGGCCAAGGGCTGCAGGGATTGCACTAGCTGCTTGGTCTCTCTGGCTCTCTGCACACCTGGAGCTCGGAGCTGGAGGTTCCTGGCCCTCTTCTACTGCACAGGGAATGTTCAGCTGGGCTTCCTGGGGGGCAGAGAGCCTCGCCAGAATTTGGGGCTGGGATTTTATTTTCTCTGTCCATGCACAGATTCCTTTTCTGCCTTGTGAGAGGGACACGTGTGATCACCAGGGCGTTTTTAAGTTTTAACAGCAGAGAGGGGCTGTCCTGCAACCAAAATAACTTCCTTTGGATCCTTCTGTCCCCTGCTCTGTCCCCAACAGCAGCGTGAGGGCCTTCCTGATGTCAGCTGGTGAGAAACGTGCCGCCATCCGACAGTCCCTGTGACTGCTCCTTTCTTGTTGCTTCTCCATGAGATCAGCTGTGTCTGCGTGGTGTTTAAAAAATGCAGGTTTTGTCATGGTAACAAGGCAGTGCAGAGGAGGGAAGCTGGGCACAGATAAGCGCCCTCCCTTCTGCTCTCCCCTCAGCTGAGTTTATCTGCAGTTTCCTGGCAAGGCGGTGAGTGCTGGCACTGGGGTGCTGCGCTGAGAGACAAGAAAAAAGTGTGCAGGAAGGATGTTCAGGCAGGGCCTTTAAACGTGTGTTGTGTAATCATCTGAGAGAGGGAGCAGGAAGAGAGGAAAAGGCAGGGGGTTAATGGGCAAAGGCAGCACAAGGACAGCCCTGGACTCTTCTGCATGAAGTGATGGGACAATGCCCTTGGAAACATAAATGATTGTTGTGCAGTGATGTTTTCTGTCCTAGGATCCTGCAGCACTTCCCAAAGGTGTAGTTCCTGCCCTGGTGGGAGGCAAACATCCAGAAGCCATTTTATTTTCACGGAGACATCCAGGAGAGTTACAGCATCAGGGCTGTTCCTCCATGGCAGGGTGGCTCTCAATCAGCACTTTAATCCTTGAGCATGCACAACAGTCCCAAATCCAGCAGGGATGGAGCTGGTTCCTCAGTCAGGGAGTCTGTGTATGTGCAAGACTCTGCTGTCTCATCTTGTCCCCATGTTGGGCCAGGGTAGAGCAGCTGACTTACCTCTTTACCTGCTGCTTTACCTCTTTACCTGCTGCCTTCCATTCTCGCTAGCATTCCAGGGCCCCTCGTGTGACTCTGGGGTCGGTGGGGACAAGCCACCAGGTCTCAGCGGTGCATCGGGGAAGGAGCAGCTCCCCCATGAGCCGGGCAGGCTGTCAGCTCCTGCTGGGACCGATTCCAGCCTGGCCAGACTCTAGATGGGGCTGAAGAGTTGGAGATCATGCCCTGTGTGCTCTGCCCAGCCTGAGCTGGGTGCTCCTCGGGCACCCAGGACCATTCCTGAATGAAAAGCCCTTGGCTGAGCTCCCACATCTGCTGGAGATCACAGGGGAGAGGAGAGACCCTCTCGGTGCTCTGGGGTCCCAGAGGGGTCTGGGGGGGCTGCCCTCCCCACGTGGAGGCAGCGAGGGACAGGCGAGGGCATCGCGTGTGCTGCCACGGGAGGGAGGTTCACAGGATCCGCATCCCGTGGGCGAGGCTGAGTCACGGCCAGGGGTGTGTGCCGGCAGGCGGGAGGAGGAGGAGGAGGATGCCAGGCAAAGAGAGGGGCCCAGCCAAGGCTCCAGCCCCTCTCAAGAGCCTCCCCACCTCTAATGTCACTGTGGGGACACCAGGCGCCTTCCCAGAGCTGGTGTCACCAGTTAACTCATGCTGTGATATGACTTCCTTCCTCCTTTCCCTCTCCCTTTGCAGCGTTTGCTGTGATTCATGTTTGCCCGTGGCAGCACATAAAACAAACCACAGTCCCCTTCCCATGGGGAGGGAGACAATTCCAGTCCGGCCTTGGAAAGAGCTAAAGCAGTGCCAGGCTTCAGCCCAGTTCATTTTAAGTGGCTGTGATCCACTGAGTTCAGCACACCAGGTCCTGCCCGGCAGGGCTGGGAGCAACTCAAAAATCCCCAAAATTTCGGCAGCCAAATGCTGAGTAACATTTTTAATGCCTGTTTTGTCTCATCCCTGCCTGTGCCGGGGGTGCAGGGCTCTGGTGCTCCACAAACATGACAACCATCATTAAAGTGGAAGTTTCTAAGGCTGCATTAACCCTTTTGGGGAGGCACAGATTCCTTTCTCCTCCCTTTTACAACATCTCGGGGCACTGCTAACGGTGATATCCACCCTGAAAATCACTAGTTCCCAGTTTCCATGATTTCACCCCGGCTGAGCACCAGCAACCGTGGATGCCACCGATGGAACAAATCCCTGCACCATTCCTGCCCCTGCAGGTGGAATTCATCCCTGGGTTTTGGACACCAATCCCAGGAGGAGCTGGTGGAAAACTGGTGCTTGCCTGTTTAACAAGCGCAGGGAAGGATTGCTCACCCTGTCGTTGCACAAGCTGAACTCGAGCCAGTTCTTGATTTCTTAGAACTAAGGGAAGTGATGTCCCAGACATCACCGCCAGTTGGCCTGGCTGTGTCAGGAGCCCAGATCCAGTTGTGGCCTGTTCTGAGCCCTGGGAACAGCCCTTGGGAAAGAAAGGATGTGGGTCAATATGTGGCGTGGCCCTCTGCGGGCACTGGAATGACAGTGAGGAATCCCCCCTGGCCACAGCCAAAGGCTGTGACCCTGAGAATGGGGATTCTGCCAGGATTGGAGCTGCAGGGGGAGTTTGAGGGGCAAGGATGGGGATTTTGGGGGGCAAGGATGGGGATTTGGGGGGGCAAGGATGGGGATTTGGGGGGGCAGGGATAGGAGCTGGAGTGGGAGTTTGAGGGGCAAAGATAGGAGTTGAGTTTTGGGGGACAAGGATGGAGGGGAAATTTGGGGTGTAGGACAAAAGAAGATGGCTTGGGACTCAAGGATGGGGATTTTGGGGCACACAGATGGGAACTCGAAGGGGATTTTGAGGGTCGAGGATAGGAGCTGAAAGGGGAGGCAAGGATGGAAATGGAGAGGAAATTTGGAGGACAAGGATGGAAACTACAGAGGGGTTTGGAGTCAAGGATGGGAGCTGCAGCGAGCCTTGGGGGGCACTGAGCGACCCGGCAGCAGTCAGGGGGTCACCCCCGAGCACGGGCAGCGCTCAGCCCCGTGACCCAAGGCACACGATCACAGCACACGATGTGCAGCCCCGGGATGAGCCGGGGAGCCCCGCTGGGACTGCACCGACACCCCACAGTCCAATATCCCCCCGGGAGCCCCGGCCAGCCCGGTCCGTGCGGCGGGGCCGATCCGCACATGCTCCCTGCCTTGTTTTGCAGAGCCCGGCGGGGCCGCCCCGTCCCGGCCCGTCCCGCCCCGCCGGGGCCGCCCCCGGCTCTCCGGGCTATTAAAGCCGGGCCGAGCCGCGCCGGGCCGGGTTGAGCCGCATCGCGCCGGTCGGGGCTGAGCCGCGCCATGATTTTCGATCGTCTCAAACGCTTCTCGATCGTGCTGGAGGGCGCGGAGCGGGACGGCCCGGCCGCCTTCAGCCCCGGGCAGGCGGTGTCGGGCCGCGTGGTGCTGGAGCTGGCTGCGGCGGCGCGGCTCGGGGCGCTGCGGCTGCGGGCGATGGGCGCTGCCCGCGTCCACTGGACCGAGTCCCGCAGCGCCGGCTCCAGCACCGCCTACACGCAGAGCTACAGCGACCAGGTGGAGTTTCTGAGCCACCGCGACACGCTGCTGGCACCCCCAGGTAGGGCATCCCCTGCCCGGGTGCGGTACCGGGTTAGGCACCCCGCGGCCGGGCACCGGACACCGTGCGGGTGGAACAACCGGGGAGCGGGGCGGTCTGGACACCCCGGGTGTTGGGTGCTGCACGCACTACAGCTGGCTGAAATCTGGGTGTCTGGGGCAACTGCCGGTTCTGGGCGCATGGCACCCCAAAACTGCAGAAATCTGGGTGCCAGGGACAGCCTGGCTGCTGGGTGTGTGACACCCAGCCAGCTGAAATGTGGGTGCCTTAGGGTCTGAGCGCTCTGGGCACGGGGTGTGTAGGTCTCTGCAGTCATCTCAAATTCTGGGTGCACCCCGAAATCTTGGGGTGCATGGCTGGACTCTGCTGCTGTGCGGGGCACCCTGGTTAGGAACTGTTCCCCACAAAATTGCTCCTTTTCTGTGAGCTTCCCAGCCGGGAAGCAATGTTGGAAAACTGCGGATGTTCAGGAGCTTGTTTTGAGCACAGGGGGTTGGCCTGAATGATCCCCAGAGGGCCACTCTAATCCTGGGGTGCAAACTCTCGAGGGCCACGGGGGCTTGGCTGGCCACTCTCCCTCCAGCTGGGCATCTTGGGCTCTCACTCCAAATCTGTGGAGCAGAATGGCTGCAGGATGAAGCAGAGCCCACCTGGGAAGGCTGGGAGAGGTGCCCCTGCGTCGTGCGTGTGTGTCTGGAGACACTTGGAATGCAGACAGTGCCCAGCTCTTGTGTCACAGCTGCTGCAGCTCTGCCCTGGCAGAAACTCAGCTGTGCCCTCGTGCTGCTCCTAACTGGGTGCTGCACATCCCTGTGACTCGCCCCAGGAGGAAGTTCTGCAGGAGGGAGCTGATCCTCCTCAATCTGTTTTGCCCACAGACAATGGTGAAGCCACTGTCCTGCAGGCAGGAAGGCACGAGTTCCCCTTCACCTTCCAGCTCCCCGAGTAAGTTGGCTTTTTTGGGGGGGAGAGGACATCTTAAAAATGAGGGGTTTTTGAGCAAAACCCATCTAAAAATTGTTTGTTGCTTGTGCCCAGGACCTTGGCCACCTCCTTCGAGGGGAAGCACGGCAGTGTGCGCTACTGGGTGAAGGCCAAGCTGCACAGACCCTGGGCGACAGTGAAGAAAGCAAAGAAGGAGTTCACAGTGATTGAACCCATCGACATAAACACTCCTGCACTGCTGGTGAGCTCCCTCTGCTCCACCCTGGGGCTCTGGCATCCGAAACTTTCCTAGGAAACCCACGGGGAAGGTGTCTGCCTCCCCCTCAGCATTACAATGCAGGCCTGATTTCCAGAGGGAATATTTTCCCCATGAACCTCGTGCCCTCCAGCTTTACCTGGGCTGGGCAGAGGTCAACTGTGCCTCTTTGGTTTTGGAAACTTTAATGCGTTGCAACAACTTCTTGCATCAGATACCTGAGAAGTTGCTGATGCTCCCCAGCAGGTTCTTGGTGCCAGGGAGGTGATTGCTTTGAGTTTCATCCTCGGTTACCAAATAGCTTAAATATTTCCCTTTCTCCAGGCTCCCCAGGCAGGTGCTAAGGAGAAACTTGCTCGTGCGTGGTACTGCAACCGTGGCCAGGTATCTGTGACTGCCAAGATCGACCGAAAAGGCTACACCCCAGGTAAGACCAGGTGCTGGTGCCCTTGAAGCTTGGTGGGCCCCGGGGAAGAGCCCAGAGGAGGGGATTTTGGGGTCACTATGAGCTGGCATGAAATCAGAGAGCTTCAGTGTGCACTTGTTGTGGGCAGCGCCCTTGGGACGCTTCTGGATGAACCCCTGTGCCTGCACTGTCAGACAGCTTGGCCAACCCTTGGTGGTCCTGTGCAGCAATTCCTTGAGGCAGCACTGGGCTCTGCCTCCCCTCCTCCAACGTGTGTGTGTCTGTTTTGGCAGGTGAGGTCATCCCTATCTTCGCTGAGATCGACAACTGCACGAGCCGTGCCGTGGTGCCCAAGGCAGCCATAATCCAGACCCAGACCTTCGTCGCCCGGGGCACCAAGAAGCAGAAGAAGTCGGTGGTGACCAGCATCACTGGGGACCCCATTCCGGCCGGGAAGAGGGAGGTGTGGCACGGACGGGCGCTGAAGATCCCACCAGTGGGGCCATCCATCCTCCAGTGCCGCATCATCCAGGTGGAATATTCCCTGAAGGTGAGGGAGCTCCCGGGGACCTCTGCAGGAATTCCCTCCTGGCCAGCTCAGGGGGGATACCTGCCCCTCCAGAGTGGGAAAGCACCACCAGCTAAGCTTCCCTGCTCTATCCTGTCTCTGCAGGTTTGTGTGGATATTCCTGGGACGTCCAAGCTGCTCCTTGAACTGCCTCTTGTCATCGGGACCATCCCACTGCATCCCTTCGGGAGCCGCACCTCCAGTGTCAGCAGCCAGTACAGCGTCAACCTCGACTGGCTGAGCCCCATCCCAGAGCAGCCAGAGGGTGAGCATCTCCTTTTCCCTGGAATAAACCCCCTGGTCAGGACAGCAGGACTCCAGAACTGGTTCAGTTGAGAACTTGCTTTTTTTTTAACTTAATTTTTTGGCTGTGGTGCTGAATCTCCTGGGTTCCACACCCTCAGGGAGCTGGGTTTGGGAAAAAGTGTGTTTGAAGCCCTTTCACCTGTGTATCCCCCATTTTTGGAGAGTGTTTCCTGTTCCCTGATGGTTCTCCTTTCTCTTCAGCCCCCCCTGAGTACTCAGCAGTGGTGTCCAGCACTGAGGCCGAGCAGAGCCTGGCTCCACCGTGCCGCAGCGAACTCGGGGACATCCTGGAGGGTCCCTTCTTTGCCTACATCCAGGAATTCCGCTTCAGACCACCTCCTCTGTATTCAGAGGTAACTAAACCGGGCTGGGAGGCTGCTGGAGATGGCTGGGCTGTCCCCACTGCTGAGGTTTTTGACTCTGAGCTTGGCTCTGCAGGTGGATCCAAACCCCACGTCAGACAACATCCGCCCGCGCTGCATGACCTGTTGAGAGAAGCACACGGGCTGTGGATGACAGTGTGACAATCCCATGGGATGGAAGCTTCACCCTCACAGCACTTCGGTCTGGGAACGGGGATGTGAGACCCCAGCTCCACTCACTGCTCTCGGCCACTCCTGACTGTCCCACGGGCCCAGAGCCAGCGCTGCTGTGGCCTCAGGCAGGGTAGGAGAACACGAGGGGCCTGGCAGTGTAGAGCAGCTCTGTGTGTGGCTGGGCAGGACACGGAGGGTTCAGAACTGCCCCAGCATTTTGGGGTTAGAACAGGGACACTGCTTTCCCCTTGCCTGCAGTGCCGTGCTTCGAAAAACTTCTGTCAGCTCCTGGGGAAAACAGGAGCTTGAAGGCGTTTCTCAGGATTACTGGAGAGTGTTTTGGTGTTGCTCAGGGTTGGGCCCTGCAGGCACAGCTCTTCACCTGTGGCTCACCAGGACTGCAGGTCCCCAAGGCAGTGAAAGGTCCTTTTCTGGCTAGATGAAGCAAAGGCCTCAGCCACTGCTGATAATCTTTGCCACAGACCTGTGGGTGCCTGTGGGGGGAATGGTTTGAGCCACTTAACCAAGTTCTAAAGGCCTCCAAGGGCTGTTACGAGGTCTTGGAGGATGAATTTATGGCCTGTGGCAATGTTTTGGTGCCATTTACCAACAAACAGGAGAGGTGGTTCCTGAGTGTCAGCGCCAAACCTGCCCAGTGTGCCGGTGCCTCCCCCATGATGGGGCTGAAACCCCAGCCCCCAACTGTGGTACCACCACAGGGGCTTGGAGCTGTGGCTGGTGGTCAAGGAAGAGAGAAGGAAGCCCAGTCCAAGGCTGCTGGCAGCCAGAGGTGCTGCTGGGACATGTGGAGTTGGGATGAATCCTTCAGGGCTGTGAGTCCTGCTCAGGATGGGCTTGATCCTGTGCCCGTGCAGGGGTTGGTGGCCCTGGTGGGGTGAGGACACAGCAGCAACCTGTGCTCACTGGTGTGGGAAGGGTGAACTGGACGTTGGGGTGAGGACCCCTCAAGTGTGTGGGTGCCAGGGGCTGACCCTGCTCGCTGCAGGGGCACCTGAGCAGAATTTGGGGGCCGAGGACCTTTGCATTCCCTCTCTGAGACAATCCTTGGCTGTGCACAGCCAAAGCCAGTGTGCCTTGGGCTCTGTGCTGGGGTTGCTCAGATGAGTCTTTTCTATCTGTGAACACTTTTGTAATGACCACTCTTTGTCTCTACTCTTTTTGTACGACTTTTTGGTGGGGAATTTTTTGTCTGAAATAAATTCTTTAAGCCAAATTGTTGCCTGGATAGTTTTCTCTTCCTCTTTCTGCCTCCCATTGTCTGGAGCCATACTGTGGCTGTTGGGATGTGGGACTGGGAGTGCTCCCTGACCTCTCTTAATTGCCGTGCAGGCTCCCAGCTCCACCCTGCTCCCAGTCCTGCACTGGGATTAACTGGATCACTTGGCAATCACTGCTCCCCAGCAGGATTGGTGCCTTGTACCTCCAGCTCCTCCACATCCATGCAGTTTTGGCTCTTTTCCCCTTACCGGGGATGCAGGGCTGCAAGCAAACCTGTTGTATTTTTCCACCCTTGCTTCCTCTTTGTGTCCAGACTCTGGGAGGACAGACACATTCTCCATCCTGAAAGCCTGGCAGGGACCCAGCAGGTCCAGCTGGGAGCTGGGACACTCCTGCTCTGGCTCAGCCAGTCCCAAGGAGGGTTGGGATCAGCCCCATGCTGTGCTGCCTGGGATCTGCTGCCATGTGGGAAGAGTAGGGAGGTTCCTTCACCTTCTTCCTCAGGCTGGAATTTGATTTTTCACTGCATTTCTGTGCTCCACATCTCCGCTGGGCACAGCAGATCTTGGTGTATGTGAGGCAGGGCTTGAACCAGGGCTTTGGTTTCGTCTTCCATGGACTGTGCTGCTTAAAAATACTGCCAGTGGAATGTGATTTTTTTTTTTTTTTTTTTTTTCTCCCCCTTTATTTATTTTTTTTGTTTGCTGAGCTGCTCAGCGCTGCAGCTGCATCAGAGCACGTGGTCCTGCCCTGGGCCATGGGAGAGAACTTGTCCCTGAGTTTGCCTGCAAGAACCTGGTGCTCCTGCAACCTCTATTCAAATCTGGTTTTTATTTGGCATCCCCGGTGCTCTGATTAATTTTTCCCAGGGGAGGATTAACCAGCCTCGCAGGGAATTTGTTTGCATCCCCGTTTGGGGGGATCGTGTCTGGATCTGCCACTGGCAGCAGCAGTGGCCAGTGCTGCATGGCCTCTTGGGGGTGTTTTGGTGACATCAAAGGGGACACGAAGCACAGCGCTGCACCCCCCGGGTGCTGATGCCTCCGAGGGCAGCCCTGTGACCAGGCTGATCCCAGCCAGCTCCAGCCTGGCACAAGGGAGCCATTCTGTGCCGGCAAACGCCGAGCGGCAGGGATGGCCGGGGGCTGCTGGTCAGCCCCGGATCATCTGCCCCGGCTGCACAAGGGGATGTTTATTCCCCGGGCCGGAGGCGGAGGCGAGCGCCCAGCACCCCGTGTCTGTCCTGCGGCGTCTTTCTGGGAAACCGCATCGCACGGTGACGGGACAGGCCATGCCGGGCCGGGGAACCCAATGCCGGTGGGCAGCGCTCCCGGTGCCCATGTGGGAGCGATCTCTCTCCAGCAGGGATTCTTGTAAATGCCTCCAGGTTCTTCTCGTACAGTCGGGCAGTAACGCAGCGAGGTGGGGGGGCACGGCCAGCCTGGGGCTCCTGCCAGGGAAGGGCTGAACTCCTGAATCCTGGAGGGGCTAAAAATACCTCGTCTGGACATTTGGAGCCAGGGCACGGTGCAGACCCTTCCAGGCAGTGCTTTCACAACTGCTGGCAGTGCTCCCTCCAACCTTCTGTTGTTTATCCGCCCCGGCTCCAAAGTCCTGATTGAACAGCCCGGGCTGTTCCAGGTTTATTGGTACAGGGGTTTGGGGCTCCCTGGGGGTCTGCTGAGCCGGAACGGCCCCGTGCCCTGCGCGGCGATGCCGCGGCAGCACCGAGACTCGACCTCGGGCAGGAGGCGCGTGATGCAATTACAGTGCCGGGATTATTTATAGCTCTTGGCCCCGTGCGCTGGAAAATGCTGCCCAGACCATCCGTCAGAACCTGCTCCTTGCGAGGGGCACGGAAAGCCCCCCCACCCGCTGCTCTGCTCATCTCTCCAGTCATTTTTGCCTTTCAACCCCAAAATTGTAGGACCCCCATGCCCCGGCCACAGGGGTGCTGGGAACCCCATTGCCGTTAAGCTCATGGATCTGCAGAGCTCTGGGATCTCCCCCGTTGTAGCTCACGGCTCTGCAAGGGGCTGGGATCCCCCGGTCCTGCGGCCCCTTCCTGCAGCATTTTGGGGGCTCCCCCGTCCCCTCAGCCCTCCCTGTCCCTGGAGGATGCTCGGTCCCATCCCGGTGGCCACAGCCTCCAGCTGAGGCTGTTGTCCTGTGGTCTGGGGGGTCAGTGGCGGGGCCAGCGCGGCCGTGTCGCGGGGAGGGTGACACGCGAAGCTTGTGGCCGTCCCGGCGCTGGCAGGGACAGAATGTGCCGGAGCTGGAGCAGCCCTGCGAGGGCTGGTATTAGCTACGTCGCTGCTACCTCCGGCCCGGGCGGCCGTCCAGCTCCCAAAACAAGCACCGCCTTCCCCCATCCCAGCTGGGCTGAGCCCTGCGGGGTGCAGCTCACCCCAGAACCTGCCGAGGGGCACCCAGCGGGAGCTGCTCTGTCTGCACAGGGGGCGGTCGGTGATAATAAATCTGGATTTTGGCCCAAGGGGGATGCCCCGCTCTGTCCCTGTGCTGGGGTCGGGGTTCACGCGCTGCCCAAATTCAGCATCTTTGCGCCGGTGGAATGCTGGACTCTGAGCGTTCGCACCCTGCGGAACAGCAGTCGGTGCTGATGGGGCTCAGGACTGCCCAGCCCGGGGTTGCGGGGTCCCCGAGCACCGCGGGGACACACACAGTCCCCAGCAGCACCAGGCCTTGCTTTGCGTTTTCTCCAACCTCCGGCGCTGAGCTGAGGATGGCACGGCTTGGCCCTGGCAGCATCTTTGGGGTCTGGGATTCTTGTGTCCCCCCTTCATGCAGCAGAGCTCTGCCAGGGCTCCGGGAAGCAGCCGTGCACCCCGACATGCCGGGGCGGCATCGCGGCTGCCCTCCGCCCGCTGACTCAGCCGCCTGTTTGCCGGAGCTGCTCCCGCCCACGGAAACCGCAGGCAAAGTCCCCGCATCCCTGCGCCGGGGCTTTCCCCGCCGGCTCGACAGGAATCGCAGCTTTTCCCCAGCCTGGTGCGGGCAGAGAGCCCCTCCGGGTGCGGGGAAAACTGCGGAGAAACCACAGGTTTTTGTATTCCAAACCTGGTTTTTAAAGCCAAACCCCGGGGTTGTGGAGCAGCCGGATGGCCGTGCTGCCAGTGCCACATGTCCTGTCCCCTGTGAGCATCGTGCCAGCAGGATCGTGGAATTGTGGCATCACCGGGACACCCCACAAACCTTCATGGTGGCACGTACTACCGGAGTTGTCTTTGCCTCAGGCTGCCGGCAGCAAATCGCCAGCTTTATTCGCCATATTCAACCCAACCCCTTGTTTTTCTGGGTCTGACCCCTCATTTGGGGTCCCTCGCTGCTGGCACTGCCCGGCCCTTCGCGCAGTCACTCCTTGCTCCCTCCCTTCCTCGGGCAATGGAAAATTTTTATGACGTTTTGACTTTTCTCCAGTTGTTTGGGAGCGAGGAAGGGGCCGGAGCCGCGCACAAACATGTCTATGTATAAACACTGGGATGGAGCCGCCGGCACCGGACCCTCCCCACGGAGCCGGGTGTCCCCTCTCCTGCCGGGACCCCAGTGTGGCGTTCCATGCTCAGTGACCCGGAGCCGTCCCCGTGGGGATGTAAATATTTTGGTTTTGTTCAAAAAAACAACAACATTTTTAAAAAAATAAAAATAAACACCCCCCCCGGGTCATCCAGCGGTGGCACGTGATGTGTTGGCACACAAACAGGGACGGGGCAAGGCTCCCACGCCACGCGAGGGACAGGCTGGGATCTGAAGGTGACACGGCCGTGCCCGGTGCCAGCGATGTGGCGCGATGGGACTTTGCTCCCAGCGCCGCTCCACACCCCGGCTGGCTTTGCTGGCACTCCCTTCACAAATCGCAGAGAAGTCCCCGTGCCGCCCCGGGTGGGTGCGCGGTCCCCGCCGCGTCCAGGGAGATGTGGCACGGTGACATCCCACGCCCTGACCCCCACACCTCCCCGCAGATTAAACCTTGTTCGTGCGGCGTTTGGCACCAGGGAGGAGCGAGTGGCACCACAGTCACTGCTGGGCTGCTCTGGGTGTCAGTGGGACACAGCTGTCCCCAGGTGAGGGGTGCGGGGCTGTCACCTCACCCTGTCACCTCAGCCCTGCTCCAGGGCAGGAGCGATGGGGTAACCCTGTCAAACCCCACAGCTCTGATCCCTCCTCCCACGCCTCAATCTCAAAATCTTCAGATACAGAGTTGTGCTCCTTTTTTCTTCCCCATCGCCCTGCAAGAAGCAGAATTTTGAGCCGATTTCAACAAATAGACTCAGACCAAGCTCAGTTTGGGGGGGGGGAGGAGGATCCAAACTAGCTCTCAGGGATGCCCACACATCACCAGGAGCCTGCAATGGACCCCCTCCCCATTTCCCAACCTCATTAGCAAGCCTGAACGCAGTCATCTTAAAATGCAAGGGGTTATGTGGAGCAGGGAGAGGGATTTTCCTGCTGAGCAGCTGTGTAAATGCCACCACATCCCTGCCCAGCGATGGAGGCAGCGATAGCCCGAAGGGTCCCAGCTGGCTGGAGGTGGCTGCGCCGGGCAGTGCCGGTGGGGAGGGCGGCTGCGGCTCTGCCGGACGGTCCCGGGAGGGGCTCCAGCCGGTTCCCTCCGCTTCCCCGGCGGTTTTGGAGTGTGTAAAAATGAGGGAGAGTCAATCTGCCTGCTAAGAGCTGGTAAACACCCCGGGAGCGGATTTGGGAGAAGGGGGGTTGCTCTGGGTCCTGTGTTTATCGCTGCAAAGCTGGGCTGGCTTGCTCTGGGATGAGACAGATGGGGGAGGCTGCTGTAAAAAAAAGGCGATTTTTGGGGGGCTCTCTGGTTATCGAGTTGTCCTTAGCTCAACTCTGGCCGCCTGCTTGAGCAAAATATGTTTATGCTGCAAAACCTCTGGCCGGCTGCGCTTGCCAAGGGGGCAGGGAGCGCGTGTGGCGATAAGGGCGCAGCGTCCTCCCCTTCCTGATCACCCGATACCCGGCGAAGAGCACGGAGGCGGCCGCCCGCCTCCCAGCACCCTGAGTTTATGATTTCTTTTACTATTATTATAAAGTTTCCTTTGAAAAAAAAAAAAAAAGAAAAAGAAACCCAAAAAACCCAAACATAATTCAATAGCTGTGGCTCTGCAGCTGCCAAAGCCTGGAAAGCTCCGGCCGTGCCAGAGGCTGAGCTGCCCGTGGGGTTGCCAGCCCTGTGAAGCCATCCGAGAACATTCAAACTGCAGGGAAGAAAATGCTTCCTGCCATGGCCCGGGCGTTCCTGGGAGGGAGAAGATGGTTTTCCAACCACTGGCGTGCTGGAGCTCGCAGCACCCCGGAGGGATTTTGCACTGATCTGAGCATCCAGTGCAGCCCCGAGCGCAGCTCCGAGCCTCTCTCGTGGGGGGAAAAATACGAAATATTCACTTTCGCTGCTGCTTCGAGTCGTTTTCCGTGGCTGCGTTTGGAAACAGCCCTGGCCCGGGTGAGGCTGCTGCAGCTGACGTGAGCAGGAAAGAGCCGGGGCGGCCCCGGGGCCTGCTTGAGAAGTAGAACCGAGTTGTTGTTGTTGTTGTGACACAGAATGGTTGCAAAACGCCGGCGCTGAAATACCCGTGACTTTCAAAACAAGCTGAGCCCAGCTGTGGCCGGCGGCTCTCTGTCCACATGTGTCCATCCGTCCAGCTGTGGGTCCTGCAGCCTCTTCCCTGCCTGAACCAGCAATGCTTGGAGGGTTTTGTGGGGGAGAGAAGAAACTCAGAAAGCTTTTTTTAGGGAGGAAAAGCCCCAATTCCCCAGCTGCAGAGGGAACTGCCAGGTATTCTGCCCACGGGGGCTTTGCAGTGTTTGGGGGTGTGGATGAGATGAGCTGTCTGCAGCCCTTGAATTGTGCTTAAAATATAGTAATAATAATAAAAAAAATCCCAGGGATCAGTTTGTTTTCTTGGGGATTAAGTCACCTAATCTGCCTGGCAGCGGGTGACATTGTGGAGGTGGTGGCAGCGATGGCTTTTTGCCCGGCAAATAATCCTGCCCCTGGCCACGGCTGGTGGTCAGGCTGGGCTCAACCTTCCTGCTGGCATCAGCTCTCCTCCGGGATGGGGTTTAGGGAGGAGGGAATGGTGCTGGGAAAGGGATGGAAGGATGAGGTGGGGGATTGCAGATTTGTGACCTTCTCTGTGTGTGTGTTAAAGCCAGGCTGTGGCTCTTCAGGGCTGCTTCCCCGAGGCTGGAAAGCAGGTTAGGCTTCTCAATCTGGGAGCAAAACACCTCAATCTGGTGTTAAAAAAATCGGTCTGGGCCTGCAGGGATGGACCTTTCCTTCCCCAGGGGCTCGGAGCCCCCGAGATCTGATGGTGATGGCGCCGTAGCAAACCCCTCTGGCTGTTTTGTGTTTCATCTCTGGTGCCATCTGAGCTCACATCCCCCAGAATCAAGAGGAAATGGCTCCAAGCTGCACCAGAGGGGAGTTTAGGTTGGATATTGGGAAGAATTCCTCACATGGAAACAGTTGTCAAGCACTGGCACAGCTGCCCTGGGCAGTGGTGGAGTCACCAACCCTGGAGAGATTTAAAAGTGAATGTGGCACTTGGGGACATTGGTTAATGCTGGGCTTGGCAGTGCTGGATTAGTGGTTGGACTCAATGTTCTTAGAGGGTTTTTCCAACCTTAATGATCCTATGATTCTGTAAAATCAGGGAGCCAAGGGTGAAGCCCCAGGCTGGCACTGCCTCCCTGCAGCTCCTTCTGGCTGCCCCACCTGCTCTCTGGGGATGCAGAGCTGAATTTTCCATTTCACAAGAGCAAGTGGAGCCAGGTCAATCCTGGCACATGCCCCCAGTGCCTTTTGCTTTAGAGGGCACAGCACTGATACCCTGTGAGAATAGGGAGGATAAGGTTTTTTCCCTTTAGAGCAAGGATGCTCCACACTTGTGCCAGCAAATGACATTGTCACCGGTGGTGTGTGGGCAGCCCTGGCACTGTTGGGTATGAACAGGGAACCCCATGGGAACCCCATTGCGATCGATGCACCCCAATGACACTGGGCTGACTTTCACCTTCCCAGCTGGGATGGATTTCAGCTGCTTATCCCAGAGCTGTCCTGGAAGGAGTCCCCTGTTGGGCGTAATGAGTCCCCTGCTGGGAATAATGAGTTGTTCTCAGGCTGTGGGTGGCAGTGGCTCTTGCCAGGCATAACCAATGCCCCGTGGCATCCTGTCTGGGATAGAGGAGTAGGGAAGGTCACATTCTGACTGCAAAAGCTGGCCTGGCGGCCGTCCTTGGGTCACCAAGCTCAGCGTGGCTCCCAGGGACCCATTTGGAAACCAGTCCTGCGAAATTTAAACTAATTAGCAAGTCCTGAGCCGCTCGCTCGCACTAATTGGCAAGCCTGGCTTGATTAGTTTTCCTCGGCACGTCCATGGGCTCCACATGGCTCTGTGTTCCTGGCAGAGCACTGGCCAGCTCGGGACATGTGTGGGGAAAATGCACAAGGACATTGGTGGGGACAGGGCCATCCCTGAAGGCGTCAGAGGGGACGTGAGTGGCACCAGGGGTGGATGGATCCCTGGGGAGTGACCCCATGGGGGCACTGAGGGGGTCTCCTGTCCCCTCCCTGCCCAGGGTGTTTTGAAGGCAGCGACAGGGACTGGCTGTCCTGCTGTGAACTCGTTCCATGAGCTAGAATGATTAACTGGCATCAGTGCTGGCCCCGAGCCGGCCGTGTGTTTACTGCTGCCACCCAACCGTGCTGAGCTGTGACCCTCAGCGCTTTCCCTCATTGCTCTGACCCCCAAAACGGGCTGTAAACAGGGGCTGGGGCTGAAACCCCGGTGTGCCCCCGCACCCGTACCCAAATACTTCCTCCACGTGTGCCCGCAGTGCTCTGACAGCGAGCCTGGCACCGCCCAAATCCCAACAAAATCCCTAAATCTGATCTCTGCGCTGTTTTTCTGTGTGGCAGAATGCCAGAACTCCCCCTCCAGCCGATCCCCGGGGATTTGGGGGGCTGGAGGAGCAAAGCTGCCGGACGCAGGGCCCTGACACACACTCCACTCCTGACACACACTCCTGACACAGGCAGGGAGGGAAGGATGGATTTGCTCTGCCAAGAGGTTGGGAACCGCCGTGGGGACGTGGGGCTGGTGCCACCTCGTGGCTCCGCCGGCAGCTGAGCCGGGCTGGACGCTCGGTGCCGGACACCGGTGACCCGGCAGAGGTGACACCGTGCCGGCGGTCCTGCGCGTCCCCATCCGGATGAGACCCCCAGCCAGCGGAGGGACACCACGGCAGCCCGGGAGCTGCTGGGAATGGTCATCAATCGCACCGCAGCCCTCACTGGCCGAGGTCCGGGTGGAGGTACCGCCCCGGTGAGCTGTCTCCACTCGGCACCGCCGCGGTTTCCGCCCGTGGGTGCAATTTTGGTGAAATACTTAGCAAAACACGAGTGGAGCCAAGAGCAGCAGCGGGGAGGCTGAGTGTCGATGGCTGGGACACCGCGGCTCTGCCGGCGCTGCCGTACCTGGATTTCCCCGTGTTGCTAACCCCACGTAGCTTTCAGGTTTTGAAGATTTTTTGCTCTCTCAGCAAGTAAACACTGCCGCGCCAGGCAGAAAAAACCACAAATCGCTTTTCATCTCCAGCTCTGCCCCAGATAAGGCCCGAGGCGGTGCCGTGGCCCCACGGGAAGGGGCTGGAGGGGCCCTATGGATCACCCCCTGCCCTGCTGCCTGGCTGCATCCTCCTCAGCGCAGTGGATTGAACCTCGCCTCTAAATCCTGCCTGTAATCTGCCCGGGTCAGGCGAGGAAAAACCATCTTGGCCCTGCTGCTTTGTGCAATTATTTTACTTTTTTTTTTTATGCTTGTGTTTTTGGGGTTTTAAAAATTGTTTTCTTTATTTTTTCACTTTTTTCTTTTTTTTTTTTTTTCCCAGGTAGCTGGATTTTGCCCACATCCACTGGATGCTGGTCCCAGAGGTGGCAGCCGGCTGGGAGGAAGCTCTGCCTCTCCTCCCAGTCCAGCCATGGAAACACCCTCGGTCCTGACCAGACTCTGCAGCTGCCTTTGCTCGACTTTTATCCCCAGTGAAAGGTTGAGGCTGGGAATTACGTGGCCAAAACCCGGCCTGGTGCAATGCTCCATCCAGAGGCATCGCCTTCTGTGTCCTGGAAACCAGAAAACCCCCTGAAAGTGCCTGTGCGACCGTGAACTCACGGGCTGGGCACTCAGCACCCCACACAGACACCCAGCACCCCGTGGGACACCCCTGTCCCCATCCTGCCGTCCATCCCCGCCGCTCCAGCCTGGTCACGGCTACGGCACCGACTCCTCCGGCGAGAGATCCCATCCTTCCTCGTCCCTGATGATGATGGGTTTGTCGGAGATGAGCAGGGCAATGGGGATCAGCGGTTGGTGCGGGCCCTGCCTTCCTTCCTCTGCCTCTTCCTCCTCCTCCTCCTGGCCGGGTGGGTATCCGGTGCTGCCGGTGCTGCCAGGCTCTGGAGATCCCCCCGGACTCAGCAGCTCCTGCCTGCGGTAGGCGAAGGGCAGCTCCTCCGCACAGCCCTGCGGGGACACCGCCACTGCCGCCGGCTTCTCCCGCGCGGGGCTGGCCTGCGACACACCGGGCTGTGGCACCGCAGGCTCCGTGCCCGTGTCAGCTGTCTCCTCGCTGGGGTTCGGCTCTGTCAGCAGCAGCTCGGCTGGGTTGAACCTTTCCGAGGGCTCCAGGAGGCCTGTCCGGGGCTGGCCCTAAGGGTTGGGTGGGTTTGGGGTGGAATGTCTCTTGCTAGGGCTGTGTGGGGCTGTGGGATCCCGGTGGGATCTGTCCCCATCCTGCGCCTCACACCTCACCTGCCTCATCTCGCCGGCGGAGAACTGGATGGCTTTGGTGCCCACGGGCTTGGGAAGGGGTGGGAAGAGGAGGCGGCGAGCCCTGGGGAGGGAGTGGTTGCTGAGGGAGGGTAATGGCGGGGGTAGCCTGAGCGCCGTGGGGACATGGGCGCTCTGTCACCTCTTTTTGCTCAGGTGGTAGATGGCAGCTGCGGCGGGGAGACTGAGAGAGATGCCCAGGTACTTCAGGTTGCCTCTCCACACTGCTCCCTGGGGACCTGGGGATGGGCATGGCTGGGTGGTGGCATTCCTGTCCCCAGCGCCCCGTGTGGGACACAGAAGACGTTTTGGGGTGAGGGTGAGCAACCAGTGGAGAGAGCACCCCATGGGGAGTGGGGAGGGGACAGGGTCTGAGCCATTACCCAGCGCCTTGGTCTGGAAGGACCACCAAGCACTGCAGGTCCCCTCGCTGTCCTCTGTCACCTCCCGAACGCCCACCCTGTAGGCTGTGCCGGGCTGGAGGTTTTGGAGGGTGTAATTTGATGCTGTGGCATCCACTTCGTTGTCTGAACAAACAATGATGAGTGTGGGGCAGTTTGGCAGCTGCCCGTGGGCAGCACCCTCCTCCTGCCCCACGGGGATCAGACAGTCCCACTCACAGGTCGTGTTGTCCCCCTCGGCCACGTGGCAGACGAGGTACTTGGCCAGCGCACCGGGACAGGTGGCACGTGGGGACAGTTTCCACTGGAGGGTGACGGCGGCATCTGCAGTGCTGATGTTGATGGGCACAGCCAACGAGTCTGTGTGCAGAGAAATGGGGAATTATTTCAGGAATGCCCTTTCTGGAGGGAAACCAGGAGCGGATGCTCCGTGCTCCCACACGCACCATTGCTGGCGTAGTGGTGCCATGTGGCGAAGGTGGCCCAGCCCCTCTCCGGGTCCCAACCGTGCACGGCGAGGCGGTGACACCCCGGCGCTCCCAGTGCTCCTGCGGGGGACCAGAGATACTGGTTAGACCCTCTGACCCCAGATGGGAGGACAGCGATGGGCTTGGGCCACTCCCTTGCCTCTCTCCACGTGGATGCTGTGGGCAGGGAATTCCTGCTGGATGCAGATTCCCTGTTTTGGAGGTTCTGTCAGTGTCTGCTGCTCGAAGCAGAAGGCATCGCCAGGGACTGGCGCTTCCCACTGCGCTGTCACAGTGCCACCGGCCACACTGACATTCTTGAAGCTGAGATCTGGGATGAAATGGGGGATATTAGGGGTAGCTGGGGAAATAAGGCCCTGAGGGCTGCCAGGGAAGCTTGGCCTTACTCTAGGGACGGATACCTGCGTGCTGCTCTGCCGGCACATGGAGCTGCTGTGCTGGCCCCGACCCTGCGGCATTGACTGCAGTCAGCAGGATTTTGTATTCGGCCCCAGAGAGGGTGAGGTTATGCTCTGTCACCTCCCAGCCCAGCACTACCCTGTTCTCCTCGTCTGGCTCTGCGCAGCCGCATGCTGGCATGTGGACATCCAGCTTGTAGGTGACATCCCTTTGCTCCTTGAGGACTGGCTGGGGACAGAAAGAGGGCGACTCGGGGGATGAAGAGCTGGACAACACCCAGGAGGGTCCCCAGAGATGCCACTGTACCTGACATGACTGTACCTGCCAGCTCAGCCTCAGCAGCCGCTGCCCATCTCGCCCCAGTTTGCCCAGTTGGTGGGTCAGCACTGGGCTCTCCAGGATTTCTGCAGGAGGAACAAGCCTGACTGAGTTATCAACATTTTTGGGACCTGTTGGGATCTCACCAGGCTCCTCTTCCTCACCCTCGGGAACAGAGATGTTGCTGCTCCAGTCACTCCAGGAGCTGCTCCAGTGGGGAGGCTTGTGCCGGAGCTGGACCACGAAGGTGCCATTTACCCCCAGGGCACAGGTCACTAGAGAGGGGTGGCAGGGTCAGCTGGAGGGTGACCCCTCTACTCCCCAACTTTTGGCCATCATGGGGTGCTGGGGGGAGAGCACAAGGCAGAGCACCCCGCCAGGATGTGGGAGCACCCCTGAGAAATGCTTGTCCCCAACACCCCCACAGGCTAAACCAACCTGAGTCATCTTCACCTGTCACCATCACAGTCTCACATGTCACCTGCAGAGAGAACAGGGCACGGAGACACCCACCCAATAAACCCCGTGTTATTGGACATCAAAGCTGCCCTGTGATCCCCAAACACCCCAGGGGCTCTGAGAGCCAAATGGAGTACAGGGGACATGGTGGCCAGGGATCCCCTTTTTCTGGGACCCTCCTGGCAGCAATTGAGAGGGGTGGGGGTCCCCAGCTGTGGGAGCTTCTCTGGGGACAAGCATCCAGATATGATCTGTTGTCGTCATTAGTATAATCTGGGGTTTTGTCTGTGTAATCCCTGAGAATCGCGGCCTGATGCTGTTACGGGCAGCAGCAGGATCCCGTGGCCAGAGGACAAGGCAGAGCCGATAACGCAGTGAAACAGATGGGACACAGCTGGGTTTGGGGGGCACAGTGACATCACCGAGCCCCCACACTCCCAGGGCTGCCATGATGGTCCTGACTGTCCTGGCAGTCACTTCCATCTCCAGCAAAAAGCATTTTTACCTGTGTCCAGCCACTGTCTCCCACCCTCCAGAAGCGAGCCTCCCTCTGTGGCGGCTGGTCCAGGCCGTGGCACTGTGGCCGTGGCATCCACACCCTCAGCTGGCCACCACTCTTGGAGAAGGGCATCCCGGTGGGGGGGTGGATCCAGCTTGACTGGAAAGATGAGGTGGTTTTGGGTGGTCTGGCAGTTACTGGTGCCAGTGCTGGCTGCCAGCTGGGTCCTGGGGGCACTCACCAGCCTTGCTGAGGTGAAGGGTGTGGTTGGGGGTCCTGTGGAGCTGCTGCCCCCAGCGTGCCTCCACCCAGGCCGTGGTGTCCTCCAAGACGTACACTTGGCGGTGTGGGGGGCTGTAGTTTGTCACCGTGCCCACCTCAAACCGGCGGCACAGGTTGTGCTTCTCGAAGCTGGGGAGGGAGGTGGCACAAGGGGTGATCCGGGACACATCCCATGGGCTCCCCCTTCCCGCCGCGCTGCCCGACTCACCAGAAGTTCAGGATGTAGGAGGTGCTGCCGGCGGGCCCGAGGGGCGGCCAGGAGCAGTGGAAAGGCTTGAGGGTGTTGCATTTCTTCCAGCAGGAGAAGCCGTGGGCTGCGATGGTGCCTGCGGGACAGGGCGGTGGCTGGAGGCTCCTGCATCCCAAACTCCATCCCGTGCGTGGAGAGAGCAGTGCTGTGGTTGTTGCCTGCTTGCCATGTCGCATGTCGTTCCCCTCAAATGGGGAATCAGAGTAGCTGCACCAGCGATTGTCACCCTAAACTGTCTATTTTCCCCCTCCCCAGTGATGCTGGTGCCACTCGCCTTTGGCTCCTGTCCGCTGCTAGCGGGGATTTACCATCTTTACTCCGTCCCTGTGGTTTTGGGTGAGTATCTCCATCTCTCTCCGGGAGCTCCCCAGGTCTTATCTCCCCCGAATCATTCATTGAAACTCTTCTGAAGTTATCTCTCATCTCAGCACCGCAGGAGCACTTACCGCCCTGCGCCAGCGCCGCCAGCGCCGCCAGCAGCCACCCCAGCATCGCCCACCCGGGCTGTCCCACACCGGATCCGGGACTCCGCTGCCCTTCCTGGCTCCCCAGTCCCCCGGCACCCCTCTCGGGCGTAGCGGCAGCCCCGGTGCTCAGCGCAGCTTCCCGCTCTTGGGGTTTCCTCTTCAGCTCAGAGTGTGCCGTTCCCCAGCGGGGCAGAGCCTTAGACGTGAGTGCTTGCCCCACTTTTACCAAAAACAAAAGAGAAAGCAACCGAAATATCCCCCTTTTTCCCGGCAAGGCTGCCGGGATGAGGCCACCCCTGCCCCGCGGCCGCACCGCATGTCCCGACTGCGCCACGTGCCCGGCGCGGCGAGAAGCGCAAGGTAAGCGAAAGATGAGTCTTGGGGTTTTTGGTTGGGTGGTTTTTTTTTGCACATAGCGTATTTTTGGTCCTCTGCTCGTAACTGGGTGACTCTCCGGCGGCTGCTTCAAGGTTGGGGTTCTCTGGGTTTTTTGGGGGCTGTTGTGCTTGTCCCCAGCGCGGCTCGCGGCGAACAAAGCCCCAGTGAGGCAGGAGAGCGCGGTGGCACCGGGACACCAGCAGCCGTGTGACAGGCGGGTGACCCGGGACGGTGGAGCCGGGTGGCACCGAGGGCCGCGCACAGAGTGCCCTTGTTCCCGCAGAAAGCGGCCCCTTGTGCGCCACTCGCTCGGCGCCGGAGGGCGGCGGTGGCGGCAGTGTCCCTGTGCTGGGACAGCGTGGGCTGAGCTGGGGGCACAGAGGGTCCTCTGGCACCTCCTAACTCCCTGCGTGTCCCCTCTCCTGCTCGCCGGGGTGGCGACCAAACTGTGCCGTGCCAAACTGAGCCGTGCTGGACTTTGCTGTGCCACAACAGGCAGCAGGAGTAGGCTGGACTGGGTTGTGTCGTGCCATGCAGAACCGGGCCATGCTGTGTCACACCAAGCTGTGCCATGCTGGACTATGCCATGCCAGACTGGGCTGTGCCGTGCCGTGCTGGACTGTACTGGGCAGTGCTGCCCCAGGCCATAAGCTCTGTGCTGTGCCAGCCAGGACAGACCTGGGCTGGACCACACCAAGCTCCCAGCTCATGCCCTGCTGTGCCAGCCCCAGGCCTTGCCATGCTGAGCTGTGCCACACCAGGCAGCCTGTGCCAGCCTCAGGCCATCCTGTGTGTGCCAGAGCTGCTGTGCTGGGCTGTGTCAAGAAAGGCTGTGCCAGGCTTGGGCTGTGCCATGTTCTGCTGTGCAGGGCCCATGCTGTGCCATGCCATGCTGTGCTGTGCCATGGCAGACTGCAGTGCTGGGATTTGCTGAGCCAGGCAGACTGTGCCAACCCTGTGCCAGCCCCATGATGTGCTATACTCTGCCATGCCATGCCAGACTGTGCCATGCTGGGCTGTACTGAGCCAGGCAGACTGTGACAACCCCAGAATGTATCCTGCCATGTCAGCCCCACAGCCTGCTATGTCGTGCCAGTCCTGTGCTATGCCAGTCCCATGCTGTGCCATGCCAGTCCCATGCCATGCTGTGCCATTCCAGCACAGTGCCATGTGGCTCCCATGCCGTGCTGTGCCAGCCCCATGCTGTGCTGTGTCAGCCCCATGCCATGCCAGGCCTGTGCCCTGTTGTGCCACCCCATGCTGTGGTGTGCCGGCCCCATGCCGTGCCAATCCCACGCTGTGCCATGCCAGCCCCATGCCATGTCAGCCCTGTGCGTGCCGTGCCAGCCCCGTGCCATGTCAGCCCCATGCCGTGCTAGCCTCATGCTATGTTGTGCCATTCCCATGCCATGCCAACCCTGTGCCATGCCGTGGTGTGCCAACCCCATGCCGTGCCAATCCCATGTTTTGTTGTGCCAGCCCCATGCCGTGCCAGCCCCATGTCGTGCCATGCTGTGCCAGCCCCATGCCGTGCCATGCTGTGCCAGCCCCATGCCGTGCCGTGCCAGCCCCGGGCTCGGTGCTGATGCGCGTCCGGTGACGCGGCGGGGCCGCTGGGCGGCGCCCCGGGCGCACCGGCGGGGCGGACCGGGCGCACCGGGCGGAGCGGGCGCAGCGGGAGGCGGCGGCGGCGCGCCGGCATGGACGAGCCCAGCATCCTGCGGCGCCGGGGCCTCCAGGTGAGCACCGGGCACGGGCAGCGGGCAGCGGCACCGCAGGGACGGGGCGGGGGCGGGAGGGAGCGCGGGGAGCCCGCTGCCGGTGAGCCCGGGCTGGGGGGTGCTCGGGGTGCGGGTCTGCAAGGGGTGGGCGCTGCGGGGGCGCGGGGGGCGGGCGCTGTGGGTGAGAGGTGGGTGCTGCGAGTGAGAGGTGGTTGCTCCGGGTGGGAGGTGGGTGTCGGGGTGGGAGGTGGGTGTTCAGGATGCGGGTCTGCGAGGTGCCGTAAGTTGGGAGGTGGGTGCTCCGGAGGTGGGTGTGCAAAGGGTGGGTGCCGTAGGTGAGCAGTGGGCGCTCTGGGTGCCTGTGAAGTGGGTGCTGCGTGTGCAAGCGGTGGGTGCTGCGGGTGAGAGGGGGGTGCTCTGCGTGTGCAAGAGGTGGCTGCTGCGAGTGGGAGTTGGGTGCTCTGCGTGTGTGTGCGAGAGGTGGGTGCTGCGTGGGGGGAGTGGGGTGCTCTGCGTGGGCGTGTGTGAGAGGTGGGTGAGAGGTGGGTGCTGCGGGGGCAAGAGGTGGGTGCCGTGTGAGCAGCGTGTGACAAGTGGGACAGGAGCGGTCACCCCCCCGTGAGCCCCAGCCGTGCCATGGGATGTTGGTGGCGAGTACCCAACTGTGTGGAGGCTCCCGTGGTTGCCCCGTGGTCCCTCCAGCCCAGCTCCCTGTGCCGGTTCGTGCCGAACCGCTGTGCCAGCCCCTGTCTGAGCCCCTCTGCTGCCCTGCGCTCCCATCCTGCCTGCCCATCCTGCACCGTCTCTCGCAAGAACCTGGCTCTCACTGCCGTGCTCGGAGGGTGATGACCGGGGACCCCCCGGCTGGCAGAGCTGAGTGCTGAGCCGGATTTTCCGGGTGACCTGACGCCTCCATCCCCATCTGCAGTATCCGGGGGGCCCGGGCGGAGCTGTCGGGGCGGTTGGAGGATGGCACGGCGCTGCCTTCATCCGAGCTGGCAGCTCCGCGGGCAGCTGCGCTCCGCTGCACGCTCAGCCCTTGGAGAGCCCTGCGCGGGAGGTGCCTCCCCGCGGGTGCGGATGGACAGAGCCATGGCCGTGGGCTCCGGGGCTCTTGGCTGGGGGTGTCGTTCCTGGCACTCCGCGGAAGGGCAGAGCCGTGGGATCCGGCTGAGTGCCCACACCCCCGTGGCAGGAGTGAAGGGGCTCCCACCAGGGTCTTAATCCCAAAGGGCTGAGCAGCGATGCTGTCCCTGATGCTGTCCCTGATGCCATCCCTAATGCCATCACTGATACCATCCTTGGTGTTGTCCCCTAATGCTGTCCTCCCAGGGATCAGCTGATGGTTAATCCTGGCTCCCATTGGGACTTGCTGATGGGAGATGCACTGTGCTGGATGGGTGTATCAGGCACCCTGGGGGTGCTGGCCCTGTGACACTGCCCCACACGGGTCCTCAGGGCCATCGGGGGATGCTCTGGGTGTCCCTGGGGACACAGCGTGGCTGGAGAGCCCCTGGCAGCCAAGGGTGCTGGGTGCCATAGGAATTCTCTGTGATCTTGCACCCGCAGATGGGTGGGGGTGAGCATGGGGGACAGTCCTCTGTCCCACTGTCCCACCTGCCCACGGCCGAGCAGTAAAACCCTCGGTGTGACCCTCCTCCCCTGCCCAGGGGCTGGTGGCCGGGGGCACAGCTCCGGGTGGCAGTGGGATCCGGGCTGGGTGACAGCAGGGCTGGGTGAGGGTGCTGGGGGCTCCCGCTCCAGGTAAGGCCCCTGTATCCCCTTGCCCGGCCCGGGGCTGGGGTCACCCCGCTCTGGGGGCACAGGGACACCCACAGCCACGCCGTGTACCCTGTCCCTGCACCCACGCCACCCCGGGGCAGACATACACCCGTGGGCCCCGGGGCTGCCGAGTCCCTGTGCACCCAGGCATGATGTCACCCGTTGCCATGGCAATGCTGCTGCATCACTGCGTTGCAGCGCTCCCCAATCCCGGGATTTCCACAGGGGCTGCGTGGCGTGGGCAGCGGGATGGGGCATGGGTACCCCGGGGACTGGAGGCTGTTTGGGTGCTGCTGGGTGTCCCCACATGGATGGCAGCAGCCCCGGCCGGCAGGGAGCTGTGTGCCTGTGCCAAAAATGGGTACGAGCTGCTCAGGGGTACAGGACTGGTGGGCACAGGATGAGGGCAACGATGGGGCATTAATCAGCACTTGCAGCTGCCACATGTCCCTGCATCCCACGGTATGCCAGGGCACGCATCAGCCTGTCCACACTGTGCCACTCACAGCATGCTGGAGGAATTTGTGACGCTCTGTGGGGTGACTGGTGGCACATGGGTGGGCACGGGAGCAGTGCTGGAGCCGGATGGTGCCCAACACACTGGGAGGATGGCACAGGCCAGGGTTCCTGTCCCCAGCTGCCCTTTGGCCTGTTGCACCACCTGTGAGCAAACAGTTCTCACAAGAAATATTCCCAGAGGCTGGAAAAATAAATAATGTAGGGGCTGCTGGCTGCTCCCCACTCCTGGGGTGGGGGGACAGGGTGGGGGACAGAGCACAGCCACCATGCTGGGACCATGCTCCAGTTGGGCACGTGTGTGCTGCTCCCACTCCACCACCCTTGTGCCATCACTCCACTAGGGCCACCAGCCCTGGGGACATTGGAAGGAGATATCCCCTTGTGCTGGGCCTGAGTGGGTCATTTGTCACCCTCCCCCTGGGCACTGTGAGTAGGGACTGATCCTGCAGTGACAGCCTGGTGTGACAGCAGGGTGCTGCCAGGGGTGTGGGTGTGGCTGGCAGGAGTGGGGGTCCTGCAGGTGAGCACCCCCTGACTCCCAGGGCCACACTCTGACCCCACTTCTTACTTTTCTCGTTGCAGAAGGAGCTGAGCCTGCCGCGCCGGGGAAGAGCGTAAGTCCCCGAGCTGGGCCACCTGGGGCTAGGGTGGGGTGTCACCGGGAGCGTCACACTTGGGGACACAGCGCTGGCACCCTAGGTGGCAGTATGGATGGCTGTTGAATGGCACCAGGGCTTGTTGTGCCCAAATCCAGGGTGGCATTGTCATGTTCTTTGATACTGGAGGGACCTGATTCCATGTCAGCTGGGGTGTACTGGGATGTACTGGGATGTACTGGGGTGTACTGGGGTGTACTGGGATGTACTGGGGCGTGCTGTTCTCTGCTATAGGTGTTTTGGGGTGTTCTAAGCGGTGCTGGAGTGTACTGGGGTGTACTGGAGTGTGCTGGGGTTCTAACCAGTATTGGGGTACCCTGGGGTGTGGTAGGAGGCTGCTGCAGAGCTGCACTGGGATTTTGTGCTGGAGAGTGCTGGGGATGCACGGGAGGAGCACTGGGGCTGTGCTAGGGATGCAGTGCAGCCATACCGGCGCTGTTAGGGATGCACTGGGGCTGTGCTGGGGCTGCGCTGGGGCTGCACTGGGGCTGTGCTGGGGCTGCGCTGGGCTCGCGGTGTCTCAGCAGCGGCAGCTCCCCGGCACTCCCCGGGAGCGGTGCGGATCGGGGTCGCCGCCGGACCGGGCGGGCCGGGTCGGGTGCGCGGGGGTTGGAGACTGCTCAGCCGAGCCGTGCCGTGCCGTGCCGAGCCGCGGGGGCGGGCCCGGGCCCGCCGGGCCGAGCAGGGAGCCCCGTCGGGGCCGCCGGTGCCGCCCGCCCGCCCGCGGGAGCCGCCCAGCGCGGGCAGCCGGTGCGGCGGGAGCGGAGCGGGAGAGGGAGCGGGGCGGCGGCGGCGGCGGCATGAAGTCGCGTCGGGACAGGCTGAAGATCCCCTCGCTGACCTTGGAGTGAGTCGGAGCCGGGGCGGGGCGCGCCAGTAGCGGCACCGGCAGCGGGGGAGGGCGGCGGGACCCCCGGCCATCCCCGTCCCGCTGCTTCCCCGTCCCGGCGCATCCCCCATCCCGGTCCATTCCTACCCCTCTGCATTCCCACCCCCGGGCCGCAGGTCCTGGTCCTTTCTCCAGCCTCCTGCAGTCGCAGCCCCGGACGCTCTCGGTGACAGCCCCCGCGACAGCGCCAGACCACCCGCTGTCTTTCCCCGCCACAGCCTTAGACCCTGCAGTGTCCCTGCTGTCCTCTGCTCTCCAGCTCTGCCTCACCCCCCTTACCCGACCCCCCCAGCCCACGTCCCCTCCTCTCTGGCTCCCTGGCCCCCTCCAGACCCAGGGGACTGTGCCACCGAGGGGCCACCAGCGCCATCCATCAGCCACTGACGCGGCGCCGGCACGTCTTGCCTTGCAGCTTGTCTCCGAGCAGCCAGAGCCCGACGCTGCTGAGCCCCTGCAGCCCCTGCAGCCCCTGCAGCCCCTTACTAACCCTGCACCCCTGGAGGTAAGACCCCCCCCAAACCCTCCCTGGGAACTGTGACCACCAGGGAATGAGGGGGAGAGGTGGAGATGGGGACAGAAAGGTGGGTCCCCTCCACCAGGGATGTCCTGGGGTGCCCCAAAAGGGTACTACTGTCCTCGATGGGACACATGTGGTGATGTGGCCAGGGTCTGTGCCCAGCCCTGCTCACCCCAAAACCAGCCTGGCTGTGCTGCTGGCTTTGTTCTGCTACTGACTGGTCCATTTCGGGGGGCCCCAGTGGGAATGTTGTGGCAGCAGCTCAGGCTCAAGCTCAAGCTCTGAGCACCCTTGTCGTGAAGGGGGACGTGGAGAATGGGCCAGGGCAGGGCACTGTGGAGCGATGGGCACCCCAGCAGGGTGGGAGTGGGGATGGCGCCTGGGAAACCTGCTTTGTCACCTTTTCTGCTCTGCCGTGGGTTGAAGGTGATGGGGGCTGCTCTGGGGGGTGGACGCCCCCCTTCTACCCCCCCTAAATGCTACAAGCCCCTTGTGGTGCCCCACCGGTGGAGGTGGTGGCCAGGCCCTTCGGCGTGTGCCGGCTGCGCTCTGCCCCGGGGACAAGGTGCACCAGGTGCGCTGGCACCGGCGGTCACACCCCGCCCTGTGCCCCGTGGCACCCGCGGCACAGCGCTGCACCTGCCCGGCACCCGGGGGTGACGCCGGTTTCTCCCCCGTCTGCCGGGGAGAGCAGCTGGTGCCGGCAGGGCGGAATCCGGTGCGGAGCTCTGCCGCTGCTCAGCAACAGGCAGAGCCATTTGCTGCGGGCAGGAGGGAGCCTGGGTGCTGCCGGTGCCCTGCCTGGTGCCCCCTCCGCTAGCCCTGCCTGGCCACCGCTTGCCCGTTAGTGACTGCAACGTGTGGGAAAACCTGCGTGCCCTTGTGGATGCTCAGCTGAGGCCTTGGGGAGAGAGCTTTTGGGGTGGTGATGGTGGGGATGAGATGGGGACTCGGATTGGGGTGAGGATGGGGACAGGGCCAGGGCCAGGCAGTCTGTGCTGGGCAGGAGCTGAGGCGAAAGACGTCAAACCCCTGCCCAGCCCAGCAGCACCAGCGTTCCTGGCTGTGCCACTGGCCCGGTGAGTGTGGCGATGCCATCCCACACAGCTCGGGAGGTCCCAGCGGCCCTGGTGTGCCACCTCGCAGGAGGATGGCTGTCACTGGGTCTGTGCTGGGGATCTCCCCGGTTGAATTGGAAAGCCGCTGTGGGCGGGAGGCTGCAGGGAGCTGCCAGGATGCTGCCGGGTGGCTGCCCTGGGACGATGCATCCCGTGGGTGGCAGGGTGCTCCCAGGGAGCCCCAGGCTTTGGGGTTGCCCCCGCTGACTTGGGGGATGATATTTGTGCCCCTCGAGCGCATCAGTAGCAGATGTTGCATCTCCATGGTAACCCTGACCCCATTTTGGGGTGCTGCCCTGTCTCTGTGGTAACCCGAAGCCCATTTTGGGGTGCTGCCCCACCTCTGGGCTAACCCTGACACCATTTTGGGGTGCTGCCCTGTCTCTATGGTAACCCGAAGCCCATTTTGGGGTGCTGCCCCATCTCTGGGCTAACCCTGACACCATTTTGGGGTGCTGCCCTGTCTCTGTGGTAACCCGAAGCCCATCTGGGGGTGCTGCCCCACCTTTAGGCCAACCCTGACCCTACTTTGGGGTGATGCCCCATCCCTGCCATAACCCCGACCCCGTTTTGGGGCGCTGCCTCCTTTCCGTGCTAACCCCCCACCACACTTCCTCTCCCTTTGGGGGTGCTCCCCCCATCTCCATGGAAACCCAGACCCCGTTTCGGGGCGCTGCCCGTTTCCATGGTAACCCCGTCGCCGCCGGGCGGGAAGGGGCGGGCGGCAGCGGGAGGCGGCGGCGGCGGGAGGCGGCGGGAGCCCGGCCCCGCTCCCGGCCCCGCTCCGGGCCCCCGCCGCGGCCCCGCACGGTCCCGGGGGCGCCGCTCGGTGCCGGGGGAGCCGCTCGGTGCCGGAGGACGCGGCCGGGCCCCGGCGGGGCCGCGATGTCGGACCCGAGCTGCTGGGGAGCCGCCCCGCCCGGTTACCGGGGCCAGCGGGCGGCTGGCGCCCTCCTCCAGCGCTCCAAGAGGTACCGGCGGCAGTCACCGGCACCGGGGGGAGACCGGCGGGCAGGAGTCGGGGCGGGAGCGGCGCCGGGGTGCGTGGTTTGGGGGGGACAGGACACGCCACCGTGCATGGGGGGTGGGCGCCGGTGTGCGTGACTGGGCGGGGGGGATGTGTCTCTGCACCGGGGGGACACGTGGTGCGCGGGTTTGGGGGTCTTTACACCGCGGGGGCTCCCTGGGGTGTGTGTTTTGGGGGCTCTGGGTGCACCGGAGGATGCAGGGATGTGTTTAGGGTGTTGAGGGACCGGAGTGTATGGGCTAGGGGGGGGCCACGTGCGTGGTTTGGGGTGGTGTCTCAGCACTTGGGAGGCACAATGGGGTTTGGGGGGTCTGTGTGCATCGTGGGGTGCAGTGGGGTGCTTGGTTTGGGAGGGGCAACAATGTGCATTGAGGGGTGGGCACTGGATTGTGTGACATGGGGGGGGCTGGGCACCTGGATGTGTGACTTGGGGGGTGTCTCAGCACGGGGGGTCACATGTGAGTGGGGGAGGGCAGTGCATCTGGATGTGCCCACCCAGCTGTGCGGTTTGGGGGTCTGTACACCACAGATTCATCTTTTGGGGGGTGATGTGAGCTGAGGGAACACCCTCCAGACCCCGAGTATGGGGGGGGTGGGATGGGCCGTGGATCGTTGGGTGGGTGGGTTGGGAGCCCATAGCCATGGGGTGTGTGGGGTACGGGGTCCCAGGAATTAGGGGATGCAGGTTTTGGGGTGCTCTGCACCCATCCCGGGCATGTGTGGGCTGGGGAGGGGGAGTGCCTTACATGGGAGAAATACCCCTGTGACCCCCCGTGCCAAGGTGGACACGACTGATGGGATGGACCCCATGTGGCACATGCTGAGGGTCCCCAGGGTGCCTGGAGGGGTGAAAGGGACCAAGGCTCCAGGAGGGCAAAGGTCTCTCAGCCCCTTTGTCAGGGGGCTGGGGCAGTGGTGGAGGGGTTGCATAGATGGGATGCCCCGGGTCTCCCTCCAGCTGCAAGGCCAGGCTTGTCCCGGGCGGGCTGGTGGGATGTGTCCCCAAGGAGGGGCACAGGAGGTTCAGAACACTCGCTGAGGCCCCCAGGAGTGGGTGGTGGAGGCTGGGAGCTCCATCCAGCAGCTTTGGGGTGCTGCAGCTGGCCCAGGCATCAAACCCTCCCCAGGCTTTGTGTAACAGAGGTGTTTAAGACAGTGCGGAGGCAGCGCTGAGAGATTCCCATTGTGAGTGTCTCTCGGTGTCAGTGTGAGCTGGCACAAAGCAGCACGGTTGCTTAGCAAATGTATCCATCCCATCCCAGCCCTGGAAGATACAGCCTCACCTGGGCTGTGGGAATTCCTACTCCCTGCACAAGAGGACGGGCCAAGAGGACCCTTAATAATTAAAAAAAAAGGCACTGGATGGGGTTTTCCAAACTGTGGTGGCTGAGCCGGGGGGGCCCTGGGAGAGATGTGTAATTGGAAAGATGATCCAGGCAGTCATCTGTCTCCAGCTGAGCATGATGAGGCTGTAATTCTCATGAAGGGCAGAGGATTTGCTCTTCTTTCACTGGTATTCCTAGAATCCACGGTGAGGACCGGTCTGGCCTATTTAACAGAAAGCATATGATGTTACTTAGTGGGATTAAGAGGTTTGAGGGATCCTAATTTCCCGTGGGGGGATGCTGAGATGGCTGGCAAGGGCAGGAGAGCCGGTGGGTTGGTGCTGACGGGGTTCTCCTTCTCCGTGGATGCAGCCCAGAGGTGATCACACCTCAAAGACCACAGGAAAACAGCCCAGAAGACCTAACAGGTACAATTTCCTCCCCACCACCGGGAATCTGCCGCACAGGGACGTGCAGGGATGCACCCCAGGGTGCCGGGCAGCTCCTTGAGGCTGTCTTCTTGAAGTGCAAAGAAATAAGCAAGTCTATACCCAGCTCGTTAGCCTGTGATTCCCTTTGAGGATTTGGGATTTTGCTCTTGGGAGGTGTTGCTTGGTGCTCCAGGGTGGGTTCATAGGAGCATACACAGTGCCAGGCTTTTGGCTGGGGTGGGATGAGGAGCCAGAGTGAGGATGGGGTGGGGTCTGTGCCAGGCAGCATATTGCATTTCACCATCCAGGTCGTGGTCCTCATCCCAGCCCCATTCCAGCCCCCTCCCAGCCCCACCCCTGGAGGCAGCCGAGTTCAGCGCTGTCACAAGTCACGGAGGACAAATGTCATGGAGAAACTCGGGATGCAGCTGCTTGGTTCAGCGGGTTTCGAAGTTAAGCATGAATTTATCCCACTGGAAAGCAATTTTTTTCCAGGACGCGGTGATCCATGGCACTTCCCCAAATCTCCAGGCACATAAGAGCTATTGGGGGGTATGGAGGCAGCAAGGAAGGGAGCTGGGAGCACCGACACGTGCTCTCAGTCACGCAGCAGGAGCGGAGCAGCCTGCTCTGCCCTTTGAGATTGCGCCCGTTCCCTTATCACCGCCCGGCCCCGCCCTGCTCCCGCCACCCCGCACCCACTTTGTCCCAAACCGGCTCTTTTCTGCCTCGGATTCACCTGCCAGCAGTGCCCGGCACAGGGCAGGCATCTGGCACATGGTGCTCTGCTGTCCTGGGAAGTTTTAGGGGCGGATCCTGCGGGAGAGGAGCGGGAACTGCAGCCCTTTGTGCGCTGCCCTGCCTGACCCTCGCTGTGCCACAGTGCTGACCCCGAGGCACCCAGCCCCGCTCGCCCAGGTCCGCAGAGTCAGTTAGAGACATCAGCGCTGTGCTGTGCAGCCGCATCCTGCCCTTCCCTCAGCAATTCCCAGGGAATTGATCCCCCGGGAATTGATCACGGCATCCAGCCTGAGTTCAGGAAGTGTTCGGACAATGCTCTCAGGGGTGCACAGGGTGGGATTGTTGGGGTGTCTGTGCAGGGCCAGGGGGTGGACTCGATGATCCTCGTGGAGCCCTCCCAAATTCAGGATATTCTGGGATTCAATGAAGCTGCCAGATTCTGCTCCATCTCCTGCCGCTGGACATCCCGTGCCGAGGCCGGGTGCCGGTGTGATCCCGTTCTTCCCGGCGCTGGGAGATCCCGTTCCTCCTCTCGATGGGTGACACACTATTTTGCCCCAGGCTTTGGGGTCACGCTGGCTGTCACACACTTTCCACATCCCTTGGAACGAGCGCTGGACGACAGCGGCAGCGCCACGGCCAAGGCAGCCTCAGCGCTAGCAGCGCGGGAGATGCTGACAGCGATTTTCCACTCCATTTTTGGTACCAAATGTGCAATTAGGTGATGGAGGCAGAGCGGGCAGCAGCCCCAGCGCCTGCCATCGGGGCCCGGCAGCTCGTCTGTGCCCTGGGGCTTGTTTGTAGCCCGAGGTTTCCGTGCGGGAAGGATGGGAACCAGCTGTAGCTGATGTGTCAGGCGGAGGGGGGTTAAAGTGGCGCAAGATGGTTGTGGGAGCCGAGGGTGGAGCGCGCGGAAACAGGAAACGTCGGCCTCGCTCTGTGTCACCATTACTGGAACTTGCTTCACTAAAGGTTTGTTTTCACTTCCAAAATGAAACCGAGGGAGGAGAGGTGAGCCCCTCGTCCCCCGGGCTGTCCCCCCTGCAAGACACAGATGTGCACCCCGGTCCCTCTGGCAGGGCTGGCAGTGAAGCAATCCCAGAGCTGGCAGCTCTTTGCAGCTCTCCTGGTTCCTAAACCTCTTCCTGTGCCGCTGCGGTGGTGTGGCACGGCTGCTCACGCTGCCTCAGTTTCCCATCCGGCACACGGAGCAGGCAGCAGCCGAGGCTGTGGGTGCTGGGCTGTGAGTTTGCAGCTGCAAATTGGGGTTCAAGCCTGTGTTTCAGTGAGAAAATCAAACAGAGGAGGCAGGAAGGAGAGTAGGGTTAGTTGGGCTATTGGGAAAATATTCTTCCCTGTGAGGGTGGGAGACCCTGGCACAGAGTGCCCAGAGCAGCTGCGGCTGCCCCTGGATCCCTGCAAGTGCCCAAGACCAGGTTGGACAGAGCTTGGAGCAAGCTCCGTCCAACAGAGGTTGGACAGAGCTGGGACAGTGGAAGATGTCCCTGCCATGGCAGAGGGTGGCACTGGATGAGCTTTAAAGTCCCTTCCAAGCCAAACCATTGTGGGATTCTGTGATTCTAAGAAGGGATGAATGGTTAGGGGGGGAAAGGTTTCTTCCTGCCCACAACATCTCAGCTCAGCCCCGGTGCTGAGAGGGAAGTTCTGAGCCCTCCAAGGCCACTGCAGCTCCGGGTGAGCTCACAGCAGTCATGGGACGTGTATCCCAGGGGGACACCCAGAGACCCCTCAGCCTGGGTGCAGGAAGGTGCAGAGGAGGGTTTGGAGGGTTCCAAGCAGCCTCCCTGGTGGCCAAGACCTTCAGACTTGAGCAGAAGAGCCCTAATAAAACCAGAGTAGGAGGAGCCCTACAGAGGGGAGATGCCAGAGGGAGGTGAGGGGTGCTGGGTGTCAGGTTTAGAGCTCTGACCACACATGTAGAGCTCTGTCCATGCGTGTGAAGCTCTGACCACACGTGTAGAGCTCATCAGTGCCTTGTGCATCCATCCATCCATCCATCCATCCATCTATCCATCCATGCCCCTGGAGGGACCTGTTGTGACACCCTGACTGTCCTTTACACCCTGGATGCCACATCACATCTGCCACTTGCTTCTGTTTTTGGGATCCGTGGAGAATCCCTTTGCTTCCATTTCATCCCCTCAGTGCTGTGTGTGTTTGTGGCTCTGGTGTGATGTTTAAATGATGTCCTTTGATCAGTAGCATCTGTCTGGGTTCCTGTTCCCAGCCTGGGGAGGAAACTCGGTGTCTTTGCAGAATCTGCAGCCTGAGGAAGCGGAAATAGAGGAAGGGGAGGGTTGTCCTCGTGCTTGAGCTTCTGCTCTGTGCCGTGGATATTTGCAGTTTCCTCTTGGCAGAGTGAAGGAGAACTTAAATGAACCCATCGTGTTTTAAATGGGGTCGAAATAGGGGAGTGGGGTACGACAGGAGTGGGACTGCAGCATCCCTGGGGGAATTTTCACTCTTGCAAGGCAGCCTTGCACTCAGGGCTGAAAGGAAAAACAAAAATTCTGTGAGGATGGGGAGGGTGGGAATGGAGATGGGGATATGAAGACCTAGGTAGGACTTGCTGGATGTGGCCCTGCAAGGATGCTCTGTGGGATGCTGGGCTGTGGTACCAGGATGGGATTTGTGGGGTTTTGAGGTGTCAGGGTTCTGGAGCTGCTTTTCACCTGCTGCTGGTGCAAGTGTCTGCCTCCTGCTGCTGGACAGAGCACAGGCCATCTGGGGCAAAATTCCCACAAATTCCTGGGGACACCGCAAAGCCTCAGGGGGTTGGGACTGTCCTCTCTGCTGTGACATGGGGACCATTAAGCATAGGGAGATTTATAGGAACTGGGGGCATTTTCTGTGTGATGGAGCAGATTGGGTTGTGGCCACTTGGCATTTCCATCGCTTCCTCCTTTTACATCCCTTTTTCTATTCCTGTCCTGGGGCTGTTGCCTGCCTCTGCCCTCCCTGGCGAGCCAAAACCAGAAGTGGGACCTTGACGAGACAGTTCTTTGTTAAAAATAACAAAATAACCCTGTCCTCCCATCTCCAGCAGTGTTGGGCCTGGGGATGGATCTTCCCAGGGGCAGGAGATCCATAATCAATGGGGTGACAGCAGCTGTGTTCCCTGGTGCAGGAATTCATGTACAAGCAGATCCTTACATACCTGAGCCCCTCCAGCTCTGGCTGTCATCGATTCCCTAAATTAATTCCCTCTTTTTCTTCCCCAGTTGCCGAAGCAGCAACAGGAAGAGCTTAGTGGTGGGCACTCCCTCTCCGACCCTCTCACGGCCTCTGTCCCCGCTCTCTGTGCCAACAGGTAAGGGATTATCCCCGTGGATTGGTTCAGCATCTCCCAAAATTTCCTGAATATTTTGGAGGGCTTCAGCACCTTGTTAGAGGCAGTGCACTGACTCCTGGCTGCGAGGTGGCTTTTCCAGGGGGGGAATATCTTGGGAAGTGATTTAAACACTCTTTCCCCTGAAGGAGCAGCCCCCTCGGCACCCCTGACATTGGGCTGGGATGGGTTTTGGGATGACTTTTCCCCCTTTCTCCCTGCAGCTGGGAGCAGTCCCTTGGACAGCCCACGCAACTTCTCTGCCAGCACCTCCCTCAACTTCCCCTTCGCCCGCAGGTGAGCTCCCAACCCCAGTCCCAGACCAGTAAATGTTCACCAGTAAAGATCATTCCCCCAGTAGGGAACTGTTCTGTTGATCTCAAGTGACTTGTTTTGCTTTTATTTTTGCTTTTCTTCTCCCTGATTTCTGGTCTGGTGGTGTCTGCTGTAACTGGTTCCACCCACCACCCCAGCCATGCTCCTCGGACTGACAGGCAAGTACCAGGGATGGGCAGGGGCTGCGTTTTGGGGAGGTGTCAGCTCTGTATCATCAGGGACCTTCTTTTCTGAGTGTCCAAGGCCAAGCTGGACAGGGCTTGGAGCAGTCTGGTCTAGTGGAAGCTGTCCCTGCCCAGACAGGGAGTGGGACTGGGTCTTGGAGGTCCTTTCCAATGCAAGCCCATCTAGGACTCAGTGATTCTTTGTTTGCATCCCTGGGTGGGAAATCTTGCACCAGGACTGTGCTCCCTGCAGCTCTGGGAGCAGAAATATCCCTGTTCCCATCACGCCATCCCTGGCCATGTGTTCAGCCCCAGCCTGGATTCTCTCTGAGCACTCCTGATGGATTCTCAGATGCCCAGGGATGGATGCTCATCCAGGTCCCCACAGAGGCAGATCCTGCTGCATCCCCTCCCTAACCCACTCCGCTCCCCATGCAGCCACCAAACCCCCGCTTAACTAATTAATTAATTGCGCACATGGAGGGCGGGTGGCTGATTCTAACCATCGATTGTCACATGGAAAAACACCGGAGGCTCTCGGGTGGTTTACACACTTGTAACAGAGGGAACAGCCAGGCTGTGGGGTCAGGAGTTTGCGAGTGCTGGAGCTGGATGTGGCACCCTGCCAGCTCCTGCTGTCCTTGACCCCACACGGGAAATGGCAGTGGGAGGTGAAGGGCCTCATCTTGATCTGGACGTGTCCCCATCCCTTGGAAACATCTCCAAGAGGAAGCATTTGCCTGCGTATGAGCAATTCCCTTCCTGTTTATGGCCAGGCTCTGCTCCCCGGCGCCTGCTGTCTCAGGATGAGTCTTTGAGAATCCTGGTTTCTCACCAAGAAAACTCCCAGCAGGCTGAATTTAATTAAAAATCAGATTCTCACGGGTGGTTTTTTTTGCCCTGTCTGGAATGGATTTGATGGAGCCCCCGTGCTGTCCCTTCACCGTGGCCCTCCTGGCTGCCATTCTCCCTGCACACCTTGGCTGCAGAACAGCCCCCTCACCTGCAAACCCCTTTTCACCAGATTTCAGCCCATTCTGAAAAGAGGTTTCAGGGCTTTATTCCTCAAGCCACATCTGTGTCATGTTCCCCAGGCTTTTGGCTCTGATGTTATTGATTTGCATTTAGTTGTTGGTTTTTTTTCCCTGTACATGATGGTTATGTTTGCACTCGCAGGGCTGATGGCAGAAGGTGGTCACTGGCTTCGCTACCCTCCTCTGGCTATGGGACAAACACCCCCAGCTCCACGGTCTCGGTAACACTTGCTTTCTCATGGTAGTAGATGATAAGATCCTAAGCCCCTGGATTTTTGGTGAAATGCCTCCCGAGCCCCACAGTGCTGGTTCTTACAAGAACCATGTGCTTTAGCTGCATCCTGCTTCCCAAGTGAGCTTTTAAGAAAGTCATAGGGCTTGGCTGAAGACTTGCAGCACCCCTGGGGGTTACAGTGTCCCTGGGATTAGAGCATCCCTGGGCATTACAGCATCTCTGCGTTAACTTAATCCCTGGGGTTACAGCATCCCTGAGAGTTAGTGTCCCTGGGATTACACTCTCCCTGGGATTACAGCATCCCTGGGGTCACAGCATCCCTGGATGTTAGAGCATCCCTGAGAGTTGCAGCACCCCTGGGTGTGACAGAACTGAGCTGCTTGGGATGCTGGAGGGATGGGACTCAGTGGAGCCAGACTGAGTGGGAGAATGTGGGACGTTGGGGTGGGAGTGGGCAGTGCAGACCCCCCAAACTGCCCTTCTCCACATTTCACATTCCCAAGCCCACACCATGACCATGCTGCCTGTCAGTGTTCCCACCCTCCTAAGAGCCTCCAAGGTGGTGGCTTGCTTATTCCCACCCCACCACCAGGAAGTGTGGATCCATGCCCTGATCTCCTGCATCCTTCTCTCTCCCCAGTCATCTTCATCCTCCCAGGAGCGCCTGCACCAGCTGCCGTACCAGCCCACCCCCGACGAGCTGCATTTCCTTTCTAAGCATTTCCGCAGTTCGGAGAGCGTCACGGACGAGGAGGGCAGGCACTCGCCCTGCCTGCGCCCACGATCCAGGAGCCTCAGGTGGGAAGGCACCCATGGAGCTGACAGGACAATGCACCAAGTGCTGGCACATCCACAGCATCCTCTGCCCTCTCACCAGCTGTTCCTGGTCTTGCTAAGCCTGTCCCAAACCCTGAATGGGTTTTGCCCTTGCAGAGAAACGGAGAAACTTTGGTTTGAGGTCGTAGGTGCAACATTCCTGGATGTATTCAGGGACAGGTTGGATGGGGCTCTGAGCAACCTGGTCTAGTGGAAGGTGTCCATGATTCTATGATCCTAAACTCCATGGGTGTTCAGGTCTGGTTCTCACCATTTTCTCAGCTGTTGGGATGAGGCATTGCTCTCCTGACAGCAGGGCTGAAGCTGGAGAAAGTGGGATTTATTCCACAGTAGCTGGTTTACAGCCTCTTGCTCAGTTGTCTGAATGATTTCAGTGGCAAGGAGGGGACTACCAAGCAGAAGTCCAAGCATGTCCATCCTTGCAGGCTATTAAAAGGCTAAAAATCCCATTTCTGTACTTGGACAAGAAAACATCACCTTTGTTTGCTGGGGCTGCCCTTTTCCTCTGGAAAAAAAACCCACAAAGAGTGCAGGTGAACAGGCATTTGTGGGCTGGAAAGAGGAAAATTTGCAGAAAGCATCAAGCCAGTGGCCACAGCACTGTGGGAGCTGATCCTATGGAACTGCTGAGCTCCTCGTTGCTACTCCAAGACCACACCCTGTGCAATGAGCCACCCTCTTTGCCACTTGTCCAGCGCCAGAACCTGGTGCTTTTAGCAGGGGATGTTTTAGTTAAATCCTCTTTTCCCTCTGGAAAATCTCCCGACCCTCTTTGCTACCAGAGGCAGAGCCACAGCCCTGCGTGTTGCCAGCTGAAATTTCATTAAAATCAGATTAATTATCTGACAGGGTTTTGTAGGTGGTGAGGTTTTCACTGAGGGGATGCCAGCTCTGCAGTTGGCACAGCAAAGGCTGGGGCTGGGTTGGGGTTGGGCTGGGGCTGGTTTTAATCACCACGTTTATTATTTTATAGTAGTTAATGAGTTGCTGGCTCCTCCCACAGCTTGCTTTGCATAACGGGATCACCAGGCAGGGCCCTGGGAGGGACAGTGTTGGGTGAGGGAAGGAGAAAACCCATGTTTAATGAAGGTTCCCGTGTCCACTGTGAAGTTTTGTTGGGTTTTTTGTGAGCTGCAAAAAGGGCAATGATGGCAAGAAATTGTGGGATGCAAAGGAAGAAAAGGACAAGCTTGTTCTTCAAAGCCAAGTGGCTGCTGGCACAGCCTCTCAGCTCTGGATTTCCAAGTGACTTGTGTTTGGGGACCTGGGTTTGCAGGAGGTCAACCTTCACTGGACCACATCCCAGGACCTCCAGGGGGAGGGATGCTGCTGGGAGTGCTGGCCCAAGGCGGATGGCTCCACTTGGATGAGCTTTAACCACTTGGAATCAGGAGCTAGGAGGAGGGAACAAATTGCTCTCCAGGGGTGGCGACTATTTGCATAGATGCAAATGACCTGAACTTGTAACACCACTGCTCTCCTCCCTCCACAGCCCTGGACGGACGAGCGGAACGTTTGATAACGAGGTTGTGATGATGAACCATGTCTACAAGGAGAGGTTCCCCAAGGTAACTGCCAGGACCTGGGGGATGAGCCCAGGGCCTCCATGGCATCCTGACAGCATCTTCTCCAGAACAACCTCTGTGGAGTGTGAAATGCATGGGTGGATCCTGGGGGTGCTGAGGGCACTGGAGATGTAATAAACCTGTGGCTCTGCCCCATCACATGAGCAGGCAGAAGTCTCTGGAGACTCTGGTGGAGTTTTTGCAGTCTGCTGAAAGCTGGGTCCCAGGTGGATATTTGTGGATATTTGAGCTGCAGGAAGTTGTAGGATGAGATCCTGGATGGCCAAACCCAGTCCAGGTGGCAGGGTGAGATCCTGGCTGATCAAACCCAGTGCAGGAGGTGTTAGGATGAGATCCTGACTGGTCAAACCCAGTTCATGAGGTAGGATGAGATCCTGGCTGGTCAAACTCAGTCCAGGTGGTGGGATGAGATCCTGGCTGGTCAAGCCCAGTGTAGAAGGAGTTAGGATGAGATCCTGGCTGGCCAAACCCATGGCATGGGGCCATGTGCTCCTGGACATCACCATCCACTCTGCCTTGCAGGCCACAGCCCAGATGGAAGAGCGGCTACAGGACACCATCACTAACTTTGCCCCAAGCAGCACCCTGCCCCTGGCTGATGGGGTGCTGGGCTTCATCCACCACCAGATCATCGAGCTGGCCCGAGACTGCCTGGCCAAGTCCCAGGGAGCTCTCATCACCTCCCGCTACTTCATGGAGCTGCAGGAGAAACTGGAGAAGATGCTCCGAGACGTGAGTATGGGCCAGTTCCCTGCCTGATGCCACCTCCTGAGGCCACCAGGAGACACCTGGCTTCTGTCTCCATTCCCGACAGGCTCAGGAGCGTTCTGAGAGTGAGGAGGTGAAGTTCATCGACCAGTTGGTGAGGAAGCTGCTGATCATCATCTCCCGCCCTGCTCGACTTCTGGAGTGCCTGGTAAGACATGGAAGCTCCTGTCTTGTCTTTCATGGTCTGTGCCAGCCTGGAAAAGAGGCAAAGCCTCCAGGATGCCCCAACCCTGGAAGTGCTTGAGGCCAGGTTGGATGGGGTTTGGAGCAATCTGGGATAGTGGAAAGTGTTGCTGCCTGTGACAGAGGGTTGGAAGGAGATGATTTTTAAGGTCCCTTCCTACCCAAACCATTCTGTGATCTTCAGTGGTTTATTTTTTGGTTGATGTGCTGAATTTCTAAAGCACTCATATTTGTGCCATGGTTCCTGATGAAATTTTCACCTCCCTTTTGTTTTCTCTCCAAGGCCAACTCACACAGCTACCTTTTTTTTTGACATGGGGAATGATGGGGGAAGGATGCATCCAGGGCCTGTCCCCAGTTACAGATGTCACCTGCAAGGCTTAGAGGAAATGTTTAACTTTGCAAAATCTCTCTCCTCAACTGTGTGTGGTTTTCTCCATCCAGGAGTTCGACCCAGAGGAGTTCTACCATCTCCTGGAAGCTGCAGAAGGACATGCCAAAGTTGGACAGGGAATAAAGACTGATATTCCCCGATACATCATCAGCCAACTGGGGCTCGTCAAGGACCCACTGGAGGGTAGGGAAGCACTTGGCTTGGGGCTCTGAGGGCTGCAGCAGGAGGTGGTCTCCCAGTTTGGCCACTGGTGGTCACGATCAAGCACTGGGAGGTGTCAGGGGGACCTGTAGGGCTGTGCTGGTGTCATGGCAGGGGAGGTCACAGCAGGACCAGGATGATGGCCAAGTCCTTCTGGCCAGCCCCTCATCCCTTATTATTGCTTCCAACACGTTCAGCAAAGCAGATTAAGCTCAAAAACACTTAATCCGTGGCCCTGGGGGGGAATCATAATCCCTGGAGAACGCAGGAATGACTATCAAAAAAAAAAAGAATTATATAAATGTTTAACCTTGTGTTGAACCTCTTAACGTCATGACCTGAATTTCTCCGTACGATAGCTCGAGCAAAGCATGTGGCTAAATCCCCGTAGGGTGTCGAGTTTGGAGGGAGAGTGGTGGGGCAGGGGGTGATTTTGGTGGGGGTTGAGCATGAGGAAAGTGAAATCCATCCCTGTCCTCTGCAGAAATGGGGCAGCTGGATCACTTCGACAGTGGGAACACCATCACGCCGGAGAACGATGACACCTGTGAGGTGAGTGTGGTCCTACCTGCATGTCCCACCTGCTGCCTCTGCCTTCCTCCTGCCTCACTCCACACCAGAGCTCCTTGCAGCTGTGCTAGACTGGGACATGTCAATTTGGATTGTCCCCAGGGGTGATTGATTTATTCAGGGGTAAGTCCCTCATTTGGCTTCTTGAGTGGACAGAGCTCAGAGTGGGCTCTTGACCTGCAGAACATCTTGGGCTTCTAGTCTGGGGTTTGTGGCTGGAGAGGGCTCTGGCAGCAAGGAGCTTTTGGAGATCATACATGATGGTGCTGGGTGAATTCCTGCCAGGATGTTGGGAAACATTAAAAATCTGTGTTTCCTCAGAGCCAGCCTTCAGTCACCGTTCCGCGGAGGAAGCCCTGCGAGGGAGACTTCGAGACCATCAAGCTGATCAGCAATGGGGCTTACGGGTGAGTTGGGGAGTTCCTATCAGTTGTCCCCATCTGGAAATTGATGCCTAAAACAGGCTACCTGAAACAGAGGCCAAGACAAATTAGGAATACAAAAACCAGACAAATTTATTCAAGGCCTTCAAGGTACACTTGGGCAAGCAAAGTCCCCTGCAGGGACTACACCCCAAAATGGACTTTGGGTCACCAGCTCTGCACCTTTTATAAGTTCTGTCCTATTAGCATGTTGGTCCCTCATTCTCCAATCACACCTTCAGATGATGATGTTGACCACCCCAGGCCCTGCTTCCCCCTTTCCACCATTGTTTACATATTTCAGGCCCTAGGGTAATGAATATGTCCTTTAATCCCTATCCAGAGAGCTTTGTTTTGGCTAAAGGTGCTGGGAACAGAGGTTTTTAGCATTTTGTAAGAAGCACAGAACTACAGCAAATTACAGATACATGAAGAGAAAAACCCCAGAAATTATTAAGGCATCAAAATTACTCCAAAGCCCTCCCTGTCTGAGCCCCACAGTGTAGGGTGGTCAGTGCTGGTGGCTGGAGGATGTGTGTTGAAGTCCAGCCGTTCCTCCAGGGCTGTGTACCTGGTGAGGCACAGGGAGACACGGCAGCGCTTCGCCCTGAAGAAAATCAACAAGCAGAACCTGATCCTGAGGAACCAGATCCAGCAGGTCTTCGTGGAGAGGGACATCCTCACCTTCGCTGAGAACCCCTTTGTGGTCAGCATGTTCTGCTCCTTCGAGACAAAGAGACATCTCTGCATGGTCATGGAGTACGTGGAAGGTGAGAGCAGGACTTGGGGCTGGATGGTGCAGGGAGGGGGGAGGTTATCAAAGTCTGAGCACCAAGGACACTCCCTGGACATCTGCTGCCCTGCTTTGCTCCAGGGAGCAGAGGGAAGCACGAGGAGATGCTTTATGATCCTGAGTCTCACTCTGATGAAGGTGGTGGTCTTGGTCACCTCAGAGAGTATCTGTGCCCTGTGTCTGGGGGTCAGCTGCTCAGAGGGTCTGGCTGGGAGTCTGCTGGGCCTGCTGACCTCCCTGCCTCCCCTGACCCCCCGTGTCCCCACAGGAGGGGACTGTGCCACGTTGCTGAAGAACATGGGCCCGCTGCCCGTCGACATGGCCAAGATGTACTTTGCTGAGACTGTTCTTGCCCTGGAGTATCTCCACAACTACGGCATTGTCCACCGGGACCTCAAACCTGACAAGTGAGGACCTGGGTTGGATCTGAGCAGGAGTGGGGGTTGGGTTTAGGTGGGGAAGGGCAGAATGAGGCAATGGGTTTTGTTGCCCAGAGACTGATTCTGCACAGTTGCATCAGGATCAGAAGTCCTGGGGTGCAACTTGTCCTTCTCAAGTCTCCCCAGAAGCAAACAGCAGCACTGTGGGTTGTCTGTCTTCTCTTGCAGTTTGCTCATCACCTCCATGGGCCACATAAAGCTGACAGACTTTGGTCTGTCAAAGATTGGCCTGATGAACATGACCACGAACCTCTACGAAGGGCACATGGAGAAGGACACTCGGGAATTCATGGACAAACAGGTACGAGGTCCTGCTCCACGTGGCTGACCCCATCCCCAGGGTCTGGAATAACCTCAGGACCTGCTGCAAAAGTTGCTGTAGAGGTGTCAGCCCCTGCTTCCCACGCAGGTGTGTGGCACTCCGGAGTACATCGCCCCCGAAGTCATCCTCATCCAGGGCTATGGGAAGCCTGTGGACTGGTGGGCCATGGGCATCATCCTCTACGAGTTCCTGGTGGGCTGTGTCCCCTTCTTTGGAGACACCCCTGAGGAGCTCTTCGGGCAGGTCATCAGTGGTGAGTGTCAGGGGCAAGTTTGCTGTTCCCAGCTTGTCCTTTAACATGTGGGAAACTTCATTTCTTCCTGTCACACTTGGCTGAACAGCGAGGAGGCTTCTCAAGCTTTGACTTCCCACTTTGGGTGGATGCTTCCCCTGCTGCAGCTCCCAGGGGACTTTCCTGTTTCCCAGAAGTGTCCAAACCCTTTCAGCTACTCCAAACCCCTTTTCCTCTTTCCTTGCAGATGAAATCATGTGGCCAGAAGGGGATGAGGCTCTTCCTGCAGACGCCCAGGACCTGATCACACGGTTGCTGAGGCAGTGTCCCCTGGAGCGCCTGGGCACTGGTATGCAAGGCAGCCCCTTTGGGGGGTCACCTGGCACCTTGATTCCCATCAAATTTTGAGTCCAAAGTGTGTCCTGCCACTCTGAGGTTGCTCAGAGGTCTCCTGCTTGTGGTTCCCCCCAGGAAGGCTGCACAGGGCTCTGGTCCGTCCTGTTTTAAGCTGTTTGCTGTGTGTGGAGGAGAGACTCTGCTGTTTGGGATGGGAGTGGGAGCATCTCGGGTCCTGCCCTGTGCCCTGACATGGGTTTCTCTGCCTGGCAGGAGGTGCACATGAGGTGAAGCACCATTCCTTCTTCCTCCATCTGGACTGGAATGGGCTGCTGCGGCAGAAGGCTGAGTTCATCCCCCAACTGGAGTCAGAGGACGACACCAGCTACTTTGACAGTGAGGCCAAATCCATCCCTTTTCCCCCTCTGCCAATCCATTATCCCAGCTGCACTTTGGACTCTTCCATGGGAGATGAAAATCTCCTGGGTGAAGCTGGTTCCTTTACAACCCAAGTCACAAAGGTGACACAATCCTTTCCAGGCTGCTCACCCTTACCAACTTTCTGCCCCCAAAACTGCCCTGGTATTTAGGACTGGGCTGTCACCCATGGGCTGTAGGTCCCACCTGGCCCTGCTGCAGGCAGGGTGACATTTCTTCCCCCTCTGGCTCTGGCTTTCAGCTCGCTCTGAGAGGTATCGCCACTTGGATTCGGAGGATGAGGAAACCAACGACGAGGAATCATCGGTGGAGATCGGACAGTTCTCATCCTGCTCTCACCGCTTCAGCAAGGTGCTCCAGCCCCTCCTCCAGCATCCAAAATGCTTTGGCACCCCAACCAGTGCATCTGTGCTGAGCATCTTGGCCAACACCAGAGCACCCAGATTCCCAAATTTCTGCTCCTTGCTGACAGCTCCTCTCCTCCTCAGGTGTACAGCAGCTCAGAATTCCTGGCGGTCAACTCCGCCCTCAGCCTCTCATCCTCTGACCGAAGTCACTGCGATGACAAGGAGGAGCGGTGGGATCGGCACTCAGGAGATGAGGACAGGAGCCGGCCGGCGGGCACTGAGCCCCGGTGTGTGGTCAGGGGGGCTGCACTGCTGGTGTGGGCTCATGCCAGTGCCCAAGGCTTGTGCCAGGATGGAGGGTTTGTGCCAACACTGAGGGTTGGTGCTGGGACCAATTATTTGTGCTGATAGTGGCACTGAGGGTTTGTGGCACTGAGGGTTTGGTCAGTGGGATGTGTCCTGGGGTGCTGCAGTGGCTCAGTGTCATCCCCCTCACCCATCTTGGGCTGTTCTGAGCTCTCCTGAGCTCTCCTGCTCTTCCCCTGCAGCCTGCGCTCCTGGACATCTGGCAGTGCCACCCGGCATGAGCGGAGCCGCAGCCCCACCGCACTGCCCAGCACCCTAAGCCTGGACACCATGCCCAAGTTTGCCTTCTCCTCGGAGGATGAGAGCCCTTGCGTGGCCTCCAAGCCAGAGAGACCCAAGTTTGTGGTGGGAGACTCGGATGCGGGGAGCAGCGGTGCGGTGAAGCAGTCGGCGCTGTCGGGTGCGTAGGCTGGGGGCACCGCTGTGGGATGCTCTGGGGTGCATGGCACAGGGTGGCTTCTCCACATCCCCAAACTGTCCCTACTCCCCTCTGCGCAGCCGATCTCGTCAGCCTGAACCGCATCCGCCTGCGGAGCAACAGCACTGGCACCAAGAACTCCACTCCCCGGAGCCTGGAGCCCAGCGGGGGCCGTCGGCTGAGCACCCAGAAGGATATGCCAGAGAGGCAGAGGGCCGCGCTGGGCAGCCGTGTGCCCAAATCTGCCTCTGTTTCAGCCCTGTCCCTCATCATCACCTCAGGTCCATGTGCTGTGTGATTTATCCTGCTGGATGGCCACTGTCACATGGTTTTCCCGGGCTGAACCAGCTTCTCCTGCTTGCAGATGACTTCGGCGGTGGTGCCCTGATGAGCCCCATCTCCCCCCACTCCCTCTCGTCCAACCCCTCTTCCCGGGACTCCTCCCCGAGCCGAGACTCCACGCTGGCCATCACCAGCCTGCGGCCACCCATCATCATCCACAGCTCAGGCAAGAAGTACGGCTTCACCCTGCGAGCCATCCGTGTCTACATGGGCGACAGTGACGTCTACACCGTCCACCACATGGTCTGGGTACGTGGCCTGGGGTCTAGTGCTGCCAGACCCTGTGTTTCCCAGTGGGAAAATCCCAGGAGGAAACTTGCACCCAAATAAAATCCTTGTGTGTGGATTGCAGAGCGTGGAGGAGGGGAGCCCCGCGCAGGAAGCCGGGCTGAGGGCAGGAGATCTCATCACACATGTGAACGGCGAGTCCGTGCTGGGTTTGGTCCATCGTGACGTGGTGGAGCTGCTGCTGAAGGTGGGTGACCAGAGCTGCTCTGCTCTCCCAGGATGTCAATTCTGCATCTCCCTGGCATTGCCTCCTCTGGCAGCTGAGGCAGGAGTTAGTTTGGATTTGGTGTTGCAAAGATTTGTTTTCCATCCCTCAGAGTGGGAATAAAGTGGCCCTGAGGACGACTGCCCTGGAGAACACCTCCATTAAAATTGGTCCTGCACGGAAAAACAGCTCCAAGACAAGAATGGCGCGGAGGAGTAAAAAGAGCAGGAAAAGGGATGGCCAAGACTGGTAGGTAAAACCAGGATAAAATGGCATTTGTCCTGGTGTGTGGCATATTGGGGTGTCCAGTGGGATCCCATCTGGGTTGGATGCTCTGGATCTGCCATACCAGGATGTCCAGTGGGGTCTAGTCCTGCTGTCGCCAGGTCAGTAGACTTGAGACTGACGGCTTTAAGGAGAAACCAAAATTATTTCTGTCCCCACAGCAGGAGGAAATCCCTTTTCAAGAAGATCTCCAAGCAGTCATCGGTGCTGCACACCAGCCGCAGCTTCTCCTCCGGTCTCCATCACTCGCTGTCCTCCAGTGAGAGCCTCCCCGAGTCCCCTACGCACAGCCTGTCCCCAGGTCCCACGACGCCGTGCCGCAGCCCCGCCCCCGACCTGCCCTCAGGTACCCCAAGGGGGGATATTGGCTCGGGGCAGGGCAGGATGCTGCGTGTCCCTCGGGGAGGCCGTGTCCCTCCATCCCTACAGTGACCTTTTCTCTTTGTACGGCAGATGCTGTGTCCCCTCAGAGCACCTCTCCCTCCTCCAGCACCCCAACGTCACCCGCCGGCCACGTGCGCCCCAGCTCCCTGCACGGGCTGGCCCCCAAACTGGGTGGGCAGCGCTACAAAGTGGGACGTCGCAAATCCACCAGCAGCATCCCCCCTCGCCCCTGGCCTGCACCCCTTCCTCGGCCCAGCGCCCGCCTTCCCCCCCAGCGCTCCCCATCTCCGCTCCACGGGTACCCCAAAACCCCCCATTCCTTCCAGGGCAAGACCCTGTCCCCCCCACCATCGTCCGGCAGAGCTCCCGGCCCCGCAGCGCCGACTGCCCCCGCTCCCCCCTCCTCAAGCGCGTCCAGTCGGCCGAGAAGATCGTCACCATCCTGGCCGAGAAGAAAACCGCCGGCGGCCGCAAGCTGGGGCTGGAGATGTCCACGCTGGATGGGGAGGCCATCGGGGAGGGCGACGCTCTGCCGTACCCGGGGGAGCACGGCTACCACCCCGCCAGCTCCCGGCTGGGAGAGCGGCACGACCGGGACCAGGAGATGGTGGTGATGCGGCGCCTGAACCTGTCCGAGCGCCGGGACTCCTTCAAGAAGCAGGAGGCGGTTCAAGAAGTGAGTTTTGACGAGCAGGAGACGGCGGCAGGAAGCGAAGACGGCGGCAAGAGCGAGGAAGGGCAGGGCACAGCTGCCCAGGGCGGTGGCACGGGTGGCACGGAGCCGCCGCCGAAGCCGAAGCCCAGCACGGTCCCACAGATCGCGGTGCAGGGCTCGGAGAGCGACGAGCAGGAGCTGGCGGTGGCCGAGTGGGAATGCCAGGGCTCCTACCCCATCAGCAGCACCGAGCAGGCAAACAGCAGCATCTCCTTGCCGTGGTGGGATGGGTGTGAGCATCGGGACCGTGGCTCCCAGCAGCAGCGGAACTGCGGGGAGGGATCGACCGGCCACTGGCAAGTGCCAGCACAGGGCCAGGAGCCACCCGGTGCTCATCTCCCGGCTCCCCGGGGCGCCGGGAGCGGGAAAAAGCACGTCTGAGCCCCGTGCTGACCCCAGGGATGGCTCAGGCTCCCTGTGGCATCCCAGTGCCTCCCCACCACCCCCGTCCTGTGTGGCAAATCCATGAGAGAAACGTCCCCGGAGCCACTCTGGACATTGGCGCTGGCCGGGCCGGTGGTGTCCGGCACTTCGCCCCCCTGGAAGGCTTTTTGTACTCCCTGAAAGATGCTCATATTTTTATAGAGACGCAGGAGCTTTTCCGGCGGTGGCGTTTCCCCAGCTGGGCCCCAACCTCTGTGTACAGAAAGGACTTGATGCAAATATTCCTTAATTAATTTATTACTTTTTATAAGCTAAACGGGCAGTGCAGGACTGTCGCAGGGGCCAACCCAGCTCTGGGAGTCCCAGCCTTTTCCGTGCGTCTCCCAGCTCCCAGCCCACTGTTTTCTAACCCACTTGCTTTTCCCTACTTTTAAACTTCAATTCTAGCTGGAAACACCCTGGATCTCCTAAGAAACCCATAATTCTAATATTTAAAATTAAAACAAAACCCCAAACCCACAGCAACACCCCCCAAATATTGGGGCTCCGGGCTGGGATGCAGAGGGAGGATATTCTTTGAATATGTCAGATGATGAGCATATGGATCATTTTATGAGCTTATAGTAGCTATAAAAAGGGTTTCATTATTTTATTTGGAGATTTTATAGCCACCTGGCTCCATTGGCCCTTCCAGGTGGGAAAAACAGAGACATCCCCACAAGGTCAGCAACCAGATGGGAATATTAATGGGGTTTTTAGGGTCAGCTTTTGCTCTTTCTATTTCTCTGCCACCAAATCACGTGGCGTTAATAGGTGAGTGCACAGACACCCACAAAATCCCAATTTAAAAAAAAACAAAAAACCACCCCAACCCAGTGAGCACCTGTGCTGCTTCACTTGTAATTTGGGAATTTCATCCCTTTCATTCCCCCGTCACCCTTTATCCAACAAACAAGAGCTCAACCCAGCATTTCTCCCCCATTTCTACCGTTTTCTGGGATATAAACGTTTCCATTTGTTGATGCATGTTCCGGCTTTCCCCCTGCCGTGGTTTGGTGCCGTGCTGCTCCGAGCACCGTGCCGGTGACAGGGGCACCATCCCTGGTTTGCCGACCCCGCTGCCATCAGGCATCACCGCGCCTCGGTGGATTTTTGGGCTGTGTGTTGGATTCTTTTGTGCACGTGTGGTTTGTGCCAGGCTCCGTCTCCCGCTTCTCCCGTTCAACTGGTGCTGTTAACTCCCCCAAAAATGAGCAACCAGAGCTGCTCCGTGTTTCCTTTGCTTCTCCCTCCACTCTCTGTATTAAGGTCTTGGGAAGGCAGCAGGGTTTTGGGGAGACACCGGGCACCCCCTGCCCACTGGCACGGTGGGATGGGGGGGGCTCGGCTGCACAGAAAGGGTGGGAAGAGTATTTTTTAATGGAAAATGTCTTAAAAGCCAAGGGGACTGTGTCTTCCTGCCCAGCGCCCGGCTCTGTTCGTACCTTCGGGAAGTTTTATGTTGGATTAAAATTGTCCCTTGCGCTGAGTGTGGTGTCCAGAGCTCGGGGCGGCCCCGGAGCGTGCAGGGCAGCGAGTGCCCGCTCCGGGACTGATGGCGAGGGGTGGGAGAGAGGGGATGTGGCCCTGCAGCGGCACCGGGATGGCTGGCAGCCAGCCTGGCTCCGGTACCGGGTGCCCGGAGCAGTGTCCCGCAGCCCTGGCGCAGTCCCAGCGCCGTGACCTGTGCCCAGGGCAGTGCCCCATGCTTGGAGCCATGCCCCATGCCCAGCTCCACGTGCAGTGCCCGGTGCCTCATGCCCGCTGCAGTCCCGGTGCTGTGCCCCGTTCCCGGTGCGATCTCGGTGCAGTCCCGGTTCAGTCCCAGTGTCCGGTGCAGTCCAGGTGCAATCACAGTGCAGTCCCGGTGCCCGGTGCAGTCCCGGTGTTGTGCCCGATTCCCGGTGCAATCCCGGTGCTGTCCCAGTGCCCGATGCAATCCCGGTGCAGTCCCGGTGCTGTGCCCCGTGCCCGGTGCAATCCCAGTGTTGTGCCCCGTGCCCGGTGCAATCCCAGTGTTGTGCCCGATTCCCGGTGCAATCCCTGTGCAGTTCCAGTGCCCCGTGCAATCCCGGTGCTGTGCCCCGTGCCCGGTGCAATCCCAGTGCAATCCCGGTGCAGTCCCGGTGCAGTGCCCCGTGCCCGGTGCTGTGCCCCGATTCCCGGTGCTGTGCCCTGTTCCCGGTGCAATCCCGGTGCTGATGGTGAATCATAATATTCACTGCTGTCCATTCCGTGGTCCTTTCGTGCAATCCTGTACCGTTCCGGTGCAATCCCGGTGCTGTACCCCGTTCCCGGTGCAATCCCGGTGCCCGATGCGGTGCCCGCTCCGCTCGCCACCAGGGGGCGCTGCCGCGCTCTCCCTCCGGGCACCCTCGGCTCCTTCCGGAGCAGCTCGCGCGAGGGGCGGAGCCCCGATGGCTGTCGGGCCAGAGGAGGGGCGGAGCTGGAGGCTTCGGGCAGCTCCGTCCTCTGTCGTTTGCTCTCGGTTGTTTCCGGGATAGGTTCGGGCAGTTCCGTTCTCGCTCGGCTGCTGTCGGCTGTTTCCGGGGCGGGTTCGGGCCGTTCCGGCGGCGCTCGGGCCTGTCCCAGGCTCCGCCGGGCCGGAGGCAGCAGCGGGCTGGAGCCGAGCGGTGGCGGATGGGGCCGGCGGAGAGGTGAGATGGGGCCGGGATCGGGGGGATCGGGATCGGGGGGGATCGGGATCGGGGGGGATCGGGATCGGGGAGAGCGGGTCGGGATCGGAACCAGGCCCAGGGTGGGCGCCGGGACCCCCTCAGCGTGAGGCGCCCCGGGGCCTGGCGGGGAGCACCGGAATGGGCCCCGGGCCGAGGCTCTGTCCCTCATGGGGCAGCCTCGAGGAGCTGCCCGGACCCTTCGGGAGGTGCCAGCGCAGGGTGTCCCGCTGCCAGGGTAGTGCCACTGCTTCGTCGTGGTGCCAGGCGATTCCCCCCCAGGGCTGTCCCTGTCCCCTTCCCTGTGCTGGGGCTGTGTCCCCCGATCCCCCCCAGGGCTGTCCCCGTGTCCTCTGTGTGCCTGGGCTGTGCCCCCCAATCCCCCCCCAGGGCTGTCCCTGTCCCCTCCCAGTGGCGGGGCTGTGCCTCGTCCTCCCTGTCGGACCCCCGAGCTGTGCCGTCCCCTGTGCAGGGGCTGTGCCCCTCGATCCCCCGGGTTACCTGTAACCCAGCTGTGCCATCACAGGTTCCCTTGTGCCACTGTCCCCACAGTGGTGACAGTGCACGGATCCCCTTAGCACGGTACAGTCCCCATTGCCGAGGGTCCTGGGGACCCCCTGGGGGTGGTAGGGCCAGAAAAGAGTGGTCTTTCAGGGTCCTACCTTTGTTCCCCCTGCCCTGGGGCATTCTGGCCCCAGCAGTTCCCAGGCTGGAGCTGGTGCCCCAGGGATGTGCCCAGTCCAGCCCGAGGGTGGCTTTGCTGTCTCTTAACACAGTTGCCCCCAAACCCTGGCTCTGAGATGGGCCACCCACTGCTTCCCAGGGAGGCTGGTCACTGCATTTCTTCTCCTCCTGTGTGGATGCTTCTCAGCCCCTTGAGGAGGAAGATTCCCATGGTCACGTACCACCCAAACTGGGGGTCTGTGATCAATGGGAGATAAAGCCAGGGGGCAAACCTGTCAAAAAATGAGGAGCTGGAGTGGCCCCAGCGTTGCCTTTCAATGGAGCCGTGGCTGCCTCTCCTCCCATTAATGCGCGGCTTTGATTTCCCAAGCAGTTCTTGGAACCACTGGGGAACTGGCCCTGTGACTTTCTCTGTGAGAGCAGAGAATGGAGACAGCTGAGTAAATATAGCCTAAATCACTGCTTTCCTGGCCATTCCCCCACCCTTCCCTGACATGCGAAGGGCTGGTGTGTCCCCGAGGCTGGATTGGCCTCTGCTCTAGCCTTCCACGATGTGGGAAAGTCCAAAGCCATGGTTTGGTTTCTTTGGTGACTCTCTTTTGACGTGGGCAGCTCGTGCTTCCATCTGCCTGCACGGTTCGTGGCACGGACTTGTTCTTCCTAAAGCTGATCTCTGCCCCAAAACCCCCCGTTCCCAACTGGCTGGAACAAGGTTTCAAGCACACAGGAAAATCCTTTCTGCCCGCAGTTGGGTCTCACTTGGACAAAAGCGCTGGGTTGGAAGGGAAAGCGCGGCTCAGCTGGAATGTGGCGAGGAGCAGAGTGGTTTGCGGAGCCAGTTTGGAGCCATGTCAGAGCTCCGAGTGCCGGGGTGTGTTTACAATGAAAAAGAGTATTTATAATATCGAAGGCTCTTTTAATTCCTCTGGGAATCTCTGGAGCCACAGCTCAGAGCTAAAGTAACCGAGTAATGGAAGATAAAAAGCAGACCGAGGAAGGGATGGTGGATTTCTCAAGTTGGAAGGTCTTGGCTCTCTCACCAATATCCAAATTGTGTTGATCTTTTAACTTGGGTGCTTCTTACCTCGTCGGTTACTTCATGTGATTGCTGAGCTGTGCAGAGCTGCTAATAAATCATATAAATTCCAAATACCCCGGGGAATGTGATTTTAAGCAGATAAGTTAGAAAGAGCAGTTGGATTTTTTTTTTCTCGTGTACTCATGTTTTTTTTAGAACTGTAATTTTTTTGCCAAAATCCAGCTCCTGGGTTTCTATATCCCTAGAGCCAGCTCCATGAATGCTCCTAAAATGGAATTAGTGTGTTCTTGCTGCATGGGGGATGGTGTAAGAGCAGCCTAGAGTGAGGTGATGGGGCTGATTTTGGGTGCTGGGTCCTTCTCTGCTCGCTGCCAGCAAATAAAAGTCTCTGGCCAAGTAAAAAGCTCTTGTAGGGAGGAGGAGAAAGTTTCTGAGGTGGTTAAGAGAGAGCAAGCTTCAGCTGGAGCAAGGAAGTTCATTGTCAGGAGAAGCCTCTGGCCAGTATGAGAAGTCTTGGAGTGGGTATGCAGATTGCCTAAGGTGCTCTCATGCTGTCCAGCCTTTGAGCAGGAGGTCACTGGGACCTCCAGTGGTCTCCCAAAAGTGAGGAAGGTGTTGGTCATACTGATTTATTCAGCTCCTCATATCCCTGCTAACCATGACATTGACCTTTTCAGTGAAATATTTTAGATATTCCTTCACTTCCTCGGGCTTTGGTGAATAAAGCAAAATATGTAATGTAACTCAAGCATGAGCAGTAAATGCTCTGTGTCCCTGGCAAAGGGTGGTTTGTGGCTGTGGGCAGGAGCTGCTGCTCCTGGGGAGCTGTTGCTCCTAGGGATCTGTCGCCGGCTGGCTGAGAAGCATTTCTGGGGAAGAGAAGAGGTGAAAACGGCCTCGGCAGTCCCATGCCTGGCTCGGGCACGGCTCAGGCATAACTCCCCTCCTCCCCTGCAGCTTTTCCCTGTTTGGAAGGAAATACCAGCTGGCTTGGCAGCGCCATGGCCAGCCCGGGCTCCAGCTCTCCCTGCTCCGCTGGCTGCTTCCCCAGGGGCAGCTGCTGGAGCGTGTCCAGCTCTGCTTCCCGCCCGCACCAGCTCCCTGCAGGCTCTCCCGGCTCCTTCCCCCACAGCTCCTCGTGGCACTGCTGCCTCCTCCACGGCCTCACTCATGGCTCCAGCCTTGCGAGTCGTTTTTCCAGTCATTGTTCTGGCTGGGGGAGGGAGCCGGCTCGGGAAGCTGCCTGGGAAGCTGCCTGGGAGCTTGGGGATTTGCTGTGCTGTTTGTGCTGATTATAAATCAGGGGTTGCCAAGCTCTTGCCCTGTCTCCCTCTGCCACTCGGTGTTGTGGGTGCTGGGGGGCACAGCATGACCTGTGACGTGCTTGGTGCTGCCAGCTTCAGAAGCTGAGGCCATCAGAGCTGCCCTGGCTGCCTGGGTCAGGAGGACGTGATGCAGCAGCAGATGTCACGATGGCAGGCAGTTCCCTGTCCATTTTTATTCCCATCCATCATTGCATTGTTCTATTTTCTCTTTTTATTAAAGGAAAAGTTTGTTCTTATTGTCTGTAACTTGCAGTTCAAAACTTGATATGGTGTTTGTTTTGCTCACTGAGGATCTGATGTAACTTGGAAAGGCTGGAGCTGTGTATACTGTTGTGAGTGCATATTTTTCCTTTAAATATTTTTATGCATTCTTTCCCCTCAGTGGAGGGAAAGTGACTCTCAGTCTCACTTCAAGTCAAGCTGCACTTTGAACTGCATTTGGAACTGGGTTAAAAAGCACAGGAACCACATTTAAAATGTTAAGATGCTTTCATTTATGTGCTGGGCACAGACAAAAAGACTTGTAATGTGTTTTTTGTTTCAAACCGATGTATTAAACAAAGAAAGTATTGACAGCAGTTAATGAATTGAGGGATTGTTTCTGGGCGCTGAGATAGATTTACCAAAGGTATTTAGCTGTCTGATGCATGGGATTTTCAGAGCAGCCTAAGCAAGTGCTCGCCAGCACAGACACACGAGGTTCCTCTCCAAGAGCCGAGCAAACCTGGAGCTGGGCCCAGCTGAAATCTTCTGGCGAGGTGCTCCCTCTCTCCTGCTCTGAGGTGTGCTTCCAGCCGACAGGCTCGTGCGTGTCCCGGCCTCTCGGCGCTGCCTTCCCTCCACAGAGCTGTTCCAGGGCTTTGGGAAGTGTGTGTTCCCAATCCCCAAAGACTGGGTCAGCTGCTCTCCGAGGGTGCAGAGCTTCCAGGGAAGCCTCTGGCTGGGTCTGTGGCAGGTCAGAGGACAACTGTTTCCCCTGGAGAGGATGGTGCTGGCATTGGCCATGAGGATTTGGTTCTCCTGGGGGACTCCTCACACATGTTCACGAGCACCCAATGCTCACGTGGGCTGAGCGTGGGGAAAGCAGGTGAGGCTTCTCCAGGAATAGCCTGGCTCTGAGTTCTCTGGATTTTTTTCACTGCCCAGTGACCCACTGGGACGTGGAGAGCACGGTGGCACAGAGCTGTGCCTGCGTTCTCACCCCAGGGAAGAAGGTTGTAGAAGGAGCTGGTTGGAAGAAGCTGTGGGACCTGCTCTTTGGAGACACTCCGTGCTCCCAAGTCACTCTCCTCTTCCCACCTCTCCACACAGATCTGCTTTTAAAAGCTACTGAACAAGTTTGCCAGGCCTGAGCGTTTTGTCCTTCCAGCCTCTTTGGCTGCACCGGCTTGTTGGAGATGCCTGGAGTCGGGGTTGGGATCTGCGGTGGAAGCTGGGGGGTGCCTGCGGGGGAGCATCGACCCCGCTGGGCTTGAGCTCTGCTGCCTCTGGGTGCACTCTGGGGTCTATCCTCTCCAGAGGGAGTCACTCTGGGGTCTGTCCTCCCCGGGAAGAGGAGGAGCTGCCTGCACCATGCCCAGCAGGCAGTGGCCACTCAGGCCCTTGGCAGTCAGACAGTGCCCCTGGCACTGTGACTCCACTCTGGGGGACCCTGACAGGCAGCACTCAGAGGGGCAGCCAGTAAGCCTGGTCATAAATCTTTCTTTATGCTCTGGATTATGAAGTAATATTTTCCTGGCTGGGGCTGGTTGGACTGGGGAAATGCGGGCTCTGCTGCGAGTTCCCTGCAACTGCCATCCCAGCATGGTTGGAGCTTTCACAGGGGACGTGCTGGGATGTGCTGCTTCCCCCATCAACATCAGAAACCTCTTTAGGGTCTCTCCATGAATTCTGCAGTCTGGTGTTGCTCCTGGAGTTCTGGAGAAGCTCTCCAGCAAGCTGGATCAGGCTCAATCCTGTTCTCCACCCGCCTCTGGCCGCAAGTGCCTCACCTCCCCGCAGGCAGTGCCTGTTCATTCATGGCAAAGACAGCCCAGCTGGGATGCCTGCCCGAGCTCAGGCAGGCGGTGCGGGCTCTGGCTGCTGCACAGGTTTCCTGTGCCATGGCCTCTTTGTGCCTTTTGTCCTTGTCAAGGGAAGGAGCCCTGGTGCTGAGCTGGAGAGCCTGGCTGCAGTGGAGAGGTGGGGCTGGCTCCTCTCTGGGGACTCACCCCGATCTCAGACTTTGTGGCAGCACTTGCAGCTGTGGCAGCACGTGCAGGTGTGGTGACACGTGCAGGGGTGATACCACGTGCAGGAGGAAAGGGGGATTTGTAGCTGATATGAACTGTAATGTGTTGCTGGCCCAGAAGGGTTATTTTGAAATCCTGCAGATCTCCACCGTTAGTGCCTGTCAGAGTCCAACCAGCGGTCAGAGCAGCCTTGGCTTCGTGCCGTGCTTGGTTGTTCACCGATCCCTCTGGGAAGGGTGTCCTGGCTCCCTTTGCCTCCTTGCCTCCCTCTGCCTAGGCTCCCACAGCCCTGAGAAGCACCTTCCTGCTCGTTAATAGTTTTCAGATGAGGCTCAAGAGTTTGAGCTAGGTTTGGTGGTTTCTGGGCCAAAACAGCTCAAGCCTTTAACAGGACCTGCAGCGTTTCAGCAGGCCCAGGGTGTCCCTGGGAAGGGTGGTTTCTGGCTGCCCCGGTGCCTTGTAGATCCGGTCCTCGGCCACACGCCACTTCTGCGGGAACCAGAACTCTGGGATTTGCCTGAGGGAGGTGGAAAACTGGCCTGTGCAGCCAGGAGGGGATGGGAAAAGAGGACGTGCCTGGCTGGTGGGAATGTCCCAGCTCATACATCTCTTCAACAACATGTTATAACCCAGGTTTATTCTTTTTGGTGGATTTCTGGGCAGGGCAGGCAGCATATTCAATTTCTCTCTGAATAGCTGAAAGGCAGTTAGGAGCTCTAAGTAGACTTGAAGGCTTCTAAAGATTATTTTAACTCTTCTTGCCTCCATCTCTGCGAAAAGAACCCATGCCTGCACTTGATGCTGTTGCTGCTTTTGAAAAGTTCAAAAATTGCCTTTTTGCTCAGAGCAAAGCTTTGAAGTGCTGCTCTGTGGGAATGGCAGCGCATCTCGACAGCCTTTTGCTGAAAGCTTGGTTAACCTACATTTGTGGGCAGCTCCCTTCAGAAGATGCCTTTGTGGGGGATTGCATGGCGAGATGTGAAGGTGAACTGTGAAATTTAATCGATTTTAACAAGGGGAGGTTAAATCTGTTTGTTCTGCTCCTATTCAGGGCCTGCAGCTGGTGGGTGCAGGGTCACTCTTTTCTGTATGCAAAAGTTATCCTGCATAAAGGCTGTTTTGTCCCACTTGTTGTCTCCTTGTTTGCATAAGTGCTGCAAGGAGGGTAAGCTGAAGAAGCAGGGGTGAACCTCTTTAAGATGCAGAGCTGGTGCCTGGCTGTAGCAGAGAGGAGGTAGCGTTCCTGCCTGCAGCCACTGACTCTGCACTTGCTTTTGGAAGTGTAAATCGGGATTAGCGTGTCCTGGTTGGATCCAGGGCTCAGCATCAGCTGCTAGGTAGGAGAGAAACGAGTCCTGCCTCTCTCAGGTGAACCCCTAGTTTGAATGTTGGCGTGTCGGGAGGGTGTGGGGTGCCTGGCTGTGCAGTGACAAGTCTTTTTCTCTTTGCAGGCACTGGGAAGGGGAACGCAGTGTGCCACACCAGTCCAGGCTGGAAGCCTACTGTTCTTTTCCTCCCCAGACTCCAAGAGACTGGCTTTTTTGGTGAAACAGACCCTGATCTTGGGTTTCTTTGCTGCATGCCCACTCACCAGTGCTGGATTATGTTTGTCTCCTTCTCCCTTTGCTCCATCATTTGGTTGAATCGTGGTTTCAAGCTTAGGAAAAGGGGCTGCACCTAAGTGCGCCGGGGCACCCAGACCAGGCTCCTGGGGTGCCGGTTCATACAGAGACAGTTCAGAGTGCTGATGGGGGAGAGCTGCCTCTGAGGGCCCTCCTCCCCCACCTGGAACGTGCTGCTTCACCCTTCAGAGCCCTTCCTCCCCCAGCAGCGAGGATGGGCAGCACCGACGGCTTCCAGTACCGTGCGCTCTACCCCTACCGCAAGGAGCGCGAGGAGGACATTGACCTGCTGCCCGGGGACATCCTGGTCGTCAGCAAGGGGGCCCTGCAAGCCTTGGGCTTCAAAGATGGAGATGAGCAGACCCCCAACCAGATCGGGTGGATCCTGGGCGTCAACGAGCGCACCAAGCAGAAGGGGGACTTTCCCGGCACCTACGTGGAGTACATAGGCCCGGTGAAAATCGCCGTGCCTTCACACCGGCCCCGTGTGCAGAGACCCCTGCCTGCCACACCGGGGGCCAGCGGCTGCCGGCTGCCCGAGGCTCTGGAGCAAGGTAAGCCCTGCTGTGTGCCCTTGTTGCTGCTGGACATCTCCAGTCTTGCTGTGTGACAGATGACAGTGTGTGAGTGGCTTTGTAGCACAGCGGTGAAGCTCTCAGCTCAGCAGCACTGCTGGGTTGCCCCAGCAGCAGCAGTGCAGTCGAGTTGCCTGGGGGTTGTGGGCTCAGACTCAGTCCTGGCCTAGAGAAAAGCACTTTGTTCTTCCCGCTGGTCAATCTGCTCAGCAGAGCTTCCTGGGGCAAGCCTTGTTCCACTCTTATTCTCCAAGATCCTTGTCCCTCTCTGCCCTGAAACCAGCCAGGATCCCCATGGTCCCTCTCTCCACTCTGCTGAGTTTTGCCAGGCTCCCTCCCTTCAGGATAAGTCCTGACCTCTCCCAACCACCACCTCCCCGCCTCTGCAGTGCCTGGGGCAGTGCTCCCTGCCAAGAGCTTCTCAGTCCCGCTGAGAGACACAATTACTTGTCTCTGGGCAAGAGGAGAAAAGTCAGGGTCTAAAAGAGCGCTTCTGAGAACTGGAGCTAATTGCTTGTCTGCCTGGCAGCCAGCCCTCCCTGTGGGTCACAGAGCCCTCGCTGGGGCCGGGCAGCCACCCCGGGGCTGGGCATGGGCTGTCCTGCACCTGCAGCTGCCTCCCAGCCAGCCTGGCCTTGGCACAGACCCGCTCCAGGAGAGCCAACGTGCCTCAGCCCTGCCTGTGGAGCTCTGGCAGCTGCCTGCTCTTAGCCTGGTTTTTTGGCTCCCAGGCACGCAAACCCTGTGGCAGGGGTTCAGCAGCCACCGGGTTCCCCCGATCTACTCTTCATTCGTGAGACCCCCACCTGCAGTGCTGAGTCTGGGTCTGGATTCCTCAGTGCAAGAAAGATGTGGACCTGTTGGAATGAGTCCAGGGGAAATGCTCCAAGGGCTGGAGCCCCTCTGCTCTGGAGCCAGGCTGGGAGAGCTGGGGGTGTTCACCTGGAGAAGAGAACGCTCTGGGAGACCTTATTGTTGCCTTCCAGTATTTAAAGGGAACTTACATAAAAGAGGGAGAGAGGCTTCTTATACAGGCAGATAGTGATAGGACAAGGGGGAAGTTTCAAATTAAAAGAGGGAGAGATTTAGATTAGATGTTAGGAAGAAATTCCTGACTCTGAGGGTGGTGAGGCCCTGGCACAGGTTTCCCAGAGCAGCTGTAGCTGCCCCATCCCTGGAAGTGTTCCAAGTGAGGCTGGATGGGGCTTGGAGCAACCTGATCTAGTGGAAGGTGTCCCTGCCCAAGGCAGGACGTTGGAACTGGGTGATCTTTTAAGATCCTTTCCAATCCAAACCATTCTGGGATTCTGTGAGGGCTGATAGCCACACTTTGCCTTCCCATGCCTTGCAGAAGACCTCGTGCTGGTGCACATGGGAGCAGTGGGATCAGCAGCAGGAGCTGGAATGTGCCAGGGAACGCTCCCAGCTGGCAGTGCTGCGTCTTCCCCATCCCTCTCTGCCTGGGAGCCGTGGCTACCCCAGGAGATGCTTCTGGCTGTGTGAAAACACCTCTGGGGTCTTACGAAACTGGGGCTGTGGGGCTGGTGCAGCTCCCTGCAGCTGCCTCCCTTGCTCCTGCTCCCGGAGCCGGAGGGGCGGCCCCAGGAAACATCTCCGCAGGGTGGGAATGCGGCCGGGCCCTGCGTGCGTTTGGGTTGGCAGCCAGAGCCTGACCTGAGTCATCCCGCTTGCAACCTGCCTTTCCAAGAAAGCAGCTCCTCTTGGGAGCCTGGGCTATGCTCTGTGCTGGATGTGCCAGCCTTGCCTGCGTCCAGCCCGGTGCTCCCTTGGGAGCTGGATTTCTGCCTTCGGTGCCTCTCCCCTCTTCTCAAGGTGGGCTTGGTGGAGGCGCCTGGGTGGTCAAAGCCACCGGTGGGGTCTCTGGGAGGTGGAACAAGATACGTGCCAAAGCTCCTGAAACACAGAAAAGGCAAATTTGGGAAGGAAACCAAAAGCCAGCCTCTCAGCATCCTGCCTGAGGATGGAGTGTGGGGTACCATGGCACGTGAGGGCAGTGCCAGCCCTGTCCCCTGTGGGTGCATCCCCAGAGCCAACCTCCACTCTGGGCACAGGCAGGACCTGCAGTTCAAACACCCAGAGCCATTTTACACTCTGCCTGAAGGTTTGATCCCTGTATGGGCTGTTCACTTAGGAGCTGGACTTGAAGATCCTTGTGGGTCCTTTCCAGCCCAGGACATTCTGTGATTCTTTATTTCTGTATTCTGCTGGGGAGACACATTTTTGCAATGGAAAAACCGTATTTGAGCCAAGCCTGTCTTATTTCTTCACGGTCTGCGCTTTGGGAGATGCAGAATTGTTTCCTGGCTGCCCCACGAAGCTCTTTCCCTGCTTCCCGGGTCCTGCCCTGGCTGGCAGGGACTCCTTAGCCCCTCAGTGTCACTCGTGGAGCAGGGCCAGCGCCACAGCTGTCCCACAGCCCGGGAGCAGGGCTGGCCCCGCAGAGCAGCGAGACCCGGCGTGTTCTGCCAGTGGATTTACGAGCTGCTGGTGTTTGCCTTCCGTAGAGAACACGAGCGGAAAATGTGGCTCGGGAATACTTCCGCAGCTGCTCGGGCCGTGCTGTGAGCAGCCTTGTTCGCGGCGGCCCAGCCCGGAGGCCCGGCAGGCTCAGGAGTCGCTGCTGGCTCCGGCTCTGTGCCTGACAAAAAAAGACAAGCTGCTGCCTGCTGAAGCAGCACATTCCCGGCCGGGCCACGTGGGCAGCGCCAGTATTTACTCTCCCTTCAGCCCTTCCCAAGGGTCAGGCTGGGAGCTGCCAGCCTGGAAGCTTGCCTGCAGCTTCCCCACCCCGACCCGCTCCACGCTGGGCCCCTTCCTGTGCCCAGGGGTTCGCTCCAGTGGGGATTGTGTCCCCCTTCCCCAGCAGCACAGAGCTTCTGGGTGCCTGACCCATGTGCTTCCCTCCCTGTGGCTGCTCCATCTCCCCACGGGGCTGTGGGTGCAGGAGGCTGAGCTGGGTGCGCAGTTCCAGCTTGCTGTGCCTCGTGGTGAGACCACACCAGGCGAGTTCGGGTCAGATCCATGACAACGGAGCTGTTTCGCAACGGGGAGCAGCCTTTTGGCTCTGCCTCTGCAGAGTGGAGTGTGCTGGGTGTCCTCACCCACCGCGGCTCCCCAGGGTCTGCTGGGTGCTGTGGACCAGCCTGGAGGAGCCTCCTGCACCGGCTGGTGCTGCTTTGGAAGCAGGATGGAGCCTGGCACTGCTCATCCTTCGGCAAACCTGCTGGCAGCTCCTCAGCCAGGCCTGCGTGCTCCTGCCCCGGCATGCTCAGGGGAAGGGGGTGCCTGGAGCCAGAACCTCAAGATTTTCTGGAGGTAGCAGTGAAATACCACCCGACACAGGGCTGTAGATACCCCAGGAATGGGGGGACTCTGGTCCCGTGCCACGGGCTGTCTGTGCCCTGTAGCAGCTTGCACGGAGGCTGTGGGCTCACGGGGAGGGGGAGGCACAGGGCCGGTTTCCATGTTAAACGAGCAATCAAGGGCAGGAATTTGCTGACATGGCGTTCTGTCTGAATCGCTGGATTAATCACAGCTCACCACGACGAGCAGAGCGAGCTCCCTGGCCCCGGTCCTCTGCCAGCCCTGCGCAGCCCCTGTGCTGGGCAAGGACCCAGCCCTGAGCTCCAAGAGCCCTGGTAACCCCTGTGCTGCCTGCCAGCGGGGTGCGGGTCCCCAGGGGGATGGGCTCTGTCTCCAAGCCTCTACAGGGAGCAGCAGAGATCTCCCTGTGCACACCCAGTCGGGACTGGAGCTCAACAAGTGTTATGCTGGCTTCTGGGCAGGTTCCTCGCAGCCTCCATGCTGTGTTTGCCTGAGCCACAGCCTCGCAGCAGGGGCCATGTGCTTCCTTGCTCCTGTTGGGAGCTTCCTGGGTTGTGCCCTGGCCCAGCTCTGCTGAGGGCTGAGCTGGTGCTGAGCCCTTCTCTCCCTCCCTCTCCCCCAGGGTCTCCTCTCCCGGACCTGCAGGAGCAGTTCAGCCCTCCCGAGATTGCTCCACCGCTCCTGGTAAAGCTGGTGGAAGCTATTGAGAAGAAAGGTAAGGGGGGAATGCTGAGCACTGGGGGGGCTGATACACCCCAAAACTCCACAATGAGAGCTGAGCTCTGTGTGGGACACACAGGACACAGCTGCTGTCATGTTCCTCCCTGGATTGAGCTGCTGAGGCCCGGGAGGGTGATGGGTTTGAGCACCTACACACAGCGGATGGGTTGCTGGGGTTTGAGAAACACTTCCAGCCTGGATCTGTGCCATGGCAGAGAAATGGGGCCACTGAACCGGGAGTCCTGGGGGCCAAGGGGACTGCAGCAGCCTCTGCAGGGGGTTTGCTTGGACACCGTCCAGGCCTCGTTGGCCGTGCCACAGCCATTGCCTGGCTGGCACCGGATTGGTGCTTGTGCTGGAGCTGACAGCAGTGTCTCCCCTTCCCCAGGCTTGGACAGCGAGATGTTGTACAGGACATCTGGCTCCGAACTGAGGCAGGCGCTGAGAACCGGTAAGAACCAGCTCTGCGTGGTGGAGGCGAATCGGCTCAGATGGAGGAGATTAGTGGATGTGACAGCGCCAGCAGTAATGCAATCCAGGCCAGGCTCGCCTGTCCCCGGCAGTTCCTGACTCCCGGCACGCTGCCTCTGGGGCTGGGCTGTCCCCGTCCCAACACGTCCTTGTCCTGCGTGGAAGGGATGGCACAGGGGGGATTCCTGGCACCATCCAGGGGGCAACAAAGGGATGTGGTTCCAGCTCAGAGACTCGAAGGCAAACAAGTGAACCCCTGTGCCTGTATCCCACTGTCTTTGGGGTGCTCTGCTGAGAGGCTGGTGGAAGCTTCTCTGGCTCTGTCACACCACTAATAAGCAGAGGAGGATCTTTCAGCTCAGCTTGGTGGCTGGAGCCATGGCTCCGCGGTGCCGGCAGCTGATGTCTCTGCCGGGGAGCCTTGGGAGCCGTCTGCCTCTCGGCTGGGCTGGGGCCTCATCCGGCACCATGCTGGCAGATCCCCTTCCACAGACATTCCTGCACACCCCAGGAACTGTGCTGTCAGCCCGGGCTGTGCTCTTGGGACAGGCTTTATGTGCTTCCCAAAATCCTGCATTCGGGGAGGTGTTTTCCCCATTGGGTTCAGTGTGTGGCTGCTCAGTCTGCGCTTGGCTCTGCCAGCAACAGGGAGCAAAACTCTCACCTGACCTGTGTGTGCCCACAGTTCCTGTGTTGGGGCTCAGGGCAAAGGGTGTGGGCATCCCAAATGACCTCTGCCCTCTCCCAAGGGGAACTGCTGGGGTTCCCAGAGCCAGCTCATTTCTGAGGTGCACTTCCAGGCATCCTCTGTCACATGGGCTGCCTGAGGGCTGCCTGAGCTCCCTCGTGGTGCCGTGTCCCATGATAGCTGGCTGGTGTGTGATGGTCTCTGGGATGGGTGTTGGCAGCACCACAGCTGCCAGCTGGGTGCCCAGTGCTGTGCCTGTTTCCCATGGGAAATCTGTGTCCTGGCAGATTGGACCCTGGGTGACCTGGAGCCCCTGGATGTGCACTCCCTGGGCGAGGCGCTGCGAGGTTACCTGCAGGACCTGCCCTCCCCTGTGGTGCCAGTGTCGGTGCACGGAGACATCCTTCACATCCTGCAGGGTAAGGGCCTCCCCTGGCTGCCTTGGCAATGGGTGGCTGGGCAGGATGGACACGTTTTGGGGACTAAGGCCCTGTCCCTATGGGGCCTGGCACATTGCCCTTGCTGCTGACAGTGCTCCTGTGCTGTGACGCAGCCGGAGCACGGAGAGTGGTGCTGGCCGTCCTAGCTCTTCCCTCGTGTCTTGTTCTCTCCCCAGAGATCCCCCAGCCAGAGAATTGCCGGAAGCAGCTGCTGCTGGCCCTGGAGCCGCCTGCAGTCCCGCTCCAGAACATGCTCACCCTGCAGTTCCTGCTCCGGCATCTGGGGAAGGTATCGCAGCAGGCCGAGAGCAACAGCCTCCACCCTCGGGCCCTGGGAGAGATCTTCGGCCCCCTTCTCCTCCGGCTGCCTGGCGCCAGGTACGTGAGGCTTTTGGTTCCGGCAGTGTTCCCAGCTCCAGCCGCTGTGCCTGCCAGGACTGGGAGTCCAGCCTGGGACAGCAGGGCTGCCCGCCCTGCTGGGACTAAACTGCTGGCAGCACACACAGGTGGGACTCAGAGCCAGGACAGAGCCCTTGCTGCCATGCCAGCTGGGATGAACCAGCTGACCCCAAGGGACACGGGAGCAGTGCCTTGTTATTCCCCACACCTGCTGTTCTCAACTTGCCTGTTCTCTCCCTGCAGCCCAGAGCTGAGCCCTGACTTCTCTGTGCTGTTTTTGGAGACACTTCTGCAGACGAAGGAGCTGGAGCCAGAACAGTTGCCTCCAGGTACTGAGATACCCCTTCCTTGGGGCACTGGCATTTGTGGGTGTGGAGTCTCTGCCCCCACGATTGGGTTGCCAAGAGCATTTGTTAGCCCATCTGTGCCTGGAGGCTGGCTCAAGGTGTTGAGCTGCTGGAGATGTGCCTGGAGCAGCTCTGGGCGCTGTGGTGGCCAAGGGGCCCTCCAGGGCTACTCACTGCAGGGAGGGGGTCTCAGTACTCCAAGAGATTGCCAGTGGGGAGCTGGGATTTGGGCTCACCCTGTTTCAACCTTCCTCCTCTCACAGCCCTGCCTCCCAAACCGCCAAAGCCAAAGCCCAGTGCAGCCAGTCTGGCCAACGGGAACAACGCGCCCTTGCAGGACGCTGAGTGGTACTGGGGGGACATTTCTCGGTAAGGGGGTGACTTGCAGCTCACACCTGTGCTGCCCTGTCCATCGAGGTGCTCAAGGGAGCCTTGGGGCCACCTCACAATCTGTGACAATCCTGTTCCTTGCAGGGAGGAGGTGAACGAGAAGCTCCGGGACACACCAGATGGGACCTTCTTGGTGCGTGATGCCTCCAGCAAGATCCAGGGGGAATATACACTCACGCTCAGGTAGGGTTCTGGAATCCCCTGGGAGCCTCTGGGGTGCACCTCTTCAGACACATCCCTGTTTCCAGCTGCTGGGATGCTGAGAGCTCTGGCTGATGTAGGCTGCTGGGGTGGTGCTAAGTGCCCTTTCCTCTCCCCTCCACTACAGGAAGGGAGGCAATAACAAGCTGATCAAGATCTTCCATCGGGAAGGCAAGTACGGCTTCTCAGAGCCCCTGACTTTTGGCTCCGTGGTGGAGCTCATCACCCACTACCGGCACGAGTCGCTCGCCCAGTACAACGCCAAGCTGGACACCAGGCTGCTCTACCCCATCTCCAAGTACCAGCAGGTGAGGCCTGTGGTGCAGGGACAGGGCTGGCAAGCACAGCCTGAATGAGGGGCATTTGCTCCTCCGTCCCTGCTCCTTTGGTAGATGACAATGTCCCATCCCTTTCCCTGTGTGCTGGAATGTTTTGTTGTGGGGTCACAGGCATGTGCAGGGCTGGTGGGGTTTTGTGGGACCAGCTGGAGCAAGTCCTGACTGAGCCTGTGCTTTTGGCAGGACCAGGTGGTGAAGGAGGACAGCGTGGAAGCTGTGGGGGAGCAGCTGAAGGTTTATCACCAGCAGTACCAGGACAAGAGCTGGGAGTATGACCTGCTGTATGAGGAGTACACACGCACATCCCAGGTATGTGGGCACTGCTTTCCCCACGGGCTGCCCTGTCACTCCTGAGCGCTGGCAGCCACCCTGCTGTGCACAGGGAAGAGCAGAGATCGGGCACCTGCTGCCCCATTTGTCAGCTCATGGACTGGAGAGGATTCCCCAGAGGAGGGGCTTGGAAGAGGGGGATATTTTGCCTTCAGCAAGGACAGAGCTGCTTTGGGGAAGGGGAAAGAGGGGATGGAAATGTGCAGAAATGTTCCTCAGCGCTCCACTCCCTTCTCCCCAGGAGCTGCAGATGAAGAGGACAGCAATCGAGGCCTTCAACGAGACGATCAAGATCTTTGAGGAGCAGTGTCAGACACAGGAGAAGTGCAGCAAGGAGTACATCGAGCGCTTCCGGAGGGAGGGCAATGAGAAGGAGGTGCAAAGGTGAGGATGGGGGTGGTGGTGGCATGCCCTGCCTGGAGAAGGGCTCCAGGGGCTGGGAAGGATCCTCCTGGCTCAGCACAGAGCTGAGGCACACGGACTCCTTGTCTCTCCAGCAGCGTGCTGTGGGCTGGAGCTGGCAGGCTGCTTCCTCCTCCTCCCCCACTCTGGCTCACAGCCTAACCCCCCCTCGTTCTCCCAGGATCCTCATGAACTCGGAGAAGCTCAAGTCTCGAATCACAGAGATCCACGACAGCAAGATGAAGCTGGAGCAGGACCTGAAGAAACAAGCCTCGGAGAACCGGGAGATCGACAAGCGCATGAACAGCCTCAAGCCAGACCTGATGCAGCTGCGCAAACTGCGGGACCAGTACTTGGTGTACGTAGTGCCCCCGCAGTGTGGCCCGGGAGCCATCCAGCTGCCTCCTCCAGGGCTCCGGGGCTCGTTGGACCGGCTCGCAGCCCGCTCGGGGCAGGAGCCGCTCCCTCAGCGCGGCCTCGGGGCTCGGCGGGCCCCGGCAGCGGCGGCTGCTGCCCTCTGGTGATGGCCACGCCCGGGGCTCGCTGCAGCTGCGCTCAGCTCTGCCCTCCTTCCCCAGGTGGCTGACGCAGAAGGGTGCCCGGCAGAAGAAGATCAACGAGTGGCTGGGCATCAAGAATGAGACAGAGGAGTGAGTGTCCTGCTTGTGTGCTGTGGGATTTGGGGGATGTGGGAGCACAGGGTGCACAGCTGGTTCTGCCCGTGCTGCAGCCCTGGGCAAATCCCAGCTCTCTGGGGGCTGAGGATGTCCTCCCTGCCAGATGTGCAATGGCAGCTAGCAGTGCGGGGAGATGGGGGGGCCACACCCCCAAATTCAGGGAGTCTGACCCTGCCTGTGCTCGACTGCAGCCAGTACTCCATGATGGATGACGAGGAGGAGCTGCCCCACCATGAGGAGCGGACATGGTACGTGGGGAAGATCAACCGCGTGCAGGCAGAGGAGATGCTGTGCGGCAAACGGGATGGCACCTTCCTGATCCGGGAGAGCAGCCAGAAGGGATGCTACGCCTGCTCCGTGGTGTGAGTATCCCTGTGCAGGTGTGGGGTGGGATGGGATGGGATGGAATGGGATGGGATGGGATGGGATGGGATGGGATGGGGCTGGCCTGAGCTGTGTTCTGCATTGCTCCACCCTTCCCTTGCCAGATGCTGGAGGTGACAGCTCCCATCTGCCTTGGCTTCTCCTGCTAGGGCCAGATGTGTCTTTGGGCTGCTTTGGTAGCCCTGCTTGTGCTCCTATGTCCCTGTGCCACTGCTGACCCAGGCCCCTGTGTCTCCCTGGCAGGGTGGACGGTGACACCAAGCACTGCGTGATCTACAAGACGGCGACAGGCTATGGGTTTGCTGAACCCTACAACCTCTACGCCTCCCTCAAGGACCTGGTCTTGCACTACAAGCACACGTCTCTGGTGCAGCACAATGACTCCCTGAATGTCACTCTGGCTCACCCGGTCCTTTCCCAGCCACCAGCCAGATGAGCAGCCCATGCACAACACAACAGCTGCCTTCAGCTTCTCCCCAGGGCGCTGCTTTCTGGCTCTGGACTCTTGCACCCTGTATAGTTGAGTCTCTGTGCTCCTGCTCCTTCAGAGCCTCTGAGATGTCTGTGACCGTTCCTGATGTCCTTCTTGGTCAGTAGCTGAAACCCATGTTGGCTGATGGGACAGAAAGGCTGGGCTGTTGATTCCCAGTGGGCTCCAGCCTCTAGGAGGTGGGATCCAGTTGAGATTGAATTGCTGGGGGTGAGCACAGCCCCCTCCCCTTCCCTGATAAGCAGGTCAGATCCCCTTCTTGCTGGCAGGTCACCCCGCTACGCATCACTGTAGAGCTTTGGTTCCTGATTCCTTGGTGCTGTGACCAAGGGGTTCCCTGCCTGGACACAGGAGGAGGCAGAGGAGGAGGCTTCACTGAGCTGTTGCATCCTTCACTCTTCCTTCCCTCTGGCCTAGCAGGCTGTGATGGTGTCTGGTACGAGGGGTGCTGCTCTTGCATGCAGAGACACATTTAGGAAGGAGAAACCTCATCCTTCATGGGGCTCCCCGGCCGAGATCCTCGCTCTGTGCTGTGCCCAACCTCGCCACCATTCCCTCTTGTCATAACCACCTCTGGAGTGTTGCTGCCTGGGCAGGGAGGATCTGGTTAGTCATGAATCTCCCGCCTTAGCTGTGCCAGCGAAGCTGTGAAATCCATGTTGGTACCCATGTTTTTCCTGGCAGGATCTGTGGGATGCACAGCTTGTTGTTTCCGGCTGGTTTCGGTGACTCTGCACACATAACCCATTGAAGCTGACTGTAGCTCTGTAAATATGGTTCTTTTTGTGACCGGCTGCTCCCCTGGTGCTGGTGTTTGCTGAGCCCCCAGTGCCACCCCCAGCATGGGCAGCAGCTGCCAGGCTGCCACAGCCCCGGGCCCTGCAGCTAGAGCAGGAGAGGGCCAGAGTCCAACGCACACTACGAGCCCTACACGGAATGAAGGACCTCTCTGCTGCAGGAGGACACATCTGCTGGGCCCAGGGCATGTTGAAATGTATCTGCATGATGGTGAACTACGTATGCAAAGCACTTACAATCGTGGGTACTGTAATGGGGCTGGGGCAGGGCTGCCCACCACAGCCAGCTGCTGTGGGCAGGGCGCTGTGTCCGAGCTTGGAGGGCCCCAGGGCAGCCCAGGTGGGACTGGAAGAGCTTTAAAAGCTGAGCTGAGTTGAGGCCGTGGTGGCATTTCCTTCCCTCGGTTCTCTCAGCTGTCTGGCTGGAGGATACCATTCTTGGTCCTCTTGACCGGCCAGAGTGGCTCGTTCCCTTTGGGAGGCTCCTGCTTGGGACAGGCTGGTGGATGCCGTGGACTTTGGCGCTTCTTTTTGCGTTGCAGCTCGGGTTCTGCCAGATCCATGGGGTGCTCTGTGCTCGTGCTGTGCCTGCATCCTGTCCTTGATGTGCCACCTGTGTTGGGGACCACACTGTCCCCCCCTCCCCGGCCAGCTCTGCTGCTTGCCTTGCTCTGGGCTGGTCCCCAGATCCTTCTGGAGCTGGGCTTGCTGGAGCAAACATCCCATTCCTGTTGCTTGTGGCAGCTCTCCTATGCTCGACTGTACAGCCCCCATTGCTTGCTCTGCGTATCCTCTCCAGGCCCTGGGCCCTGCTTTTTGGGTCTGGTTTGTCAGTGTTTGGTGCTCAGGTGCTGGCGATGGGTTGGGGGAGCTGTGGGGGCACAGCCCAGGAGAGGCTGTGGTTGGCTTTGGGGATCACTTGGGAAAAGCTGCCAGGGATAATTAAGGGAATAGTTTGGGCTGGGGCAGGTGAGAGATGAGGGCATGGGAATGGGGCAGGGAGGCTCAGTCCTCACAGCTTCCTCCAGAGGCCTCCTGGGGTCTGTGGGGTGGCCAGGGGGGGCTGCACCAACACTCCAAAGCTTCTTTAGTGTCCCACACCAGTCACAGGGGCACATTTTCAGCCTCGGGACTCTCTGCTTGTCCCTGCACTTCCAGCACATCCCCACACCACAGGACAGGCTGAGGGGATGAGATCCTCAGCCTCTCACCCCATGGGCTCCACGTTTTCCCACCATCACTCCCCAACAAGAGCTTGGGGCCAGAGGGTTTGCTCCTGGCTCATACCAGGACCTGCTGAGCATCTGGAAGAGTCTCAGCTTCAAGCTGTCACTTGTCACCACTCAGCTTGGTGCTCACTTGGCTCTGCTGCCCAGGGAAATTCCAGCTTCTCTTTATCCTGTGTTTTTATCCTTTTGGCTGAATTTCTGTTGTTCTCCCCACGCTGTCCCTTCCTGCTGCCCAGCCACAGCCGATGGGGGGTCACTGTCACCCCTCTGCACCTTCCAGCACTGCCTTCCCCACCTGCTGGTGGCCCGTCCTTGACAGGGCTCTGCTCGCACGTCCTGTGTACGACGAGGAGGAAGATGCCCTTCCGCAGGGCTGCCTTTCCCTGACGGTGCTTCACTTGGCTCCCCGAGCAGCAGCTTTTCCCTGCTCTCCCCGGGGTGGAAGCCCAGCCCGGAGCTCCCCCAGCATAAGCTCGTTGTGATTTGTCCTTTGCTGCTTTGGCTCGTTCTGAACCCAGCCGTGTTTCGAGGCGCTGGGCTGCGCTTTGCTGCTTGTGACCCCCACGTCCCCCTGCCGAGCCACACACCCGCGTCCCGTGGGTGCCACGTGGCTGTTCTGCTCCCCAGGGCACAGTTTGGGGCTTGTCCCTCCGTGTCCCTGCTCGGGGGGCTCCAGGCTCCCCCGTGTAACTCCCCAAGGGCTCTGGTGCCAGCAGAGGCTTTGAGCTCGGAGAGGACGTGGTGGCTGCGTGAGGTTTTAGTTTCTAGGTATATGCAATAAAGAATAACCTGCCCCCCGAGCTGTCCGTTACCAGCAGTAGTGCTCTCTGCTCTTTCTGTTGATGTTTACTAATGTAAACCCAGTATTTGTTACTGTAAGAGGATTTTTTTTTGTACGGTACTTCGAAAAAACCCACAAAAACAACCAAAAAAAAAAAAAAAGAAAAAGAAATAAACAGAGTTGATGAACAAGGCTGCTGGATTGCTGTGGGAGGGTGTCGCGGGGGCGGGAGGGTGGCAGGGCTGTGCCCCAATTGCTGGGCTGGGTGCAGGATGTGACCCATCGTGCCAGGATTGTGCTCCCCGCGTCTGAAGGGCTGCGGCAGGTGGGGAGCAGGGCTGAGAACCGGCCGGGAACAGCGGCTGCAAACGGGGGGAACTACGAGGTTCCTCCTCACTCGCGCCAGAACTGAGCTCGGGGTGGTTTGGGCTGCACTGGCATCCATCTCCGTGTCCCTGCTCGGGGAACTCCACGCGTGGCTGCTCCGCGCTGGCTTTCGCTCCCGGACTTGTCCCAACCTGCGGGGACGCAGCGGCTGCGAGCCCAAAGCTCCGATCCGTGGCCGCTCCGCGGGGACAGCGGGGACACGGTGGCCGGAGCCAGGCGGCCCCACGTGGGCCGGAGGCGTCACAGGAGGCGGCCGGCCGGGCGCAGGAAGGGCAGGAAGGGCGCGTGGAGGCGGGCGTAGCCGAGCTTTAAAAGTCCCCGCTGGGACGAGCTCATTTCCGCGTCACCCCGGCGGTGTCCTCATGGCCCCCACGGTGCCGCTGGCTGTCCTGGCGCTGGTGGCCCTGGTGGCCCCCGGGCTCGGCGTGGCCTCGGGGCTCGGGGTGGCCCCCGGCTGTGACTACCCTGCCCACCGCTGGTGCAGCTCGCCGGACATCGCCGCCGCCTGCCAGGTCAGAGCCGCTGCTGCTGCCGGGGCTGGGGACAGGGACAGGGTCACCTGGCACGCGGGGACAGGTCCCGCCTGCTCGGCCGTGGGGACAGAGGGACGGGGGGACGGGGTTGGGGCACTGCCTGGCCACGGTGCCTGGAGCGAGTGCCAGCTGCGAGCATCGCTGGGGCACGGGCTGTCACCTCCGCAGGGATGCTGAGCTCCTGTGGTGCCACACCAGCATTCCCCAGCACCCCTGGGCAATGGCTGCGGTCTCTCCAGACCCTGACCGGCCCCTCCCCAGCTGCCGCTGGCACTTCTGCTTTTTCATTGTAAAACCGCTTTTTTTAAATTCTGCCCCAAATAGCCCCGGGGGGTGACAGCACCCTGCGAGTCCCATGGAGCTGCAGCTTCCCCCTGGCAGTGGGAGCTAAGCCATACCCCAGGCGTGTCCTGGTCTAAATTTGTTTTCCTCTGAAATACTTTGGGGAAGTTCTTGTGGAAAGCCCCAGCACTGGATGTCAGCCACGCACAGAATCTCGTGCCCCCCAGTCATTCTCACTTCCCTCTAGCCCTGCACACCCTCATCCCCCTTCTACCCCACATCCCGGGAGCTTTGCCCCATCCTTACTGATATTGGGGAGGGGGGAGTCGCAGCTATATCCCCCCTGTGCACCCCAAAACCTCCCTGTGCGCAGGTGGAGAGCAGCTGCCCCAGCCTCCCTCGCCCCGCGGCTGCTCCCGTGGAGCTGAGCCTGTACTACGAGAGCCTCTGCCCGGCCTGCCGCGAGTTCCTGGTGCTGAAGCTCTTCCCCACCTGGCTGCTGCTGCCCGGCGAGATGCTGAACATCACCCTGGTGCCCTACGGCAACGCCCAGGTAGGATCTGACCCTCCCTGTGCCGCGGGCGCTTGTTCAGTGCTGCCGGCTCTGCTCAGACCGGTTGGTCCCGCAGGAGAGGAACGTCAGCGGGAAGTTGGACTTTCAGTGCCAGCACGGCCCCGAGGAATGTTTGGGCAACATGATGGAGGTGACGGTCCCCGTTCCCACGGCGCTGGCACGGGGGGGGTCCAGCAGCCCCTCACCACCCGCCCTGTCCCCGTAGGCCTGTCTGATGCACGAGGCCCAGAACTTCAGCACCTACTTCCCCGTCATCTTCTGCCTGGAGTCGGGCAGCTCCGTCACCAAGAACCTGGAGGCCGTATGTCCCCCTCCCCACCCCCTCATCCCCCACCACGGGGGACATCCCTGTCCCCCTGACCCCCCCGTGTCCCCCTGTGCCCGGCAGTGCCTGCAGATCTATGCCCCGGAGCTGGACAGTGGCCGCATCGCCGCCTGCATGCAGGGGGACACTGGGGTGGCCCTGATGCACCACAACGCCCAGCTCACCGAGGCGCTGGACCCTCCGCACCAGTATGTGCCCTGGATCACCATCAATGGGGTATGGCAGGGGGGACAGGGTGCCAGGCAGGGCTGGGCACCGTGGGGACCCCCTGACTGGCCCCTTGTCCCCCCACAGAAGCACACAGATGAGCTGCAGGCACAGGCAGAGGCCTCGCTGCTGGGGCTGGTTTGTCACCTCTACCAGGTGGGACAGGGATCTGGGGGACAGCAGGGCTTGGGGACGCATTCCCATCCCTGCTGGTGCCCTACTGGCTGCTCTCTGGCAGGGGGAGAAGCCCGAAGCCTGTGGAGCCTCAAAGGCCCCAAAGATCCCGTCTGGCTGCAGGCGCTGAGGGACATCGTGGGAGCACCAAGACAGAGGCCAATAAAAAGGATTTTTTTTTGGAAAAAAATCAGGATCTGGAGTATTCACTTGGGGGGAAGCAGGAAGGAGGGGGTTTTGCCCCACCGCAGTGGGAAGGGGAGAGGGAGTTGGGACAATGGGACTGGCTTTGAGACCTGGGAATTGCCTGCTCCAGAGGTTCACAAAGAAGCCCTGTGAAGATTCCCGGGGAACTCTGCTGAGGAGCAGAACATTTCCTCTCTCCAGGTCTTGAGAAGCAGCTGTAGTGCCCTTTTTTCTCCTCACACTGACAGCATTAAACTCAAACATTTCAGGAGCACTGGGGCTAAAACCACCCCAGCTCCCCCCAGTCCTTCTCCATTCCCAACCAGCAAGTTTAGGAGAGCAGCTTTCCTGGTGGCTCCGTGTGCACTCCTGACAAAAAGTTCTCTTCCGCAGCCTTCAGGAATTTCCCAGACCTGCTTTCCAAGCAGGAGTTTGGGAAACTGAAATCTGCCATAAGGACAAAGAATTCCTGATCCAGAGAATTTTCCTCACTGCCTATAGAATAACTCCTCAGTGCTCAGTCCTGGCTCAGAGATTGGCACCAACACCTGCTTTGTTTTCCATCCCCCTCATCCTCACCCAGAGGCTTCCAACCACACCACCCCTGACTGTGGGGACTAACCTCAAACCTCTCCTCACACAAGGTGTGACCTCTTCCCCTCTCCAGGACCTCCTGAATCCTCCATCCCAACACTGCAGGCATGAGGCTCATCCCACCACGTCCCTCTTATCTCAAGGAGATCCCAGCTCTGGAGGAGATCCCAAGCCTTGCAGCCAAAGGCACTGACAGCCCCCGAGAGCCACCTGTAGCCTCCTTGAACCCTTTGCCTCTCCAGGAGGAGCTGGGGAGGCTGTGGGAGCAGGAGGGACACAGGAAGCCCCCACATTCTATCCTGGGGGAGCCTTTAGCAGCAAACAGCCAGGAGGAACCATGGCCCTGCCACCACAGCCATGGCTCCTGTCTCTCTCAGGCTCAGCCAACCTGTGGCACCTGTCCTGAGCACCCCCAGTGTCCCCACCACCCCAAGAACAGTGAGGGAGGCAGCTGCAGGCAGGCAGGGACTCTCCTTCCCTTGGGTGACTGCACCTCAGATAGCAGCAAGACCTAGAAAGATGCGGGGAAAAAAAACGAAAAAAAAGAAATCACAGCATCAGCCAGAGAGTGCCTGGAAACTTCATCTCTCTTTATTATCCATTTCTCATCCAACACCTGGACCCCAAACCCAGCTCTGGGCCCTGGGCAAGCACAGTCCCAACTGGCATGAGCACAGCACGGCACAGCTCCTGCTGCTGCTCAGCGTCTGCCTCGAGCATCGTCCTTGCCCCAAAACTTCTGTTCCCCAAATCAGCTGCTCTGCCACTGCCCACAGCTCTCAGGGCCATAGAAACTACTTCTGCTCGAGAGCAGAAGGGAAAAGAAAGAAAATAATGAACCCTAAAGCCAACTCCGAAGGATCCTCAGCGCCGCAGGACAAGCTCTCCTCTCCCGAAGCCCTTGGTGCCCTCGGGGCTGTGGGGCAGGCGCAGGACCCCTTCCCACAGGCTGGGGGGCTCGGACAGCCCCTGCGCTGCCAGGCCATTGCCGGCAGGAGCTTCGGCCGCAGGGGAGAGGCTGCCCCAGGGTGTCCAGGCCGCCGCCGAGCTCCCCCGAGGGCTCTCGCTGCCCGAGCCCATCCCGAGCGCAGGGAAGCCCTTGCGGGCGAGGAGCGATCCGGTGAAAGCGCTGCCATTCCCAGCCTTGAAGTCGCTGCCGGGCCACATGGGTGGCACCAGGTCCTCGCTCAGGAGGAGGGACGGTGACCCCGAGGCATCATCCGAGTCTGCAGAGCTGCTGGGCAGCGAATCCTCGAGGCTGCGGGGGGAAGGTCAGCGCTGCCGCCGGCACCTTCCATCCTGCCCGTTCCGCCTCCCCTCTCGGCGTCGGCTTTCTTCTTGCCCCCCTTCCCGCCCAGCCGCACCACCCTGATGCCGCCCCAGTCGAGGTGGCCGAGCCTCTCGAAGGCTCTCCGGGCGCTCTCCAGGCTCTCGTACTCCACCAGGGCACAACATCTGCTCAGCAGCTCGGGGAACCGCGCCGAGTACTTGCGCACGTCCGAGGGCAGCCGCCGGCCCGGCCGCAGGATGCGGATGGAGGTGATGGCTCCGAAGGGGCTGAACATCCCCGTGATGGTCTCCAGGAAGTTCCTCTGCAGCGGCAGGTCCTGCCCGCGGGGCTGCAGCTCCCAGGCCAGCAGCAGTTTGCTGGGGGGGATGCTCAGCAGGTACTCGGGGATGGGGAGTCGCCGCCGCACTTTGGTGCCCTCCTTGTTCACCTCCAGCAGCGCCGAGAACTTGAGGGCATAGAGGGTGAGGCGCCAGTCCCGGGTCAGGTATTTCACCTGTGGAGAGAGGGTGAAATCCCCATCAGGCTGCATCCTCAGGCAGGGACCACCCTAAACCCATCATCCGGGCAGGCTGTGACCACAGTGTGAAGTCATGGCGATTCCATTTCCCCTTCCATGTGAGCAATTTTGGGATCTGCAGGGTCCCCAAGGCTGTGGCACCAAGCCACAACTTCCCTCTAAGCCACACAACCAGTGCTTCCCTGGATTTTTTTTGGTGAAGGGATGATCTCTCCCAAAGCAGTGCAGGGGAAGTGTGGGTAGAAGAGGTGAATCCAGCCCTTTACTGCTTCCCCAGCTTCCCTCCCTGGGAGCAGAGCTGCTGCAGGGCACTGAGGGCAGAGAGCAGCTCTGGACACAGCCTGGAGCTCCCCACACACCCACCAGAGCAGCCAGAGCAGCCCTGCCCACCTTCTTGAAGGACGTCAGCAGCTTGATGCTCACGAAGCCCAGCTTGTTCTTCTGGACGTGTTTGAGGAGGAAGGCGTCCTTGGCCAGGTTCTCATCGGACAGGTAGAATTCCACCTGCGCCACGATCCTGCGCACCAGCTGTGGGTCTGGGCCAGAGCAGCTGCAGTCCAGCAGAGCCACCCCCAGAGCATTGCTCAGCTCACTGGAGCTCCTGGCACAGCAGGGGACACAGGGGTGAGGGGGGCCTGGGCAGCAGAGACACCCCAGACACCCAGGGGTGACCCCAGCCTTGTCCTGGGACAGGGAACAGCAGCAGCCTGGGGAGCCTCCCAGGAGAGGCAGACCATGAACCAAACCCATCCCAGATGTGGGACACCTTCCCTTGGGGACAGACCATGGAAGGAGCAGGTTTAGCCCCTCCTGGCATCCACGTACCCAGTGTGGCTCTCCGCGATGTCCTCCTGGCTGAGCAGGGCGAGGGAGCTCCACGGGGGAGGGAAAGGCTGTGCCAGGCAGGAATTCCTTTGGGCAGCCGCTGGAGTGCTGCAGCTGGGCTGGGAATTGAGCCCCGAGGGCACTCCAGAGCCACGTGAAGACATTGTCCTTCACCTGGGACATTACACAGGAGAGGGACAGTGCTGGGACACCCCAAGCACTGGCAGAGCCCTGCTCTGCGCTGCAGCCCCCAAATCCAGCCCAGGAGAGGGATTGTTGTCCTTACCTGCTTAGCACTGCTGGGAAAGATGGAATGTTCTAGGAATGCATCCCAGAGACCCCGAGGCAGTAACTCCCAAATTCCCCCCAGCTCCAAACTGAGGGTCACAAAACAAAAGGCAAAAAAAAAAAAAAGAAAAAAAAAAGAAAAAAAAAGGAAAATAAAATAACAGAAAAAAAAAAAAAGGAAAGAGAGAGGAAGCCCCTGGGGTGAGGGGGCTGTGGGTTTATAAACACACCCTGAAGGAGCTGCAGGGGTGGTTGTAGACCTGCCCCCAAACCTGCCTGCTCCAGGTGAAACCTGTTTGTGGTTAAACTGCCCCAGCTGAGCCCTGGGACCAGTCAGGCTCCTCCTGCCTCCTGCAGAGGCAGGCCAGGGGCCAGGCAGGGTCTGTCCCCTCTGGTACCCAGGGGGGCACTGAGGCCTCTCAGTCTGTGCCTTGTGTCTGTGCCTTGTGCAGTGACAGTGACAGTGACAGTGACAGCCACGGGGAGGGGGAGGGAAGCTCCTGTCCAGGGAATCCTTTGGGCTCTCAGTGCTGCCAGAGCCACAGGGAAAGCTCCTTCTCCCTGCAGGAACATCTCCCAGCCCAGCCAGGGAGCAGGAATGGGGTGAAGGGCAGGGCTGGGGGGCAGGATGGCCCCTGGATCCATGGGGAAGGTCTGGGATGAACCATCCCCATGGCTGGAGCCCCGTGCTGGGCAGCTGCAAGAGGGTGAGGACATGGGGATGGGGACAGGAGGTGACACTGGGCTGGGGACAATGCCAGGGCAGGGGGGGCTGTGGATCTGGATGGACACTGGAGGGGTCAATGCTGGGAGCCTCCCTGAGCCTCTCCTGCTGCTCCAGGCAGGGCTTTGGCTGCTGTTCCTGTGCCCTGTGGCCCCAGGGACAGGCTGAGGGCTCCACTGGAAGGACAGAGAGACAGAAGGACAAAAGAAGGTGCTGTTTCACACAAAATGACACAAGAACTTGCAAGCAAACAGCTGTTTTCAAATCTGTATTTTTGTATTGGTTCATTTGGAGAATTCTGTCTCATTTCTTTGCAAGTGCCTCTGTCCCTGAGGCTTCCCAGACACAGGTGCCTGCTGGGGACAATCCAGGAGTGCCACTGCCAGGCCATGAACCTAAAGCCATCCCAGCCAAGGGACACATTCCTTTGGGGACAAACAGGAGGCAAGACCAGGGCTCATCCCACCCTCCCATCCCTCACAGCCACACACAGATGGGAGCTCTCCAAGGTGTCCTGGCTGTCACCAGGCCAGCTGCATCTCCCAGGCTGGTGGCACTGCAGTGTCCCCTGCCCCTCGGGCTGCTCCCAGGGAATCCCTGGGCTGTGCCACCCTGCCCAGCTCCAAGGCTGCCCTTCTGGGATGAGCCACAGGGACTGGCACTGTCAAACTGCTTCTGGAATGCTGTCTCTCTGATTTCCCCAGGCTTGGTGTCACCTCCCAGCCACCTCCCCTTCTCCTGCCACCTCCTGGTGTTCTCTGCTCGCTGGGAAGAGATGGAGGACAAAGTCCTGGGATGGTTGTGCTGAAATCTCGGCAGAATTTGCCCGTCTGGGAGGGATGATGGAGCCAGGGGCAGGCTGAGGGTGGGCTGTAGGTGCTAACAGGATTTTGAGCTGTTTGTTTCTGCTTAGAGGCAGATTGTCTCAGGGTCAGGAGGTGCTGCCCAGCTCTCCTGGGGGAAGTAACCTCCTGTTTCCAGACCTGAGATTCCCAAAGGAAGAGGCTCTGCCTGGTCCAGCAGACTCCACAAGGCTGGGAGTAACCCAGAGGGAGAGTGAAGCAGAGGCACAGGGGCAAGAGGCTGAGGCTAAACCTTCCTTTGGAGCAGGAATGACCCAGCAATTGTCACATCCCTGTCTCACTGCTCCCATCCCCTCAATTAGTCTGGAAGCCTAATTAGAAAATCCTTCCATGGCCCTGTGCTCAGCCTGATCCTCCAGCCTCTCCTCCCCTGAGAGCTTGGCTGTGACAGAGTTATCCCTACACACCAGCTGCTGCTCCAGGGGGAATCTGCCTTCCTGCAGAGACATCCCTGCCCAAAACTGCTTGAATGACCTGCCCTGGGCAGCTCCTGCATCCCCCCAAGGTTGCTGCAGCACCTCCTGGCACCTCTCAGGGATCACAGAAGAGATGGGACTATGACACTTGTGGTGCAGGCCTGAGCATTGGATGCACATTTATTGCTGTTCAGTTGAGCTGGGGATTCTGTGCAGGAGGCTCTGGGTGATTCTCCAGCCTCCTCACACGCTGCTGCAGAACTCCAGAGCATCTTGGCACACAGGGTTCCCTCAGTGGCAGAGCTGAACCCTCAGTGGGAGCAGGGGAGTTAAGCTTTGGCTGTTCTGTTGTTTTTTTAGACCCTCTTTATCTCATCAGCAGGATCCAAAGTGTGGACTCTGACCCGGGGGAGTTTTTGTGGTTATTTACATTTAATTCTCACTTCTCTCCTGCCACTTCCATGTGAGACATTTACAGACAAACACCACCCTGGCACAACGGCATGGCACAGAGGGGAGATGTGCCACTGCACACACTTCCATTGCACTTGCCATTAGGAACGTGTTTGAAAGTGTCACAGCCACCTTAGTACCCCTGGAATGAGGAAATCAGAGATTTGGACAGAATATACTCTGCTAGGCAAATGTACATGAGAACCCTGGAAAAGCTCACACCACACCCAGCATCATCAGAAACCATAATAATGAAAGCTATTTGTGACACGGCCTTTATTCACAGAGAGATTTGCCCCAGGGCTTTGTTTTTGCAGTTTAGCTTGATGACAGATCCCCCCTCCTCTGCCCACAACACCCCAGTGCAGCCCACAGCATCCCAGGGTAATCCATGTCAGCACAGACCCCACAGCACATGGGAAAGAGGGTAAACCCAGATCAGCCCCACGGGAGCTGAGCTGCAGGAAAAGGCAAAGGCACCCAGAGAGGGAAATGCCACCAGAGTGCTGAGCCCCCCCAGGGTCTGCGACAGCCCCATTCTAGCTGGGATGGCTGTGGGGTCAGTCTGAGCTGGGCTGGCTCACCCGGAGAGGGGGGAAATGGGAACAAGGCCCACCCTAAGGCACTGTGGTCACACACCCTCGCCCCTGCCCTGGACCCTCCAACGGCAGAGCAGGACATGGAGCAGGAATTTCACAAACCCCAGGATGTGGGACCAGTTCCCCTCTGCCTGGGAATTGCCAGGCATTGCCATGGGATTGCCATGGGATTGCCATGGGATTACCCACAAGCATTGGGGCACAGGGGACGATGAACACACTCTGCTTCCAGCTGCCACTTCCTCAGAGTCCTTTGGTATCTTGAGCTGGCCTGATGGCGTCCCAGGAGCTTTGGGGTGAAGTACGAAGCTGGGGAGACATGGAAGCAGGTGGGAATGCTCATCCCATAGTCCCAGAGCACGCCGGTGTCACTGGGATGTGTGGCCTTGTCTCCCAAGCAGGGGACAAGAGACACCAAGTGTCCTGTGCTCCCTGGTACAAGAGATTTGGCAAAGCCAGAGCCGGGGCAGCTTGTCTGGAAAGGCTGGAGGAGAAGGGCCAGGTATTTTTTCTTCTTCTTGGGCACTGATTGGTTCAAGTTTGTATCACAGTGAAGTCTGAGAAGTGGAGAAGGAACCCAAAGCACCTTCCCTGACAGAGAAAGCCTCGTTTCTGCGCCTGGCTCCGGCTGGGGAGGGAGGGAGGTCAAGTTCTCCCAGCCAGGCACATCCCATCTGCTGCTGAGCACAGAGGCTTCCATCCCTTGGGAGCAGACTCTGGAGCTTCTCCCTCCACACTGGAGGGGCTCTGGCAGCCAAACCAGCCCCATCCCAGCTCCTGCCCCAGCTCAGCCTGGAGCCCTTCCTCAAACATGAGTAAACATAAAGAGAAACTAAGAGGCACTATAATATCGCAGCTCCGGGGAGCTCCAGGCTTGGGGACACCAAACCTGGCTGTGGATGGCTCCGTGCAGCAGGGAGGAGCTCAGTCCTGGCTCAGATCTCCTGCAGGGAGGGCCCAGGCTCGCTGCGCTCCCGTTTCACCAGCGGCTCCCCCAGAGCTCTCTCCGTGTCCACCTCGGTGCCCAGCTCGCCCATGTCATCTGCAAAGGACAAGGTGTCACAGCAGGGGATGGAGGTGTGGGAAAATATGCCAGTTTAAAACTTTTGTATCACTTTAGTCAAAGGGTTCTGTTTGTCTTTATCCTGGGAAAAGGAATTTTAGCTTTCTTTCAGGGCATTGTTCTACCAGGTGAGGTCTGGTGGACTCAGCATATCAACAGACTGGAGGAACCCAAAGATAAAGAGCTACCAGCAGAGCATCAGCAGGACATCAGTGGCTATCTACAAACATCTACCCCAGCCCACCTCCAGCAGGGGTGAAGATACCTGGTCTGGAAAGGACTGATAGGAAAATTGAAGAATGAAAAATCTAGTTAACATCAGAGGTGAGGAGATTCAGATCCAATGGGAAAATGAATACTGGGGGTTTGCTCAACTTTGGACCAATGAACACTGACCCAATACTTTTCTATGTATTTTTACTGTATAAAATATCTGAAGAATTGAGCAAAATCATGTATCATGGCTCTTGCACAGCCAGGCTATGTGTGGATGATTTCTGTGGTACATCCTGGCCAGATAATAAAGTAATGCCTTGACTCTCTAACATTAAAAATGTAGAGTTTTTGTTTTCCCCACAGTTTCAGTGACAGAGGCACCAGGAGCTGCTTCCCAGCACGAGGTTCCCCCTCCCACAGCAATCCCACCCTGAGCCAGCAGAGCTTCCCAGGAGGGAGGGGAAGTACCTTTGTCCAGCAGTGTTGGGGACAGGGATGTGAGGTCACCAAACTGAAAGAAAAAGGAATCACAGGGTCAGTGAGGCTTTGGAGAGCCAAGGTGCCAGACCTGCTTGATGGCATCACCAAACACTTCCAACCAGCACCCAGGAGAAACCACGAGCATCAGTGCTGGTGGTGGAGAGCAGAAAGCAAAACCAACCACAGCTTTTGGGGGAAAAGCCTTTTGTTGCCATTTAAACCTCTGGGCAAACACCAAACCCAACAATCCAGGGCAGGACTGAGCTCTGGAATGGAGGGAGGAATTTTTCTCTCTCCCAAGTGATGACCAAGTGCTGGCACAGGTAAGGATGGTGCCTTTTCTCCAGCCCTTTCCATCCCTCGGGCATTTCCCCTCTCCTGGACTCTGCAGTGATGTCAGGGAATGTTTGGCCAGTGGGTGCCAAGTGGAACCAGAGAGCTCCTTGGTTCTGGGGCTGTGGTGTCCCTCTCAGTGACAGTGTGAGACACCAAACTGCTTTAACAACAACGCTGAAAAGCATGGAAAGCTGGGCAGCAGCAGGAGCTAAGGAGAATGGGAATTACAGAGCTGAGTGGGAATGGAAGGACACAATTCATCCTCCTTTGCTGGGAAGAATCAGCCTCCTCCTGGAGAACAGGAATATTGCAAGGCTTTCATGCAGGAAAAGCCTGAGGGATGAAAGCCTCCCACAACTGGGTTTTGCTGGGAGCCACTCTCTGCCTTTCATGTTCCTTTAATATCCATAAAAGCAGAGGTTTTGCAGGGAATAGTGGGAACTCAGCACTGCAGTTGGAGCAGCGTGGGAGGGGAAGGGAAAGAAAAACCAACAGGCTTTGGTTTGCCTGGCTCCCTGCATGAGCTCCATGGAGGGAAGAAAACACCACAAGCTTCAAGGGGCAAATGAGATCAATTTTGAGCACATAGGCTCAGTTTTAAACTCGCAGTGGTTTCAATATTGCTGTCACAGGTTGATCTGGGGTTTTCCCAGAGGGAAAAATTGGATGTGGCTTCAGCTAGGCAGGACAGGACCTGCCTGCAAGCCAGGCACCAGAGTTACTGTCGGATTGGTGAACAAAAAAACCCCAAACCCTCACAAACAGCCCAAACAACCCCATCATTCCTCTTCTTCACCTCAAAAATGGAGGGAGTGGCTGACTGTGCCACATAATGCTGGAGCTTGTAGAGGCCTGGAGAAGTTCAGTCGCTGAAAGCAACTTTTGGACGATTTTTGCCTGGTTTAGATGGGATTTGCCCTGGCAGGAATCCCAAAGTCAGGGCTGGCAGTCACACGCTGTGCTGGGAAGTGGGGAAATCCTTTCCCTCCCTCCTCCAGGCTTCCAAAGCCCAACTGATGCTCAACCACCCCAAACCCCAAACCCACCAGCTCAGGGCAGATGCTCCAGGAGCTCAACCCTTGTGCTAGGCACTCCAAACAACCCAGTCAATCCTTTTTGTTGTGAAACCAAAGGGTGCGGTGTGGTTTGTGAACCAGCGGTGTCTCTTGAGCTGCTCGGTTTGGGTTGGTTTGTGGGGAATAAAGGATTCTCACCTCTCCCATGACAGCAATTGGGGTCTCCCCTGTTGCCTGGGCCACTCGGTGCTCCACCAGGTAGAACATGTACTCGTCGTAGAGCAGGCGGATCAGGTGGAAGGAGCCAAAGCTGGCGGCGCTGCGCAGGGTGAGGTCACGGATCACCATGGAGCTGGAAAACAGCCAGCAATCACAAATTTGGGTTCAGCTTTACACCTGATGGGAGTTCTGGACACAACACTGTCTCTGCCTCTGAGCCAAAAGTATCGAAACACTTTAAGAAATCAGTTTACTGAGCATCCTATCCCCATCCTGAAGGGATACAGAGACAGACCTCTCCCTTCTGCAGCACAAGAGTTTCATGGGAATGAAGAAGTTGGCCTTGGTTTTTCAAAGAAATCTTTACACACCCTAAACCTGATGCAGAAATGGCCCCAAAACGAGAAATACAACCTACCTATAGAAGGACCACTTCAACAGGAACTGCCTGGCTGCCTTGGGGAAGCTGGGGCTGCCCTCGTGATGCTTCAGCACTTGAGTGACAACATTATCCAGCCAGCTGGCCCACTGGTCCAGAGAGCTTTGCTGCTGCAGAGTGAGCTTGAAATCCTGCTCCAGCTTCTGCACCATGCCCTCCTCACACTGGCACACCCACGAGGCCTGCTCCTGCTCAGGAGGAAGGGTCACAGTTACTCCTGCCCTGCTCCTGCTCAGGAGGAAGGGTCACAGTTACTCCTGCCCTGCTCCTGCTCAGGAGGAAGGGTCACAATTACTCCTGCCAGGCCTGCACAGTGTTGTATCCCAACCCAGGAATTCAACTTTGTTTCTAGTAAGCAAGGGCTGTAAATGGGCTCTGAATCTCATCTGTTGGGACCACAGTACAATATCATTTTTAGAATTATATTATTGTTGGTAGCACTTCTTTATTCTTCACTGAAAGAGTGGTAAAGCATTGGCACGGGCTGCTCAGGGAAGTGGTGGAGTCACCACCCTGAAGTGTTCAAAAAATGAGAGGGCATGGGGACATGGTTTAGTGGGCATGGTGGGGCTCAGTTGAAGGTTGGACTGGATGACCTTGGAGGTGTTTTCCAGCCTTAATGATTCTGTGAGTCTTACAGAAGCTCCTTTTCCACAGTGAGATGGAAAAGTAACACCACAACCATCACCTCATCCATTCAGCTGGGTTGGTAATCAGACTCTGGTTACCAGCAGAGAGCCTGGCTATGGAGCCCCATTGCTGGAGGAGGTGAGGAGGAGAGGAGCCCATGGGTCACCTGCACGAGGGCCACCTGCCCAAGGGTCACCTGCCCATGGGTCACCTGTCTGTGGGTCACCTGCCTATGGGTCACCTGCCCAAGGGTTACCTGCCTGTGGATTATCTGCCCGTTGGTCACCTGCCCGTGGATTATCTGCCCGTTGGTCACCTGCCCGTGGGTTATCTGCCTGTAGGTCACCTGCCTATGGATCACCCTGTCCATGGGTCACCTGCCCATGGGTCACCTGCCCAAGGGTTACCTGCCCGTGGATCACCTGTCTGTGGATCACCTGTCTGTGGGTCACCCGCCCAAGGGTTACCTGGCTGTGGGTCATCTGCCCAGGGGTCACCTGTCTGTGAGTCACCTGCCCAAGGGTCACCTGCCTGTGGGTTATCTGCCTGTAGGTCACCTGCCTATGGAACACCCTGTCCATGGATCACCTGCCCATGGGTCACCTGCCCAAGGGTTACCTGCCCGTGGATCACCTGTCTGTGGATCACCTGTCTGTGGGTCACCTGCCCAAGGGTTACCTGTCTGTGGATCACCTGTCTGTGGATCACCTGCCCGTGGATCACCTGTCTGTGGGTCACCTGCCCATGGTTTACCTGCACGTTGGCGAAGTCCACGCGGTTGAGGTCGCTGAGCATCTGGTTGATCTGGGATGTGTTCTGCAGCACGGCGCGCGCTGCCTGCGCCAGGTGGTTCAGGGATGTGTACCTGCGCAGGGTCTGGGCGAAGGCACTCACCACCCCCACCTGAAACACAATTCCAGGGGCTGCAGGGCACTCTCTGCTCCCTGCCCAGCCCTGAACACACCAACAGACAGAAGGGAGTCACCAGCCCTGGAAATGTTCAAAGACCACGTGGATGTGGCACTTGGGGACACACTTTGGCCATGGCCTGGGCAGTGCTGGGGTAAAGGTTGGACTCAAATGATCCTAAAGGTCATTTCCAAACAAATCCTTGTGCCAGGCACTCAGAACAGCTCAGTCAATCCTTTGGCACAGGTGGTGGTAAAACATGGGGAGGGCACAGGGTGGTTTGAGAGCCAATGGTGTCTCTTTAGGTGCTGCTTGGTTTGGGTTGGTGTAGGGAATGAAGGATTCTCACCTCTCCCATTATGGCAACTGCTGTCTCCCTAACTGCCTGGGCCATGCAATGCTCCACTGTATTCTCATCACAGAGCAGTGGAAGAACCCAAACCTCAATGATCCTATGATTCTATTACTTATTTTCTTTAACCTACCAGGTTTTCACACTCTGCCTCCAGCAGAGACCAACAAGGTGGGAACAGGCAGCAAGAATCCCTGGCTTTAGGAGAGCTGGAACAGGAGCCTTGGGGCAATGCCACTCACTCCTGTGCTTTCCAGGAGAACAGCCTCATTCCAAGGCAGAGAAAACAGGGAATGGTCTCCCAAAGCTGCCAGAGCTCCAGGAGTGTTTGGACAATGCTGCCAGGGATGCACAGGGTGGGATTGTTTGGGATTGGTGCAGGGCCAGGGGTTGAACTGGATGATTCTTGGGGATTCATCAAGTCAGGAGATTCTACGATTTTGTGATTTTTCTCCCACCAAGCTTTATCTGCAATTTCAGGACACAGGAATGGCTCCATGGACAGAGCATCATCAGCTTCTGGTACAAAGGAATCATCCCACCTGTCCTCCCACTCCTCGCTGATTTTGGGTCAGAATCAATCATTACACACCCTCAGGAGGCCAAACCCCAGCAGGAATTTCCAATCCCTGTGGAAAACTGCAAGATGCCCACACTGAGCCCATCTCTGCTCACCTTGGTCTGCACGACCTGCGGGGGGAATTCACTCATGGCATTCATCAGCCACCCTTCCAAACTCTTGGCAAAATTCCGGATGGCCTGGGTCAGTGTGCCTGCAAAGAAGGCTGCAGAGTCACAAAGGCTGTCCTGAAGCATTTTTGGGTCCCACTTTCTAGCTAAGGACTGTTGGGAAAGCTCAGCCTGTGGTCTGGTTAGCTGAGATCTCAACTCAGCACCAAGGAAATCAGCTGGGTTGATGTACTCAAATTATTCCTTAATGGTATTACTCGAACTGTTATTCTGGTTCTTACTCTCATTCTTTTATTCTTACTCTTATTCTTGTTCTTACTCTTATTCTTATTCCTATTCTTATTCTTTCTTATTCCAGTTAGACTTAATGATCTTAGAGGTCTTTTTCAACCTTAAGCATTCTATGGTTTTTATGAGTTTTATTTTCTCTCACCCTTTTCTTATTCATGGCCCTTTGGAGCATTTTTCAAGTGTTGAAATCTCCTTTTCAAAGATATCCTCATACCCCAGTAGGTGACAGCCCTCAGAGGGACATTTGGGAAGCCAAATCAGAGGAAAAACCCTCAATATCCCATAATTTATCTCCCAAAAAGCTGACCTCTATTTCCAGGAGTGCAGAAGGGGACAGGATGGTCCTGTGCAAACCAAGACCTTCAAGGAAGCACAACCCAAGGAGTTTCCATATCCAAACTGTGTTTTTACCCAGCTCCTAGCCAAAATCAGGAGATGTGATGTGCAACCCACCAAATTTAAAAGGCATGGGAGCTCCCAGGAGGTACAAAATATCCCCCAGAGCAGAGCTGCAGGAGGAACACTGCTGTTGCCACAATATTTCAGCCAAAACAAACACCTCCAATCGGTTTTTACAGTGGAAATCTTTGTGGCAAATGGTAGCCAGGGTTAAATCAGCCTGAGGTGGGGCTGGGGGTACTCACTGGGCACTGGTCTGAGCACATCAGGGATGAGGATCTCCACCAGGGCCTGGTACAGGATGTGGTCACAGCTCCTCATCCACTTGAGGATGGGCTCATATTTGCACAGAGTGATCAGCTTGTCCTTTGGCAGAGTCCCTTCAGCCTCCTCTTCACTGCAGCAGGAGGAGGAGACAGAGTTAGCAGCAGGTTTGCATTCAGTGCATTCACCCTCTCTCTGCATCTCTAACTCCAATTTTCAGCAGAAAAAAAGAAGTTTGTGTGCCTTCCAGAAGGAAATGTCTGCCTGCTCGTACAGCTCATCTCTGCCAGCACCTCCCTGTCCTTGGAGCCAGAGAAGTTTTCCCTCAAATCCACATCTCCTGGTGCTTGGCCTGCCTTCACCTCTTCCATTTTTAACCTCATCACCTCTCACCTTCCTGTTCATGTGGGAGCTGAGCTTCAGCACAGTCATTCCAGCCCCCAGAGGCTCAGCTGACTCCTTCTTACAGCCCCAGCTGCTCCCAAAACCTTCCCACCCCTCTGCTTTCCCCTCTGCTCTCAGCCTCAGCACTGGGGACAAAAACTTGCAGCCAATGCAGGAGCAGATCAGCTGATGTTGAGAGATAGCAGAGATGATTTCAAGGTGTTCAACAACTCCAAATGCTGAATGGTTTCAGAAGGAAGGAGGCTGAGTGTTTGGATGAGAACAAAACATTTTGTCTGTAGCTGACTGAGGTCCATCCAGCTTGAATTATTTTCACTTTGCAGGTGGATGGACACTTTTACTGCATGAGGCAGGCACTGGAGCAGGCTGTGCAGGGCAGTGGTGGAATCACCCTGCTGGAATGTTCAGAAACATGTGGATGTGGCACTTGGGGACATGGTTTAGTGGTGACTATGGCCATGAAGGGTTAATGGATGGACTCAATGGTCCTGGGGGGCTTTTCCAACCTCAATGACCCCACAATTCTCTAATCAGAGCAGATACTTTCCTCAGAGCTCTGAATTTACAATATTAAACACTATGATCCTCTTTGTCTCAACCCTGCAGGACAACAAATACTCCCAAATTCTCCAAAGCACTCAAAAAGCCTGAAAACATTCCATGCATCTTTAAAAAATACATCTATCACCAAGCAATGGAGCAGGGAAGGCTGAGGAGCACCTGGAAGGCAGAGCAGTGGGGCCATCACTAGGGGGTGCCTTGGGACTCCAGAAGGATTGCCAGAGCTTCTCGATGTAGTGGAACTGGAGGTTCATCACAACATCCAGAGTGGCCTGACAACAAAGAACACCTCGGTGTCAGCTCACAGGTGAAAAAAGTGAAAATTAGTTCACTTACAGGAAATTATTTACATGAAAAACAAGGGAATTGGCACTGCTTTAGTAACCAACCTAATATAAAACAAGTCACACAATAAGAAAATAAATATTGGAGTTGTAATTCCTGGCAAATCAAGCATTCCCAATTATATGCAAGTTTTTCCTAAGAGTGGGATGTGAGATGCTCACATGGATGATGTCCTACATCAATTAATGAATTAATTACAAATAATCACCAAATAATATTGCAAATATTCACCTCGCAGTGTCTCCTGTAGAGAATCTGCAGAGTTTTCACGTCGTTCAAGGTGAAACCTTCTTGTAAGAGGACATTACCTAAATCAGGGGCTGGGAACTCGGGGAAGACATGGGTTACATCTGCAAAAAAATTTGGGAAAGATGGTGAGGGTTAGGAAAGCACAGACTACAGGTGAGCACAAGGTGCTGCTGTCACTGGGGGCTCTTTCATGTTCCCACAGGAAAAATGAGGCTGATAATTCAGTCCTTTTCCTGATTTGTGTTGTTATACTGGGAAAAGGCAAACAGCCACAGCAGAGTGGATTCAGTGTGGAAAAGAAAATGTTTTCTGTCTGTTTGCAATAAAAGAAACAAGAAAACATTGCCCTCCTCTACCACTCTTCCAGCAGAGTTTCTCTGAAGCCTGAAAAATGTCTCTCTGGTATTTTGAGAGTGCAGGGGGGAATAAAACTGGGCAGCAGAGATTTCAGGAGCTTGGGTTTGCTGCCTCAGCTGGAGGTGATGGACACAGATCCAGGACCAGGAAATGCAGGTCTGTCCCACAAGGAGAAGGTCCATATGGATCATCTCCACTCAGATCCCTACTGCAGCTTTTGCAAGGAAGAAATTTGCTTTTCCCCCTCTGAGCAGGCTTGGCAAGATGTCCACTGTTCCATGAAATTTGGATAAAACCAGATGGATTAAAAGCATCTGAGGGATCCAACAGACCTGTGGGCTCAAGGAAAAAGCCTTCCAGGGGGAACAGGAGTCAGCAGATAAATTTAGCAAGTGTGACACTACAAAAGCTCACAGAACACATACCATATAAAAATATGTATGTCTGAAAAAATATAAAATACTGCAGATTTATCAGAAAATGAATACACAACAGTCAGGACTTGCTGGACAAGACCTTCCCCTTAAAGCCCAAATCCAAGATGTGGAATAAATCACCCACGAAGTCTCCTCACCTATGAACTGCTGATGGTGCTGACTCTGAGCAGCCACTGACTGCTCAGGTGTGGTGTGGGGGTTGCTGTTGGCTGCAGTCTCTGCCATCCCATCCATCTTCTGGGCTGCTCTGTACCTAAATTCCCAGGAATCAGGATGGGTTAGGATCTACACAGACAGGAGCAAACAGCTACATGTTCTTTACAGAGCCAGAGCTGTGAGTTCATGGAGTGGTTGGTACTCCAGGTTGCACTCAAGGCTGATCATTTTTATCATGGACTCGAGGGAAAGTGAGAAGCTGCTTTTGAAAATCTCCCCCAAGACAGAATTGAAGGGTTAAGAAGTTTGGTGACAATAAAAAAATAAAAAAAGAAAAGCAGAGCTGGAATGGGTTCCAGAGCAGACTCTGTCTCAAGCATTGACTTGTGCATTTATTTTCTGTTTGGGAGCTGAAGAAATAAATTCTCCTGCTCCTTCTGCACTTCAGCAACAACGAGAAGTTTCCATGCTTCCAAAGGGTAATTCCAAATCCCTTTGCACATTGGGTTTTTTAAAATTACTCAGGCACGAGACTAAACACGGCACTAACTTGCACTTTTGCCCAAGAAAAGCTCCCCAAATCCAAACAAAAACCAAAATCCACCCAATGACAGCACAAGCCCCAAAGTCCCATTGATTTGGCACAAAGATCTCCATAGCTGAGATCCTAAAGCACTTTGGCTGTGGGGAGGCTGGGAAAGGTGGCACACAGGGTGGAATATGCTACTGGCAAACAGAACAGGCAGATAAATCCCATTCCACGGAATTCCAGAAGATTTTGGGTTGCAAAAGGCCTTTAAAGGCCATCTAATCCAACCCCCTGCACTGAGCAGGGACATCTTCTCCCAAAACAGGTTGCTCAAAGTCTCATCCAACCTGGCCTTGAGTATTTCCAGGGATGAGGCATTAACTGGGATCCTTTTTGGACCCTTCCACAGCTCAGCTCTGCCACTCCAACAGCAGCTGGTTTGAATTCCCAAGCAGAGGCAAATCCCAGGGACCTGCTGAGTGTTTTGGGAAGGGCCTGGGAGCTCCTACCTTTGTTTCTGGTGGATGGGCTGCTGCCTCATGGCCATGTACTGCGTGTCCTCCTGCAGGCGGTTCAGCGGCGACTCCGGCTTTAGGCGAATCCCGTAGTAGTGATATTTGGAATTTCCCCTGAAAACACCAATTTTGTCAGTGGAAGGGACACTGTGGCCCTGGCTGTTTGGACAAAAATCCCCATTTCTTGCAGCACACGGCTGTTTCAGCGGCTGGAGGGATGGACTGATGAAATGCCATCACCCCCTGGAAAATTTAAACCCACATGTGGCCAAGTGCAGTGACATCCACACTTCAACCCAGCCAGGTTTGCTCCAAGTGACCCATGGGGACTGGGGAAGAGAGCAGGAAAATGTTCCAACACAAAGTGTTATTAAACAGAGTGACAGAAAGACCACAGGGGACACTTTGCTATTTGATTAGGGTTTAAGGGTTTGTTTTTTTCCATATAAACAAGCTTCCATCTTTATCTAGACTTGGATAAAATGAGCCTGAGTGAATAGTCCACTATGAAAAGAAAAATGTCTTTCTGTTGCCAGCACTTCTGCAGCTACAGCCACAGGCTTTGATGTGGTTTTGTCCTTGGAGCTGCTCATTTTTGTAGGTTTTGTAAAAATTGGAAGCTTTCTCCAAGCACAAGGGGCTGGAATTCTTCCTCCTTTGCTCCTTAGGAGGAGAAGATTCCATCACATTACAGAGGTGTGTCAGTTGAAGCTTTTCCACCAAAGTGGGATTTTTCGGTCCTAGTGGGTGTGAGGACAGTTCTGCAGCCATGGACACGTGGTGACAGCATGTGCCACGTGGCTCTAGCAAATCTGTCACCAAAAATGGGTGAACTGGGTCCTCAGAGGGAGAGGAGGCCAAGCCAGGGAAGCACCAACAGCATCTCCAGACCACAGAGAGGGGAGGCTTAAAATTCCTTTTCTGTGCCCATAAAACAAGGACTGGAGGCACCTTAAATCCAAGGATGCTTTCATTGGAAAATAAAAGAAATACAAGAGAGGGGTATTTATCAAATTGGGTTCTTTTTTTGTTGGGGAAATTTGCTCTTTTCAAGGGGTTGAATTGTTGGGTCTTTGTCACTGCACCAAAGGGTTTTACACACACACACTGCATGTTCAGCCCTGCCCTAAGTGATTTTCAGTGTCTGCAAATGAAATAATAGCTCCCTTTATAACCTAAAATTACAGTGAGTAAGAAAATAATGCAGGTCAGCTCTTTCCATACTTTTTGAGGTTCACTGTCTCCTTCCCAGCCTGCACATTTCCAATTTTCAGTGGGTTTTTTGCTCAGTTGTTTATTCTTTAATCCTTGATGAGATTAAATTTTTCTCCTCTAAAGAAATTATTTCAGAGCTCTTGCACTTCACCCAATCTAAAGAAATCCAAATGCTCCCCTGCTCTTCCTACAACTGTCACCTCCACATTCCAGCTGTGGAATGCCCTGGACACATCTGGTTTTGTTCTTGTTTAAAAGTCTAAATCTCTAAGCTTGAATTTCATAAAATCTTCAACAGTCAGAGCAATGACTGTTTTATAGGCAGTACATGACCAACTTTTTAAACATTATAAGGTGGGATAAAGATGCTCCCTTGAAGGACACATCTGTAATTGCAGGAGTTTATTTTCTTGTGCTACACTTTTCCTGTAATATCTTAAAGATCTTTGAAGGTTTAGAAGAAAAAACCTCTCCCAAGATTCAGCCTGATGCTTTGGGTATTTCCCAAATAAACCATTCACAGCTTTACAGCTTTTCTGCATCAAAGCTGTGGGCACAGGGTCTGTCATGGGGATCCTTACTGGACTCAAGGGGAGAAATGGCTTCACTGAGCCAGAATTTTGGGCTCTGCAGTGGAAACTGTGAGGATGAGCGACCTCATCTCCGTCAGACAATGTAGAATCTCAGAATATCCTGAGCTGGAAGGGATCCACAAGGATCACTGAGGCCCTGCACAAACACCCAACAATCCCACCCTGGGCATCCCTGGCAGCATTGTCCAAACACTCCTGGAGCTCTGGCAGCCTTGGGGCAGGGACCATTCCCTGGGGAGCCTGGGCAGTGCCCCAGCAGCCTCTGGGGGAAGAACCTTTCCCTGAGATCATCCCAAGCCTGACCCAGCTCCAGCCATTCCCTGGACTAACAGCATCCTAATGGGATCAGAAGCAGCTCAGCTTCAACTAAAACCCATTTCCCCACCAAATCAGGGTCAGTTCTTTCTGCAGCTCTCAGAAGAAACACCTAAACCTCCTCCAGCTGCTCAGGACCTTCTCAGTGCATCAGGGATGCAGCAGGAGGGTTGATTTTTGGTTCATTTCCTGCAGATTCCCACCAACCTGGTGCCCAGGCGCCGAGTCCTCAGCCCCATGAACACGGAGCGGATGAGCTTCCCGAAGGAGGCGGCGTTGACAGGATCCAGTTTGTGCTCCTGGCAGTGCCGCAGGTAATGGTTGTACAGGGAGCTCCTGGGCAGGCTGACACCTTCTGCTGTCTCGTAGTTATCCAGCAGCCACTGCAGCTTCAGGCAGGGAAAAATAAACAACATACGAGTCTACAGAGGGCTGGGGTACCAGGGAGGGTCGGCGCTTAAACATCCGTCGGATTTGGGAGTTCAAGAGAACTGAATAATTAATTAATTTGTACAAGTTAATTGGCATGAATTATAATTGATATGACTTTATGTTGCTTTTTAGGATGGCAAAAGCACCCCCAGCCCAAACAGAACCACTGTCAGATGTTTCATTAAAATACAGTCCTGCTGCCACCTCAGTGTCCACCTTGGGTTCGGATGAATTCCTGCAGAGCCAAAATAAAGCTGTAAAAAGCTGCATTTTCCAAGGAAAAGAGATCTAGAGATACTGCCTAAGAGGAATAAATTTTAGGGGAAGCAAGTTGATGCGAAGTCTTTATTAATTTGAAGATTGGCATGTCTGCAATGGCTCCCTTAACAATAAAATTAACGGTTGCCAAAGCAACCTTCAAAATCTGAGGGAATCCATCTATTTTGCAAAATTTACTGTCTGAACTTCTGACATGGCTGTTGATTAAAATTTGCAATTAATATAAATTATTTATACCTAGATAGTCTGAAAGGGCAGGTCCAGCACACGGTGTCAGCACAGAAATTCAAATGCAAAGCCCCCAGTCTCCCTTAATTGAATAAATGACTTCAGCATCCATAAAAGAAGAGTTATAATCAGTGAAATTTGGAAAGAACTGGATGTACAAATGGACTAATATCAACAGTGGTGGTAAAAGCCCTTTCATTGTCATCAGGGATGTTTAGGATTCACATTTTCCAAGCTTCCCTCTCTGCCCAAACCTCCATCCCTGTACCAGAACCAGAACAGATCAGGGCAAAACCCTCAGGTTGTGGATGCCAAAATATCAGCCACAGCATCTCCATACAACTGACAGCCCAAGCACATACTGGAATTGAGCACAGATTTAGGAATCAGTGGGATTTGACAAAGCCCCTGGGTCTGCATGCTGACCAACCCTCAAACCCTCTCCACTATCCTTTCTTTTCTCCCATTTTCTCTTGGTGACACTTCAGGGTCCCAATTCACCATGGGACAGGAGTTTTACTTTAATAACTCTGTGAAAATACAACCTGAGCTGTGTGATGACATCTCAGGCACCTCCCTAAGTTTCTGTGTCTCATATCCCACTCTGCTCTCACACAAAGGCGCCCCTCAGGGTGTGTTCTGGGGGGTCTCCCTCATGGATCCAAATTTAAACTACACAAAGGGAGCTGGATCCAAAACTGTGCAGTTCAAGCTCTACAATGAAAACTATTTCATTCAGCCTGGAGAAGAGGAGAAGAGAAGCTCCAGGGAGACCTCAGAGCCCCTGCCAGGGCCTGAAGGAGGCTGGAGAGGGACTGGGGACAAGGGCTGGAGGGACAGGACACAGGGAATGGCTTCCCACTGCCAGAGGGCAGAGATGGATGAGAATTTGGTAAGGATTTCCTCCCTGTGAGGATGGAGGGGGACTGGAATGGAATTCCCAGAGCAGCTGTGGCTGCCCCTGGATTCCTGGCAGTGTCCAAGGCCAGGCTGGACAGGGCTTGGAGCAGCCTGGGACAGTGGAAGGTGTCCCTGCTATGGCAGAGGATGGCACTGGATGGGATTTAAGGTCCTTCCCAAACCATTCCATGATCCATTTGATCCAAATCCAACCACAACTTCCCATGACTGGACCCATCAGCTTTGGTGGCTTTTGGAGCAGAGCAGACCCAGCTGGAAGAGAGAAAAACCTCCTGGCCATTTTCCCCTCTGTCCTGCTTTTCATGGAGCCATTTTTCTCCCTCCCACCTTCCCCCAGCTCCTCATCACCCCAGACACTCTTTGGGGTGCTCATTCTGACCTCCAACCCCACACTTCTCAGACATGATGTTTGTTATGATCCACAATGATCCTTCCTGCTCTCATCTGCAGCACTGACATCCCTGGAAGCCCCAAAAAGGCTTTCTGTGGCCCTGAGCTTCCCCCAGCCGTTCAGTTCTCTCAATAAAAGTGGACCCCAGTGATTTTGACATAAAGCACCAGCAGGAATTCAGTTTTTAAGCTGTCCACACCTGTGCTCATTTTGATCCATCCCCTATATTTAAAAGATTATTGCTTAAGATTCTTTCACCATTTAAAACCAGGTATTTTATTTATCCTGTGGAAGACACTGAATGTGTATCACCCTGTTTAGCTCCTAAATCTTAAGCCTTAAGCCTTAAAAAAAATATAAAAGTTTCATATTACTATGGAAAATTCAGATACAGATAAAACCCTCTCATTTAAATGTGATCCTGGGCATTTTTATTCTAATCCCTGGTATTTCTAGAAGATTCTCTTCATCTCCCAGCTTCCTTTTCCTGCAAATGTCTTTTTATATTCCCTTAAACATTACAGAGTTTCACAATATGAACTCCCACTATTGAATTAGAAATTTATTATGAAGCACACAAAGGAGCTTGAAACAGAAATCTGTCAGAACATAAATAATTTTCCAAACATGATTTTTGCTCTTCCTGCACTACTAATAACAGACTGGGCCCTTAGAATGAGAAAATTAAAGATTCTTTCCATTTGTAACCCTTATTCTGTTTGCTTTCTGAGTTTTGCTCAGTTGTGACAATCAGATATTCTCCAGTTTATTTCTGTTTATGCCACAATCAGGTTCCAATAAAATCACTCAGCAGCCATATGCTGCTGTGTTTGTTAGAGGCACTGCAGGGGAACATTTAATTTTCATTTCTACCTTAACTTTATTTCTATCTGACTGTTTGGTTTCCTTTGAAAAAAATACTCTTTATCAAAAACTTCATCTTTGTTCAATGCAAGGGTGGGAAAAGCCATTCTTGGGGCTGGCTGAGAAAATAAAAACCTTTTTTGGAAGGTGCAGGTTTGGAGAAGTTTTCCTGTGGCCACTTCCATGAAATGTAAAAAAGAAACCATTTGTCAATCTTATTTAAGGTGTTTTTAGCTGGAACTGTGAGTCCCCACTCAGTTGAGCTCAGAGTTAGGACAGAGCCATTCCCTCATAGGAAAGAATTCCAACGGGGTTTTTTTTAGGTATATTTGGGGTTTTTTGCTATTTCATTTTGCAGACAATGAGGAAAAATTCCATTTTCCCCCCACTCCTACCCGTGCTGTGAATATTCCAGAGCCACAAGACCTCAGGCATCCAACTCCTCCAACTTCAGGCACTTGTGTACAGAAATTGTAGTTATTTTTCTCCAATTTCTTTGCATCATCGACAAGCTCATGACTGGCAAAGAAATAATCCCCTGACCCTGGCAGGGCCTCTGTCAGGCTCAGCTCCACTCACACATTGCCCTGATTCCATCAGAACCATCCTGTGCCACTGGGGAGCAGCAGGAGCTTCACCTTCCTCACTAGATATTTCCAGTGCACTTAAATGACCTCTCAGAGATTTTCTGAAGCCAAATTCAGTTATCAAGCTCCATTTCATATTGATTTTAGTTAGGTTATGTGAAAAATTCCCTCTTGGCTGAGATACCTTTGATTGTCCTCTTATTTAATTTTTTTTAAACCCCAAAGATTCCTGGCATGAACCATCTGCTGATGGTAACAAAATAAATCCCATTACCCCAGGAATTCACACATTTCCAAAATGCCAAGTTTAAAAAGAGAGCAGGACACAATGAAAAACATTGCAACCTTTAGCCTCAAAAGCAATTAAGCCACAACTAAGTGCAATTAGCATCATCTCCCCATTTCCTCTTGCTTTTGTCAAGCTGGAATTTGCTTTCAGCCTTGACAAACTGCAGCCACCTGCTGCTTCCCTCTCTGCTCCTGCAGGACAATCCTGACAACCTCGTGTGCCAGTCATGGGGAATTTGGGATGGGGAATCCTCTCTCTGCTGTTTTGGTTTTTTCCTTTGCCATGAGGAGGAACTGGAGCATCCTGGAGAGCAGAAACCTTTTGTGGCACAGCACTGCTGGGTACTGAGGTGTCCCACAGCTGCACTGGTGACAGCTCTGGCCATCTCCAGTCCCCATCACTGCTCCATGGCTGGGACATCCCAGGCTGGGTTGGACAGAGCTCTGAGCACCCTGCTCTAGGGGAAGGTAGCCCTGCCCATGGCAGGAGGTTGGAGTTAAATGAGCTTTAAAGTCCTTTCCAACCCAAACTTCTAGCTCAGCTTCCCTAGGGGCTCAGATCCCTCACCCAGAGCAATCCTAAGAACCTCTCCCTGCAGAGCCTCCCTGGGCAATGGCACCAGAATTCCTCCAGCTCTGCAATTCCCTGCCTGATGTGGCTCCTCAGAGTGCTGAGCTCCCTTCAGGCACTGCCCACGCCTCTCGTTATTCCCACGTGTCCACAGACACCTCTCCATGCCCTGGGAAGGCAGAGCAGGGACATTGGGGACAGTAAGGACCCCACAGGGTTCCTCAGCTCAGGCTCTGTGCCCTGCCAGAGGGAATGACCCAGCCCAGGAGCAGCACCTTCAGCAGGGAGCACCCCCGGGTGGATGTGTCCCCATGTGCTCAGGAGGGAATTTGTTAGCTTTGGACTTTGTAAGAGCATTTAAACATCATGTCAAACTAGGAACCACGACCTGGAACCAGGGACAAGTTCTGCACTTCTACCCTGCAAGACAAAGGTGGGGAAGATCTGATCAGGGGCTGGATGAGGCCCCAACTCCTTCCTGCACAGCCTGGGGTCAGTGAAATCTCTTTTCTGCCTTTTGCTTTCTTTCCTCTGCCCTTTTCCTGATTTTTTCCAAATCTTGTCCTTGATGAACAAGAAAAACCCTGCAGAGCAGGAGGATCCTTGTGTAGCACTGGGGAGTGTGAGCCTGGCACAGCCTGGGATGGGAGGGATGCAGGAACTGCCTGATCCTGCAGCTTTGTGTTTCCCCAGCCACAGCCAGAAACCTTCACTTTGCAGCTGAAACAAGGACTGAGCTTCCCCAGGAGCCCCAGCCTGGAGTTTGACATCAACTTGAGAGAATCAGACTGGTTTAAAGTTCCTTTTGCTGTCTCAGGCTATTTCTGAAGAAGCCAAAGATTGATTTGATTTGATTTTTGCAGGACCTAAGAATGACACCAAACCAGCCCCCAAACACAAAGGCAGAGGAAATCTGTTAGGATAAAGAAGCACCACTTTGTGCACTGGGATTTCTGGATGCAGGACATGCTTGAGCTTAATCCAAACACAGGGAAGCCAAGGCAAGTCCAGGGAGTCCAACATGACCTGGATTAAACCAAATCTCCCCCAAGCATGTGCTCACCCCTCGGTGTTACTGCATGGGAGCCACAAACCAGGATGCAAAAGCCCAGCAGAACAGTGGGAATATCACACAAAGCAGGGAGGTCGTTGGCAGAGTGCAGAGAGAGAGGGCCAGCACATGGATTTAGCACAGCATTGTGACAGGATGGCCTTCCTGAGGCACAGAGAGAGGGGAAAAGGCATTCACTGGCTGCTGGTCTGTGCTGGCTGGGGGGAATCTGTCCCAATTCACACTGAGTCATCGCTGAGGATTTACAAGTCATTTTCCAGCCATTTTTCAGTACCAGTGAAAGGAAAAGAACTTCCTCAAACGTGTTTATCTAATTGCCAGCAATTTCCATTGCAAGGCAGATGAAATAAATAAACAAAGGGCAGAGGCAGTTAACAGACTCCAGAGCATCTCAGCAGCAAACATTCTCATCATGGCCCTTTTTGCAGACTTTTTCCTTGGGAATGGGCTGTTTTGGGCAGCACAGCTCAATCACAGGCTGCTTTTGAGTGACTCACCACAGGGCTAGAAATAATTCTCCTACCAAAGCAGGGGAAAAGGTTGTAAATTCTGATTGTAACTTACATGGCTGTTGAGCAAACTGCTTTTGTGTGATGTAATCCCTTCATTTTTTTGTAGGTTTTCAATCGCCATTTCAAGCTAAAGAAAATGTGCACAGGAGAAAAAAAAAAAAAAAAGGAAAAAAGAAAGGAAATCAGATAGTTAGCAACAGCCAGGATTATTGTTTCTTTATTAATATTTGAATGATTAATGCTTTATATCAACAAGCTTGTGGAAAAAAGAGGCAAACAGATGAGCACAGTCGGTGTGGATGGAGCTGCAGAGGCGTTACTGGGACATGCACATGGACACACAGCAGGAATCCCCATGGGGGTGACAGAGCGAGGCCAGGGGGGTTTATCTTCCACTAAAAGTGCTGCCCATTTCTAAAAAAAGCAATTTTCCTCCTCTTTTTCCCTGCCTGCTGAGAGCAAACCATCGCCAGACACATCCACTGCAGATTTGCTGCAGAGTTTTAGCGAAACCTTTCAAGGAGAGCTGGCAGGAACGACTTGGTTATTGTCACCTCTTGGTGTTTTGTCAAAAAAAACCCAAAAAAACCGAAATAAAATTGGGGTGCAAGGAGAGTACATCAAGTGGAATGGATAAGGCTTTCTGGTGCTGAGAACTGCAAAGGGAAGAAGGGAACAGCCAGGTTTCACTGAGTTCTCCCCAGAAGCCAGGATGGCACATTTGATGCTACCTGTGCTGATTTTTCTTGATCTCAGAGGAGCCAAGGTGAAGCCTTCTGGCCCCTGAGGAGCTCCTGTTCTGCCTCAATCCCAGCTGTGGCTGCTGCCTTGTGCCTTGTGCCTCAGCCCTCTCCTGAACCCTTCCTGTCTTCTCCTTCCTGCTCCTGGGGCACAATCTGGGAAACTCTTTAGCACATGGCTGCTGGTCCCACAGCTCCAGTGCTCCTCCTCAAGCTTTTTGCAAGAAAAAAATCCCCAAACGTCCAAAACCCCCACATGAAGAGCCTGGCAGGAGCAGAACCTACTGTTTCCCTCCAGCAGATGTTCTCAAGCGCTGTTTTCTGTGCCCTGTCAGTGCAGGCAGGACAAGGCAGCAGCACACAGAACCTGCAGCCAGCAGCTCCCTCTGCCTGTCCTCATTTCACACCTCTGGAGGCACAAAGCATCTGCAGATGATCTGTCCATGGCCTCCTTCCCACATTCACAGCCTGCTCTGACTCATCCCACGGCGGAGATTAGGGCTGAGATAAACCCAGCCCTTCCCCAAGCCGAGCTCTGTCGCACAAGGGTGGCAGAGCAGAACAAATCAGACCCAGTTTAGGAAGGAACATCCAACAGCCTAAGCCACTGTGCCACACCCAGGTGAGGTGATGCTCCACCTCCAGCAGACTCCCCTTGGCTTCCACCCCGGAGTGCAACCACTGGGGCACTTCTTGAGGTGTTATCTTCTTGAGATCTTATCACTGAATTGAGTCCCAGATTAGTGGGGTTTTGAGAACAGTCTCACACACTGGGATGGACCATGAGGAACCAGCCTTCATTGCTGACACAGCCTTCAGGAAATGAGTCAGAGTTAGAGGGAGACCCAATTTCCTTCCTCTGCTTGAGCTTGAGCAACACAGAAATGCTGCCTGGCCTTTTGCTGGTGGCAGCTGTCCAATCCAAAAGGACACTTTGCATCTGCAATAAAAAATATTACAGGGGGAAAACTAAAAGCTCTTAAGCAGCCCTGCAGGAAGGTGAAGAGCTCTGAGGACCCACTTATGGGAGATCTCAAGGATTTCCTCTCTTGGTCCAGACTAATTTAGCTGAAGATTAATAGAGCTGTGTTGGCAGAGGTATTGAAGGTTCCCTGTGCTGTTTCACCCATCTGATGGAGCAGAACATTGTTATTCCAGCAGGCAGGGAAGGTTTTTTAAGGTTTCTGTAAGTATTTGGAGATTTTTCTTTAGTGCTCACACAGTCTTCACCAAACATCTCTCAACCTCCTGAGAGATGAGATTGAGAGCTCCTGAGGCAGCTCTTGGGCCATGGCTAATCCTGAAGAACTCCCTTGTTCCCATTCTCCTCTGGAGATGCCCTCCTTGCTCTTGAGGTCTCCTCTCCAAGCCCTCAACACCTCCAATCCCTCTCCTTCCCCATTCCCAGCTCTCCCATTGCTGACCACTTTGATGTCCATCCCCAAGGCCACTGCAAACACTTTGGCTTCCCTGGCTCCATCTGCACGAGCTCTGCTTTCCTTTCCTCCCACAAAGCTCCTCATCCTGCTTCACACCAATTTTCCAGGGCTAGACAGCCACTCTGGCCTTTCCCATTCTCTGTTTAGGCTGGAAACTCAACAGAAAATAATGTTCCTGCTCATGGATTTGATTCAATCCCTGCTCTCCTTAAGCTGCCCATGATGGGTGTGAGGAGAAGCTGTGGCTGCTCCATCCTTGGAATGCTCAGGGCCAGGTTGGACAGGGCTTGGAGCAGCCTGGGATAGTGGAAGGTGTCCCTGCCCATGGCAGGGGGTGGAACGGGGTGGGATTTAAGATCCCAAACTAAATGACTCCATGATTATTGAAATTCTAAGCACTTATGGCTCTGCTCTGTCCCCCTCCAAGTCCTGTGCTGGAAGGACTGAAAGTCACACACAGACACAGCCCTGGACTGACTGCTAGGCACTTTTCCATCCTCTTCAGCCCTTCCTCAGATATTTTGAGTTAAAATACCTTCAGGAAGTTAATTCCTACACGCAACAGAGTGAATTTATCTCAGACGCATTTTCATAAAGGTCGCTTTCTAAATTTGTTTTCTTTTTTGCTGATCGGCCTTATCTCATTTGATAACCTCATCCTAAATCTGTTCATGGGACATTTCTACTGACACATTTTCTATTTGGGCTTTTCTATTGTGCTCATCACCACAGAAACTACAAAAACCTCAAACAACAAAAAAAACCACCCAAAAACCCAAGAGTAAATTTATGCAGCTTTGCAAGATGCAGTCCCACACAGGTGATGCTTCCCAACAAGTCTGAGCAAAAATCAGATGGTCCACTGCTAATTTTTAACTATGAACAGTTAAAATACACACACACACACCATTCTCACCCAAGGAAAGAATCCCAGCTAACCCAGCATCTGTCATTTTGTCTTCCACCCAAACTAAAGACTTTTCCCCTTTGCCTACCCAAGGCAGAGCACATTTACTACAGCATCAAAGCAACCTTTGAAGGCACAAAGACTCAAAAAATATGAAGTCTATATTCTAAAACTCAGTGGGAAAAGAAAGCACAACTTAACAGGCCAGATTTGCAAGAGTTCTCAGTAGCAACAGCTTCTGGTTTTCTCCCTGGTGACGCTGCTCACATTTGAAATTCTGGCTACATACCCTGAATTACACCTACATTTGTATTTATATTTACATAGAAATGTATAAACACACAGAAGTCTGCAGAGGAAGGTGAGCAGTGTCCCAGGAAATGAGCTCCAACCACTCCTGGCAGCTGCTAAGGGCTGGGAGATTCCCAAATCAAGGCCCTGGGAGCTTCTTGCTGCAAAAAGGCTGTTGTGGGTGAAGAGCTGTAAGCTCTCAGTCCCACACAGCTGTACAGCTGTGCTTTCAGCAGCTGCCACCTCAACTTAAAAAAATTAGAACTTTAAAACATTTTCTGTTTGATCAGTATTACCCCTAAAAGACATTTTCTAAACATATGGCAAGGACAGAATACACAATGGTGTAGGAAATATATACACAAGGACTTTTTGATCACTGTGCACTTGGCATGATCAGTTTGACATAACTTATATGCTAATTATCCATTGGGTTAATGAAGGATTTTCCAGGTCTCTTCATAATTGAAGATGTATTTCAATATTTGGGTAAGCATATGTGAGATGTTTGACTTATTAGAAAACGTAAATACAGACAAATCTTTGACAGCCAAAATATTTTGCTTGGGGAGAAAAAAAAAACCAGCAAAACCCCAGAGAATCCTCTCTTAACACTGCATAATTTCAGTGATCTGCTGAGTGAGAATGCCGTCACAAACTCCAATTAAAAAATAAGCCTAATACACCAGTGTCTATTCTCTTCCTTGCACTCATGGCACATTATAGACATATACAGTGATAACAACAGGTCAGTTTTATTTGCTGAAGGCTTTCCAGTTCCCTTTATCCCTTTGGGACACCTGCTGGCCCCCGAGCTGCCATGCCTGCAGGGCTACATACCGTTGCTGGAGAGGAGCGTGAGGTGTGTGACAGAGAATGTCTAGAGTTCTCCAGCCCCCCATGAATGAGATAGGCTCCCGAGCCGGAGAGGATCTGACTTCCCCCAATGTCCATGGTGATGCCCACCATGCTGTGAGAGGGAATGGCTGTAGGAGAGGATGTCGCTGTAGTCACCTGAGCTCCACCTCCTCCTCCTCCTCCCTGCGCTTCGAAGTAGGGCGTGGCGCTGGTGGGAGCGTAAATCTGCGCCTCGCTGCTGTAGGAGTAGGCGGCTCGTCTGCTCAGGGGACAAAAGGGGAGATGGGGAAGGGTTGGTGGAGAGAATCCCATGGACAACAGGTTCTGAAGGGTGGGCAAGTGGCGGAGAAAAGGAGCTGTTGTTGGCGGGGTTTGAATGGGAGCCAAGGTTCATCGGCCCTGGAGCACAGCTCACAGAGCCTGCAGCTGTTGGGGTGAGGAAGGCCAAAAGCAGGAACAGAATGGGGCCCAGCAGACAGGAGGAAGAGGAAACTCCAAGGCTGGAGAGGTGCTGGCACAGCTGTGGCTGCCCCAGGATCCCTGGAAGTGTCCAAGGCCAGGTTGGACAGGGCTTGGAGCAACCTGGGACAGTGGAAGGTGTTGGGGAGTTGGAAGGAGATGAGCTTTAAGGTCCTTTCCAACCCAAACCATTCTGGGATTCCTTGACTCTCTAAAATCTCACAACACCCCCTTTTTCCTCTAAAAGTTACCCTCCTGAAGTTGCCCAGGTCCCCACAAAGTGCTGGGCACAGGGGAACACCAGACCCTTCCATGTGGCAGGATTCCCTGGAGAATATTCTCTCCATGAGGACAACACCCCCAAGGCTGGAGTCTGGCTGAAACCACCCTGCCACACCTCAGAACAGGTGAAACAGCTCCTCCTCTTCCTCCTTCCATCCTGGGGAAGCAGCCTGGGGGGAGGGAAGGGATGGGAGGTGGGAGGGGGACATCTCTGAGGGATTCTCACATGGTTCCATTGGTATAAACAGCTTCTCCTCCTTCCACATACTGCACCTGGGCTGGATAAACGTGCTGCACAGATTGCACCTGCAACAGGCAGCAAGGAGTCATGGATTGCTCAGGATAAACTGCACATCACAAATCTAACCTTACCTTGACATTTAGGCTTTCTTTTTAAAAGAAAAAGAAGAGAAGAAACCAAAAAACACCACCCCCATCACCAGGCTTAGGAATGCCAAAGGAGGTTTTTATTTTCAAAGGTCAAATTAAAATAGATAAATAAGTGGTTGCTCCACGAGCAGTGGAAACAACAGAGCTGGGTTTCCTCTGGACACGTGTCTCAGGGCTGACTAATAGGGCTGAGCTCATGCTGCAGCTTTTCCTTCAGAGGGGAGCCTGGCAGTGTCCAGCTGCACCCCAGCCCCCTTTTTCTTTGCCCTGGGAGGGATGGAGTTGCCCTCTGTCAATTTTTTTTCCCCCTGGAATGGAGCAACCAAATAAAAAATCACTAAGGGAAAAAAATTAGGAGGGTCAGACTTGCTGTCCACATGGAGCAGCACCACATAGTCCTGGTTTCTTAGGAAACAAGCCCTGGAAAAGGCAAAGTTCAAATAAATAAAAACACTTGCACGGCTCTCTGGCACCAAACCTTTCTACAGACCCACGTGCAGTCAGTATATTTGTTTGTGTAATTAAAAAAAATTCCAAACTCTTCGCGTCTAAAAAAGTCTTTACCAAACGAGATAGCTTTTAATTTAACTTTGATTAAATAAATGCTTTTAAATGGCAGTTGAAAGCACCCATCAAATCTTCAAATGAATGAATCCATCAGATCTTCAAATACATGAAAGACAACTGCTACAGCAAAGGTTCTTCCTAAACTTCAAATATCTTGAGAGTTTTTTGTCATCAGTCTAAGAAAGGAGCAGAGAGCTGGAGAAAGTGATCTCAGGTCTCTTGACTGCCCACAACTGTTTAATTAAGGTTTCTCTAGATCTGGCACAGTTTCAGAAGTTGTGTGGGATGTGGGGAGCTGTTGATGCAGGGCTCCCTGTCTAGTGTCTCACCTCGGAAATGTTCCTTACCTGCTGTGGAACCTGCTGGACCCTGGGAACAGAGATCTGCTGCATCTGCGCCCCTTTGGGAGCGGAGCCTGTGGCTTGGACCAAAACCCTCTGCAAGAAGAACATACAGGAAGAGACACTTCAATCCAGTCCGTAACACAGGTGAGCCAGGTGTTCTCTTCAAAATTTCATGGACAACTTGCCCCTGACCCCAGCAGCAGCAGTGGCACCTTTTGTTAGTGTCCCTGTGGTCCCCACCCTCCCCTGGGGTGCACCAGCCTGAACTCAGCCCCCTCAACTTGGGCAAAGCTGGATCCACAATTTCTGCCAGGAATCATCTTGAAATCTCCATGAAAGGAAATAACAGCTCATTGATAAGCTCAGCCACAGCCAAACAAGGATCACTCCTCACACATCCACATCTGGCTGCCAAGTTTCTTCCCTGACAGCTGCCAAACCCAACCACGCTCTGCCTGCTGCAACAAGAAATCCCACCAAGCTTCTGCCAGCACCACAGCTCAGGTGGTTCTTCTTCTCCCTTCAGTGCCACCAAGGGCACAGAGATGCCTTGTGGTGGTGGCTCTGTCACGTCCATCACCCCTGGGTTACACTCCTCATCCAGTCTGAGGTTGTCCCAAATCTCAGAGTGCTCAGCACCTTCAGATCCAGCAAAACAAACGTGGGGATGTGGTGGATGGAAAGAAAGGATTCAGTGAGGCCTGTGGGAACAGAGCCAAGCACCTCCATGGCCTTTTAAACCTTCTCCAAGCAGACACATCCTCTGTGGCTGGAGGCTATAAAAATACCCAGGAGATTGGGCTAACACAACAAGGAGCTGGAATACAATCCCACAGGATTCCTAGGAGCAACCTTGATAATTACTGGCTACCTTATACATGTGTATTTATGACTGTCAGCCCTCTAACAGCCTCTCAACATGCTCTTTGTAACAACCAGAAATCCAGTTCTAGCAGAATCACAGGTTTATGACAATTGCCCAGATTTCCAGACAGCTGCTCCATCCCCAGGCTGGATTCTCTGGGAATCCTGCAGGAAGGACATGAACACTTATGTCAGCCATCACTTGGCCCATTTTCCCTCCTGAAGAGGCTGTCACCAGTGCAGGATGGGGACATCACAAGCCCTTTTTGAAGCCAAGCCTTGGCAGTGCCACCTACATCAAAGAATCTTCCCTTTCTCCTACTTTTTACCCATTCCCTGGCATTGCTTTTGCCAAATGACACATCTCAGTTGCCCAGCTCAGCTCCTCACTGCCTGTCCAGGTGCTCCTGCCACCTTCCAACCAAAAGAAGGAATCATTCCCAACCTGTAAGGTGAGGCTATTCTGCTCAAACGGCCTCTGCTCACACTGAAAGCGCTCAACAACTCTGAGAGCTTCAGCCTCACACCATTCCTGCTGCCAGCAGTTCATTCCCAGTATTTCCTTTGTCCTGCTGGTGAGAAGGGAAGGCTCTGGATGCTCCTCCTCTTCAGCAGTCTCCCACTATCCTCTGGATTTTTCTTCATCCATGGAGTTCCACTCGATGCTCCGATGACAGCACGGGGAAAGGCTGAATGGGTGATTCCATAACCCAAAGGTTTTCCAACCTTTGCTGATGGTCAAATTCACCCCAGTGATCCCTGGAACACCTGGCACTGCTGGTCAGGGCTGTCCCCATCACTGCAACACCAACAGGGAATGCTCTCCATGGATGGGAGGTGACAGCAGGGCTCCTGATCACCTGATGGGAACGTCCACGGCTCCCAGTGAGTCAAATCTTCCTTCCAATTCACAATCTTTAATTGTTCCTTCTCATCAGCATCCAATGGCAGCTGCTTCTGCTCACTTGGGAGTTGGAGAAGGATGTAGCTGAGTTACACCCACCCATCCTCTTATCCCTCCAGCTTCCTGAGAGAGAAATTTCTTTTCAAAGTTCCCCAAAAGGCATAAAAAGGAACAAAAAGGAACCAGTTGCGCTTAATTCTTCCTGTTTTGCACTGGGTGGTTGCCATTCATCACTCAAAGCTATCACTTGCCTCCTATTGGGCCTCCCAAGTGCATCATATTCAGTGTATTAATCACAAATCCCTCCTCTTCACATTAAAATGTTGGGATCCACCTACCAAAGGATGAGACCATGGAATCATGAAATGCTTTAGGTTGGAAGGGGCCTTAAAGCTCATCTCATTCCACCCCCTGCCATGGCAGGGACACCTTCCACCATCCCAGGCTGCTCCAAGCCCTGCCCAACCTGGCCTTGGACACTGCCAGGGATCCAGGGGCAGCCACAGCTGCCCTGGGCAACCTGTGCCAGGGCCTCACCACCCTCACAGGGAGGAATTCCTTCCCAAGATCCCATCTCTCCCTGCCCTCTGGCAGTGGGAAGCCATTCCCCCTTGTCCTGTCCCTCCATCCCTTGTCCCCAGTCCCCCTCCAGCTCTCCTGGGGCTCCTTTAGGCCCTGGCAGGAGCTCTGAGCTCTCCCAGAGCCTTCTCTTCTCCAGGTGAACTCCCCCAGCTCTCCCAGCCTGGCCTCAGAGCAGAGGGGCTCCAGAACATCTCCATGTTCTCCTCTGGACTCTCTCCAGCATCTCCACATCCTGCTTGTGCTGAGGACCCAACCCTGGCCCCAGCCCTGCATGGGGAGGTCAGGAGGGCAGAGCAGAGGGGGAGAATCCCCTCCCTGAGCTGCTGGCCACCCCTCTGTGGCTGCAGCACGTGGCTCTCCACCCTCCTACATCAGCTCTGCCCTCAGCCCTTCCCATGAGCTCAGCACCTTCCAGGAGTGTTCCATCTTCCCCTGCTTTTACTGACACCAAACAGTGACAACAGGAAATTGATCTGAGTCAAACACTGAGCTGGCACGAAGTGACTCCCCTGGGGAGCTAAACGAAACCCCAAACCCCACATTTGAAACCTTGCAGGTGGATCAGGAGGGCTCAAAAGACATCCACAGCCTTGATCAACACCAAGCCCAGCAACACGTTATCCCCACTACCTCAACCAGCTGATTCAAAATCCTCTCCCCACCATCCAAACCCGGGATTCAAATCCATCAGTCAGGGAAAACAGGGCTGTTCTCCATGGCAACAGCATCCCCAGCTGTGCACAGGTTACCTGCTGCGAGGCTGGCACGGGCTGCACCACCGGAGCCTGGGCTGAGGCTGATGGGTGAAGAGCCACGGAAGCTGCTGAGTCTGATCCACCCTCGGGACTCTGCATGCTCACTGCTGGGGACAACACAGCGACATCAGGCAGGGCAGCACACCCCCCCAAACCACACACCCCAAAGCCCTCCAACCGGGGGGAAAATCCTGGAGAGATCCAGGGGGAAGCGCACCGGGAAGGGAGGCTGCTCCCGTCCTACACCAGGGACTCTTTTTAGTGCTGGAGCTAATTTTAATGCAGAATTCTATTAAGGAAAAAAGAAAGTTGCACAATTGTTTCGTGGAGAGGAGAGGGAAGGAACAGAAAATGCACTTCTATATTTAACTGAAAAGTGGCATTGGAAAATTATTGTGTCACAGTGAGCATCATACATGATCTGGAAGAGTAAGAGAATATTTTAAAAATAAGGTTTTCTCCCCCTCTGCCTTATCATGTTTAACTACTGCTAAAAGGCTTTTAATCAAACTTAAGTCCATGCCTGGAGCTTTTATTGGGGTGGCTAGCTTAGGTTTATAATGACAAATAATCAAGGATGAAGAGCAGAAGAACAGCAATTCCCCATCATTTTAGGTCTCCTTGCTCCCTCCTGCCATTGTCTCAGCCCCTCTCCATCCTGGGGACATTGAGGGATGCTGAGATGGAGCCTCCTGACAGCACAAAATGGCATTTTGATTTCTCTTTGGGGTGTGGAGCCTTTTTTCCTTAGCTTCTTGTGAAAGTTCCTGTTTAATAAACTATTTTAGGAGGGTTTCTGCTGTCACTTCAAAATCAAATTTAAGAACACCCAGATTTTGGGCAGTGCCATTTCTGCTTTCTCAGCCTCACTGCTGAGCCTCCAAACAACATTGTGGTATCTTCTTTTATTTCCCTTTCTCCCTCCAATATTTAAACTTTTCCCTCAACTTCGTGCAAGTTAAGAGGCAAAAGGAAAAATGGAGAACTGAGCGACACTAGACCTGTGTTAAAAAGAAATGCAAGGGGGTGTGATACCATTTTATTCCTTCAGCCACTGGAAAAAAAAATCCCCAAATATTAAGATTCTTCACAAAACAGGTTTTTAAGGTTTTTTTTCCCCGGTGTTCCATACACCCATTAGCAAATCACAATTATCTCCCAACCTTCCCAAAACCCCAGAGCTTGCAAATAATTTTCTCTCTCCCATAATTTTCCTCACATCTGGGAGAAAGAGTAGATATAGAACCCACACAGTCACAGCTCCCAGATTAATCCAACCAGCCAGAAACAAGGGGAATTTAATCAATATTTATTCCTGTGTCCCCCCAGGCCCCTCAAGCTGCCCTCAGCACCCCCAATCCCTGCAGCTCTGCTATATAAAGGCAGCACCTGCCTCTCCCCATCACTGCCTCCACCTGGATTTTAGCCAAAACCTCCCTGTAAGAAGATTCCAGTTGCAACAGCGCCGTGGGATCAGGAAAATGATAATTCTCCCAGTAAATGAGGGAAAGAGCTCTGTACCTGCTCCAGCCCCAAATGATTTTATGTGCAATTAAACACAGGGCTGGCACTGCTGGGATTGGAATGCTCAGGTGGAGGTGCTGGGAACGGAGATGTGGCACTTTCAGCACATCTGCTTCCCTAACTTTTCCAAAAGTCTTTTTGGTCTCTCCCTTGTGCCCAGGGCTGTGGTTTGCAGCTTTCCAGGGTTTTTAGAGTGTAAAATGTAGTATGGTGAGGTTACAGAAGAAAGGTGGGTAAGCTGACAAAGATTTTAATCATTTATTAGAGGATGGTTCTGGCAGGGTCAGCTCTTGGCATTTTAGGTCTGAAAAAAGGTCTCCTTTGAAGTGTAGTACTAATCACAAAAGGACACTTAGAAAAGATGGACTTTGATGGTCCTTGTGGGTCCCTTCCAACCCAGAATATTCCACGAGTCTATGATTCAAATTCCCAATCCTCTATCTTTGCTGATACATTTTGCCTTCTGCTTTCCCTCAGTGACCAGAAGAGAGCAGAGAGATGTGGATAGGGTAGAAGGTGAATTGTCTGCTGCCAAAATAAATCACCAGTGGGATTTTCAGGTTTGTCCCACCAGGCAGGCTCTGGCAGTGCTGACAACCACACCAGACACAAAGGCTCCGATGAAATCTGCAGATGGCACTTCCAGACAAGGTAGGCAGACAGAGAAATCCTGGGCTGCCAAGCCACACGTCCAGGATTTGTTATTATTTTATTTATCACTGAAACATCCTGGATAGAGAATCATTCACTTCTCATTAAAGCCATCCTGCACTTCCTGAGGATTGGATTCAGATCCGTGTGCGCCATCTGCTCTGGTTAATTGGTGCTGATGAAAAGCTGACAGCACACTCACAGGATTCCTGCTCTCCCAGAAAGCAGCACAAGGTGCTCCAGAGCTCTGCTGATGCCCTGGGAGCACAGCAGCCAAGTGAGCTGGCACCTGAGCCAAGGCTCCAGAGGGTGGGTGAAGCACAAAGCTTTCAAGGAGGAGAGGAAATGTGGCATTCAAAGTCTTGCTTTCCTCTTCACACAATCATAGAATTGTTTGGGTTGGGAAGGGAATTAAAACTCATCCCATTCCACCCCATCCCATGGGCAGGGACACGTTTCACACGTTGCTCCAAAGCCCATCCAACCTGCCCTTGGATGTTCCCAGGGATGGAGCAATTCCTGTCCCAAACTCCTCAGCAGTTCCAGGGTAAGGAACATCCCTGCAGCTCCCTCAGCCTCGTGCAGCTCTGCCACATCCCCAAAGCAAACACCCATGGAAGGACTCCCTGCTCTGCTCCCATCCCATTTATCACCTCCCACAGGGAAGTTTTACACTGTTCTAGATAATCTTCTTAGCAGAAACTCACTGGCTCAAAAGTGAGCCTTCCTGCTCCCCAGAGGTCTACAGTTTGCTTCTCCTTCTTAGATGTGGCCTGAGAAAGAGAGGTTTGTCCCACCTGTAACTCTCACAGAAGGGACTGCCAGAAGCCATTAAAAGGTGGCTGGTGGCCTCTGACAGCCTGGCAGCCCCTGGTACTGCAGAGTCTGCAAACTGAGAAGTTAATTAATAATCAACAAAGCTGCTGGTAAGTCACAGAGAGGATCAGCAGCATCCACAGTTGACTTTCTCAGCTTCAGGGCTCCATACCAGGTGAAGAAGAGCAAAAAAGTCAGTTATTGTGAAGAAATGAGCAGATGGATCTGACCATGCAAAAGGAATAAAATCACAGCGAGAAGCCCAGAATGGTTTAGGTTGGGAAGGGACCTTAAAGGTTATCTTGTTCCAATCCCTGCCATGGCAGGGACACCTTCCAGTGTCCCAGGCTGCTCCAAGCCCTGTCCAACCTGGCCTTGGACACTGCCAGGGATCCAGGGGCAGCCACAGCTGCTCTGGGAATTCCATTCCAGGGCCTCCCCACCCTCACAGGGAACAATTCCTTTCTAATTTCTAATTTCCAACCTAAATCTACCCTCCTTCATCTAGAAGCCATTTCCCCTCGTCCTGTCACTGCATGGCTTTGTCAAAAGTCCCTCTCCAGCTCTTTCACAGGCACATTTTGGATACCAAAATGCTGCTACAAGCTCTCCTTATTCAACACATTGGCATTTCGGGGAGAGATGAGTTTAAAGCCCTGGTTGCTCAACGTGGCTGCTGATGTCACACAGGACACCAGGGCCCTGGAAGGCATCACAGACATCTGGATTCCAGGTTGCATCATCGCTGAGTGAATCAGGCAGATAGCGAGGCTGCTGTCTCTGGAAACCTTCTGTTTACACACAGCTATCTCAGTATCCAAGCAAACAGCAGCGACAGGAAAGGAAATTCAGGAAAAAGAACCCTAATAACTTCTGGGTGCTATTTCTGGTTCTGCCACCAGCTCGCTCCGTGACCTTGGACAGGATGCTTCCCTTTCCCTGTGCTTCAATTTTCCCACTCCTAAAAAAGCCACAGATACTCCCCTAGGCAAGGTAGTTTTCAAGCATTGGTCTCTGAGGGCTGTCAGAGCCTGAATGCCTTTCAGAAAGACAAGGAGTAATAGTAGCAGCCTAGAGGGCTGATAAAAACTGGGGTTGTCACCGTTTCATTCATAAGGCACCGCTGCCTCCATGTAAATGGCCTTGCCTTTGTTCATCCCTCCTGCCTAAAGCAGCTCCAAACCGCTGGGAAAACAGAGATAAGAGGAGCAGCTCAAAATATTTGCTACATTCAGATTTGCAGGGGGAGAGGGGGGAAAGGAGGGAGGAGCAGGGAGAGAGCATAGGGATCTGTCATATCCTTCAAGTGCTCAGGAGGGGATGGAGCAGCATCCCTGCACCCCAAAAGAATTTGGGGAAGGCAGGGGTTGATCCCAGACCTGGCCCTGGGTGCTCTCTCTGTGCTGCAGAATTCTGCCCTCCAGGAGACGGATTTTTCCGCAGAAAGCTTTAATATAAACCATCAAACACAAATGTTTCAGAGCTGAATGTGGAGCCCTCAAAGGTGGGAGGAGTGCTGGTGGATCAGAGCCAGAGCAGGGAAATGTTTGGTTTATTTGTCTTTGGTGATCTGGTGCTCTGCAGGACATGTGGCACCAGCAGCCATCCATCCCAGGCAGCTCCAAACTCCAAATTAGAGAGGATTTAAGTCCCTGTCTTCCTCAGGCCCAGGGCTGCTTCTGCTGTAATTGTGGCCAAAATACTTTGTGTTTTTATTCTAGAAAAAAAGTCACTACTGGGCATGGATATAACTTCCTCCACATCTTATTTTTATTTTTTTAAGAGCAGCTTGCATGGATCAGAGGCGGGACTGGCCTTGGTTCTCATGGGTATTTAGGTCCTGTATTTACAAATCTTAAGTTCTTGAAGGTGAAAATGTAAAACCTGTGAGCTACTCTGCACCAGCAGCCAACCTAGATAATCATGGAATATGGAATGGTTTGGATGGGAAGGACCTTAAAAATCACCTTGTTCCACCCCTGCCATGGCAGGGACACCTTCCACTGGCCCAGGTTGCTCCAAGCCTGTCCAACCTGGCTCTGGACATTTCCAGGGATCCAGGACAGCCACAGCTGCTCTGTGCCAGGGCCTCCCCACCCTCCCAGGGAGGAATTTCCTCCCTCCAGAATACATTTCTATCAGTGCTGCTTTCAAAACATTAAAATTGTTGCTGTTCCAGTGAATCACTCGCTCATTTGAAGACAAAACAGATCATGAACTATTTTATTTAATTTGCTTTTCAAAGCTTACTTGGTTGGTCATCCTTCTATCTTATTTAAACTTTTCAAATTCCTTTATTACATCCTTTTATTTCTGGCAGGACTTTTGAAATAGAATATAATACTGGGATATAAATGAGGGAAAGGAAAATATGCTCAGTGAGTTTTTTGTTAGTTTTAAGAACAATCAATTATTCAACCTCTGGGACAAAGGTTTTTATAGCTACTTAGGTTTAAGCTTCCCACTAAACCTTGGTGGGTGTTGTTACCTCCATGGGTAAGAAATCCACTACCCCTATCCTTGCCATTCATAAATGGGCTTAACAACATCTTCTCAAAGGAGACTTAAACGTGGGGCATAAAAAAATCCACCAGAAAAAGGACTGCCTTGAAGTACAGGAAATGTCAAATCAGATTTTTGATGCCTGAAGGATGTATTTATAGAATCATTTCTGTTGGAAAAGACCTTTAAAACAGAGTCCAACCATAATCACTGCCAAGTCCACCACTAACCTTCATGGATTTTATTTCAAATTAAGACCTAAAGGTGGGGAAAAGTTTATTTATGTCAAATTAAGACATAAAGGCAGGAAAAGTTTATTTTTCCAGGTGCAGCTGCTATAATGATACTTGAATTTTATTTCTGATATTCTTCAAGCACAGAGCAAATGCCAACAGCTTTGGCTCTCCAGGTAAAACCAGGCAGCCTGAATTTTTAATCATCACCTGTGCAGGCTGTCAGACACTTCCCATTGTGAGAATTGAAAATAAATTTGCAGCTAAGATCTCTAAAGTCACGGGAGAGATACAAGCTCTGTTACAGCAAGATTTGTATTTATTGGATTTGATTTTAGAGTTTTTTTCCAACCTTTAAAGTTACAGGATAGAGCTAAAATGCTTGCATGCACCAGAACTGCAGGAAACCTGGAGCTGGATGGGATTGCTAATGGCATTTTATGCAGGAAAATTCACCTTAAATTAATACACTAGATAACCTTTGTTCATCTGTACTATTATCAGGAATTAATGAGATTTAGTGCAGCCAACAGCCTCAGCTGGCACAGTTTGTGCTCCACAGTTTCCTTCTGTTGAATGGATCTCAGGCTGACCAGGGGGTGAATTATCCAGGGAATCTCATCCAATCCCATTTCCATATGCAAGTCCATGATACAGCTATGAATTTTTAATAGAAATCTCCTGATATCTGTTATTTTACGGAAAATAATGGGAAGGCTGCAGTTTAACTAAAAAAAAAAAAAAAATAAAATAAACTATTTCTCATTCACAACACTGACCTGTAAGGATCAATATTAAAATCCAGTTTTTTCCTTGTTTTTTTGGTTGATTTTGTGCATTTTTTGAATATTTTGAAGGGAAGGCTTACATTTAAAAATGGTTTTTAAGTTATTGGAACTTTTATTCAGGTTTAGTTGGTTTGGAACTCAGATAAATGGGAAAACCAGAGCAGCAATAACTGAATGCAGGAGAAATAAAAATGCTATCTAACCATCGTGCTCTCGATGGGCTCCAAGTGGTATTTTCTCTCCTGACTGCAGAAAAAGGAACCAGGGAATTTACATTTAATGGTTTCACTACTGAGAATTCTCAACACCCTCAAAACAGACTGCAAATTATAAAAGTAATACAAAGAATGGCTGATTTTGATTATTTTCTAGCAGATACAAGTATCCATCTACTTCATCCACCACACTCTAGGCCACAGTTATTTTACTAAAGAAAACTTTCCTGAATATTTTCCATTTCATTCAACATTTCTGGCTCAGTCTCCAGGTAACAACTTGCCCTGAAAAGGCATTGGTTGTGTTTGAAGCAGGGCACAGAAAGGAAGTGTTTCATTCTTGGGAAGAAGGAATTGGTTTATTTGATGTGAATGGAAATGGATCCAGTGACTTCTCCCTCCTTTGAGGCAAATATTTGTGTTAAACCCAGCCTGGCTCCTGCCTTGCACACATCCTTCATCCCTGCTGCTCATGTCTCCAAAGCATGAGACCTCCAAGGAGTAACAGGCGTTTCCCTGAAATTCCAATCGGGAAAATATCAATTTAATTCTTTCCATTGCCCCAAAAAGCTCCCAGGGTGGAGGAGCACAGGAGCAGCACACAGCTCCCAACCAAGACCACAGGGTGTCCCCACCTTTGCATCCTCTTTGGAAAAACAGGATTCCAGCTCCCCAAACTGGGAAACCAAAAGAAACCCTTTGCTTTTGATGGTTGAGCCAAGGAGAGCCTGCTCTGCCCAGTATTCCCATTTAGGAGTTCTCTTTTCCTTAGGCCACTCAGGAATGCTGAGAGAACCAAGCTCCCACCTCAGCTGTGAGCAGGGGGTGCAGCTCAGAGCATTTGGGACTCTGCTGGCTCAGAATTGAATCCTCATCCATGGTGGGTACAGCTGCCAATCAGGATATTCCCTTGGCTCTGGCGAGCAACTGGGGACAGCAGTTCCTGGGATTTTAACTGCTCTGGAAGCCCTGGAAGATGAGCTGCTACTCTGGATTTTAAAGGGAGCCAGGAAATCTCACAGAATCCTGGAATGGTTTGGGTTGGAGGAACCTTAAAGGACATCCCATCCCACCCCTGCCATGGCAGGGACACCTTCCACTGTCCCAGGCTGCTCCAAGCCCTGTCCAACCTGGCCTTGAACACTTCCAGGGATCCAGGGGCACCACAGCTGCTCTGGGCACTCTGTGCCAGGGTCTGACCACCCTCACAGGGAAGAATTTCTTCCTAATTTCTATTCTAAATCTGCCTTCCTTCAGGTTTAAGCCATTCCTCCCTGTCCTGTCACCTCAGTCCCTGATGAAGAGCTCCTCTCCAGTTTCCTTGTCCAGTTTTCCCTTCAGATCCCGGAAGGATGTGGGAGCAGCTTAGGACCAGACAGAGAGCTGACTCATCAAAACCTTGGCCTGTGCACCAAAAGCCTCCATCCCATGTGACACTGAGCCACCCCACAGAGCCTGGGGCAGGCTGGCACAGTGCCCAAGGATGGAGCATCATCCACCTTTCCTCACCCTGCAGGGCATGGGGAGAGCTTTGGGCCATCCCTGACAGAGTGGCCATGTCCTTGTCCTTGTCCCCTCCCAGCTGAGCTGCAGGCTGATGGGAGCTGCAGCTGAACCAGCTCATCCCCAGTGGCCTGAAGCACAGAACCTTCACCCTTCCCACGAGTGCTCTGAGTGGAGGGGATGGACGTGGGAAGCAAACATGCCAAGGAACTTGAAAAGAAGCTTTCTGGAGAGACTACTCATTACACTGCTTCAAAATTCTATAAACAAGAGAAGGCACCAGACCCTGCCACTGATTAGGTTAAATTAATTTAAAACAGAAGCAAACACTGCTTGTCTATGAGCTCCAGTTACCTGGAAACACAGATAAACCCAAAACACACTTTTCAAGGGCAGCAGCCACTATAGCTGGGGTTGTTTTTTTTTTTTCCAGAAACCTGGTCCTCATGGAAAAATACAAATTTGGAAATGGCTTTTATTAGCAAGTTAATAATATACTGAAATACAAATATACACTCAGCCTTTAATTAGATTTCACAGAATTAAGTCATATATATACACACACATAACTGTTGTGTAACAGCCATTCACTAATCTCTGCTGTTTCTTTAAAAGAAACTTTGAGGACAGAAAAGAGTCAGGAATGGATCTGTGCTGGCCCTGTAATTTGGAGTTTCCTCAAGAGCCAGCTGAGACTGAAGAGCAGAAGCCACAATGGTTTAGGGTTGGCTAAATCCAAATTCCATATGCAGGAATCTCAGACATGAAGAGGGGTAAAATAGAGTTGTGAACATCATTACCTTATAAAAACCTGTCTTGTTTTCTTTTGGGTTGATAACCTGAACAATCTCCAAGCATCAAAAGCCAGGACTGGATTCCTTCAGGTCTGAAACACAACCCTGTCAACAACTACCTGAAACTCCTTATTTCTTTCTTATGAACTACCTAGACCTTGACTTCAGAAAAGTTTAGCTAAATATTAGCCAAGAAACAACATCTGTGTATCTGCTGAGCAGTGAGGAAGCTTTCACATCTGGAAGGAGGAATTAAAAGTCATATTCCAGTGCTCTCCATGTCCAGGCTGTAACACACACACTAGTGCTGCCTGGTGAAAACAAGCACAAGTTCTGGGCTGGAATTTATTGTTTCCCCACATTTTTAATAAGTGCACTGTAAGGGTTTCCCAGGGCTGTGATTCAATAAGGGAAGTATCATGGTTTGGATTGGAAAGACCTTGAAGCTCATCCAGTGCCACCCCTGCCATGGCAGGGACACCTTCCACCATCCCAGGCTGCTCCAAGCCCTGTCCAACCTGGCCTTGGACACTGCCAGGGATCCAGGGGCAGCCACAGCTGCTCTGGGAAATCCATTCCAGGGCCTCCCCACCTTCACAGGGAAGAATTCCTTCCCAGTATCTCATCTATCTCTGCCCTCTGGCAGTGGGAAGCCTTTCCCCTTGTCTTGTCCCTCCAGGCCCATGTGAGAAAAGTGTCTCTAGGAAAAATCTGGCACAAAAGCACTTCAAAGTTCCTTTCCAGGAAGGAAAGGAATCTAAACGTTTCCATCGTCAGCCAAACCAGAGCATCTGGCTCCTTGTCCCCTGCAGTCTGTGGCTCAGCTGGTTCCTGCTCCCAGGACAATCCCAGGTCCCTGGGTACAGCTAACCCTCCTCTGGCTGAATTGGGCTCATTTTGGAACAAGGAACTGCAAACCTTGGTGCTGCTTTTTATAGCTTGTCCTATGGCTTTCATAGCTTGTCCTGTGGCAGAGAACTATGGAATATGCCACTTATTTGAAATTAATTCCAAGAGATCAGCTTAATTCACACCTCTAGTTCACCAGCCCTCATTTTTTACTTGCTTAGACAAGACAATCCTTGAGTGGCCTTAAGACCAAGCAGCAGCCTTTTGATGATTTCAGTGTGAAGCAGGAGATTTGCTGCAGTATTCCATGGAGATTTGCTGCAGAATTCCATGGAGATGTGGGGTGGCAGCAGCAGCTGTTTCCAGCAAGCACAGCAGAACTGCTGCCAGCACAGCCCAGGGTGTTGCTATTTATTTACACAGCACCACTCACCGAGCATTGTGGTGCCTCACAAAGTGAAGCAGAAGAAGCAACAAACAGAAACTGGGGCTGTTTGGAGGATATGTCTCAGATTTTACAGCATCAGTGGAGTCAGGGCTCTGAATCTCCAGAAGATCCCACCACGGGAACCCATGAGGAAATGAACTGTGGGTTTGTACTTTGGGAGGAAGAAGAGGAGGAGAAAAAGGAGGAAGAAGAGAAGGAAGAGGAGAAGGAGGAGGTTCTGGGTTGTCCCAGCTCAGCACAACACACTTCTGGTGTTACTGGGGAGGAACCACTGGGAAAGTCTGGGCTCTGCTCCTGTACCCCAAGGGAAACAAAGTCTGGGAGAAGAGACCTGGAAAGGACTTTGGACAAGGGTCTGGAGTGACAGGACAAGGGGGAATGGCTTCAAACTGCCAGAGGGCAGGGTTAGACAGGATATTGGGAAGGAATTCTTCGTGTGAGGGGATGAAGGGCTGGGATGGAGTTCCTGGGGAAGCTGTGGCTGCCCCTGGATCCCTGGCAGTGTCCAAGGCCAGGCTGGACAACCTTGGAACAACCTGGGATAGTGGAAAGTGTCCCTGCTATGGCAGGGGTGGAATGAGATGAGCTTTAAGGACCTTTCCAGCCCAAACCATTCCATGATTCTGTGATCTCCAGTCACTCCTGAGTCACAGCCTGACACAGGGAGCCCCAAAACTAAACTCACAGCAGTTCTTCAACCATACCATTGCTGTGTTCAGTGCACATTTCAGAAAGTAAAGGGATTATCAGCAATTGCTTCCCAACCATTGCACTGCACCAGTGAGGAGAGGGAAGGAGCTGAGGGGTTTTTCTATGGAAATTTAAGGTTCACAAAGCTGCTGGTGACAGGCACAGACTCCAGGACTAAAGAAGACTCCAAACAGAAGATAGAAACTATTTAGAGTCAGGAAAGGCAAAGAGGAGGCTGCTGTAGATGTCCCAGATATGCAGTTTGGGAATATGGATTTGAATGTTCTGCACTGGGAGAACAGCACTGGTGGATTTTTGGTGAGGACAGCAGTAAGACAAACTGCATCCTAAACAAATGGGAGGAGATAAAGGCTTCCCACAGCTCTGCACTGCTCCAACAGCTCCCACTGTCCCAAAGAAAGAGAACTGACTGCTCCAGAACTGGAATTAACCGAGTGAGATCGTTTATCCAGGCAATAAATTCCTGTGGGCAGAGTTTCTAGCCTGGAGGACGAGTGGGTGGCTTTGTGACAGGCAGCTCACCCCAGTGACCTTTCTGTCTCTAGTCTGGCTGGACAGGGGTTTCTAATGACACCCAGAAACGTCCTGATGACACCCAAACCCCATCTCATTCCACGGGATGGATCAGTTTGGAGGCTCTGGGGGACATGTAGGGAAGATTTAAACTCACTCCAGGACGAGTGGGGAAGATTTCAACCCTTTAGAAACATAAACAGAGGGGGGAAGTGTCTTCACCCCTAATTCTGAGACCCTCCTGCGGGGTTTTGGGGCTGCGTGGAGCAGCCAAAGCTCCCAAATCTCTGCGGCAGGCGAGGCAGAGGCTGTGGCAGATGAGGAGGATGTGGGGGAGGCTGTGGGGCTGCGATGTTTGGGGAGCAACAGCGGTTGCCAGGGGTGACGAGGTCCCCTCCCGTGTCCCAGAGCGTTGCCAGGCGACGCAGGGAGCGTTTCCCAAACCAAACATCCCCATCCCGCTCCCGCCTCACTAAATATGTCAGCGGGTATTTTCAGGAGCCCTGGAAGGGAGGACGGACAAATAACGCCTTTGCCATGGGAACTGCGAAGGGGGGGGCTCTGCGGGCGCCGCGGCTTTGTTTTGGTTTGGGTTTATTTTATTGAATTGTTATTTTCAGAATAAAGGGATTAGCGGGCTGGGGAGCGCTCTTCAAAGCAGATGCTCAGGAGAGAAATCTTTGCGTTCGGTTGGGGTTTTTTTGGAAAATAATATTAAGGAATTGAGTTTTTTGGAGGTGGGAGTAAACTATTGCTGTGTTAACAAACACACACGAGTCCTTTCAACTTATTTCTTTTTCCCCCACCTATTTGTGGATCCCTCAAAGTTTTCCAGCAGAATTTAGAACCCTTTCAAGCAGGGTTTAGCTTACTTAAAACAGGTTTGCTTTTCTTGGTGGTGTCTGGGAGTGCAGGGAAAGGCAGCCTGGCTGGGAAATGGGCTTTTGGGAGAGGGTGTGTGCGTGGTTTTGGAGCGTCCTCTGATTCGATGAAGAGGAGAAATTCATCAAAAGGATGTTTTCTTCCAGTGCCATGCACATGGAAAGCTAATTGAAATTCTCTACATCGAATTTTTTACATTAGGATTCGAGGCAATTAATCATAAGCAAAAATGTAGGAACACTCGGAGGGTTTTAAGGGAGAGCTTGCTCTGGGGAAATGGAGAATAGAGAAAGGCTTTTGTTGGGCTGGTGGAAACATCATTGTCCTGGGTGCTGTGGCCTGATCTGACACATAAAAGTTCTGCTGTGCTTGCTAATCATCACTGAGGCCACAGACTGCTGTCACAGGTTCCCAGATTCAATAGGAGCAGATCTGGGGCAGAATTTGTCTCTCCAACTTTTCCATCTAAGCTTAGGCAGCTCCATCACTTCAGTTCGCCTTGGCAGTGATCAATAAAAGCTTATTGCTGGTGATTTCCAGCTGTGGGAGCTTTCAGTGCTTCCTTTGGTGTTTCTCCAGGTGTTTTTCTACTGATCCTAGCATCACTAAATTTGGAAAAGACCTCCAAGATCAAGCCCAGCCTGTGATGGAATGTACAGTCCCCCAGGGCACTGCACAGGCTTGGAGTGAGGCATTCACTTCTCCAAGGCAGATGTCATAAAAAGCTGAAATCACTCATCCACTGGATGAAAAATAAAAGTCACAATCCAGGGCACATTTTAAATAAAGTCTTCCAAAATGTTGGTTCTTATTTTAAGGATTTTTTCCCCCCAATTATTGCTGACCCAGCCCCAAAACTACTCCTTGGTCTTTTAGCATTTATCTCCCTCTCAGAGGAACTGCCCTGCATGAGAAGAGTAAACTCAGGAATATTTTGAAGGAAGCAAAAGATCTTTTTCTTGAGTAGTTCAGAGCAGCATTCAATAGAGAGCAGACATTATGCCAGACAGGCAAGTGTCTTTAGCAACTTAAAAATGACAACTGGAAATTAAAGTTGAAGTTTCTCCCAGTCAGGGGGTAACACAGACAGCACCTGCAGCTCTCTGAGGTGATCCAAGAGCATTTACACTCATTAATGAAAATATCAATCAAACCAAGCTCCTTCAACCCTTGCCCACTGCTTTAAGGCCAACTTCAGCACTGAAGCCTCCAAACTGTGTGAAAATGGTTAAAAGATGCTTTAACACTGTGACATCTGGCCAAGTAAAGGACTTCAAAAGAGAATTCTGGTCACGGCAGCAGAAGCAGCAAAGGCGGATGTGACCAACCTCCTGCCAACTCTGGTCTCTGTCAAACCCCAAAATGAGCCCAAACTCCCTGCCTAGACCCCCTTGCTCCTTCCACCAGAATTCCTGCAGGGATATCTTTGCTGGCACTGACCCAAGAACCATCAACTCCTTCCAGAGTGTAAAAGAGACCAGCTGCCCTCAAAGTCCCACTATATTTATTCCAAATTAAGTCCAAGATGCTTCTCACTTCATTCCTTTTTGCTAAGTGCCCTTTTTTCCTGCCTTAATATGCTAAAAATGACTGCTGGGATGAGGAAAACACATTAAAATCGGGAGTTCACACCTCTCAAGTGTGGATGGCAGTGGAGGTTTTAGGATTCCAGTTGCTGGAGCCCTGTAACTCCCACAAGTGCCTGACAAGGAACAGGGTTTCCAGCTTTCCAACTTTTACTGCAGAGAAAGTCAAGAGAAAAACACGATTTCAGAAAATCACTATTTCAACTGTCAGCCTTCCTTATTTTTATCTCCTAGTGGGTTTTAACTCAACCTTATACTTCGGGGAATTTCTGGTCTCGTGGGGGAAGGAGTATATTTGCAATCATAGAGTGGCTCAACCTCCCTCCCCTTTTTTTTTTCCCCCGAAGTTTCTTTCCACTTCTGCTTTTCAGAAGATAAAATGAACTTCTTGCAGGAAGGAGAGCAATGCAAGGAGTGCTAAGTGTGACTGCAGGAGCTATTTCCAGTCTCCACAGCATTTACTGAGCAGTATATTGAAGAGGCCATGAAATGCTAATGATCTCCAGACTGCCAGAGATACAGTCCTAAATAGAAGGAAAAAATCTCTTTGAGAGATTTTTTTTTTTTGCCTATTCCATCTCCAGAAAAACCACACAAAACTTTAACACCTCCCTTTGGCTAAAGCTCTCCAAGTTACACTTGGAAAAAAAAACCAAAACCGAAAAACAGATGGGGGTGGGGGAGCGGATAGAGATGATCCACAGAGCTAAAATATCCATTAGTGGTAAATTCCACCATCTCCTCCCCCTCCCAAAAAAAAAAAAAAAAAAAACTGGGCTGAATGGGTCAGATTCCACCCGCAGACCAAGGAACCAGCTCCAAACACATTCACTCAGCCCTTTTTATTCTCTTGCTTGTCTAAGTGGCTGCTAGGCAACCCCAGCAGCATCGCTTCTCATATGCATTAAGTATTAACTATTATTTCATTCCTTCCCCCCTTTCCACAAAAAGGCAGCAACCTCAATCCATGGCAGATAATTCTTTTCCCGAAAGGGAATGCTGGCTGAAGGAAGCTGGGAATGGAGATAAAGCTGTGTAAGGGTGGATATTCCCAGTTCAGTTCCAGGATGGGATGCATCCACTGCCCTGCATTTGCCACCTGGTGCTCTCCTTAGGGGATCAAAAACTCATTTTTGGTACATCAGGAGATGCAGCTGCTCCGAGCCAAGCTCTGGAGGGAATTGCAGTGCTGCCTACATAGGGAACCAAAAATCCTGGTGCCAGTTTGGTGAAGCAGCAAACACCCCCACTGCTCCAGCCCCTGTGTCCCTCTGGAGGTGGGAATTCTCCTGTGGAAATAATCCCTGGTTTAGCCAGAGATGGACAGCAGGAAAGATGCTGCTGCCCTGCCCAAGGCAGGATTTGAGACACAATTCAAGGATTTCTGCTCCTCTCCCTCTTAGAATCAGTTCTGGGAGCAGCATGCTCATCCCTGCCAAAGGCAACTCTTCCAGCCATTCCAGTGCCTGTTTTGCCTGAAGAAATAAACATCAAAATTGGGATGGGACAAAAGAAAGCACGAGCTGGTGGTGTTGAGAAATGGCTGTAATACATCACCTCAGCAAATAAATTCATTGATGTATTGAGCTCCCCTCAGCCTGGTCCCAAAATCTGGTGACACTCCAGAGCCATTACCAGGACAATCCTTTATAACAGAGGAGGAAGGTGCTGCTCAGGACAACAAAACCTCAGGAAAATGCATTTTTCACCTGCAGGAAGCCTCCAAGAAGCGGGAGAGGGAAGGCTGCTGACAGGCAGAGCCCTGCACTCTTCCAGCCCGGTGACATTTCTGAGTAATTACAAACCCTTCCGATCCATTCTAATGGTAATTTCCAGGCCAGTTGTTGTGGAGAAGTGTGATTAGATGTTGTGTAGCTACGCTGCAGACTGGAAGGAATGCTAAGAATGCCTCCAGTGCGAAGTGAACTGAGCAATAGAGGGAAGAGCAGGAGCTGCAGCCCAGAGGAGCATCCCACAGGCACCTCCAGAGGCTGGCCAGGAGCCCAGGGAGCAGAAGGTCCAGAGAGCAGAGCCTCTTCTGCTGCAGGAGGCTCCAGAGAAGCTGCCAAGCAATGGGAATGTTCACAGAAGAAATGGGAATGTTCACAGAATCCCAGGAAGGTTTGGGGTGGGAAGGACCTTGAAGCTCATCCCACCCCCTGCCATGGGCAGGGACACCTGTGCCATCCAGCAGGATGGATTTGGTTTTTTCCATCCCTGAATAATTTAGATACTACTCATAGCTTGAAAATATTACTTTGCAGAGGAACGAGGTGCTTGTAGGAGGTTGAAAATCCCCATCCAGGGACACCAAGCCCCATCCAGCCTGGCCTTGGAGACTTCCAGGGATTCAGGGGCAGCCACAGCTTCTTGGGAATTCCATCCCAGCCCTGCCGACCCTCACAGGGAGGAATTTCTTCCCAATATCTTTTGTGTGATATCTTAACGTGTGGGAGAGAGCAGGGATGAGAGGGTCCCACCTTTATCACACCTCCCATTGGCATCTTCCAAACAAAGAAATGAGTATTTTCCTCAGCTGAGAGCATCCTATTGATTTATATCACCATCTCAATTCAAGAGTCCAGGCTAAGTGTTTTCTTTAATACAAGCCAGCCAGAAAATGCTTGTTTTTTCAAATTATGAGACATTTCCTGTGTTGGGGAACTCCTAACCAATACCAGTTGAGGATGACAAAACCTTTTAAAAAGGTTAAAAACCTGAAACAAATCTCTTTATACACAATGCCTGCCCATTTCACAATGAAGAGAAGCAAAAATTGTAATTTTAATTTTTTTTTTTAACACTAACGTCACAGCACATTTGGAACCAGAATCAGGCATAATTTAATTTCTGAAACCTACCCATTAAAAGGGCTGCCAGATTCGATATAAATTTTCCTCTACAAAACAAATTGATTAAATGCAGACTGAATTGGAGTCCCTAAAGCTTTGTCACAGCAAACTTCACGCAGCAGTTTTGTAATTTGCAGGTGGAAATACATCAGAACATTCATTTTCAGCCTCGTACAAGCACCTCGTTCCTCTGCAAAGTAATATTTTAAAGCTCTGAATAGTATCTAAATTATTCAGGGATAGAAAAAACAAATCCATCTCCTCTGGAAAGGAAAGCCACCAGCTGCTGAGAGCAGAGCAACTCTTCTCCTAAGGCCAAATAATCAGCAATGCAAATATCAGTGGAGAAGTGCAGCACCATGAGCAAAGAGAAAGGTTTTCTAGGAATATTATTGCAGGGGAAAAGGGTTTTGTGACAGAGCATCATTTAGGCTGGAAAAGACCTCCAAAACCATCAAGTCCAACCTGGGACTGATCCTCACCTTGTCCCCAGCCCAGAGCACTGAGTGCCACCTCCAGCCCTTCCTTGGACACCTCCAGGGATAAGGACTCCAAACAGCCCCTGCCAGTGTTTAATCACCCTTTCCATGAAGAAATTCCTCCTGATGTTCAAGCTGGAAGGGCCCAGCAGTTCATAAAGGAGCAGCAAAGGCAGAGAGAGAGAAGGAATCTCCTCAGCATCACCTGAGTTTCTGAAATGCCCTGGAGTGACCACATGGCTCCGGGCTGGGACACTTGGAACTGCTTTTTTTCCATGGATTTTTACAATAGCAGCCTCCTGCCACACTTGTTTGCTCAGGGAGAGCTGAAATGGGGACAGACACCCTGATGGGGCAGAGGGGTCTCTCCTGTGCCACTCCATCCCCCAAAACCATGGCCATGAGTTCATCTCACTGCCATGCCCTGCATGGGCTCTGGTCAGTAAAATTTGGACAGATTTGACTTCTCTGAGCACATGAAGGAGAGAACAGTGATAAAGGAGGAACCAGGACTCCTCTGCCAGGTTCACAGAACTCTCTCGACCACCCAGATGGTTGTAAATTGCCACAAAGAGCCTAATTAGCAGTGCAAGGATTAACTCAATGTGGTTTTGTTCTGAGCAAGGTCATCCTCCCTCCCAGCCACACCACAGCTGACTTCAAAGGCTTTTGCACCAAAGCTCAAGAACCAGGAGCAAATCTTTCCTTTCTGGAACACCACAGGAGGCAGGAGGATGTTGTCCAAGCTGGAGCTCCTGGATATCTGTGTCTCCAGGAGCACCAGCTGAATATTGCTGCGTTTCAGCATCCCCCAGACCTGCCTGAAGCATCGACCCACTCTGGATTTTGTAAAATCACAGTGCAAGAAACACTGAACCAGCAGCAGCAGCTTTTCCCCTTGTTCTGCTGTGAAGAATATTGAAGATCTGTCATCACATGAAGCAGAGGGAGATCATTCTGAGGCACTGAGAGCCAAGACCCTGCTCTGTGTGGGCTGGGAAGCTTTCAGTGGATTTTTTCCATAAGAGAGATTGCAGGGAAGGCTTGATCAACTCACCTCAAGCTGATTCTCCTGCCTGAGCTGTGCAGTTTCAAAAGGATCAGAGCAGTCAGCCAACATCCAAGTTTCCCACTGGTACTAGGGATTCACTCTATTTTCCTTTTAAAATTATGAATGGTTTGATTATCAACCTATTACTGCTCTCTCTTAACTTTCCTTTGTGACCGAATTGCATAAACCTGTATTTTAAAAGACACAACCTAACACTAATCTCACACTCCATAGGGTAAATCCCCTCTTTGCTGCATTCTTCCCAAATAGACAAAGAAGGAAAAAAGTCCTATAGGAAGGGGAGAGAGGAAAGGTTGCAGAGCATGAAACTCCACTTTATTCTGTTATTGAGGCATTGGGGTTTCTACAACATCCACAACCGACCCTTCCCTCCTCCCTGACTCAGAGGTCTCTGATGGGCCATGAGTTGGAGGTATTTATGAGCCAAATGTGTTCCAACAACTCAAAAAAAAGTTAGAAAAAAGCTTCCAGCAGCTCTGGAGAGCCTCAGACCAGCAGGTAGCCAGGAAAGACCACGGTGCTGCCAATTTTAACAGCAGATGATGATTTGTTCTCTTAAAAAGCTCAGCCTTTCATTGGCTCTTTTATTTACCAAGGAGAGATTTGGGTGGGGAATAGAGGGAAGAGTCTCTTCTGTGCAGCCAGATGGAATTCCAAATCCAGTTAGTTTAGGCAGGGAGCTAAGGGGAAGATGTCAAAATATGTTTTCCATTAATGTAACAGCGGAAAACACGAGTGGTTTAAAATCCTATGTACGAACAATTACTGCTCTGCTACCAGAACCTGTGCCAATAGGAGAGATTTTATCACCACAGTTAGTTTAAACCAACAGCAACAGAGTTGTAAGTTAGAAATATGGTGTTTTATTCTTAAATATTTGCTTGGGGGTGCTACTTGACATCAGACTTCAGTCAAAATAAGCTTTAGCAAATGATATGTTAAACGATCCCATCTGCCTGTTTCAAAGGCAAAGAAAACCAAGTAGATTTTGTTAATCCTGAATTTCCAGTTCAATCTTTCAAAAGAGAAGGGACATTTTCTGCTCTTATTCACCACATGGTGCTAAACTGAATGGATTTAGTGGTTTAGAGCAGAAGAGTCCAGCAATCAAGACGTTAACAGCAAATTTTAACAATCAATAGGACATTGATTTTTTTTTTTTTTGAGTGGAGAAGTTTTACTTTCTGCAGATGGAAAAGAAAAAAAGGACAACACCATCATCTTCCCTGCATCTGCACTCAGGTGCTCTGGCAGAAAGCACTCCAGAAGGAATAATGCTCATTGTTCTGCACTCACAGCTGAGAGTTTTTGTCTCTCACAATCACCAGAAGAGTCGGTGACTCCTCCAGGAGTGACACAAAGGTACAGAGGGATCCTTGAATGACACAATTCAGGAAATGGGCTCAAAGGAGCAACTGGGAGCAGTTTGTTGGGAGTGCCAAGAGGTGGTGATGTCTCCAGGAAAGAGGCATTTACAGCTGTGGAGGGAGAGAAGGGGAAAAGGGAGAGGGGAAAGGGGAAAAAAAGGAAAGAAGGAAAGGGGAGAAAGGGAAGGGAAGGGGGAAAGGAGGAAAAGGGAAAGGCAGAAAGGGGGAAAGAGGAAAGGGAAATGGGGAAAGGGGAAAGAAAAGGGATAAAGGGGAAAGGGGGAAAGGGGGAAAGAGAAAGGGAAGGGAAAGAGGGAAAGGGAGTGGAGGAGAGCAGAGGGGAGGGGAGGGGAGGGGAAGGGAAGGGAAGGGAAGGGAAGGGAAGGGAAGGGAAGGGAAGGGAAGGGAAGGGAAGGAAGGGAAGGGAAGGGAAGGGAAGGGAAGGGAAGGGAAGGGAAGGGAAGGAAGGGAAGGGAAGGGAAGGGAAGGGAAGGGAAGGAAGGAAGGGAAGGGAAGGGAAGGGAAGGGAAGGGAAGGGAAGGGAAGGGAAGGAAGGGAAGGAAGGAGAGGGAAGGGAAGGGAGAGGAGAGGGAAGGGAAGGGAGAGGAAGGGAGAGGAAGGGAGAGGAGAGGGAGAGGAGAGGAGAGGAGAGGAGAGGAGAGGAGAGGAGAGGAGAGGAGAGGAGAGGAGAGGAGAGGAGAGGAGAGGAGAGGAGAGGAGAGGAGAGGAGAGGAGAGGAGAGGAGAGGAGAGGAGAGGAGAGGAGAGGAGAGGAGATTTCATAAAATGGTATTTGCAGCCCAGCTCTCCAGTCCCACAAGCACTCGTGTGTCCAAGGACCAAAGCTGTTTGTGCTCCCGCAGTGGGAAAACATCCCCTGCTGTCATAAACTCAGGGAATGACATCCCTAGGGATGATTTATCTCCCAGCCAGGCTTGCAGCATTTTGTATCCCCCAAGGACAACACAACTCTCTGTACCCAGCTGTATGGAGAGGGGAGCAGACTTTTAAAATTAAAATCCTGTGTGATTACATTACTGGACCTTATTACTGCCTATATGCTCTAAGCAGTCAGCACATGCTCCTGATTTAGGGGAAAATCATCCTTCCAGGGAACAGGCAGTAGCTTAACTCTTATATTAGCTTTCTCATGCAGGAAAAATTAGTAAAATTTTTATAAACCTGAGAGATAAAAAGGTATAGAAATCACTGCAGAGTGGCCACAGGCTGTCAGTTCTCACCAGCTTCCAGTTCACTGCTGTGCTAGGATGGCTATAAACCAGAAGTGTGAAGTGGAAACTCATCCACAGACAATTTACTTTCCCCCAGCAGAATACTGCATGATGTTCTGGCTAATCACATCATTCAATCCTCACATTTATTAAGAAAGCACTCAGAAATCAGGAGAATGCATTCAGAATGTTCACTGTGTGGAACATTTCGTTGCCCAAACATCACAATATAAAGTCAAGCAAGTAGCTGCCAAAATGAAAAGTTAGCACAGAAATTCCTTAATGATTGGCTAAGGAGAGACTCATCACCAAGGTATTAAGTAATTCTTAGGGGAAAGTGAATAAGAATTGCAATGTATGATGTATTAATTATTTGGTGGCAGTGAAGAAAAAGGTTTTAAGGACATGAAGTTAGAACACAGCTGGAGGAATTTAACCCAGGATATAAATTGGCTTTTTAAATGTGCAGAGAGGGAAATCGCCTGTGTTTCACTATGTCCTGCAAAGAGAGCAATGTGGAACAAGAGTTCTGCTCATCTACAGTTAATTTTTGTTCCAAAATTCCCTTTTTAGAGCATTCTAGCTGTGTGTTCATCTGGACTGTAAAACAGCCTGAAGAGTGATACTGGAGTCACTTCAGCCAGCAATGCCCCAACCACTCTTTCCCCCAAATTTCTTTAATTTCTCCAGGGGTTTGTTGGCTGTTTTCCCTCTCTTGATTTTTTCAGCACCAAGGCACAGCTCTGAGCATCATCTCTGCATCTCCACCAGCTCAAGTCCTGCAGGATCTCCACCCCCAGCAAACTGGGCAAGGAAAATCCTCTGGGGAGGAGCTTTTCCTGGGGGATCATTTTCAGGGAGCAGAGAGAAGCCAGGAGGTGCCTTCCAACCAAACCATTCTGGGATTCTCTGCACAAAATATTCCAGGAGGGCACAAAGCAGGGCAATGATGACACCATCCCCCCAAAAATGGAAGCAGAGTAATAGTGACACCATCCCCAAAAAATGTGTGTCTTGTTTTCATCAGTGAGTAAAGCAACAAGCACCTGAGGCTTTCAAAGCACTTCACAAATATTAATCCTTATGAATTTGCCCATCTTAACTTTCTGGTTCCTGGGGGAAAAAAAAAAAAAAAAAAAAAAAAAAGCAGGGATTGAATTATTCCCTAATGGAAAATGGAAATGAAAGCACAGAGTGAATAAAGCAGGGTTTCCCAAACGGACTCTGAAGTGCCAATGGATGTGGATTGTGGATCAGAAAAAGATGGGATCTACTAGATCAGAGATTAATTTATTTAGATCAGAGATTAATTTATAAAAGTCCTGAGTGTGGGGGACTCCTGACACAGGGGAGCCTAAGGTGGCACAGAAATCCCAGTGAGGATGGAATCAGGAATGTGGAATAAACACCCTTGGAACTGCACTCGATCACAATTTAGTCTTGGAAATACACTCTCTCACAAGGTGTCTGTATATTTTATACATAAGTGTGTATAAATACCTAGAAAATATCTAGAAAATAACCCAAATCCCACAGACACTGACACAGCTGTAGCCCCAGGGCCTGCAAACCCAGAGGTTTTCTTGTGACAGACACACCCTGAGATGTTTTGATATGAAAATGTCTCCTTTCAGTCCCCAGCGAGGAAGTGATGATTTTGATTTTTACAAAGACAGAGCCTGCAAGGAACCTGTGGAGGTAAAGACCAACCACATTTCCCCACGGGGCAGCAGTTAGGGACTTCAAAATCCCAAGCATTGCAAGGTGGATCATGTTTTTATGACAGATTTCATCCATGAAAAAGGAGGCAGAAAAGAACAAACTGGTCCACAGAGAGACTCACCCTGCAATTGGCTGTAATCACAAAATCATGGAATGTTTTGGGTTGGAAAATCCCATGCAGACCATCTGGGCAGGGACACCTTCCACCATCCCAGGCTGCTCCCAGCCTGTCCAACCTGGCCTGGACACTGCCAGGGATCCAGGGGCAGCCACAGCTGCTCTGGGAATTCCATTCCAGAGCCTCCCCACCCTGACAGCAGGGAATTCCTTTCCAATATCCCATCGAACCCTGGAATGGGAGTGGGAAGTGGCAGTGAGAAGCCATTCCCTGTGTCCTGTCCCTCCATCCTTGTCCCCAGTCCCTCTCCAGCTCTCCTGGAGCCCCTTTAGGCTCTGGCAGGAGCTCTGATCTCTCTCTGGATCCTTCCCTTCTCCAGGTGAACATTCCCAGCTCTCCCAGCCTGGCAGCAGCCCGGTGGCTCCAGCAGCTCCCTAGCCATGGGCTGCTCCCTAATTCCCAGGGTTATGTAACCCAAACAGCCCCGAGCTTCCTCTTCCCTAGCAACCCCGGGCTGTGGAGACAACCCATCCCAACAGCCGGGATGACGCAGCTGCCCTGGAATGTCTTGGATGGGGATTGCAGAGGAGCTTTCTGTGACGGATGAAAGGCGCTGACGGCACAGAATCATTCCCTAATTAAATAATTAACCTCCTGTGCTCGGCGGGAGATGATCTTTGCTCTGCCTCTCCCAGGAAACCTCTGTGAGCAGGGTGGAGAGCAGATCCCACCCCATGCAGGATGATGGATTATCGGGATCCTTTTGGGGTTTCTGGCACTGGAACACCTCAAAAATTCATGATTTTAAACTAATATTAGATAGAGACATTTCTACTTAGTGCCTCCACCTCAGTAAGATTAAATAATGAACTGACTGCAAATTTCAGTAGCCAGGTATAAATCTCTGGGAACACAGAGATTACTGATTGTTACCAAAAAATTACTGCACTTGTTACCTAAAAACAAGTACAGGTTTTTGAGTTTTTGTGTGTGGGGAGGATGGTTTGGTTTTCTTGTTTTGTTTGGTTTGGGGTTTTTATTGCTTTGCTGTTTTTTAAAAGATTTTTACATTCTGAGCAGCATCTAAATTGGGAGGAATGAAACTGTGGAAAACAGCAGCAATAAGAATCAAAAAGCACTTTTGCTGCTCCAGTACAATTTCAAACATGAATTCTATGGTTTACAACTCCTCACCTTCCACAATTATCCCTAATGGTGGCAGCACACACGACAATACTCTGACATTTAAATCAGTCCATTTATTAGCACAACAAGCAGTAGCTCTACCTTTCTGAGTGCTTTCTGCCTGCCAGGGAATATTCAGAGCATCATCAAATCATGGAATGGTTTGGATAGGAAGGGATTCCAATCCACCCTGCCACGGCAGGGACACTTCCACTATCCCAGGCTGCTCCAAGCCCCGTCCAGCCTGGCCTTGGACACTGCCAGGGATGCAGGGGCAGCACAGCTGCCCTGGGAAACCTGCTGCAGTCATGCTGTTGGGAGTGCTCTTAAGGAAACTGCCACAGTAAATGCTATTCCAAAAGGAAAACATGGACCCCAAGAGATCTCTAAGCTAAGCCTGGAGTAGCAACAACTTTGCTTTTGCATGCCCAGCTCAGGTCAGAGTGGTGTGGATCAATGTGACAGAGGAGATGCCTAAAATATGAGGGTGAACTTTGCATTTTTGGTTTGAGAGGAGGTGATTCATATAGAAAAATCTGTATTCTGAGTGCAAGCAGCTGCGGGGAGACTGCAGGCAAGCCTCAGATTCTTCAAGAAGTTTTAAGAAATATTCTGTGCAGGATATTCCACCTTCCTGGCAGGTGGAAGTCTTCTAACAATGGTGCACATCTGTCACATTAAGGAGAATAAATATTTGCTAGGAAGGAGGAAGCTCTGAAGACCAGCCTGGTGACCAGATGCCATTATTTCTCTTCTTATTTGTACCTATTAGAAAAAAATTTCCTCCCATGATTGGTCATTTAAGGTCATGAATATTTGAAAAGACCTGCATTTCATCTCCTTTGGGGGGAAGGGTTTGAACAGCACAAGAAATTGTTTAAATACAAGGACTGATGATAAATTAGACAGAACCAGTCCACATGCACTTATTCCCATCTCCCCCCTGGTTTCACAGCCCAGAGGTGGATTTTGAGTTGTTTTTTAGACTGGACCATCTCAGGCAGCTCGGGGGAGGAGGAGAGCAAGATCTTTGCACAGAGCAGCAAGGTGACAGCACTGACAACATCACCTCCAGCACACGGAGAGCTGGGGCTTATCTCCTGACCTGCTTCCTCCCACCTTATCAGAGGCTCTGCACAACCTCCCGTTACTGCCCAAACAAGAGCAGTCTGGGGAACAGAAAATATCACACTGGTGTTGGGCAGAAAGGCCCCAGAGCTGGCTGAAATATCCAGCTCTGTGCAGAATCCATCCTTGTTTCCATGCCTTGCTTCCCAGGAGCTTCATGGAGAAAGGTCCTTGTCCACCTCACCACACATCTGCTCCAGCCTGGGTTTGCAGAATCCCAGAATATCCTGAGCTGGAAGGGATCCACAAGGATCCCCTGGCCCTGCACAGACACCCAACAATCCCACCCTGGGCATCCCTGGCAGCATTGTCCAAACACTCCTGGAGCTCTGGCAGCCTTGGGGCAGGGACCATTCCCTGGGGAGCCTGGGCAGTGCCCCAGCAGCCTCTGGGGGAAGAACCTTTCCCTGAGATCATCCCAAGCCTGACCCAGCTCCAGCCATTCCTGGGCTCCTGTCCCTGTCCCAGAGCAGAGCTCAACCCCTGCCCCTCCGGCTCCCCCTGGAAGGAAGCTGTCAATCAGCCAAGCTGTCAATCCAACCAGGAGATCCCAACTGTTGGATTGCTGCCAGGATGGCAGAGGGAAGATGCCCACACCACTTTGTGTTTCCAATAAAAACATGAGGTGTTGGAGAGAGGAATGCCACCTGAATTTGGAGTTCCTGTGCCTTGTTAAGCAGCCTCGTTCATATGCCGAGTAAAGGATAATTAATAAGTAATCTAATTGTGAAACTGTCCATTCCCAGCCAGTAGCTGAACCTGTCCTAGGTACCATCAGCACTAAGCCAACTCACACATCAACATCAGTTCAGCTCAGGATCAGAGCTTGGAGAAAGCCAAGAAGGGAACAAAAAAAGAATCATAGAAGCCCAAGAATGGCTTGGGTTGGAGAGGACCTTAAAGCTCATCCTGTTGTACCTCCTGCCATCTTTCACTATCCCAGGCTGCTCCAAGCCCTGTCCAAGCTGGCCTTGGACACTGCCAGGGATCCAGGGGCAGCCACAGCTTCTCTGGGCAATTCCATTCCAGGGCCTCTCCACCTTCACATGGAAGAATTCCTTCCCAATACCCCATCTAAACCTCCTCTCTTTCAGTTTAAAACTATTCCTTTTCACGTGAGTTGATGCTCCACTCCATCAGCACCAAAACCATGGGAAATCCTCTGTGCAAAAAGCCATCCCCAGATGCTCAGGTCTGTTCTGGAGACACTCATACATCATAAATAACCTTCCCAAATCAGGCAAACAGAATAACTTTGACCAGCATTGCACTGAGGCCATCACTGCCTTGCTGTGTAGCACTTCTGGATGTCTATATATGATAATAATAAAAATTCCATGCTCAGTGCCCTGGTTTCTCTAATCAGTGTCTTAGGGGAAGGAAAAGTCCTTGTAAAGTGTCCCTCTCTGTCCCTGCTCAGCTGCACAAGGGCAAGGGCAGTGCAGGGGTTTTACCTGGCAGTGTGAGGCTGCTTTATCTAAAGCCTCCAGGACTCACAGACACCAGAGGTCAGAAGAATGAGAATAACTGATATAATTCCCTGAGCAGGGTGAATGTTTAATCAGCTGTGTGTTGAGCCAGAAATTCTCCAGAACAGTTCCAGGGTTGTCATGGTGGCAATGGGATCTTAAGCTGATACTAAGGAACAGTCTGACAATGACTAACCAGGTGGTGGTTAAGGAAATTGCTAATTCTGCTGAGGTTGTTTGCCTATAATCATTCCACCCCCGCCTTTTCCCTTCTCTCCTCTTCCCCTGATGCTTCTTGTCAGTCTTAACTAGTGACACCTCCAAAAGAGGCATCCTTAATTACAGGCTCCATTCAGCAAAGCAGGACCCTTTGCCTTGTGTTAACCCCAAAGAACCACCAGCCACGTAATCAAGACAAAGTCCTGAATTCCTGGTGCCTCTCCTGACAAACTCCTGAATTCCTGGTGCCTCCCTGCACAGACTCAGCATTGATTTCATCCTCCTGCTTCCAAATGAGTTGGGCACTTCCAAAACTCAGCCATGGAGACAGGACCATCTCTCTTCACACCTAGATTCACTCCTGAGGTGTGGAGTTCACAAGGATTCACTCACAACACGCCTGCAAATGGGATGTTTGTGAGTTTGGAGCATGGGTTCAGTTCCTGATGGGAAAGGGAAAATGTGAACTCCAAAGCTGTTTGGGAGAGAAGTAAATCCAGCCAGGATCTGCTTCTCTAGAAGGGCTGGGGAAAATATAATTCCACGTGCAAACAGAAACTCCCAGAATGATTTGGGTTGGAAGGACCTTAAAGGTCATCCCATTCCACCCTGCTGTGGGCAGGGACACTTCCCACTATCCCAGGTTGCTCCAAGCCCTGTCCAACCTGGCCTTGGACACTTCCAGGGCAGCCACATCTAACCTGACTCACCACCCTGACAGAGAAGAATTTCTTTGATCCTTGAACCTAAATTTCCCCTCTTTCAGTTTCAACCCCTTCCCCCTTGTCCTGCCTCTCCAGCTCCTGATTCAGAGATGCTGCTACACAGTGCCATCCCCTGAACCTCCTGCCTCTGCTTTTGCTTTGTTCCTGGTTGTGTTCCACCTTTTTTTTTTGCCAGGAGGAGACATTGCCCTGAAGAAGTCAGAGCAGGGAGCCTCCCTGCCATGGGAGACAGGGATGTGTCAGGAGCTGCTCCTCCTCAGAGCCTGCATGCAGGTACCTGCTGGTGTTTGTCCTCACACACATCCAGACATTCTGCACTTGAAGCCAAAGAAAAACCTCCTCATACAGGAAAAAAAAATGAGTCGTGGAACCTGGATGGTGGGAATATGCACCAGAGAGCTAAATGGAGCATCAGGGAGGAATATCTCTGCAGTTAATTTGATTGTTACTTCTGTCAGCTTCTTGCTAGAGACACGGAGGATTTCTCTCAGATTTGGGACAAGAAAACAAAGAACCTGATTTTTGTTTGCATTTGCTTTGTATAAAGTCATTATTGGTGAAGCACTCTGTGACCTGTTCTTTTGACTGCAACATTCAACCTCTTGCAAAGCTTCCTCCCACGACACATTTGTACAATGCTGAGACTTCTCTGGCATTTATTAAGCTCAGAAAAACAAATTCTTAACAGAAATCTAGCTTAGGAATAAAGCAAACTTATTAATTGCTTTTAAATGACTTTTCAAATGCCTTCACTTGGGATTTCTGCAGCTCTTCCCTCCCTGTGGAACATCGGGAAATACCCAAGGGAATGACATGAAGTTGTGTCAGTTTCTAACCCAAAACAGTTTCTAAAGTTCTGTTTGGACAACTTCTTGCTTTTGGTGCAATTTAAAATACACCTTGTAACTTCATTGCTGCATAGATACTGCCTAACCCCTGCAGTGACATAAGTGAGCAGCAATACTGTGGGAAGATTTTCTCATTCATTGACACGAAATCACGTCTAGAGACATAATTGTGTATTGTTTTAACAAGTCAGCTGAATTAAGGACATTTAAACTTCTCCAGAAATCGCTATCTTTCATAAAATATCATTTAAAGCTGAAAGTGGGTTTGTTTTTTTTCTCCTTCCCCCCCTGCCTGGAAATAACTTGTGCATTAACATGTCCTGAAATAATTGCTGAAATACAAACGTTGCCATCTTTCATAAAACATCACCCAAAGATGAAGGTAGGTTTGTATTTTCTGCTTTCCCCCTGAGTGAAAATAATTAGTGTATTAATGAGACCTGAAATAATTTCCTCTGTGCTTTGTGTGCTTAAGAAAAGTGACCCTAAGAACTGCCCTGCAAAAAAGGATTCCTCTTTACTCAGGGAGTTAAGGTTTGTGCTGAAGGAGGGTTTTGCCATCTGTTTATGAATTTATGGATAATCAATCCATAAGTCACTTGGTTCCTCTTTGCTCAGTGAGCTAAGGGTTTGTGCTGAAGGAAGGTTTTGCCATCTATTTATGTATTTATGGCTAATTACTCCATAAGCTGCTTGGACAGACACATCCCGACGTGGGAAAGCCGGCACGTTCCCAGACAATAAGCTGGATTTGGGAGTGTTTGAACAAAGGAATAAAGACCTGCCAGTCCAAATAAGACAAAACCCCACGTCTCAAAGCACAGATTACAGAGAGGAACCTTCCCTGCGTGTCAAATATCAGCAATGCCACCCCAGATCCCGATGGATCCCAATCCCTGAGTCCAGGCGAGCCCTGGCACGCTGGGCTCCAGCTGGATGGCATCCAGCCCTGCACTGCGCTGGCATTTGTTCCGAGGGAGGCAGGGAAAGGAGGGAGAACTTGGGTTAAATATAACTCGGTAGCCTCCAGCAGAAACTCCGGCGGAGGAGCCGAGCGGGCGGATCTGCCTGTTGAATCAGCAGCGCAATCAGACTCCGCTTTTAGCCCGGGAAAGGCTAAAAGGGAACGGGGGGAATGGGCTGGAATACGGGAAAGCAGCTCTGTTTACGGGCCTGTATTAGCAGGGAAAACATGTTGGGATTAAACGTGGCAGCTGTCGGTGCTCCGAGGTGTTACAAGCAGGAGACTATTTAAAGACAATGACTGGCGCCGTCTATTCTGCCGCGGTGGAGCTGCATTTGTGGCAGCCCCGAAGTTATTTTGTGGCAGAAAGTGACTTTTAGTGGCAGGGAATGCTCTCAACTGGAGGATTCCCTCCAAAAGCGAGGACATATGACAGCAGTTGATGTCATCAGAGGCGCTGGCTGCTCAATGATTACAGAATCCCACAACAGGCTGTGTTGGAAAGGACCTGAAATGCCACCCAGTGCCACCCCCTGCCATGGGCAGGGACACCTTCCACTAGCCCAGGCTGCTCCAAGCCCTGTCCAACCTGGTCTTGCACAGTTTTAGGATGGGTCTGATCATGGCTACACACACAAAAGGACACAGAAAGTGTATTTCTGGTGTACCTTCAAATACCTAACACACTAAACAGCCACTCTTTCTAGATCACACTCAGCCTTAAGTCTCGGGATGGGTGACCTCATCCCTCCCTCCCAGCCCGGCTGTGGGGACTCAATGGGACATGTGGTGCCAAGTCCCTTGATGGAGGAGGGACCTCCATTTTTAGGGCAAATCTACAAATTTATAAGGCAATCCTACAAATTTGTAAGGCAAACCAACAAAACATGCTCTGAGAGGGCAGATCTGATGCTAAAGGAGAGGAAACTGCTGCTGGCCGTGTTGTCTGCAGGTCTCACCCCCTCTCCAGGTGCTGCAGATTTCCCACTTAATCCTTCCCCAGGGAACAGAGCTGGCACACAGGGCCCCAGGACAGGGACAGTGAGAGGAATTCATGAGATGCAAATGGCTCAGCAGGGAGATGCAAAGCAGGGACTGTCTGTGGGAGTCCCCATGGAAGCTTAGGGACCTGGCTCTGGCGTTCCTCTGTGCCAGAGGATGCTCCTATCCCCATCCCCAAGCACACTGGGATCATTCCTGTTTTGCAGGAAGCAAGCAGGGACAAAGAAATTCGAGCTGTCAACCCCCTCTGTCTGCACTTTCAGCCTTCGGGCCAAGATCCTGTTGTTACCTGAGAACCCAAATGCCGATTAAAAAGATGAGCATTTCCAAACCTCACAGTTGGAGAAACACAAATTCCAATGGCTTAAAACAGCAAACCCCCAGAGCCTGCCCACAGCTGTGTAACCCCAAGGCAAAAGCAACACATCTCACAGAATTCCAACACATCTCCCATCCCTTGGGACAGCGACACAGAGAGGTAAAGACCCAGCTGGATGTGGTTTTTTTAAAATATGAACTAAGATTTTCAGGTATCCAACTCCCCCCAGGTTGGTCCTGCCTTGGGGGTTTTGCCTCCCCTGACTCCAGCCATCCAGAAATCAAACTTTGCTCTCTCAGCAGATACAGTCAGAGGTTGATTCAACCCATCTTGAACCATGAAAAAGCCTCCCAAAATGCCTCGCCTTCCACAGACTGCCTTCTACTAATGTGCCATTTGAAAATAAAACCTGAGACTGAATTGATCCTAAACGGACTGAAGCAAAGTCAGACTGAAAAGTGAAACAGCAGAGGCGGAAAGGGAAGCCCAGGAGCTTAAGGTCGGTATTTTGAGACTGATTTTTTTTCTTTTTTTCTAAGCCAGACGTTAGTCTCTATTCTCAAATTATTTGTAACCAAGATAGAGCTGAAAAGTTTGGGCAGCAGCAGATGAGAAAAGCCTCGACTAAATGATTCCAAAGCTGAGCTATCAGTTAAACCCTGAGTTTAAGGACATTCCAAATGCAAAAAGGTAAAGTAGATTTAATAATATTTAATACAATTATTATTTATTCTACTCTTTAATTAGTAAGTCTCGGCTCTTTCAATAGCAAAGCCAAAATAAAGGCTTTGGAGTGCTATCTAAGTAAAAAGGACGGAAAGATTTAATCAGGCAACTGGAACTCACGCTTGAATCAGGCACGTCCACAAAATCCCACTCTAACAGGAGATGAATCTTGTTTCACAACACACTTTATTCAAAACAAACAGCAGAAACCACGTCAAGAACAGACGGCAGATGCTTGCAAATAGGTCTCGCTGCGATTTTCCCTCGTTTCTAAGACCAACACGAAAGCGAGCGGCGGGATCTCCGAGCTCTGGCAAACTCCAGGGATGAGCTGGAGTTGAAACCACCTCCCTCCACCCCCGAAGAGGAGGAGGAGCGCTCGGGGGGGACGGGGAGAGCACGGGGAGAGAGAGAGCACGGAGATAGGGACGGGGAGAGAGAGAGCACGGAGATAGGGACGGGCACAGCCCGGAGAGAGGGACAGCACGGAGCAGGGAACAGGGACAGCACGGAACAGAGCACGGGGACAGCACGGAACAGAGCACGGGGACAGCGCGGAGTGGTGCGGCTCCGAAGCCAGCGGAGCGGCTGCCCGGTGTCCCCTCCCGACCCTGCCCGGACACTTTGCGGCTCGCACCCCCAGGAGCCGGTGGGACCGCCGGCAGCGCTCCGTCCCTGCCGCCCGCGGAGCCGGGAGCGCGGAGTTCCGGGAAGCCCCGCGCCGGGAGCGGCCGCGCCCCCCCGCCGGCCGGGCGGTGTCGGTTCCCGGTTGCCGTGCCCGGGCGGGGCCGCGCTACGGGCGGTGCCCCGGGGCAGCGGCACCGGCCCGGCGGGGTGCCCGGGGCCGTTCGGCGGTGCCGCCTCCGCCGCTCCCCCGCTTCCAACTTTCCGGGGGCGGCGCGACCGGCACCCCCCGCCCCGGAGCGCGGCGGGGCCGAGCATCCCGCGCTGGGACAAGCCGGCTCCGCGCTGCCGGCCCGCGCCGCACCGGCCCCGCCGAGGACGCGGAGACCGCGCACATCCCCTCCACACCCCCCGGCCGCGGTCCCACATCCAGCCCGTCACGGGGCGGCCCCGCTCACCTGCCGTCCCCGCCGGGTGCCGCGGGCTGCGCTGGGCTCCGGCCGCCGGGGCCGCGCGTTGCCGCCGTTGGCAAGTAACAGTCTCCAGGGCTACGGTCACTATGGCGCCGGGCGCCGGGTCTCGAGGCAACTGTTGCTACCCCGGCCCCGCGCGTCACCGCCCGGCTCCGCCCCTCCGAGGGCGTGCCCAGCGTTTTTCCACCTCCCATTGGCTCAGCGCCTGTCTGTCAATGTCAGGGGCGGGACTCGCCGCGGGAGAGCCAATGGCGCCGCGGAGGGGGCGTGGCTAGCAGTTGGCGCGCGGTTTGGCGCCTCAGCGCGGGGCGGGGCGGGCGCGTGACGCGCGCGCGCGCTCGGCTGTGAGGGGAACGGGGGCGGCGCCTCGCTGATTTCACCCCAATGCATCAACCGGGGGGGAAAAACCAAAAAAAAGTTGATTTTCCGGCTGTTAAACATCACAAAGCGGCGGGCTCGCCGTTCCTCCGGTCGCCGCTGGGTTTTTTTTAATACCCCCTGCTCATGACATCAAGCCGTTGTCATGGCGACGGGGCGTGACGTCACTGACAACAAGGCGGGTGACGGATGGGGAAAGGGGAGAAGCAGCAGCAGCATCGGCCCGTGACACCATCTCAGGATACACGGACCGATCTGGGACTGCGACATAAGGACATGGAGATGCGGGAGAGAGTCCAGAGGAGAACATGGAGATGTTCCAAGGGCTGGAGCTCCTCTGCTCTGGGGCCAGGCTGGGAGAGCTGGGGGTGTTCACCTGGAGGAGAGAAGGCTCCAGGGAGACCTCAGAGCCCTTGCCAGGGCCTAAAGGAGCTCCAGGAGAGCTGGAGGGGGACTGGGGACAAGGGATGGAGGGACAGGACATGGGAATGGCTTCCCACTGCCAGAGGGCAGGGATGGATGGGATATTGGGAAGGAATTGTTCCCTGTGAGGGTGGTGAGGGCCTGGGATGGAATTCCCACAGCAGCTGTGGCTGCCCCTGGATCCCAGGAAGTGTCCAAGGCCAGGCTGGATGGTGCTCTGCTCTCCACATCCTGTCCTGTTTTATTTTGTCAGTGAAACCTAACACAGGCTCCAGCTTGCTGTCATGTTTTTTGAAAGCAGGTGCTGCCAAGGAAAGCAGCAATTTTTTTATAAAGCTTGATGAAATATCTCTGTTTGTGGGGGTTTTATGGGTTTTTCCCCCACAGTTAAACTCAGAAGAATCACCACCGATTGCTCTGAAAAATCCCCGTCAGGAATTTCACGATTTACAGGATCACCTCACAGACATGCAATAAAAAACCTTTTATGATGCATTTTTTCTGCAACGTTTTCTGAAAAGTATGTCCCAGCCTCAGCCAAAGAAGTGTGTGGAATCTGTACCCATGGAGACTCCAATAACACAGCCCGCTCCAAACACCACAGGATTATTACTTTTCTTACCTAACACTTTGGGAAAGGAGTTACTGGAAAAGGAAGTGACTGAGTGAGGCAATCTAAACTGGAGGCACTGGTGAGCGTGTGGTCCATCTACAGATTTGGGGTTGCTGTCCCTGCTTTTGAGAGATTTCCACGAGAATTACACTGGAAAAATCCATGGAGTTGTGTGTCTGACCCTCATGGACACAGGAGAAGCTCCAAAGAAAAATAACTTGTATTTTTAATGTGTTGTAGATGCTTAAGCTGTGGACATTTAAAAAGCACAGTTTTTAGATGAGGGGAAACATACGGTAAAATAGAAAATAGAATAGTTTTTGAGAAATCATCTAGTACACCTAAACACCCACCTTTACCCCTAGAAACAGAGACCAGATGAACATATTTATGTTAAAACTCCTTCTGATCTGTCTGAAGGTTGTTCTCATTCCTTCCCTCAATCTCTTGTTTTACAAATTAAGCAATCCTTTGGTTTTCCTGCTAGAAAAATCCATGTCTTTCCTAAAAACCACTCTATAAACAGCTCTTTTTTTATCCTGTGGTCACTTATTCCTGCTTGAGCACAGTGCATTGGGTTCAGCCACATTGAATTGCACCGTGCTGATTTTGAATTATCACTCAAATTTACCAAAAGCTGAATGAAATCCCTCAGTCCTCCCCCCTTTAATATCACCTCCAATGTGCTGTTGCAGCTCTGTTACTACTTTGATTTTTAGAGCACAATTCCCCAATGAACAGCATCACTTCCTCTGGAGAAGAAATGTAAAACACATTTGGATGTGCTCCTGTTCTTCCCAAAGTGTCAATTCTTGTGTGAAACCCAAAGCACAGGATCAGGTTGCTGACAACAATATCCTGAAATTCACAGAATCCCAGAGTCATTAAGGCTGGTAAAGCCCTCTGAGATCATCAAATCCAGAGTCAGTCCTCAGTCAACCATCAAGCATGTCCCCAAGTGCCACAGTCAAATATTCTGAACACTTGATAACACTTGAAAATTCTTGATAATGCCTAGCACAACAGCTTTGAGAGAACAACAGCCCATGGGAGTCAGCCAGTTCCCTGCTGGGATCCCAGGGAATCACCACAGCGCTGTTATTTTTAATTAGGGACTTGTCTGCCACCTCTTGTGCCAAGCTGATCACTGGATTAATTTTTCCCTCGTTTCTTCCAGCCTGTTCATGAGCCACATCTCGCTCCTCTCAGACAGTACTGGGATCTGGGGGAAGGAGATTCATGTAATGAAGTTGTTGGTAAAGAAAGAGAAGTTTGATTTTCCTCTTTTCTTTTCTCCCCAGAGGAGCAGTTTGCTGCAGCTGTCTCTGCTACCCACAGGAGGGCATATTCCTCAAAGCAAACTGGAATTCAGCTCAAATCCAATCCTGCTCAAAGAATCTGATTGATTTTGATTCCACCAAAGGGAGCTTTTGACAAAAAACTAGTCTTTTGATGAAAGCAAATTACTCGTAAAGGTAGATCCTTTGAAATCCTGTGTTTATCCATCAAAAATACTGTTGTTTTGGGTGCTGGAAACAAAACCTTAAATGAAACTATCCCTTTGACTTGTTTCCTGAATGAAAAACACTCTCAGAGGGTTAAAACCAAAAGAAACAAAAAAGTTGCCTTTGGGATTTTTGCTTCAAGAAAAAGTTTGCTTTTCTCAAATGGGAGAATCCCTATTCTTACACAGGTACCTACCCAAACAGCATTTTCCTGTCTGGGAGATTTCTGTGTCAGGTTCTCCCCATCTCGGAGGTGTTTTCCAATCCTAATGATTCTGGGATTCTGGGATTCTCTCCATGCTGTGTTTTATTGCTGAGTGCAAAATGTTTGGAGCCTGAACTCTGTGTCCTCTGTCCCACAGGACCAACAGCACCATCCCATGCAAGTTATGAGCATCATCCAAACTGTGATAATGGATTTTCACTTCAATATATCAGTGATAAAATTAAACTTAATGATCATTTCATTCATGATCACTTCAAGTTGTGGTGCACATGGGACAGGTCCTGGTTTTGCAGGCAGGGAGTCCCTCAAGGGATGCACTTAGGAACAGATTAAATCTCCATTCCAGCTATTTCCAAGGAAATTTCAGTGGGATTGGTGCAAACTGCAGCTCTTCCTGCATGGAGCTGTGACATCCCTTGGGCACAGCCATGGATTGATATTCCTGGGTGAGATCTTGCTCTAACCTCAGCCCCAGGACTGTGTTTTCTGCATCACAGCCTCCTGACCTTGCTGCTGGTCGGACAACAACATTCTTCAGTGCTTTTGGCCAGGCTTGAGAGGAGAGGAGAAATCTGGCTTGAGAGGAGAAATCTGTTGAGTGTGGCTGTGCCAAAGCCATGCTGGAATTTCCCAGTGGCACTGTACCCTGTCCTCCTCTGCCCACGCATCTCTCCAGCAGGAAGATCAGTCCAGGCTGTTCCAGGATGCTCTGTCCTGTCCTGGCAGTGGCCCAGAGCATTGTTTTCCTCCAGCCTGGAAGCAAACAGGTGAGTGCTGAAGGTGGGAGAAAGGAGGGTGTTCAGCATTTCCCATGCTCTTTTTCCTGTCTCCCTTGGGTGGCAGCAAGGATCCCAACAATCCCTGGCAAAGTTTTCCCTGTGAAACATAGGATTTCACAAGGTTACTCTTCTCAACCTCCTGTCTTCCCCCTAACAAGTTTTTAGCACAGCTAAAACCCCAAATGCTCTCTTTTCCTCCCACCCTGGAAATTTCCTTTCACAAGATTTAAAGGACCAAGCATTTATCTGGACTTTTATCTGTTTGGTTTGGCTGTAGCTCTCTGGAAATTCTGCAAAACAACACTGGGTAAAGTCATGGAAAAAAACCAGTGTCCGTGGGTTTTTGTGTGCCACTCCCTGCAGGGAGCTGCAGCCTCCTTGGCCCACAGAAGGAGGATGTGTCCACAACTTGGATATAATCAAGTCCAGTCACATTGATGTGACTAAATCCATGCAGCTTCTGTCAACACAGCCTCTGCATGGAGGCAACATCTGTGCCTGAATAGCCCCAGCGCAAGGTGTAAATGGAATTTCTGCACAAAGCACAGGTTTTCTGGTGAGTGAGTTGGAGTGAGGCTCCTCCTGTTCCCCAGATAACCACAGGGGCTAAGGACAGAGTGACCAGGAGGCTTGAGGGAGTGCTGGACAGGATCAAATGGAAGGGCCTGGGTGATGTGATGGGAAAGGGGCACAAAATCAGCAAAACACACAGTGATGTCACCTTCAGCAGCTGCATGGCAGTGAAGAAGAGCCTCTGAGGCACCTGGAGAGAACCTTCTCTGCTGTTCCTCATCACACTGGTGCTCCACACCCTTTCCCAGCTCTGCTCCCTTCCCTGGACACCCTCCAGCCCCTCGATGCCCTTCTTCTCATGAGATGCCCACAACAGCCCAGGATTTGACTCCAGCAGTACCCAGCACAGGGGGACAGTCACTGGTCTTGCTGGCCCCTGGTACAAGCCAGCATGCCACTGGTCTCCTTGGGGACACTGCTGGAAGCTTGGAATCTGACTGTTGAGCAGAAAGATTGAGCACGTTCACATGGGGAAGCTCAACAATCTTGTGGCTGTGAGAATCTTAAAGCCCTGTAACTGTTTTACTCTTTTGAGTTTATGTTTAAAACTCACAGAAAATTATTAAGTGGCCCTGTGGATTATTAACATTTCAGGCTGAATTGCAGGTGCAGAGGTCTTGCACCTCCCTCCAGCTCTGTCAACCATCAGCAGAACCTTGTCAGCTTGTGCTGTCCCACGGCTCAGAGTGGCACCTGGCCTGTGTCACCGAGGCACAGAGCTCATTTCCGTGTCACTATCTCTGGTTACACATTCATCCCTTTCCTGCTTACAACACAGCTTGAAAGGGGAAGGCAGACAGGGCACAGCCTTGCTCTGCCTGGCAAACATTGTGACACCACTGCCACAAAGTCCATTGGCTTGGTGATGGGGGAGCATCCTGCCGCTCTAGGCCTTCAGCAGCCGGAGAAAAAACACAATTCCATTTTTTTTGAAGTTCTGGAGGTGCAATTGGATTTTTTTTCTGAGCTGCTGGAAACAACTCTTCTCCGCATAACTTCTCTATCCGTCTCATTTTAGAGCAAATGGCTTTCCAGCAAATTCTTTTCCAAAAGTGGGATTACCTGTGGGCATAGATAGCAATTTGGGTTTAGTTTAATGTTCAGAGGATATAGGCATGGCCTCTGAAGTGAGGTGATACCTAACATCAAACTAAATAATTATACAGCCAAGAAATCCTAATTCTCCACTGCTTTTCATGCTTTATAAATATGTATTCCACACACTACACTTTGCATATTGCATGGACAGCCTTTGCCCACTCTGCATTGTTTCAAAATCCACGAGTGTGCAGTTTTTAATGAGTATTAAAAAAAAAAAAATTAAAAAGGAGTTTATGCCCATGACAGGCCAGGGTAAATAGTTTTTGCCCTGTTTTATTTATGAGAATTGCAGAAGAGTCACTTGATCACAGACAGAGGCAGATAAAGGTCAGTTATCAGCTGGTGTGTCCTGGTGATGAGTCCTTGGCTTTGTTGATTTATGACAGTTGAGAGTTGGATATTAATCTGGAGCATAATTTGGTGGGGATTTTAGTGTGTGTGTCTCCTTGTTGTGTTTGAGTGCTTTTGGGCTTCGGTTTGTTGGGGTTTTTCCAGTATTTCCCACATCTATTTGCTTAGACCCTTTTACATGACCAGAAAAGATGTTGCAAGTCCTTGATGGGAAAGACATCATGTCCAGTTTATGTCTGGAAATGACTCAGGTATAAAGAGACTCTTCTGTCTCCCTTTCTGCCTTGTGACCACGTGGTTTCCACCCTGTTTCCTCTTCACATTCACAGTCTCCTTGTGTCCAGCTTCAAGTGGAAATTGCTGAAATATTTTATTGCCCCCCACGCCTTGTTATCTTCCAAATCAACATGCTGAGGTTCAACAACTTGGGTTGAGTCACTTGCCACCAGTAACCGGGAATTTGGGAGCATTATAGAGGAATCCTAGCCCAGAATAGTTCACTGACCCAGTGACAGGGCTGATGATAAAAGTGAGAATTATGTAAACTCTGTTGGGTAATTCAGATGGGCAGACAGGGCTTGTTCCGTACAGGGAATGATTAAGCTGAAGAAGAAACTTATTTCCACTCTCTGTGTCCACAGCTGCATAAGGAGATGAGGTAGGAAAGAAAAGAACTTGCAAACGGAAATTTCACTGGGGTGATGTTCTGTAGGGCACAGGAAAGCTGTGGCTGAGGTGAAGAAGAAGCAGCAGCCAGCCTGTGTCTCACCACCAAACCTGTGCACCAGAGTTCCTGCTCTCAGTGGTGTGGTTTGAAATGCACAAACTTGAAGTCCCACAGCCCCAGTTTGCAATTATCCTGGGCCTTTGCTCTTCTCCTGATGCTCTTGTCCTGTGAGGGACAGCTCTGTCCCTGCTGGCATGTCCCTCTGCCTTAGTCATGTGAAATACCTGGAAATGTCGAGGTGAGGCAGAAGTGTGAAGGCACCATGGAATGATTTAGGTTGGAAAAGACCCTTAAAATCATCAAGGCCAATAATCAATCACTGCCAAGCCCACCACTAAACCATGTCCCTTAGTGCCACATCTCCACATCTTTGAAACCCTCCAGGAGTGTTTCTACACTTGGGGAAAAGTGACTTCTGTCACAGAGGCAAAAAGCTGTAACATCCCAGACACTGTGTGTGACCCAAGCAGACCATTAACTGAAGGCATTATGTGTTTTCTCACCACAAATTTACCAACTGGAACAAAATGGATTCTGTGGAGTTTTTGGTCCTCCCCTTGAGGCTGAGCCTCTGTTATCAGCAGAGCTTGAGGCTGCTTCATCTGCAGCCACCTCCTCTCTCCCAGTCTGGTGTCACAAGAGATGACTCAGTCCAGCCAAGGCAGGGTCACTCAGAGAAGGTGACACAGGAACCATCCAGGTGGATTTGGGATGTCTCTGGGGAGGGAGACTCCACACCCTCTCTGGGCAGCTGTTCCAGTGTTCTGCCATCCTCAGCACAAAGAAGTTCTTCCTCACGTTGAGGTGTTTGTCTTGTGCTTTAGTTTGTGCCCATTACTCCTTGTCCTGTCTCTGGGCACCACTGAACAGTGGCACCATCCTCTGGACACCCCTTGGAGATAATTGTATGGATTGATAGAATCCTCTCTCAGCCTTCTCTTCTCTGGACTAACCAGGCCCAGCTCCCACAGTCTCTCCTCATCAGAGATACTCCAGACCCCAAGTCATCTCTGTGGCCTCCACTGGACCCTCTCCAGCAGCTCCTTGTCTTTCTTGAGCCATGGAGCCAGAACTGGACACTGGACACCACTCCAGATGTGCCTCCCCAGGGCCGAATAGAGGGGCAGATCACTCCTGCCGTGCTGCCACACTCTTCCCAATGTCTCCAGGGTCCCATTGTCCCTCCTGGTATTGTAATCCACTCCCAGGTGTTTCTCTGCAGAGCTCCTCTGCAGTGGGTCACCCCCAGCCTGTCCTGGTCCTGGTTCCTTCACTCTCCTGGAGCTGCTGGGGCCACCCTGCTCTTGGTGCCTGAGAAAGGAGAACCCTGCAGCTCCACAGGAGTTAATTCCTGGCAAACACAGAGCCACAAAAGGTGCTGTTTGACCAGAGGCCCAGTCGCTCTGGTGCATTTGCTATTCCAAGCTTAACAACTCCCTGTTTGTTTACAAAGGGCTGTGCTGTGTTATCACCAATCAATAAAAACTCGGAGCTATCAGCCTGTCTCCTGCCCATGGCAGGGGTGCCTGAAGACCACCTGTGCTCCTCTCTGCTCTTACCTGCTCCTTTACCACCAACGTGGTCCCCTTTGGCCCCAGAGCCAGCAGGAGTTCAGCAAACACCACAGGATGTACCTTGGGAGTGATGCAACCTCAGTTTGATGGACAAGGACACAGAGAGCATAAAAAAAGCAGCTCGCCCGAGGCAATCTGTTGGCTCAGGGAATGGCCAAAAATAGAACTGGCCACTTCAGTCAACCTTTGGGCTGTGCCCCTGGAGCTCTCCTTGGTTCATTGGGAATTATGTGCCTCTTGTCAGCACAGCAGCTACTGGCTGAGGACCAGGGCAGACTGGAGTATGAGGGTCAGGAGTCTGAACTTACTGACTTCCAGGCTGCTGTTTTGTCTTTCTCTTCAAAATAAATTTGCCATGTGAATGAGAACAGAGCCACATCGGAGGGGCTGCAGAGAGGAGGAGCTGAGAGAGCTGGGGAGAGATGGGAACACTGAGGAGCTGCATGGGGAGGCTCAGAGTGCAGATGGGAAACAACCAACACAGCAGGAACTGGAGGTGCCTGGGCCAGGAGACAGTGCAGGGCTCCTGGGGCTGCCTTGGCATCTCTGTCTCCCTGTGCTGATGCTTTTTTACAGCTGCAAATCCCCAGCACTGCTCTGTCCTCTGGCCCTGCCGCTGCTCCAGCTGCAGCCTGACCTTCTGGCAGGAGCTTCCCTAATTACATATTCCTTAGGTTTGCTCATCAGCTGAATGGTGTGAACCTCCCCTCCCTGTGTGATCAGGGAATATCTCCGGGTGGTGGGAGAGAAGAATTCACAGGCAAAAAACAATGGTTTGGAATTCTTGGCCTGCACCAGAAAAACAGCAGCAATAATTCATTTCACAGATACAGCTGTTTTCCTAACAGGATAAACAAAATCCTGGCTTTTCTGCAGCTTTATCATCCAGGAACAACTGAGAACAGTTAGATGGATCCACCTGGTCATAACCCTGCATAACAAATTAATAAATAAATATGCACTGTTGGACTCCAGCTTATATAAGCAAGACTCGGGAAAGACAGGAGATGGTGGAGCTCCAGGTAGGACCATTTTCCCCCAGCTGTGGTTGGAGGACATTTTGCATCTTGCCCAGCCCAGAATGACCCAAGAGCATCTGCCATGAACCATCTCCTGTTTCATTTGGTCAAAGGGTTGTTGTCGCTCAGGGCCCCATTTGAACATCCTTCTTCACAGAATCACACAATCATGAATGCTGGCAAGGACCTCTAGGACCATCAAATCCAACCATAAACCATGTCCCCAAGTGGCACATCCACCTGCTTTTTGAACATTTCCAGAGATTGTGACTCCACCACTGACCTGCCTGTTCCAATGTTTTCCAATCCTTCCTATGAAGAAATTTTCCCTCAGGTCCAATCTAAACCTCCCCTGGCACAACCTGAGGCACTTTCCTCTTCTCCTATTCCATCTTGCCCTTAACCTTACTTTATTTTAGGGGAAAACCAGCTTTCAGACAGATTCAGACTATTTTTCTCTCTTCCCCGAAAAATTCTGCTGCATCACCCCACACCACCAAAGCACCCCAGGTGCTCCAGAGCCTCCCGCTGTCGCAGCACGGTCTGGGCTAGTGTTTGGGGGGGTGTTCCCAGCCCGGAGACAGCCGATTCCCGCTGTCCCGGAACAGCCCAATCCCGGTGTCCCGGACACCGCGCGGGCATCGACCGCGGGTAACCCGCTCCGGCGGGCGTGGCCTCGCTGTTATTGACAGCCGCCTCCTCCAATCGCGCGGCGGTGCGCCTCATGCCAGCGGGGGGCGTGGCTTTGCCTCTGCCCACACCTGTGTCGTCCAATAGACTGTCCCTAAATTACTGAGTGGGCGGGGAGAGGGGGAGATGGCCACGCCCCCAAAGCGCGAGCGCTCTAAAGGGTCCCTCTCGGCAGCGCGCGGGAACTGCTGAGGAGTCGCGCGCCCGCCCGCCGGGCCCTGAGGTAACGCGCGGTCCTAAAGCCCAACCCCGGCCCGGGGCTGAGGGAGGGAGGGAGGGAGGGCGGTACCAGCTCCACACAACCTCTCTGGGTGTCCCCAGCTCTACCCGGTGTGTGTGGGATGCCCGCCCGTCGCGGGGGGTGCAGTGTGGGGTTCACCTTCCCGGCAGGTGCTTCTCGTGATGTCCCTCGGGCGGGTGGGTGTCTGGGCAGCGTGGGGGAAAATCTTGGGGGTTTTTGGTTAAATGAACACGAGGTGGGTTGGGGGAACTTCTCCCCAAGGCCTCGCTCAGGGGCAGGAGGCGATCTGAGGAGAAGGGATGTCCTTTCCCTGTGCTGTCCAGGGACCCATCGTGAGGGGCCGTGAGGTGACCTGAGTGTTGGGGATGCTCCGTGAGGTGATCTGAGTGTTGGGGATGCTCCGTGAGGTGATCTGGGATGTTGGGGGTGCTCCGTGAGGTGATCTGGGATTTGGGGATGCTCCGTGAGGTGACCTGACTGCTCGGGGTGCTCCTGTGCGGCTCCCAGCCCCGCTGTGCTCCCAGCGGACACAAAGCCACGAGTGGGAGCCGCCAGGAGCACAGGCGGTGCCTCTCTGAAAACACAACCCTGTGCTTTCCTGCTGGCCATGAGGGGATTTCCCCCCGCCGGTGACTGTGCAGATGGTGTGGTGAAGCAGCAGTTTAGAAAAGAGGCGCTCGGGGCAGCCTCCTGGTGAGTCACATTGCTGGGGAATCCACCTAAAACATCCCGGTGCTCTGGAGAAGCAACGTTCCTGAAATGGAGAGTTTTGTGGTTGTCTGCGTGGCTGAGGAGCTGGCTCTGCTGACCAAGTGATGGTCAGTGGGCGGCTTTCTTCAGCCAAAACTCAGCTCTGAACGTGTGGTGGAGTCAGGTTCCTGTCTGCAGTCATGACAGTCACTCATCATCCTTGCAGAGGAGAGGTTGGAATTACTTTTCCTTCTGTTTTCCCCACTCCAGCACCAGGAGGGCATCGGAGAATTGCCCAGCACCTGTGGTCAGTGGTGCTGCCAGGACAAAACCTTTAGTGCTCAGGAAGCTTTTATCACTGCCTCTGTTAAAAACTGAGTTTATCTAAGAGCAAGCAGAGTGCCGTTGCTCAGCTTTTGTTTCCTCACTTAGTAAATCTCTAAGGGAAACAAAAGGAACAGAAAGGCCCACGTTTCAGTTCTGATGGTGATGTGGCAATTGCCAGGAGCTGCTCTGGACCTCGAGAACTGGAGCAGAGCGGATGTGGTGTCTTCACCAGTCAAAAGAAGTCAGCCACAGGAAGCCGACTGGGCTGTGCTGGAAAATGTCAAGTGGCTGATAACGTGCTCAGTAATTTGAACTGATATTGTTGAAGCTGTGTATGTTTTAGGTAAAGGTGTGTCCAAAGCCTGTTATAAATGAAAGCTCCACTCCTGCCCCGTTGACTGTCACCAGTTTGAACCTTGTCAGACATTTATTCTGTTTTGTCAGTGAAGCCCTGTAGTTGTTCCATTGAAATCGTTACACTTCAGTTCTTCTGGGTCACGGTGCTCCCTCAAAGCAGAACACTTATGAATTTAAATGATTTCAGGAGTCACACAGGCTTAATTAAAAGGGAGGTTTCTTTCCGCAGCTTTTTGTTTGGGTGTGTGTTCCCCATGTTCCCGAACACCTGTGGTACACCATGGTGTGTTCATTCCACAGGGAACAGTGTGGGGAGGGAGAGGATCGTTTGGGATCCAAGAATTACACCTGGCTGTGGTGAAGCATGGAATAGTTTGGGTTGGAAAGGACCTTAAAGATCATCCCCTCCCAACCCTGGAACACGTGTGTTTTACAGTGTGTTTGTAACTAAGCGTCAGGGAGGGACGGGCTGAGCTGCAATGGTGAGCAGAGCTAGGGAGAGTCTGTAAATATTGGGAAATATTTGCTTCTAACTTGAATTTGTTGGATCAAATACATGACTGGTTTAGGAAGTGGCATGATCAGGTTGCACTTCAGTTCATGGTGCAAGTCTACCCAGGGTTGTGCACAGCAAGGGCAGAACGCAGGGATGGTCTCCACTGGGAAGAGCTTTCTCCTCTTGATTGACTGAAGGTGATGCAGAAACCTGCAGCCAACCATGGAAATGAAACTTAGAGGGATGGAGTAGCTCTGCTGTGAGGAGAGCATGAGAGAATTTGGGTTGTTGAGCTTGGAGAAGATGGGATGACCTAATTGTGGCCTTCCAGCACCTGAAGAGAGCCTGCAAAAAGGCTGGAGAGAGAGAGAGACTATTTAAAAGGGCCTGGAGTAAGAAGACAAGGGGGAATGCTTCCCACTGACACAGGGCAAGGAGACATCAGATATTAGCAGGAAGTGCTTCCCTGTGAGGGTGCTGAGGCCCCGGCACAGGGTGCCCAGAGCAGCTGTGGCTGCCCCTGCATCCCTGGAAGTGTCCAAAGCTAGGTTGGACAGGGCTTGGAGCACACTGGGATAGTGGAAGGTGTCTCTGCCCACAGCAGGGGTTGGCACTGGGTGATCCTTATCGTCCCTTCCCACCCAGACCATTGTGGATTCCATGATTCCCTGATAGCTGCAGTGAGAACACCTCACCCTTCCTTTCGAAACTTCGTTGCTGCATTAAAGCACAGCTGGCAAGAGAAACGCTGTAATTAGTGCAGAGGCCAAAGCTTCCCTCAGGGACACAGGGCAGCCCTGAACCCCTCGTTGTGGGGTGCTGGGAAGGAAAGTGGGACCAGCATTGTGAAAAGGGGTCAGGAGTGATGGCAGGCGCTGCGGTTCGTCCCCCCTGGGCTCTGCTTGGTTTCTCCTTGAGCAAGTGAGGCCGTGGGGACAGCTCGGGTGGCACCAGGCTGGGACCGGGGTGCTCTGCCACGTGTGGGTTTGGGCTTCTCCGGGCTGGGCAGGGAACTGCTCCGGGCTGGGCACGGGCTGCAGAGATAACAGCCTCTTCTCACAGCTCCGAACAAACCGCTCTGCTGTTCCAGCCCAGAACGGGGTGCGGGGCAGTGTCTGCCAGTTATCTCGGTGCTTCAGAGACGGGTTTTTGCAGGCATCCCCCTCTCGGCTGCTCATGAATTAAACTATTTTTGGCGTGGTGACTCGCAGAGCGTGGCGTGAGCAGTAACGTGTCCTTGCGCAGATGAGTAAGCGGAAAGGGAACGTCCCTGAGTGTGGCTGGCGTGGCTTTGCCCTCCCGGCACAGGCAGGAGGCTGCAGCGTAGCTGGGTTGGATTTAGTAGATAAAAAGCCTCTTTCCTTTCACTCCTCTCCCTCCTCATCGAGACAAATATGCTCCTCTCATCACACGATTTAAATGCGTCTGTCTAAGGCAGGTACAAAATAGCAGCCTAAAATCCACTTCTTAGAGAGATCAAGGATAATGGGATTCATCTCCAATCAGCTTGAAATCCCCTGAAACAATTAAAGCTCAGCCTGGCAACTCATAGGCATCAAAGGCTTTTGATGAATGTAAACCTTAAATAAAATGAGCGTTTAGAAAACACTTCATTTAGGCGATGAAACCCCCCAAGACAAAGTGCTGCAAGCAGTGTGGGAGCCACCAAAAAAAACCATCTGCCAAACGCTGATTTTGATGCAAACAGGTTAAATGTGGGGTGTCCCAGAGCTGTGTCCCCCCAGAGGGACCCAAAATCGTCGGTGTGCCGAGACTGGCGGGCAGGCGTGGGGCCAGAGCCTCCTTAAGAGGCGGCGGTGTGGGGTGACGAGCCGCTTCCAATTGCAAGGCAGCAGCACATGACATAAGATGCTCCAGATCTGCCTCCTGGGCGCTAGTTTAAAAATAAAGGATATTGCACGTCGTGCTCGGCGCCGGTGCGGAGCGGCTGCGGAGGAGAGGCTGCGGGACGGGAGATGCGCTGTGAGGCTGGAGGGATCGGGGGGGGCTGCGAGCCGAGCCGGAGCATTTGGGGCAGAGGGAGTGTGGTGTTTAAATTGGCTCGTGGTGCTCTTGGGGAGCTGTGGGTGTCACGCTGCTTTTGGTATGGTGTTTTGCAATGACCGGAGCGTGCCTGCTGTCAGAATTTCCCATATTTTGAGCACGTGCCGCAGGCTCGAGTTGCGTCTTCTTGGGGCTGCCTCTCTCAGACGACTGAGCTGTTTTTGCTGCTTTGCTGTAACGTTTGGCTGTATTTTAATTTTTAAAAGCTGTTTTCGCAGGGACAGGGCTGTGTGAGTCAGACGCAAGGATGGCACTGGCAGAACCGGTCCCTATGCCTTATTGTAATTCAGCTCCTCAAGGGAACTGCGAGGTGGAAGATGGTACATCACTGGAAGATGTACTGCTCAACTCTTCACCCAGGTTTGTCTTATTTAAGGCTTTATTTATCCTGTTGTGACCTGTATTTATAGTTTGTATTCTATCATGTTTACTTTGATTAATTAAATGATTTTGAAAGAGCCCTGCATCTGTAAGGAACAGCTCATGTGCAGTACCTGCACTGATCTCTAACTCCTGCTGGTAAGAGGCTGCTTAGATTTACAGACTAAAGAGCAGATTAGGGTCTATATCTCACCACAGCATAATGGGATCATGCTGACTAAAACCTCTTTACCTAAATTTTTTGGGGCTGCATTGAATTACATGTCATAAGGGGGAGAAAAAAAGGACTTGAATGACTGTGAGGGAAATAGCTTTGGCTTTTCTGCTCATATTACTGGGTCATTTGCATGCTTTGATCATAAAAGCTGGTGGAGAAATGGTGCAGAACTATTGCAACTGAGGATTAATTTGTGCTGAAAAATGTTCTCAATAATGAGGAGGGAACACGGAGATGGGAACATCTCATAATCCCTTTGGGGGAAATAAAGAAATTATTTACTCAGCTCTGGTTGCTGGCTTGCAGATTAGTTCAGAGAAGCAGTTCTGCTTTTGGACAGGACATGGCATCAGCCATGTCAGATCTTCCCTGGGCCTTAAACCTCCTCACATGCCCAAAGCAGTAATAGTTGACTGTTCCCTAAAAATTCAGAGTAAATGTAAACCCAAGGGAAGTGATTTCCCTCTTACCTTGAAATCCACACAGTGGCTGTGCAGAATTGTCTTGTCTTTGGTCTGGTAGAAAGGGAATTAAAAGACAACTTGGTGGGAGCCCTCTGAGGCTTAGGCTGAGGAATTTGTGTGGGCTGACTGCAATGGGCAGAGTCAGGGCTCCTTTTTGTCCCTGCAGTGTTGGGCTTATTGTGATGTCAGGGCCCTGCAGCCCATCTGGAAGACCCTGGGCTTGGTGCTGCAGCCAGGGGTTGCTGTGGGGAAGAGAAAACAGGGGCCTGGAGAAACACCACCTTCGTGATGGCCTGAAGCAAAGGGCCCTGGTAGGGCAGGGCAGGATGAAAAGAGTCTTTGGAGTATAATCTTAAATCAGCTAAAACTCAGACCTTAGTGCTAAACCCATGGTCCATGCAGGGCATTGCCCAGGGCAGGGAACCAAGCATCAGCTGCCTGGTTGGAGGGTGGGATGTTCTTTTGGGGAGCAAATCCCAAATCTCACCGGGTCTGGCTTCCAACTCCCACTCTCAAGTGGGATGTGAGACTTGATCATCCCTTATCCTCATCCCTTAGGGCTGTGAGAAAGTCCAGTTTGGACAGGGATGGAGTAAGAACACTTTTGCAACCAAACAAGTGGTGCTTCACCAGCTCATGTGGGGCTGAAAGTAAAAGGGACAGCTCAGCTGGGAGGAGTGTGGCTGAAGCACATGGGGATGAACCTGTTTCCATTTCTGCCCAAGCAGCTGCTGGGAGCACTGGCTTTATTAGGAATACCTAAGAACAAGATTTCCTGTTAAATCAATTTCCTGCTCTTCTGCAGGAAATCTCTGTGGGTTTCCCCATGGGGTAACTTGAGTGTCCCCAGGGGCCTCCCTGTTGTTGGATTCACATATTGCAGACAGGAGATGAGCTCCAGATCCATGTGTCCCTTCCTGTCCCCCTCCTCCTCCTCCCAGCTGCAGACTCTTTGTTTCAGGCACCTGGAGCAGACCTTAGGAATTAAATGATGGCTGTTCTTGGGATGATGTTTATGGATTCTTCTGCAGCTCGTCTGCAATGAAAGCTGCAATTAGGACAACACTCTTGTGTTCAAAAACAGCACAGGCAGAGCTTGCACATTCTGAGAGACCTGTTTCATTGCTGGAGCCATGCAGGGTAGTAAATTAATATAAAGTCACCTGCAGAACATCAGGAATCACTTTGATATCCAAGGACTGGGTGACATTAAGGGATGGAGCAAACCTGCCCTCAGTGTTCTCATCCAGGGATAATTCGCTTTTGCCTTGCAGAACTGCTGAGCCACACAACAGTGAGCCAGGGGAAGATTCCAAGATGGAGAAACATCAGGTGAACTCATTCGGTCCCAAAGGTGAGTGGATGGAAGTTTGGTGACTGTGCTGTGTATTAAATTATTATTGCAATGAGAGAGGAATTTATTAAACCATAACAATGGAAGAAGCTCACATTGGAGGATGGGCTATGCAGAAGTGTCTTGAACTCAGACTTTAAAGCCCAGCTGAGCTTCAAGGATTAGTAGGCAGTGTCAGTGCCTGATGCTCATCTACCAGGTACCAGTGTCCTGCTTTCAGTCCTCCTTAACAGAAAAAAATTAAAAATAGCAGCGTATAAGATGCAAGAAGCTTTCACCTTACCTGCCTTAGGGCAGCAGAGCAAGTTAGAGGAGGTGTAAGTGGGAAATGTTTAGCAAAATTTGAAAGTGCTTTTGAAGCTTCCTGTCTAAAATACTGGAGGTCATGTGGCAAACTTGCCAAGGAGAAAAGGTCAAAACAGGGGTGTGGGAGTGGGTATAACAGAATTTGCTTGATATTTTATTTCTCTTTCTGTTGTGGCAGCAGGAAATTTCTAAATGTAAGATGCTGAACACTTTTCTTTCAAAGCAGCCTCCTCCCCTCCTGCCTCCAATGTGTGGACAACACGTCGTGATGGAGAGGTCAGGCTGAGGATGGAAGAACAGGGTGTAGGCAGTGAGGTACCAAAGACTGTGCACCAGCTCTTGCAGGAGTCTGTGGATAAATACAGAGACTATTATGCCCTTGCATCCAAAAAAGATGGCCAGTGGATAAAGCTGACGTATAAGATGTACTATGACGAGTGCTGGAAAGCAGCCAAAAGCTTTCTGAAGGTAAGAGTTTGTTGAATTCTCTTTGTTCATATTCATAGAATCCTAAAATCAGCATGGTCTGGGTTGGAAGGGACCTTGCAGCTCATCCAGTGCCACCCCCTGCTGTGACCAGGGACACCTTCCACTATCCCAGGCTGCTCCAAGCCCTGTCCAACCTGGCCTGGGACACTGCCAGGGATGCAAGGGCAGCCACAGCTGCTCTGGGCACCCTGTGCCAGGGCCTCACCTCCCTGACAGCCAAGAATTTCTTCCCAATGTCTGATGAAAATCTCTTCTCTTTCAGTTTAAGACTGTTCTCCCTTTTCCTACCACTGTGTAGAAAGCCCAATTTAATGGTCACTCGTTCAAGTGCTGGAATGGCTGCAGTCAAGTCTGTCTTAAACCTGTAAATTCCCTGAGTGCAGGTGAATTTTACAGTGACAGGGAATTACCTGAACATGCCATGGACACGTTGGTATTTAATTTTTCGGACAGTTGCTTCCACATTTAACCAAGAAAAAAAGCATGTAAGGAAACATTTGAAGTGAGGTATTTGAGGTATATGGCAAACCTGACTTAAATATTCCAGCTGGCTCAGCCTTATGCCTGTGCTGCTGGGATTAGGAGACTTGGAGTGGGACAGTGCTATGAAACTTTAACTGTTCCTTCTTGACTCCTGGGAAGTTTTTCAGTGGGAATTACCCTATGTAAGAGCATGAACTTTTTCCCTTAGTGCTATGCTCTCAGCAGAGATCTGCAAATGAACTCTGAGCTTTCTCCAAAGGAAAAGCCAGGCTGCTGTAATGTCATCTCTTGTTTACAGCTGGGGCTGGAGCGTTTCCATGGAGTGGGCATCCTGGGATTTAATTCTGCAGAGTGGTTCATTGCTGACATTGGAGCTATCCTTGCAGGGTAAGAGTTTTGTTTCTTGCCATGCATTTTTCTTTGGCAGGCAGAGAGTAATTGCAGTATTCACAGGAGAAGCAGTGAATAATTAAACCCCCAATAAAACAAACAAAAAAAATCCCAAACCCAATTGCTTATATTTGAATTTAATGAAGGTAGATAGAACCTGAACTGTTTCATAATGAATTAATGAGACAAAAATTAAATTTTTTTTTAGCCAGCTGCTTCTCTCAAAATAAGATGATTAGTTGGTTAATCCAAAAGCATTTTTATGTACACAGTGATTAAAACATGGTGGGAAATTCCAGAGAATCCCAGGGCTGGATTTTGATATCTGCCTTCCACATGAAACATTTTGGTCCCTCACACCACTCTGACATTTCCCACGCCCCAGAACAGAGTATTTCCTCTTGGAATTAAGCCCTCCCCTCTTTGTTATCATTGTATGGGATGTTCTTCACAAAGTTTTTGCTCTGAAATGGTCTGAATTTTGTCAGCAACTCTGCTTGTCCTCTAACTCTGTGTTTTGCTTTTCTGTTTTGTTTTTTCCCTTTTCTAGGGGATTTGCTGTTGGAATCTACACTACAAACTCTCCCGAGGCCTGTCACTATGTAGCAAATAACTGCAGTGCTAACGTTATAGTGGTGGAAAACCACAAACAGCTGCAGAAAATCTTAGAAGTAATGATGTTTTTAAAATGGCTGGGGGTTACAGCATCCTGTTGACAAATGTGGGAGGGTAAAATGCTGTGGGAGGGCATCACCTGGGGGGAATACTGGCTCTGAGAGCAGAGGTGAACTCCTTGGTGTGCTCCCTGCTCCAGCCAGGTGAGCTGTCACCGGCACTAAGTCTCACAAGAGCTTAAGTGGTGCTTTCACTTCTTAAAGCCTTGGGCTTAAAATAGGAGAAGCCAAAATGAACAATAGAGCATCCTCTAGGTTGTCTGGCAACATCCCAGCTCAAATTATGACTCTTTCTAGTGAGGCAAACCCATTGTTTTAGGAACACGGGATTTTCTTGGCTTTACATAAAATGGCAAATATGAGGAACATGTGAAGTGGGGGGTTTCAGAGGTCTGAAAGGGACAAGCAGCATTTGCTCCTCCTCATGAATCTCCCTTCTTAACACAGGTTGAAGACAGACTACCTCATCTGAAGGGCATTGTGCAGTATGGGGAGGAGATCAAGGAGAAGAGACCAAATCTGTACTCGGTAAGTCTTGGGCTTCTTCACTGATTGTGAGTCCTGGTTGTGTTCAGCTGATGGCTGCAAGTACCTGTCACCTTCCATGGAGCTTTAGACATTTGGAGGGTGATGTTCCTGCCTGTGGCAGGGCCTTAGGATGACATGTCTTTAAGGTCCCTTCCAACCCAAACCAGCCTGGGGCTCTGTGGCTGTGATCCCATGAGCTTGTGTTGGCTGTGGGGGGACAGGAGGTGTCTGCTGTTGTTCAAAGCTGATAATCCATGTTGTAAGGGGGCTGTGAGCCTACTGACCTTTGCCAGGCAGCCTTGGGCCCCAGATTACTCCAGGGAGTTGCTACAGAGCTGTGAAGCTGCTGGGGGTGGGTCTGTCTCCTTTCTGCTTCTCTCTGTGTCAGCCAGAAAACATTGTGGGGTGACAGTGAGGATTTACAGCCTCTTCCAGAGGTTTGGACAGGGAAAACAGGTTCCTGCTCTTGGTGTGTAGCAAAGGGTTTAACTTTTCATGTGAATGATGCCTTACAAAGTGACTGAGCTCTGCTCTCCTCTGCACAGTGGAGGGAGTTCATGGAGCTCGGCAGGGATGTGCCAGACTCTCAGCTCCGCACAATCATCGCATCCCAGAAACCCAACCAGTGCTGCACCCTCATCTACACCTCGGGCACCACGGGACAGCCCAAGGGGGTCATGCTCAGCCACGACAACGTGAGTGTCCAGTGCCATCCCAGCAACTTTGGCCCTCGGGGGTGCTGAGGGAGAACATCCTGAGCTGGAATGAACCCACAGGGATCATCAGTCCAAGCCCTGTCTCTGCCCAGACAGCCCAACAATCCCACCCTGGGCATCCCTGGCAGCATTGTCCAAACACTCCTGGAGCTCTGGCAGCCTTGGGGCAGGGACCATTCCCTGGGGAGCCTGGGCAGTGCCCCAGCAGCCTCTGGGGGAAGAACCTTTCCCTGAGATCATCCCAAGCCTGACCCAGCTCCAGCCATTCCCTGGGCTCCTGTCCCTGTCCCAGAGCAGAGCTCAGCCCCTGCCCCTCCAGCTCCCCTCGGGAGAAGCTGCAGCCCCCGAGGAGTCTCCCCTCAGTCCCCTCTGCTCCAGCTGAACCAGCCAAGTGCCCCTGTTGAGATCCCTGGGTGTTGCAGTTGTGTTGTGCCCATGTGTTCTGTGCTGTCCCAGCTCTGAAGCCCCTGTGGGTTCCTGTTGCAGCTGACGTGGACAGCAGTGGCGGCTGGACATTTCATCATGCTGAGCGATGCCCAGACCAGGCAGGAGCATGTGGTCAGTTACCTGCCCCTCAGCCACATCGCCGCACAGATGTCTGACATTTGGTCAGCCATGACCTTTGGAGTGCAAGTTTATTTTGCCCAACCAGATGCATTGAAGGTAAAAAAAAAAAAACAAAAAAAAACAAAGATAATAAACTTGTACCCATCCACCTGCTTGAGCTGGGGTGGGTGCTTGAAACAAAGCTGTGTTATCTCGTGGTTCTCATCTTTGCTATCTGGGTTTACTTTGCCCACTGACCAGCTGCCCCTGTTGGTTTGAGTGGAGCCACTCTGACCTTCACCTTTTGACTTTATTACAAACTGAGAGAAGCTGACCCAGGACTTCCCAATTGGGAGCTGCTGAGTTCTCACCTGACACCTGGTCCCACATGAGAGCTGGTTGAGCAACAGCTTTGTGTTTGCTCTGCCCGCATTTCACAATGGCACCAGCTAAATCTGAGTCCTGAGTAAAGGATTCTTGTGTCAGCTGTGGCACTGACAGCATCGACCCTTGCTCCCTCTCCAGTTCCCACTGGAAGGCCCCAGGGGTTCCTCTCTCTTGGTGGCACTGCAAAAAACAAGCAATTCCTCAAAACTGATGGCAGAATCCCAAGTTTTTGCTAGTGCCCAGTGCTTACCTGAAGTCTGCAGTGAATCACTTCTAAAAACTGCATTAAATCCTGCTTCTCTCAGGGCAGCTTGGTGGAGACCCTGCGGGAAGTGAGGCCAACTGCTTTTTTGGGAGTTCCACGTGTCTGGGAAAAAATAGAAGAGAAAATGAAATCTGTGGGCATGAAATCCTCAGCGCTCCGAAGGAAAGTGGCATCGTGGGCCAAGGAAGTGGGGCTGCAGACCAACCTGAAGAGGATGAATGGGTAATTATGAGCTACATTTCAGGGGTGCTGTGAGTTGTAGAAGAACTTTACTATGATCAGGGGTTATACTCCATCCAGGGATTATATGCCATCCACAGTTATACCCCATGTGAAAGGCCAGTGGTGCTCAGACCTGAGGGTGAGCAGCAAGGGCTGGAGTGGGGAAATAATCAATTATTTCATTGAATAAACTAGAGTAGGATGAAGATAAGAGGAGGAAGGGGGAGAAGTTCCATGTGTGCACCTTTTCCTCTGGCAGGTGCTCCGAGGTGCCAGTGAATTTCCGCCTGGCCAGACAGTTGGTGTACAGGAAGGTGCGCAAGGCCATCGGGCTGGACCGCTGCACCAAGTGCTACACGGGGGCTGCTCCCATCACCAGAGAAACCCTGGAGTTCTTTTTGAGCCTGAACATTCCTGTGCTGGAGCTGTATGGGATGAGTGAGAGCTCTGGGCCTCACACCATGTCCCTACCTCATGCCTTCAAGCTCGGCAGGTGAGCACCTTCCTGGGAGCAGATAATGGTGGGATCTGCATCTAGCACATCCATCTCTGCTGGTGCAGCTCATCCCCAGAGCTGCCAGTCAGAGATCACTGGGGAGCCACATCCTGGGTGAAGAGATCTGCCAAGGGCAGCAGCAGCAGAGATATGTAAATTTACCTTGGCTGGGTCCTGTGGGACCTGAGGAAGAAGTGAGGGGCTGGTGGGAAGAAGGAAAGATTGGTAACTCCAGCCTGCTTTAGCCACTCTAACAGCTAATGACTAAAGGGTGCTGGCTGTCTTTGAACGGCTCGTTCAGTCTGCACAGTAAAAGTTTGTTGCCAAGGACATAAATCTGCTCATTCAAAGCTCAGGTGTTGAGAACAATGAGTGCAAACCAGCAGGTGTGTGAGCACTGGTCTCTGCAGTAACAAGTCTTTCTGTAGCTGCCCTTACGTGAGCAGATGCCTTTGAAGCAGAAGCTGTTGTGCTAAAAAGCTGCTGGGCTTTGTTCAAACCCTTCAGCTTGAGAGGTGCTGTTGTAACCTCTACTTGAATTTGGTTTAAAATAAATTAATCCTTGGCCTGTGCTCTCTTTCAGCTGTGGGAAGGAGCTGACAGGCTGCCACACCCTGATCCATAAACCAGACAGGGATGGCATTGGGGAGATCTGCTTCTCAGGGAGGCACATCTTCATGGGCTACCTGAACATGGAAGAAAAAACCAAAGAGGCCATCGATGAGGATGGCTGGCTGCACTCAGGGGACCTGGGCAAGCACGACAAGGACGGATTCCTCTTCATCACAGGCAGAATTAAAGGTAGCACATCCTCTGGCTTGCTTATCTTCACATTATGCAGCACTATGGAGTCAGAGTTGTTAATGCTGAGAAAGACCTCATGGAGCCCAACTGTTCTGTCAGCACTGCCAAGGCCACCACTAAGCCATGTCCCCAATTTCCACATCTTTTAAATCCTTCCAAGGCTGGTGACTCCACTACTGTCCTGGGCAGCCTCTCCCAATACTGAACAGTGAAGAAATTTTTCCTAATATCCCACTTAAACCTCCCCTGGTGCAGGGGAGGCTCTGCTGGTTGTGTGGCTGTGACTTGCAGAGAAGAATATTTAAATCCTTCTCCACCTGGAGTTTCCATGTGAACGTGGCTGCAGGCGTCCTGCCCTGGGACTCATCCTGTGGTGGGAGGAGAGGGGTGGCCTCTGGAGCCAGGGTGTGTTTGCAGTGCGAGGGAGAAGCCCTCTGATTTCAGCACCAGGGGAGTTAATGTCTCGTGGGCTTGTTTTACCAGCAGCTGCCTCAGTTTCAGGAGCTTTGCTGGGTGAACTCCAAGGAAAACAGCAACTTAACACTGTTGTGCAAGTGCTTGTAGCAATGTGGCTCTTGGGACAGCAATTTGAGCAACCTTAAACAAGCCAATGTCATGCAAGACTTCATCCCTCAAAATGCGAGAGGTGCTCACGTGAGGGCTGCTCTAAGGACCAGGAGATAACTGAGAAGGGGGGCTCCCCTCTGCTCTGCAGGGCATGGGAACCTCCAGCACTGCCCCAGCAAATCTTTCACTTCCATTGCTGACAATTTGGGTGCCAACTTAGGTGCCTTAGAGCCCCAGGTGTCTGTGTCAGGGTGCCAAGGGGCTCATCTTGCATTCCCAAACTGCACATGCCTCTGGAGCGTCGAGGCAGCTTTGGCAGGGCTGTGTGTGCACAGCTCCTGCTCCTCTCTCCAGGCCTGGGGGGAGTCATGGGATCAGCACTGGGGCTGGAAAAGCCCTATGAGATCCCAGACTCCAACCACAGCACTACCAAGGCCACCACTAAACCATGTCCCCATGCTACATCCACACATTTTTGAGCACTTCCAGGGATGGTGACTCCATGACTTTCCCAGCTGTGCTGACACAGACTCGCTCTTTCATCCAGGAGACACAAAGGAGCTGTGGAGTTGTTTCTGGTTGTGGGAAGGGGAGAAGCTCCAAGCATTAATCAAGATTTGACTGTTTTCCAGAGCTCATCATCACTGCAGGAGGTGAGAACATTCCTCCCGTTCCAATCGAGGATGCTGTCAAAAATGCTGTTCCCATCATCAGCAACGCCATGCTGGTTGGAGACAAAGCCAAATTCCTTGCTATGCTTCTGACACTAAAGGTAATGGAAAATAGGATGGGAATCCACCATCTGTGCTGCTGAATCTGATTAATTCCAGGGAGGAAAAGAGTTGTACACATTTTTAGTGTCTTGTGGAGACAGAAGCCCGGAGCACAATTTGCTGTAGCTGAGCTGCTAAGTGCAGCTGGAACCACAGAGAGTTGTCACTTGCTCAGACCATCAGGTCCTGGTGTTGTTCAGGGCAGCTTTTTTCTGAGCCACAGAGGGCAGGAAGAAGCAGAAGGAAAAGGCCTAAAAGTGAGGCTGGGAAAGGAAACCCTTCTGCTCTCCTCACCTGTTTTAGTTTCTCCCAGAGCAGTCTGGGAAGTAAAAAGCAGTCAGGGACTTTTTCAGGCTCTGGCTTTAAACTCCAGCAGGACACATCTGTGGTGGCTTGTGCTGATTGTCAGAGTGGGAATTGCTCCTTAGTGAGACTGAGGCCAACAGCCTCACCCTTGGGGCAGGAGACCCTAGCCAGGCCCTGGAGGTGGCCCTGCTGGGCTTGTCATGGTTGAGTGCTGTGTGTGACTTCCAACACTGCTGCTGCACAGTATAGGGAAGTAAACTGTGGTCCAGAAAAGGTCTGGAAAAAAAGTGATTAACGTTGGATAGCACAGGAGGAATTTGGCAGATGAGCTCTCTACCCTCCTTGCTCCTTGGCATCGAGGCAGCTCCTGAGCAGGCAGAGATCTCAGGGGGTTTATCTGTGTTTTGTCCTGAGTTTCCATTGCCAGCTGGGGGTTGGATGAGAGCTGAGGGGGTGATGGGGTTGGAGTGGGGTGGGAGGGAGCCCAGGAACCATGCCAGGGCAGCACCCAGGGCTGGAGGCTCCTCAGTGCAGAGGGACTCAGGTGCTCAGCAATGCCCAGTTCCCCATTCTGGCCTGTCCTGCAGTGCGTTGTGGATGCAGAGACAGGTGAGCCTGGAGATGACCTCACTCCAGAAGCTCTGGAATACTGTCAGAAGCTGGGCAGCAAGGCCACCAAGGTCTCAGAAATCATCAGCAGCAAAGACAAGGCCATCTATGCCGCCATCCAGAAAGGGATCTCGGCTGTCAATGAGGGAGCAGTGTCCAATGCCCAGAAAGTCCAGAAGTGGACCCTGCTGGAGAAGGACTTCTCCCTCTTTGGGGGAGAGCTTGGTGAGTGGTGGGGAGGTGTCTGGGGTTTGCCCAGTGCCCCTTCCCTGCTATTGAACATCAACAGAACCAGGACCCCCAACACACAGAGCTGCCCCTGGCCTTTCCTCACTGTGGCTTTTCCATGTCACAGTTTGGGGGTTGGGATGAATTGGGGTGAATTCCCACCTCTGCCCAGCAGCACCGAGGGGAGCAGTGCTTACCCTTGTGCTGTGATGCCTCTTGCAGTCATGGAATGTTGGAAGGACCCACAAGGATCATTGATCCAAGCCCCAGCCCTGCCCAGACAGCCCAACAATCCCACCCTGGGCATCCCTGGCAGCATTGTCCAAACACTCCTGGAGCTCTGGCAGCCTTGGGGCAGGGACCATTCCCTGGGGAGCCTGGGCAGTGCCCCAGCAGCCTCTGCTGCTGCTGTGCTGCTTCCCCTCACAGGGAAGGGAGGGAGATTCTATTAAAACCAAAGAGAAGTTTAGAACTTGTCGCTGTTCCTGTGTTCTGCTTCACCCCGGGCTGGTTTTGGCTCCCCATTAACCCTGTCCTGGTTCCCCACAGGCCCCACCATGAAGCTGAAGAGGCCATTTGTGGCTGAGAAATACCAGGACCAAATTGCTCAGTTTTACACAGACATTGACACCCCATCAGGGGAGCCCTCGGCCAGGCCATAGAGCCCCAGACTGAAACCACTCCCGAGGACATTCCCAGCTGCCCAGGAAGGATTCCCTGGATCCTGTTGAAATAAAGAGGCTCAGCCATCAGGCAGCCCCTCGGCATTGCTTTGCTGTCCATGTCCTGGCCCTGCAGTGTGGTGAGCGTGGTCCTGCCCATGTTCTCCTGTCTTGTGTCCTGTGCTGAGATATCCCATATATCTCAACTTTGTATTTTTTATTGTTTATTTCCATTTTTATAAGGGCAATACAGTGTTTACCTTAAATCCATGTGACATGTTACGTTCTAACCAAAGTTTTCTTTTCCTGAGATGAATGTAAAACAGGAGCTGCAAATCAGGAGCTGCACTTTTCCTGCTGAGGGAGAAAGGCAGATTTCATTTTCCAGCAGTGTCCTCACTCCCTGCTGCACGTTTCCCTGCATGCGGATGGCATCCATACAGTTTTAAATCTCCTTCCCCACAAACTCTCCCCGTCTGAGATGACAAATGCTGTGTGACTACACACAGCAGTGGAGGTGGAACCTCACATGAACTGGGTTTGTCTGTGCAATATTTTGAGTTTGTTTTACCTTTTTGAGTTATAATGAAGCCATAAATTGTATTGTTGAAGTTGTATCCATGGCTGGTATTCTGGGAAGTGATTTACTCCAGGGACTATTTATAAGGCTGTGTACAATGTGTGAAATCTGTGTCTTACAATCCAGAAATGCTGTGGTGTCTGAAATGGGGAACTCCAGAGCGGAGGGTGGGTGAGTTGAGGCTCTGTGCCTGTTTGGGGAGAGGAGATGGTGCTGGGAGCCCAGGCTGGCTCTGCTGAAGGTCTGTGAGCAACCAGCCCAGAGCTGTGAAAGGTCCTTCATGGTGAATTCACTGACTGGAGGACACAGAATTTCCCACCTGCAAAGCTGGAGGGAAGCACCTGGATCCAGGAGCTCCTTGTGCTCTGCGAAATGGTTCTGCAGGGCTTATTCCAGTGGGGACTGGGAATCCCAACAGCACATGAAGGTTTGCCTGGACAATGGCTCATTTCAAACCAGAAATCCTTACCTGGGCAGAGCAGCCCAGCTCTGATTCCAAGCACCATTTCCCATGGAACAGGAGGAGCACTGGGAGGAGGAGGCTGATGCAGGTCAGAGTAGCTCAGTGCTGGTGTCAATCCTGGCCTGGGCTGGGCTCAGGGTGGCTTAAACCTCAAACTGTCCCTGCTTTGGGTCAGTGAAACTCCCCTCGCCTGTTGGAAGGGTGGGAATGCACTACTGGAACTGCTGCTCATCCTGTGCTGTGTGTGCTGAGCTGTGTGGATTTGTGTCTCCAGTGTTTGGAAGAGGAATGTGTAATAAACTCCTCAGTTTGTGTCTCTTAACTCTCATTCATTCCTGGGCTGGGGGAAGTTTGCCTCGGGCAGGGAGAGCTGGAGCTGTGCCAGGGAGCTGATGGACAGTGATGGACAGGGGACACTCCAGGTGGGAAGGGATGGAAGGTGTCACCATCACCCTGTGCTGAGCAGTGCCTGTGCCAGAGCTCAGGGCACCTTCTGGGAGCAGTGGAGATTCCCTCATCTCCCATCTGCCCCAGGCAGAACAGACTCACCTGAACAGACTTAAAGCTCTGCTGGCCTAAGGGACACTGGAGCAGCCCCTGCTTAAAGCAATTCCCTTTTCCTTGGTTTTTCACCTCCCAGGTGTTGCCATGGTGCTGCCTGGCATTTCCCCCTTCAGTGCTCCTAATGGGAAACCCTTTCCATGAGGAGAGGTTTTGGGAAAGCCAAGGTGCCATCCCTGGAGAAACAACACAACAACCAAAAAACACTTTCAAGTTTTATTTTTCCATCTTACTTTATTTCACTTTTTCTAGAAAATTCCTCCATAGTTCCACAAATTTAACAAAAAGTTTAAAATTCAGGACAAACAATCCTGTAACGTATTACAAACATGAGTTTTGTTTTTTTTTTTTTTAATTTTTTAAATCTTGCAGTTAGTCTTGGCTCAGCTGCATTTCTTCCAGCTGAGTGAAGAACTCATCTCCCAACACAACTTTTAAAATCCTCAAGTGACGAGGTATTTAATACCTCGGCTCTAGGCAGAAATACAATTAAAAATTCTCTAGAAGTTGAAGTACTTACATTTTTCTTTAGGAGTGCAAACTCATCTTGTCAGTTTTTGATGGCTATTCCACGCCCCAGGAAAGCAACACCCGTTTGGGTCCTTTGAGCACTAATTAACACCTTAATTGGTCCCAGGTGCACCAGGGGTGTCACAGCATCACCGGGAGCACCTGGGGGAGCAGGGAGGAGCCTCATCCGAGCAGAGCTGGCTCTGGCACATCCCCAATGGAAAACTGTGGAACCAGAGCTGCTCAGGGCTCTGCTCGGGCAGGACAGCCTCCAGAAGGGACGTTCAAACCTCCCTCACCATCAAACACGGTCCAAGATCTGACAAAAAAACTGCTTCTGGATTGTTGCATCAATTGCTTGGCTCGTTGTGATGCTCCCACCGCACCCCACGATCCCACGGGTGGCAGAGTCATTGCACTTCCATGGATTCAGCCTGACCTCAGCCAGCCTCGCTCCCTCCGCGGCCGAAATTCCTCTGTTGGCCCTTGCAGCCAACCAGCCTTCCTTTCCTCTTTTTTTTTTTAAACTTTTTTAATAGTACATGTCAGTAATCAAAGCCTCAAGGCTTAACACATCGCAGACCAGGACCCCAGGAAAATGCTCCTGACCCCTTTTCCCCTCGGATCTGACAGCCAAGGACAGAGGAGGAGCCAAGTCCTGATCCCACCTCCAACACGATTCAAACTCGGACACTCGGGAAGCCCTCAGGCTGCCCAGCACCTTTGTCTGTGCCAGCAGCAACGCCACGAAGGGCATGGAAAAGTAACAGAGTCCTGTCCATTTTCCTTGGAAAAACCATTATGGCTACAAGTCAATTTTGGATTCTTTTTTTGTTTTTCTTCCTTTTTTTAACAACGCAAGCTACTACACATCCTCGAGGACCTGAAGCAATGCCCACGGCAGCACTGCCCCCTCCTTCCTAGAGTACAATAATCCATCCATGCTCTCAAGAGTGACACAAGAACAAACACTTTATCCACAAAAACCTGTACACGGCATGTTCAGAACAGCGTTCAGCCAGCCTAGAGGGAATCTACACAGGGAACTCCAAGGGGACACAAGATGAGGCCCAAACGTGACATTGTTTGCAGAGTCATTCCTCCTGTGCTCCCCGACGCTACCACATACCCCAAAAAACATCAACTCTGTAGAACAACTAAGTACTTGCAAAAAACCTTTTAGTAACAAATCAGCATGTGCACACAATGGAGAGGAACTATTGCTGGGGAACAATCCTACCTCGGGGTTTCAGGGGGATTATAAACAGTCTAAAAAAATCCATGTGTAAAATACTTCTTATAAAAACCAAACAAAATCCCTATCAATGCTCAGCAAGACTTCACCGACAAAGTCACTTCCAGGACAGGACGATGCCATGGTGCTGCCAGCCACGCTTGGACTGGCTGGGAGCTGTGACCACAGGGGTGACAGAAGGGGCAGGAGGGAGGTGGCATCTCCAGTCCCTCAGAAGGGGCAGCTCTGGAGGCTGTGGGCAGTCTGGAAGTGCTGTGACAAGAAGCTGTGGGAGGAGGGACCTGGGTGGAGAGGGCAGCAAAGACCTCGGGGGAGCTGGGGCTCAGCCTGGCCACCCCCAGTGCTCTGGGGACAGGACAATGTCACCAACCCCACCCAGCACGGTGGTGTCAGGGTGCCCAGAGTGGGCACAGAGCTGCCTCCGCCTGGCAATGCCCCACGGAGACACGAGGAGCTCGCAGCAGCCACCCACAGGCTGTGACTGCTGTCCTCCACCGTGGACATCCCCCTACCACCTCCTCCTCTGCCCACTGCCCTCCACCTTCTCTGGGCTTTCCATCCAGCCCTGGCATCGTCCAGCAAGAAAGGAAACAGCTGAGATCTCTGGCGTGACAGGGTTTGCACCTGGCATGAGCTTGAACTTCCATATATATATATATATGTATATATATATACAAACACACATATATATATATATATACACACACACACAACACATGAAAGGTGGTACAAGGACAAAATTAATGGGAATCGGGTCAACATGACCCAACTCAAACAAGCTTATCATCATATTGCCACTTCAGTTGATTAGTTGCAACATTTCCATGATAAAGAAAGGGGGAACCCAAAACAAGGGACAGCAAACCTGGAGCGGTGCAACCCTCCCTGAGCAGAGGGGCTCCCCAGCACTGCTGCTCCCACACTGCCTGTGCCCCACATTTGGCAAAAGCTTTCCACACCCCTCGGAAAAACAAGCAATTCCTGGGAAAATACTGAATTTAGGGACCAGGAGTGTAACACAGCTTTGAGGAAGGCACTGGGATTTGCCCACGCCAACCTGGACAACACTTGGAGGTCAATACTAGTTTAACTAGAAATCAGAAATGTAGGGAAGGGTCTGGATTAGTGTTTCTGTTTCCTGCCTTTTCCTGCACAGGCAGTGGGGCGGGAGAGGGAGGAGGGAACAAACCCCTGACTCCACTTTGTGTTTTCCATCAGCGTCTCCCAGGCATGTCCAAAGATTTAAGTTCTCCCTTGTTTTGGTTTTCCCAAAGTACAGCCACTACTATAGGGGCCACTGTAAGGAGATTCCTCTTTGAGAACACAGAACAAAACCAATCACGTGTTTTGGCAAAGTTATCAAACACTGACAAATGGAAAAGACGATGGGTGAGCTCCTCCTGGAGCACGGGGTGCCTGGAGGTTGCTGTCCAGCTTCCTTACACTACAAATTGTCCACAAGAGGCATTGAACAAACGAGTCAAATCTTATTAAGCGCCTTCCCCTGCCAGAGCCATTTAAAAAACAACAGAAAAACACACCCTTAAGATCATAAGACCCAACTAGGCCCTTCTTATACATACAGTACATACATATATATAATATATATATATAAAATATACAGCTTACAGTTTTGGAGTCCTATTACAGTTAAAGCAGACTGAAAGGAGTGGGACTTTGTTTAGGAGCTCAGATCAACAAACAAGACATCTCCAAAGCCCAGCAGGAGACAGCAGGTTCCAGAGGCCTCCTCACCGAGCACAGAGTGTCCCTGCAGGGAGCTGAGGGTTCTGTCCCCACCGGGAGCCACATTACCGAGCCGGTAGGTGATCCCAACTGGAATGCAGCTGGAATCCATCCCCTCTGCTCTGCAGCAGACCAGCAGGACCCCGGGGAGCCTCCTGTGTCCCCAGTCACCCGGGCAGCTTTGTGAAAGCCACCGTGACCCACACAGGGCAGAGCAGGAGGGCTCTGCACTCCGGAGCTCTCCGCAGGCTGGTCCCGAGCTTCAGGGGAAAGGAACAGCATCCACACTTCTGCAGATCTCAGAGATGCCTGGAAAATGTGCTCTGGAAACACAGTTGCTCGAAGGGAAACCGAAAAGGTCGCGCTGTGCAGCCTAAGTGCAGCACGCCTGCTCTGCCGGGGGGGACAGGCTCAGCAAGGCGGGCGCTGGTTTGAAGCCTACAAGAAAAGTGCAGCTGGCTGAGCATTCCTAGAGCATGGCTGTTCTCTAAGGCAGTGCTTCTTCGGGTGAGGCAGGAGGATAAGAAGGCCTAGTTCCATGGGGTGGTTTCCTGGTACCAATGAAGGGATCTCTGGTTGAAGAGCAGAGCCAGCTTGCCAGGCCCAGCGTCATGTGGCCACAGCCTCCAGGTAGCTCTGCAGCTTGCGGACGGTGGTCTCATCCAGGGAGAAGAGGTCAAAGTCAAAGGTTGTGTTGGTGACGTTGAAATGCCCGGTTTCCTCAATGAGATTCACGATCTGGACACAGGGGGATGCACGTGAGGACAGCACAGAGGGCAGCAGGGACAGAGAGCCTGTCCAGGCCTTTCCCACCCCTTTAGAACAGCCTTGGAGAGGAGAATGGCTCACAACAGGAAGGGAATCCTCTCCCAGAAAAGCAAACCAGATCCTCCTGCCTGCCTGACCAGGTCAGTCTGGACAGTGATGTGGGCATGTTCCTGTCCTTTTAATCATAAAATCCCAGAATATCCTGAGCTGGAAAGGATGCACAAGGATCATTGATCCCACCCCTGGCCCTGCACAGACACCCCAACAATCCCACCCTGGGCATCCCTGAGATCCCGGAGCTCTGACAGCCTTGGGGCAGGGACCATTCCCTGGGGAGCCTGGGCAGTGCCCCAGCAGCCTCTGGGAGAAGAGCCTTTCCCTGAGATCATCCCAAGCCTGACCCAGCTCCAGCCATTCCCTGGGCTCCTGGCCCTGTCCCAGAGCAGAGCTCAGCCCCTGCCCCTCCAGCTCCCCTCAGGATGAAGCTGTCAATCAGCCCAAGCTGTCAATCAGCCCAGGAGATCCCATCTTTGGGATTGCTGCCAGGGAAGATGCCCACACCACACTCCTGTATCATTTCCAGTAAAAACATCACATGCACAGCTGATGTTTTCTGTCCCGTATTTCTGCTCTCAAAGCCAAGCAGAAGCTCTCTGGAAGGCTCTGGCTGAAGCCCCTGGACACCCAGATCCCCAGGGGACACAGGAAGGGCTCTGTACCTGCTGGAGCACATTGCGCTCCCGTAGTGCCATGAGTCGCCTGTGGAGCTCCACCAGCTCATCCGTGTAGGCCTGTGCAGGAGCAGGGACACAAACAGGGACACTGGAGTGTTTGAATGATGCCAAAGGGACTTCCCCAGTGAGGATCAGAAGAACTTGTGGCCCTTTCAGACATTCCCAATTTTCCCCTATTTTTTTACTGCCTCCTCCTCCTTCTCAAGTACTGGGAGACTGAAGACTTCCTTAAATATACGAGGTCTAAAGGACATTTTATTTTTAATTTAATGACAGCCATACCTGTAACCCACTCCAAGAACTGGGCAGAACCTTCAAGAACCTCAGTGAGGTGAAATTCACCTTGTTGACCCTCAGGGTGAACTCCTCATCAATGAGTTTTACTAATTAACTCCAAATTACCTGAAAACACCTGCATCAGTGACCAGCACCCCAGCAAGCTGCTGAGCAATGATTCGTATTTAGGTAAGGAAAAATTCTTGGGAGTGCACTGTATTCCCAGGCAGTTTTACCTACACCACAACAAGAAATGAAGGATTGTTCACAGGCTCAACGTGTTCATTGTTCTTAGGTAAGAGTGGTTTGGTTTTTTTTTTAATTTTAGTTTTATTTAGACAGCCAACAACAGGTCTGTATCAGTAGAACTGAACTCATTAAAGTCATTTATGGAATCAGTGAATCACAGAATGGACACTGCTCTGTTCTCCCTGGAGGCAATAAAGGAGGGAATTTCATTGAACAAACAAAGGTTCCAACTACACCTGCAAAGAAGGGCATCAAATAATCTTTAATTTATAAGATCAAAGCCAGAGGAAACTGCCTTTTAATGAAGTGCCCCAGCACTGCAGCAGTGACCAGGCCATTGGTTCAGACAAAGGGCAAACAAATATGACAATTTCACATTTTGCCTATGAACACAACCTGGGGCTTCAGCTCTTTAATGCACACAATTTCTGCAGTGTCAGTCTCCAAAGTCTGTCCTTTCCACATCTGGTTTTTGTTAAACTCAAGTTTTTACCCTGCTGAGACAGAACAATGAACAGGCTGGGCTGATCCAGGTGGTTTTGTGCACAGTGAGGCCCAACAGCTCTGTGACACTCAACTCCTCAAACACAGAATCCTGGAATGGTTGGGGTTGGAAAGGACCTTAAATCCAATCCAGTCCAATCCAATCCTGCCATGGCAGGGACACCTTCCACTATCCCAGGTTGCTCCAAGCCCTGTCCAGCCTGGCCTTGGACACTGCCAGAGATCCAGGGGCAGCCACAGCTGCTCTGGGCACCCTGTGCCAGGGCCTCTCCACCCTCACAGGGAAGAATTCCTTCCCAATATCCCATCTCTCCCTGCCCTCTGGCAGTGGGAAGCCATTCCCATGTGCTGTCCCTCCAGGCCCACATGACAGACCCCTCTCCACAGGACACACCTTGTCATATGTTCCCTTCTTCAGGATCTTCTCTGGCTTGTTACAAGACTCTGGGCTTTTCCTTCCAGATGCCTGAGGGAAAAAGAAACCAACAACAGGACCAAAATTAGCTCAGCAAACCCGGGGGTGTCACAGCAGAGCGCTGAGAAAGGAGGAATCACCTGTCTGCTGAGGACAGGAACAGGGAAAATCTGCTGCAAGTGAGAATTCCCAGTACAGGAAGCAGGAGAGGTGGGAAGCAGAGCTGTGGGCAGGTGGGAATTCATACCTTGTTGTTTGCTGGGGGCAGCTTCTGCCCTGCAGGTGGCTCCCGGCTGGGCGGGCAGGAGTCGGCGCTGTTGTCACTGTCACTGTCACTGAGGCTCAGTCTGAAAAACCACAGCACAGAATGAGCATCAGCAGGGACAGACACTCAGCAGCTGCCAGCTGAATCACACAGAGCTCAGTGAAATTCTCTTCTTTATCACAGACTACTGCATTGGCTGGGAGAATGGGGCACTGGAATCCCTTTTTCCCAGCTGATGTCACCTTGCATTCCCTGGGCAGGCAGAGGTTTGGTTTGCACATTGCAGGCAGCAGTTCAACTCTGTCACACACAAATCCCTTAGAACAACTGAGCACCACTTGATCGTCACAAACAGTAACTGTTCAGTTCAGGAATTCCTCCCAAAGTCACCAAGTAGCTGCATGAGAGGCTCAACAACACTTCCACAGGCAAAAAATGCATTTAGTGCTGCTGCTGTGACATCTGAGATTTCCTATTCATTCTCATTCTCCTTTTGGCTCTGCAGATATGGCAGGGATCCTACCTGTGATGAACTTGAAAACTTGGTTATCCTCTAAAGGTCTACAAAAATACCCTTCAAAGTCTCCCCAGTCCTGTTTAGTTGATGGTGACAAGTGCAATAATGGATATTCGTTTGTTTGTTTTGGTAAACACCAGCAGCATTTCCAACTTGCAGCTGCTCTTTGGGCCAAGCATTTAGGTGCAGGTATTCACTGAGACTCCAGGTTTGGGCTATAACAGCATTTCCGGAGGGGAAAAGGATGAAATTCAATATTTCCCAGGACAGAGGCAGGAAACAGCTGTAAGTGAGTCCCAGAGGAGTTGAGCAGCTGACACAGGGTGAGCAGAGAGTGACTCCTGAGCCCTGTCAGTCCCAGAGCAGCACTCCCTGCCTGTCCCCCCCCACATCCCTAATCTCTGCAGATCAAAGGTGTCACACTCTGCAGAGATCTGAGGGTCACAGTGTGTGAAGGGGCTCAGCCACTAACACCTGCCAGGTCAGCCCAGCACCTCCCAGTGCCTTGCCCTCTTTGTGCTCCTCAGCCAACTCTGCTGTCACCAGCTCTGTGTCCCCACCCTATGCTGAGTGACCCCACACATCTGCCCTTCCTCCCCTCTCACACAGAGCCCTTTGATTGCTCCCTGCAAATGGAGGGCACCCAAAAATCCCAAATGCAGAGGGCAAGGAGCCAAACAACCATGAGTGCTCCGGATTTGTTACCACCTGGAATCCCGGCTGACGGGGTTGGCTTTGACTGCTGCCTCCTCTCCGGAGGAGCTGTCGTCATCATCCGACTCCTCCGACTGCAGATCCTCCACCATGGAGCGCAGGGGGCCTGGGGGCACAGGGAGAAGGGAATTCAGCACCAGGACACAGCCAGCAAAACTCCACCCCAGCCCCTGGATCTAAACTGAGACACATCCTGATTCCCAGGGAGATGGCACTGGGGAAGGACAGCCAAAGCTAAAGCAGAGCTGACAAACTTTACAACTCCTTCATCCCCTCCCAGTCCTCCCCTCCCTTCCCAAACGAGAACAAAAGGACACATTTTTCATGGTGTGGGGCTGATTTAAATGTCACTTGAGACAGTAGCAGCACAGCTTTTGCTGCAGTTAGAACATTTACTATTGCCAGTTTCTCTCTCTGGGTTATCAGTGGAGGCATCTGAGAAAGGAGCTGCTACACACTGGCAAAGTGATGAATGGCACATTTATAATTCTTAATAAAACATAGATGAGATTGGAGGAGAACTGTTCTGGTGATTCTACAGATCAGGCACTAGCAAGACATTTATAAACTGAGGCAGAAACCAAAGCCAAAAGGAAAAGAACCAAATCCAGAGGGATTCCCTACTCATAAATTAGCTGCCAAAAGAAGAAAAATACTTGTTTCATGATGTTATGACATTATTGCCTTTTCTTGCTGAAGCATCACGGCTCCAACACATGGCTGCATGCAAGAAACTGTATTATTATGGTGCTGGAAAAGCAGATTTAATTCTCTTGAGCCTTTTAAGGTTACACAAGGAAGGTTTTAACAAACTATTTCTTGCAACACACCTTGACTGTGGTTCTGAGATGGCTCGAAATCAGAGTCAGAGCTGGAGTCAGAGCTGGAGCTGGAGTTGGAAGGGCTGGACTGGACAGACTTAACCCCCCATAAAAGGGAAAAAAAGAAAAAGAATCTTAATCTTTCTAATCCAGAAAACCAGAGCACAAAGCAATGTGAGACAGCAGCATTTGAGCACTCTACAACTTTACCCATCACTGAATGCAGTTCTTGGGATTACAGAAACAAATGAAATGTGAGGTGAATAAAAACAACATTTATGAAGTCTGGCAGGATGTAGCTCAGCACTGCTGGGAGCAACACAAAGGGCTCCACCAAACCCCTTCACACCACGAGGTTCAAACCCCCCAGCTGATGATATGGAGCATCTGAAAAACATCTAAGTGAAAATGCACTGCTTTTGAAGTGTGACAGGTGACCAGCACAGAACCCACAATTACCTAAGCCCTCTTGAAAAGTCTATTTATTGTACCCACCCAGGTTCCCTCTGAACACTTCACTGAACATGGAATCACAGATTCATAGAATGGTTTGGGTTGGAAAGGACCTTAAAGATGATTTAGTCCAACCCACTATCCCAGGCTGCTCCAAACCTGTCCAGCCTGGCCTTGGACACTGCCAGGGATCCAGGGGCAGCCACAGCTGCTCTGGGCACTCTGTGCCAGGGCCTCCCCACCCTCACAGGGAACAATTCCTTCCCAATATCCAATCTAACCCTACTCTCTGTCAATTTGAAGCCATTGCCCGTTGTCCTGTCACTCCATGCCCTTATAAAAAGTTTATCTTTCCTGCAGGCTCCCTACAGGCAATGAAAGGCCACAATTGGGTCACCCCAAAGCTTCTCTTCTCCAATGAACAATCCCAATTCTCCCAGCCTGTCCTCACAGACATGGAGAGATGTCTATCCCAATGAGCTCATGTGACTCCAAAACCAATTCTAAATTATTATTGTTATACCCTAAACCCAGCTGTTTCTCCACCAGTTTGAGCGATCCACTGTATTGGCTCCACTTAATTGTGAAAACATAACAGAGACCAGCTCAACCCTTGTGAGCCAAACTCCTCTGCCAGCACAGGGCAGAAATACCAGGAGTATCCTATGCAGTGAGAGTGAGTGAAGAGTAAATGAACTGCGGGTAACAGCAGCATCCAGGAAGGAATTTTGGGTGATATCTGTGTTTTTAACCGTAAATTAGCACTCGCTTGCAAGAGCCTTGGGGGCCACCAGAGGGCAGCAGAGGCCGCAGCAACTCCCTCTTGTCCCCGAACAGTTCCCAAAATCCCCTTAAAATGGTTTTTTTGGTACTCAGACAGATTCTAGTTTAAAGATTTTCAAAGTACCGTAATATCTTGCCTTTTAAAAAAGTAATTCCGTGAAAATCAGCATTTCAGTTTCACTGTTTCATTCCTAGGAATCCACTTGTTACTACTGCTGCCAAATCCTGATGCTGGAAGAATCCCACATTCCCATCAACTTTATTACAGGAAGGGTTAATAATACAAAAACCTTGTGAGAGGCACAAAGAGGCATATTGGCAGCTTTGGCAATTGATAATGGAAGTGGCAGCAGAAAGTTTCATTCCAATACCATCCCTCTTTATAATCCATCACAGAATCCCTGTGCCTGATCCCCACCTTGTCCCCAGCCCAGAGCTCTGAGTGCCACAGCCAGACCTTCCTTGGACACCTCCAGGGATGGTGACTCCAAACCTCCCTGGGCAGCCTCTGCCAATGCCTGACCACCCTTTCCATGAGGAAATTGCTCCTGATATTCAACCTAAACCTCCCCTGGCCCAGCCTGATGCTGTTCCCTCTCCTCCTGTCCCTGTTTCCTGGGAGCACAGCCTGACCCCCTGGCTGTCCCCTCCTGTCAGCAGCTGTGCAGAGCCACAAGGTCCCCCTGAGCCTCCTTTCCTCCAGGCTGAGTTCTTTCCCAGCTCCCTCAGCTGCTCCTGGTGCTCCAGACCCTTCCCAGCTCCATTCCTTTCTCTGGACACACTCCAGCCCCTCAGTGTCCTTCTTGTCATGAGGGGCCAGAACTGGACACAGCACTCGAGGTGTGGCCTCAGCAGTGCCAGCACAAAGGGCCCTGCCCTGCCCTGGGCCTGCTGGCCACACCATCACCCAGGTACTGGCAACAGTTCCATTTACTCCACTATAGGAAGGAGGAAAATGTGTCAAAGGTACTACAACCTTTGGGAAGAGTTCAGGAGCAAAGGAGAATAATTTAACAATTCCTGTATGAGATCTATTGCCACATTGCAGCAGCCCTGGCTGTTTAGGGAAATTCTACCATGGAAGTGGAGAGCATGGTTGTCCAGAGCAGCTGTGGCTGCCCCTGGATCCCTGGAACTGTCCAAGGATAGGCTGGATGGGGCTTGGAACACCCTGGGACAGTGGAAGGTGTCCCTCCCATGGCAGGGGATGGAGTGAGATGTTCTTTAAGGTCCCTTCCAACCCAAACCATTCTGGGATTGTATGAATATTTTCAAGCTAAGGGAGCACAGCTCTTGTGTCTGACCCACAGCTCCCATTCCTGGTAATCTGCAGGTCTTCCCTTAAAAAGACTTAACAGGACCTAAGCAGCAGATCTTGGAGATAACCCACACCTCCTTTTGCCATTAACCCAGCAGCTCTTTCAGCCAGAGGAGGATGCAGCTGGACATGCTCCGTGTGCTCTGTGACTGTCACTGGGATGTGACCAAAGCACACGCCGACAATGGCAAAAAGCAACGCTGCCTCCCATCCCTGCCTCTCCCTTTTGTCAACACTGAGGCAGCCAAGCATGAGGCCAGCTCAGGGAACTGGACTGCATGGGGAAAGAAAAAAAAAGTAGAAAAACCCCAGAAAGGACAAGTAATTTCCAGCAGGAGCTGAAACAGCAGGAGAAACTCCTTCATCTTGCTGCAGAATCCCCCCTGAGCTCGCAGAGCAGGAGCACAAATGGGAGCAGGGCTGCTCTTCTGCACAGCAGCCAAAGATGTCAGCTGGGAGCCACCGTGGAGCTGCAGCCCCGGAGCTGTTGCACAACCCTTGGCTGCAGCAGCAGAGCTGATTTAAGAGTTTCCGGGCCCTGCTCCACCTCCAGCTGCTCCCTCGCTTTAGTGCTGTGGCTCCCACCCGGCTCCACGAGCAGCTGTGCCAGGAGAAACCCCGGAGCAGCAGTGCTGGGAGCAGGGAGATCCCCCCAGGGGACAGCAGGAGCTCCAGCAGCCCGTGAGCTGTGCCAGGGCATCATGCAGCTGTGCCCCGGGGGTTCAGGTTCCACAGAAACCTAAGCTGGTGGGAGTGGCAGCTGCCGCCGTGCCCTGTCTGTCACCCCGAGTGTCCCTGCCCTCCCCAAATGCTGCTGTCCAGCACCCAACAGACACAGGAGCTGGAGCAAGGCAGGACACAGAGGGACAGGACATGCTGAGGCCCCACTGCCACAGGCTGTGCTTTCAGGGACAGCCTGAGCAGCATGATCAGCTTACACTGCCCAGCACTGCCAGGGCATGGGGACACAAGGAAGGACACTCTGGGATCAGCAAGGACACAGTTTGTAGTGAGGGCTGTGGGTCTGGAATTGAGATGAGGGAATGGAGATCTGGAATTGCTGCACACTGCTGCACTTTGGGTAAAAGGCTGAAAGTGGGGAGGAACTGCCTCTTCTTAATGCCCAAAGTACAAATTTAATCCATCTGGGAAATAAAGTCATGGAATCCTGGAATGGTTTGGGTGGGGAGGGACCTTAAAGATTATCTTGTGCCACTCTCTGCCATGGCAGGGACACCTTCCACTATCCCAGCCCCATCCAACCCGGCCTTGGACACTTCCAGGGATGTCACTTCTCTGCAGAATTAACACTTCCCCAATAAACTCTTTCACTGGGAATCCTGCAGAAAAAAACTCTTCCTGACAAACACATCAATATTTGCTGTATCACTGTGCTGATTAAATCATAATACAAACTGTCCCTAGAAAATTCATCTTAATAAACTAAATCTTTCTAAGATTGGTCAGGAAGAACCAGTTCCAGATTCCCATGATATTATCCTGTGAAGCCTTATTACGAGATATATAGCTTTTTATAACAAATATACAAGTGAAAAGTAGCAAGAGTGTGGATTTGTCTGTCCCCTCCTAAATTTTTTTGCCTTCTTTTGGAAAACACTTTTTAGAAAACAGAGGATGATGAATGTTCTCAGTTGTAAAAAGGAAAAAAATATTTAGACAGCTGTTAAAAATAGTAGCACAAGAATATGATTTGTTTTATGTTTCACAACACAACTTATTTAGATTTAGTGGCATGTGGTTGTATTTTGAGCTTCAGCCAATGGCACATTTCTTACAACCCATGGCAGGAAGAGGGGCTTTATTTACATTTTAATACTGGGGTTTTTTCATTACCAAAATGGAAATGATTTCCTCCTTTTCTGAAATAAAATCACATTCAAAAACACTGTTATCATAAGCAGGCAGAAAGCATCTCTGTATCTCCTATAGCTCTGCAGATGTCACTGCAAGGGATGAGTGAGGGACCATAACCTTAAACTCTGACTTTTACAGACTTAAACCCTGCCTGCAGTTAAATCCCAATAAAAGTTTGTATCTGAAACATGAGCTAAACCACACAGGAGGAACAATTAATATTGACTGGAGTTCCAAAGAAGAATTTTACTCGAGATACAACCCAGCCTAAGCATTTCCCAATCTGCTTCTCTATCTTCTCTGAGAGAGTATTTTTAACATCTTTTTCAGGCAGGGATTTAACATCATCCTTCCAAACTCTGGTAAAGGATAAATCCCCACTCACCTCTGACTTGAAAGAAGTTTCATCCTCTGAGTTTGACTCCTCCATTTCCACGGGCTTTTTGATCTCCTTGGCCTCGCTCTCAGATTTTACCTTCTCCACTTTGGCATTCATCTTCTCCTTGGTTTGTTTCTTCTCTGGATATGAGGAAGACGAGGTTCTGGGAGATGTCCCCAGGATATTCTTCACCCCTTTGGAGCTACTCTTTTTTTGTTTTTTGGCACTAGGCTTTGGTGACTCCACGTTGGAGGGCCTCTTGCTGGAAGACTTTAACTCCGGCTGTGGCCCCCCTTTGGAGAAGTGTTCTCCAGTTTGGTCTCCTTCACGGCCAGTTTTGGTTCCTTGAAAGCAGCTTTTGGAGGTGCCTTCTCCTCCTTAGGCAGTTTGTTCTCAGTTGGTTTTCTGGAGGAGTCCTTCAAAGGCTTGTTCTGTTCTCTCTCAAGGTCTTTGGAGGAGTTTTTGCTCTCAGAGTCTTTCCTGGGCCTCTCCCTGTGCTCCTTGGTTACTTTATGTGGCTTGGATGCTTTGCTACTTTCCTTGTTTGCATCCTAAAATTCAGCAACAGAAACATGCAAGCTGGGTATGAAATGGAAGCTCTGCACAGAATGATAAAACACATCCTCATAAATCACATGAAAATGTTTGTTTCATGCAAAAATCCACCCCCAGATGCCCAGGTTAACATCCACATTTCCCTCAAGCTGATGGACACAAACTGACAGCAGCCACTTCAACATTTAGGAAACGATGGAACATGTTCCTGTTCCTTTCCAGGGTCTGTCAAAGGTCTAGAAACATCTCTACATGTTTAATTCAGATTTCATCTGAATGCAAACACAGATGCACCTCTGAGGGCACCCTGAAGGAAGGGAAGCAGGAGAATGTTGTCTCTTTACCAACTGGCAATTTTCACCAGAGTTTATCTCAGAGCCCTTTATTTCTCTGCTGTCTCCTGTGTTTTCCAGTGCTTAATTCCTGACCAAAATTAAATCAGCCACTAACAGGTAAGTCATCTTCACTCCGTTTCGTAACGTCAGAAGGCATAACTGAAGAGCCAGAGTGTTGAGAGCCCTGAAGAACACAGCTATCAGAATTGAATTACACTGGAAAATGAATTGTTGTTAATACCTGTGACTGTTCAGCCTGATAAAATGCATGTAATCTGCTCCAAAACACATTGCTTGGGGATTGTTTCTCCCATGTAGGATTATACAAAAATAGCTTCAGTACATAAGGGAAAAAAAGAAAAAACTTGAGGTTCTTTTGAAGCCTCAAGAACTGGCTACTGCTGGATGCAAACATCAAATCTGGAAAGCACCAGTTTGACCAAGTGAAGCATATTTGATGTTCTTTCCAGCACTGCCCTGAGGACAGAGGAAGGGCTGACTTTCCACTCAGCCTTCCTGCCAAGAGATGCAGGAACTGAGAGTACAGCTGGGCATGGCAGACAGTGAGAGAGAGAGCCACAGAATCCATGCTCAGCATCCAGGATACAACCACAACAATCAGAGAGGATTTCATCCACCTCTAAGGAAGATACAATTCACCAAAAATTCCCAGTCTTGCACATTTAATTTTCTTTTCAAAACTTCCCTGGAGAGAAGTCGATCAGATCATAAAAAAAAGCCTCCTAAAGGCTGGGAAGTTCCAGACCATTAACTACCGAACTGCAGAGTACAAGGAGGTTCAGAATTAGCAGCAGCCAGGAACAGCTGCTGAACAAGCTCTCAGCAGCCTGGCCTGAAAGACTCCTTCACCTCGGGCTGACCCAAAAGTGTGCTTGCACTGACCTTTGACCCATGGGAGGGTTTGGTCTTCTTGGGATCAGAGAAGGCAGAGAGAGGTATCGTGGGCAGCATCGGATAATCGGGACTTGGCCTTGAAACAGTCTCTGCTCCCTCTGGCATCACCATTACCTGGGAATAAAGAGGAGGAAAATTATGTCTGCACAAAGTCTCACAGACTATTAACTATTAACACATGATTATGTTAAGCCACTTGCTCAATTAACACACTACTATTCATATTTTCAGTGGGTTTTTTCCCTCCCTTCCTTGAAGGCCATAAAAAGATATTGTCTATGGAATGTTTGGTTTCAAGGCAACTCCTCAAAGACAGAGTATTAAACGCACAAAAACTGAAAGGCAGCAGTGCAATATCGAGTGTCTTTCCCAAAGGGAATGCCAATATCTGAGCACAGGCAGGCAATAAAGCTCTGGACAAGAACTGTGTGTTCTGCTGCAAATGCTCTTCCCCTGAAAAAGGGTAGGGAGATAAATCTGGAAGGAATGAGCGAGACTTCCTCGGTTTAGGAGAAGCTGAATTCACTCCTTCAGGGGGAAAAAGGAAAAAAGCAGATCTTGGGTGTCTCCCTTCACAAAATCTTAACACCAAGCAGTGAGCTCCATGGAACAATTCTCTTGTCATCTCCCCTATTTTGTCAGAATAATTCTGTGGAAAAGTTCCACCAGAGAAAGGGCATCAAAAGTGATTAACAGCTGAAACACCTCAGTACATAAGGACTACAATAATGTACTGTGAAAATCCTAGAGAGCAGATGTTCCAGCCATCCTAGGGCTGAAATGAGCACCTTTTTCTCTCTGTGCCCAATACAGAAAAGCACTGGCAAACTGAGGAACAGAAATCATGGAATGATTTGGATTGGAAGGGACCTTAAAGCTCATCTCATTCCACCCCCTGCCATGGGCAGGGACACCTTCCACTATCCCAGGCTGCTCCATGCCCTGTCCAATCTGGCCTTGACATCCTCTAGCTTATTAAAAATGTCTTGCACTTTGTGGCTTGGATTGATTTACCCAGATCCTGCAGTTATTTCAGGATCATCCTTAAGTCTACCACTACTTACTACCCTCCCAGATGGAAGAGTTCAGCTACTGCAGCAACCCATACCTCACTGGACCTTCAAAAGAGTATCTATGTTTTTCCCCCTCACACCTGTTTTCACTCCATATTGTCAAACTTTTCAGCAATTTTTTATTATCTAAGCCACAAGTAGCTGATGCCAGGTTAAAAGGTCACTTAATGACCAGGAAGCACTAACTGTTAAGCTAAAAAAGAAGAGTAAGGAATAGTTTGGAAGTCATCTCCTTCCTTGAGCTGTTCTGTACTGAGCCAGCTCCTGGCACCAGGAAGGTCACAGGTAACTGCAGCTGCCTGACTGACAGCCTGCAATAACCACAGCAGATCTCACCTTCCAGAGGTGTTCAGTGCTTTGATATTAATACTCACATTTAAATTGAAAAGTGAACTGTCACCAATCACACACCAAAAATGGGTTTGTTCTGCTTCAGGTGCTGCAGTCCTATGACCACGAGTCAAAAACTGGTTTGGTCATCTTACAAATCAATGTAGAAAACTGCTTGAAGCCTGCTGGGCTAAAAGAAACTTCAGAGCAAAAGTAGCTGACTCCTTTTAGGATCCCAAATTGGCACTTACCCCTCCAGCCCTGATGAGTTTGCGCCTGAATTCCTTGGTGGGGTTGTTGAAAGTCAGTTTCTCACAACGAAGGTGGTTCACAGGTGGATTTCCCTCCAGATTTAGGAACAGGTCATATGTGAAACAAACCTTTTTGGGCTCCTCCTAAAAACAAGAAAGGCTTTGGGAAACTGGAAGAAGCTTGGCAAGCACAGTAAGTCTGGGGATCCAAACAGTCACTCCTGAAAATCCCAAATAAACCACTAAGTATTGCATTCATGGAGTTTTTCACCATGAGATCAGAGAGCTGGAAATTAAACTATTTGTGCTGGTGTTCATCAGGAACTTGGGCATGAGGCTTCTCGCTGCAAAAGCAATGCATGGACACAGATTTTGCCTGAAAATTATGTTTAAAGCTGTTCAAGTCTCCCCAGAAAAGCAGATTCACAAGCTTTATGCACTACTCTGTTTTCACCAAAATTCAGATCCTATCTCCTTTGGGAAGCACCTCTAAGTATCAATATTAAGAAAAGCATAATCCTTTTTCAGAGAAGGAACAACTTCTGAACTCCCAGGATCTCTGCAGGCACTGAGAAAAGATTAAACGCAACGGGAAAAGGATGGCTTGGTTTGCAAAATCCTTTTCAATATGCATATTGCAGAGGCTGAATGGGAAGATATCCCAGGCTTTTGAACTTTCCAAGGGCACTTTCACCCAAGCAATCCGGAGTTTGTATGCCTGGTGGGGGGATCATCTGCGCCTCACTGCTTCTGTTCCACCTGCTGCGTTTGCAGCACAGAAGGGAAGAAATCCCCCTCTTTCCCTTCCCCCCACCAAACTGCAAATATAATTCTTGTGTATTACAAATACCGTCAGGAAACCGCCTGGTGTTCTCTTGCATTTTGCATTTCCAAGCTGGAAATTCGATGTGGTGAGAGAGACTGTGCTGGGAAGCCCAGCGAGGCTGGCAGTGCCCTGCGTATTTCCATGAATGCATCCCGCACGCCTCATTCCCTGCGCAGCACCGAGCAGCTGCACAGCAGTCTTTTCCAGAATTCCCATCCAGCAGCTCCATTTCCTGGTGCAGTGGCACTGCTGGATGGGAACAGGCGCTGCAGGCTCCCAGCCCCAGCCATGAGATTTGCTGAAAACAGGTTGAAATGGCTTCAGACCACCCTGGGTCCTGTTGTTTGCTCCAGAGGCCATTCCTTGGACAAGCTACATCTCTAATAATACAAAGGGTGGTAGCTACACCTGGTTTACATCAAAATCGGTACCCTGAGCTCATCTGGGAGTTGAGGTCTTGGGTCCTCACCCCCAAATGGGGTCAGGCAGACATCAATAGTCTCAGATTAATGTACTGCCAACACCAGGTCTTCAGACCCTCTTTTGGGAAAGTCCTGAAGAATCCACACACTCCTGAAAGGAGTCTCCTAAAACAGATAAATGGGAAGAAAAATAAAAATCCTTGCGAAATACACTGCCCTGTGATTTGCCTGCTTTCCATGCCCGTTCTCATTAACAGAATCATTACTGAGCTCTGCGTGTGCGCTTGCTGCAGTTCAAACAGCAGCTGCACAGGGTCCCTCAAAGTCTAATAAACTGAAATGAAGGATGAATAGAAACCCAAATGTGGCCTAATAATGGCTTCTAAAATGCTTTCTCTGGTTTACAACAGAGTAAATAATCTTGGCTGTATCAGCAAGCACAGGCTTTGGTCAGGAGCTGTTTTGCCATCCCATTACCAGCTCTGCTTTGTCATTTGCCTGTCTGCTTTCTGAGCAGGAGGGGTAACAGATCACTTTTCCTCTCCCACCTTAGCTATCCCCATTTTTCATATAGCCTCACAAGCATCAAAATATTTGTCATGTCTTTGTTGAATTTTTGTAGAATTAAGGCAGTTTTTCAATGTGCTATTCCTCCAGCTCAGAGATCACAACTGCCCTGGGAATGAGCCCCAGCAGAGTGCCCTGATCATTAAAATCTCCTTTGTATCCCCCAGGCCATAAGGAGCCCCCTGCCCCACCCCCCCCCCCGTGAATAGTTGAGATTACAGCACTCCTAAAAGAACCACCACAAAAGTCTCAAAGCAAAAAGCTGCAAATAAACATTCTTTCCTTTACTGCCCTCACTGCCCAGCTAATGATTACAGCTCAAGCCACTCCAAAGCTTAATCCATCCGGTTCTCCCTAAAAGGTTCTTCCCTCCAAACAACCAGCAAGGGGGAGAAGGGGGGAGGAACCCAAGGAAAATCTCTCTCAATTGACCCAGACCGACCCATCCTCTAACTTTAAATGGAAAGCCAGGCTGAATCCACAGCGCACACTTCAAAGCCTTTCTCAATAATATATTGGGATCCACACATCCTGCTGCTGGCAGCTGCAACCCAGGCTAGGTTCTTTCTCACCCTACAAACTTTGGTCCAGACAATCCCACAACATCACTTGATATACTCCTGCTTCAGTAGCAACTACACACACAGGCCAAACTTTACTCTTAGATAATTCCACCTTCTGATATTCCTTGACGTCAACCAGTAAAACTGAACAGGGAAGACCCTTTCTGTGGATATTTTGCTGCTCCCAAGACCATATGCTTTTCTAAAGCTTTCAAAAGGATGGACTACATCCATTTCTAACTGGTATACTGGTAGATACGAATTCTTCAGATTCAAATTCAGTGGTGCATTTGGCCATTAAATGGTTAAGCTGGTGCAGGGATGTCTCAGCAAGGCACCTCAGAACCTCAGTCTGCATCTGCCCCTTAAATCCCAGGATGCCAGAGAAGTAAACTCCAAGTGAGCACCACAAAGCCAGGGCTTTTATTTGCAGCTGCTGTAAACTTCCCTTCATCCTGAGAATCCCCCTATTCCACCTCCAATCTCCTGAGCTGGGTACATTAGGTTTTATTTTTACTGCTTCCTGTCTGCACCGCCTGCCACTGCCCTGTTACGAGCTCTGAAGCTGCTTTATTTTTCCTTTGAGTTCTCAAGTAATGGGTTAAAGTTCTTTTGGCACTTTTCGTAAGAGGAGGAATTTTTCAAAGTCTTTTGTTAAAATTTCCTTGTCTTGTTTTTAAGGCAGGGTGTGCCCTTTGCCACTTAACACAAATCAAAAGAATTTCACTGGTAGCGTGCGCATAAAGCTCATAAATCACTTTTAGAAAGCCATAAAACAAAATTATCTACAAAAATCTAGCACACCAAGGAAGCAGGCTCATGGTTATTCAATAACTATAACATCTAACACCACTTCCCTTTTGCCATAGATCCAGCCTGACAGAGGCATTTATCCGGAACGTCTGGAGAAATGAAACCCCTTCCCAGGCTGGTACAACCTGTCTGACTGGTCCTGGAGCTGCTTCCAGACTGGGCATTGGAAAGGGAATAACCCAATATTCAGATTTTGAAATAAACAGCCTTATGTTCCACTCAGGAATCCATGAACCACCCTTATCTTTTGGGAGATTCTTTGGAGTTAAGCATGTAGGACTTTCCTCCATCAGAAGATGATTACTTTGTTTGGAAATTAGGTTTCCCTAATACATTTTTATAATTTTTATATATCTATCTATAATGAATATAATAAATGTATGAGTATAAATAAATCCCTATATCTACTCACTACTCCCAAGAGAAGCATTTCATAACCTACTAACTCTTACAAATACAAGCTGGCATGGCTGGTAAAGCTTCTGTCTTTGCAAGCACATCCCTGCCAAATCCTGCAAATATATATCAAAATATATATGTGTATTTTCAGCATCTGGAGGTGCCTGTGGATGTGCCACACTGAATGACTACTCAAACACACACAGCCCAGGGGTCTTGGCCCTGCTCAGATAAAGGATTGGGTAAATTGATCTTAATTTCTGACAGAAAAAGGTAAAATGAAGATTCACCAGTCAGCAGCAGCAGGACAAAAGGAAGTGCTGCAGGTTTGGAAGGAAGATGGTACAGGACAGACCTAAAATGCTTCCCTTAAAGGCCACACAAAAGGACAAGTTTTACTCCTCCTGCCACAGCTTCCAGCAACACCGAGTAAGCACCAACAGGTTAAAGCTGCTACTCCTCTCCTCAAACCTGTGCACATCCTGCCGCAAGAACACAGCAGGTTAAGCCAAATCAAGTGTCTCATGCAAACACAGCTCTTCAACCTTCCCCAGGAGGATTTCCCAGGCCTGAAATCCCAATCCCTTCCTGATGGCCCAGTCCTGACACCAGTTGTAGCTGATCCTTTTTCACCTCCCCTGCCATATGTGCAGCCCACCTACAATGCCTCCACCGAGTTCCTACTTTGGTACATAAATAATTTTTCCCTTTTCCAATATTTCTCTATTTGTTTTCTCTATCACACCTACAAAGGTTGCAGAAGGGGTAAAACATGCATATTTTTCTTTTGAACCTCACTGGAAAAATCAAATGGATTTTTCTGCTTTCTTTGCTTATCTCCTTCTCACTAATAGGAAAAGACCAAGTTCCATGTATCCATTATGTAAATCCTGGAAGGCTTTTATCTCCAGCACTAAAATTAGGAGGTAGCATCTTTAAAGAGACTTTAATACAACATCTTATCCATGTTGCATTAATATCATCTGCCTTATATCAGAATAACATGAAAATCTACTAGACCTTTAGCTTTGTGGGGAGGATTGATCTAATTTGATTAGGATGCAAAAAATGTCACAGGGAATGAATACCAAAGCCAGACCTGTATTACAGCCTCCAGATTACAACATGTACCACTAGAAGAGATTTATTTGGAGACAACAATGAAAAAAAAAAGCCTCCAGACTGTTGAAATTGAGGGGGGAGAGGGAAGGGGAAGAGCAGGAGAAAAACAGCAACGCATTTGTTGTACCCGGTTTGTATCGATTCGAGCAGCAGAAGCCACTCACAGCAGCCCTCGTTAGAGGAACACAAAGGATTTCAAAACAAAAATAGCACACGAACATTTCCAGTCCAAATGATCTGCTGTCATTAGCCAACTCCACTTTCAAAAGCTTTATCAATCAACCTGCTGAGCCCCTGCCATTTGTTTTTCAGGATCAGTTACAGCAGCAAAGGCTCTGCCAGCGTTAAAGGAGACTGCGAGTCCTGTGGCTGCTCAGAGCCCCAAACTGCCCAGCCTCACCGCAATGTTCACAATTTATATTCTGCAATTCAAATGCCATCACTGAGAAAGCACCTACTCATGAAGGAGCTGAATTGCAGCACAGGAAGGACAAACACAGGCCAGCAATGTTCACAGAGGATAAAACCAGGCTCCTACACCTTTTTCACACTCTGCTGACACTTCCCTGTCTGACAAAAAGGCACCAATAGCACTGAGTCTGCTGCTCTGAACACACAACAATGGTAACAAAAAGGGAGTCCTTCAACACAAAGACTTAATGGGCAATTTTATGCCAAGTTGCTTAAAAAACCCCTGATGAAGTTCATGAAAACCGTTCTTAGTGAAGCTGCTCCTTCCCAGAGCACAGGTCAGGATTTCTTTAGCCAAAGCAAAGAGAACACGGGCTCTGACAGCCAGGATTTGTCATCCCAAATGACAAAAAAACAAATCAGAACAGGGAAAGGAAATGGCTAAGAAAGGAGGCTTAAACTGTGGGGAAAAAAAAACCATTTCAGCCAACCATGGCAAAGATCAATCTCCACAGATTGACTCACTCCCTCTTTAAGTCCTTTCTCTTCTCACCTTCACAAAGCTCAACATGCATCGATAAACAAATCCCAAAGCCTCTGCAAGTCTGGTTTCAGCTGAGGACACACATCAACAAAAATGTGTCAGAATGTGAGGAACATATGGCCACAAAACCCACCCAACTCCCCCTGCCCAGTCACCTCCAAAGAGCCTTTTCACCCCAATCCCAGAACCAATCCATAACATCTACTTGAAGAGAATTACTCAAGGATGAGTCCCAAATGCTGTAATCAATTCACAATATCTGCTGCACACACACCAGCTGATCCCCACCAGTGTCAACAGGTTTACACAGATCAGAGGGAAAACATGGTCTTGAAATAATAAAGACTTTGATTTATTTGATGTTTTAACATCACAGTCTTTAATTCAGGAGAACACAGGCTGTATCCTAAGCCTTTGCCACTCCTCCTCCTCCTCCTCTTTCCCTATCTTTTTAATTTTTATTATGCATTTCTATCTTCATACAAGTATTTACCTCTTACATTTCCTTCAACTCCACTTACTGAAAATAACCAGAGCTCTTAAAATTCCAAGATGGCGTTATCACTGGGCAGTGGTGGATAGAGGAGCCCAACTCTTCACATAAAATCCCAGAATATCCTGAGCTGGAAAGGATCCACAAGGATCATTGATCCAGCTCCTGTCTCTGCCCAGACACCCCAACAATCCCACCCTGGGCATCCCTGGCAGCATTGTCCAAACACTCCTGGAGCTCTGGCAGCCTTGGGGCAGGGACCATTCCCTGGGGAGCCTGGGCACTGCCCCAGCAGCCTCTGGGGGAAGAACCTTTCCCTGAGATCATCCCAAGCCTGACCCAGCTCCAGCCATTCCCTGGGCTCCTGTCCCTGCTCACCACCTCAGCTGTAGCTTCTGAGCTCCCAGCAATCCTAAGTTAGCTCCTGGCTGAATCTGAGAAGATGTCTTTGTTCCAGTGATGTGCTGGAAGATGAAACCTATCACCTTTTGCCTCAACCACCCGTTGCCCCAATTAAATAATGAGAGGTGCTGCCTGAAACTCCTTAATTAGCAATTTGTTAATCAGCTTAAAAATGGAAAAGAACCTCTCCAGAAAACATGCAGCTAAAAAACAGGGCAAAAATGAGTGTTTTGAAGATCTGTAGCTTTGAAAACAAGTCTGCAACTCAACCTGTTCTCCTATTTATTCGTCATGTTTCTGAAGACCAAAATGTCAGAAGCAAAGAGCCTTCTCCTAAATTAACAGCTCCTTCCATTGTTTCCAGGGAACACAGAGCCCACCTATTTCCCTCATTTATAAAAGCCACCTCTCTGCTCAGTGCTGGGGAACAACTCTGCAGTCACGTGTGTGGAGAAACAATGAGGAGTGATGACCCCAGTGGGTGTGAAACCAAGTTCTAGTCAGAAAAGCTGCCAGCTCCATATTCTGTGAGGAACATGGGAGTATGAGGGACAGAGAAAAAGAGAACACAGGAATGCAGATGGCACTCAAAGCAAACGTGAGCACCTACAAAAAGACACACAGGAATGACAGAGATCTGAGGATTTGTGAAAGACAAACCAACAGAGAGCTGCAGGGATAAGGGAAGTGTGGGGAAAGGCTGTGTGAAGAAAGGAAGGGAAAATAAAAGGTAAGAGTAGAACTAAAACACAGCTCAACCCTCACAGACATTAGTGGTTCCACTTTTAAGGACTCAACGTGGAGAAGTTCACATTTTTTGGTCAGGAGTGTAAAGGATCTGGAACCTGACTGAAGCCAACATTTAGTGCAAACGGAGAATTTTCTGATTCCCATCTAAAACCTCAGAAAAGCCACCAGAAGTAGAACTACTTTCAAGCTTTTGAGGTGTTTTTGTTACACTCAAATTGTAGTTTTCAGTGTTTGCCATAAAACCTGCTTTTATTAACAACATTCACCCCCAAGCCCCTGACTGCCATTCCCCTCCCCAGCCTTTTGGCTTACCTTACCTACCCAAAAAACAACTTGTGGGCAAAACATTTTAAGGTTTAGGAGGGCAGCCTGTCTTCTGTGGCTCAGTCCCATTAGCTGGCTTATTCCTCTGCCCCATAAAGTTGGGGTCAGAGCAATGTGGCAGGCCAAAAACCCAACCCAAAATGTTAATTATTCACAAAATGACACAGCCAGGAGAGCACCCCGAGCTGGAGGGGGAGACAGAAGGAAACTGCAGACAGATGTTTGGGGGAGGGACATGGAAAGGAGGATGGGAAGCTAAATAGAATTACGCTGTTGTATGTGGTCTGCTGTCAACACACCTGGGGTAAAGGCTTGTGCTTGGAGAGCTGAGGGGGTGGGAGAGCACAGATTACAAGGATGTGGCTCAACATTTTTAGTTTAGTTTACCCTGGTTCCCTCTTAGGGATCATAAGCAAAACATTATTTTTTATTTTATTATTTAAGCAGTAATCAAACCCAGAAACATCCATTATTCATGTTTAACAAAACAATTTAACCGAAAGTGAGGTAACATGAACACAAGTGCCCAAATCCCTGTTTTCATAACCTACAGCATGTGACCTCTGTGGTAGACTTAAAGCAAGCAATAAATCCCAAATTTTAACTTTCATATACTTGCTGGCAATGCATCTTAAGACTTTAAAATATTTAGTGTTTTCTTTCTGGAAGAGCAGTGAGTTAGAACAGGGATATCTTTAACACAGTTCTAAATGCTTGTGCTACACATGCAAATGTTTGTCTTGGGCCTCCACAAATTTCATCCCTATACAGTTAAATTTAATAAGCTTGCAAATTCAACAGTAGATTTTTTAATATATTGACAATCAACACAGTGTTTACAAATGTTTATAAAAATCAGTGTTTTATGTTCATTTACTTCCATATGTACATAAAATATTTTAAACTGCTTTCATATCCTCCATGCTAAAGAAGCTACAAGTGGTACAATCTCTGCTCAGAACCTCTAGGACCATCCACTGTCCTGGTATCACCTTTCTATGCAACTCCATTTCTGCCAAAAGCTTTCTTTTGAAGTCTGGCAGGAGCTTCCAACTCCCAGTTAAATTCTATTTATTAGACTAATAAAAAACACACACATAAAACAGTCACATAATTTAGAGTCTTTCTGTCAGGCAGTTTCAGGCTCTGGCACAGCTCAAAACAATTAGAAGACCAGAAATCAGATTCTACCTTATTTTTGAAGTGCACTTCAATGGGCATAATGAAGCCAGCGTAGCCAGACTCCTCCACCTTGTAGGGGGCTCCTTGCACACTGAAAGAGAACAAATAAATGTGAACTTGGGATTCAGCACAACTTTATCTGAGCCAAAAAGGAGCTGCAAGAGGAGAACTGGGCCTCTGAGAACTCAGGGCACAGTTAAAACACTGACCTTAGTGGAAAAAACCACACAGAGTAAGATGGTGGCCACAGGCTTAGTTAAGAACATGAAATCTGTTCTTAGCTCCTCCCATGGAACGGAAACATAAAACACTCCAGGCCAGAGTCTCAGGGAGAGTCTTCCCCTCCTGTGCAGTGAGATACAATTACGTTTCTGGGCAGTCCCACAACAATGCAAACTGCCAGTCCCAAGTGCCTGGCAAGGAAAGGGCAAAAGGTGGGACAGCACAGAAAGGTAAAATTTACTTTGATGCCTACATTTATTAATCAAAACACTACCACACACAAGCAGATGATTATTTTTTCCTTGAAATACTCCCCTGCAATCCTCAATGCTCATAATTGGGTAACGGCCACGTTAAGGCTGCTGCTTCCCCCAGAGGTGAACAAACCTGAAGGGCAGGTGAGCACTGCTATTTATTCCACACACAAGGAAACACGAGGAGGAAGGTGAACCAGTTTGCTGCTAAGGTCAGAGCTGCTTACTGCAGAAACAGCAATTAGAAAAGTTAATTGCTTCTCAGAAATTAATCTGCATGTCCCTGCCTCGGTTCCCCTGTCCCGCTACCTGGTGCAGCTTCATGCTCCTGAATCCTTCCTGTTATCCATTCCAGGATATCCAACCTGAAGGATTCCAGGATCATTTCTTTGGCCATGATGTAGCAGCATACAGCAGCTGCCAGGAGAAACATGAGACCCACCCTGATATTCTCCCTCTCAGGAACCGGATGCACTTGCATATAATTTATGCACTACAATATATGTAAATAAAGTCAATTAGGTAATTAGAGGAATTCAGTGCAAATCTTTTGAGTTTCTCTTAAGAATTCCAAGTAATTAATATGATTAGGAAACAGTACATCAAACCTAAAAGCACACAAATTATTTTCCTTTAATGTACTTGTATTATCCCCACCCAGCTCTAAGCACTTCTACCATCATTAAGGTGCTGGAAAGCAGTACTCCAAACTCAGCTGTGAAAAAAGGGCATAACTAAAAATAACAAAAACCTCTAGACTTGCTTTAACTTGAATTTCATGTAAGAACCCTGTCATTTAGAGGGAAAAATCCCAAACCAAAGAGCAGTGCCAATATGGCAGCAGGAATCTTAAGCTTATCTGCCAAGCAGCCTTTGTTCCTCTGCCACTCTATTCTGACAAATTCCAAGGACTCCAAGAGCAATCTGCCAGCAGCACGAGCCCACCTTCAGCACCAGGATCTGCTCCAAGGAAGAGGGGACCATCTGAAGAAACCCTTCAAACCAGCCCAGGAATAGGTTTTTGCCACAGTATTTATGTATAACCCAGACACACCTCAGTCAAAGGCATGCTGGCACTAGGAGCAAGCTCAAGGAAAGCATGGAAAACCCAGGGTTTGGGAAAAAATACCTCTGTAAAGGCAGATGATGCAGCAACTGATTGAGCAAAGGCCATGGTTTTACACTGCCAGAGGGCAGAAATAGATGGAATACTGGGATGGAATTATTCCCTGTGAGGGTGGGAAGGTCCTGGCACAGGGTGCCCAGAGAAGCTGTGGCTGCTCTGGATCCCTGGAAGTGTCCAGAGCCAGGCTGGATGGGGCTTGGAGCAACCTGGGATAGTGGAAGGTGTCCCTGCCATGGCAGGGGGTGGAATGAGATGATTGTTAATGTCCCTTCCAATCCAAACAATTCCAGGATTCTGTGCACTGTCCCAACACAGTTATTCATAATAAACTAATTACACCAAATGACAAGAACTGTAACCCACAGATTGCATTTTTATTCTATAAATCAGGTTTCAGCTCAGTACTGCACTTGCTTATCATACATCAGTTTTACTAGATCAGTTTGAAGGAGACACTATCAACACACAGACCAGAGTCACATCCTTGTAAGCTGAGCACCTTTGAGTTCCTTTGCACTGTGGACTCCCAAAAAAAAACAATGTCATAGCTTGTCCTAAGACATCCTGAGTGTCTTGCTTCCAAAGCAATATTTCCAAGAATGCACATTACAACAATTCTCATGGGCAGCTTGTATTACTTAAAACACTAATAACCACAGCTTCAGTTACACAATCTTACACAGATATAACTGCACTGCCCCTGAAAAGGGCAATTCCTGCTCCTCCACCTCAACCTTACGAGCTCCTGCTGCCCCGTGCCAAGAATAAGGTTCATTTTGCCACATCAAAATTTGATTTTCTGTCAGAAAATAACACTATATAACGTGTACTCTCCCCAGAGAGAGTACACTGACTGCCCGGGGCTTGCAGGGGGAAGGCACAGCCAGGGGCAGAGACCATAGCCCCTTGCAGCATTGATTTTTGCTGGGTTAAAGCTACCTGAACTGGCACCTGAGACTAGAAATTGCAAAAATCTATGCCCACTGCAAAACTGTACATACCCAATACACATCTGAGCCCAGTATTAGAGCATCTCTCATGTGCTTCCAGCTTTTGCTGGAGAATTCCAACAAATCAAACCCATCTTTCCCATTCTGTAACATGAATTATCTCCTGCTGTCACTTGTGTCTTGAGAACCTGCACATACTAATGCTTAAATAAGAGGAGAAAGGAGCTCACCTCCTGCCCTTTCAGCAGAAGAAAGGTCCCATTCTCCCTGACCTTCCTCAAACACAGTGGGGAGAGGTTAAAGCCTGAGTGCACACAATGGACATTTCGCTCCTATTTAAGGAGCTATTTCACAGCGAAGTGGCAGTTCAAGACAACCTTGACTTGCAAAATGCTCTTTCACAGAGATAAAACATCTCCAACCCTGCTCACCTCGCTTGGGTTTTGGGAAGCTCTCGTGCAGCCGGAAGACGACGCGCTCCACGAAGTGCTGGATGTCGCACTGCTCCGGGCCCCTCACAAACACCATCCAGTCATGGGTGAACCCTTCCGTGGTTGGCTTCTTCCGCAGCTGGGCTCGGTGCCCCAGCTCCAGCTTCACCTGCACTGTGCACTGTGTGGGGACAGAGGCAGGGAAATAAGCAAAGAGAACACAAAACCTCGCTGGAAGGCACTGGATCCGCCAGGGAACATAACAGCCCCCATGGAGAGAACAGCCTCATGCCAAAACCTGGTGTTCTCGACAGCAAAGGTGTCACAAAAATAGCTCCCAGCACCATTTCATACCTATTTGCTTCCTAATATTAACACTGCAGAGAAAGCAGCTCTAGAAGAGGGATCGGTTTCTCTGCCTCACTTATCAGTTAAATTGTCAGCAAAGTCCTAATTGAGGAATCTTTATTTCTAGAAAGTGTCAGAGACAGAACTTGATGTTCACAGCTTACAGAATTCACAGCACTGACAGAAAACTCATCTCGAAACAGGAAAAATCAGATCATGAATTGGTGGTTTGTGATATTCTCTAGAATATATCACTCACCAGAAGAAAATTATGTTTCCTGTATTGTTCTAAATATATTTTATTATCACACTTTCAAAGATCAAGTTAACATATCTGCCTGTACAATGTCCAACACTAACCTGACCTAAATCTGATTTGCACTCCTGAATCCTGCTCTGATCACTCAGTAACAGAGAAGGTGTATTCCATGCCTGGCTCAAAGCACAAAAATTCCATTAAACGTCTTAAAAACCAAATGAAATTAATGGTGAAAATCCACATAGTATTGCAGACTTCACAGCCAGGAGAAAGGAAATGAATTAAACAGATGTAACAGAGGAAAGGCAAATGGGATTCAGACACAAGATAAATCAAGGAAATCTTAGGGCCACATTTGTAGTCAGGGAATAACACTCAAGGTAGCCGACTTTTGTGCACATTTGTTACAGAAACCAGAGCAGCAGCAGTGATTCCAAACTAAACCTACCAAAATCCAGCTTCAGCACCAGGAGGCTCATAGAAAAAGAGGCTGGTTTTAGTCCCTACCCCGTTCTTCACTTCAGGCTTGAAAATAAGTGTCTTGCTCTTCCTAGCAAGTCCCAATTACCATTGGGAGATGCAGCATTATTTGTCATTACCTATATTACATGTTGACCTGGAGCCAAACCAAGGGCATGTTAGACAATGAGCAGGGAAAGAGAAAGCTTCCTGAACTCCAGACAAATGTTTAGGGAAAGTATCATCCTTATTTTCCCACTGACAAACTGCAGCAAGGAGTGTGATCACGATTAATGCTCAAAACACATTTTGCATCTCCAGCCTGACATTTTTTTCCCAGACCATTGTGAACACTCGCTGAAAAAGCACAAGTGACTCCATCTCAGCCTTCTTGTCTTTGTAAGAAGACCTCTCACAGGAGGTCTGCAGAGCACCAGGCATCAAAGCCTGACCTCCCAAATTGCAGTCCAGTTCCAATTTCAACCATAAGCCTTAACACACACTTTCAGGCAGTTTAAATCCTCCCAGCAAAATGCCTTCAGCCACCCAACGCATCAATCCTAAGGCTGGGGGACAAATTCATCGAATTAATTCCTTCACCATTAGTGCCACAGCATTTCTTTGGGATACCCTCCTCTGCAAGTTCTCTTGGCAGGCCATTTTTTCCTGTTCTTAAGGCTTATCTACAGCAGCTCCACCTCGCTCCTGCGCTAAGAAGCAAGGCCCAGGGCCGGCTGTTCTTTCATGTCGCATTAAGGGCTGAGAAGAAAGGCAAGGTGTGCTCCACTCCGAGCACAGCAATCCCTCCAACGCTGCAAAAGCATTATGTGGAGCCAGCCTGCCGAAATCCTAAGCTCACACTGGAGTGTGCCTGCAGGCCTGCTTTATCTGGGATGCTTCCCACAGTGCTCACATCCCCTGAGCCAGGCTGTGCCGCAGCCTCACGTTATCGATTCCATAATTACCCTTTAAATCCTGCTACTGTTGCCAGTTACTACCCCTCTCCTGAGAAGTGCAAATGACTGTCAGGCTACAAAATCTGCCTTTCCCGAGTTGAAACGGCTGAGAAATTGGAGCTGAGAACCAGATGGGGCTGTGTGGAAGAGACCGAAATTAAACATAAAAGAGAACTGTTTAACTGAGAGTGAAAGTTGTACTTGCTGCACTCCTCACACCCCGCTCCAATTAACAATCCCTGTGAATTAAGCCAGAAGTTGAAACACATTTGAAAATAAGATCTCCACACGTAACCAGCATCCAAAGTTGCTCCGCTGAAAATGGAGGGTTTTTTCCTTTTTTCCAAGCGTGTCTCTCAACAAAGGGAAATCAGGATCCTATTCAAACAATTTGTAATAATACAAAGGAGCCTGCTTTCAACTTCTCAATAAACATTCTGAAGGCTGCTCCGGTTTTTGTTTGATGTGCTAATTGCCTGAAAGCCATCAGCGGCTCCCATTGCCGTTCCTCCGGGTGATTATCCGGGATAGCGGGGCTGATTCCCGATCCCCGGCCCGGGAGGTACCTGTTACCCGCTCCCCGCACACAAAAGGTTCCCCATCCACATCACCTCAGGTAAACTTCCCGCATCCATCCTGGAACCCCCCGGGCCGGCGGTGACTCTCCCGGTGGCATTAACCCTTCCCGGTGGCATTAACCCTTCCCTGCGCGGCTCGGGGGGGGTCGCCCCGCCGGCACCTCCCTCCCCGGCAATAATCCCAGGCAGGAATTTGCGGGAAATGCTGCTCACACCCCCCGCCGCGGGCAGGGCTGCAGCGGCCGCCCATGGAGGGGCGAGGGCTGAGACACCCCCCAAAAGGGTGTGGGGAGGTGTCCCCCCTAAATGGGATTAGGAAGGAGGTGTGTCTCCAAATGGGGGTGGGAAGGAGGTGTGCGCATCAACTGAAGGGTGTGATGTGCCCCCTCAAATGGGACTGGGGAGATGTGGCCCCCCCAAAAGGGTGTGAGGAGATGTGTCCCTCAAATAGGGGGTGTGGAGGAGGTGTGCTCCCCCCAAATGGGATTGGGAAGGAGATGTGCCCACCCAAAAGGTGCGGGAAGGAGGAGGTGTGCCCCCCAAATAGGACTGAGGCGACCCCCAAAAGGGGAGTGAGAAGGTGTGCCCGCCCCAAATGGGGGATGGGGAGGAGATGTGACCCCCCCAAATTGGATTGAGGGGATCTGCCACCCCCAGAAGGGTGTGAGGACGAGATGTACCCCCCAAATGGGGGTGGGAGAAGGGGGTGTGCGCCCACAAAGAGGTGTGAGGAGGACGTGTACCGCCCAAATGGGATTGGAGATGTGTCCCTGCAACAGGGTGTGGGAAGAAGGAGGTGTGTCCCCCAAACGGGACTGAGGAGGAGATATACCCCCCAAAAGGGACTGGGGAGAAGGTGTGCCCCCCTCCAAAGGCATTGGGGAGGCGGGGTCCCCCTTAAAGGGCGTAGGGACGACATGTGCCCCTCAAATGTGGGGGTATGGAGGAGGTGTGCTCCCCCAAAGCGGTTGTGAGGAGGAGATATGCCCCCCAAAGGGGGCGATGCCCCCCAAGCCCCCCTTCCCAAAGACCGGGGCGCCCCCCCATTCAGGGCCCCCTCCCTGGGGGCTCCTCCCCGACGTGTCCCCCTCTCTGGGGGGGCAGCGGCACCGCCCCACCCCTCCGGCAGCGCGGCGCGGCCGCTCCCCTCACCTGATTGTCCATGGCTGGGCACAGCAGCGCCGCGGGCCCCGCTCGCTCGCTCCCGCCGCCGCGGCGGTTTCGGTGCCCGGTCGGCGGGGCGGGGGGGAGAGAATCTCTTCCCCCGCTCTGTCCACGAGCGAAGCCGCTCCGTCCGTCCCCCCCCACCCCCCTCCCCACCGCCTCGGCCGCCGCCTGCTCGGTCGCGGCCCCTCACGGCCCCGCCGCCCGCCTCATTGTGTGTCACTCACAGGCAGCGCCAGCCCCGCGCCCGCCCCGCGGAACCGGAAACCGCCTCAGCGCCACAGCGGCCCCCGCGCGCCGCCAATGCCCGCGCGCCGCACGCCGCGGGGCGGGGCCTCGCTCTCCTCCCGGTGATCGGCAGGCGCTTCCACCAATGAGCGGAGGGCGGGCTGCGGGGTGGGCGGGACCGTGGGCGGGGCCAGCGTTGTGGGTCAAGCGGGGGGCGGGAGCGGGGTCTGGCCGCCCCCCAGCCCCGTGTGGGGCGATGCGGTGGCTGCTCCGCGCCCGCTGCCCTCCCGCAGCTGTCCCCGGGTCTGTGTCCCGGTATGTTCCTCTCAGTGCACAACCAACACCGGGAGCAGGCGTGTGGGCCTCGTCGTGCACCCCCGGCCGCGCCATCCCGCCCCTTCTGCCCCCAGTCCCGCCCTCGGTCCACGCTTCTCGCCCGTGTGTTAATTCCCGACACAAATGACCCGGGAACAAGGGGAAAAGAGGGAAGCCGCAGCTCCCGGAGCGGCGGGCACGGCAGCCCGGGGTGGCCAGGCAGGGCTCGCCTTGTTCCCCGCAGCCTCGCTCATTCCTGCGCCTTTTTTCTCTCCGTTTTTCCCTCCCTCACTTTCCCCCGTCTCATTTTTCCCCTCGCTGCCCGTCATTTTCCCTCAGCTCTCCCCTTTTTCCTCTGCCTTTCTGTCATTTCTCCTCAGTTTCTCACATTTTCTCTTGTTCTCCCCCATTTCCCCTCCCTTCTTCATTCTCCCTTGTTCTCCCTCATTTTTGCCTTGCTCTCTCTCGTTTCAGTTGTCCTCACTCTCCCTCATTTTCTTTGAATTTCTTTCCTTTTCCCCTCAGTTTCCCTCATTTCTCCCATCAGTCTCCCACATTTTCTTTCCGTTTCTATTTTCCCCTTGTGTCCCTCCTTTTTCTTTCTCTTTTTCTCCTTTTCCCCTCAATTTTGCTCCTTTTCCCATTGGTCTACCTCATTTTTTCCTTTGGTCTCCCTCATTTTCTTTCCGTTCTTCTCATCCCCCCCTTTCATTTTCTCTCCCGTTCAGTCTCCTTCATTTTCCCCCTCTGTCTCCCATGTATTCTCTCATTTCCCCCTCAGTCTCATTTTCTTTCAGATTCTCTCCTTTCCCCCCATTTCCCTCCTTTCCCTGTAGTCTCTCTCATTTTCCCCTCAGTTTCTCTCATTTCCCTGTCATTTTCTTTCCTTATCTCCCACATTTCCTCCAAGTTTCCATTTCCCCCATCTCACACATTTTTCCCCCCATCTCACACATTTTTCCCCCAAGTCTCCCTCATTTCCCTCAATTTATCCTCTTTTCCCTTTGGTCTTCCTCAGCTTTTCCCCCCAGTCCTCCCTCATTTTATGTTTTTCTCCTTTCCCCCTCAGTCTTCCAGATTTTCCCCTTCAGTTTCTCTCATTTCCCACTCAGTCTCCCTCATTTCTCCCCTCAGTCTCCCACCTTTCCTCTCAGTTTCCACTTTCCCCTCAGTCAACCTCATTCACCTCATTTTTCTCTTAGTCTCTTTCATTTTGCCCCTCAGTTTCTCTCCTTTTTTCCCCTCACTCTCTCATATTCCCCCGTAGTCTCCCACATTTCCCCCTCATTCCCCTCAATTTCCCCCTCAATCTCCCTCATTTCTCCCCTCAATTTCTCTCCTTTTTTCCCCTCAATCTCCCTTATTTCCCCCTCATTCTTCCCCTCAGTCTCCTACATTTCCTCTCGGTTCCCATTTCCCCTTCACTTCCAGCATTTCTCCTCTTTGTCCCTCATTCCTCCACAGTTCCCTTCCCCTTCCCGCCTTCCTTCCCCCTCTCCCCCCCGCTTTCCCCCTCCATCATTCTCCCTCCTGGGGAGAGTTTTACCCCTTTTTTTTAGAGTTTTAAGTGACAAGTTATAGCTCTCAATTTTGCCAGCCCTAAATGAATGCGGGACTTATCTTTACAAGTGCAATTGGTGACTGTTTCCGAGCGAACTCGCTCAGAATTTTTTTTTCTCCGTGCAACTTGCTTGTTTGAAATAGTTTGTTGATCTCTGTGAGGCAGCAGAAAACCCCCGTGTTAGCCAATAACTCTGTGTGTCGCTGACTGATCGCCACAGGCGAGGATTAATCGGTTCCCAAATCGTTCTAAAGAGCCACTTTACCTCATCAACCTGATAGAGGATATTAGCGAAGCAAAATGCTTAATCGCTTCAGTTAACAACAACAACAACAAAAAAGAGCCTGATTTGGGTTCCTTTAAGTGCTCCGGTTTTAATTTTCCATGTTTCTGTCTGATGCAGTCCCAAGAGACATCTCCTTGGACAGTCCCTTTTCTTCTCCGTTGAGACAGGGCCTCTTTCTCTGGGAGTTCTCATTGATATCTTTAATTGTGAACATTATTCCCGTGCACGTGACTCTCGGGTCTAAATCTTTTATTTTCTACCTCCCCATCTTGGCTATTCACTCACAGCCTCATCACAGCCCTTGGTGGTTATGTGCTCCCAGGGCTGAATATTTCCTGGGAATGTCTTCATCTTTCCCAAGTTTGCTGCTGCTCTGTTGAATTTCCACCTTGTGCAAGAGAAGCTGTTCAGACACACCAGACCCGGAGCTTTTTTTCCTGAAAAAATGCCCATTACTTCCCCTGAAACATCATTAGAATTTGCTTTTTAGTTTAATTTCCATCCACGGCAATTTTTCCATGCCTTTGTTTTTGCCCAGCCTGGTGTTAATGGTTGTTTTTGTGCTCTCCTGCTTCAGCACACCCGTCTTTACTTCTGGATTGCACATGGGTCACTCCCCCAGCTTTCAGAGGCAGGATCTGAGCAAGAACTTGGACACTTCCAAGATGAAAAACCCAGAGCCAAGTGCCTCAGCTTCCACACGTACACTGGCAGCCCAATAAATGGGCATTAAACCACAACCCAGAAGAATTTGGGGTGTCCCGTTTGGGATAAGCACCACCTTGAGCTCCGAGCACTCTCTGCTGGGACAAATAGTTTGGAGCTGGACTTTGCTGATCCTTGTGGATCCCTTCCAACTCAGGATATTCGATGAAGTGGCGTGAATGGATTAATTTAAAATGTGCTGGGGTGGCTCCTTACATTCAACTGCGAAAACACTCAAGGAGAGAAATTCTTAGAACCAGCCTTTGCTCCGCTAGCAGTTCCCAGCCTGAACCGTTTCCAGCGCAACCACTGATCAAACCTACCCCAATTTTCTTTTCAAGCTCCCCTCAAAAAGAAAAACATCCCAGCCAAGGGTAGAAAATTTGCCAGGCTCTTTGGGAGCGTGTTGGGGTGCTGGGGATGCCGGAGCCAGCAGCCATCCAGGCTTCTCCAAACTCCTCATTTTGCAGGGAGATCTCGAGCTAACGAGCTGTCAGCCGAGTGCCTTCGCACCCGAGGCAGCCGTGGGCTGAGCTCCTGGTTCTTTATACCTATTCCAGCAACTTCTGGGCTTTGCAATAAGCGTCTGCAAATCCAATTAGCGTCTTTCTTTGTGGCACTGGATGCTGGCAGAGATCCGCTGTGCTGCTGCCATCTACAGTAGGGCCAGTGCCAATGGATAAGAAACAGTTCTGATTTGCATATTCAAATATGCAAATGAGACGCGACAGCTCCCCTTCATTTTTGTTTGGGTTTTTTTTTTATTTTATTTTTCTTTCCAGAGTCTTGCCTCAAAGATCCTTGTCTTGGACTGAAAGGTGTGTGTTTAATCTGGCTTGGCCCATGGTAGGGGACCATGCCAAGGGCTGGTTCTGTCCCGTGAGAGTTGGGGATGATGGAAAATAAAGTGGAAAAAAGACTTTGCACTGTGCTTATCCCTGTCTTGGCCAGGGATGGGAAAGGTTTCGGGGGTGTTTTCCCAGGTTCCAGGCCTGGGAAAGGACAACACGTTCTTTCTCTCTCCTGCCTGTGCACACCACGGATGCTTTACAGCGTGAACGTGGCTGTTCCTGGGGAATGTGAGCAAAGGAGGCAACAACTGGAGGGTTGAGAACCCACCAGTGGGGAAAGTCCTGACAGAGCAGCCCACACTTGGGTGTCCCCAGTCACCTGGGGCAGGATTGGCCAGCAGGAGCTGTGGCAGAGCCCACCCCAGCTCTTGGCACACTCTGGGGCACTGGCAACTGCAGACAAAACTGCACCTGGAGGCTCCTCTTCCCTCCCCCTGGCTCCCTTTCTCTGCAGAAACACAGCTCTGACCCCCCCCAAACACACACACAGCAGCCCCTCCAGACCATTCTCATGCAGCCCAAGATGTCTGAGTTGCTCATTTTTCAGCAAAAGTTCTTTAGTGTAGGTTCAGCATCCCTCACTGCAAGGTGGGCTCTGCATCGACTGCAAGTCCCCGTCATGGTTTTAAATGTCTGTGCTTGTGGCTTGCCCTTCATGTCCCTGGAGAAACAAGTTTGTTTCACTGTTTTTCATCATTCATTATTATTTTCTCATTACTAATTTAGTTGCAGCCTTCCCTGCTTCCACTCTTGCACTGAAGACCACGACTTATGTGGTCAGTCTAGGCTCAGAGTGGCTTGGAGAGCAGCCAGGGAACAAGCAAGGCTGATTCCAGCACGGAAAGAATCAGGCAGTGTAGAAAAATGATCATCTTGTAATAGCTCTGAGGATTTAAAGATTAAGACACAAACCTCACATTTGGGCAGGGTTTCTTTGAGAAAATTGTCTCTTCCACTTTGTGTCCATGTGCAACGTGCCGGAGTGGAAAGATCCCCAAGTTCTCCTGGATGCAAGTGACTTCACTGCCTTCTCTTACAGCTGCAAACTGATTCCAGGGGTCTTCAGCTACTTCTGCAGAGCACATCCCATGGGTCAAGTGCTCTGTGGTGCTCCCAAGATGATCAAACCTGCAGTCAAACCCCAGAACTGGTGATATTTAGGGAAGAAGGGGCAGAGATCTTTCCCCTGGTGTGTACCAAGGCTTTGCCAACCACAGCGCCCTGTCCTTGACACTGTGCAGCCTCTGAAAATGTCCTGAACCTGAAGTTGAGAGAGGATTTGTTTTCTCTGGTGGGTGCTGGGTGCTGCTCTGGTCTGTGGCACAGGGTCAGCTCAGGGTGACAGGGACAAACTGTGAGTGAGGGGTGAGTGAGAGCTGCAGCCACGCTGGCTCCTGGTTTGTTAATCAACACTGGGATCCCTGCAGGGAATCCTGTGCTTGTTCCAATCAGCTGTTAACCCCAGCAGTGTTTATTCCTCTAAAAAATGATTTTCTTTTGCCTGTTGTCTGCCTTCCCCTTCTGCAGTTCACACTCCACACTGCAGTGTTCACAGAACATATTTAACACTGGTGTAGTGTAGCAAAAGCCCAGATTGTTAATAACCAAAAACTCTGATTGCCAAAAAGATACTCCTAGCAACTACTAGCTGCATCTGGGAAAAATTACAGACAGCTTGGAAATTCTTTAGTTCCTTATTAATGAAGGACTTTGTAAAAAAAAAAAGCCAACCCACACTGTAATACGGTTCAGCTTAACTAAGTTCTTTTGTGCCCGAGGAAAATATAAATTATAGCATGCTATAGCTACTGAAAAATGCAGAAGGATTTAAATGTACAATAACCCTCCGAACCAGAAGGAAGAGGGAAAATTTTCTTCGTAAGTGGGAACACAATGAGAATTTATTTTATTCTCTCTGGGTATTTAGTGCTGGTGAAAAGAGCCAGATGAATAGTCCCAAACACGTCACGTCCCTTGCAGATGCGACATGGGCAGCACAAGCATCCTCGAAGTGCCCCGCCAACGTGATCCAGTTCTGAATGAGCAGCACCAGCTTGCTGGGGAGAAAGGAGCCTGTCACTATTCAGCCCCTGACCCCTCTGCTCCAGGCTGTTAATGAAGGGGCCTCATTAACACCAAAGGTGAGGCTGGCATTATAACGTGCTGCTGAAGTGACACCCATCAATCCATTTTGTTGTCTGCCGAGATGGGGGCACCTTCCCCTTGTGCTCTGCAGACAGAGGTCAGCTTTGGCCAAGTGATGTAACAGCCTGGCTGTGCCAGAGCTGGCCAGAGCTGCCACAGGGAGAATTTCACCAGCTGGATTTGTCCCAGGCTGAACACAGACTGCTGGCACAAGGACAGCTGGAGAAGACAGGCCCAGGCACCTCCTGTGGCCACTGGAGCAAGCACAATCATGGGGCAATAGGAGGAAGATTCACTGCTGAAATGAGTGTCTGCTCTGCACGGGGCTGCTTTTGGCTGCTGCCAAAATCTTTGAAAGGAGCTCATCTCCGTGCTGGGAGTCCCCACCTTCTGCCTCGCGACTGTCACCGTAGGCAGGGTGACCTTTAGGCCATTGAAGAATACCAGATGGGGGAAAAAATAGCTTGAAAAATAGAACATGACAGGAGGAGATCAGCTGGGGAGTCTGAGCAGCCCCAAAGAGCCTGTTCTGTGTTGTGTTCTGGGTTGAAGAGTCCAAAAAGTGAGTAGGAATTGCTATCCCACATTGCCCAGAGCAGCTGTGGCTGCCTCTGCATCCCTGGAAGTGTCCAAGGCCAGGTTGGACAGGGCTTGGAGCAGCCTGGGATGGTGGAAGGTGTCCCTGCCATGGCAGATCCCCAGCCCAGTGGTGTGTGATGCTCTCTGCACTCAGAGCACATTGTGAGACAAAACCAGAGCTGCTGGAGCTCTGTAACATTCCAAGGCTCATCCTGGAGAAAAGGAGGCTCAGGGGGACCTTCTGGCTCTGTACAACACACTGACAGGAGGAGGCAGCCAGGGGGGGGCAGGCTGTGCTCCCAGGGAACAGGGACAGGACAAGAAACAGCCTCATGTTGGTCCAGGGGAGGGTTAGATTGGATATTGAGAAAATTTCTTCCCAGAAAGGGTTGTCAGGCATCAGAGCAGGCTGTGCAGGGAAGTGGTGGAATCACCACCCCTGGAAGAGTTAAAAAAACCTTGTGAATGTGGCCCCTGGGGACATGGTTTAAGTGGCACTGCTGGGTTGATGGTTGGACTTCATTATCTGAACCATTGTGATTGATTCTGTGATTGTATGAAATTATTAAGAATTTCTGATTTGTTTGTGGCTTCTGGGTCAGCTGCTCCCACGACAGATCCCACTAAACTGTTTTTCTGGAATGGTACAAAAAGAGCTTTCACCTGTCTGCACAGCAACTGCAGGAGGGGTTGCCACATATGCAAATGTATGCAAATCACCCCTGCTCTACCTAGCTCAGGTCTGATAGCAGCTCAGATAGTGCCCCACGCTGCAGTGGGGGCTATGCCAATGTACTTGTGACTCAGGGCATTTGGCTGGCCCTGCCAGGCTGAAATTCAGCCCACTGAAACTTCAGCTTTATCACTGCCATCATCACCTGGGAGCCAGGAGTGCACCTGATTGCAGCAAAGCCATTTTTTTTAGCAGTATGGTACATCTCAAACACCCTGGAGCTGGGTTTTGTTGCATAAAAGCACAGCCAGTGCAGTTTCAAGGGAGTCAGGTTGGAACCTAAAGTGATAAACACATGTGACAAACACTGTTTTGACCAACACAGGGAGGACTGAGAGCTGTTACTGTGGAGGCAGAGCTGTAACAAATTCTTTCCCTTTGTTACTCAGCCATCAAAATAAGCCAGGCAATACCCTCCCATGAGTGAACCCACTGCACTTATAAAGTTATAAACCATCGATATTTGAGCTGCATGAAGGATACCATCAATTTGGACACATTTCATGCCGTTTTGGAAGTGCACTGTGTAAACATTGCAGCTGCAGGCCTCTTGGTTTGGGTGCCTGGGCATTTTTATAGGCCAGGAAATCTATTTGAAATACGTGTGAAATGTGTCACGAAACATCTGACATATGTGGGAAACATATTCCTGCACCGGCTGGGCAGTGTGTGAGGTCGCTGGGGAACAGCTTGAAAACAGCAATCATTTGCATATGGATATAGAGTTATTTATCTGGTGACACCATCCCAGGGGACGAGGGGCATGTCCCAGGTCTCTGCAGGTCACAGGCAATGTCAGGGGTGTTGAACTTGTGAGGAGGAAAATTGTGGGAGCAAATACAGACAGTTGAGGTGTTTGTGCCTGGAAATTTTTATTTGATCCTTGTAGCAAAGTTTTGTGGAGGGTAAGAGGTAGAAGGAGGGAAATAATGTTATTTTTGACCCTTTCCTCTGTGGTGTTTTAATCATTATGAGTCATAGAGTCACAGAATGTCTCAAGTTGAAAGGGACCCACAAGGATCATCCAGTCCAACCCCTGGCCCTGCACAGACACCCTAAAAATCCCACCCTGTGCCTGAGAACATTTGGGTTGGAAGGGAACTTAAAGATCATCTAATTCCAAATCAAATTGAATTAATGCATATCTGTGTCTGTCTGTATGGACAGTAAATGTTATTTAATGTTACATGGGTAAATCTTGAAGCCTGATAGGATGATTCATGATGAACAACACATGCAACTTGTTGCCATTTTTGCTCTGTTTCACAGATTTGGGTTTGATTTCACTTGTCAGTGCTCTGGTGGATGTTAATACTTGGCAATATTAGGATAGCAAACAGCAAAATCTCACATATATTAATTCTTGCATTTTCACACGACAGATCTTCATTGATTAATTTTTAAATTGGTCCCAGAAAGCACTTAGTGAGATATTGCAATTTGCACTTTATTGGCATTACATGGCACTATTCCTGGCTCCAGCTCAGCAAAATATATTCTTAAGTGTAAGTAAGTGCCATTGATATCAATGGAATTATTCATATTCTTAAAATTAAACATATGTTTCAACATTTCAGTGAACTGAGACAGCTGGTCTCTTGTTGAAGGCCTATCTAAATAAATGCAGCATCGATGGCAGATTGTGAAATTTATAACCCAATGCACGACTTAATGTTGAATATTTCAGCATTTCAGGTAGATCTTCGCCTTTTGTTAAGTATTTGTGCCAGTGAAGCAAAGTGTGACACTTCAGGACAGTCCAGTTTTACATTTGAACACCTCTGGGAAGAACCACTGCAAAACTGAGCTCATGAATAGGGACAGAAGTGTCTGAGTGTTCATAGAAAGTGAACAAAAAAAAAAAAGTGGAGACGGACCCTAATTGAAACCACGTTTTGAGTTGTAATGGGAAGGCACAGAAAAATTAATCCTTCCATTTTAGGTATTTTGATAGCAGCCATTAATAGAGAGTTGAAGCTTTTCAAACCACTTTGCCAGCCAGAAGGGAGCTGCTTGTTTTTCTTCTGCCAGCAGCAGTGAAAATGTCTTCCCAAGTGGAACCAAACCATGGGGGTTTATAGAAACAGCTGAAGAGATTATTTGATCTTTTGATTAAAACCTCATTTTTTTGTCAACTGGTTTATTTGCCCAGGTAATGGCTGTGCTTCCCCTTCCCCACATCTCTGTGATCCCTGGTCAAACACAGCCATGGTTGTGGGTGCAGCTCAGCCAGAAAGACACAGGCAGGGACCCTGAAAAAACAGTGACAGAGTATTGCCTGGAATACAGTGACAGTAATCCCTATCAGCTAAGCAGGACCTGATAGCTTCCACCAGTCCAGAATAGCCATCAATATCTGGGAAATCCTGGCATTTAGAACATCTTTCCTATTTCCTAGCAGTTGTGAAGTTGGTGTGAGAGGATTGCCAGACCCCGCGCTGGAAACCCTGTGTCAAACCCCGAAAGTTACACTGAGAGTTGCAAGGACAAGGCTTTTAAAGGTAATAATTCTTGGAGCTTATCTCTTTCCTTCCTGGGTTTCTCAGCTCTTTGTGTTCATGGTTTCAAACTTTTGACTGCAGACATAGGAGATTAAAACTAAACACAAAATCAAAGCTGAATCAATGTTGTTTCACATGACTCCAGCAGAAGGTTCCTTAAATCAATCCTGAAGATTGCCAGGCTGGCACTAAAACCCTAGGACTGAGTGACATCCAGTCCCTGTTTTAAAACTACCCTGTCCTTTCTCTCCGAGACACTTAAGAAACAAAGATCGTTTCCAAAAGGCATAAGCGACACTCCAGTGAAGCAATTTCTTTTCCTGGCATTGTTAAGAGCAGGGACTGAGTTATTATTAATTACTTTTGCATTATTTATGCAGGTCCATGAATGTGCAATATCTTTTACAGATAAATCACTCTGCCTTGAAAAGTTTCCAGTCTGCCAGCCAAATCCTGGGAATATGAAACGGCAGGAGGCAACTGGTGCAGCAGAACAGGTAAATGTTAATCCTTGATGCTGCAGGACTAGTGCCTTATCAAGGTTTTTCTTTCATTTGTGTTGCAATTGCACCAAATAGTCTCAAGTGATGCTGTTGTTTCCCAACCTCTTTAATCTGGCATCGGCTGACAGAAGCAGCCTCCATCCTCTTCCTCATTCCCTCTCCTTCTCCTCCCTCTGTTTTGCATGTTTTGTGCAGCCACATGGAGAACCAAAGGAAGGCAATAATGAGGCAAAAATAGGGAAAGGTTTCTTTTTGGCCAGTCTCAGCCCAGCCTCCTGAGCATGGGCAGTTTGCAGCTCTTGCCATGTCTGTATTCCAGTGCTGAGCTGGTGTTACACCCATCACACCCACATAGCCAAGGATCTTGAGGCACAGGGAACCCTCAGATCTGCCAGGGTACTGAGAAGGGACCTCTCACCGTCTGAGGAGTTCCCCATTCACTGTTCTGCCCATCCCTGCCCTTTATCCCCCTGACAGTTTTTAGGGGTGTTTGTCAGCTCTGCCCCCCAAGCTGCAGCCCTGGCTCCCCGGCAGCAAGGACAGAGCATCCCCAGCAGCTTGGGGACCTTTGGGAGGTGCAAACCCAGCCTCAGGTGACCCCGTGCAGCCCTGGGGATGCCCAGAGCACTGTCACACGCTGGTTTTAGGGCTGCTTTGCTTTCTCAGGCTGCAGCCCCGCTCGGAGCAGGAGGCCCTGCCTCGGGCGCTGCCGCCCTTTTAAAGCTGCTTTGTGGGTTTCTTTTCTTTTCTCTCTTTCTTTTTTTTCCCCCCCAGGTTCCCAGGGCTGGGGATTCAGCTTCTGGCCTCATCCAGAAATCCCCGAGGGTTTCAGATCCCCACGAGGCCTCTCAATGTCTTGATCTGCTTGAATAGGCATTTTTAACGCGGCCCCGGCTGTCATCGGGGCCTGTTACAGTCACTCAACTGCAGCAACATTGTTCTCCAGGCAGCAGCGCCGGGGACACCTCCCTTATTTCCATACTGCACGGGGGGATTTGGCCACCGGGCCGAGCATCCCACCGGGGCCCGCTGGCCGGAGGTGGCCAATTAGCCCCGCTCGCCCCGAGCTCAGCCCTTCATCCCCCCGGCCGCTCTCAGCATCCCCAGCCCGCGGGGCTGCTGGCGCCTGTCCATCCCGGCGGGTCCTGCCGGAGGTGAAGGTGACCCCCTTTTCCTGTGCCAGGAGCTCCCTGGCAACGCCGCCTTTTCTTTGGAAGCGGCTCCTCCACCCCCTGACGGGGCTGGGGGCTGTGAAAGCCCCGCTGCACTTTTGAACTTGCTGCCGGCGCGTTCAGTGGCTGCGCGGGGCAGCGGCGGCGGGGCCGAGCCCAGCGGGGACCCGGTGCAATTGCCCAGAAGTTATTAATAGGCTGGGGAAGAATGTGATGGGCCGGGGAAAGGGTGAGGAGGGGGGGAGAGCGACAGGGAGGGTCAGCGAAGGGGAGACGGAGAGGTGAGAGTGGTGGCATGCAGGGGAGACAAAGAGGGGAAAGGAGGAGTTGAGCACCAGCACGGGCACACGAGGGCACGCAAAGGCTGGAGGTGCGAATTCCCAGCGCCCTGCGCCTTGTGCAGCTGTCACAGGGGTGGCCGTGCTGGAGGAGAGGTGTCTGACCCCCGTGCCGGGGGATGGAGAGGGCAGAGGGACCAGGCCTGGGAGTGCAGTCCACGGCAAGGCATCCCTCTCCCAGGATGAAATATTGCTTGGGGTTCATGAGCCAAATTTGCCATCTAGTGGCCCTGGGGACCATTGCAGAGGGAGCCACGAGGCAGCCGCGGCCATGAGAGAATGCACTGTCCGCCACCTTCCCCTCAGAGATAAAACCCAGAGTGTTCCTGCTTTTTCTGTACTCTCAGGGGCCCAAAAGGGGTCCCTGGAGTGAAATTAGCTTGTTGTAGCTGCGCTGTGGGGAGCCAATTTCAGCTACCCTGCCAACCTTTGTCCTCCCCAAAGAAGGTCCCTGCAGGTTGGGCCAGAACCCAGAACCACAACAAGACTCAGCTTGTCACTGGGAGCAGCAAGGTTTGGGGAGCAGGAGAGTGTCCCACGGCTGTGAGAGCGACAGTGGGGACAACCTGGAAAGCACAGCAGTGTCCTTCTCTGAGGCTCTACATCCTTTGTTCCTGATGTCTGTCCCAGCCATCCCTGCAAATGTAGCAGCGTTTCTGTCTAATGAAATTAGACTCTTAGAATCCCAGAATATCCTGAACAGGAAGGAACCCACAGGGATCATTGATCCAACCCCTGGCCCTGCACAGACAGCCCAACAATCCCACCCTGGGCATCCCTGGCAGCATTGTCCAAACACTCCTGGAGCTCTGGCAGCCTTGGGGCAGGGACCATTCCCTGAGGACCCTGGGCAGTGCCCCAGCAGCCTCTCGGTAGATCCTTCTGATCTTGTGGTGCTCAAAGTGCCCCCAGCTCTCGAGGTGAGGCTGCCCCAGTGCAGAGCAGAGCAGGACAATCCCATCCCCTCCTTCAGCCAGCCTTGACCATCCTTACCTCACCCTGCCCCCAGACAGCCCTTCCAGAAAGCAGAGGAGTCTCCAAGTTACCTTTGTGGGCTTTGGGGATTTTCAGAGCTGGGAAGGAACAAGGATCACTGGAAGTTGGGGAAGGGGAAGAGCCTGGGGCAGAGCACCCCAGGACCTGGGCCAGCAGAGCCTCTTTTGGGCTGTCACCCAGGATTTCTCTTTATAAACAGCTCTCCCTAGGTCAGACAGAGATTTGGGCATCCTGTCCGTGGGAGTGACTGGCAGATGAGAGGATGTGGTGCAGTCAGAGAAAAAATGGGCTTCAGTGTAAGTTGGTGTACACAGCTTTAATGCACAGCTCTCCTGAGCAAGACCACATACATCAATAAATAGAGTTAATAATAATAATTAGAGCAGCCCCAACAAACCCATCTGTCACCAGTTTGGCTTCAGTGCTGTCCACTGTGCCCTTGTCAGCAAGGGGTGCTGGTGTTTGACTAACAGAGGACACAAGTAGCACCGTGTCCCTCCCCTTCTCACAGGGATCTGCTGGAGGGAATCTCCAGTTCCCTGGACACCAGCCTGGGCAGAGCCTTCCAAGGCACCTGAGGGCTCCCACCCTGCTTCATGCCCAGCATCACGAGGCCTCAGCTGCTCCCTGCCCCTTCCACGACCACGCTGCTCCTGTCTGAGGAGCAGGAACGCAGCCGAGATATTCCCTGAGCATCACACACCCCGTGCCCAGGCAGGCCTGAGGGCACCCAGCTCTAGCACTGCTTGTGGGGCTCCTCCAGGGTGACGTAGGGCACCACGACAGGCCATGAGTCGCTGGGCCAGTATTCCAGCTTGGGCTTGAACGAGGGCATCTCGTAGGTGACGTCAAAGTAGATGACCAGGGGGCAGCAGTACAGCAGGGACATGGCTATCAGCACGTGCCTGCCAGGGAAAACAAAAAGATGTGTTGGATGGGGGGACTGTGCCTGCTGGCATGATCACTGTGAGGCTGCAGCCGCCAAAGGCCCCACAAGGGCTGCAGGGAGTGTGGGTCCTGCAGGGTTTGTGCCTACAGGGAAATCCTGGCAGACCTCTGAGACCTGGGCTGGGGACAATTCCGGGTACAGAGGGGCTGGGGTGACATAGGGGACCCATTCCAACCATTCCGTATTTCCTGGCTGAGCTCTGTCCCAGCCATCCCAGTGCTTTGTGAGGATGGATCTGAGTGTGTAGCACTGAAATGTCAGGTCCAAACAAAACCCTGCCTTTCGCTTTGGCTCTTGAAATAACTCCAAGAACATTGCACTTCACACAGTGCCTGCGGAGTGGCTGCAGCCCTTTGAGAGCCAGCTGCTCACCTGGAGGGACTTCTGGAACAATTTCACTTCCAAAACAGTGCTTGGCTGGTTCAGAGGAGGAGAGGGATAAGGAGGGCTTAGGGCTGAATCCTTGGGCTGAGTGAGGAGCAGCATCAATAGTGCCAGGAAAGGGGGAGAGGGTGCGGAAATAGCGCAGCTGCTCCTTGGTTGAGTGTCTCATCTCTGCTGTTTCTCTGCCATGGGCCCTTCAGCCCAGGAAATGTTTGGGCTGGAGGTCCTGGAGCCCTTACCAGAAGCTGTGGAAGTAGGGGAAGTTGATGGCCTGCCAGAGCCAGCAGAGCCAGCGGTCACTGATCCAGCTGGTGATGGCCAGCGCCCACCACATCACCATGACGGCGGCCATGCGGTGAACCCGTTTGTCGTTGCACCTGGAAGACACAGGGAGCAGAATAATTATGTTGGAAGGAAAGGCAGTTTTAAAGAGGGCTGGTTCCTGCCTGCACATGCAGCAGTGCAAACCCCAGCAAGTTCCTTCTGGAGAATATTTCTCAGAATTCCACAGGAACTGGACAAGTGTGGAGAGAGGAGGGTTTCTGACTTTCTGGGTGTGAGGATGATGCTGGGAGATGCCAGAGCACTCCTATCTTTCTCTCCAGATCCTGGTGGGTTCTCCCGGCCCCACACTGGTTCCCAAATGCCCCACAAAGGGGAAGGAGTTGCAGAGATGGCAGCTGAGGGGGTGAATCATGGAATCATAGAATCTTGGAAAAGACCTTTAAGATCACCACGTCCAGCTGTTAACTCAGCACCACCATCACATCCAGCACTAAACCCTGTCCTCAAGTGCCACCTCCACAGGGCTTTTGAAAACTTCCAGGGATGATGACTCCACCCTTGCCCCATGGATTGTCCCCATTCTGCACAGCCACCTGGGCCAGGTGTCCTTTTTGTACTCCACTGCCCACAGCCCTGCCTGGGCCTCTGCCTGCTCCCTCCCCAGTTCACGTGGCTGGTGAAGACCTGAGCTCAATTCACTGCTGTGGATGCAGTCAGTGCCCAACAGGAGCACAGCTGGACCTGCAGGTGAGCCCTGAACCCCCTCCTTACTTCTTGAGCTCCCGCCAGGTCAGGTAGAGCAGGTGGAAGGCGATGCAGTTGAGGGCGTAGGCATTGAGGGTTGGCTTGACGAAGGACATCAAGGTGCTGATCACGGTGGTGATCCCAGTCAGCCAGAAGAAATGCCTCCTGAGGGGAGTTGGGAGTGAGTGTCAGTGACCCCAGGGCTCACAGGAGGGGAGGGTGAGGATGGAAAAGGTTCTGCTCCTGGCCTGAGAGGGGAAAACCTTCTCCAGCACCTCCTGTCTGTCTGCATGTGGCTGAGCTCAGCTCTGTGGGGTCCTGGCAGGAAGGCTCAGGTAGCAACCCCCTGGCTGGGCCATGCCAGAGCAGGGAGCACAGCTCACAAGGCAGGTCCTGCACTTCTGTGGTGATGCCAGGGATGAGGCAAAGGCACCGGGAGAGCTGCACAGGGAAGGGCCGTGAGACAGGACTGTGCAAACATCCCGATTTGGGCTCCCTGAACAACAATAGGGCTCAGAGGGGCCTTTCACATGCAAATCCCTTCCCAAGTCCCTTCCCTCTCCCCCAGCCATGTCTCCACGGTGAACTCCTGGTGACCTCCCCTTCGGCATGGGAAGAGCAGACTAGGAGCAAGTCTGTGAACTGGGCTGGCTCAGAGGGGACCATCCTTTGAGTAAAGCCCTGCTGGCTTCCTGGTCCTGCTGGCCCACGCTCTCCCAGTGTCCCCATCCTTTCTGCTGAGCTCCTCCAGCCCAGCCAGCCCTCCTTGCAGTGAGGGGTGTCACTTGGAGCAGCTTGTCCTAGGGGAAACCCCCTCAGCCTTCAGGGAAAGCTCTCTGTGGATGACAGAGGATGCTGGAACAGATTGACAGTGTGAGTAATTGAATGTCAATGTTCAGGAACGTTTCATTTCCTAATTAATTGTGAAATTCTCCATGCAGAGTTTCCTCTACAGCATTGCAAACACAAACAGCTCCAGCTCAGAGGAGCCCAGCACAGGAGGGTTTTAACTTTTCCTCTGTCAGCACCAGGAGAATGAGGGTCTGGTCTAAAACCACTTGCAGTGACCTCAGAGCTGAGCCCTTGCAGAGGAGCTGGGGGGATCTCTGGGTCACACACCTCAGTGTCAGTGTCCTCATCTGCACCGTGTCCCTCTGGGTCATACCTGGTCTTGATGCACTTGGGGAAGTAAGCCTGTGGGTACCAGAAGGAATAAGCCACAGCCAGTGTCCAGAGGATGGAGAGCTCATCCAAGAGCTGTCCCACATAGCTCAGGGTCATGTGGAAGTACATGGAGAAGAGACCTGCAAGGAGCAAGGACAGCTTGAGATGGCAAAGCTCCATCCTTCCACAAGCCCTGGGAAGTTCTTGGGGGCCATTCCTGAGGATCCACCATTCCTGAAGAGCAGGGCATGGGTTTTGGTGTTCAGGGAGACCTGAGTGAGTCCACTCACACCACAGGGATTTACAGGGCTGGAAGCTGCATTTCCACAACTGGCAGGAACTGTGGTCTGCAGGGCTTCAAACAGACCTGACCGCTTGGTTGCCCACCCAAGTTTTCCCTGTGCTTTGGCCACTGAGACTCTCCAAAGAGATCATGTTGGGTAGTCTGGCAACCTGCCTGCTCTTTCCACAGCCCTGGCACCCACCTACGAGGAGGAGCAGCCCTGAGATGAAGTAGAGGGGCATGGCCTTCTTCTGGCAGTACTGCCGGTTCAGGTAGAGCAGCGCAGGGGACAGCACGAAGAAGCTCACATTGCTGATCTGAAAAACGAGAGGCACACTCAGCTCATTGCACAGTCCTGGGCAAGCCCCATCCCACCAGTGCCTCAGGATCTCCGTGGAGGTTCTGAGGAGGATCCTGATCTCCAGTGGAAAGCCAGGGTGGAAGCAGGGCTTGCTCTTGGCACAGGGAGAGGGCAGAGGCGTTTCTCCAGAAGCCAGGCTGGAACTGGAAGGGCAGCTCTCGCTGTGCCAGCAGTGGCTGCAGACACCTCTGCTCACCCTCTGGGACCAGCAAGCCAGGATCACCCTTTTGGGTGATAATGGTTTAACTTCAGCTGCCAAACTCCTCTGTCTGCAGCCATCTCCCTCTCCTGACAACCCAGAGCCACCAGGAGCTGCCTGGATGGCTCCTGACCCTTCCAGCCAGCAGTGATTGCCCTGTGAGGGGTTGGAAGGGTGTGAGGAGCTCGGCCAGCACAGCATGCCACAGTCAGCAAAACAACCTGAACTGGGAGTGGGTGTGGTGGAGAGCAGCAGGACGAGCAGGACATCAGGAGGTGGGGACAGGCAGGACTAAGGTGACATCCTGTGGTGTCAGGTGTGAAGCCACCTGGCCTGGGGAGGGGAGGTGTTCTGGACACTGGTAATTACATGAGGTCATAAACCTCCTCTAAACACACCTGGCAAATGAACACAGAGGAATTCTTCTGCTCTGATCTCCAACTCTGCAAAATTCCTTCTTTGAGGGACTTTGATTTGTCTGGAGAGGAGGGGATGGCGCTGGGGCTCAGCCTGTTGCTGGACTGGTTGAAGGTGCCAGTGCTTCAGGGAGATGCTGATGGGCAAAATGTGGCAGCTGGGGAGGAGCAAAGTGCCCAAAGCCTGGACCTGTGTGCTGGGGCAGGCCTGCTCCACCCTGCAGCACGGGAGAGTGAAGTTTGAACTCATTTAATTACCCTCTGTGGGTTCCTACTCTGCCTTTTTCACCTGACTTTGGAAGCTCAGGAAAGGGATATCACCGGGAAGCACGGCCTCCCCAGGGAAAATCATTCCTGCTTATGAAAGGTTGGGATTGTGGTGCTACATTTACCTGCCAGACAGCTCTTTGGGGCTCTGGAGCCATCTGCTGAAGTGCCATTTGGCAAACCACCAGGGTGACTTTTATCTCAGCCTCACAATCCTTTTCCTTTCATGTCCCAGCCCGATGCTGACCCAGACCCCACGCCTGGAATTTGGCATCCACCGCTGGGGCCTCCCCCCTCAGCAGCACCAGGGAAACTGCAAAATCAGTGCTGGGCTTGTGGTGTCCCCTGGGATCTCAGTTTATGCTAACAGGGCTGCAAATCACCGGGATGTTGTCATCTCTCTGGAACACACCCTCTCGTATTCCAGAGGGAAACACAATTCACGCCTAATGTGAGGTCTCTATTCCCTTAAACACCGGAGATTAATCTTGATTTTCACTAAGGCTTCCATGAGACAAGTTGATGCTCCTATTAGCAGCAGTTCTCAGGCTGAATGTATCAGTTTTCCATAGGTGCCTAAAGCCAAATCCAGGCCTGTTCCCATTCCAGCCATGAAAAGAGAAGTGCTGCTCCCACTTGCACCGTTGAGGTCAAATATTTCGGAAACGACCGAGAAATCAAACCATGTGTTCAAGTAACAACTTTGCTTCAAACCTTTCTTTTCCTGTGCAATGATTAAGGAGGCTTCTGAAAGACAAGCAGGGCTAGCAGGGAGAGGGAAAACGCTTGGGGAAAAGGCAGGAGAGTGCAAGTGCCAGCATGCACAGCAGCGTGAGGAAAGGAGGGAGAGCTCCGGATCCCTGCTGCAGCGGGCATTGCAACAGTGTCATTAACATGATAGCTGCGTTATCACTTCATTAATTCGGGACGAGATGTGCAAGATCAGATAGCAGAGGGGAGGGATAACCAGGGGAACCGTGCCAATAGGGTCAGGAAGATAAGAAGGAGTCCTTGCAGAGCAGCCAAGCTCGGAGCTTAGGGGACAGCTCCCACCCCCGTGGGGGACACGGGGCTTTCATCACTCGGCGGCTCCAAGCCCTGATTTGAAAATGCTGACTTTCTCTTCCCTCTAGGATGTGGCAAGCTCCATCCCAAACGTGGTTAGGAGGGATTTGCTCCCACTACACCCACTGGGAAGTTTTTCTGGAGTTTCTGCTCAGGCTGGGAGCCCCCAGCACAGCTTCTCTTTATACCTCTCTGGTCACACTGGCCAGCAGGCACCAGCTCCCTCCGCCTGGGATGTTGGGGAGGTAAGAGAGTGGTGAGCCAAGGTGTGCTAGACATGTGAGAGTCCCCCTGCCCAAGCTCCCAGCCATGTCCCACCCACTCCCTAACAAGTGTGAGATATTGCTCCAGGTGCCTCAGCTGAGCCCAACTCTTTGCTTCTTTTCCCAGGAGAGAAGCGAGGCTTGGATCAGCAACTCAGCTCTAATCCTGGTGCATTAATAGGATCATCAGAAAGACCCCAACTTGTGCAACTCCAGCCTGAGACAGAGGGACAGAACCTTCACCTGTGACAGGTGAGATCAGCCTCTGATGTGGATTGAGGCAGGAGGTGCTGGTTTGAGCACAGCAGCAGTGCAAGCCCTGGGCTGCTCCTCGCTCAAGCCAGGCATTTCCTGCAGTGGAAGGAGATTCCTGCAGGACTTGTGGCAGGGAATTCATTCACTGAAAGTGAGCCAGCTTCAGTGACAGAGGAGCCCACAGGGCTAAAGACAGGAGTGAACACTGAGGCTCTCCAGACCTGTGCAGCAAGTTCGTAAAGCCATATCTGTATAGCAGGGGACAAGGCTGCATGTCCTGACATCACAATGCTGGTGCTTTGGGGCAAGAAGCAGCAGTTTGGGGAGTGTTTGCAGCATGCTGGGCTGTGCTCCTGAGCACAGCTTTCTGGGCAGACAAGAGAGCCATGGGATTAGTGAGAGTGTGAGAGGACCAGGACACCCCACACAGCCCTGCCCCTGCCACTGAGCCCTTCTCTGGGTGCATCTGCACCTGCAGCTGAGCTTCCCTCACCGTTCAGTGAAGCATCCAGGAGCTCTGGATGTGCAGCAGTGTCAGAGCTGCTGCAAAGAGACACTGCTGAGGATGTGAGTGTCATCACCAGCATCCTGCATCAGTCATTCCAGCCAAGAAACAAGGGTAGGAAGACAAGTCCCTGACTGATGACCCTCCTGGAGCACAACACTGCTCTCCCCCGAGCAGCCAGAAGACAATAAATTTCTGGGTCACTGAGTCACTATAAACAGAGCTTTGTGCTGAACTGCATCCAGCCATGAGCCACCATGTATTATTAGGTACTTAAAGGTACTGTTTACATTCTTTTCTCATACCCTTGGTGCTTATTTCTAATAAAAAGCATGCAAGCCAAGCAGGCCTGAGAGAGCATGGCTGGCACAGAGCAATCCCCATTTGCACATTTGCTGCTGCTGGCACAGAACTGCTCTGCTCCAGCCCCGGGCAGGGCTGGGAAGAAGACATTGAAGAGGATGCTCTGTAAGGAAACCCTGCTGATTTAGTGATCCAGGAGGCTTGGCTAGGAGCTGGCTGGGTTCCCAGCCAGTCTAAAACTCTGGAAAATTGACACTGAGGTAAATATTGATATAATTAATTCAGGGCAGGCCTGTGAGGCTTGCTGCTGAGAGGCAGCAATCTGAATGTGGGGAACAAATAAGTGGGGAGAAGAAGAGGAGGAGATGCAGGTTGTTGGGATCACACCTGGGGTGGTGCTCTCAGCCCCTGCATCTGCAGGATGCACCCTGCAGGGATAACTATGGATCTCAGTGTTTCTATAGTCCCCCCTTTAGGGCACATCACAAGGAGCCTGATCCTGTGGGAGATCCCAGAGCAGGAAGAGAGATCCCTGTGCTGCTGCAGAGGGTGAGAGCCAGGCAGTGCCAGCTGAGGAAGGGACCCAGGCAGTGCCAGGCTGTGCTGCTGAGGAAGGGGTGATGCCATGTCAGTGAGGCTCCTGCCCACTTTTGGTGACAAGGTCTGGCCTGAGCACAGTGCAGCCTTGGGGCTCTTGGCAGATGCTCAGATAATGGCAGATTTTAGGAGGGTTTGCTCCTCCTGTCTGGACAGGAGGTCAAGGCCAGCCTGCGGCAGGCAGCTGACATGGCAGGGTTAAATTTCTGCTGCTTTCTCTGTATGGGAATCACATCCTAAAAGAGAAACTGCAAGAGAATCATATCCTAAGCAGAATTGTTTCCCTCCCTTCCTGCACAGGCACTCTGCTGATCTCTGAGAGCCTGGCAAAAAGGACATCAGTGCAGGGACCATTGTGGCTAGCACAGGTCCTTCCCGTGAGAACATTTTGCTACATTTCATGAACAAAGATAAAGTTTGGATGTTTTGCAAACAACGTCTCCAGATTCGAGTCAGTTCGGGCTTGGCCAATTGGGCCTAGGGGGAGGTCTCGGGCTGACCAATCTGGGTGACCTCTGAAGACTCTATATATATGGAAATCAAAATAATAAAGGTTCCTTCTCTCTTTCCTTGTCTGAGAACCTGGGTCATTTCTCAGCTAGCGGCTCAACAGCGACAGACCATAAAACCTCTTTCTCTGCTGGGGAAGAGGTGCCCAGTGTCCTATAGAGGAGAACAAGAGCAAGTTCAACCACTGGTAAAAAAATCCTGCAGGGTTTGCTTGTCCACATCCTTCTGTCCCTCACTATCACACTCGTTTCTATCTGCATGGAAACATCCATAGGTTTTCCTTTCCTGGAGGAAAGTTGTGCCTGCATCCCACATAGTGAAAATTCATCCCAACAAGCCCAGTGGTGGGGTATGGAAACCTGGGAGATGGCTGGAACCTCCATCCAGGACTGGGCACCTGGGTAAGGTATTCAGGAATAGCCACAGGATTTAGAAACCTGTGCCACAAAGCGGCCCAGGCAGCTGAGCTGAGTTTTATGGGACTTAGGGGCCTGCGAGAGATAGTCACACATCTGGCCACACCAGCTGGTGTCCAGCAGAGGAGTCAGACACAGAAGTGCTTTTGAAGAGCTCCTGAGATACTCTTTGGTGTGATAAGGACTCCAAGCCACTTTGCCAGGCTGGGTGTGAGAGGTATCTCAGCTCCAAAGATACGTTTCAAAAATGCTCCCTTATGTACCAAACTAGGACATGAGGCAAATTTATCTCCTGGGAGGAATTCAGACCAAAACCTTCACTTTCAGCCTTCCTGCTCTTGATGGAAGTCAGCCCCTCTGCAGTGTTGCTGATGACTCTCCCAAACACAGATGTTTTGGACACTTCCAGCTGCATTTAGGATGGTTTGGGTTGGAAAGATCATCTCATTCCACTCCTGCCATGTGCAGGGACACCTTCCCCTCACCCAGGTTGCTCCAAGCCCTGAGATCTGAGATGCTGATGTGAGTATTGGGTGATTTCTCTATCCCCTTGCTCATTACGCCCTGCTCTGTACCTCTGAGCCCATCCAACAGCAGCAGTAAACAGCAAACAGCACAAAACACCCAGCTGGATGCCCCAGGGAAGCAGGATTTGGTCTGGACTGGCAGATCTTTCTTTGTTGAGTGCCTCAAAGAGCAGTGACTACACACAGCCCCCTCCTCTGAGACCCTGGCTGGGCAATTAGAGCCTGCTGGACTCGGGCTGGGGAATTATCATCATTACAGGTAATTTATTAAAAGCAGGAAATGCCTTTAAAAAAAAAAAGAGGAAGAGCCATTTCCATGAGAACAAGAACTTCTAGTGTTAGACAGTAATTGCCAAAAGTTGTAAACAAGGCCTGTGGAAGGCTGTAAATCCACATGCCTCACACCCCTGTGAGCCTTTAATTGCTCGGAGGAGCAGGACATGCTTGGAGAGCCGCTGCTCTCCCAGCCCTCCGCAGGCAGACAGGGATGCTCTGGCCATGCTGCAGCCCAGGCACTGGCACTGGGAGCAGCCAGAGTGAGGAAGGATCACAGGAGGTGAAACTGGCTCATGCTCCAGCTTTCCTCCGCGCCGAGTTCCGGATTCCCAACCTGCCTGACACGGTTCATGGAAGTGTTGCCTCTCATTCTGCCACTCCTGTACATTTAGCTAGAATATATGAGCCCTGTGTGGGACTTACCCCAGCTGGCAGCAGAGCTGTTGGACTGGTATAACAGGATCTCACCGATCTGGGCTGTGAAGGAGCTCTGCCAGAGTTTTCTCACTGGGAATCAACCCCACACACACACCCCAGGAGTACCCCTGACCCCAGCAGGTTTTGGGGAGCGACCGTTGCGAGCGACAGAAGTCCCGGGATTTACCTGAAGCTCAGAAAATGCTCCCCATACCAGCGCCCTCCAACACCAGGGAGTTTCAAAGGAGTGAGGAGGAGGAAAGAAAACAGGGATGTCCCATCCTGTCTGGATCCCAAAAGCAGCTCCTGGGTGCCTGGAGCTGGCCCCAGCCTCCCTCAGCCACTCACGGTGTTGTAGTACTCTGCAATCACTGCCGAGCGCACGAAGTTGCTCTCACACCAATCCACCTCGGCACTCTGGTAGGAAAATATGCTCGGCATCGTTGGGCACCTTGGGAAAAAGGAGAGGGGCAGGTTAGGGGCACAGGGAAGGACAGAGCTGCACACCCAAAGGGAGCCCTGCTCCTCACAATTGTGGCACCCCCAGCCCAGCACCACGCCTTACCCGGCTACCGAGGACTCATCCTCTTCCCAACACACATCCTACTGCAGAATATCTCCTCTCTCCCACGATGCAGGAGTTGCAAATTGCCCCAGAAAATGCTCTTGGACTCTGAGGATGGTCAGCAATCCATGGCATCAACATTTCCCATAAGGTGCCGTTGCTGCTACTCAGTGCTTCCCCATTTCAGCCCAGTCCTTGTCACCCTGTCTTCTTCTCCTCTTCACTTTCTTTATGACTCAGACCTTCCTGCCAGGAGGACTTCCCTGTGCTCTCGGAGTTACCTCTGGGGAGTGGATAACCCTGCAGAGGTTGGTGCTCATTGGCTCTGTTCTGCAGAGTTGCTCCTCAGCATCTTCCCGAGGGCTGAACGTGGCTGATGGGAGCTCAGCCCCGGAGCACCAGCACAGATTGTGGGCATTACTGGAGTCCTGGGGTGCAAAGCAAAGGCTCTGGGAGGTGCCTCTTCACTCTGAATTTGATTTCACTCGCTGTGCACTCCCAGGCAATCTCCATCCTGGTTTCCCAGTGGAAGGGTTTGGAGTTTCACACCCACAGCAGGTTCTCAACCACCAGACCTGGCCTCTGGTAGTGGCAGAAGCTACAAATGAGATTCTGAACAGAAGAAAATCTAACCTTCTGTGTGTTTCTCCCACCATGTTAAAGACTTTCCTGTCCTCATCATTCCTCAGCACTCTTCCAGTAATTTAAAAAAGCAAAAGTTCTGATCCTATTTTGATTAGAAGTTTCCTATCTGGCATAATTTTTTTCCGATCCTTGGGACTTTGGAGCTATTTTTGAAGATGGGTGCCAACCTTAGAGGCATTTGGAAGTACCACCAAGCCCACAGTAGCTGGGTTTTTGGTACAAAAGAGAGTCAGAAATTCCCTGGAGGTGAGCAGTTCAGTCCCTGGATGCTGTGTGAGACTAACCCATCCAGCTGTGCTGCTCCAGCCCTGCAGAGTGAGCAGGTTTTGGGTGACACCAGGCAGGTCCTGAGGTGACACCACTTCAGTGGCATCTCTGAGCTCCCGAAGCTCTGGTAGCAAACAGCTTTCTTTGCTTTTCTTTGAAAATCCTTTCAACTCTAACCCAGGGAAGGGAAGTTTATCTCAAACCCACTGATCACGATCATGTTCTTAAGAAACTCCCTCTTTGCAGCACGGTGAGCTGAGCCACCACCGTGCCCAGCCGTCCCCGTGGGTGTGCAGCAGGGTGAGGCTCCCACAGCTTCCTCTGCCTCCCTTCCCAAGCAGTTCAAAGGGAGAAAACCCAGGAGGGTGACACCAAGACCAACGAGCTCTTCTGCAGCTCCTGCTCCAACCAGACAAACTGACTTGAGGGTGAACCTGCACTGTTCCCTTACAACTTCAATTTAACCATGGCCTCTCCTTAATCCAGGCTGGGTGGCTCCCAGGGCAGCTGAGATCACAGCTACAGAAGCAAAATAAAATAGGTGGCAGGCAGAAGGGTTTGAGAGCTGGCTCTTCATGCTCCTGGGTTTCCATGTGCTCCTTCACACCACAGGGACTCCACATCCCTCATTGCTTCTGCAGTGATGCAAGGTGAGAAAAGACTTGGAGCCAGGATGGCAAATCCCATCTCATGGTTGGAGAGATGTTGGTTGAGAGATGGTGAAGGGATGGAGAGACAGAAGAAGAAGATGAAGATGATGATGAAGAAGAAGAAGAGGAAAAAGCAAAGTGGAAGCAGTGATGGAGCACCCAGCACTGGTGCTTACCTGTGATCCCTGGATGGACCAGCACTGTTTCGCCACGCTCCAGGAGCTCCAAGGTTTCCAGCAAAGCCGGAGCAGCAACCTGCCCTGCCGCTCTAGCTCCGAAGGAGTGCCCACGGTGTGAGCTCACTGCTAGCAGCCACCAGAAAAACCCCTTGCCCCGTGCCTAGGGAAGGCTTTGGGATGAGCCAGGAGCCATGTGCACCCTCCAGGCAAACCTGGGTCCCCACAGGAAACATATTGGCTGGAGGGGTTTATATCCATGCCCCCAGATGGGCAGGGGCAAGGAGGCAGGGCAGGGAAGCGTGAGCTGGAAGGGTTGGAAGAGCGGGGTGGAAATGCAGCCTGAAATCATCCCAGTGCCCCCGGGCAGGTTCCCTGCGCAGGCGCTCCCCGTGCTGGCCCTGCTTCTCCCAGGGGAGGGAACATCCACACAACCTCCCTTGCACATGGAGAAATCCCACTGCGATCATTTCCACCAAAAAGTGCGGAGCAAGGTGATGCTGCCTCTTTCAGGATTTAAATTCGAGCCACTTGTCAACTTTCCCCCAATGTTTTATTGTCAAAAAGAATGTTGTTATCAAATCTCACTTCTTCTAGCCAGTTTATTTTGTTATTTAGTTAAAGAGCTATCTGGCCAGGACACCTTTGGTTGACTGCTTTGCAAATATTTCCCTCCTGGGCCTCATTCAGGCGTTCAAGAAATTTGGCAGCACTTAAAATTTTCCCCCCAAAACAACATTTTTTCCTCCGTGTAGAGGTGAGAGAAATATGCTATTTTCTTAAACATGAAACTTATTATTTGATCAGTGCTTCCTGGTGGAGCGGGGGAGACACCAGAGGCAGGGTGAGACCAAGCTCCGAGGTGTCCCTGAGAAAAAGAGATCAAACAGCAACCTTTGCCATGGGGAGAAGCTCTTTGGGAAGCTCAGCCATTTATTTTGCTACTCCTATGAAAAGAGCATCCCTGGGAGATCTGGGCTGTGCCAGAGCTTACAAAAGCCTCCCAAATCCACCTGGGTTTGGAAATGAGGGTAATTAACCCCTGCAGCAGCAGCTGGTGTTGCACCATGGTGGAGCCTCTGTTACATGGCACTAAATCCAGGCTGGGTGTCCTTCTAGGACAGAGCTGGAGTAGACCATCTGCAGGGATCTGAGAGCTGCTCCCACCCTGCATGGGGACAGAGCCTGGGGTGGATTTGCTTTTTATTCACTTCAAACTCCAGAATGGACTCTGCAAGCAGGAGACCGAGTGGCCAGGCTGAAAGAAGCTCCACAATTTCGCAGGGAATCTCAGTGGGAAGCAAGTGGAGATTTGCCCATCCCACTGGGAAGGTGGATTTGGGCATAAGAACCCACAAACAGGATGTGATGCCTGGTCTGTGTGAAAACCTTCAAGAAGAATGAGTTTTCCCACCCCAAAACCTCTGGCTTCCTTGGGGTGAGTGAAGTGTCCAAGCATCCCTGATACATCCTGTGCCATGCTTGGGTGAATAACTGAGGAGGGTGTCAGGAACCTGCATCTCCCCTGATTCATCAATAAGTAGGTTAAAAAGAGAGCTTGGCTTCCTGCTGAGTCCTCCTGTCCAGCTCCTGCTGATGTTTACATCCTCCTGCCTGTGGTCAGAAGGGATGGGGGGGGGATGCTGGGGATGCTGGGGATGGTGACATGGAGGTGGGATGGGGACAGGAGGGTGCCCAGGGAGCACAGGGAGAAGCTTCTGGGCCTCATGTGAGAATTACACAGAGAGACTCCCCAGTGCTGGCATTGCTGAGGCCCCAGCTCCAGTTCTGGGGACAGTTTGGGCTTCTCATGACAAGGACATTGAGGGGCTGGAGTGTGTCCAGAGAAAGGAACAGAGCTGGGAAGGGTCTGGAGCACCAGGAGCAGCTGAGGGAGCTGGGAAAGGAGCTCAGCCTGGAGCAAAGGAGGTTCAGGGGGACCTTGTGGCTCTGCACAACTCCTGACAGGAGGGGAGAGCCAGCGGGGGTCAGGCTGTGCTCCCAGGGAACAAGGACAGGAGGACAGGAAACAACCTGAGGTTGCTCCAGGGGAGGTTTAGATTGGAAATTAGAGACTCTATTTTTCACAGAAGGGGTTGTAAAGCATTGGAATGTGCTGCCCAGGGAGGTTTGGAGTCACCATCCCTGGAGGTGCTCAGAAGCAGTGTGGATGTGGCACTTGGGGACAGGGTTAGTGACGAACACAGTGGTACTGCTGGTTGATGGTTGGACTTGATGATCCTGAACATCTTTTCCAGCCTCAAGGACTCTGTGATTCAAATCCTCCCTGGATTTGAAACTTCTTTCTCTCAAAGCTTCCCCTGAAGTCCTCACCTCCTTGCTGAGCCTCCTCTCCACCTTTCTCCTCACAGGAGCCATCTGGGCTCAGCTCCGTGAGGGGCAGTGACAGTCAGGGACAAGTGGCATTGCTCAGGGACTCTCCTGGCCCCTTGGCTGGTCCCTTCCTGCTCCCTAGCACTGCTGCCCTCTTGCAACACCCCACACCCCGGGCGATATCCCCAGCTTTGTGACACAGGCCAGGGATTAACCTGGAGAGCCTCACCCTGTCTCCTTTGCCTTTCTGTCACCCCTGGGGCAGGCAGGGGGTTCCGAGGGTCTCACTGGGACAGCTGAGAGCAGGCAGTGAAATCACAGAATCCCAGGATGGTTTGGGTTCAGAGGGACCTTAAAGCCCATCCAGTTCCATTCTCTGCCATGGGCAGGGACACCTTGTACTATCCCAGGCTGCTCCAAACCACATCCAAGCTGAGGGAAGGGGCAGAGGCTTCCCAGGAGCTGAGCCAGCAGCCTCAGGGTTCTACAGCTGTGTGCCCACAAGCCGTGGTGGGGAGGCAGTTCTGCTGCTGGTGCCACCACAACAGGGATCTGGGGACTCTGGCAGCCGAGTCTGGGAGAATCCAGTTGCTTAACTCGAGGCTGGTCCTACCTGCTGTGTCCTGTGGCACCTCGGATGGAGGTTTCCACCCGAACTGCTGCTGATGAGGGATTTTTTTAAGAGATACCAACAGCAGCAGCTGCGGTTCATGGCCACACGTGTTTATTTCTTGCCTCAGCTGCTGTGGAGCCCTGGCTGTGGGCAGAGGGGCAGCGACAGCAGGGCAGGGAGGATGAGGTGGGAGTGCTGGCATCCCACGTTGCCACTGCTGTTGGCTCAGCACGAGTGACTCAGAGCCCTGGGGTGGATGGAGACAAACGACTTTGCTCCATTCTCACAGCCTCACAGAGGGCGAGTCAGGGAGGGAAACCAGGAATTTTGGCTCGTTGTTGCCCTGCTGCATCACTCTGCCTGTGCCCAGGAAGGCCCTGGAGCTGCCTGGACAGGCTCCATCCCACTGCCATCCTCAGCTTTTGGTACTTCAGGGCTGCAATTTCCTGCTTCCAGGTACAAAAACAAAAGCAGGTGACCTGGGAGCCTTGCTAATGCTGAACAGTCAGATAATCCTTCTCATTCATGGCTCCACGGGGCAGGAATCTGTCCTCTGCCTGGCTGGGAAGCTGTTTAGCAAATTGTGGTTGGGAAGAAATAACAAGAGCAGCAGGAGATGTGCTAATGCTGGATGTGCCTGGCTCAGCCAAACGAGAACATTTGTCTCCATCGCTGCTGCAGAGCCCCTCAGGAGCAATGTGCCCACTCCTGTTCCCATCTGCAGAGCTGGAAATATCTCTGTGTTTCCTCAGCAGGCAGGGCAGGAGCTCCAGGCAACCAAAAACCAGCAGCAGCAGCAGCAGCAGCAGCAAACCAGGTGCACCCCATGCAAGGTGTGGCTTCGAAGCCTCCAGTGCCTGAAACTCCTGCTCTGTGCAACACCTTGTGCAAGGCAGCCCCACAGGGACACAGCACAAGCCTTGTCAGGCCCCACAGGGCTGGTCTTGGGGTCTAGGAGAGATTCCCCAGCAATCCCTCAGCACTGAGCAATCTCCCAGGCACCCCATTATCTCCTCTGCAGGCAGGATGCCACACCAGGCAGCCCAGGAGGCTTTGTCAATCGGAGCACCTCGGGCTTGTTTTGAAATCCAGGCGGGTTTAAAGCAAATGCCATAATTGCTGATGGTGACAGCAAGAACAGGAGTAATTAAAGGACGTTCTCCCAGCGCTGTCATTGTCACATGTGCCTGCAGCATAGCGAGGTGTGCAGAGAGGCTTTGGCTGTGGAACTCACAGGGAGCTGCTGGGGCTGCAGCTGAGCAGAGAATTTCCCCATTCTCCCCTTCTTGGAGATAAAAATATCTAAATCAAGAGGGAGAAAAATCTCTTTTCTTGGCCATGCACAGTACAACCAGGACTTTCTCAGCCCAGGGCTGCCTGGAGTCTTGGAAGGTTTTGGATTTAGCAGCCACAGAGCAGGGAGGCTCCTCTTGCCAAACCAAACCCCAACAACTTGTCACCCTTATTTCATAAAATCCTAGAAGAATTTGGGTTGTGGGGACCTTAACCCATCTTGTTTCACCCCCTGCCATGGGCAGGGGCAACCTTCCACTATCCCAGGTCGCTCTGGCCTTGAACAATTCCAGGATGGGACATTTGCTGGAATGTCGACTCTGGAGAGATGTGAAAATGGAAGGGGATGAAGAGAAAGTTCCTTTTTGCTCGGGCTGAGCCTGCAGCTCTCCATCCCTGCTGGCAGGGGCTGGGCAGAGCTGGGAGCCAGGCAGCTGTGTTATCCCACGTCGCAACCCTGCCCAGGGTGGCGCAAAGCTTTGGCAGGAGCCCCCTGCCAAGGTGGTTTGTGCAAGCCCTGGGAGAGATTTGATAGCAGAGTCTGCAACCAGCCCTGGGAACCTGAGGCTTCTTCATCCTGGGCTTATCCAGGACAGCCCTGGCCCCTCTGCTCTCTGCTCCCCACTGGGCACAGAGCAGGAGCTGCTGCCTCTGCTTCGGGAGGGGGAATTAAAACCTTAGGAAGTTCCTAAGAAGGCAGAGCACAGGTTTGCCTCCTGCCCCATCTTCTGGTGGTCAATGACTTAATACTTCCTTAGCTGGAGGTCCTGGGCTGTCATGTTTAACCAGCCAGAACAGGGCAGTCCTGCCCACATTTATCTCAGGCTGTTAAAGGTTATTTTTGTGGTCATATTCTGCAGCAGCAAGGTTTAATTAGGTTCTGGCTGGAAAAACATCTTCTCTTAGTATCCCACAATGGTTTGGGTTGGAAAGGACCTTAAAGCCCATCCAGTGCCACCCCTGTCATGGGTAGGGACACCTTCCACTGTCCCAGGCTGCTCCAAGCCCTGTCCAAGCTGGCCTTGGACACTTCCAGGGATCCAGGGGCAGCCACAGATGCTCTGGGAATGTCATTCCATTCCATTCCAGGGCCTTCTGGAATGGGAAACCCCAAGGAGTTGTTCTCTGTTCCCACCCTCCAGGCCCCTCCAATGCAGCCCTGCCCCCTCCCCATCCCACCCCACTCATTCTCAGTGCACATCCCTGTGCCTTGTGGAGCTCCTCATCTCTGCTCAGAGAAGCACAGCCCATCCCAGGTGCTTCCAAGCTCTGATTGCCTACAAAGATAAAGGAAAATGGATGTTGGACACAGTCTCTCAGGGCACAGAGATACAGGAGTGTCCCTGGACATTCCCCCTCTGTTCACATTCTGTAGGAAGATCCTGATGCCATTTCCAGGGTTGTGCCAGCACTGATCCTTTTGGAAAATGTGTGCCCAATCTCCCAAGGCTGCCCCAGGGACAGTGGGAGTCACCAAACTTGGAATCACAGAATCCCTGGGCTTGGAAAAGACCTTTAAAGCCATCAAGTCCAACCATCAACCCAGCACTGACCAGGCCACCATTAAACCTTGTCCCCAAATGCCACATCTACAGGTTTTTTGAACACTTTCAGCCATAGCGACTCCACCCCTTCCCAGGACAACCTATTCCAATGCCTGAACACTTTTTCCATGGAGGAATTTCTCCTAATACCCAATTTGAACCTCCCCTGGTACAATTTCAGGTGTCTGATGGGCCAGACTCTGTGGAGAAGATGTTTAGGAACTCTCCTTTCATTGAACATCCCCCCTGGCCCTCACCAGCCCTCGCCTGCAGAGACATTTCCTTTCCTCATTTAATAACTTCCCGATTCTTCACTACCTTGTTACTCTTTTAATTCCTGCCTCTCCCTGCAGGGACTAAAACCCATCTCCAACCAATAAAACCAACTAATCCCAAGAGTTTGAGTCTTCAGGCAGCTCCAAGGCAAAGCTGAAGGGCTCAGAATAAATTGCTGGTGCAACTCACTCGACTTCCTGCTTGCATCAGGATGGAGTTTGCCATCAAAACACCTCCAGGGTGTCAAATCAGCCCTGAGGAGGATCTGGCCACCCCATCCCAGCTCTGGAGGCACCCAGGGGTGTGAGGGGTTGGGATGTGGGAGGCTGGAGAGGGTGACACCAGCACGGGGTGCAAGCAGGAGCCTGGGGGCTCTCCCGTGCTCCTGGAGAGGTTTCCCAAGCCCAGCTGGACCCTGAGCAGCTCCTGCCTGCCAGGGATTCTCCCACACCCTGGGAGGGAGGGCGAGAGGCTTGCACAAGGCTGGTGACAGAGGAGGAGGCTGCTCTGGCCTGCAGGCTCAGCCTGTGCCTATCTCCCCTGTTGTTGAGACTGGAAACTGGAATGGGAACTGGGAAAGGGAGCCATCCCACCCACAGTGTGCCTCTCCCTGGGGTGCTCTTTCCCAAAGAGGGATGGTTCCCAAATCCTCGTTTGGTGTCCTGCAATCTCTCTGCAGGCTGGAGCACAGCACAGCAGTCCCCTCGTGCTCTGGGACCATGAGGATGATGAGGAGGAACTCCAGCTTGTCTGGGGATGATCTCAATCCAATGTTTGTCCTGCAAAAAACCAGGATATTAGCACAAACTTTGTGAATTAGGGGCAAATGCAGCTCTAACTGAGCAGTGCTGAGGAACAAACTGAGAAATCCCGATTTTTTCCTACCTGTTCACAGAAATTCTCCAGACAAGTGTAAGCCTAGGCCAGAGAAGGGAAAGACCTCGAGGTTCACCCCTCAATGGCCAAGCTGAGCAGGAGTGTCACGAGCTGGCTGAGACCTGATGCACAGGTGGAAGGAAAGTGCTGCAGGGACAGGACACGGTGACATTCCAAGGAGGATGTGAGTGCTGCTTCAAACCCTTATTTTTGAGCTATAAATCAAAAAACCAGTGACATTTGAGGATCCCACACACAGACCTCCTGCCTGTTTGCTTGAATGTGTTGTAATCCTGGACTGAAGTGCCCTTTGGTGCTCCTGGGGTCCCTGGAAATGCCACCCCAGCAATGCAGCATTATTTAACCCAAATCAGGGGTACATTTGGGGGCACCTGGAGTCCATTTCCCACCCATGTTCCACGCCTGTTGGAAGCTCCTTGGGACAGGTGGTTTCTCTGTGGTCTCTCTGGGTGTTGGTTCCTTAACTTTGATCCAGAATCCCTCAGCAGTGCAAACAGGAATTGCCATTGTGGTTGTTCCTGGTGTTGCTGCTTGGTCTGGCTGAGCTGGGAGAGCTGCTGAAATCAGTCATTAATTTTGACCAAGCCTTGCAGACAGCCTGGGAGGTGCTGGGGCAGCTGGAGGTGACAACTCCTCGTGCAGGGTGAGGTGGGGACAGCTCCCCAAGGCATCTCTGGCTCCCCAAATCCCACCCCAGGCACATCCCTGCTGTCTCTCCCTGGGGCTGTGTCCAAACCCATTCCCACCTCTCATTCCAAGGCGATGGATGTGATGCTGAAGGATTTCCTGGGAGCAGCTGGGGTCTGATTCCTGCAGGGATGATGGATCCATCCCTGCCCTGCTGCATGGCTCAGCTTCCCCATCGGAGACATCGAGCAGGGATCTGCAAGGTGCCTCCAGATCTGCTCTGAGATAGGGGCTGGGTGTTGTTTGATGGTTACACGGCAGAGGGATGCCAGAACCCGCAGCTAATTACTGCAGGGTACAGCTAATTACTGCAGGGCACAGCTAATTACTGCAGGGCAGAGAGGCAGTGGCTGAGCAGGAGCTGCATGTGCCCAGCGGAGCAGGAAGGCCATGGCACCTGGCTTGGGTCAGCAGTGGTGTGGCCAGCGGGAACAGGGCAGTGATTGTCCCCTGTGCTGGCACAGCTGAGTGCCCTCAGACCCTGGGGACAGGTTGGGACCCTCAGGACAAGATTGAGGGGCTGGAGCATGTCCAGAGAAGGGAACGGAGCTGGGAAGGGGCTGGAGCACCAGGAGTGGCTGAGGGAGCAGGGAAAGGAGCTCAGCCTGGAGCAAAGGAGGCTCAGGGGGACCTTGTGGCTCTGCACAACTCCTGACAGGAGGGGACAGCCAGGGGGGGCTCAGGCTGAACCCTCAAGTGGTGCCAGGAGAGGTTTAGGTTGGATATTGGGAAAAATTCCTTCACGGGGAGGGTTCAGGCACTGGCACAGCTGCCAGGGCAGTGGTGAGGTCACCATCCCTGGAGGTGTTGGAAAGCAGCGTGGCTGTGGCACTTGGGGACAGGGGCTGACCTTGGTGGTGGTGCTGGGTTCATGGTTGGACTCCCCAGTTCCCCTTTCAGACCCTTCTGCCAAGTGCCTGGAGGGTCCCTGGTGCCACCCAAGCCCTTGGGGCGCCTCCGCCGCGTCCTGAACCGCAAAAAGCTGCCCGGAGGTCACACATCCCACCTCGGCAGCGCCGGCTCGGGAGCAGCCGCGTTATCCCAAAACAGGACACCGTGCCCGGCGGCACCTCGGGGCCCTGCTCAGGCTCTCCTCCCGCCCAGAGTGTCCCCTGTCCCCCCAGCCCATCCCCGGGGTCACCCCGGACCCTCCGCGACACACAGACTGTCCCATGGCCGGGCCGGTGCTGCCCCCTGCGGGTAACGGGGCCGCGGTGCAGCCGGGAGCGGGGAAGGGGATTGGGATATGGGGGAGAGGGGATTGGGGTACAGGGAAAGGGGATTGGGATATGGGGGGAAAGGGGATTGGGGTACAGGGAAAGGGGATTGGGATATGGGGGGAAAGGGGATTGGGGTACAGGGAAAGGGGATTGGGATATGGGGGGAAAGGGGATTGGGATATGGGGGGAAAGGGGATTGGGGTACAGGGAAAGGGGATTGGGATGGGGGGAGGGGATTGGGGTAAGGGAGGGTGGATTGGGGTACAAGGGGAAAGGGGATTGGGATATGGGGGGAGAGGGGATTGGGGTACAGGGAATTGGGATATGTGGGAAATGGTGGATTGGGGTATAGGGGAAGAGGGTGGATCGGGGTGTAGAGGGAGAGGGGATTGGGATGTGAAGGGAAAGGAGGGACTGGGATACATGGGGAAAGGGGGGATAGGGATATGGCAGAGAGGGGAGATTGGGTTAAGGGGGAAAGGGGGCATTGTGGTATGGAGGGAAAGTAGGGGTCAGGGTACAGGGGGATTGGGGTTCAGGGGGATGGGGGTTGGGTGAGAGGGGGATTGGACTATGGGGGGAAGGAGTCATTGGGGTAGAGGCGTGAGGGGGATTGGGATACATGAGAAATGGGAATTGGAGTATGGGACATTGGAGTATGGGACAAGGTGGGACTAGGGGTATAGGGGGAGAGGGGGATTGGGGTACATGAGGAAAGGGGGGATTGGGGTGCGTGGGAGAGGGGGACCCAGGGTTCAGGGGGAGGAGGGGAGGTCAGGGTCTGGGGGAGATGGGGGACTCAGGGTATGGGGGAAAGGGAGCACCCATGGCAGGGGGAAAGGAGAAATTGTGATACAGTGGCAGAAGGATGATCTGGGTATGGAGAAAAGGGAGGACCCAAGGTACCCTGAGAGTTTTAGATCCCTGATTTCCACCAGAGAAACAAGCAAAACCCATAGGAGCTGTAACTAAATGATCTTTAAGGTCCTTTCCAAATGGGTCCAGGATTCTATCAATTTCTTCTAAGGGCAACCAGAGCCTGTGTGAACCTCATTTGCCTCCTCTTTGGGGGTGGCTGGGTGCACATGGGGACTGTTTGGGGTTTTTGGGATTCCGACAGATTCCCTATTGGCTTGTAAATTTTCAGTGAGGCTGATCCCATCCTCCAGCTCTACAGATCACTGCACATTCCCAAGCTGCCCTGAGGGTCTCTGGAATGCCTCATCACAGAATCCCAGATTGGGTTAAATTGGAAGGGACCTTAAAGCTCATCCAGTGCCACCCCTGCCATGGCAGGGACATCCTTCCACTATCCCAGGTTGCTCCAAGCTCTGTCCAACCAGGCCTTGGACACTGCCAGGGATGCAGGGACAGCCACAGCTGCTCTGGGCACCCTGTGCCAGGGCCTCCCCCACCCTCACAGGGAACAATTCCTTCCCAATATCCCATCTATCCCTGCCCTCTGGCAGTGGGAAGCCATTCCCTGTGTCCTGTCCCTCCATCCCTTGTCCCCAGTCCCTCTCCAGCTCTCCTGGAGCTCCTTTAGGCACTGGCAGGGGCTCTGAGGTCTCCCTGGAGCTTCTCTTCTCCAGGTGAACACCTGCAGCTCTCCTGGCTGCTGGGGATTTTCAGCCACCAGGAGATTTGGGGGATCCTTGTGCCCATTCTGAGGCTGGCAAAGCAGTGGTGAGCAAATCCCTGTGGCACAGCCAGGGCTCCTCAGTGACCCCGAGGAGACACCAGGCTGGGAACGAAGCAGTTAAGGCCCTGTAAACCACGGGCAGATGATCTTGTGTTGTATAACACACAGATAATACGTTTTTTCCCGGCATCTGTGCTCCAGCTTGCCTGAAAAGCTCCAGACCTGAATTTCAGCCCCTGTCAGCAGTTCCAGTGCAGCCTCCCAGCGCAGTAAATTCCCGGCTTCGTGCTCATCTGCCTGGGCGCAGAGAATCGCAACTCCTGCAAATGCATCTCCCAGACATCCCCGGCGAGCCGCAGCTCTCAAATCAATCCGGGGGAAGCGGAGCAGGTTTTATTTGAAGGCAAATATAAAGCGAAGCTCCCAAGGGAGCGCAGCCCAGGGGAGGGGAGATAAAGCCACCCCGGCCGGGCGGGGGGACAGGCCATTGTCTGTGACAAAGGACAGGAAACGAGCCTCAAAGGGGACGTGAAAGGACCTTAAAACAAATGCAGATCAGCCGGGGAGAATCGCTCCGAGCATCCCCGCCTGCACTGCCCGGGGGCTGAGAGAGGGGACAGGGGACCCCTCGGGGGCTGGCACCTGCCTTTCCCCCATGGGGGGAGCTGAAAAGGGCCAGAGGGGCCTGGGATCACCCCAATCCACCCGATTGTGGCCAGAGAGAATCATCAAATCAAGGAATTTGATGGGAAATTTTTGGGTTTGGGTTGGGAAGGACCTTGAAGCTCATCCCATTCCACCCCTGTCATTCCATCCACCATCCACCATCCCAGGGTGCTCCAAGCCCTGTCCAGCCTGGCCTTGACCTTATGCTTGGACTCGATGATCTTAAAACTCTTTTCCAACCTAAAAAATCCCATTATTCAAAACCCCTTCCCCCCATCACCCCCGGGGCGGGACTGACCCGGGCAGGGCAACCAGAGGTTGTCTTTACTCCAGCTGTGGACTGCTCTCCCTCTCCCTCTGTGCCCCCAAAACACATCTCATCCTCCATCTCCTCTGTCCAACCCCACACAGCCTCAGAACTGGGTGGTTTTGGGGTCTCCTTAGAGCCACACCACGGAGAGGGGGGAGCTGCTGTGGTGCCCTGTTAGCTGGGAGCTCTCTGGCTGCAGAAAACAAGCTGTGTTCAGCAAGACAAGTCACAGAGGTGCCAAGAACACATTAAAGCCAATTTTCTTTCTACAGATAACCCTTATCTGCTCTGAAAAGGAGTGGGTTTGGTCTCTTTGGAGCCTGAGCACTCTGCTAAACGTCCCCACCTCGTTCTGCTCCTCCCAGTAACACCAGGCTGGTGCTGGAGCCAAGTGGCAGAAATGACCCCCCAGTGGCCCACAAAGCCATTTCCTGCCATACAAGGCAGGCTGGTGGCCCTGTGCCAGAGGGGACAATGAGGGACCATGGGGCCTGGCCTGTGAGCCCTCGTGTTCCTGTTTACTTGGAGCCTCGGTTGTGGATCAGAGAGATTCCTCTGGGTTTTTTGGAAAGAATTTTTAATGCAACCGCAGGCAGCAGTGCCCACATCCTGCAGGAATTCTCCTCCAGCACCTGGCATTGGTGGCCTCATGCCATGGTGGGCACCTTCCCCAGCCCTGCAGAGTGCCACCAGCTCTGTCACCCCTGGGAGGGCAGCTGGATCGAAGCCACCTCTGTGCCAGGGCAGTGACCGCCCTGCTGGCCCTGTCCTGGCCCCTGCTGGCCCTGTGCTGGCCCTGTCCTGGCCCTGTCCTGGCCCTGTGACGCCAGCAGCATTCCAGGCTCTGGAGTTTGTGGCTGGCCAGGACAGCCCAGGACTCTGTGTGCTCTTGTCACATGAGGGAAGGGAAAAACATCATCACAGCCCCACAGTGACAGACAGGGAGTTCCTGCTGTTATCTCGTCCTGCCTTTAGCTGAGAGCCTGACCAACACCCTGCCTTTATCAGCCTGCCCAGAGGGGCTGGGATGGGGGCCTGGCAGGGGTACAGGGATGTGGCACTGGGGACAGGAAAGGGGCATTGGGAATGGGAAAGTGGCACTGGGGAGGGGAACATGACACTGGGGACAGAAAAGTAGCACTGGGGATAAGAAAGTGGCACTGGGGACAGGAATGTGGCACTGGGGACAAGAACATGGCACTGGGGACAGTAATACGGCTCTGAGGGTGAGAATGTGGCATGGGGGACAGGGAAGTGGCAGTGGGGTTGGGAACATAGCCCCGGGGATAGGAATGTGGCACTGGGGATGGGAACATGGCACTGGAGACTGGAATGCAATGCCTGGGGAAGGGAATGTGGCTCTGGAGAGAGGAACACAGGGCTGGGGACTGGAATGTGATGCCTGGGGATAGGAACATGGTGCATGAGGATGGGAATATGGCTCTGGAAACAGAAATATGGCTCTGAAGATGGAACCATGGTACCCGGGGATGGGAATGTGGCTCTGGAGAAGGAACTATGGTACTTGAGGATGGAATCATGGTGCTGGAGACTGGCACACAGTGCCTGGGGGTGAGAGCATGGCACTTGAGGATGGGAATGTGGCTCTGCAAACAGGAGCACTGTGCTGGGGGAAAACCTAGGGTACCTAGGGATGGAAATGTGTCTCTAGAGACAGGAACACGGTGCTGTAGACTGGAACTCGGTGCCTGGGGATGGGGCTGTATGTGGGACGAAGCACGAACGCGGTGCTGGGCCGAGTGCGCAGTGCCGGGACTCGAACCCGCGGTCCCACGGGACGCTGGCGCGGCGGAGCCGGCAGGGGGCGCTGGCGCGGGTGCAGTTCCGCGCGCGGCCGGCGGGGGGCGCAGAGCGCGCCGCCTTTGTTGCCGTTGGCGCCTCTTCCTGCGCCGGGCGGCGGCGCGCGCGCGGGCGGGGGCGGGAGCGGAGCGCGGCGAGCGGCGGGGCCGGGCGGCGGCGGCGGCACCGGGGAGCGGCACCGGGAGCGCGGCTCGGGCTCGGCGCGGCGGCGGCGGAGCGGCGGGAGCATGGAGATGGAGAAGCGCTTGACGCTGGAGCTGCGCAACAAGAAGCCGAGCGAGGTGCGGCGGCGGCGGCGGGGAGCGGGCGGCACGTGCCGCGGGGGGTGCGGGACCGGGAGAGCGGCCCGCGGGGGTCCCGCACGGCGGGGAGCGGGCGCGTTCGGCGGGCGGGGACGGGGTGGCGGCGGCGGGCGCGCGGCGCGGCGGCGGGAGCGCTCCCCGCCCGGCCCGCGGCCCGGCATGGCGGCGCGCACGTGCGCGGGGGGCCCGCCCGCCCCGGGTTCGTGCTGCTGACCGCGGCGGGGCTCTGCCGGCCCGGCCCGGCCCGCCGAGGGGCACGGGGGGCGGCGGGGCGGCGAGCGGGCCGGGCCGGGCCGGGCCCAGGCGCGGCGGAGGCAGCAGGCCCGGGCCGGGGCGGCCCCGCGCGGCCATGGCGGCTCGGCCATGTTAGCGGGCCCGGCCGGGCCGCAGCGGCTCCCGCGGCTTCCTCCGCCCGGGAACGGCTCGGGGCTGCGGGGATGAACCCTTCGGGTGCCCCTGGGGCCGCTCGTTCCCCTCCGCTGGCGGCCGCGGGGCTGGGCCCGGCGCTGCGCGCTCGCTGCTGGCCGCCTCATCGCCGCGGCTGCCCTTCCCGGATCTTCCCTTACTCTGCATCGTCCCTTCGCCTGCCGCCCTCCCTGGATGTCCCCGGTCCCCTTCGCCTGGCTCTCCCCATTCCCACTCCCCTTTCCCTGGCTCTCCCATCCCGGCCGCCCCGCTGGGCCCTGCCCGGTCCCTCCCTGGCCCTGGGGACACTCGGTGTCGTGGCAGCTGCGGGCTGTGGCACCCCAGCACGGCGGCAGCGGATGGTGAGCGGGGCTTTGGGTGGAGATTAAAGAGGCTTCGTGCAGGGCGAGTGGATTTGCAGGACGAGAGCGGCTGGGCAGGAGGAGCTGCGAGCGCCGGGTGCCCGTGGAGTGACGCCAGGAATTGCAGAGCCAGCGGGGTCAGGGCTGGGTGGCGCTGGGTGTCCCGGGAGCTGCTGTGTCCGGCTGCAGCGTGTCCCGTGCCATTGGAAAGGGGCTAAAGCTGGGCTAAAGCTGGGCTAAAGCTGAGCTTGGCCGGGTCAGTTCGTAGCTCTGGTGAGACCTGGCACAGCTCACCCAGAGCAGCTGGGGCTGCCTCATCCCTGGCAGCGTCCAAGGCCAGGTTGGACAGGGCTTGGAGCTATCTGGGGTTGTGGAAGGTGTCCCTGCCCATGGTAGGGTGGCACTGGGTGGACTTTAAGGTCCCTTCCAACCCCAACCATTCCAGGATTCCATGATAACCCGAGGAAGTTCAGGCTCACCTCTGTGCACCCAACAAAGCAGCAGCCACCCAGGTCTGGCCTTGAGCACCTTTACATCCCCCACAGTGACAGTCTTGGTTTGGCTGGAGCCTTTTCTGGGGTGCTAGAAGCAAAACACACTCAGCTATGAAACTTCTGGCAGAGCCTCTGCCCAAACCCCCAACCAGCCATGCCACTTGAGGAGTTTGAAGCGACAATTCATTCAGAGCTTGTGCTGTAAAGGTGGCAAAGATGGCACAGCAGCCCCCAGACTCTTCCTCTGGCAAGGCAGAGTGATTTTAAAATGACTCCCTAATAGTTGGCTGATGTGAGCAGGAGAGGTAAAATGGGAGCGCTGCGAAGGAGGAATTTGGAGAGCGCCACGAGCCTTCTGGCCAAGGCTCATTTTTGCATCTTGCTGTCAGGAATGTGTGGGGTGAAAGCAGCTCTTGGAAGTGGCTTGGGAGAGCTGGGGCTGGGGCACTCACTCACCTGTGGGCTGGGGGGGACAGGAGTGTTTTCCCCAAGGTGTTTGAGGGGAGCTGTCCTGTGCTGGTGCTTTGAGGTCCTGGTTGATTCCTGTGCGGAATTCCTGGCTGATGATGGATCCTGTGTGTGTGGTGATCCAATGTTTGATGCCATCAGTGCTCCTGTGTCACCAGCCTGAGGCAGAGCTCACGTGCTGAGCCCTGCCCAGGCACCCGTGTCACCTCACTGGACAGTGTCACAGGGAGGCCAATCCTCCTCCTGGTGCAGGTTTTCCAGCCCACAGTGGCGTGGGGGACAAAGTGGAAGGGGACAAACCCAGCTGACCTCTTTTGGCCTCTCGTTAGCAGAGCCTGAAGCGTGACTCTGAAAGCATTATTGATGCCTTGAGTGCACAGAGCGCTGGGATGTGACCTCGTGGCTCCAAACCCCTGCCTGTGCTTCCTGGAGAGCAGGGACCTTGGTGGGGACACTTGGTGGCTTGTGCTTAAAGGGTGGAACCCCAACCACTGTGGGGGATTCTCACCAGAAGTTATTTGGCTTTAAGGTCTGAAGTTTGAGTGAGGGGGATTTTGCCGCGCTCTCGATGTGTTGGTGATGTCACCTTGGGAGGCCCGAGGGGAGCTGTGGTGACAGCCATGGTGACAGCTGTGGGTGTCTCTGTGCAGGTGAAGGAGCTGGTCCTGGACAACTGCCGCTCAGAGGATGGCAAGGTGGTCGGGCTCTCCTCAGACTTCGAGAACCTGGAGTTCCTCAGCATGATCAACATCAATTTGCTGTCCGTGTCCAACCTCCCCAAACTCAACAAGCTCCGGAAGGTGAGGCAGGGCTCTGTCCCTTCTCCAGCAGCCCTTGTCCTTGTGCTGCCCCTGGTGGCAGTTGGTTTCCCTGTATTTGTCAGAAAAATGCAGTTGAATTTTGCTCTTTCCTCCCTGTCTGAGCGAGTGAGATGGGTCGGTTTTAATGGGCAACAAAACCCTTCTGAGCTCTTCAGGTGTTTAGTGCCCTTCCTCTCTTGCTTGTGCTGTTGTGCTGCTGTCAGAAGCTTCATGACATCATAAATATTTTGGATTTTGGAGCACTTAGCAGCATGGGGGTGGCTGGCAGTGCTGTGTCCCTGCAGGAAAGGGGTTTTAAGGGAAAACTTGACCCGGAATTTGGGTGTTCACTGTAGCCTAGTTCTCAGGGTAGTTTCCTTCCCTGTATCACGAGCTGAAACACTTGGTGACCATGTGATGTTCCCTCCCTTCAGCTGGAGCTGAGTGATAATAGGATTTCTGGTGGCCTTGAAGTTCTAGCAGAGAAAACTCCCAACCTGACACACTTGAATCTAAGCGGCAACAAGATCAAAGACATCAATACCCTGGAGCCCTTGGTGAGTGGAGGCTGTGCTGGAATTCCAGGGATGACATTTCCTGTGGGGAATGGGTCTGTGCAGCAGGAGTCCAACATCTTGGTAACTGTTCCAACAGCACTTCGTGGTTCTGATGGGAACAGATTTGATCCCAGTTTGAGGCTGGGCCAGTAGTTAATGGCTCCTCAGTCTGGAAAAGCAGCTGCCAGTTGCTAAAGGAAGCGTGAAATGGGGCTGGATGAGTAAAACTGTGGATGCTCAGTGTCCATCTGAGAAGGGACCATAAAGGGTCGGAGGCAGTTGGAGGTAGGTGGCACCTGGGGTGTCATGGAATGAGGGAACTGAACACCAGTGAGGGCATCTGTCCCATCAGCCCAAGGATTCTGCTGTCACAGCACTGCAGGGCTGCCATTCCCAGAGTCAGGATCGCTAGGGCTCCATCTGAACTGCCCCAGGAGGGCTCTTGCAGTGAGGGGTTCATGAAAGGTCTGATGCAGGCCATTTGCCTCATTGGCTGTTTGGTCCATGCATTCCCTGCAGAAGGAATTTGGGATTGTTTTGCTCCTCCTTTCCTTGGCACAGTGCCTGCTGTGATGGCCTGAGCTGGGCTGTGCCAAGGGCAGCCAGGCTGCAGCTCTCCCTGAGCTCTGCACTTGGTGTTCTGCCTGATATTGTGGGCAGGATGAGCCCAGCTCAGCAACTCCTGAGCTTCCCATGCCCATTCAGAAGAAGGAAAGATTTGCAAATACACAGAGAGTTGGTTCCAGAAGGGGAAGCCAGGACAGAGGAGCTGGGTGGAAATTTTCTGTGCCCACAGTGAGCAGGAGCAGTGATCTCTTCATCCGAGGAGCACATGGGGCAGAACCACTTCTGAGCTGGATCTGAGCAGTGCCCCAGCTGTGCTGCCTTGGCTGCCTGAACTTCACACAGTGCTGTCAGTAATCCTAACAAACTGATTTTTGCAGAAAAAGTTGCCAAACCTTCACAGTCTGGACCTGTTCAACTGCGAGGTGACGATGCTCATCAACTACCGGGAGAGCGTGTTTGCCCTGCTGCCCCAGCTCACCTACCTGGATGGCTTCGATGCTGACGAGCAGGAAGCCCCTGACTCAGACCCTGAAGCAGATGGGGATGCACTGGAAGATGAGTATGAGAATGGGGAAGGTGAGGATTTTCTCTCCTTCTGGTTTTCCTGCTGGGGAACGACTCATTTTCCACTCCATGAATGGGGGTTGGCACTGGAGTAGGGGCTGGGAGGTGCCAGGGCTTGGTGCTGTCCCTCCTCACCCTCTGTCCCCCCACCTGTGCTCACACAGCACTGAGGGGACAGGGGTGGCTGGGGGTGGCTGGGAGTGGCAGGGATTTGGGAACTGGAGCACTTCCCTCCCTCCCCCTTTTGGTAGAAGGTGAGGAAGAGGAGGACGACGAGGAGGAAGATGATTTGGATGAAGAAGTCATTGACGACGAGGAAGATGAAGATGATGATCTGGAAGGTGAAGAGGAGGAGGATGGAGTAGATGATGAGGTGAGGCTGTCTTTGGTTCAGCACCAGGCTGGGCATTTGTCCCTTGTCTGGTGACCCAGGTGTCACATGAGCCTCTCTGGGGCAGATCTGAGCAGTTTGCCTCCCACTCTGGCTTTTTCCCTGCACTTTGGACTCGTATACGCAGAGTTTTCCAGCTCAGAGCTCAGCCTGGCACTTCCATGGCTCTGAGTGATGAATCCATGCAGCTCCATCCATGGGGATGTGAGGAGCTCTTGGAGAACCAGCAACTCCTCCTGCCACCCTGAGGCTTCGGTGGGGTGGGAGAAGGAGAGGAAAACTGTGGAATTACAGCTCCTGCAATTGTGGCTCTTCACACAAAGCCTCTTGTTTTAACCCCAGGAGGAAGATGAGGAGGAAGATGGTGAGGAGGATGAAGAAGATGAAGCTGAGGAGGGTGAGTTGAGTTCTAACAAACCAATTTCTTGCAGAGCTGCCTCAACAGTCAAAATTCGGTGGTTTTGGACCTTCCCCAGCCTCAGTGCCGAGCTCTTGCTGCTGCAGCTTTTCTGCCTGAGCTGATACTGAGCAGAGTCATTACCAAGGGTCACCCAGGGGGTGGGAAACAGGTTTCAGGACTTCCTAATTCCAACCATGCCAGGTAATTCTGGGAAATGTGAGAGGTCAGTTGCTTAGAAAAGCAGATCTGGGAACTTGTGGGCTGTGCAGGAGCAGGATTTCTGTCCCAGGAGTGTGTGAGGAAATGCCTTGGGGACACTTTCCCCTCTTCTCAGCTTAGACCTGAGCTTGGGGCCAAACCCCTCTGGTTGTAACAAATATAAACACCCAGGTGAAAGTTGACAGAATGTTGTGGCTGGAGTGAATTCGAAGGATCTTGGATGAATCATAGAATTGTTAAGGTTGGGAAATCCCTCTGACTCCAACAGCACTAACCCCTGTCCCCAAGTGTCACATCCACATGTTTGTGAACACTTTAAGGCCTGGTGATTCCACCACTGCCCTGGGCAACTGTGCCAATGCCTGAGCACCTTTTCCTTGAAGGAATTGTTCCTAATATCCAATCTAAACCTGCCCTGGTACAAATTGAGGCCTTCTCCACTTATCCTGTCCCTTGTTACCTGGGGCAAGCCTGACCCTCCACAGCTGTCCCCTCCTGTCAGGAGTTGTGCAGAGCCACAAGGTCCCCCTGAGCCTCCTTTTCTCCAGGCTGAGCTCCTTTCCCAGCTCCCTCAGCCACTCCTGGTGCTCCAGCCCCTTCCCCAGCTCTGTTCCTTTCTCTGGTCACGCTCCAACCCCTCAGTGTCCTTCTTGTCATGAGGGGTCCAGAACTGCCCCCAGGATGTGAGGCCTCAGCAGTGCCAGCACTGGGGGCCATGAGCTTGGTCAGGAGTGCCTGAATTCTGCAGATGCTGCATTTTTGAGAGTGTTCGACAAAAAAAGCCCTTTTTCAGCTGTTGAAACACAGGATGCTCAGAGGGCGTGGAAAGTTGTTGGTGTCTCATGTCAGCCCAGGCTTTTCCATGAGCAGCAGGACAGGGTGGATCTGCTCCCAAACGCTGCCAGTGCTCATTCCCAGCTCCTGACGAGGCCCCAGCTCAGCTGCTGTGCCCTGGGCTGGGCTGCAAGAGTGAATCTCCCCCTCTCTTTGCAGACCATCCGTGCGGGGAGAAGAGAAAACGAAGTCTAGAGGATGAAGGAGAGGAAGATGCAGAGGACGAAGAGGACGATGAGGATGACTGATCCCAGCGAGCCAATCAGTTTTACAGACTCTGACTGTGCTTGTCTTAACCTCCCCGTTGTGTCTGTGTGAGACTGTAAATCCCTGTCTCCCACTCCTCCTCCTCCCCCTTTGTATGGCTGCAGCGTCCACAATATATTTTTTTAAGATTTAGAATACTGTAGGCATTCAGGGGAATCTTCCATACAAGGCTCACTTTTTTCTCACAAGTATCTCATGACCAAAGGCTTTTCTCCGTTCGGTGGTTTGTGCAGCAGCTTGCAAAAAACAAACAAAACAAAACAAAAAAAACACAAAAAAAAAAGCCCACGAAAAAAAAGAGAAAAAATCTCCACCTTAGGGTATCTTTGTGTCTGAAATCAGCTGTGCCACACTGGACCCAGAGCTCCAGCTCACACCCTGCCAGCACAGAAGGCCTTTGCCACCCTCGTGCCCTCAGCCCAGGGCTCTGAAGATGCTTTTTGAGCCACCTTGGGTGCAAAATCTGGTTCATCTCCGTGGACTCGGAACGATCCCTGAGGGTGTCTCAGATCTGAAATCATGGTGATGTGATCTCTGGACATGCTTGAAGATGCTTTAGTGCTGGGGGGTGAGGGGTGCCTGGGGTTCTGGGGGGAGGGAGGGAGGGGCTGCTTGCATGACCTGGTACCTCTGCGATGCACCTTGCAGTAGCCCTGCACTTGCTTTCCTATTTTTATTTTATAAACTGGAACATGATTCCCATCGGCCACCTGAGAACCATCCCTTGGGCTGTCCCCAGCGAGGGGGATTGCTGTGGCTCTGTCTTTGCTGCAGGGAGGCTCCTGGTGCCCCACAGCAGCCTTTGGGAAGGGCTAGGGAAGGCAGGTGTGGGGATACTGCTCCTGCAGCAGCTCCATCCCCAGCACAGTCCCGCTCAGCCACGATCACTGTGATGCTCCTAACTCGTGTTAGCCTGTAAATTCTCAGGGTCCTTCTGCCAGCCAGTGCCAGCTCTGCACAGTCCCCCGGTGCCAGCCTGGCCTGGGCATGTTCTTCCTCCTCCTCCTCCCTTCCCAGCACGGAGCAGAAATCCAGCTCCTCACCTCCCTGCTCTGGAGGTGCCACCGATGCCACCCCGAGGCAGCTGGAGGAGGGAGGATGTGGGGAGTCCAGCCAGCTGCAGCATTCCCAACCCCATTCCCACCTTCCCTCATCCCAGAGCTGCCCAGCCAGCGCATCCCTCGGGAGAAGTGGCCCCGGGGAGGCTGGGGTGGCACAGCTGTCCTGCTGCCGGCGCTCCCGGGGGTGCAGCCAAGCACTGGCACTTTGTGGCATTCCCGAGGGTGCCCCGGGCACTCCGTGGCCCCCCCGGATCTGAGGCTCCGGCCCTCCCTCCCCTCGAGGAGTGTGTGGGGTGTGTTTGCAGCACATCCCCCTTCCTGTCGCTTCCTTCTCGCTGGTGTCTCTCGCATTGTACAGTCGCTGTGACCATTCGGAGAAGATCTAATCCTGTAAAATGCAAACTGAGTAACTTATAAATGTTTAAGGAATTTAAAAAAAAAAGAAAAAAAAAAAAGAAGAAATGTCAGAGCAGCAGTTACTTCTAATTTTTTCCCTGCATTTTTAGCAGATTGTATGGATTTTATATTAGCCTAGTAACTGTCAGGTTTTGATTGGTCAGACTAGTCCCAGAAATAAGGATCTCCAGCCCTTTTGTATCTTTTGTTACAAAATTTGGATAAAACTTTAATAAAGACTTCAGTTTTTAAAAATCCATTGCAATGGAGCTTGTCTTGGCTGCCTCTGCCTTGGGAACAGCCAGGAATGCTCGGATTGGGAGTTTTGGGGCAGATTTGGGTCCCTCCTGGGAGCTGGGAGTGTCCCATGTCCTCGGGAGGGCTGAGTTTGGCTCAGCCAGGGCTGATGGGGACGGAGAGGGGGCTCTGCTGTGGGTCACAGCACGGTGGGGTCTGCAGGACCCCCACAGGCCAGTGCTGTCCTCCCTGCCCCTGGGGTGGCTGGAGCCAAATCACAGAGTCAGGGACAGCTTGGGAAGGGCCCCCTCCTGCCTTTTGGGGGGGGAGAGGGCAGGGTGGGCTGGGGGCCAGGGCAGCTGCCTGGGCCAGGGCAGTGTGGGCTGAGCTGTGCCCCCTTTGGGGGCTCGGGGTCCTTCCCCTTGGGGGGCTCCATGCCCCTGTGCTGGCTCTGTGCTGAGCTGGCACTGTCAGGACTGCAGCCTGGGGACACTTTCAGGGTGTCCCTCCCCCTGCTCAGGGCCCGAGGGGACCAGGCTGGGCTGGGAAGGGCATGGGCCCAGCTCAGGGGGGCTGCAGGATGGAGTTGGGGCATCCCAGGGTGCTGCTGCTGTGTGCAGGGATGGCAGGAGAAGGCATGGCAGGAGGAGGAATGGATGCCCACCCTGCCCAGGTGGCCACTGGGCCTTTCTGAGCCCCATCCCAAGGTTTGTGTCCCCTCCCGGGGCTGGTGGCAGCAGCAGGGCAGGGGGTGCCAGTGCTCCCATCGCTCCCATCCCTCACTCTTCCCATCACTCCCAGCCAGGCCTGCCGTGGGCACCAGCAGGTCCCAGCACGCTTCCCCTCAAACCAGTTTGCAGCAAACTTTTCACCCTGCTGGGCTGGACCGGCAGAGCAGGACTGGGGGAGCCCCAGGGTGCTCCCACGGGGGGTGCAGGGGGTGCAGCTCCCCTGGGCTGGGCACCAGGGCTCCTGCTCCTCCCAACGGTTCTTCCATGCCATTCCATGCCCTCTTCCCGTCACCTCTGCCCGCAGCAGGGCTGGCACAGCACCGAGGCTGCCCGGGGTTGGGGCTCTGCCCTGCTTTGGGTGCTGGGGTGCAGCTGGCAGAGGCTCCAGCCCTGCTGCTGAGGAGCCCTGCATGCTCTGGGATGTGCTGACAGGGGTCAGGGGGAGCAGAGAGAGCCCCTTCCCCTTCCTCACACCTTCCCCTTTCCCAAACACTTCCCTTTCCCCTTCCCCAAAGCAGCCCCTGGCAGGGCCAGCCCGGGGGCAGAGGGTCACACACCCCCCTGTACCCCATCATGTCCCACTCCTCTGGTTTCTTGGGGCCTCCTTAGCCCAGCCCTGCTCCCCCATTACCCTCAGCCCCCATGGGGACTGACAGAGCCTCTCCCGGCCGCCACTCCTGTACAATTCCCATTTATTATTCCAAGATCTCACTCCAGAGAAGTCCACTAACTCCTGAGAACCTACCGGGCTCCCCCAGAGCCCCAGGGGCTGAAGCAACAAAACCTTGAGGGGAGGGAGGCGCAGGGGTTCCGGGTGCTGGAGTTTCCCAAAATAAAAAGGAAGGGGAGGAATTCCAGAGGAAACATCCACCTCTCTGGCAGCCCGGGCTGGGCTGGAGGTGCTGCTGTCCCCAGGGAGGGGTCCCTGTCCCAGCACGGTGGCAGGGGCTGTGCTGTGCCCCCTGCCCGGCTCAGGGGAGGGATGGATGGGGAGAGTCCCGTGGGAGCCAAGAGCATCAAAGCTGGGAGTACAGGGAGTTCTCCATCTCCGGCGTCAGCTTGGCGTGGAACGGGGTGAGGCCCACCCCGAAATCTGTAGGGAGAGGGAAGAGAGTTGTCAGCACCTCGGGGGGGCACATGGACCCCCAGGGCATCACAGGGGCTGGGGGGCATGGGCAGGGCACTGGGAGGGGACCTGAACCCCTCAAGGGCACTGCAGGGGCTGGAGAGGGCACTGGGAGGGCACATGGACCCTCTGGGGCATTGCAGGGATTTGGGGAACACAGGGAGGGCACTCAGACCCCACAGGGCTATTGCAGGGATTTGGGGAACACAGGGAGGGCACTCAGACCCCACAGGGCCATTGCAGGGATTTGGGGAACAGAGGGAGGGCACTCAGACCCCACAGGGGCGTTGCAGTGATTGGGGAGGGCACAGGAAGGACACACAAACCCCTCCAGGACACTGCTGCAGGCTGGCAATGCAGGGAGCAGAGCCCAGCCAGCCGCTGAAAGGACAGAGGGAGCAGGACGTGCCTCATCCCACCCCCACGGGCACCCCGGGGCAGCCAGGAGGGTCTCTCCCGTACCCATCTCCGCCTCCAGGCGCCCGGGCGGGGGGTTCTTGCGGTGGTCCTCGGTGTGCAGGGTCATCTCGTCGCGGGAGGCGGTGGAGAAGGGGCACTGCGTGCAGCTGTAGCGGCCCCGCGTGTGCTCCCAGACGATGCGGCTGTTGGAGGAGTGCCCTGCAAGGACGGGCGGGCAGGGAAGCACAGGGATCGCCCCGGGATCGCCCCGGGATGGTCCCCGGGATCGCCCGGAGCCGGGTGCCGGGTGGTGCCGCGGGGCTATGGGGGCTGCAGCCCCCCGCTCCGAGCCCCACACGCGCTCGGGGGTTTCCTTCCCGAGGGAAGCACCCCGAAACTGGGCGCAGGGAGCGAGGCTGTGTCCCCCGGCCCCGGAGCAAAGGGCACGGCGGGTTCCAGCCCGGACTCAGCACTGGGGGCACTGGGGGCACTGGAGCCCAGGCAGCTGCTGCTGCTCCTCCTCCTGCTGCTTCTGCCCTCGGGGCCAGGCTGGGGGTTTTGGGGGTGCAGCCCCCCGCCTCTGAGCCCACCGGCTGTCCTCCCGGGAAGGAGGGAGTCCGCCCTCCCCCTCTGCTCGGCGGGAGCACCGCAGTGCCCGCGGGGTCTCTCCCGTCCCCTGTGCCCCCCCGCCGCCCCCAAACCCCCCAGCGACAGAAAGCAGCCCCCACCCAGTAGGTGCCAAACTAACCTGGTGTCACTCCTGAGCCAAAGCATGGGAGGAGTGGGCTGACACTCACACCTGCGGAGGGAATCGAGGGCCAAGACAAGCATTAGGTCTTCCCCTCCCTGGGGGGACCCGTGGGAGGGCAGGCCTGGCCAGGCCCCCCCGCCTCGCACCCCAGCACGCCGGGGAGCAGCAGGGCCGGGAGAATTTGGAGGCGTTTTTTCGGTGTTTTGCCCAATCGAACATCGCAGAGGGGGTGGCACGGGCGGGACGGGGCTGTGAGGGGCCGGGGAGGACTGGGCCGATCCTCGGCGGGGCGGCGGCGGGTCCTGTCCTCCTCGGGGAGCTGCTGCTGGTCAAGGCGGGAGCGCAAGAAGGTTTGTCCCGCACAGCTCGGCGCGCTCACCTTGGCTTTTCTTCCACACGGCGTTGGACACGCTGGGAGGGCCGTGGCCCGGCAGGAAGGGCCGCAGGCGGTGCTGAGCCGGGGGCTGCGGCAGCCCGTAGGGCGACTGGGGCACGTAGGACAGGAAGGGCCCCGGCACGGAGGACGGCGCTGGCCCCGAGAAGCGAGTCAAGGACGACGGCCCGAACAGGCCGGGCTCCAGCAGCGGGAAGGGGTGCGGGGCCGGCGACACCAGCGGCAGCGAGCCGGGCAGCTCGGGCAGGCCGGTGGGCAGCGCCGCCGGGGCAGTGTCCGTGCCCAACGCGGGGCCTTCCTTCTCGGCGGGCCGCAGGGCGCTCGGCAGCTTGGGCTGCCCCTCGGGGGGCTTGGCCGGCGGCTCCTTCTCCGCGGCAGAGGTAGCTGGGGGCAGGCCGGGCCGGTCGGCCTTGGCGGGGGGCGCGGGGCTGCTGGCGCTGTCGGAGCAGACGTGCAGGTGCTTGAAGAGCGAGCGGTGCGTCCGGAAGCGCAGCAGGCAATTCTCACACCTGAGGGGTCGGGAGAGCTCTGTCGGGGGGATGCTCCCCTCGGCATTGCCCTGCCGCACTGGGGGCTCCGTGATGCCTTAGGATTTTAGATTCTTTATTTGTCATGTATCTGTAATCCTGTGATTCTTTAGTGTATAACTCTAAACTCCATACAGGGTGCTAAGCTGCTGTTCTCTCATTTTTAGACAAATCAATTCCTCTCTAAGCTCCAAACTAAAGGACACCTCACTGTCTGAGGCCCCAAAATATGTAAACAGCAGTGAATTAATCAGGGGAGCCAACTTGGAGTAATTGACTTCATTACCTGAAGCTGTAATGAAAACCCCCAATATGCAAGTGGACAAAACTTAAAAAGTATGAAAAACCTGTGACCTGCTGTCCATTTTGGGTGTAGCCCCTGGGTGAGCTGTGAGTGCCCTGACTGCACCTGAAGGCCTTCAATAAATAGAACTGCTTTTATTCTCTTAACCTTGTCTAGCCTCTAGTTTAGGAAAGCCCAATTTTAGGCATTACGGGGATGCCTGGCAGCTGCCAGGTATCCCCAGAGAGGACAGGGGATGGGGACAGGGAGCAGCAGCACTCACTTGAAGTAGCGGTTGGGCTTGTAGTGCACCTTCATGTGGGCCATGAGGTCCTGCATGCTGGGGAACGTCTCGCTGCAGCCCAGCGTGGGGCAGTGGAAGGTTTTGCCTGAGCACAGAAATTCAAAGGCAGATTCAGCACCAGGCCAGCTGGGGACAACCCCACTGCAGGGTCTCCAGCACCTCCCATGCTCCCCCCACTCCCATCTCCTGGTGCTACCAGCACCACCACCACCCTGCCTTGGCTCTGAGCCCTGCTCTGCCCCATCCCAGCCAAAAACAGGGCCCGTGGGGTGTGCTGGCCTTACCCTCGAGGGACTGCGTGGGTCTGTAGTGGACCTTCAGGTGGTCCATCAGCTCCTGCATGCTGGGGAAGGCCAGTTTGCAGCCGTAGCTCGAGCACTGGTAGTGTTTCCCTGCAAGGACACAGATCCGTCGGCCCTGTCCCTTGTCCCTGTGGCTGTCCCCTCCCCGGGGCGGGGCTGGGCTCACCTGGGACAGGTCTGCGCTTCAGCGGCCGCAGCTCCGGCGCTGGGGTCCCTCCGCTCGCCGCCACTGCCACCGGGGCACCGGGCACGGCTGGGTCACTGCAGCCTGCGGGGAGAGGCCGTGAGGCTCAGCCCTGCCGGAACACCCCTCTGCCCTCCCCTTCCTGAGAAACAGGGAAGTGGAGCCTGAGGGCTTCTGGCTGCAGGGGGCTGGGGAGGCTGGAGCCTTTCAGGGTGTGAGAGCTCGGAGGGGCTGTGCTCTAGGAAAAGCTGAGGTGTGAGGGTGAAGCCTGATGGTGTCTGGAACACGCTGGGTGATGCCACCTGCACATCCTTGCACACCTGGACACATCCTTGCACACCTGGGCACAGCCCCATGGGGTGGGATTTGGCCAAAGGGACTTCCCAGCCACAGGACCAAAGGCTCCCCCTGCTCCTGCCCCGACTGCTCCCAGGGGACTCACCTGCCCCCTCTGCACCGAATTTCCCCCGCAGGGAGAAGGTGGCCACAGCCTCGTCCTTCTCTGTCTTCATGGCCTGGCCGGAGCTGGGCACGGGGACAGGGACACGGCAGCTCCTCCCGGCGATGCTGCACCGGAGCAGGGAGAGAGGTCAGATCACAGCCTGGAGTGATGGTGACTCCCTCCTCCTGCTGCTCCTCCTTCTCCTCTTGTTTACAGAATCACAGGGTTGGAAGAGACCTCCAAGATCACCAGTCCAACCCATGCCTAACACCACCTCAACTAAACCATGGCACTGAGTGCCACATCCAGTCTTCTTTTAAACACATCCAGGGATGGTGACTCCACCACCTCCCTGGGCAGGCGATTCCAAAACTTTATTATTCCTCCTCCTCCTCAGTGCCCCATGGCTGTGGGACTGACCCTCCCACCCGGGCTGAGCCCACAGGAGATCCCAGCTCCACAGGGGCTCTGAAACCAGAGCTGGCACTGTCCCTTCCTGCCCCAGGGTGGTCCCCAAAGCCCCCAAACATCACCCCAGACTTGGCCAGGATCCTGCTTGTGTAGCCAAAAATTGCCCCAAACTGCAGGATCCTCTTGCCAAGGCACAGCCCAAGCAGGGATTGCTGGAGCTGCTCCAGCCTCCTGCTCCCAGCTGGGATGGAGAGGCTCACTGGGCTCTCCCTCACAATTCCAAAGGGTTTTCCAGCCAGGAGGAGCAGCAGATCCCACTGCATGGCCGGGAGTTGGTGATGGGCATGTGGGGACAGTTCCTGCCCAAAATTACATCGTCTTGGCCTCACCACACCTTGGCACGAGGCTCCCACATGGCTAAGCCAAACTCTAATTCCCAGTGAAAATCATCTGGAAAACCCTCTCAGTTTGGGAGATTTTTCTGCAGTATCTTAATGTTGGAGCGAGACAGAAAATGATGATAACTAATGGCAGTAATAATGCTAAGAAAGAATAAGCAATGATGAAAATAAGGACAGAATGAAAATGATAACATGGTAAAAATAATTGCAATTATAACAATGCTGATAATGATAATAGTAAAATAATAATAATAGTAAAATAATAATAATAGTCAAAGAATAATAATAGTCAAAGAATAATAGTGTAATAGTAATAATAATAATAATAATAATAATAATATAATCATCAGTGCTGGGGCTGGGAAGTGGGCACTGGCCAATGTTTCCCCAAGAGCTCAGTAACTCCTTGGGAAATCTCCCTGGGGATCAGCTCGGCTGGATGAGGTACCCCATCCTTCCCACTAACATCTGCTCCAGAGGCATTTTCCCAGTTTTTGGCTCTGGGGGGTCTCACCCAGCAGGGCTCAGCCTGGTCAAGCCAGGCTCAGCAGCTGTTCCTGCAGCACCCAGCACTCTGGGACCACAGCCTAGTGGGAAATAAATCAGGGAGGGGAAAAAAAAAATCCATGTGGGATTATTCCTGTGGCTGCCCCTGGGCTCCCAGCTTTGTCTGGGGGTTGTGGGGCTTTTTTGTTGTTGTTTTCTCAGCTCGGCAGCCTCGCAATGGAATCAGCCAACCATGGAGGGGGGTTGGCATGGAACAGGGAATTTGGGGCAGGACTGGGGCTGGTCATGGCCTGGGAAGGGAAATTCAGCCCTGGATGGAGGGGATGCTCCATCTCCATTCTTCATCCCTGCAGGACATGGGGTAAACATGGGAAGCTCCTGGCAGCTTTGATGGGGCTTTGTTTTACTGGGGGGAAATGCAGGTTTTGTTTGGAAAAAAGGTCTTGGGAATCTTCTTTTGGGGAAGACAACACTAAAAAAGGTCGAGGCAGGGCTGTGTCTGCCTGCCCAGCCCCTGGGCATTGTCCCTGTGGCACGGCCATGTTTCAGTGCCTGACCCTGAAGTGTTGGAGCTGCTGGAGCCTTTCCTGCTCTGGAGACTGCAGCGAACCAAAATTCCCAATTTTCCCTGCTGGAAATGCCGCTCTGGATCACACCTGGGTGGCACAGCCTGTGCCCAGGACCCGCTGGCACACCCCTGGCACCGATGGCCTCCAGAAGAACCCAAAGGGAGCAGGGCCATGGCACTGGGAGCTCAGCTGCAGCACAGGGAAGTTTTTCCAAGGAATCAGGAAATTCTTCCTCAACAGCACTGCAGCAGGGGACAGGGAGCTCCTGGTTTTCCAGAGTCAAAGCCAGCAGTGCCTTTGGGTGTTGGAACCTCCCTCCTGTCCCTCTGGGATCACAGATGTGACTCTCCAATTCCCAGCTGCACCCCAGTGTTGCATTGTAAGCTGATTTTTTTTCTCTGGAAAAGCTGGGAAAATGCCTCTGGAGCAGATGCCATGGGCAGATCCCACGAGGACAGGCAGGATGGACACTTGACTTGTGACCCAGTGTTCCATGCGAGTGACATGGCAGAGGACATGGTGGCAGCACTGTGGCATCACCCCGTGACTGGTTTTGGGGAGCAGGTGGCACCTGTATCATCCTGCTGTCATTTGTCACCTCCCATGGGATGGTGGCCAACACTTCCCATCCTCCAGGACTGTGTTCTGCAGCCCTGAGTGTGACACCCTATCCTAGGTGCCACTGTCCTCATCCCCAGTGACCTCCTGTGATCCCAGAGATGTCACTGCCCCAGAGGTGTGACCTCCTGGTGACATAATTCCCCCAGAGACAGGACACCCCCCTAGAAATATGACTCCCTCAGAGATGTGCCTCTCCTGGAGAAGTGACACCCCCAGAGATGTGACACCCCCAGAGATGTGACCCCAGTGCAAAACTGCCCTGGAACCCCTGATCCCAGAACCACCACTGTTGCTGTCATTATCCCCAGGGTTTTCCTGCCACAGGTTCAGCCTCCCCAAAAAGTTGCTGACACTGAACTCCCTCATCCCAACCCCTGAGGGGTAAGCAAGGACCCCAAAATCCCTCCCAGGGGGCTGCCAGCCATGAGGCTGAGCAGGATGCTTGCAGCTGCCGCTCACCCCGAGCAGGCTGTGCTGCTGATTCAGTGAATAATTAACACAGCTCATCCCCCTCAAACCAGCCGGGGGCTTTATCCGCATCCCGAGCCTTTTCTCAACCCACCCTGGGAGGATAAATGGGACAAATAATCCGATTTGAGCATCTCTGAGGCCCGAGGATGAGGAGGCTCCCCCCAGTCGCAGCTCCTCGGCGCAGGAGAGGAGACAAAGGCTCTGAACAAGGGGCTCATGTGATCGCGCAGCCGGCGAGCGCCGGGGGAGGAAGCTCCAGCCAGTGCCACCAGCCCCGGGTTTGGATCCACGTCCCGAACTCAAATCCACCCTCTGGATTGCCCTGGTGCTGTCAGATATCGCAGGGAGCTCGCAGAGAGCTGAGGGTGCTGGGGGAAGGATGCTCCAGGCAGCCAGGGCAAGGTGGGTGCCCCAGTCCTGGGTATGGCTGGAGCAAAGCTGCTGCCTTGGTGGTCTGCCCCTCCCTGGTGGTTCCCTGCCCCTCCCGGGGTGGGTTCTCTGCCCCTCCCGGGGTGGGTTCTCTGCTTCCCAACTCCGAACCTGCCTGGAGAGCCGGTGGAGCTCACCCCGGAGGCAGTGACAAGCGCTGAGCCTCATGCATGGCCTTGGTGTCACATCCCCATGGTGGCCACGGGGACAGCTCAGCCCAGGCCCCTCTTCCCTCTGAGGGGGGAAACCTGGGGGTCCCCGCTATGCTCCACACTGCTCCAAGCCGTGCTGCCATCTCCCCACATCCCCACACCATCCTGGTGCCGACCTTTGCCTCATCCACCTGGCTACATCAGCTCTGCAGCTGGAAAAACCCCCTCTTTCCCTTCAGGAGCCACCTGGGAATGTCACAGCTCCGTCCCTGAGCTGGCCAAAGCTGACCCCGAGCAGCAGCACCAGGAAGGGTCACGCCGTGGCCAAGGCCGGCAGCCCCCAGCTCTGGCAGCAACAAAGCAGCTCCCGCAGGTGGGGAGGATGGAGGGAGCACAGGGAGATCCCGGCAGGTGCATCCCGGCATGGGTGGGAGGTCCTGGTGCTCCCACAAGCCACGCACACCTGCCAGGACCTGGGGCTGGTGGCTCCCGCGGCTCCCTGTCCCTGTCCCTGTCCCTGTCCCTGTCCCTGTCCCTGTCCCTGTCCCTGTCCCTGCCAGGCCCACAGGTGGTAACCCCATGGTTTCTGGGGCTGGTAGTCCCCACGGGCCATACACCCATGGCTATCGGTCCTGGGGGCAGTGACAGCCACGGGAGCACCCCACGGCCACCCCCGCCATGGGCAGTGGCCCCGGCGCCGCGGTGGGCAGCAGCTCCCTGCCCAGCCCCGGTGCCCCGGGCCGGTACCGCTCTTGTCCCCGGTGCTGCTCCAGCCCCGGTGCGGGTCCAGCCCCGGGAGCCAGGACAGCTCTCGGTGCCGGTCCATCCCCCGGTACCGCTACAGTCCCGGTGCCAGCACATCCCCCGGTGCTGCTTCATCCCGGTACCGACCCAGCTCCGGTGCCAGCCCACCCCTGCACCGGGACATCCCCCGCTATCGGTACCGCCCCGGTGCCGGGGTACCCCGGTGCCGGTACAGTCCCGGTGCCGGTACACCCCCGCTGCCCGCGCACCCCCTGTGCCGCTCCATCCCCCGATCGCGGTGCTCCCCCCGCTGCCGCTCCCCGCCCGGCTCCCCCGGTGCCCGCCCGTCCCTCCCGGTCCCTCGCGGCCGTACCGGGGCTGCGGCGGGGCCGGCGCCGCCCGGGTCGCGCATCAGCGGCGGGGCGGCCGCGGGGCCATTTTCTGTGCGGAGCTGTCGCGAGAGCGGGGGGAGGAGGAGGAGGAGGAGGAGGATGACGGGGGGGGAGGAAGGAACGTGCGGAAGGGCGGGCGGGGACCTCGGGGGGGGAACCGGCCCCGCCCCGCTGCCCCCCGGCTGCTTTTCCCGGGGGATTCTCACCATCCCGCATCCCGGCGTCTGCGGGCAGCTGCAGCATCCCCGGAATTTTGGTGCATCCCGGGGGTTTTGGGGCATCCCGGGGGTTTTGGAGCATCCCGGGGGGGTTGGGGCATCCCGGGGTTTTGGAGCATCCCGGGGGGTTTGGAACATCCCAGAGTGGGAAAGGCATCGAGCATCCTGAAGCTTTTGGAGCATCTCAGGGCACTTGGAGCATCCTGGGGTTTTGGATCATCTCAGGGGCTGAGAACATCCCAGAGACTCGAGCATCCTGATGGTCTTGGAGCATCTCAGAGCTTTTGGAACATCCCGGGGCTTTGGAACATTCCAGGGACAGAGGTCATGGAGCATCCTGAGGCTTTTGGACTTTCCTGGGGGCTTTGAAGCATCTCAGAATCCCCACAGCATCCCAGGGCTTTGCAGTGTCCTGGGGGCTTCAGCCCCTGAGCCCTGTGGGAAGTTCTGGGCCCCTTGGAGCATCCCAGGGCCCTCTGAGCACCCCTGGTTCCTTGGAGCACCCTGGGACCACCCCCGGGACCACCACAGACTGCTGGGAACATCCCTCCAGCTCGTGTGTGGCCCTGAGGAGCAGCCCAAGCCCCTTGTGGCCTCCAGGATCCTCTCAGGAGCCCCTGAGAGACCCCCAGACCCCTGGAGCCCCTGGAAGCATCCAGAGCCCTCTGGAGCATCCCAGGGAGTGCCTGGGGTGGCTCAACTCTCACATCCCTGCAGGGCTGAGTGGGAGAGCATCCCACCTGACAGCACCCACTGCCCCCCATTCCCGCTCCCCCAGCCACAGGGAAGAGCTGGAAGGTGCAGGAAGAATTTTCCTAAATCCCTTGAGTTTCCTAAGCCACTATTTTTCATTAAAGTAAAAACAGAGGTGCCTGGTCCCCTCTCCCCCTTGCACCCTGCAGTGCAAGGACTCCTAAAAACCTGTGATTTACAGGAAAAATCACCCCAAGGACTGCAGAGGCTGAAAAACCCCATCATGGGGGGGCGGGCGGCAACCATGTCCAGTGTGGGGCCATGAGGAACTTCCAATCCCATGGGGAACTTCCCATCCCAGTGGGGTCCTGCCCTCTGTTATCCCCACCCTGGAGGACACAGGGTCCCCTGAACGCTGCTGGACCCCAAAATCTGAGGTGGGGAGGTCTGTGTGACACGGGGGTGAGGGCTCGGGAGGGAGGAAGAGGAGGGCTGCGGTGTGAGGCTTGGCCCTGTGGGATCAGGGAAGGAGGAAGAGGAGGGCTGGGATCTGTGGGATCAGGCTGTCAGTAGGATCAGGGAGGAAGAGGAGGGCTGGGGTGTGAGGTTGAACCTGGGTTCTGTGGGATTAGGCTGTCGGTGGGGATTTGGGAAGGAGGAAGAGGAGGGCTGAGGTGTGGGCTCAGGGAAGGAGGAAGGGGAGGGCTGGGATGTCAGCCTGGGCTCTGTGGGATGAGGTTTTCAGTAGGATCAGGAGGAAGAGGAGGGCTAGGAGGCGAGGCTGAGGGATCAGGCTGTCGTCACTTCCTCCGGCGCAGGGCCTGGCGCGGGGAGCGGGAAGCGGGGAAAGCCGGACATTCCCTGGACATTCCCCGGACATTCCCCGGACATTCCGGCCCTGTCCATCCCTTTCTCTGGCGAAAACCTCCCGGAGCAGCCCCGGGTGGGACTGAACCCCCACGCAGCACCCCCAGCCCACGCTGCCCCATGTCCCTGGGCTCTGGGGTGCCCCTGAGCTGCTGCAGCCGACGATGGAGGTTGCCACCTCAGACATCGACCCTGTCCCCCCATGGGTGAGACCCCCCTGCCCCCGAGCACCGCCAGACAAAGCTGTGACAGCTCCATGGGCTTTGAGAGATCCTGGGAGTTTTTCCTGTGAGAAATCAGGGAATGGGGACAGCAGCCCGGCCCTGTTCTGCCTCACTGCTGTCCCGGCTGCTCCCAGCGGCTGTGCTGAGCGATGCAGAGCCCGGCAGGAGGTGGAGAAGCCCGAGCTGGATCCCCGGGAGAGCTGGTTTGTGTGCTCAGCATTTTCTGGAGGGTTCAGAGCAGGGGGAACAGGGCTGCCTCTGATCTGTGTCTGCCCACGTCCCAGCTCTTGTCACAGCCACACTGGGAACTGGCACCAGGGTGAAATACAAGCCCCAAACTCAATATTTGAGTCAGATTTGCTGAGTCTGGTTATTTACCATAATTATTAATAACGATTCTATCCATTCCACAGAGCAATTTCAGTCCCAGGGTACGAACAAGCAGCAAAGAGCCTGTCCCTGCTGCAGGGATGTCCCCACATCAAAAAAGGCAGGTGGGATTCAGCTGTTGGCACCACACAGTCCAGGGGCTCGCGAGGAAATGCTCACTCCATGCCAGCATTGGTGGGAAAACTTCGTGGAGCCACCACTGGCACCCTGGGCACAGCCTCTGGAGGTGGGGTGGGAGGATGGTGACCTCCTCCTTTCCTCCAGCTCAGATCTTCTGCACGTAATTCCCGGGGAAAAGCCCTTCCTTGCCGTGCAGCCGGCCCTTCCACCAGCCGGACGCATCTGGGAAGGGGAGAAGAGGCAGGTGAGGTGTGCTGCCAGCATGGGTCAGGCAGCTGGGCAGGGCAGGAGGCTGGTACCTTCCAGCAGGATGTCAATGATGTCCCCAACGTTGAAGGTGAGCTCGTCCACGTCCTGCCCCAGGTACTGGTAGAGCGCCCTGCACCGCGGCCCCTCCTTGGGCTGGGGCTTGGGGCGCTGGGCTGGCGGTGGCCGCTGGGTCACACTGCGCCGGCGCTGCATGCTGGGGGTGACAGGGAGGGATGGGGTCACACCGGGGTGGGGGATGGGGGATGTGCTGCTCCCTCCTGTCCCCAGTGTACTTCCCCCACCCGAGTGTCCCCTGTGGGATGTCCCCAATGTCCACAGAGTGACCCCAGGGTGTCCCTAATGTCCTCAGAGTGACCCTTGAGGCTCCCCAAAGTGACCACTGGGGTGTCCCCAACATCCCTAAAGTGGCCCCAGGGTGTCCCCAGTGTCCCTCCCCATCCAAGTGACCCCTCCAGGGGTGTCCCCAGTGTCCCCAGAGTGACCCTTGAAGGGGACCCCAAGGTCCGAGTGACCCCCAGACTGCCCTGATGACCACTGGTGTGTCCCCAAAATGACCACCAGGGTGTCCCCAATGTCCCCAAAGTGACCCTTGAGGGTCCCCAGTGTCCCCCCCCACCCGAGTGACTCCCCCAGGGCATCTCCGATGTCCCCAGAGTGACCCCAAGACCATCCTGGTGACCCCAATGTCCCCTGCTGGCCCCATCCATGCAGAGCAAAAAGGCCTTGCAAAATGAGGGTCTCGCTGCCCTTGGAAAATCCTTGCTCACTTCTGTGACTTTGGCTAAATAGAAAAGCATTCTGGGAATGACTCAGTTAGACTAGAGGTGAAAAACAAGTTACATATTGTAAAACAATTATTAGAACCAATCAGTCCTCACACTGTGGGGCTCGTGGTTGGTCACACCTGATGCTGTTCCTATCCTGGTTTTTAACAGGATAGGAACAGCATCAGATGTTAAGCACATTTGTTGTGCCTCACAAGCATATAAACTCATAACAAACTAACAGTTTAAGAACCCTGGATTTTTGCAATAAAGTGTCTTCGCCATACCATGGTGAAGTCCATGTGTGTCCTTAAAAAACACTGCACATGGGGTGCTCTGAGCCTGCAGCACAGGTGGGTGTTCCCAGTGCAGGGACTGGGGGAACTGGGGCAGGATGAGCTGCACCCCCCCTGCCCATCCTGAGGTGCTTTGTGCCTGCAGGTGGATTCTTCCAGTGCAAGGACTGGGAGAACTGGGATAGGATGTGCTGCATCCTCCTTCCCACTCTGCTGCCCTATACCCATGGGGTGCTCTGAGCTTGCAGGTGGATTCTCCCAGTGCAGGGACTGGGAGAACTGGGATGCACAAGAGCTGGGAGGTGTGTCCTGCCAGCAAAGCCAGATTGCCCCAGTTGCCCCCGGGGAAAAAGCATCTCCTGGTGCTGCTGGCAGTGGGAGAGGAGGGTGGGGCAGGCAGAGGGACATGGGACAGGACCTACCCGGCCACGCCCTGGTCAGGCACGTTGAGGAAGTCCATGTTGTGCTCGGATGGGGGTCGTGCCTTGGGCTGGTGGCCAGCGCTGCGGGTGGGAAGAGCTGCAGCCGGGGGGGCCCTGGTCTGCTTCTGGGGCATCCTGTAGGTGTCCCGCTGGCTGTGGCCATCGCCTCGGGGGAACTGGGGGGCTCCGTTCCTGCAGGCTCCTGCAACACCCCATCCCAGGTCCGTGCAGAGCCTGGATCCCAGCTGGGGTCCCCCCACCCTGCTGCCCCCTCCTCACCTCTGGGTGCTGCTGGAGCACTTCGGGAGGGTGCTGGACACCTGCTGCCACCTCTGCCCTGCGCTGCCCCCTTCCTTGTGGGCTCTGGGGGGACACAAGCCCCCCGTTAGGTGATAGCTCTAGGGGCTGTCCCCCCATTTGGACCCTGTTCCCCAAAGCTCCCCGTGCTGCCCCATCACCAGAGCTCCTTCCTGGGTGAGACACAAACCCCACAGGGTACACCCAGCTCATCCCGATGTTCCCAGGCCTCCAGCTGTGCCCTGTAACCCCAGCACTCCTGTGTCCCACCCCTGCCACCCCCCGTGCCCTGGCACTCACTGGCATTCCTGGGGAGCCCATCCCCAATGCTGACCGTAAGGGTTTTGCCTCCAGCTTTGAGGGTGGCCACGTCGCCCCGGCCTCTGAGGAAAGTGACATTTCGGGTGCCACCGCCACCCCAGCCCTCCTTCTTCACCCGAAACTGTAGTCTGGGGGCGAGAGGAGCCGTGAGGCTGCTGTGACAGGACCCTGTCCTGCTCTGTCCCCTCTCCTGGCCCCCATCCTTACGTGTCCTTGAAGGAGAGGGGCAGCTTGGAGTGGGTGAGCTCCTCGAAGCGTTTGCACAAGAGGCTGATCAGCTCTGTCTTGAAGATGGACTCCAAGAAATTGTCAGCGTCGTTCTCGTGGAGGATGAAGAAGTCATCCTGCCTGGTGCTGGGGGAGCAACCAGGGGTGTCAACCCCACCAAGGCTGGTGCCAGCTGGGCTGGGAGGGAGTTGGGCGCCCTGCTGGACTTGGACTTCAAATATCCACCCCAGGATATTTGAAGGGTGATTTAGCTGGAAAACTCCTTGACCTCCACAGCCCCATCTGCAAAGCTCCCTGTGGGGAGCCTCCTCCTCAGGACTGGATGGGTGAGGGACTGGGCAGCACCAGAGCATGGAGAGGCTGCTGGAGGTGATGGGGGAAGCCAGGCCACGCAGAGGCCGTGGGGAGGGACACACCTCAGCGAGACACCGCTCACTGCCTGCAGCTCCACCTTCTTCTTGAGCACCTCCTTGATCTGCCCCTTCTCAGGCCCCTTCTTCACCTTCTCCCTCCCGATCAGGTAGAAGTACTTGGGGGTGAGGATGAAATCCCTCTTGATGGGCTAGGAAAGAGCAGCAGAAGGGGGTGAGGAGCTTTGCACAAACCCCACCCAAGGGAAGCCACCACCAGCTGCAGCTCGGCCAGTCCCAGCCCCAGGTGTGTCCTCACCTTGAACCTGCGGTCGTATTTGGTGATGGAGTCGGCGAAGTCGATGCGCTCCCGCTTGGCCAGGAACTGGCGCAGCTCTGGCCGCTCCTCCATGCCCAGGTAATCACCCACGAAATTCCTGTTGATGCTGTTCCTCCGCCGCTCTTTGAAGTTGTAGAGGATGCTGGCAGCTGGGAAGGACCCCGAGGCAATGCTGGTGGGACAGGGCTCTGTGCTGGTGGCTCAGAGCCCCCCAACCAGCTGTGGCAGCTGTGACATGGATCATGGCACCAGCAAGTGGGGCTTGTTCTATGCCATGGGAGGAATCCCAGCTGCTTGAGCTTGGCTGGCTTTGAAACCCATGAATTGCCTTCAAAAACCCTCGTGCTGTGGGAATGAGGGATGGACCCAGGTGCTTTATGGGATTTCCTCCTCGATTTTTCACTGCATGCTTGGGAAGGTGGGAAAACCTGGGATGGGGTCAGGCAGGGAGCAGTGGCTTGTCCTATCCCTGTGCCAGCAGTGACTCCCAGCTCCTCACCTCCATCCCTGTGCAAGCAATGAAACACAGAGCCAGACAGCACAAGGATCTGTGTCTATCCCGTGGCCCCTGGGAATAGGAGCAGGAAATCTGTGCTCCTCTCAGAGTGGGAAAAGCCTCCCAACATCTCATGGGCTGATTCCTCCATCGCCTGATCCCCACTAGTGCCATGATCAGGAGCTGCTGCTCTGACAGCTGGGCTGCCCCACTGAAAGGCACCCTAAAAGGACAGCAGTGGTGGCATTGACCCCATCCTTGCCTGGCCTTACCCTCCTCTCTCATCTGCTCATATTTCCGGATGGCGATGTGTCGGCGCCACGCCTTCTGGATCACCCGGGCGAAGCCATCGAATTTTCTCTCCCGCATCTCCTCGAGGAGGAAGAGCTGGGAGGGACAGGCAGTGCTGAGCCAGGACACCCCAAAGCTTCCCCAGTTCCACCCCAAATCCTCCCCAGTGCCACCCTCAGTGTCCCCAGAGGGCTCAGGGCCACCCACCGACTCGGGGTTCTTGACGAACACCTTGCTCCTGCCCATCTGGTACTGGTCAGGGTCCATGTTGACGGAGCGCAGGAGGTGCTGCACTCCCTGGCGCTCATCCCCTCGCCACGATGGCCACGTCTCGGGGGTGAGGATGGCATAGCTGTGGGGAGAAACCAGTCACAGGATGCGACAGTGGTTTGGGGTAGAAGGGATCTTAAAGCTCATCTCATTCCACCCCTGCCATGGGCAGGGACACCTTCCACTGTCCCAGGCTGCTCCAAGCCCTGTCCAACCTGGCCTTGGACACTTCCAGGGATCCAGGGGCAGCCACAGCTGCTCTGGGAAATCCATCTCAGCCCCTCCTCACTCTCCCAGGGAACAATTCCTTCCCAATATCCCATCTCTCCCTGCCCTCTGGCAGTGGGAAGCCATTCCCTGTGTCCTGTCACTCCATCTCTTCTCCCCAGTCCCTCTCCAGCTCTCCTGGAGCCCCTTCAGACCCTGGCAGGGGCTCTGAGGTCTCCCTGGAGCCTTCTCTTCTCCAGGTTGAACACCCTGAACTCTCTTACCCTGTGAAGCTGCACCAGGGCCTCCCCACCCTCCCAGGGCAGAATTTCCTCCTAATGAGGAGCTGTGGGTCAGGGCTGAGCTGTGGGATCTGCCAGCCCCATCCCTCACCGTTGCAGGAATTTGTGGAAGAGGCGGCGGTAGGCAAACCCTGCCCGGCGCACCCGGATGTTCTCCTTCAGCCCCAGGTACTCGACCTGGTGCTTCACCCTGTGGGGACAATGTGGGACAACAGCTCAGGAGGGGACCTAAAGATGCACCTAAAGAGGACAATGAGTCCCCACCACCCCCTGTGCTGCCCTGGGTGTGAACATCTCAGAGTGAGCAGCCCAAGATTACAGTTTTTGGAGGAAAGCTGGTCCTGGCCACCTCTCCATGGCCAGTCCCTTTCCCTGGGCTCTGGGGGCTCCTTGTTACCTGCTCTCCTCCCAGTCCCGGGGTTTCTTGGTCTCGTTGGGTTTGATGCAGCGGATGTAGTGTGGGGTGCACTTCATGAGGGTGTTCACCAGGTCGTTGGCCTGTTTCTGGTGCAAGGATCGACCTCTGTAGTGTCAGAGGGGACGGTGGGAGCACAGCCCCTGCCACGCCCCAGAGGGACACACCCTGCAGCCCCAGGGACACACCTTGATCTTGGAGCCCGCGGTGGTCGGTCGTCCCTTTTTGTCAGAATCAAGTTTTTCTGGGAAAAGCATCCGGATGAAACCGCTGGAAGGGAGGTGACAGTCCCCAGGTGAGAGCTGCCAGGCTCAGCACGGCCTGAGCTGAGGCTGACTGCAGCTCTGCCTTCTGCTGCTGGGAAATCCTGTGCTCTGGGGCTGTGTTCATCCTCCCCAGGCACCCCTGGGAGCAGGATCAGATTGACCTTGCTTGGAGCATTGGGGGTTTGGCTTCCATAGGCTTCCTATCAGTGTCCTAAAATAGCATCAGTCCCAGTGGATGATCCCACTGGTGGATGACCCCACTGGTGGATGATCCCACTGGTGGATGATCCCACTCTGCCCAGCTCTGGGATGGCCCCAATGTCCATGGGGTGATGCAGGACTGAGCACTCTGAGCTGTGATGCCCACAAAGGCAGGATTGATGCCTTAAGGATTTTTAGTTTCTATTTTTCATTTATCTGTCGTTCTGTTGTGCAGCTCCAGGCTGCATATAAAGTGCTAAAAACCTCTGTTCCCAGCATTTTAGACAAAACACTGCTGTCAGTGGAAGATGCAAGGACCCTTTGCTGCCTCAGAGCCCCAGAATATGTAAACAACAGTGAACTGGGGGGAGCAGGCTTGGGGTGATTGACATCATCACCTGAAGGTATAATTGGAGAACTGGGGCCAATGTGTTGGCCAATGTGTTGGCCAAAATCTGAAGACCTTGTGACTTGGTGTCCATTTTGGGTGTAGCCTCACAAGTGGGCTCTGTCTGCCCTAAATGAACCTAAAGGCCTTTAATAAATTTATCTGCTTTTTATTCTCCTAACCTTGTCTGCACTCTGTTTCAGGTAAGCCCTATTTTAGGACTAGCTTTTAAGGTGAGGATGTTGAGGACCCTGCCCTGTGCACCAGCCTTTTTGGGGTGCCCAAGGATCCCATACTCACTGCTCACTGCTCTGCATGAGCTCGATGAGGTCGGTGAAAAGCACATCCCTGTTGCGCTCGCAGAAGCCATTCACATCATAGGACACCTGGGGACAGCAGGACACCTCAGCTGCAGGGGTTGGGGCTGTGGGGTGCAAGCTGTGGGGTTTGGGGTGTCCTGCCCACCTTGCCAGCGTAGTGGTGGATGACAAAGCCCGAGTTCCAGCTGTTGAAGTGCTCATGGGTGCCCACGGCCGCCTGCAGCTTCTGCAGCAGGGTCTGGTCGGCGCCCTCGCCTGTGGCGTGCATGGTGGCACAGACGTCATCCAGGACACTCATGATGCCAGGAGGGTTCTGGGACAGGAAAAGGGAAGCCATGGGTGTGACAGGGTCCAATCCTGCACCTGGTCACAGCTGCTTTATGTTGAGCCACAGCTTAGAGCTGCTGCTCTCCCACAGGTGCTGGAAGTGTCCCAGCCCAGGCTGGACAGGGCTTGGAGCAGCCTGGGACAGTGGAAGGTGTCACTGTCCATGGCAGGGGTGGCACTGGATGGGCTTTAAGGTCCTTCCACCCCAAACCATCCTGGGATTCTCTGCTTCTTGGCAGGACTGGCTTCTCCCACCTCAACAACAGCACCCACCCAGCCCTGTCTGGGTGCCTCTGCTCCCCAAAAATCCTCCCTGGCAGAGGAGACCCCACTCACCAGCTTGTTCTCGATCAGGTCACACACCACCTTGTTGTTGAAGTACTGGATCTGCGTCCACTTGATCCCCTCCTGCACGTACTCCTCCTGGGGGAGCACAGGGAGAGCTGGGTGGACCCTGAGCCCCCGGGATGTGCTGCAGACCCCCTGCTCCAGCTGTGGTGCCGGGGAGGAGTGGGGCACAGGATTTGGGGTGCTGGCACAGCCCTACAGCCCCCCAGCCCAGCTGCCCCATACCTGCTCTGCCTTCAGGGTCAGCTCGATGAAGATCTGCTGCAGCTTCTCATTCACAAAGTTAATGCAGAATTGCTCAAAGCCATTTTTCTGGATGAAAGATGGAAGAGAAAAGGGTGCCGAGTTGTTTTCTGCTCCTCTGGCTCACCGTGGGGACCCCAACCAGCAGCTCTTGGGTGCTGCTCTAGGGACCCTTCTCGGGGCCACTGACCCAGGTGCTATCCTTGCTGTAGGGGCAGAGCAGGACATTCCCAGCTGGAATCCTCCAGCACAGCCACATCCTGGGATATCACCCACCTGGAATATCTCAAAGCCATAGATGTCCAGCACCCCAATGCTGTACTCCTCATACGGTTTCTGCATGGCCCTGTTGATGGACTGTGGGGGCAGAGGGGACACGGTGGGCACAGGGCAGTGGGATTGGCCATGTCCTGGAGAGGATGGTGACCATGTCCTCTCCAGCCAGCCCGCAGGCCCACACACCTCCACGAGGAAGTCGAAGATGCGGGCGTAGAGCCCCTTGGCCAGGGCGTCGCGGGTGTAGGCAGCCTGCTCCACGTTGAGGGTGACGGTGATGGACTCAGAGCGGCCACCCCACTTGCTGTCCATCTTCCTGCTGGTCACCTTCTCGTTGAGGCGCTCCTGGTCCACCCCCAGCAGGTAGGCAGGGAAGGCCAGGGCTGGGCACAGGGGGGCTGCTCAGGGCTGTGTTCTGCCTGTCCAGCCCCGTCCAGAGCCCCCAGCCCCATCCAAGGTGAAGCACAGCAGTGGGACAATGACAGGGGACAGAGATGGGCCCTCCCTCTCCCCAGGTGACACTAACCAAGCTCTGGCTGAGCCATTTGCTCACTACCTCAGTTTCCCTGTGTCTAATATCAGGACTGTGCTGGTACCACCTCCCTCGCCTACTGGGGGATTTGTGACGCAGCCAGTTTGCCGCTCATTCCCAAGTGTCCCTGTGATTGTCCCCACCCATCCCCTGGGGCTCTTTGGCTACTCACAGTCAGCGTTCTCCACCCGGGCGTAGTTGCCCTCCTCCCGAAAGCTGATGTTGCCCAGGTGCAGGATCCCCGCCACGATCTGCAGCACCAGCTGCTGGTCCTCCCCGCGGATGCCAATGACCTGCATGGCGTTCTGGGGGTGTGGAGACCCCGTGAGCCTCTGCCCCAGAGGCCCCACAACCTTTGGGGAGTCCCCAGCTGGACACTCACCATGGTCTCGTGGAAGTCACTGCGGTCATCTGTGCCCTCCACCTGGTAGGTGTCTGTCTGGTTCAGGTAGAAGTAATAATCTGGGCTCATGATGCCCAAATTCTGCCGCTGCTCTTGGGACGCCCCTGCGATGAGCTGGGAGGGGACAGGGGGCTGTGGGCACCCAGCTCCTGGTCCTCCCTGCAGCCTGGTGCCTTCAGAGCACCCCCATACCTGATAGTAGATGTGGAAATTCCTCTCACACTCATTCTGGCTCACCACCCGCGACTTCTCCAGCAGGAAGTTGGAGATCTTGCCCCCATCGGGTTCTCCGCCCCGGCTGAACTGGATCTCGAAGTATTTTCCCTGTTTGGGCACAGATCCTGCTCAGAGCCATGGGATTGTTCATTCCCCCCAGCCCTGGCTGCTCTCCCCCTTCTCCCACCACACAAGGAGCTTTGCTGGGCTGTGCAACCCCTGGCTGAAGACAGATGGGTTCTGTGGAGACCTCATCGCTCCCTACAGCTGCCCAAAAGGAGGTTGGAGCCAGGTGGGGTCAGTCTCTTCTCCCAGGTAATAGCCAGCAGGACAACAGGACAAGAGGAAATGGCCTGACGTTGCCCCAGGGGAGATTTAGGTTAGATATGAGGAACAATTCCTTCATGGAAATGGTGGTCAGGCACTGGAACAGACTGTGGTGGAGTCACCATCTCTGGGGGGATTTAAAAGATGGGTGGATGTGGCACCTGGGGACATGGTCCAATGGTGGCCTTGGCAGAGTTGGGGGAATGCTTGGACTTGACCTTAAAGGTCAGCTTTTCCCGGCTGGGTCAGTGACTCTGCTGCACTGCTGACCCCCTGCACCTGCCCTGGCACTCACGAAGCGGCTGGAGTTGTTGTTCCGCACAGTTTTGGCATTCCCAAAGGCTTCCAGCAGCGGGTTGGACTGCAGGATGATGTCCTTCACGTGCTGGGGACACACGAGGGGAGGGCTGAGCACAGCTGTGCCCCACAGCTCTGGGGTTGGGGACAGAGCTGGGGTTTGGCATGTCCCCAGCCCTGGAGTGGCTGCTCTGTGTGCCACCAGCTGAGGGGTTGGGGTCAGGGTGGAGGGGATCAGCTGGGAGGTGAAGAGATGAGGGGCAGGGGGGACAACAGACCCACCTGGACCTTCTCCCCACCCCCAGACACTTTGGAGATGTAGCCCATGATGTATTTTGCTGCCACTGTTTTCCCAGCGCCGCTTTCTCCGCTGTGAAACACGAAAGCAGAGCAGATGTGAAACAGCCCCACCTGAGTCGCCCATCCTGGGGGATTTGGGGTCCTGAAGCAGGACCAGAGCACGACAGTGAGTTTTGGGGACTGTGGCCACCCCCTTGGGTATCAGTGTGAGCAGAGCGTGGCTCAGTGAGGAGCTGCTCCAGGAGATGTTGGATTTCTTGTCGCTGGATTTAGAAGGGGAGGAGGGAGATTTGGGAGCCTCAGAGGGAAGTTCCCAGCCTTGCCCCACATCCTGACCATTTCCCTTGCAACGCTGCACCGGAAAGGTGCATTGCACAAGGCTCTGGCCCTGCCTAGGACCCTCCTGGTCACAGCCTTGCCTGGGGCTTGTGGCCCTGGGGGTCCCTGCAGGCACCCCAGAGTCCTTGAGCCACCTCTCTTCAGCCACCTCTTAGCTGGGAAACCCCTGGGTTGGGGAGATGGGTGATAGGGACAGCTGTCCCCAGGGGCAGGGACACCCCAGCTGTGCCCCAGTGTCCCCCAGTACCTGATGATGACGCACTGGTTCTCCCCGTCGATCAGCATGTTCCTGTACATGTTGTCAGTCAGGGCGTAGATATGGGGGGGATTTTCATACTGGGCCTAAAGAGGGGACAGGGACAGCAGTGTTGGGCACAGAGCAGACCCCAGCTCCCCTCCCCAAACCCCATAACCCTCAGGGCAATCAGCCTCTTCACACTGACCCTAAACAGGGGACAAGGACAATGGTGTGGGCACAGAGCAGACCCCAGCTCCCCTCCCCAAACCCCATAACCCTGCCCACGTGGCAGTCAGCCTCTTCCCACAAACCCCAGCTCATCAGCAGCATGTCTGGTGCTTTTTGACTCTCCCCTCCTCCTCGGGAAGCTCGGTGGGGCAGAGCCACTCCGGCTGCATTTTGCCGTGTTTGGGTTGCTTTAGGATGCATTTCTGAGCTGAATTTCCCAGGAATGCAGATTTGCTGCTAGGTCTTGCCACTGACTCTTGTTGGGAGCCCTGACCACTGCAGCCCCCGAGGGGCTGGGGAGGCTGGGGACCCTCAGGGGACACTCCTGGGGGTTTTGCACTGCTTTAGCCCTAAATTGCCCGCGGCAGCCTCACCGCGCCCTGGTACAGCTCGATCTCGCGGTCGGTGAAATACGGCATCTGCTTGAAGGGGTTCACCGAGATCAGCACGGGCCCGATGTAGGTCTGGGCAGCAGGTCAAGGGCTGTGTGTCCTGTGCCATGTGCCATGTCCCCTTCCCACTGCCCAGCCCCACCCTGGATGCAGCACCAGTCAGAGTGAGGGCAGGAAGGTGGTTATGCGGTCCCTGCCATGTCCTGGGAGCTGCACCGGGAATGCCATGAGGGTTTTCCCCTCTTAGATCCCCCCTTCCCACTGCCCAACCCCACTCTGGATGCAGCAAAGCACTTTCAGGATCCTTGCCATGTCCTGGAAGCTGCACTGGGAATTCCACAAGGATGTTCCCTTCCTATGTCCCCTTCCCACTGCCCAATCCCACCCTGGAAGCAGGAAGGTGGTTATGGGATCCCTGCCATGCCCTAGGAGCTGCACTGGGAATGCCATGAGGGTTTCCAGCTTGGCACTGGCAGAGCTCCTCTGCTGCCCTGACCTGGGGCTCTCCCAGTGCTTCCTTGGCCCCAGATTGTCCCCTGCAGTGGGGTGGCTGCAGGAGCATCCCCTCAACTCCCTGCTCTGGCTGAGGAACAGCTCCAAAAGCTTCTCCAGCATCATAGAACCTCCTAGAATTCACCCTCCACCTGCAGCTTTTGCAGCTGGAGCTAATCCCGATTTTATAGCCAGGGAAACTGAGGCACAAAGAGGAGAAGAACTGTGGCTCCTGCCTTTCCCTGCCCACAGCCACTCCGTTGCCTTTCCTGCAGCGTGCCCGAGTCTCTCAGTGCAGGCAGGGGAGTGGAAAAGCAGGGAATTGCACCTGGGAATGGTGCAGCAGTGAGATGGGGATGAGCCAGGAGATGGAGGTTGGGGATGGAGCAGTGCAGGTTATCCCAAGCCTTTGATATCCCGTTTATGTCCCACCTGAGAGAGGGGCAGGGGGAGAGCGGCCAAAAGACAGGAGGAGGGAGGCTTTTCTGGGAAATGCAGAAGCTTGGGATGTTGAGTCATGACTGGACAGAGCCCTGCGTGCAGCAGTGCAGAAAAAAAAGGAAGAGGGAGGCTGCGTGGGGTATTTTTTCCCTCAAAAACCAAAAAAAATATCCCCCAAAAGCCAACCCCCAAACACATGTGAAGCCCCAGGGCTGTCGGGGGGAGGTGGCTGAGTCACAGCCGGGACAGCATCGCCTTGTAAGGACAGAGCAGCATCTTTTGGGAAACCACAGGGGCGCGGGCAGGAGACTCAGCCCGCCTCGGTCCTGCTGCCACCCGGCGAGCCCTCGCCGTGCCCGGCTGTGTCCCTCGGGCTCTGCTCCTTGTCCCCAGCGGGGACAGCCACCCCCGCGCTGGGGAGCAGGGAGCTGGGCTGGGGCCGGAGCGCTGAGCCCTGTCCCCAGGCAGGGGTGGGGTGAGCAAGGGAGGGCTTGGGGGACACCTTGGGGACACCTTGGGGACACCTCCCCATCCTCCTCCAGAGCTGCTCGGAGCCCGGCAGTGCCAGCTCCGGGATGGCAGCGACTAGGCAGGGTGGGAGCTTTGTATGGTGTCCCCTGTGTCCTGGCATCGCCGGGGACGAGGGAGAGCATCTCCTCCTCCCCGTGCCCGTCCCGCTCCATCCTGGGTTTGCCTGGATTTGTGAGGGTGCAGAGCAGCCAGGAGGTGCTGTGGGCATCGCTGGAGGTGGGTGACAGCAGCAGGGGACCTTGGTCACTGCTGCCACCAGGGTCACTGCTGCCACCCCGGTCACAGGCAGGGACATCTCCGCTGTGCAGAACAGTGGGAGGCAGTGAATGAGGGGCTTTGCTCCAAAGGAAGGATCAAAGTGGGTGCTGGAGCACAGCAGGACAGGGGTTTGGTTGCTGTGTCCCTGCCAAGTGCCCCTCAGCTGCATTGGGGACATCTCCCAGCCAGTCCCCATCCTGTCCCCACAGAGGACACTGAAAGCTCTTCGGCAGCCCTGCCAAAGCCTTGAGGCCAGTCCCTGCTGCTCCCCCGCCTGTCCCCACTGCCCGCGGGAGGATACAAAGATGAAATCGTCCATGAAACGCTTCTTGAGGTTCTCCACGATGGCCTCCTCGGAGATCTTGGACAGCAGCACCATGTCGTCCACGCCGCTCTGCTTGACATTGTGGCTCTGCCAGTGGAAGCGCTCCTTGCTGCCCTGCGGGGACAGGGACACAGCGACAGTGCCACCGCCTGCCACCAGGGCTGGCTCTGCCCCCGGAGCTGCCGGGAGGTGGGATTGCTGTCACCTCAAAGCAGACACCTCCAGCTTTTGGTTTGGCTAACCTGGTCTGGCCAAGGAGGTTTGTCCACCTCCTTGGTTTGGCCAAGCTGGGAATGTGCAGAGCTCAAAATCCAGAGCACTGGGGTTTGTCCCAACCCTCTGGGTCCCTCCTCCCCTCCTGGCACCCCGAGAGGAGCAGACAGGACCTGTCCCAGCTCCTCACCCGGGTTCATGAAGGACTCATTAGCTCAGGTTAATGAAGGACTAACGAAGCTGTTGAAGCACAGATCATGAGCCAGAACAACGCAGGGGAAGGAGGGTGGTGACATCCTGTGCACCCCCACACCCTCCTGGCACCCCTGTGCCCCCATGCCCCTTCCCCCTGCCCAGGGAGATGCCAGCAGCCTCTGTCCAGCTGTCCCCACCCCACCCAGCTCTGTTCTCTCAGGGGCAGCAGCAGAACTGGGCTGTGATTTCAGCCCTTCTGGGTGAACACAGCCCTGTGAGGGGAGGGGAGGGGATGATTTCATTGTGCCAAACCCCCCCAAGGCCTCCCCTTGGCCTCGATGTCCCCAGACAGGAGCTGGGCACAGCTGTGGTGCCCTGTCTGGAGCTGTCTGTGGCTCCTCTGTCCCTGTCCCCACGGTTCCTCTTTCACCCCCATGCTCCCATCACCGATTTCACTTCTCCCCCATCACCCCTGGCCTCTTACTCTTTCCGTTTCCCTTTTCTTCTTCTCTTCCCCTTTTGCTTGATTTTCCTGCAGGCTCTCAAGGTTTCAGGGCTCTGGATCCCAGCACCTTTGGAGGTTCGTGATTTTTGCTGGGTGCCCCCAGCCCCCCCAGCCACCCTGGGGTGTTTGTCACAGCCTGGCTCTGTTGTGATCCTGCAGCCCTGCCTGCCTCCCTCCTCATGGGGCTCTGCAGCCCCAAACAACCCTGTGCCCCCTCCCCAAACCCTAAATGCAAGCCAAGCCCCCCTATAGCTGGTTGTGGGGCTGTGTTTCCCTCCACCTTCTCGTGGGGTGCACAGAGCTGGGGCAGCTCAGGGGGTCCAGGGCTGCTCACAGAACCTGAAACCACCCAGGGAGCTCCTGCTCTTCTTCCTGGTTGTTGTTTATGGGCCTTTTGCTTGTCTTCATCCTAATATCCCCTGGAAAATCCATGTGGAGGAATACAGGCAGGCTCAGCCATCCTCCCCAGGTCACTGTGGTGTCACCTGGGGAGCTGCCAGGGACCTCAAGAGCTGCCCAGCTTCACCCCAACCCCTCCACCTCAGGAGGAGAGGAGCAGGAGGGCAGCCAAACCCTGCTGTGCCCTGTGCCCATCACCCCAGACCTCTGGCACATCACCCCAGGCTGCTGACTGAGGCCAAATTAAGGCAAATTGGAGCATTTCCTGCACTGAGAGCTCAGAGCTTCCTAGCTGACATGCAGAGATTCTCCCCCAGCCACAAAACTGCTCAGAGCTGAGCACATCTTCACCTCCTCCTCTTCCTCCCAGCCAGCTCAGGGGCTTTCCTGGCTCTGCTTGGGCACCTGGTGCAGCCCAGCAATGAGGAAAGCACCAGCTCACGTCAAATTGAGTTTGTCCTGGGGATCTGCAGAGCTCTGGGTGTTCCTGCCCTGTTTCTGGGGGCACAGAGCCTGCCTGGCTGCCCTGAGTGGGGCTGCAGGGCCACTAAAGAGGGGAAAATTGGGATGGAGAGGAATTCGGGTCCCTTAAAGCCCTGGAATGACCCCAGCTCAGTGCCCAGCGAGCCTCCAGGGGATGGGGCTGCAGTGGGGCACAAATTAATTGGCTTTTAGAGGTTTGGGACAGAAGTTCCTCAGTCCCCTGCTCTGTCCAGTCCCCTGCTCTGTCCCCGGCCAAAGCTGCCCAGGGAAGGTAGCCTGGACCAAACACTTCCCTGGAGCTGTTCCATCCTCACGCCAAGCAGAGAGAAGCTTCTGTCCCCCCATAACCTTCCAGGCGCCCTTTGCAGCCCCTGTGCAGGAGGGACTTGGCTCCTGAGGTGACAGGTGACACACAAGGAGCCCCTCAGCATCCCCAGCCACCACCCCTGTGGATCACTGCCACCACCCCTGTGCCCAGGGCCAGGATGCTCCTGCACTTGCAAAACATCATGCTTTTCTTCAAAGCTGAGGTCGAAACCACAAAAAGCCAACCCCTGCAAGCCCTGAGCAAGGAGCGGATGCAGCCCAAGGTGGCACCTTTTGAGTCAAGATAGGCCAAGCCCAGAAACAGCAACACCTTAAAAACCACAGGAAGCCTCGGGAGGAGCAGCAGGTTTGTCACCTCACTGTCACAGCCAGGCAGGGGCAGGGCTGGGGATGGGGGCTGACCCTGAGCTGGGCCCTGGCAGGGGTTGGGGCTTGGCTGCAGAGCTCCTTGTCCTTCAGGAAGCCACAGAGCAGCTTCAGGGGACGGGGAGGGGACAGTGTGGGTGTCTTTGGGGACAGCATGTGAGCAGCCTCTCGGAGGTGACAGCCACAACCGTGGGTGGGAGAAGGTTTGGTTTCAACCTGGCCACTGTCCCCTTCCTGTCTGGGTGGAAATAGCTGGGGACAGCATCACCCCAGGGACACAGAGCTGGGGGCTGCAAGGACACAGCTGTGGCAGCCCTTAGCCCATGGCTGAGCATCTGCCTAATTCGGGGAGCTTTCATCTTCCTAATTTTGAGATCTTCCATCTTCCTAATTTGGAGAGCTCCCATCTTCCTCTTCTGCCTCCACATCTACTTCCAGAAGTGGCTGCTGCCCTCCCAGCAGCCCCTGTCCCCCACAGCAGCCCCTGTCCCCTGCAGGGTCCCCCCGTGGGGATCAGCACCCAGCACCCAGAGGGTCCCTGCTGGCCTGGGACACGTGGCTGTCACCCCCAGCCCACACTCAGCACCAGCAGTGCTGAAATCAGAAGCCCCAGTGGTTAGCTGGCCAGGAGGAGCACAAAGCTGTCCCCTGGGTACCACGGCAGAATCCAAAGCTGTGCCAGCACAGAGCCATCCCCTGGCTGTCCCCATGCTGTCCTAGGGGACACCAGCCCCCAGCACCCCCCACCCACCCCCAGCACCTCAGCCAGCCCCAGTGGCTGTCCCCAAGCTGGGCACAGGGTCCCCTCTCCAGCAGGGACACCAGGCAGGTCCCTGGCAGCTCCCAAGGCAGAGGGACAGTACTGGGGACAGGGGAGGGCAGGGCTGAGGGGGTGACACACCGGGGTGCCCCAGAGGAGCAGGGTGGGGGTCCCAGAGGGCCCAGCTTGCACTCACCATGGTGTCCCCGTGTCCCCTGGCCAGGCCGGGTGCTCCAGGCTCTGTCACCGCCGGCCCGAGGCCATCCCGGAGCACTTTGTTTTTGCCTTTCTGCTGCGACTATGAATTGTGACAGATTGTCTTTCCCTCCCCCCACTTCCTCATTTTGCACCGTTCCTGGGCGTGGGGAGGACAGCGGTGGCTCTGCTGCCAGGGGACCTCGCGGTGGCCCTGCCCAGGGTGTCCCCACCTCTCCTGCTGGTGTCACCGAGCCGGGTGAGGGCTGGATGCTGGACAGAGCCTGGCAGGGATGCTCAGAGCCTCTGCGAGGCCTTTCCCCTCGCCCTGCAGTGACAGGTGGATGTCACCTCTCCAGGGGAGGTCACTCAGTGCTGGGGACACTCTGCTTGGAGGTGGCTTTAGCGGAAAGATTTTTTTTGGTTGCTGATTCCTGCCCCGCCCCCAAATCTTTTAAATTAAAGAGGTGCAGAGAAAAGTGGGGTTGCCACAGGAAGCCAAGCCTGAGACAGCTCTGGGCCACCATGTTGTCTCTGTCCCCTGCAGAGTCACAGAATGGTTTGGGTTGGAAGGACATTAAAGCTCATCCAGTGCCACCCCTGCCATGGCAGGGACACCTTCCACTGTCCCAGGTTGCTCCAAGCCCTGTCCAACCAGGCCTTGGACACTGCCAGGGATCCAGGGGCAATCACAGCTGCCCTGGGCAACCTGTGCCGGGGCCTCCCCTCCCTCACAGGAAAGAATTCTGTTCCTTATCCCATCCATCCCTGCTCTCTGGCAGTGTGAAGCCATTCCCTGTGTCCTGTCCCTCCATCCCTTGTCCCCAGTCCCTCTCCAGCTCTCCTGGAGCTCCTTTAGGTCCTGGCAGGGGATCTGAGGTCTCCCTGGATCCTTCTCTTCTCCAGGTGAACACCCCCAGCTCTCCCAGCCTGGCCCCAGAGCAGAGGGGCTCCAGCCCTTGGAACACCTCCATGTTCTCCTCTGGACTTTTCCAGCAGCTCCACGTCCTGCTGATGTTGCTCCCCAGGGCTGAGGCAGCTCTGCAGGTGAGGTCTCACCTGAAGGGGCAGAATTTCCCCTCCCCTGGCCCAGCTCAGCATTACAAACACAGGGAGGTCTCTGTGCCATGGGGGGAAACTGCTCCTCCATGTCCTGCAGCAGCTCTGGGTGAATCCCTGCAGCTCCAACCTGCTCTGTTCCCAGGGGAAAACCTTTCCCTGCTCCCAAACCCTTCCTTTGGTGCAGATTGTGGTGTCCAACCCAAACCCCAGGCTCGAGGAACACAACTGGGAGCAGAAGCTGTGCCCAGGCTCGTAGCTACTCCTTTATTATAATTCATGCCGTTACGTCGCTCCTCCTCAGAGTTAGTATGTTAAACATTGGTCAGTAGATATATAATCGATATAAAAATGGTGAAAACACCCCCTCCCCTCACCCAAGAACGTCAGCATGGCACCAGGAAGGAAGAGAACCGAGGTTTGCTGAGCACCAGAGAAGCTGCTGAGGAGCAGGTGGACACAAGAAGATCGGCTGAGGAGCAGGTGGACACAAAAATACAGCTGGGAGAAGAACACACGGGGCTGTGCTCGGGGGAAAGGGGGCTGTCCCCTCCCTGCCCCACAGGGATGTCCCCAGGGGAACAAAACACGGCTTTGGACGAAGGTTTCCCATCGCTGTGATGAGGAAAGGCCTGAAAATAATCAAAATAATGATGACAGGAATGCTAACAAAAAGGACACGCTTTGGAGATTTGAAGTCAGGTCTCTTCCACAGGCTGCCTGTGGAGAAATTGGCCCAGGTTTGGCCACGGGGTGACCTGGAGGAATGCCAAGCCTGCTCTTTTCCCATCACCAGAGGCCTCCTGCGGGCACAGGAGTGGGTGGCACTGGGATTGGCACCCTGAGGCCACAGCCACACGTGGCCAGGCTTGGGAGGCAAAGCACCTTTTGGAGGCAAAGCACCTTTGGAAGTCAAGCACCTTTGGAATGAGGCTGCTGCAGGGGCTGGGGCAGTCTCTGGGCAGTGCCCGGCTGTGCCAGGCCATGGGGACACTGGACAGGACACTCCTTGTCCTGCATCCTCCTCTGCTCTGCTCCCTGAGCCTTGGCCTTGTGAAGTGACCACAACCCCGAGCACGCCTCTGTCCCCACCTCAGCTTGTGCTTCAAGGGGTAAAAACTGGTCCTAAAAGTGACAAGGGCATTAAGGACAAATGGGAACACCCCAATCCAGGTAGGTCACCACGAGAGTTTGGACAGCCAACCCCCTCTCCCAGTTAAACTGGTGTCACCGCTCTGCTCACGGGGTGACTGCTCCCTGTCCCCTGCTGCCAGTGCTGAGGTGACAGGCTCCAAACCAGGGGGACAAAATCCCTGCTCCAACCCCACTCCCCATGGCGGCTCCTCTTCATCCGCTGCCCAGGAGCCACATGCCATGCTGGTCACCCTGAACCCTCCTCCCTGTGTCCCCCGGCATCCCGAGGGAAGGGCAGCAGCCCCGGGAACGCTCCAGCCCTATCGGGAGGATGCCCTGGGGACACGGAGCAGGATGAGGCAGGAGCTGGTGAGCAGTGCCACTTCCCTCGGCGGCTCCTGCGGGACCTGGCTCCACTCCGAATAAATAACAACAGCAGAATTCAAGTAAAGTCCCTGCTCTGCCCAGCTTCCCCCTCTCCCAGCGCTCATCCTGCAGTGGTTTAACTGGGAACCTGCCGTGGTGAAGCTCGGGGGCCAAGGGGGTTTTTGGGGACGGGGTTGGGTGACGCCGGCTCCTGCTGGAAGCACGGCTGGAGTCTGTGGGAGATTCCCAGGGCGGACAGGGAGGGCACAGCTCGGTGGCCCTCCGGCGTAGCTTTGGCCTTCCAGTTTTGCCACGGGGGTCCCGCTGTGTCCCGCTGTGTCCCGCTGTGTCCTAGTGCCCCTGGCAGGTTTTACAGCACATCTGTCGGAAGTAGGTCCGGCTGCAGAACTTGAACTTGAGGACGAGCGGGCAGTAGGCCACCTTGTTCACATCCTTGCACTCTGGAGGGGACATGGAGGAGGGACAGGGTCACAGAGGGGTGAGGAGACTCTGGCAGGGTTTTACCAGACACAGCTGTGATGAAGAAGCTGCTGAGGACCTCATTTATGGAAACCTCTTTGCCCAGGTGCAGCTCCTGCATTTCTCGGGGTCATGGGACATCAGGGTGGCCTGGGGCCAGAGGGACCAGGGTCATGGAATGGCCACATTTTCAAGTCAAAGCACTCTGTGGGGTGATTGGAAGGGACCTAAAAGCTTATCCATGGGCAGGGACACCTCCCACCATCCCAGATTGCTCCAGGCCTATCCAACCTGGCCTTAAACTCCTTCAGGGATGGGGTCTCCTCACCCTAGAGCTCAACTCGTGCTGTGCTGGCTCTGATGTCCCTGTCCCCAGAGCTGGCAGTGCCCCCTGTGTCCCCTCCTCAGGGACCCCTCACCTTCAGGGTTGTCTGTGGGTCCTGACTCGCACTTGGTCTCGCACTGCTGCATCCCGGGGGGCTGCAGGCTCTCCACACACTCCATGGACGGCTGGCCGGTGTGCGCCAAGCACTGGACGGATCTTCTCTGCTGGCCAAGGCCACACTGGGCAGAGCACTGTGGGGACAGCACAGAGGGAGCTGCCGTGGCCGCCCCAGCTTTAGGAACACGGTGGGAAGGCACAGATGGGTGTTAGGGGGGAAAAGGGTGCTGGAGGTGGCTGTCCCTTCCCACCCCTTCCTGGCATGACTGAGTTCTGTGGCCCTGCATCCCAAAACAGCTTGGTTTGATTCTCCAGGCCTCAGAGAGGTTCCCTCCATCCAGCCCTGAATCCTTTCCCAGGCCTCCTGCACCTTGATGTCACCGTGCAGCTCGAGGGGCGTTAAGGGCAGGGGGGACTGTCATTGTCACCCTGCTGGGCTCTGGGAGAGACCAGCAGTGGCCAGTAGGGCCAGCCCAGCTCTGCAGCCACTGGGTGACCCCAGCTTCCCATGGCAACCCTTCAACAACTCCTGGGGGGTCCTGCTAGGCCTGGGAGACCCCTAAGGCCAGCTGTGCCCTTGGGCCACCATCACAAATGAGCCAAAAGGGGGCAAAGAGCTCTGCCACAAGGTCCTGCTGTCCCCTGGATGGTTGTGGTGGCCGTCAGGGTCCTGCTGGCCGATAAATCCCCACGGAAGGGCTGTCCCTACCTCTCCCCACTCGCCGGTGACCCAGCGGGGTGGGGGGCAGCGCCGCAGGTTGCACCTCATGCTGGTGGGGGGCTTGGTGGCCTCGTGGCACTGGGCAGTGGGCAGGGTGACGCTGTGGTCGCCGCTCTTGCACAGGACGATGCGGTGGCGGAAGCCAGGCCCGCAGCTCGGGGGTGCACTGCGGGGACAGGGAACGGTCAGGGCAAGGAGCAAACTCCTCACTGCTCCCACCTGTCCTGAGCTAGAACATTCCCCACATTCCCTCTCCATGGTTCATCACTGGGGACTGACACTGTCCTCAGTGAGCAGTGCACTGAGAGAGGTGAGGGATGTTTTAATCACAGAATTACAGAATATTTTGAGCTGGAAGTGACCCACAGGGATCATCAGTCAGAGCAATGTTCTCCAGAGCTGACTGCACCCAGTGCTCTGTGCCTGAACTGGAAACACTGGGCAGTGCAGACTGGGGAAGATGAGATGTCAGGAGTGTTAAAACAATCCACAGAATCCCAGAATATCCTGAGCTGGAAGGAATCCACAGGGATCATCAGTCCAAGCCCTGGCCTCACAGACACCCCAACAATCCCACCCTGGGCATCCCTGGCAGCATTGTCCAAACCCTCCTGGAGCTCTGGCAGCCTTGGGGCAGGGACCATTCCCTGGGGAGCCTGGGCAGTGCCCCAGCAGCCTCTGGGAGAAGAACCTTTCCCTGAGATCATCCCAAGCCTGACCCAGCTCCAGCCATTCCCTGGGCTCCTGGCCCTGTCCCAGAGCAGAGCTCAGCCCCTGCCCCTCCGGCTCCCCTCGGGAGGAGCTGCAGCCCCCGAGGAGTCTCCCCTCAGTCTCCTCTGCTCCAGCTGAACAAGCCAAGTGCCCTCAGCCACTCCTCAGACCCTTCCCCAGCTCTGTGTCCCTCCTTTGGCACTCGCCTCTGACCAGTCCAGGGCCACCCACTCCGGAGGACACGTTTGGTTGTTGCAGGGCTCGAGCATCTTTGGCCGTGGCTGGGGGCAGGAGGCATCATCCAGGGTCTTCTCCTCGCTGGCTGAGATCTTCCTCTTGCAGAAGACACTGCGGGTCCTGACGCCTTCGTTGCAGCTGCGGCTGCACTCGGACCAGTTGCCAATGACCCAGCTGGGGATGGTCACACAGCACAGCTGGGAGGGGCATGCTGGGCTGGGCTTGTCCCCCTCCTCCTGCAGCCACAGCCTCCCCAGGCAGCTCTGGTGGAACCACAGAGCTCCTCCACACCTGCCCTTCCCCTTCAGGGGGAGCAGCCAGGGAGCGGCTGGGACAATTCCTGAGGGACTCACGGAATATATGGGACACAGAGGAGAACCCCCATTCCCCAGCAGAGCTGCTCCAGCCAGGCAGTGCCACCCCTGGGTGCTGTGGGAATGGCAGTCAGGGGGGAATTTCAGGAATCTCACCCTCTCCCAGCCTGCCTTTTCCCCAGGTACTCACGCCGGGGCACAGGGCTCGGTGTTGCAGGGTCTCTGCCGCTCGGGCACTTTGGGCTCAGCGCCACACAAGTGGTTGGGCACGGTGGAGCCATCGGAGAGCTTCCTGCACACCACAGACTGGATCTGGCTGCCTGCCCAGGGCAAAGAGAAAGGGAAAGGGAGCAGGGGTTGAGGCTGGAGCAAAGTCAGGCCCCACAGCTCTGCTCCCGTAGGGTGATGTGACACAGCTGCTTGTCCCTGCATGAGGAGCTGAACCTGTTTGTCCATTCATAACCAAGGGCTCCTCTGGAATCTCCAGAAAGCATGGATGGTGTGGAATGATGGTGTCAGTGTCTGGATGTAGCACTGGGTGACAAGGTGGGGATTGGGCACAGGTTGGACTCGATGGCTCTATAGGGCTTTTCCAGTCTCAACAATCCTGGGATTCTAAAGCTCTCCAGCCAGGGTAGGACATGCCAGAGGATGGAGGATCAGAGCATTCCAGGGATCTCATGCTCAAATAACCCTGTTCTGACCTTGGCCTTGTGACACGTTCTGTGAGGGTGGGGAGGCCCTGGCACAGGGTGCCCAGAGCAGCTGTGGCTGCCCCTGGATCCCTGGCAGTGTCCAAGGCCAGGCTGGACAGGGCTTGGAGCACCCTGGGATGGTGGAAGGTGTCCCTGCCATGGCAGGGGTGGGACTGGATGGGATTCAAGGTCCTTCAGACCCAAACCATTCCACAATTCCATGATATCTCCCCACCTATCATCCCCTCTCCCACCCACACCTTTGGCCCAGCTGAGGGTGGCGCCAAGGCCCTTTGCCCTGGCATTGCCTGCCACACCTCTGACATGGCTGAGAGCAGGGTGGGGACATGCAGAGACCCCCAAGCTCCTCAGAGCCACGAGGAGGCCCAGACACAGCACAGGGGGTGTCCCACGTGTTCCCCCAGAGCAGCCCACATCAAACTCACCCCCTGCACAGAGCACGGAGCACTTGGTCCATGGGGTGTAGTGCCAGGAGTACTGGCTGGAGCCATCCCTGCCCACGGGAGCATTGAACTTGTAGCGAATCCCCTGCTGCTCTGTCCTCACCAGCACCTGCAGGAAAGGCCCCCCGAGGCATCAGTGCCACAGAAGTGACCTCCCAGGTGGCATCCCACAGCCTCTCCAACATCCAGGGCAGCTGGAATTGATGCCTTAGGATATTAGCTTCTATATTTTTCAGGAATCTGTAATTTTAGTGTATCACTCTAGGCTCCATATAGGGAGCTAAAGCTCCTGTGCTCAGCATTTTTAGACAAAAAATTCCTCTAAGCTTGGAATACAAGCTTATTGTCTCAGGCCCCAAGATATGTAAAAAACAGTGTATCGGGGGAGCAAATTTGGAGTAATTGACTTCATTACCTGAAGCTGTAATTGGAGGATTAAAGCTCAATATGCAAATGGACAAAACTTATAAAAGTGTGGAAAACTCGTGACCTGCTGTCCATTTTGGGTGTAGCTCCTGGATGGGCTGTGAGTGCCCAAAAGGCACCTGAAGGCCTTCAATAAATAGAACTGCTTTTTATTCTCTTAACTTTGTCTATCCTTTGTTTTAGGTTTAGCTCCTCCAGGCATCAGACCTTCCCCTCTCCCCTTTGCAGCTCCTCCCAGGACTGGCAGGGCAGCCAGCAGGGCTGACAGTTGTGCACAATCAGAGAAGGAGCTCCCATGCACTTAAGGGTGGAATCATCCAAAGCCTGGCAGGTTATGGAGGGAGAGGTGGAAATTAGGGAGGGAGACCTGAGAGTGCCTTGTGGATTAAGCACTGGACTGTTGAGCCCAGCACTGTGGGTTTGTGTTCCACCTGGGGTGACTCTTTCACAGTCTGAGTGCCATGGTCTGGCTGACAAGGTGCTGTTCAGTCACAGGTTGGACTCAAGGATCTCAAAGGCCTTTCCCAACCTAATTATTTCTCTGATTGTGTGAATTTAGCCCAATTTCCCTGTGGTCTCTGTGCCCCTTTACTCCAGTCAGCCACACCAGGGACCGATCAGCTCCAATCCCCATACAGCCTGGCAAGATCTCTTTAACCCAGACCAGAAGCAGACCAGGAGGGGTATGAAGTTACCAACCATGACAAAGAGGGTGACATTGGTGGGTCCCAAAGCCTCCAGCGACTCAGGCTCCTCGGGGGACCTCCTGTAGTGGAAGGTGGTGCCGGCGATGTCGAAGCGCCGGGGGGATCGATGGAGAGCTTCCCGTTGATGAAATATTCCCCACTTTCCCCTCGCAGCGCTGCAGGGACAGGGGAGGGAGGTCAGCACTGGCTGGAAGCACCTGGAGCGATTTCAGCCAGGTGCTTCCCACCTGCCGGGCTCAGAGCATGGCTAGGACAGAGAGTAAACAGCCTCAGCCTCACGTCACAGGGAGGGGACAGGGGGGAGCTGGCTCAGGGTCACCAGCAGGGTGGCACCATGGTCTGGCTCAGCACTCCCTGTGGGTGCAGGGGGCTGGGCTGGGCTGGGCACACTGGACAAGCTGTGGCCATGGAGCTAGGCTTGAGCCCAGCTGTGCAAACTGGGTGGTGGCTGCTGGGGCTGCTGGTGGCCGGGGCCGGGCTGTGGTTGCCCGCGAGAGTCACTAGAGGGGGATCGGACTGCTCGCTCCTTCCCCACCGCGTTCCCACGCTCTCCACCACCAAAACCCCAGGAGCAGCTCCGGGGCAGGGAGGATTCTCCGTGCTGGGGAGGATGGAGGGCTCTCCCTCCCTCTGGGATGCCAGGAGAGATCCCGGAGTGGGAGAGCCTGGAGGCAGCACCCCCCAGAGCACAGGAATCCAGCGTGGATGGACACAAGGAGTCCCCATACACCGGGCAGGAGGAATATGGGGATCTCTGACCCCAGCAAAGGGAGCTGCCAGGAATTCCAGATGCAGGGATGCTGCCGGGAGAATCCTGCTGCCATCCCAGCCGGCTCTTGCTCCTGGAGGCACCAGGGTGAGCACCCTGCCCTCCCCTGTACTGCTCGGAGGATGGGGAGGGAAAAAAGGGGAACGAAAATCCTCCTTGTGAAACAGGGATTGAGCGAAGCTGGAGAATCAAGGCTGAGGAAAATGGGAGTGTTTTGAATCCCCAGCCCAACTGGGGTGTCAGGGAGCCACAGGGAATGGGGGGATGTGGGGTTTGCTCAGGGTTTGATGCTGCTGCAGGACAGAGGCACAGACAGGGACAGACACATGGACAACCCACACTGCTCTGGGACACACTGCCCTGCTGCCCTCCCCTGACCCAAATCCCACCCTGGGGCCCCCCACCCCATTCCCTGCGGCAGTGGGAAGCTCTCCTTGCCAGGCCTTTCCCAGACCCCATGAAACCCCAGGAAATGGCAGAGCCTGGCTGGGATTTCAGCATTCCCAGCCCCAGCTCACCCAGGTAGTTGATGGAGAGGTTCAGCTCCCGGATGTCGATGTGGACAGAACCCTTGGGAATCTGGATCACCTCCTCATAGCCTGTGGGACAACCAGGGCTGGTGAGTGAATGTTCAGCCTCCAACCCCAGAGCTGCCCTGGGCCGGATGGGAGTGTGAACAACCCCTTACCCACGGGGAAATGATGGAAAAAGCATTTTGGGCACCAAAATGGAGTGGGTTTGTGGGCTCTTGGGATAGGACTGGCTGTACTGGGAATGTTCTGGGATCTCCATGGGCATCTCCCAGCATGAGCTGGGGAGCAGGGAAGGAGTTTGGAGCTCTGTGCCAGTGGAGGCTGGGCTGGTGGACAGGATGGATTGGATTCCTCCCAGCCTGCTCCTACCCCGTGGGATATTTCTCTGGGATCCATCCCTGCCTGTCCCACCCATCCCCGGGGCAGGTGAGCTCCAGGAGGGATTTGGGGGTGGCCAGGCCCTTTGTTCCCTACCTCCCTCGGGCAGGGACTGGTTGAAGACGCCCTCGATGGTCTCGCAGGAGCTGCCATCCCCTCCACACACACGGCACTTGTCCTCCTTGGAGTCAGAGCCCAGGACACGGTCACAGCCCACGTGCTGCAGGAAGGAGTGGCAGGAATGAGCCATCCCGGTGCCATCTGTCCCTCCCCACACCCGCCCTGCAGCACCCCAGGTCCCCTCGCTGCCCTGGACACCAGAATTTTCTTGAAAGGAACCACAGTACTCGAGATATCACAGTCCTGCAAGCACAGCTGCAAGCTGCAACCCAGGAAACACAGATCTAGTGCTCACTGCTGATTTATTACATCACTCTCTGCCTGGTGACTCCCCATTTTTGTCTGCCAGCAATATTTGTTCTAATAACAATCAATATTTTTTGGTAGGCTTGTTGAAACACATATTATCTCTTGCAGAATAAGCACAATGAAGAACTAAATCCAACTCTAGCAGGGAGTGATTTTTCCACAAAGAGAACACAGGGTCTCTGTCAGAAAACACAGCTCTGTAGAGGTGACATCTGCAGTGTCACCTCTGCCACCCCTCTCCTGGGAGTCTCTCTGCAAGGCCCTGAGGGGTGCAGGCAGCAATCCTGGGATAAAGCAGGGCTTGGGATGGCTGTGTGGAGCTGCTGGAGCTGCAGCAGCCCAAGGACAGCCCTGTCCCTGCAGCTCTGTGTCCCTGGGGAGCTCTGGCTCTGTTCCTCTGTCACTAGGGGTGGCACATGGGTCACCAGCAGGGCTTTGCTCCCTCTGGTGTGATCCTGCTTTATTCCACAGGGTATCCAATCCCGTGAAGACACAAAGATCCCAGAGATACAGGAAGGGAGACAGACAGACACAGAGGGAGCTGTCTGTCTGTCTGTCTGCCTGCTGGGGGACATTGGCCACTCCCACTGCGCTTTCCTATAATTGAACTTTTCCAGCCCCCCAGATGCCATTGCAAGGGAAATAGCAAAGTGCTGGGAGTGCAGAGCTCCATCCTAAGGCAGGGAATGCCTGGAGAGTGGAAGGGCACAACCCAGGGTGGGAATGCTCCTGCTGCCATGGGGGAGCTGGGAGAGCAGGCAGAGAATTGTGGAATTACAGGCTGGTTCGGGTTGGAAAGGACCTTAAAAATGATTTTGTTACTTCTCCCCCTGCCATGGCAGGGACACCTTCCACCATCCCAGGCTGCTCCAAGCCCTGTCCAGCCTGGCCTTGGACACTGCCAGGGATCCAGGGGCAGCCACAGCTGCTCTGGGCAACCTGTGCCAGGGCCTCACCACCCTCACAGGAAACAATTCCCATCCATCCCTGCCCTCTGGCAGTTGGAAGCCATTCCCTGTGTCTTGTCCCTCCATCCCTTGTCCCAAATCCCTCTCCAGCTCTCCTGGATCCCCTTTAGGCCCTGGCAGGAGCTCTGAGCTCTCTCTAGATCCTTCTGCCTCTCCAGCTGAACACCCCAAACTCCCTTAACCCTCCCCAGCCCATCTCTGTGTGAGCAGTTTGAGGGCAGCGCTGCCCTGCCTGGGGGCCAGTCCTTGTCCCCCCTTTCCTGAGGGTCTGTCCTTGTCCCCCCTGCCCTGGGGTCTGTCCCTGCCCCACCCCAGGCTGTCCCAGCACCTTGCACTCGCCGTTGACGCAGATGTCGTGGGAGTCCTGCCTGCACGGTGTCCCATCCACCACGGCCGCCGCCCGCTCCGTGTAGAAGTTGAAGCCCTCGGCCAGGCAGTTGAGGGAACAGGCCTTGACACCCCCTGGGGAAGGAGGACAGGTTCCAGTGGGGCCACCAAGGAGAGAAAAGAGGTGGAAAACCAGGGGGATGCCCCTGGAGCAGGGATCCATACCCCTGAGCTGGACACTGACCCACAGGGGGACACTGTCCCTTCTGCACAGCCTGGGGAACATGGGCTGGATGTGATGGGGAAGGAAATAAAGATTTGTTCTCATCTGGGTCACTGTTGGCACTTCACAAGTTGTCAACACTCTTATGCCCACTTTACCAACAGGGAAACTGAGGCAGCAGCTCCTGAGTGACTTTTCCAAGGTTTTTTTTCAGCTGCCAGAGCAGAACAACCAAGTTTTCCACCTCCTGGCTCAGTTAGCAGGTCAGAGAAACCATTTCTTTCTGTCCAAGGCTGGTGGATACAGAGCCCTTCACAGCAAAGATGAGAACAGCAGCATGAGGATGAAAGGGAGCAACACTCCAGTTACACATTGCTGCTCTCCAACACCCTTTGCAAAGCATCACCCCAGGAGCAGAGCCTGGATATCTGCATATAACGGCTGGGAGCAGGATGTGGGCCTGGCAGAGCAGTTCCCTGGCTCCTCCACTGGATTTTACCAAATCCTGGTGTGGATTGTGGCATTTGCTGCCTTGCCTGAGCATCCCAGGAGGCCCAGGGCACCCTGGCAGAGGTGCCTGAGCTGAGCAGTTCCCTCCTGCAGGCACCACAGCCCTGCTCCCTGTGCCAGAGCTGGGAAACACCTGGGATGGGAGGAACGGGAACGTGCAGAACCTGCAGCTCCATGGAGCACATCAAAGGGGCAGAGGGGAGGGAGGGGAGGGGAGAGAGCCCAGCTGTGCCTGGGAGCATCTGCGGGGAGAGAGAGCAAAGCTGGGAGAGGGAGGAACAGGAGGAGACAGGAGAGGGGAATTCAGCAGCTCGGGGGTATTTTCTGGAGCAGGATGCCTGGGCAGGCCCCTGGAGGAGCTCGGGGAGCTGGGAAGCAGCTGCTGAGCAGGGGGAGCTCTGAGAGCAGGGGCTGTGTTTGGGCTGCAGGCACAGAGCTCAGATCCTGGGGGATGAATCCCTGCTGGCTCTCCTCACTGCTCACTTGGGAAAGGCCTTCACATGGGAATTCTGCCCTTCAAAGTCTCATGGTGATGCCTTAGGATTTTAGCTTCTGTATTTCTCATGTATCTGTAATCCTGTGATTCTTTAATGTATAACTCCAGGCCCCATATAGGGTGCTAAGCTGCTGTTCTCTCATTTTTAGACAAATCAATTCCTCTCTAAGCTCCAAACTCAAGGACACCTCACTGTCTCAGGCCCACATATGTTTCATATGTAAACAGCAGTGAATTAATTGGAGGAGCAAACTTGGAGTAATTGACTTCATTACCTGAAGCTGTAATTGGAGGATTAACCCCTGATATGCAAATGGACAGAACTTATAAAATATGAAAAACCTGTGACCTGCTGTCCATTTTGGGTGTAGCCCCTAGGGTGAGCTGTGATTGCCCTGAATGCACCTGAAGGCCTTCAATAAATAGAACTGCTTTTATTCTCTTAACCTTGTCTAGTCTCTGGTTTAGATTAGCCCCTCCAGGCATCAGTGGAAGAGGAACAGGGAGAGGGAGAGTGAAGGAGGAAGAAGGGACAGAGGAGTGACCCTTTATTTGTACCCATGTGCTGTGACTGCTCCAGTGAGCTGGCTGGGCCACCTGAGCTCTGGAACAGTCCCCATGCCTTCCCTGGTGACAATTCCCAGGCAGGATTTGCCCTTGGCAGCCAGGTGAGCATCTCAGCCACCAGAGGGAAGGACAATGGCATCACTGCTCAACATCTGTGGGGAACTGGAGTGTCCTTGGCACTCAGCTGGCCCAGAGGTACCCAAGGGGCCTGGGCATCACCTTGTCCTGGTTCAGGTGGCTCCAGGGACAGCTGTGTCCCCAGGACAGCAGCACTGACCACAGCAAGGGGAACTCTGGAGCACAGAAAGATCCTCTGAAACAGCACAACATTGTTTTGAAATTCCTGGAGATGGGAGAAGAGCAACTTCCATGGAATGAGTAGGACATCTCAGCCTGCCCAGGCAATGTTGCTAAATACAGTTATGGAATCCCAGAATATCCTGAGTTTAAAAAACCCACCAGGATCACTGATCCAAGCCCTGGCCCTGCCCAGACACCCCAACAATCCCACCCTGGGCATCCCTGGCAGCATTGTCCAAACACTCCTGGAGCTCTGGCAGCCTTGGGGCAGGGACCATTCCCTGGGGAGCCTGGGCAGTGCCCCAGCAGCCTCTGGGGGAAGAACCTTTCCCTGAGATCATCCCAAGCCTGACCCAGCTCCAGCCATTCCCTGGGCTCCTGTCCCTGTCCCAGAGAGATGAAAGCCCCAGCCAGACGTTACCCTGCAGGTTTTGACCTCCTCCCTTCACTTGGGTCTGCCGTGGTTCCTCCTTCACACGTTTAACAGAGCTATTAAAATTGAATATTTGCAGCTGGCTGCTGCCTGCGAGGATGTTTTGTTCTCCTGCCTGCCGCCTCCCATGGAGGAATGAAGCCTTATTACAATTTCTGACGAGCAATCGCCTGTTTTCCTCCAGCCGCTGCTCCTCCCATCCCTCTCCCAGCCCTGCTCCCCCCGAACTCCCGCGTCGGAAAAGAGCGAAACGAAGAGCGGAGCGAACAAAGCAAAGCAAACAAACAATTAAAGCCACATTCCACCAGCTATCCGCGGAGTGCTGAGCTCAGCGCTGCTCTCCCTGTCTCTCATCCCGGGCTCTGGGATCGCTGGAAATCAGCGCCAGGAAAACAGCCCCACACAGCCTGACCTGTCAGGACTTGCTGTCAGGCTCCTTCCCTTCCCTTCCCAAATCCCCGAAGGATTGGGGGTTCCCTCCTCCAGGCTAGTGGGAGTCTCCCTGTTTTCAGACTGGGGGTGCTGCCCACAATATTTCCCGAAGGCATGTGGAGTGAAGCACCTGATGGGCAAATGGCACCCCTGAGTTACTGCAGCTTTTTGGGAAGCCCAAGGGTGCTGTGCCACAGGCAGGGGAAGGGGAATGGCTCCCAAAGTGGGAACTCATTCCCAAAACCCAGCTGAGGAGCAGATTCCCTGCCAGCTGCAGGGCAGAATGCCCAGGGATGAGGCTGCCAGCCCAGAGGGTTCCTGGGGGGCTGCTGGGGCCAGCAGGAGGGAGGGACTGACACCTTCCAGAACACCTGAGCCCTCTGGGCACTGCTGGAAGAGCTCAGGGGGAATGGTGGAGATGAGGAGCTCAGGAGGGAATGGTGGAGATGAGGAGCTCAGGAGGGAATGGTGGAGATGAGGAGCTCAGGAAGGAATGATAGAGTTGAGCTCAGCATGGAATGGTGGAGACAAGGAGCTCTGGGAGGGAAGAGTGGAGATGAGGAGCTCAGGAAGGAATGGTGGAGATGAGGAGATCAGGAGGGAATGGTGGAGATGAGAAGCTTGGGAGGACATAGTGGAGATGAGAAGCTTGGGAGGAAGTAGTGGAGATGAGGAGATCAGGAGGGAATGGTGGAGGTGACGTCCAGCCCTCATTGCCACCCCATGTCTGGTGGCACAGAGGGAAAAAGTGGGGCCTGGCAGCAGAACATCAGTGACAAGGGCAGGACAAGAGGGGCTGTTCCCTGGGTGGATCCATGGCATGGACAAGGTGGAGGTGCAAGGGATGTCCCCACCTCCCCCCAGGATGTGCCTCTGACACCCAAATGCCACCAAGGATCACAAAATCCCACAGGGGTGTCAGGATAAAAGTACTCATGCTGCTAGAGTCATTGAGTCACAGAGGGCTTTGGGTGGAAGGGACCTTAGGGACCAACCAGTGCCACCCCTGCCATGGCAGGGACACCTTCCACTGTCCCAGGCTGCTCCAAGCCCTGTCCAACCTGGCCTTGGACACTGCCAGGGATCCAGGGGCAGCCACAGCTGCTCTGGGCACCCTTTGACACTGAATAAAGCAAACAAAAATGCTGAACAACTCAGCTCCTAGTGACCTGGGGTGATATGACCTCGTGACCTCTGACTTGAGCAGAGGGATCCCTTCAAACCACAGCACTGTCAGCACTGCCAGCCTCCTGTGAGGGATTTCAGCAGTTATTTTATGGCAGAGGAAGCTGAAGCAGAGAGAGAGGAAGGGGCTCTTTTTGAAAGCCAAAAATCCATGTCAGGATCAGATGACACCTCGAGGGTGATGTCCAGCTGGCCAGCCAAGCCCTGGGCCATGCCTGGGGAGGAGAGAGGTGTGAGCCAGGGCAGCTCCAGCCTGCAGGGTTTATCTTCCACCTTGGCATCCACTGGGGTCTTTGGGTGACTTCAGAGCCTCCCAATTTTGTTACATTTTCATTGATCCATGCCCTGCAGGCTCAGCACAGCTGCTCCAGCTGCAGGACCCCGCAGGGAGCTGGGCTGTTGACACAGCTGGGAAGGATTTCCCCAGCCCAGTTCATTAACTCCATGGAGGAGACGAGCTCTTCCTCCTCATTATGAAGAGATTTCTGCCCCAGAGCCTCCTCCTGACCCTTCTCCTCGCCAGACCCTTCTGCAGGACACAGGGCTGACCTCGGGAAGAGGGAAGTGCTGCTGTTCAGAGGATCCACAGGATTCTTCCTTCTCCTGCTCAGGAAGCTTTCCCTGCCCTGTTTCCTCCCCACTAGGCACAAAACATTCCCTTCTCTTGTCCATCTCCCCCTGCTCCCTCAGCAGCTGAGGAACCAGGCTGGAGGAAAGGGGCTGAACAGCTCCAAAGCTGCTGGGATTGATGCTGGCAGAGCAGTGAGGCTGGCACAGGGGGAGGTGAGCCAGGATGGGTCAGAGAGCAGATTCCTGAAGGGATGCACTGCCCTGTGAGGGGAGGCACGATGCCTTAGGATTTTAGCTTCTGTATTTTTCATGTATCTGTAATCCTGTGATTCTTTAATGTATAACTCTAGGCTCCATACAGGGTGCTAAGCTGCTGTTCTCTCATTTTTAGACAAATCAATTCCTCTCTAAGCTCCAAACTAAAGGACACCTCACTGTCTGAGGCCCCAAGATACGTAAACAGCAGTGAATTGGGGGAGCAAACTTGGAGTAATTGACTTCATTACCTGAAGCTGTAATTGGAGGATTAACCCTCAATATGCAAATGGACAAAACTTAAAAAGTATGAAAAACCCATGACCTGCTGTCCATTTTGGGTGTAGCCCCTGGGTGAGCTGTGAGTGCCCTGAATGCACCTGAAGGCCTTCAATAAATATAACTGCTTTTTATTCTCTTAACCTTGTCTAGCCTCTGGTTTAGGTAAGCCCCTCCAGGCATCAGGCAGCACATCCCAGGAGCACCGAGAGGGAAACCTGTGGGAGCAGAGCTGTGGAAATCCCCACCAGCACCCCCCAGCCCTGCACAGAGCAGCCCCGAGCTGTGCCCGAGGCAGGGCTGCCCTGCCCCGCCCCACACTCACCTCCCCGGTAGGTTTTCCAGGTGTAGTACTTCCCTCGGAAGGGCACGTTGTCGAACTCGGAGCACTGCAGCTCTCGGAAGTCCTGCGAGCCTGGCGGGCAGTCCTGGGGACACAGCGCCAGCGGCCAGTGAGGGGCTGGGGTGGCCTGGCTGGGCTGCCAGGGGGCAGGGGCTGCTCTGGGCACTGCCAGCAGCCCCTCGGGGCCAGGGACACCAGCCCTGAAAATGGGGCACTGCCAGCAGCCCCTCGGGGCCAGGGACACCAGCCCTGAAAATGGGGCACTGCCAGCAGCCCCTCGGGGACAGGGACACCAGCCCTGAAAATGGGGCACTGCCAGCAGCCCCTCGGGGACAGGGACACCAGCCCTGACAATGGGGCACTGCCAGCAGCCCCTCGGGGACAGGGACACCAGCCCTGACAACGGGGCACTGCCAGCAGCTCCCTGGGGACAGGGACACCAGCCCTGACACCTGGGTACTGCCACCAGCCCCTCGGGGACAGGGCCACCAGCCCTGACACTGCTCCAGGGTGGCCTGAGCGTCCCTCCTGCAACGCTGGGCACAGTTTGAGGACCAGCAGCACAAGGGACACCCCAGGAGCTCTGTCCAAGGTGTGACCCTTGGGAACAATCCCTCAAAACTGAGTGCAAAGCCCGGGGAAGCACCAAGCCCCATCTCCTGTCCTCACCAGGAGGTTAAAGCTCCAATTCCCCAGGTCCAAAGCCTCACTGAGCATCCCCTCAGCACAGCTTTTTGTGGGAATCTTTGAGGTTTAGCCCTCAGCCCTGGGCAGCAGAGTCTGCTCTCCCCTGGGCAGCCTGGGAGAGGCATTGGTGTCCTGGCCCAGCTGGAAGCCTCTGCTCTCCCCTTCTTTCCCCTCTTATCCTCTGGATCCCCACAGGTCCCTGCAGCCCTTCCTGCCCTGGAGCCAACTCTGAGAGCTGCCTGGCCCTGCCTGGAATTCCCCACTGTGGGATTGCTGCTGGCACAGCCTGCCCTGCCCCTGCCTAGCCTCCTCCTCCTCCTCTTCCTCCCGGGGGTCCCATGGCTGTGCAGAACAGCCTGCACTGGGTGGGGAGGGCTCATCCCATCCAGGGAGAGCTCATCCCATCTGGAGAGAGGTTATCCCATCCAGGGAGGGCTCATCCCATCCAGAGAGGGCTCATCCCACCGGGAAAGGGCTGATCCCAAACGGAGAGGGCTCATACTACTGCCAGAGGATTCATCCTAACCTGGAGAGGGTTCATCCCACCAACAGAGGACTCATCCCAATAGGAGAGGGCTGATCCTACCCAAAAAAGGGCTGATCCCACCCAAAAAGGGCTCATCCCAACCAGAGAAGGCTGATCCCACCCCAAAAAGGCTGATCCCAACCTGGAGAGGTCTCATCCCACCTGGACAGGGCTGATCCCAAACTCCAGAGAACCCATCCTACCAAGAGAGGACCCATCCCACCGGGAAAAGGCTCATCCCACCCAGACAGGGCTGATCCCACCCGGACAGGGCCAATTCCCCCTCCTCCATCCCTCTCCTCCCTCCCAGCCCCGCTGCCCCCCAGCCCCACTCACGTCGGTGTTGCAGGAGCGATAACGCTTCCTCTCTCCCAGGCAGTACTTCCCTCCGATGGTGGGCCTGCCAGGGAAGGAAGGAGAGGCTGGAACAGCTCCAGGCAGTGTTTGGGGCAGGGATTTGCCCTGGAGAGCTTGGGGTGGTTGCCCCACATGGCTTTTCCCAACCCTGCTCTGCCACAAGGACTGATCCTGCCTGGCTGGGCCATGGCCGGAGTGCACAGAGGGCTGAGCTGACCCTAAAACCTTCCCCAGAGTGCACAGAGGGCTGAGCTGACCCTAAAACCTCCCCAAGACTGCACAGAGAGCAGAGGTGACCCCAAAACCACCCCCGGAGTGCACAGAGGGCAGAGCTGACCCCAAAACCACCCCCGGAGTGCACAGAGGGCAGAGCTGACCCCAAAACCACCCCCGGAGTGCACAGAGGGGTTTGGGGTGTGGTGCAGCCCCAACACCAATGCAGAGCACAGAGCTGGGCATTCAAAACCTACCAAACCTTCCAAAAGTCATTACTGGAATGGAAGCAGGCCCAGGTCAGCTGGCAGTGACACAGCAGGTGACATGGAAGGACACGGGCAGGGCTGCTGTGGCACTGGGGAAGGGGATCAATGCCTTTCATAAGAAAATGTTCCTGCCCCACTGAGAAGGGCCTGAGGGTGCTTTTCCTCCTCTCCTCTTCCTCACTTTCCTCTCCCCAAACCCATTCTTGGGCATAGGTGGAAGAGGCAGAAATCGTTGGATTAGGGAATTGTCTCCTGTCCCCTCAGGGCACTGCCAGCTTAACCCTTCATTCTCTGCTCCTTCACTCCTTGCCAACCCTCAGGCACTTCCAGGGCTCCAGGGAGGGAAGTCAGAGGTGGATAAAGCACCTTCCCTCCAGGAGCTGAGTGTGGAGCTGCACAGGCACCTGGAGTGCTGGGGACACCGCCGGGTGACAGGGCCACAGTGACAGAGCCACAGTGACAGGGTCACCACTGGAGCGTTGGGGACACCGCAGGGTGACAGGGCCACAGTGACAGGGCCACCACTGGAGCGTTGGGGACACCGCAGGGTGACAGGGCCACAGTGACAGGGCCACCACTGGAGTGTTGGGGACACCGCAGGGCGACAGGGCCACAGTGACAGGGCCACCACTGGAGCGTTGGGGACACCCACAGGGCCACAGTGACAGGGCCACAGTGACAGGGCCACCACTGGAGCGCTGGGGACACCGCAGGGTGACAGGGCCACCCCCCGCGTACCTGGGGCTGTCACAGTGGCGCACAGACGAGGACACGCCGCCGCCGCAGGTCCGGCTGCACTCCCCCCACGATGACCAGGACCCCCAGGCTCCATCCACGCCCTCCGGCCGCGTCCCGAAGGGAACACACTCCCTCTTGTAGCACCACTGTGGGGACACAGGGGGTGATGCTGGAGGGATATTTGCCTTTTTCCTTTTCTATGTTTGTAACCTTCCCTTTTCCCCAGCTAGAAAGACCAAAGCTGTTGCAGAGCTCCAAGGCCCAGGGGCTATGAGGCCCCTCTCCTATCTTGCTTCTTCCGGGGAACCAAGGTGGAGAACAAAATCTTCAAGAGACACTGTCATCAACAAGACCAGCTAATGACAGGGCTGGGGGGCTCCAGAGAAGACAAGGGGCTTAACCTGGGGGGAATGGCATCACCACTGGTGATGTCCTCCGAACTGGTGCTTCTGATCAATTCTGATCATTTCGTCCTAAAACCTAGAAGACTCTACTCTGCCCTCCGGGGCTGGGCTTTTGTGGATATTCTTCCAGGAGTGCCCCTGCAGCTGCAAGAAAGATCCACTTTTCTATGAGCTCCTCGACTCAAATGATCTTGAGTTTCATTTCTAGGCTGGAAAAGGCAACAGAGGCTTTCTCCCAGAGCTTCTACAGGACACCTGGAGTTCACCTGGAGAAGGATCCAGGGAGACCTCAGAGCTCCTGCCAGGGCCTAAAGGAGCTCCAGGAGAGCTGGAGAGGGACTGGGGACAAGGGATGGAGGGACAGGACACAGGGAATGGCTTCCCACTGCCAGAGGGCAGGGATGGATGGGATATTGGGAAGGAATTGTTCCCTTCAACACCCCTTCAACAGACTGCCCCTGGATCCATGGCAGTGTCCAAGGCCAGGCTGGACAGGGCTTGGAGCAGTCTGGGATGGTGGAAGGTGTCCCTGCCATGGCAGGGGTGGCACTGGATGAGCTTTAAGGTCTTTTCCCACCCAAACCATTCTGGGATTCCTCTCTAAAGAGGTCCTGGGTCCCACACCTCACATCCTATAAAAGCAGAGAGTTCCAGGTGATCTTGGAACAGCAGCTGCTGCCAGGCAGGGCCAGGATCCCTGTGGGACACAGGCACAGCCACTGCCAGCTGCTCCCTGCCGGGACAGAGTGAGTTTTGTGTGTAGTGGGAGCTCAAATTGTGGTTTACCTGTCCAAAATGTGCTGCTCAGCAAAGGGCCTAAATCAAATTTAAATGGTAATATCAGCATTCCTGTGTGTGATCCTTACAGAATCCGCCTGTCCCTGTCCTACTGGGAGACAGCTGCTGATGGAACTTTGCCTGTGCAGTATTTCCCTGGCTCTGGCAGGTGTCCCACAGCCCCTGGAGTCCCCAGCAGTGGGACAGTGCCAGCGCTGCTCTCTGGGCACAGTGCCGGACACAGAGCCTCAGGGGCTGAGATAATCCCAGGAAGGAATAAATTCCAGTGCTGTGTGCTCCTTCCAGGGGCAGAGAATCCACTCATGGCCTCTCCCAGCTCCTCCCCAGCCAAGCTCTCCGTGGGCAGCTGGGAAAATGCATGGTGGCTTCCTGGGAATCTCAGCTCCTGAGCCCTGGGAGCACCAGCACCTCTCCAAGGGGTGATCCTGTGGGGAGGAGATGTTCTGCAGGAACAGCCTGGATGTTCCAGGATATTCCCACAGCCTGGGAACAGCATCCCATGAATCCTGAGGATTGCAACTCCTTCACTTCCCTTCCCTCAAGGCTTTTGGAGAGCCCTGGTTAAAAAGAGGTCACCAAGTGGGGGAAAAGGGATGTTTAAAAGTGGGAAAAGCTGGGGAAAAGACATGGATAGGAGGAAAAAGTGCCACTGTGGGTTCTTGCGGTAAGAGAGATGAAGCCATAACAATCACAGGAGATCCATTAATCAAAAAAAGGAGAATCTGGGATGGGAAATAACCAGAGGTTTGGGAGGTGGGCACAGCAGAGCTTGGCTCAGCCTTCCCCCACACCAGGTGGCAGAGGACAGGAATTTTCTGTCTCCTTTAATCTTTCCTATTCTAAATACTCTGATTCTGCCCAGTGGAAAGGGAGAAGCCAGGGAAGACCTTGGAGAGCTGCTCCAGCCAGGGTTGAGGTCTGGGGCTCACCCCACGAGCTCCAGCTAGGGATGGTGCAGAAATTTAATATTAAAGTTCATCTTCTTCCATCCAAGGCCATCAAATCACTTTCAAGGAATGAATGGATCCCAAAGGATGAGCACAGGGAGGTCACTGGCGGTTCCAGCTGAGCCAGAATTCTCACTGGGGACAGCTCCCATAAATCCTGAGGGCTGTGACTGCTTCACTTCCCTTCCCTCAAGGCTTTGGAAGAGCCCTGGTTAAAAATCAGTCACAAAATGGGGATAAAGGGATAATAAAGTTGGAAAAGCTGGGAAAAAGGACTAGGAGGAAAATAATGCCATATCCCTGTGGGTGTGCAGCAGGAAGGATGTGCAGGGAGCTGCCTGCAAAGAATAATGGATTTTTCGAAGCCATCATTTCCCCTGCACATCAGCTTGTCCAGCTTCTTAGGGATTTGAAATGTTTCTCGGGAATTATTTCTCTTCTAGTGGATTGGGGAATGTCCCAGCCCTGATCCTCCATTGGCCCAGTTTGCAAAGGCTCTTTGTTTTAGGGGTGCATTTGCTTTATGTTGGGGCAAATGGGGTGGGATGAGCAAAGAATGGAGCAATCCAGGCAAAATCCATGGTCAGGAAAAATCCTGTCCTCCCCTCCCAGCTGAGCGTGAAAAACCAAGGTTCCATCATAGCCAGTTTTTCCTAAGTTCCTCTGAAAGCAAAAATCTGGGAAAACTGGGGGGAGAAATCCCTTCTCTCGGGAGATCTCAGCAGAACCCAGGAGCCCTGAGGACAAGGTGTTGATTTAAGGACATGGCGTTGCTTGAGGTCACCTTGCTGTGCCTCGGGGGTGACACCAAGAAGGGCCTTGCTGGAGCAGGGAATTCCCATTCCATATTCCATATATTCCACTATATTCCACATTCCAGATACCACATTCCATATTCCATGTTCCACAGTCCATACACCACATTCCATATACCACATTCCACATTCCACACTCCATACACCACATTCCACATTCCGCATTCCATGTTCCATACACCACATTCCATATTCCATATTCCACATTCCATACACCACATTCCATATTCCAGATTCTATACTGATTCCAGATTCCAGCCCTGCACAAGCTGAGCTCCAAGCTGGACCTTGGGGTGATTTCTGGCCTCCTTGGCCCATCCCAGCCTCCCTCCAGGCTCTGGGTGCTCCTAACTCGACTCCACGCCCCCAAGGCCAACACTAACCCTGTTTTTTTGCAGGAACAGGGATCCAGCCCCTCCCTGCCCAGGGCTGCCTTACCCCCTTGTCGATGGTGTTGGTTTGGCAGATGGTGCCCTCGGCTGCAGGGATGCTGTTGGTGATGCAGCGATTGCTTTTGCTCAGACACCACAGCTCGCTGCAGACCTCCTGCAAACAGGGGGATTTGGGGGAGAGAAGGGCAGGGAGGAGGAGAGACAAAGAGACAAAACCCACGTTAGGATTTGCTTGCAGCAGGGGCAGCGTCACGCCCGGGAGGCACTGGCTGGGTGGGACTTGGGGACACCATGGGGACACCATGGGGACACCGAGTGCCTTCAGCATGGTGGGGGCAAAATAGGATCAAAATAGGATCAAAACCTGCCAGGTGCTGCCAGCTGTGGTTGATGCCTTAGGATTTTAGCTTCTCTATTTTTCATGTATCTGTAATCCTGTGATTCTTTAGTGTATAACTCTAAACTCCATACAGGGTGCTAAGCTGCTGTTCTCTCACTTTTAGACAAGTCAATTCCTCTCTAAGCTCCAAACTCAAGGACACCTCACTGTCTCAGGCACCAAGATATGTAAGCAGCAGTGAATTAATTGGGGGAGCAAACTTGCAGTAATTGACTTCATTACCTGAAGCTGTAATTGGAGGATTAAACTTTGATATGCAAATGGACAGAACTTACAAAGTATGAAAAACTCATGACCTGCTGTCCATTTTGGGTGTAGCACCTGGATGGGCTGTGAGTGCCCTAAATGCACCTGAAGGCCTTCAATAAGTAGAACTGCTTTTATTCTCTTAACCTTGTCTAGCCTCTGGTTTAGGAAAGCCTCTCCAGGCATCCCAGTCACCCCACAGCCACTGACAGCTCTCCCCCTTCCCTGGCTCAGCCCAAGCCCTCCTGGGGTTCCCTGGGTGTGGAGGCTCCCCAGGCTCAGGTGGCAGAGCCAACTCCCAGCCAGCCCATGGCACAGGGGACACCTCTCCTCGGACACCTTGGTGACACCTGAGCCTATCCCACTGTCCTTGTCCCCACCCCTCTTCCCAGGGCTGAGGGATGCTCCCAGGGATGGATCTGTGCAGTGGGGACTGAGCTTCTGCCAGGAGCATCCCAAAGCCAGCTGTGCCCAGAGCAGCCTCTGGGAATCTGGGGCTCCCTGGGAGCATGGACAGCACAGCTGGAGATGTCCCTGCTCAGCGTGACAACCTGGCTGCTGGCCAGCTCCAGCCAGCCTGAGAATCCCAAAGGGAAGACTCCTCTGGAAGATTCAGAGCTGTTTTTGGAATAATCCAAATAAATGCAGATCCTTAAGCAGCTCCAGAACTGGGCAGCTCTGCTCTTAGTGTCTGCTCTGTGCAGTTGTGTCCACTGGGTGACACTGAGGACTCCAGACCTCTTTCCAGAAGATGTTTCCTGAGCCACAGATCCTGAGGTCCAACCCATCCTGACCTCTCAGAGCTCACAAAAATCTTCCTTTGGCTGCTCCAGGAGCCACCCAAAAGTGAAATCAGAATGTCAGGCCCTTTGAAGCTGCTGTGTCACTCAATCCCCCAGGCTGGATTTCAACCCCTGCAAACTGCAAAGCAACCCCTAAAATCTCCTTTCCTGAGTTTCCTGCCTGGTCCCCATCCTGCTCCTATTCCTACTGTGGAAAACTTGCTGCTTTTCAGGGAGCAGCTTGCCATGATTTAGGGAAGTGTTAAACAGGTTTACAAGTCAGTGAAGGGAATTGTTCTGAGTGGGAGAGAGAGCCTGAGCTGCCATGGCTGCTGCTGCCACCCTCCAGCACACAGCACTGCCACTGCCATGGAATAGTGGAATTCTGGCTGGAAAAGCCTTCCAAGATTGTCAAATCTAACCATCAATCCCACACTGCCAGGCTCACCACTTTCACCATGTCCCCAAATGCCACCTCCAGAGATTTTTTGAACATTTCCAGGGATGCTGACTCTAACACTGCCATGGGCAGCTCAGTCCAATGCCTGATAATCCTTTCCATGAAGAAATTTTTCCAAATATCCAATCTAAACCCACCCTGGAGCAGTTTGATGCCATTTCCTCTTGTCCTGTCACTTGTCACCTGGGACAAGACTGAGCCCCCTGGCTGTCCCCTCCTGTCAGGAGTTGTGCAGAGCCACAAGTTCCCCCTGAGCCTCCTTTGCTCCAGCCTGAGCTCCTTCCCCAGCTCCCCCAGCCTCTCCTGGTGCTCCAATCCCTTCCCCAGCTCCATTCCCTTCTCTGGCCACACTCCAGCCCCTCAGTGTCCTTGTCGTGAGGGGTTCAAAACTGCTCCCAGAATTTGGGGGGAGACAATCCCTGCCCTGTTTGTCCTGCTGGCCACACCACTGCTGCCACAAGCCAGGGTGCTCTGGGCATTCTCAGCCTCCTGGGCACTCACTGTGTTCCTGTCTGGCACAGCGACTTCCTCCCTGCCATGGGGAGAGAGTGACCCAGCTCTTGTCACCTTCCCTCAGCCAGGTGACATCCCGATCAGCCCCCCCACCCCGGGATGGATCCAGCCTTCCAGCCCGCATTCCTGATGGATCCAGCATTCCATCCCCAAATTCCTGCCCCGGCTGAGCTGGAGGACTGGCTGACTCAGCGGCTGGGAATCCTCTGGGCTGTGAGGGAAAGGGATGAGCAGGGATTGCTCTGCTGCCCTGCAGTGCCCCAGGGACAGCTGGCAGAGGGAACCCTGCAGGGCTGTGCCAGTCCAGGGCTGCAAAGGGAATTTGGCTCCTGCTCCTTTGCCCAAGCCTGCCTGCAGCTGAGTTCAAGCAGGGAAAGAAGAGAGCCTTGCCCACCTCCACCCCTTCGGGATGCTATGGCAGAGCCAGAGTGACGTTTGGGAAGCAGGAGCCCTTCTCTCTGTCACCAAGGGCTTCCTGGGGAATTCCCTGCTCCAATTCCTGGTTGGAAGGGACCTTAAAGATCACCTCATTCCAACCCCAGACACCTTCAGGTTGCTCCAAGCCTCCTCCAGCCTGGCCTGGAATCAGCGACTCTCCATCCTCATCCTCATCTCTCTCCATCCCCATTCCACCCAGGAATCACCCCTCTCCTGGCTCCATCCCTCAGCAGTTCATTTCCAGGGGCACAGGATGGGTGGCTCACACCCTGACCAGGATTTACCCACACATAATCAAACCCTGGCACCCCCTGGGCTGTTCCCAAACCATGTTAGGGCTCACCCAGGGACATCTTTTGTGATCCTTGTGTGCGCAGGAAGCATCTGCCTGGGCTAAAAATTACATGGGAAATGTGGGAAGTTCCCATTGCCTGCCTCTGGCTCAGCTGGGCAGAGGGACAGACCCTGCTGGGTGGCACTGGTGTGGGACACCATGACCACGTTCTTTGGATCAGCCTTCTCCTGCTGCACCTACCCCACATCCAGCAGGCTCTGTGCCCCTGGGCCATGGTCAAGTGTTGAAGGCACCAACTGTGCCCTTTTCCCAGCAGGATGAGCTGGTGAGGCCCCGGGAGCTGGGTGAGGTTGGACCAGCCTGGCTCACACCAGGGCACTCCCACAGCTGGGATCTGTGCAGAAACCAAACCCTGAGCTGATGGGTTTGCTCCTTCACAGCTTCCCAGGGCATGGACTGGGGTTGGAAAACAACTCCAGGATCACTGAGTGCCACTGTTGACTGATCCCCAAATTTTCAACCAGCCCAGAGCCCTGAGTGTTACATCCAGGCCTTCCTTGGACACCTCCAGGGATGGTGACTCCAAACCTCCCTGGGCAGCCCCTGCCAAGGCCTGACCACCCTTTCCATGGAGAAATGTGTCCCTGCTGCCTGTGCATCCCACTGCTGGCTCCTGTTTTCCCTAGAGGAACATTAAGGGCTCAGGCAGCCCTTCCTGCAGAGGTTCCCTCACCACTCTGCACTGATCCTTGGCAATATTTGGGAAGTTGGGAACAGCAAAACACCAGGCTGGGATCCAGGAAGACTCTTTCTCCTGGAGCAACCTTTCCTTTCACTATTTTCCTGGTTTCAAAGACCAGGGGACAGCAGGGAGGTGGCTCAGGTGGGCAGGAGCCTCCAGCCCATCCCTCAGATCAGCTTTACTTATACAAGACTTTTTGTCTTTGTATGAGTAGCACAAGTAGTTCTTCAAAGGATTATGGAAAATATGGAATCTTAGACTTCTAAGGATTATGGAAAATATGGAATCTTAGACTTCTTCTAAGGATTATGGAAAATATGTCCTTGCGCAAAGAGAGAGGAGCCTGCATGAGGGGACCTTGGGGACCAGTCAAGGCATCAGGCAGAGGCAAGAAACCTTCCCATGGGATCAATCTGACCCAAACTGAGCTGGAACCAACATTTCTGGACAGGACACCCCTTCCTGTGGGGGAAACACAGCATGGAGCTCACCGGGGACACACCAGAGCCCCTGGTCTGGAGCAGGACAGCGATGGGGACAGCAGGGACATCCCCATGGCCAATCCCTCCCCCTGTCCCCCCTCCTCCCGCCCTGGGAACCGATAGTAAAGCAGGAAGGCTCTCTACCCCGTATTTACACTGGCGGGATTTGACTCCGTACTGGAAGCGGCATTGCTCGTCAGCGTCGTACGCCTGGCCTGGAGCCACCGTGGGGTAGATGAAGTCCTGCTTGGGAGGAGCGTTGTTGAGGCACAATCCCATCCCGGAGCTGAAAGCAGAGAGGGGATCAGAGCTCAGGGAGGTTGTGAGAGGGAGCAGTGAGGTGGGGATTAGCAGCTGCTGGCTCTGCTGGGGCTGCTTGGAGACATGAGTTTGGGTTTGCTGTGGGCAGGAGAAAGGGCTCTGAAATCCTTGCTCCAGGATGGGAAGCACATCCTGGTTCCAAGGTGACTCTGGAGGTGTTGATCTGAGGGTTCATACAATCCTGGAATATCCTGAGCTGGGAGGAACCCACAAGGATCATCATTCCACCCCTGGCCCTGCACAGACACCCCAACAATCCCACCCTGGGCATCCCTGGCACCATTGTCCAAACACTCCTGGAGCTCTGGCAGCCTTGGGGCAGGGACCATTCCCTGGGGAGCCTGGGCAGTGCCCCAGCAGCCTCTGGGGGAAGAACCTTTCCCTGAGATCATCCCAAGCCTGACCCAGCTCCAGCCATTCCCTGGGCCATTGCCAGCCCCTGGTTGTCCCCATGGCAGAGTGTAGGCAGCTGTGCCCAGCCAGGTGTTTCCAGCACCCTCAGGTGGGCACTGGGTGGGCAGAAGGGCTGTTCCCCCCTCCAGCTGTGCAGCCCCAGTGAGAACAGCTGGAGCCCTGCACTCCAAGCCTGATCTCTGCTTCCAGAGCTTTGTAGGATCATCCAAATCTGGCAAGAAACACCTCTCCCTCCCCTTTCCTCACTGCTCTCCGAGCTCCCCCTAAATCACAGCCCCTGTCATCACCCCCAGCCCCAAATCCTGCCCACACCAGGTCCCAGTGGAGCTCCTGGAGCCTGGGGTGGCCAGCACAGAGCACGAGGAGCTGGGATGAACTCTCCATCCTCCCTCAGCCCTGCCAGCAGCTCGGGGTCAGTGGAGGACAAGGCGGCCTGGCCGTGCAGGGTCACCAGTGTGGGGGACAGGCCTGGCTGTGGCCAAAGCTCAGCTGCCAGATGTGGGATTTTCTGCTGAGCCACGAGGTTTGGCTGAGCCGGGCAGGGCAGAGGGAGATCCTTGGGGAGGAGCTGTGGCTGCTCCTCTCACTGAGCTCCCAAAGCTGAGCTGCTCTGGTGTTCAGAGTCCCTGGGGCTTCACTCCACCCTGACCCCACACTGGGGCTGCTCCCAGTCAGCCCTCGAGTCCTGCCCAGTTCTTCCATCAGGAGGTGCCAATGTCCTGCAAAAAACCTCACCAAAACTGGTCCTGGCTGATTGTTTTGGGATGGAAACCTGGGGCTGCCAGAGCCCTGCACGAGGGTTTGACTCAGGCACAGTGACAGCCTTGAAACTCTGGGATTTAGGAACTTAAATAATGGAATCATGGAATGGTGTGGGCTGGGAGGGACCTTAAAAATCGTCTTATTCCACCTCCTGCCATGGCAGGGACACTTTCCACTGTCCCAGCTTGCTCCAAGCCCTGTCCAACCTGGCCTGGGACACTGCCAGGGATCCAGGGGCAGCCACAGCTGCTCTGGGAATTCCATTCCAGCCCCTCCCCACCCTCACAACAAAGGAATTCCTCCTAATATCCAACCTAAACTGCTCTCTTTTAGTTTGAAACCATCCCACCTTGTCCTGTCCCTTCTCCTGAATCCTGAAGGTGCTTTGGGAAAAAGAGAAACAGAATATTCCCCTGCTTTGCTCATTCCCACTGAAAACTCTCCTCACTGCCTGGAGGAAGTGCCTGCACCATGGAGACCAAATCCTGCCTCCAGATCCTCCTTCCCCACCACTCCAACCCTTCTCTGCAATTCCTGGCTGGATGTCAGGACAATCCAAAGGCCTCCAGAAGCTCCTGATCTATTTGTGAAGCTTATGGATGTGAGAAACCTAAATAAACCCAAATAAAACACTCCCAGCTGCAACATAAATGGGTTTAGATGTTCAGCAGGCAGGAAAAACAAGGGAAAGTCGAAAGGAAGGAAAGCACATGGCTCTGGGGCCAGGATGAGGTGCTGGGAGATGAGACAGAAGGTGCTGGGGGGTTTGGGTGCTTCGTTTGGTTTTTCCCACTCATCTCAAGAGGCTGGGGGAGGCAGGAGGGAGGGTGAGGAGAGGTGGATAGGAGAGGTGGATTCCTTACTCCAGGAAGCTGGTGATGTAATCCCTGCTGCAGGTGGACCACACGAAGGGGTTGGTCTTCATGGTGATGTGAGCTGCCATCAGCTTGGCTGTCTCCTGCCCCCGAGAGCCACAGCTGTTGCCGACGCCGTCGTGGTTCATGCCGAACCTGGAAACCACCAACAGGATCATCAGCTGGGCTTTGGCCCATCTGCCTCCTCCCCAGCAGGGATTTCAGCTCCTTTTGGCAGCAATGACCCAGCAGGAGCTGCTGGGGGCTGTCCTGGTGGTGCCTGATGGTTTTTGCCATTTTTTTACAAACCCTTTTGTACATTTTTATAACCTTTTCCTATTCTCTGTACCCTTTATACACTCTTTATACCCTTAGCCTACATGCTTGTGATTTTTGTAGTTTGATATTCTAGCTTAGTGTTGGGGTCCTGCAAGGCAGAAAGAACAAACATCCACTGTAGGAAGCCAGAGAGCTCTGTGCTATCAAAAACTCGAGGTTTTAACCTTGGTTGAAACCTCCTCTCTGGAATATATTTTATAAACTGGGCTCTAGCCTCCTTTAGGGGATGTGATTAGAATAGCAAGGCAATGACTCCATTCATTAAGTTTCTAATTGAGGGATTTTAGGTAAATATGCTAATTTGCAAGGTCCACACAATTGTACACACATTATCCAGGGTGTGCATCTCAGTGTATTCCACCTTGCAGAGCTGTGCACCTAAAATCCTATTAAATACTGAAATAAAACCCTTTTACCCCTTTCTAGCTGTGTTGGTTTGAAAACAAACCAGTGGGAGATCACAAGTCAAGACTGAAAATAAAAATAAGTGAAATAATACAAGGAAAAGCACTGACAAAGTCAGATACAACCTAACACCCTGTTAGGGTGGTAGTAGCAGTCCAACTGAAGTAGTCCAGTTGAAGCGGTGATCCTGTGAAGGTCTAGGCTCCAGCTGAAGATCCAATGGTAGCTCTCGTCCTCTGGGAACCCAGTAGACAGGGCTAGCTCAGGCAGTTCCAAGGCCAGGTTATATCCAGGTGGGAACACCTGGCTCCTCCCTCCTGGGCAGAGCATCCCACAATGGGATGAGGTAAGCCCATGAGTCACACGGTGGGTCCCTGATGGCCCATTGCCTGTCATCCGGGTGGGTATTAGAGCTGATAACAGCTAACGGATGGCCCATTTCGGTCATCAGGAGTGGGTCATTAGCAGCTGATAGCAGCTAACGGCCCACAGCTGGTGGTAATAGAATACTTAAACACATCTATATTGCAACCCAGGACATTATCCACCCCTTATTCTATTACCATCTACACAGTTCTCACTTAAGATAAGGTCTCCTTGTGGTACACAACGGGTTTCCCCATCTGCCTGCATCACCCACCAAGTATAACCAGGCCCTTGGGCAAAAACAACCCCACGGATGGGCTTGCCTTTGCCTGAGGTGGGACTAATCCAAACAGTCTTTCCTAAAAAGCCTCTTATGTGTACCACAGGGACTTTATCTCCATCCACTGTGTGCAAAGGTTTGGACTGGGCAGGACCGGCTCGATTGATAGAACCTCTTGTGTTAACCATCCAGGTGGCCTTTGCTAAGTTCAGTTCCCAATTTTTGAAGGTTCCCCTGCCAAGTGCCTTCAAAGTTGTCTTAAGCAGTCCGTTGCACCGTTCAACTTTCCCGGCAGCTGGTGCATGATAGGGGATATGGTATATCCATTCAATTCCGTGTTCTCTAGCCCAGGTACTTATGAGGCCATTCTTGAAATGGGTTCCATTGTCAGACTCAATTCTCTCAGGGGTACCATGTCTCCACAGGACTTGCTTTTCCAGACCCAAAATGGTGTTTCGGGCAGTAGCATGAGGCACAGGGTAGGTCTCTAACCATCCCGTGGTTGCTTCCACCATGGTCAACACGTAGTGCTTTCCTTGGCGGGTTTGGGGAAGGGTGATGTAGTCAACTTGCCATACTTCCCCATACCTATACTTTGTCCATCGTCCACCGTACCACAGAGGCTTCACCCGCTTGGCCTGTTTGATTGCAGCACAAGTCTCACAGCTGTGGATGACCTGTGAGATGTTGTCCATGGTCATGTCCACCCCTCGGTCACGAGCCCATCTGTACGTTGCATCCCTCCCTTGATGACCAGAGGCATCATGGGCCCAACGAGCTAGAAATAACTCTCCTTTGTGCTGCCAGTCCAGATCCACCTGTGACACTTCCACCTTGGCAGCTCGGTCCACTTGCTCGTTGTTACGATGCTCTTCATTAGCCCGACTCTTAGGTACGTGTGCATCCACATGTCGAACTTTCACGGTCAGCTTTTCTGCCCAGGCGGTGATGTCCTGCCAAATCTCAGCGGCCCAGATGGGTTTTCCTCTGCGCTGCCAGTTGGCCTTTCTCCAGCGATCTAACCATCCCCACAGCGCGTTGGCTACCATCCAGGAGTTGGTGTAGAGATAGAGCCTTGGCCATTTCTCTCATTCAGCAATATCCAAAGCCAGCTGGACGGCTTTAAGCTCCGCGACCTGACTCGATCCACCTTGTCCCTCGGTAGCCTGTGCAACTTGTCGTGTGGGGCTCCATACTGCAGCTTTCCATTTCCGATCTGCGCCTACAATTCGGCAGGAACCATCGGTGAAGAGGGCATAGCGTCTTTCACTCTCCGGCAGCTCCTTATACGGGGGTGCTTCCTCGGCACGTGCTACTTGCTCCTCTGCTTCTTCTGAAGATAATTTGAAAGTCTCACCTTCAGGCCAGTTTGTTATAATTTCCAGAATCCCAGGGCGATTCGGGTTTCCAATACGGGCGCGCTGTGTGATGAGGGCAATCCATTTGCTCCACGTGGCATCAGTGGCATGGTGGGTAGAGGGAACCCTTCCCTTGAACATCCACCCCAGCACTGGCAGTCGGGGTGCAAGGAGAAGTTGTGCCTCTGTGCCGATCACCTCTGAGGCGGCTTGGACTCCTTCGTAAGCTGCCAAGATTTCTTTCTCGGTGGGAGTGTAGTTGACTTCAGACCCTCTGTAACTTCGACTCCAGAATCCCAGTGGTCAGTCTCGGGTCTCACCAGGCACCTTCTGCCAAAGGCTCCAGGACAGACCATGGCTCCTGGCTGCAGAGTAAAGCACATTCTTTACCTCTGGTCCTGTCCTGACTGGGCCAAGTGCTACCGCATGAGCGATCGCCTGTTTGATCTGGGTGAAGGCTTGCTGCTGTTCAGGGCCCCAGTGGAAATCGTTCTTCTTGCGGGTTATGAGGTAGAGAGGACTCACGATCTGGCTGTACTCAGGGATGTGCATTCTCCAAAAGCCTATGGCGCCTAGGAAAGCTTGCGTCTCCTTCTTGTTGGTTGGTGGAGACATCGCGGTGATCTTATTGATGACCTCAGAAGGAATCTGACGCCGTCCGTCTTGCCACTTTACTCCCAGGAACTGGATCTCTTGGGCAGGTCCCTTGACTTTACTCTTCTTGATGGCGAAACCGGCTTCCAGGAGAATTTTGATGATTTTCTCTCCTTTCCCAAATACTTCCATTGCTGTGTCCCCCCACACAATGATGTCATCAATATACTGCAAATGTTCTGGAGCCTCACCCTTTTCCAGTGCAGCCTGGATCAGTCCATGGCAGATGGTGGGACTATGCTTCCACCCCTGGGGCAGTCGGTTCCACGTGTACTGCACGCCCCTCCAGGTGAAAGCAAACTGAGGCCTGCACTCTGCTGCCAGAGGAATGGAGAAAAAGGCATTGGCAATATCAATGGTCACATACCACTATGCTGCCTTGGATTTCAGCTCATACTGAAGTTCCAACATGTCCGGTACAGCAGCACTCAGTGGTGGTGTGACTTCATTCAGGCCACGGTAATCCACCGTCAGTCTCCATTCTTCACTGGATTTACGCACCAGCCATATAGGGCTGTTAAATGGTGAGTGGGCCTTGCTGACCACCCCTTGGCTCTCCAGTTCCCGAATCATCTTATGGATGGGGGCCACAGAGTCTCTGTCAGTGCGGTATTGCCGGCGGTGCACTGTTGCTGTAGCAATTGGTACCCGCTGTTCTTCAATTCTCAGTAGTCCTACAGCAGATGGGTTGTCTGAGAGACCAGGCAGGGTATTCAGTTGTCTTATATCTTCTGTCTCTATGGCCACTATCCCAAAAGCCCAGCGATGTCCCTTTGGGTCTTTGAAATATCCACTCCTGAGACAGTCTATGCCAAGGATGCATGGGGCATCTGGACCAGTCACAATGGGGTGTTTCTGCCACTTGTTCCCAGTTAAACTCACTTCAGCTTCCAGTACAGTCAGCTGCTGGGATCCTCCTGTCACCCCAGAAATAGAAATGGATTCGGTCCCCACATACCTGGATGGCATCAAGGTGCACTGAGCGCCGGTATCAACCAAAGCCGTGTATCTTTGTGGGTCAGACGTGCCAGGCCATCGGATCCACACAGTCCAATAGATCCGGTTATCCCTTTCCTCTACCTGGCTAGAGGCAGGGCTCCTCTAATCCTGTTTTTGGTGCATGATGCTCTCCTCCTGTAAATGTGTTCCTGAGGTACCTTCAAGAGGATCAGTCATATCGTCATTTCCATGCCGTCTGGGGTTCTGTCCACAAGAGACTGGGGCAGTGTTGTACCTAGATGAGCCTCCTGAAGTGGATGGTTCTCTTTTCAATTCGCGTACCTGGGCTGCTAAGGAGGAGGTGGGTTTCCTATCCCACTTTCTCATGTCTTCCCCATGCTCCTGTAGGAAAAACCAGAGGTCACGTCGCGGAGTTTGTCTTCTTTCCCTGGCTGGGGAACGTCTGCTCCTGATGGCAGAGACTCTGGTTGGTTTCGGTGTGGCATGGAAAAATCCTTCTTTGAGCTCTTTCCTTAGTTTCTGGTGGCTCTCTTCAATCAAGCTCCGGACTTGCTCAGCCAGGTTTGTTTCCACTGATGAGACATGGGTGCGTAGTGGAGCAGTGACAGTGTCCTCGTAAATTCTCAGTTTGTTTGCTAACACACCCACCTTGTCTTCGCCTTCCCTCCACTGCAGTGTTGCCAGGTAACAAGAGTATATCTCTGGTCCGAGCCGCGCGAATCTCAGCCACATTTGTGAAGTGCACTGGACGTTATCTGGGCTCTTGGGGAATCTCTCATTGTCCGAGAAAATGATCTCTAGCACGGCCAATTCCCTCAGGCATCAGATACCTTGTTCTATCGTGTTCCATTTCCTTTGGTGCATTTGGAGGTCTTCTTTACACAGGTATCTGTCCCGTACACTCGCCAGCAATCGCCGCCAGAGGCTGAGAGTTTCCTGGGTTTTCCCAATCTCCTGGTCAATAACCACATCCTGGGACAGGGATCCCAGTTGCCTGGCCTCACTTCCATCCAGAATGGTGTCGTTAGCTGCGGCATCCCAGATACGGAGCAGCCAGGTCAAGATGGACTCGTTCGCCTGCCGGGTGAATTCCCTCCGTAGGTCACGCAGCTCCCCCAGGGATAGAGAGCGAGTGATGATCTCTGGCTCTGTCTCTTCTGCTTGGTGGGATGGTCCTGCCGCATCCTCATCAGTCGCTATGCGGACTGATTTGCTCTTGGATTTCTTTTTCTGGACGGGGGCAACTGCTACAGGCTTCGGCTGTTCTGATTTGCTTTGTTTCTCCTCCTCAAGAAGACAAAGTATTGTTCTGTTCTTCAGCAGGAGGTACACGGTGCTGGTTGCAGAGAAAAAGGAAAACAGAACTGACAAGAAAATTATGCCATCCTTAGCATCCAGAGAGAACTCAATATTGTCAAAGACGGCTGTGCCCGGCCTGAAATGCTGGAAGAAACCGTTCTCTGCTCCTAGCCCCAGAGGGTGGGTGAGATTGCTGAGGAGGTCCCAGACGTAGCAGCTCAGGTTAGGCCAGGCAGACAAAGTCGAGTATATATAACGAATGGCATTCATCGCCTCACAGGTTACCATGCAATAGGCATAATAAACCAATAGAGCAATTCTCATGCCATTCCCTGGTCGCAACAGGAGCAATACGACGGGCAGATAGTTTCCCATTTGAGGGAAAATATAGAGGGTAAGATACATTACCCACATAGACAGGCTGAGCATCATGGTGATAGGATTTTCTGAGTTTCCCCAGGTCGTGCCCCACGTTGGGCACCAAAATATGTGTTGGTTTGAAAACAAACCAGTGGGAGATCACAAGTCAAGACTGAAAATAAAAATAAGTGAAATAATACAAGGAAAAGCACTGACAAAGTCAGATACAACCTAACACCCTGTTAGGGTGGTAGTAGCAGTCCAACTGAAGTAGTCCAGTTGAAGCGGTGATCCTGTGAAGGTCTAGGCTCCAGCTGAAGATCCAATGGTAGCTCTTGTCCTCTGGGAACCCAGTAGACAGGGCTAGCTCAGGCAGTTCCAAGGCCAGGTTATATCCAGGTGGGAACACCTGGCTCCTCCCTCCTGGGCAGAGCATCCCACAATGGGATGAGATAAGTCCATGAGTCACACGGTGGGTCCCTGATGGCCCATTGCCTGTCATCCGGGGTGGGTCATTAGCAGCTGATAACAGCTAACGGATGGCCCATTGCCTGTCATCCGGAGTGGGTCATTAGCAGCTGATAGCAGCTAACGGCCCACAGCTGGTGGTAATAGAATACTTAAACACATCTATATTGCAACCCAGGACACTAGCCGTGGCTGTGCCTATTCCTACCAGCTGAAAGGCAACCCCGGGCTGCACTCACGTGTGGCCAATCTCGTGGGCGATGGTGAAGGCAGTGGCCAGGCCGATGTCCTCGTTGATGCTGCAGCTCCTCTCGCGCTCACACATGCCACCCACGGGGGCCAGGCCTGGGGAGGGGACAGAGCTGTCACACGGGGCCACCACAGGGCGTCTGAGGGGACACAGGGGGTGGGGATGATGCCTTGGGATATTAGCTTCTGTATTTTTCATGTATCTGTAATCCTGTGATTCTCTAGTGTATAACTCTAGGCTCCATACAGGGTGCTAAGCTGCTGTTCTCTCATTTTTAGACAAATCAATTCCTCTCTAAGCTCCAAATTCAAGGGCACCTTAGTGTCTGAGGCCCCAAAATATGTAAACAGCAGTGAATTTGGGGAGAAAACTTGGAGTAATTTTCATTACCTGAAGCTATGATTGGAGGATTAAACTTTGATATGCAAATGGACAGAACTTATAAAACATGAAAAACTCATGACCTGCTGTCCATTTTGGGTGTAGCCCCTGGGTGAGCTGTGAGTGCCCTGAATGCACCTGAAGGCCTTCAATAAATAGAACTGCTTTTTATTCTCTTAACCTTGTCTAGCCTCTGGTTTGTGTGAGCCAGGCATGCCTGATGTGTGTCACACACTGACACTGAGCACAAGCAGTTCCCTCCCACCTTGGCGCTGGGCTTTGGGATGAACTCGTGGCTGCTGTGATTGGTCACTCAGCACTGATGATAAATGAAGAGTAACAGGCTCAGAAATGCTCAGGAAGGGTCAAAACGCTCTGAATTTCATATCCAAAGTGTGCAGAGGGAGAAGTCCTTGGCACAACATTGGTGCTGATGGTGGGAGAAGCTTGGATCAGCTGCAGCAGCTCAGGGACATCCAAACCCAGACAGGGACAGCAGAACCAGGATCCAACCTTGGTTCTGCCTGGTCACCACCAGAAGCCCAGCCAGGCTCCGTTGGGAGGACTGGATGATGCCAAAATTCCCCCTAAATTGGGACAGGAAATGCCCTCAGCCCTCTGCCCACCCCAGCAGGACAGGCTGTGCCAATGGAATGATTGCAGCCATCCCAGCACCTCCAGCCTCAGCTCCCTCCAGGCTGCTCCTCTGCAGTCCTATCAGGGCAGAGATCCCCCAATTTCCCCTCTGCACCACAGTGATTCAGAGCAGAAATCCTTCCCTGCCTGCTCAGTCCAGACCAGGGCAGGACAAACTGGGAGCTGCAGGCAGAGAGAGCTGCAGGGTCTGGGAAAGGGATGGCACAGCTGGGAAAGGGGAATGGGAGAGCTGGGAAGGGGAATGGCACAGCTGGAAAAGGGGAATGGAACAGCAGGAAAGGGGAATGGCAGAGCTGGGAAAGGGGAATGCACAGCTGGAAAGGGGATGGCATAGCTGGAAAGGGGAATGGCACAGCTGGGAAGGGGATGGCACAGGTGGAATGGATGGCACAATCCACCCTCACCACACTGGTGAAGCTCTGTGCTGCTGAGAGCTGCTGTCCCAGCTCTACTCACCCAGGGTGCCGCAGGGCTTGTTCTTGTAGATGCAAATGTCATACCTGCAGGGGAGAGAAGGCAGTGTTGGCAACACTGCTGAGTTTGGGAGGTGCCATTTCACTGCTGTGTCCACATCCAAACCCCATCCAACCAGCCCATGGAACATTTCTGGGATGGAAAGCACCAGTGGTGACAAACACCTCTGCTCCTGGTTGGACAGCACTCACTGTCCCCAGGCTGAGACTTACTGGGGGTTTTTAGCAATGGGTTCTGATAGGTTGGCTTCTGGGGAAATGTAGTGGTGGAGAGTGACCAGAGATGGGAACAGAGCTGGGAAGGGTCTGGAGCACCAGGAGCAGCTGAGAGAGGTGGGAAAGGAGCTCAGCCTGGAGCAAAGGAGGCTCAGGGGGACCTTGTGGCTCTGCACAACTCCTGTCAGGAGGGGACAGCCAGGGAGGGTTGGGCTGTGCTCCCAGGGGACAGGGACAGGATGAGAGGGAACAGCCTCAGGATGTGCCAGGGAAGGTTTATACTGGATTTTGGGAAAATTTCACCATGGAACGGGCTCATGGAATGATAATCCTTTCCTTCATGGATTATCTGGCATAGGCAGTGGTGGAGTCACCACCCTTGAAAGTCTAAAACCATGGGCAGATGTGGCACTTCATGGTTCAGTAGCCATGGGGGATTCAAAGGTTGGTCTTGGTGACCTTGGAGGCCTTTCCAACCTTAATGAATCCATAAATCAGCAGGGACAAGGCTATTCCAGGCTTGGGGCTCTTTTGGGAAGTCCATCTCTGCTCCCCAGCACTCCTGGGAGGCATCAGGCACAGGGGGAAGAGGACAGGGCCAACCTTGGGGCTGTAAACTCAGGTCTCTTGTAAGAAATTGCACCAATCAAATATAGAAACACAGAATCAGGATGGTTTGGGTTGGAAAGGACTTTAAAAATCATCCCATCCCACCCCTGCCATGGGCAGGGACACCTCCCACTACCCCAGGCTGCTCCAAGCCCTCTCCAGCCTGGCCTTGGACACTTCCAGGGATGTGGCATATGAAATTCTGATTAAAAACAAATACAAATAAGGAAAACATTTCAGTTTGAAAACACGTTCCATTTCAAACCCTGCTGTGGTTACATGAAAGCACGCAAGTGATTTTTTTTACAGATTTTTTTGCAGTTCAGTTCTTCCCTGAGAATTTTCCAAACCAACCCAATGTGAGTTGATTCAAGGTGACTCTTCCCTCTATTCCTGGCCTCGACTGCCAGCCCTTGCATCAAGGAATCCACTGTTTGCACAAGGAAAAGCTCAAACAAGAAGAGGAAAAACCTCTTCCAGATGGAAACGCAGCAGCCCCGAAATGGGAAGCTGTGGCAGCTCCAAATGAGAGCAGTTTGGGTTAGAGAGGGAATATTCTCATTTCCTGGCAGGGAGAAACATTTGGGGTTTGCAAAACATGGGCTGAAAGGGGGCAGGGGAGATCTGTGTAGGGTGGGGGCAGCTGGGGGAAGCAGGGGCAGCTGGGCTGGAGTGAGTTTGGGGTTGCACTGAGAATTGTGACCCCACTCTGTGTTTGGGGACACCCATGGGGTGAGGACTGAGGACTGCGACCCCAGAGTGGCTTTGGGGACATCCATGGCATGGACAGGTCCAGGGATTGTGACCCCAGAGTGGGTTTGTGGACACCCATGGGGTGAGCAGAACCAGGAATTCTGACCCTAGAGCGGGTCTGCGGACACACACTGAGTAAACAGGATCGGGGATTGTGACCCCAGTTTGGTTTGGGGACATCCACGGAGTGAGGACTGAGAATTCTGACCCCAGATTGGGTTTGGGGACACACACTGGGTAAACAGGATCAGGGATTGTGACCCCATGTGGGCTTGGGGACATCCACAGGGTGAACAGGACCAAGGACTGTGACCCCAGTTTGGGTTTGGGGACACCGGGCAGGACCCTCCGGCACCACTCGCCCTGGTGACCCCACGAGGACGAGGCGAGACGTGCCAGCACACGAGGGGTTAAGCGGCCCTTCCCGGGATGGCTCCTGTCCCTCTGTCCCCCGGCGCTCCTCTCAAGTGTCCCAACCTCTCCCCCTCGGCAGGAAACCCGCGAGAGCACAACACTTGTTGCTTTGTTTCGAGCTTTAAACGCCTTTAAAGCCTTCGGAGGCTCTGCTTTGACAGGAGAGAAAAAAGCCCGGAGCTCAGCAAGATCTTATCGGGACACCGGGAATTTGTGGGGCCGGATGAGCTGTCCGAGCCCAGCCAGCGGCTCCGGGCTGCCGCCAACATCTGGAGAGAGCACGGGGAGCTCGGAGCTGGCGTTTGCATCCCACCCGAGGGGAGGGAGGGCAGGAAAAGCTGCAGCCCCCTCGGGAAGGGGGAAATCTGGGCTTGAGGGGATTTTGTCGCTCCTCTGTGGGGTCTCAGCCATGGAACTGGAGTCAGGAGAAAGAAACAGCTCCCACTTGGAGGCTCCCCTCTCCAGCACTTGCATTTCCTGGCTTTCTTCCACTCTGCGAGACGGGGGGAAAAGGCACCGAAAAATCGTGGGTTTGCCTTTGGCCTCTCCCGGGGTGTTCTGCCACTGCCCAGGCAGGGATTTGTGGGTGCTGGAGGGACAGTGCTGGACACAGCCAGGACTGCCCAGAGCTCAGCATTCCCTGTCCCCTTCCAGCAGCATCGTGCAGCCTTGCAGCCTCTCTGCCATTGCTTCTGGTGTCCCTGTGACCCTCTCTGTGTCCTCCTTCCTTCTGAAAATCCATCCATCCAATGGGAAATCAATCAAATCCATCCATCCATCCATCCATCCATCCGTGGCCTTTCAGCCACTCTGACATTCCTTCTGGTGTTCCTGTGATCCTCTGTGTGATCCTCTGTGTGATCCTCTGTGTGATCCTCTGTGTGATCCTCTGTGTGATCCTCTCCTCTCCTCTCCTCTCCTCTCCTCTCCTCTCCTCTCCTCTCCTCTCCTCTCCTCTCCTCTCCTCTCCTCTCCTCTCCTCTCCTCTCCTCTCCTCTCCTCTCCTCTCCTCTCCTCTCCTCTCCTCTCCTCTCCTCTCCTCTCCTCTCCTCTCCTCTCCTCTCCTCTCCTCTCCTCTCCTCTCCCCTCCCCTCCCCTCCCCTCCCCTCCCTCTCCTCTCCTCCCAGTGTCCCTGTCACCCTCTCTGTGTCCCCCTTCCTCCCAGCTGTCCCTCCCACCCCTCTGCTGCCCCAGGCTTGAGCACCCTTCAGTTCTGATGGATTTTTTTGTCCCTCCCGCAGCTCTTGGGCTCTGACCCATCACCCAGGCCCCTCTGCTGACCCTCCCTGCCATGGGATCCTGCTGGAATCCTCTTCCCCTCTCAGAGCAGAGGCTGGCAGGGCTCTCCATCCCAGCAGGAAGCTCCAGGATGAGCTCCCACACCTGCCCAAGGTGGCCTTTGGGGGCAGAAACTCCCCGTGGCTGCAAACTGAGCTCCTTGAGAGCTCATCAAAGACTGAGGGAAGGCTGGAGGGTGATAAAAACCGGAGTGGAGAGTGATATCAAACTGAACTGCATGGATGGAGGGCCAGGAAGGCTCGGATGAGCCCTTGGATGAGCCTGGGGACAGCTGCCACCCCCAGGGGACAGTGCTTACCGGGTGATCAGCACGGCCGTGTCGTGGTTGGCAATGCCGTTCTCGGGGATGGCGTTCCCGTTGCCGTTCCTGTTCACGATGGATTTCTGCCACTTGCAGAAGCTGTCCAGCGATTTCCCAGCGTGGTGGTTGATCTCCAGCGTGGGCTGGAATGGGAGCAAAGGGACAGTGTGTTCCCAGGAGAGCTCTGATGGGAAGGATCTGCCGATTCTGTGCCAGCAGAGCACTGCCACAGCTCCAGATGCCCCAATTCCTCATAGAAAAGCAAGAAAAGTGGGACTTTAGGAGGACTAAAGCTGCTTCAACATCTTTAAAATCGCCTCATCATAGAAAAAAACCAGATTTCCGGAGGTGTCTTCAACCCAGGTGGAGCAGGCAGGCTGCACTGGGAGGAATTCCTGGGAGTGACATCCAGGGGGACACAGAGACCCTCCAGGGAAAGGCAGACACAGGAGCTCAGCAAAGCCCAGCTTACCTGATCCTCGGTGAGCAGGATCAGCCGGGTCACCAGGATATTGACTATATTGCCCAGACTCGAGTCCTGGAAAAGTTTGGCAACCTGACCTCCAAGAAACAAGAAAAGAGGAGTCTTAAAAATGAGCTCTGTGGCCGGGGAGGGCTGGGAACTGCAGGGAATCGGGGCTGGGGTCTGAACACAACATTTTTGGGAAGCAGGGGTGGGTTTGGGACTCCACACCACCGCCTGGGTTGCAGAATCCCCTAAAGCACGTTCAGAGCTCGGAGCAGTGGAGCCAAAATCCCGGAGCCCAGGTGGGGGAAACTTCCACTGCTGGAGTTTTGTGCAGCCCCGAGGATGGAGATTTGCTGAGGGAAGGGCACGGCATTCCCGGGAATTGGGGAGGGCGCGGCATCCATCGGGAATCGGGAAGGGCTCAGCATTCCCAGGGAACTGGGAATGACGCAGCATCCCCCGGGATCAGGGAGGGCACAGCATTCCCCGGAATTGGGGAGAGCACGGAATCCATAGGGAATCAGGGAGGGCACAGCTTCCATCGGGAATCACGAATGGCACGGCATCCCCAGGAATGGTGCAGGGCTCAGCATCCCCAGGGAATTGGGAATGGCACGGCATTCCCAGGAATCGTGCAGGGCTCAGCATCTGCAGGAATCGTGCAGGGCTCAGCATCCCCAGGAATCGGGAAGGGCTCAGCATTCCCAGAAATCGTGGAGGGCTCAGCATCCCTCGGGAACGCGCTCCCTGCCGGGCGCTGCGGAGCAGATGGAACAGCTCGCGCCGGGATTGTTTGAAAATCTGCCTTTAGAAATGCAAACCATAGAAAGCGATCCCGCGGACAAAGAGCCCTCCAGAGGGGCTTCCAGAGGGCTGATGGAGAACTTCCAAGCCCCTCTCACCTCGCAGGAGGATGCAATTCGGGCTGGCCATATCTCCAGCCCTGCAGTGCCCCAAAGCAGAGCCGCAGCTCGGGGGTTCCTGCTGGCTCTGCAGAGCCGCTCAGCCCCAAGCGTGAGAGCTCCCCGGCCTTGTGCTTTCCCATGTGTTTCCCAGCTTGCCCGGCCGTATTTGCAATGCTAATTTGGGAGGGGAGATGCTGCTCAAAGAAAGGCTTTTGTTCCGCAGCCCGGATCCGGCTGGGGACAGAGGAGTTCACCTCTCCCGGCTCTGTGCTCCTGCTGCTCCAGAAACAGGATTTCTGACCCCAAAGCCTTGCTCTGAGCCTGGGGAAAACCCACTGCCAGCCAGGAACAGATCTGATTTCCCCATTCCCACCCCACTCCTTGCAGGAAAAGCTCCTTTTCCCCCCCAGACATTCGGGGTGATGTGCAGGAGTTCTCCCTGAGCCCCGAGGTTCATGGTGTGAGTTGTGGAGCAGAAAGGCTTTGCAAAGTGAGGGCCTTGCTGCCCTTGGAAAATTCTTGCTCACTTCTGTGACTTTGGCTAACTAGAAAAGCATTCTGGGAATGACTCAGCTGAACTAGAGGTGAAAAACAAGTTACATAATTGTAAAGCAATGATTAGAACCAAGAAGTGCTCACACTGTGGGGCTGTGGTTGGTCACACCTGATGCTGTTCCTATCGTGGTCTATGGTAGTTAAGCACATTTGTTGTGCCTCCCAAGCATAGAAACTCCTAACAAACTAACAGTTGAAGAACCCTGGATTTTTGCCATGAAGTGTCTTCCCCATCCCATCGAGGAGACGGTGTGTTTAACCTCCAGGGGTGGGTGTAACACTTACAATATTCATGATGGCCAGGATGTACTGCTCGATGTCCCTGCGGCCGTGGTAGCCAACCATCATCTTGTCAGCCACCACCAGAGTCTCCACGTAGCGCTCGGTGCTCACCGACCTCTTCAGGGGCAGCTGTCCCCTCTGGCTGTGGTTGCCCGAGGGTTTCAGAGGGGAAGGTTTCAGTGTCCTCAGCCACCAGTGCCTCCCCTTCCAGGGCTTCTCATCTGAGTGTTGGAAACAACAGCACTTTTAACATTTTATTTTATTTCTCCGGTTAGGCTTGGTTTGGCTTCGCCGTGGGGAAAGGAATTTTTTTAAAAGTTTTTTAGGAGATGTAGCATCGCTCTATGGAGATGGGCCTAACATAGGAACAGAGTGGGAGTAGCCCAAAAGATAGCCAGAAAGATAGAAGATCATCAATAGGACATCTGTGGCCATCGACAAACATCTGCCCCAGAGCTCTGGCATGATTGGAATCATCTAGTCCAGAAAAGACTGACAAGGAAAATCAAAGAATGAAGACCTAATTAACATCAGAGGTGAAGAAATTCAGATCCAACAGGAAACTGAATACTGGGGGCTGCTCAACTCTGGACCAATGACCTTTGAAACAATACATCTCTATGAGTTCTAACTGTATATAGTTTGAGGGAAATCCTGTAAAAACATGGAATTATTCTCTCTGCACACCCAGGCTATGTGTGGATGAGATGATTTCTGTGGCACAGCCTGGTCAGAATAATATCTTGGCCAGAAATAAAGTAATGCCTTGACTCTCTAACATTAAAAATGTTGTTGGAGGGTTTTTGTTTTTCCTGCAGTTTCGGTGACATGAGGAGGGAACAGGATGGTTCTGATGCCCCCAGGAAGGAACTCCCAGCTCACAGGGTGAGGGAAGGAAAGGCCATGGAAGGGCTCTTTGTGCACCAGTGTGGACCCAGAAAATGCCCCCAGTGCAGCCCAGGGCTGTCCCCAGGCTCCTGCCAGTCCTGCTGGCATCTCACCTGCTCTGTCCCCTCCTGCCCAGCAGATCTCTGCTCATCCCACCACAGCCCCAAACCTGCACAGCCCTGCCCTCACCTCTGCCCCACGGTGGGTTTAAGAGGCTACACTGCCACAATCTGAATATAAAACCCTTGCAGACCCTTTCCTCTCTCCTTTTCCTGCCAGGACCTGGATTTGGGACTTGGCTTTTCCACCACAGGAAGGACTGCAGCCTCCACAGCAGCAGCAGCTTTGTAGGACTTTGTAGGACTTTGCTGCCCTGAGCCCAGGGATGTCCCCAGCAGGGCCATCAGCTCCAAACCCCCAACCTGGAGACCCACAGGGCAGGGGAGCTGTCTGGGAGACCCCAGCCCTGCTCCTGCCCTGCCAGCAGAACCAGCTGGATCCTCTTCCCTGCTGGATCATCAAACATCCAGGCAGGCTGGGAAAATGGGCAGAGCTCAGGCAGCCCCACAGCCTCCTGGAGCTGCTCCAGAGCAGCTCCTGGGGGTGTTCAGGGATCAGGAATGCTGGGCAGGACAGGCTCAGCCCGAGGGGTGAGGGGACAGGGTGGCTTTGCTGGGGCCATTGCACTGCGGTTGTTCCAAACTCCCTTTGGCTCCCACTGCACCTCTCTGCTTTCCAAGGAGCAATTAGGAGAAGGTTCAATTATTCCTGGAAGCTGGGGAATGTGGCACAGAGTCAGCACGAGGGGAGCCTGCTGGAGCTTCACCCAGTGCAGCTTTGGGCTGGGATGGAGCAGGCCAGGGAAGCACAGGGTGGCTCCAGAGGGGCTGGTGGCTCTGGGGACACTCAGAGAGGGTGACAATGCCCTGATGTCCCCAGAGGGTCCATCCCTTCCAGCTGTGACCCCTCCTCTGCTCAAGTGTCACCTCTGGGGCTGTGGATGGACATCCTGGAGTGACAAAAACTTGCAGGGGCAGCCAGGGCCAGCTCTGCCCTGCAGCCACCAAGTGAGCCATAAAAACCATGAGCCATAAACTCCTGCAGGGGTGACACCTCCCCAAGCCCAGGGAGTGACCTCACACATTCTGGGGAGATGGAGAAACTCTGCTCACAGGGCCAGGGATTTGGGGCAGACTCTGGGAGAGATGGGTGAGAAGGACAAGGACCACGAGGGCACCAGGATAGACCTTGGGGGTCCTGTTGGAGGGCAAAACCCTGTAGGTGCAGAAATGGGGTTGATGTGCACTCACCCCTCTCCCTAAACACCCCCAGAGCCCCCTGGGATGGAGCAAACCCCACATCCCTCCCTCCAAGGCACTTTTCCACCCAAACTCCAGCTGAGTTATCCTAACCCAGACACGACCTGCAGTGACCAAACCCCAAAGCCAAGGCTGTGCTGGGCACACGTGAGCTGTGATTTCCCAACACTCTGTCAATTGGCCAGATCTGGGAGGATTCTTCTGAAGAAAAATAAGAAGTTTTTTTCGTCTCTTCTATTCCACGCTCTATTTACAAATTTTAAAAAGCGAGGAGGAGAGGACGGGAACTTCCCAAAGCCCAGAAATGGGTAAAAACAAACAGCAAAAGCCTGAAGTCAGGAGATAAATTTGATTCTTTGCCACGTGGAGAACCAAAATAAAAATCCGCCAGGATTTTCCCAGCCTGTTTAGAGTGGGATTGAGGAGGAAATAGTGGGATCACCTACCCAGCACTCCGCAGGCTGCATCCATGTGAGGGTACTGCAGGGACGAGCGCTTGTACACGACGTGGGGGCTGCCCTTGCCCTCTCCCCCCATGCTCACGTTGGCCCCGGGGCTCAGGGGCTCGATGAAATATTCCTCCTCATCCGCCACGATCACCCCGTGCTGCAGGAGGGAACAGAGGGGAGGATAACAGAGAGCTGGAGGGGCAAAGGTGCCTTCTCACCCCGAGGGTTTTGCTGGTTAAACCACAGATTTCTGGGGGCTGATAAAAGCTTTGGGGGATGTGGAGGAATCCTGCGTGAGCTCCGAACTGAAGGAAGCTACAGAGCAGGGGAAACCCAGCCAGATGGTGGGGGATGCCTTGGGACATCTGTGTTCACTAAAGGCCTCTGGAAATCAGAGTCTTGCCGCGCTGAGTTATGAATGAGTTGTTTCCTATTCCACCCACTCGGGCTCAGCAGGATCCCTGTGGGATATCAAACACAGCAGCACCACTCAGCTCGGAGCTTGGCCTCCTGTGCTCCTAAACCTCCCCAAAAAACCTTCCCAAGCAGCCTGGAGCTGCAGAGAGGGGTAAATACTCAGCGGCTTTGAGAACAGCCCAAGTGTTTAAAACCTGGAGGCTGAGGAAGCAGAGGCACAACCAGCAGAGCCCCAGGAGCCTGGATGGGGCATCCCAGCCCCTCAGATTGGCCACTTCAGGCTGAACATCTGGGGTTTTGCTCCCTTCTTTGTTTTAGTTTTTTTTCCTTTGAATGAATCTCAGCTGTGAGCTCTTTGCTCTCAGAGCAGACCCAGCTGTGAGGCAGTGACAGCCAGGAGGAGCAGAGCCCGGTGGGATGATCCCCAAACCCACCAGATCCCTTCTCTCTACCCTCACAGCAGCTTTCCCCCTACCTGAAAGGTCTGAGCAACCCAAAAATTTCTCAGAGCCCACCACGAGCTCCATCCCTGTAACAACTCCTGGCACTGAATCCCCCCAAGAAATGTGGTGTGAACATCACCTGGCATGGCTTAAACATGATCCTAAAAGTCCAAGAGTCACCAGTCCTGGCTGTCACCCCTCCCTGTGTGACAGCACTGCTCTGGGTGCAGAGACACCCCTGCCCTGCCACCAGTGCTGTCCTTGGGATGTGACAGCACTTTTCCTGAGCCCCCAGGATGGGGAGCAGGGGATTCAGTCCCTGTAGAACATCCCGAGGCCCTTGCATGGAAGTGATCCCTGATGATTTTTGCCTTTTCTTTTATATACCTTTTTATACATTTTTATACCCTTTTCCTATTCTCTGTACCCTTTATACACTCTTTGTACCCTTAGCCTACATGCTTGTGATTTTTGTAGTTTGATATTCTAGCTTAGTGTTGGGGTCCTGCAAGGCAGAAAGAACAAACATCCACAGTAGGAGGCCAGAGAGCTCAATACAATCCCAAAACTCAAGGTTGAAACCAAGGTTGAAGCCTTCTCTCTGGAACATATTTTGTAAATTGGGCTCTAGCCTCATTTAGATGGGGGGTAATTAGAATAGGGGGACAATTGCTTCATTTATTAAGTTTCTGACTGGGGGATTTTAGGTAGATATGCTAATTTGTAAGGTCCATGCAATTACAACACATTATCCAAGGTGTGCATCTTGGTGTGTTCCACCTTTGAAGAGCTGTGCACCTCAGATCCTATTAAAATACCGAAATAAAACCCTTTTACCCCTTTTTAACTGTCTCTGCATCGTATTCCTACCTGAAAGGCAACAGAAATACCACCCAGAGCAGCCTCCCTGCCAGGTGTCACTGGCAGAGCAGAGCCTCTCCGGGTGTCACTCTGTCCCTGTCACTGTCCCCTCCCCAGCCCAGGGCTCAATCGGGGCAGTGTGTGCAGCCAATCGCAGCCCCACTGCCGGGGGATTTCCTCCTGCTCTGCTGCTCTTGGCTCAGCTCCACCTTTCCCCCACACAAGCGAGGTACTGTGAGGTGACCCTGGCTGGGAGAGGCGGCTGGCAACGCTGCCGGTTAGGGGATGGGGAAGGAGGTCACCCAGCCCGGGCAGAGAAAATCCTGCCCCAAACCCATCCGGCTGGAAAAGGGGAATTCTCACTCCAAGCTCTGCAGAGGAACCCTCCAGCAGCGAGGAGGATGTCACAGGGGCTGGCAATTGTCCCATGGCTGACCCCGAGGTGTGAGCTAGGAGGGACGTGACGCAGGGCTGGTGAAGGGGTGGTGAGAGGTCCTGGGAGAGATGCCTGTGGTTTGTGGGGGAGCTGGACTGGACATCCTGTGGGTGATTCAGCCAGGTCAGCTGCAGAGCGAGGAGGAGCTGCACTGTCAGCTCATAGTGCACTGGGGAAAGGCACAGCCACAGCCTGGGCTTGGCTCTCCTGGCTCCAGAGGGGACAGCAGGGTCACCTGAACATCCTCCAGCTCTGCTCATGCTGGGCTCAGGGGGTTCCCAGGGGAAAGCTGCCCTGGATCCTGGCAGTGTCCCAGGCCAGGTTGGACAGGGCTTGGAGCAGCCTGGGATAGTGGAAGGTGTCCCTGAACATGAAAGGGGTGGCTCTGGATGGGCTTTAAGGTCCTTAAAACCATTCTGGGATTCTCTGATGAAGACCTGGCCTTTCAGCTGTTCCTTTGACACAAGAGGGACAAGAATGGCATTTCTCTCCTCACTGTGTTCTCCTGGCTGTGATTTTTTGATGGTAGCACATGGATCTCTTGGGATGAAACACAGGGATTGCAGCTCCTGGCCAGGCTGAGGCAAAGCTGCCCAGGCTGCTCCCTGGAGGCTTCCAGGGCCCTTCTGGCAGCTCAGAACTCAGAATATTCTGGAAAATGACCAATCACCCTTTGCTGCCACTTGCTGGGACTGGGGCTGTCCTGTGCAGGACCAGGATGGGTTTTGATATCCTTGCAGGTCCTTGCCAGCTCAGGATATTCTGTGATTTTGGGAACAGGGTGACTTTCCCAGGTGAACCTGAAGCCCAGCAGGGTGTGGGGAATGTGTGGGGTGAGCTCTGCTCCCTGCCTGCCCTGGGGCCAGGGGGACAGAGCCTGTGGCTGGGAAGAGCAATCCCTGGGAATGTGTGTGGATTGGCATCCATAGCAAGGGGAGAATTTGGGTGTTCAAATGCAAAGTGGTTCAAACCCAAACCTTGCAGGCCCAGGAATTCCTGAGGGATGTGGGAGTTTGATGCCTGATGATTTTTGCCTTTTCTTTTTATAAACCCTTTAATACATATTTTTATGCCTTTTATATATCCTCTGTATCCTCTATACCCTTAACCTACATGCTTGTAATTTCTGTAGTCTGATATTCTAGCTTAGTTTTAGAGTTCTTCAGGGCAAAAAGACCAAACATCCACAGGAGGAGGCCAGAGAGCTCTATGCTATCAAAAACCTTTCAACCTTGCTTGAAAGCTTCTCTCCAGAACGTATTTTGTAAACTGGCCTCTAGCCTCATCTGGAGACAATGTCTTTAAAATAAGGGGACATTACTTCATTTATTAAGTTTCTTATTGGCAAATTCTAAACAAATATGCTAATTTCCAAAGTCCATAACAATTGTATACACATTATACAGAAGGTGCATCCCAGCATGTTCCACCTTTAAAGAGCTGTGCACCTAAAATCCTATTAAAATACCAAAGTAAAACCCTTTTATCCCTTTAACCTCATAATTCTAAGGCCAGCTGAAAGGCAACAGCATCACCTGGGCAAAGGTGGGTCAGGGCAGTGTCCCCTCAGAGGAACCTTCATTTGGGGACACTCTTCTGTCCCCATCTGTCCCCTCCAAAGTGCAGGGGAGCCTGCAGGGATGGCCCGAGGGGATCAGCCGTTCCTGATCACCCAGAGCTCTGCAAAACACCTCCCATGGCAAGTCCAGCCCCCTCTCTACCAGCTAAAAGCATCCCAGACTCCTCCTGCCCAAATTCCTGACCCCAAAGCCCTCCTCCCCCATCCCCGCCGTGTCCATCACTCTGCAGGGCACAAGGACAGAGTTCAGGCAGAGGAGAGGCTGCTGGATGACCCTCTCTGGGCCTGGCTGCATTTTCCTCCAGACAGCTCTTGGTGCTTCTCCAGAGCCAAACACAGCCTGGGGATGGAATTCTCCCAGTTCCAAGCGCTGCCTGCCCTGTGGAGCAGCATCCCAGATTCCTCCAGACCCAGCAGCACCCAGCTCACCCTTTGTGAGCGCCACGGAATTCTCTGGGGCTGCAGCAGAGCTCCCATGCCTGAACAAAGGAGTTTGTGCAGTGCTGGCTGTGAGCTGGAAACTTCAGACTCTGCGATATAATGAGTCAGATTCTCGTTTCTGTTAATAACCCACAGCACTGTTCTGGCAGGCTCACCCAGCAATAAATCAAACGGGAATTCATTCCCGTTTGGAAGCTTTTCCATGCTGCCAGAATGCTGCAGAGAGCTGGGGCTGGAGCAGAAATATGAACCTGGCCTGGAGAGCCCTTGTCCATCTTTCCAAGGGAGCCATCAGCCCGGGGATTCACTCACGGGGTCTGTTTGCTCCATCCCTCCATCTGGCAGCTCAGGAAATGTGCTGAGCAAGCCAGAAAGATCAGAAAATCACTGAAAAAATAGGGATGGGAGTCCTCAGTCCATTCCCTGGGCTGGGAGAGCTAATGAATCATACCTGGAGGGGTTTTGAGACGCTTTGGTCTGGTTTTTCTTAAAGATCTCCCAAGTTCTCCCTCTGTCCAAGCAGAGCTCGGCTGTTCTTATACTCATGTTCACCACTAAGATACCTTGCTGATACTTAGGACCAGGATGCTCAGTTTGAGCTGTCAGGGCTTGGAAAATCAACCATTCCCACCCTCCTTTCCTCAGCCCTGCTGGTTTTGAGGAAATACCACCTCGCCCCCTCTTGATGTTCCCTTTTTCATATTGAAACTCTGATTATTTCATCTTTTTTCCCTCAGAAGTGACTTTTTTTAGCTCCTGAAGCATGGACAGAAGGGATGCATCTGCAGTTGGAAGGATCTGGATGCACTTCTGACATTCCAGCAGTGCTGGGGAATCTCTGCCCTCCTGCACTTCTTCCTCACTGGTGCACACCAAACATTTTTTGCTGTTGCTGTTGGAAGAGCTCGGTGAGAGCCAGGTCTGGATTATCCCATTCCAATGAAAATCAACGGGAAAATGCCCAGGAACTGGGCTAGAGGTGAGACAGGGATCAGAACCCCCATGGATGGGATGAGGGATCTGCACCCTCTGGCGATTGTGATGTCCATGTGGAGTATTCCTGCTCACCACCAATCCCAAACCTATCCCACATGCAAAACATTATTTGCTGTTGCTGTTGGAAGAGCTCAGTGAGAGCCAGGCCTGGGTATCCCCAGAGAGCCAGGATTATCCCATTCCAATGAAAATCAACAGGAAAATGCCCAGGAACTGGACTAGAGGTGAATCAGGGATCAGGAACCCCCATGGATGGGATGAGGGATGTGTCTGTCTGCACCCTCTGATGATTGTGATCAAATATTCCCACTCACCACCAATCCCAAACTTATCCCACCCCATGGGATAAGAATCTTATCTGCACACAAAACTGCACACACTGGGAAATAATAAATGAGTCTGCAATAGCTCATTTGGCAGATTCTTTGACCAGTGACTGGAACTAATGGGTTCAGTGTTGGAATTACTCAGCAAGGGTTCCCTCCTATAAGGAGGTATAAACTCCTAAAAGGTTTCAAGGTATAGCCAAGGAGCACTGGCCTTGCCTCAAAATTAATTGTAGACATCGGAGCAGAAACATGTAAGTAAACATATATCTTACTCAAGGGAACTGGAAAGACACTGGGGTGAGGCCTGAGGACATCGCAGGCAATGCTTTCCAGTTTGCAAACAAGGCCTCCAAAATTCCTTTGGATTGTATTGTGAATGAGGTACTTCTTGAAAGCTGAAATTCTCGGTTTTCTATTCACAAAATGAGATTTCTAGTTGAACAGGCAAGCACTCACTTCATCTTACCCCAATCCCAAACTCATCCCACCCACTGGAGGCTCCGAGAAGCACCTCCAGCTGCCAGCCCCACCCCTGGCCAGCCCAGCCCACACTCACCAGCCCATTGCAGTTGCTGATGGCCACCTTGGAGCTCAGGTACTGATCCTGCAGGTGCCCGGCATAGTGACAATCCTCGTGGAAGTCGTGCTGCCAGTCCATTCCGTCCCTCTTCCAGTACTCCACCGTGAAGTGCTCGGCCAGCAGGTTGGAGTGCAGCGTCAGGTTGAGCAGGAACTGCGTGTGGTGGGCAGAGACTTTGTAGAAGACCTGCTGCTCCGAGGGCTCGTAGGGCAGCGAGCGCCGCGGCCGAGGCTTCAGCTGGCGGCGCATGTCGAAGGTCAGGAAGTCGCCGTTCTGGTCCACTTGGATGGGGAAGGCGATCTCATAGTGATCCAGGCTGGAGAGGAATTCCTCTGCGGAGGGAAGGACACGCGTGGGAATGACAGTGTGGGAAAATATGGCAGTTTAAAAATTTTGTGTATCTTTAGTCAAAGGGTTCTGTTTGTCTTTATCCTGGGAAAAGGAATTTTAGGTTTCTTTCAGGGCATTGTTCTACCAGGTGAGGTCTGGTGGACTCAGCATATCAACAGACTGGAGGAACCCAAAGATAAAGAGCTATCAGCAGAACATCAGCAGACAGCAGTGGCTATCTAAAACCCCAGACCACCTCCAGCAGGGGTGAAGACATCCTGGCCTGGAAAGAACTGAAAGGAAAATTGGAGAATGAAAAATCTAATTAACATCAGAGGTGAGGAGATTCAGATCCAATGGGAAACTGAATACTGGGGGTTTGCTCAACTCTGGACCAATGAACACTGACCCAATACTTTCCTATGTATTTTACTGTATAAAATATCTGAAGAATTGAGTAAAATCATGTATGATGGAATGATTCTCTCTGCACAGCCAGGCTGTGTGTGGATGAGATGATTTCTGTGGTACATCCTGGCCAGAATAACATCCTGGTCAGATAATAAAGCAATGCCTTGACTCTCTAACGTTGAAAATGTTGTTGGAGTGTTTTTGTTTTTCCTGCAGTTTCGGTGACAACAGCCTGGAAAGAGAGCTGAACACCCAGCAACGTCAGCCCGAGTGTGGCTGCAGCTGGTGCAGGTCAGGGTCCTGCCACAGTGTTCCAAAAATTGGGATCCCAAGGCTCTGCAGGATCCTTGGGATATTCCCCAAACCCTGCAGCCTGAAGAATCCTTGGGATATTCTCCAAACCTTGGGATCCTTGGGATATTCCCCAAACCTTGGGATATTCCCCAAACCCTGCAGCTTGCAGAATCCTTGGGATAGCAGTTTTTGGAATGCAACTTTTTCCTCTGCAGGGGATGGAGAGAAACAGCCTGGCCCAAAGGGAGCCCTTCAGGACACCCTGATTGCAGCTCTGGGTCTGGAATATCCCAAATCCCTCCATCCCCAGTGGGCAGAGGGAGTGCAGGTTTTGCAGAGCCCAGCTCTGGGCTTTGAAGGGTTATTTGAACCTGGATCCTTCCAGGAGCAGATCCAGCCATGAGGTCTCTTCAAAAGGAGGCAGAAGGAGCCTCAGGAGAAAAGTGTCCCTGTGGCTTCCTCAGGACATCTCCAGGGACCTGCTGACTCTGAGGACACAAAAGCAGCACCGCCCCAACCTCCCCAGCCAGAGCTGCAGAGGGCACAGGGGCACAGAGTCCTTGAAACGCCAATCCTGATGTCAAAATAAGAGAGAGGGTGACCAGAATTCCCCCAGCTGTGCTGAAAAAGAGCAAGACAAGAAGTCAGACAGCCCAATTCCCCAGCCAGGGCTCTGTCTGTGACCCCCATCCTGCCTTCCCAGCTGCCTGGGTTGGTTTTTAGCAGCTCCTCTGGGGGCTCTGAGGCTGTGAGGTGCCACCCCTGTGCTGTGACAAGGTCACTGTCCCCAGTCCCTCTGCCCGCACTCACAGCACTCCTGGCTGTCACACAAATTGGAGCCCTGTGGCAGAAATTCCTGCTTTTCAAAGGAAAATGTCCCAGCTTGGATCTGAGCAGAGACCTGGCTGTGTCTGACAGCCTCAGCCCCACAGGCTGCGGCAGAAAATGGGAAATATCCACATGCAGGACAGGACAGCTCCTCCTCACTGAGTGTTCTGCTGAACCCCTGCAGGGTTTGAGCCTCCTGGGCCCTCCTGGGAGAGGATTTTCCCTCTGGAAAAGTCTCCAAGAGCTTTCTGCATCCTAGTTGTCATTGTTTCCTGAGCAAACAGGAGGGGCCAGGCTGCTCCAGGGTGGCTGAGATTTGCCTGGCTCCACATCCCCCTCAAAGCCTTCCCAGCCATCAGAAACTTGGATCCAAATTGCACTCTTACCACAGGGCAGCTCTGCAAAGTCTCCTGTTGCTCCAAGTGTGTTTTCCAGAGTGGTTTCCTTAGCCACCAGGACTGGGACAGTCCTTCCACCCTCTGGGATTAGGGATGAGCTCCCACCTTTCCCGGCCATAAGCACTTCTGGCACCTCTGCCTTGCCAGAATTAATGACTAGGGTTTTTAACTTCCCATGCTCCAGCTTTGCCTGCATCCCAGCACCTCCCTGTGATGGGCCAGGCAAACAAGGGTGACTTTTTGCACTTAAGGAATGACTTCAGGCTTGGAAAAATTTGCTGTCGGAAGTGTTTTGTTTTCCTTTTCCCTCCTTGCAGTCCATGTGGGCTTGGAAAAGAGTGAATCAGAAGGTGGTTTGTGCTTGCTGTGGCTACAGAGGGCCTGGGATTGCAGGCTGGAGGCTCTGATGTTGACCTGACAGCTCTTCCAGGGGGAAAAACATGTCCAGAGCCTGAGGTAGTGTGTGAGAAGCTGGGGGTGGTGTAGGGTTGGACACTGCAGCTCCTCAGGGATGTCACTCTGGAAAGTGAGGGACAAAAAGAGTCCAAGAGCAGTGCCCTGCACTACATGAATGGGTTGGGAAGTGATGCTTTGGAGTGGGAATGCCACAAATGGAAAAAATAATCATAGAATAGAATCCTGGAATGGTTTGGGTTGGAATGGATCAGAGCTCATCCCATTCCACCCCTTTCATGTTCAGGGACACCTTCCACTGTCCCAGGTTGCTCCAAGCCCTGTCCAGCCTGGCCTTGGACACTGCCAGGGATCCAGGGGCAGCCACAGCTCCAGAAGGAATTCCATCCCAGCCCCTCCCCACCCTGCCAGGGAAGAATTCCTTCCCAACATCTCATCTCAGTCTCACATTCCCAAAATCCAGTGTCACACGTGTGACAGCTCTGCTGCCAGCCCTGTGTCCTGTGGACAGCGAAGGGAGACTTTCAGCACAGAACAGAGGTCACTGTCCTCGCTCAGTGCCACAGCTGCCTCCTTCCTCTGCCCTCAAAGTGGAAAATATCAGTTCAGGCTCAAGGAGATTCAGCAATCTCATTCCCTAACTCTGTGTAACCTTCCCAACATCACACACATCCCCCAGTTCCATTTCCCTGCCTTGCTCCTGCTCCCCAAATTCCAACCCTCCATCCTGTGCCCTCTGCCCCTCAGGCACCTCCCAGTCCATGAATAGCTCCTGCAGATAAGCTCTGGTGTTCCCATAGCCCTGGCAGGCTGCTCGGGAAGGGAGGCTATAAAAAGCCTTTTCTCCAGGAAAACCTGCTGGTGGCTGGGCAGGACCCTGGGGGAGCACAAGGACAGAGCAAGAGGGAAAGCTGGGATGGAGGAGGGATGGGGAATGAGGAGAGGCACCTCGATGGTGCCATTTCTGGGGGAAATGGAGCAGGGATGGCACAGGAAGGGAAAGAGCACTGAGGGGCAGAGCAAAAAGGAGAGAGAGAGAGAAGGGGAAATGGAGGAGGGAGGATTCTGTTCCCCTCCTGAGGTGTTTCAAGCATGGAAAGGAAGCAGATGTTGGTGTTGTCACCCAAGGGGAGCCCCAGCTGCAGCCCAGCCACGATTCCCAAGGGATGGCTGTGGAAGAGGCTCTGGAATGCCCTGGCTCAGGGTGCCCTAGCCCTGGGGTAGCCCCTCTGCATCCTGCCATTGTTTACCTGTGAGCTGGGAACAGGTAATGTTCTGTAAAATGGGAATATCTGCTCTGTCCCCAGAGTCAAACCAAGGTCCTGGCAGGAATTCCCTTTGGATTAAAACCCATCCAGCACTGGGAGCATGTGCTGAATCCTTGGTCAGGATCCCAGAATAGTTTGGGTTAGAAGGGACCTTAAAGCTCATCTTGTTCCCTCCCACTATCCCAGGCTGCTCCAAGCCCCATCCAGCCTGGCCTTGGACACTCCCAGGGATCCAGGGATTAGCCACAGCTGCTCTGGAAAAGTTGTTCCAATGATTCCAGCTGTTCCCTGGGCTGTTCCAAACTGCACCCCGAGTGTCCAGGTTACAGCTGAACCTCTCTGCTGCCCTGCAGAGCCCTTCAGTGCCAGGCTGCTGCTCCTCATGGAGATAATTAGAGCTCAGGAGTGACACTCTAATCTTTCTCCTGCACAAACCAAACACCCTGATCTGGAGTGGGGTGAGAATTCTGCTCCAGAGCTGACAGGAGGGATTAGGGATCTGTCCCTGGGTGACAACACTGCCCTGCACTCTCCAGCTGCTCCAGGAGATAAGAGCACCTCGCCCTCTCCAAAGGGTGCTGAGGGGATTAGGAGCTCAGCAGCGTAGGGAAGTGCTGGGGGACAGCAACAGCCTGTGCCAAAAAATGGATCTGCCAGCAAGAGGAGCCCCTGGGGCAGCAGGGACTGGGCAGGGACAGGGACTGGAGAGGGGAAAATGCCTACTTTCCCTGGAGAAGATGGAAAACCCCATCCAGGGGAGCAGAAGGAGCTGGGCAGGAGCAGAGCTGGAGGTGTCTCTACCTGCTCCCCCTGTACCTCCCCAGAACATTATGGGTTTCTGCCAGCAGCAGCAGGTGGATCCAGCTCCCCCCCCACACAGGTGGATCCAGCAAGGGTGCATCCAGTTCCTCTCCCCATGGATGGATCCATCCAGCTCCCTTTCCCATGGGTGAATCCATCTGCCCTCCCCACGGCTGGACCCAGCTCCCCACCCCATCCCGTCCCATCCCATCCCATCCCATCCCATCCCATCCCATCCCATCCCATCCCATCCCATCCCATCCCATCCCATCCCATCCCATCCCATCCCATCCCATCCCATCCCATCCCATCCCACCTCTACCTTGTGACTGGAAGGAGTAGCCGGGGGAAGGTGGCCGCGGCCAGGCCGAGGGTGACAGTCCAGGTGAGGAGCCTCCAAGCTGTGGCCATGGTCAGCGCCGCCGGTGCCGGAGCAGGGAGATCTGTGCCAGCTGGGAGGGCGCTGTCCCCACATGTCTCTCCCTCGGCCACCCCTTATGTCCAGAGAGGAGTCCCGGGTCGCTCCGCAGGCATCCTCGGCCGCTCCCTGCTCTCCCCAGGCCGGTGGGCAGCGAGTGGGCAGTGCCAGGCCAGGCCAGCGCAGAGCGGTCAGCACGGGCTCATCCCGAGCTCCGGCATCGCCCCTGCGGGGAGAGGTGGGGATGAGAGAAGGATGGAGGGGAAGGACGCGAGGAGGGCAGGGGAATGAGGAAAGCGGGATCCTGGAGAAGGCGGGAGTGGGATGGAAGGAGAGGAAAAGAGGAGGAAAGGATGGGAAATAACTGAGGATTGATGAACCCCAACAGCTCCTGCGCTCCCCGGGTCTCTCCCGGCTGGGATGGATCCGGTAACTGCGGGAAGGAGCTCAGGATCAACGGGAATCCTTTGTCCTGTGGCAACACCCTCGAGGAAGTGCAACCCCAGGAGTGCCCGGGGTTACCTGATCCCTTAACGGAGAGCAGGAAATAACAGCGTTAGCAGGGGGGTGGTGAGCAGCAGCCTAGAAATCCTCTCCAGGGTTTCCCTGGATTTCAAACCCGCTCCAAGGACTGTCACTGCGCCGAGGGAACAGCACTTGCTCCCAGGGTGTATTGGCTGAACCTAAAAAAGTGATGGAAAACAAAGGACCCATTCAGGGAGCACACTGCTCAGCCCCATCCACAAACGGATCCCGAGATTCCAATCACATTTCTTCTTTAAAACGCTTTGCTAATTGCTCCGGGGAAAGATTCCTGGCTTGCAGAGAATTTCCACTCAGCCTGAGGTGATTACACCAAACTCACCTCGTGCTGGGGACTTGCAAAAGCCTGTGGGGTTTTGTTCCTATCCAGCCATTCCATGAGGAATGGGATGAGTGCAGCACATCCCCCATCTCCCGGAGAATCCCAAATATCCCGGCAGTGATATCCCAGCGGATCAAACACAAACCTTCCCAAAGGGGTGGCAGACAAAGATCTGCAGCAGTGGTGCAAATCCCAGTTGCGGGAGCAGGGCTGGGAAAAAGAACCCAAACACCCCCACCCAGGGCGGGGGGAAGCAGGATGAACTCCCTAGGAAAGGCAGGATGAGCTCCCTGGAAAGGCAGGATGAACTCCCCAGGAAAAGCAGGATGAACTCCCTGGGAAAGCAGGATGAACTCCTAGGAAAGGCAGGATGAGCTCCTTGGAAAGTCAGGATGAGCTCCCTGGAAAAGCAGGATGAGCTCCCAGGAAAGGCAGGATGAGCTCCCAGGAAAGGCAGGATGAACTCCCTGGAAAGGCAGGATGAACTCCTAGGAAAGGCAGGATGAGCTCCCAGGAAAGGCAGGATGAACTCCCTGGAAAGGCAGGATGAGCTCCCTGGAAAGGCAGGATGAGCTCCCCAGGAAAAGCAGGATGAGCTCCCTGGAAAGGCAGGATGAGCTCCCTGGAAAGGCAGGATGAGCTCCCCACGAAAAGCAGGATGAACTCCCTGGGAAAGCAGGATGAACTCCTAGGAAAGGCAGGATGAGCTCCCTGGAAAGGCAGGATGAGCTCCCCTGGAAAGGCAGGATGAGCTCCCTGGAAATCAGGATGAGCTCCCGAGCCTGGGAAGGGCTGGGGATGGCAGGAGGGTGCTCTTTGCAAAGGTGTCAGCAGCCAGGCCTGTGTGTGGTCCTCATCCCAGTAAGGAAACGCTTGGAATAACATCCTTAACCCCTGCCTTGCTCTGCTCGGGGCTGGGCAGAGCTCAGGGAGGGGATTTGGGTCCTCCTGGGATCTCCTGTGCTTCCTTAGTGTCCTTATGGGAATCTGAATCCCTGAAAGTGAATTTCTGCTCCTGTTTTCCCACTTCACTGTGCCACTGATGGTGTTTGTGCTGCAGGGGATTGGAGTGACACCCATCCAGGCCAGAGGTGGCTCAGGGGAGGTACAAGGAAAAATCCAGGAGATGATTCCTGCCCCAGAATTATCATGGAAATCACAGAATGGTTTGGATTGGGAGGGACCTTAAAGCTCAGCTCATTCCACAAGGTCAGGGACACTTCCACTATCCCAGGCTGCTCCAAGCCCTGTCCAACCTGGCCTTGGACACCTCCAGGGATCCAGGGGCAGCCACAGCTGCTCTGGGAAATCCATTCCAGGGCCTCCCCACCCACACAGGAAAGGATTTCTTCCTAAAATCTCATCAAAATCTCCCCCGCTTCAGCTTAAAGCCATTAATTTAAATTAATGGGTTTTTTCCCTACTAAGCAGACATGGTGGGAGATGAAACACGCAGCTTTAAATCACGACTTGGCATTTCATATTTTGAATATTAGGATTTTTAACTGCTTATTTACTGTTAAAAATGGCCAAAGATCCCCAATGAGGCCTCAGCCTGGATTCCCCAGTCCCACCTGGGGTGTCTTTCAGGTTTTCCTGTGGAAATCCCAGACACAACACGATGGTGACCCCAGAATTGTGCATCCTGTGAGTGGCCATAAGAATAAACTGCCTTGGGCAGTTTAAACTCTCACCTTGGGCTGCTCCTCTTCTCTGGACAAGTTGGGAGCAAAGCCCTGGCCTAAGGCAGCATTTTTCAGCATCTCCCAAAGCTGGAGATTGCAGCTTTTCTCTCCTATCCAGGCTCCAAGATCCATGGAGCTCAGCTCAAGTGTATTTTCTCCTGGGCTTCACACTCCTGGTTTTCCTTGTTTTCCAGCTGGTGAACCCTTTTCCTCCAGGTCCCTGACTCTCCACAATCCTCAGCAGTGCCCCTGTGTCCCCTGTGCCCTTCTCCTGCTGTCCCCTCCCAGTGCTCCTAGTGCTCCCAATGCTCCCAGTGCTCCTAGTGCTCCCAGTGCTCCCAGTGCTCCCAGGGCTGGAGGATGTCAGTGGCAGGTCTGGCAGGGGGTGCACTGCAAGTTATTTCCTCCCACCAGGGCAAGCTGGAAGCAGAAATGTGTGTTTGCATTTATTTCTAAAAAAACCCCAACCAACCAACCAACCAACCAAAAAACCCCAAACCAAGGAAACAAAAAAAAAAAAAAAACAAACCCACCAACCAAAAAAAACCCCAAAAAATCAAAACAAAAACAAATAAAACCCCCAAAACAACCAACCGAATACAAACCAAACCAAACCAAAAAAACCCCAAAACAAACAAAAAACCCCAAAACAACAAAAAAACCAACAAAAACCTTAAAAAATCAAAACCAACCAAAAACCCCAACCAAACAAAATAATAGTAACAACAACAACCAAAAAAACCAAAAAACCCAAACCAAAGGAAAAAAACTAGGAAAAAGGCCAAAAGGACACCTGAGCTCTCAGTTTGCACCAGTCGCTGCTCAGCATCCCCCGGAACAGCGGCAGGGCAGGGCGGCAGCCGCCGGCGCCAGGAGCGCGCAGCCTTGACCTTGGGGAGCGCCGGGAGCAGCGGCAGGCAGGAATTCCAGCTGCAGCACTGCTGGGGGAAGGGCCCGGCAGCGATTCCTCCTCCCCGCGGGCAGCAGGGAAAACACGGCCTTGCCCCGGCGCTGCTGCACTGCTAGAGCCCGAGCGGCTGCCAGCCCTGCCCGCTTCTGCATCACCGCACTGCGCGTCTGCTCCGCGGCTGGAGCAGCCCGAGCATCCCCAGCATCCCGAAAATCCCCACCATCCTGAGCATCCCGAGGATCCCGAGCATCCTGACCATCCTCACCATCCTGACCATCCCGACCATCCTGACCACCCTGAAAATCCCCAGCATTCTGACCATCCCGAGGATCCCGAAAATCCTGAGCATCCCGAGCATCCCGAAAATCCCCACCATCCTGACCATCCCATCCCGAAAGTCCCCACCATCCTCACCATCCTGACATCCCAAGCATCCTGAAAATCCCCACCATCCTGACCATCCCGAACATCCTGTCCACCCCGAAAATCCCCACCATTCTGACCATCCCGACTATCCCGAAAATCCTGAGCATCCCGAGGATCCTGAAAATCCCGACCATCCTGACCATCCCCACCATCCCGAAAATCCCGAGCATCCCGAGGATCTTAGAGATCCTGAGGATCCCGGACCCGCCCGGGGGAGCTCGGCGACACGGGGTGACCTCTCCGGTCTCGTGCCTCCCTCGCTCGGGCCGCTTCCGATCCTCTCCTTCCCGAGGAATTCGCTGTCCTTGGCAGGCTCGGCTGGGCTGACGCTGCCGCCTCCCCGCGCCAAGGTGGCTTTAAAGGGAACCCGGGGGACACGGGGGACAAAGCCAGCGGGTCACCTCTGCCCGCCCCACAACCACCCGGGGAGGAAGGAGATGGGGAGGGAGTTCAAACTGCAGCTGGAATGCAGCGAGGAGAGGAGGGAGAGGAGAGGAGAGGAGAGGAGAGCAGAGCAGAGCAGAGCAGAGCAGAGCAGAGCAGAGCAGAGCGAGCAGGCGGATGACAACTGTTGCTCCTTGCGAGCTCGGGCTGCAGACAGAATTCCCTGAAAGCTCGGCTGCTTGGCCGGCCGGCGGCAGGGGCAGCGCTAGGGGAAGGTAATAGGAAGCAGATGGGCGCCGCTCGGGGCCAAGGGGAAGGTTCAAGGTGCCTCCTAGTGCAGGGAAGGAGAATTTAACTGCTTTTAAAGATGCAGGGCCCGGCGGCTTCCAGGTTTCTCATCCAACTTTTGCAAATTATGAGCTCAGGTGTCCTTTTCCCTTTTTTTCCCCCTTTTTTCTTTTCTTTTTTTTTTTTTTTTTTTTGAGAGAGAGAGAGAAATAAATACAAACACAGATTTCTGCTTCTAGCTTGCCCCGGGGGGAGGAAATACTTGCAGTGCACCCCTGCCAGGCCTGCCACTGACATCCTCCAGCCCTGGGAGCACTGGGAGCACTGGGAGCACTGGGAGCACTGGGAGGGGACAGCAGGACCAGTGGGAGCACTGGAGAGTAGTGAGGAGCACTGGGAATACTGAGAAACCAGTAGGAAACTAGTAGGAAACCAGTAGGGAAGCAGTGGGAAAACAGTGGGAAAGCAGTGGGAGCAACACCCTGCAGCCACAGCACTCCAACAGCATTTCTGGGCTGGGCTATTTAAAGGAATGAAAGCCTCAAGATTAGTTTTTCTCATGTAAAATGGGGAATTTACATCACCCCTGTAACCACACTGGGGCTCTTGGGGTTACTGGGGTGTCACATCCCACAGCTTGGTCCCCTTTGGCCCCAGGTCACCCTCCCAAGGGGCTGAGCAGCACCTCAGCCCCACAGCAGAGCTGTCCTGAGCAGCCCTACAAACCTCACCACAGGGATTTCTGCTCCTCCAGCCTGGGAGTTGTTCCACCACCTCAAGGTTTATCTTTGGGGGAAGAGCTGTGGGCACTGGGTTAACTCCACAGGCCTCATTTTCTATAGGAACCAAGTTCAGTGCAGCAGGGACTGCAGGAACTGGGACTGGTGGCTCAGGGCTGTGCCTGGCAGCAGCAGCAGCAGGTTGCTCAGGTTTCCCACATGAATCCCCTGCTGCCCTCTTCCCTATTGCTGGGGTCCCAGCTGCCCTCCAGGACACACAGTGACCCCTCAGTGCCTGCAGCTCCTGGATGCTGATCCCAAAGTCTCCTGACAAAAGAGTTTCCTTGTCACCTGCTGTCGCTGCTTCACGGTTTTGGCTGTAAACCCTCAGCTGGAATCTGCCTTCACCCTTTCAGTGAAGAAATTTTTCCTAATAGCCAATCTGAACCTCTCCTGGGGCAGCTTGAGGCTGTGCCCTCTTCTGTCCCATTCCTTGTTCCCTGGGAGAAGGGATCAACCCCCACCTGGCTGCCCCTCCTGCCAGGGAGTTATGCAGAGCCAGAACATTCCCCATGACTCTCCTTTCCAGGGCTGAGCCCTTTCCCAGCTCCCTCAGCTGCTCCTGGGGCTCCAGAATCACAGAACCAGAGATTTGTACATAGAACCACAGAATATCCTGAGCTGGAAGGACCCACAGGGATCATCAGTCCAAGCCCTGGCCCTGCACAGACACCCCAACAATCCCACCCTGTGCATCCCTGGCAGCATTGTCCAAACACTCCTGGAGCTCTGGCAGCCTTGGGGCAGGGACCATTCCCTGGGGAGCCTGGGCAGTGCCCCAGCAGCCTCTGGGGGAAGAACCTTTCCCTGAGATCATCCCAAGCCTGACCCAGCTCCAGCCATTCCCTGGGCTCCTGTCCCTGTCCCAGAGCAGAGCTCAGCCCCTGCCCCTCCAGCTCCCCTCGGGAGGAGCTGCAGCCCCCGAGGAGTCTCCCCTCAGTCTCCTCTGCTCCAGCTGAACCAGCCAAGTGCCCTCAGCCACTCCTCAGACCCTTCCCCAGCTCTGTGTCCCTCCTTTGGACACTCTCTAACAGCTTTAGATCCTTCTGATCTTGTGGTGCCCAAAGTGCCCCCAGCTCTCGAGGTGAGGCTGCCCCAGTGCAGAGCAGAGCAGGACAATCCCTCCCTGCCCTGGCCAGCAATGTTTGAACCTTTTCTCATCCTCTCTCTATCCCTCCTCCTCCTCACCCTCACCCTGCACACCCCAGGCCATGGCAGGGGCAGCTCTCTCCCAGTTTGTGATGCATTTCTCTCCCAGTTTGTGATGCATTTCTGTGTTTGCTGCTGGCTGGGGGGGTCTCACCCAGCGCACTCCCTGGGGCAGTGGGTGTTCCATGCATGCTCAGCCACCACCCGCCCAGCTCCAGCTCCAGCTCCCAGCAGGTCCCTGCATGTTCCTGAGGATGGAATAATCCTGAGGATGGGGAGCCCTGCTCCCCCCACCAGGCAGCTCCTCCTGCGCCACAGGCTGAGCACGTGGGGGATGCAAAGCTGTCCCAGAGACCTCCCTGGCTTCCAGCAGAACGTCCTGATATTCCCGATAAAATATTTGGCTGGGCTGCCAAGTGGAAAACATGCTGAGCTGCAGATGGCAGAATCTTCCTGCAGTCGTCTTGCCAGCATGACAGGACTTCCACTGGGAGTCATTTCTCAGCTCCAGGCCAGCACTAAGGGGTTAAACCCAAAAAATCAGCATTTTTGCTGACAGGAGCGTCCACAAAGTGTGAGAAAGGGGTTAAAGTCACAGGTCTGCAGAACACAAAACAAGAGCTTGAGCCATAATCTGCTTTGCTGCTCCAAGATTGGCCTCTCTGGGGCCACGGCGAGCAAGGAATTAGAAACATGGAGTTATCCCTGCTCCCAGAACACTGCAGCCTCCAGCCCTGGGATGGTTCCACAGCCACCCTTTGGATGCCCTGCCACCCCTCTGCTCACTCCTGACACCAATGCCACCTGGAGCAATGCCAAAGGCTCTGCCTGTCCCTTCCTCACTGCCACCCTCAGGGCTGGCAAGGAACCAGGACACTCAGGGAAGATTGGACACCCTGGAAGGGAGGAGATTCACCTCACCCCAAGAGCTATTCTTGCAGACCCTGGAGACTGTGGATCCAATTTAGGGCTTCCCAGGAGGGGAGATGCCATTTTCACACTGTTAAAATCAGATCCACCCCATCCAAAGGCAACGTGGGAAATGCAGAGTGCGACCCCGAGAGGTGAGGGGGTCTGATCCGGGCTCTCTGTCCCCCTGCCAGCCCCCCGGTGCCAGCCTGGGTGCCAGGGGCACTCCCTGCCTGCCTCTGGACCACCAGCTCCCTACTCCAGGCTCTCCCTGCTGTGCTCTGGCCGGGCACACCCTGCATCCCTTTGTACAGCAGCTTCGCAGGGCTTTGGGCTCGCTCCAGCACTGTGTGGGAGGAGGGGATTTTTTTTTCAAAAACACGAGAATTGTTTTACAGTCAAATCTATTCAGTGAGATCTCAGTGAGGAAAGGGCTGAATTCCCCCCTCGCTCCTCTCCAAAAACTTCAATTTCGCCAGCAAAGGGGCAAAAATCTCGTGCCAAAGGCAGGGCATGTGAGAGGAGAGCTGGGAGCAGCGACCTCGCTCTGACACCGCCTGCTCGGCTCTCTGGAAATCCTATCCCCGTGTTACATAAGGATCTGGCCCTATCTGGAACGCCGGGGTCACTGCACTTCTCCAAGTGTGGTAAAATGCTCGGAGGTCCTCAGCAGGAAAGCAGGAGGGAAGTGCCAGCTCGGATCCTCCTCGGCACGGGGAGCTGAGCCTGGGCAGGGCTGAGCCCTGCTGGAGCTGCCGGAGCAGAGCCCCAATTCCAGCCGGACGGAAGGTGGGCACCGAGATTCCCAGCGCTCCCAGGCCTGGATTCCTTCTGCTTTAAGGAGAGGACTCCACCAAGCAGGTCCATCTCAGACGGGACTTATGCAATAGTTTGGAGCTGCTCCATGTGACCCAGACTGGCTGGCGCTCTGCCACTGCTCTCCGCGCTGCCTCCAGCCAGGCACTGAGCGGGGATTAGAGAGAGACCGGCGGTCATTAACGGGGTGTCGGTCATTAACGGAGTGCCCGTCGTTAACGGGGTGTCAGTCATTAACTGAGGGTGCCATCACTAACGGAGTGCCCATCATTAACGGAGTGCCCGTCATTAACGGGGTGTCCATCATTAACGGGGTGTCAGTCATTAACGGGGTGTCAGTCATTAACGGAGTGCCCGTCACTAACGGGGTGCCCGTCATTAACGGGGTCCCCGTCATTAACAGGGTGCCAATAATTAACGGAGTGCCTGTCGTTAACGGGGTGTCCGTCATTTACTGAGGGTGTGATCACTAACGGAGTGCCCATCATTGACAGGGTGCCCGTCGTTAACGGGGTGCCCATCATTAACGGGGTGCCCGTCATTAACTGAGAGTGCCAGTCATTAACAGAGTGCATGCCCCACAACTGGCATGTCCCTGGCAGAGGGACCTGCCAGTGACACACGTGTTCCTTGAGTGTAGCAACACACGTGTCACTCACATGCACCCACCGCATGGCCACAGCCATTTGTGTGTCTGGGGATGGGGATACGTGGGGTCTGTATGTGGATTAATGCTGTTTGCACATGGATACACAGGATCTGTACATGGATCCATGATATCTGCACATGGATGGATCCATGTTATCTGTACGTGGATACACGCTATTTGCATGCGTTATCTTAATGGGGAGACATTATCTCCACATGGACCCAAGGTATCTGCACGTGGATAACACGTTATCTGCACATGGATAACATGTTATCTGCACATGGATAACATGTTATCTGCACATGGATACACACTATTTGCATGGGGATACACATTATCTGCATGGGGATAGACATTATCTGGACATGGATACAGGTTATCTGCACATGGATAACATGTTATCTGTGCATGGATACACATTATCTGTGCATGGATAACATGTCATCTGTACATGGATAACACATTATCCATGATAATTATCCATTATCGTGGATAACATATTATCCATCATGCACATGGATAACACATTATCTGCACATGGATAACATGTTATCTGCACACAGGTACACATTATCATCATGGGAATACATGCATGGGGGTACATGATACCTGCACATGGATAACACATTATCCACATGGGCTACATGCTATCTGAACATGGATAAACATTATCTGCACCTGGGTACACGCAATCTGCATGTTGATAACACGTTATCTGCATGTGGACACATGCAGTAGCTGTGGGCACATCTGATGCCCACACCCCCTGAGCTGCCATCCCATTCCTGTGGATATTCTAGGCACAAGTTTTTATACCCAGCATCTCTGTGGCTGCCTCTGCCTCCAGGAAATGCTGCTCTGTGGGGTTCAGCACAGCCAGGAGGGAATCCAGAGCTCCTGGACCTCCACACAGGCAGCTCTCCCTGTGCTCCTGCTGCTCCTCCCAGGGCTCTGCTGCGCCTGGGACACCAGGAAAGCATCCCAGGCTCTGGGAAAGGCTGGAGTGGGCAGGGAGGCAGCCACAGACCCAGCCATCTCTATCCCGGCAGGGCTGGATCCCATCTCCATCCCAGCAGGGCTGGATTCCATCTGCATCCCAGCAGGGCTGGCTCCACTTCCATCTCCATCATCTCCATCTCCATCTCATCTCCATCTCCATCATCTCCATCTCCATCTCCATCTCCATCATCTCCATCTCCATCTCCATCTCCATCATCTCCATCTCCATCTCCATCTCCATCCCGGCAGGGCTGGATCCCACAGCTGCCCCCCCAGCAGTCCCAGTGCTCACACAACTCAGCCCTGCACGGCGCTGAGCCCTGACCTTGCCAAAAGACAAACTCCCTCCTGTGCCAAACCCGAGCTCTGCTCACCTGTGTCACCACCCTGGTGCTCTCCAGCTGGAGCTGCTCCGTGCTCCCAGCTGAGGCAGGAGTGTGGTTTGTGCAGTTACAGCTCACAAAGGGCTGTCACAGCCCTCACACACCAAGTGTCACACACGAAATTTGGCTCTTCATCAGCCAGGCTGTAGGACAGAGCCCAGTCACAGAATGGTTTGGGTTGGAAGGGATCTTAAATCATCCTACTCCATCCCTGCCATGGGCAGGGACACCTTCCACTGTCCCAGGCTGCTCCAAGCCCTGTCCAGCCTGGCCTTGGACACTGCCAGGGATCCAGGGGCAGCCACAGCTTCTATGAGCAACCTGTGCCAGGGCCTCCCCACCCTCACATGTCTGGTTGTCAGGCTGGATGTGCTACAGGGGAGGGCAAAGCCACACCACAACCCCTGTCCCCACCTGCCATATCCTGTGCACTCACAGCCCTGCACAGCCTCGAGCTGCAGCTGCAAAGATGGGAGAACCCTGCTGAGCTCCCCAAGGAGAGCCTCAGAGGTGACTCCTGCTCCCCAGCAGGACTGTGAGAAGCACTGTGGGACCTGCAGGGAGCCCAGGGCTCAGCAGCTCCTTCTGCCACCACCACGGCACAGCCTCACCCAGCACTGCCCCAGCAATGGCCCAGCCCTGGCCAGGGGGAAGATCCTCAGCACGGCCCAGCTCCAGCTCCCTTTGGGCTGGTTTGGTCCTGCCAGGCTGAATCAAGGATTCAGTGAGGTTGGAAAGGACTTGAGGGGGTCTCAGTCCCATTCCACTCTCAGAACTGAGCTACCTTTGATGTTAGATCAGGACAACACAGCCCAGGCTGTGCACAGCAGTGGCTCGGAGGAAATGCAGGGAGCTGAGCAGTGGGAGCCTAAGGCAGCAAAGCCAGTTTGGAGCTCCCTGTCCTCCCAGGAAACCAGAACCAGTCAGCAAAGTGGCATCGTGGTGACCCAGAGAATGTTCCTTCTGCAGCAGGACAAACCAAGGAGTGATTTGGGGACAACCAAACAACCATTCAGTGCAAGACCTTGAGATCACCTGCAGGCAAAGCCCCAGGGTCCCCCTTTGTGCAGGGCAGGGAGGGACACTGACAGCAGCACCCACAGCCCCCAGGACAGCTCACCCCACACCAGGAGAGCCCTGCAGGGACAGGGATGCATCCTGTGGGACGAAGCCTTGAAGAACACTCTGGCTGTGAAATCCCTCCAGCCCTTGGAGACCTGCAGATCATGTCCAGGCTCCATGGGAGCTCTGGGAGATCTGCTGGGCAGAATTTTTGGGCCCTCTTCCCCTCCCTGCATGTTCTTCACTCAGGGGAAGGTGGTCCAGATAGTGTGGGTCAGATGGAGCTCCTTCCTCCATGGCCAGGGAATGAAGAGTCCCTGCTCCTGACAGGACTGAACTCATCCTCAACGACAACACTTTCATTTTGGTCAAAGCCACTTCCCACTGAGGTCACAAATCCCACAGGAGGAGGCCAGGATTTCACCTGCCAGTGTAGCTCAGTTGGGACCAACTTTTGGGAGTGGTTGAGTTCAGAAAGATTTGCAGGACTGCACAGGAATAGATTGATTATAACTCATTTTTCCTTTAAAATTAAACTACTGTGGAAGAGTAGGAAACACAATATTGGTAACAGTGGGTTGGGTGATAAACAGAAGGGAAGGTGTGGATGTCCTATCCCTGGAAGTGTCCAAGGCTGGAAAGGGTTTGGAGCACCCTGGGATAGTGGAAGGTGTCCCTGCCCGTGGGAGAGGGTGGGATTGGATGGGCTTTAAGGTCCTTCCAACCCAAACCATTCAATTATTCCATGAAAGGCACTGAGAAGTCAGACATGGAATATCCCAAGTGTTTCCCAGCCTGGAAGGATGCAGGAGGTCAGAGAGGAGCAGCAGTGGAGCAGCTGGATGGAGACCCAACACTTCACACATGCACTGATGTTGCTCCACTGAGGTCAGATGGAGCTAAAATATTCCGGCAGAATTTCCCAGTGGAGACTCTCCTAATCCTTCTGTTGGCTGCAGACTCCATTGAAGGCCCTCACAGTGACCAAGGCAGGAAAATTGGCTTGCATGGTGTCCCTTTAAAGCTGCTCCAGTGCTGGAACACCAGGCTCTATCCAGGCTGGTGGTTTTCCACGTGTCTCACTCCCCAGTCATCATGAGATCCAACCTACTCCCAGATTCCTGGGAAATGTTTGTAACTCCTCGCCCTGCAAACATTTCCTGCAGTGCTGGGGTCAAGCAAAGACCTCTCTGCCTTGAGTGTCTTCAGCACATCTCAGCTGACATCACCCAGGGAATTGTTGCTGAAAACACGATGAGTTTGGTCCCAGCTCTGTTCGGTTTAGGCTCACTTTGTGTTAACTGGAGATGGAGGCAGGACAGGACGTGACAAACACATCCTGCGGTGCTCCCGGCTTAGAAGGAATTAATTGCTGGAAACTTGGCAAGAAAAATGGGGTTTGGAGTCGGGGGGTTTCAGATAAGCTGGAGATAAAGGTTTGCATGGAATCATCCCTGGATGGGCCTGAGGCAACCTGTGCTCCGTGGAGCTGCTCCTTTGGGAAGCAGAGCCCAGGCAGCCCCTGGACCAGGATTCCATGGAATGATAAGAACGGTTCCTCCTCCCCAGGAGTCTCTGGGTGGCCTGGAGCCATGGGTGATAAGAGAGCCTCTCGTGTTACAGGTCTGAGGAACAGACACTGTTTATGTTGAGCGGCACCACCTTCCTCCCCTCGGGGCTCCTCTTCAGCCTCTCCGCAGCTTCTCGGAGCCTCGCCGTGCCAAAGGAAACAGCGCAGCCCCCCCAGCCTTATCGGGCAGAGCTGATTTGCAGGAGATGACAGCACCTTTCCCATTCCACCCCAGGGCCAGCCGCTCGGGGAATGCGGCTGGAGCCTCCCCAAGAGGTTTTTGGGGTGGCGGGAGGAGGAGGGAGGCAGAGGGTGCTGCCCTGGGGCAAAGGAGGAGCAGCGGGAGGCTGAGGATGGAGCAACTGGAGCACTCAGCACGTTCCATATATGGAGAAACTCCGGGAACAACCTTCCAAGGACTGCAGAAGCCTCAGTGATGGAGGAATTGCAGACAGGCCAGGCCGGGCTGTTCCCAGCGCTGGGAATCACCTGGGTGTCCCGCAGAGCATTTCCTTTCACCCTGGGCAGTGAGGGAGAGCAGAAGGGAACAAAAACCCCAAACCCTCTCCCTGCCATGCCCAGCCATGCCCTCCATCCCAGCCTGGCACTGCCAAGGAGAACAGGGCTGAGCACAGCCAGGAGCAGAGCTCATCTCCAGCACCAGGGATGCGGGCAGCAGGAAAACAAACTGAGGTTTGCATCTCGACCGAAAAAAAGTCCCCAAAAATGGGCCTCGGTGTGCAATGGGAGGTTTTGCTGCAGGGGTTACCTGCCCCCAGTGCAGCTCACGCTTCCCTCTTGGTCGATTCTTCCCCTCTGGAAGATACTTGCCAAGGATATTTTATAAACTCCTTGCTATTTATAGCCCAGCTCCTTCAGCTCTAATGAGATAATCTTCTGGCATCTCACCATCACTAATATTTACTTTGATGTTTAAAATAACATCTTCTGAGGGATTGATTTTTTTTTTTTCTTAAAAAAAATTACCCCTTTAAAACCTAATCAAAGGAAGAAAGGAGCAGAGCGGCGGGGCTGAGCTGCTGGGGATGCACAGAGTCAGTGACACTGCAACTTTTTCAGGGCAGACTCTTTATAATCCTCTGAGCACATCAGCAGGGAGAGAGGCATTGGCAGCTCCTGAAGATGGAGAGAGAGACAGGGCGAGAGGGAGAGGGAGCGCGGGCTGTGTTTATTCTCAGGAATGAAGGAACGCTTCATTCTGCAGCAGGGCTCTGTAATTGAGAGCTTGGCCCCGGGCGGCTCGGCGGAGGAGAAGTGGGGATTTGGAGCAGCAAACATTCGATCCCTGGGTTAATGCAATTAAAAAAGTGCAGCCGAGAGGGGCTGGGGGAGGCGAGGGAGGCAGAGCACGGGATCGCTGCCGCTGCTGCCTGCAGCCACTTTGAAACACAAGCCTGCGTTTTTATGGAAACTCTGAATGTTGGAGAAGGGTGAACATGGTTTTCATTCTCATAAATGTTTTTCCAGCGTGCAAGGCTCTCCGGGCTCATTCCTTCTCCAGGGAGACGGTTCTGATTTCAAAGAACATTCGCGTTCCCTCCACCCCAGACCACCCCACTCCAACCTCAAAGAATCTCTGGAAAAAATATTTTAAATTATTTTACCTTTTCGAGTGTTTTCCCTTCTTTCTTCTTTTTTTCCCCCCTTTTAATTCCTTCAGCTTCTCTCTCTCTCTCTCTCTCTTTTTTTTTCCTCTTCTTTTTCCCAGCAGCAGCCAAAAGCTCCTCTCTCCCTCTCAGCCCTGCGCGTGTCAGAAAGTTTCCAGGCTGAGGGTTTGTGTCGCCTTCCCCAAGAACCTTCTTCTGTCAGACCCAGGCAGAGCTGGAGCTGGAGGCTTTGCTAAAAAGTCTCCTTTCAGGAAGTGAGCAGTAATAAGAGAGCGGCTCGGAGGCAGCACATGGATAGGGGCTGCTCAGAGAGAAAAAAAAAAAAAAAAGAGAGAGAGAGAGAAAGAAAGAAAAAGAAAGAAAGAAGAAGAAGAAAAAAAACTTTGCTCAGGAATTTTGCCAGGATTAGCCAAAAAAAAGGAAGAAAAAAAAAAGACAAAAAAAAAAAAAGAAAGAAAAAGAAAAAAAAAATCCCCAAACCCACAAGGCTGGAAAAGTCCCGCCCTGACTGCTGACATCAGTGCAGAAGGCAGGTCTTGCCTGAAACACTATAAAACTAATCAGCCTTTCTGTGGAGGAGCGGGGAGGGAGCTGGGCAGCCCTGGAGGCGATGCCGGCAGCTCCTCGGGGCAGAAAACATCCCAGGAAAAGCCCTGAAGCAGAGAAACCGCGCTGATAGTGGCAGACAAAGCAGATAAAGCAAGCCAGGATCGGGTTTGTGTTGGTTTTCTTTTTTCCCCAACAACAAACACCCCCCATCCTTCATTTCAACCGGCGCTTTCAAAAATGCTTTTAAAAACCCAGGCGGTGTGTGAGGAAATGGCCTGAGAGGCAGCCGAGCTCCCAGCAATGGCAGCGACCGGCTTTGAATCGAAAAAAAGCCTCAAGAATTGGCCAAAGTTTCGAGAAGTTCCTTCCCTCCGCAGTTACATCATTCTCGCCCCGCTGGCTCCGCCGCTTCCCAAACAACTCTGCCGTCCTGCTGCCACCGTGGAATGTCCCACGGAGCACAGTCCATCCCCGGAGCAAAGAACAAACCCTGGAAATCACCGAACAATGCTGCTGCTGCCCGAACAACCCTCTGCAGGACACCTCACAGCATCAGCCAGGAGCAAAGGCAGCTGCTCATCCCCTCCTGCCCTCTTCGGGTGGATTTGGGGCTCCAAAGGTTGGGAGCCCTGCTCGGGAGAGAATTACCGGGCAGTGCTGCCAGTGGTGGGGAAAGGAGGCTTTCCAGGCTGCCCTGCTTTTCCCTGGGAAGAGAGAGGAGTCTAGGGAAGGACACAGGGTGGGGATGGAGCTGAGCCCTCTGCGGGGACACAGCGACCCCAAAACCACCCTGCAGTGCCTTTTCTGACATGAGGGTCTGAGTGGAGAGTTAAGGGGTGAAAATTTGCCAGGGGAGATGTAATATACAGATAAATAAATTAAAAAAAAAAAAAAAAAAATGTTAAAGGAAGATCCCTGAGCGCATATATATATATATATAAAAGCAAGCTCCCTGAACACAAACACACACACATGTATATATATAAAAGTAAGCTCCCTGAACATATATATGTATTTTAAATATATATATATATTAAAACAAGCTCCCGGAATAAAGCTCCCTGAATACACACACATATATAAATATATATATATTAAAGTAAGGTCCCTGAACATATATATATATACATATATATATATATATATATATATATATATATATATATATATGTATGCACACACACACACACATATGTATATACACACACATATATATATATATACACACATATATATAGATAGACAGATATAGATATATCTATTAAAGGAAGTTCCCTGAACACACACACATATATATAAATATATATATTAAAGTAAGCACTCAGAGCACAGATATATATATATATATTTAAAAATATATCTATATATATATTAAAGCAAGCTCCCTGAACACGCATATATATATATTAAAAATATATATATATCAAAGTAAGCTCCCTGAACCTGAGCCCCCAGGAGAGGATTACAAGGGGGCTCTGGGACAGGGAGAGAGGATTTGTATCCCTGGGAAGTGCGGTTTGGATGCCAAGAGTGCAGTTCAGGCCCTGCAGCTCCGTGTCCTGCCGTGACCCTCGGAGGCACATCCAGTGCCAAAGCCACAGGATGCAGCCCTGGAGCTCTTGGCCACCAGCCCTGGTGCCACCCAGGCTGACCCAGCACTGCTCTGCAGCCACCAGACCATGAAATGGGAATGGAGAGAGACAAAAACCCCAAAGGCCTGGCCAGCCCTGTGTCCTGATGGGATGCTGGCCTAAAAAAAAAATAAAGGGATGAAGGAACAAGTGAGAAGCTGTGGTACTTTTTGTGGTGTATCCTCCTAAATCCTCTGCTATCAGCAAAGCAGGATGGACCTGAGCAGGAGCTGTGCCAGCCAGAAATAGTTTTCTGCCATGAATTTTTTAAACTCTTTTCAAAGCTCCTGGGACAGAGCAGCAGCAGCAGGAGATGCCCAGGAAGAACCTCCTGAGCCCCCCAGCATTTTGTGCTGCCTGGAAGGTTCACTCATCCAAATGACCCTGAAAAACCAGGGAAAACATCCTTTTTTGGGTGGCAGATCACAGCCCCAGCCTCTCTCCATCCCGACTGGGCAGGGCTGGCTCTGCACTGGAAAATGGAGTTCAAAGGGACTGGGATGGCTGGGCTGCATTCTGGGCCAGTTCCCTGGCTGGGTGGACAGAGTGGTTTCCTTCCTCCCCAGGCCACGCTGGCCATTGTCTGAGCCCCCAGAGCACACCCAGAAAAGAGCAGCTGAACAAAGTGTTTGGGGTTTAATGAATGGTGCTGCTGCTGGCCAGGGAACAACACAACGCTGCGATGTGGCTTAGTGCCACCCAGGGCTGTTCTGTCTGCTGGGGCTGCTCTCAAACACCCTCTGTGTGCATGGAGGGGCAAATTCCCAGCTTTCCTTCCCCAGCGAGCAGCTCCATGCTGCCAGACTCTTTTCCTTCCCAGGAATATTTGGTTTTCCATGTTTTTCAGGGTCTCCAGTCCCTCCTGGGTGGTAAACACAGAGTTAGAGACTCCTGATTTGCAAGGCTAATGCCCCCAGCCCTGCACCCCAAACCAAGACCCCCAGATTTGTACCAGACCAGCTCCAAAACTGGGCTTTGCTCCAGCCTTGACCTGTCCTGGAAGGGGGATGGAGCTGTTTAACCCTCACAAGCCAAAGCCTCCATCCCCTGCACAAATCCTGGGAAATGGGGAATGGCAAAGTGACCAGAGGCTCACAGCAAAGAGGAGAAGGTGATAAAAACCAGAGAGAATAGAAAATTTCAGTTCCACTGAAGTTGCTACAAAGTTTAATTTCTGGATGATTTTGGTATCGCCTGAAGATCTGCCTGAAAAAAGAGCTTCACAGGCAACCCACGAGCCCTAAATTTCACCTCCAACATCACCCAGCTGCTTCCTCTCCCTGGGATGAGGAGATCAGGCTGAATTTCCAGGAGATCTTTGAAATCCTCGCTGTTCGGGGGGATGGAGAGCAGCCCGGTGACACTGCACCCTCCTGTGGCTGCACGGGATGCTGGAAACCTGCCGGGATGCTGGAAACCCCACCGGGATCATGGAAACCCCGCCGGGATGATGGACTGGACCCCAGGGAAGCACAAATTCCGACACTTCCAGGCCAACTTGGCACTTCCCGGTGGCGCTGGATGATTCCCAACGCAGCCAACCGGCACGACACCAAAGGCAGGGCTCATTTGAAGGCTTGAAAAAGCTGTGGATTTTGTCCTGGTTGCCATTAGGACACACAGGGAACGCTGCTGAGGCCTGATGGGGTAATTCTGCAGCAGGATTTTGTACATAAAATGAAATATTCTCCCTCCCTCGCTATGTCTGAACTGCAGGGCCTGGGCAGAGTTCCCAGCTCTGGCTCCACATCACAGCCTGGCCCCAAGTCCATGTTGGGACAAGCTCCTTGGCCACGGACTCACCCTTTTTATGGCTGTTCAGCACCCAACACAACAAAGCTCCATTCAGCCCTTCAGCTACTGCAGCAATAAACAAAGCGCCGGGCTTTGTTTGGAGCCCAGGGGCTGCAGGTTGGGAACCTGCGAGAGGAACGAGCTGGAAACAGTGGGGTTTGTTTTTCCACCGGGGCACAGACATGTCAGCTAATTGCCCAACAGTAAAGATCGGCTTAATTAGTCCCAGGTGTTAAATAAAATAGGGTTGGTGTTTCCCAAACTTGTAACTCCGGCTTGAAGGAGCCGCAGGCTTGGGGAGCAGAGCCATCAAGGAGTGATTATCGAGATCGTTGTGCCTGAGCCTGGGGTTTTGTGGGGATTTTGGGGCAAAGGACAAATATTCAGGCGGGTTTTGCCGAGGGCACTGCAAGGGGGGATGTTGGGGTGCTGCATTTCCACCTCAGGATCTCGCCTTGTCTTTGGAAAAAGCTTTGTTGACGATTTCTGGGTGAACATGAAGAGCTCCATGGGAAAACATTAAAAAAGGCTCCAGGGGGATTTGGTGATGACATCCCATGGGGCTGAGGGATGCTCAGGGACACCTTGTGTTCTGCCTATCCAACCTTATTCCCAAATTCTTTTACTCCCCTCAGTCCTGAACATCCTTAAACTCATCCTGCTGGGATCAGGGCCTTATTCCCAACTTCTACAGCAGCATTTTCTGCCAGCAAAAGCAAGAAACTTCAGGATTGCCTGTCTGTCTCCTTGGATTCCTCCTCCCTGCATTCAGCAGGAATTAGTCATGGATGGGGTTTGGAGCATCCTGATCCAGAGGGAGGTGTCCCTGCCCATGGAAAGAGGTTGGAACAAGATGAGCTTTAAGGTTTCTTTTCCAACCCAAAGCATTCCATGATCCTGTGATGCCACAGCCTTTCTCCCAGGCTGATCCTAGACCTCATATCCATCTATTCCAGGATAGGTGGCAGTGAGCTGGGGGTGACACATGGAGATTTTTGCTTCTGGAAAGGGAGACCTGGCCCTGAGGAGCTGCTGGAAACCCTGCAAAGCATAAACACCCTTTGGTGGCACTGGAGATGGAAGATCCCCAGCCCAGCTGACAGTGGTGGGACAGGAGATGGAAGGTCCCCAGTGTCAGCTGACAATGGTGGCACTGGAGATGGATGGTCACCATTGCCAGTTGACAGTTGTGGGACTAGAATCAGAAGGTTCCCAGCCCAGCTGACAGTGGTGGGACCAGAGATGGAAAGTCCCCAGCCCTGCTGTCAATGGTGGCACTGGAACTGGAAGATCCCCAGTGCCAGCTGGCAATGATGGCACTGGAATTGGATGGTTCCCAGCCCAGCTGACAATGGTGGCACTGCAGTTAGTTGGTTCCCAGCCCAGTTGTCAGTGGTGGCACTGGAGATGGAAGGTCTCCAGCTCAGCTGACAGTGGTGGCACTGGAATGGAAGGTCCCCAGCCCACTTGTCACTGGTGGCACTGGAATGGGATGGTTCCCAGTGGTGAGTGGTGGGACTGGAGTTGGATGGAGTTGGATGGTTCCCAGCCCAGCTAATAGTGGTGACACTGGAACGGGATGGTTCCCAGCCCAGGTGACAATGGTGGCACTGGAGATGGAAGGTCCCCAGCCCAGTTGTCAGTGGTGACACTGAGATGGAAGGTCCCCAGCCTAGCTGATGAAGTTCTGGCCTCTCTGGCCCCACAAGGAACTGATCAGAACCAGGGCAGGAGAACCAGGCCATGAGAGGCTTCTTGGGTTGCTGAGCCTGCCCTGGTCTGTCACAAACCACAGCTCCCCAGCAGCCCTTCCCAGAGGGCCTTTCTCAGCAGCTCCTGGCTTGGATGTGGGAAATCCAAAGAAACTCAGCTTTCCTAACCCTTCTGTGACTTCCAAGAGGCACAGCCTGGAATGACAGTGGCTCTGACAGGAGGGGACAGCCAGGGGTGGGTCAGGCTGTGCTCCCAGGGAACAGGGACAGGATGGAGGAAATGGCCTCAAGTTGTACCAAGGGAGGATCAGGTTGGACATCAGGAGGAATTTCCTCATGGAAAGGGTGGTCAGGCATTGGCAGGGGCTCCCCAGGGAGGTTTGGAGTCACCATCCCTGCAGGTGTCCAAGGAAGGTCTGGCTGTGGCACTCAGAGCTCTGGGTGGGGATTTGGCACAGCTTGGCCTCAGTGATCTCAGTGGTCTTTTCCAACCCAGTGAACTCTGTGATCCTGTGGCAAAGCCACTCCTGCCCAGAGATTCCCTTTCCCACCACCACCTGCTCCATGAGAACCACTCAGGAGGAGAACCTTGCTCTCCAAGCAGCATCTCCCCCTAACACATTCATTTCAATAACGCCAGTTCCTCACCACCTCCCTCTGGTCCGTTCTCTCCACAGCAGACCCCTGCCCTGGCACCGAGAAGATCTCAGAGCTCTTTCACTCTTCAAAGCTGCACAGCTTTTGTTTGCTCTCCTTTCCTTTCCTGTGCAACAAGGAAATAGGGTCACATTTCAGAGAAACTCAGCGAGCGGTGGTTTGCGAATGCCAGAACGGGCCTGCTCCCCTCTTCTTTCCCAAAACCAGCACATCCCTCACTCAACAGAGATTATTTTCCCTCTTTTTTCCTCTCCTCCTCCCCAGCTGCTGGGAGGAAGCCCCCAAAGCTGTCGTGCTCCTCCACAGAGCAGGTAAGAGGCACTTTTTGTTCGCTTTTGGGTTCTTGAGTGGTGGTGGCGTCATGGCTGCTTTGTTCCCTGCCTGGTGCCTTTCTGCAGCACTGAGGGCTTTAGAGGGGAAGATTCTGTGAAATGTTGGTGTTAAGACTGCAGATGAATTCCTCACGAGACCTTTGTTTTCCTACTGATCACCCCACTGGAAAAAAACGGGATTGAGTTGGGGGCATCACTTTTTTTTTGGAGCTGAGGGGGTTTAGACATCAGAAGGTGATGAAATGATGGCTCATGGTCCAACACTCCTGGCCAGCCATTCCCTTCCCTTTGCCTCTGGACATGGCAACAAAACTCTGGAAGTTTCTCTTTAAATTTCCTGGGAGCCTCAGTGGCACCGTGGGAAGATTGAGGATCTCGGTGGCAATGTGGGTAGATTGAGGATCCTGGCACCTGCTGGATAATGCTCCAAACACTCCAGAAATTCCGAGATTTGCTGCTGGCCAACACAGCAACAAGTAGACTGAAATCCAGAGGCAAAGTCACAGTTATTTCCTTGGATTTCTTTGACAACTCCTCCGTTGCTGCTCGGTGAAAACAGGCACAGCTCCAAGTCCCACCGATCCAAACACAGTCAGGGTGTTATGGAACAAACTGGGACAAAGGAAAGTTGGGTTTGAACCTAGAAAACCTTTTCTAGTGGATAAATCTGTTAGGTTTGGAATGAACTCCACAGGGACACCAGGGAAACACATCCCAGGGAAGAACTGGAGAAGGGCTCAGGCTCCTCACTGGCAGGGGGATGAACAAACAGATCTGTGGGGTTTTGCTTTCTGATTTATTTATGATTCTGCTGTTTGCAATCTCTCATCCTCCTTTTTTCTCTTGGGAAGAGGGACCCAAGCCTCTGGAAAGTTTGCTTATGCTGAATTTCCTACAGAAAATAAGATTTCCTAAAGAAACGTGGATGATGCCATGGCTCGGTTTAGAATTCAAATATATAAACATGTAATTTTAAAAGTGAATTCCCACTAAGATTTTAAGCAAGAGGCTTTCCTGGAAACTCTTAGATAACAAGGACGATGCCATAGTCCCTCTGTAAAGCACCCAGCTCCACAAAAAGCAGAAATCCTGGGAATGTCCAGCTTCCATCCATGATCTAAACCGACTCAACCAGGCACAGAAAAATTGGCTTGAGCAGCAAAGCTCGGGAAGGACAGAGATGTGTCAGTTAAGCTGAGCTTTTGCTCACCCAAAAGCAGGTGGGACTGGTGGGACAAAAATCGAGAGACTGAAAGCAAAGGGTGGCCTTGAAAGGATTTTTTTCACTTCTGATAACATTTCAGGTTGAGTTCCGTGGCTGGGAAGAGAAAGGAGCAGGGAGCAGCTCTTTGTGGGGCAAAGCAGGAAGTTCTGGGGGGTTGGAAATGCTCAAAAGTACAAATTAATGCCACCAGGTCAGTGAAAGCCTCCCAGACTTTGTTTACTGCTTGATTTCCTGGGAATCTCTGGGGACTCATAGGGAGAATCAGGTGGTTACAGCAAATTGAAATTAAATGGGAATTAAAGTCATGGAATCTGGGAATGGTTTGGGCTGGAAGGACCTTAAAGCTCATCCAGTGCCACCCCTGCCATGGCAGGCACACCTTCCACCATCCCAGGCTGCTCCAAGCCCTGTCCAACCTGGCCTTGGACACTGCCAGGGATCCAGGGGCAGCCACAGCTTCTCTGGGCACCCTGTGCCAGGGCCTCTCCACCCTCAGGGGGAACAATTCCTTCCCGATATCCCATCTCTCCCTGCCCTCTGGCACTGGGAAGCCATTCCCATGTGCTGTCCCTCCATCCCTTGTCCCCAGTCCCTCTCCAGCTCTCCTGGAGCTCCTTTAGGCATTGGCAGGGGCTCTGAGGTCTCTCTGGATCCTTCTCTTCTCCAGATGAACACCCCCAAAATTTGATGCTTGGATAATATAATACAGGCTTTAAGTACCTAGACCTTGAGTATAGACACAGATATATAACGTAACGTAACGTAACATAACATAACATAACATAACATAACATAACATAACATAACATAACATAACATAACATAACATAACATAACATAACATATAATATGGGCTCTAAGTCTAACACTTGCTTAGTCCTTCATGCAGGAAAATGCATTTTTAAACACAGTTTTGGTCACTGAATGTGCTGATTTAGCCTTGTAGTATCGCAGAGGGGCCAGGGAAGGCTCTGCTGGGCATGGGCTGGAATGGGAGCACGGGACAGATGCTGGGGGCCAAGGGGACCATGGGCAGCTCCCACCAACTCCATAGGGAGCCAGGAAACAAATTCCAGCCTCAGTGAGGGAGGCAGGAAGGATAAAACCTGAACCAGCCTTAAATAACTCCATTTCCCTGCATCCCACCCAAATCATTGGAACAAAACCCCTTTGTTGGCATAATTAACAATAAACACAATGCCCTGGGCAGGTCTGAGCCTTTATTTTCCTCTGGAAAACAGAGATCCCAGGCTGCCTGTGAGGGAAGCATTTCCACACTCAGGGAATGTGGGAGCAAATTCCCAGTGCTCCTCACAGCTCACTGCTGAGGATTTCCTGCAGGAGCAGAGCTGATATCCAACCCTTTCACTTCCCACTTTTCATAATTTTCCTCTTCAGAATTTCCCCTTCAGGAGTTTCCTCTATCCTCCCCATCATCCTGCAGAGTCTGAATTTCCGTTTAATCCCCGAAAAACAGATTGATAAAGGAATGAGCTCTCTCTGCTTTGCAATAATGTTCCAAGCACTGCTCAGGCAGAGTTTGCTCTCCACCTCCCTGGAGATCCTTCCAGACCCTCACCCACCACCAGGCCATCCTCAGGTGGGATTTGGGATGCTCAGCTGGATCCTGCAGGATTCCTTTCCTTGTGCCAGGTTAGATTTCAGCCTTAAATTCACCTTTCTTCTTTTAAAACCCCACCCAGAGCATCTGATGCTCAAGAAACTTTGCTGCTCTGAAACTTTCTGCTTCAATTCCTCACTTTCTGACCCTCCAGCCAGGAGATTCCAGTGCAGGTTCCACCACTCCAGGTTTCCATCACTCTGGCTCTTCTCCACAGAGCTGGGAAGGAGTTTCCTGGGATGTCAAACATTCCCTGGGCAATCCAGGAGTCATCCCCCACTTCCCTAGAAGCAGCAAGTGCCAAAGGGGAAATGTGGGGACTTCAATTGCCAGCCAAATGGGACATTTCCAGCAGGATAGATGCACATAAACCACACAGGATAAATGCTGAAGGAGTTGAAACTTAATGCAGGACTTGTCACCTTTGGAGACACCCACAGGTCTTTTTATTCTTTTATTTTATTCTTTTTATGCTTTTGTTTTATTCTCTTTATTCTGAATTTATTATTTTATTCTTTTATTTTAATATGTTTATTATTTTCTATTATTTTATTTTATTATCTTTATTATTTTTTTATTCTTTTATTTTATTCTCTTTATTCTGAATTTATTACTATTTTATTCTTTTACTTTTTTCGCTTTATTCTGAATGAGCCCAAAGGACATGGGAAATCAGCCACTTCACCCCCCTGGGTGCCCCTGAAGGGATGAGGCAACACAAAATTCTCACAGGGAGTTCATAACTCAAACAGATTTAGGGCTCTGGCACAAGAAATGTGGTGAAATCATCTCCATTTCCTCTCAGGGATGCCCAGGGTGGGATTGTTGGGGTGTCTGTGCAGGGCCAGGGCTGGACTGATGATCCCTGTGGGTTCCTTCCAGCTCAGGATATTCTGGGATGCTCAGAAAATCCTCTGTTGCAAGAGTTAAATCCCAAAGCAGAACCTGGAGCCTCCCAGTTCATCCACCTGGAGCTTCAGGAAGGGCTTGGAGTGGATGGATGGATGGGTGGATGGATGGATGGGTGGATGGACGGACACTGGATCCTGCTGGGCTGAGCAGCACTAGATGAGCTGCAAAACCACAAAGCAAAGTCACTAAGCAGCAAAATCTCAATTTCTGATGATTTTCTGGAGTTATTTTACCCCCCAGCCACACCAGGAGTGCTCCAGCTCCTGCAGAAAACGAGTGAAGCCTCAAACCTTCTTTTGTGATGATTTCACCAAACCCAGTCGCTCTCTCCCAGCACCTCGGAGGTGTTTCTGCCTGGCAGGAATGAACTGGGCAGAAAGGACAGGAAGGGACAAATCTGGAGGAGACCCCAGTGTGTGTCAGTCACTGACCCCAATCCTGAGCTCAGATACCACAGATCCTTCTGCCTCCAACACAGCCACTTTTTGCCCAGCTTCCCTCTTATTTTGGCCAAAAAGATCAGAGGCTGAGGATTTTAAACCCTTAAAGTCTCTTACAAAACCAACTGATCTGTGCCTCTGAAAATCTAAATAATCCCTCAGCCAGAGCCTCTGAGGTAAATCACTTGTGAGAGGTTGGGCCAGGGAAGAGCAAATGATTCAGGTTTTTGGCTCTCCTGTTCTTCATCTCACTGAAAACCCCCCAGTGTCAGTCTCTGAAGGAGATTTAACCCTTATAAAGCATATTTAACCCTTATAAAGCATATTTAACCCTTACAACCTGATTTTGGAAAGATACAGACAGCACTGAGCAGCCTGAAGCAGATCACACCCAAATCTGTCGTTGAGATCTGCAGGGCAAGTGGAAAGTGCTGAGTTTTTCAGTGAAAATCATGACTTTTTTTCCTGTCAGATGTTCGTGCAGATCCAGTAGATGACTTGTGACCACATCCATGCCTGCTTTGCCCCTCAGTTTTTATCTGAGCTTCTGATCTTTCATGCCCAGAGCTCCAAAGGCAGAGGTGGGAGCACCCAGCATAAATCAAATATGTTTGATTCATGCAGCCCTGGGGGGGAGTGTGAGACTCTGCAAATCTCTATAAACCAGTGGAAAAGCATCTCCCAGTTTCTGATTCAGATGGTCAAGATGTTCCTAGATGCTGTCATTGCCACATCAAGGATGGAGGAGCCAAATTTGGCACAGACTGCAGAGCTGTGGCTGAGCTGGGAGAAAATCCAGCAAGTGCTGCCCCAAGGAACATCTCTGGGATGCAGAGGCAGACAAGAGTCTGGGGAAAAGCCCTGCAGCCACAGCAGAATGGGGCAAGGGCTGCCAGTGAGGCCTTAGCTGGACTTACCAAAACAGAGTGCAGACAAGGTTAGGAGAATAAAAAGCAGACAAATTTATTAAAGGCCTTCAGGTACATTTAGGGCAGACAGAGCCCACTCGTGAGGCTACACCCAAAGTGGACACTGAGTCATGAGTTCTTCACATTTTATAAGTTCTGTTCATCAGCATATGGAGCCCCAGTTCTCCAATTACCCCTTCAGGTGATGATGCCAACAACCCCAAGCTTGTTCCCCCCAGTTCACTGTTTTTTACATAATCTGGGGCTCTGAGGCAGCAAAAGTATCTTTGGATTTCCACTCAGAGGAACTGTTAGCTAAAAGGTGCTGGGAACAGAGGTGTTTAGCATTTTATATGAAGCCTAAAACTAAAACCAAAGCTATAGGTATATGAAGACTAGAAGCTAAAAATTCCTGAGGCATCACCAGAGGAATGAGCAGAACGTTCAGGGGTGCTCAGTGCTGTCTGCACCTCCCCAAAATCGAGTGACAGAGGTTAAATGGCTCCAGGCCCTTCTGGGAGCTCAGCTGAGCCTCAGCAGGGCAGGACAGACCCTGCATTCCCTGGGATTTGGGAAGGATTTCCACCCTGGCTCTGCTGGAAGAGCTGAATTAAAGTCTATTTGCAAACGGTTGTTGCTGTCCCTAGGAAGTGGCTGTGGGGGAAATAAGAATTCTTCTTTCAGTGCCCCAAAACACGGCCAGGAACATCCTCCACAGCCTAGAGGGATCTCCAGCATCAATCCTCATTCCTTGGGCCAAACTGCTCACCCTGGAAATTTGTGCTGCTGGCTGCTCGTTGTGCCCCAGGTCAAGACCCCAAAGGTTTTTTGTGGGGCAGCATTAAGGCTCTTCTCCTCCTTTAGCATCCCTTCCAAGGGGGAAATGCTGATTTTTGCTGAGGGATGTTCAGCTGCAAGGTCACCTCAGGGATATTTTTCCTGGGTCGAAAGGTAAGGGAAAAGTGCATTTTGCCAAGGTGAGAATGTTGCCTTTCAGCTGGTAGAAATTTGGTTAAAAAATGGTTAAAGGGTTTTACTTTGGTATTTTAATAGGAGGTGCACAGCTCTTCAAAGGTGGAACACACTGAGATGCATCACCACTGTATATCTCATACACAATTTTATGGACCTTCCAAATTAGCATAGTTGTCTAAAATCCCCCAATGAGAAACTGAATAAATGAAGTCATGTCGCCCCTATTCTAATCACACCCCTTAAAGGAGGATAGAGCCCAGTCTATAAAATATATTCCAGAGAGAAGGTTTCAACTAAGGTTGAAACCTCGAGTTTTGAGGTATTACTGAGCTCTCTGGCTTCCTACTGTGGATGTTTGGTCTTTCTGCCTTGCAGAACCACAAAACTAAGCTAAAATATCAGACTACCAAAATTTCAATCAGGTAGGCTAAGGGTACAAAGAGTGTATAAAGGGTACAGAAAATATAAAAAAGGGTATAAAAATGTATAGAAGGGTATATAAAAAGAAAAGGAAAAAAAATTAATCAGGCATCAAGCACAGTCTGAGCACGGGCAGTTATTGATTAATGCCACCTCCCCTTGAGAGCACAGGAAGGACAAACACCAGGAACTCACCAGACCATGCAGAATGAGCTATTTTTTCACCTCCGTGCTGATCGCTGAGCCACGTTAGAAAAATGTGCCAGGGAATATTTACTGCTCTGCAAGGGGAGGGTTTCACTCTGCTTTCACACAAAAACACCACCAGAAATGGCACCAGCAGGAGCAAAATCCTTCTGGGTTTGGTGTTTTCCACTTTCCCCCAGAACTCTGACAGAACTGGAAATCACACTGGCCCCAGAAAGAATCAGAAAGTTGGTTTTTCCTTAAAGGAACTCAGGACTGCAGGAATTTGATGTGGGAAAGTCCTGTGAGCTCATCCTGGGCTCTCCCTGCCCCAGTGCCTGGCAATGGCACTTCCCCTCTCCCCCTGTCCCACATCCTGATGAATCTTCTCTGGAAATGTTTTGATACCCAGACACTTTCCAGTGATTAATTCCTACTGCTTTATCCCTGTATTATCTCACTAGCACATCCAAACTGGTTTTTCCTCTCTGAGGTGCTCAGATGCTTCTCCTTTGCTCTCAGATGTTCTCCCATCACTCTTGGTCAACAGTTGAAGTTTGTCTCCATCCCCCAGGGCTGTGCTCATTAATCACCTCAGCCAGGCCCTTCATCTCTTTCCCTGCTCTCTCCTGAACTTGTCACGTTTCCAACACTTTGAGGCTCAAATCTCCCCCTGAAATAACTCATTCCAACCTCCCCAACGTGCTGGGATCATAGGACAGAGCCCTGCGGCTGTCATTTATTTTATTTTTTAATTTTTAAACCACAGGGAATGTTTAGGTCTGGTCTGTGCAGACTGAAACTCCTCTTGGTGTGTCTGAGGAGCAGTGAGAGCACCCAGGGCTCCTGCAGCCCTTCCCCACCTGGCAGCAGCTTTCACCCTCTGCACCCACAGGAATATCCCAGACATAAAAGTGAATCCAGCCCAGGAATATTCTGACTATAGAAATGACCCCAACAGGTTCATTTGGTCACTCTGGGAGCTGCTGGTGGCTCCTTCAGCTGGGCTTTCAAAGATGGTGTGACTCTGGGACTCCCAGCCCTGCCACTGCAAGCACAGAGAAGCTGCCTTGATGTCCCAACCAACTCCAGAGCTGGATATTTATCTATTTATACATTTTAATGCATATTTATCTATTTATCCATTTCAAATCTGCCCAAAGCCCCTCCAGCAGGGCTGCAGGAGGTTCTCTCCCTCTTCCAGGCACTCCTGGAGCACAGGAGCTGCCATGCCTCACTGGAAGGCGAGGATGAAGCAGCTCCAACATCTGCTGCAGATGTTCAGAGAGCCAGGGCAGGCTGGGGAGCTGTGTTTGGGATGGACAACAGGAGAAATTCCTTCCTCAGAGGGTGCTGAGGCCCTGGCACAGGGGCTGTCCCTGGATCCCTGGCAGTGTCCAAGGCCAGGCTGGACAGGGCTTGGAGCAGCCTGGGACAGTGGAAGGTGTGGAGGGGGATTTGGATGAGCTTTAAGGTCCTTCCTAACCCAAACCATTCTGTGGTTCCTGATTCCCCATTCCAACCCTCCTCCTCTCCAGGATAGACTGGCAGAGCTGTGGGGTGACTCCAGAGGACTTTGAACCAGAATAAAAGTAGAAAGTGCCAGATCTGCACAGAGGTATTGTCCAGAGTGGGAATGCCTTAAAAATCCACTTTGGGAAGTGAAGAATGCCTTAAAAATCCACTTTGGGAAGTGAAGAATACCTTCAAAATCCACCTTGGGAAGCAGGCAGGGAGAAGGGAGGTGAGTTTGGACAGAACCATCCATGCCTGGCTGCATCCACCACCCCAAAGCAGAGCAGAGCCTGTGCTCAGCAGGGAGATGTCACTCAGGTGGACACAACAACCATTTCCTCTCAGAACTAAATTAAGGCAGAATCACTGAGGGACGAAAACCCAAGTGTGCTGATAACCTCACACACGTATTGCCTTTATTTTTAAACAGCAGGGGCAAGGCAAGAACTGTTCAAGCAGCAGAGCCACTGTCACTGTGGCTGGAAATGGAGGAGCAGGGCAGGTCCAGAAGGGCCTGGGGCTCAGAGCAGCTCAGAACCTGCTCAGCACCTCCCAAACCAGTGCAGGGCAGGATAAATTCATTCCCAGTGCTCTCAAAGCCTTCTGTGTCACCTTTTCTACACCCTGCTCTGGGCTGTGCTACTCGGAGGAGTAAGGGGGAGTAAAGCATCCAAGGAATGGGCTCAGCCACGAGCTCCTCATCAATCCCTCACTGAAATCTGATTTAATCTTCCTGCACTCTGACAAATCCCCAAACCCTCTGCACTGGCAGCAGTCAATCTCCAGGCCTCTGATGTTGGGTACAAGTTGTTATTTCAACAAAAGGTCCTGCAGGGAGGCCATGGAGAAGCAAAGAAACAAAACCAGAGCCCTTCTCCTCCAACTTGTGCATAAACTGCTGCAGTTTGCTCTCCTTGGTTCCTGCTTGATCCCAAAGCCAGAGATCAGCTGGATTTCTGACTCCTCTCCACTTTGGTGGCAGGGATGAGCTCTGTGCTCCCCCAGCCTCAGGACAAAGCCCTGGCAGCATTTGAGAGGCAAAGCTGAGTTATCAGAGCAGGAGAGCCCAGGGGATGCCAGGCAGGAAATGGGGGTTGTGTTTAACTCTGAGCCTCAGCCTTCATTCAAACTGTTCAGGATCAATGGCTCTGGAGCCAGGAGAGTTTCCAGTGGCTCCACAAAGGCTCAGCAGAGCATTTTCCACAGCCAGCAGAGGAGCACAGGCTGCCTGAGGACAGCACAGGGACTTGGCTTTACACAGAAATGTCCCAGCAGTGCCACCCTGGGCCCAGTGCCCTCCATCCCACAGGGAAGTTGCTCCCCAGGGACATTTGGCTTGGGAGAAGATGTTTTTACAAACCACTTCCAGGGGCAGCTCCCAGTGCTTCTGTCCCTGCTCTAACCCAGCCTCTGAAGCCTCTGGCAAAGCTTTTCTCTGTGCAGGACACTGGAATTGGGATACTTGTGCCTGTCTGCACCTCTGGATGTTCCTGAAATATTGGTGTCAACTGAAGCTGGGACAAAGAACCACAGTCAGTTCAATTTCCTGTGCCTGTCATTGCAGAATTTTAGGAAAAATATTATTCTTTAGGGAAAATGTTGTTCTTTACATTCTGATTTACCAGGGGCTGCCAGGCTCATATCTGGGATAAGGAAATGTCCAGGGATCTTTTCAGAGGAGATAAGGAACTGATATCCTTTTCTTAAGGAAAGGGCCAAGAATTTTGGCTCAACTCCTCCAAGTGGTGGCAGAACTGGAGTCACCTCTGTGGCCCAAAGTCACCCAGGAACAGGAGAACAGAGACCCATGTGGCTGGATGTGCCTTCCCACTCACATTCCCACTCCAAGAACACCCAGAAAACCCAGTTTTAGTACCCCAGGTACCCCACAGACACGAGCAGAAGGAAGTAGGAACAGTTTGTCCCAATCCCAAAGGAGTCACCCAGCACCTGCACCTTCCAGAGAGCTCTTGGCACCGTGTCCCCACCGTGCTGTGGCTGCTCTCTGCCTGGGTGACCTCCTCTGGTGGCTGTGACCCCACAGGAATTGCTGTCCCAGCCTCTGTGGGGAGGCACCTGAGAGCAGCTGCAGGGAAAAGCCACAGGAAGCAGGGGACCACTGCAAAACTGCTTTCTGGGAAGCAAAAAACTGCTTTCTGGGGAGAAAAAACTGCTTTCTGGGGAGCAAAAAACCGCTTTCTGGGAAGGGAAAAACTGCATTTTGGGGAGCAAAAAACTGCTTTCTGGGAAGGGAAAAATTGCATTTTGGGGAGCAAAAAACTGCTTTCTGGCCATGCCAGCCATTGCAGAAACTCAGGCTGAAGTGAGGAGGCACACAGCTGTCCCCAGTGCAGGTGGCCATGTCCCCTCAGCCTCCTCCCCTCTCCTGCTCCCGGGACAAATCACTTCTGCTCATTAGCAAATAACCCTGAGAGAAACAATCCCCAGCAGGATCTGAGTGAGCTCAGGCCTTTGGTGCCATCTGAGGGCACCAAATTTTCCTTTTTTTTTTTTATTTTCCATGCTCTGCTGCATCTTTTGGGAAGGAGGAGCATCCTCAGTCAGGGCAGGGTCTGAGTGGCTGGAGAAGGAGGAGGATCTGAGAGGTTGGGGCAGAGGTGACACGAGGCAGAGGTGACACGAGGCAGAGGTGACACGAGGCAGAGGCGACACGAGGCAGAGGCGACAGTGCCAGGAAGGGCTCTGTGAGCACTGTCACCTCTCCAACGCCCACCTCAAGTCCCACTCGTGGGAATAAATGTTTGGCAGGGCTGAGAGCACCCAGGGCAGCCTGTGCAGCCGAGATACTAGCTGGGAAGGGACAGCAAACCTGGCACTCCTCACTGGGTCAGCACTGGTGGGGCTGAATTGAGGGATTGCTGAGGGTGGAAAGGACCTGTAATGTAATTTAATCCAACTGTAAACCCAGAACTGGGAAAGCCACCACTAACCCTGTCCCCAAGTGCCACAGCTTTTAAATCCCTCCGGGGTGGTGACTCCACCCCAGCCCTGGGCAGCTCTGCCAGGGCTTTATAACCCTGGCATGTCCAGTCTAAGCCTCCCCTGGCACAGCTCGAGGCTGTTTCCTCTTGTCCCACTATTTTACCTGGGAGCAATGACTGCTGTGGAGGGGAGAAGATCCCCTGAGCTTCCTTTTCTCCCAGACCAAGGCCTCAAGTTCTTGAGCAGAACCATCCCCTCTCCTTTGGAGCTCCACTCATGCTGGGCTGGGGAGGCGCAAGGAAAGGGTTTGGAAGAGGGAAGAGGAGACAGAGCTCCCCAGAAGCAGCTTTTCCCTGGTGCTGCCACTGCCAGGAGCCTTCACACTCCCCAGGAGCACCAGGTCCCTCCGTGGACTTTGCAAGTTTTGTGGAATTCAACATTTTTGCTTCTGAAAAGGACTGGGGATTGTCCCTGGGGCTCCCAGATTTCACTTCAAAGGGGGAGGAGAACATCAGGAAGGATTTCCCCATGGAAAGGGATGTCAAGCACTGGAATGAGCTGCCCTGGGAGGTGGTGGAACACCTTGGAGGTGTTCAAGAAGCACCTAGATATGGGTTCAGGTGACAGGATCAAAGGCTGGACTCGATCTTGGAGGTCTTTTCCAATCCTGGTGATTTTTCATGGAGCAGTTTTGCCTCTGGCAGCGCTGGGGCACCAAGCTTGGCTCAAAGCCAGCAAGAGCAGCCTTTGGTGGGAATCAGAGAGGTTTTCCTGCGGATTTACTGTAAACTCAACCATTTTGGGGCAGCTGTGAGTCAGTGAGGCTCCCCGAGCAGGAGAGCAGATCGTTATCTGCGCATTCAGCCTGTTTGTGAGCACAAACACCAACAGGCTCAGCTCACAGAAACTCCAACTCCCACACAGCTCGAGTGTTCATCAAGAGCTCAGCAGCTCAGGGTTTAATGAGCAGCCAGCAGCGAGGGCAGGACAGCAGCTCCAGGAATGGGAGTGCTCCTGAATCTTGGGAAGAGCTGCGTGGAGTGCATAAATAATTCAACATTTGTAGTTAGAAGAATGCAGCCAGGTCAAGGCAAAATGAGGTTTTTTAGGCTTTTTCTTTGAACGAAGGAACATTGCAGTGAATCACAGTTGTCGCAAGTTAAATCAAAATTATTGCAAGTTGTCTGTTATTTAAGATTTAATCAAAGAACCCACCTCCAGGAATCCTCCAGGAATCAGCTCCTCAGTTCATCCTCTTGCACAGTCCCAGCCACTCCTGGGATGAATGGTTTGGAAAAAAAATGGACACTGCAGGTGTTTTCCAGCCTTTCTTATCTTCAACCATAAATCAGGAACAAGAGACTGGAATGCAGGGGAGGGATGGAGGACAGCCACAAGGTCCCTGGCCATGCCCATCCCCTCTGGGCAAACAGCACTGGAATAAAGTGCATTTAGTGCAGCATTAATGCAGGTGGGTCCAGGCAAGGCACCATGAGGAGCAGCTTTGTGACATCAGGAGGGGACAAGGAGGCGTCAGAGGCCGGGACAGAGCTGGTGCCCCACAGCCATCCCCTGTCTCCACCTGGGGTGCTGCTGCAGGATGGGAAAACCCAAAAGTGGGTTGACATACCCTGGCCATTAGGAATGACCCCAGAGCAATCCCAAAGCCAGGCTGACATCCCTTGTCCACCCGGAGTGACCCCAGAGCAATCCCAAAAGTGGGCTGATATCCTCTGGCCATCAGGAATGACCCAGAGCAATCCCAAAGCCAGGCAGTGCTCTCAGGGATTATTTATGGTGTGTGGGATTATTGCTGCCAGGACCAGGAGACAGAAATGTGGTCCTCACAGGATGCTGAACCTGCCCAGTGCTTCCTCTAGTTTCACCAGTACAACCTTCAGGAACTGCCCCAGGTTTGCACCAAGTGCTGTTCTGGGAAATTATAAAATTTCATCAATAAGAACTTGATCTATAAAGGTTTGGTCTATCAAATTTGATTATAAAAATCTGATCTGAGTAAAAACAAGTGGCCAGCTATAAATAGCTCAGATTGAGCAAGATCTCCAGGGCTTCCTGCCTGCCTTTGCTGTGTCTTGGGGCACACATGCCCCACTGATTTCGTGTGGGAGTTGTTTCTTGGGTGCATCGTCATGTCATGACATCAACTTGCCAACGTGGCCATCACCAGAGGAGCCCTGGGCTTCCAGCCCTGCTCCCTGTGCCCAACCCAAACCCAAGGGAGCACCCAGCACCTTCAGCCCAAGGGACACAGATGAAGCTGGAAAAAGCAGGTCCTGTTAATTGAAATTAATCATGGTGGAGGGTCCCTTGCACAGGTTCTTTGGGGTACTGGTCAGTGAAATTGGTTTTTGTTTTTGGCTGCATTTGATAGTGTGAGAGAACAAAGTTGGAAAATGTTTGTGCAGCTCTGCTGAGGCTGTTCAGGGCTGCTCAGGTCCAGCCAGAGGAGGTGCCAAGGAACAGAGCTGGAGTTTGGAAGAGGACTTAGAGGAGATCCTGGGCTGCTGTGTGGGCAGTGAAACCAGCCAGGACAGCAGGACAAACATTGAAAAACAGAGCTTTGGAGGGATTATAAATCTTCCTGTTCAAATCTGCTCTCAGACTTCAGGGGGTGTTTTTTTAACCATGACAGGGGATGACTTTCTCTCATGTCTGGGGGCTGGGAAGGTTTTTCTCAGCAGAGTAATTTCCTGCCAGGGTTGATCTATGGCAGCAAGGCATGGTCTGACCCAACCTCTGAGCCCTGGGCTCTCTCTCCTATCTCTGTGAGAGTTTCTTCACTCCCAGCTCTGTGTTTGGTGTGAAAAACAGCCTGTTTGTGACAGAAAACCTGTGTGGGCAGCTGGAAATTCTGTCAGGGCTCGGGTGTCATCAGTGACTCCTGCCCTCTCATTTTCACCTGGCTGAACACTGACAAAGGTGTTCCATGTGCTGTGATGCTCTGGACTTTCCCAGGCTGGGATTCAGCAGGTTTGGGTGCAGATGTCATGGCTGCTGATCCCAGTGGAAATCAGCAGCTCTCAGAGGAGGTCAGTGACCTCCCCCTGCCCACTCAGCCCTTCCTGTTCCCCTGACTCATGAACCTGATTGCAGCTAAACCCAACCCTAGCTCCTCACCTCCTGCAGCCCAATTTCCTGGCGCTGCCATGCCCCAGGACCAGGCTGAGGCTGGGCAGCCCTGGCAGGATCTGCTCTCAGGAGCTGAGCTTGGGGCAGCACTTCTGGGAACATCTGGGCTTTGTTTCCTGGAGGCATCACAGCCTGAGGATGCTTTGCTTTGGTCCCAAGTGACCCCAGTTTGGGTTTGAGCCCCAAGGTGTTCCCATCCACCTCCATGTCCTGGAATGGCAGCTCTGCCAAGACCCTCTTGGCTCTGTTTGATGAATTTGGTGACAGGCCCTTCACAATTTGGGTGATTTGAGCTGTGCCTGGGACGGTTTCTGCTGGTCCCTCACCCCAGCTGGGAGCCACGAACGCTTCCTGTTGTGGTTTCCTGCCCTGGCTGAGACGCCTCCTCTCTGCTCTCCCTTCCTGTTCTCATCAGGGCCATTTTGGGGCTTCAGGGGGACAACAAATTGGCAGAGAAGGCTGTGGTTGCAATCAATCCAACTCTGGTTGCCATAAATGCAGCTCTGGTTGCCATCAATCCAACTCTGGTTGCCATCAATCCAGCTCTGGTTGCCATAAATGCAGCTCCTTGCAGGGCTGAGCAGGGCAGGGTGCACACAGCAGGATGGTTCCTCTCAAGCCCTGTCCAACAGAGAGATCCAGCCCAGCCCTTCCCAGCTCCAGTGATCCCAAGGGATGGAAGGAGCCCTGTCCAAAAAGTGGAACTGAGGAGCTGATTCCTGGAGTGTGGGCACATATTTGGGGCTTTTAAAAAAATCTTCAATAGCAGAAAGCTTGCAATAATTTTGATTTAACTTGCAATGTTTCTTAGTTCAAAGGAAAAACCTGAAAAACTTCACTTTGCCTTGACCTGGCTGCATTCTTCTAACTGTCCTGGATTAATGTTTAATTGTTATTTATGCACTCCATGGCAGCTCTTCCCAGATTTCCTTTGGAGGATTCAGGCTGGGGGAGCCAAGGCAGTGCTGACCACCAGCCCAGGCTCAGCTCTGGTCACTGCCTGGGAGGAGAGACCACAGCAAGGGGCTCAGTCCATGGGGAAGTGATTTCTCCCACCATGTCCAGAAATAAGAGTCAAACCGGGGAGAATCAGGGCAAATACCCAGCGTGCTGCCCCAAAATGTGGTGGTTTCTTGACTCTGTACATCGGTGAGGTGTTTGCAGGAGGAACAGAGGGAGAAAATCTCTCTGATTTTTTTGGGATCATCATCTGCGTGGGAGAAACCCCAGAGTTCAGACTGCAGGGAACAAATGAGACCCTTTGGGTATGAGAATGTTTCCATTGATTACAGCAAATTGGGCTCAGTCAACACCCTCTGGGTGGGATTTCAGATGATTCAAGATAGAGATACAAACCTGTATAGAGACAAGCCCAGAGCTCTCTGGCACAAGGGGCTCTGCAGGGACTCTGTTCATGAAGTGCCCTCCCTGCCAACGGGATCAGAGCATCGGGAACCAGCCAGAGCCAGGTATTGTGGGGAAAAAATTCCATAGATTGTTTAAAAAACAATTCAAGGAAGGTTTCTTCTCGTTCCCGCTGACTGATGGTCGATGTCTGCCCAGAAGCGCTTGGGTTTCTCTTTCGCTGCGCTTGGCGCAATTGTTTATCTAAATGTTGTTTTAGACATTTCATAGCCACCTCGTGTTTTAATCTTAATGCAATTATGGTTTTGGCCTTCTAGACCTCCATGGCAAAACTCATTTATTCAGAGAGGGCAAAGAATTTCCTTTGATTGTGAACAGGGCTGGAGAGAAAATGGTAGGAAGTCCAGGCTAAAAACATTGAGATGGATGTAAGGAGCAGATTTTTAATGTTGAAGGTAATTAACCACTGGAGGAATTCAGTGTAGGATTTGAGGAATTCTCTATTGCTTGGGATCTTTAAATCAAGATCAGATGGATTCTCTGTGGCTTGGAATCTTTAAATCAAGATCAGGTGGGTTTTTACTTACGCTTTCCAGCTCCAGTGAACAGGGCTGGAGAGAAAATGGTAGGAAGTCAAGGCCAAAAACATCTGGATAGATGTAAGGAGCACATTTTTAATTGTGAGGTAATTAACCACTGGAGGAATTCACTAGGATTTGGGGAATTCTCTATTACTTGCAATCTTTAAAACAAGATGGGATGGATTTTCTATTGCTTGGAATCCTTAAATCAAGATGGGATGGATTCTCTATTGATTGGAATCCTTAGATCAATATCAGATGGATTGTCTGTTGCCTGGGATCTTTAAATCAAGATGGGATGGATTCTCTATTGCCTGGGATCTTTAAATCAAGATCAGGTGGGTTTTTATTGACACTTTCCAGCTCAGGGAGAGCTGTGAGATGCTGTGAGTTTGAAACGACCCCACAGAGAGCCAGCAGGAGAACCTCTAGATGGGGAAGTCTGAATCCCAACCAAACCATTTTGTGAAACGATGCCTTGGCGATGAATTTCCCCTTCCAGGCTGAGCCCCAGCAGTGCGTGAGCTATTAGTGTGTAACTCTAGGCTCCATACCATAGGGTGCTAAGCTGCTGTTCTCTCATTTTTAGACAAAACAATTCCTCTCTAAGGCTGAAACTCAAGGGCACCTCACTGTCTCAGAGCCCCAAGATATGTAGACAACAGTGAATTAATTGGGGGAGCAAACTTGGAGTAATTGACTTAATTACCTGAAGTTTAAACTGGAGGATTAATCCTCGGTATGCAAATGGACAGAACTTATAAAGTATGAAAACCTGTGACCTGCTGTCCATTTTGGGTGTAGCCCCTGGATGGGCTGTGAGTGCCCTAAATGCACCTGAAGGCCTTCAATAAATGTAACTGCTTTTATTCTCTTAACTTTGTCTGGCCTCTGTTTTAGGTAAGCCCATCAAGTAGAGCGCCAGGAAATGCCGGACGCCGCCGCCCACCTGCCCTTCTACTACGGCAGCATCGCTCGCTCCGAGGCCGAGGAGCACCTGAAGCTGGCGGGGATGGCCGATGGGCTGTTCCTGCTGCGGCAGTGCCTGCGCAGCCTGGGGGGCTACGTGTTGTCCATGGTGTGCAACCTGCAGTTCTACCACTACCCCATCGAGCGCCAGCTCAACGGCACCTACGCCATCCTGGGCGGCAAGGCGCACTGCGGCCCCGAGGAGCTCTGCGAGTTCTACTCCAAGGACGCCGATGGGCTCTGCTGCCCCCTGCGCAAGCCCTGCAATCGGCCCAGCGGGGTGGAGCCCCAGCCTGGTGTCTTTGACAGCATGAGGGACAACATGGTGCGGGAATACGTGCGGCAGACCTGGAAACTGGAGGTACTGGGTGGTCCCGAGTGTGGGTGGGAAGCTGTGACTCCATGGTGCTGTCGTGCCCCTCTTGCAGTGATGCCTGGAACAGGCTACCTGAAAACAGAGGCCAGAACAATTAGGGGTATAAAAAGCAGACAAATTTATTCAAGGCCTTCAATGTACATTCAGGCAAGCAAAGTCCCCCTCGGGGACTACACCCAAAATGGACTTTGGGTCACCAGCTCTGCACCTTTTATAAGTTTTGTCGTATTAGCATATTGGTCCCTAATTCTCCAATCACACCTTCAGGCACTGATGTTGATCACCCCAGGCCCTGCTTCCCCCTTTCCACCATTGTTTACATATTTCAGGCCCTAGGGTAACAAATGTGTCCTTGAATCTCTATCCAGACAGCTTTGTTTTGGTTACATGTGTTGGGAACAGAGGTTTTCAGCATTCTGTAAGAGCACAGAACTACACCAAGTTACAGGCATGTGAAGAGAAAAAAAAAACCCAAAGTTATTAGGGCATCAGCAGCACAGCAGATCAAGCTCCCTTTCCTTAAGAAAAGCATATCAGTTCCTTATCTCCTCTGAAAAGGTCCCTGGACATTTATTTATCCCAGGTATTCATTTGTCCCAGGTCTGGCAGCCCCTGGTATATCAGAATGAAAAGAACAACATTTTCCCTAAAGAATAATATTTTTTCCTAAAATTCTGCGATGACAGGCACAGGAAATAACTGAATGTGGTTCTTTGTCCCAACTCCAGCTGACACCAATATTTCAGGAATATCCAGAGGGGCAGACAGGCACAAGTATCCCAATTCCAGTGTCCTTGGAGGGTGCTGGCATTAATGGAGGTCTGAGTTCTGCTCCTTCCCAGTTTCTTCTCCACAAACTGGTCTGAACCTCTTCCCAAGCCTTCAGAGCTCTCCTTGGAACAGCTGCAGCTCACTGTGCAAGCCTTGTCCCAAGTGTTCTTCTCTCCAGACCATGGGACCATCAGAGCTCTGATCCCAAACCCCAACAAATCCAACCCCAAACCCCAACAAACCCATCCCAAACCCCAACAAACCCATCCCAAACCCCAACAAACCCATCCCAAACCCCAACAAACCCAACACCAAACATCAACAAACCCATCCCAAACCCCAAAAAACCCAACACCAAACATCAACAAACCCATCCCAAACCCTAATAAACCCATCCCAGAACTAAACCAACTCATCCCAAAACCCAACAAGCCATCACAAGACCCAGTGACTCATCCCAAACCCCAACAAACCCATCCCAAACACCAACAGACCTATCCCAAACCCCAACAAACCAATCCCAAACTAAACCAACTCATCCCAAACCCCAACAGACCCACCCCAGAACTAAACCAACTCATCCCAAACCCCAACAAAGCCATCCCAGAACTAAACAAACTCATCCCAAACCCCAACAGACCAACCCCAGAACTAAACAAACTCATCCCAAACCCCAACAAACCCATCCCAACACCCAACCACAGAGCTCCAGAGGCACACAAAGACATGATCCCCATGGCATGGAGGTGTCCCCGGTGCCACTAGTGGCAGATTCTCCATGCCAGATCCATCCCAATCCTGGGATTGGCACAGTTGGCCAGAGCATGGTGTTAATGATGCCAAGGTCCTGGGTTCCATCCCCATATGGGCCATTCATTTAAGAATTGGGCTCAATGATCCTTGCAGGTCCCTTCCAACTTGGAACATTCTGTGATTTCTGGGAATATCTCTCCATGTCAGGTGTCTGTGCCTCCAATGAAACCAGACTTAGACTTTTGCTCAGGTCTTTGGCGCTCTTTGGAGTGGAATTTTTGCCTCTGTGGAGGATTTTTTTGCCAGTGAAGGTTTTACCCATGAGACTGAGGCAGGGGGTGCTGGCTCAGGTCTGTGTTTGATTTAAAATATAGCCCCAAACAGCTTCCTGCATTTTATTGCAGACTGGAATATCTATAATATATGCATAAATCAAAACTCTAAATGGTCCCATTGGCAGTCAAGGAATTAATTTCTCTCTGCCCGCTGCCACCTTGGCTCCTCAGACACTTCCAAGAGTCATTTTGTTATTTTGTTGGAAGGAGCTGCCCAGGGAGGTTTGGAGTCCTCATCCCTGGAGGTGTCCAAGGAACTCCTGGATGTGGCACTCAGGGCTGGTGACAAGGTGGGGATCAGGAACAGATTGGACTTGATGACCTTGGAGGTCTTTTCCAGCCTAAATTATTCTGGGATTCTATATTTTGGTTTAAGTCCTCAGAGAAATATGCCTCAGGCATTCTCCTGATGGAACCTTTCTACAAAATCTCTCTAAGTTTGGCCTATTTACACCAAATGTGTTTGACAAAATGAGGTATTTTATAGGGTTTCCCCATGAATGAAGTCTTCTATAGGGTTTCCCAATGAACAAAGTGTTCTATAGGTTTTCTTCATGAATGAGGTGTTCTATAGGGTTTCTTCATGAATGAGGTGTTCTCTAGGGTTTCCCCATGAATGAGGTGTTCTGTAGGGTTTCTATAGCTGAATGAGGTATTCTGTGCTAAAATGAGATATTTAGGACCAGAACTCTCTCCCAGAACTGGGGATTCTGTGGCGCTTTCCCCCCCGGGCGCAGACCTGTGGCCACCGGCAGATAACACAAAGGACATCGCCACCTCCTGGCAAAGGGACCGTAACGGTTTAACACCGCAGTGAGCCCGAGGGAAGGAATTCAGGGTCATCCCCAGGATTTCCAGACTGCACTGACCTTGCCATATTGTGCTATCTGTGGATGGTGAGCAGCCAGAAGGCCAGGAGAACCAGAAAGTTTCTACTCTGAAGAAAATCATGAAGTAATGGAATATCCTGAGCTGGAAGGACCCACAAGGACCATCCTGTCCCACTGCTGTCCCTGCACAGACACCCCAACAATCCCACCCTGGGCATCCCTGGCAGCATTGTCCAAACACTCCTGGAGCTCTGGCAGCCTTGGGGCAGGGACCATTCCCTGGGGAGCCTGGGCAGTGCCCCAGCAGCCTCTGGGGGAAGAACCTTTCCCTGAGATCCACCCCAAGCCTGACCCAGCTCCAGCCATTCCCTGGGCTCCTGGCCCTGTCCCAGAGCAGAGCTCAGCCCCTGCCCCTCCAGCTCCCCTCGGGAGGAGCTGCAGCCCCCGAGGAGTCTCCCCTCAGTCTCCTCTGCTCCAGCTGAACAAGCCAAGTGCTCTCAGCCACTCCTCAGAGCCTTCCCCAGCTCTGTGTCCCTCCTTTGGACACTGACAGCTTTAGGTCCTTCTGATCTTGTGGTGCCCAAAGTACCCCCAGCTCTCGAGGTGAGGCTGCCCCAGCACAGAGCAGAGCAGGACAATCCCTCCCTGGCCTGGTGTCCCCAGGACACAGTGACCCTTTGGGCTGCCAGGACACACTGAGGACTCAGATCCAACTTGCCACCAACCAGGAACACAAGGCTGAATGACACCCCACAAGCCCAACATTAAGATTCCCCACGTGAATATGGTGCCTTCTCTCTTCCCTCACCTAAGTCAGTTGACTTCATCTGAATTTAAGAGATTGGGTCAATTTAAATAAGCCAGGAATTCTGCTCTGCAGCAGAATAGTATTCAACCACTCTTAGGTTTCAATTAATTATGAGATTTTCCAAGTTTCCTGTGTCATCTGCCCCAAATGAGAAGTGCAGAGGATGGAAGGAGGTCTCTTTTCCCCTCTTTCCCAGGGGGATGCCCTGGAACAGGCCATCATCAGCCAGGCCCCCCAGGTGGAGAAGCTGGTGGCCACCACAGCCCACGAGAAGATGCCCTGGTACCACGGCAACATCAGCCGGGAGGAGGCAGAACGGAGGCTCTACTCGGGGGCACAGCCTGATGGGAAATTCCTGTGAGTATCCAAACCCTGGCACACGCTGGGATCCCTGGATTGTTACCATTTTCCCACCTCCACTGCCCTGCTGTGAATGGTTTCACATGAGGTGTAGCTGAACGTGCTCGGAGTGGTTACAGATCATTCCAAAGACGGGTTACAGATCTTTTAAAGTTTGTTCTTTCAAAGAACAAACTTGTTCTTGTCGAGCGTCTGCCCTCCCTGAAGAGCCAATTTTGTGTTTTATTTGTTCCTCATATTGAAATCTCCCTGTCAAGTGTGGCTGCTGAGGGGTGTGAGGGCCCTGAGGATGATGAGAGGTAGAAGGTTCAGTGGGGGAAGCAATTAAACATTGACACCTTGGCAATGTAAGGCCCAGGAAACAGGAGAAAGCTTTGCTCTGCATCTCTGCCCAGGTGAGACAGCCTTAATTGAATTTAATTATCTCCTTAAAGAGTTGGGGAAAGGGAATTAGCTGGAGACCAGATCCTCAGGAGCTGGAGTGACAGGGCAAGGGGGAATGAGTTTAAACTGAGAGTAGGTTTAGATGGGATATCAGGAAAAAATTCCTCCCTGTGAGGGTGGGGAGGACCTGGAATGGATTTCCCAGAGCAGCTGTGGCTGCCCCTGGATTGCTGGAAGTGTCCAAGGCCAGGCTGGACAGGGTTTGGAGCAACCTGGGATGGTGGAAGGAACTGGAACTGGGTGATCTTGAAGGTCTTTCCCAACCCAAACCATTTTGGAATTCTGTGGTTCTGTGAGAAGGGCAGAACACTGCAGGTGAAGGGTTGCTCCTCAGCCTCTTCAAGGGGCTTGGGAAGGTGACAATTCCTGTGAAATCAGCATTAGACTTTTGCTCAGATCTTTCTGGATCTTTGAAGTGGAGTTTTGGCCTGTGTGGGGCTTTTTGCCTTAATGGAGGATTTTATTGCCTGAGGTAGCAGGCACTGGATTAGGTCTGTAATTTAAATTCATGAACAGCTCCAGCTCTTGCATTTGATTTTGGACTGGAATATCTATAATTCATGCATTTGATGCAGGGACACCTTTCTGTGAGCCCAGCCACCACTGACACCGTGACAGTCCTCAGAGTAACACCAAGAGCTGCTTTTAATAATTTATCCCTAATTTTCCTTCCTGCCAGGCTGAGAGAAAAGAAGGAGAATCGTTCCTATGCCCTGTCCCTCGTCTATGGCAAGACTGTGTATCACTACCGGGTGGACCACGATAAATCTGGGAAATATTCCATCCCTGAGGGGACCAAATTCGACACCCTCTGGCAGGTACTGAGCTGGGTGTCCTCAGAAATGAAGGCATCTTTTCCATACCAAATCCCCCAAAATCCTCGAGATAATAAACTCCTCTGACATCATCTTTTTAGTGTCAGCAAATCAGGAATTATTTTATTCCTGCCCAGGGTTTATATGTGGGGCTGACAAAATTCCAGCCTCCACACAGACCCTGATCCAAAACTTTGTCACTTATTTGTATGTTTATATTTATATATTTATGTTTATACATTTATATTTATATATTTAAACTTATTTATAAAAACAAAGAAATTAATGTTCGTTGGTTCTAAGTGACATCATAAGACTGAAGTTGTGGTTTTGATCCCTGTTAATAATTAATAATCATCACCAATAATCCTCATGGGTCCCAGCACGGGTTCCAGCTCAGAATATTCTGTGATTCTGTGCTAATTCCCTTTCATTAATTGCTATTCTATCCTCTACTGGTTATTAATGTCTCTCTTCTTGTGCTAATTAGTCCATATTTTTAATCTTTTTAGTCCCTTTTTCTTTCAGTAGGGATTTTCTGATGCCTAAACTGAATCTTTTTTAGTCTCTTCTTTATCTTCTGGTTTCTGCAAAGTGGCTTTGTGGTCCATAAATTCTGCATTCCAGATGTCCAGCCTTAATCCATCTTCCTCTCGCAGGCTTTGTTCATTGGAGCATATCAGAGCCAGTTTATCAAAACTTGAAATTCCAGCAATTTTCCCAAGCTGTGCTCCTACAAAAGTAGCTCATGGCAACTTTGCTCCATGCTGGCTGAGAGTAATTGAAGAATAACCCACAATTTGTAATTAATATCTAGATTGGTTGGGATTAATTAATCAAAACAATTAATTTAAAAGTTAAAATATTTATTAAAATCATCCAGGGAGTGGGTGCTGGAGCTTCCTCCTGGCAGGGATGGCAATCCTGTTTTGCTGAATTTTCTGAATTCCCAGGGCTGTTTTCCTGCAGAATTTTATTGCAAACAAAGATTTTGGGGCATTTTTATGGTGACAGAACCATGCCAGGCTCCTGATTGCAGCTGAAATCAGAGCCAGGCAGGAGGGGAAGGGCAAAGCTCGTGTCCCTGGGGTTGGGTGCTGAAATGAGTCCCCAGCCTGAGTCAATTCTAGATCCAGTGGTGCTGCCATGAAAAACAGCCTGGGATCCACAGGGAAAAACTCTGGAGTTCCTCTGGGCCAGGATAAGGTTTCTCACAGGGTTTATTCCACACTTCAGGACCTAAAACCCTCTCTGGCTGGGACAATAACACTGCACAGAGAATGCCCTGCTTATGCTGGTGATTTTGTCTTTCTTTGGGCCTTATCGAATTTCCCAAGTTCTTCCCAGCTCTGGCAGATATCCAGGGATGCAATCACACCCTGGGACATCCCTGAGTGCACAAACAGAGCACAGAAACAGTCCAGTCCCTGCCTGCCATAAATCTGAGAGGAATCATTGCCCTAAGCCACAAAAATTGCCTTCAATAGTAAAAAAAAAAAAAAGTATTCTCCTCACAATAATCTCTTTTTCCTCCCAGCTGGTGGAGTACTTAAAACTCAAACCAGATGGGCTGATTTTCTACCTGAAGGAAGCCTGCCCCAACCCCAACATGCCAGGTGAGCTGACACCTCCCAGTGCCACCCCAAACACCCCAAATTCCCCTTCCTGTGCCCAGCCTTGGTGGGTCAGTCTCCCGTGGTGTCACTGTCACCTCCAGGCCTGGCCTGAGGTGGCCCAAAGGCAGGAGCAGATGGGCATCAGTGAACAGCTGGATTTGGAGCATTCCTGCTTTTTAGGCAGCAGGAAAATCCATGTCCTGGAAGGCTGAGCCCTGGTGGGTCTCTAAACACCCAAAAGCCCTGGGGCACTTTGTGCTGGCCCAGTGTCACAATGTCACCTCAGAGCCCCAGGGACCCACGGGGTGTGCCAGTGGTGGCACCTTCCCTCAGAAAACTTGGGAATAACAGCCACATCCAGACATGTTTCCACACCTGTTTTTTAGGCTAAAGCTGTGGAAACTTTCCTTTGGGGTGGAGGGGATAGGATCAGATCCACAGGGTCCTTCAGGGACTGATGGACCCTGCTTGGGGCAAACCCTTGATAATGAGCTCTTGATAACAACCTCCTGATAACAAATCCTCTCTCCTGATTCGCAGTCTCTGCAGCACCAGCTCCACCCACGCACCCCTCCGTGAGCGTAAGTTTGGGGCAGACTCTGTTTTCTTGGGATCTCAGTGGGTTTCATGTTGCTGCATTCCAAGCTTGGCTGCTCAAACCCTGCCCTCCAAACCCCGCTTTTGTCTAAAAGCTCGGGAACTGTGGTGGATATGGAGCCCAGCTGGGATGTTGTTCCCTTTCCAGCTCGGATGGGATGGGAATGGCTGGGCACAGCTGCTGGGAGTGCTCAGAAGGGTTTCCATTCATCCTGAGCTCCTTGCCCCATGTGGGTCTGTCCTTGGGGAGCTCCATCCCTGCCCTCCTGGCCAGGCAGGAGTGAGGAGTCATGCTGGGATTCTGGGAATGCTCAGCTCTGCTGCTCCTGCTGGCCCCTGGCCAGGGCTTTGTGCTCACTGTGCTCCAGGGAATGGCTGTGCTGGCACTGAGAGCTGAGCTGTGCTGGAACCAGGGGGTTTGGGATCCCAGGGGGGCTGAGGGAGGTCTGGGCACTCAGGGCACTTTCACAACCCACAAGGGCCTCGAGGCTGCTGGGGCACTGCCCAGGCTCCCCAGGGAATGGTCCCTGCCCCAAGGCTGCCAGAGCTCCAGGAGTGTTTGGACAATGCTGCCAGGGATGCACAGGGTGGGATTGTTGGGATGTCTGTGCAGGGGTTGGACTGGATGATCCTTGTGAGTCCTTCCAGCTCAGGATATTCTGGGATTCTGTAACTGCCATTCCAAGCTGTGCTGGATGACTGTGCCACCCTGTCACTCTCTCTTCAGGGGCAGTGGCTGCTCAGTGTCACACCTGGGCCACTCTGGGTGTGCTGGCTGAGAGCTGAGCTGCCCCCAGGGTTCCCTTCCCTTCCTGGCTCACAGCAAACTGTGGAGACCTGGCCGGGATGGGGAACGCAGAGGGGACAGAGCCCTCATCACCTCACTCTGCACAGCCCTGGGAGGAGGATGCTGTGCCCAGATAACCTGGATCCGCCCAGGGCTGGATCCCTGCTTTGCCCTGCCCTGGGGGAGCTGCAGCCTAGGCTGGAACAGGAATGCTGGCTCCAGACCCCTCCAGTCCTAGCCCACCTCAGGGCCTGTTAGAGGAATCACCAGTGGGGGCTGCAGAGCCTCTCTTGTACTTTTCACTCCATTTCCAACTGAAGCACTTTTTCCTTTACCCGCTTAATCCCCATTTCTTTTCCAGAGGAACCTGGGCCCCCTCAATGCAGATGGATACACCCCAGAGCCTGTAGGTGAGCACCTCCAGAGCCCTCTGCTCCTCTCAGGGACAGGGCTAGGGATGGCCCAGGAGCTCGGGGGTTCCCTGGGGCTCTGCCACAAAGCCCCTTTCTTGCAAAAGCACCCAGACATTTTGGGGTCCTGAGCCAACACCTGGCTCCCAGGAAATCAAGCCCTGCCCCATTCCTTGTTTTACCCAGGAATTAAGCCCTGTCCTATTCCCATTTTCCACTACTCAGTGTATTCAGCTGAATTTCAGTAGGGTAAAGCCCTGCCCAGTGCTGATATGTGGAATGGGAATGCTCAGACCCCTCCAGGATGGGTGGAATGGGAATGCTCAGACCCCTCCAGGATGGGTGGAATGGGAATGCTCAGACCCCTCCAGGTGGAGTGGGAATGCTCAGACCCCTCCAGGATGGGTGGAGTGGGAATGCTCAGACCCCTGTCCCCATCCCGGCTCCTTCAGCAGCCAGAACTGGGAGAAGCCATGGGTTTTGAAAGGAAGGGAGATGCCCAGCAGGTAGGAGAAATGCTGGAGCTGAAGGTGAAGTGGCCAAAAGAGCAGAGAAACCCTTCCCAATCCATGATGGAGAGCAGGATGGGGAAGGACAGGTTTGTAACAAACTGTTCCTCTCGGGAAGGGGCAGGAAAATCCCGCCTGCTGCCCATGGACACCAGTGTCTACGAGAGCCCCTACAGCGACCCCGAGGAACTGAAGGACAAGAAACTTTTCCTCAAGAGGGACCACCTGATGATCGATGAGGTGGAGCTGGGGGCAGGAAACTTCGGCTGTGTCAAGAAGGGAGTTTACAAAATGAGGAAGTGAGTGAGGGCGCTGGGGAAGGGGGAGGAGAGGGAGCCAGGATGGGCTCCAGGTGTCCCCAGGTGTCCTGTTTGTCACTAGATGGGCCCCAAGGTGACAGTGGGGTGGATGAAAGATGCTCTGGAAGGTCAGGAATGATGGATGTGATGGTGGAGTCACCACCCCTGGAAGCATTCCAAAAATGAGCAGATTTGGGATGGGGTTTGGTGGGGATGGTGGTGTTTGGGCAAGGATAGGACTTGATGATCTTGGGGTTTTTTTCCAAACTTAACAATTCCATGGATATTATGATACAATGCTGTGATTCCATGGCTTTCCATGGATTTTCACGGACAGCTGCATTGCCCTGGGTGTGTAACCTGCACCAGGTTCTGCCTCACCTTGTAGGGTTTCCCAGCTGCCACTTCCAAAGGGATTTGCTGGGCTCAGAGAAACAACTCTGTACTCCTGAGGTCACCTCAGTCCAAAGCAGTGACACTGTAGAGTTGTGCCACCCTTGGATCTCTGAGCCTGTAAGGATGGTACTTACCTGTGCCTCAGTTTCCTGGAAAAGTTGCACTGTTGGCCCAGATCTCAGTGTGGGAGGGGAGGAGTCTCCACATCCAGGGATGGCAATTTCTGACCTATGCTTTAAGGGGTGAGGTGACCTCTCAATTTGTGATGGTTGATGGGCTTACCTAAACCAGAGGCTAGACAAGGTTAAGAGAATAAAAAGCAGTTATATTTATCGAAGGCCTTCAGGTTCATTTAGGGCACTCACAGCTCACCCAGGGGCTACACCCAAAATGGACAGCAGGTCATGGGTTTTTCATACTTTTTAAGTTTTGTCCATTTGCATATTGAGCTTTAATCCTCCAATTACAGCTTCAGGTGATGAAGTCAATTACTCCAAGTTTGCTCCCCCAATTAATTCACTGTTGTTTACATATCTTGGGGCCTGAGACACTAATCTTGGGGCCTGAGACACTAAGGTATCCTTGAGTTTGGAGCTTAGAGGAATTGTTTTGTCTAAAAATGAGAGAACAGCAGCTTAGCACCTTATATGGAGCCTAGAGAGTTATACACTAAAGAATTACAGGATTACAGATACATGAAAAATACAGAACCTAAAATCCTAAGGCATCACTTGGACACCAGAATGGTGCAGAGCTCTGGGATTCCCATTCCTGGCTGTGATCCCTGAGTCCAGCCGTGCTCAGCCCATCCCACAGCTGTCCCTCTGTGCAGGAAGCAGATCGATGTGGCCATCAAGGTGCTGAAGAGCAACAACGAGCGGACGGTGAAGGACGAGATGATGAAGGAAGCGCAGATCATGCACCAGCTGGACAATCCCTACATCGTGCGCATGATCGGGGTGTGCGAGGCCGAGTCGCTGATGCTCGTGATGGAGATGGCTTCTGGAGGGCCTCTCAACAGGTTCTTGGCTTCCAAAAAGTGAGTGGTGAATGAAATGGGGCTGATTTGCTGTATTTCTCCCCAAAGTCTACTTCAAAAGCCCACCCTTGTAGGTGCAGGAAAGCTGAAAAGAGCAGAAATAGAAATCTTGTTGTGTGAGGGATCAGGGCTGATGCTTCTGGAGCAGAGTTTTCCATGTTCATTCTCCCTGGTAGCTGGAAAATCAGAGAGGACCATGGCAGGTCCTTCATTACTGCATTCTCCTTTCACCTCCCCCAGGGATGAGATCACCATGAGCAACATTGTGGAGCTGATGCACCAGGTGGCCATGGGGATGAAGTACCTGGAGGAGAAGAACTTCGTGCACAGGGACTTGGCAGCCAGGAACGTCCTGCTGGTGAACCAGCACTACGCCAAGATCAGTGACTTTGGCCTCTCCAAGGCTCTGGGGGCTGATGACAGCTACTACAAGGTGAGACAGCCAAGGGGCTGGAGCAGGAGCCTCCTGGTTGGGGGCTGAGACCTGCAGAGACTTGAGGGTCTGATCTCCTCATGGACCCCTCTGCACAGCACCACCAAGCTCTGCCTCACTGCTGGGACATCAAAAGGGGCTTTGCAGAGCTCTGGTGACAAGGAGGCTGCAGAGGCAGCCAGGGGCATGGGAGGAGCCAGGGTTGATCTTCCCAGCATGGCACAGCTGAGGGAGAGACCTCACCTGGAATTGTGTGTCCAGCTCTGGGGTCCCCAGCACAAGAGAGACATGGACCTGTGGGCATGAGCCCAGACAAGGCCACTGAATTGTCCCCAGGGCTGGAGCCCCTCTGCTCTGGAGCCAGGCTAGGAGAGCTCGGGGTGTTCACCTGGAGAGGAGAAGGATCCAGGGAGACCTCAGAGCTCCTGCCAGGGCCTCAAGGGGCACTGCAGAGGGACTGGGGACAAGGGATGGAGGGACAGGACACAGGGAATGGCTTCCCACTGCCAGAGGGCAGGGATGAGAAAACATCCCTGGGATGTTGTGATGAGATGGGATGAGGAGCAGAATTGTTCCCCATGAGGGTGGTGAGGCCCTGGAATGGAACTCCCAGAGCAGCTGTGGCTGCCCCTGGATCCCTGGCAGTGTCCAAGGCCAGGCTGGACAGGGCTTGGAGCACCGTGGGCCAGTGGAAGGTGTCCCTGGCCATGGCAAGGGTGGAATGGGATGGGCTTTGAGGTCCTTCCCACCCAAACCATTCCATGATTCCATGGTTTAATAGAGCCCTGGGCAGGGGCAGGAGCAGGGTGGCACCATGGGCATTCAGCACAGCAGGGCCTGGCCTGCGCTTTGGAGCTCCCATTCCAGGTGATTTTTCCAGCATGGGAGATCTGACACAAAGCTGGAGCAGAGTTCAGGTGCAGCTCCCAGTGCTCTGTGCCTCAGGCTGGCAATGTCCCTCCTGCAGGCCAGGACAGCAGGGAAGTGGCCCCTGAAGTGGTATGCCCCGGAGTGCATCAACTTCCACAAGTTCTCCAGCAAGAGCGACGTCTGGAGCTATGGTGTGACCATGTGGGAGGCCTTCAGCTACGGGCAGAAACCCTACAAGGTGAGACAGGAACCATACAAGGCAAAGCAGAGCCCTACAAGGTGAGGCAGGAACCCTACAAGGTGAGGCAGAAACCCTACAAGGTGAGGCAGAAACCCTACAAGGTGAGGCAGAGCCCTGCAAGGTGAGGCAGAAACCCTACAAGGTGAGGCAGAGCAGGCCCTGTCACTGATGGATGTCACACCCACAACAGGGATAAAATGAAACTGCTGTTCCTATTCCCTGAGTGGGTGTTCCCACTGGGTGTTCCCACTGTTGGACACGTGGGAAAGGAGCCAGGCCCATTTTGGGAAAGGTACAAATGAGGTTGGATCCTGGAGTTTTGCGTTCATTTAAGGGAGAAGAAGCAGCAAACAAATGGAATTAATTTGGGTTTGAATCAAAGCTGAGCTCATTTCTGATCCTTCTTCTCTTTGGTTCTTCTGCTCACCTGAAAGCTGAAAAATCACTTCTCATCAACTGCTGAGGCTGTGCTTGGGTGGGGTGCGGTGGGGTCTGGAGGGTGGGAGGGATGGGATCTCCAGGATGGGAGGGATGGGGTCTGGAGCCTGGGTGGGGTGGAGTGGGCAGGCAGAGTGGGATGAAGTTGGCAGGATAGGAAGGATGGGGTGAGTAGGGTGGGGAGGATGAGGTCTGCAGGGTGGAAGGATGGAGTGCAGGATGGGCAGGATGGAGTGTGGAGGCAGGGTGGGATGAGATCTGGAGACATGGTGGGATGGGGTCTGCAGGGTAGGTGGGTTGGAATTAGCAAGGTGGGAGGGATGGGGTCAGCAGGGTGGGATGGGGTCTGTGGGATGGGATCTGCAAGGTGGGATGAGGTCTGTGGGTTGGGGTGTGTGGGATGGGATCTGCAGGGTAGGTGGGTTGGGGTCTGCAGGGTGGCTGGATGGGGTCTGTGGGTTGTGGTCTGCAGGGTGGCCTGGCCACAGCGTGGGACCCCAGTTGTGGGTCCTGGGGTTGGAACAGTGACTCTGTGGGGTATGTGGAACCAAAGCTCCACCCCAGGCCCAGCTCTAAGCTGTCTCCTCTAACCCTGCTGCCAGCTCTGACCCCATTAATCCCTTTGCTTGCTCCCACCCCAGAAAATGAAGGGCCCCGAGGTGATCAGCTTCATCGAGCAGGGCAAGCGCATGGACTGTCCCCAGGAGTGCCCGGCTGAGATGTACAGCCTGATGCAGCAGTGCTGGACTTACAAGTGAGGCTCAGCTCAGCTCCTCCCTGGGAGTCACCAAATCCCACAATGGGGTTGGAAATTTGGATTGGAAAGGACCTTAAAGCCCATGCAGTCCAACCCCCTGCCATGAGCAGGGACACCTTCCCCTCACTGTCTGCCTGGTGATAACACAAAGCAAACGCTGTCTCCTGCCTTGGTTCGTGATGATTCCTCAGTCCAAGATGGATTTTTATGATCAGATCCCCCCACTTACTAGTGCCAGTCCTGGAGGATCCCCAAGTCTCAGTGTCTTTGACCCTCTCTGATGCCTGGAGGGACTTACCTAAAACAGAGGCCGAAGTTGAGAGAATAAAAAGCAGTTCTATTTATTGAAGGCCTTCAGGTGCATTTAGGGCACTCACAGCCCATCCAGGTGCTACACCCAAAATGGACAGCAGGTCACAAATTTTTCTTACTTTGTAAGTTCTGTCCATTTGCATATTGAGCTTTAATCCTCCAGTTACAGGTTCAGGTAATGAAGTCAATTACTCCAAGTTTGCTCCCCCAATTAATTCACTGCTGTTTACATATCTTGGGGCCTGAGACAGTGAGGTGTCCTTGAGTTTGGAGCTTAGAGAGGAATTGATTTGTCTAAAAATGAGAAAACAGCAGCTTAGCACCCTGTATGGAGTTTAGAGTTATACACTAAAGAATTACAAGATTACAGATACATGAGAAATAGAGAAGCTAAAATCCTAAGGCATCACCTCCATCCCAGAAAAGTCTCAGCTGCCCCCTGAGCCCTGGCACAGCTGGGCTGCTGCTCTCCCCCAGGCTCTCTGTGTCCTCTCATTGCACAGTGCTGTCCTCTCCAATGACTTGATTTGTTCCTTCCTGCCCTTGCAGGTGGGAAGAACGTCCAGGATTCGTGGCTGTGGAAAACATCATTCGCTCCTACTACTACAGCATCGCTGCCAAGCCCGAGAACGGGCCAGGGCCAGGGGACAAGGCCAAAGCAGCCCTTCCTTGAGATTTCTGCTCTGCTCCAAACCTGTCCTGCACGGGGCCTGGAAAGGATCTTTGTGAAGTTTTGCTTTAATCTCTCAAATGCTGGTTCTGTTCCTCGAGCAGCTGCAGGACTGAGGACATGGGGGACAGTGGTGTCCCCACAGCCAGGGACCTCCCAGCACCTCCAGCCTGACCCAGCCCAGGAGCACAGAGAGTGCCAGAGCTCCTTCCCACCCAATTCCAAAGCTGTCCCAGGATCTCAGAGCTTTGTGCCTTCCAGGCTCACCAAGGATGAACTGTGTTGGCTCCAGAAAATCTGGATTTTTCCTAACCAACAATCCTGTCCCAGGAAAGCACCAAGTGCATGTTTCTGGTGGGGTTTGCATAGGGTGGGACACAGGACAGGGAGGCACTGAGTCCCTTTCCCATTGGGTTAGGGCAAGGAGCAGCTGGTTTGCTGCTGGGATGGGGAGGAGCAGTGGGACAGCACTGGTCCCACTGGTTTGTCCCCTGCAGCCCTGGCCAGCACAGGGCAGGTGTCACCCAGCCCTCAAGGTGCCTCCCAAACAATTCCAGGACCAATCCCTCAGCTCCTGGATCCCACCTGGCCCCTCTGTACTGGTGAAATGTTGTTTTTCAAGCTTAAAAACTCTATAAATAAACTATTCCATGTTCCTACCATCCCATGGCTCGGATCATTGAACTTGGAGAAATGCTGGCAACTGCTCCAGGCTTGGTGCCAAAACCCCCAAATCCCTCAGGAGAACAGAACCCTCCAACGCCACGTTTTTAGTGTTAGAAAATTGCTTTATTCCCAGCTCAGGGTGTGGATGGGGCTGACAAAATCCCAGCCTCCACACAGCCCCCGATCCAAAACTTCCTCACCTTTTTGGACATTTTTAGCAGACAAAGCAGTGAATGTTCATTGCAGCATAGCAAGGTTACCTTAACAAAATTTACAGTTTCAGTCATTTTTCCAGGCTGTGTTCTCACAAAAGTTGCTTTTAAGTGCTAAGAGTAATTTAAGAATAGCACATTGTCTATAATTAATATATTGCTGATGATTAATTAACTAAAACAATTAAAACCATTAACTAAAGCTTATTTTAAAAGTTCTATCATTTCCAACAGGCTGACGAGAAAATAAATGTAATTTCCCTCTACTTTAGGCCAGGATTTCCCTCCTTGATGCTCTCCTTGCACAACCCAGCCACCTTTGAGCTGGTTTTGCTGCAGAGCTGGAGGGTTTCAAAGGTTTTCTTGCAAACAAATTGCTCAGCTGGATGTGCAGTGGATCCCAGTGCAGGGGGTCACTCTGTGCTGCAGAGAGCAGAGGCTGTGAAGGTTGGGGGAGCAGAGGAAGGAGGAGGTGGGAGATGCAGTGAACACCAGAATTTATCTCTCACCATCTCCTGGCAGTGAAAGCCACAGAGCAGCTCCCCCAGCACCTTGGCCTGGGTAAAGCAAACAGGGCCAGTGCTCGGCCTAAAGCCTCAGTGAGAGGCAGATTGGGGCTGAAAATGAGGGTTTTTTTCAGGAATTAACTTTATTAACATCTGAATTAACCTCTGTCCCAGCAGTCACAGGGCCAGGTTTGATAAAATCCAAGTATTCCTTTCCTTGCTTGGATTAAAGCCTCCAGTGACACCAACTCTTCATGTGGCATTTTCTCCCTCAATCCCATTAGTCCTGAATGTGCAACTCTGGATATATTTTCCCTCCCAGCAGAGAGGAAAACAGGTAACAGAGGAGAAACTGCCTTGTTCCTGTTGGTTCAGTCACCTAGGGCAGAGACAGGAAAAAAATTCTCCTCTCTGTCATGTTTTCCTCCCAGAGAAAGCAGCTCTTTAGCTGGAAAAAAGAAGTTTAATATGTTTTCTACTTGAAAGCCACTGCCAAAACATTTTGTTTAGACTTTGCTTTCAAAACAAATCCATTTGCTGGTTTGAAATGGTTTCTTGCAATAAATTTTCAGTTAACTGGAGGCTGCTATTTTTTTTTTCAAACAGGGAAGAAAAGCACCAGAGAAGTATTCCCAGAGAAACTTCTGGTTTTGTTGCAGATGATTTTGAGTGTGTGGATCCACACCCTGACAGACAGGACATAAATCCCTTGGGATTGTGCCAGAAACCCAAGGGAAAGGGTTGATTCTGCCTGGGCTGGATGGTTTGGGTTAAAGCTGCCTGTTCCAAGAGCATTGGAAAACATCAGGAGATGCTGGAAGGGGAAAAATGGAGTGAGACAAGCAGGACCTGAGGTCACAGGGCTCTGTCAGTCTTTGTGATTCCTGCTTTTGGGATGTGTCAGATCCTTTTTCAGGGTCTGGCAGTCACCCCTGAGGGGAATTTTGTTGGAATTCAGGCCCTGGGCATCCCCACTGCCACTCCAGAAGGGGATCACCCCCCCCAGTGGGAACATCTCCAGGTCCCACAGGGCCTGCAGCTCCTCTCCCTCACCCACAGCAGGGATTTATCCAGTCTGCCTCTCTCCTCACTCCCTGCTGGACCTTCAGCCCTTTCCCTGCCTGATCCCAGGGATCTGGGCTTAGAGAAGAACTCTGGCACTGACAAAGGCAGCAGATGTGGAGGGCACAGCCTTAGAGCCCTGTAGCTGCTGCTGCTCTCCCAGAAACTTCCCCAAATCCTCTCTTTCCTTCCTCCCCTCATTCCTGCACTCATCTCCCTCTGTTTCACCCAAATCTTTCTGGTCCTTCTGACTTTTTTCACTCTTCAAATTGCTAGGGAAGGGATGGATTTCACCTTCTGAGCACCCACAGGGATAACGTGACCAAGTGCTGGTGCCCATCTGATCACCACTGTGACATCTCAGCAAATCCCCCACCCTGATCTAGCTCATCCCAGCCTATCTTATCAGCAGGACCTCTATTTTATCATCAACACACCTACCTTATCACCAGGACCCCTATCTTATCAGCAGGACCTCTATTTTATCATCAACACATCTATCTTATCACCAGGACCCCTATCTTATCACCAGAAATTTCATGAAAATCATTAAAATCCACATTCAACACATAATTTTCACTTAAAACAACAAAAACAAAAGAAAAACTAAATGAAACAAAAAGAAAAGAACAAAAAATGTTCCCTACATCAAATCCACAAATAACTTTACAATACAAAACAAAAAAGACAAATTTCACAAAATCCACCCCTGTCATCCACCCTGACACACCTGGGTATCAGTTGCACACAGCACAAGGACAAAGTGACATTTCCATCCCTCTCAGGTTTTGTCCCAGCACAAAAATGGGACTAAACCAGCTCAGGGCTCACTGGTCTCTGCTTAAGACCCTGAGGAATTCACTGAATCCATGGAAAAGGAGATTTTCCCAAGCTATTTTCCCTTCTCCCACTGGGCTGTTGCCTCCCTGGCTAGCAGGGAAATGTCTGCCAACCATGAAGGCCCAGAATGCTTTGGGCCTGGCAGAAATACACCTCAGAATCTCACATTTCTTCATGAAATTCAGGTGAATCGCTGATCCTACACTGTCCTCTCCTGAATTTCATAGAGAAATACAAGATTTGGGGGTGTGTTTTCAGCAGGCCCAAAGCATTCTGGGCCTTCATGGTTGGCAGACATTTCCCTGCCAGCCAGGGATGGGACAGCCCAGTGGGAGAAGGGAAAATAGCCTGGAATAGCTTGGAAAATATCCTTCAGAAATCCTTCAGGTGGATTTTGGTTTTTTTTTTTCTGGTCAACAACAGAAACCTTGGAAAATAAGAGAGGTCCTGGACTCGCTGATCCTTATGGATTCCTTCCAGGCTGGTGACACTGTTGGAGAGTAGGAAATCCATCCTCCCTCATCTCTTCCAACTTCCAGCGATCCCATGTGGGGACAGGAGCACCTGTGGGGTGGGGACAGGCCCTGGGACACTGCTGGCAGGTCCTGCAGTGAGCCAGGAGGTACAGAGAGCATCAGTGACCCCCATGGCACAAAGAGAGGCCTTTTTTGTCCCTAACTGCCACCAACCAGCACAGGCAGTGGCAGTGGTTTCAGATCCTCTGGGCTGGTTCTTGTGGCCATCACTGCTGAGCTTTGGCCACTAGGAGATGTGCCCAGGGGACAGTGCCTGGTGTCCCCACATGTGAGATGTGCCCAGGGGACAGTGCCTGGTGTCCCCATGTGTGAGATGTGCCCAGGGGACAGTGCTGGTGACCCCACGTGTGAGATGTGCCCAGGGGACAGTGCTGGTGTCCCCACAGCCTCCTCAAGGCCTCTGCTCTGCTGAGGTGGCACTTTTGGGGCCTTGTTGGTCTAACCTGGAGGATTTGTGTGCACCCAGGAATGTGGCTCTTGATCTGAGGTCCCCTTGGGTCCCATCCTCCTTCTCTCTGTACTTCTGGGCTCTCTTTCCTGTCACCTCCAACTGTCTCTCCTGTCACCTCCAACTCTTCCACCTGTCACCTCTCCTTCCTGTGGCCTCCAGCCTGGCTTTGTCATTTGGTGCAGGGTGAAGGATCCTCACACCTAGCAGAGAAATAATTGGGTGTCAACAGGCAAAGAACTCCTTCAGTAAATACATTTTGCTACCAAATAAATTAATTAATTAGCTCTGTGAAGTCGCTGCTAAAGGAATTGCTTCTGTTTGCTCTCCTGGCTCATCCCTGAGCTGGGCAATGCTGTGTGGGCAGGGGGCTGAGCTGGCAGGTTTGAGAGCCCAGCTGAGTGCCTGGCCAAGCTTTTGCTTTATTTCCACTGAAAGTTCTGACGGAATAAAAACCTTCCCCCAGAACCCTTCGGTTGGGCCTCGTCAGCATTTTCAGGTGGAAAACTCAACTCTTCTGTTGGAAAATTCCCATCCAGAGCAAGTCATTTATTCCTGGGGTCGGGGAGTGGGTGTAGGGCACAGTCCTGGCAGCTGCCACATCCTTTGGTGACAGAAAGGGGATGTGGTGGAGCAGCTCCTTCCCCACATCTACAAAATCCATGTGCCACATCATCCTGGGCAGGATTTTGGCCACGTGAGAGGGAATTTTGGGAATTAGGCTGGAATGACAATCAGTCAACAGCCTGAAATGAATAAAAATCCCATCCAGGTGTGGAGAAGGAGCTGAGGGTGGGGGTTGATATCTCCTGATCTTCTCCCAGGGAACGAGGGACAGTAGGAGAGGAAATGGCCTCAAGCTGCTCCAGGGGAGGTTTAGATTGGATATTAGGTGGAATTTCTTCATGGAAAGGGTGGTCAGGCATTGGAAGGAGCTGCCCAGAGCAGTGATGGAGTCACCATCCCTGGAAGTGCTCAAAAATCCCATGAATGTGGCACCTGGAGACACAGATTAGTGGTGGCCATGGTGGTGTTGGGCTGATGGTTGGACTTGATGATCTCAAAGGGTTTTTCCAACCTTAATTCCATGATTTTGTGTGGAGATCCATCCCTGCCTCTGATTTATCCCTCTGCCTTTCTTGCTCCCAGAGCTGTGATTCCAGAAATACACAATTTCCCATAATCCAATTCCCATCATCCTTTGGGAATTGGCCTAATTGTTGCACAGCAATGCCCCAGTGTAAAATAAATATTCATTAAATTTGCAGGTTTTAAGACATTTTGTTCTACTGTAGCAAATCTCACGTAAAATCAGTTTGATTTTCTTTTAAGCAGCACCTTCAGACACACCTTCAGGAAGGAAATTAAGGTGGCTATGGTAAAAATAGAAGGGAATGACAAAAATAAGAGAATCATGAAAATAAGGTGTCACTGTTGAGCGGCTAGCTGAGGAATGACCCAAGTTCTCAGACAAGGAAAGAGAGGAGAAGAGAACTTTATTGTTTTGATTTCCATATATATAGAGTTTACAGAGGTGCCCCAGATTGGTCAGCCCGAGACCTCCCCCTAGGCCCAATTGGCCAAGCCCGAACTGACCCAATCCAGAGAAGTTGTTTGCAAAACATCTAAACTTTATCTTGTTTATGAAATATAGCAAAATGTTCCCACGGGAAGGACCTGTGCTAGCCACAATAAGGGAATCAGAGAAATAAGGGAATCACGAAAATAAGGGAATCATGAACATGAGGGAATGACAAAAATAAGGGAATCACAAAAATAAGGGAACCACAGAAATGAGAGAAACCCAAAATCTACTGTCTTGCTCCAGCTGTTTAAATTAAAAAATTTACTGGTAGATATTAATCTGTTTTAAAAAGCAAAATAAAAATACTGATTGGAAAAAAAAATACTTGCCATGATGAATAAAAGATAAAACATCTCCTCCAACCAGTGGAAAAGGGGAAAGTGGTTTCTTTATGTGAAACAACAAAGAAGAGAAAAAAGGCATGGAAAAAGTGTTTGATGGACCACAAAGGGGTTAAAAACAGCCACAGGGAGGCAGATACCGAATCCTACCAGCAGATCCTCAAATTCAGCACCCATTTTCCCAAATGTGAAGCAGCAAAGAGGAAAAAATACTGTACAGAAGGCTGAGAGTTGCTATTTAGGGCAGCCTGTTTAACACCCCAGAGCTGTTCTGGCACAGAGAAAATCCCAACTGAGCCGACACTGGGAGGAGCTGCAAAGACACAGCAGAGGTGGGGAAGAGGCAGAGAAGCTGAGAGTGAGAGCAGAAATAATGACACGGGCTGAGATACTGAAAGTGGGACAAAAGGAGGGATTTTGGGGGGAGAATATAAAAATCTGCTCACAGACAGAGCAGGGAATTGAGCAAAGGGCAGTGGAGGCTTGGCACAGGGAATATTTCAGAGGATATTCCAAGTGTAAACTACAGGAATCATGTTTTAAAGGGGAAATTAAATTTCATTTTCACTTAATTTAATCTCTGTTATGTCTGCTATTTTAACTTCAGACATGAACCAAAATCTTTTCCCTGGGTTTTCTTCACTTTTCTAAATCAAGGATTTGGTTAAAGTTTCCCCTAATCAAGAATTCCTGCTTTTTTCACTGATTTAGGGATGTTTGACCTTGCTTCTCTGGCCATTGCCCTGAAATGGGTCTTATTTCCTTCCACATCCAACCTGTTCTGCCCTCAGGGATCAGAGCCCAGGAGAGGATGGAGAAATCCAGCTGGAGAGGATGGAAATGGGAACTCACACTCCTAACACAGTTGTGCCTCTGTCCCTGGGACAAAGATGGATCAAGATGCCTCCAGAGAGTCCCAGGAAAACCAAAGTAAGGGAAAATCAGATTCATAGGCAGAGTTAAATTGAAGAGGGAATGAAGTGATGGGAATTTGTGGAGGTCATTCTTCCCAGCAAGTCAGTGGAAGGAGGATGTCAGTGTTCCCTTTGAACATTTTCCAAAGGCCAGTGTGACTTAGGGCAGATTTAATCCTCATTTTCCCTTCTGGGATTTTGGGTTGGAGCCTTCAAACTGGGGTATAACATCCCTGGGGCACCTGGGAGTTGTCAGGTGTGTCCTGGTGTGTCCAGGAAAGGTTTTGTGTCCAAAGTCCCCCAGGGCTGTGTGTCCTGGGCCTCTGCTGGCACTGCTCTGACACAAGGTGTTATTATGGAATCCTGGAATGGTTTGGGTGGGAAGGACCTTAAAGTTCATCCTACTCCACCCCTGCCATGGCAGAGACACCTTCCACTATCCCAGGTTGCTCCAAGTCCTGTCCAGCCTGGCCTTGGACACTGCCAAGGACACAGCTGCTCTAGGAAATCCATTCCAGGGCCTCCCCACCCTCACAGGGAGGAATTCCTTTCCAATATCCCATCTAAATTTCCCCTCTTTTAGTTCAAACCCATTCCCCCTGTCCTGTCACTCCCAGGCGCTCTGGGAAGTCCATCCCAGGGCCTCCCCACCCTCACAGTGTTTGTGTCCTTCCTGCAGCATTCCTGTCTCCCCAAATCCACCCCATCCCCCCTGGCCAAGGGGTCTCTTTGGGAGTGCTGTGGGTGGGAAGAACCCTGTGAAAATCCCTCTGCTCCCAAAGTGCTGCTTGGCAGCCACATGGATCTTGTGCTGCCCCATTCCCTCCCCAGGGTGGAATGGAATCCTCCTCCAGTGAGTAACCAAGGAGTAAAGTGCTGACCCAGCCCAGCCCTGAGGTGACACCGCAGATGTCCCAGTGGTTCAATGCCAGGAGCTGCTGCCAACCCTCACACAATGGCTCAGCCGTGACAGGAGGGAGCAGGGAGCTTTCCAGCCCTTCAGGCCACAATTCCCCAGGGATGAGTCCTGCCGAAATCCTGGGACTGTGCAGGACAGCAAATCCATCCCAACTGCAAACCCCTCCAGGAGCAGAGGAGTGAGAGCCCAGCTCAGTGCTGGGTCATCCCAAATCCACATCCCAATCCCAAACCTTCTCCAGCTGTGTGAACACTGACGGTCCCTCTCCAGCTGTGGCTGAGTTTCCTTTTCTCCCACAGCAGCAACTTCCAGAGCTTTCTCCTTCAGGATGGGTTTTGCTCCATGTAGGATGAAATGTCCTGAAAGCCCTGCAGGAATTGGCAGGAGGGGCTGAGGAGCTGCAGACAGGCCCTATTCTTCTGAGCTCTGAGGGCAGCTCGGCCCTAAAAATGCTGTTGTGGTGCTTCCCACTCCCTCCCAACACACAAAAAATTCCTTCTGAACTGAGAGAGATGTTATAATAAAGATAAAAATGATGCAGCCACGCTGAGCTGGACTTGAGGTGGTGGCAGAGCTGGGATTTTCGGGGGGTTCAGGGCAAGGAGGTGCAGAAGCCCAGAGGGAGGAAGGCTGTGGTGGCTCCTGCAGGCACTGGGGGAGCTGAGGGTTTGAAGATGAGGTTCAGAGGCAACATCTCAGCAGGAAAGGTGAGACCTGACCCTAAAAACGGAGTGTCCTCTACCCCACCTTGAGTTAGGAGGTGAAACAGAGCAGGAGCACATGGCTGAAGCTCTAAAAATCCTCTTTTTAGGGGGGTGGGAGATGTTCCTGCAGAGAAAAGTCTGGTGGTGCCACGACTTTGTGGAGCTGATGTGAATCCTCAGCTCCTGGCAATGATTTTTTTAGAAATTAAATTATTTTTTAAATTAAAGCTTTCCCTAATCACAAATTCCTGGGGTTTTTTCACTGATTTAGGGATTTTTGCTTCTCTGGCCATTCCCCTGAGATGAGTCTCATTTCCTCCCACATCCAACCTGTTTTACCCTCAGGGATCACAACTTTGTGGGGTTGCTGTGAATCCTCAGCTCCTGGCGATGATTTTGCCAGCAGAAAACAGAAAAAGGCGTTTGGTTTTGGAGAATTTGTTTTGCAGCCTTCGGAGGGTTTCTTCAAACAACACGGCTGGAAAGTAAAGAGTATTTGGGGGATTTTTTTGGCTGCAAAGTTTTGATTGTCCGAGCTGGAAACCACTGGGGAGAGGGAGAACAACTGAGGGTGGCTCCCAAACTGCTGTTATGAAATTCAGTTTGAATTGAAACTTCATGGTTGCTGTGGAAAATTCTCCTTGGTGAAAATTCACATTTCTGTGGAAAAGCTGGTTTGAACAAAGCATTTCACAGGGATCTTTTCATGACAGACTGCCCAGGGATGAAATTACCTGATCCCTGAAAATCTGAAATGCAGGAAATCTCTTTTTACAGCTGGATGTGATGGGCTCATCCCTGCTCCCTGCACTTCCTTAAAATCACTGTATTTCCTTAAAACTGCTTTTTATTCCTCTTTTCAGAACAATCCATTATAAATGCTGTATTTCATCTCCAACTTCTGGAGCCAGCAAGGTTCTTTATGTCAGAATCTCATTCCTTCACAGATAAAAATGATTTCTGGCAAAACTGGCATTTTCTGAAGGAAAATTTCTATCTTGCCAGACAAAAAAAAAATCACATTATAGCATTCTACTCTATTCTATTCTGTAATATTATATTTTATATTAAATCATAATAAAATTATAAATAATATTATATATAATATTAAATTACCAATAAAAAGATGAAAGGATGTGATTTTTCTTCTCAAGACAAAAATCTAAATTAGATCAGAACCTTACAAAAGTCTCTTTTTCTCCATTCACTAGAAAGGGAACCTTACAGGATCTTTCCATATGGAGAATCCCTTCAGGAGGAGATGTCTACAGCTCAGTCAGGAGTCTCCTGATTCCCACTTTTGGGAGCAATAAGAGAGAAGAGTGACCTCTACAGCCCAGGCCTGATTCCCTGGGAAGGAAGATTCTCTCTCTGCCTTGCTCACACTCATTCTATCAGAACCAGCAGTGGAGTGGAGTGGAGTGGAGTGGAGTGGAATGGAATGGAATGGAATGGAATGGAATGGAATAGAATAGAATAGAACAGAACAGAACAGAACAGAACAGAACAGAATAGAATAGAATAGAATAGAATAGAATAGAATAGAATAGAATAGAATAGAATAGAATAGAATAGAATAGAATAGACTCTGCTGACACCCACTGCTGTGAAAGAAACTGGAATCTCTGGAGAGATTTGGATCTGATATTGGGAAGGAATTGTTCCCTGTGAGGGTGGGGAAGCCCTGGGATAGAATTCCCAGAGCAGCTGTGGCTGCCCCTGGATCCCTGGCAGTGTCCAAGGCCAGGCTGGACAGGGCTTGGAGCAGCCTGGGACAGTGGGAGGTGTCTCAAGGTGTCCCTGCCCATGGCAGAGGTGGCACTGGATTATCCTTAAAGTTCTTCCAAACCCAAACCATTCCATGATTTCTGTGAATTAAACCTCCCCCTGCAACTGGGGTAGTTCAAACCCACATGTTTTACACCTCTGGCAACCCTTCCAGCCCTGCATTCCAGCAGGATGGAAAAGCACAAAGGAGATGCTGGTGCAGCAAGGAACAATCTGCCATCAAATAATGATCAGCCTCACTTGATTGATCATGGAATCGTGGAATGGTTTGGGTTGAGAGAGGCCTTAAATCCCATCCTGTGCCACCCCTGGATACCTTCCACTAACCCAGGTTGTTTTTCTGACTTAATTTGCTTTCCAAGGGGAGGTTGTTTAAAAAAACAAGCAGAAATGACATGAAAATACTGAGATCTGCATTGTTTTGAATTTTTGTAGAATCATAGAATCATGGAATGATTTGGGTTGGAAGGGACCTTAAAGTTCATCTCATTCCAAGGTTGCTCCAAGCCCTGTCCAGCCTGGCTTTGGTCATTTGAGGGATCCAGGGGCAGCCACAGCTGCTCTGGACCAGAAGCAGATCCAGCCTGTGCCTCAAACTTGATTGGAATCACTCCATTCAGTGGGGCTGCAGTTAGCCCAGGCTTTGCTGTGTCCCCGTGGTTGATTTGTCAACAATGGAACAGCTGGGAACATCAGCCCTGAACATCCCTGTTTGTTTGTGCCACTCTGTGCTGCCAGCCTTGTCTAACATGAGATTGAAACTGAGATTAAAATTGAGATTTAAATCGGGATTTAAATTCGGATTTAAATTGGGATTTCAATTGAGATTTCAGCTGAGATTTCAGTTGGGATTTATTATGTTTTTATGGCTGCATCCATCCAGCCCTCCTCCTCCTCTTCCTCCCCATGTCCCACCCCAAGGGAGTCCCGTGCCACCCCTCAGGTGCCGCTGTCACCTCGCTGGGACTCCTCGCTCTCTCCTGGGTGACTCCACACCTTCCCCAGCCTTTTGAAGCTCAAATTCAGCCCCAAATCCTCCCCCTCGCCGCCTCTGGGCTGCAGATGTTGCCGGCGAGCTCGAGAGCAGAGCTGCCGCTGCAGGAGCCACCTGCCCCCCCCGTGTCACCGCATGTCACCGCCTCTTACGTAATCGCGACATCGCTGCAGCTTCCCCGGGGCTGCGAGCGCAGAAAAAAAAAAAAAAAAAGTGAAAAAAAGAAACAAACAAAAAAAAAAAGCCTAAAAAGGAGCCAAGGCCATGTCCGGGGGCGCAGGGCTGTCCCAGGGGCGGGAGGTGAGGGACACTTGGGGACACCTGGGGACACTTGGGGACGCGGTCCCCTGTCGCCCTGCCCGGGGGGCTCCTGCAGGAGCTGGGGGATCGCAGGGCTGCTGTCCCAGCCTCCAGGTAAGTCCTGCCCAGGTGGTGCTGGGGAATCCATGGAACTGGGGCTTTTCCAGGTGTTGGGGGCAAAGGGGGCAAAGCAGAAAACCATTGCTGGGCTCTCCTGGGACGGGGCTGGCGCGGGGCAGGAAAACTGCTGCCTTTTCAATTTTTCCCTTTTTTCCCCCCTATTTTTCTTTTTTTTCTTCTTCTTTCTTTTTAAATCGTTTTCTATCCCCAGCCCTTTTTTTTATTTCATATTTAAAAATATATTTTTAAATTTTTTTTCTTCTTTTTTTCTTCTTTCTCTCTCTCTTTCTTTCTCTCTTTCTCTCTTTCTGTCTTTCTGTCTTTCTCTCTTTCTCTCTCTCCTTTTCCTTCCTTCTTCCTTCTTTCTTTTTCTTATTTTTTTCTCTTTTACTTTTTTCCCTTTTTCCTCTTCCCTTCCCCTCTCTCCCACCTCTGTTTATCATCTCTTTGCCCTCCGTGCTTCCCCCACCTGCCCCTGAATTTCTCTGTCTCTAAACCCAGCACTCCTCCTTCCCACTGACACCTGAAAATGCACAAATATTTGCTGTACTGCCAGTATCTTCCTCCCTAATTCCTTCTCCCATCCTCACACGGAGGGATCTGAAGGTTTATATTTGTGGATTTTGTTGTATTATTCCTCTTTATTTCCCTCGTTGCTGAAGTTGGACATTTTTGCTGCCTCAGTTTTCCACTGTGCTGGTTTTAGCAGCCAACGTTGCTTTGTATTCAGGAAAATTTGAGAGTAAATAATTATTCTGTTGATAAAAAAATTGTGAAAATGACATTTATTTGGTCGAAAAAAGTCATTACTAGGCCCCAACCCACAGGTTGGAACCTCCAGTTCCACAGGTGACAAAAGCTCTTGGTTGTAGCAGAGAGAATAAAATACTTAAATTAAAAAAAAAAAAACCGAATTTTTTTGGCACTCTAAATTTGAGTTTTGCTGTTCTGTGTCTTCTGACTGGCAAAATTTTTTAGGGAAAGTCAAAGATTTGTTGGGAAAAGGGAAATAAGCTCCTAAGTGTCCTGTGTGCCAACTATCCCATATTAGAACTCTGCTCATAGTAATTATTGCAATAATTAATTGTAGAGTCACTTCCATGCCAGCCTGAGTGGAAGAACCTGCAGATAGGGGGAAGAAAATATTAATTTCACCAATTTTTGACACTTCTGGTTGCCAAATGTACCAGGTTTCACTTTAAAAACACCACCTTTAAAATTCAGGCATCTTTAAGGTGCCCCAGAGCTTCAGTTCTCTTATAAAGAGACTCTAAACAATCAATTATTTTAAGAAAATATTCCAATCCCAACTTGAATTCCTTTGCAGTTTGCCTTTTAAAGTTAAATTCAAATGATGTTGAGTTAGAAAATCAAACGTGAAGAACTTTTGGTTTTGTTTTGTTTTGTTTTGTTTTGTTTGCAGGGTTGGCTTGTTGGGGTTGTTTGCTGCCCATCTCCTTTTTAAGGTCCCACATTTTTCTTTAATTAAAAGCTTTAACTCCTACATAATGAGGCACCTTTAGCTCGTGCAGGCTTCCAGAAAAACTGCAGATTTTGGGAAAATTTTATTAAACTCCAGGATATTTTTTCCTGAGCAGTTGCAAAACATCTCAGAAGCAATGACCCCAAGCCTCAGCCTTCCTTTTGGGGTTTCTGCCCTGATTTTTCCTTAACCAGAAATCTCCAGAACACAGCCCAGTTCTGCTGTTCAGCCTTTCTCACTGTAATTAATTAATCAATTCAGGTTAATTAATTAATTCAGGTGAAATATCCCCTGAAGTTTCATTTTTTGGGAACTGGGGATTCATCCCATCTCCTGGGGGTCCCTTGGACCTAAAAGATGCAGTGGATGAAATTTTTATCGTAAATAACCTGCTCTGGGTCTGTGAAAATCAGTGTCAGGCCACAGCTCCCTCCTTTTCCAAAACAGTGCAATAATTCAGATTAATTAATAGCAGAAAGTCAGGTAAGGTATAATTAATAACAGAAAGGCAGGTAGGGTGTAATTAATAATAGAAAGTCAGGTAAGGTGCAGTTAAGAGCAGAATTTGGCTTTGTGTCTTGAGAAGGAAAAGTATCTTTATTTTCTTGTGAAGAAACTCCTCCTGCCTGTGCCTTGTGAATGTTTCCTGTGGTTGTTCATATTGCAATAATTGGAATATTACAAAGATTGGAATAATCAGGGATGGAAGACAGAATTCACTGGGTTTTGCTGTTTTCTGTCATGCTCTGGCTGCTGATTTCTGCTGTTTGGGCACAAACCTGGAAGGAGCTTTAGTGGAGAAGCTCCAGATTTGCCTTGAGCGCAGTTTCAGCCAAACCCCAACTCCTAATTTCGAGTTTAATTTACTAATCTTCACTGAACTTACCCAGCATTTTGAGGCTGATAAAGCCCTGATAAGCACCCTGCTGCCTTGGGCACAGAGAACCAAGATTTGGGGTTGAAACGAGCAGTTTCAGCTCTTGTGGGCTGCCAGCAGCTCTGTGTGTTACAGAAACTCAGCAGCACCGGCCGTGCCTGAAAAATCTTCAGATGTTTCATTGATTTCCTGTGATGGCAGAGTGAAAGGGAAACCTCAGAGAGAAAATCTTGGTATTAGCAATTAATGAGTGAGAGATGTAATCAGGCTGGGCTGGGAGTGCCTTGGGCACGTGAGTTTGAGCAGAGGAGGCATGGAAACCTCCAGGATGGGTTGGTGGTGATGATTTGGGTCCTTTAAAAAGGAAAAAAGGGATGTTTTTGGAGACCATCAGGTCCTGTGACTGGATTTCTGTGAAAGAACCCAAGGTTGGGAGTGTTCCTGCTGGAAAATTGTCATAAAACCACAGAATCTCAGAGCGGTTTGGGTTGGAAGGACCTTAAAGATCATGCAGTGCCACCCCTGCCATGGCAGGGACACCTTCTACTAGCCCAGGGTGCTCCAAGCTCTGTCCAGCCTGGCCTTGGGGATCCAAGGACAGCTTGTAACCATAAGGTGACCATGACAAAGGTGTCACAAGCAGGAATTTGTGCTCCTCGATCTGCTCTGCTCCCAGCCTGTGGAATATCCTGCACACCCCAGTGGGAATGGTCTGGAGCAGGAAGGGAAGCAGTGAGGGGAGTTTTATTTAGATCCTGCAAAAACTGTTGTAAATGGGAGACTCCAGTCCTGGGTTCTGGAAGAGTTTGTGCTGAATTAGGCCCAGGAAAAGACTGGGAGAGCTGGACTTGCTCTAAGCTTGTCTGATTAAAGCTAAATAATTTCTTAGGGCTGGAATCTGGCTGGGTTTGCAAAATCCCATGGGATCCACTGCCTGTGTGTTTCTGGGGCTAGGGGATAAGGTCAGGGCCTGGTTCAGTTGGGTAAATCAGGAATAATTTGCAGTTGCTGCTGTGAGGAGCCAGACAAGGAGCAGGAGAATGGGGATCCTGGAAGTTTCACTGGCCCTACGAAATAGTTTGGGTTGGGTGTTGTGAAACAGATCCGTGAAAAGATGAAGGAAGGAATTGGGAATATCAAATACAGGAGAAAGCTCTTTCCTGAGTGGTGTTTGCTGAAGGATGGATTTGGAAAATGAAGGGAAGTCCTTGTTTTTCTAAGGATTTGTTCTGCTTTTCCTCTAGAATTGTTGTCACAGACTTGGTGACAGTGGTGCCTTTGCAGCTCCTGCAGAGCCAGGGGTTTTGTCATTTCTAAACGATAAAAAAAGATCAAAATGACAGAGTTCCATTCTGTTTTTAAAACAGGGATTTCATGTGCCCTCAAGACCTTCTGACCACTGATGGCTGCACCTCCAAAGGGGCAGAAATACGTTCAGTTATTTCCTGGTGGGTCTTGACTTCTGAATTGGAGTTCTTGGGAATCCCAAGACAGAAACCTCTGTCTCGTAAACACCAACAGCAGCTCTCTCTTGAGCCAGCATTTCTGGCCTTGTCCCAGGAAAACCTCTTAGGCTCTGCCTGATTTTAAAGCTAAGCTGAGGCCTCCTGGATCTCAGAGCTGCAATGACGTCCTGTGGGGAGGAAGGGACTTACCTGAGGCTCGCGGCCGCCTCTCACTTCTTCCTCCCGCGGAGGCATCGCCGTCACCTGTGGGGTAACCTTCAGATAATGATGAGCTTTATCTCTGCCCATCGATCTCCCCTTTTAAAAAAAACCCTATTGTGACAGCACTTTTGGTCACATTCAGTATGAAGCAGATGGAATTTTCCATCCCTCTGGGTAGGCAGAGAGGGGAGGAGGGCGGAAGCCAAGGCTGCACTTGTTGCGTCGCTCGTGGGCATCCAGCGGCTCCTCCAAGGACCTCTGCAGCTCCTGGGCTCCTTCCCTTCTCCTTCTATCATCAGAGCCAAGATCCAGGGGCTGGACAAGCTTTCCTGCGGTGCCACCAAGGTAAATGCAGCCACACTCCGCAGGTTCCTGCCTGTAGCCCCAGAGTGGGCGCAGGAAACATCCCCAGGAATTGCCAGGTTCATCCCTGCCCTCGGCGCTGCTGAGCGGCACAGGGGCTTTGTGTGTTCTTTCCTTTATTAGAAATGGTATTAGCAATAATGTTACAAATGATATTATCAATGATATTATAAATTATCAATGATATTATAAATGGCACAGGTCTGATATGGGCTGCTCCTGGAATCTGTGAGGCCTGGAAGCCTCCAGGATGGGTTGGTGGTGATTTGAGTCCTTTAAAAAGGAAAAAAGGGAAGTTTTTGGAGAACTTCAGGTCCTATGACTGGATTTCTGCGAAAGAACTCAAGGTTGGGAGTGTTCCTGCTGGAAAATGATCATAAAATCACCGAATCTCAGAGTGGTTTGGGTTGGAAGGGACATTAAAGATCATGCAGTGCCACTCCTGAGCACTGTGACTGTCCCTGAGTGTGATGTCAGTGAGGGGAAGCGTCAGGAGCTCTTGGCCACGCTGCGTTTGTTGGCGTTGATCAGCTCAGGGGAATTCCAGCCTCTCTCAGCATCGTTTGATGTGAATGACAGAGCTCAGGTATCTCGAGGGATTGGCCAGGGAAAGAAGAATAATTTGGTTATTCATGTTCTATGTTCCTGGAGCAGGGTCTGAGAAAGGGCTGCTGAAACTGAAGGTACAACTAAAGATGTTTGTAAAATGCTCTGGAGTGTTCAGGTTGTTTTTCTGACTTAATTGGCTTTCTAAGGAGAGGATGTTTAAAAAAATAAGCAGAAATTATATGAAAATACCAAGATCTGAATTGTTTTGAATTTTTGTAGAATCATAGAATCATGTAATGGTTTGGGTTGAAAGGGACCTTAAAGCTCATCTCACTCCAAGGGTGCTCCAAGCCCTGTCCAGCCTGGCCTTGGACACTTCCAGGGATCCAGGGGCAGCCACAGCTTCTCTGGGCACCCTGTGCCAGGGCCTCCCCACCCTCACAGTGTAGAATTCCTTCCCAATATCCCATCTAACCCTGCCCTGTGGCAGTTTGAAGCCATTCCCCCTTGTTCTGTCACTCCGTCCCTTGGAAATATTCCTTCTCCATCCTTCTTGGAGCTCCTTCAGGCACTGCAAGGCCACAGTTTGGTCACCCCAGAGCTTCTCTTCTCCAGGCTGAACAATCCCAACTCCCTCAGCCTTTCCTCCCAGCAGAGCTGCTCCATCCCTCTGACCATCCTGCTGCCTCCTCTGGACTCTCTCCAGCAGCTCCAGCTCCTTCCTATCCTAAGGACTCCAGGGCTGATTTCAGTTTTCAGCTGAAATACACAAATCTCTCATTCAGAATTCAATTCAATTCAGAAAAGGATTTCTTGAAAGTCCTTGCCCAGAGGAAAAAGAAAAAGCTGTATTTATGAAGTATTGAGCCAGGCTGGGACAGGGCAGATTTCTTGGGTGCAGAGGCAACTGGGATGGAGCAAACACTGTGAAAACTTCATTATTTTCTGATTCTGTGATTATTCAGCAGCTCCCACTGAGGCATTTGCAGCCCAAGAAATGCAAAACTCAGCCACTTGCAAAGGCCCAGCAGCACTGAAGGGTTTTCAGTGTTTTGCAGCACATTTCCATCATTCTGGTCTGTCACAGACCTGCAGGCAAATTCAGAGGTCAGCTTGTTCCAACCTGAGCAATGCCTGAGCTGCTTTTGAGGCTTTTCCCCCGAGCAGAGCAGCCTGGGGGCTGTGGGGCATCGAGGAAGGAGCACTGACACCCCGAGCTCTGCTTTGGTAACTCAGGCTGGGTTCCCCTGCTTTGAACTCTCCTACCTCAAGACCAAAAAAGACAAAATTCATTCTGCTGAGCTTCCAGCAAACCACCTGGTGTGATTAGGCTGTGGAGACAGTGATTTCATAGCTCAGAGCTTCAAATTTTGGCACAGAAGGAAGTTCATTGTGCCCTTCTGACCTGGAATCTGTAGAGGAAAAGGTGATTTTGGGGAGTTCAGCATCCATGGTTGTGATAGTAATAGGAGTAGCAATTAATAGTAATTTTAATTCGCTCCAGAGAATCCTTCTGGGCTATTGGAATCTGAATTTCAAACAAATGACTGCAAAGCTTCAGTAGAGACCAGATTGTAGAAAAGCTGAAGGTGAAAATTTTGGAAATTAAAGGCCCTGCAATCCATCACCAGAGCTGCAGCAATATTTAGTGCTCGGAGCCAGCAAGCATTCAGTGTTTTCAAAATAGACACGCAGCAAACTGGGGCTTTGGCACAGCAAAGCTGCTTCTGAGCTGGTTTTGGTCTGAGTTTGAGTTCAAAGCTTTCATTCCTGCAGCAGAGGCTGCCACAGGTCACCGGGTTCTGCTGTTTGCTCCTCCAGCGCCTCCTTTCATCAGCAGACCACGTTATTTCCCACTGAGACACCAGAAGTGAGTAATAGCTGTTCCTCAACAGCTCCTGTTAACCACCACGCAGTGTGAATGTCAAATACTCAGGAATATGAGTAATTAGAGTGAAGCCCTTTTATCTCCAACAGGCTGGGAGGTTTAGAGAGCACCTCAAGACACCACCAAACCACAGGATTCATTTTTTTTTTCTTATTGCTCAGGTGAAGAAGCAGCAGCAAAATCAAAACTTGTTTGCTGCTGGCAGTGTTTGTACAGCACAGCATCCCTGGGAGGAGTTTTCAGAGGTTTCTGATGTAAATCAGCACCTGGGCCTCCTTTGATCAGTGGAAGTTCTCATATCAGTGAAAAATATCGGAGTTATCTCATTTTATCAGAGCCAATTCTCAATAACTCCTGTGGGTTTGTTGGTGATGTGCTGGAGTGGCTTGAGATGAAGAGCTGAGCTCTGATTTGGTTCAGGATGAGATAATTTAGGAGAAAAAATTGAGCAGCTCTCGAGTTCCTTTATATCAGTGTGAAACGAGGGCTGCTTGGCTCAAACTCTGTGTGGTTTAAACTCTGAATTCCAAATTCTGATCCCAGCTGAATAAATTCCAGTGATGTTCCCATGGATTGGCTCTTATATACCCAGGTGCTGAATCAAGTGGGATCAGGAAACTGGGAATGAGAGTTTAAGCCGAAGATTGTCTGTAGGGCAGTGAATTTCACAATGGAATTATGTGTTTTAGGGAAAGTTTTCTTCCCTTTGCTTGTTTAAAATCAATCATTTTCACTTAAAAGCAAAGAACTGAAATCTCCAACACAGGGAAGCTCTGCCAAGTCACTTTGTGCCCTTTTATTTTACATTGATTGTCCTATTTAATTAAAATATGTGTAGATTTATGCTTGGATTTTCATTTTTGTGGTTTTAGTGATGACTGCTCCTCTCAGCTGTGCTTCTAAACGAGACTTCAAACACCAGATTTTTATTTTTTGTTGTAGATATAAATTCATTATATAAATAGGGGGAATAAACAGGTGTGAAGATTTAAAACTTTGCAACTTAAGGAAGCCACAGTGAGAGGCAGCAAAATTTAGAGTTACACATTAAAAATGGAGGAAATTGAGAATAATAAAACACAGATATTTGTAATAGTACAGGGATTGAGTTTTTATTTAATCCACTTTATCCTCTCTTCTAATCCAAAGGTAAGGCCATGACTGTGGTTCAGTTGTACATCAATAACCACTTGCTGCTGGACAAGGTCTGATCTTTGTCCATTTTTTTCATGACTCCATTATCCTGAGGCAATGAATTCCAAATTTTAGTTGTGTTATATGAAGATTCCCTTTGTGTCTTTGAAATCCACTCCCTGAAAATCCCAATTCACCTCCTTTTCTCCTCAGAAATAACAAGTCAAAATTTCTCTTTGGAGAAACCGCTCTGGCTGCCCTTTGCAAGATTTATTTTAATTTTACAATGAAGAAAAGGAATGCTCTGAGGGCTCAGGGCTTGCCTTGGGCTCGGAGCAGGGGGAGATGGAGCAGCTGATTTCGGGGTGGTTTGTCGTGAATCAGTTCCGCTGAGATCTTGAGCTTTTCCTGGAGGGTTTTGCACACTCTGTTGGAAAGTCCAGCTCCTCACAGCCCCCCTGATCTGTGCCTTGGGGGGAGATAAGGGCAAGGAGGGGAGATAGGGCTGAACCAAATCTCTGAAGCTGAGCCCTGCCAGGGCCTTCTTTTGGTGGCAGGCAAAGTTTTTACCAGAAATGAGGATCTGTTGAGCAGAGCGCTGGGTACAGCACATCCTCACCCTCACACATTAAACCAGGGCAGTGCAACCCTTCCCAGCTGATCAGAGGCATTGTGGAGGTGATGAGGATGGGGTTTTACTGCTTATCTTCATGGATTTAACGATATTTTCTATAAAAACCCTGCCTTACTTTTGGCCTGCTCGGTGCTAAAGCTCAAAGGCTGCTCTCTGCACATCTCTGCTCTCTGCACATCTTCCTAGAGATGCCCTGTCTGAGCAGAACCAGCAGATTTAGTGCAAAAAAGAGGTGAGAAACGAAGAAACAGCATCATTTTACAATGTTTTAATACCTTCTCTTCACTGTGCAGATAACACAAAACACAGCCAATACCAAGGCAAGGCTGAGTAAAATAAAAGTTTTATACTCCCAGCTGCAGAAACAACAGATTACCTTAGAAACTTCTGGTTGCATAATTCCCCTGACCCAAGGGCTCCGAAGCCCCTGCTGATATTAATGTTTCCATGGCCCCCGTGGGGACAGGTTTGGTGTCACTTTGTGCTCTCTGCGGTCCCCCAGAGCCCTGAGACAGCTGTGTGGGCTCAGGTGTGACTTTGTGGCTGCAGATAAAAATAACAGGTAGGGCTGAGCCTCTGCAGCCCAAACCGTGATGCTTTCACACTCTGGCCCTGCTCAGCCTTCATCCCTTGACCTTAAAAGGCCAATTCTTGCCTCGGATGAGAGCTTCCCCTGCCTCCTTCCAGGCTTTCTGCACCTCTGAGGAACTGGGAATGTTTGATTCCTGCCTTTTTCCCTGGATTCCACCCTCTCTTCCCAGGATTTCACTTCCATTTTCCTCAAGTGTTGAGTTCTGGAGGAAATTCTCACCTTGGCACCATCACTTGGAGTGTTGTGATATAAATAGGGTGACCTGTTGATCTCTGGCTTATTCAAAAAACAAGTCTCATCACCTCCTAACCTGAAGAATTTAGACAAATTTTGCAACTTAGGGAAACCTTAGTGAGAGGTAGCAAAATTTAGTGTCACACATTAAAAATGGAGGAAACTGAGAATAATAAAATACAGATATTTGTGATAGTACAGGGATTGAATTTTTTATTTAATCCACTTTATCCTCTCTTCTAATCCAAAGGTAAGACCATGACTGTGGTTCAGTTGTGCATCAATAACCACTTGCTGCTGGAGGGTGAGGAGCTGGATTACAGTGAGAAAAGTTCAACAAAAGGAGTTTTCAGGGAGGTTTATTGCTCAGGTTCTGTCTCACAAATGCCTATTTTGGGTCCCTTTTCCCCCCCATGCTTCCCAGCCTGATTGAATGGTGAATATTGGGAAGACTAATCCCAAAACTCCCCATAAGATCTCCATAGGGGCACTGGGAGCAAGAGAAGGACAGGGAGAGACCAAGGAGTTTACTCAGTGCAAAAGCCACCTGTTGATCTCTGACTCATTCAAAAAACAACTCTTGTCACCTCCCAACCCGAAACATTCCTGCTAAGTGATTAAGGGCTGCAAAAACTGCATTTCCGCCTCTTGACACTGTGAGAAACCGCAAATCCACTCACTGAAATTCTCCTTTTGATGCTTTGATGTCAGCAGTCATTTTGGAGGAAATGCTGGAGGAATTACCCCAAACTTATTCATGCTAAAGGGCATTCTTTGTTTTGGTCTTTAGTTACCCTGAGAACCTTTGTGTATTTGGGGTCCCAGGGACTTGTGGGTAAATTAATAAAAATGCACTCCAAATGTATTTAATTACAAAACCCCATTGATTTGTGCAGAGAGTACTTTGGTGGGATTTGTCCTGATTCCAACCAGAACCAAACTCTGGTCACACTGGGCAAACTGGGAGAGAGAAGAGGTGGGGATTGGTGTGGTTTGCAGGTGTGAGTTGTGCAGAGGTCACTGGGGTGATGACAACCTGCCAGTACTGAAGGGTTCTAAATGTGCATCCATCAATATTTCATTTACAAGCAGTAGAACATTGAATCAAAGGCCTTGAGCAGAATTTTCAGGCTCATTTCTGCTGTGCAATATTTGTATAACTCTGTCTGTGTGTTACAGAGCTCATTTATTCCATCCTAATGTTGTTTGATCCTCAAAATCCTCCAGAGATCTTTCCTGCCTCATTTGTTGGGTGCTTGGGATGCCTTAAAAAGGGATAGGATTTTCTGAAGGAGATTCAGATGGACACAAGGCAAGGAGAGATGGGATATTGGGAAGGAATTGTTCCCTGTGAGGGTGGGGAGGCCCTGGCACAGGGTGCCCAGAGCAGCTGTGGCTGCCCCTGGATCCCTGGCAGTGTCCAAGGCCAGCTTGGACAGGGCTTGGAGCAGCCTGGGACAGTGGAAGGTGTCCCTGCCATGGCAGGGTGGCACTGGATGAGCTTTAATGTCCTTCCAACCCAAACCATGCCATGAGAGCAAAGTTGTTTTGTGACTCTTCTTCAGCTCCTCCCCAAAGTCCGTGACTGAGGTAAATCAGTTCCTCTCCCTGCGCCTTCCTTATCTCCCAAACAGGGCTAATGACTCTGACTTCCTCTGCAAGGCAACTTGAGATAAGTGGGAGATCACAACTAATTCTTATTATCTAGATTGAAGTTACTCAGATAAAGTCTGACTGTTCACAGAGTGGGCAAAATGTGTGGGGTGGATCTCTGCTCAGTCATGCACGATTTCAGACATCCTGGGTTGGACTTTGCAGAGAGGTTGGTGAGATGTGATTGATTGATTGATTGATTGATTGACTGATTGACGTGCTGACACATCAGAACCTGGATATTTTGAAAATGTGGCTCCAAAACAACGGGAATAAGCGGGAGAAGCTGTCCTGTGTGTAACAGAGAGAAAACAACCCCATTCCAATATTAATTTACCCAATGGCGTTAATTACCAACACCATCAGTGGTAACAGCTCTGTGCTCTCATTCCAGCAGAATTCCCCACCATGGAGAACTTCCTGGCCCCTCGGAGCGAGCTGGTGCTACCGCAGGGCCGAGCCCAGCTGCTCCTGGGCAAGGCGGGCGGGCATTCCCGTCGGAAGCGGGAATTCATGCCGGACCACAAGAAGGACACCACGTACTGGGAGAAGCGGCGCAAGAACAACGAGGCGGCCAAGCGCTCACGGGAGAAGCGGCGCCTCAACGACGTGGCCATGGAGAGCCAGCTGGCCGCGCTGAGCCGCGAGAACGCCGTGCTGCGAACCGAGCTGCTCTCCCTCAAGCTGCGCTTTGGCCTCCTCGGCCCCGAGCACAGCCCCATGCAGGGCCACCCCCTCGGGCTCTACTTCAGGGGGCACCGGGCAACATCACCCCTGCTGGCCATGGAGCCCTTGGCTGGTGACTCCTGCTGCCCTGCCCGGAAGAGCTTCGTGCCCAAGGTGCTGGAAATGGCTGATTTTCCCTGCAAAACCTTCAGCCCTGCCGCAAACATCCTTGGCTGTGACTCCAAACCCATTCCCGTGGACACACCTGGCCTCCAGCAGCCTAAAAGATTTGATGCCTCCTTCAGCCCCAAAACATTCGATGCATCCTTCAGCCCCAGAAGGTTTGATGCCTCCTTCAGCCCCACAGTTTGCTCTCCGTTCCTCAGCTACCCCTGCCCAGAAAAACACCCTTTCCCCTGGCCTTGGCTGGGCAGTGCCTGTTTCCTGTGTCCATCCCCTGGCACTGCTGAGGCCTGCAAGGAGAGCAGCACGGCGGTGTCGGATGAAGATGATGAGCAGCAAGTGCCCAAAACCTCTCCTGAGCCCCCCTGCAGCCTGGCCTGCCCCTCGGAGGAGCAGCTGAAGAGCCGCAGCTTTGCTGCCCTCCCGCACAAGCTCCGGATCAAGAGCAAAGCCTTGGGCAGTCTGGAGGAGGTTGGGCTGGATTCCCACTGAGGAGCACAGGAATGGCTGCCCTGGGGCATGAGGGAGACTTTCCATGGACATGAAGGGTTTGGAAGGATGGGGTGGGAGGGAAATATCTTTTTTTCCAAAGATGGATATGATTTCCCCTGCTCTGTTGAAATGCCAGGGGAATTTCTGGGGTTGCACTGATGCTTAAAACAGGACTTGCTAAAACAGAAGGCTAGACAAAGTTAGGAGAATAAAAATCAGATTAATTTATTGAAGGCCTTCAGGTACATTTAGGGCACACAAAGCCTGTTCAACAGGCTGCACACAAAATTTATGACAAGTCACAAGTTCTTCACATTTTATAAGTTCTGTCTATTATCATATTGGGCCTCAGTTCTCCAATTACGCCTTCAGGTGATAATGTCAACCACCCCAAGCCTGCTCCCCTCAATTCACTGTTGTTTACATATTTTGGGGTTCTGAGGCAGGGAAATGCCCTTGGATTTTCCAACTGAGCAATCATTTTGTCTAAAATGCTGGGAACAGAGGTTTTTAGCACTTTATACACAACCTAGAGCTACACACCAAAACTACAGATAAATGAAAAATAGAGGCTAAAAATTCTTAAGGCATCATTGTCACTACAGCACAAGTGCAGCCAGCGAGGACCCAGTGGTCACCACTCTCACCTGGTGGCCCTGCTGAGACAGTGAGCTGACACTGGAGGTGTGAAGGGGCAGGAAGAGGCCAAGACATGTGCAGGGATGTTCCCACACAACATGACAATACTGCAGCTGCTGGGGGATCAGCCACTGTAGGGACCTTTGCTTCATCATCGCCTTCATCCTCACCAATGTGCCTCGAGTGGAATTCCCTGGCATGGGAAAGTGTTCATGGAACCAGTTTCAGACTGGAGAAAATGTCTGGAGAAAATGAAAAGGGGTTGTGACTCTGCGTGGATTTACAGTGGCATGAAATGAGAGCAGGACAATTCCATTTTATTCCCATTTTATCCAAATTTATCTCCAGAGAGGTTGAACTCTCTCTGTGACTACACACACTGTGGTCCACCAAGATTGTTTCATTTATCTTTGCAACAGTTAGTATGAAAGTCTATTTTTTTAATTATTGTTGAAATGCAAATATTTTAGTTTTGCTTTACTTTTTAAAAAGGCATTTTCAAACCCAGTCGTTGTGTATTTGGGAGCTCTTTATCAAACAGGCCCAAGCTGCATGTGGTGTTTGTGTTCCTGTATCTGCTGGGACATCTCCCTGTCCTTTCTGCCTTCTCTGCTTTTCCTTTGGGAAGGCCTCAGGGAGATCAGCCTCCTGCAAGGCTCTGGAGCCTCCTTGGAGCTGCTCCTCAGTTTCCAAGCCAAAGAGAATCCTCAGGGATGTATGCCAGGTATAGCTGTCACTCCTTCTCCTCAGATCTTTCCTCTTTTCCCAAGGACAGGAGGCCCCTGCAGTTCTAATGTTGCTGTGTCTCTCAGCCCCAAACATTTTTGGTCATGTTGGACAAAACCACCCCAATCTGATGATTCCATGGGCCTCATATGATGGAAGAAGATCTCAAAGTGAAAAGCAACTTCAAGCTCTTCTCCTCTGCTCCAACCACACATTTTCAGTCCCAAACAAAAGAGCTGCAGAGCCTGTCCATCCCTGCTGGGAACCAGAGTTGACACTGAGAGCTCAAAATCCCAGCTCAGATTCCTGGGAATCTCCACCTCTCCAGTTCCTGTTCCTTTGTCTGTCTGTCCCTCTGCCCCTCAGGTGAGACCCCCAGCCTGGGGACCTGGAGCTGCTGGAGAGAGTCCAGAGGAGGCACCAAGGGGATCAGAGGGATGGAGCATCTCTGCTGGGAGCAAAGGCTGGGAGAGCTGGGAATGTCCAGCGTGGAGAGAAGCTCTGGGGTGACCTCACTGTGGCCTTGCAGTTGCAGGGAACCCACAAGAAAGATGGACAAAGACAATTCCCAAAGACAATGGAGTATGGCTTCCCACTGCCAGAGGGCAGGGTTAGATGGGATATTGGGAAGGAATTCCACTCTGTTAGGATGGGGAGACCCTGGGACAGAGTGCTCAGAGCAGCTGTGGCTGCCCCTGGATCCTGGCAGTGTCCAAGGCCAGGTTTCAGCCTGGGATGGTGGAAGATGTCTCTGCCCATGGCAGAGACATGGATGGACTTCGATGTTCTTCCAACCCAAACCATTCCATGATTGTATGAAAATTTCAGGCTCTGGAGAAGAAGGACAATTGCCAAGAAGTGTTTTTCTAGAAATCATTTTATAGCTGATAAAGGAATGCAGCAATAATAGGACTGTGTTGAAGGACAGCCCACGGTGCCTGGCACAGGATGGAACAATCTCTCAAATTCATTTGGGAAAGAAGGCCCTGAGTGGGAGCTGTACAAAGGGTCTGAACTGGGGAGGTACCAACGTGTGCCAAATAAATCTGTTTGCAGAAGCTGCAGAAGTGTCTTGGTTTGACTGTTGGGACTGGATCTGCATCTTTCCTCCTCAGGAACAGCCAGCATAAGAAATCCATCCCGTGTGAATCATCAGGGAGCTGTGCAGAGCTGTGGGCACACACCTTCCCCATTCCCTGTCCATAAATGCATTTTCCCCCCTGTCTGTGCCTCTGTCCCCACAGCAGGACCCCAATTCCCCACCACAGACCCCCCAGCACTGCAGTATGGAGCTCTCTCCCAGCTCATCATTGTTTCTAGGGACACCCACAAGGATCAGCCCCAACTGGCCCTGTCCCAATTCTGGGATCAGAGCAGAGGAACAGCCTTCCTGGCACAGCTGCCCAGGCATGAGGGGATTTCTTCTGTACCCCCATATGAGGGGAAACCAGAGCTGCAGCCACCGCTCAGGTGTGAAATTCGAGGCAGTGGTGCTCTGCAGATTCAAAGAAACCACATGTGGTTCCATTTCCTGTCCCATTCCCACTGTCCCCTCTGCCCCCCCCAGCCGCCAGGGACAGCCCAGGGCAGGGAGGTGGCACAGAAATGATTTTGCTGAAAGAAATTCCTGCTGTTTCCAATCCCTGTGGGATCAGCTTTGCTCCCGCTGGTCGGGGCTGGGCTGGCTCCGTGTGTCTGCAAAAATTTTGGGGTGCAGTGAGAGGGTGGGAATGAGCTCAGCTTCATCTGTAGGATGGGTTTGGGGTTCACAGGGAAGGGGTGAGCCCCAGGACCTGCTGTCCCTCCCAGTCCTGCTGTCCCTTCTAATCCTCCTGTCCTTCCTGACCCCTTTGCTGCAGCCCAGAGTGGTTCAGGCCTGGGAGATTTAACCCTACAGGTGCCCAAAGGTGATTTTTGTGGGGTGGCTGAGGACGCTGAAGAAATGAGTAGCCTTTCCTGTTTGCTGTGTCCCTTCCCTTGCACAAACCAAACCTGGGGAGCCAAACATGGCTTGGAGTGGGGCTGGTGGTGCTGGGACTGGCTGGGTGCCTGTGGAAGGAGAGGGAGGGTGGGACAGCAGCAGGAAAAGCAGCAGGAGATGGGGACAGGGTGTGCAGTGAGCCAGCCCTGGCCCCACATCTCACATTCTGTCCCAGACCTTCACCTCTATCTCTCCTGCTCCAGGCTTTCCTTTCCTCCCCTCCAGGGAGGAGATGTAGGTGGAGATGGTCTTTCCTTTCATTTCCCCTTTCCGTTTCCGTTTCCCTTTCCCTTTCCCTTTCCCTTTCCCTTTCCCTTCCCTTTGCTGCTTTATCCCCAGAAAGTTTCCTGCATGGGGAATCTCCACCAGCCCTATCCATCATCCCAAGTTCCATATTTAATACCTTCAGGAAAGAACTGCTGTTGTACCAATTGTGAGGCTTGGCTGGAAAGCAGCTGAGCTGCTCCAGCTGCTGCTCAGGCTTAGTTAATTCTTTAATTAGTCTTTGTTTCGAAGTGATCTCAGGCAGTTTTCAAGCTGATTAATTACTGGGCTGAGTGTTATGGAATAAAAAATCCTCTGTGTGGCCTAAGAGGGGGAGACAAGGAAGTTATTCCCTGCTTGTTCCTCTTTGGAAAATTATTCCACTCCATTTTCACCAGGATGGGAAGGTTTTGCCTTTGAGCTGGCAGGAGGCACCTGAGAGGCACATCTGAATATACATCAGGGAGGAATCTGAGCAGAGGAAAATTGCTCAGAGCTTTCCACACCTCAGAAGGGAAAAGAGAAAGTGGGCAGAGGCTTTGCAGAAGCTGCAGGAAGGATTTTTTTGTGCAGCTCAGGACCACAGAGGGCAAAACGCACAGAGGGGATTTCAGGAAGGATGAATCTGCCAGGAGGAGTTGGGGACTGAGCTGGGAGGGTGGGTGATGCTGCTGCTGCTCTCCCTGAGGTTTGCTGAGCATCCCCAGCTTTGGGGAGAAGCCTGGATGGAGCCAAAGCCTCACCCAAATGTTTCTCCATCCCTGAGCCTCGGAAAAGGAAATTTCTCTGTTGCCAGAGCCAGTAAACCCCACAAAACCCAACAAATCCCAGTCAATTCAGGCACTGTGTGTCACATGCTCTGTGTCACTCACTGTGCCTTCAGAGCATGAGTTCATGCTGACCTTTTACTCAGGCCCAGACTGAATCATTGCCGGGCAGCGGTGACTTCTGGAAAGAGGTTCTGCCTCCAGAGTGCCCTGTTCATACCCTGGGGAGCCCCTGGGAGGGTCATGCTGATTCAAAAATCGGGTTTAAAGTTAGTTTGGGTAGTATTTCTAGCATTATACAATAATTAGGAGGGGAAATTGCAAACCATGCAGCACGAGCAGCATTAATCATGTGGAAAGGAGTTCCCTGCACTGCATCCCCAGTCCCACAGGAGAGCAGGCACTGCATGGGCAGCTCAGCCTCAGATCCAGCTGAATTTCCCTGTTCCCATCCTGTAGGATTCTTTCCATTTAATCTCTCATCTATCCCAGAAGGTTAGTGCTAGAGAAGTGGGTTTGTCTTTTTGTGGAAAAGAAAATAATCCTCATATCCTTGGCTGGTGTTTTCACCTCGAAATCCCAGGTGAGTTTGGCAGGGTCAGGCTTCACCTGCAGCTCAGGTGGGGCTGTTTGGGATCCCTGCAGGAAAAACGGGTGGGATTCTTCCCAAATCCCAGCTCAGGTGGAGCTGTTTGGGATCCCTGGAGGACACAGAGTTGGGATTCTTCCCAAATCCCAGTCTGGGGGGTTGCAGTGGGAAGGGGCTGTCTGGGCAGCAGTGGGAAGGAGGTGCAGCATCACTCCTGAGCTCACAGCGATGCTCTGGGCTGAGTTCCAACCTCTGGGCTCGGGTTTAGGTTGGGTTTTGTTGTTTCCTACCCAGAGCTCGTGCAGGGTTTGACTGAGAGCTGACCTCAGGCACCATTGCTGCTCCTTATCTCCTGCTGGCCTTATCAGAGCTGCTCCTCTCGTGCTGAGCCTGCCCTGCTGGGCTGCCCCATCCCTTCCTTATCTTTAATCCAGGTGCCTCCTCCCCACCCTCCCCGGGTGCAAATCCCCACTTTTGCACATCTACAAACTGGTCCTGATTCCCTGCCTGCGTCAGTCACCCTGGGGCTGTTCAGGAGCCATCTGGGCAAACTTGGAGGAGTGCTTGGAAAAACTGGATTTCAGAGGGTATTTGGAGGGGATTTGGGGGTAGTGGGTGTTGTTTGTGAAATACAACCTGAGATTTTCAGCCCTACCTCCATCCCTGCTGTTGGAATGGACAAAAACTGAGGATCATCATCTCAGGGACTGCTGGGTGCACAGAAAATGGCACAGAGTGATGTTTCAGTGCCTGCTGGACTTCCAGGACTGGAGATGTGCATGACCACAGAATTCTTGGCCTGATTGCTCCAATGGGGATTTCAGGATGACAAACCCCAAAATGTCTGTGAGGTCCATCCATCCTTCCACAGCAAGGCCAGGAATGGTCTGGGGACACCCAGTGACCACCTGGGGTGACCCTCAGCCTCCTGTGGCACCTCAGCTCAGCTCCATCCTGTGGCTTGCAAAAGGACAAAGCAGATTTTGCAATTTGATGCAAAACCCTGGGAGTTGCTGCCTAAATTCCTGATTCCCCCCAAATATCCCTGTCCATGTGCAGTAATGCACAGCGAGGTGTTGGGATGAAGGGATTATTTGGGATATTTGGGGTGCAGGGCACTCAGATTTACGGAGCTGCCTTCCAGCTTCAATCTTTCCCTTATGAGATCTTTGAAATTGCTGTCCCTGGGCAGAAAACAAAGAGAAACAGAAAGAGTTCTCCAGGAGCCTGTGAAGATGCAGCTGCAATGTGGTGACCACACCGAGTTATTCATCCCAGGCCAGGTTTGTGGGCTCAGTTCTCCTGAAGACCACAGGCTCTCATTTCTCACAGCTTTACTCAGACCTGGGGAGTGTTAAAACATCACAGGGAGCTGGGAAGGTTTGGCAACTTCCTGACCTCAGAACTGTTCAAGGAGGTGAAATGAGCTGGCCTACTTCTGATTTTTACTCTTTTCAGGTATTAAAAATCTTTGCAGTTGGGGTGTGTTTGGGCTGGGTGAGGACTAAAATGTGAACCAAATCTATCTGGAATCCCAAATGTCACTTTTGTGGGTCAAATCCTCCCCAGTCTCCCCAGAATTCTTGGTTTGCTGTGTTTAAACCTGGGAATTTTCTGCTCTTCCAGCTGGTTTATCCCTCTCTTTGCACGGCCCCAGAGCTCCAGGGCTGGCTCCACATCTGGCGCACAGCTGGAAGGGTCACAAAGGTGTGGGGGACAATATTGGATGTCTGAGGGTTGGATCTGGATAGTCTTTCCAACCCTTCTGTGTCCAAGTGCTGCTCTGGCCCAACAAATCCCAGGTTTTGGGGTGTCCAGCTGGATTATTTGCACCCCAGGAGCGAGAGAAGTGCTGCCCAGCAAGAGGAGATTTTTTCCTTGCAGATGAAGCAGTGGGGTTGTGGCAAGAGGTGTGAGGAGTTTGTGGTGTCCCTGAGCAGCAGAGACTCCCCATTTCCCCCAGAAAACCCCACAGAGGAGGCTTTGCTGGTCAGGAATTCAAACTCCAGGTTTGTCCCTTCCCATGTTTGGGACACCCTGAGCCTCCTGCTCTGCCACCTCTCTTTGGTTTCCCCGAATATTTTCTGGTGACACAAAATTGCTGCTTTGGCTGCCAGAGGTTCCTCCTCTGGAAGAGATCAGAGGGAAAAAAATCAAGGCTTTGATTGATCCCCCCGGATTTCCTCGGGAATGCAGCCACAGGATGTCAGTGCAGCCATCCAGATGTGGCCTCCTGCTCACCCCCAGCTCCCGATGTGCTGCCTCTGCTCTCGTTGCTCCCCAGCTGAAGAGCAGGAAAATCCTTCCCGGGCATTTTTCCTGCTCCTCAGCAATTACAGCTGCTCAGGGAATTCCTTTTCCTCCCTAGCAGGTGGAAGAGGAATGGGCTGATCTTGCTTTTCTTATTGTCAGCACTTCCCTCCCTCCCTCCCTCCACTCTACAGAATGTCAAAAGGTTTTAATTTTAATTTGTTTCTGCAACCAAAATGAAAGGGGAGAGGGGGGATCTCTTTGTTGCAAGTTGCTTGGAAAAAAAATTTGGGTTTTTTTTTTTTAAATTCAGGATAAAATAACTTTTCTAGGAAATGTTTGGAGATGCCTGGCATGATTTTATTAGTTCCCTAATTCCCACTGTGTCCTTGGAGCAAATGGAAATGCATCCCTGGGAGACACAGCTGAGGGGAACTATCACCCCCAGACTGACCTGGTCCCACTAATTAGACAAAATAAGAAAGTTTTAATACAACCCAGGCAATTTTCCTTACTGTTTCAGCATTTTCCTGTGGCAATAATGACCTTCCTGAATTCCTCAGTGAGCAGTGGAAAAAAAAAAAAAAAGCTTTAAAATGAGGAGAAAAAGAGCGAAACACAAACTCCAGAAGGGAACAGAAACGCTGTCACATTATTTATGCCATACCTCGAAGAAACAGAGGCAAAATACTCCTTTTTGTTGAGCACCACCGTGAAATCAAAAATTTCAGTGTGGAAGAGAAGTAGGGGATTTGTGTTTGAGCCCCGAAATTGTGAACAACTTCCCAGGAGCAGAACAGAACAGCCCCAGAGTCATGGTAGCCTCACGTTTGTCACACGTGGATTCATCGTGGCAGCAGCACAACCACAGGGTTTGCAGCTCCTGGCTGTGGGCACAAGGACTCTGCCTGCCAAACTGGGCAGAACTGGGCCGATTTCAGTGAAAAAGTGTTGTTTTCTGGGTGGCTGGAGGATGCTGGTGGTGCTCAGAGGATGTTTGTTGAGTGTGGCTGCGCTGGGGAGGGACTGAGGTGGGACCCGTCAGCACCTCACTGACCACATCCCCACAGCCTGGATTCGCCTCCTGTAAGCACTCCAGAGGTTGGTTTGAATTTATTAAACACCATTATTTGTTATTCTTTCATTTCTGGCTCTCTATCCAAGCCCAGGTGCCACTTGCAGCTCTTTGCTGCCAAAGTTCAGAAGCTGAGTTGGGTTTGGGGGGGAAAATATTGATGCTCTGCCTTCTTTGGAGATATGAAATCAGGCATTGTAAGATTGATTTAATTTCTAATAATCTTTTTGACCCAAATCCCGACGATCTGGGCATTGCTCCATTGGGTGGGACAGGGGAGGACTTTGGGGACATTTGGGGACAAGTGCTGAGAGCTGAGCCTCTCCCAGCAGCTTCCTCTCCTCATTTTCTGAGGCACTTGGCCCTAAAGCAGCAGCTGAGAACTCTCAGTGAGTCAGGCACTTCCATCAGAAAAAAACCTTATTTTTGGTCTTGATGCCTTTGAAGCAGAGGTTGCAACATCAGCATTTAAAGGCAATTTGATAAATAAATCCTCTTATTCCAAATAAACAGGGATCTGGATGTGAAGAGAGCAGGAATGGGAGGATGAGGAGCAGCACAGAGATTCCTCCCTGCCCAGGGGGATTTCCACAGCTCCCTCCCCACCCCTGGTTCTCCCTCAGCAAACAGGAATTGAGGTGAGCAAGAAGATACACAATTCCCATCCATATCCCAGGGATCCTCCTGGTTTTCTCTACCTTCCCAAGGTCTCCATTCTCCCTCTCCCATTTCAGGCTCTGGCCAGGAGCTGCTGGATGCAGGAGGAGCCTCAGCCTCATCCACGTCTCCTTCAATTGCAGCAGGTTGGGTCAGGATGTGCAAAGGAACATTCACTTCCCCTGAGAAGCTCTGAGGGGTGGAAAATTGGGGCAGAGGCTCCCAGTAGCCACCCCTAACTGGTGCTGGAGCCTGACTGGGAGGAGCTGGGACAGCCTGGGGGTCTCAGGGTTCTCCAGAGCTGACCCCACCCAGTGCTCAGCACCTGAACTGGAAACACTGGGAAGATGGGATGTCAGGAGTGTTAAAACAATCCACAGAATCCCAGAATATCCTGAGCTGGAAGGAACCCACAGGGATCATTGATCCAAGCCCTGGCCCTGCACAGACACCCCAACAATCCCACCCTGGGCATCCCTGGCACCATTGTCCAAACCCTCCTGGAGCTCTGGCAGCCTTGGGGCAGGGACCATTCCCTGGGGAGCCTGGGCAGTGCCCCAGCAGCCTCTGGGGGAAGAACCTTTCCCTGAGATCATCCCAAGCCTGACCCAGCTCCAGCCATTCCCTGGGCTCCTGGCCCTGTCCCACAGAGCTCAGAGCTGCTCCTGGCCTACTCCCCTTGGCTCGAGCTCCAGCCATTTCTCCTGAATTGGCCCAGGAATGACAAGGAATGAGGCCAACGTCCAAATTCTGGGTACCACAGGGAGATTTCACTACTGGAAAAGCCCATGGCAGCACTGGGATGGGGTGTGGATAGAGCAGCTCCCAGCACACGACAGCCACAGGCTCTGGATGGGGAAACTGGAGGGATTTTGGCAAGTGGGAAGGAGTGGGAGGAAAAAACGACGTGAGTGAAAGGGAAGGGAGCAGAAAGGCTGCACTGAAAGGTTAACACTTTGCCCCGGGAGAGGTGAATGTCTGTGCTCTGAAATAGCATCTGCTGACGCTAGTGTCTCACAGCTCTTTGCTTTGAATTTTTCTTAAAAGACCAATTCTGTCCTTTTTTTTTCCACTGCCCTGCTCACAGCCCTGCTGAGGAGGGAGCCTGATGTGCATCATTGTGAGATCTCCGCTCGTCACCACCTTCCCGGTGTGGTAACATCAATTCACACCTCCCACACGCTGCCTTTCTCTAATACAGCAACAGCAACCTGGCACGGAGAGCAAGGTTACAGCAGAAAAAGACTTTCCGCTGAATTACCTCAATGTTTTGAGTAACGTCAAAAATCACACCATCACTTTCTTCCCGCTCCCTTCCAGCCCTGTGGGATGAGGGGGTTTTGCATCCCATGAAAACACACCCAGCTGCTGTGAGGGAGGAGTGAGGGGTGAGTCCCCTGTGCCCTGCAGGCTCTGAGGCCGAGAGGGGCTGGAGGGGGACTTGGTTATGGTTTATTTGCTTTTTATCACAAAAAAGGGCTCAGGGTGACCTGGGAGCCGCTGTCAGCTCGGAGCCAGACTGATCCCTTCGGCACAAAATTCTTCTGTCCCTGATGGCAAACTGAGCACCAGCCCCTGGCACCCTGCAGGGCTGTGCCAATGTCCCCAGATCCTGGCACTCTGCTGGGCTTGGTGCCTTCTGGGCTTACCTAAAACAGAGGCTAGACAAAGTTAAGAGAATAAAAGCAGTTCTATTTATTGAAGGCCTTCAGGTGAATTTAGGGCACTCACAGCTCACCCAGGTGCTACACCCAAAATGGACAGCAGGTCACAGGTTTTTCATACTTTATAAGTTCTGTCCATTTGCATATTGAGCTTTAATCCTCCAATTACAGCTTCAGGTAATGAAGTCAATTACTCCAAGTTTGCTCCCCCAATTCATTGTTTACATATCTTGGGGCCTCAGACAGTAAGGTGTCCTTGAGTTTGGGGCTTAGGTTGGAATTGTTTTGTCTAAAAATGCAGAGAACAGCAGCTTAGCGACCTATATGGAGCCTAGAGTTATACACTACAGGATTACAGATACATGGAAAAATATAGAAGCTAAAATCCTAAGGAATCAGGCTTTGCCAATGTCCTCAGATCCTGCTGGGCTGTGGCCATGTCCCCAAATTTCCACCTGCATGATGTCACCCATGGACGTGCAGGGACATCAGGTGGGTGTTTCCATGGTGCTGGTGCAGAGCACAGGGGACAAAGGACAGAGGGCAAGGGACAGTCTCTCCCAGCAGCTTCCTCTCCTCATTTTCTGAGGCACTTGGCCCTAAAGCAGCAGCTGAGAACTCTCAGCGAGTCAGGCACTTTCATCAGAAAAAAACCCCTATTTTTGGTCTTGATGCCTTTTGAAGCAGAGGCTGCAACTTCAGCATTAAAAGGCAACTTGATAAATAAATCCTCTTATTCCAAATAAACAGGGGACAGGGGACAGAGGTCTGGGAGGGTTCTGACTGCTTTAATTCACACTGTCCCCAAAAGCCCCCAGGCAATCGCTGCTGCCGTGATGCTCTTCCCAAACAGTCGGTGGAAGGAGCCATCCTCCTCCATGGGAACGGGAGGATAAATGGGTGATGGAGATGTTTGCTCCCCCGCAGTGCTGGCAGTGCCCAGGAACCCACAGGGGATGTGGCAGGGTGGGCAGAGCAGCTGCTCCGAGGGCACTCCCAGCTCGTGGGGACAGGGAGCAGAACGCAGAGATCAAATCCCTGCTCTGCCTGTGTCCCTGTGGGAGTGTGGGGCTGAATCTGCAGGGAAAGGAGCTGCTGCTCCAGCGGGGGAAGGGAAAAGGGGATTTGCAGGGCAGCAGTAGTGCCAGCTGCAGGGTGGCTGCAGCACTTCAGCTGTGCCATCTGTGAAGTAAATGCAGTGGTGCAGCTGTGCCAGCTGCGGTGTAAATGTAGCCGTGCCAGCTGTGCCAGCTGTGCTGTGGTTTCAGCAGTGCCCACTCAGGGCTGTGGTCACTGCAGGGTTAACCAGGGCACCGGTGGAGCTCTGACCACGATAAGCCTTTACGAGAAAAAGGAGCAGAGCCTGCATGGCAAAGCTGTGATGCCTCAGCGGATACCAAGGAGGCACAACAACACCCAGGGGGTGCCTGGGGCCACCAAGGGTTCTCCTCGCAGCTCACAGGAAATCAATTGCAGCTCTCTGCCCCACAGGACAGGGGGAGAGGTTTGTGTGACAGCTGAGCCACAGGGACAGCCCTGGGCAGGAGCAGCCAGGAGCTGTGGGGGCTGTGAGTGAATCTGGAGGATCCCAGGAGCTGCTCCTTCCTGCAGAGAGCTCAGATTTGGGGCTGGGTGTGCAGGGAGGGATGAACTGGTTTTCCCGGGAAGTTTCAGGGGTGTTGCAGTGACCACTTGGAGTCCACGGGAGACTCAAGCTCCCTTTGCTTGTCCCAAATCCCTGGGAAAGTGTCCCACAGCATCCCTGGCACCTCCTGCGTGCATCCCTCTGGTCTCTCCCTGCATCCCTCCCACATTCCTGCAGCCTCCCCTGTGTTTCCCTGCAGTGTCCCTGTGTCACCCCTGCCCCATCCATGGCTCTCCCACATTCCCTGCAGTCCCAGCTGCTGGCAGGGCCTTTCCTGGCTCCTGGGCCAGCTCTGGGGACACTTGCCCTACTCTGGCAGAGCTGTCCCTGTGCTGTGGTGCTGCCAGGGCAATCCTAGAGCCTGTGGGGCCCTGGGGCCATGGAGGCCATTGGGCAGGGACTGGGGACAGTCCCTGCTCCAGGCTGGCCTGAGCCCAGGACTGGGGAGCTCCATCGCAGGTGTCCCTGCAGGGCTGGGGACAGCAGCATTCCCTGGGGCAGGGAGCACATTCCATGGGGCTGGAATTCCCTGTGGGACCCTGGGATCGGGGAGATGTCCCCAAGGGCTCTGTGACATCACCTGGGGCAGGGTGGGGCCAATGGAAGGGCTGCCCTGGCAACCCTGCGTTGGGGGGTCCCTGTGGCCACCTCTGCCCTGTCCCAGAGGGACCCAGCTGGGCCTGGCAGGCGCAGGGCCCGAGGGCTGGGGGGCTCCGTGTCCCCATGGGCACTGCCACTGTCCCCAGGGCCAGCCCTGGTGGCCTTGCTCAGCCCAACTGGGGCAGAGGAAGCAGCAGGATGTCCCTGGCCCCAGGGTGGCCTTGGCAGGGCCAGCTTTGGGCTCTGGGTGTCCACAGGACAGGGCAGCAGTGCCAGGGGACAGTGAGGGGACACTGCCCTGAGCGAGGCTGTGCCAGGTGAGAGGGGCTGGGAAGGGCTGGGACAGGGATGGGGACAGGGACAAGGACAGGGATGGGGACAGGGACAGGGATGGGGACAGGGAAAGGGACAGGGATGGGGGGCACCTCCAGCCCCAGGTGCTCCCAGCTCTGCCTCCCAGCAGCTCAAGGATTCTGAGGGGTTTTGTGCTCTGATTTGGGGATTTATCTCATTTTTTATTGCCATGCTGTGGCTCAGCGGTGCCACCTCCAGCACAGGCACACCTCCAGCTCAGTACAAGGACAGCCCTGGGCAGGAGCAGCCAGGGGCTGTGTGGTGGGTGAGTGAATCTGTGGGATCCCAGGGGCTGCTCCTTCCTGCAGAGAGCTCAGATTTGGGGCTGGGTGTGCAGGGAGGGATGAACTGGTTTTTCCGGGAAGTTTCAGGGATGTTGGAATGACCACTTGGAGTCCATTTCAGCCTGGTCAGCAATCCCTGGGAGTGTCCTGCAAGAGGCTCCAGCATCCCTGACACCTCCTCCCTGATCCCTCTGGCATCTCTAGGAGGCAGAGGCACCTCTAACCCCAGGGATGGGATTGGCCAGCTCAGTGTCCTGGGCAGGTTCAGCACCCCCAGGATGCTCCATGGGATCCTCTGCTGTGGGGCAGGAGTGTGCTGGGAAAGCCTCTGGTGCTCCCAGCTCTGCCTCCCAGCTGCTCAAGGGTCCTGGGGGCCTTTTTTTGTTCCTTTTGGGCTTTTTTCCTGCCCTTATTCCTTGCAATGCTGCTTCCCAAAGGACATCCAGAGGAACATAGGGAGGAGCTGTCAGAGATTGCTCAAGGGCTCCTGAGGCCACTTGGCCACTGCTCCTTGCCCCAGCCAGCCCTGGGCAGGAGCATCCAGGGGCTGTGGGGGTTGTGAGAGAATCTGTGAGGATCCCAGGAGCTGCTCCTTCCTGCAGAGAGCTCAGATTTGGGGCTGGGTGTGCAGGGAGGGATGAACTGGTTTTCCCAGGAAGTTTCAGGGGTGTTGCAGTGACCACTTGGAGTCCACGGGAGACTCAAGCTCCCTTTGCTTGTCCCAGATCCCTGGGAAAGTGTCCCACAGCATCCCTGGCACCTCCTGCGTGCATCCCTCTGGTCTCTCCCTGCATCCCTCCCACATTCCTGCAGCCTCCCCTGTGTTTCCCTGCAGTGTCCCTGTGTCACCCCTGCCCCATCCATGGCTCTCCCACATTCCCTGCAGTCCCAGCTGCTGGCAGGGCCTTTCCTGGCTCCTGGGCCAGCTCTGGGGACACTTGCCCTACTCTGGCAGAGCTGTCCCTGTGCTGTGGTGCTGCCAGGGCAATCCTAGAGCCTGTGGGGCCCTGGGGCCATGGAGGCCATTGGGCAGGGACTGGGGACAGTCCCTGCTCCAGGCTGGCCTGAGCCCAGGACTGGGGAGCTCCATCGCAGTGTCCCTGCAGGGCTGGGGACAGCAGCATTCCCTGGGGCAGGGAGCACATTCCATGGGGCTGGAATTCCCTGTGGGATCTGGGATCGGGGAGATGTCCCCAAGGGCTCTGTGACATCACCTGGGGCAGGGTGGGGCCAATGGAAGGGCTGCCCTGGCAACCCTGCGTTGGGGGTCCCTGTGGCCACCTCTGCCCTGTCCCAGAGGGACCCAGCTGGGCCTGGCAGGCGCAGGGCCCGAGGGCTGGGGGGCTCCGTGTCCCCATGGGCACTGCCACTGTCCCCAGGGCCAGCCCTGGTGGCCTTGCTCAGCCCAACTGGGGCAGAGGCAGCAGCAGGATGTCCCTGGCCCCAGGGTGGCCTTGGCAGGGCCAGCTTTGGGCTCTGGGTGTCCACAGGACAGGGCAGCAGTGCCAGGGGACAGTGAGGGGACACTGCCCTGAGCGAGGCTGTGCCAGGTGAGAGGGGCTGGGAAGGGCTGGGACAGGGATGGGGACAGGGACAAGGACAGGGATGGGGACAGGGACAGGGATGGGGACAGGGAAAGGGACAGGGATGGGGGGCACCTCCAGCCCCAGGTGCTCCCAGCTCTGCCTCCCAGCAGCTCAAGGATTCTGAGGGGTTTTGTGCTCTGATTTGGGGATTTTTCACATTTTTTATTGCCATGCTGTGGCTCAGCGGTGCCACCTCCAGCACAGGCACACCTCCAGCTCAGTACAAGGACAGCCCTGGGCAGGAGCAGCCAGGGGCTGTGTGATGGGAGTGAATCTGGGGGACCCCAGGAGCTGCTCCTTCCTGCAGAGAGCTCAGATTTGGGGCTGGGTGTGCAGGGAGGGATGAACTGGTTTTTCCTGGAAGTTTCAGGGGTGTTGCAGTGACCACTTGGAGTCCATTGGAGACTTAAGCTCCCTTTCCTTGTCCCAAATCCCTGGGGAAGTGTCCCACAGCATCCCTGGCACCTCCTGCCTGCATCCCTCTGGCCTCCCCTGCATCCCTCCCACATTCCTGCAGCCTCCCCTGTGTTTCCCTGCAGTGTCCCTGTGCTGTCCCTGTGCTGTCCCTGCTCCATCCCATTGCTCTCCCACCTTCCCTGCCCTCCTGCACCAATGGAATGTCCCCAAAGGCACTGTGACATCACCGGGGGCTGGGTGTCGTCAGTGGAACCCTGTGTTGGGTGTCACTCCAGTCCCCTCTGCCTGCCTCAAATGGGATTCACTCCCTGCAGGGATCAGCACTTCCTGGAGGATCCTGCTGGACACTGTCCGGAGGCTGCACTTGCTAGGATCCAGCTGCCACTGAGTGTCCCTGCCCTGAGCCACAGCTGTCACCTTCCCTGCAGATTGGCATTGCTGAGCTGCATGGCTGAGCACAGGTAGGTGTCCCTTGGGCTGTTCAGCAGCGTGGAATTACACCAAACCAGAGAGGTGACACCGAGCCCCACAGGTGACACCAAACCCTGCAGGTGGCACCAAACCATAGAGGTGACACCAAACCCTGTCAGGGGACACCAAACCATCGAGGTGACACCGAACCACACAGGTATCACCAAACCCTGCAAGTGGCACCAAACCCTGCAGGTGACATAAAACCATAGCGGTGACACCAAGCCCTGCAGGTGACACCAAACTTTGTGGGTGAATTTGGCAATTGGCGCTGACAGAATGCTGCATTTGCTGATAAAACACCCAGTTCACAAATTTAGGTCCTGACTGGTCATGGTGGAGATCTCCTGGCTGCCCCAGGGTGAGGTTCCCAGTAGAGAAAGGCTGATGAGATGCAGTTAAATTAATTAGAGGAAGGAAGGAGGCGGATGACCAGGGAGGATGAACCTTCACCCCTGGAGCTGAAAATCCTAGCTGGAGCTGGGTGCCATCGCTGGGGGTGATGGGCTGGGTGCTCTGGACCCTGCTGTGGTCAAACAGCTCAGGCTGTCCCTGTTCTCTCCATGGAAGGTGGGGCAGGATGGAATTCTGGCCCTGGGAATGGTGCTGGGCTGATGCTGAGAGCAGGAGGGGGCAGAGGTGTCTCAGGTGTGACTCCCTTCAGGACAGCCTTGCTGCACAGAGCTTTTTGATGGCTGCTTCCAGAGCAGACAGAGCATTTTTCCATCTGTAAGAGCCAAATGGAACAGGAATTGCTTGGGAGAAGGATGAGGAGCTGCTGAATCTTATCTGTGCAGCTCAGGCTGGTTTGCAGCGCTCAGAACATGCTCAGGAGAGGCTGATAAAGTGTCTGTGGCTGGACAGCAATTCCCGGGCAGTGCCAGGCAGGTGCTGGGCAGGGATGGCATTGGTGCTGCTGGGATTGGGCCAGTCCCACTCTGGTGGCAGCAGGGACTCGGCTGGGTGCCCTGGGGACAAATCAAGGACAGGAATGCTGAGGAGTCACCCCGGGGCAGCTGCAGGGGAAGGCAGGGGAAGAAAATGTTGTGCCAGGGAGAATACCAGCAGGGAGGGACTGTGAGAGGAGCTAGGGGCAGAGTGCTGAGCTTCTTCAGCCTCCTGCTGTGCCCTTCCCCAGCCCAATCCCTGCCCAGAGTGGAGGGATTGGTGGTGCTGGATGGTGCTGAGCTGGGCAGTTTTTTGGGAGCAGCAGCTCCACAGCAAACACGGGCAGGTGTCCTACCCCAGCACAAAGCTCATCCTGACACAGCACAGGGGCTTCAGCGGATGTTGGGGGCAGATTGCTGAGCTTCTCCACCCTCCTGCTGTGCCCTTCCCTGCCCAATCCCTGCCCAGGGCAGAGGCTGAGCCCCCTGGGCAGTGCTGAGCTGCCCAGCCCTGCAGCCTGGAGCTGCAGCCCCAGCACGGAGCTCATCCTGACACAGTGCAGGGGATGCTCGGGAGCACCGTGGGACATGGAGCCTCCAATTCCTTGGAGAGCAGCCCTGCAGTGAGCCTCATGGGCCCAGCCACTCCCTTGAGGCCTTTCTCCCTGCGAACTGCTGCAGTCTCAACTCCTCAGCCCATTTATCCCCTCAGGTGCCTCTTTCTCTGTGTGTTTCATCTTTAATTTTGGCTCTGGTTTTGGGCTCAGCTGTGGGGGAACCTGGCAGGGCTGAGGTGTGACCCCTGCTCGGGATGGGAAAGGTTGGTGGTGTTGGTGGTACTTGGCATGTCCTGGGCTGGGTGTGAGGGGGATGTTCTGCAGCTTTCCTGCAGAAAGGAACAATTCCTGAGGGAAATGGGCTCTCTCAGTGGTGGGGGAAGGTTTTCTTGGCATTTTGGATCCCCAAAAACAGGTCAGGCAGAGCTGCATTGAGGTTTTTCTGCCTTAGGCCAGCTCTGTGGGCCTTTCTGTGAGGGATGTGCCTGGAGTGCTCCTGGAGCTTCCCTGGGAAACTGCTGGATTTTCTGCCTTGGCTTTTTATCCCTGTGCCCTGCAGGGTGTGCTGGGGCTCTCCTTTCCAAACCCTGAGGTGGTGTGGCTCCTCCTCCATGGCCATGGTGGGAAAAGGGAAATTCAGAATATCCAGGAAACAGGCCTGAAAAGCAGCACCTTCCTCTCCCGGTGTGTGGGAGCTTCTCATCTCTGCTATTGGCATCACTCCTCGGTTTTTGGGAGTGAGAGGCTCCCTGGGGAGCGGGGAACCAGCAGGAAGGAAACTGAGGTACAACAGGGACAGCTGGATATCCAGGGCTTTGCCAAGGCAGGAGCTGAGCTCTGATGGCACAAAGCTGTGTCAGGGTTGGGATGATCTCAGGGAAAGGTTCTTCCCCCAGAGGCTGCTGGGGCACTGCCCAGGCTCCCCAGGGAATGGTCCCTGCCCCAAGGCTGCCAGAGCTCCAGGAGTGTTTGGACAATGCTGCCAGGGATGCCCAGGGTGGGATTGTTGGGGTGTCTGTGCAGGGCCAGGGCTTGGATCAGTGATCCCTGTGGGTTCCTTCCAGCTCAGGATATTCCAGGATTTTATAATTCTAATGGCTCAGCCCTGCTCTGTCACTCAGCTTTTCTTGGTCAGCCCAGGAGCTGGGAATTCCTTCCCACTCCCAACATCCCTGTTGCAGGGTGGCAGCCACACTGGGACACTGGGGTGACAGGGACACTGCAGAGGTGTTTTGCAAGAGCTCTGAGAGCTTTTAATCGATGTTTGCTGACATAATTGGTGCTTCAAGGCCTTTGTTTGAGCAAACAGATCCTAATCCTCTGCAGGAAACTCGGAGCTGGGGGGGAACTGGTCCGACCTGCCCTGGAGGAGCTTAGCTTTGAAAGCAAAACCCACTTTGGTTGCGTGGAAACATTGCCTGCTGTGGGAGGATTAATGACTAATTGTGGGGTCGTTAATTCTGATCGAATGCTTTCACTTTCAGAGAGTTATCTCATGACAGGATCAAGTAATTGCAGAGAAACAACCCCGAGTCTTGTGCTGGGCAGGAAATTGGGGCACAGAATGGGAGGTTTGGGGCAATTCTGGCAGGAAAAGGTGCTGAGCTCTGTAAAAACAGATTTTGCACTGTGGGATGGGAGCTGAGGAGCAAAACCTCTGGGAATTCTGCAGGGCAGGAGTATTTTTGTGATTTGGGGTAAAAACACAGAGGAAACACAACTGCATGGCAGTAAAACATGGCATTTATTGAGCTGAAATCAGCAGCAATCTCCAAAAACACAGCCTGGCTGTGTCACATTCAGATTTAACAATGTCTCTTTACAGCATAATGTCATAATTATAAATAGATGAAATATTTTAATTAATTTATTTACATTTTTAAAGCTCAGTGGTGAAAAAGCTAAAATCTAGGTGGGATTTCTAAGTCTACAACAGTCAGTCCCCAAAAATCTCGAAATTAGTATAATTTTAAGCCTTTTTCAGAAAACTGACATTAACACTGAAGGGCTTTGCAAACTGCAGCTCCTGGTAGTTTTTATTTTCCTTTGGCTGTGTAATATTTATATAAAAATTAGATTTATATAAAACACTGCTTTAGAAAAAAATATTTCCCTCAGCACCTGCACTGTTGGCAGTTTCCTGGAGTATGAAAAGAATCATGGCAATAGTGCAAAGATTTGCCTCAAGGCGAGAGAAAACGCTGAAATAATTTATTGAAAGAAATCTTCTTCTAGTTTTTCTAGTTTTTAGAGCTATTTTTCCTTCATCAGTGGACGAACAGGTCTGGGAAGACCAAGCTGAGGTGTCAGTGAACCTTCCCTGTGCTCAGGTGGGGGAAATACAACCCATACTGGCCCTGCTTCACCTGGTACAGGTGGGACCTTCTCCTCAGGCAAGAGAGGACCTGGTGGGGAAAGAACAAAATTAGTGGGGAGAAAACCAAAATTAATGGAAAAAATAGAACAAAATTAATGGGAAACAGAATTAAATTAATGGAAAAAATAGAACAAAATTAATGGGAGAAAGAACTAAATTAATGGCAAAAAATGGAATCTGTGTTTTTCCTGTCATTAGATGCCCCCAAACCACGTTGCCAGGTGGGAAGAGAGGGATTTTGGGAATAAATGTTTGCCTGAAGGTGTGAAGCAGCTCTGCAGCAGAGGATTTTCCTTGCCTGAAAATCTTGGTAATTTGGACTCCTGAACCTCCCTCTGTGCATTTAGCTCTTCTCTTCAGCTGGTGCAAAGCAAACTTTTCAAACATTGCTTTTAAGATGTTTTTCCCCATCCAAATGCCACCAGGATGGGAAGAGGATCTCCCCTGCCTTTTCCAAGGATTTGCAGCCCTGCAGTCTGCAGGTTCAGATAAGTCAACACAAAATTGTGCATGTGGTTCCCACAGGCTGTTAAAGATGTTGTCTTTGGCACTGCCTCACCTGGAACTGCTCATCCTCGAGGGATTGGATAGGGAAGAGGTGTAGGAAATGCTGCAGGGATTTCCCTAATTCCACCTGTGGATTCTCTAATTCCTGCTCCTCATCTCAGTGTTGGCCTCATCTTTGCATTATGTTTTTCCCTCTGCAAAAACTCAGTGTCAGCAATCATCTTGCTGCTTTTTTAGAAGGAAAATCCTGCTTGCTTCCCTAAAAACCTGCGCAGCTGACTCTAAATGCCCTTCCCCATCTCCTGCTCCCCAGTGCTTGGAAGAGCTGTCAGGGATTGAAGGATTTGCTGGTTTTTGGTGGCTTTTTGGTGGTTTTTTGGTGGGTTTTGGTGGTTTTTGATGGGTTTTGGTGGTTTTTGCTGTTACCAGGCACTGTTCCTGCTGGGACCCTTGGGAATGTGTGTGAATGTCCCTTCTGTGACCCTGCAGGAGTCCAGGGACAGGTGGGACAGCAAAGGGGACACTCACCAGGAAGCACAGGAGGAGGAGGAGGATGAAGCCCAGCAGGGTGAAAAGGCAGATGAGGATGATTGCCCAGAACTGAAGCTCTGCAAAGGGAAGAAAAAAGAGAATATCAGGTTTAGGGGCAGTTCCATGTGGGATTCTGAGAGGGGAATCTCTCCCTGGCAAAGTTCTGAAGTGCTGAAGGCTCTGTAGGTGAGGGCAAATTACAGAAATTTGGGAAAATAGAGTGAGGCTCCGAGGATTTCCAATCTCAAATGTCACCTCAGTGAGCAGCAGAGCCCCCAGCTGATCCCAGGGATATTCAGAGTGACAAAGTTCTGTCTTTGCTGCTTCTGGATTGTTTTGGGAGCAGGGAAAGGGCTCAGGGTGTCAGCAAAAACTGCAGTTATTTTGTCAGCGATTGTGGTGAATGGGAAAGCAACAATTCAAGGTTGGGGTTTTTTTTCTTTCTCCCATTTGCTTTTAATTTTGGGGTTGTAGATAAGCTAAACCATATCTGGTTTGGGTTTGGGGTTTTTTTTTAGAAATACTGCAGTTATCAAAATTTATTGGTGCCAGAGCTTTCAAACAGTTCCCAAATTTCACTGCTTTTGCTTGTGCCTCATTTCCATCTCCCCCAGGTTGGTGGCACCTGCCAGACTCTGGATTTTTGGACTTTTCCATGGGTCTAGTCCCATTCCAAGATATGTGGTGCTAATTAATTAGAGCTCAATTATTTCTTAGGGCTCAAATATTTATTAGAGCTCAAATATTCAGTGGCTGTCAGGTCAATCCCTCCCCAAAATCACCTACCAGATTTTTTGGACTCAGATTCATCCGTCTTGAGTGGAGAGTAACCTGGAAATGCAGAGTGGGACAGATGAGAAAGGCAACTCTGGAGCTGATTAAAACAAAATTAGGAGGAATTCCCCAAATTCCCCCCTCACCTTCCACCACCAGACTCTGCTCCTCGAGTTCATAGCTGGGGCCCAGCCTGGTGAAGCCCTGGGTCAGGAGTTTCAGCTCCTCAAACACCTCCTGCTCTTGCAAAGTCCCCGAGAGAGGATCCGGGGTGAACTTGCAGATGGAGGCAACCTCAGTGTGCCCTTTGCCGTGGACAGGCCTGGAGGGGGACAGGCAGGGAGAAGAGAAAATTAGAAAAAAACCTAGAACTAGAGCTGAGTAGAGCTGGGAGAGGGATTTGGAGTCATTTGCAGATGTCCAAGTGATGTTTTATTGGGATGGGATCACTTTCAGCAGCTTGTTTGGGATGAGACAGGAACTCCTGCAGCCTCGAGAAGTCCATCCACTAGTTTAATCCCCAGCAAGGCATTTCTGAGAGTTAAATCAGCTCTGTTTCTCAAAGTTAAATTAACTCCATTTCTGAGAGTTAAATCAGCTCCGTTTCTAAAAGTTGAATCAACTCTGCTGCTTTGTTCCTCCAAAGGGCTGTTGGAGGAGCCCCACACAGGCAGATTCTCTTCTCAGTTCTGCTGATGGTTATCCTGCTCTGTGTCAGTGGAATTTGAGCTTATTTGAACACGTTAAAGAAGAGAATGAATGTGTTTGTTTTAGCCTGGGGCTGTTCATGCATGAAAACAGCTCTGCAAGCACTGAAACAAAACCAGCTCTGTTTGGATAGAAACCTTTTATGGCAGAGCAAAACCAAAGGGTGAATGAAGTGACTCCTGTATGTCACCCGGAGCAGGGAGGTGTGAACACCCTGAAGTGCTCTTTTGGGATTGAAAAAAAGCCCTGGACCTACCCAAAGCTCCCCACAGTGCAGCCAACAAATTGGTCCTTCAGGCGGCTGGTCCTGAACACCTCGAGCTGATGGAGAAACAAAACAGTTGAGGAAAATTGAGTTAATTTAAAGCATCCTTTGGATAGGGAGCCTGAATTATTGCTGTTGGTTTCACCTCTCTCTCAATCTTCTCTTTGGTCTCTCTGTACATCTGGGAGTTGGAGTTCTGCAGTTCTGGTGAGTAGGGAAGGTTGGAGATTCGGAAATTTAACCCGAAGTTTTCTTTGCCAGACTCGAGAGGTGTTTTGTGAGTTGCTGCCTCAACTAAGAGTTCCAAGGCTGGAAATAGAGAGGAAAAACGTCAATTCCAGCAGAGAGAAACTGAGGCTTTCCTACCAAGCAACACTGAGCTGCAGACTTTTAGTTTGAAGTCTTAGATTTGGCAGAACCTGAGTTGCACTGGGGTCTGAGAGGAAATTCCCAATGTACCAGGCCCTTCATCTCTTTGGGATGCTGCACACTGGGGAAAAAAGCTGAAAGTCTGTTTAGCTCTAAGTGATTGAAGTTTTGGTGAACAGTTCCCACTTCATTTTCTCATTCTTTAATATTGCAAATACCTTCATTTTGAATAACAATTTAATTTTGAATAACAATTTAATTTTGAATGACACCTTAATTTTGAATAACCCCTGAAGCCATCGAGGACTGAAGGATGCAATGTCTGAATGGCCCAACTCAGAGCCCAGTGATTCAGCTCAATAATAGATTTATTTCTGCTTGGACAGAGCAGAATTTGGGGAATTCTAAGTGTGCCATGGCAAAGGGAGTTCTCTGGGCAGGGATTTCCACATACTGTCCACGGAGAGCTCCTGCAGCCTATAGCTGCTCCCCAGCCACAGCCCTGTGCTGTTGGAGGTCCTGTCCTGGAAAGTTCTTTCCACCAGGGCTCTGCTGATGCTGGGGTCAGGCTGGAAGAAGCACTGGCAGTCGACCACAATGGATCCAATCCTGTGGGCAGAGGGACAAAGATTTGGAGATAAACAGGGTGGGCAGGAAGTTTCAGGTGGGAAGGAGTTTCCTGAGGAATTCTTGCTTTTCTGAGTGTTTGGTTTAAAGTAATGTGGTGTAAAATGGTGTGGAATGGGCTGGTTGGGGCTTTTTCTGTTAAAATGCTCCTTCTTCTCTGGACAAATTTAGGTTGTATTGCATGAATGCAAGGAAAGAGCAGCACTTTGAGGGCTTTTTAAGCTTTTGGCCTGTGGGAAGGTTCCTTAGCTGAGGCTCATTCCATCCAGAACAGAACACTGCAGCTCACTTTGAAAACCTAGTGGAGTTGAAGTTGAGAGGAGTGCAGAGATCATAGGATTCCCAGTTCCCATTAAGAGGATGGAATCAGTAATTCCTAGGGTACTCAGAGACCTGAGAATGCCTTACAGAAACCCAGACTGAGAAACCCGAGCCTGAAAAGAATTCAAACTGGATTTCTTTGCAAGGACAAATTCTAGGAAGCCTGGAAATGCCTTCTTAGGGCATCAGTTTCCAGCAGGAGAAAGGAAGGGAGGAATTCCACATGGGCCGTGGGGGAACAGTGCCAGGGTGTGGCAACCTTTGAAACAAAATCAGATTTTGTCACAGACCTCAGCCCGGTGATCCTGCAGGTCAGGAATTGGTCTCGCAGGTCGCTCTGACGGTACAAGTGATTCATCTGAAATTAAAATATCATTAGATCTTAATGAGCTTGGGCACTGTGGGGGATTCTTTAGGCCAGCAGGAGGGACTCGAGTTCTGGAGGAACACCAGGGTTATTTTTTGCTGGTTGGATTTCATGGGAATTGGGTTTTACTTTGGAATATGCACCTTCTGGTGCAGGGGTCTGACTTCCAGCCTGGCAAACATTCCTGCTTTATCCAAGCAGGATGCCAGGGTGGGAGAGCAGTGTCCTGAGTGCCATCCCAACCTCACAGACCCACAAAACCCCACCCAGCCAGGGCCTCATCAGGCTGATAAGTTGGGTTGGTGCTGAAGAGAAAGCGTTGGATTCTAGGAATGAATCCTGGATGTGCTGAGCAGGGATTTGCCAGCAGGGATTGGCCTTGGATGCACTTCTGGAGATGGGACTGAAATGCTGAGGGTGTGTTCATTTAACAGATCAACTCTGGCATTTTGCAGTCCATGTCTTTGGCTGGAGAGAATTTCTTCAGACCACATGGAATCATGGAATGGTTTGGGTTGGAAAAGACCTCAAAGATCCTCCAGTCCCAGCCCCCTGCCCTGGGAAGGGATGACACCCACCAGGTACAACAACAAAACCAAAAGTGAATCAAAGGCCACTCTCATCTTTCAGATTCCTGCATTTTCCCCCCGAAATGTTGATTTTTTTTAACATTTTTTTTTTAATTAAGATTTAAACCTTTGGCAGTTGCTTCAAAACCTGACCAGCCAGATATCGCCTCAAATCCCTCCTTACCTTGTTGGTGATGCTTTCCACTGCTGCTCTGTATTCTGGGGACTGAGGGTCAGGGTTGGTGAGGTTTTCATTGACTATTCTGAAGCTCAGTCTGTAGCCCACTTTGGCTGCAGTCGAGAGAGGTTTCCTGGTGCCAGCTGTGTCTGTGAGGGGGAAACCTAAATAAAAAGGGTGGAGTGAATTTATTTTTAGATCTGTCCATATCATAAAAGCTATACAGGTACATCCCTGCTTAGATCATATAATGTAACACTGCAATTCTCCAGGAATTTGTGTGATTTAAGGATTTCAGGGATGGCAATATCCTGTTGGATTGGTTTGATCACTATGTCAAACCTCACAGAAAACCAACAAAACAAAGGGTTCATCAGTGCTCAGGCCCCAGTGATGAGGAGTGATCTCCAGGAGATCCCAAAATCCCCATATCCTCATGGATGCTTACCATGGACGTGCAGGCTGTTCCTGTCCAGACTGTAGTGGCCCAGTTTGGTGGCATTGCTGGTCATGGTGCTCAGCTCCTGGTAAAGCTTTTCCCTGTCAAACCTGGCCAGGCTGGCATTGTCCTTGTAGCTGCAGACAGCATCCACTTTTGTGTCATCCCTGTGCCTTCCAGACCTGAGGGAAAATGTCAGACACGTTCTTTGGGATGCTGCTCTGCTGGCAGAACTCCCTGTGGGGATTTTAGGACAGACACCAAACCCTCAGTGCTAATGGGCTCCTGCATCCTTCATCAGGCTCTCCAGAACTGGGTTGATGGCATTTAGACACCAAAATGATTTTACCAGAAAAAAAAAAAAAAATCCTGGCTGGACAGGGAGGTGTCACTGGTTGTTTTCTGGCCTTGGAACAGCCACAGTTACACACAGATTGAAGGTGTGTAAGAGCAGGTGAAGAAATGGTTAGTTGAACTTTCAGGGGCTGTTTAAGTATTTTATAGTTAGGTATTTTAGTATTTCAGATACTTTTGGATTTAGAATACTTTCAGACACTTTTAGTATCTGCAGGAAGGGCTCAGAGGAGAGCCAGGCTCTGCTCTGTGGGGAGCAATGGGACAGGAGAAACAGGCAGGAATTGGTGCCCAGGAAATTCCACATGGACAGGAGGAAAACCTTCCCTGTGCAGTGACCAAGCACTGTGACAGATTGTACAGGAAAGTTGTGGAATTCCCTCACTGGGAATATTCCAGAGCCATCTGGACACAATCCCTGTGCTCTGGGATGTCCCTGCTGGGGCAGAGAGGTAGGACCAGGTGACCTTTCCAGCCTGACCCATCCTGTGATTCTGAGTCTTACCCAAATCTCATGGCTTTACATCCAGTGTAGGCAGAGCCTATGCTGCTTCTTTTGAAAAGAGGGTCAAGCTGACAAAAAAAAAAAAAAAAAAGTACAATTGAGAGCTGGGAATTGCATCTTGAGTTGAAAGCAGGCAGGTTTAGGTCACCACCATGACCCAAAAAGGGCACAAACAGAGGCAGACTCACATAGTGGTTCATAACTTTCACTGTGGAAAGGAATTTGCGGGAATTTGGGTTATCCAGATCTGCAGTGTAGTGGAGGTTGGTCAAGGTGAAGTTCAGTGTGAAATTCCTGGATGTTGGTGCTGGTGCAGCTGTGGGGCTCCGAGCTGTAATCAAAGAGCCGAAGGATTAGGAATTTGCTACATAAAAGCTGTTTTCACTTTCAAAGACTTTCCCAATCCCAGCACACCTTGGGGCTACTCTAAATTATCTCTTCCCCTCTGATTTTCTGAGGGCACCACTCCTTTGAGAGCTTCCCTTGAACTGAATTTGGCAAAATGAATTTGGCAAAATACTTACGGGATCTCTCAAGGGGTGCGTTGTAACCTGGGGAGGAAATGCAGGAGAAACAATTAAGTAAGAGAGCACCCACTTTGGAGAATGGAAGTGAGAGGGGGTGATTAAAAGGATGACTTGGGAATGAATCATTAGAACCAGGCCCCAAGGGTGTGAATGTATTAAATAAACAAAGCTTAGGCAAAACAAGGTACTTTGGAAGAGCAGGGCTACAATGAGAAAACGTGTGTGCCAATGTTTAATTAAACAAATCAGGTGAAATGTTCACAGGCAGGTGAATGAGTGAGGCCAAGACTAACATTAAGTCACTCTTCAATGTAATATAGAAATTAAAATCTTAAAAAATGTCGACGTGAGAAGATTTTAAAGTTTACACTTCATCTTGCACGGAGAAATCATGCAGAAAACGCCAGACCTTCTCCTCAAGGTCACTTTTTTAACACTGAGGGGATCCCTGAGATCCAAGGTGGTCCCAAACTGCTCTGGAGCCCAGAGGAAAGAGAAAATCAAACACTCACCATTGACATAGAGGCTCTTGTTGTCCAGGGTGTAGATTCCCAACTTGGTGATGCCACTTGTCATTGTCTTCAGCTCTTGGTAAACCTCAGCTGGCACAAACTTGGGCACTTGGGAGTCCTTTCCATAGCTGCAGAGGGTGTCCACTCCTGTGCTATCCCTGTTCTTCTCAGGCCTGAGGAATTGAAAATCATGGAGCTTCTGTTAGTTGTTAAAAAAAACTGTTGGGTTTTCTTTTCTGATGTGATTAAAAAACCCTCCAAGTAAATCTGCCCACATCAAATCACAGAGATACGACCTTCGAAAGAAAAAGGCTTCGTAAGATAAACACCATAAAAAAGTGCACAGAAGCTTTATTATAATGAAAGCAACTAATTGAGAAAGGGAAAGAGTCATTCTTTAAGTGTCAGTCAAATGTAAAATCCATTTGCTGCAGTTCCAAGCAAATGTCTCTGGTTATTGCTCACCTGAAGCCTGTCACTGTGCAGCCAGTGAAATGGGGGCCAATGCTGCTCTTCTGAAGCAGGGGCTCAATCTGGCAAGGAAAAATCTAGGTGAATATGGGAAACCCAAAACCCTGGGTGATTTCAGTGAAAAACAACAGGATTTTGGCTTACGTAGTGTTTCATTATTTTCTCAGTGGACCGGAATTTACGGGAATTTGGTGTCTGCAGGTCTGTGGTGAACATGAGGTTGGTTATGGTGAAGTTCAGGGTGAAGTGCTCTGTGGCTGCTCCTGGGCTTTGTGTGGTGACTGATTTTACTGCTGCAAGAGAGAACAAAAATGACACAGATAAAATAAGAGCAGGATCTTCATAAAACACTGCTGTTATTGGGTTTCTGAGAAAAAAAAACCATGTGAACATGATCCCACCCTTCAGACACTTTGCAATGTAACAAACATTGCCAAATCAGCAAGAAACAAAATTGATTTATGTCTTTAAGTAGCTTTAACCTGTATCTGTTTTAAATATACTTACAGGATGGACCCTGTTGTTCATTGTAATCTGAAAAACAAATGTGGAATTATTAGGAAAATATTCCAAAAATGTCCCAGCAGGATTAAATGTGTGGGGTTTTATTACCAAATTGCGGTTACTGAATTCAGGACTTTTAACTTGGTGACTGACAGGGTTTTGCCCTCTAATTTTTGTTCTCTGTTTTGAGAGGAGAATTTGATCTTCTTCATTCTTATTTCAAATTACTCTGTGTCAATATTGAAGGCTGGACTTGATCTCAGACATCTTCTCCAACCATAATGGTTCCATGACTCCAACAGAGAATCCCAGAATGGTTTGAGATGAAAAGGACCTTAGAGATCATCCAGTTCCAACCCCCCTGCTGTGGGCAGGGACAACTTTCACTAGGCCAGGTTGCTCAGAGATCCATCCCACATGGCCTTGAACACTTCCAGGGATGTGGAATCCACACCTTCATTAGGAATAATGCCTGGAGGAGGTCTCATTACCATTGACGTAGAGGCTCTGGCTGTCGAGGCTGTAGTGTCCCAGCTTGGTGATGCCATTGGTCATTTTGCTCAGCTCACGATAAACAGTTTCTCTGTTGAATTTGGGATCTGAAGGCTCATCCCTACAGCTGCACATGGCATCTACTGCTGTGTCATCCCTGTTCTTCGTGGACCTAGGAAGTGAAGCATTGTTTTAGCCATTATTGAGAAATACATCTTAACTTTTAGTATATGATCAAAGACACGGATCAGAAAAACCCCTCAGACATTGCTGCCATGTAGGAAAACACTCAGAGATGAGGTGAATGCTGAGAAATGGGAATTTTAAGAAGCAGGGAATGGGGAATTTTCCCAGGCATGGCTCTTACCTGAATGCCATTATTTTGCAGCCAATGTAAGCTGGGCCAATGCTGCTCCTTTGGAGTAAAGGATCAACCTGAAAATGGAGTAACCGCAAAGAAGTAAGTAAATGTCCCGGGAAGGTAAGAGATGAGAGATACTGAGAGAACTGTGCCAAGCTGGGCATTGTTTGGCCAAACTTACATAATAGTACATGACTTTTTCTGTTGACTTGAATCTCCTGGAGTTGGGTTTCTGCAGATCTGCAGTGAACTGGAGGTTGGTTATTGTGAAGTTCAGGGTGAAGTTCTTTACTGCAGGTGCCAGAGGTTGGGTGCTTTGATCAGCAGCTGTAATGAGAAAAGAAAGTTATTGCTGAAAATGCCATTTATGTTCAACATCTGAAGAGGGATAAGAAAAATTCCCAGACATTCTAGTCGGCTTTGAGGCTGTAGAAGATGTGATTCCCTAGCAGGCTCCTGAATTCTCTTAACAGTATTTTATAGTCCAGCAATGCTCTTGCTGGATTAATCAAACTTGTTTTTTTGCTAATTAGCAAACTCTTCCTGCCCCTCAATTTCTCTTTAAAGGTACTTACCTAGTTCAGGCTGCACTTCATTGTGACCTGTGGGGGGAAGAAAAGGGACAGGCTTTGAGAAAGTGCCGTACAACTGGGAAGTTTTGGCACACGCTGGAATATGGAACATGTCTGAGAGCTCCTGTGTAAACATTTCCTAGGAAAGACTGATCTGGTGACTGTCCAGGCATAAATGCACATTCATCCAGCTGGATGTTGTTGGCAAACTGCGGTTTTTCCTAGCAATGCTCAGAATTCTCCATTTCCTAGGGATGTTGAGAGGGAATTTACCCATTCCTTAAATCAAATTTAGCATCACAGAATAGTTTGGGTTGGAAGGAAACTTAAAGATCATGAAGTTCCAACCATCCTGCCATGGGCAAGGAACAATTTACATTCTACATGGAAAATTTATGTATAATTTTGTCAAGTGGTGTTAAGTTCCAGTGCTGTTCCTTGACCTTGAGAAGTCAATCCCTATATTTACACAGAATGTCATAGATAGAAAACCTGAAATTATTGTAACAGAGAAAATATACTTGAAAAAGGCTAATATAACAATAATTAAAAAATACAGAGAAGGTGAAATTTTAAATGCATGTAGAATGCATGAGAAGTCCCTGTAAACCCAACAAAAAGAATGACAGATACAAAATTATGAAACAACAAAAAATAATGAAAAAAAACGAATTACACAGTGAATGAATAAGACAAGACAGGAAATCATTTAAGCATAGAAAATTAGGTGTATGAAAATTAGAGAAATGAAAAAGAAAATTGTCACCATTGATGTAGAGGCTGTCCTTGTCCAGGCTGTAGGGGCCCAGCTGGGTGATGCCTCTGGTCCTGTTGCTCACTTCGTGGTACAGCCCCACCCTGTCCAAAGGCGCAGCCGAGGGCTCCTTCCTGTAGGTGCACACGGCGTCCACCCGTGTCTCGTCCCTGTGACTGCCTGGCCTGCAAAACACAGTGACCTTCCTTTAGAAATCCTCCTCTGCATGTCCTCCCTTCAGGCCTGGTTTTGCAGTTTCCATGGCTTTTTCCAAGAGGACTTGAGAGTCATCTTGGAGCTACAGTATGAGCATGCAGAGAGAATAGTGCAGGAAGAGATAGGATGCTCTAAGAAAGGCATCAGGTTGGAGGTGATGGCCCATAGGCTGGGCAGGAAGAGAATAGAATTAAAAGGCTCATCTGACCAAGGGTCCTTCAGAGACTGTTGGGCATGACCCATACCTGAAGTCTGTTGTTTCACATCCTTGGAAAACAGGGCCAATGCTGCTTCCCTTCAGCAGGCGGTCAAGCTATAAAGAGGAGAGGTTTCCCAATTAAGCCATTACAATCTCTCTGCTCTCCCTCCAAGTTGATGAGGCCAGTGGGGACACAGCAATGTCCCAGTATTGTGCACTTACCAGGGTATTCATAACCCTTCGTGTGGCTCTGAACTTGGCCGAGTCAGGATTCTCCAGGTCAGTAGAGTAGGGGAGATTGGTGATGGTGAAGTTGACAGTGAAATGCTCAAGGTTGGACGCTGTCGTCGGTGGAGGAACTGCAAGAAACAAAGATGAGCAGTGAAATAAGGAAAGAGTTAGGGTGTCAGAGTTATTACTGGTCAACCATCATGGGTGAACTCCAACTCGACTCTTCATGTTGAAGGCTCGCAAGATCCCTGCCCTTATGCAGGGCAGCTTCTTCTCAGCCCTCAGCTTCTTCCTTGTGAGGGAAAATCCTGGGGAGGCACTTGCTGCATTGTGGTCCCATCCCACTCCTGCAAGGTACTCACTGGTCAGCACTGGCTGTTCGTTGTAGCCTGGGAAAAGAGAGAGACAGAGGGTCAGGAGCTGAGCTGGGCAAGGGGCAGCACTGGGGCATGGCTGCCATGGCAGAGCAGAGGAGGCCGAGGGAGGAGCGGCAGTCACCGTTGACGTAGAGGCTGTCCTTGTCCAGGCTGTAGGGGCCCAGCTGGGTGATGCCTCTGGTCCTGTTGCTCACTTCGTGGTACAGCCCCACCCTGTCCAAAGGCGCAGCCGAGGGCTCCTTCCTGTAGGTGCACACGGCGTCCACCCGGGTCTCGTCCCTGTGGCTGCCTGGCCTGAAAAACACCGACATTGCCTTGAGCACCTTCCTCTTCTCATTTTTTTGTCAAGGCTGTGTTTTCTATCATCCACGGCCCTTACACGCCAGACTTTGGCATCATCTCAGGGCTACAATATGATCATGTTGAGGGACTTCTGTAGGAGGAGAGGGAATGCTCTACAGACGGAGGGCATCAGGGGGGGAGATCCTGCCTCCATAGCCTGGGCTCCAATGGAATACAAGCGAAAGAGAGTCCTCAAATGACCAAGGGACCTGCAGTGACCATTGACCAAGACCCATACCTGAAGTCTGTTGTTTCACATCCTTGGAAAACAGGTCCAATGCTGCTTCCCTTCAGCAGGCGGTCAAGCTGCCAAGGGGAGAGATTTCCCAGTTAAGCCATTACCATCTCTCTGCATTTCCTTCAATATTAAGCGTGTAGTGTCAAGGCAGGGTGCCTGTTATGGTGCGCTTACCATCATGTTCATAACCCTTCGAGTAGCTCTGAACTTGGCTGAGTCAGGATTCTCCAGGTCAGAATTGTAAGGGAGGTTGGTGATGGTGAAGTTGACGGTGAAATGCTCAAGGGCAGCAGCGGTTGTTGGTGGATGTGTGGGAGCTGGAAGAAGCACAGACAGAGTATGACAAAGAACAAGAACCAGGGTGTCAGGGCTCTGGATGGAAAACCACTTAAGTCTCCTGCCAGCCCTGGTCTCCATGGGGATGTTTGGAGGGTCCTTATTTTTCCCCAGGGTTTCAAACCACAGCCCTTAGCCTCCTCTCCCTGAGTAAAGACCAATCTGAAAGACTTGCTGCCTTGTTATCCCATCCCCCTCCTGCAAGGTACTCACTGGTAAGCACTGGCTGTTCGTTGTAGCCTGGGAAAAGAGAGAGACAGAGGGTCAGGAGCTGAGCTGGGCAAGGGGCAGCACTGGGGCATGGCTGCCATGGCAGAGCAGAGGAGGCCGAGGGAGGAGCGGCAGTCACCGTTGACGTAGAGGCTGTCCTTGTCCAGGCTGTAGGGGCCCAGCTGGGTGATGCCTCTGGTCCTGTTGCTCACTTCGTGGTACAGCCCCACCCTGTCCAAAGGCGCAGCCGAGGGCTCCTTCCTGTAGGTGCACACGGCGTCCACCCGTGTCTCGTCCCTGTGACTGCCTGGCCTGCAAAACACAGTGACCTCCCTCAGAAATCCTCCTCTCCACGTCCTCCAAGCCCTGGGTTTTGCAGCTTCCATGGCCCTTTCCAGGAGGACTCGAGAGTCATATTGGAGCTACAATATGAGTGTGAAGAGAGAATAGTGCAGGAAGAGATAGGATGCTCTAAGAAAGGCATCAGGTTGGAGGTGATGGCCCATAGGCTGGGCAGGAAGAGAATAGAATTAAAAGGCTCATCTGACCAAGGGTCCTTCAGAGACTGTTGGGCATGACCCATACCTGAAGTCTGTTGTTTCACATCCTTGGAAAACAGGGCCAATGCTGCTTCCCTTCAGCAGGCGGTCAAGCTATAAAGAGGAGAGGTTTCCCAATTAAGCCATTACAATCTCTCTGCTCTCCCTCCAAGTTGATGAGGCCAGTGGGGACACAGCAATGTCCCAGTATTGTGCACTTACCAGGGTATTCATAACCCTTCGTGTGGCTCTGAACTTGGCCGAGTCCGGATTCTCCAGGTCAGTAGAGTAGGGGAGATTGGTGATGGTGAAGTTGACAGTGAAATGCTCAAGGTTGGACGCTGTCGTCGGTGGAGGAACTGCAAGAAACAAAGATGAGCAATGAAATAGAGCATGAGCCAGGGTGTCAAGGTTATGACTGGAAAACCATCAGGGGTGACATCCCAGCCTGCTCTTCATGTTGAAGGCTACAAGATCCCTGCCCCTATGCAGGATGTCAAGCCCCTGCACCCAGCTTCCTCTGCCTGAGGGAAAACCCCAGGGAGGCACTTGGTTCCTTGATATCCCATCCCACTCCTGCAAGGTACTCACTGGTCAGCACTGGCTGTTCGTTGTAGCCTGGGAAAAGAGAGAGACAGAGGGTCAGGAGCTGAGCTGGGCAAGGGGCAGCACTGGGGCATGGCTGCCATGGCAGAGCAGAGGAGGCCGAGGGAGGAGCGGCAGTCACCGTTGACGTAGAGGCTGTCCTTGTCTAGGCTGTAGGGGCCCAGCTGGGTGATGCCTCTGGTCCTGTTGCTCACTTCGTGGTACAGCCCCACCCTGTCCAAAGGCACAGCCGAGGGCTCCTTCCTGTAGGTGCACACGGCGTCCACCCGTGTCTCGTCCCTGTGGCTGCCTGGCCTGAAAAACACCGACATTGCCTTGAGTGCCTTCATTTGCAGGTTTTCCTTTCAAGGCTTGGTCTTGGAACTGCCATAGCCGTTTTGGGGTGGGAATGCAAGTTTTGCCATCCCATGATTTCTGTGTGTGTGTTTGATGGCTGGACAGTGCTCTCTGCCTTCAATGACAGTCTGGGCACGTTCAGGAAGGAGAGGGCCTGAAAGTAATTTAGATTCATCTCTGGTTCAGGCCTTCACCACCCAAAGAGGACAATGCCGGAAGTGAGGGTGGGATGTAAAGGAGAGGCACAATAGAAAGAATGTCCTGGGAAGGAGGGAAAATGTCCTGGCTCCATAAAAGAGGAGAACCTCAACAGGAGTGGTCGCCTCATGTAAGCGAGGGCACTGCAAAGAGACACTGGGGGGAAACTCCTACCTGAAGTCTGTTGTCTCACATCCTTGGAAAACAGGGCCAATGCTGCTTCCCTTCAGCAGGCGGTCAAGCTGCCAAGAGAAGAGGTTTCCCAATTAAGCCAGGACCATCTCTCTGCACTCCATTCAAGCTGATGAGTAAAGGCGAAACAGGACAATGTCCCAGTGCTTGTCCACTTACCAAGGTGTTCATAACCTTTCGAGTAGATCTGAACTTTGCCGAGTCAGGATTCTCCAGGTCAGAATTGTAAGGGAGGTTGGTGATGGTGAAGTTGATGGTGAAATGCTCAAGGGTGGCAGCTGTCGTTGGTGGATGGGTGGGAGCTGGAAGAAGCACAGAAGGGGAGTGACAAGGGGCAAGAGAAATGGTTTAAGGGCTCCTGCTGGGAAACCACAGAGGTCTTCTGCCAGGCCTGCCTTCCATGGGGAAGGCTTGCAGGATCTGCACTAATCCCCAGACATCAGACCTCAGCCGTCAGCCTCCTCTGCCCATGCAGAGATCCCATTGTGTGGCACTTGCTGCCTTGTTATCCCATCCCACTCCTGCAAGGTACTCACTGGTCAGCACTGGCTGTTCGTTGTAGCCTGGGGAAAGAGAGAGACAGAGGGTCAGGAGCTGAGTTGGGCAAGGGGCAGCACTGGGGCATGGCTGCCATGGCAGAGCAGAGGAGGCCGAGGGAGGAGCGGCAGTCACCGTTGACGTAGAGGCTGTCCTTGTCCAGGCTGTAGGGGCCCAGCTGGGTGATGCCTCTGGTCCTGTTGCTCACTTCGTGGTACAGCCCCACCCTGTCCAAAGGCGCAGCCGAGGGCTCCTTCCTGTAGGTGCACACGGCGTCCACCCGGGTCTCGTCCCTGTGACTGCCTGGCCTGAAAAACACCGACATTGCCTTGAGCACCTTCCTCTTCTCATTTTTTTGTCAAGGCTGTGTTTTCTATCATCCACGGCCCTTACACGCCAGACTTTGGCATCATCTCAGGGCTACAATATGATCATGTTGAGGGACTTCTGTAGGAGGAGAGGGAATGCTCTACAGACAGAGGGCATCAGGGTGGAGATCCTGCCTCCATAGCCTGGGCTCCAATGGAATACAAGTGAAAGAGAGTCCTCAAATGACCAAGGGACCTGCAGTGACCATTGACCAAGACCCATACCTGAAGTCTGTTGTTTCACATCCTTGGAAAACAGGTCCAATGCTGCTTCCCTTCAGCAGGCGGTCAAGCTGCCAAGGGGAGAGATTTCCCAGTTAAGCCATTACCATCTCTCTGCATTTCCTTCAATATTAAGCGTGTAGTGTCAAGGCAGGGTGCCTGTTATGGTGCGCTTACCATCATGTTCATAACCCTTCGAGTAGCTCTGAACTTGGCTGAGTCAGGATTCTCCAGGTCAGAATTGTAAGGGAGGTTGGTGATGGTGAAGTTGACGGTGAAATGCTCAAGGGCAGCAGCAGTTGTTGGTGGATGTGTGGGAGCTGGAAGAAGCACAGACGGGGTATGACAAAGAACAAGAACCAGGGTGTCAGGGCTCTGGATGGAAAACCACTTAAGTCTCCTGCCAGCCCTGGTCTCCATGGGGATGTTTGGAGGGTCCTTATTTTTCCCCAGGGTTTCAAACCACAGCCCTTAGCCTCCTCTCCCTGAGTAAAGACCAATCTGAAAGACTTGCTGCCTTGTTATCCCATCCCCCTCCTGCAAGGTACTCACTGGTAAGCACTGGCTGTTCGTTGTAGCCTGGGAAAAGAGAGAGACAGAGGGTCAGGAGCTGAGCTGGGCAAGGGGCAGCACTGGGGCATGGCTGCCATGGCAGAGCAGAGGAGGCCGAGGGAGGAGCGGCAGTCACCGTTGACGTAGAGGCTGTCCTTGTCCAGGCTGTAGGGGCCCAGCTGGGTGATGCCTCTGGTCCTGTTGCTCACTTCGTGGTACAGCCCCACCCTGTCCAAAGGCGCAGCCGAGGGCTCCTTCCTGTAGGTGCACACGGCGTCCACCCGGGTCTCGTCCCTGTGACTGCCTGGCCTGCAAAACACAGTGACCTCCCTCAGAAATCCTCCTCTCCACGTCCTCCAAGCCCTGGGTTTTGCAGCTTCCATGGCCCTTTCCAGGAGGACTCGAGAGTCATATTGGAGCTACAATATGAGTGTGAAGAGAGAATAGTGCAGGAAGAGATAGGATGCTCTAAGAAAGGCATCAGGTTGGAGGTGATGGCCCATAGGCTGGGCAGGAAGAGAATAGAATTAAAAGGCTCATCTGACCAAGGGTCCTTCAGAGACTGTTGGGCATGACCCATACCTGAAGTCTGTTGTTTCACATCCTTGGAAAACAGGGCCAATGCTGCTTCCCTTCAGCTGGCGGTCAAGCTATAAAGAGGAGAGGTTTCCCAATTAAGCCATTACAATCTCTCTGCTCTCCCTCCAAGTTGATGAGGCCAGTGGGGACACAGCAATGTCCCAGTATTGTGCACTTACCAGGGTATTCATAACCCTTCGTGTGGCTCTGAACTTGGCCGAGTCCGGATTCTCCAGGTCAGTAGAGTAGGGGAGATTGGTGATGGTGAAGTTGACAGTGAAATGCTCAAGGTTGGACGCTGTCGTCGGTGGAGGAACTGCAAGAAACAAAGATGAGCAATGAAATAGAGCATGAGCCAGGGTGTCAAGGTTATGACTGGAAAACCATCAGGGGTGACATCCCAGCCTGCTCTTCATGTTGAAGGCTACAAGATCCCTGCCCCTATGCAGGATGTCAAGCCCCTGCACCCAGCTTCCTCTGCCTGAGGGAAAACCCTAGGGAGGCACTTGGTTCCTTGATATCCCATCCCACTCCTGCAAGGTACTCACTGGTCAGCACTGGCTGTTCGTTGTAGCCTGGGAAAAGAGAGAGACAGAGGGTCAGGAGCTGAGCTGGGCAAGGGGCAGCACTGGGGCATGGCTGCCATGGCAGAGCAGAGGAGGCCGAGGGAGGAGCGGCAGTCACCGTTGACGTAGAGGCTGTCCTTGTCTAGGCTGTAGGGGCCCAGCTGGGTGATGCCTCTGGTCCTGTTGCTCACTTCGTGGTACAGCCCCACCCTGTCCAAAGGCACAGCCGAGGGCTCCTTCCTGTAGGTGCACACGGCGTCCACCCGTGTCTCGTCCCTGTGGCTGCCTGGCCTGAAAAACACCGACATTGCCTTGAGTGCCTTCATTTGCAGGTTTTCCTTTCAAGGCTTGGTCTTGGAACTGCCATAGCCATTTTGGGGTGGGAATGCAAGTTTTGCCATCCCATGATTTCTGTGTGTGTGTTTGATGGCTGGACAGTGCTCTCTGCCTTCAATGACAGTCTGGGCACGTTCAGGAAGGAGAGGGCCTGAAAGTAATTTAGATTCATCTCTGGTTCAGGCCTTCACCACCCAAAGAGGACAATGCCGGAAGTGAGGGTGGGATGTAAAGGAGAGGCACAATAGAAAGAATGTCCTGGGAAGGAGGGAAAATGTCCTGGCTCCATAAAAGAGGAGAACCTCAACAGGAGTGGTCGCCTCATGTAAGCGAGGGCACTGCAAAGAGACACTGGGGGGAAACTCCTACCTGAAGTCTGTTGTCTCACATCCTTGGAAAACAGGGCCAATGCTGCTTCCCTTCAGCAGGCGGTCAAGCTGCCAAGAGAAGAGGTTTCCCAATTAAGCCAGGACCATCTCTCTGCACTCCATTCAAGCTGATGAGTAAAGGCGAAACAGGACAATGTCCCAGTGCTTGTCCACTTACCAAGGTGTTCATAACCTTTCGAGTAGATCTGAACTTTGCCGAGTCAGGATTCTCCAGGTCAGAATTGTAAGGGAGGTTGGTGATGGTGAAGTTGATGGTGAAATGCTCAAGGGTGGCAGCTGTCGTTGGTGGATGGGTGGGAGCTGGAAGAAGCACAGAAGGGGAGTGACAAGGGGCAAGAGAAATGGTTTAAGGGCTCCTGCTGGGAAACCACAGAGGTCTTCTGCCAGGCCTGCCTTCCATGGGGAAGGCTTGCAGGATCTGCACTAATCCCCAGACATCAGACCTCAGCCGTCAGCCTCCTCTGCCCATGCAGAGATCCCATTGTGTGGCACTTGCTGCCTTGTTATCCCATCCCACTCCTGCAAGGTACTCACTGGTCAGCACTGGCTGTTCGTTGTAGCCTGGGGAAAGAGAGAGACAGAGGGTCAGGAGCTGAGTTGGGCAAGGGGCAGCACTGGGGCATGGCTGCCATGGCAGAGCCGAGGAGGCCGAGGGAGGAGCGGCAGTCACCGTTGACGTAGAGGCTGTCCTTGTCCAGGCTGTAGGGGCCCAGCTGGGTGATGCCTCTGGTCCTGTTGCTCACTTCGTGGTACAGCCCCACCCTGTCCAAAGGCGCAGCCGAGGGCTCCTTCCTGTAGGTGCACACGGCGTCCACCCGGGTCTCGTCCCTGTGACTGCCTGGCCTGAAAAACACCGACATTGCCTTGAGCACCTTCCTCTTCTCATTTTTTTGTCAAGGCTGTGTTTTCTATCATCCACGGCCCTTACACGCCAGACTTTGGCATCATCTCAGGGCTACAATATGATCATGTTGAGGGACTTCTGTAGGAGGAGAGGGAATGCTCTACAGACAGAGGGCATCAGGGGGGAGATCCTGCCTCCATAGCCTGGGCTCCAATGGAATACAAGTGAAAGAGAGTCCTCAAATGACCAAGGGACCTGCAGTGACCATTGACCAAGACCCATACCTGAAGTCTGTTGTTTCACATCCTTGGAAAACAGGTCCAATGCTGCTTCCCTTCAGCAGGCGGTCAAGCTGCCAAGGGGAGAGATTTCCCAGTTAAGCCATTACCATCTCTCTGCATTTCCTTCAATATTAAGCGTGTAGTGTCAAGGCAGGGTGCCTGTTATGGTGCGCTTACCATCATGTTCATAACCCTTCGAGTAGCTCTGAACTTGGCTGAGTCAGGATTCTCCAGGTCAGAATTGTAAGGGAGGTTGGTGATGGTGAAGTTGACGGTGAAATGCTCAAGGGCAGCAGCAGTTGTTGGTGGATGTGTGGGAGCTGGAAGAAGCACAGACGGGGTATGACAAAGAACAAGAACCAGGGTGTCAGGGCTCTGGATGGAAAACCACTTAAGTCTCCTGCCAGCCCTGGTCTCCATGGGGATGTTTGGAGGGTCCTTATTTTTCCCCAGGGTTTCAAACCACAGCCCTTAGCCTCCTCTCCCTGAGTAAAGACCAATCTGAAAGACTTGCTGCCTTGTTATCCCATCCCCCTCCTGCAAGGTACTCACTGGTAAGCACTGGCTGTTCGTTGTAGCCTGGGAAAAGAGAGAGACAGAGGGTCAGGAGCTGAGCTGGGCAAGGGGCAGCACTGGGGCATGGCTGCCATGGCAGAGCAGAGGAGGCCGAGGGAGGAGCGGCAGTCACCGTTGACGTAGAGGCTGTCCTTGTCCAGGCTGTAGGGGCCCAGCTGGGTGATGCCTCTGGTCCTGTTGCTCACTTCGTGGTACAGCCCCACCCTGTCCAAAGGCGCAGCCGAGGGCTCCTTCATGTAGGTGCACACGGCGTCCACCCGTGTCTCGTCCCTGTGACTGCCTGGCCTGCAAAACACAGTGACCTCCCTCAGAAATCCTCCTCTCCACGTCCTCCAAGCCCTGGGTTTTGCAGCTTCCATGGCCCTTTCCAGGAGGACTCGAGAGTCATATTGGAGCTACAATATGAGTGTGAAGAGAGAATAGTGCAGGAAGAGATAGGATGCTCTAAGAAAGGCATCAGGTTGGAGGTGATGGCCCATAGGCTGGGCAGGAAGAGAATAGAATTAAAAGGCTCATCTGACCAAGGGTCCTTCAGAGACTGTTGGGCATGACCCATACCTGAAGTCTGTTGTTTCACATCCTTGGAAAACAGGGCCAATGCTGCTTCCCTTCAGCAGGCGGTCAAGCTATAAAGAGGAGAGGTTTCCCAATTAAGCCATTACAATCTCTCTGCTCTCCCTCCAAGTTGATGAGGCCAGTGGGGACACAGCAATGTCCCAGTATTGTGCACTTACCAGGGTATTCATAACCCTTCGTGTGGCTCTGAACTTGGCCGAGTCCGGATTCTCCAGGTCAGTAGAGTAGGGGAGATTAGTGATGGTGAAGTTGACAGTGAAATGCTCAAGGTTGGACGCTGTCGTCGGTGGAGGAACTGCAAGAAACAAAGATGAGCAATGAAATAGAGCAAGAGCCAGGGTGTCAAGGTTATGACTGGAAAACCATCAGGGGTGACGTCCCAGCCTGCTCTTCATGTTGAAGGCTGCAAGATCCCTGCCCCTATGCAGGAGGTGAAGCCCCTGCACCCAGCTTCCTCTGCCTGAGGGAAAACCCCAGGGAGGCACTTGCTGCCTTGATATCCCATCCCACTCCTGCAAGGTACTCACTGGTCAGCACTGGCTGTTCGTTGTAGCCTGGGAAAAGAGAGAGACAGAGGGTCAGGAGCTGAGCTGGGCAAGGGGCAGCACTGGGGCATGGCTGCCATGGCAGAGCAGAGGAGGCCGAGGGAGGAGCGGCAGTCACCGTTGACGTAGAGGCTGTCCTTGTCCAGGCTGTAGGGGCCCAGCTGGGTGATGCCTCTGGTCCTGTTGCTCACTTCGTGGTACAGCCCCACCCTGTCCAAAGGCGCAGCCGAGGGTTCCTTCCTGTAGGTGCACACGGCGTCCACCCGGGTCTCGTCCCTGTGACTGCCTGGCCTGAAAAACACAGCGACCTCCTTGAGCACCTTCCTCTGCCGGACGTTCTCACCTCTGGGCTGGTAACTGGGGCTGCCATGGACTTTCCTATATAGGAACTCAAGCTGTGCCTTCCTGAAGAGTCTTTCTGGTTGGTGGGCATTGCTCTCCACCGTTACTTAATACATTGCAACCGTTCTGGAAGGAGAGGGCCAGGATGGAATTTAGAGTCGTCTTGGGCCTGTATTTTCACCTCCCTGAGGTAAGAGGACAAACACTAAGGGACGGTTCTAAGGTAGAGGACATGAAGAATAAAGTCCTGGGGCAGAAGGGCACAAGGGACAACGTTCTGCCTCCATAAGAGATGTGCCTATAGACAAGGACCAACACGGGCCACTTCTCAAAGCAAGGGGACTGCAAAATGCCCCTTGGGCATGACCCATACCTGAATCCTGTTGTCTCACATCCTTGGAAAACAGCGCCAATGCTGCTTTCCTTCAGCAGGCGGTCAAGCTGCCAAGGGAATAGGATTCACAATTAAGCCATGGCCAGCTCCCTGCACTCCCTCCAACTTAAGGAGGCACAGCAATGTCCCAGTGCAGGTCCACTTACCATGGTGTTCATAACCTTTTGAGTAGCTCTAAACTTGGCTGATTCAGGATTCTCCAGGTCAGAAGTGTAGGGGAGGTTGGTGATGGTGAAGTTGACGGTGAAATGCTCAAGCACAGCAGCGGTCGTTGGTGGATGGGTGGGAGCTGGAAGAAGCACAGATGGGGTATGACAAGGAGCAAGAGCCAGGGTGTCCAGGCTCTGGATGGAAAACCACTGAGGCCTCCTGCCTTCCCTGCTCTGCATTGTGAATGCTTGCAGGTTCCTTGTGTCTCCCCAGGATTTTAAACCCCAGCCCTCAGCCTCCTCGAACTGAGGGAAGACGCAAGTGTGAGACACTTGCTGCCTTGTTATCCCATCCCCCTCCTGCAAGGTACTCACTGGTCAGCACTGGCTGTTCGTTGTAGCCTGGGAAAAGAGAGAGACAGAGGGTCAGGAGCTGAGCTGGGCAAGGGGCAGCACTGGGGCATGGCTGCCATGGCAGAGCCGAGGAGGCCGAGGGAGGAGCGGCAGTCACCGTTGACGTAGAGGCTGTCCTTGTCCAGGCTGTAGGGGCCCAGCTGGGTGATGCCTCTGGTCCTGTTGCTCACTTCGTGGTACAGCCCCACCCTGTCCAAAGGCGCAGCCGAGGGCTCCTTCCTGTAGGTGCACACGGCGTCCACCCGGGTCTCGTCCCTGTGACTGCCTGGCCTGCAAAACACAGCGACCTCCTTGAGCACCTTCCTCTGCCGGACGTTCTCACCTCTGGGCTGGTAACTGGGGCTGCCATGGACTTTCCTATATAGGAACTCAAGCTGTGCCTTCCTGAAGAGTCTTTCTGGTTGGTGGGCATTGCTCTCCACCGTTACTTAATACATTGCAACCGTTCTGGAAGGAGAGGGCCAGGATGGAATTTAGAGTCGTCTTGGGCCTGTATTTTCACCTCCCTGAGGTAAGAGGACAAACACTAAGGGACGGTTCTAAGGTAGAGGACATGAAGAATAAAGTCCTGGGGCAGAAGGGCACAAGGGACAACGTTCTGCCTCCATAAGAGATGTGCCTATAGACAAGGACCAACACGGGCCACTTCTCAAAGCAAGGGGACTGCAAAATGCCCCTTGGGCATGACCCATACCTGAATCCTGTTGTCTCACATCCTTGGAAAACAGCGCCAATGCTGCTTTCCTTCAGCAGGCGGTCAAGCTGCCAAGGGAATAGGATTCACAATTAAGCCATGGCCAGCTCCCTGCACTCCCTCCAACTTAAGGAGGCACAGCAATGTCCCAGTGCAGGTCCACTTACCATGGTGTTCATAACCTTTTGAGTAGCTCTAAACTTGGCTGATTCAGGATTCTCCAGGTCAGAAGTGTAGGGGAGGTTGGTGATGGTGAAGTTGACGGTGAAATGCTCAAGCGCAGCAGCGGTCGTTGGTGGATGGGTGGGAGCTGGAAGAAGCACAGATGGGGTATGACAAGGAGCAAGAGCCAGGGTGTCCAGGCTCTGGATGGAAAACCACTGAGGCCTCCTGCCTTCCCTGCTCTGCATTGTGAATGCTTGCAGGTTCCTTGTGTCTCCCCAGGGTTTTAAACCCCAGCCCTCAGCCTCCTCGAACTGAGGGAAGAGGCAAGTGTGAGACACTTGCTGCCTTGTTATCCCATCCCCCTCCTGCAAGGTACTCACTGGTCAGCACTGGCTGTTCGTTGTAGCCTGGGAAAAGAGAGAGACAGAGGGTCAGGAGCTGAGCTGGGCAAGGGGCAGCACTGGGGCATGGCTGCCGTGGCAGAGCAGAGGAGGCCGAGGGAGGAGCGGCAGTCACCGTTGACGTAGAGGCTGTCCTTGTCCAGGCTGTAGGGGCCCAGCTGGGTGATGCCTCTGGTCCTGTTGCTCACTTCGTGGTACAGCCCCACCCTGTCCAAAGGCGCAGCCGAGGGCTCCTTCCTGTAGGTGCACACGGCGTCCACCCGGGTCTCGTCCCTGTGGCTGCCTGGCCTGCAAAACACAGCGACCTCCTTGAGCACCTTCCTCTTCTCATTTTCTCGCAATGCCTGGCCTTGGGCGTTTTGTGGCTTTCTCTATCATGTGAAGGCAAACTCAGCAATCTCAAAGTGTTCATGTGTGATGGCTGGCCTCTGCTGTCTATTTCTACTAATGGCCTGGGGTTTATCAGAAAGTAAATGCCCGGCAGGACCTCAGAATCATCTTGGGAATGTGTTTTTGCCACCTCGAGATGAGAGGGCAGGAAGTGAGTGGCAGATCTGGAACAGGAAGGTATCCAGAATAAGGTCCAAGAGGAGCAGGCCATCATGCAGAAGGTCCTGTCTCTTTTAGATGGTGTCAGCAGACCACGAGCCTTGTGAATCCCCTCATCTGACCAAGAACATGCAAAGGGACATTGAAATGTGACCCATACCTGAACGCTGTTGTTTGACATCCTTGGAAAACAGGTCCAATGCTGCTTTCCTTCAGCAGGCGGTCGAGCTGCCGAGGGAAGAGGTTTCAGAGTTAAGCCATGGCAGAACTCCCTGCACTCCCTCCAAGTTTGTGGGTCACTCAGGGGCGAGGCCATGGCTGTGAGAAGGGCCACTTACCATTGCTGCTGTGACTCTACTTGTAGAGTTGAATTTGGCTGAGTCAGGATTCTCCAGGTCAGAAGTGTAGGGGAGGTTGGTGATGGTGAAGTTGACGGTGAAATGCTCAAGCACAGCAGCGGTCGTTGGTGGATGGGTGGGAGCTGGAAGAAGCACAGATGGGGTATGACAAGGAGCAAGAGCCAGGGTGTCCAGGCTCTGGATGGAAAACCACTGAGGCCTCCTGCCTTCCCTGCTCTGCATTGTGAATGCTTGCAGGTTCCTTGTGTCTCCCCAGGATTTTAAACCCCAGCCCTCAGCCTCCTCGAACTGAGGGAAGAGGCAAGTGTGAGACACTTGCTGCCTTGTTATCCCATCCCCCTCCTGCAAGGTACTCACTGGTCAGCACTGGCTGTTCGTTGTAGCCTGGGAAAAGAGAGAGACAGAGGGTCAGGAGCTGAGCTGGGCAAGGGGCAGCACTGGGGCATGGCTGCCGTGGCAGAGCAGAGGAGGCCGAGGGAGGAGCGGCAGTCACCGTTGACGTAGAGGCTGTCCTTGTCCAGGCTGTAGGGGCCCAGCTGGGTGATGCCTCTGGTCCTGTTGCTCACTTCGTGGTACAGCCCCACCCTGTCCAAAGGCGCAGCCGAGGGCTCCTTCCTGTAGGTGCACACGGCGTCCACCCGGGTCTCGTCCCTGTGGCTGCCTGGCCTGCAAAACACAGCGACCTCCTTGAGCACCTTGCTCTTCTCGATTTTCTCGCAATGCCTGGCCTTGGGCGTTTTGTGGCTTTCTCTATCATGTGAAGGCAAACTCAGCAATCTCAAAGTGTTCATGTGTGATGGCTGGCCTCTGCTGTCTATTTCTACTAATGGCCTGGGGTTTATCAGAAAGTAAATGCCCGGCAGGACCTCAGAATCATCTTGGGAATGTGTTTTTGCCACCTCCCGAGATGAGAGGGCAGGAAGTGAGTGGCAGATCTGGAACAGGAAGGTATCCAGAATAAGGTCCAAGAGGAGCAGGCCATCATGCAGAAGGTCCTGTCTCTTTTAGATGGTGTCAGCAGACCACGAGCCTTGTGAATCCCCTCATCTGACCAAGAACATGCAAAGGGACATTGAAATGTGACCCATACCTGAACGCTGTTGTTTGACATCCTTGGAAAACAGGTCCAATGCTGCTTTCCTTCAGCAGGCGGTCGAGCTGCCGAGGGAAGAGGTTTCAGAGTTAAGCCATGGCAGAACTCCCTGCACTCCCTCCAAGTTTGTGGGTCACTCAGGGGCAAGGCCATGGCTGTGAGAAGGGCCACTTACCATTGCTGCTGTGACTCTACTTGTAGAGTTGAATTTGGCTGAGTCAGGATTCTCCAGGTCAGAAGTGTAGGGGAGGTTGGTGATGGTGAAGTTGACGGTGAAATGCTCAAGCACAGCAGCGGTCGTTGGTGGATGGGTGGGAGCTGGAAGAAGCACAGATGGGGTGTGACAAGGAGCGAGAGCCAGAGTGTCCAGGCTCTGGATGGAAAACCACTGAGGCCTCCTGCCTTCCCTGCTCTGCATTGTGAATGCTTGCAGGTTCCTTGTGTCTCCCCAGGGTTTTAAACCCCAGCCCTCAGCCTCCTCGAACTGAGGGAAGAGGCAAGTGTGAGACACTTGCTGCCTTGTTATCCCATCCCCCTCCTGCAAGGTACTCACTGGTCAGCACTGGCTGTTCGTTGTAGCCTGGGAAAAGAGAGAGACAGAGGGTCAGGAGCTGAGCTGGGCAAGGGGCAGCACTGGGGCATGGCTGCCATGGCAGAGCAGAGGAGGCCGAGGGAGGAGCGGCAGTCACCGTTGACGTAGAGGCTGTCCTTGTCCAGGCTGTAGGGGCCCAGCTGGGTGATGCCTCTGGTCCTGTTGCTCACTTCGTGGTACAGCCCCACCCTGTCCAAAGGCGCAGCCGAGGGTTCCTTCCTGTAGGTGCACACGGCGTCCACCCGGGTCTCGTCCCTGTGACTGCCTGGCCTGAAAAACACAGCGACCTCCTTGAGCACCTTCCTCTGCCGGACGTTCTCACCTCTGGGCTGGTAACTGGGGCTGCCATGGACTTTCCTATATAGGAACTCAAGCTGTGCCTTCCTGAAGAGTCTTTCTGGTTGGTGGGCATTGCTCTCCACCGTTACTTAATACATTGCAACCGTTCTGGAAGGAGAGGGCCAGGATGGAATTTAGAGTCGTCTTGGGCCTGTATTTTCACCTCCCTGAGGTAAGAGGACAAACACTAAGGGACGGTTCTAAGGTAGAGGACATGAAGAATAAAGTCCTGGGGCAGAAGGGCACAAGGGACAACGTTCTGCCTCCATAAGAGATGTGCCTATAGACAAGGACCAACACGGGCCACTTCTCAAAGCAAGGGGACTGCAAAATGCCCCTTGGGCATGACCCATACCTGAATCCTGTTGTCTCACATCCTTGGAAAACAGCGCCAATGCTGCTTTCCTTCAGCAGGCGGTCAAGCTGCCAAGGGAATAGGATTCACAATTAAGCCATGGCCAGCTCCCTGCACTCCCTCCAACTTAAGGAGGCACAGCAATGTCCCAGTGCAGGTCCACTTACCATGGTGTTCATAACCTTTTGAGTAGCTCTAAACTTGGCTGATTCAGGATTCTCCAGGTCAGAAGCGTAGGGGAGGTTGGTGGTGGTGAAGTTGACGGTGAAATGCTCAAGCGCAGCAGCGGTCGTTGGTGGATGGGTGGGAGCTGGAAGAAGCACAGATGGGAGGTGACAAGGGGTAATAGCCTCACTGTCAGGACTCTGGATGGGCAACCACAGAGTTCATTGGTTTCTCCTGCCAGCCATGCGTCTCCCCATCCATGCCTCCTTTTTCCTAGTTCTCCATTCCATCATATGTGGTTTTTCTTCATAGTCCGAATTATGAATATTTTTTTCCTTTAAAAATATATATGTTACAATTTCTTTCATTTTAATTATACAGATATTTGGCATTTATATATAGATATTAAGATAATTATATATCTGTTAAACAAGTATCTCAATCTTATATTGGTATATTTTTCTAGTGAAATACTTTATACTCCAATATTGATAACTTTGAATTTGGAGATGGCAAAACACCATTTCCTTGGTGATTTTATGGCTTTTAATTGAATCTGTTACTGCAGTATGCAAAGACAAGACATCAGTACAAAAAACTGAATGGTTAAATCATTCAAAAAAATTAAATATATGAGAGTCATATTGCAGATAATGATAATTTTTAAAATTTTTAGAAATACATTCTTTAATCAGCTTTGGTTTTTATAAGGCAAGGACAAAGGTGTACTGGTGGTAATATTTCCTAGAAAAATTAAAGAAAATTAATCCATTTTCGTAACTGTTATCCAACTTACTAATTTTGACACCAAGACTACTTCCACGTATTGCTGTCGTTTCAAACTGTGCTGTACTGGTGAGACCAGGAAAAGATGGGTGTGTTGTCTGTGTAGAAAATGGACCTAAGGTAGAGAAATGTAGCTGGGAAGTCGTCACTGCAGGAGATCTGACAGAAATCGCTGCTCTGGAAGAGAGTAGTGTGGAGGTAGTCACAAGTGCAGAGGGCTCTGGCTGGGTGGAAGAGGCTGAAGACTTAGGCTCAGCATGTGATGTGGACTGGACAGCTGAGGTGGAGACTTCAGGCCTTGTAGAGGTGGACACAGTCTTAGACACAACATAGGATGTGGCCAGACCAGCAGCAGTGGAGGTTGTCTCCAACACAGTGTTGGTGGTGGTGGTGGGTGTAGTCCTGGTGAGAGTTTGGGAAGTGGTCACCAGAGTAGAACTCACAGGTAGAGCACTGGTGGTGGCAGAACTTGGGATTGTCTCAGGAGCAGAAGATGATGTTTCTGCATGAACTGCGGTGTTCGCGCCTCCAATCTTTGTCACTGGAATGGGGACATAGCCAAGAGGGGATGTTCTAGCAGGGATGGATTGCATTAGTGTGGTATCTGAAGGCTTTGTAGTTGACTGGATTTTAGATGTTGTCCTAGGCTGAGATATCACTGGCAGAGTGGAGGACACTGAAGCTGTAAAATCAGGCTGTGATGTAGACTGCAAAGCTGAGGTGGAGACATTCGGCAATGCAGTGATGGACACTGTGGTGGATTTAATATTAGAGGTGGCAAGACCTGCCCCTGTGAAGGTTTCATCAAACACAGAGGCGGTGGTGGTTGTACTTATGGTGGCACTTGGGAAAGTGGTTTTGAGAGTAGAGCCCCAAGGAAGAGAAGAGGTGGTGGCAAAATTTTGCGTTGTCCCAGGAGAAGAGGACAATGTCTGTGCAAACTCAGACACAGTTGCCTGCGTTGCTTGAGTTGTGACCTGGTCAACAGGGGATGTTCCAGCAGTGCTGGAGTGGCTTGGCGTGGTGGCTGCAGTCTTGGAGCTGGAGGTTTGTTCTATGGTCGAAAGGATTGTGGAGGTTGTCCCAAAGGGAGACGTCTCTGCTCTAGTGGAAGAGGCTGGAGCTGTAGTCTCAGGACGAGGTGTTGACTGTGCAGCCACAGTGGAGGATTCCATTGTCATGGATGTGGACACAGTGCTTTGTTCAGCAGTTGAGGCTGACGTAGCTGCATTCGGGGCGGTTGTCTCATATGCAGTGGTGGTGGGTGTAGTTGTGGTGAGAGCTGGGGAAGTGGTCTCAGAAGTAGATGTCCCAGGAAGAGCAGAGCTGGTGGCAGGATTTTGAGTTGTCCCAGGTGCAGCAGATGACGTTTGTTCAGGGACCCCCTGTGTCTCTTGCATAGCCCCTGTTGCTTCAGTTGTTACCTGGTCCCGAGTGGATGTTCCAGCGGCACTGGATTGGATGGGTGTGGTGGCTGAAGGCTTTTGACTGGGGGTTTGTTCCAAGGTTGAGAGGATTGTGGAGGTTGTCTCAAATGGAGATGTCTCTGCTCTAGTGGAAGAGGCTGGAGCTGTAGTCTCAGGATGAGATGTTGACTGGGCAGCCACAGTGGAGGATTCCATTGTCATGGATGTGGACACAGAGCTTTGTTCAGCAGTTGAGGCTGACGTAGCTGCATTCGGGGAGGTTGTCTCATATGCAGTGGTGGTGGGTGTAGTTGTGGTGAGAGCTGGGGAAGTGATCTCCAGTGTAGTGCTCAGAGAAAGTGCCGCAGTGGTGGCAGAAGAGGGACTTGTCCCAGGAGAAGAGGACAATGTTTTTGCAAGGACCGTGGTCGTTGCTTGCGTCTCCTCTGTCGTTTCAGTGATGACCTGGTGAGGAGTGGATATACCAGAAGCGCTGGATTGCATTGGAGTGGTGGCTGAAGGCTGCAGGCTGGAAGTTTGTTGTTCTGTGGTTGAGAGGATTGTGGAGCTTGTCTCAAAGGGAGACGTCCCTGCTCTAGTGGAAGAAGCTGGGGCCGTAGTGTGAGGATGAGATGTGGACTGTGCAGCCAGAGTGGAGGATTCCATCATCGTGGAGGTGGACACAGTGCTGGTGTCAACGGTTGAGGTTGACGGACCAGCCTCAGTGGAGGTTCTCTGCCACAGGGTGCTGGTGGGAACAGTTGTGCTGAGACTCAGGGAAGTGGTCTTGAGAGTAGAGCCCTGAGGAAGAGAAGAGGTGGTGGCAGAATGTTGAGTTGTCCCAGGAGAAGAGGACAATGTCTGTGCAAGGACCACCTTGTTCGCAGTTGTCTGCGTTGCTTGAGTTGTGGCCTGGTCAACAGGGGATGTTCCAGCAGTGCTGGAGTGGCTTGGAGTGGTGGCTGCAGTCTTGGAGCTGGAGGTTTGTTCTATGGTCGAAAGGATTGTGGAGGTTGTCCCAAAGGGAGACGTCTCTGCTCTAGTGGAAGAGGCTGGAGCTGTAGTCTCAGGACGAGATGTTGACTGTGCAGCCACAGTGGAGGATTCCATTGTCATGGATGTGGACACAGTGCTTTGTTCAGCAGTTGAGGCTGACGTAGCTGCATTCGGGGCGGTTGTCTCATATGCAGTGGTGGTGGGTGTAGTTGTGGTGAGAGCTGGGGAAGTGGTCTCAGAAGTAGATGTCCCAGGAAGAGCAGAGCTGGTGGCAGGATTTTGAGTTGTCCCAGGTGCAGCAGATGACGTTTGTTCAGGGACCCCCTGTGTCTCTTGCGTAGCCCCTGTTGCTTCAGTTGTTACCTGGTCCCGAGTGGATGTTCCAGCGGCACTGGATTGGATGGGTGTGGTGGCTGAAGGCTTTTGACTGGGGGTTTGTTCCAAGGTTGAGAGGATTGTGGAGGTTGTCTCAAATGGAGATGTCTCTGCTCTAGTGGAAGAGGCTGGAGCTGTAGTCTCAGGACGAGATGTTGACTGGGCAGCCACAGTGGAGGATTCCATTGTCATGGATGTGGACACAGTGCTTTGTTCAGCAGTTGAGGCTGACGTAGCTGCATTCGGGGCGGTTGTCTCATATGCAGTGGTGGTGGGTGTAGTTGTGGTGAGAGCTGGGGAAGTGATCTCCAGTGTAGTGCTCAGAGAAAGTGCCGCAGTGGTGGCAGAAGAGGGACTTGTCCCAGGAGAAGAGGACAATGTTTTTGCAAGGACCGTGGTCGTTGCTTGCGTCTCCTCTGTCGTTTCAGTGATGACCTGGTGAGGAGTGGATGTACCAGAAGCGCTGGATTGCATTGGAGTGGTGGCTGAAGGCTGCAGGCTGGAAGTTTGTTGTTCTGTGGTTGAGAGGATTGTGGAGCTTGTCTCAAAGGGAGACGTCCCTGCTCTAGTGGAAGAAGCTGGGGCCGTAGTGTGAGGATGAGATGTGGACTGTGCAGCCAGAGTGGAGGATTCCATCATCGTGGAGGTGGACACAGTGCTGGTGTCAACGGTTGAGGTTGACGGACCAGCCTCAGTGGAGGTTCTCTGCCACAGGGTGCTGGTGGGAACAGTTGTGCTGAGACTCAGGGAAGTGGTCTTGAGAGTAGAGCCCTGAGGAAGAGAAGAGATGGTGGCAGAATGTTGAGTTGTCCCAGGAGAAGAGGACAATGTCTGTGCAAGGACCACCTTGTTCGCAGTTGTCTGCGTTGCTTGAGTTGTGACCTGGTCAACAGGGGATGTTCCAGCAGTGCTGGAGTGGCTTGGCGTGGTGGCTGCAGTCTTGGAGCTGGAGGTTTGTTCTATGGTCGAAAGGATTGTGGAGGTTGTCCCAAAGGGAGACGTCTCTGCTCTAGTGGAAGAGGCTGGAGCTGTAGTCTCAGGACGAGATGTTGACTGTGCAGCCACAGTGGAGGATTCCATTGTCATGGATGTGGACACAGTGCTTTGTTCAGCAGTTGAGGCTGACGTAGCTGCATTCGGGGCGGTTGTCTCATATGCAGTGGTGGTGAGTGTAGTTGTGGTGAGAGCTGGGGAAGTGGTCTCAGAAGTAGATGTCCCAGGAAGAGCAGAGCTGGTGGCAGGATTTTGAGTTGTCCCAGGTGCAGCAGATGACGTTTGTTCAGGGACCCCCTGTGTCTCTTGCATAGCCCCTGTTGCTTCAGTTGTTACCTGGTCCCGAGTGGATGTTCCAGCGGCACTGGATTGGATGGGTGTGGTGGCTGAAGGCTTTTGACTGGGGGTTTGTTCCAAGGTTGAGAGGATTGTGGAGGTTGTCTCAAATGGAGATGTCTCTGCTCTAGTGGAAGAGGCTGGAGCTGTAGTCTCAGGACGAGATGTTGACTGGGCAGCCACAGTGGAGGATTCCATTGTCATGGATGTGGACACAGAGCTTTGTTCAGCAGTTGAGGCTGACGTAGCTGCATTCGGGGAGGTTGTCTCATATGCAGTGGTGGTGGGTGTAGTTGTGGTGAGAGCTGGGGAAGTGATCTCCAGTGTAGTGCTCAGAGAAAGTGCCGCAGTGGTGGCAGAAGAGGGACTTGTCCCAGGAGTAGAGGACAATGTTTTTGCAAGGACCGTGGTCATTGCTTGCGTCTCCTCTGTCGTTTCAGTGATGACCTGGTGAGGAGTGGATGTTCCAGAAGCGCTGGATTGCATTGGAGTGGTGGCTGAAGGCTGCAGGCTGGAAGTTTGTTGTTCTGTGGTTGAGAGGATTGTGGAGCTTGTCTCAAAGGGAGACGTCCCTGCTCTAGTGGAAGAAGCTGGGGCCGTAGTGTGAGGATGAGATGTGGACTGTGCAGCCAGAGTGGAGGATTCCATCATCGTGGAGGTGGACACAGTGCTGGTGTCAACGGTTGAGGTTGACGGACCAGCCTCAGTGGAGGTTCTCTGCCACAGGGTGCTGGTGGGAACAGTTGTGCTGAGACTCAGGGAAGTGGTCTTGAGAGTAGAGCCCTGAGGAAGAGAAGAGGTGGTGGCAGAATGTTGAGTTGTCCCAGGAGAAGAGGACAATGTCTGTGCAAGGACCACCTTGTTCGCAGTTGTCTGCGTTGCTTGAGTTGTGACCTGGTCAACAGGGGATGTTCCAGCAGTGCTGGAGTGGCTTGGAGTGGTGGCTGCAGTCTTGGAGCTGGAGGTTTGTTCTATGGTCGAAAGGATTGTGGAGGTTGTCCCAAAGGGAGACGTCTCTGCTCTAGTGGAAGAGGCTGGAGCTGTAGTCTCAGGACGAGGTGTTGACTGTGCAGCCACAGTGGAGGATTCCATTGTCATGGATGTGGACACAGTGCTTTGTTCAGCAGTTGAGGCTGACGTAGCTGCATTCGGGGCGGTTGTCTCATATGCAGTGGTGGTGGGTGTAGTTGTGGTGAGAGCTGGGGAAGTGGTCTCAGAAGTAGATGTCCCAGGAAGAGCAGAGCTGGTGGCAGGATTTTGAGTTGTCCCAGGTGCAGCAGATGACGTTTGTTCAGGGACCCCCTGTGTCTCTTGCGTAGCCCCTGTTGCTTCAGTTGTTACCTGGTCCCGAGTGGATGTTCCAGCGGCACTGGATTGGATGGGTGTGGTGGCTGAAGGCTTTTGACTGGGGGTTTGTTCCAAGGTTGAGAGGATTGTGGAGGTTGTCTCAAATGGAGATGTCTCTGCTCTAGTGGAAGAGGCTGGAGCTGTAGTCTCAGGACGAGATGTTGACTGGGCAGCCACAGTGGAGGATTCCATTGTCATGGATGTGGACACAGTGCTTTGTTCAGCAGTTGAGGCTGACGTAGCTGCATTCGGGGCGGTTGTCTCATATGCAGTGGTGGTGGGTGTAGTTGTGGTGAGAGCTGGGGAAGTGATCTCCAGTGTAGTGCTCAGAGAAAGTGCCGCAGTGGTGGCAGAAGAGGGACTTGTCCCAGGAGAAGAGGACAATGTTTTTGCAAGGACCGTGGTCGTTGCTTGCGTCTCCTCTGTCGTTTCAGTGATGACCTGGTGAGGAGTGGATGTACCAGAAGCGCTGGATTGCATTGGAGTGGTGGCTGAAGGCTGCAGGCTGGAAGTTTGTTGTTCTGTGGTTGAGAGGATTGTGGAGCTTGTCTCAAAGGGAGACGTCCCTGCTCTAGTGGAAGAAGCTGGGGCCGTAGTGTGAGGATGAGATGTGGACTGTGCAGCCAGAGTGGAGGATTCCATCATCGTGGAGGTGGACACAGTGCTGGTGTCAACGGTTGAGGTTGACGGACCAGCCTCAGTGGAGGTTCTCTGCCACAGGGTGCTGGTGGGAACAGTTGTGCTGAGACTCAGGGAAGTGGTCTTGAGAGTAGAGCCCTGAGGAAGAGAAGAGGTGGTGGCAGAATGTTGAGTTGTCCCAGGAGAAGAGGACAATGTCTGTGCAAGGACCACCTTGTTCGCAGTTGTCTGCGTTGCTTGAGTTGTGGCCTGGTCAACAGGGGATGTTCCAGCAGTGCTGGAGTGGCTTGGCGTGGTGGCTGCAGTCTTGGAGCTGGAGGTTTGTTCTATGGTCGAAAGGATTGTGGAGGTTGTCCCAAAGGGAGACGTCTCTGCTCTAGTGGAAGAGGCTGGAGCTGTAGTCTCAGGACGAGGTGTTGACTGTGCAGCCACAGTGGAGGATTCCATTGTCATGGATGTGGACACAGTGCTTTGTTCAGCAGTTGAGGCTGACGTAGCTGCATTCGGGGCGGTTGTCTCATATGCAGTGGTGGTGGGTGTAGTTGTGGTGAGAGCTGGGGAAGTGGTCTCAGAAGTAGATGTCCCAGGAAGAGCAGAGCTGGTGGCAGGATTTTGAGTTGTCCCAGGTGCAGCAGATGACGTTTGTTCAGGGACCCCCTGTGTCTCTTGCGTAGCCCCTGTTGCTTCAGTTGTTACCTGGTCCCGAGTGGATGTTCCAGCGGCACTGGATTGGATGGGTGTGGTGGCTGAAGGCTTTTGACTGGGGGTTTGTTCCAAGGTTGAGAGGATTGTGGAGGTTGTCTCAAATGGAGATGTCTCTGCTCTAGTGGAAGAGGCTGGAGCTGTAGTCTCAGGACGAGATGTTGACTGGGCAGCCACAGTGGAGGATTCCATTGTCATGGATGTGGACACAGTGCTTTGTTCAGCAGTTGAGGCTGACGTAGCTGCATTCGGGGGCGGTTGTCTCATATGCAGTGGTGGTGGGTGTAGTTGTGGTGAGAGCTGGGGAAGTGATCTCCAGTGTAGTGCTCAGAGAAAGTGCCGCAGTGGTGGCAGAAGAGGGACTTGTCCCAGGAGAAGAGGACAATGTTTTTGCAAGGACCGTGGTCGTTGCTTGCGTCTCCTCTGTCGTTTCAGTGATGACCTGGTGAGGAGTGGATGTACCAGAAGCGCTGGATTGCATTGGAGTGGTGGCTGAAGGCTGCAGGCTGGAAGTTTGTTGTTCTGTGGTTGAGAGGATTGTGGAGCTTGTCTCAAAGGGAGACGTCCCTGCTCTAGTGGAAGAAGCTGGGGCCGTAGTGTGAGGATGAGATGTGGACTGTGCAGCCAGAGTGGAGGATTCCATCATCGTGGAGGTGGACACAGTGCTGGTGTCAACGGTTGAGGTTGACGGACCAGCCTCAGTGGAGGTTCTCTGCCACAGGGTGCTGGTGGGAACAGTTGTGCTGAGACTCAGGGAAGTGGTCTTGAGAGTAGAGCCCTGAGGAAGAGAAGAGGTGGTGGCAGAATGTTGAGTTGTCCCAGGAGAAGAGGACAATGTCTGTGCAAGGACCACCTTGTTCGCAGTTGTCTGCGTTGCTTGAGTTGTGGCCTGGTCAACAGGGGATGTTCCAGCAGTGCTGGAGTGGCTTGGCGTGGTGGCTGCAGTCTTGGAGCTGGAGGTTTGTTCTATGGTCGAAAGGATTGTGGAGGTTGTCCCAAAGGGAGACGTCTCTGCTCTAGTGGAAGAGGCTGGAGCTGTAGTCTCAGGACGAGGTGTTGACTGTGCAGCCACAGTGGAGGATTCCATTGTCATGGATGTGGACACAGTGCTTTGTTCAGCAGTTGAGGCTGACGTAGCTGCATTCGGGGCGGTTGTCTCATATGCAGTGGTGGTGGGTGTAGTTGTGGTGAGAGCTGGGGAAGTGGTCTCAGAAGTAGATGTCCCAGGAAGAGCAGAGCTGGTGGCAGGATTTTGAGTTGTCCCAGGTGCAGCAGATGACGTTTGTTCAGGGACCCCCTGTGTCTCTTGCGTAGCCCCTGTTGCTTCAGTTGTTACCTGGTCCCGAGTGGATGTTCCAGCGGCACTGGATTGGATGGGTGTGGTGGCTGAAGGCTTTTGACTGGGGGTTTGTTCCAAGGTTGAGAGGATTGTGGAGGTTGTCTCAAATGGAGATGTCTCTGCTCTAGTGGAAGAGGCTGGAGCTGTAGTCTCAGGACGAGATGTTGACTGGGCAGCCACAGTGGAGGATTCCATTGTCATGGATGTGGACACAGTGCTTTGTTCAGCAGTTGAGGCTGACGTAGCTGCATTCGGGGAGGTTGTCTCATATGCAGTGGTGGTGGGTGTAGTTGTGGTGAGAGCTGGGGAAGTGATCTCCAGTGTAGTGCTCAGAGAAAGTGCCGCAGTGGTGGCAGAAGAGGGACTTGTCCCAGGAGAAGAGGACAATGTTTTTGCAAGGACCGTGGTCGTTGCTTGCGTCTCCTCTGTCGTTTCAGTGATGACCTGGTGAGGAGTGGATGTACCAGAAGCGCTGGATTGCATTGGAGTGGTGGCTGAAGGCTGCAGGCTGGAAGTTTGTTGTTCTGTGGTTGAGAGGATTGTGGAGCTTGTCTCAAAGGGAGACGTCCCTGCTCTAGTGGAAGAAGCTGGGGCCGTAGTGTGAGGATGAGATGTGGACTGTGCAGCCAGAGTGGAGGATTCCATCATCGTGGAGGTGGACACAGTGCTGGTGTCAACGGTTGAGGTTGACGGACCAGCCTCAGTGGAGGTTCTCTGCCACAGGGTGCTGGTGGGAACAGTTGTGCTGAGACTCAGGGAAGTGGTCTTGAGAGTAGAGCCCTGAGGAAGAGAAGAGGTGGTGGCAGAATGTTGAGTTGTCCCAGGAGAAGAGGACAATGTCTGTGCAAGGACCACCTTGTTCGCAGTTGTCTGCGTTGCTTGAGTTGTGGCCTGGTCAACAGGGGATGTTCCAGCAGTGCTGGAGTGGCTTGGAGTGGTGGCTGCAGTCTTGGAGCTGGAGGTTTGTTCTATGGTCGAAAGGATTGTGGAGGTTGTCCCAAAGGGAGACGTCTCTGCTCTAGTGGAAGAGGCTGGAGCTGTAGTCTCAGGACGAGGTGTTGACTGTGCAGCCACAGTGGAGGATTCCATTGTCATGGATGTGGACACAGTGCTTTGTTCAGCAGTTGAGGCTGACGTAGCTGCATTCGGGGCGGTTGTCTCATATGCAGTGGTGGTGGGTGTAGTTGTGGTGAGAGCTGGGGAAGTGGTCTCAGAAGTAGATGTCCCAGGAAGAGCAGAGCTGGTGGCAGGATTTTGAGTTGTCCCAGGTGCAGCAGATGACGTTTGTTCAGGGACCCCCTGTGTCTCTTGCGTAGCCCCTGTTGCTTCAGTTGTTACCTGGTCCCGAGTGGATGTTCCAGCGGCACTGGATTGGATGGGTGTGGTGGCTGAAGGCTTTTGACTGGGGGTTTGTTCCAAGGTTGAGAGGATTGTGGAGGTTGTCTCAAATGGAGATGTCTCTGCTCTAGTGGAAGAGGCTGGAGCTGTAGTCTCAGGACGAGATGTTGACTGGGCAGCCACAGTGGAGGATTCCATTGTCATGGATGTGGACACAGTGCTTTGTTCAGCAGTTGAGGCTGACGTAGCTGCATTCGGGGCGGTTGTCTCATATGCAGTGGTGGTGGGTGTAGTTGTGGTGAGAGCTGGGGAAGTGATCTCCAGTGTAGTGCTCAGAGAAAGTGCCGCAGTGGTGGCAGAAGAGGGACTTGTCCCAGGAGAAGAGGACAATGTTTTTGCAAGGACCGTGGTCGTTGCTTGCGTCTCCTCTGTCGTTTCAGTGATGACCTGGTGAGGAGTGGATGTACCAGAAGCGCTGGATTGCATTGGAGTGGTGGCTGAAGGCTGCAGGCTGGAAGTTTGTTGTTCTGTGGTTGAGAGGATTGTGGAGCTTGTCTCAAAGGGAGACGTCCCTGCTCTAGTGGAAGAAGCTGGGGCCGTAGTGTGAGGATGAGATGTGGACTGTGCAGCCAGAGTGGAGGATTCCATCATCGTGGAGGTGGACACAGTGCTGGTGTCAACGGTTGAGGTTGACGGACCAGCCTCAGTGGAGGTTCTCTGCCACAGGGTGCTGGTGGGAACAGTTGTGCTGAGACTCAGGGAAGTGGTCTTGAGAGTAGAGCCCTGAGGAAGAGAAGAGGTGGTGGCAGAATGTTGAGTTGTCCCAGGAGAAGAGGACAATGTCTGTGCAAGGACCACCTTGTTCGCAGTTGTCTGCGTTGCTTGAGTTGTGGCCTGGTCAACAGGGGATGTTCCAGCAGTGCTGGAGTGGCTTGGCGTGGTGGCTGCAGTCTTGGAGCTGGAGGTTTGTTCTATGGTCGAAAGGATTGTGGAGGTTGTCCCAAAGGGAGACGTCTCTGCTCTAGTGGAAGAGGCTGGAGCTGTAGTCTCAGGACGAGGTGTTGACTGTGCAGCCACAGTGGAGGATTCCATTGTCATGGATGTGGACACAGTGCTTTGTTCAGCAGTTGAGGCTGACGTAGCTGCATTCGGGGCGGTTGTCTCATATGCAGTGGTGGTGGGTGTAGTTGTGGTGAGAGCTGGGGAAGTGGTCTCAGAAGTAGATGTCCCAGGAAGAGCAGAGCTGGTGGCAGGATTTTGAGTTGTCCCAGGTGCAGCAGATGACGTTTGTTCAGGGACCCCCTGTGTCTCTTGCGTAGCCCCTGTTGCTTCAGTTGTTACCTGGTCCCGAGTGGATGTTCCAGCGGCACTGGATTGGATGGGTGTGGTGGCTGAAGGCTTTTGACTGGGGGTTTGTTCCAAGGTTGAGAGGATTGTGGAGGTTGTCTCAAATGGAGATGTCTCTGCTCTAGTGGAAGAGGCTGGAGCTGTAGTCTCAGGACGAGATGTTGACTGGGCAGCCACAGTGGAGGATTCCATTGTCATGGATGTGGACACAGTGCTTTGTTCAGCAGTTGAGGCTGACGTAGCTGCATTCGGGGAGGTTGTCTCATATGCAGTGGTGGTGGGTGTAGTTGTGGTGAGAGCTGGGGAAGTGATCTCCAGTGTAGTGCTCAGAGAAAGTGCCGCAGTGGTGGCAGAAGAGGGACTTGTCCCAGGAGAAGAGGACAATGTTTTTGCAAGGACCGTGGTCGTTGCTTGCGTCTCCTCTGTCGTTTCAGTGATGACCTGGTGAGGAGTGGATGTTCCAGAAGCGCTGGATTGCATTGGAGTGGTGGCTGAAGGCTGCAGGCTGGAAGTTTGTTGTTCTGTGGTTGAGAGGATTGTGGAGCTTGTCTCAAAGGGAGACGTCCCTGCTCTAGTGGAAGAAGCTGGGGCCGTAGTGTGAGGATGAGATGTGGACTGTGCAGCCAGAGTGGAGGATTCCATCATCGTGGAGGTGGACACAGTGCTGGTGTCAACGGTTGAGGTTGACGGACCAGCCTCAGTGGAGGTTCTCTGCCACAGGGTGCTGGTGGGAACAGTTGTGCTGAGACTCAGGGAAGTGGTCTTGAGAGTAGAGCCCTGAGGAAGAGAAGAGGTGGTGGCAGAATGTTGAGTTGTCCCAGGAGAAGAGGACAATGTCTGTGCAAGGACCACCTTGTTCGCAGTTGTCTGCGTTGCTTGAGTTGTGGCCTGGTCAACAGGGGATGTTCCAGCAGTGCTGGAGTGGCTTGGCGTGGTGGCTGCAGTCTTGGAGCTGGAGGTTTGTTCTATGGTCGAAAGGATTGTGGAGGTTGTCCCAAAGGGAGACGTCTCTGCTCTAGTGGAAGAGGCTGGAGCTGTAGTCTCAGGACGAGGTGTTGACTGTGCAGCCACAGTGGAGGATTCCATTGTCATGGATGTGGACACAGTGCTTTGTTCAGCAGTTGAGGCTGACGTAGCTGCATTCGGGGCGGTTGTCTCATATGCAGTGGTGGTGGGTGTAGTTGTGGTGAGAGCTGGGGAAGTGGTCTCAGAAGTAGATGTCCCAGGAAGAGCAGAGCTGGTGGCAGGATTTTGAGTTGTCCCAGGTGCAGCAGATGACGTTTGTTCAGGGACCCCCTGTGTCTCTTGCGTAGCCCCTGTTGCTTCAGTTGTTACCTGGTCCCGAGTGGATGTTCCAGCGGCACTGGATTGGATGGGTGTGGTGGCTGAAGGCTTTTGACTGGGGGTTTGTTCCAAGGTTGAGAGGATTGTGGAGGTTGTCTCAAATGGAGATGTCTCTGCTCTAGTGGAAGAGGCTGGAGCTGTAGTCTCAGGACGAGATGTTGACTGGGCAGCCACAGTGGAGGATTCCATTGTCATGGATGTGGACACAGAGCTTTGTTCAGCAGTTGAGGCTGACGTAGCTGCATTCGGGGAGGTTGTCTCATATGCAGTGGTGGTGGGTGTAGTTGTGGTGAGAGCTGGGGAAGTGATCTCCAGTGTAGTGCTCAGAGAAAGTGCCGCAGTGGTGGCAGAAGAGGGACTTGTCCCAGGAGAAGAGGACAATGTTTTTGCAAGGACCGTGGTCGTTGCTTGCGTCTCCTCTGTCGTTTCAGTGATGACCTGGTGAGGAGTGGATGTTCCAGAAGCGCTGGATTGCATTGGAGTGGTGGCTGAAGGCTGCAGGCTGGAAGTTTGTTGTTCTGTGGTTGAGAGGATTGTGGAGCTTGTCTCAAAGGGAGACGTCCCTGCTCTAGTGGAAGAAGCTGGGGCCGTAGTGTGAGGATGAGATGTGGACTGTGCAGCCAGAGTGGAGGATTCCATCATCGTGGAGGTGGACACAGTGCTGGTGTCAACGGTTGAGGTTGACGGACCAGCCTCAGTGGAGGTTCTCTGCCACAGGGTGCTGGTGGGAACAGTTGTGCTGAGACTCAGGGAAGTGGTCTTGAGAGTAGAGCCCTGAGGAAGAGAAGAGGTGGTGGCAGAATGTTGAGTTGTCCCAGGAGAAGAGGACAATGTCTGTGCAAGGACCACCTTGTTCGCAGTTGTCTGCGTTGCTTGAGTTGTGGCCTGGTCAACAGGGGATGTTCCAGCAGTGCTGGAGTGGCTTGGAGTGGTGGCTGCAGTCTTGGAGCTGGAGGTTTGTTCTATGGTCGAAAGGATTGTGGAGGTTGTCCCAAAGGGAGACGTCTCTGCTCTAGTGGAAGAGGCTGGAGCTGTAGTCTCAGGACGAGGTGTTGACTGTGCAGCCACAGTGGAGGATTCCATTGTCATGGATGTGGACACAGTGCTTTGTTCAGCAGTTGAGGCTGACGTAGCTGCATTCGGGGCGGTTGTCTCATATGCAGTGGTGGTGGGTGTAGTTGTGGTGAGAGCTGGGGAAGTGGTCTCAGAAGTAGATGTCCCAGGAAGAGCAGAGCTGGTGGCAGGATTTTGAGTTGTCCCAGGTGCAGCAGATGACGTTTGTTCAGGGACCCCCTGTGTCTCTTGCGTAGCCCCTGTTGCTTCAGTTGTTACCTGGTCCCGAGTGGATGTTCCAGCGGCACTGGATTGGATGGGTGTGGTGGCTGAAGGCTTTTGACTGGGGGTTTGTTCCAAGGTTGAGAGGATTGTGGAGGTTGTCTCAAATGGAGATGTCTCTGCTCTAGTGGAAGAGGCTGGAGCTGTAGTCTCAGGACGAGATGTTGACTGGGCAGCCACAGTGGAGGATTCCATTGTCATGGATGTGGACACAGTGCTTTGTTCAGCAGTTGAGGCTGACGTAGCTGCATTCGGGGAGGTTGTCTCATATGCAGTGGTGGTGGGTGTAGTTGTGGTGAGAGCTGGGGAAGTGATCTCCAGTGTAGTGCTCAGAGAAAGTGCCGCAGTGGTGGCAGAAGAGGGACTTGTCCCAGGAGAAGAGGACAATGTTTTTGCAAGGACCGTGGTCGTTGCTTGCGTCTCCTCTGTCGTTTCAGTGATGACCTGGTGAGGAGTGGATGTACCAGAAGCGCTGGATTGCATTGGAGTGGTGGCTGAAGGCTGCAGGCTGGAAGTTTGTTGTTCTGTGGTTGAGAGGATTGTGGAGCTTGTCTCAAAGGGAGACGTCCCTGCTCTAGTGGAAGAAGCTGGGGCCGTAGTGTGAGGATGAGATGTGGACTGTGCAGCCAGAGTGGAGGATTCCATCATCGTGGAGGTGGACACAGTGCTGGTGTCAACGGTTGAGGTTGACGGACCAGCCTCAGTGGAGGTTCTCTGCCACAGGGTGCTGGTGGGAACAGTTGTGCTGAGACTCAGGGAAGTGGTCTTGAGAGTAGAGCCCTGAGGAAGAGAAGAGGTGGTGGCAGAATGTTGAGTTGTCCCAGGAGAAGAGGACAATGTCTGTGCAAGGACCACCTTGTTCGCAGTTGTCTGCGTTGCTTGAGTTGTGGCCTGGTCAACAGGGGATGTTCCAGCAGTGCTGGAGTGGCTTGGCGTGGTGGCTGCAGTCTTGGAGCTGGAGGTTTGTTCTATGGTCGAAAGGATTGTGGAGGTTGTCCCAAAGGGAGACGTCTCTGCTCTAGTGGAAGAGGCTGGAGCTGTAGTCTCAGGACGAGGTGTTGACTGTGCAGCCACAGTGGAGGATTCCATTGTCATGGATGTGGACACAGTGCTTTGTTCAGCAGTTGAGGCTGACGTAGCTGCATTCGGGGCGGTTGTCTCATATGCAGTGGTGGTGGGTGTAGTTGTGGTGAGAGCTGGGGAAGTGGTCTCAGAAGTAGATGTCCCAGGAAGAGCAGAGCTGGTGGCAGGATTTTGAGTTGTCCCAGGTGCAGCAGATGACGTTTGTTCAGGGACCCCCTGTGTCTCTTGCGTAGCCCCTGTTGCTTCAGTTGTTACCTGGTCCCGAGTGGATGTTCCAGCGGCACTGGATTGGATGGGTGTGGTGGCTGAAGGCTTTTGACTGGGGGTTTGTTCCAAGGTTGAGAGGATTGTGGAGGTTGTCTCAAATGGAGATGTCTCTGCTCTAGTGGAAGAGGCTGGAGCTGTAGTCTCAGGACGAGATGTTGACTGGGCAGCCACAGTGGAGGATTCCATTGTCATGGATGTGGACACAGAGCTTTGTTCAGCAGTTGAGGCTGACGTAGCTGCATTCGGGGAGGTTGTCTCATATGCAGTGGTGGTGGGTGTAGTTGTGGTGAGAGCTGGGGAAGTGATCTCCAGTGTAGTGCTCAGAGAAAGTGCCGCAGTGGTGGCAGAAGAGGGACTTGTCCCAGGAGAAGAGGACAATGTTTTTGCAAGGACCGTGGTCGTTGCTTGCGTCTCCTCTGTCGTTTCAGTGATGACCTGGTGAGGAGTGGATGTACCAGAAGCGCTGGATTGCATTGGAGTGGTGGCTGAAGGCTGCAGGCTGGAAGTTTGTTGTTCTGTGGTTGAGAGGATTGTGGAGCTTGTCTCAAAGGGAGACGTCCCTGCTCTAGTGGAAGAAGCTGGGGCCGTAGTGTGAGGATGAGATGTGGACTGTGCAGCCAGAGTGGAGGATTCCATCATCGTGGAGGTGGACACAGTGCTGGTGTCAACGGTTGAGGTTGACGGACCAGCCTCAGTGGAGGTTCTCTGCCACAGGGTGCTGGTGGGAACAGTTGTGCTGAGACTCAGGGAAGTGGTCTTGAGAGTAGAGCCCTGAGGAAGAGAAGAGGTGGTGGCAGAATGTTGAGTTGTCCCAGGAGAAGAGGACAATGTCTGTGCAAGGACCACCTTGTTCGCAGTTGTCTGCGTTGCTTGAGTTGTGGCCTGGTCAACAGGGGATGTTCCAGCAGTGCTGGAGTGGCTTGGCGTGGTGGCTGCAGTCTTGGAGCTGGAGGTTTGTTCTATGGTCGAAAGGATTGTGGAGGTTGTCCCAAAGGGAGACGTCTCTGCTCTAGTGGAAGAGGCTGGAGCTGTAGTCTCAGGACGAGGTGTTGACTGTGCAGCCACAGTGGAGGATTCCATTGTCATGGATGTGGACACAGTGCTTTGTTCAGCAGTTGAGGCTGACGTAGCTGCATTCGGGGCGGTTGTCTCATATGCAGTGGTGGTGGGTGTAGTTGTGGTGAGAGCTGGGGAAGTGGTCTCAGAAGTAGATGTCCCAGGAAGAGCAGAGCTGGTGGCAGGATTTTGAGTTGTCCCAGGTGCAGCAGATGACGTTTGTTCAGGGACCCCCTGTGTCTCTTGCGTAGCCCCTGTTGCTTCAGTTGTTACCTGGTCCCGAGTGGATGTTCCAGCGGCACTGGATTGGATGGGTGTGGTGGCTGAAGGCTTTTGACTGGGGGTTTGTTCCAAGGTTGAGAGGATTGTGGAGGTTGTCTCAAATGGAGATGTCTCTGCTCTAGTGGAAGAGGCTGGAGCTGTAGTCTCAGGACGAGATGTTGACTGGGCAGCCACAGTGGAGGATTCCATTGTCATGGATGTGGACACAGAGCTTTGTTCAGCAGTTGAGGCTGACGTAGCTGCATTCGGGGAGGTTGTCTCATATGCAGTGGTGGTGGGTGTAGTTGTGGTGAGAGCTGGGGAAGTGATCTCCAGTGTAGTGCTCAGAGAAAGTGCCGCAGTGGTGGCAGAAGAGGGACTTGTCCCAGGAGAAGAGGACAATGTTTTTGCAAGGACCGTGGTCGTTGCTTGCGTCTCCTCTGTCGTTTCAGTGATGACCTGGTGAGGAGTGGATGTTCCAGAAGCGCTGGATTGCATTGGAGTGGTGGCTGAAGGCTGCAGGCTGGAAGTTTGTTGTTCTGTGGTTGAGAGGATTGTGGAGCTTGTCTCAAAGGGAGACGTCCCTGCTCTAGTGGAAGAAGCTGGGGCCGTAGTGTGAGGATGAGATGTGGACTGTGCAGCCAGAGTGGAGGATTCCATCATCGTGGAGGTGGACACAGTGCTGGTGTCAACGGTTGAGGTTGACGGACCAGCCTCAGTGGAGGTTCTCTGCCACAGGGTGCTGGTGGGAACAGTTGTGCTGAGACTCAGGGAAGTGGTCTTGAGAGTAGAGCCCTGAGGAAGAGAAGAGGTGGTGGCAGAATGTTGAGTTGTCCCAGGAGAAGAGGACAATGTCTGTGCAAGGACCACCTTGTTCGCAGTTGTCTGCGTTGCTTGAGTTGTGGCCTGGTCAACAGGGGATGTTCCAGCAGTGCTGGAGTGGCTTGGCGTGGTGGCTGCAGTCTTGGAGCTGGAGGTTTGTTCTATGGTCGAAAGGATTGTGGAGGTTGTCCCAAAGGGAGACGTCTCTGCTCTAGTGGAAGAGGCTGGAGCTGTAGTCTCAGGACGAGGTGTTGACTGTGCAGCCACAGTGGAGGATTCCATTGTCATGGATGTGGACACAGTGCTTTGTTCAGCAGTTGAGGCTGACGTAGCTGCATTCGGGGCGGTTGTCTCATATGCAGTGGTGGTGGGTGTAGTTGTGGTGAGAGCTGGGGAAGTGGTCTCAGAAGTAGATGTCCCAGGAAGAGCAGAGCTGGTGGCAGGATTTTGAGTTGTCCCAGGTGCAGCAGATGACGTTTGTTCAGGGACCCCCTGTGTCTCTTGCGTAGCCCCTGTTGCTTCAGTTGTTACCTGGTCCCGAGTGGATGTTCCAGCGGCACTGGATTGGATGGGTGTGGTGGCTGAAGGCTTTTGACTGGGGGTTTGTTCCAAGGTTGAGAGGATTGTGGAGGTTGTCTCAAATGGAGATGTCTCTGCTCTAGTGGAAGAGGCTGGAGCTGTAGTCTCAGGACGAGATGTTGACTGGGCAGCCACAGTGGAGGATTCCATTGTCATGGATGTGGACACAGAGCTTTGTTCAGCAGTTGAGGCTGACGTAGCTGCATTCGGGGAGGTTGTCTCATATGCAGTGGTGGTGGGTGTAGTTGTGGTGAGAGCTGGGGAAGTGATCTCCAGTGTAGTGCTCAGAGAAAGTGCCGCAGTGGTGGCAGAAGAGGGACTTGTCCCAGGAGAAGAGGACAATGTTTTTGCAAGGACCGTGGTCGTTGCTTGCGTCTCCTCTGTCGTTTCAGTGATGACCTGGTGAGGAGTGGATGTACCAGAAGCGCTGGATTGCATTGGAGTGGTGGCTGAAGGCTGCAGGCTGGAAGTTTGTTGTTCTGTGGTTGAGAGGATTGTGGAGCTTGTCTCAAAGGGAGACGTCCCTGCTCTAGTGGAAGAAGCTGGGGCCGTAGTGTGAGGATGAGATGTGGACTGTGCAGCCAGAGTGGAGGATTCCATCATCGTGGAGGTGGACACAGTGCTGGTGTCAACGGTTGAGGTTGACGGACCAGCCTCAGTGGAGGTTCTCTGCCACAGGGTGCTGGTGGGAACAGTTGTGCTGAGACTCAGGGAAGTGGTCTTGAGAGTAGAGCCCTGAGGAAGAGAAGAGGTGGTGGCAGAATGTTGAGTTGTCCCAGGAGAAGAGGACAATGTCTGTGCAAGGACCACCTTGTTCGCAGTTGTCTGCGTTGCTTGAGTTGTGGCCTGGTCAACAGGGGATGTTCCAGCAGTGCTGGAGTGGCTTGGCGTGGTGGCTGCAGTCTTGGAGCTGGAGGTTTGTTCTATGGTCGAAAGGATTGTGGAGGTTGTCCCAAAGGGAGACGTCTCTGCTCTAGTGGAAGAGGCTGGAGCTGTAGTCTCAGGACGAGGTGTTGACTGTGCAGCCACAGTGGAGGATTCCATTGTCATGGATGTGGACACAGTGCTTTGTTCAGCAGTTGAGGCTGACGTAGCTGCATTCGGGGCGGTTGTCTCATATGCAGTGGTGGTGGGTGTAGTTGTGGTGAGAGCTGGGGAAGTGGTCTCAGAAGTAGATGTCCCAGGAAGAGCAGAGCTGGTGGCAGGATTTTGAGTTGTCCCAGGTGCAGCAGATGACGTTTGTTCAGGGACCCCCTGTGTCTCTTGCGTAGCCCCTGTTGCTTCAGTTGTTACCTGGTCCCGAGTGGATGTTCCAGCGGCACTGGATTGGATGGGTGTGGTGGCTGAAGGCTTTTGACTGGGGGTTTGTTCCAAGGTTGAGAGGATTGTGGAGGTTGTCTCAAATGGAGATGTCTCTGCTCTAGTGGAAGAGGCTGGAGCTGTAGTCTCAGGACGAGATGTTGACTGGGCAGCCACAGTGGAGGATTCCATTGTCATGGATGTGGACACAGAGCTTTGTTCAGCAGTTGAGGCTGACGTAGCTGCATTCGGGGAGGTTGTCTCATATGCAGTGGTGGTGGGTGTAGTTGTGGTGAGAGCTGGGGAAGTGATCTCCAGTGTAGTGCTCAGAGAAAGTGCCGCAGTGGTGGCAGAAGAGGGACTTGTCCCAGGAGAAGAGGACAATGTTTTTGCAAGGACCGTGGTCGTTGCTTGCGTCTCCTCTGTCGTTTCAGTGATGACCTGGTGAGGAGTGGATGTTCCAGAAGCGCTGGATTGCATTGGAGTGGTGGCTGAAGGCTGCAGGCTGGAAGTTTGTTGTTCTGTGGTTGAGAGGATTGTGGAGCTTGTCTCAAAGGGAGACGTCCCTGCTCTAGTGGAAGAAGCTGGGGCCGTAGTGTGAGGATGAGATGTGGACTGTGCAGCCAGAGTGGAGGATTCCATCATCGTGGAGGTGGACACAGTGCTGGTGTCAACGGTTGAGGTTGACGGACCAGCCTCAGTGGAGGTTCTCTGCCACAGGGTGCTGGTGGGAACAGTTGTGCTGAGACTCAGGGAAGTGGTCTTGAGAGTAGAGCCCTGAGGAAGAGAAGAGGTGGTGGCAGAATGTTGAGTTGTCCCAGGAGAAGAGGACAATGTCTGTGCAAGGACCATCTTGTTCGCAGTTGTCTGCGTTGCTTGAGTTGTGGCCTGGTCAACAGGGGATGTTCCAGCAGTGCTGGAGTGGCTTGGCGTGGTGGCTGCAGTCTTGGAGCTGGAGGTTTGTTCTATGGTCGAAAGGATTGTGGAGGTTGTCCCAAAGGGAGACGTCTCTGCTCTAGTGGAAGAGGCTGGAGCTGTAGTCTCAGGACGAGGTGTTGACTGTGCAGCCACAGTGGAGGATTCCATTGTCATGGATGTGGACACAGTGCTTTGTTCAGCAGTTGAGGCTGACGTAGCTGCATTCGGGGCGGTTGTCTCATATGCAGTGGTGGTGGGTGTAGTTGTGGTGAGAGCTGGGGAAGTGGTCTCAGAAGTAGATGTCCCAGGAAGAGCAGAGCTGGTGGCAGGATTTTGAGTTGTCCCAGGTGCAGCAGATGACGTTTGTTCAGGGACCCCCTGTGTCTCTTGCGTAGCCCCTGTTGCTTCAGTTGTTACCTGGTCCCGAGTGGATGTTCCAGCGGCACTGGATTGGATGGGTGTGGTGGCTGAAGGCTTTTGACTGGGGGTTTGTTCCAAGGTTGAGAGGATTGTGGAGGTTGTCTCAAATGGAGATGTCTCTGCTCTAGTGGAAGAGGCTGGAGCTGTAGTCTCAGGACGAGATGTTGACTGGGCAGCCACAGTGGAGGATTCCATTGTCATGGATGTGGACACAGAGCTTTGTTCAGCAGTTGAGGCTGACGTAGCTGCATTCGGGGAGGTTGTCTCATATGCAGTGGTGGTGGGTGTAGTTGTGGTGAGAGCTGGGGAAGTGATCTCCAGTGTAGTGCTCAGAGAAAGTGCCGCAGTGGTGGCAGAAGAGGGACTTGTCCCAGGAGAAGAGGACAATGTTTTTGCAAGGACCGTGGTCGTTGCTTGCGTCTCCTCTGTCGTTTCAGTGATGACCTGGTGAGGAGTGGATGTACCAGAAGCGCTGGATTGCATTGGAGTGGTGGCTGAAGGCTGCAGGCTGGAAGTTTGTTGTTCTGTGGTTGAGAGGATTGTGGAGCTTGTCTCAAAGGGAGACGTCCCTGCTCTAGTGGAAGAAGCTGGGGCCGTAGTGTGAGGATGAGATGTGGACTGTGCAGCCAGAGTGGAGGATTCCATCATCGTGGAGGTGGACACAGTGCTGGTGTCAACGGTTGAGGTTGACGGACCAGCCTCAGTGGAGGTTCTCTGCCACAGGGTGCTGGTGGGAACAGTTGTGCTGAGACTCAGGGAAGTGGTCTTGAGAGTAGAGCCCTGAGGAAGAGAAGAGGTGGTGGCAGAATGTTGAGTTGTCCCAGGAGAAGAGGACAGTGTTTGTGCAAGGACCATCTTGTTCGCAGTTGTCTGCGTTGCTTGAGTTGTGGCCTGGTCAACAGGGGATGTTCCAGCAGTGCTGGAGTGGCTTGGAGTGGTGGCTGCAGTCTTGGAGCTGGAGGTTTGTTCTATGGTCGAAAGGATTGTGGAGGTTGTCCCAAAGGGAGACGTCTCTGCTCTAGTGGAAGAGGCTGGAGCTGTAGTCTCAGGACGAGGTGTTGACTGTGCAGCCACAGTGGAGGATTCCATTGTCATGGATGTGGACACAGTGCTTTGTTCAGCAGTTGAGGCTGACGTAGCTGCATTCGGGGCGGTTGTCTCATATGCAGTGGTGGTGGGTGTAGTTGTGGTGAGAGCTGGGGAAGTGGTCTCAGAAGTAGATGTCCCAGGAAGAGCAGAGCTGGTGGCAGGATTTTGAGTTGTCCCAGGTGCAGCAGATGACGTTTGTTCAGGGACCCCCTGTGTCTCTTGCGTAGCCCCTGTTGCTTCAGTTGTTACCTGGTCCCGAGTGGATGTTCCAGCGGCACTGGATTGGATGGGTGTGGTGGCTGAAGGCTTTTGACTGGGGGTTTGTTCCAAGGTTGAGAGGATTGTGGAGGTTGTCTCAAATGGAGATGTCTCTGCTCTAGTGGAAGAGGCTGGAGCTGTAGTCTCAGGACGAGATGTTGACTGGGCAGCCACAGTGGAGGATTCCATTGTCATGGATGTGGACACAGAGCTTTGTTCAGCAGTTGAGGCTGACGTAGCTGCATTCGGGGGAGGTTGTCTCATATGCAGTGGTGGTGGGTGTAGTTGTGGTGAGAGCTGGGGAAGTGATCTCCAGTGTAGTGCTCAGAGAAAGTGCCGCAGTGGTGGCAGAAGAGGGACTTGTCCCAGGAGAAGAGGACAATGTTTTTGCAAGGACCGTGGTCGTTGCTTGCGTCTCCTCTGTCGTTTCAGTGATGACCTGGTGAGGAGTGGATGTTCCAGAAGCGCTGGATTGCATTGGAGTGGTGGCTGAAGGCTGCAGGCTGGAAGTTTGTTGTTCTGTGGTTGAGAGGATTGTGGAGCTTGTCTCAAAGGGAGACGTCCCTGCTCTAGTGGAAGAAGCTGGGGCCGTAGTGTGAGGATGAGATGTGGACTGTGCAGCCAGAGTGGAGGATTCCATCATCGTGGAGGTGGACACAGTGCTGGTGTCAACGGTTGAGGTTGACGGACCAGCCTCAGTGGAGGTTCTCTGCCACAGGGTGCTGGTGGGAACAGTTGTGCTGAGACTCAGGGAAGTGGTCTTGAGAGTAGAGCCCTGAGGAAGAGAAGAGGTGGTGGCAGAATGTTGAGTTGTCCCAGGAGAAGAGGACAGTGTTTGTGCAAGGACCACCTTGTTCGCAGTTGTCTGCGTTGCTTGAGTTGTGGCCTGGTCAACAGGGGATGTTCCAGCAGTGCTGGAGTGGCTTGGCGTGGTGGCTGCAGTCTTGGAGCTGGAGGTTTGTTCTATGGTCGAAAGGATTGTGGAGGTTGTCCCAAAGGGAGACGTCTCTGCTCTAGTGGAAGAGGCTGGAGCTGTAGTCTCAGGACGAGGTGTTGACTGTGCAGCCACAGTGGAGGATTCCATTGTCATGGATGTGGACACAGTGCTTTGTTCAGCAGTTGAGGCTGACGTAGCTGCATTCGGGGCGGTTGTCTCATATGCAGTGGTGGTGGGTGTAGTTGTGGTGAGAGCTGGGGAAGTGGTCTCAGAAGTAGATGTCCCAGGAAGAGCAGAGCTGGTGGCAGGATTTTGAGTTGTCCCAGGTGCAGCAGATGACGTTTGTTCAGGGACCCCCTGTGTCTCTTGCGTAGCCCCTGTTGCTTCAGTTGTTACCTGGTCCCGAGTGGATGTTCCAGCGGCACTGGATTGGATGGGTGTGGTGGCTGAAGGCTTTTGACTGGGGGTTTGTTCCAAGGTTGAGAGGATTGTGGAGGTTGTCTCAAATGGAGATGTCTCTGCTCTAGTGGAAGAGGCTGGAGCTGTAGTCTCAGGACGAGATGTTGACTGGGCAGCCACAGTGGAGGATTCCATTGTCATGGATGTGGACACAGAGCTTTGTTCAGCAGTTGAGGCTGACGTAGCTGCATTCGGGGAGGTTGTCTCATATGCAGTGGTGGTGGGTGTAGTTGTGGTGAGAGCTGGGGAAGTGATCTCCAGTGTAGTGCTCAGAGAAAGTGCCGCAGTGGTGGCAGAAGAGGGACTTGTCCCAGGAGAAGAGGACAATGTTTTTGCAAGGACCGTGGTCGTTGCTTGCGTCTCCTCTGTCGTTTCAGTGATGACCTGGTGAGGAGTGGATGTTCCAGAAGCGCTGGATTGCATTGGAGTGGTGGCTGAAGGCTGCAGGCTGGAAGTTTGTTGTTCTGTGGTTGAGAGGATTGTGGAGCTTGTCTCAAAGGGAGACGTCCCTGCTCTAGTGGAAGAAGCTGGGGCCGTAGTGTGAGGATGAGATGTGGACTGTGCAGCCAGAGTGGAGGATTCCATCATCGTGGAGGTGGACACAGTGCTGGTGTCAACGGTTGAGGTTGACGGACCAGCCTCAGTGGAGGTTCTCTGCCACAGGGTGCTGGTGGGAACAGTTGTGCTGAGACTCAGGGAAGTGGTCTTGAGAGTAGAGCCCTGAGGAAGAGAAGAGGTGGTGGCAGAATGTTGAGTTGTCCCAGGAGAAGAGGACAATGTCTGTGCAAGGACCATCTTGTTCGCAGTTGTCTGCGTTGCTTGAGTTGTGGCCTGGTCAACAGGGGATGTTCCAGCAGTGCTGGAGTGGCTTGGAGTGGTGGCTGCAGTCTTGGAGCTGGAGGTTTGTTCTATGGTCGAAAGGATTGTGGAGGTTGTCCCAAAGGGAGACGTCTCTGCTCTAGTGGAAGAGGCTGGAGCTGTAGTCTCAGGACGAGGTGTTGACTGTGCAGCCACAGTGGAGGATTCCATTGTCATGGATGTGGACACAGTGCTTTGTTCAGCAGTTGAGGCTGACGTAGCTGCATTCGGGGCGGTTGTCTCATATGCAGTGGTGGTGGGTGTAGTTGTGGTGAGAGCTGGGGAAGTGGTCTCAGAAGTAGATGTCCCAGGAAGAGCAGAGCTGGTGGCAGGATTTTGAGTTGTCCCAGGTGCAGCAGATGACGTTTGTTCAGGGACCCCCTGTGTCTCTTGCGTAGCCCCTGTTGCTTCAGTTGTTACCTGGTCCCGAGTGGATGTTCCAGCGGCACTGGATTGGATGGGTGTGGTGGCTGAAGGCTTTTGACTGGGGGTTTGTTCCAAGGTTGAGAGGATTGTGGAGGTTGTCTCAAATGGAGATGTCTCTGCTCTAGTGGAAGAGGCTGGAGCTGTAGTCTCAGGACGAGATGTTGACTGGGCAGCCACAGTGGAGGATTCCATTGTCATGGATGTGGACACAGAGCTTTGTTCAGCAGTTGAGGCTGACGTAGCTGCATTCGGGGAGGTTGTCTCATATGCAGTGGTGGTGGGTGTAGTTGTGGTGAGAGCTGGGGAAGTGATCTCCAGTGTAGTGCTCAGAGAAAGTGCCGCAGTGGTGGCAGAAGAGGGACTTGTCCCAGGAGAAGAGGACAATGTTTTTGCAAGGACCGTGGTCGTTGCTTGCGTCTCCTCTGTCGTTTCAGTGATGACCTGGTGAGGAGTGGATGTTCCAGAAGCGCTGGATTGCATTGGAGTGGTGGCTGAAGGCTGCAGGCTGGAAGTTTGTTGTTCTGTGGTTGAGAGGATTGTGGAGCTTGTCTCAAAGGGAGACGTCCCTGCTCTAGTGGAAGAAGCTGGGGCCGTAGTGTGAGGATGAGATGTGGACTGTGCAGCCAGAGTGGAGGATTCCATCATCGTGGAGGTGGACACAGTGCTGGTGTCAACGGTTGAGGTTGACGGACCAGCCTCAGTGGAGGTTCTCTGCCACAGGGTGCTGGTGGGAACAGTTGTGCTGAGACTCAGGGAAGTGGTCTTGAGAGTAGAGCCCTGAGGAAGAGAAGAGGTGGTGGCAGAATGTTGAGTTGTCCCAGGAGAAGAGGACAATGTCTGTGCAAGGACCACCTTGTTCGCAGTTGTCTGCGTTGCTTGAGTTGTGGCCTGGTCAACAGGGGATGTTCCAGCAGTGCTGGAGTGGCTTGGCGTGGTGGCTGCAGTCTTGGAGCTGGAGGTTTGTTCTATGGTCGAAAGGATTGTGGAGGTTGTCCCAAAGGGAGACGTCTCTGCTCTAGTGGAAGAGGCTGGAGCTGTAGTCTCAGGACGAGGTGTTGACTGTGCAGCCACAGTGGAGGATTCCATTGTCATGGATGTGGACACAGTGCTTTGTTCAGCAGTTGAGGCTGACGTAGCTGCATTCGGGGCGGTTGTCTCATATGCAGTGGTGGTGGGTGTAGTTGTGGTGAGAGCTGGGGAAGTGGTCTCAGAAGTAGATGTCCCAGGAAGAGCAGAGCTGGTGGCAGGATTTTGAGTTGTCCCAGGTGCAGCAGATGACGTTTGTTCAGGGACCCCCTGTGTCTCTTGCGTAGCCCCTGTTGCTTCAGTTGTTACCTGGTCCCGAGTGGATGTTCCAGCGGCACTGGATTGGATGGGTGTGGTGGCTGAAGGCTTTTGACTGGGGGTTTGTTCCAAGGTTGAGAGGATTGTGGAGGTTGTCTCAAATGGAGATGTCTCTGTTCTAGTGGAAGTTTTTGAATCCCTAGTTGTACCATCACCTGTGCTTAACCTTTCTCCTTTCTTGGTTATCATTGTAGTTGCGGATGTTTCCTCCTTCCCAGGAGTTGTAGTATTTGTTTCCGTGTCAGGAGTTGAGGTTATTTCTTCTGTGGTCTGTGTTTTCAGATCTGCGCCTTTTTGCTGTGAATTTCCTGTAAGAGAAATTGATTTTGTAGGTAGTTTTTGAAAACGTATGCTCTTCCTAGTTTTCTGTATTATTCAAATTACTGCCTTGTGCGTCCACTGATTATTTAAATGTTCTTTACGGCATATTTTCTGTTTTCACTTTGTCAAAATTCAGAGATTTCTTTTGTCATGATATTACAGGAATTAAGTCCCTATGTTTACATCTCATTGAATATTAAGGAGTGAAAATACTGAGGAATCATTTGCTGATCAAGAACTATATTATATAATGTTAGCATAGAGTCATAGAATGGTTTGCATTGGAAGGGACCTTGAAAATCCTTTTATTTCACTCTCTGCCATGAGCAGGGACACCTTCCACTATCCCAGGCTGCTCCTAGTCCTGTCCATCCTGGCCTTGGACACTTCCAGGGATCCAGGGGTAGCCACAGCTGCTCTGGGAAATCCATTCCCGGGCCTCCCCACCCTCACTCTTTCTAATGAACATCCTAAATCAACCCTCTTTATCTTGAAGCCAATCCCCCTAGACCTGTCCCTCCAGGCCCTCGTCCAAAGTCCCACTCCATCTCTCCTGGAGCCCTTTAGGCACTGGGAGAAGCTCTAAGGTCTCCCAGTAGCCTTCTCTTCTCCAGGCTGGACAATCCCTGCTGTCTCAGCCTGGCTCCATAGGAGAGCTGCTCTATCACTCTGCTCATCTTGGTGGCCTCCTCTGGACTCAGTCCAATGTGTTGAGTGATAATTGGACCCTTCAACAATGGTGTTATCACAAAACCTCTTGATTGTTATCTTTCTTCCATGCACTCAGATCAACAGACATGTCCAGCTAGAGGTTCTCTGAAGAGATCTTTGGAGAAGAACAGTAGAACCAGAATGTTCTTTATGGCTGAACATGTGCATTTGCATGTGCAAGGTGTCCCAGTTTCCTCTACTAGAATTTGGAAGAGCCATTAATTTTCTTTTCAAATCACTTGATCTTGTCGTCCAAAATATTTGCAAGATTCCTAACTTTCATCATTCCATAGATAATCTTTCAAAGGATCTAGGAAAAACTGTCCCTAAGGCAGAGAACTGATGACATTTAAAATGTAGTCTCACTTACTGCTAGGCATTGATAAGGTTTTGTTTAATCCAAGCTTTTTCATCCAAAACCAGAAAAGAACAGTAACAGCCATCTATGAGAATTTCCCTCTACCCTGGATAAATTCTTCTTTTAGGAAAGTGTTATTTCAATCACTGATAAAGTCTATTCTCTGAATAAATTCTTAGTCCAACTCAGGGCTTCCCTTTGGCCAAAACCTCTTGTCCAAAAGGAAATTGAATCAGGCTGTACCAATTTGTTCTTTTTCAGTCTTCTTAACACTTTATTATTTTACATGATCTTGTTATTTTTTTAAAACTAATTAGTTTTAAGATTCTTCTGCTTTTTGCAGTAAAGATTGTCAGCAGAGAACTCCTCAAACCATAAACTCCTTCCTTTCCAGTGAGAAGTCCTGTTCCTGCCCATCCTGATCTTTTTTATGTCCCCAGTATTCCATGGAAAAGAGGGTCAAAGACTAACTGTTCAGAGTTTTCTGGAACAGCTTCTCAAGAACACTGAGCTGTTTCATAATTTGAATATATTTCACTGAGAGATGTCAGCCATGTCCATAATTCTCAGATTTCAAACCAGTAGTAGACACCCAAACAGGTGAATATAGAGGTCGAGAAAAATGCTCTGAACAAGTCCAACATTTGTCCAGCTGCTTTTTATGTAAGCATTACATATTCAAACTCTGTTTTTTTCAAGCCTTCTGAATTGGCTACACCTAAAAAAATCTGCTATTCATCCATAGCTACTCCAGTGATGACAGCACAATAGCCACGGGTTTGTCACCCCAATTAAATTACCCTGCTCCCCTGAGGTGCACACAAATGTTCCAAACCACCCCAGTGGTGTGGTTCTAAGGAGGGGCTCATTCTATTAATAATCCGTCACGGGAATCACACCCTGGTCTCTCCCCTGTCAGGTTGGTTGTGTCACCTCAGAAGATTCTCTTCTGCTAAAGCATTCCAGGCTCGTTAATAACGCTCGGGTTTGACACCCACCAGGACATGAGCAGGGCTGGCATCCTGCCTGGGGTAGTGCTGTTAGGAGAGGAGGGATGGGGAAGGGAAGAGGGACTCAGGCCAAGCTATTTGAAATGTGAGGAATCATTAACACATCCCAGCATCCTCACAAACAGCTTCATGGAATCGTGGAATCATAGTTTGGCCATGGTTTGGTCCCTTCCTACCTTAAAGCCTATCTCATTCCATCCCACTTTCCACTATGCCAGGTTGCTCCAAGCCTCATCCAACATGGTCTTGGACACTTCCAGGGATCCAGGGGCAGCCACTGCTGCTCTGGGCAACCTGTGCCAGGGCTTCCCCATCCTCAGAATTTTTCTTTAATATCTCTATCACTTTGAAGCTATTTCCTCTTATCCTGTCACTCCAGGCCCTCGGAAATTGTCTCTCTCCATCTTTATTGTTGGCTTCCTTCAAAGCACTGCAAGGACACAATGAGGTCACCCCAAAGCTTCTCCAGATGGAACAATCCCAATTCCCTCAGCCTTTCCTCTCAGCAGAGCTCCTCCATCCCTCTGAACATCCTGGTGCCTCCTCTGGACTCATTCCAAGATCTCCCCATCCTTTCTGTGCTGGGACTCCCGAGCTGGAGGAAGCTCCAAGGGTGGGATCTCACCTGAGCGGGGCAAAGTCACATCAAACCTCTTTGTTGTCACAACTCACCAGCTGGACAACGGAAGGGAAGAATTTGTGTGGGGTTTTGCAGGTATTTGTTCTACCTGCACTCCCTGAGTTTGCTCTGCACCTGTGGCTAGCACAGGTCCTTCCCGTGAGAACATTTTGCTACATTTCATAAACAAAGATAAAGTTTGGATGTTTTGCAAACAACGTCTCCGGATTAGGTCAGTTCGGGCTTGGCCAATTGGGCCTAGGGGGAGGTCTCGGGCTGACCAATCTGGGTGACCTCTGAGGACTCTATATATATGGAAATCAAAACAATAAAGTTTCCTTCCTTCTCTCTTTCCTTGTCTGAGAACCTGGGTCATTTCTCAGCTAGCGGCTCAACAGCGACATGCACCCACCTGGAGCCACCTGGCCATGAGCCACCTCCCCTCTCAGGGCTGCATTGTCCCATGAACACTGTGCAAAACAAAGCACTGAGGTGTCCCTCTCAGCAGGACTTGTCACCTGTGATCCAGCCCAGAGCAAGGCACAGCTCTGTCCATCACACACAAAAATAATGCCCTATTTCTTCCCCATTCCTAAACCTTTGTTGTCTTTCTGGATTCCAGACTCAATGAAGTGATGCTCTGGTATTTTGTGCATGAGAGGGCTTAAAAAACAGCAGAATATTACAAATAACAGGCGTGGTAGTATTAATGTTAGAACAGAATACAAGCTTTGGAAGGTCAGAGGAGAGTCAGTGAAAGGAAGGAGCAGCCACTGTGGCAATGAGTAAATTGGTAGTAACTCCTCAAGCTTTGTTTCTACTCACAGCCCTGTCTTTGTCTTATTTATTCACATTAATGGTCGCAATATCAAACACGGCACAGGTTTGACAATTAAGGATGCACATAAAAACCTTGGAATGACAGGACAAGGGGGAATGGCTTTCCTCTGGCAGAGTACAGGGATAGATGGGATATTGGGAAGGAATTCTTCCCTGTGAGGGTGGGGAGGCCCTGGCACAGGTTGCCCACAGCAGCTGTGATGCCCCTGGATCCCTGGCAGTGTCCAAGGCCAGGTTGGACAGGGCTTGGAGCAGCCTGGGATGGTGGAAGGTGTCCCTGCCATGGCAGGGGTGGCACTGGATGAGCTTAAAGTCCCTTCCAATACAAACCATTCTGTGTTATAATATATATATATAATCCATTTATTTTTAGAAGAAGGATACTTATCTCTAAAAAGTCAGGAATAAGTGGGTTTTTTCCTAAAATGTGTAATACTGGAATCCTTGTACCTTGGTGCATTTATGTTTTTATATACTCTTTTCTATATTAACATCTGTATTATTTTCTATATACAAATCTAGAGAATGGTTTGATTCGTGCTTTTTTTCTGTACTGCCTGGAGGTTTTAAGCCATTCTTGGCCATGCCTAATAGACTTGCTAGGAGGCATTTTTCAGAATATTGAAAGAGATCTGGTGATGCACAGAGCTAAACTCTCTGTATCACACCTCCCTGCATCCCAAACTCCTCTGGGAAGCAACCTGGAATCACACATTTCTAACACTAATTGGATATATATTAATTCAATTATAATTTTGCATACTTTAAAATATAAAAATTCTTTAAAATAGTACGATTGAATCGCTAACTCTAGAATTAAGGACATGACCCTTGTCCTTCTAAAGGAACATTTGGTGAACACACAGAGAATTCATCAAGATATTAAAGTTTCCTCACTACAATGCACCAAGGATTTCCTGATCCCAGTCAGGAATTTCTAACAGGAGTTTCCATGCTCTAGATCAAAGCTGGATTTCTTTTGCAGTGCAGAGGTGAAAGATAAATATTTCCACATCCATCTGCACTTAAAATTTGGCTCTGGGCAGGAATCTTCGTGCTGATTTCTATTCACCAGCTCAGATAAAAACAGCCCAAATGTTACCAGGACAGAGTAAATTAATTGAAATTAATATAATTTTATTAATATACTGTTAATATATTTATTATAATTAGATATTATTTATTAATATACTGTTAATATATTTATTAATATAATAAAATACTAATATATTATAATAAAAATTTATTATAATACAATAAAATTTTATAATAAAATTGTATTATAAAAAAAATTAACATAATAAAATAATAAAAAGGTTTTTTGAGCCCATATAATTTAAAGCTATATTTAGCTCCTATGTTTCCCCTCTAATTCAGAATTAAAACTGCCTTAATTGCCTTTAATTTAAAATTAATATCAATTAAGGTTGTGCGAACAAAGGCCTTTTATAAGTTGTCACCTATGCACTTAAAATGTCTCTATAAATTTTAATTAATTAATTAATTTATTCACTCTTGGAGAGTTCTGTAAGTCACTGGGACTTCAAGTCCTGAGTGTCCATAAAATGAAATTTATAAATCTTTGAGTAACCACTACCACAAAACTGCTTTTTCATATAGAAACCAAGTAATTACAACTTGAATTAAAAAAAAAAAGAAATGTTAGGTTATTAAATGCCTTCTAGATTTCAAATGCAGAGGTTTTTGCAAAGCTAAATTTCATGTTATAAGAAATATAATTTCAGAGACTGGAGCACTCCAGACCCTCTGGCATTTCATTGCCATTGAAATGTAATTTTTACCCACTTTTTCATGGGCAAAGAATACACAATTGGAAAACACTTCAAAATTCTCAAAGTATCTTTAGCTTGATTATTTTCCAGTAACAATTACGATTCGGCTTCCCCCCACTAGTTTTCATTATTTCAAAACTCAACTTAGGAATGTAGATGAGCCATTTATAAAGTAAACATTAACGTCTCATTCATCTTTTTTCAGAAAACTAAATTAACTTTGGTTGCTAAAAACAAATATTGCAGTTTCTATTCTGGGCTTTGCCACATGAAATTAGATCAGCTCAGCTTTGGCAATTCCCTCTCTATTTATATTCAATAAATTTGAAAAATCAATGTTGTTCCTCTCTGTTGTTTTCTTCTTTTAACTGATGAGTAAAAGTGCTAAAAATTGGCAAGACCATGAGCAAGATCAGCCCATCATTCCAAAGGGATCTGGGCTTTTTCACTTGTATCACAAATTCTGAATAGATTCAATCATCAATGTTACTTGAAGTGATTAGATATGAATAAAACTTGGTAGAGTCTTAATGGTAATAATTTCATTTCCAAAATCTGTTCAACTGTACAAAATAGGTTTTCTATTTCAAAAATACAGGGTTTTTCTAATTAAAAAACCCCAAATCAAATAATTTAATACATTAAATAATTTAGTGAATTAAATAAATAAATTAAAGCATTAAATAAATTAAACTTACCGAAAAAGCAGCACAATGCAACGATAACACACAAAACCTTCATCTTAGACCGGGATAAATTTATCTTCCAATCCATCGTTTCTTTTTCTTACAAGATCAGAATTTTCTTACAAGATTAGAATTCTCTTACAAGATTAGAACCTTCTGACAAGATTAGCGATTTTCCCAAATTCCCTTCGGGCTCTGCTGCTCCGGGCAGCTCAGCAGTGACCGTCACCCAGGAGGGGACAGGGTGAGTGCGATGGGCAGGGGGAAATGTTCTTAAACTCCAACCCCTTGCATAACGCCAGCCTTGGTGGAGGTTTGGGCCACACCTGTACCTGCCAGCCCGAGGATTTCAAATTAGAAGCGGGTACTTTCCCTCTAGGGAAGGTAAATAAGAAACTCTCTGCTTGAAAAGGTCAGCGGGAGTGAATCTGAGCATGAAATGAGCAGGAATGGGGCTGGGGCTGCACCCGCCAGGGCCACAATCACACATTCATCGCGCAGATATTTAAGTTGAGGGTGGACACAGGAGGGAGACAGGAGTTTGGCTGGGCTTGGAGTTTACATTTCGGTCGCACGGTTCTGCTCTGAATGGCGAGCAAACATTTCCTGATGCTGTCTGTGGGTCGCTGTGAGCAGCAAAAGCCTGGGTTGAGTGATAAGAAAAGCCCAGTGGGCTCATCCTTCCTTGCCAGGAGTTCCTTGGGATCGAGGGGACATCCAGGGCCAAAGCTGCACACTGACAAGTCAGTCATACCCTGGGATTTCTCCCCTGGAGAATGGACAAGGGGACTCAGGAGAACTCCTCTGAGGGAATGCCCAGGGGTAAAGCCATGGCTAAAGTCACAAAATCCTGCAAATCCATGTGCTGCCCTTGCAGGTCTATGGGGTTGTGGATAATGGTGTAGTTTAAAGAACTGCCACGTCCCTGAATCCAGATGAGAATTAAAAAGGTTTCCAACTATTTTGAGCCATCACCAATATTGAGTGAGTTTGATGCTTTATCCTTTCAATTCTTTATCAGGATTAATCTGCAGGTGAACAGACTCTCTTTGGGTTTGGGCTCCTTCATCCCTGAACTCCTGTCCTGTTCTCTTCCCAGAATGCTGTTCCCCTTCCCTCTGACACCTCTTCCAAACGCCAAATTTCTTGTTCAAGGTGAACCCAGGAAAAAGAAATAAATTCTTGTCTGCGTTTTTCGTCACTTTTTATTTCATCTTCACCAAACCCTGTGCTCAGGAAAGGTCAAAAACATCTTTAATCCCTGGTGGAGAGGCTTCATCACCTCCTCAGTTCTGGGTTTAGAGGGACAGTTTTCCAACAGGAACTGGCAATGCCTGAAGAAAAGTAAATGCTTGTCTGGATGACCTGGAAATTCTCTGGAAAGTAATTCTAATTCACTCAGCTGGAGGTTTTTATGATAATTAAATATTTTGTTTAATTGGATTGAAAAGTTAATTTGTACTTGTTTTGTAAAATTTGTAGGGGACATTTCTCCTTTAAATATCCAAGGGGTGTTTTGTAAATGTTTGAGATAATTTAGATTAAAAATACCCTTTTTACAGGCAAAGAACCAGCAAACACTGGCATATACATTAATAACAAAATTAATGTAAATTCAGTTTTCCTAATTGAGGAACTAAATAGGCTTTAGAAGCCTGGATTCATTCACAAAAATATTATTTCTCTGTAATATTTCTGTGATACAAAGATCCCCTTCATTGTGGGGATAACACAGAAAGATTAAAAGTTCCTCCCAGAGTTGCTGGAATTACCTCAAGCACACCTGTCAAGATGCAAGGCACTGACGTGCGCCTGTTCCTGCCTGGTTGTGCAAGAATTAGGTAAGTTGAACATCCTTGACCTTTCCTCAAGTGTTACTAAAGGAGAAACAATTTGTGATTCACAACTCATTTCTGCCTGGGTCGCCTCTTTGACGTGATCTGTCTTTGGCTTCATCTTCCTGCATCGAAAAGGTTGATAAATTGGAGAGGAGGGGACAAATCATCCCAGCTTTGGAGGTAAATAAACCAGAGGTAAATCAAATTTTAAAAAATGAAACAAAGGAGCTTTGGGAATGATTCTGGTGGTCTTCAAGGTTAAGCAAAAAGGCACAACCCCCTTGTTATAATTTTGAATTTTAAGTACAAACAGCCCAGTGGACTCTGCTGCTTTTAGTCTGAGTCTCAAAATCCTGGATGGGAGAGCTCCACTCACACCTGCACCGAGAGGGAGGCCTGATACTGCTAAAAATGAAGATTTAAATTCATTTTTGCAGGCCTTGTGGCAATAGGTTCTGTCCCAAACACCTTTCTGATGGTTGCTACAGGGGATGACGTGTGAAGCCTTAAAACAAAAGCTGTTTTTTCATGATGCCTCTCCAGTAACGTTTACATAATCCAGCATCATTTCCTTTTAGCAGAACTGGGCGTTTGCACCTCCCTGGCAGGGACACTCCTGATTTCACCCAGTAAACGAAAGTGAAGGGAAAGGCCTGGCTGGTTTGGGAGGATTGTAGCACCTTCAGAAAGGCTGGGGGTTAACTTATAATTTCCTTTTCAAACCTGCCATTTGAACCAGGAATTAATTTCCTTATGAGAACTTCAGCCCTGAACGAGGATAATTCCTGCACTTGTGTTGCTGGGGAAAGGAAAGCTCAGTGGGAATGGAGAAGCTTGAGAAAGAATTCATAACAACTTTCATTCCTTGCCTGTCCCATGTCAATGAACACTCACTAAACTCTGATTGATTTATCAGGTTTTACCAGTTGGTTTTGTAACCAAATACTTCCTTCTGCTGGCATTAACCGAGAACTGCATTTGAAATCCAATCCATCGCAGGGCTGTGGAAGGAAGTGATTCCCCCCATTTTATTCTCATTTACTTCTGGATTAGGGCACCATCTCAGTTTATTGCTGCTGTCTGAGCAGAAATGCTCTGCCAGGTGCACTCCACACCCAAACCCACCTGTGACACAGGTGACTCCCTAAAGTTAGAACATGATGTGACACTGACAGCTAAAATGAGAATTTGGATGTTTCCAGTGAGTGGGTGCTCAAACAAAAACCTTTGCCTGTCAAAGGGCAGAAATATGCAGACAAGTCTCTGATTTTGGCCCTGCAGCCCAAAGTCATACCCTGAGTGACCCCAACATCCCTTGGTGTGCACAGGGGGAATCCAGAGGCTGCAATGGAGAACTGAAACAATTGCACAGCACAGGGAGAGCTCCCAAGGAGTAACCAGACATAGATAACACACCACAGAGGAAAACTATCCAGAAAATCATGCAAAGTCTCCCTGGTTTAAGGGGTGTGAACACATTTCAGATGGCACTGGGAGAGGAGAGAGAACACTTCTGAAAGAAGACAATGTCTAAAGAATCACAGAATGGGCTGGGTTGGAACAAACCTTAAGGATCATCTCATTCCACCCCCAGCCATGGGCAGAGACACCTTCCACTGGAAGGATGATGATCTGCCCCCAAATAAACTGTTTCAAGTGATGCCTTAGGATTTTAGCTTCTACATTTTTCATGTATTTGTAATCCTGTAATTCTTTAGTGTATAACTCTAGGCTCCATACAGGGTGCTAAGCTGCTGTTCTCTCATTTTTAGACAAATCAATTCCTCTCTAAGCTCCAAACTCAAGGACACCTTAATGTCTCAGCCCCCAAGATGTGTAAACAACAGTGAATTGGGGGAGCAAACTTGGAGTAATTGACTTCATTACCTGAAGCTGTAATTGGAGGATTAACCCCAATATACAAATGGACAGAACTTATAAAGTATGAAAAACCTGTGACCTGCTGTCCATTTTGGGTGTAGCACCTGGGTGAGCTGTGAGTGCCCTGACTGCACCTGAAGGCCTTTGATAAATATAACTGCTTTTTATTCTCTTAACCTTGTCTAGCCTCTGTTGTATGTAAGCCCATCAACCATCACAAGTACTAAATAAAATAAAAGAATCAGCTGATCACACTTAATAAATTGTAAAAGCCCTCACCTGCTGTGGTGCTGTGCAGCCAGGTCACTATGTCCATCCTGGAGGTGACCCTGGAGCTCGGTGGCCACTTGCACTCAGCCCTCGGGTACTGAGTGGGTCTGGGCAGCCCCCGGGGCCAAGGGACGAGGAGGTCCCTGCAGGATGCCCCCTGTCCCCTGTGCCAGGTGCCACCAGCCCTGCCAGTGCCCCAAGGGCAGCCGCTGAAGGGTCCCAAGCACTGCTCCCCCTGTGCTGCAGAGCCTGGGCTGAGGCACTGGCAGAGATGTGCAGAGCTGGATGGCCAGAAGGTCCTTCAGCGTTGGGGGCTGCAGCAGGGAAAGGCTGTGGAAGGACCCCAGTGCCAGCCTTGAGGCAGAGTGACAGCAGTGGGTGTGCTCCAGGTGCCATGGGGGGCTCTGGGCTCTGGGGCTCTGGGGACAGCTTATCCACGGAGCTTTGCCCCAGCAGAGGGGAGCTGGGCAGGGCTCTGTCCCCCAGGGCTGTCCCTGGACCTGTTCCAGAGCCATGGTTCCTCTCTGGTGCTGTCCCAAGTCCCAGCAAGGGGGGTTTGAGCTCTGGCAGCTTCACCCTGGTGGCTGCTGAGTTCTTCAAGCCAGGCACCAACCACCTGAGACCTGCTGGGAAACAGAGAGGGTTCAGTGCTCAGCAGAAATTCAGAAATTAGGAATCTGAGAAGACTTTCATGATTTTTTTAACTACATTTATTATTTCATTGATTTAATTAATTACAAAAGGTGCTGGGGCACTGCCCAGGCTCCCCAGGGAATGGTCCCTGCCCCAAGGCTGCCAGAGCTCTAGGAGCATTTGGACAATGCTGCCAGGGATGCCCAGGATGGGATTGTTGGGGTGTCTGGGGCAGGAGTTGGGCTGATGAACCTTGTGGGTCCCTTCCTGCTCAGGATATTCAGGAATTCTGTGTGATTTTTGGAATTTTTGGTGAGATATGAGTGTGCTGGTTTTTTCTTTTGGGATTTTTTCTTTAATCTGCACCAGGTCTCCTGATCCATCTGCTCCAAACGCAGCCATTGGGGTAGCAGAGCCAAGATTATTTCAGCCAGGGACTGCAACCCCTCTTCCTCAAGGAATCCTTCAGGATAAGGAGTGGGAAGCACAGTGGAGGGAGCATGTCCTCCTTAGTCCCCCAGGAGGCAGAGATTTTTCAGCAATAATTCAAAAATTTATAGGATCATGTAAAGAATTGGGTTGGAAGGGACCCTAAAGCTCATCCAGTCCCACCCCCTGCCATGGCCAGGGACACCTTTCCCTATCCCAGGTTCTTCCAAGCCCTGTCCAACCTCTCCAGATTTAAACCTAATTTTTGTTTTATAACCTCATGTAAAGAGTTTCTCTTTCTATTTAGGTTTGGTTTTTTTTCTTTCCATTCTTAATTTCCACTTCATGGCTGTTGCTTTTGCCACATAATTCCAGCAATTTAAGATGTCAGATATTGGTAGAACCTTTATTTGAGGGCAATTTGGGGAGGGTTGGGGCTTTAAAAATGAAATGAAACCCTTTTTCTAGGAGTTACTTCCTACACCAGAATAATTTTAATATTCTTGTATTCTTAGACTCAACTGCAGTTTTACCTCTGAGTGCTAAAGCATTAGGACAGGTTTGTGTGGGAAGAAATTTCAGGCACTTTTTTTTTCTTGTGCTGAACTCTCAAACATCAGATATTTGCGGTCAGGGATAAAGAAATCTCTGGAGATGATTGGTTTGGTTTTGCATTTATCCAAATAATGGAATTTGGGCAAAATCCCATCAAGTGTTAAGAAGTGTCTCCCTGAACTCTTCCTAGAAAGAGCTTGGGCCTTACTGCTGCCTGATCCAGGAGAATTCATGGAATCATGGAATGGTTTGGGTGGGAAGGACCTTAAAGCTCATCTCATTCCATGGCAGGGACACCTTCCACTGTCCCAGGTTGCTCCAAGCCCTGTCCAGCCTGGCCTTGGACACTGCCAGGGATCCAGGGACAGCCACAGCTGCTCTGGGCAACCTGTGCCAGGGCATCCCCACCCTCACAATTCCTTCCCAATATCTCAACTAAATATCCCTTTTTCTAGTTGGAAAGAGATTTGAAGGATTCAGGTCTCTTTCCTTTGGGTACCCAGAGGGAAAAACAGCAAAGAGAACTTCCAGTTCCCAAGGATCCAGGGCGTGTGGGACTTTGTCACTCCCCACTCGTTCAACCTCCTCCCTGTCCCCTTTTACAGCTTCAAAAACACACAGCAAACTTCCCCTCCCACCACAGGGAATATGCCCCAGGCTGCTCAAGTCTTTACTCTTTTAGAGGTTTTTTTTCTCTCTTTTTCATCCCCAAAATAGTCCACAGTCATTAGAAAGTGCCTTAATTACATTCTGCCTTGATTTCCTGCTGCTGCACTGTGTGCACATGCAGATAGGGATATTTTTCAGGAATTTTTTAATGCACTCTGCTACTGTTAATCCCAGCTTAAAAATATTTAGACATAGATGTAAAAATATGATATATGGACACAAATTCATAATTCCCTTTAAAAAAATCTTCACCCCTCCTGCCTCAATTTAAATGTTAGTTTCCCTGGAGCATTCCATGAAATAATTCCCACAAGGTCCATCCTACCTGTTGTCGTGCATGTGCTGAAATAAAATGCCAGGACTAGGAATATATTCAGTGTAAAACATTGCCCAGGGCAACGTTTCCAAGGCATGTTGTTGCCTTGAGACTCCTTGTCCAAGGGAGAGGTTGCTCCAGGCTCCTCACAGCTCTGCTCCCTCTGCAAGCAAATTCCAAATGTTATGGAGGTGACCCAGGTAATGCAATGCTGTTGGCTGAGCAGCTGACACACCTTAAACCCAGCTCAGTTTAGGAAGTTGTTGATATTTGGCCAAAACTGGGGGTGAACCAATGAGGGGAGCTATGGGTACAGAAATTCGCTTTGTGTTGGGAATCCATTGCAAACCCTCAGGAGAACCCAGGGCGCCCAGGTAAGGCTTTGTTTGGGAGAATTTGGGATGTGAAATATGGGGTTGTGGCAATATTCGTGGAAAAGCATTTGGATTTTAAATAAATAAATAAATGGTGGGGTTCATGGGATGAATTTTGGGCAACAAGTTGGTCTCTGACAGCAACACTGCCAATATTGACCATGAGAAAATGTGTTGGTGACACAAAAGGACTGTGGGACAAGAGCCAGATGGTCTCTCAGGGGGTCTCTCCCCGCAAAAACCTCTTCCAGAGCACGTGAAGATGATTTGGATTTTCAGGAGCAATCCCTCACACCACTTTTTCCTCAAATAAAGGAAATCACTAATTAAAAAAATTACCTCAGTGTGGTTTTATGATTAAAATCAACCCAAACAGACTTGGGGCAGGAATGTGCTGACCCAGGGATTCTGCAGATTGGGATGCTCATCACCTCCTCCCCTGCTCCTGTTCTGTCTGCAGAGGGATGAACTGGGATGAGCTCCACAACAGGAGCTGCTTTTCCTGCTGATTTCCAGCCTTGCAATGAACCCACTGGGCTGTGACTCCCTCTGGTCCTGCTCCAGGGGATGTTCAGGTACCTGAACGTCCCAGCAGTGCCTGGAGATGTTCAAATGTGTCCTTTGGGGACCACAGTGAGCTCACTGATCTCATTTCATAGCCAAGCAACGCCGTTGAACACAAACCTTAAACATGATCACGTCCCTGCTGCCCTAATTAGGCAGACATTTTGCAAAGGCAGCTTTTTCAGAGAGAATAAATTAAATTACAGTCTGGGAGATGCTCAGTGTTTATTTGCAGAGAGGAAAATGCACCTTGTAAGTAATCATGGAATGGTTTGGGTTGGAAGGGACAATAAAGTCACCCAGTGCCACCCTGCCATGGCAGGGACACCTTCCACCATCCCAGGCTGCTCCAAGCTCTGTCCAGCCTGGCCTTGGACACTGCCAGGGATCCAGGGGCAGCCACAGCTGCTCTGGGCCAATCCTTCAGCACCTCACAGCCAACAATTTCTTCCCCATATCCCATCTATCCCCTTCTTCACCTTAAATCCATTCCCCCTTTCCTACCAGGTTGATCTCATATTTAATATTTGCCATGGGAAGGATTTGCTGCCTGGAGCTCGTTCAGAGCCAGCCTGGGCTGTTCCGTGGGCAAAGCCTGGCTTTGTCCCTGTGTCCCTGCCCTGTGCCTGCCCTGCTTGGCCAAACCAAACGGGGTCTGTCCTTGCACATCCTGTGGGCCACTAGAGGCCATCCTAAACCTCAGAAAACAAAGCAGTAAAACATGTGGGAATAAAGGACAACATCGATCATGAAAGACTAATTGAAGTTCAGGTATTTTTAAAGCTGGGCCAGCAGTTTATTTCAGGATTGGTTGTTCTGTGCTTCACCCTCATGAGGTTGGTGTGGTTTTTCCTGCTGGATTTGCTGCTGATGGAGCAGCTCTGCTGTGAGGAAAGGCTGAGGGAATTGGAATTGTTCACTGTGGAGAAGAGAAGTTGGGTTGAGCTCATTGTGGCCTTCCAGGACCTGAAGGGAGCTACAAGAAAGATGGAGAGAGAGAATTTCCAAGGGCCTGGAGGGACAGGACAGGGGGGAATGGCTTCAAACTGATAGAGAGTAGGGTTACATGGGATATTGGGAAGGAATTCTCCCTGTGAGGGTGCTGAGGCCCTGGCACAGGGTGCCCAGAGCAGCTGTGGCTGCCCCTGGATCCCTGGCAGTGTCCAAGGCCAGGTTGGACAGGGCTTGGAGCAGCCTGGGACAGTGGAAGGTGTCCCTGCCCTGAAGTGCCACAGCCTGGGCTCCCTTTAATGGGATAATCCAACATCACCTCAGTTCCACCTGGTATTGTTGGAGTTTCGCAGCAGAGCACCGAAAGCCTTTCCCTCTGACCATTTCATTCCCTCTCCCTGTTTAACTACAGATTAAATTCCATATTGAACCTATTCCTTCTCGTGGAGGCTGCCAAGGGGTAAAGATTGAAGTCACACAGAGCACTTTGAGGCGTGAGGGAGGTGAAGGGAAAGCCAGAAAGGTACAGATCTCCCGGGTCTTCCCTCCCTAGCAACATGGAAACACAAAAGCCTTTGTGGGAGGAGTGCAGGGAGAGGTGTGCCCTTGTCACCACGCAGCAGGAAAACACAAAGTGTTGGGGCTTTGTTGGAGCAATTCGGAATGAAAGGGGCAAACATTTACCAGAAGGAAAAAGCAACAAGGAACAGAGCTCGGCTTTGTAATGAGGATTTCGGGGATATTTTACATCCAATTCTTGCAGGTTTATCTAAAAATGGTCAACACAACATCAGAAGGATCTAAAGCTGTCAGAGAGTGTCCAAAGGAGGGACACAGAGCTGGGGAAGGGTCTGAGGAGTGGCTGAGGGCACTTGGCTTGTTCAGCTGGAGCTGAGGAGACTGAGGGGAGACTCCTCGGGGGCTGCAGCTCCTCCCGAGGGGAGCCGGAGGGGCAGGGGCTGAGCTCTGCTCTGGGACAGGGCCAGGAGCCCAGGGAATGGCTGGAGCTGGGTCAGGCTTGGGATGATCTCAGGGAAAGGTTCTTCCCCCAGAGGCTGCTGGGGCACTGCCCAGGCTCCCCAGGGAATGGTCCCTGCCCCAAGGCTGCCAGAGCTCCAGGAGTGTTTGGACAATGCTGCCAGGGATGCCCAGGGTGGGATTGTTGGGTGTCTGTGCAGGGCCAGGGCTTGGACTGATGATCCCTGTGGTTCCTTTCCAACTCAGGATATTCCACGGTTCTACGATTCTATGAAAATCCAAGGGACCTGGCAAATCCTGTGTTTTCCTTGTGAAACCAGAGCCTGGTTCTTGTTCTCCCCAAAGCCCAGCTGGGGCAGCAGCAGATCCAGGTCAGCAGGGACAAGGCAAAGCACAGCCCTGGTGACCATCCCTGGGCCAAAGCTCAGCCTTGAGCATGGCAGGATTTTAATTCAGTGAGGCTTCAATCCCTCCCTAATTAAACATCTAAACATCTTTCAAGTGCTCTACTAAAGACATCCAGTTAAAATTGGGATCTTAGCAGTGATTTTACAATTAATATGATAAAATCATAGAATGGCTTGGGCTGGAAGGGATCCTAAAGATCATCCAGTGCCACCCCTGCCATGGCAGGGACACCTTCCACTACCCCAGGTTGCTCCAAGCCCTGTCCAGCCTGGCCTTGGACACTGCCAGGGATCCAGGGGCAGCCACAGCTGCTCTGGGCACCCTGTGCCAGGGCCTCCCCACCCTCACAGGGAGGAATTCCTCCCCATATCCCATTCAGCTCTTCTCTGTAGCAGTGGAAAACTGTTCCCTCTTGTCCTGTCACTCCAGGCCATTGGAAATTGTCTCTCTCCATCTTTCTTGCAGGCTCCCTTCAGGCACTGCAAGGCCACAATGAGATCAACCCAAAGCTTCTCCTCTCCAGGCTGAACAATCCCAATTCCCTCAGCTTTTCCTCACAGCAGAGCTGCTCCATCCCTCTGAACATCCCGGTGGCCTCCTCTGGATTTGCTCCAATTAAGCAGAGAAGTGAGAAACTCAGAGAGCAGTGACAATTCCCACAGTGGGGGAGTTCCCCTCAGTGTATCCAACCCAGTCATTCCTTCACTCATGGAAAACAGGCAGTCAGATCTGATTGGAAAAAACTCTTCATTCCACTCGACTGCTGTAGTACGGAGCTGGTGGGATGAATTAGAGCTTTAAATACCACCCTGAGCCTGGCTGTGCACAGCCCCTGCAGGCACAGAGCCAAGGGACAGATTGGGTGACACACGCTGCCGTTGAACAGGCTGATTTTCACACCACCCCCTGCAACCAGCTCCATGTTGGAAGGGGTTTTTTTCCAAGCATTTTGTGGAATAAATATAGGTCTGAGTGAATTTGTTTGGAGAAAAAATATAATGGGGAAGAGCAAAGGTTTGTTTACTTGGAGAACCGCAATGGAAAATACAGCATTTGTGGGGGAGGTTGGGTTATTGTGACATCTTCAATGCTTCAATCTTTAATTCTTTTTATTCGTTTCATATCAAAGCATCTCTCATATGGAGGCTTCTCCCCGCCAGCAGTTTTGCTCCTGATTGAATCATCAACCTTGACATCTTTTGTGTAGAACATTAAATTAATCTTTCTGCCATCATCTGGAATAATTAATGTAAGGACACTTTGTCTAATGAGTTGTAACAGCACAGTTCAAAGGGAGTCTTTCTTTTGTGGCATCATTGAATTAGCTGGATCCATCCAGTCTGTTCCAATGAAATATAAAATGCCAGCTTTTTGGAGCTGAGAGAGATTCCAGGATTCGTCCATACCTGACAAAGACACAGAGGAAATTCAGTTCTGCCCTGCAGTACAGTTTAAAAGAAGGCTGGGATCCCTCAGTGAGATTCACCAAGGCTGTGGGCCAAGTCCTGCTTTGGGTCACACCAACCCCTGCAGCTCCAGGCTGGGGGAAGAGGGGCTGGAAAGCTGGAAAAGGTCCTGGGAGAGCTGGTGACAACGACTGAACTTGAGCCAGGTGGTCAGGAAGGCCACCTGGCTTGTCCCAGCCATGGTGTGGCCACAGCCCCAGGGCAGTGCCTGTCCCCTGTGCTGGCACTGCTGAGGCACTTCCTTCAGTCCTGGGTTGTTTTGGGCTCCTCAACAAGGACACTGAGGGGCTGGAGAGTGTCCAGGAAAGGAATGGAGCTGGGAAGGGGCTGGAGCACCAGGAGAGGCTGAGGGAGCTGGGAAAGGAGCTCAGGCTGGAGCAAAGGATGCTCAGGGGGACCTTGTGGCTCTGCACAACTCCTGACAGGAAGGGACAGCTAGGGTGGGTCGGGCTCTGCTCCCAGGGAACAGGGACAGGACAAGGGGAAACGGCCTCAAGTTGTGTCAGGAGAGGTTTAGGTTGGATATTGGGAGAATTCCTTCATGGAAAGGGTATTCCAGCCCTGGCCCAGCTGCCCAGGGCAGTGGTGGAGTCACCAGCCCTGGAGGGATTGAAAAGCCATGTGGATGTGGCACTTGGGGACATGGTTTTGCAGTGGGCTTGGCAATGCTGGGTGAGCAGCTGCATTTGATGATCTGAGAGGCCTTTTCCACCCTCAGTGATTCCAGGATTCCTTATAGCCCTCCTGAGTTGTCTCTTCCATCTTCCAAAGGTCTTAAACTTGTTTCCCTCCAAGTTCCAGCCAGGCTGATCCTCTTCCCCTCATCCCTGAATATTTGATAATGTTTCTTAGCTGAGTTTGTCCTTCCTTTCCCACCCTGACAGCACTTGCTGAGATATCCATGCACTTTCCATGGCCTCATTCCCTGCTGTCCTGGGTTTGTTCCATTGGACATCTTCAGTGTGCCCAGGATGAGCCTTATCCAAGAGACAAACACAGAACAGATCCATGGAATCACACAATCCATAAGATTGGAGAAGACCTTTATCTGTAGACCCAAAAACCACCATTTCTTGGAGAATATTAAATCTGGCATCATTTCAGACAACAGCTATTCGCCCCTAAGGCTGGTTGGGAATTTATCCTAGTAATTTAGGCTTTTACCTCTTCCATTACCTTTCAACTGAAATTTAAAAAAGGGGAGAAGACTTTTTTTTTTTACTCTGAATATTTTTAGTCTAGCAAATGGTTTGAGATTCCCAGAAGCCTTGTCTTGACTCCTAAACACCCACAGAGGGTGGATAAAAAGCTTGGGCTTGATGACCTTGGAGGTCTTTTCCAACCTTAATGATTCCACTCACAGGCTGTGATGTCACACGGAGATTTGGGGGATTGGAGTGGAAATCATGGACAATGAACACAACAAAACCTGGTGGTACAGACACCTCACCAATCCGTGTGTAGATGTAATTCCTGAATTTGTGACAGGTTCTTCTGCTGCCTGTTCTTCTCATGGAAATCAGAGAATTATGGAATCCCAGAATGGTTTAGGCTGGAAGGAACCTTGGAGATCATCTCATCCCACCCCCTGCCATGGCAGGGACACCTTCCACCATCCCAGGTTGCTCCAAGCCTTGTCCAGCCTGGCCTTGGACACTGCCAGGGATCCAGGGGCAGCCACAGCTTCTCTGGGCACCCTGTGCCAGGGCCTCACCAATGTCACAGAGAGCAATTCTTTCCCAATATCCAATCTCTCCCTGTCCTCTGGCAGTGGGAAGCCATTCCCTGTGTCCTGTCACTCCAGGCCATTGGAAATAGCTTCTGTCCATCTTTCCTGTCAGCTCTTTCAGGCACTGGATGGTTTCAAGCTGTGCCAGGGCAGGTTCAGATATTGGATATTAGGACACATTTTCTCATGGTTGAAAGCATTGAAGAGACTTCCCAGGGCAGTGCTGGAGTCACCTCCTTGGAAGTGTTCAAAACCCTCTGGATGTGTCACCTGGGGACACGGGTCAGTGCTGGGTTCATGGTTGGACTGGATGATCCTAAGGTGCTTTTCCAACCTTAATTCTGTGATTTTATGACCCTGTTCTATGTTTATTTCTTAGCTCATGCTCAGGCTCTCCTTGGCCATGTGTTGTCCTGACAGACTTGTTCCAGCTGGGAATAAATAAATACAGAAAGCAAAGAATTCTCCAAATGCAAGAGTTCAGATAGTATTGAAGAAAACTCACTAAGCCTTTCTTGAAATTAATATCTGGACTACTATTTCTTGCCCCTTTCAGTTCTTACAACAGCAATTCAGCAATCAGAGGGCTTAAAAGTATCAGAAAAACAATCACTCCATATTCTGTTTGTCTTGTTTCTTCTCCCATTTTATATTTTGAAACTGGAAAGATTTTTTGAGCCTCATTAAATGAAATAAAAATTGAGTTCAAAGGAGCAGAGTGTCCCTAATGTGGGCATGATCCAAGAAAGAAGCAGGAAATGTCTTAAAGGACTCTGTGCAGTTTCTTAGCCTTATTTACTCAGGGGATAAAAGCACCATCAAAGAATGTTTGTTCCTTTCTGGTTGAACATCAATCTGCCTTAGATCACATTACTCTGAGATTTTGCTCATACAAACAGATATTAGTCCAAGCAAATCTCTGCCCTGAGAGTCGCCAACTGTTTCTTCTCTTTCAGACAGCAGAGATTGAGAAAAGTTGGAGATAAAACCTTCCGTTCATGTATTACCCTTTAGTTTGGTTTCTTACATGTACTTAATTTGAAATTAGTCATGATAACACCAGAACACAATGCTGGGTGTTTGTCACGCTGACTGAAAAAGAAGAACCCAAAATCTGCAAGGAAAGCACTTCCCCTTCAACTTCAACTTAAACCTACTTTCAATATCAAGAAAGTTGTGGGATTTTTTAATATCTGGAATCAAAGGACAGGATTTACTGATTTTTTTTCTCTTAGAATTACGGAAATCTGTGGATTGCACAGCTCCTAATCTCACTGCCATCTGAAACAATTGGTCACTTCTGCAAACAAAACTAAATATTTCCACAAGGAAAAGTTTGTGTTGGCCCCGTGTGGCCCTTCAGGGATGGAAAGGACCCATCAGGAAACAGCGATGTTCTAAACTCAAATATTTGTCTTGCTTTAAGCCTCCAGTGAATCTTGTCAGGACATCTTTGTTCTGGCTGAGATTTCGGGATGGGGACGCCCCAGGGAAGGAGCTGCTCCTGCAGATTTTGAAATAAATGAGAAGGAATCCATCTCCACACTGCTGATAATGAATTATCTGAGGCTTTTCTGGCCTCAGCCAAAGGCCAGTTCAGCAGAGACCCCCCAGCTGTGCTGGGAAATGCAGGTGGACAAGGGAAATCCACAGCCCTTTCCAACCAATTAAATCCTTGATGTCAGCAGGGAAAGAATCCAAAATCACAACGAGTTTTGTTGATGTCACCAGCCCAGCAATGCAGATAAATGATGATATTTTCCCCGAGCACGTTTAATGCCAGTGAGGACCAATTTAGCTGGAGGCAAAGACTGTTCCTGGAACTCCTGTGGGCCATGGCTGCACACATGGATGTGCTTCCCAGGGCCCCTGCCTCTGCCTGTGCTCATTCCTTTCCTTTCCCAGTACATTCCGTGCTGGGATCAGCTCTGCAGTGAGAAGTATTTAAAACCTCCCTGCAGTGTGAAATTCTTCCACAAATATAGAATTATTGCACAGGGAGAGAACGTGAATAATCACGGCAGTGATGCAGATACAAGGAATGCACCTGCTGCCCTTCTCTCCTGGGAGGAGATCCAAGTTTTCCTGTGGAGTTTGGGATATTTTGGAGAGGAACAAACCAGCTTTGATTCTGTCCCTCTGCTCTGCTCTGGTGAATTCCCACCTGGAGCACTGGGTCCAGTTCTGTGTTCCCCAGGACAGGAGGGACATGGAGCTGCTGGAAAGAGTCCAGAGGAGGCTGGAGAGGATTGGGGTGATGGAGCACCTGGCTGTAGGGAAGGACTGAGGGAATTGGGATTGTCCAGCCTGGAGAAGAGCTTAGAGCCCTGCAGGGCCTAAAGGAGCTCCAGGAGAGCTGGACAGGGACTGGGGACAAGGGATGGAGGGACAGGACACAGGGAATGGCTTCCCACTGCCAGAGGGCAGGGAGAGATGGGATATTGGGAAGGAACTATTCCCTGTGAGGGTGGGGAGGCCCTGGAATGGAATTCCCAGAGAAGCTGTGGCTGCCCCTGGATCCCTGGCAGTGTCCAAGGCCAGGCTGGACAGGGCTTGGAGCAACCTGGGACAGTGGAAGGTGTCCCTGCCCATGGCAGGGGTGGCACTGGATGAGCTTTAAGGTCCTTCCTACCCAAACCACTCTGGGATTCTCCTCAAACAAGTGGGTGAACCCACATCTCTCAGTGTTGGGGCAAATGCTCTAAGCACTGGGCTGTCCGTGATGGGAAGGGGAATAAATGCAGCAGAGCAGGAATTGTCCATGGAACAGGCTGGGATTGGCCACGGAACAGGCTGGGATTGGCCACGGAACAGGCTGGGATTGTCCATGGAACAGGCTGGGATTGTTCATAAACCAGGCCAGGATTTTCCATGGAACAGGCTGGGATTTCAGTGTCTAACTCCTGTGCAGATGCAGCTCCCAGAACCTGCACTGGGGCTGCAGCCCAGGAGAGGTACTGGTTTTGCCTCCCTCAGCAGTGGAGGATTTGGCACAGCCCCAAAACTGAGGCATTTTCTTCCTTAATGCTCCAGTGACCATTCCGAGGTCAGGGGAGTTACATGACCAATTCACAGCCAATTATGAAGAGATTTAATGGCAGAGGAGCCTCAGAAGGATTAGGAATCTTTTGTTACCTGGCTCCCTTATTGAGCTCTGGTTCTGGGTTTAGCTGAACTCATTCCAGGTGGAACAACTCTGGGAAAAGCAAGCCAGAGGTCAGCAGGCTTGGCTGGGAATTGTCCTTTCCCTTTGTCCCTCCTTTTGCTCGGAGGGATAAATTAATTTTAAAAAGCACTTGAGCATCCCTTTGGTTTTCTTTGTCACCTGAAATCTCCAACTGGAACATCTTAGGGGAGAAGTCATCCCCATCCTTTGGGGGGAAAACAGTCCAAATTCCCATTGATGATCCTCCTGTGCACCATGGGTGTGGCAGCAAAACTGCACAAATCCTTTGGGATTGGCAGAAAATATTCCTGCAGCATTAGAGGGGAGGATATGTCTGAGGGGATTTCCTGGAAATGTCACTGAAGGCAATGGACCTTCAAGGCTCCTCCAGTTCTGCTCCAGGTCCTAGAAATGCTGTGGAGGATTCCCAGAATGGATCCAGGGACCTCCCTGGATCCAATCCAGCCTGTACCTCTGGGAAATCAGGAAAAACCCTTCCAGTGAAGCATCTCAGATCTGTGGGCTCAGGAGCTCCAGTTTCCACTTTATCTGACCAGAAAATTACTCTAATCAGAGTTGTTTCAGTCCCAGAGAGTCACTTTGACATGGAGAACAATTAAATAAATCCCTTATTGAGATCCTCATCTCTCCCAAACATCTCTGAAAATTATCCTAAAGCTTCCCAAAAGAATATTTCCATGCCTTTAGAGGATGCACTGGAAGGACTGAAGCTTTAAGGACTGAAGTTTGAAGGTTTTAGGCAGAAAGTGCATTGTTTTTCCCTTGAAAAGCTTCTTTTTACAGATCAAAAGCAGTAAAACAGTGAGACAATGCTCTTCCAGAAGAAAGAGTAGTGATGTCAAGTGGTGATGCATTATTAGGGTTCCAACCCATAAATCTATTTGCTCTAAGCATCTTTACAGCCTTTATTTCAGCTTAATTACAACAATAAGGATTTTAATAATCTGCTGCTCTGATGGCAACCTTGAAATTGCCATTTACAACCCTGACTTCAAACAGTGATGGGAAAAAAGCTGCTCCTTGATATTTCTATGCAACTTTTTAGCCAAAATATCTGACCAAAATATAAATATTTCTTTAGCCTTCCCCCTCAGGATCTCTTCAAACACAACATTCATCACCAAACCTTCGCAAATTTATTACTAAATACTTAAAAGGATTTACAAGGGGGGAATATTGCTCAAGGCTGAAAGGTTTTAGAAGTAAATTGTTCCCTGATTAAAATCTTTAAGTGCTCCTTCCTGCTTTTTTTGGGAGCATTTATTCACACGTGGATCAGCCTATCATAAAAACCTGAAGCTTTCCCCACATCTTTATATGTAAATTATTATTTTCTGGCCACTTACTGACAGTGGGATTTTGCAGATTAATTGTTCCTGGGCTAATTTTAGAATTATTTTAAATTCCTCTATCAGAAAAGCAGCTACAGTGAAACTGTGCAAAGTTGCCTTCATTAGGGATTATTTGCAGGTAAAAAAAAATCTAGAAAATAAATTCTTGATTTATTGGGGTTTTTTTAATGCACATGGACAAAAACCTAGAGAAATTATTACACAGGAAAGCATTGTGAGCAGAAAAATAATTTGATTGTATAACATAGATAAATATTTGATTGCCAGTCTGGCTAATTAACGGAATAAAGGAAATTTTTGAGATAAATCCATTTTTTTACCTGCTGAGTGAACCTTGATTGGAAGTAGCAGCAGCAGCAGCCAGAAATAGCTCCTGAGATCCTGTTTTCCCCCAACCATTCCAGGGGCAGCACGATGTTGTTGCTGGACCTGGGAGATCACCAAAGCCTCAGGTCTCTGGTCCAGCAGCGCCTGCCCTGAGCACAAAAGGATCTCGGATTTGCATTTGTAAAGCGAAAATAATCCCAGGAGGTCCCGAACTGCGGATTGGAAGGGCGAGGCTGGGGTGGGATTGGCCTAGAACCAGAAAATGGGAGAGAATCCCAGAATGACTGAGGTTGGAAAAGCCCTCCAAGGCCATCGAGTCCAAGCTGTGCCCAATGCCCACCTTGTCCCCAGCCCAGAGCTCTGTGTGCCACATCCTGGTGCTCCTTGGTGACTCCAAACCTCCCTGGGCAGCTCCTTCCAACCCCTGACCACCCTTTCCATGGAGAAATTCCTCCTGATGTCCAACCTGACCCTCCCCTGGCACACCGGGATGCCACATCCTCTCGTCCTGTCCCTGTTCCCTGGGAGCAGAACCCGAATCCCCCCTGGCTGCCCCTCCTGTCAGGAAGAGCCAGAAGGTCACCCCAATCCCCCTTTTCTCCAGGCTGAAGAAAAGCCTTCCCAAGGTTCCTCAAAACATCCACTGAACTGGAGACCTGGAGGTTTAAGATGCAGAATAAATGTTTAATTCTGAATTGATCCCTGAAAAAACCCCCAGTGCTGCACTGTGTCTCCATGGGGCTTTCACTGGGAAAAACAAGCCTTTATGGAAAACACGGAGAGGAGTCACAGCATCCAGGTGACACTCCCAGACACAGCTCCAGCTCTTCTCACTGCAGTATTTTCTCAGAAAAGTCTCTTGATTTGAAGGCAAGGAGCACGGATGTGTTGCCATCCCCTGTGGGCACTTTCTCCTCGCAGGAAATGAGGTGTGAACTTTGCAGCAGCCCAAATTCCCATTTAACGATGGCTTTGATGTTCTCACTCAGCTCCTGAGTTGCTGGCTCTCCTACCTGTGGAGGTTCACCGGTCCGAACCGGCCGGCCCGGAGCCCAGGGCTCCAGTTGTCAGCGTGGCGCAGCTCCCCAAAGGGGGTGCAGCCTCGTCCGAAGACTCCGAGGACGAAGTGTAACCTCCCACACCCTGCCCCCTGAAAGTTCTCTCTTTGTTTATTGGTTAGAAGTTTAGTTACCCCGCCCCTGTTACCACCCCAACTGCCACCCCTTTCTAGAATGTTCTGTTTCCCTCGCTCCCTCATTGGTTGGATTGTATCCGTCCCCTGGTTTTGTATCGTTTGCTACCCTGCTTGTCCGTTAAGGCTGTACCCGAGCTGATTGGCTCCGCCCCTGCTGACCCGCCCCTGGAAACCCCGTACCCCCCTTTAAAACCCCCCAACTGCCGTTGCTCTGGGCCGTTTGTGCCTCGTGGGTTCTGACAGCCAGACGTCACGTCCACGGACAGCCTGAGAGCCTCCAGGGTGCCTGCTTCCCTGTTCTCCTGTTAATAAAGCACCTTGGAACTCTCGCCCTCTGTGGTTCTTTGCCTCTCGACTCCCCGCCACTGGGCCTGACCCTCTGCCACAGGGCGGCCTACTCCTCCTCCCCCCATACGGGGGAATCAGGCGGTGCCCCCGGGGGCCGACTGGTGCTAGTCCGGAGGGATGGAGCCGGAGCCGAGTGGGCTGAAGGCCGAGCCCAGCTCCTGCAACACCTACCCAGGGATTTTTGGAGGCAGAGCTGTGCCCTGGGAGGTTCCCAGCCCAGCAGGAACTCTGCATTGTCCCACCAGGAGCTGCTGGGTGAGGCTTCCCCTCCATCCAGCCTGCAAATAAAACAGCAAAATCCTAGACCTGATTACAAGTCCAAAGGGTTTTTCTGCAAGGAAATGGCACAAATATCTGGAGTTCTGTGGGATCACAATCCCACTGGGATTAAGTCTTTTCCAGGTGCATTTCAAAGCCTCTTTGCAGAAAGGCCCAGCCTCACCCCAGGCAATGGACTGGGTGTGGATGTGTGAGCACTTTGTGGAAGTCTTGAACCCAAATCCTGACCTAGAACCTGAGTTGCACTGAAATCTGTGGCTCATAAACCCAGCTGGGGTCTTGGTTTGGCAAGTGTCGCCTCTTTGCCTGCTACATCACTGGGAAAGACCTCGAGTTGTGCCAGGGGAGGTTCAGGTTGGATATCAGGAAAAATTTCTTCCCTGACAGAGTGGTCGAGTGCTGGAATGGGCTGTCCAGGGAAAAAAGCCAAGTAGATGTGGCACTTGGGGACATGGATTAGTGGGAATGGAGGGATTTGGTCGAAGGTTGGGCTCGATGGTACTGGAGATCTTTTCCAACCTCAGTGATTCCATGATTCTGTGAAACTCAGCCCAAGACCCCTCTGTGTTTTACAAATATTGACATTTCAGACCTGCTCTGCCCACGGTGATTTCCACTCCTCAGCAATGAAATGGTTTAAGAGGGGAATAATAAAGGGAAAGTTTGGGAAGACAAATGGCAAGAGAAGGAAAGAACAGGTGAGAGATGTTGTGGCTCAGAGCAGAGGCAAGAGCAGCCCCTGAGGCATGAAGTTCTGCTGGATGCTCCTGCCCTGGGCGTGGTGAGAAGCACCGAGTGAAGGTCAAGCGTTCAGGGCTGTGTGGATCCTGCACACCCACATTGCTGGCATTGCATTCCTTGCAAAGGCTTTTCTCCCCGGGTAATTAATGCTTCCTGATTGGGGGTTTGCTGCTGGAAGGTCGATGGGTGTTTTCTTATTATGGATTCCCTCAGTGGGATCTCCTTTAAGGGGATCCCTTCTTTTGCTTGGAGGGATAAATTAATTTTTAAAAAGCACTTGAGCATCCCTTTGGTTTCTTTTGTCACCTAAAACCTCCAGCTGGAACATCTGAGTTCCCCCACCATCCTCTGGGGAGAAAACACTCCAAATTCCCATTTGTGATCCTAAGGAACTCCCAGGAGCCATCAGCACGTCGTTACCTAAATGGTGAGTGTGTTATCAGGGTTTGCAGGTGATTTGTTTACAACACGCTCAGGGACGCCCTGCCCCAGTTTAAATTAAAGGCAAAGCAGATTCCCCTTCCTGCACCTAGCTCTTACAGGGGATATTCCTGCAGGAAGAGGGAAATCTGCCCTCCCTTTTCCTCTCCATCACCAGGAATCAGCAGGTTTCACCGAGTGGCTCCGAGCAGCAGGGAGGGAGCAGAGCTGTGTTGGTGTCACTGCCCTTGTGGTTTATGGTTTGGTTTTTAGGCTCCTTGCAGACCTCCCTGAGCAGTCTGATCCCTGCAGCCCATTTGCCTCTCTCCAGCCCAGAAATTCCTGCCGAAATGATGCTGCAGGTGATGTAATGTTAAAATAAATTATCTTCAACCCAAATTCCCTCCTTGGCTGAGCAGGAAAGAGCATAAACTGCAGAATGTTGGCCTCTGTGTGACACAAAGCTGTGCTGAGCTCTTTGAGGAAGGACAAATTCAGTGATCCCAGCACGGCTCTGAGCCCCTGCCCACGCCAGATCATTCTTGGTGTGAGAGGAGAGAGAAGCCAACCTTGTCAGGAATGAGAGATGACAGCAAAAATCCTTGGAAAAGGAGTAAGGGGAAGGTTCATCAGGCTGTGAGTCAGGGGAGACTGTGTGTGTGTCTGCCAGAGGGCTGTGGGGAACAGGATCATTATTAATGACCCAAAGTTTCATAACATTCATTCTTTCTAAAACCTCCTTCACCACCATCAAGGAACTTGATCACCACAAATGCTTGGGAAAGTTAAGTTCATGTTTTTTCCAGATGCTGAGGAATAGAAAGGATGGTCCTGGATCCCTGGAAGAGTCCAAGGCCAGGCTGGATGGGGCTTGGAGCAACCTGGGATAGTGGGAGGTGTCCCTGCCATGGTGGAATGAGATGAGCTTTAAGGTCCATTCCAACCCAAACAGTTCTGTGGTTCTGTGGTTCTGATCTTTTCTCCAGGAAAAGAGGCAGGAGGACACTGGGGGTAGGAAGCTTTGGGTCCCTCAGTGCTGGGAAACCTCACCTGGAGAGGACTGGAGTCCTTCCTCTCTCCATGGCCCTGCTCATTCAGCAGCCAAGGCATCCTTTGGGGGTTCCCTGCAGGCAGATATTTGTGGGAATTAATTTCTCCCAAGGATTTAAGAAAGCTCAGCCAGTTTAGAGCCTGCAAGCTCCAGACACCTGGTTTAGGTAGGAATAAACCAAGAGGGTTTTGGCCCCATGCTGCAAAACAGGTGAATTCAACCAGCACAGAGCAGGGAGGCTGTAAAGCACAAAAATGAGAGCATTTAGTGAGCTGAAGGGAGATGAAAATGTCACTGATACTGAGGGTTTCTTGGTATGCACCTCTGTTTTCCACCTGTTTAATTAGGGCAGCACGGGGTGGTGCTCTTCAAAGGAGAGCTGTGCCTACAAGAACCAGCTCTGTCACACCCCAGGCTCTCAATGACAAAGCAAGGGTTAGTAGTGGAAATGTTTCCTATTAAAGTGGCCTTTTTTAGGTTTTCTTCCAGCAGGGATCATCCCAGAGCAAGCCAGGCCTGATGTGAGCAGGTTGGAATCCTCCACCTCCTTCCCAGGGCACCTGGGACTGGCCAAGGGGAAGAGATTTTAATTCCCAGACATTCCCAGGCCCAGCCATCTCAGAGCTGCTCTGATGTGGTCAGTCCTTCTCTGGGGATTGTTAAATCCATGGAATATTTGAGGTGATCATTTCCCACCTGACCCCAGGGAGTGTTTGTACTTCTCTGAGAGCAAAGCCAAGGCAGAGGATTTAGGAATGGCCAAGTGGGATCAGCCAGGAATGAGTCAAGCCAGAGTCACTCTGTAGCTGACCAGGGTTTTCTACATTTTCCTCTTCAAAAAATGCTGCTTTCCCCAAATCCGAGCTTTCAGCAGGATTGTGTTGGGTTCTGCCCTTTATATTCTGAAAGCAAAGTCGAGCATGCAAATAAGGCTGAAATGTTCCATCTTCAAATGACAAGAACTTCGCATTTCCACTTCTCCCTTCAAAATAATTTTTCGCTATGAAAATTATTGCCTGATGTGATAAAGTACAATGAGGAACATCAAGGAGGGCTGTCAAAATGACAACAGAGTAACTTGGAAAAACTTTTTAAAACACCACATTCTGTGCTGAATTTCTAAATATGACATTTCACTTGAGTTTGAAATTACAGGAAAAAAAGGAGGCATTTCAGTTCCCACGTAGGTGTTGCCTTAATGCACCAAACATTTCAAACCCCAGACTTTGATGGGGTGGCACCAGGTGCTCAGAAACAATTTCTGAAAGCTCTGAAATATCATGGAGAGAGTATCGGATTGGGATTTTTAAAGCCTTTTAAAACCTTGAGAACTTTCTGCATTAAAAGCCAGAGAATAGTTAGGGTTTTTAAGGAAAATATTGGCTTTTTAAAGGACAAATGTCCTTACAGAATTCCCCAGCAATGTCCTCATCTGAGATTACTTGGTCCCTTTCCCCTGCTTGAAGCTCAGTTTCACTGAGAGTGAACTTTAGAGGTTTTTAAGCTCAGATAATATTTAAATTCCTGACTTCATCTCTTAAAGGCGTCACTCCACAGCCTTGGGAAGAGGCAAAGGGAGTGGCTCCTGTGCCAGGCTGGTTTCCAGCAATACCCAGATGGAAACCTTTAATTTGCATTTTTCTGCTTCGTGTTAATTCCTCTTTATATGAACAACAGAAAATGGCTCCTTCCCTGCATGTATAAATACATGGAAATTGGATCAACTTGAAATATTGCCATGTAAAATGTCTGTGAATGTTTCTAAATATTGAAATAAAGTTTGTTTCACCAGAGACAGGAAGAGTTTCTTGGAGGTTCAATGCTGGGAGGGCTGGGGGTGTTCAACCTGGAGAAGGAAGGTTCCAGGGAGACCTTGAAATGATGAAGTTGCATTACTGAAGGGGCTTTTCAGTGGCTTGAAAAGGTGTGGGATTCCTGAAAAAAAAAAAAAAAACCCAAACAAAATTAAAACAACAACAGCAAAACCAAAAGAAGATTAAAGATGCCCTCAGTGGAAGGGCTTGGGAATATTCTCTGGGAAGGAGAGTGGCTTTTGGAGCTTGGAGATTGGCAGGGAGGAAAATTGAGTTTGAAATGTGTTGTCTGTGATCCTGGATTTCTCTGTGAGAAATGAAACCTCTGGTGGAAATTCCTGAGGATTGTGGAGGAACAGCAGGGAAAATCTGCAAACCAGAGGATTCTTTGGAGAGTTGATTGGGACAAACTGTAACACTGACACTTCCATGTGTAATCCCCACTCTTCCCATCCCTTCAGAGCTCTGGAGCAATCCCAGAACTTCTCCTTGCTGTTTCTGCTCCACCTGAGCTGCTTGGGTTAGGAACACCCAAATTCCAGAGCTGTCCTGGGATTCAGCTGCAGGCTGTTTGGCTCTGGAAGGGAAGCTCAACTTCAACCACCTCGAAGTGGAAATCCTGGAAATTTCCAGGTAGAATTTGAGGCCATCTGACCTCACTCATGTCCCTGTGGCTTCCACAGCTTTGTCATGGTCACCTTGGCTGAGCTGATTCCTTGTCCCACAGGGATTTGCTGGAGCACCCTTTAAATGCAGGCTAGATTTGGGGTAGATCTCACTCATTTGCCCTAAATCCAGCCTTAAACTCAATCCTAAAACTCAACATTTAGACTTGGGGGTGAATTTCACTTCTAGTGCAGCAAAGGTGTCCCTAAAAAGCCTGCAGAACCCCTGGAATTCCCTCACTGGGATTTTAAAGGTTCCCACACCTGTCTGGCTCTACCCTCAGGCCCAGGAGTATCTGCAGTTGGAATGTCATGGATTATTTTTTGAGGTTATAAAAGGAGCAGCTGGAGGTTTGGGAATTACCTGGAACTGCCTGAAGTAAGGCTGTGCATATTCACTGAATTTTGCACTCCTTAATAGCTCCGTGTGGAGCTGGACTGGCAGGGGGATGGCAGCATCTCAGAGGTTTTTTGGTGTTCCAGAGATTTTCTGGATGCTTCCTGGAGGAAATGTGAGTGAATCCCAGTTTCAGTGGTGCACTGGAAGTGTGAGCTCTGGGCTGAGAAATAATAATCCTGGGCTGCAAATTGCACAGGAACTTGTGAGAATTGGCATTATCTGCATGCAAGGGTCTGTGGGAGGAGGAGGAAACTCTTCCTGGAATCCCACAAAGTTCCTGAGCACAAATCACTGAGCTGAACTAATGAGTTTGCTGATCAAAAGTGCTTCATTTGAGTTTTAATGGTGCTCGACATAAAAGGGTTATTTGAATTTATGGCAGTGTCTCCTCATTCTTGTGGCAGAGTAGTTTGGAAGATCATTTTTAAAACATCCCATCCCATTCATTAATGAGGGAGATTCAGTTTTTACCATGAGTAATGTCTTATCTAAAGTTGCACTAGTCCAAGAAGGCTCTTTTCATATGGAAATCCTCCAAGGCTTTAGCATTTCTTCTTGCACTCTTTGAACTTAATTTCCATTTCCCCAACCGAACTGACTGAAAACCCTGCTTGAGATGAGGAGGGCTCACCACTAATGGAATATATGGCTCTATAATATTTTCATCATTACATAAACCCCACATTTAAATATCCTGCTCTTCTGGCCAGAACGCTTTGCTGAGCAGATGCTTCTTAATGAGCTCTTCCCAGTGACACCGAGGCCTTGGAGCTGATTTACAATGCATGAAACCCAGGAATACTTCACGCTGTTCCTTCCCACATGCATCCCATTGCACCGACTTTCAGCTGCCATCCTATTGCCCAGCTGAGCCTTTTTTCTGTCCTTTCAAAGTTCCTTCAAATCCTCTCATATCAGGGCCTATTCAAAACTCTCTCACATCTCAATAATTTTCTCTAAGCCATAATTTGCTGCCATCTCCTATTCACTCATCACTGAATCTATGCAGGAATTCTGCCTCTTGCAAGAATCTCTCTAGAGCTGTTCATCTCTTTCCGTGCTGAAAGTTTGCCTCTAAATTCTGCATTTGGGGGGTTTCTCTCTTGAAATCTGGTTGGGAGAGCTGGGGGTGTTCAGCCTGGAGAAGAGAAAGCTCCAGGGACAACTTAGAGCCCCTGCCAGGGCCTAGAGGGGCTTCAGGAGATCTGGAGAGGGACTGGGGACAAGGGATGGAGGGACAGGACATGGGAATGGCTTCCCACTGCCAGAGGGCAGGGAGAGATGGGATATTGGGAAGGAATTGTTCCCTGTGAGGGTGGGGAGGGGCTGGGATGGAATTCCCAGAGCAGCTGTGCTGCCCCTGGATCCCTGGCAGTGTCCAAGGCCAGGCTGGACAGAGCTTGGAGCAGCCTGGGACAGTGGAAGGTGTCTCTGGATTCAGGGGAATGTTGGAATGAGATGATCCTTCAGTTCTCTTCCCACCCCAAACCATTCCAGAGCTCTGCAATGATTCCATGACTCATCTCTAATCAGTGAGGGAAGTTTTCACAGTGGAGATCTTGAACCACACAACCAGGACAGCAGCACATGGCTCTCCTGTGAGCAGCTTTGAGCCTCCATCTCCTCACCAGTGGCCCCTGGGATAAAACAGGGATGTAAAAATGCCCATGAGGAGCTGTGGATGGAGAATTCCCATCCTGTGTGGAGCACTCCTGCTTACCATGGCCTGTGTTCTTCAGGATTCCTTCCGCACTTGTCATTTATTTGCTCTGCTGGAGTGAGAGGCTTTGGGAAATCTCTGAGATGAAGAGAGCAAACAGGAGGACAAACAACAGCTCCACCAGCTCTGGGATGCTCCCTCCTCCTGGGATCCTCTCAGCTTCTCCCTGGGCCGTGCCTGAGAACAATGAGTGGTTCTCAGAGCTCTGTTTGGTCAGGGCTGAGCTCTCTGTATCTTTGGGGTGGTTTCAGGTTGAAGGGCTGGGCTGTGCACCCTGCAGCCACTGGTTTCACTGGTTTGGTCCTCAGGAGGGTGCAGTGACTGCAGGGCAGCTCTGGAGGGAAAAGTGGAGACACCTTGCTCAGGGGAAGAGGATTTGTGGAGATCAAGGACCTGGTGGGTGTTGGGTGTTAGAACAGCTCCTTCACATCAAAGTGTGGGATTGATGGACACCAGGGTGGAGGTTGGAGTCAGGAGTGAGACACAGCAGGGCTGGGACACAGGGATTTGCTCAAGGCCAGATCTCAGCTCCTCTCACAGAACAGGAGGAGTGAGAAGAGGATGTATACATCCTGATCTCCCAGTGACCCCATTGCCAATGGGTCAGGCTTGGGATGATCTCAGGGAAAGGCTCTTCCCCCAGAGGCTGCTGGGGCACTGCCCAGGCTCCCCAGGGAATGGTCCCTGCCCCAAGGCTGCCAGAGCTCCAGGATTGTTTGGACAATGCTGCCAGGGATGCCCAGGGTGGGATTGTTGGGGTGTCTGTGCAGGGGTTGGAGTCAATGATCCCTGTGGGTCCCTTCCCCATTCAGGATATTCCATGATTCCATAATTGTCACAAATAATTTCCATTACCCACATTTATCTTTTGCCTTTCCTTGTGCAGAGTTGGAATCACTTTTCCTGGCCCAGAGGTGGCTGCCAGTTGAAGTCCCTCAGGATCCCTTATCTTTCAATATCTTCCTATCCCTTTCCCCCCCTTTTCTCTGCCCAATCCCAGGACAAGAACCCCAAGTAAACTCTTCAAAACACAAATAGTTTCACCAGCACCCTTTGGCCAGAGGATGCTATAAAACTGCTGCAGGTTTTCTTCTCCTCTTCAAAAGATGAGCAGAATCCCTTCATCCTGTGTCCAGCCACCACCAACTGAGGGTCTTCCACCTGAATTTTGACTTCCCAACTGGCCTTAGATCCAACATCTCACTGAAAATCCAGGATGAGTCACATTTACTGCTTTATTTATGATGCAATCAAAGGCTGCGGGAGAGGGAGCAGGAACTGCTTTGCCGGTGATAAAATATCCCTCTTTCCTCTTGCCCTGGGTCAGAAACATTGGGATTGCCAGACAAGCAAATGGTGGGAAACCCTGTCGTTTTGCATTTGGGTTTGTGGGGATCATGAGAGAGGAGTTGCCAGGAGCATGGAGAAGCTTAAAACGAGCAGGAACAGCAGGAAAAGGGAACACAGAGGCATCACCACCATGAAATGAAGTGGAGAAAGGGGATTTTGCCAAAAGGCAGCTCCGTGGGAAGCAGGCAGAGCTTCCATGCTCAGATCCATGTTGGGAGTATCCCAAACTGCAGGAGCTTCAGCCCACACCACATCTGTTCCTACCCTGTGGTGTCCTGGAGACCTTTGTTCCTTCTGATTCACAGTCTTTCATATACTAAAAATATCTTCACTGAAAGGGTGGTCAGGCAGTGGGAGAGGCTGCCCAGGGAAGGGCTGGAATCCCCATCCCTGGAAAAACAAGTGGACATGGCACTCAGCAATAAGGTTTAGAGTTGGTTGAAGGTTGGACTTGATGATCTTGGAGGTCTTTTCCAACCTTAATTATCCTGTGTCTCTACGATACCAGACTTAGGGAATTTTCTTATCCAAAAATTTCAGTTGAAAAGCAGGAATAAGGTCTGGATAAATCTCCCAAGCTGAGCAGTTGGTACCAGAAGGCTGGCACAGCACAAAGCTCCCAGTTTAGGTGACATGAAAGATTTCAGCTTGCCCCAGTCGGAATAATTGAGCTGACATGATCAGATCATCTTTTGATGGTCTAATTGAATTATGTGCATTTCTAAAAGCTTTTCTCAGTGGAGCTAATGAGTTTTATGTCTGTATTAAGCCAAGCGTGGTTCCATCCTCTCTGTAATGGATCTGACCAGGACAAGGGCTCAGCCAGGAATTCTTACAGCAGATCCAGCCGTGGTTCCATCCTTTCTGTGATGGATCTGAACAGGACAAGGGCTCAGCCAGGAATTCTTACAGCAGATCCAGCCATGGTTCCAGCCTTTCTATGATGGATCTGACCAGGACAAAGGCTCAGCCAGGAATTCCCACACCAATTATCAAAGGCTCATCTCAGTCCCTCCCTACTGCTCAGAACCTTGTCCCAGCAGGATTCCCTGGAACTTCACTGGGATATGGGATATTATTTATCAGGGTGTTTCCTGGGCAGTCTGAGTAGTTAAAGAGGAAATGCTTTTGCTTTTATGGGATCTAAGCTGGTTTCCATTACCCCAAGGGATGAGTTCCTAAGATCATGTAACCAAAGAAAGGTTGATTTGATAACAGGAATGAGGTTTTTAACAAGGAGAGTGGTGAGGTTGCCCTTGTGGCTGCCCCATCCCTGAAAACATTTAAGGGCAGGTTGGATGGAGCTTGGAGCAACCTGGGATAGTGAAAGGTGTCCCTGCCATGGCAGGGGGTGGATCTTTAAAGATTCCCTCCAGTCCAGGCCATTCTGGGATTCTATGGACATTGTGAGCTGAACATCAACCCTCCAAGGACAGATTCCTTTCACTCACTTCCCCAGTCGTGGAGTAGAGGCAAAAGACAGGCTGGATGTAAAAAATGTGTTTATTCCATCAGGGAATGTGTCTGCAGAGAGGGCGAGGTGCCAGTTCCAGCACCTCCACCTGACCTTCAGCCCCAGGAGGAACTGGAAGTGTTGAAATCTTTGTGGTGGGGAGAAGTTTGCTCAGCTCGGAGCGTCAGCTCGGAAATCCATGCTGTGTTTGCCCTTGGATGAGCTTTGTGCTCTCAATCATTTCTGAAAACACAGATTTACAGCCATGGGAACCTCGGGTGTGTGAGAAGAGGCTCAGAGGTTCCTCCTCCACCTCATCCACCTTCCATCCTGATGGCCACCATCCCTTTGGCCACCAGATCTCTGCTGGTGGAGGCTGCAGGTTGTGTGTGGCTTCAGCTGTGAGGGAACAGCAGGTGCAGGTTCCTCCAGGGTTACTACAGAGGAGGAACTGCCACACGCAGTCCTGTCTGCGCCTGCCCTGCTGTCACTGTCACTGCACCTCTGTCTGCTGCAAACCAAACCCAGCAGTGGCCTGGCCAGGATGGAAACACTGCTGGAATCAAAGCCAATGTTCAGGGAATTTCACAGGATCATGGAAGGGTTTGGTTGGGAAGGACCTTAAAGCTCATCTCATTCCACCCCTGCCATGGGCAGGGACAACTTCCACTATCCCAGGCTGCTCCAAGCTCTGTCCAGACTGGCCTTGGACACTGCCAGGGATCCAGGGGCACCACAGCTGCTCTGGGAAATCCATCCCAGCCCCTCCCCACCCTCACAGGGAACAATTCCTTCCCAATATCCCTCTATCCCTGCCCTCTGGCAGTGGGAAGCCATTCCCTGTGTCCTGTCCCTCCATTCCTTGTCCCCAGTCCCTCTCCAGCTCTCCCAGTGCCCCTTTAGGCCCTGGCAGGGGCTCTGAGGTCTCCCTAGAGCCTTCTCTTCTCCAGGTGAACACCCCCAGCTCTCCCAGGCTGGCTCCAGAGCAGAGGGGCTCCAGCCCTTGGGACATCTCCAGAGTCTTCCTTGGACTCACTCCAGCAGCTCCACGTCCTTTTCAGCCTGGGGGCTCCACAGCTGGAGGCAGCACTGGGGGTCCCACAGCAGCAGAGCAGAGGGACAGAATCCCTCTCTGGGCACTTCAGCCCAGCACAGGGGGTGTTTCTGGGCTGCCAGCAGTCATCAGGATCTGTGGCTCTTCTTGTCCACCCCACCCCAAATCCTTCTCCTCACAGCTGGGATTTCCCTGCTGCCAGACCTTTCCCCTCCTTGTTCTTGATGTTCTAACATCCCACAGTGATGTGGAACCAGCACAAGGATCAGGCCTGCAAAGTTCATGGAAACATCTGACACATCCCTTGAAAACGTGGGGAATTATCCCCTCCTGCACCTCCAGAGAGCTCTGCTGCCTTTGGAACGTCAGATTCAGCTGGAATTTTTAAAACCTCTTATTAATAGAATCAACATAATCAAGACAGGATCCATTCCCTGACGTGTTCCCTCATTGCAGAAGCAAGAAATTTTCCTTGGTTTTTTTTCCTTTCTAGGAACAAAGTCAGCCTTTGGAGCACTCAACTGCAGCGTGAAGAGTCCAGACGGATTTTGACAGGAGCCTCGAAGGCCGTTGCAGTTTGTCACGGTTGTGATCTCGAGACAAGAATTTGACAATGGATCAGTGTGGAATTTAGCAGCATAACAAACGACAAAACCCATCTCCAGAAAATGACACCCTGAGGTAAATGGAGGCTTTTCTTTCAGAGGGAAAAAAAAAGCCTGGACAGGAAAGGTGAACCTTATCAGCTTGTGCAGAAGAAATCACGACATTTGCACAAAATTCCTCTTGAAATTCTCCTGAGATATCACACTCCTGAAAAGCCCTGTCATTCCCAGGCACTCCACAGGGATTAGCAACTTCAGGGTAAGGAGCCAGTGTGATTCTTGAGGTTTGAAGATCAACAGCCTGAATAAATAAAAGCAGATAAATTTCTGTTCTCTGAACAGAGTGTGTTCCTGCATTTCCAGCCACTTGCCTTCATGTGAGCAGAGGCTGCTGGACCTTTACAAACCAAGCCAGGTTTGCTCAGACAAACTGCTCAGTTTGGGCTCAGGGTTTTAAATGTCACCTGGGTGTACCCAAAGGGATGGTTCTGGTGTGCCCTCCCAGCACAGGGAACCCCAAAACCTCTCTGTCCACCCCCCAGCAGGAAGGGCTGTATCTGCAATGCAATTGATCTCCTGGTTTGATCTGCTGGCAGTCCTTGGTCAGAGCTGGGGGGCAGAGTGGCCACAGGGCCCAGGCTACTGATGAGAGGAGCTCTCCTGCCTCCTTTTACCTAAAAATCAACCACTGCCTGTGTTCCCATCCCTTCTGATCCTCCAGGATCCCTCCAGACTGCTTTTGACTCTTTGTTTCAGAGACCAAACCTTCCAAAGCCTCTCCCTGTCTCCCTGTTCTCCTCAACACCCTGACACCAGAGTTCCAGCTCTTTCTGTAACTCCAGCTCTCCCTCCATGGCTCCCTCCTCTCTCTCATTCCTCATTGCCTCCCCAGGGACACTGCAGCTCTCCGGCTCCTCAGCACTGCCTTTCATCTCCTCCTTTTCCCTCCAGCCCCCTCCCCTGCCCACGTCAGCAGGAACACTGCAGCAAACAGCCCATGCCCTCCAGGCCACATCCACGAGTTGGAATCCTCTCTCCAAAACTCGTGTCCTTGGGAAAAAAACAGCTGAGTGGAGGTGTTGGCACGGAAGGGACAGAGCAGCCCCTTTGCATTTGCTGACTTGGACCTCCCCGGGGTGGGGACGCAGTGTGACAAAGGTGACAATGCAGGCAGGGCCTGCCTCAGTCAGCACTTTCAGAGAGGAGGTCACCTCTGCTCCAGCTCTGGAGTCAGATGGTGTTTGTTCCATGTCCTTGGAGAGACCTGCGAGAGGCTCAGGGCCCTGGAGAGCTGGACTTTGGGGGGCAGGAGAAGAAGGGGCTGCTGGCAGCTGTCCTGCAGGCCATGGGCACAGCACCCCTCCCTGCTGTCCTCCACACCCTGGCTGGCTTGGAGCAGTTGTTCCAGTTGTTCCCATGCCAGGTCCCAGTTTGGGACATCTCTACATGTGGGACAACCTTGTCCATGACAGCAGAGCAGCTGTGGGGTGACCCAGCTGTGTGTCCTGACACACCCAGGGGACTCCTGCATCTCCTCACCTTTTGGTGGTCACTTCACTGTCCAGCTGGTGTGGGACTGCCTGTCCACTGAGACAGCCCAGGGGACACAGCCCTGTCCTTAGGAGGGCAGAGTTAGATGGGATTTTGGGAATTCCTCTTCCCTGTGAGGGTGGGGAGGCCCTGGCACAGGGTGCCCAGAGCAGCTGTGCTGCCCCTGGATCCCTGGCAGTGTCCAAGGCCAGGTTGGACAGGGCTTGGAGCAGCCTGGGACAGTGGAAGGTGTCCCTGCCATGGCAGGGGTGGGATGAACTGAATTTTAAGGTCCCTTCCCACCCAAACCATCCCGGGATTCTCTCACTGCCCTGGTGCAGGAAGCAGCTGTGTCCCGAGGAAGCCTCGCTCTGTCCTTAAATATTAATGATGATGTTCAGTGGAGCTGCCTCACTCTGAGCTCACATCCAGGGCAACAGTCAGGCTTTTTTTATCTTCATGTGCCATCTGCTCTTTCATCAAATCATTTGTAAAGGAGAGGCCCTCACATTCAGGAAAATCATCTGATAAATAAACACCCTGTTACACGGTGATACCTTTTATTGGGCTGTTAACTGCTCGAGCCGTGCGAGATAAATAGGTTTAATTAGTGGTGAGACATTCCTTTTTTAACATTTACACGAGTCTAATCATTATTCCCCTTGCATAGGCAGGCTCAGAATTTTAAGCAGGGCACAGACTTCTCTCCTGCGTGGTGTGTGTGCTGCCAGGAGGGTCCCATGAATAATTTAACATCACGTTGTCTTCTGGCCCTCAAACAAAATACCAATATTTTGCTCCCCCTTCCTGAACTCCTCTCCACCAAGGATCGATTGTATTCCCGTGGGAGTTGACTCTGCTGGGAGCTGCACAACCTGGAGTGGAATCTGTCCTTTTTCCATGGCTCTGGGGAGATTTTACAAGTCTCAGGAGGAGCAGAGTCAGGCAGAACAGGGCAGAGCAGGCATTGCTGTGACAGTGACATCGAGCAGGGTCTGAACCTCCAACACTTCCAAAGCAGCTCCTGCTCAGCCCCAGAAATTCCCTTCTCTTGAGGCAGCACCTGGACATTTATTTACAAAGTCCTGGGGACCAACCAGGTCATTCAGCTGTGCCAGGGCTTTGTTGTGGCCTCTGGGAGACAGGGAGTGTCCTCAGCTTCCTCCAGAGGGGCAGGGGCTGAGCTCTGCTCTGGGACAGGGACAGGAGCCCAGGGAATGGCTGGAGCTGGGTCAGGCTTGGGATGATCTCAGGGAAAGGTTCTTCCCCCAGAGGCTGCTGGGGCACTGCCCAGGCTCCCCAGGGAATGGTCCCTGCCCCAAGGCTGCCAGAGCTCCAGGAGGGTTTGGACAATGCTGCCAGGGATGCCCAGGGTGGGATTGTTGGGGTGTCTGTGCAGAGACAGGCGTTGGACTGATAATCCCTTCCCACTCAGGTTATTCCAGGATTTTATGATTTAGCAGCTGTCTGTTCTGGCTCCCTGCATTCCCACCAGAACCAACCAAAAATTAGTGCAAAGTGCAAACCACTTTAGGGACACTTTAGTTCAAAACTGCCAATGTCCCACCAAAATCAGTGCCCTGCCTCTTGTGCTGAACACTCCTGTGCAGCAAGAGGCTACAGGAGATGGAGCAGAGCTCCTCCTTCATGAGGAAGCTGAGGAGCAGCAGGAAATCCTGTTCTTTGGGAAGTTTTTCCTCACTATATTAGTTGGGAATCAGTCTTGTTAAGAAGATGGGACATTCCACCCTGAAAAAGGTTTCTCCTGATTGTTTCCCTGGCACAGAGCTGCTGATAGAGCCGAATGCAGTCTAGTTCTGGAGCTGTGGCTGCCCCTGGACCCCTGGCAGTGTCCAAGGCTGCTTTGAACAGGGCTTGGAGCAGCCTGGGCTAGTGGAAGCTGTCCCTGCCATGGCAGGGGTGGCACTGGATGGGCTTTGAGATCCCTTCCAATCCAAACCATTCCATGATTCCATGAGCTCACAGCTGGGGAAGGCAGGACCCCAAGGGCCTATAAAAACAGGATTAATGGTCCCTCTCAGCAGAGTCAGGAGCTCTGTGTGTAAACAATTTTTATTCCCAGCCCCCTCAGCCCATTCCTGGATGCTCCTGGCAGCAGAACCAAAGCACAGCTCCCAAATCAGCAGTTCCACCTGGCTGCCCAGAGCCCTGAGTTGTCATCTCCCCTGGCTCTGGGCTCCTGGGGACCATTACCCCTGGATTTGTTCCCTGGATATCAATCACCTGTTCCCTCCTGGGCACTCTGCCCGAAATAACAGTAATAAAACTCCCACCATAAACTCCAGACTCGCAGTGTTAAAGGGACAGGATTCCTGCACTGACTGCAGCAGGTTGTGAAATTTGAGGGCCAGATCCTTCAGATGCTGCATTGTCTGGCCAGGATCCAGCAGATAAATAAGCTGCTGTTTCATCTCCAGCCAGTGAATCGCCCCAATTACAATCAATAAGATTCACCTCATTAATTGGGTAGATACAGGACCCACCTCTGCTTGCTCAGCACAGAGAGACAACCACCTCGACTGAACCATTTTGAGATAATAATCCACACCAAAAGTATAAGCAAACTTGGCGAAAGTCATCTTCTTTCCACAAATCCCCATCATTGGCAGGAGCCTGGGAGGCAGCTGCGAATTCCTGCAGAGGAGGAGAGCGAGAGGAGCTCTCTGCCTCCAAGGAGTGTAATCCTCAAAGCAGCTTGGGGCTTTAGCTGCCTCCAGCGGTTCCTCCCGGCGCTGGCAGGCTTAGAGATTCCAGCGGGATTACAGGGAAGTGCTGCTCTCAAAGGTCACCTGCGGTGCCACCGAGCCCCGGGGGGAAGAGCAGAGGGAGGGAGGGAGGGAGGAGGGGAGAGGGAAGAGGAGGAGGAAGAACTCCCTGACAGCTCCATCCTTAAAGCATTCCCTGCTGCTGAAGGAGACAGAAAGCATCGCCTTGTTTCTCCTCCCACCTGCAGAGCTGGGGACCAACATCAGGAGGATGTGGAGCTGCTGGAAAAGTCCAAGGAAGGCCATGGAGATGTTCCAAGGGCTGGAGCTCCTCTGGAGCCAGTCTGGGAGAGCTGGGGGTGTTCACCTGGAGAAGAGAAAGCTCCAGGGAGAGCTCAGAGCCCCTGCCAGGGCCTAAAGGAGCTCCAGGAGAGCTGGAGAGGGACTGGGGACAAGGGATGGAGGGACAGGACACAGGGAATGGCTTCTGTAGGGCAGGGCTGGGTGGGATATTTGTGGTGATGCAGAGCTCTCCTCCTGCTGGGCAGCTCGGGGTGAGTTCAACCTTGTGTGCCTCAGTTTCCCTGCACTTTGGCTGCCCTGCAGAGCCCAGGTGAGCTCTCCCTGCCCAGCCCTGGGGGTGAAGCCTTTTTGGGGCAGAAAGGTTTGATCTTCCCTTGTAAGCCCTGTTTGGGGTCAGGAGGTGTCTGCACAGAGCCCCTCAGCTCAGAGGCTCCCACCCTGCTCCATCCCCTCCTGTTCCCTGATCTCCCAAGGATTCCAAACCCCTGGAGCAATCCAGTCTCTCTCCAGTGGGACACAGCTGGGCACAGCAAAGTGCAGGGGGTGTCACCAAGGAGGATTTGGGGTCTTTTCATCCCTCAGGTTCCCCAAAGCTTCCACAAAACATCATTGTGTTCAGGGACAGCACAGCCCACACCACTTTCCTTTATCCCCTAATGAAAACCATCTCCAAGCTAAATTAAATCTTCCTCACAGCACACCCAGCCCTGAGGGCAATTAAGGAAACATAATGAACTTGCTGCCTTTTTTTTTTTTTTTTTTTTTTACGGCAATTAACTTGAAGCAGATCCAAAGGTGAACCTTGTCGCTTTTAAAAATGACTCATGACTCCAAAAATGACTCCAAAACGGCTCTGGGAGGGGAGGGCCCTGCTGGGTTTGAAGTTCTTGTAGCACTTTCACGTGCAGCTGCCCATGAGAAGAGCAGGAGGAAGCAGCAGGTGAGGATGTGGCCTCTGGGGGATCATAATTCAGCCTGGCTGATGAAGATGTGCAGTTGTCACCTCTGCTGAGTATCTCCATTTCCTCCACGGGAATCCTGCCCAGGGCTGTGGAGAGAGGAGCTGGAAGGCAGAGGTTTGGCACAGACAGGGAGGGGATCATAGCTTTGGAGAGAGTCAGCTCAGGGCCAGGGATCCAGGAGTGTTCAGAGGTTGGGGAGAACTGTGAGAAAGGCTGGTGAGATTTAAGGATGGGCTGGTAAAATAAATTGAGATTAAATTTGTTCCTTATATCTGCTAGCATTTGTTTCTCCTCGGTGGGTTAAAGCTGTAGGGGAAGGGAACTCGTTTTAGAGTGACACCTCTTGAAACTGTCTGAAACCAGGGCAGTTGATCACACACAGCAAAACCACCCTGAAAGGGCCCTTTAATCCCATTCCTGTAGGAGCAGAGCTGTCCCTGGGTCCAGCCCTCCCAGGGTGTGCAGAGCTTATGGAATTGTTTGGGTAGGAAGGGACCTTAAAGCTCATCCAGTGCCACCCCTGTATCACAGGGGGATCCTGTGCAGCACAGGATCCAGGGGCATTGGGAAGGTGCCTCTGACACAGGTGGCTCTGCAGGAGGAGAGCTCAGCCAGGACAATCCCTGCAGGATTTATCCCAAACTCTGCTTTTGGCTGTTTTGCTTCTCCATGGCACAGAGTGCCTCCCTGGAGCTGAATTCCCAGCCAGCCCTGGAGCCCCAGCAGGGTCCTGCTGGCAGGGACTTCTCCAGCTCCTCCCAGCTGTTCCAAAGCTGCTCCTGGCTGGAAGCAGCCCTGAGGAGACTCCAGCTCAGCCAAGGAAACACACAGAAGCATCCATGGGAGACTCCCATTTTCAACACAGGGCATCAGGGAGCTGCATTTTCCTTTGGTGTTGCTGATTATCCATGCAGATGAAACAAGCTGGAAACCAAAAGAATTTTGTTCCACACTCTACCTTGGCACCTCCCAGGATGTGACCCTCAGAGGAGCAGGGTGCTGCTCTGTTCCTTTGGGGGTGTTTTCCTTCCTGCTCATGCCTCTTCCATGACTTGTCCAGACATGGAAGAGTCACAGTCCACAGCTGTGCCCCCTCTTTGGAAAACCAGCATTTGCAAGAAATCATTTTGTCTGTTGTTTTTTGCACATCTTGGAAACCTTGCCAGGCACAGGTCATCCTGAAAAGCCTCTCTTGGTGTCACACCCGGAGTTCCTCCAGGAGCACAGAGTCCTGGGAAGCTCTGTGGTGCTGCCAGTGCTGGTGGAGCATCCTGGAGTGGGAGATCTTCCCAGGAGCAGCTTCACAACACCACAGGTGGCTGTCCAAGGGCAGTGGGAAGGAGGAGGACATGCATTAATCCATGTAATCTTCTCTTTCTCCTGGGTCCAACAAATCAATAAATTGTGGCTGGAAATAAAATCATTACTTGCCTCCTCTCGTGTTCCTGCTCAGCACAGAGCTGGAGATGCCAAAGGAAAGGGAAGTGGATTGTTCCAGCTGGATTTGGGGAATGGCTGGAGCTGGGTCAGGCTTGGGATGATCTCAGGGAAAGGTTCTTCCCCCAGAGGCTGCTGGGGCACTGCCCAGGCTCCCCAGGGAATGGTCCCTGCCCCAAGGCTGCCAGAGCTCCAGGAGGGTTTGGACAATGCTGCCAGGGATGCCCAGGGTGGGATTGTTGGGGTGTCTGGGCAGAGACAGGGGTTGGACTGGATGGTGATGATGAGAACCCCACCTGCAGAGCTGCCCCAGCCCTGGGATTCAGGAAGGACCTGGAGCTGCTGGAGAGAGCACAGAGGAGGCACCAGAGTGTTCAGAGGGATGGAGAAGCTCTGCTGGGAGGAAAGGCTGGGAGAGTTGGAATTGTTTGGCCTGGAGAAGTTTTGGAGTCACCTCATTGTGGCCTTGCAGTGCCTGAAGGGAGCTGAAAATAAAGATGGAGAGAGACAATTTCCAAGGTCTGGAGGGACAGGACACAGGGAATGGCTTCCCACTGCCACAGGGTAGGTTTAGATTGGATATTAGGAAAAATGTCTTCCCTGTGAGGGTGGGGAGGCCCTGGCACAGGGTGCCCAGAGCAGCTGTGGCTGCCCCTGGATCCCTGGCAGTCTCCAAGACCAGGCTGAACAGGGCTTGGAGCAGCCTGAGATAGTGGAAGATGTCCCTGCCCATGGCAGGGGTGGAATGGGATGATATTAAAGTCCCCCCCAGCCCAAACTAGTCTGGGATTCTGTGAAGAGCAGCAGATGCTCCCACTGAGGTTTGAAGTAACCCCAAGAAGGAAGCACAGGCAGGATTTCTCCATCTCAGAAGTGCCACAGTTGGATCTCTTGGAGCATCTGAAGGGAAAAGCAAGGCCCTGGCTGCACTCCCAGCTGGGGACAGAGGTCCTGCTGCTGAGGCAGGCAGGCTGGAAAAGTGGTTTGTGCTTGTGAGCACGGCTGAGCAGAGAGCAGCTGTCGCTGTTGAGCCACTAGCTGAGGAATGACCCAAGTTCTCAGACAAGGAAAGAGAGAAGAGCCCTTTATTATTTTGATTTCCATATATAATAGAGTTTACAGAAGTGCCCCAGATTGGTCAGCCCGAGACCTCCCCCTAGGCCCAATTGGCCAAGCCCGAACTGACCTAATCCGGAGAAGTTGTTTGCAAAACATCCAAACTTTATCTTTGTTTATGAAATGTAGCAAAATATTCCCACAGGAAAGACCTGTGCTAGCCACAAGCAGCTGCTGCTGAGGCTGGCAGAGGCTCCCAGGAATGCTGAGCTCTTCCCGGTGCCACGCGCAGGGAGCGAGCACAGCACGGCTGCCAGGTGTTTGCAGGGATGGAGAGAAGCAAACAAAGCCATTCAGGGAACAAATGAGGATAAATCCAGGTGCTTCTACCTGCTCACAAACAGCCTGCCAGCTGAGGAGCTGAAATCCAACCCTTCGGAGGAGCTGATGGCCTTGGAGCATGCAGGCACCACTGAAGCTGCAGCCCAGGAGTGGTGCTGGAGGTGCTAAAGGGCAGAGAAGGGATGACAGAGGGGTGGAAGGCAGGAGAAACTGGGCCAGGGAGGTGCACAGTGGGAAACTAGGTGGGCAACTGCACCCCTAGTTCCATGGGAATGAAGAACATCCCAGCCTCCATCCCTGTATCCCTGCTCCCAGTCCTGGCTGCAGCACGCTGGGTCATAGCCAGAGCCTGACCTCTGCAGCCCCAATTAGCTGGGAGAGGAGCTGTGCACTAATGAGCCCATGAAGGGATTTATCTCAGCCCCAGGCACGGACACTGACTGCAAAATCCTGGCACTGGCAGCAGCTCCATATCGATCCCGGCAAGGCCGAGTGCTCCATGGCATAAAAATCACAGGGAAATGGGATTTCTCCATGAGATTTCTTCACTGCTGCTTGGGTTCCTGTGAGAATGAGACCTCCCCGTGCCCAGTGTGGTCCAGAACCACCTGCAACAGGTGACATTGGAGGTGACAGCCAGAAATTGTCACCCCTTTGAGGGGGTGGGACCAGTGGTGGCAGCAAACTGGTCGGGGGGAAGCTGGGCTGGTTTGGAAAGAAAGGGAAGAGCTGCTGATTTCCATAGGTTTCAGTGGGAATTCTGGGGAGCAGGGAAGGTGATGCGCTCAGAGGGAACTTGAGGGATCCATGGAACCCCTGAGAGCAAAGGGAAGAGCTGCTGGTTTTTCTTGATGCAGTTTGCAGGAATGAGGCACTGGGAAACACTCAGTATCTGCCCAGTTTGACTGGTTTGCTTGCAAATAAACTGGGGCCAGAACATTCCAGAAGGGTCACAGGGAGGGAAAAGGGGTCTCGGTGTCACAGCTGGGGACAGGGCTGGGGACAGGGCTCAGTGTGCTCCTGCCAGAAGGGCTGGGGAGCTGCAGAGGATTCAGAGCCTTGTCCCCAATCCAACCCCCAAATTCAGGAGATTGGAATTGATTCCTCCTCCATCCCCCCTCCTCGCAGCCAGGCATGGTTGGTGCTGCTCAGAGCGTGGGATTAGGAGGGGATAATTAGCCTTGAGCTTTCCTCTACCTGCAGGAGGCTGGAAGGAAATTCTGAGTCAGACCAAAACAACATTTAGAAAATGCAGCAGGCCCGGGCAGGATGATCAGTAGCTGCTAATGACAATTTATCTTGTCACATCTTGACGCCTCCTGTTGTAATGTCCTCCCTGCCTGCTCTGCAGGGAAAGGGCATCCTGTAAATCTCAGAGGCACTGGGAGATATTGTCCTTCTCACTTCACAGGTTGGAGAGATGCCTTCAGCTGGAACCTGGCAGGCAGAGGCACAATTCCATCCCACAGCACCTCTGCTGTGCAGGGAATTTCTTTCCCTCCTCCTTCAGCCCCATCCTGCCCCAGTGCAACTCCCACTGCCAGCAATTCCCACCGCAACCATTTTAATCAATCCTACAACCTGCCATTCTCTCCAGCCTGATAATCCCCACGCTGGCTCATCCAGAGGAAATGAATCCTGCACCGTGGCAGGCTGTAGGAACACAGTATTTCTTCCCTTGGGAAGTCCTGCAAAGACACCAGAGATACCCCGGGAACAAGAATTAATGAAGCCCTGCAACCCGCCTGGGAAGCAGAGTGGATTTTTTCCTATTTTGGAGACAAGTTAAGGGCACAAAAAGGTTCCTGGGAGCTCAGGAAGGTGCCCAAGAAAGGAATAAACCCATAGGGTCCCAGCTCCCGGTGTCGAGGTTTAACTGGTAAATACAGCAGGTTCAGGCAGCTCCGGGGGGTTCTTTCCATGTTTTCCCCGGGAGATGCTGAGCCAGGCGGACAGAGCTGCTGCTGTGCAGTAGCCTGAGCATCAGAGGAGGCAGGAGAGAGGTTTATGGGAGCGTGGCTTAATTCCCAGTTGCCTGTCAGCTCGGAGCACGAGCATGTTCAGCTCTCACAGCCCGAGTAACCGATAAGAGCTCCTTCATTAATCCCTGGTAACTCGATCTGCCCTCCCAGCCCCGAGTGAGGAGCAGAGATGATGCCCTGAGGAGCTGGAGATCAATTTAAATTCCCAGAGCCTCAGTCCCTGACTCACTCCATAGCGCCAGTGCTCCTCAGAATAACCAGGGAGTGGATTTTCTGTCACATCCCTGATCCCAACGCCCCTTCCAGCAGTGCTGGCTGCCACATCCTGCTGTGCTGGAGCCACAGCCAGCCAGGCCAGGAGCCATGCAGAGGGACACGTCTGAGCAGCTCCCACCCCTCCACCAGCACTGGGATGGATCCTCTGGGTGCTGTGCTCCCACACAGCCCCATCTGGAGCAGAGAGGACTCCAGGGCACTTCCTGCTCATCCCTGTTGCTCAGACACTCAGGGAAAAGCTCCCTTGGAAGCAGCAGCTCCAACAGAGAGCTGAGTGGAAGCAGACTGAGGAGATGGGGAAAACAAGGAGCAGGATGTGGCCAGGGTGACGCAGCCAGTGTGAGAAGCACATCAGGTTAATGAACTGCCTGGTTAATGGCCTGGCTGCAAATCCTGATTGCTGCTCGTGCAGGTGATGCCTTAGGATTTTAGCTTCTCTATTTTTCATGTATCTGTAATCCTGTGATTCTCTAGTATCTAACTCTAAACTCCATACAGGGTGCTAAGCTGCTGTTCTCTCATTTTTAGACAAATCAATTCCTCTCTAAGCTCAAACCTCAAGGACACCTTAGTGTCTGAAACCCCAAGATATGTAAACAACAGTGAATTGGGGGAGCAAACTTGGAGTAATTGACTTCATTACCTGAAGCTGTAATTGGAGGATTAAACTTTGATATGCAAATGGACAAAATTTACAAAGTATGAAAAACTCATGACCTGCTGTCCATTTTGGGTGTAGCACCTGGGTGGGCTGTGATTGCCCTGAATGCACCTGAAGGCCTTCAATAAATAGAACTGCTTTTTATTCTCTTAACCTTGTCTAGCCTCTGTTTTAGATAAGCCACTCCAGGCATCACAGGGAGCTCAGCGTCTCCCAGACTAGGATCAGCCCTCCCAACCCACCTCTCAGGGATCCTCCTGGACAACCAGAGCCTGGCAGGGAAGGTGGCAGCAGCCCAGCACTGCTGACCCAGGGACACTCTGCTTCAGCTGCCCCAAAAAGCTACTGACCGTGACCTCTTTAATTCTGGCGCTGCAGGTTCTGCTGCTCAATAAAAGCAAAAAAAAAGCCATTTATGAGGGAACAGTCAATAAAGTGCGACTTGCTTATCACAGCTGGTTGGGAGCAGTTGGAAACTGCACCCTCTGGAATGGTGAGGGGTCACTGTTTCAGGACAGCTGCTGTGTCTGGAGCAGGGGTTCCTCTGCACAGCTGGGAGAAGGGCCCTGACATGTTCAAACACCCCAAATTATGGCCACAAAGCTGGGAAGTGGCCACAAAGTGGATGTGGTCACTCTTCTTTCCTGGCCTGCTGCAGCTCCTGGGACTCAGAGTGGCCCCTGCTCTGCATTTCAGTAATGTCAGCCCATGAAGAGCCTGCTCTGAGCCTGGGGGTGCAACAGGAGAGGCTGCTGGGGTCACCAAAACACCCTGGTGACACCTGAGCGCTGGCACAGGTGAGGAAAAGGAGAGGACACTCAGATGGAATGTTTTCACTTTTATTCCCACTCAGAACAGTCCCAAACCCACAGCCCCTCTGCCCCCCAGCGCTGCTGTGTCCCTCCCCAGCCGTGCCCATTGTCACCTCGGGGCTGTCCCCCCAGGGAAGGTGACACCGTGCTCCTCAGCGCTCTGAGGCATCCACAGCAGTCCCTTTCCCCAGGTCTTTAGGGAACCTGAGCTCCTCAGAGCTGCTTCGCAGGATCAGTGGAGAGTGAAATCCCCCGGCTTGAGGTGCCGCGGGGGGAGCAGGTGCCTCCTGAGGATCCTCTGGAGCAAGTTCTTCCTGGCTGTCGCCGCGGGGAGCTCCAGGCTGGAGCTGCTCCTGGGACAGCTCACCACCAGGAGCCTCCTGTGCCTCTTCTCCGCCTCTGGGCTTTCCAGAGCCTCTGTTCTCTGGATGTCTCTGGCACGTCTGGGCAGGGGGAGCCCTGCTGGGGTCGGGCTGCTTCCATCATCCTTGTCACCTCTGCCACGGGGCTGCTTGGGGTCCCTGCGGCTTCCTCCCATCCCGGAGTGTCCCTCAGGGATGCCGGGATCCTCCTGCCAGCCGGGACGTGTCCCCTCAGCGGGACCCCGAGGGTGGCCTGAGCCCGAGTGGAAAAACGCCTCCTCGCTGGTGACCTGCGGGCTCCGCCCCAGGGTGACAAAGCCATACGGGGTGGTGACCTTGGGGAGGTGGGGCAGGGACAGAGCTGCCCAGGCTGTGGGGTCTGCGGTGGAGCAGGATGGGTTCAAACAGGATGAGTTGGAGCCGTGCTCATCCTCCACCGCCGGCTCCGAGCTGCCCCCCTCCAGTGCCCTGTCCCCTCCAGCTGCCCCGTCCCCTTGCCTGAGCATCTCTGCTTCCTGTGGGTGTCCAGGGACGGGATAATAAACTGCGGGATGCGGTCGGGGGTCACCACGTGGAAGAAGATCTCGCTGGAGCTCTTGCCCTGCAGCGCGGGGGGACAGAGCGGGCCCTGCCACAGGGACATGGTGGTGGCCCGGGGGCTCCCTGGGCAGCGCTGGCCATTTATGCTCCGCCAGCCCCGGGTGGTGACGCGCGGTGACGCCACTGCCAGCTCCCTGCCAGGTCCAGCGGCCGCCCGGGCACGGGGCAGGCGGGTGGAGGGGACAGGTGAGGACACGGCGCTGCCGCTGTCGCGCAGGGCCACCGGCTCTGTCACCCACGAGGCAGCAGAGAGGGGAAGCGCTGGGCGAGCGGCTGAGGCGCGGGATGAGTCACCAGCCGTGGGCATCGGGGGGAAGGGGCAGCGGGAGCGGCAGACAAACACTTCAGCTCTGTCTAGCAAAGCTCCCGTCGGGAAAAGCTTCGTCCCACGCTATTCCCCAGAGGAAGCGGCAGCTTCCAACCGCTGCACCCCCGAGTCCCTCCTCCCACCCCCGCCGGGGCTCTGTGCTGGTTCTCTGCTGGCTCCTTTCTCCCAGCATCCCTGGGCTCCCATCCCGCTGGGCTGGGAGAGACGGGGAACAGCCCCAGGTAGTGCCCAGGGCAGGGGGAAGAGGCTTCGTGACCGTGCAGGGGGAGGATGAGGAGGGTGAGCGGGAGGAAGCAGAGGGACAGAGCAGGAGCAGCAGGTGGGATTTTTGTTAAGAGTTTTGCTGCCTGAGGAAGGAAGGAAGGAAGGAAGGAAGGAAGGAGGAGGAAGGAGGAAGGAAGGAAGGAAGGAAGGAAGGAAGGAGCTCTCCATCTTCCCCTTTTCCCCTGTGCAGCAGGCCAGAGGCAGAGCTAGGAGAGGTTTCCTGTCACTCTCCCCCAGCTACGGAAGCTCTGCCCCTATCAGGGGGATAACGGGGGGTCTAGGGTGGATCCTGCTCGGGAAATGATGCAGAAAGGAAAAGCAGCTCCATCTTCGCGTAGGCACGGAGCAGGGGGGATGCAGGTCCCTCCTCCCATCCCTGTGCTCAGCAGGGCAGGTCCTGGCAGCTCATCACCTTCAGCTCTTTGCACCAGCACAGGGAGAGGGGAGAGATCCCAAATCAGAGCCTTGGCACGCTGCAATCCCCCAGGGGCAGACCTCAGGCTGGGGTCACTAATTGAGAGCACTTAATTGAGCCCGCAGTGCTGATAGCAGAGGAGCCCCCAGCTGAGGGCTCTGGGCTGCCCCACCAATGAGCAGGGCCAGCAGCTCAGCAGGGAAACGAGGAGCAGTTGGGTCAGGACCTATAAATACCCTGAGGGCTGCCGAGGGGGCTAAGCCAGGTTTGTGTCCAGTCTGAGCTCCATGGAGCAGCAGCCAAAGCCCATCCCAGAGCAGGTCAGTGCCCCGGGGGCGCCTTCTGCTGGGGATGCTCTCAGGCTGGGCTGGAGGCTCTGACTTTTCTCTCCCTCTGTCCAGGTGAGACCACCTTCCTGCAGTGATTCCTTCTCCAGCAGGCTCCTGGGCCAGATCCTTCAGCTCAGCTTGGTCAAGTACCCGGTGAGTGAGGCTGAGGACAGGGAGGAGGTGGTTAAAACCTCAACACTGGCATTTTTTTTGGGGGGGGGGGGTTCTGCCAGATATTCTCTTTTATTCCCCTAGGCTTTCACATTTTTACATATTAGGAAGGAATTGTTCCCTGTGAGGGTGGGGAGGCCCTGGCACAGGGTGCCCAGAGCAGCTGTGGCTGCCCCTGGATCCCTGGAAGTGTCCAAGGCCAGGCTGGACAGGGCTTGGAGCAGCCTGGAATAGTGGAAGGTGTCCCTGCCCGAGGCAGGGAGTGGAATAAATCCTTAAGGTTCCTTCCAACCCAAACAATTCCATGATTTGTCCTCTCTATCCCAACTTTTCTCCTCTGCCTGGCCTGCCCTTGCCTTGCTCCCCTTCTGCTGTTGGTGGCTGCAACATCCACATTTCTCTCCCTCTCCAGACCAGAAGTGGGAGGGTTTTGGGAATGAAGTACAATCCAACAGGTCCTGTTTTCTTTGGCTGAAGCTGGTCCCAATCTCAGCTCCACACTGGGACAGGGCAGAGTTTAAGGCTTTCCCTGAGGCCTTTAAACACCTGCGAGTTCTCCCATGTGCTGATGGATCTCTCTTTGCAGCTGAAGCTCCTGCAGAAAGCATCCATCTGGATTGGATTGGTGCTCCCTGTGGACACCCTCAGGAGCAAGTTCTACCCCCCATCCCAGTCCCCTGCCAGGCCTGGGCTCCTCGCCAGGAAGCGCCGAGGGAAACTCGTGCGCCTTCTGCTCTCCGTGACTCCCAGCAGCATCCAGAACTTGCTGGGCTACCTCCCCAGCCGACTGGGGCCACAGCACCATGTCCAAGGGTAAGAGCTGGGGCCACCTGGAGCACCTGGAGACAGCATGGGATTCCTGCAGGGAGCTGGGAAAAGCTGAGGGAACACTTACAGGTTTTCAATTTATATTTTGTCTGCTTTGCCTGGGAGTAGTGCACAGAACCTTTTTCTCTCCAGATGGATCCTAGGAAGGATCCTCTGAGGAAACAGGGATTTTGGGGTCTGGAATGGCAGGTTGGGATCAGGAAGTGCCTGAATTCAACCCAGATGTGTTGGTGCTGGGTGTGGTGATTGTGCCTGCTGGGAATCCCTGCAGAGGTCCGGGAGGCTCTGGTCAACCCATCCAGCAAGGCCAGCAAGAGGAAGAGGGATGATGTGGCTATGGAGAAGCACGAGTCCTGGTTTGTGGTGCTGGAGAGGGATCTGCCAGAGGAGGACTCTGAGGACCTCACATATGAGGTGAGATGTTGTGGCTACTGAGCAATGCCAACATGGTTTGGCCTCTGTGTGAGCCTGGGACACTCTGGGAGCGTGCCAAGGAGGAGCCTGGAGAGGTTTCCTTCCTTCTCCACGCTTTGAGGGTGTCCAAGGAGCACCTGGACATCACCCCAGCACTGTCTGAAAGGAGTCACTGGTCCAGAACACTGAGGTTTCCCTTTTGTTGATGTCCCTGCACAGCAGAGTCTCTGTCACCCTTGGCTGTGGCTCCCTTGGGAATGGGATGGTTGTGTCCTTCCTCAGAATGTCCCTTTCTCAGGCCATCCCTCTGCCTGTTTCCTCTGCAGCCTGTAGAGCTGGAGTCAGACAGTGATGAGTATCAGTCCCACAATGACACCGACCTGGAGCTGGAGGAGCAGGGTGAGATCACCATGCTGGAGCCCTCGGGTGCCCAGGTGAGTGTTCTGCTCCATTCCTGGGGACAGTAGGCACTCCTGGGCTGTGAGGATGTCCCTCAGTCCTTGGCTGCAGGAGGAGGGAGCTGAGGCTGCTCTGAGCTGAATTCCATTAATCCCTCATGGATTTTGTGTTGCCCTTCCTGGAGCTGAGCTCTGACTGTGTCCCTGTGCCACACAACCCCAGGGCTCAGCGCTGCCCCCAGAGCCAGGAGCAGAGGATCCAGCTGTGGCCAGCAGTGGGGAAGATGCTCCAGATGTGGCCAGCAGTGATGCCTGGCAGCCAGGAGCCTCTGGGAGCAGTGAGCAGGACACTGACACAGCCTGTGACACCAGCTTGTCCCAGGATGGGGTAAGGACTCCTGGGACAATGCCACTCTCTGAGTGCACAGCAGGGGAGGTGTCCCAAGTCCCCGGGATGTCCCCAGGCTCTGAGCCTTTGTCACAAAGATCTGCATCCCTCTGCTGCCACGGGAAAGGCTTGGATGAGCTCTAGTCCCTGTGCAGGGACACAGCCCCAGTGATGCTGGGTGTGCCTGGCCATTGTCACCAGTGTGTGACAGCAGTGCCAGCTGAGCCCTCTGTGGCACCTCTGACCCAGGGCCACTGTCAGCAGGGTGCCATGAGCCCTTTGTGACTCCCTGGCCCAGACATTTTGCCCTTGGGAGGATTTTTGGGAAATTCTTCACCACAAACTTCCCACAGGGTCCCTCAGTGCTCTGGTCCCAAAGCACTGCTGGATGCCCTCTGAATTCCCAGGGAGCTGCTGCCCTGCCTGGCTTGCAGGGAAGTGCAGGGTGAGGAGAGGTGCAGTGGGGTTGGTTTGTAGGCGGTGGCAGTGAGGACAGGCAGTGCTATGGGCAAAATCTCCTGTTTTCCAGGAAAACTAGGAAGCCTGAGCTGTGCACCTGGACCTCCTGGGGCTGCCTGATTCCCTGGAGAAGCCATGTCCCTGTGGAATTTGTCCAGTTCAATGCTGTGTTCATGTTGTTTGATTCCTTTTTCTGAAGTTTGTAATAAAGTCCCCCCTATTTTTTCATGTGAATTTGGCTGCAGTTTCCTGTCAGTACCTGGAGCTGGCATGGACAGGGTGTGGGGCTGCCAGGGGACTTTTCTGGAGTTTTCCTCTAGGGAATTCCTCAGGGTGCCTGGGAGGGGATGGCTCTGGGAATGCTGGAATGTGTGATGGGAAGGGGTGAAGGGCAGGGAGGGAAGGTGCAGAGTGAGGTTTGTGTCTCCATGGGGCAATCCCTGAGCTTGGGCACCCAGGCTGCTCCCTGGATAGCCCTGGGCTGGCTGGTGCCTCCAGGGAAACTCCCTCCCTTCTGGCATCCCCAAAACCACCAAAATAACTCCTTGGAATAACCCAGGGATTTAACACAGCAGCTGTGTTGTTCAGTGAACACTTACAGGTTTTCAATTTGTGTTTTGTCTGCTTGGCCTGGGAGTTGTGCACAGAACCTGCTCCCTCCACATGGATCCTAGGAAGGAGCCTCTGAGGAAACAGGGATTTTGGGGCCTGGAAAGACAGGAAGTGCCTGAATTCAGCCCAGAGCTGTGGAGAGACCTGAGCCTGGCCAGGGCTGGCTCTGCTGTCTGGATCAAGTCACAGAATCTGAGGCTGCAAAGAGCAGCACCTCCTCCACGTGGGGGTGAGGGAATGGGAATAGTTCAGGGTTGGATCCCTTGCTCAGGGCATGCCTGGGGCTGTCTGGCACCACTGCCTGGAGCTGGGTTTGTGTGGGAATCCCCTGGGACTGACAGTGCTCCAATGCTGCAATGAGCTGTGGCACCCTGCAGCAGGGCTGGTGGATGGGTGAGCTCAGCCCTCAGTCTGGTTTAACCAGGAGGGAGCAGGCCAGCTCAGAGATGTCTGTGGTGCTGGTTGTGCTTAATCCACGCAGCAGGCAAGGCCTCAAAGGAGTATAAACCCTCTAAGGGGAGCGAGGAGTTGAGCTGCTCCAAGGTTTTGTTTATCTCCCAGTCCCTGTGGGCTGCAGGAAGGAGTGGGAGTTCAAAATCCCAGGGACTTTGAAAGTGGGTGTAAGAATGGAGGTGTCCTGGCTCCAGACCTGCTGGGAGCAGGGATGTTAATCAGGGATCCTAATGTCTGTTTAGTTAGAGCTTGTCCTGCCTGTCCAAAGCAGCTCTGTTGTAGCTTCTCCTTGTTCTGTGTGCCTTTTCCTTGTGCCCTGCTGTGGCTCTTCCTTTTGGATTACTGTGATGTTTCCAAGACCTTCTCTGACCAGTTAGCCACTTAAAGGAGGAAATTCTGCTGTTTTAAACCAGTGGCTGGATCAGGACACCTCCTCCAGCTGCAGCCCTTGGACTCCTCCCTGGCCCTGCAAAATTGTTTTTCCAGCTCTGGCCAGAGATCCAGCACTGGCTCCTGGTGCTTCTGCTCCAGCAGGGCATGGCTTGCACTGGGCAGGGTGATTTTTCTCTCAGGTTTAGTAATTTGTGCACCATTATTGTGGAGAGCAGTTCTGATTTACAAAGCTCATGCTCTCATAAAGCTGCTCCCCCTCATTCCTGGTGTTATCTGCAGCCAGAATAGCTCTGCTTTCATTACTGCTGAATAACAGCAAGTTATTTTGTTGTTAAAGGTTGATAAAGGAGCTGATCCTGCAGCTCCTGGATATTCTAGTGGGCTCAGCATTAATTCAGGTGCTCCTTGTTTGTGTTCAAGAGCTCTCCCCCTCTCTGCAGCAGAAATTAATAAAACATCCTTCAGTGGCACAAGGCTGGGCAAGGGTTTGCTCTGAAACCTGGGCTGGCTTTTCCTCTTGCTCCTGAGCCTTAGGAGCCCTGGGTGTGGGGAAGGGCAGGTTTTGTTCCTTGCTTGGGGGTCAGAAAAGAGCCCTAACTCTACCTCTGAGCTCACCTACAAATTAATTCTGGGTACCCCCAAAGCTTCCCAGACTTCAAGGCTGGATTTAGGAAGAAGAGACCTCCTCAGAGGAGCAGGGAGGAGGTGGATGGCCTGGTGGAGTCAGCAGTATCTGCAGAGCTGTTTGATCCCAAGGTCATCCCGAGTCCAGCTCAGCAGGTGGGTGGTGCCTGTTGGGGAGGAGGAGGAGGGGATGATGGCCTTCAGTGGGGACAGGCTCAGCCTGGAGAGGTGCCCGATCACCCAAGGGTGGCACTGGGTGTTGGTGGCCTCAGGAGTGTCACCAATGAGCTGCCCAAAACCCTGTGTGCACATGGCCACATCCCTTTGCAGAACTGTGAGCCTTGTGCATCCCAAAGGGCAGCTTTGGGGTCACTCAGGGGGGCTGCAGCCATGGGATGGGATCTGTGTGATGCTTTATGGGCACTTTTGGGCCCTCTCCAAGCCTGTGTGAAGATGGAGAATCTGTCCTGCCCAACCCATGAAGCTCCTCTGAGCATCCCTTCCCTCTCTCTTCACATTGCTGTCCTTCATTCCTGCACTGTGGGGTTTTTTTGGCTGTTTTTCCCTGCGGTGTGAGGAGATGGAGATGTGCCCCAGGACACAGGCTGACTGCTGCCCCCTTGGTTTGGGGTTGGAGGGTGCCAGGAGCAGCCTGAGGGAGCAGGTTATTGAATTCCAGTTGGATGGAGACACACTGAGTTCTCCTTGGTATCTTCTTTTTTAGGGAAAGGCTGTGGGATGTGCCCAGCTGACCCTCTGCTGCCCTTGGACACAGCCCTGGGGATCATCCAAGCCCAGATTTTGTGGGATCCCTCTCATCCTTCCCTTCAGTCCCTAGCTGAGGAGCAGATTCCCTCCCTCCACCTCTGTATCCCTTGCAAATCTCCAGTCCCTGCTTCCCCAGACCACATTTCCCTGCCCCTCCTGCACACCACAGGGGTTGGGATGGTGGGAACCATGCAGGATGTGGTCCCAGAGCTGAGCTCTGCACCTTCCTCCCCTCCAGGGCCTGTCTGGCCTCGGTGGCTTTGAGGGTGACACCAGGGCCAGCCCCATGTCCTCAGCAAAGGCCACCAAGGAGCGAGGCAGGAGCTGTGGGAGGATGGAAGGAGGGGAAATGGGGAGAGGCAGGGCGATTGAGGGGTTAACGCCGTGTTTGGGGATGAGTGTGGACCTTGAGGGGCGAGCAGAGGTGACCCTGACAGTCGGGGAGCACGGAGGACACATGGCCCGAGCAGCCTGCACAGCGCTCAGCCCTGAGCCCAGGGAAACAAATGGCTTAATTGAGGCGAAAACGATCCTAATTAGCATGAGCAAATCCAATTAGGAGCCGGCGGCGGGGTACCTTAGGCTGCAGGGAGGGCTGGGGGTCCCAGGGCGGGGACAGGAGGGGACAGGGGGTGGCAGGGGGGTCCCCCGGGGCTGGGGCTCGTTGGCACCGTGTCCCCTCGGGCTGCTGGCTCCGTGCCTGGCCACAGGCTCGTTAGCCCGGCTGGCTCAGCCAGGCTGGAGCGCTGGGCTAGCCGGGCTGTGCTCAGCCAGGGCAGCAGCGAGCGCTGTGGCTGAGCAGTTGAGAGGGTCAGGAGCCCCATTCCAACCTGCCCCAGGGCTGGAAGGAGCGTTTTGCTCTTTCAGAGGACGAACTGCTCCTGTTTGTCCTTGCAGGTGACTGCTGGGGTGCCTGGGGGGATGTGGGAGGCTGGACGGGCTCGGCTGCAGCCCCGGCGCTGGAAAAAGTGAGGTTAAATATTAACGGGGAGGTTTAATGTTAGAGCTGGCACTTCTTTCCTATGGAAAAACGATTCAAAACATTAATTTGCAGCAGAATTATCTATGTGGGTCATGATTTTCATTACAAAATTTTCCTCGGTTTTGGGAAAACATGAAACCACAACGCTTCTCGCTGGGCTTCTCTTTCCCCTTCAGTCTCCTGCCCCTCCAGGAGTTATTCCCGGAGGAATTCATCCTCCAACCCACCATTCCAGCAGCGAGAGGAAGGCTCTGAGCACCCCCTGAACCCACCCCCTGCATTTTCCAGCTCCACTTTCTATACCCGACTGCACCCAAGGGTGGAAAGCCAAGCAGCAGAGTGTGACCCCTGTGCCTGGCGTGGTCCCAGCTCTGCCCAGTAAAACCAGTAAAGCTGCCAGCAGGAGGAGCAGCCAGGTGGTCCTGCCGTTCCTGGAAAGCTCTGGGAGCTCTCAGGGCCAGGCAACTCCATCCTCACGGGATTGGGGTAATTTGGGGTTTCCTTGTTGGGGATCCAAGCCCTGCCGGTGCTGTCAGCTGTGTGAGGCTCCTGCCTGCAGCTCTCAGTGGTTATCCCGGCTTTATCTTCCCCCTGTGACAGGGCAGGGACAGGGAGGCTGGATGTGTCCCTGGGGAGCTCAGTGCCAGCCCCAGCCCGTGCCCAGGGCCCTCCTGTGGTGCTGGGAACTCCAGCTGCCCCAAACCCAGCGGGTTTTACAGCTGCAGGGTCAGGGGCCAAACATCTGTCCCCACATCTGCTCATCTCCTAAAGGAACATCAGTTCAGGATGAGGTGCCCAGGCCTGGGCGAGTGGGGCAGGATTTTGAGCCTTGCTGGGGACAGGGGTGGGACAGGGACAGGGCTGGTGCTGGCTCTGCTTGGCTCAGGGATGTGCAGGGAGGGACCAGCCCTGTGTCTAGAGCTGCCTTTTGGGGTTTTGCAGATGCCAGGGAGGGATTTTCATCAGGGCTGATCCTGCTCTGTTGCCTTTCGGCTGGTCTTAGTTAGACACGGTTAAAGGGTTTTATTTCAGTATTTTAATAGGATCCTAGGTGCACAGCTCTTTAAAGGTGGAACATGCCAAGATACAAACTCCCACTGTATAATGTGTGTACAATTTTATGGACTTTGAAAATTAGCATATATGTCTAGAATCACCCAATGAGAAACTTAACAAATGAAGTAATGTCATCCCTATTCTAAGAATTCCCACCCCTCAAATGAGGCTAGAGGCCGGTTTACAAAATGTGTTCCAGAGAGGAGGTTTCAACCAAATTAAAACCTCAAGTTTTGAGATTGTATTGAGCTCTCTGGCTTCCTACTGGGAATATTTGGTCTTTTTGCCTTGCAGAACCCCTAAACTAAGCTAGAATATCAGCCTACAAAAATTACAGTCATGTAGGCTAAGGGTACAAAGAGTCTATAAAGGGCACAGAAAACATATAAAAGGGTATATAAAAAAAGAAAAGGCATAAATTGTCAGGCATCAGCTCCCTGTGGATTATCTGGATCTGGGAGCCCAAAGATGCCTTGGAGCAGCTAAGCAGCATTTCCCCCCTGAGGAGAGTTCCAGCCAGGTGTGTAACTGGGAGCAGATGGTGACAGCAGTGACAGAGCCCTCTGGCCTTCAGCACCATCTCTGGACACAGAACCATCCCCTCAGAGGTGCACAATTCCCAGCCCAGATATTTTTGGCCACCAAGTGCTGCGAATGTTGTCATTTTCCAAAGGCTCTGAGCCCATATTTGTGCTGCTGCCCTTGTTGGCGTCTCCAAGCTGTCGGTCACAGGCGGGTGGCAGGGAGGAACTGGTGCTGCAGCAGATGCCACGGCTGGGCCAGCGTCCAGCTGAGGCCTGGAGACTCATTGTGTGTCACTCTGTGGGAAAAGTGATATCCAAGCCAGAGCCACCATCCAAATTGTCCTGTTGAGCTGAGCTGTGCCTCTCTCCCAATGTCTTTCCAGCTCAAGCCCGGTGAAAGCTCTTGGAAGCAAAGCTGGGAAGAGCAGCATTAATATGCACATACATTAGGTGTGACTCACACACAAAGGAGAGTCATTTTCAGGTCTGATTATCCTCAGCCGTGCGCTCCCCAAACCTCGCTGGTTTTGTTCAGATTTCGTTTAGAGATGCTGCAAGATATTAGCTTAGGGAAATGGGAGGTGACAGGGGAGCCTGGGAGCCATGGATGCTTCCCATCCCCAGCCCAGCAGGGAAGGAGGAATGAGGTCAGTACCAGTGAGTGGAGCTGCTGATGCCAACCTGTGCCCTCCTGGTGTCTGTGCCCTCGAGGGGACTTCAGGTGGGGCTGCAGAGGAACCCAGAGGGGTCAAGGAGGGGCCAGGCTGGAGAGGGGCCAGTCTGGAGAGAGACCATTTACAGGAAGATGTAGTGACAGGGGAGTGGTTGCAAACTGAGAGAGAGGCAGGTAGAGATGGGATATTGGGAAGGAATTGTTTGTGAGGGTGGGGAGGCCCTGGCACAGGGTGCCCAGAGCAGCTGTGGCTGCCTCTGGATCCCTGGCAGTGTCCAAGGCCAGGTTGGACAGGGCTTGGAGCAGCCTGGGACAGTGGAAGGTGTCCCTGCCATGGCAGGGGTGGCACTGGATGAGCTTTAAGGTCCTTCCAATCCACACCTTTCCATGATTGCACTGAGTTTCTTGTCCCTGGATCTGTCTGCACAGGACAAGGCCCCTGTGGCTGGCTCAGGGCACTAAAAACAGTAGGAGTGCAGATTGCCACTTCTCCCCTCCTTGCTGTGACACCCTCTTCACCCCAGGGACCTCCCTGAGAGCTGTGGATGCTCCTGCTGTGTCCCCATATCGCAGCCCCCTGCAAAGAGAGCCTCAGGCAGTGTGGAGAGGCAGGAGAGGCTGCAGGTCACTGCTCTGTCCCCAAGGGGCTTCCTGCTCTGCTCAGCCCTCTCCTGGCTGGCTCAGTGTCACTCCCCTCGATGCCATCGGTGCTTCCAGGGGCTCCCAGCTCCTGCCCTGTCCCTGCAGAGCACAGTGGGCACTGCTGGGACCTCAGGGGCTGCTGGCAAATGACCACAGAGCTGTGGCATTTGCCAGGTGGGCTTGCCAGTGGTTGGACTCCATGATCTTAGAGAGGTTTTCCAGCTTCTTGGATTCCATGACTTCCAGCTCTTGGCTTTATCACCAAAAATGCTTTATCAGGAGCAGCTTCCAGCCAAGGGCACTCCATGCCCACACCAGCCATGGACCTGTCCTGGTTTGCATCTTCTGCACATTCCAGCCAGGCCCCTCACGGGCTTCAGGGTCTCCAAGGGAGGGAAGGAATCCATGTCCCATCTTGTTCATCACCAGCAAAGAGCAGCTGCTTCCACCCCATTTCGGGTTTCTGATGCAGTTCCCAGCATAGGCAGAGCTGATCTGCTGACACCCATCCCAGCCCTCCCATGCCCCCAGGGAAGGAGGGAGCTCCTCGTTTGCTGCTTTCACTCATGAGCGAGTTCTGTCCTTGGTGGGAGCTCAGCTTGGGGATCAAAGGCCAGGAGCTCTGCACAAAGGATCAGAGCAACCCCATTCCTGATGCTGATCAATTATGGAATATCCTGAGTGGGAAAAGACCCACAACCATCATCAGTTCAGCCCCCAGCCCTGCACAGACACCCCAACAATCCCACCCTGGGCATCCCTGGCACCATTGTCCAAACCCTCCTGGAGCTCTGGCAGCCTTGGGGCAGGGACCATTCCCTGGGGAGCCTGGGCAGTGCCCCAGCAGCCTCTGGGGGAAGAACCTTTCCCTGAGCTCCAGGAAGCCCAAGGGTGTCTCAAGGATGGGGATTTCATGCCAGGGTTGAGCAGGCTGAGGTGCACACGAGTGCTGGGTGAGGCAGCAGCCCCTATGCATTTCCCCTCCATACAGGCAGCCCAGAGCAGATGTCCTCCCACCAGCCAGTGCATCATTCATGCAAGAGTGCTCCTTACCTGATAAATCATGTTGGAGAGACAAGACACAATGGGGCTTTTAATTATAGAAACAATTAGCAAGGATTAATGACAGTAGCGGTGTGACAGTGTTGTTACTCCCAAAGTTTAACAAAGCTTTGGGAGTTCTTGGCAGACGTGGGGAGTGCTGAGACACTGCCTGGGGTCTTGTCTCTTCCTCTCCTTGAGAGAGATTTGGGGGCTTCCATGAGCTCCAGGAGCTTCACTGGATGAAGCCTTGGGGAGGTTTATGGGAAGGGACAGGGCTGAGCGAGGGGATGCTGTTCAGGAGGAGACTCCAAGGTGGAGCAGAGCCTGCAGGGGGCCCAGGCCCCATGAGGGAGAGCAGGAGCAGCTCAGCTGGGTGTCACCAGCCCTTGGCCAGCAGGGATGTGTCCCCCAGGCTCCTGTGGTCCCAGCAGAAATGCTGCTCCACACAAACACCTTCAACAACCAGCTGGGTGGGTGGGTGGTCCCTGATCCAGCTCCAGCGTCAGCATCTGCACCTTTCAGAGCCAAGGATCAGATCCCCACTAATAGTGTAATGGTTTGGGTCAGAAAGGACATTAAATCCCATCCCATTCCACCTCTGCCATGGCAGGGACACCTTCCACTGGCCCAGGTTGCTCCAAGCCTTGCCCAACCTGGCCTTGGACACTAGCCAGGGATCCAGGGGCAGCCACAGCTGCTCTGGGCACCCTGTGCCAGGGCCTCCCCACCCTCGGCATGCAAAATCTCAACCTGATTCCCAGGCTTGGAAAAACCCCAAAACCTCTTTTCTGCCTCCCAGCAGCTCCATGAGCCAATCCTGGGCCTGAGATCGAATCTGCTCAGAAGACACCACCAGAACCGATGGTTTGGGAAAACACAAAAGTCAGCAGTAGCTGCCCTTTGCCTGCAGCCCTGGCTGTTCCCCACAGAGGAGGATGGGAATGGCCTGCAGGGAGCAGGGACACAAACACAGAGTGACAGGAGGACAAGAGACACGTTGGGGTCAGTGGGGTGGCCAGAGCTGTCAGCAGAGGTGAGGTGGCACAAACCACACCAGCCTGGAGCCTCAAGATGCCCTTGCTGCTCCCTCCTCTGTAGGATGCTGGCTGGGATCTCAGTGGGATGAGGGTTGGGATCTCAGTGGGATGAGGGTTGGGATCTCAGTGGGATGCAGGGTGGGAGCTCAGTGGGATGAGGGTTGGGATCTCAGTGGGATGCAGGCTGGGATGCTGGGATAGTGCAGGTGAGGCTGGGGCTGGCACGGGCTGCTCCAAGGGTTTGGCTGCTGGGAGGGGAGAGAAACTTCCAAGGGAGCTGAATCCATCTCTCCCTGCTGAATCCCGCTGGTGCCTGCCCACAGCAGGACCCTGTGCTGGGAGCAGGGCTGAGAGCCCTAGGAGCATCCCCTGTCCTGCAGCACCCCAACCCTGTGCTCAGGCTTCTCCAGGAGAACCTCAAGGTTTGATCCAGGATTTACCCCAGGGCAGAGCAGAGAAACTGGAGCAGAGCAAGGGCAGCCTTGGATTCCACATGACTTGGGTGGAGCAGGGAATGGACACAGGACAGGCTGGACCATGCTTGGCTGAGGTCCCTCAATCCCTGGCTAGTTCCTCCAGCATGGCCTGGAAAAGCCATTCCCAGTGTTCCTGTGTGCTGGGGGTGGCTGGTGGGGAAGATTTACCACTCCAAGCTGTCTCCTGCTGGATTAATAATTCATGGAGCCAGGCAAGGTGCAGCGACCTCCACCCCTCTCATGTATCCTAGGAGCTGGGAGCTGCTGCCAGAGTGACAAGCAGGGAAGGGGACAGGGTGATGGGGATGGTCACAATGGGGCTGTGGAGTCTTGGGCACAGCTGCCCATCCTGCCCAGGCTGTGGGGTGCAGGGAGATGCAGCAGGAGAGCATCTCTGGATCCCTGTGCCAGGTACAGATCTTGTTTCCAAACAGCTTTTCCTTCCACAGAACGTGGGCGGATTTGTTGCCTATGGAAGTGAGACACTAATAACACTGGCTGGGAGCCAGGCCTGTTCTCACCTCCAGCACTGACAGCTCCCCAAAATCCTCCTGCCAGCCCCATTCCATGGCAGCCCCTCAACCCAGAACCCCCTGGGGATGTGGGAACAGCCAGGAGTGCCCAAAGCCCAGCATGGGGTTATCCAAAGGGTGTCTCCTCCAGCCCCCAAGGCTGTTGGAGGGGCTGGGATTGCTTGCCTGGCTGTTGACAGCCTCACCATTCCCACAGGATCAAGCTGGAGAAGTTCCTTCATGCCCTGGAGCCACATTCAACCCCACTCAGCACCAGGGCAGCCAGAGCATTCCCAAACCTGCTCCTGGTCCCTGCAGAGGACATGGGGAATGAGGGTTGTTCTGGCAGAACATTCCAGCACTGTGGAGCTTCAGAAGAGACTCTCAACAGCTGGAAACAGCTGGATTCCCTGGGGGAGAAACCATCATCTTCATGCTGGTGTTGGCCAAAACCCCTGGAGATCAACACATGGATGGAGACCATGGAACCATTGGCTGGGAAAGACCTCTGAGATCATTGAGTCCAACAATTAATGATGATCCAGCAAATTTTCAGTTGTTTCCTATGAAAACATTCCCTGTTTAAAACCTCTTCCCTAACCATGGCAGCCTCTCTGTCCTGCGGAATCTGAGCACTTGGATGGGGAGGGAAGTTAATAATGAGTTCAGCCAGGAAAAGTTGGTTTTGCAAGTCTTCCTGGTTGCTAAAGGATTCGTCAGCGATCTTCCCTCCCAAATTAGACCTTGTAGACCCCCCCAGCTGATGAATCAGCTCTGCCATCACTGCATCCCAGCATCATTTGTCTTTCAACCCAACAGCTCCCATCCCACTCCGAGGCTGTGGATAAGAGTAGGCAGCCAAAAACCCCCCAGGACCCTGTGTGCTGCACTGGGGAGAGCAGGAAAGGAAGGGGACAGGGGGAGTTGCTTCCTTTGCTGTTTGAGTTCATATTCTGGACATGATTCATGTGAGGACAGGGAAGGAGAATTTTGGGGATTGGCACCTCACCCGAGTGTGACCCTGGAGCAGGAAAGGCACCGGGCAGGGTGTTGTCACCACTGTCCCCTGCCAGCTGCACCTGGCCACAGGAGAGGGGCTGGGAGGTCACCGAGCTGAGGCGTGGGTGCTCTCCTTCACCACTTTGGGGCTGTGAGTCCCTTCCTTTCCCCCACGGGGACAATCCTGGTGGTGACTGGAGAGTGGCCCTGAGCCATTCACATCTTTTTTTCCCAAGACAACATCCCGAGGAGTGAGCAGTGCATCAGACATGCTGGCAGCAGGGAGGGAGCCACCAGGAGTGGCTGAGGGGGATGTCCCTGACCCCAGTGAGATCCCTCCTAACCCTGAGTCCAGTGAGCTATTCCTGTGCCATCTCGCTGAGAACTGAGGGCCATCCCACGGCAGAGACAGGCAGGGATTTGGAGGTTTTATTGCCGTGCAATCCTGTTCAGATTCCCTGGGGCCGAGGGGACACGATTCATCCACAATGTTCCCCTCCCCGAGCAGCTCGGCCTGATGAATGAAGGGGATTAGAACCTGCTCTGTCTGCGGGTCGCGGGGACACAGGGACGCGGGGACACAGGGACACGGGGACACGGGGACACGGGGACGTTTCCATCTGGAAGGTGCAAATGCCGCGATTGCCGTCCTTGGCACCGCAGTGCCTGGAATTCTAATCGCCTGCAAAGCAGCTCTAATGGAATTTGAAAAGGAGCTGGGAGCTGCTGGAGGGATTCGATGGCACTCGCAGATAAAGGCGGGAGGGAGGGCGAGGGAGACGGGGGTGGCAGCGCGTTCCTTCCGCACGCTGCGGCTCAGGGAATGTGGGCTGGATTCCATCAGGAGCAATTTCCTCGCGGGGAGGCAGCGGAGCGGCCGCCCCCGGCTCCCCGAGGGTGGGGAGAGCTGGGATCCCACCGGGAGCGGCAGCACATGGATCCCTGAGCTTGTCCAGGGATGGAGAGGCGACCTGGGAGCTGGTGAGACAGGAATCACCTGGCGAAAAAACACCGAGCCGGTGCTTCTCATCTGTTCAGCTGGAGCAGAGGAGACTGAGGGGAGACTCCTCGGGGGCTGCAGCTCCTCCCGAGGGGAGCCGGAGGGGCAGGGGCTGAGCTCTGCTCTGGGACAGGGCCAGGAGCCCAGGGAATGGCTGGAGCTGGGTCAGGCTTGGGATGATCTCAGGGAAAGGTTCTTCCCCCAGAGGCTGCTGGGGCACTGCCCAGGCTCCCCAGGGAATGGTCCCTGCCCCAAGGCTGCCAGAGCTCCAGGAGCGTTTGGACAATGCTGCCAGGGATGCCCAGGGTGGGATTGTTGGGGTGTCTGTGCAGGGCCAGGGGTTGGACTCGATACTTGTGAATCCCTTCCAGCTCATTCTGTGATTCTGTGATTTTCCTGCCCATCCACACCAGGATGGCCCCACGACTGTGCCAAGCACATCCCAGCCCAGATGAAAATACTATAATAAGAAGTGGACAAGAAGGGAAAATGTTAGGGGTTAAACCTGAGGTGATCAGCAGCAGTGTGCACCCCACAGCCCAGCCACCTGCTCCCCAAAACCACTGTGCTCAGACAGCCTGGGGCAGCTGCATTGGGAGCCTGCAATGTCCTGCTCCCTGCTGCTTTGGGGTCGAGGAGGAGTCCCAGCATGAGGCTTCCCCACCCCAGGGACACCCCAACCCCACACTGTCCCTTCACTGTCCCTAGGCTGCTCCCAGCACGACTGGGGGCCCTTGGGGACACAGGTGGCTCTGCCATCCTGCCTTGCTGGGCTGGGCTGGGCAGGAGCAGCAAACCACAGTGTGGAGCCAAGGATCACAGTGGGGAGGAGGAACCAGGGCACATCCTCTGCCAGTGCATCCTGGTACCTGCAGCACCTCCCTGGATTAGCAGCGCAAACAGAAACCACACAGCTGCCAGGATGGGAAAATGAGCTGGGCAATGCTGGCCCCACCTGTCCAGGGGAATAAATCATCAGCAATGGGGAGTAAATCACAGAATTACAGAATATCCTGAGTGGAAAGGGATCATCAGTCAAAGCCCCTGGCCCTGCACAGACACCCCAACAATCCCACCCTGGGCATCCCTGGCAGCATTGTCCAAACCCTCCTGGAGCTCTGGCAGCCTTGGGGCAGGGACCATTCCCTGGGGAGCCTGGGCAGTGCCCCAGCAGCCTCTGGGGGAAGAACCTTTCCCTGAGATCATCCCAAGCCTGACCCAGCTCCAGCCATTCCCTGGGCTCCTGTCCCTGTCCCAGAGCAGAGCTCAGCCCCTGCCCCTCCGGCTCCCCTCGGGAGGAGCTGCAGCCCCCGAGGAGTCTCCCCTCAGTCTCCTCTGCTCCAGCTGAACCAGCCAAGTGCCTTCAGCCACTCCTCAGACCCTTCCCCAGCTCCATGTCCCTCCTTTGGACTCTCTCTAAGGGATCAATATCTTTCTTCTGTGGGGAATAAATCCTCGGCTGTGGGGCTCTGTGGGGCCAAGCAGCCTTGGAGGGTGACAGATGCTCGCTGACAGGCAGTGACCAGCTCAATGAACATGGCCAGAGGAGGCATCTTGATGCTTTTCAAGCCCCTCTGATCCCCAGCAAACAGTGATGGCCTTGCAAATGGGTCCTGGGGTGGCCTAATTCCCACCCATTGTGCAGCAGGAGAAATGCAGGGAAACCAGAGATAATTTTCTTTATCCTTCCCTGAGCAGGGAAATGTTAGGTTGGGTTTGAGGCCTGCTGAGCCTGCAAAGCTCCTGCTAAAGCCAACTGGGGCTGGGTTTTTCTGCAAAACTAGCCTTAAAAAGGGGAGGAAATCCTCCTTTGGTGAGAGTTTGTCACCTTGGGGTGACTTCAGTGGGAGAAGGGACAGCTGGACCCAGACATGAGAGCTCACTTAGGGGTTGCAGTGGGATTTGGGGCAGGTGAGGCTCCCAGCACTGCTGGCACTCAAAGCCCAGGCAGTGAGAAAGGGGAAAGGTCCTTCCTGTTTGGATGAAAACAATTCACCTGCTGGTGCTTCTGCTGGGCACAGCTCAGAACAGCAGGTCCCTGGCCAAAGAAACTTCCATTGTTATTACCAAATATTTATTAAAATAACTGGGATTAGTCACGGGCTCAGGCTGTGTGTGCAGAGCAGGGCCTCCTGCCCAGGGCTCTGGCAGGGAAATAGGAGGTGAGATTGTCCCCCTCAGGGGTTCCTGCTCCAAATAACAGATCAAAGTGCAGACATGGAGACATCGGGGTCAGGACTGAGCAGGGAAAGGGGTTTGGAGGGGGAGCCAGGGGTTTTGTAGGGGAACAACAGGGTTTGGAGGGGAACAATGGCTCTGTGTACAGCAGGTCAGGGATGTCACTGGTGGTGTGGCAGTGACACTTCCCCATGTCCCCCAAGCCCCACAGTGGGGCTGTGCCCCCCCTTTCCATGCTGGACTCCTGCCTGAGTGCACGCCTGAGGTGAAGCTGCATTTTAGGGTCTGATGGGTGACCAGGCCAGGGTGGGTCCTTGGCACCTCCCTGGTATCACCTCGGCAGCTCCGGGGAGAGGGTGGCTCCAGGCTGGTGCCCTGCGGATGGAGGGGACAACCCAGGGCGGTGTCCCCGGGGCACAGTGCCTTCCAGCTGTGCAGTGTCACCCTCCAGCTGTGTTTGGGGCACTGCAAAGCCCCTGACCAGCACAAACCAACCCCCCCAGCTCAGCCCCGGCAGGTGAGCCCTGGGGACAGTGCTGTCCCCAGTCCCTGGGCTGGGGCTGGCTCTGCTCAGGGGTGCTCGAGGCTGGGGGGTCTGGGGTGTCTGGGGGGTCTGGGCTTGCCCCTGGGCTCCCCAGGCCTTCCTGGCACCAGCCCAGCACCAAAGGGGCTCCTGGTGGGCTCCCCAAAACCCAAATCCTGCAGGAGCACATGGAGCAGGAGCATCCGGCTGGCTCCTTCGAGGAGTCCATCGAGGTTCCCATTAGGCAAAATTAATGGGCACAGGAGCCTGTTCCCATCACGTGGCTCCCACTGCTGCATCCTGAGGGGGGAAGAAAACGTCTCGGGCTGTCACCGGAGCTGGCAGCGCTGGAATGCTGCATTCGGGCTGGCAGGGCACCAGCGTGGGGCTGCCAGGGACCCTGCAGGGATCCTGGGAGCAGCAGGGAAAGATCCCCACTCCACCACAGAGGGCAATCTGGGGGCAAAAGGGATTTTACTCCTCACTTTATTGGGATTATTTTTTTCCCCTTGGCACGTTTCAGTCAAAAAGTCTTTGGGATTTTGAGCGTGTGCCAGAGCAGCTGCGATTTTTTTATTTCTCTCGCACTTCTTTTTTTTTTTTTCTTCCCTAAATCGTTTTGCTGAGTCTGTGTGAAAATGCCCCAGAAAGCAGCAAAACTTGTCAAGACACTCCCAGCACCTTGGATGCTTGGAGCAGCATCTCTAAAGGCAGGGACCCTCCCTGGAGCACTGACAGCCTCAGGGTCCTGTCACTGCTGTGTCCCCTCCCAAACTCAGGGACAGCTGGACTGGATGGTCTGAACGTCTCTTTCCACCCTGATGATTCTATGATTCCATGACATTTGTGTTCCCAGTTGTCACCCAGGTGACCCTATTCCATCCCAGTCCCGATGCTCAGCAAGATTTGGGAGGTTTTTGGTGGTTAATGGGTCTCCACCCTCATTTGGGGAGGGACTGTTCTTGTTTAGGGCCAGGCTCTTGGGACAGAGTGGTGACAGGTAGGGGTAAAGCCCCCTAAGGAGGAGAACAGGTCCCATTTCAGCACCCAAATGCCACCCTGGCAGGAACCTTCTGGCCCAGCCTGTCCCTGGCTCCTGGCCTAAGATCCCTGTGGACTAAAACTCATAGTTCAGCCAATTGGAATTAACTGGAGCACAAGACCGAGGGCCCTGTGGGATTCTCTGATGTCCAGTGCTGGACTCTGGCTTGGGGAAGCAGAACTGGTCACCCCAGCCTGGTGCTTTTCCTCCATACCTTTGTCCTCTTCTTTCCTCAAAGCCCAAAGTGATGCCAGAAGGGCACTGAAGTTAATGGGAAGAGGTGGAAATGGGAGAGAGCCTGGAGGGGGAGCAAAGCAGAGCAAACCCATGGCACAGGCTTGAATCACAACCTGCTTTTCCCCTTTTCCCTGTGCCTTGATCTCCCCAAAAATAAAATAATAGTATGAAGAGAGCATGGTAAGACAGAAATAATTTGATTTTCTGGTGAGGTGCTTGGGGAGGGGACAAGGACAAAGTGTCCCCCTCCAAGCTGGGCTCCCCAGTGCATTATCAGCACTCTGCTCCCCCAAAATCACCTCGAACCCTGGCCAGCAGGCAGGAGAGCATTTCCAGCAGACAAAATCAGCTCAGCCCTCGGCTCCCAGCACCGGGCTCGGGAGCTGTGTGGAGGCAGCAGCAATTCCCCCCATCCCTGATTAATAACAGCACAGCCTGCGGAGCCAGGGCGGGGGGAACAATGCCTAATTGACTCTGTGCTTTTGATACAGCAGCTTAATGAGTGTGTACAAATTAGCCAGAATCACCTTTCCATCCTGGGGAATGGAAATGAGCTGTGGATTGCTGTGGCACACCCTCCCCCCCCACGCCGGCCTCTATCCCCAACTAAACCAGCCGCGATTTTCATGCCTGGATTTTTCATCTTTTCCTAAGCAGATCAGTTGATATTGTTTAAACAGCAATGAAATTCCTCCCCAGCCTCGCAAATCTCCCGGTTTTAAGCGCAGATCCAGGGCTGAGGCTGGGGATGAAGCTCAAATGGGGAAGCCCGAGCTGCGTGCGCCTGCAATGAAATTATAAATCCACATCCCAGAGCAAGCAAGCAGCAGGAGGCACCAGGAACCTCCATCAGCAGAAGCGCTGGGCTGCAGCAAGGAATGGGAGTTGGGAGTGGAACCGACAAGGCTGGGAGAGCTGTTGGCATTTCTCCTGACAAAATCCTGCACGAACGGAGCCAGTCCAGGCAAAAACACGGCGCCAAACCAGCCTGGGGTTCAGTGCTCAGCCCTGCTCCTGTCGCCTGAGTTCTCCCCTCAGTTTCCCCAGCTGGAAAGTGAAGAAGATGCAGCCAAACCCTGCTTGAGAAGCACTGTCAGACGCAGCAAATGTCATCGAGTGGCTCAGGTGGTGCTTGGCCAGCTGTCACACAGCACATCAAGGGCACAGGACACTCTGCATCAGCAGCCACGGCCCCTGCGGCCAGGGAGCAGCAAGGCTAAGGCCAGCCTGGGCTGACCAGCGATGAGTGGAGAGGAGCAACAATTCCACCCTGCAAGTCAGAGCCAAGCAGGGAATTGGCTTCTGCCATGCTCAGAGCCTAATTAACCAAATCACCACAGTTCTGGGAGGCTTCGGCACGAGCGGAGAGGAGCAAGAGGAGAGAGAGCTCCAAGGAGGAATGGGCACTGGTGAGTGCTGTCCCCGTGTGGGATGGGGGTGCTGGGGGGCTCCAGGTCATTGTCCCGTGAGCCTGGCATGTTCCTGGCACTGCTGCAAGGGACAGAGGAGTACCACTGCAGGGACACAAACGCAGGAGCCCTGGCTGGGCTGGGGGCTGCGCTCATTCCTGTGGTCACAGTGCTGCTTGTGCCCTGATTGTCCCAGTTTCCCGGTGGGATGGAGGGGAAATGGCTGTGTCCATCCACAGCCACATCCACCTCCCGTGCAGAGAGGGCAGCTCAGGTGAGCCCCCCGTCCCTGTCCTGGGGCACGCAGGGGACACGGGGCAGGGGGTGCAAACAGGGTGTCCTGGGGCTGGGGTGGGAGGGTGTCAGGGGTGCTGGTGTGACAGGGGACCCCAGGCAGGGTGGCAGGTGGGCACCTGTGGGTGGTGGGATGGGGGAGCCTGGGCAGGGCGGTGTGGGGTTAGCCAGGTGTGCTGAGTGGGGCTGGGGGAGCCCAGGTGAGGTGCTCGGGGGGACTCAGGGGTGCTGACAATGGGTCGGGGACCCCACACGGGGCACTCCGAGGCTTGGGCACCCCAGGCTGCCCGGGAGGACCCCTCCCCTTTGGCCACGGCTGCGCGGGGAGGAGACCCTCCGTGCCCTTCCCTGCGCTCCTCCGGGGCTGCGCCCGTTCTCCGCCCGGGGCCGCGCATCGCCCCCGGCCCCGTCCCTCCCCCCGGCCGGGCGGGGGGCGCGGGGGGCGGCTCCGCGCACGGCCCGACGCGGCTGGAGAGGCGCTGCCGCCGCCGCGCCGCCCCCGGGGACGGGCCGGGGCCGGGCCGGGGTCCGTCCGGAGCCGCCGCCGCGCCGCCCCCGGGGCTGCGGCTCTGCCCGCGCCGCCGCCGCACCACTGGCAGCCCCGCAGCGGCAGCCGAGCGGTGAGTGCGGGGTCCCGGGGCCGGGGGGGTCGCGCCGGGCTGCACACGTGGCTCCGGGGGGCGGCCGCCGAGCCCCCGCCGCCCCTGGGGACAGCCAGCCTGCCTCCATCCCTCGCTCCATCCCTCGCTCCTCCGCCTGCCCCCGGCGCCCGGCGGGCGGCTCGGCGGGGCTGCCCGGCTGCGCCCACCGCCCGCGGCCGCCAGGCCCCTCCGCAGCCCCCGGCTGTGCCCGGGGAGGGGGCTCGGCACGGCGGGCAGCGCCGCCGGCCCCGGGCAGGGTCGCGCCGGGGGTGGCGGTGGTGTCGCCGCGGCGCCCAGTCCAGCCCGTCCCTGCCCCGCTCCATCCCCGGCGCTCCCGGGGGTCCGGTGCCCGCAGTCCCCCCCTTCCTTAGGGCTGGGGCCGCCGCTCGCAGCCCCTTTCCCCGGCACAGCCGAGCGGCTCTGAGCATCGCCAAGCGTCGGGAAAGCTTTTCCGCGTCTCCTCCGGCTCGTGTTTCCCCCCGGCGCTGCAGCTCCTCACTCCTCGGCACCCCAGGGCCCTTCCTGCCTCTTCCCCGAGCATCCCGGATTTTAGGGCTAGGCGGATTCTCCTGTGGAAAATTCGGAGGGTTGGTTTAAGCGCGGATGTTACCGGGTTGTGTTTCTCGGCGAAATGGAGCAGGCAGCAAGCGCAGCGTTCCTGGCTCCTATTGCCGTGCTGGAATAGCAGCCTTTGCCTCTTCCCACTCTCCATCCAGAGTACTTTTGTGCCAGTTCCTTAATCCACTTGCAAAGCGGATTGAGCTAAAACCTGACAAAAGGTGCTCCAATTCCCACGGCGTTCGCGCAGGCAGCGGCTGCAGGGGAGCAGCTGCTTTTTGTGTTCGTGCCCAGCCTTAGCCTGAGACGAGGTTTTTGGGAAGGAGAAAAGAGCAACCGGGGAGAGAGAGGATGGCAGGAACAGGCAGAGTGCCTGTGAAATAGATGGAGAGTGGATCCGTGCTGGGCTCTGCAGCCTGGCAGCACACGGAGCTCAATCCCAGCCCTTCGGAGTGAGGAGTGGTGGAGCTGGAGCGGCTGGACCTGGGAAGTGACCAGGACTGGGGATGTTTGGTGGCCTGAACACCAGCCTGGGCCTGGCAGAGCTCCTGGCTGCTGCTTGGTTTTGTCAATGGTCTCTCAGCCTGGCTGGGGATGTGCTGCCTGTGGGATGGAGACCCCAAACCCAGCTCCAGCCCCTATGCAGGGGTGACGCCATGGGAAAAGCCTCATCCGGGCAGGGAAAGGTCTTACAAACCTCTCAATCAAAACGTGAGGCGTTAAAACAAAAATCCCTCCACGAGCAGAGTTGCCCAGTGGTTATAAGGTCATGTGTGTGTTTAAAATGCAGCTGTTGAGCCCTGCAATAACCTGTTGGGAAGTTGGGAGCCCTTGGGGTCTCTCTGCACCCCAAAGCTCTGCCCTTCACCCCTGCTCCATCCATTACCCCTTGCAGGATGGAGATGGGATAAAATCCCAGCACCGCAGGGCACAGCAGGGAGCATGGTGCATGTCCTTTAAATGGGAGAATCATTCAGGATGAGCTGGGGAGCTGCCAGTTGGGCAGCCTGGGATGGATCTGGTTGAATTTTGCGCTGATGTTTTTATCACCGGCGGTTCTGTGGCACTCATGGAGCAGAGACAGCGGAGCTGCTGCCTCTTGCTGCTGGTGAACTGGTGGTGCTGGCTGAGTTTTGGCTGGAGCAGCTCGGAGAGGTGATTTTGGGTCCACCCCAAATTCCTCATGGGTTTCAGATCGCAAAAACCCCACTTGGGTGTCTGCAGCCTTTCCCAAAGCGCTTGGGCTGGGAGCTGCTCTTGGGGGAAGATGCTCTCAGCCATGGATCAACGCTCAGCTTGAGAAACAGCCAGGGGAGCATCCTGAGAGCAGGGAGCAAATGTGCTCCCACTGGTGCAGGGGAGCAGGAGGCAAAGCAGCTTCAGGAAAGAGTTGGCTTAAAAAACAGATTTTGCTTTTATCCTGCCCTGTTGGCAGGAGGGAGCAGGAGGATGGGAGGAACAGGCGCTGGGTTGTGTTTCACCTGTCCTGGGCATCGATGGCCAGGGTGGGATGTGGCTGTGCTGGGCAGAGCTGGGACACATCCCAGGCATGGCCACATCTTGCCCCATCTCCCTCTGTGCTGCCAGGCTCAGCCTTTCCGGGGGGATGCGCTTTTGCTGCTCCCTGCTGAAGATAGCAGGGCCAGGGGCTTTTTTCCTATTTTGTAGTGTTTAGAGCTCAGGAATGTCTGCTTTTATTAGCTGTGCTAATCCTGCATCACCAGAGAACTCATCCCTGGCTCCAAGGCCCAAACCTAATCTCTGCTCTTCCCTCCTGGGCCTGAGTTAAACACTGGACTCGCAGCCCGACGGCACAGACGGACACAGCTGCACTCAGCATTTCAATGCTTCCAATCCATGGTGTTGGGATGGATTTTTCCCAGCTCCTGTCTGTCAGATCCCTCCTGCTCCCCCCTCAGCATCCCACCAGGGAGCAGGTGGCTCTTTTCTCTCCGTGAGGAGCCGGAGCTGCCATAAGGCAGGAGGAGTTGGGCTGCTCCGGCAGCTCAGAGCCACATTCGCCTCCCCGGGATGGGAGAGAGCTGCCGGGAGCCCTGGGAATAACGCTGGGAATGTGCAGCACGTGGATGGTGTGCTGGGCGTGGGCAGCGGCGATTCCCGTGCCGCCGGCGGGGGTGGGCAGCCCGGGTGGGACGCCTGTCACCAGCAACATCTCCCCACATCCCCAGTCCCACAGCTCCGAGGGGAGGGAAGCAGGAGCCAAGTGAGGCCATCCCTGGGTTTGTCACCAGCAGCCTCTCCCCACATCCCTGATCCCACAGCTCCGAGGGGAGGGAAGCAGGAGCCACGTGAAGCCATCCCTGGGCTCACTGTGAGGCTCCAAAACCCTCAGCGTGCATCCTGTGCCTCAGTTTCCCTGGCTGTATGTGGATGTGGTCTGCTGGTCTGGCTCTGGAGGGTAGCACAGTCCCTCAGACAGCCACACTGCTGCTGCCCGTGTGTGGCTGAGGTGATGGAATGGCCTGAGCAGGCAGAGGGAGCATCAGGGAGCCTCCTGCAGGATCTCTCTGGTCCGTGGGGCTGCAGGGAGGGTGGGAAGTGCTGCCAGAGCCCAAAGGGACACTCTGTGTGTCCTGGAAAAGCCCCAAAACGAATAGGCGAGGGCAGAAATGTTCAGAGTGGAGATTTGAGAGGGGATGAAAAGCAGTAAATGCCATGAGAATGCTTGGAAATGCTGCTGAGAGCCACCCTGGCTGTGGGAGGGACAGGGATCGGGCTTTGGGCACTAGGGGTGACTTTTCTGTTTGTGAGGTTTTTGTAGGGTTTACCTTGGAAGATGAAGCAGCTGCTGCCACAAGGTTTGGCTCAGGGGATGTGGGACCAGGGATGCAGGAGTGAGGCAGGCTGGAGCCATTGGCAATGGAATGTGCTGGATTCTCCTTTGGATCCCATTCCAGCCGTGGCACTTTGGGGCTGCAGCTGGAACCCCATGGGTGCCCCAGGGGTGTGGGGTGTCAGAGCTGGGGGCTGAGGCTGGGTGGCAGAGTGGGGAAATGGCCCCTGTGGTGGAAGAGCAGAGCCCTCCCCACCCCGGGCAGGGGCTGCCATTCCCTATTTTCCGTGTTAAATGGGCAAGCTGAGGGCAGCACCAAATCCACCCCAGCACGGTCAAAAAGCAGAGACTCAGGTGGAGAATTTGGGCAATCTGATAAACAGGTTTACTGTGGATAAGTTCAAAACAAAGTCTGGAGTGTCTGAGCTGTGATCTCCATGCTTGGCATCCACACGGGCACCCCAAGGCTGGCATCCCAGACCGGGAGCAGAGGCAGGATCTGCCTCTCCAAGGGACAAAGCTGGACACAGCCCCAGCTCCTTCCTCTACCTCAGCCCAGCTCTTCCCTCACTTCCCTGCCTTCCTCCCCCGGAATTTTTCATGGCACCACGAGCTCGGCTGCCACTTGCAGCCCCATCCATCAGAAGGGTTTGGTTTTCAAAGCCGTCCCAGCTCTGCCCAGCTCAGATCTGGAGCGCCGGAGCTCCTTGTTCAGCTCCCGATGTGCCAACCAAAATAGCAGCGGCCACATACTGGAGTGGAGAGGAACAAGTGTCACTGGGAATTAAAATGACAGATCCCAGCATCAAGGTCTCGGAGGGTTTGTGCTTTATTAAGCAACAGTGAGTTCATGGGAAAGGACTTTGACTCAGAGCACCGGTTGTGTCTACAAGAAAAGAGAAGCAGGGACTATATTTAGGCTCAGGCTGTGATGGGGAGACAGGGCCAGGCACCGAGGGAGGGGAGCTGGGCATCCTCAGCTCTGTGGGGATGAGCCCTGGCCCTGCAGGGCAGAGTGGGATGTGGGGAGGGGGAGGTGGGCACAGCTCAGCTTTGGGATCATGGAAATCCCAAACGGTTTGGGTAGGAAGGGACCTTAAAGCCCATCCCATTCGACCCCCTGCCACGGCAGGGACACCTTCCACTATCCCAGGCTGCTCCAAGCCCTGTCCAACCTGGCCTTGGGCACTTTCAGGGATCCAGGGGCAGCCACAGCTGCTCTATTCCAGGGCCTCCCCACTCTCACAGGGAAGGTGCTGCAGAGGGACAACCGCAGTGCTGTGGGGCAGGAGGGCTGGAGGGTTCTCCTCCCTGTGCCAGGGGCTCTTTGGAGTCTTGCACCCCCAGCCCCACATCAGCCAAGCCAGGGCTGTGTGGAGTGACTGGGGAAGCTCCTCTGACAGGATTCACCCTGCCTGGAGCTCATGCAGCATCCTCTGGGTTCAGAGAAAAGGGGGGACCATGGCCCTGCCCCAGGCTGTGTGGTCCTCACGTGGCTCCCTCTCCCTTAAATGTGGTTTCCTGCTGATGGGGGTTATTTAACAGATCAATGTTTTCTCTCCTTGCCTCAGGGTCTGCCTCTTCCCACCGCCCCCTCCTATTAAAAATTCATTGTTTCTCCCAGATACCGTTGCTAGAGGGAGACAGGGAGAAATAAAGGAAGTTCTTGGAAAGGAGAAGAGAAAATATTCAGTGGGAAGAGAATTGAGGAAAAATGTAAACCAAATATTGTCCCTCTCTGCCTCCTGTTGCCCCGGGTGCCTTTGAGCCCAAGCACTGTCCCTGTCACAGCATAGACAGGGTTGTTCCCAGGGGGTTGTGTGGGAATGGGGTGAGTTTGGGTGCTGGGGACAGTCCTGCTCCTGCCAGGAGGGCTTTCAGAGCTGGGAGTGTGAGACATGGTGGCTGTTTCACACAGCAAATTCCCAGCTGGCTCAGGAGGGAAGAAGCAGCAGGAACGGGATCTGCAGCAGGGGATGTGCCTGATCTCCAACTCAGTTCCCATCCTTGGCATCTCCAGAAAACTCCCCTCAAGGCACTGATGGCTTTTCCTGCTCTGTTTGGCCACTGTTTCAGTCTGAGTGGAGGAGAGGGTTGGTTTGTAGGCTGAAATGATCAGGAGGGTGTTGATGGGGACACTGTGGGATCAGCTCACCTGGCCCTGTGGCACTAGGCTGTGACATGGAGCCACCAAGCCATGTGCCACCAGTGAGGATATGGAGCATGGCTGGACTGAGCAGCATTCAGGGAGCTTGGGAAGGCTCTTTTCCATCCCCAGAAGCCTCCTGAGCACAGTCCTCGTGGTGCTCCTCACAGGGCAGCAGCAGCAGAGGTTTGCAGGGCAGAGCAGGGGAACTGAAGTGGCTCCCCCTGAGCATCCAAACTCCCTCAGCCACATCTCCATGGTGAAATATCTCCTGTGAGACGAGTGGATGTGTTTTCCCTCAGGAGGAGTGGGGGGAATCATTTCCAGCCCCATCTCAGTGGTGCAGCCAGAGGAGCAAACCTCGAGGGTGTTTTGGTGCTTGTGGCCTCTTTTTCCAGAGGGTCACCTGGGCTGACCTTCCCGTGCTCAGGACAGCTGGACACCAACCCTTCAGCATTGGCACAATGAGCTATTTTGTATTTTTCCAGTTAAATCTCATTTTGAGGGAAAGTCCATCTGGTTCCCTTCGTGCTGCCAGAGGAGAAAAGGCTGCTCCTGGGTCACTTTTCCCCAGGGAGACCCAGGAGAGGCCAGGACCTGTGCCTGGGGGTGGGCTGGGGCAGGGTGCCTGTAATTGAACACTGATTAGGGCTGGAAAAGGAGCAGAACCCTGCAATCGCAAATGGAAGGTGGAGTGACAGAAATGAGAGAGAAATTGTGACCTTTTTCCACAAGCAGGAATATTAACTAAGTGTGACTAATGGAGAGGGGGGAAAAAATCCTGCCTTCATTAGTCCTCATTCCTGGGGCTGCTGTGGAACCTTTGGCTGCTCCCAGGGAAGTGTAGTGGGTGATGCCAACATCCCTCCAGGGCCCTGGAACTCATTCCAGGAGCTTTTGTGGAGCTCCCATCCCATCCCATCCCATCCCATCCCACCCCCCCCCCCCCCCCCCCCCCATCACCACTTCAGGGAATGGTTTCTTCTCTTCTCTTCAGGGTCACTTCTGCACCAATACCTTGTGGCAAAGCAGCTCCCAGTGTGAAATGTCCCAGTGGGATTCAGCACCACTGCCTTCCCCTGCCTTGGTCAGCCTGCACCAACATCTGGAAACCTCTGGAAACACAAGCCCAGGCTGTTGCTGCTGCAGTGACAAATGGGGCTGTGATCTGTTGGATCAGGATCATCCAGAGCCAGACAGTGCTGCTGGGTTTTTGGGGTTTTTCCCATGCCCCAGAATAACCTGAGCCATCTCTCTAGCTCAGGTTGTTGCTGGCCCTGAGTTCATGCTGGGCAGAGCTGTCCCCATGCAGGGATCACTCTGTGGCCTGGGGAGCTGTCCCTGCTGCCTCAGTCCTGTGCCCCAGGGCCTGGCTGGGCTGTCTCCACCTCAGTGACTTTCCCAAGATTCTCTTAAGAAACAGATCTTTTTTCCTCTGTTTCATTTTAAGCAGCTCTGCCTCATTTCTCCCTCAATTTCTCCCCCTGGGGTTGTTTCTGGCTGTGCCCCCCAAAGCTGGGAGCTGCTGTGTCCCTGCTGTGGAGCTGAATTTTTCCTCCTTCCTTGATGGTTTTCCAACTTTTCCCATTTACGTTTGCAAAAAGATACTCTTTGGGGGCCTGTCGCTGAGAGGATTTCAAGTGAGCAGCCTGTGACACCTCCTCTGTGATAATGTGTCATTTTTGTTGCTCATATTTCAATAACTAAAGGTCAGATGGAAGCTCAGCTGGCTGGGAAGTCTGACATTAATTACACTAACGAGCAAACATCTCTGGCTTTATGCTCTGTGCTTGTGGATTCTGGGGTGGTGCAACACTGGCCAGAGCCTGGGCACCATCAGGTGTCCATGGAATGACAGAATCCCAGAATATCCTGAGCTGGAAGGACCCACAGGGATCATCAGTCCAAGCCCTGGCCCTGCACAGACACCCCAACAATCCCACCCTGGGCATCCCTGGCAGCATTGTCCAAACACCCCTGGAGCTCTGGCAGCCTTGGGGCAGGGACCATTCCCTGGGGAGCCTGGGCAGTGCCCCAGCAGCCTCTGGGGGAAGAACCTTTCCCTGAGATCATCCCAAGCCTGACCCAGCTCCAGCCATTCCCTGGGCTCCTGTCCCTGTCCCAGAGCAGAGCTCAGCCCCTGCCCCTCCGGCTCCCCTCGGGAGGAGCTGCAGCCCCCGAGGAGTCTCCCCTCAGTCTCCTCTGCTCCAGCTGAACAAGCCAAGTGCCTTCAGCCACTCCTCAGACCCTTCCCCAGCTCTGTGTCCCTCCTTTGGACACTGACAGCTTTAGGTCCTTCTGATCTTGTGGTGCCCAAAGTACCCCCAGCTCTCGAGGTGAGGCTGCCCCAGCACAGAGCAGAGCAGGACAATCCCTCCCTGGCCTGGTGCCCCCAGGACACAGTGACCCTTTGGGCTGCCAGGACTCACTGGGGACTCAGATCCAACTTGCAACCAACCAGGACCCCCAGGTCCCTTTCTGCAGTGCTCTGGGCTGAGCCAGATTTGCTGCCATGCATGGAGGAGTCGTCCTCCATCACAAGGGATGCTCCTGCCTTAGAACAGCTCAACTTGGGCACCCTGGTCCAGTCCTCTGGAGATCTCTGCTGACTCTGGGTCCTGTCTGGCTTTGGATTTGCTGCTGAATTTCTTTTTTCAAGAGGATCCCATATGAAACACTGGAAGCTCCTTGATGGAGAAGTAGGTCCTGTGTGGTTCCTGGGGAGAGGAGAATCCTCTCCTGGCTCTTCCACTGAGTAGCCCAGAAGAGTTGAAATCCAGGTTTTGTGTAAAACAAAAGCACAGGGGCCAGACAGTGGCAACTGCCCTGGTGGCACAAACACCCAGAGGTCCAGGGAGCTGTGCTGGTGTCACCACGTGGGACCAGAGGAGGCTTTAGGCCACTTCACCCACGTGCTGGTGGGTCCCCTTTCACAAGGATTAAAATGTATTTGCAGACAAAACCCCCGGAGGTAACCTGAGCCAGAGGTTGCTAAGTGACCCAGGAGCTGCCAAAAACAAATGCCAAGACCATCAGCTGAGCCCCTGCTTGTTCCTGGGGCTGGGAATGATGGGCTCACCTGCCAAGCCAAGCCCAGGTGGTCTCTAAGTGAATTAAATTCCACATTCCTGATGTTTAGGCAGGGCTGGAAGTGGAGCCTCTCAGGGAGCTGAGCACTTTTGGGCTGGCAGCAATTTGCTCTCAGCAGGTCTGCAGTAAATCCATGGCTGTGTCCAGCCTGCTGGAATTGGATTGAAATGTTGCCCTCTCCATGGCCGGAGCTGGAGCCTGGCCATGGGGAGCAGCAGCTGAGCTGCTGTGGTTGGGATTAACCCTGGGATGGCTCTGGCTCCCAGCATCGCCTGCAGAGCCTCCTCCATCCCTGCTGGAATATCTGAGTGTGTGAGTCCCACTCACGGTGCTGCAAGGGGACCAAACCCACTTCCCTCCCAGTTATCCCATCTCCCAGGACTGGAGCAGCCCCAGGGATCCACAAGAGATCTTGGTGCATCAGCGCTGTGGAGCTGCCATCCCTAAAAACACAGACCCTGCATCCCCTGGGGCAAAATCCCTGTGGAATTGCACCAGCTGGAGTTGCTGCTGCTCTCACAAGCTTCCCCCTGCTGGTGCTGAGGGCAGCCCCAGGTGGTTTAGGGTCATTTCCACATCTCAAGGCTTGGTTTGGGTCATTCTCGCTGTTTTTTCAGGTGTTGGATCTGAGTTATTCCCTCACCCGTGTGCTCCAGCCCCCTGTGCTGCAGGGCACACTCCTGGCTGAGATGGAATCCTGCTGTGATCCCGGGCTTTTCCCATCCTGCTGTCCCAGCCCTGCCTCCTGGAGGGGCTGCTCCATCCCCTGGCTCCAGCAGGAAGCTCTGGTGTGTCCAGGGCAGGGGATTTCTGTCTCTATGGGTGTTCAGTGCTGTTCACTTGTAGGGGAGCATCCCCGACAGAGTTCCGTGCATCCCCCATGGGATGTGCATCCCAGCTGGGACCTCCTGGGAGCTGGGAATGTGGGTTCCAGCACTTCAGGGACAAGCCTGGGTCCCTGAGGCAGAGCAGACAAAGGGAAGGTGTTGGAGCAGGGAATGAGCTGGGATTGCCCGGCACTGGGGGTGAGCAGGAATGTGGAATCCCTGCTCTGCTGAGCCTGACCCTGCAGCTTTGAAGGGAATCTCTCTGCCTTCAGCTTTGGGTCAGTGCTGCTTTCCTGGAGGAATTTTAGCGTTTCCAGAGTGCCGAGTGCTGTCAGTTCTCTAGGAACCCCAAAAGTGAGGTTTTTCCCATCCCCAGGGAGCGTGTGGGCAGTGCTGGGGTTTGCAGGAGCACGCGGGGATGGAGAGCTTTATCCTCCCGGGATTCTTGGCTCCGGGATGTCTCAGGGCTGTGATCCCTGTGTGATCCCCCGGGCTGCCTCCTCGTTCCTCTGCCTTCCCCAGCAAATCCCTGCCGGTGAAAAGCTCCTTCGCTTAATGCTCCCCCAGCCTCTCCCGGCAGGAATTAACCCCCTGGCTGCTGCTGCTGCTGCTGCCCTGGAGCAGCTCGGCCAGGCAGGAGCAGGGAGCTGAGTGAGTCTGGAGCAGGCACAGAGCAGCTGCTGAGCTGCAGCAGCAGCAGCCCTGCGTGGGTGTCGCCGACCAGGACCCGAGCCCGTCTGGGGACGTTTGAGGGCTGTTAACCAGGATTTCCCCACAAAAGGAGCTATTTAAATTCCCTCTTTCTTTGCAACAGGTAACTTCAACTTGGTCCAGAGAGTTCAAAGCAATTTAGTAAAACCATAGTAAATCATTTGTTGAGCATCTGCTGCATTTCTGGGAGCATCTCCTGACCCCCAAAGTCTCTGAAAATGCCCAGGGGATGGCCATGGGGCAGGGGGTCCATCCAGTGGCACTTCTACTTCCACGTTTGGGTGAACTCTCCCCAAATTCGGGTCTCCTGGGCTGTGGCACCAGCGGGGTGGGTGCCATCCCCTCCTGCAATCCCTGCATGTGATTCCCAAAGGCCAGGGCTGTGTTTTCCCTGCTCCAGCCAGATCTGCCTGTGGCGGGGCTGGGCTTGGATGCTCTCCTGGTGGGGAGAGGATCCTCCAGGGCACAGAGTGGGATATAATTTTATATTTTTATATATATTTATATAGGTAAAGCCAGGGAAGCTTCAAGGGTCAGGTCAGAATTCCGGCTGGAGCAGCACTGAGGATGCTCCCCCTCTTGGGAAGTGCCTGTGTGCCACATCCCTGGGCTTTGGAGGAGTTTGTTTGGGATTTCTGCGGCAGACACTGGGGTGAGGTGACTGACAGTGGTCTCCTTGTGCTGTTCTGTGCAGAGGAGCCGAGGCTGGCTGTGCTGGACTCTTGGCCATTTGACCATTCCTGGGCTCCCATGCCTCAGCAGATCCCGATGTCGGAGCAGCCCTGGACCTGCAGAACGGTGAGAACCCCCGGGCTCCAGTGGGGTTGGGGGTTGTGCACTGGGGCACTCAAAACACAGCTCGTTTTTACCTCAGGCCACCCCTGCTTGGTGGCATTACCCCCTCCTTGTCCCCACTGTCCTTCTGCAGCAGGAGTGCTCAGCACCACCAAGCCGGACATTTATCCTGTGGAGCACCTGGGAAACCTCCAGCCTGTTGTCACCACCCCAAAATGAGCAAGAAGGGACTCAAATGGGGCTGTGATGGGAAGCTCTGGGGTGCTGAGCTCTGGGTATTTGCTTCAGGGTTGGTGGCAGGCAGCAGTGGGACCCCAGCCTTGGCCCTGCCAGGATCCACATACAGCATCGATTTGAGGACCAGTTTTTTGGGGTTTGGGTGGATTTCATGGGATTTGGGAGAGGGGCTCTGGAGGCTGTGCCCTTGCTCTGCTGTCCAGGTGCTGGACAGGGAGTGAAGCCACACGACCCCACTGTCCCCTTTCCCTACCACCATGGAGATTTCTGACTTTTGGGATCCTCTTGGGGCTGCACATGGGGAAGGAGCTGCTCTCCTGCTCCCCAGCCCCAGCTGACGCCCTGAGGCTGTAGATCTGGGGACTGACGCCAGCGAGTCTCACTCCAAATGTCACCACTGCCGCAGCCTCCAGCCCGGGGGGGTTGTGGGGGTGGCACAGCTGGACCCCCCCGGGCTCTGCTGGGCCCCTCTGGAATCTGAGCAGCACAGCCAGGAGGGATCTGTGCTCCACAGGGATGAGCCCCCTGTGCCCCTCCTTTCCCAGGGGTTATTTCAGGAGGTTTGTCCTGCTCCCACCTGATGTGACAGGGATGGATTGGGATGTCAGGAGCCATTTCACCCCTGTAATGGCATTTTGCTCTCACTGCTCCCATGATCATCGTTGGGATGGCAATAAAATCTCCAATGCAGCAGCAGCAGCAGCTGCAGACAGGTCTGAAAAAATGCACTCAGCCCGGGACTGATGCTGAGCAGAGCTGGGAGGGGAAGGGAGGGAAGGCTGTCACTCCGTGCTGCTCCCGGCTGGAATTCCCACTCCAAGCAGAGTTTCCAGCAGACTGGGGGCTCCACCTCTGCCCCTTTCCCCCCTGCCCCCGCAGAGCTCCGAGCTGGTTCCTGCAGAGCTGAGCAGTCCTGCCGGGACCGGGCTGCTCTCCAGCCACAGCTGCCTGTCCCTGCTGGCCCCGGAGCAGGCAGCTGGCCGTCAGTCTGGCCTGTCAGTCTGCTCCTCTGCCCACATGTCCAGCAGTCCAGTCACATTAGAGCCTCTGGAATGATGGATCAGCCTCCTGACGTGCCGGGATGGGCTGGCAGCAGCCAGGACTCTGGGCTCCCTCTCCGGAGGGAATGTGGGCTCCCTGGGCACCCCCTGCCACGGGTGAGGCTCCCATGGGGCTGAGCCCTCGGGAACAGGATTCCTCAAGCCTGGACAGAGCTGTTGTTTTATCCAGGAGCCTCGGAGGGGTGGCTGGGACTGCCCTGAGCGGTGTCACCACAGTTCAGGTGAGGGATTAGGAGGAGATTGTGCCATCAAAGATCCAGCGCTGGCAGCAAGTGACAGCGATCAGAGTATGATTTATTTGCCAGCCCCCCGAGGGGCTCAGGCCAGCGTCACGGAAATGCTGAGCTTAATGAACGAGCTGATCTAACGAGGGCTGGCACGGCTGGGCCGGCTGGACAAATGAGGTCGTGCGCTGGGGCAAAGCCCGTGGGAGGCAACTGGCACTGAAATCACCGTGAAATCACCGTCCAGCAGCAGGGCAGGGCTCTGCCGGGCACTGCTGGGCACTGCTGGCCAGGCTGGGACCAGCGCTGGCACCGGGGGGTGGCTGCACGTCAGCATCCCGAGCTCCTCACGCCCCCGGGCAGCGTCATCCATCAGCGCTCTGAAGGTGCCTAATTACAGCCTCTGCCTTCCTGCTGCTCTTATTCATCATCCTGCCCCGGCACCCCGCTCTTTACCGAGCTCGGAGCTGCCTGCCTTGGAGCAGTGAAGGGCAGAGGGTCCCTGCCTGTGGTGAGGTCTCAGGTCCTCCCTGCTGCTGGGAGCCCCCGTGGGTGATGTGTCTCCCCAGAATGAAGGGACAGCCCCAGAGGTGTCCCCAGTGCTGTGCCCGGGCATGTCCTGCCTGGCCAGGCTCTGGCACATCCCCTCTGTCCCCTTCCATGTGGCTCCAGCCACACTGCCCTGGGTGCTCTCCTCGGTTTTGCTGCCAGGCTGCTGCTCCCAGGCTGTTTTGGTGCAGAAGGTGAGCTCAGGAGGGGGAGGCAGCTGCAGGGAAGGAGCAGATTCCCCTCTCCCGTTTAATGCTCTGTATTTGTGTCTCTGTGGAGGCAGGAGCCCTTCCAGGACCGTGGCCCTGTTTGTATCTGATGCACAGTCTGTGCTGCCAGGGCTCTTGTGGGTTCAGTTTTGTAAATCCAGCAGCAATGTCATGGTGTGGACTCTAAAACTGAGGAGCCAGCACAGTTCCCAGGGGCTCAGGGTCCCTGTCCCCACTCCCACTGGAAAGAAACCTGAGTACAGACAAACCTTGGGCCGCAGGTGGGTTTGGATGAACACCCTTGGATTTGGGTAGTGACCTTGGCAAAGCCCAGAGCCCCATGGCTGTGTCCTGCCCTGTGCTGGGAGAGGACAAAGGTGGGGCTACAGACCCAGCTCATTGCTCTCCCAGGGACAAGGACACCGTGGGGGCTGTGGGCAGCACCTGGTCCTGGTGCCAGACTGGGATGGGAGAACATTGGGAAGTCCCAGGGCCATTGGCTGTCAGCCTGTTTGCCTTCCAGCTCCTCCTCAACCCACCCCTGGTGTCAATGGGCTTCTGCAAATTCAAAGTTCTCACTGTGCAATAGGAACCTGCTGGGAATCCTCAAAAAGAAGCCCTGCTGTCCATCCAGGGGCCACAGCCACTGCCTGAAGCCAAGTTCAGCTCCAGGGTTCCTGGTGGCATCAGTGGAGCTGCTCAGTGGCAATGAGGTGCTTTGGGGGACAGCTGAAGAGGGGGAGCCGAGCTCAGCCTTTGCTCCCATGTGCTCCAGCAGGTTCTGAGGCTGTTGAGATCCAGGTCAGGTTCACTCTCAGCCACCATTGCCCAGCAGAAGTTGAGACTCAGCTCTGCCTGGTGACCCAAGCAACCCACCTTGGTTGGAAACAAGAGCCCAGCAGCCCCTGCCCTGCCCCCTGCCCTCCTTTGAGAAGAGTTATCCACCTTGGCAGAGAAATAGAGATGCTCACAGAATATTAAACACCTCCCCAAAGCTCCTGCTGCTGATGAGTGGCTTCTGCTCCTCGCTGCCTGGTACAGACAATGACCTTTCCGAAATGTTGTACGTTGTGGTCGTCTCGAAATGTCTCCTCTCCTGGGAGCATCTTGTGGAGATAGAGATTCAGACATGATGTCTGTCAAGAAGAAAAGCAGATTGTGGCCAATCTGGGGCTGCCTGTGCACTGTTGCCTGGGCCATGTGCTCGGGAATCATAAGGTTGTCTCTAAAAATAAGCGGTGCCTTCTTTTGGGTTGTCTCCTTGGTGCCGTGGCTCATCAGGGAATCCTCAGCTCCGGGGGTTTGTGGTGTTTGCGAGGGCTGGGAGATTCCACGTGGGAGAGGAGTGGAGAGTCCTGTGGCCACGGCTGCCGAGGAGTCAGGATGGGATCCTGGGCTGGGAAAACAGCTCCGTGGAGCTGCTGGGAAGGAAGGGTGGATCCTGCCCTGCCTCGCTGGGAGCTGCTCCAGCGCCGGCTCGGCTGCCCCGAGACCCAGGGCTGGGAGCAGGAGGAGCCGCGTGAGAGGCAGCAGCTGCCACTCACCAAAATAACTCCTTCCGTGAAAGCTTTCCATCTTCTGGAGCCATCCCTGGAGCCACGCTGGGGCTGCTCTGGGGTGACCCAGCCTGCCTCCTGCACAGACAGCTCCTTTCACGCTCTCCTTTCACATTCCCCTCTGCCTCGCCAGGAAAATGTGCTTCTGCTTGAGCAGCCGGGAGAGGGACACGGGGGTGACATCAGGAGCACGGTCACCATGGGCACAGCCCAGCTGGGCCCTGCCGGGGCTGTTGGGGACAGTCACTTGGCCACCTGGAGACCTGAGGAGCCTCAAGGTGTTCGCCAGGTCCTGTGGGGTGGGAGGGCTCTCTGTAGGGACCCTGCTGGGTGTCCCCAGCACCCACCCAGCCACTGATTGTCCCTCTGCTCCTCCAGCCCTGCCCTTCTGCCTGCCCTGCCCAGCCCAGCCCTGCTGGAGAAGGGACTGACCCAGAAAAACATGCCCAGAGCAGCACAGCCAGGAGAATTTGTTTCCCAGCCAGCCCCTGATGGGATTAGGAATAACTCTCCCCTGGATAATTCTCCATTAGGTCTGGTGATTGATTTCCTTCCTTCTTACCCCCAGCTCTGTCCTGCTCTCCCCGTTTCAGCTGGATTATTCTCATGCTTGGCTTGCTAATTGCCTGATCACCAGAGCCGAGGCTTGGGCACATCCCTGGCCTCCGCTGACCCTCCAGTTTCTGCCTCTTTGTTTCTTTCTCAGCTCGGATTTAATCCCCTCCACGCCCCAGCATAAACCAGGGTCTTCCTGCTGCCCTGTGCAGAGGGAGAAACCTGCTGGTGTCACCCCAGGAGCCAGGGAAGGTCCGAGGCATGCTCCTGAAGCTCCTTCCCATCACCTCTATCCTCCCCCCTCTGCCCCATCCCATCTTTTCTGGGATTTTTCCAAGCTCAGTGTAGCCCTAAACCCACTGACTCTGCAGACTTGAGGCAAGGGATAAAATAAAGCTGCAGGAGGCACAGGTTTGTTTTTGGAGGGTGGCACAGGTCACCTTTGGTCCTCATTTCAGTGCCCCTGGGAGCTGTGCTCTGCTCTGAGCTGCAGCAGCAGCTGGAAAAACACAGTTGGATTCCCTCACTTCACATTTGGGCATCACACTTGGCTCTGCCAGCTCCAAATGATGCCAAAATGTCCCCCTGGGGATCCCCAGCAGCTGTGGTGCCACAGGTCAGTGTTGGTGGCATCACCAGTGAGGCTGAGCACAAAGCAGACCCTGGGGATCCTCATTTTCAGCCTGAAACCATAATGGGGGGTTGTTTTGGAAGGTGTAACTGAGGGCTTGGGGTTTTCCAGCAGGAAAGAAGGAGCAGACATCTGGATGGGCTTTGGCACTGGGCTGGGCCTGGGCTCCCCTTCAGGTCTGGCGTGGTTGTGTCCTGGGGCAGCTCTGGCTGCACTTTTCCCTTTCCCGTGGGCAGAGCTTGGAGCCAGGGAATTGTTGGCATCAGCATCCAGGGTGCCCCAGCCTCTGCTCCAAGCCCCTGCCAGCAGCTCAGGGAGCTTTGAGTCCATGCAGCCTGCTTGATCCCATAAATCCCTGTTCCTGGGAATCGAGATCTCATCAAGGTCACACCCTGGGATTGGGGAGCACACGGAGAGTCCAGCAGCAATCCTGGCGAGCTGTCAGCGAGCTGGGGAACACCACAGGGATGTCCCATCTGACCCCAAGCCCAGCCTGAGCCCCTGCAGCAGGGCTGAGCAGGGGGACAGTGTCTGGGAGGATGCTGGCACGGCCCAGCATGGTTGGCATTGCCTTCCCTGGCACAGAGCTGGGCTGGGGACAGCAGCCAGGGAGCGAGGATGGTGTGGGGACACTCGGCTGCTGGCGAGGGCTAGGCAGTGCTCAGGGTGTTCCCAACAGCATTTGGCTGCTGCTGGTGTTTGGAGGAGCCCTCTCCTGTCTCATGCCAAGTTTGGGGCACACTGGCACTGGAACTGGCACCTCCCTGATGCCCATAGGACAGAGCACTGGGGTTATCCCCCCATCAACGTTTTCAGGATGAGGGACTCACTATCGCTTTCTGCCCCATCTGCTCCCTCCCTGCTTTGGGGTCTCCATCCTCACCTGCATCCCTGGAAAGATGCAGCAGCAGCATCCCCTGGGTGCCTCTGGCCCCTCCATGAAGGGATACCCCAGGCCTGGCCTGGAGCAGCAGCCATGGGTGCTGGAAGGGCTCAGCAGGACCATTTCACATCCTGCACATCAAGGGAAGGATAAAACAAGACCTTGCTCTGACTGAGGTGTTTGTGTTTATGCAGTCTCCAAGCAGAGGAACCTGGAAATGCCAACCTGGGCTGAGTTTTGGTCTTTATGCAGAAAACGGGGAGAAATCGTGTTAGCTGAGGAGCAGTTGCTGAGGAGCTGGCAGGGCTGAGTTCATGCCAGTGAAGCAGGAGCTGTTTGAAGGGTGGAGAGGGAGCAAAATCCCACCAGTGGGAGTCACAGAATTCCAGAGTAGTTTGGCTTGGAAGGGACCTTAGAGACCATCCTGTTCCACTCAGGGACACCTTCCACTAGCCCAGGCTGCTCCAAGCTCTGTCCAGCCTGGCCTTGGACACTGCCAGGGATCCAGGGGCAGCCACAGCTGCTCTGAGCAACCTGTGCCAGGGTGGCTGGAGAGTTCCTCTGTGCTGCTGGTGGCTGGGACAGGATGGGCTCAGTGGCCACAGGGGGCTGCTTCAGGGAATCACAGAATTGTCCAATTGTCCAAATTGTCCAAAATTGCTCTGCTCTGCTTCCCCCACCACAGGCCCTCAGCCCCAGGCTTTGTTGGCTCTGTCCCCAGCCTTGCATGCAGCAGGCTCATTATTTTTAAAAATAAATTAAATGAGGAGAAGAGCCTCTATCTAGGCCTTGCTCTGGATCTTAATTGCCGTGGCTCCCCAGGGGCTGGGCGAGCCCGGAAAGCAATGCTCAATCGCAGTAATGAGCTATTAATAAACAGCCCGGCTCTGCCTGGCTCTGCCCAGCACGGACAGGGACCACAGGGCCCCAGATGCCCCTGCAGGGGACACAGGGGCTCTGCAGCTCCCCTGTGGGATGTCCTGGGGCTGGCAGAGACAGGCAGGGCACAGCCAACCTCAGCTCCTTGCTCCAGAGCTCGGATCTGCCTGGGTTTGCAGGGAATGGCTCATCCAGCACCCATTAATCCCCTGTGGGGTTTGCTGAGGGCTCAGGGCTCCAGTGGAGCACCCATGGCTGGGGCTGTGGGGCAGCAGGAAGCAGCTGATGGAGAGGGAAGGTGAGCCCAGGCTGCTCCTGCTCTCCATCTGCCAGGGAAAACAACTCCAGCAGGGCCAGAGCTTTGCTTAGAGGATCAGATGGCTGCAGTAGTAACCAAAAGTGGAGTTGGGTTACCCTGGGCTCATCCATAATGAACAGGGGGCAGAGCCTGGGGCAGGGAGGGGAGGGCTCGACACCCCAGGGCTGGCAGGGAGGCATGGTGGGCACAGATAGGGACCAGTGAAGAGGCACCAGGGCACCTTGATTTAGTGTAGAGACACTGAACAGGACAAAAAAGTGTCACAATAAATGGGGAGGGGTTTTCTCTGTGGGTTTACAGGTCATGCTTGGGGCATCCTTCCCATCCAGCTCCACAGCAGAGCAGAATTGGAGCCTCCAGAACCAGGGGGACTGAGGGGAGCTGCCCCCAGCTCACCCCAGAGCAGCTCAGGCTCCCAGGGCCACCAGCCAGGCAGAGCCATCACAAAGTGGTTCTTGGCACTCATGGAATGCAGAGCAGCTCCAGCTGCATCCCCACACCAGTGCCCAGGTGGCATTTGGGGACCCCCAGTCACTGGATTTGGGGGGTTGGTGCAAGGAGTGAAGCTGAGCAGTGCTGGAGAGAGGGGAGAGAGGGTCAGGGGCATCAGTGGGGTCAGTGGTGCCATCCCATTGTCCCCCAGCTGCCCCCACCAGCTGTTGATGCTGCAGTTGTGTGAAATGGTGACACTTCCCTCTTGGTTTGATTCGTTGGAAGGAAAAGGGAAATGTGGCAAAAATAAGATAGGCACAAAAAAAAAAGGTGTCATAGACTCAAAATAGAATTGTTGAAGTTGGAAATCCTTCTAAGATCATCGAGCCCAACTGTTACCCCAGCACTGCCAAGGACACTGCTTGTCCCTCAGTGCCACATCCCCACGTCAGTAAAGGATCACAGAATACTGGGATATCCTGAGCTGGGAGAGACTAGTCAGGATCATCAGTCCAACCCCTGGCCCTGCACAGACACCCCAACAACCCCACCCTGTCCCTGAAAGCATTGTCCAAATGCTCCCTGAGGATAACCTCCCATCATTCCAAAATTGCACCGAGCAATGGGTTTATTCCCAGAGAATCTCTCTGCTTGGATAATGGGATCAGGACAGGAAATTATCCATGGAGATTGCATCCTTCCCTGAGAGGTGAGCACAGAGAGGGTCAGTAACCCCCCAGCCCACTGAGGCTGTTCCCATGTGCCACCAGCCCTTGGTGTCCCTTGTCAATACAATGGGAGAGCTCCTGCTGTCCCCATGCCATCAGTGTCACCTCTCTGGGGTATCTGGGTCCTCTTTACTCTTTCTGTCACCCCCTAAGCCAAGCGGCAGCCACCCTAAGATAGGCCTTTTCAGGAGCTTTTGGGCACTGAGGCCCTGCAGTGGCACCAGGGTGGAGCATTGCAGCCACACCACGGTGGCCTTTAGCAGCCACAGATGTCACATCATCCTCTTCCCTCGCCCCACATCCTGCTGTGCTCCCACAGACAGCTTTGGGGTCCCTGACATGTCCACGGGGACAGCAGGGAGTGTGAGGGGCTCCCTGGAGCCACAGCTTGGGCTCAGTGGAAGTCAGCAGGGCTGGAACCAGAACTCAGGCACTGCACACCAGTTTGTCCCAGTGCTGTGGCCATGCTGGGACAGAGCCACCCATGCTGGAGGAGTCGGTGCCCTACTCACTGCACCTCCACAGCGTGGCTGGAGTGGCTGGCTCTGCTCTTGGTACCCCAAATATTCCCTTGCCAGGCTCAAAAACACCCCGCAGCTCCCCCACCGAGCAGCTCTGGCACTTAATTAGGTTAATGACCGCGCTTCATTAAGGCAAGGCGGCTGAGGAGTTTGCAGCGGCGCTGGGAGCTGAGTTTCCAGGCAGCGCGGCGGATTTGGGGCACGGGTGGGGACGGGGAGCGGGAAAGGGGAAGCAAAGAAAAGGGAAAGCGGCGGCGAAGTGCTAATCCCTGGAAAGGAGGGCAGCCGGGGCACGGCGCCGCGGGTCGGTGTTAATCCCTCCTCGGCAAAGATTGTGCCCAGTGCCGCTTTAATCTGCGCTCCGAGAGGGCGGCACGGGGACAGGGACAGGGACCGAGCCCTACGTGGGCACCGAGCGTCTCCCACCCTGCGGGACCCTGCCGAACCGGGGCCAGGGGAGGGTTTGTGCCGCTGAATGAGACCTCAAATCCGGGAGCAGAGGGGATGGGGCATCTCACCTGTGACACCAGAGGGGATGGGGCATCTCACCTGTGACACCAGAGGGGATGGGGCATGCCACCAGTCATGAATCATGGGGCATCCCACCTGTGTCACGAGTTTGCAAGTCTCTGCCGGCATCTCTTTGCTCCCCCCAGCCCTGGGGTGTCCGTGCCCCCCGTTCTCCCGGGATGCTCACGGTCCCCTCCACCCGTGCCTGCACCATCGGGGCACAGGGAGGCCTGAGCCAGCAGGAGCAGAGGCTCAGGTGTGGATCTGCAGCCCTGGCTCCTCTCACAAACCTCTGCCGCTGCCTCAGTTTCCCTGTTCTCCTGATGGAGGCTCGTTCATCCCAGCGTGGCACAGGGCAGGATCACCAGGCTGCATGACAGGGAAAGGGATCCAGAGGATTTCCTGGAAGGGCTGGGGCCTCATCAACCCACGTGCTATGGCTTGGCTGGAAAATCCAGCCTCAGCTCCCCAACAGGCGATCTGTGGGGCTGGATATGACTTTGTCCCCGCTGACTCGGCTCTCTCTCCATCACAGGCGCATTGCAGAGCGGCAGTGAGGCCCTAGACCATGCCCCCCACCATGCCATGGTGGCTCCCGCTGCTGGCCCTGCCCGTGCTCCTGCTGTCCCCGCGGTCGGGCGCCTGCCCGGCGCGCTGCGAGTGTGCCCCGCAGCTGCGCTCCGTGCTGTGCCACCGCAAGCGCCTCACCGCCATCCCCGAGGGCATCCCCACCGAGACCAGGGTGCTGGAGCTCAACAAGAACCGCATCCGCTGCCTCAACCCCGGCGACCTGGCCCCGTACCCGCTGCTGGAGGAGCTGGATTTCAGCGAGAACATCATCTCCAATGTGGAGCCCGGCGCCTTCAGCAACCTGTTCAACCTGCAGACCCTGCGGCTGCGGGGGAACCAGCTCAAGCTCATCCCCCCGGGGTCTTCACCAAGCTGACCAACCTGACCCTGCTGGACATCAGCGAGAACAAGCTCGTCATCCTGCTGGACTACATGTTCCAGGACCTGCGCAACCTGAAGAGCCTGGAGGTGGGTGACAACGACCTGGTGTACATCTCCCAGCGCGCCTTCTCGGGGCTGCTGGGCCTGGAGCAGTTGACCATCGAGAAGTGCAACCTGACCTCCATCTCAGCTGAGTCGCTGTCCTACCTCCAGAACCTGGAGGTGCTGCGGCTCCGGCACCTCAGCATCTCCGCGCTGGAGGACCAGAACTTCAAGAAGCTCTACAACCTCCTGCAGCTGGAGATCGACAACTGGCCGCTGCTGGAGGAGGTGTCTCCCACCAGCTTCCAGGGCCTGAACCTCACCTCCCTCTCCATCACCTACACCAACATCACAGCCGTGCCCGCCGCTGCCTTGAGGAACTTGGTGTACCTGCGGTACCTCAACCTGTCCTACAACCCCATTAGCACTGTGCTCAAGGGCTCCTTCAAAGACCTCATCCGGCTCCAGGAGCTCCACATCGTGGGCGCCCTCCTGGTGTCCGTGGAGCCGCAGGCTTTCTCTGGCCTGAGACAGATCCGGCTGCTCAACCTCTCCAGCAACTTCCTGTCCACACTGGAGGAGAGCACCTTCCACTCGGTCAACACGCTGGAGACGCTGCGGGTGGACAGGAACCCCCTGGCCTGTGACTGCCGGCTCCTCTGGATCCTGCAGCGGCGGAAGACGCTCAACTTCGACGGGCAGCAGCCCATGTGCTCCTCGCCGCCCGAAATCCAGGGCAACGCCCTGCGCGACTTCCCGGACTCGGTGCTCTTCGAGTACTTCACCTGCCAGAAGCCCAAGATCCGGGATCGCAAGCTGCAGCACGTGACGGCGCGGGAGGGGCAGTCGGTGTCCTTCCTGTGCCGCGCCGACGGGGAGCCCGACCCCTCCATCGCCTGGGTGTCGCCACAGCACCGCATGATCACCACCCGCAGCACGGGGAGGGCCACGGTGCTGCCCGGGGGCACCCTGGAGATCCGCTTCGCCCAGGTGCAGGACAGCGGCACCTACATCTGCATCGCTAGCAACGCCGGTGGCAACGACACCTACTTCGCCACGCTGACGGTCAAGGGGCGCCTGGCCGACGGCGCCCACCATGCCAACCGGACTTTGTACCTCAGCGACTTCAACGACACCTTCCACAACGACACCCAGGTCTTCCTGAAGTTCACCTTGGACCTCAAGACCATCCTGGTCTCCACGGCCATGGGCTGCATCACCTTCCTGGGTGTGGTGCTCTTCTGCTTCCTCCTGCTCTTCGTCTGGAGCCGCGGCCGGGGGCAGCACAAGAACAACTTCTCCGTGGAATATTCCTTCCGCAAGGTGGACGGTCCCACCACCACCACCGGCCAGGGAGGGGCCAGGAAGTTCAACATGAAGATGATCTGAGTCTCTCCCAGAGCAGAACCAATGTCTGCTGCCAGGCCCCAGGCACGGCTGTGGCGGGATGAGGTCGGGAGGGCTGTGGGAGCGCCGGCCGTGTCCTGGAGCTGGCAGTGTGACCTTGTTGTGCTGGGACGTGGCTGGAGACACAGGTGCCACAGGCCAGCAGGGTCGGAACCGTGGGGACCTCAGGGTCGGGGAGGGATGACCCCGATGTCCCGGCCCCATGGGGAGCCCTCAGGGCTCAGGGGCCATCCCAGGGGCTTCCTTTGTAGCGAGGTTTTTGCTACCAACTATGCATTTCTCGAGCCAAAAGATCAGCAGCATTTGAGCCTGGGAGAAAAATGCTTCCTGTTTTTCCCCCCTCTCCCTTTTTTTTGTAAGGGACTCTTCAGAAAACTTTCCTGGTAGTTGTTTATGGTTCTTTTCTTGGTGTTGGTGGGGGTTTTGGTCCAATTTTTTTTTTTTTTAATGGATTTCCAAGAGAAAAGTCTTCCGGGGCGATGCAGGACTGGGGACGTTGTGCTGAGCTAAGGGGTCTCAGCAAAGACAGATTCCCCCTGGGCACAGATGTGCCTTGGGAGCTTCCCATCCCTGGATTTAAGACACAGCATCTGCCAACGTGGGTGCCCTGGGACACTCCTGCACAAGCAATAATAACCCCCCAGGGCCAGGCTCTGAGGAGGTGTCAGCAAGAACAAAAGGGAAAAAAAAGGCAAAATGGGGCCAAGATCGTTGAAATCAGGAAGAGCAGCCCCAGGGTGATGCAAGGCCCTGTCTCTGCATACACCCCAGGGGGGCTGAGATTCCTGAGGGTTCAAAAGGCACTTTTGGGGTCGTTGTCTTTGAGTTGCAAAGTCGAAGTCTGCAGGAGAGAAGGACCTGGCTTCTCCTGTGCAGGGAGGCCCTACAGCCCGGGAGAGAAGAGGAGAGAAAAGCTTGGAACAAGCAGTCCTGGAGAACATCCCAGTTGACACCTCCACCCCAGATCCTGCACCCTCTGGCGCTGAGGACCACGGGTTGATGTCCCTGGGGTTGCTCCGTGCTGCCACAAGGGTGGTTCCTGGCTTCCCATCCCACCCCTTCCCAGGTTTTGCCCTGGCTCTGCCTCAGGGTGAGGATTTTTGTTCATGGGAGAAGGAATGGAGCTGGAAGGAAAGAGCCTGGATGTGACCTGGAGGATGCAGGGAGTTCGTTGCTTCCTACTCCTCCTCTTTCTCCTCCCATGTGCACCCTGGCGGTTGCTGCAGGTGCCACCCCTGTCCCCATTCCTGCAGGGATGCTCCCCACCAGGATGTTCCTTCTCCAGCCAGTGATGGTCAGGCTGGGAGCTGCAGGGGGCAGCTGCCCATCCCCTGACGGGCATCCCGGAGTGGCACCAGAGCATCCGAGGGGTTGGGAGCTTTGTGGGGCACCAGTGGCTGCTCAGAACATCTCCCCAGTCCCATCCTGCTCTTACAGGGTCCTCCCCATCCATTCATCCATGCATTCATCTGTCCACCCATCCACTCATCCATCCATCCCTCCATCCATCCATCCATCCATCCATCCATCTCTCCCTCATCCCTCTCTCCCTCCCTCCCTGCCGTGGGTCCAGCTGTCCCCATGGCCCCGCATGCCCGGTGCCCCTCGCCCCCGAGCCATGCATGCCATGTCCTACCAGGGTCCTGTTTGGTGTCTGGGGTTTTTTAACCTTGGGAGGGGTGGGAGGGTGGGGAGGGGGTCGGGCAAGGACCCTCACAGGGGGAGCAAAGGGCAGTGCAGACCTGACACAGTTTTCTATGTAACGAGCATGTGAGATGTATTTGTGAGCAAAACAAAAAAGGGGGGAAAAGGGACTTTTGTGGCTCATTTGGGTTTTTCTCCCCCTCTTCCTCCTCATGTGCCTCGATTGGAAAAGGCAAAATCAGTGGGCAAAGCCTGAGCAGGACCTGGAAAGGGTAGGAGCACCGGAATTCACACCTTGCGCTCTCCAGAACTGCTCCCACCCAGGAGATCCCTGGAATTCTGGCAGCCTTTCCCGGGGCTTTGCTGGGATCTGCAGCCCCTCAGCCCATCACCCCCATCAGCCCCACAAACCCCAGAATAAACAATCAAAACCACCTCCCACAGGGTACTGAAGTCCATATTAATAACTAATAAATGATTAATGCACACGTGCTAACCAACTGCCGCTGCTATTAATCAATTATTAATTATTAATGCAGCATTTATAAGGATGTGCCTAACGGGGAGTGTGCAAGGGCAGCACCTCAAGTCCTGCTTGTAGGGAAGTTAGGGTTTGGGAGGGGTTAAAAGGAATCATATCCGCCCAGGAGTGCACAGATGTGCACAGGCACAGAGCCAAACTCCCTGGATGGGGCTGGAAAATTGGGAATTGGGAGCCTGTGCTGGTCTCTGCCTGGGGAAACTGAGGCACGGGGGGCAGTACAGTGGGAACACGGGGCAGGAGCCAGCGGGGACGGGGAGGTGGTTCCTCTTCTCCAAAGGGACTCTCCCTGTGCCCTGCCCACCCCACCAGCCCCAGGGCACAGCCTGGCCCCACTCAGGGCCACCCCTGCCCGTGGCAGAGCTGCCATCGCTGTCCCCACAAGGGCTCGGCCAGCCCAGTGTCCCATTGTCCCGAGGCCACCTGTCCTTGTGTCCCCCCGCAGGGGGTGGCCGTGTCCCCGCCAGGCTCGGTGGCTGCCCTGTCCCCATTCCCGGCTCTCCCAGCACGGGCTGGCGCCGGGAGCGCTGCAAGCAAAGCGATGCCTCCATCTGCTGGAGAAACGCGCCCCGGGCCATTCCAGCCCGGAATTCCACCGCCAGCATTCCCTGGGGTCCGGGGGGCTCCCGGCAGCCACCCCGCGGCACGAGGGAAGGTGGCCTCGGTTGCCAAATCAGCGGGGAGCTGCAGCCCCACGGGCTGGGCGAGAGCTGCCGCGGGAGGAAAGAGGAAATTGGGGTTTTGCTCTCATTTCCTGCCGCAAAATGCGTTTCATGGCTCAGGGAGGTGAAGGGTCGGGGTTGCAGCTCCTGCCTGTGCCCAGGGGTCTGGGGGCACCGTGGGAGCCACGACTGAGCCCCCCTGCTCCTTTTGGGGTGAGCTGCAGGGTGGGAGGTGCTGAGAGAGCAGCCAGGTGGGCTCAGTGCCTGCTGTGCCCAGCAGTGCCCCAGGGATGCCCCAGCCTGGCCTGAGCTGGGCACGGAGCATCCCCACAGCACCCACGGGCTGAGAAGAATGTCATGGAAAAAAACAGCAAAAAATAAAGACAATTAGAAAAATGCAATTTTCCAGCGGCTGCATTTGAAGATCCTATCTCCCAGTGGGGAGAGAAACCAATTTCCTTACAAACCAAAAAGGCTGGAGCTAAGAAAAGCTTCCCTGCACCAGTCACCCAAATCCAGGGAGAAAAGGGCTCAGCAGCACCTGGACCAGAATCTGTAAATGCCATCAAGGCCATCAGGGCCATCAGGGCTGTGTCCTGATGCTGATTTATCCACCTGGAACAAGCAGCAGACCCCACCAAAGGATCCAGGGATGCTCCACGGCTTGGAGGATTAAATCAGCATTTTGCACAGCCCTGCAGAGGTTGGCAACAGGAAACAACCGTCCTTGTTAAGGGCTTGGGTGGCTTTCAAACTTGGTGGTTTTCGCTTTGGTTGTAATAAGACAAATGAGGAATTTCCCAGCTAAAAGGCAATTCCTGGCTGCCCATCTTTCCCTGGCCACTTCTCTCCAGCTTGGCAGGTTCACAGGCATGGCAGGAATTCTGTAATTATACTCCTTACATTCTTTGGTATATCTTAAAGATAATATTATTCATTAGGGAAAAATAGTGATGCTTGTAACGGATTCCTTGGCTGTGAGGGTGGTGACGCCCTGGCACAGGGTGCTCAGGGCAGCTGTCCCTATAAACTCCTCTCACATCACAGAATTAATTCCCTTTCCTCCAGGTTGTTACTCTGGATGAGTTCCAAGGAGGAATATATTCATTGTCTTCCACGAGCCCAGGTTGTGAGTTCATATTAAGAGGTGCACTTGATGATCCCCATGGTTCCCTCCCAACTCAGAATATTCTCTGATCTGTGATCTTTTTGCCGGAATTTCCTACAGCCATTGCATGAGAGGAGCCCAGTCCTTGGAAAACACTTTTTTTGTTGTTTTTTCTCCCATCGGTGTCTGTCCCCTCTAGGATAAAGTCACTTTTTAACACTCTAACCCCCAAATATAACCTCCCTTCTATTCTCTCTTAATGATGCCACTCAGCAGTGCCACCGTGGGACAGGTGGGTGCTGTGGGCACAGGGTCCCCAGAGCAGCTGTGGCTGCCCCTGGATCCCTGGAAATGTCCAAGGCCTGGCTGGACAGAGCTTGGAGCAACCTGGGACAGTGGAAGGTGTCCCTACTCATGGCAGGGGTGGCACTGGATGAGCTTTAAGGTTCCTTGCCACCCAAACCAGTGTGGGTTCTGGTGGCAATGGGGTGCAGGCTGTCCCCTCCCAGAGCCCTGAGCTCCTCCCTGGGCTGGATCCAAGCATGACTCAGCCCCAGTGTGGGTTTTTATCAGCTCTCACACATGGCCTCGCAGGCAGAAACAGTTCCAGCTGCCACAGGCCAACAGCCACAACCTCCTGGCTGGCCTGGAGTGAGCTGGGAAACAGGGACAGGGAAATAAACACATGGGAAGGGAGCTGTGGTCTCCTCACAGGGTGGCTGCAGGCTCACAGCACCCACTGGGTCCCACCCCAGCCCCTCAAAGCCCTGGAGAGGTTCCCAGAGCCAAGGCCCTGCTGACCTGGTTGCGTGGTTGGGCTCAAACTGTGAAATTTTCCACTTTCCTCATGGAAATCCACGTCTCCCAAAGCCTGCTCATCCCACATTTGCTGCTCCCAGGAGAAATCCCTGCAGCTGGCTTCCCACAGCACCCACCGATCCCACTGTGGCACTGCTGAGTGGCATCATTAAGAGTGAATAGAAGGGAGGAAACATTGAAATATTTGGGGGTTAAAGTGTTAAAAAGGCGACTTTATCCTAGAGGGGACAGATACCGACGGGAGGATTTTTTTCCAGCTGCTGAGTTGGGTCACTTGGTGCTCTTTGAGGATCTGTAGAGCTCTGGGAGACAAAAAAAAAAAAAAAAAAAAAAAACCAAAAAAAAAAACCCCAGAAAAAAAAACAACCAAAGGTGTTTTCCAAGGACTGGGCTCCTCTCATGCAACGGCTGCAGGAAATTCTGGCAAAAAGATCACAGATCAGAGAATATTCTGATCGGGAAGGGAACCACAGGGATCATCAAGTGCAACTCTTACTACGGGAATTGAACTCACAACCTGGGCTCGTGGAAGACAATGAAAATATTCCTCCTTGGAACCCATCCAGAGTAACAACCTGGGGAAAAGGGAATTAATTCTGTGATGTGAGAGGGGTTTATGGGGACGATCCCCTCCTCAGAGCAGCTGCCATCCTTAAAGCCACCCGGGAAGGAGGAGTGCGAAGCTCCACGAGCAGCTCAGGGGACACAAACCCGCAGGTGGCACTGACGGTGACACAGCGACCACAGCAGGGCTGGAGCGATGCCAGGAGGCTCCGGGGGCTCCGGGAGCTGCCGGGGAGCGAAGCCAACCCCCTGCTTCCTCCAGCCCCGCACGGAGCAGCTTTTGAAAGCACATCCTGCCCCGGCCGGGCGCAGCGCCTTGCGCAAGGCGATTCCCAGCAGTGCCTCATGGCCAGGAGGGGCTGCGATGGGCAGCGGGAGCTGCTGCGGAGCCAGGATGTGGAGCTGCAGCCCCGAGGGACCCCCCAGCTGCCGCCAGGGATGGCTCCGAGGTAACGGAGGGGCCAGGAAGGGCTCAGCACGGCTGCCCCGCCCAGCCTGGTGCTGGGCACTGACCCGGGCGGACAGGACAGGGACAGGGACAGCCCACTCGGGGACTGCTGGCCCCAGCAGAACGGGGAGCTTTAGGGAAAGCCACGGGGGATTTGGTACCTCTGGTGGCAGCAAAGGCAGCGCCTGGCCGGGATGGGGAAGTGAAACCCAGCGGCTCCATCCCCTCCTCCTTCGGGCTTCTTCTGCTCCCTCCCCATGCCCAGACCCCTGCCCTGCCCGCCCCGGACCTGGCTGGGGTGTAAAAGGCCTTTCTTGCTCTTGTCCCACACCTCTCCCACCGTCGTGTCCACCTCAGGGTCACGCAGCAGGGACCACAGGCCGGACATCAGCCCCTGAGCACTCCTGGGTGTGTCCCACGCAGGTGGAACCACCGCCCGTGGAGCCCCTGGGGCAGCTCCCACCCCAGGATTTCCCAGCGCGGCAACTGGAGTCACTGGGCCGCCAAACTCCCCGTGTTTCGCCCCAAAACCGCCCCGCCAAGGCTCCCCAGGCCGCCGCTTCCCCTTTTCTCGGTGTTCTTCCTCCGAGCCTGCCCCGCAGGGACCCCGCGGGGTGACACTGCCTCCCGGCTCCGTGCAGGGCCAGCTCCGCGCTCCGCAGTGCCAGCCTGGACCCGGCTGTCCCCGGACTGGTCACCCCCATGCCGGACACGCCGGGGGGCTGCCCCCCTCGGTCCCCCAGCTCAGCCCTCATCTACAGCAACGTGGGTGAGTGACATCCTGCCCGCGCTGTGCCCCTGCCCGCCGAGCTGTCCCCTCGGACAGTGGCACGGACCCCTCTGCTGTCCCTGTCCTCCCCCCGCAGTACCCGGCTGTCACCCCTCCGGCTGGCGTTGGGTGTGTTTGGGGCTGGAAATGTCCAGGGGGGCTGGAATTATCCGGGGGGCTAAGGAACAAAGTGCTGTATTCCCATCCCATCCTGCTCCCACCTTCCTCTCCTCTGTCCTGGCTGCCCTGTCACCTCTGTCCCTCCCTCCCCAGGAGAGCTGCGGGCCCACCTCGTCCCCCGCAAGGCCAGCCGAGGGGAAGGCGCAGGGAGAGCCCTCCCTCAGCCCGAGCCGGGCCCCCTGCCTCCCCCACTGCCCAAAAAGCAGCTCCAGCGAGCCGAGTCCCTCCCGGAGCCGGCATCGTCCCTCCGCTGCCATGGCGACCCTGAGCCGCTGGCTGGCGGCGTCCTCTACAGCATCCCCCCGGCCCTCCTGCGGCATGAGGAGGGGGTTCCCCCGCGGGACAGACCCTCCTGGGCACCCAAGAAGCCCCTGACCAAGTCCCGAAGCCTGGGGGAGCCGCTGGCCTGGAGCAGCCCCCAGAAAGCCCCACCAGCCAGCCTGAAGGAGCTGACATTTGGGACAGCGGACGGCGAGCTGGGGCAGCTCCTGGAGAGCCCGGCCGGGGTCTGCGGGGTGGTTTTGGGGTGCCAGGAGGCCACCCTGGCCCGGCTCTCGGCTCACATGCAGGAGGAGCTGCTGGGGCCCGAGGAGAGGCAGCAGCTGCTGCAGGCAGAGCTGGCAGGGAAGCGCTGGGCAGACCTCGGTGTCCTGGACCCGCAGCCCTGCTGCCAGAGCGGGGACGCCTGGTACTTCAGGGTGGGCTTCACCTTCGAGCACAGCCAGCTGCAGTTTGCAGCCAAGGTAAGGAGGGGATCGGGGGAAAAGCCCTGGGCGGTGCAGGGGGAGCTGAGTCCTGCAGATCCAGGAGTGTCGGCTTTTCCACGGAGCACGACCTGGGGCCACTTCCCCTTTCTGCACCCACTTCTGCATTTGCTGAACCAGACGGTGCTGCTGGAGGGGGCTGGGTGACGAGGGTGACAGTTCCCATGGGGCCAAGGGATGTGTCAGAAATGGCACTGCTGGGGACATGTCCTGGCAACTCAGCCAGAGGGGCCAGCACAGGCAAAGGGGAGGCTGGAGCAGAGCTGGCCACTCAGGAGAGCAGGGTGAGAGCCCTCCAAGCAGCTCTGCAGCTCAGCTGGGGCTGCACCACCCCTCATGTCCCAGTTCTTGCTCAAAGCCTGCCTGGCTCTGCCCCTGGGTTCAGAGGGACCCCAGCACCATGTGTGGGTCAGAGCAGGGCTGCCAGGGTGGCCCAGCCCAGGACGAGGCACCTCATGGCTCTGGCTTCAAACTGCTGGCCCTGTCCTGTGTGTCCCTGCAGGTCCCCAAGCCGTGCTGCTCCAGCCTGGGGGTGCAGAGCTCGCTGGGGACACACTGCAGCATCCAGCGCCTGCTCGGCCGCTTCACCGACTGCCTCCCTCCGGAGCTGGTGCTCCCGGGAATCCCTGCAAAACAGAGCCAGGCCCTTTGCCGAGAGGAGCCAGCCTGTCCTACCTCCCAGCCTGTCCTGCAAGTGCTCCTCTGTGCCGAGGTTCCCCAGCAGACCCTGGCAGACTTTGTGAAGAGCTCCCACGCTTTGCACAGGACCAGCCCCGGGCACTATGAACGCCTGGGCTGCCTCCTGCTGCTGCAGCTGTGCATGGGGCTGGAGCACCTCCGGGGGCAGAACGTAGCCCAGGGAGACCTCTGTCCCGAGAACTTGCTGCTGGTGCAGTGCCCGTGTCCCCCCAGGAACCAGCAGGGCCAGAAGGAGCCGCTGGGACTGTCCCTCCCACGGCTGCTCATCAGCAGCTTCTTCAAGGTGCAAGAGAAGCAAAGACCTTGCTCCAGCAGCCAGGAGCAGGACTGGACCCAGGGGCTCACTGCAGCCTCCCCTCCAGCAGCAGCTGAGCTCAATGTGGGCAGGCTGATCTATCAGATCTTGCACGTGGACATCTCCCTGGAGAACATCTTGGACTTCAGAAGCACAAGACTTCCCGAAATCCCCTTGCTGTCCATCTACTCGGCGGGACTGAAGCGCTTGGCCACGCTGCTGCTGCACAGGGATCCTCAGCAGAGGGTGTCCATCGAGCAGGCCAGGGGCATCCTGCAGGTGCTGCTCTGGGGGCCACGGCAGGAGCTCTTTGCCAGGAGCAGGAAGAGCCTGGCACTGCTGCGGAGCTGGCTGGAGGTCAAGAGGGCTCTGCTGCTCCTGAGGTTTGCGGAGAACTGGGCTGAGGCAGGAGGGAGCCCTGGCCTGGAGGAGTGGCTGTGCTGTCAGTACTTCCAGGGGGTCACTGAACACACCCTTTTCCAAGTCACCCAGGTTCTCTATGCTCCCTAAAGCAACCCTCAGGTTCAGCCCACCCAAAGCTTTCCTCGAAGCCAAGAGCCCACGAGGACCTGGCCAAATCTGTCCTGTCCATGGGCAAGGGGGTTTGGAACAAAATGATTTTTAGTGTCCTTTCCAAGACAAACCATTCCATGATTCTATGAAAGCCACCAATTCCTCAGAAACCCAAGCTGGTCCTCACTGGGAAAGCTCTGCAAACCCAAACCCACTTCCCCTACAGCCCATGAATGATGAATTTGGGACCAAACTCCCAAACACAGGGTGTAGGTTTACACCCTCAAACAATTTTTGCTTAATACTCTGAGTCTGGTTTATCAGAGTGTCTGAGGAAAGACAGCTGGATGGGAAACCCCAACATCAATTTAGTGGCTGATGATCCCAAGTAAAGTTTATGGGGTTCAGACTTTGCACAAAACCCCCTCAGGCCCCTCCTGCAGCCACGAGGTTTTTGCTGTTTTGAATAACACTCACAGCTCACCTTTCTCAGCAAAGGAGAAACACAACAGCTCCTTCAGCCTGCACTTCCCAGAGACAATTTGTGGCACAGTCACAAATAAAAATAATACTTTAAAAGGAAAAATACAGCTTCAATAAAACCTGGAGCTGAGCCTTTCAAACACTGGTCCTTTATGTGCTTCCTTGCCAGTGTTACACACTCTGGGGATGGATCTGCAGGGAAACACAAAGCCAAAGTGCCCTGCGTGGTGGAGATTACCCAGAACAGCCTCCACGGGGTCTGGGAAACAGCTCAGGTGAGTTTATGGGCACCAAGGCAGGGCTGTGGCATCTGCTCTGTGCTGTGAAATGCTCAGCACCACATGGCACCTGAGCCCAGTCCCCAAAGCCATGTGGATGCTGAGGTACCATCACAGTGAAGGCCCTGCTCAGGTCATTTAAATCATTCCTCAGTAATTATTAATCTACTCACAGGCATCTAGATCAGGTATCAGGGAAAATTTCTTGACTGAAAGTGTGATCAGGCATCAGCACAGGCTGCCTAGGGCAATGGTGGAGTCACCATCAGTGGAAGTGTTCAAAAAGCTGTGACACACTTGGGGATGTGACACTTGTGGATGTGGTTGAGTGGTGACACAGCAGTGATGGGGGAATGGCTAGACTCGATGATCTCAGGAGGCTTTTCCAACCCAAACAAATCCATGATTCAGTGACTCTATCACCTGACAGCAGCAGGGCTGAGCACACAGTGGGACAGAGTCTCCCCACATCTGCTGTGCCCGTGGATGTGGCAGTGGCTCACCAGGCAGTCACCAGATCCTGGGGCACGGCTGGATGGGGGAAATTCCTCCCAGGAGTCCCTGAGCTCCAAAAAACAAAAATAAACCAGAGCTGGGAGCCTCTCAAGATGACACCACAGAGCAGCTCAGTCCCAGATCCCTGGTCGGGGAATTTCTGCCTCCTGCTCCACTCAAACCCCCAGCACAGCTTCCCCACCCAGGCTGGACCCCCCAACCCTGGCACGGAAATGGGGTTCAAATCTCACTGCAGGCTCCTGGTCAGCACTGAGTGTCCCCGGAGAGCCTCAGCCCTGCTGTCCCCGTCTCTGCTGTAGTGTCTGCCGTGGCTACGAGGTGGCAGTAAAGGCCACATCCGAGACTGAATCCCTCATCCCGGGATTCAAAGGCGAAACCATTCCCGTGGCTCCTGCAGGCCCATGGCAGCCCAAGGCTGGCAGCCCCTGCACCCCTATTCTGGATTCCAGCGGGGGTGACCACCTCCCCTTCTGCCAGCAGCACCCCAAGGGCAGCAGCACATCCCACGGAGGCAGGACCAGGCACATTCCACACTCCCATCCTGCAGAGAGCAGCACAAAGCACAGGCACCACATCACAGAGGAAAATGGATTTTTCCAGATAATTAGTTTGGGAAATTCAGCCCTGTGCCAGCGTGTTGAGTAAAGGAGGGACACTCTCCCCTGTTCATGGCACCACCATGAAATTCTGGAATATCCTGAGCTGGAAGGAACCCACAGGGATCATCAGTCCAAGCCCTGGCCCTACACAGACACCCCAACAATCCCACCCTGGGCATCCCTGGCAGCATTGTCCAAACCCTCCTGGAGCTCTGGCAGCCTTGGGGCAGGGACCATTCCCTGGGGAGCCTGGGCAGTGCCCCAGCAGCCTCTGGGGGAAGAACCTTTCCCTGAGATCATTCCAAACCTCCCCTAGCTCAGCTTTATGCAGTTTCCCTAAGTCCTGCCATGAGCCTTCCAAAAATCCCAACAGGAAGAGCACAGTTGTAGGGCCACAGAAGAATTGCGAAGAGCCAATTTAAGAGCCCAGCAAGAGCCCCAACCTGGCACCACATCACTGCTCACACCCCTGCCAGGTTACTTTGTGCTGCATCTCCAAAGAATTTGAGGGAATATTTTGGTGTATTCCATGCAATTCCAGTGGTGCTGAGCGCAGGGATGGCCTGTGGGGGATCCTCAGGCCCCTCACTCACACATTTCACAGCACTCAGAGCCCACTTTTTTCTTCTCACACCCAGCACAAGCTGGTGAAATAACCCATCCCGGCGATTTCCTGCTCCAAGGTTTTATAAAGGAAAGACTGATGAGCTCTGACAGTGCCCAACAAGCCTGCAAGAACCGAAAAACGTGGAAATACCACACTTTAAAGCTCAGCACTTTGGAAACTTTGTTGCAACTTCAGCTCAAACTTTGTTAACCCCAGCACCACAAGGAGCCCATTTCCCCTCTGCTCACCACCCTGAACACCAAGGGTGTCTGTGGACCCAACCGCAGCCCCCTCCCCATCCTTCAACCAGTCTGTCCCCCCAGGAACACCACGGAGCTGCAGGAGTGCCACAGACCTTCCCAGCTCTCAGCCACAGTTCCTGGAGCCATCCTGCACACACTGGTGATGCTGCAGTGCTTGGGAACACTGTAATTGCAGGCATTTAAGATGCCTATTTGGTATTTTAAGCAGCCATGGGCTGAGCTGCTCATGTTCCACTTGTGACTTCCCAACCAACTCATACCCTGAATATCCTGCAAAACATAGGCAGAGCAGGGAAGCAGTGATCCTCATTACCACACCTGCTAATTACTCACTAAAAGTAGACTTTTCCAGAATTGCTGAATTATTCCAAGCCCGGGCAGAGCACATCCATGAGTTCCAGTCAAGCAAAGAACGAGCAAAGCCTTTCCACACCTGCAACTTTAATGGTTGGGGCAGTTCCAGAGTCACCTCTTGAAGAGTGCAAGTCTTTAAACAGCTTAAAACCAGCAATAAAAAGTAAAATATAAATTTTTATTTAGAATTAAAGCAAATACTTCAGTATCACAAACACAATATTAAACTTCAAGAAATATACTGCTAAATTTGGAGGGAGCATTTATTTTTGCACAACCACAACATGCGCACAAAAATCCAGAGAAAGATGTGGAGTCTGAAATTTTCAACATCTCACCACCAAAGCAGCTGGATCACACAAGGTTTCGTACAAGAGTTAAGATAAGACTGGAATAAGATGTTGACAAAATTTCTACAGAATCATCTTTTATAGACAACAAGAAAGCTCTAAAGAGGCAAACATTGCAATCTAGTCTTCTTCTGCTGAGTCTCTCTCAAACGTGTAGGCCATGAAGCAAGCGTCTGGTCTCTTGGGGACAAGGGGATGCCCTGGTCTCACAATCTCAAAGCCCAAAAAGCTGAAAGTACGGAGCAATGCAGCTAGAAAATAAAGCAGGAGACAGGTTTCACCCATGGGATACTGCAAAAAGAAGTTAAATTTCCACCAAAAGGCATTTTGTGTCTCTGGAGGCGCAGGGAACACCCACCTCTGTCATCTCTGTTCTTGTGGAAACAGATAAACACGTGCTCGACTCGGAGCTGTTCTTCAGCAAACTCGAGAAGAACTGCAAAACTGCAAGAGAAACACAAGGGGTTCAGTGCCCACAGAATCAGGGAATGTCCTGGGATGGGAGGAACCCACAGGGATCATCCAGTCCAGGCACCCCAACAATCCCACCCTGAGCGTTGTCCCAACGCTCCCAGAGTTCTCGCAGCAAGTGCTTCCCTCAGAGGCAGTTAGCAAGGCCCTGAGAGCCAATCCACACAGGAATTCCTAAGGAAGAGGCATAGGTTGGAGCCTCACACCACCAGGAGATCCCTGAGCACCAGACAGAACTCAGGCAGAACTCTTCAGTGGTACAGAAAATGTGTTTGTGTGACACAGCTGAAGGAGCTGCAGTGACAGACTCAGAACCAGCCTGAAATCCCAGACTTTTGCCCGGTGCTGCCTGCAGCCCTCAAACCAGGCTCACAGAGCTGCACCAGAGAGCCTCAAGCACCAGAATATGAAGAGTAAAGTGTTCTCCCACCTCCTTGACAGGCCCTGTGTGAATCCACAGCTGTATTCTCCCTGACCCACCTGTCCTTGCTCCCCTCAGGCAGAGCACCACTGGGAATTTCGATGTAGAGGTTGTTGTTGTTCAGCACTGCTCTCCAACTGATGTGTTTGGCATCTGTAAGCCTTGACTGGACATTGAGAATTCTTGTCCTGTTGTTAGGTGTTAGTTCTTCTGTGACATTCAGCCGATTATCCTGCAGCAGGGAGAGAGGCAGAGTTATTTTTCCATTTGTTTTTGGAGAAGGGATTGAGATGGGGAATGCTTTCAAGCTCACCACAAGCTGTTTGTTCCTCATACTCACCGAATAAAATAAATTAGCTGAAAGATTGTGATCCCTCTGACTATTCCCTCGCCCACCTGGGATCTTCAGGGGTGGGTGAGGGACATCAGGAGCACCACCGAGGCCCCGGACCCAGGTTACTACAGCAATTGAAGGGAACCCTGGAACTGCAAAGGGAGAACAGTTAGACAGGCAGGAAAGCTTGGACAAAGCCCTGGGACTTCCAGGATTTAAACAGCGATCAGATGGAAAGATTTAAATTTAAAAAAAACAAACCTAGGCCAAGGGACTCCTCCCACCACAAGTGGGAAGACAAAGGAACCTCCACACCAGGAGCATGGCCAGGGACAGTGCCCAGGGAGCTGCTACTGCAGTATTTGGAGGGGAAGACTCACTTGGAGATGAAAAATACTGTTTGAGTGAGCCAGGTGTGTTTTTGTAGCAGGGCAGGCTTGACCTGATCCCAAGAGAAGAACCTTTCTGCAGCAGTATGTTGTTTTCTGCCCTCCTTGTTGTTCTCAGGTAGCAAAAACCCCAAGCCCAGCAAGGCAGGGATGACTTTTCCTTGGGATATTCACCCCTCAGACCTTCCCAGCTCGAGGCCAGGCAATCATCTCCACCTCCAGGACTTTGAGCTTGAGCTGAGGCCACACCTGAATCTCTGCAAACCTCCAAAAACATCTCCAAAATCTCTTCCCACCCAACCCCTCAGAGCGCCTCCACAACGCTGGGCGCTCGAGGAGAAAAAATATTTTATTCTGAAGATCCGAGGAGTATTTTTAAGTTTCTCCCCATCCTTTTCAAGGGATGTTTCACTCCTCCCGTGGCAGAGCAGGGCTGGCCCCTCCCTCTGCACCATCCTTCACCCGCAGGCTCCACTCTTGAGTTGCGTCATCTCAGCAGATGCAGCAATCGAGGCCCTTGGGGGAATTTTCACAATCGTCCTGTCTCCGGGTGCCAGCAGCAGCCACTGCAGCCATTTGCAAATCCGAATAAACAGCTACAAAATAATCCACCATTTTGCACACTTCGCACCCGAGTTGCGGGGTTTGGATTGGTTTGGTTGTTTTTTTGGTTGGGTTTTTTTTTTTTTTCTTTTAATGAGCTTAAAACTTGTGATGAACAATCCGTATTAGAAAGGCTGGGAATGGACAGAGAGGTTAAATATTATGTGCTGGAAGGTAAATTATATTTATATTTTTATATGAATGCCAAGTTCTATCAAAAACATAAAACCTGCGCTATTTTCATTAGCATTATTTCAATTAAATGAGTGTCCAATCCATTATTTGAAGCTCTTTAAAAGAGACGTTTTTCTTTGGCACGAGCATTATTTATTTTTATCTGAGCATGACTGTGAACTATACATTCCTCACTTCCTTTACAAAAAAAACCTTTAAAAACCCTTTTCCAGGGTTGTGCGGTAGCAATCCTTAACAATTTCACCTTTCTCCCCCCAAAAAAAAGGTGTTGCAGAAAGAAGGTTTCCAACTATAAATATGTTTTTGTGACGTTTGCGTGCACTTGGGGGGGAAAAAACCCATATTTAATCCGCAGTTTAATAGAAAAACGGTTTAAAAACTCTTTCCACAGTCCACACACGAGGCGTAAAGGGCAGACTGATGTCCTGAGCATCCACCGCTCCACACCAGCCACCTTAATTCAGGGATTTTCTTTCTTCCCAGCACCTGTGGGGGTTGTTTAATCTTTCGGCTGAGTTTTTAACCAACAGCTCTCGTAACACTCTTACCCTCGATTAGTTTTGCGGAGTATCCACGGTTACATAAGGGGATAACAGCCTTCAATCCTTCGATATCTTTCCCTAATTGTTGTTTTCCCCGCGGGCCCCCCAGCCCGGCTCTCACCCCGGGCACTCCCAGCCCTGCCCGGAGCCTCTCCCAGCCCGGGGTGCCCTCAGGGCTCTCTCGCAGAGCCGGGACAGCTCCGGGCCCTCCAAAGAACCCTTTTTTTTGTGGTTTTTCCACCCTCCCCTACCGCCTTTCCCCGCGCGGCGGGGCCCAGGCCGCCCCTCCCCCGCCGGCCACGCAGCCTCCCCCGCCCCTCTGCGGCCACCAGGGAGGCGACAGCGAGACGAGGAGGGGTTAGAGGAAGGAGGCAGCGAGCGCCCGGCGGTGCGAGGCTGAGGGAGGCCGCGGCGCCTCACCTGCTCTGTCCGGTACTGAGGCTCAGCACAGCGGGCATGATGGTACTTTTATTCCCCTCTTTCTCTCTAGCGAAGCAGTGGCTGTTGAGTATCCGTTGCAGGGAGGATTTCACCATCCGGCCGCTCTGGTCCGAACCCCGAAACCCTCCGCCGCCTCCGCCCCCGCTCCCCAGGCGCTGCTACACAAAATGGCACCGCGGCCGCACTGGCTCCCTATATACCCTTCGTAGCCACGCCCCCGATGAGACCACGCCCCTCAGCGCCTGCCTCACCCCTCCCTCATGAGATTGCTGCTTCTATTGGGTTTCACGGGTGTCAATTAAACTATTTCTCTTCTTATTGGCTGAGCTGAGCGCGGGGGGCGGGACATAGGGCTGGGGGTTCTGCACGGGAGGCGGGTGATAGCTGCGCGTGATTGGCTGCGCGCGCCGTGGGTGGGCGGGGCCTGGCGGGGCACCGGCCGGAGGGCGCCCCGCAACCCCTCACTGCCCTCGGAGCCGCCGGTTCGAGTCCCGCGCCCGCGCCCCGCCCGGCTGAGGTAACCGGGGGGCCCGGGGGAGGAGCGGGCTGTGAGGGAGCGCAGGGAGGGAGAGACGCGAAGAGTCATGGAAAGACACGGAAAAACACGGACAGAGCCGTAGGGTGCAGCCCGGGGACCCTCTGTGTGACCCCCGCGGGCATCGCCGCCCTCAGAGCCTCGCACAGAGCTCGGTGCTGAGGGAAACTTTTCATTAAAAACGAATCATAAACCCCCCACAAGTAGTGCGGAGGGTCTCTGAAAGGTCGGGCTGGGGTTGTGACCTGGTTTTGTGGCGAGTGTTCGGGCTGGTTCCCTTTGGCCTGGCTGTGGTTTATGGATTTCGAGTGGAATAGGGATGGGGAATGGTTGGTTTATGGATTTATAAGGGAATGGGGATGGGGAATGGTTAAGTCAAGGATTTATAAGGGAATAGGGATGGGTAGCAGTTAGTTTTTGGGTTTGTAGTGGAAAGGGGATAAGGAATGGATGGTTTATGGATTAATAGTGGAATAGGGATGAGGAAAGGTTGGTTCATGGATTTATAGTGAAATAGGGATGAGGAAGGGTTGGGTCATGGATTTATAAGGAAATAGGAATGGGGAATGGTCGGTTCATGGGTTTATAGGGGAATAGGGATGGGGAATGGTTGGTTCATGGGTTTATAGGGGAATAGGGATGGGGAATGGTGGATTTATAGGGGAATAGGGATGGGGAATGGTTGGTTTATGGATTAATAGGGGAATAGGGATGGGGAATGGTTGACAGTGATGATCTTTTAAGCTAAAAAGGCTTTTTTGCTGTGCCCTCATGAAGAAGGGGGTAAATCCTGGTTATTTACACAGAAGAAATGGGGCTCATCCCTATTCCCAGCCCATACCCTCTGCTTTCCATGTCCTGCCAGGGGCTTGGAAACTGAGGATGGGGACATGGTTGGGTCTTTCTGCTGCCCCATGACAAGAACAGTCCGGAGGAAAAGCTGGGAATTTGGAAATGGGACACCCCCACTGCTCTTCTGGATGGGATTGATGGAAACACAGCTTCATCCCTTGGGGGTGAGGGTCAGCCTTCAAAATTCATCTTAACGCAGCAAATGTGCACAAAAAGTTAAATAGGTCGTCATTCCCATGGGTTTGGGAATCAGATCTTTAGCTGAGCCATTTCTGACCATTCCAGCCTCAAAACCAAGGCAGAGGCACATCCTGAGCACTGGGAATTATCCTGTATGGAAAGAAAGCTCAAAATAATGGTTTAAGTGATGGTGGATTGAGTTTGCAGACAGGGATGCTTGTAAGTGTAAGGAAAAGGTGTTTATAGAACCAAAGGAAACTGCTAAAGAGAAATTGTAATGGTTTTAAAAATCATTGTTTTCTATTAAAAAACTTGTAGATGGCTGTATTTCTTTTTTCTTCATTCAACTCGGGCCACAACACACCTGTTTTATTGCCTGCAGCTACCAGAGCTGCATCTGGCCATTTTTTTAGGGTTTTTTATTACTACCTTATTTTTATTTTCTTGAAAATATTCCCATCCAGGAGCTCTGAGCACATGGATTGATGGGCTCCACTTTGCAGAAGGATCATTGTCTAAGTCCCCACCCACCTTTTGTGTCCCGAAGCTGCTCGGATTGCCTGGGATGGAACAAAGTGTTGTTGCCAAAAGAAAACAGTGTCTGCTCTCCCGCAGCTCAGAGGAGAAGCCTGGCCTGGCCAGCAGCCAGGGAATAATCTGGGAATCGTGGAAAGTAAAAGGGATGAGAGGAAAGTCCTTTTCCTGCTGCAGGTACCTGCCCTTAGCTCCCAGAATTCGACGTAAACTGAGGTTGTGCTCACCTCACTCTGGAGATTTGGGTGTTGATTTATGGAGGGGAAACTCTTGTGTTTAATACATTACCCAGAGACCAGCCTGAAACAATGGGATAGCTGCAATTCCGGAATATCCGGACCACACGGAGCACACCAGAGGAGATTCAGCAATTCCTGGCTTGTGGGCTGTGTTAGGAAGGTTTTCCTGCTGGGGGATGGAGGTGTCAGGGGGTAGAAGGTCCACATTAGCATTCGGTGATAGATTTCATTATTTCCAATAATGGCATTTATTATTCCTGTAGTAATCCGGCTGTAATTCCTTATAATGGCTCTGTGTGAGGGGAATCATCGCTGCAGCTGTTTCCTCTTCCCTGGGAACAGCTTTGCCCTTTGAATCCCTGTCACCTCCGTGGTCCATCACTCCATTTCACAGCTGAGTGCCCGGAGAGCTCCGGGTGCTCTGCGCTCTGCAAAAGCCCAACCAACCTGTGCTGGGTTTGTGTTCAGCACCACGGGGGATTAGTTCCAGCTGCAGTTCTGCTGAGATAGCCTAACTTCCACTTTAGCAGGGACAGTGATTCATAAATCCTCACACAGAAGCCTCTGACTCACAATTTTGGGATTACAGCTGAGGCAGTTGGAGATGTTGCCATCCCCAGCTGGTTTTTTACCCCTGGTTTGCTGTGACTGCCCTTCCCGTGGCAGAGTAACTCTGTGGCAGGGTTGTTGCTCCAGCTGCATTCCCAGTTTGGCATTGCAGTCCCTGGAATTACCTAATTCAGGGGGCAGTGAACCCTGACAGTCTGAGCAGCTCAGCTCTGCTGTGGCACAGCAGCTTTCAACACACAGCGAAGATTCACAGAATCTCAGAATATCCTGAGCTGGAAGGACCCAAAAGGACCATCCTGTCCCACCCCTGGCCCTGCACAGACACCCCAACAATCCCACCCTGGGCATCTCTGGCACCATTGTCCAAACGCCTCCTGGAGCTCTGGCAGCCTTGGGGCAGGGACCATTCCCTGGGGAGCCTGGGCAGTGCCCCAGCAGCCTCTGGGGGAAGAACCTTTCCCTGAGATCATCCCAAGCCTGACCCAGCTCCAGCCATTCCCTGGGCTCCTGACCCTGTCCCAGAGCAGAGCTCAGCCCCTGCCCCTCCAGCTCCCCTTGGGAGGAGCTGCAGCCCCCGAGGAGTCTCCCCTCAGTGTCCTCTGCTCCAGCTGAACAAGCCAAGTGCTCTCAGCCCCTCCTCAGAGCCTTCCCCAGCTCTGTGTCCCTCCTTTGGACACCCTCCAACAGCTTTAAATCCTTCTTTATTCTTTATTATATTGCATTTTTACAAACAATTGCAAATGGAGGATCTCATCCATCAAGTTCATCCCAAATCCTCTGCAGGTGTCCTCAGACACACAAAGTCCTCCTCTTTCCAGCTACCACAGCCTTCCCCTCTCCAACAACTGCATTTCCAAGGACCAGCACATTCCCACAGCCAGGAGCTTGTGTCAGTTCTCAGCTGCTCAGGGAGCTCCCCAGAGAGCCCCCAGCAGGTCCCAGTTGCTCTGTGCTCTTACCCCAAGCAGGTCACAGCAATTGGGCTGCCTGAAACCACCTGGGAAAGGATCTTGTACAGCCTGAGTTACTCAATAACCAGAGCAGTTAATGGGGAAAGGACAGAAGCACAGCACAGCATTAGTGATCTAAGTTGAAATTGTTTCAGGCTGAGGAAAGCCAAGTTTATTTTCCTGGATTTTCCTTTCTTAGCTTGTTTCCTTCTGCTTTTCACCCTCTTTTCCCAAAAGAGGTCTCAAACATTAGTTAAAATCACCAGCCAGTGATTCTTTGTCAAGCTTTTATGTGTTTTAGTTTCTGAAATAGTTTGGAAGAGGAGTTTATGGCAGCACAGGAATAGGTTAAAGCCAGATTGAAAACTGGTGTTATTAGAGAAAGAAATGGGTATGGGATTAGTAACTGTCCTCCCTCTTCCCTGTGTTTTCAGGTGTGCAAGTGTTTGTGATCAGGTAACACCAGATCAGTGCTGAGAAAGATGTTCAGGAGTTGAAACACTCCTCAAGGTTCTGAAATCCTGCACATTGAAACTATAATTCTGTTAGCTCATTTATTCCAAGAAGGAAAGATAAACCCATCTGTCATTTAGGTGATTAAAGCAGGATTAAATAACCCAGCTGCAAAAACTGCTGCCTCTGCCTGGTTTTCTGCCACTGTTGGAGCTGAGGCTGCTCCTGCATCCCTGTTCTAGAGGAGCAACAAAGCTCCAGGGAAGGGGAGTGGGACAAAAATCCTCTTTGACATGTAGCAGAAAGCCCTGTGTGTTTTGTGCTTTGCTGCATCATGCTGTCAGGGCTCTCCTGAAACGTGGAAATTGATGTTTGTGGCATTTAGCAGCATCAGGGGAATCCATCCTGCTCCCATTTGCTGACGAGGGAAGAACAACAGAGAGAAAAACATGAGCTCCCTTCCAAAGCATGTGCAGTCCATGCATAGCATTGCTCATTTAGTACCTCCCCAAAAATGGGAATAAAAATAATAATTTATTTATTTATTGAGCCAGGCTTTAAAACCAAATGGTTCTGATTGCCTTTTCTCTCCATTTCCACTGCAGGAAGACTGTTTGTTCTTGCAGTTTTCAGAGGTGTCTAGAGATGCAGCCAAGCAACAAAACAGGACAGGAGCTGAGGCTGAGATGTCCAACAGGACGTGTTTTCACAGAAATCATTGTCTGTGATGACTTCACCCTCTAATTTGGCTGATTTTAGTCATGGAATAATTTAAATGTTCCTCTTGGTCAGCTCTGTGTGGAGACAAAGGACAGCAAAAGCTTGTGAGGCTTTTATCAAAACACTGGACAGTGTTATTTCTAAAGTTATCAGACCTGTATTTTGTAAGTCTTATAAAAAAAGGCTCTGAAATCCACCCATCTCCTTCCTTAGTACTTCTGGTTCATCTCCTCACAGGTAACAGTTAAGTACCAGTTATCTAATTTTAAATACTCCCCCACTAAATCACTCTTTAGTGTGTCAGAATCTATTCTTATCTTTGTGGGACAAGTAATTAGAACACCTTTTCTAGCTGGAAAACTCTCCTCATTTTCATTGTCATCCCTGTGAGAATGATTTGATTTGAAGGTCAGGTTTTCTGCAGACCCACTTGTGCTGGAAGGAGACTGCCAAAGGAAGCCAGAATTTTTGGGTGTTTACCAGCACAGGGAAGAATTTATTTTTCCAAGATCTTTGTGAGATACTGAACTAGAAAAAAAAAATCCAGTCATCAGACTAACAAAAAGAAGTCTGTACTTCTCACCAAAAAAAACTTTGGATCTCTGTTTTTCCACTGCAAAACAGCTGGCATGGAGCAGGATTGAATGCAGATGAGGTAACAGACGTTGAAAATGCTGTAAATTCTCATTATCTGAATCGGGGTGGAATCCAACATCACCTGGGCGCCTGGGAAGTGCAGAGTTGTTCTCTTTGAGTTTGCAGGCTCAAACTGAGCAGTTTCCACATAAAAATAATGTGGGGGCGAGGGGGGAAGTTGAAGTGGGAGCAGGAAATCAGCTGAAGAGAGGCTTGGCCAAGAGCAGGAGCCACAAGGAACAGTCAGAGAGTGACACCTTAGGATTTCTGGGAAGGAAGCGTGCTGGGAAACTTTGTTGTTATGGCTCTGCAATTTAGGGATAATGTTCCACAACACTGATTCCTGTATTGATTTTTCTCTGGCTGTTGTTGCCAGTTATGAACAAATGGCCCTGAGGAATTCGGAGGTGGTTGCAACACAATCGAGTGAAAGACATTGCAACAGCCTCCCTTCCCCAGCCCATTTTCTGTTTCATTTCTGTTGGGCCAGAGGCAGCTCTGCTCCATCCCCTCCCCGGAGTTATCCAGCGGTGATGGAGCTCTGGTTTTGCCGAGGAGTCACAGAGGGAGTTACTTTGGAGAGGGGATGGAGCTCTGTTCTTCCTGTATGCATGGAGAGGGTGTTGGGGTCCTGAGCAAACCTCTCACAAACCCCTCCACATTGATCCCATCACCATCAGCATTTCAGGCACCCCGGAATTCCTCCGTGAACATTTCCCTTCTCTGCTGACTCCTTCCCCTCCCTTGTTTGCTGGAGCCTCTGTGTGGTGCGTTTAGAAGTTTATTTTTTGCTTAGCTTCCATTTTCTCCCCCAGAAGCCCAGCACCAGCAGAGGTTTCCCTGCAGGACAATCCCCTTGCCCAGCCCGTGCTGGGAAGGGGAATGGGACAGCCTAGCTTGTTTTCCTCCAGTTCCTCTTGTGCTTGGATCAGCCAGCCTTAGGGATGAGGAAGTGCCCGGTGCAGCTCTGCTTTTGTAACCCCTAATTTCGTTTGGAAATGTTATCCAAACAAACAGCTGCCAGCAGGATGAGCGTTAAGACCTGTGCAGAGGCTACTCTGTCAGAAACCAGCTCAGAGTGAGCTTTGCCTGCTGAAACATTTCACCCAGCAGCTCATTAACATGGAGATACTCAGAGGAGACTTTCCCCCCCCGATTAGATCCTGCCTGTGATAAGAGCATTAACGAGCACATTTCCCCATAAATAAAATGAGCAAGCCTGGAGGGCAGGGAAGGTTATTTTGCCTGGAATCAGATACATCCCACGCTCACCCTGCGGAGAGCTGGGGCTGAGGGAACCAATTCACCCTGAGAACGAGCCAGAGACCAACAGGCAAAGGGGGATTTCTTCCAGGTCTGTTTGTGCTCCACACTGCTCTATTTTGGGGATAATCCATGTGGATTCTGTCACTGGACAGAACTCCCTGTGCTCATGGCCAGGGCAGCCCTTGGGGTGCTGCAGAGGGCCAGGAAGGTGCAGCCTGGGAAAAGCTGCTTTGGCCAGGCTGTTGATTTAAGCTGCAGGAGGGATAGGAAGGTCCAGCCTGGGTAAAGCTGCTTGGACCAGGCTGTTTTCTGAGCTCCAGGAGGGGCAGGAAGATGCAGCCTGGAGAAGGCTGCTTTGGCCAGGCTGTTGATTCAAGCTGCAGGAGGGACAGGAAGCTGCAGCTTGGAGAAAGCTGCTTTGGCCAGGCTGTTTTTTGAGCTGCAGACGGCCTCGTGCTCTCTGCATCCGTGTCTGAACCAATATTTACTCAGGGCTCTGTGCACTGGGATCGACAGCAATCCCTGCAGTGAGAGCAGGGCTGGAACCAGCATCAGGCCAGTTTAGCAGCTCTCCCTGTTTACATCTTTTTTAAAAATACTCTTGGCTTTCAAACTGGAGAAAGGTGGCAGTTTGACATCTCTGGTGAGCATGAGCTCTCCCTGCAGCAACCTGCCCACCCCAGAGCCTCTGCAGCCAAAAATCCCCTCTGGAAGTAGGTGGGCAGCAGCCCCCTGACCTGGGCAGGCCTTGGCATCTCCCCAGGAAGTGATAAACCAAAACCCAAAGACAGCTGGTGCTCCCTAAAGGACTGGCAGCAAACTGGAGCCACCAAACACCACCACACTCAGAAGTGAAGGCTTTAAAATGAAAGCAGTTCTGGTTCAGTGCCAGGATTTTCCAGTTTTCCCAAAGGGTTTTATTTACGAGGCCATTCTAGGTACAGATTAACTTCCCCTGCTTCCTGTTTGTCATTAACTCTGGGGGAAGCTGAGGTTTGAAGGGTTCATTGCTCATGGAGAGGTGTGAGCAGTGCAATGTTTCACAGCCCTGTCCTGGTGTTTCCTAAGAGCCCAGGCTTTGGGAGCTGCTGATTCCCGAGTGTCCTGCTGGCTGTGCCACACACAGGTACCCTAACTCCTCTTTGGGATGACAAAACCCCATTTCCACACAGAGCTGAGCAAGTGCTCCAAGCTCTTAATGAGACCAGCAGATTTCCTGAGGTGCTGGAAGATAAAGAGATGGCATAAGGAAGGTAAAGATCCTTGAAATTACTGCTCGGGCTTGGAGCTGTGACCTACTTAGTTTGATTTCCTGCTCACACTGGCTTTTGCCAGTTACTTCAGGTGATGAGCTGAAAACCTCCTGCCTCAGAGGTGTGTGGAAGGCGGGGAGTGGCTGTGATTACTGGAAATAAACTGGACAGGAGCTGAGATTTAGTTCTGAAATCTGTTTTCTGGGGTATTTGGACACCTCTCTGATTCCCATATAAATGTTTGTCCATTCTTGGGTCAGAGTTTCCCTGCTGGATTGTCCAGTGGGTAAATCCTTTCAGATTCCAATGGTGCTCTGCCTTCCTGGTGCTTCCCTGGACTTTTGTCCTGCAGCACTTTCATTTCTTAGCTCCCAGTTCCTCATTCCCCCTGAATGTTTGTTTGGCCTCACACACGGCCACATCCTGGATCTCTGACCGCCAGGATCATGGATTGGGCACTCTCAGCCCATATTCAGCCTCATTGGGCTCATTAGGGAGGAAAATGTCATCAGGAATCCTTCAAGGAACAGGATGTGACAGGAAGCAATGCGAGTCAGCAGGTCAGGCCTTAACAGCTGTCAGAGCAATGTGCACAGGGCCACAGCTCTGCAGCTCTGCTAAGCCCAGCCTTGGGCTTAACTAAACCTGATCCCTGCAGGGCAGATCCCCCAGAGCCCAAGGGGGTTTCTGAGACAGGGAACACAGGGTCTGTGGTTTGTGTGTTTAGGCTCCCACTGGGATCCCTGCAGCCCCTCTGGAGCTGGAATTGCAGCTGGAACTGCCCTGTGTCCCTGTGGGTTGGGAAGCTGAGGCAGGGAGAAGGCAGAGCTGAGGTGGGAGCTGATCTGGCTCTGCTGCTCCCTCCCTTCCCGCTGGAAAATGGACTGGGGGAGTTTAGATCCCTTTTCTAAAGTCTCCTTTGTAAGTTATGTTCCAAAGCAAAATGTTCCTTTGAACCTAAATTATCTGTCCTAATCCCATCTCAATCCCCTTGATTTTTTTTTATTGATCTTTTTGTTGCCTTTAAAAATATGGGCCATTACTCTTTAACAGTGATTATCATGTTTAATTCTCTTTTCTATCACCCTGGGCTTTTCTTCCCATGGTTTCCTTGCTGTTTGGCATTGTCACGTTTATGCACTGCAATTTTAAGATTTTAACTGTGATCAGGAATATTCCTGCTGGGGGCAACTGGATGCTTTTGCCCATGTTATGGAGGTGGCTGCAAGATACCAGTTTATAGAAAAAATGGATTTATTTTATCTTTTCATTTTCAGGGTGATGGAGGATAGGAGCCACCCTCTGTCCTTGTCACACAATACAACAGCACCAAAACTCTGGTTATTTTTATCACTGCTCTCAGTCTCCCTGGGACTTAGAAAACTCTGAATTTCAACAAGCCTTTCCTAAGGCTTCCATGCAAAGCAATGCAAATAAGTTCATCAATATGATTAAGCTTTTATCATTTTGGTCCAAACTGTGACACCAAGGCTGGGACTGGGGTGTCCCAGCTGCTTCAGGAATGGTGTTTCCAGGTCACTGTGGGGTGTGGAAGGTCCTTTGGGTCCCTGCTGGCAGCCAGCAGCAATTCTGTGTCCATCCTTGGGCAGAAGGGATCAGAGAATCCCATTTTGTGTCCCAGGGGTTGTTAGCTGCCATTGCAGAAGGACAAATAACCCAGGATTTTCGGGAATCCTTCCTATCAAACCTGTTCAGAAAACTCTTCAGTGAGAGGGAGGCCAACGTTTCCCCACACAATCCCTTCCAATACTTTTCTATGTTTACTGCTGCAAAGTATTTGGGATTTTCCCCCTTAAATTCATAGCTGCTGTTCCTCCCTCACTTCCCACAGGCAGAAACAGTTTCTCTCCAGTCTTTCCTCGCTGGATTCAGACAGGACACATCCAAACTCCTTTCTTTCATCCAAAATACTTCTTGCAGCAGTTCCAAGTTGAGGCCTTTTTCCCATGACTTTTTTTTTTCCCTGACCTCCAGGTAGAGCAGCTCTGACGCATTGGGAGGAAACCGTGGGATTTGGGAAAACAAGCTGTCCTTCATTTTCCTTGGAAATCAGCTATTGTTGCAGCTCTCCCAGATCCCTCCCTGCTTGTTAGAATGCTTTGAAAAGTTCCCATTCTCAAGGCATTCCCAATCCTTGGGTTGACTTTTCAGCTGGGAAGGTTTCAAGGGCTCTTGGTGCAGCATTTTGGGGACATTGAGCCCTGGGGCTTTTCCACCTGCAAGGTTTGGCTTCCCACTTTGAGACCTGGACATGGAGTATCTTTTCTGATGGAGGGATGGGGATGGGAGAGACCTGCTGAGCCCAATCCTGCTGTCCACATGTGGTCCAAGGATTCCTAAAGGCACCAAGCTCTCCCTTCAGCCCCCAGTGTGTTCTCTCCACAAGCTGGGAGCTCTAAGACTTACAAAGCTCCTTTTTAATCCCAGTTATATTTATTTTAGCCAATTTTTTTTCTCCCAGTTGGTTTCATGCCAGCATTGTCTTTATGCTTATATTGGCATCTTGGCTCTCTCTTGGTGCTTTTGTGTGTAGCAATCCAACCCCTTTGTTTTGGTAGGCAAAGCAAACTGAGATTTTCTTCTGTAAATCTTCCTTTCTCCTTTCCCTGCTTCTTGTCAAGGAAGCCTCTCAGCCATCCAGAATCATCCCCACACAACTTATATATGGAAAGCATCTCTCCATGACCACCTAAGTGCCATCACCTCTTAGGTAAAACCCAAGTGTTTCTAAATTCATTTGCTGGATGGTGAAAAAGGAGCTAAAAAAGCCCCAAAAAGGAGCTAAAAAAAGCAGAACAAAGAGGGAAGAGTTTGGCACATCTACGTGCTGGGGTGGTGATTTGTCAAGGATCACAGAATCATGGAATGGTTTGGGTTGCAAGGACCTTAAAGCTCATCCAGTGCCACTCCTGCCATGGCAGGGACACCTTCCACTGTCCCAGGTTGCTCCAAGCCCTGTCCAGCCTGGCCTTGGACACTGCCAGGGATCCAGAGGCAGCCACAGCTGCTTTGGGCACCCTGTGCCAGGGCCTCAAACCCTCACAGGGAGGAATTTCTTCCCAATATCCCATCTAAATGTTGCTGTTGGAGGCTCTCACTGGATCCTGTGATCCATGTGGGTCTCTGCTTTGATGTTCGGTTGGAAGCTGCCTCCAGTGGTCTGGCAAAGGGATCCAAACCAGCTCAGGCTGAGCCCCTGGCTCAGGAGGATGGAGGGGGAAGGAGCTTGGCAAAAGCTCACTCTGCACCACAAAAATGTTGCTTAGAGATCTCCCAGCAGGAGTCTGGGTCTGTTTAGCTCCTGTGTGCTGATCTTTGATAAGGAACTAAGAATTTTGGGGGTTTTTTTGGTAAAAACTGGGTGCTTTTTACATTTTTTCACAGCCAGAGCTGAGGGTCCTCTTAACAGGGTTCCCACAAGACCAGAGGTGTTGTTCCTTCAGCACTGACTGCTCCCTAGGGGGTTTAATAGGGGAAAAAGAGCCAAAGGGGCTCAGAAATGGTGCTGTGACCTGCTGTGCAAGAGCAGTGAAGCTGCCAGACCAAACCATGTCTCCTGCTGTCCTGCAGGTCCCAGAGATGGACATTTCAAAGTTCTGTAAGTTGCAAAAGCCTGGAGCTCTTACTTGGGGCAGGTCTGGGCTATGAAAGTTGATCTTCTCACAGGTTTGACATGGGGGGAGGGAATGGACTTCTGAGGGCCCAGAACTTGTCTGCCTCCTCCTGAGGGGGCTGAGGGTGATGCTCAGAGCCAGGGAACTGCTGACCAATGATGAAGTTCCTCCATCTGAGGAGAGACTATTTACAAGGGTTGGAGGGACAGGACACAGGGAATGGCTTCCCACTGCCAGAAGGCAGGGAAAGATGGAATATTGGGAAGGAATTGTTACCAGTGCGGGTGGGCAGGCCCTGGCACAGGGTGCCCAGAGCAGCTGTGGCTGCCCCTGGATCCCTGGCAGTGTCCAAGGCCAGGCTGGACAGAGCTTGGAGCAACCTGGGACAGTGGAAGGTGTCCCTGCCATGGCAGGGGGTGGCACTGGATGGGCTTTAAGGTCCTTTTCAACCCAAACCATTCTTGATTCTTTGGAAGGAGTCAGGATGGGGAGGGAATCAAGGACAAAGACGGAAAAGGATCATGGCAAGGCTGTGCTTGATTTGGGGTTCAGGACTCAGACCCCAACCCTGCCCCTGCCCCATCCTTCCAGCCCCTTTGGGCTGTGGGAGATGATGCTGAGGGTGCCCTTGGAAAGCCTCTCCCCACGAACGTGGCACAAGGATCCATCCTGAGCACGAGCACACTGTGTCCCCAGGGAGCACCCCCTGGATGGAGCAGGGGGTCTGCCATGTCTGTGGGGTGCTTGGAGACCCCTGCGAGTGGAGGGGCTGCATCCCAGGAGAAATCAGGCAAACGCTGACATGGCCTCCTCTCTCCCCCATCCTCTCTCCACACGGAAAACGATGGTGCCCCTAAACCCTAAACCCACGTGTGCCAAACGTCCTCCCTGTGCCAAAGCCGCTCCGTTCCCTCTCCCCTCCCCAAACGCCGTCCCTGGGCAGGGCAGCGGCTGTGCCCGGGCTAGGTGAGGCTGACTCAGAGCCGGCTTCATGCATCCCCTGCCCGGGGAGCGGAGCTGGAGCATCTCCCCCGCTCCTCCCGTCCCCCGCACCTCGGCACCGGCGGCTGGAGCAAGACACGACCGGTCCCTGCATGCGCATCGCCTTTGTGTGCCGGGGATGAGCACGAACTGCTGCAGGGGAGCGTTTGAACCACGGAAACCATGCGGGGCTCGATTGTTCCCTGCATCCGTGGAAAATTACTCCTGTTCGCTCTCCCCTGTGCTCGAGCAGCTCCGAAACATGCGGGGAGGGGAGCGGGAGGAGCGAGGTGTCTGTGCCTTTGGGCTCGGAGCTGCTGCTGTTTTCCTCTCCCTGCCGCTAAATGATTTATTCTGAAAGGCTCCTGCCTCGGTGTCACTGGGGCAAGCGCAGCAATCAGAAAGCGTTTTGGGGCCAGCCGGGTAAATGTCGCTGGGAAAAGAATGGGAAGGAATGAATCCCAGCCATCCCAGCGATGCGGCTCCATCCCCATCCATCCCCCATCCCTCCCTCCCTCCTCTGCCCATCTGGCACAAGGAAAAGCAGATGGGAGAGGTGGCCGTGGCGGAGGGTGCTGCTCCTGCTCCCCGCGGGGCTCTGCTCCATCCCTGGGCTCCTCTGCAGCACCGAGAGCACTGCCCTGGGCAGGGAGGGCAGGAGTGGGACAGGGACACACTCCGGTTCTCAGTCCCTATCCAGAATCCGTGGGTCCTTCCCTCTTCCCATGACTCTCGTCCTCCAAGGCTGCCTCTTCCCCAGGGATTTGCTTTGCTGGGCTGCTCCGTTTTCCTTTCATTGCCTTTTTCAGACTCTGCCTTTTTAACCCGAATTTCTGGCTCGTTTGCTCGCCCACATCCTCGATTCCTTTCCTTCTCTCTCCCTCCTCCCTCTGCCCCCAGTGCTGCCCAGTTTTCCTCTTTACCTCCTGCTCCTGCTCGTGGATTTTCTTGGTGGTCCTGCCAGCAACCCTCTGGGATATAAGAAAAGGAAAACCTCAAGGATATACAGCTGAGAAGCTTTCCTTAGGATCTGAGGCTGGCTAGGATGACTTTTTAACTTCCTTTTAAAAAGATTTTTTTAAACCATGCCATCCCTCACCACTGTGCATTCCCAGCTGATCCCTGGTGCTGTGGGACACACCCCAGCCCCAACTGCACTGCAGGGATGGAGGTGGGAAAGCTCAGGGCAGAGACATACCCAGGAGCTGGCTCTGTGCTGGGCCTGGATTTGTCCCTAAAAACCAAGGAAAACCAGATGTTGAAGGTTGACTGAGCAATTGCTGCCATAGCCAGGCACTTCCAAAGGAGGAAGGCAGAGGCTTGGCTGGAGTGTTGTGACAGGGATGAAGCTAAAGGAATGGGAATTACAGCCTGGGTGGATTAAGGATCATTTCTGGTTGTGGGAATGTGAGCAGTGGATCAAGGATAATTCCTGGCTGTGGGATGTGGTAAACAGTGGATCATGGATGATTCCTGGTTGTGGGAATGTGAACAATGGATCATGCACAGTCATTCCTGGCTCCTTGCAATGCTTTTTGCACCCAAGGGACTTGAGTTGGGCTTTTTTGCCTGAATTTTGGCCTTTCTGATTTGTTTTCTTCTGCTTTGAAATCCCTCTTGTGCCCCTGGTGTCTCTGAAACTCAATGAGAGCCTCTTCCCAAGGGGGTGGAACATCCCAGATCCTCAGCTGGGGCTGCCTGTGGGGTGCTCCAGGGATGTGACAGGAGCCACCTGACTGCCATGGCAATTCCCTTCACTCAAATTCAGCTTGGTTGCAAATTCCAGACTCCTACAGCAACCAAAGGAAGGAGGAATCACAGAATCACAGAATGTCCTGAGCTGGGAGGGATTCACAAGGGTCATGGAGAGAGCTGGAGGCATCTCCTGGTGCAATCATGGAGCTGCCCCTGACAATTCCTCTCTATTTGTTCACCTTTTTCTCCCAACACCCTGAGCTTTGAGCTTTCTCTGCAGTACCCAGGCCTGGATAGGCCAGCAGGGAGTGATGTTTGAAGTGTTTTATTTAGAATTCTTTAAAGCATTTGTGAAACAGGCACTGAGCTGGAGGAGCTCTGCAGTGACCTCCTCTTCCTCCTGGCCTTTGAATTCCTCATTTCCCTGTTTTCCATGAAGTAGGAAGCTGCTCTATTTAGTGATTGGTGAATTCCTCATTGAAGGCATCTCCAGCAACAGGTTTTTATGGTTCTTGGGGTCCCAATTCCCCAGTTTTCTTTGGAATGATGGTGTGGGGAGGCAGACATGGAGCCAGGCTCAGCTGAGCTCTCTCCCAAGCCCATCTCTTTCCCCAGCAGTCACTCACTGAGGCCTCCCCACTCCCTTCCCCACACACCCAGCAGCCTCTTCCTGCTCACTTTTGGAAATTCTTCCATTCAGGAGTCAAGAATCATGAAGTGAGCTCATGGGACCAGTTAGTTCCAAGACTGAAGCAATCCCACAGCATTTTTTCCATGTGAATAACACTGAGAATCCCTTTCTGGGCACACGTTGCATCCCACCATGGGCACAGTTACACTGGGAGGGATGCACAGGACAGGGAAGCCTCAGGAAAACCGGAGAAAAGTTCCCCTGGCAGTGGGCTGGGTGGAAGTGGTGTAAATCCAGAGTGATCCTATCAGTTCCACTGGAGTCAGAGCAGTGTCCATGTCACTGACAGCAGCCTTGACACTTTTCCATGTGGGATTTCAGCCTGAAGGTCATTGGAGCCAATAGGGAATTTCCTGGCAGTGACCTCCATGCCAAGAGGCAGAAATCAGACTAAGAGCAAAAAGAGCAGCTGGAGGTTGGATTCAGGTTGGATCCTCCTGTCCTGTGCCCAGGAGTTTCTTCCCTGTTTTCTCACTACACCTTCACCTGTGCCTCCCTTGGTTTGTAAATTCCCTCCCTTTGCACATCCTTGTATCCCACATTGGCAAAAGTTACTCAACTTTCCCATTTTCTGCCCTGTTTATGTCCCATAAATTAAGTCGATGAGCTTGGCATGGGATTGGAAGTTTTTTACAGCAGGATCAGTTTCTCTCCTTTAATTAAACATTACAGGTTCCTTGTGAATCCTCACCCTGTGAAACTCTTATAAAAAGCCTTAACAGAGTAATTTATGGGGAATCTGTTTTGATGTGCAGATCTGGGACAGGGACAGGAGCCAGGGAATGGCTGGAGCTGGGTCAGGCTTGGGATGATCTCAGGGAAAGGTTCTTCCCCCAGAGGCTGCTGGGGCACTGCCCAGGCTCCCCAGGGAATGGTCCCTGCCCCAAGGCTGCCAGAGCTCCAGGAGTGTTTGGACAATGGTGCCAGGGATGCCCAGGGTGGGATTGTTGGGGTGTCTGTGCAGGGCCAGGGCTTGGACAGGATGGTCCTTGTGGGTCCTTCCAGCTCAAGATATTCTGGGATTCTGTGAAGAAACCTTTGCTGGATTTCAGTCTGTTGCTTTCCAGTTACATCTGGACCCCAATTTTTGTGCTTTGTGAATTAGAGGGAAACTGCTCTTTCTCCAGAGCTCCCTGGGGTTACTTCCAAGCTAACATTTCCCTCTCTTCAGCCTTTCCTCCTGTGGAAGCTTTGCCATGTGCTCCATTTGCTCCCACACCCATCCCTTTTTCTTGCTTTTCTGTCCCTTTCTGGGGTGAGCAGAGCTGCTGGCAGAGATGTGGAGACAAAGGGGATTCCTGCAAGCACAGCATGGTTTTTCCTACCATCATCCCTGCCCCACAGCAATTCCCTGGGAAGGCTTTTTGCTGCCTTAAGCCCTGAGCTGACATTTGCACAGTGACATCCTCTGAGACCTGTGAGCAGCTTTGGCTCCTTTACAGCCCAGTTCTGCGGAAAAGTTATTTTTTAAAGAACCAAAATGTTCTTGGATATAAATTGTGCTGTGACCTCACCCCTCCTTCTGATAACTGCAGAAACAGCAACGAGCAACAGGTAAACTGGAAGGAAGGATAAATATTCCTGGGATGCAGGATTTTCCCATAGGAGTGGAAGCGGGAGATGCAAGACCTGTGCCACATTGGTAGTGAGGCTGTCCCTGCACCCCCCTTGTCCCACCCAGAGACGTGGGAATGGGGGGCAAAAATGGGAAAGGAAACTCCTCCAGTTCCCCTGGGCACAGCAGAAGTTGTGCTGCATGATGGTGTTTTGAGCACCAAATTTCACCTCCTCTGGTGCTGCCTGGTCCCAGCACAACATCCAGGGGCAAATCCCATGTTTCTGGGGCAGGATGGTTCCAGGCAGCTCCTGTCAGGCACAAGGCACCCTCTGAGGGGTGCCTAAAATTTGGGGTTTTTAATAAAACCCCAAATGTTAACACCTGTAAAACCTCTGTTCTGCAGAGCCAACCCATGGCAAACCCCACCAGATCCTTCCCAGCCCTTTTCCACATCAAGTTTTCTCTCCAGTTATTCCCACTGCTCTGCCTACTTCGTCCTATTTATAGAGCACTTTTCACTGGAGTCTCCTGGCTTTTAACCTTTATTCTTGGAATATTATTCACTTCTTGGACCTGCCATGGAGCAATTACTCAGCCAGGCTCCTCCCCAGCCTGAGTTTCAAAGGAATTCCCACGGGGCAGCTCAGGGCGTCAAGCTCCCCAAGGCCAAAATCTCTTCTCTTCCTCATGCCACAGCCTGTCCTGGCCTGTCCTGGGTTCCCAGCCTGGCTCTGCTGCTCATTCACCTGCAGAGAGGCTTTGATGCCTCTCTGGTGAGATCATTCACCTCCCAGAGCAGGAGCAAAACACTCCCAGTGGGATTCTGGCACCCGTTTCTCCAGGTTTCTTCCTCATTCTCCGGGTTTCTTCCTCATTCTCTTCTCATCACCTGCTGGGCCACCACAGTGTCTGCCTGGCAGTGCTCCAAAAATGTGGGGATGTGGCACCTGGGGACGTGGCTTGGTGGTGACCATGGTGGTGGGTTGATGGTTGGGCTTGATGATCTTAAAAATCTTCTCCCAGCTTAATGATTCCCTGGTCCTGGTCACTGTAGGACAGAGGATCCCACTGGTGAAGATCCCAGCAATCTGCAGACTTGATCCCAGCAATCTGGGGCTGCTTTGTCCCCCAGCTGAGGATGGCTTTTCTGAGAATGAGGATTTCCCCCCAGCATTCCTACAGCCCCTTCCTGGCATTGTGGAGGGTGGGAATAACCAGCAGGTTGGTGGAGATGGGAGTTCCTCCCTGCTTTAGGGGTTCACCAACACCACAGGGGCTGCTGGGGGTGGAGAGGTCTCATGTCCCACTCCTCTGCAGGGCACAGGTGGTTGGAGGGGAAATGTCCTCTCCTCTCCTCTCCTCTCCTCTCCTCTCCTCTCCTCTCCTCTCCTCTCTCCTCTCCTCTCCTCTCCTCTCCTCTCCTCTCCTCTCCTCTCCTCTCCTCTCCTCTCCTCTCCTCTCCTCTCCTCTCCTCTCCTCTCCTCTCCTCTCCTCTCCTCTCCTCTCCTCTCCTCTCCTCTCCTCTCCTCTCCTCTCCTCTCCTCTCCTCTCCTCTCCTCTCCTCTCCTCTCCTCTCCTCTCCTCTCCTCTCCTCTCCTCTCCTCTCCTCTCTTTTGGTCTTGAAATCCTTGGATTTCTAGAACAGGAAACCACCAGCAGCACTACAGGGACCCAAGACTGTCTTAAGGACTGTGCCTTGCTGGATCTGACTCCTCCCTGAGCCTGGCAAATGTGGCATTTGGATTTGGGGGATGCTGGTGCCTGAGACTCCTGCAGCATTTCCTGTGGAAAAATCCCCTCATGGTTTTGAATGGCTCATTTGGGACCTGACTTGGGACTTGAGGAGGGAATTCCTTCAGGTTGTTGTTGGTATTTCAGTGAAACAGTCAAAGGAAAGAGCAAAAGGACTCAGCTGGCTTTGGTTTGAGCTGGGTCAGGCTGGGCACAGCTGGGGAGAGGAGGAGGAACTGGGGAAATGTGGGTAGTGGACTTTAAACATTTCTCTTGGAGCTGTGTTGGAAACTTAATGTCCCTTAAAGAGCTTCACTGAGCCTGGAGGTGCTGCTCAAGGGCAGCTGAGCCAGACTGGGGCTGGGGGAGAACACAGAACTCCTGCCAGGGCCCTGCCAAGCCTCCTCCAACTGCTCTGCCTCGGTTTTCATCCCAGGATGAAGCTGCAGCTGGATCCAAGTCCCTGCTCCTCTTGTTGGGATGTATGATGTCACAACAAGAGATGACAGGAACCAGCTTGGTTTGGGCTGGAAGGGACCTTAAAGCACATCCAGTGCTACCCCTGCCATGGGCAGGGACACCTTCCACTGTCCCAGATTACTCCAAGCCCTGTCCAGCCTGGCCTTGGACACTGCCAGGGATCCAGGGGCAGCCACAGCTGCTTGGGGCACTCTGTGCCAGGGCCTCCCCCACCCTCACAGGGAACAATTCCTTCCCAATATCCCGTCTATCCCTGCCCTCTGGCACTGGGAAGCCATTCCCTGTGTCCTGTCCCTCCATCCCTTGTCCCAAGTCCGTCTCCAGCTCTCCTGGAGCCCCTTTAGGCCCTGAAAGGGGCTCTGAACTCTCCCTGGATCCTTCTCTTCTCCAGGTGAACATCCCCAGCTCTCCCAGCCTGGCTCCCCATGGATGTGAGGATACATTCAGGGACAGATCCTGGCTGGCAGGGACACTGAGCACCTTTCTGCTGGGAGCAGGCAGGGAAGCAGCTCCTCTCCTGCTCTTCTGCCCACTCCTACACCCATGTTGCCATGTTTTAATAACTCCATCATCACTTTCAGGATTGTTCCCATCAGAGCCTGCAGGCTCCTGTCTCAGCTCCTGGGCACGCTGCCCTCTCCCTGCGTGTCTCTGCACCTTCCTGCCCCATCCCGGGGCACATCTCATTCCTTTGTGCCTCTTTGCCAAGGAATACCAGACTGGTGTCGTAGCTGATCATGGGAACCACTTCAGTCTGTGGTGAACTCTGAGATCCAAGGTGTGATCACAGCCCTGCCCAAAATACAGCACAGGCAGCTGAAAGCCGAGTGGGAATGAGGGTGTTTGGTCAGGAGGGAGAAGGGAAGGGTCCTCACATCACCATGTGGTGTTGGTGAGAACACAGCCTAAAAACCAGGGCAGTGCTTCAGACTGGATGATTCCTGAACTCAGGAGTCGTCTGGGTAGAGGTGCTTTTCCAAATCCCTTGGATCACATCCCCCCAGCCAGGTGGGCAGAGCTGCTCAAGGTTCATTCCTGAATCCTCTGTCAGGCAGGAAAAGATTCCACCTAATCTTGTATTAATCACAAATTGGTAGACACAGCCTGGCTTTTCCAGGACATTTGCTTTCTCCTGCTGCTGACACAGAGCTGAGAAGGAGAACAAGTCCTAAAGCTGGGCATTTTTCATACCACAGCTCTGTAATTTCCTTGTTAATCTCCTGTAACCCCGTGGAGAGCTCGGGCTGTTCACCTGGAGAAGGATCCAGGGAGACCTCAGAGCCCCTTGCAGGGCCTAAAGGAGCTCCAGGAGAGCTGGAGAGGGACTGGGGACAAGGGATGGAGGGACAGGACACAGGGAATGGCTTCCCAGTGCCAGAGGGCAGGGAGAGATGGGATATTGGGAAGGAATTACTGGCTGTTAGGGTGGTGAGGCCCTGGCACAGGGTGCCCAGAGCAGCTGTGGCTGCCCCTGGATCCCTGGCAGTGTACAAGGCCAGGCTGGACAGGGCTTGGAGCAACCTGGGACAGTGGAAGGTGTCCCTGCCATGGCAGGGGTGGCACTGGATGAGCTTTAAGGTCCTTCCAGCCCAAACTCTCAGTCCCTGACTCAGAGGAGCTGCCTTGGATGTATCCAGCACCAGTACAGGGTCTGGAATGGGGCAAAGCCCTGGCAGGCTGTGGGTGTTAAGGGTGACCCTGAGCAGCAGCCACAGCCACATTCCTGCTCTCAGTGCCACACAGATGGGCCCTGCTGAGCTCTCCCAAAGGCTTTGTGTTTGTGCTCTGGGCTGGAGGGGAAATTCAATTTCTTGGCTTCTGCTCCAGGCCAAATCAGTATGGTGGAGCTGGTGTGGCTTCCAGGACCAGGTTCATGGCAATCCAGGATCCAAGGTTATGGCAAGGAGAATGAACCTGTCCATCTCTCCCTTCTCTTCCAGTCCCACCCTGGGTTTCCTGCAGGTCAGTGAGGCCCTGGGGAGGCTCAAACCTTGTTTTAAATACCAATCTTGTTTGAGCCAGACGTGGCTTAGGAATAGATGTCCAGCAGGGACATCTTGGGAAAGAACTGGAAAACACTAAAGATTCTGAGCTTTGACATCTCCTCATTGTAGTGGAATTGCCAGCACTGGACAAAGCCTGGTCTGCAGGGTGGGTTAAGGGTGGGGGGCAAAAAGGAGAGAAAACTGATTCATGAAGAATGTGGCTTTGGAAAGGGAGTTTCCTGCTGTTTGGAGTCCTGGCTGGTTTGGTTCTTGCTTGTTCCTATTACATAATATATTGTATTTGGCATTGCTGTATGAAAGGAGGAAGAGGGAAAGCTGGACCAGAAGGAGCTTCACTCAAAAACCTCATCCCCAGGTGCCAGCCCTTTCTGTTCTGCTATAACTCAGAGGAGTTTCAACACCAGCTGTGATTTTGGAGAAGGAAATTCATCATCAAAGTTTCCAGACCTTGGAGAGGTGACAAAACCCTCCATGAGGACCCCAGGAAGTGCTTTAGAGGGACAGAGAGCACCAGAGCACAGTCCTGGTCTTGGCAAGGGGACAAGGAAAGAACCCAAACCCCTCCAGCCCTCCTGGACTGTCCCAAAGGAACTGAACAACCTGTGGTGTGAGGCAGGGAGGGGAGAGCAGCCAGGCCTGGCAGGATGGAACCTCTGCCCTTGCTGTCTGGAGTCTGCTGAGTTGTAATGTGGGAATTTCTGCTCTGATAACAGAGAGATAAATGGGGAGCAGGGAGGGAGGCCCTGAGAAACTGGGGAAGCCCAGCTGAGCTCTGGGGGTGGGTAGGAAGTCCCTGCTAATTTTGCTGTCCCTGCAGGACTTTCTGCTGCACTTGGTGGTGGATTTTCTTCTTTTATGACTCTTTTAAGACCTGAAGCCTGCCTGGGACATCTCCTCCCTCCCCATGTCGTGCCACCCAGGAGCTCCTGGTGCAGCTGCCAAGTCTGGGAGCATCCCCGTGGCCCAGGGATGTTTCTCTGGACACAGATTCATTGCTTTAGAACTGGCTGCTCAGTCCTGTGGAGCCAACCTGGAGCCCTGGGAAAGGTGTTAAATCCACCAGGATCTGCTCTCCAGTGGGTGCCATCATCCCAAAGAGGCTGGTGGCTCTTTTGGGAGGAGCTGGGGAACAGCTCCTTATTCCCACAGGAGGCACAGCCCTCTCGCTCCCTGTGCCCTGTGTTGTTTGCAGGAGCAGAGGGAAGCAGCTCCTTGGGAATGATTTGGGAAGAGAGGAACAGGTTGGAATCTGCAGCCCCCAGTGCCAGAACCTCTCTGGGTTAATGCACCAATGCTCCATCCATCAGGAAAGCCAAAAAATGGGGGGATTTGTGACCATTGGGATATTAAATATTCCCAGGCTCCTCCACCAAAAGCTTCACTTTCCCCTAAATCTCCTTTTGCCTCAGTTTCCCCTGGTATGGCTGTTCCAGACTGAGGGTGCCACATCCCCAGTCCTTGGTGGAACAAACATCATGGCCACTTTCCCCATCCCAAAAGGCACTTCCAAGGATAATTCCTTTGAAATGTCATGTCCAAGCAGAGCCACGTGCTCCTGTTCTCCTGGCAGTGACAAACAGCTGAAAATCTTCAAAGAGAGCGATGATCAGCCCTGAGTGGTGCTGGGCTGTGAGAAAAGGGATCATGGAACAATTACAGAAAGCAGCCAAGACTAAAAGTAAGATTTAATGGGATCTGAATCTTCCATCCCTACTGACCTGATTGAGCTCCTTCTGACAGGGGAAAGGAGCAAAAACCTCTGAGATTTGTGAATTGGAGATTCAGGGCACACGTGGATTCGCGGGTGGGCAGAGTGGCTCTGAGGTAAAACGGCTCCAGTGCCTGTGGATCATTCCATGGGCTGATGGGATGAGCCCATGGGAGGCTCTCCCTCCACTGTCACTGTGATGTTCTGCCCTCCTGGTGGCCTGGGGGTGTCCCTCACCCCTCTGTGGTCCCAGTGACATCCATGGAGGTCCTGGAGCCATCCCTGGGGCAGGATCCTGTGCTGTCCCTCTCTGTTGCCTCTCCTGCTCTTCACAGAGCCCTGCCAAGCTCATGTCATCCAACAGCACATCCATGGGGCTCCTGACCAGTGACAAAGGTGTCCCATGTGTGTTTTGTGTCCTTGCCAGTGGGATCTTGTCACCATGCTGGGTGGCCCAAGCTACAGCCCATCCTGGGGCTGAGGTCCTTAACTGGACCACAGTGACCTGCAGGGAGCAGGACCAGGGAGCAGGACCTTGTCTGCTCGTTGTCCTGCTCAGCTCTGCCAAACTTGTCCCCAGCACGAGTCCCCCAGCACTGGGAGTGATTGTGAGACAACCCAGACCCTGACAGTGACCAGGACACTGCTGCCAGGGGTGGGGGTGTGTCCAGTGCCACTGCTCCATGGGTGGATGGATGGATGGATGGATGGAGGGATGGAGAGGATGGATGGATGGATGGATGGATGGATGGATGGATGGATGGATGGATGGCTCCAGCTCTGGGCTGGGAAGCCAGAGGTGACATAGGAAGGTATTCCTTACAGATGTGATCCCCTTCTCCATGCTGAGCTGCAGCTTGGTGTGCAGCATCTGCTCCCAAATCCCTGTGCTGGTGTCCTGGCTCCTCCCAGCCTGGGCCATAGGCAGGATGTTCCCTTCCCTTTGAACAAAGAGCCATCATTTTTCTGGCTTGCATTCCCACCATGCTAAAAGAGTAAGAGGAAGAAGAAGGTCCTCAAAGACCCCAGAATCCCAGACTCATTTAGGCTGGAAAAGACCTTGGAGACTCAAGTCCAACCTGTGATAAATCCCCACCTTGTCACCAGCCCAAAGCACTGAGTGCCACCTTTAGTTGTTCCTTGGTGACTCCACCACCTCCCTGGGCAGCCTCTGCCAATGCCTGACCACCCTTCCCATTAAAAAATTCCTCCTGATGTCCAACCTGTCCTCCCCAGGAGCAGTTTGAGGGCATTGCCTCTTGTCCCATGGGTGCTCCAAGCTGTGGTTCATTAAACCAGGGTGGTACCATCCCACAGAGCTCCCATCTTCTCCCTCACCAGTTCCACACCATCTCAAACCCAGGAGAGGAGGCAGAAGATCCCCTTGGCTGTGTTTTGCAGCTCCACCAAATCCCTGAAGCTGTGAGGAAGGGCCCAGGTCTGAGTTCTTGATCAGAGCTCAGCATCAGAAGCTTTCCAGGCCCATGATCTGCAATCAGCCCTCCTGGGCATGTGGAGCCCCTCCAGGGCTCAGCTGTGGGAATCAGCTCCTGCAGAGGATGCTCCATCTCCCACTGGCTCCCTCCAGCCCCACTGCAACACCTGGGGATGTGGAGCCACAGGAACTTCCAGCTTCCAAACTGCTCCAGGCCTTCCGTTCTCTGCAAGGAGATTGCTCAGCTCGGCAGATCTGAAATCTCCCTGCAGGCAGATGGGATCTGACAGGAGCAGCACAGCTGGCAGAGAGGAGACGTCCCTGAAACTTCCTGAAACTTCCCAAGTGCTCCTTAACAACCCCAGTGCTCGGAAGGTTCTGTGGTTCCTGCAGGAATCATCTCCGGGGTGGATGTGTTGGTTCCTCGGGGGAAGGAGGCAGCAGCTGTGTGTCAGCACAGCCATTGCTCAACCCCCCGGCTGGGAAGAGCTGATGGATCCAGCTGAAAGAGCAATTTTGGGTCAGGGGAATATTGTTGTCAGCCCTGGGCCATGGCCAGGTTGCCATGGGGACACCTGTGCCTTTGGGGTTTGGGTCGTGCAAGGAATCAAGGTGCTCTTTCACCCCATTTCCTGGAGAATTTTGGTGTTTCTGTGATCTTCTCTCCCACCAGCCTCACTCCCATTGCATCCTCAACCACATCTAAGGGCAGGGTGGAGGCCTGGGAGACACCAAGCACCTCCAACAAGCCTGTGCAGCACCTGGTGAGCTCCACGTGCATCTCCAGCAGGGCTTTGGTGCCAGCAGCAGGGATCACTCACCTGTGCAGCCCCAGAGCAGTGACCCCAAGGGACAATGCCAGCAGTGAGGGTGACGCAGCTGGAGCTGGAAATGACCTGCAGAGCTGTGCTATGCCCAGGGCACTTGGCCTGGCAAGCAACATCCAAATTCCCAGCTCTAAAATCAGGCCAAGAGCCCAACCCTGCCCAGGTTGGAGGGCAAACACTCCGAAGGCTGAGAGGTGTTTTGGAGTCCCAAGCCTTGGGAACGTGGTCAGGCAGGTTCTGGTGGAGCCAGGGATGAAATCCAGGAGGAAAACTCACAGCCAGCCTGGTGAGCAGCAGGAAACCCACCTGAGCAGCCAACTCAAGCATCTGCCACCCCTCAAACCTGTGACAGCAGGCGATGGATTCAAGCTGGGGCTGGAAGCTCTGAGGAAAGGGGGAATTGCATGGAGAGAAGGAAAATTCATGCCCAGAACCAACCTGTGCCAAAAATACTCAGTGACTAATTTTGTGCCTTTCTGATTGCCTTTTAACTGCGAGTTATTAAAAACGGGGAGAAGGGAGATGATGTCCTGGTGGGAGGATACATGAGCGTTGCCATGGCAGTGAGGGGATGCTGCAGCACAGCTCGGCCTGCCCGGACCACAGTCCATGGGGACAGAGGGAATGGGCAGCCCAGGAAGCTGGGGAAGAGGGGCTGTGTTATCCAGCCAAAGCCAGAGTCAATATTTAGCCTGGACACTGCTCCTCTGCCCTCCCCAGCTCTCCCACCAGGCTCTCTCTGCCTGATCTCCCAGCCGGATCGGGTTTCCCCCTCCCTGAGCTCACCCCTTCCCAGAGACACTTTTATCAGGCTCAGGGCAAGGAAAGAGCCGGGATTTGGGGGGGGTTCAAGAGATTAGGAAAGAATTTGCCTCCGGGAATCTCTTTCCTCCGTCTGCCCGGCATAGATTGTGCGATGGAGGTGGAGGCTTTGCAGCTCCACGGGGAACTGCTCCGAGCTAAACGTGTGGAGGCAAAAACGCTGCCGGTCCCTCCCCGCTGCGGGAATGGGTGTTGAAAGGTCCTGGGAAGGGTGAGGAGAGCTGTGGCTCCATGTAAGGATGAAGTGGGAGGGTGCAGACGGTGCCTGTTCAGCCCCTGCGATCTTTCCTGGAAGGACCAGCTCACCCCACAGGAGGCAGGAGCAAGGAACAAACCTGGGAGCAGCATGGGAAATGGGATTAACTGAGAGGAAAAGGGATTTTATTTGGCCTTTTGATGATTTTCTGCTTTCATCATCTCCCTATAAAGCAAATGCCATGCCAGTTAACAACCCTGACTCTACTAGAGTGGGAATACAACTGGGAAATCTGCCCTTGGAGTGTGCCCAGTGCTCTGGCTGCTGTGGGGGCTGTGAGTGCAGCTCCATCCCTGCTCCATCCACTCAGCTTCCACAGCACATTGTTTATCCCACAGTGGGACACTCCTGTCCCTGCCAGAGAGGGGAAATCTCTACCCTGGAAAGCAGAGGCTGCTCTTGAGTTAATGTGCTGAGAAGTCCTAAAGTGGATCCAACCTCGCTATGTGTCCTGGGAAAGGCAGTGCCTGGTTTATTCCTTGCAGTCAAAGACATTTCCCATCTCTGCTAAAGGAAAATGTCAATACTGCAGGTGTGAAATGTTGCCGTTTCAAAGGTTTTTGGTTTTTCCTTAACCTGAAGCCTCTTGATGAGAGCATTGTCCTCAAGGTGGGATGTGCCAGAGAAGTACCAGACTGGTCCCAGGCTTTGCTGCACCACATCCGTGGCACAGGAGCTTCTGCCCGAGGCTGGTCCTGCCCATGCTGGGCTGGGGGCTCAGGGGAACCTCACACAGAAGAGCCAGAGCTCGATGGGCCTTTGCAGCTCCCTAGATGAGATTCTTCATCTCTTTCCAACATATTGGGAGTGAGTGGGATAGGACATCCCCGCTCCCAGCTGCCCAGGATGGGCCTGTGGCTGTGGCAGGGCTCCTGGGGACAGGAACAGGGACAGCAGAGGGGTCAGAGGGCAATGGACCTGCTGCAAACACTGGCAAAAAGTGATTTTCACCAGGATTGTCTGAGCACTGCTGCTCCTCTTTCCTTATCTGTGCCTTTCCTTATCTGCACCCACATCCATCCATCCACCATCCATCCACCACCCATCCCTTCATCCATCCATCCCTCCATCATCCATCCATCCCCGCATCCAACCATCCATCCATCCATCCATCCATCCTTCCATCCATCCATCCTTCCATCCATCCATCCACCATCCATCCACCACCCATCCCTTCATCCATCCATCCCTCCATCATCCATCCATCCCTCCATCATCCATCCATCCCCGCATCCAACCATCCATCCATCCATCCATCCATCCTTCCATCCATCCATCCACCATCCATCCACCACCCATCCCTTCATCCATCCATCCATCCATCCTTCCATCCATCCATCCATCCATCCTTCCATCCATCCATCCATCCATCCATCCTTCCATCCATCCATCCATCCACCATCCCTCCATCCCTTCATCCATCCATCCCTTCATCCATCCATCCATCCATCCATCCATCCATCCATCCCTCCCACAGCCGGCTCAGACACCCAGGGCTGGGGGCAAACAGCCTTGTCCCCTCCCCGTGCTCTCCGGAGGATTCACGGAGGGACAAACCCCTCGCAGGTGCCCCCGAGAGCCGCAGCCCGGGGCAGTCCCTGCGCTCCGATCCGGGGCTGAGCTGCCTTTCGTGCTGCTCGGGCCGCGGTGATTGGGCGCTATTTTGCTCCGGCTCCCTTGGGCAGCTGTTGCTGCTCTTTACCCGGGAGAGACGAGGCCGCCCGGGGGCTGCAGCCGAGCAGGAGGCGGCGGCCGACCCCAGGTAGGAATTTCTGTGGCTCTGAAGGCCTGATGTGAGGCAGTCCCCGGGCAGCCCCTGGGCACAGCCGGGCTCCCGCTGGCCGCCAGCGATCGGGAGCAACGGGGCTCATCCCCGGACAGCGGGTGTGACAGGGACAGCGGGGCAGGAGAGGGGACTATTTTTGGAAGTTTCTTTGATGTGAGTCAGCGGTGACGGCGACCTCGGGAGCCCGTGCAGGAGCAGTCCCAGTGGCGGCGGAGCAGAGCTGATTATTTGTTAAGTGCCTGCGATTTTGAGCGTTTCAGGGCGGATCTGGCGTGCGGGCTGTGAGTCCGGGGAGCGGCATGGGCGGCCAGGAGGGATGGATGGGAATCTCCTGGGCGCGGGAGTGCGAGCCAAGGGCTGCAGCGGGGCTGGGGGGCTGCGGGTGACCAGCCCTGCCACGGGCGAAGTGTCCCTGGCATTGGTGGCCGTCCCTGGCGTTGGTGGCCGTCCCTGTCCTGCTTGGCCTGGCCAGTGGCTGTGCTGGACCATCTGCCCAGCAAGGCTGTTCCTGCAGGTGGCACAGCCCCTCCTGGCTGGGGACAAGGATCCTGCGTGGGCTGTAGAGCTCTCAGTGCATCCCCCTCCTGCCAGGGCGTGGAGCCTCATCTCCTGTCCACAGGGGACAGAGCTGGACGTGGATCTGGTCAGCTCTGGGACCGAGTCAATGCCTTTGGGGCACATGCAGGGAAGGACACCTGCCTGTCCCCTGGTCTGTAGGCTGTTTGGGCTCCTCCAGCAGGGTGAAGCCCAAGGGATGGAGCCGTGGGAAGAGCCTGGCACCCTGTGACAGGGCACTGGGCTCAGGGAGGGCTGGGGAGCCCCGCAGGGATGTGCTGTGGGCACCGTGTTTGATCCCCCTCGGTTGAGTGACGGTCCCTCATGGTCCCTGGCAGTGCTGGAGAAAGATTTGGGATGCCCTGAGGTCACCAAGGAGCTGTCCAGGTGGGCAGGGAGAGCTCAGAGACAGCCAAGGAAGGACAGGAGAAGCTCCTCGTCCTCACCATGCACCATGGCCACTGCCGAGGTGTGTGAGGCTCTGCAGGGCATGACTCAGCCTGGCAGGGATGGTTCTTTGTGCTGGTGGCACTGCACAGGCTGACCTCGGGCACTGAGGGACACCTGTGTGGCACCAGCTCCATGGGAACATCAGCCATGGCCAGGGAAAGAGGAACAGAGGTTTGTGACCTCCTCCACCTTCCTGGGGCTCATCTGTGCCCCAGCCAGGGTGAATGGCTGAGAAGCTCAAAAACATGGCAAGAATTTGGGGAGGAACACTGAGGAAAAATTCTCCATCTTGGTGCTTTCCCTGGGTTTTGGAACACCCTGTGGCCACCACGAGAGCCCTGGGGCAGCTCTGTCCCTTCCCAGCAGACTCACCACCACTTAAGAAAACCCATTTTATTTCCTTTTGAAAACAAAGACCTTTCAGACCATGGCCAAAAGGTTTCTTCTTATTTATCCATTCTGCTTCCAACATTGAGTCATGGATTTCATCCTGGGAATTGCTATTTTTTCTGTGTTCAGCCGGGGGAGAATAAGCTAAATTTGGCTCAAAGGGGGCAAAAATTCTTCCTTCTGGGGACGGTGTGGCACCTGAGGCACTGGACTGGGAGATGCCAAGAGGGCTGAGGCCAGTGGTGCTGGGACCTTGTGGTGCCTTCCCATCCCTGAAGCTCTCCCAGGGCAGAGAAACCCCCAGGACCCCAAGGAGCACAACAGCCTCCCCAGCCCTTCCTTGTGCCAGAGCCCTGGGGAGCCTCTGTTTGCTCTCCCACCTCACAGCTGGGGAAAGCCCTGAGAGTGAACCCTGAGCTCCACAGTGCCCTGGAGGTCTTTTTTGAATTCTGTTTGTTCCATGGTAGCTGGAGCTTCTCCTGCTGTCCAGGCCGTAGCCTTCCAGTGTCCTGCCTTGTGTTCTCAGGGTGTCCAAGCATACTCTGGGCTCTTTGTGCCCCTGTATGCCATGGCAGGGAGGTCACTGTTCCTTTGGCTACTGCTGCCCTGGAATATGCAGGGATTTTGGTGATGTTTTGGGACTCAGAGTCCCAGACCTTCCCATTGCACTCAGTGCCTGGAGGGCTTTTGCCTGACTTCTGACTCCTGTGTCAGTCCACGAGTGACCCAGCAACACCAACAGGGGAAACACAGCCCGATGTCCCCTCTCTGCAGGCTTGGGGTTGTTTGTCACCGAGAGGTCCACACCCCCCCCCCAGCCCCTCAGTTTGTCACCTAAGGAGCCGTGCTGTGCTTGTCTTTAATAGATGCCAACGCTCCGGTGAGCAGCGACAGCCGCGGGGAGGGCGCTGGAACCTATGTGAGTGCTCAGGGGCAGGATGGGGTGCCAGGGGGATCCCTGTGCCAGGGCAGGGCAGGGCAGGGGTAAGGGGGGATGGATCCCTGTTGAGAGCAGGGGGTGCCCGGGAGGATCCCAGTGCCAGGGCAGGGCAGCGGGGCCGAGCCGGGGTTGTCCCGCAGGGACATTCCGCCCGGCAGGGTTGCAGCACGTCCATCCCGGGGGAGCCCAAGGTCCCCCAGCTGTCGCTGTCACTGAGCCGTGCCCGTGGGCAGCTCTCCCTGGTGGCACTGACCAGCAGCCAGCCCGGCCACCAAATCCCGGCTGAGCACCGAGCCCGGAGGCCAGCGCGGCTCGCTCCGCTGCCGGCCGGTGCTGCAGCCCCAGCCCAGCCCCGAGGGCTGCTCCGGGGACATCCCTCAAGCACAGCCCGGGCATCGCAGCCGCCAGTCCCCCCGCGTGTGCCGGGGCTAACTCCTGCCTAAATCCAGTTCCAATCGCATAAAATACACCCTGAAGTGTTTGAAGGCTGCTGAGGTAGACACGGCCCAGGTGCTGCAGGAGCCGGGCTGGTGCCTCTCGGGGCAGGGGCAGCCCCGGAGCAGCTCGTCCCCGTCCCCCCGGCCACCCTCTGTGCCCTCCCGGCAGGGAATAGAGGCGGCGAGGCCCCGGCGCGGTGTCTCCGAGCAGGACCCGGACGAGCCCGAGGCAGTGACAGGAGCCGGACATGCCAGAGCCAGCCCCGCTCGGCGGGGACAGGAAAGCGGCGGAGAAGAAGCGGGTGGAGAAGGTGGGAGCCAAGGGCAGCGCTGCCGGGCCGCCAGGTGGGTGTGTGGGAAAACCCTTCCCTGCCCCAGCATGGGGTCCCCGCCTGGGGACCAGGGTGGCCACAGAGGCACAATCCCTGTCCCCGGCCGGCCCGGGAGGCACTGTGGGGCCGTGGAGCAGTGACGGGAGGAGCTGTGACCTCCACAGTCCCCGGGGAAATCAGTGACATGGAGATAACGGAGATGAGATGGAGATGGAGATGATGGAGATGGAGATGATGGAGATGGAGATGATGGAGATGGGGCTCCTCAGCCACCTGCCAGATCCTCCTCCTCCTCTTCTTCCTCCTCCTCCTCCTCCTCCTCGCCACCCTGCCCAGATCTGCTGCTGCAAGGGGAGCACGGGCAGAGGTTTTCCCAGCTTGATCCCCAGGATACTTTAATGCCACCATGGCCCAAACCCCTAGGTCTCAGCCCCCCGTGACACTCTTGTCCCCACTCCTGCAGTGCAAACACCTGGCAGGAGCAGCTCCTGTCCTGTCCCTGTCCCTGTCCCTGTCCCTGTCCCTGTCCCTGTCCCTGTCCCTGTCCCTGTCCCTGTCCCTGTCCCTGCCCGGGGCTGTGCAGGAGGATGTTAAGAGCCCTTCCCACCTCCAGCTCAGAGCCCTTTGCCTCTTCCCAGTCCCCCCAGTAACATTTTTCCCTTGTGGGTCCCAGTGCCCAGGAGTCTCCCCGTGCAGAGCAAGGTGGAGCCGCCCAGCCTGGACCCCGCGGAGGAGCCGCTGCTCTGGGAAGGGCTCACCCTCAACAAGTGCATCCTGGTGGCATCTGTTGTCGCCTTGCTCAGCGTCACCTTCCAGGTGCTCCAAGGTGAGTCGGGAGCTGGACAGAGTGGGACAGGGTGGCCCAGACCGTGCTGCCACCTCCTGGCTCCTGTCCCCTCCTCTCTTCCAGCGCCATGCTCCAAGGACGAAATCGCCCGCGCCCGGCAGGAGCCTCCACCACCTCCCATTCCCGGTGGGTCCGATGCTCCGTCCTGCCCCGATCCCCCGGATCCAGCCTGAGACAGAGCCACAGCCCGGGGTGGGGTGGCCCTGGGACTCCCTGGGACATCCCACCCGATAGCCTCATCCTCAGCTGACAGCAGCCTGTCCCTCTCCCTTCCCAGAGGTCGTCAGCCCCAAGCAGGAGATCCCAGAGGTGGTGACTGCCCAGCCTGCACCGCCGCCGGAGAGCAGCGTGGTGGAGGATGATGATGATGATGAAGATGATGATTATGACAGTGAAGCTGACAGCAACCTGGTACGGGTTGGGGTGGCACCTCCTGGGGCAGGGAGCATCTTGTCCCCAGGGGGGAGGGATGGAGAGTCCCGGAACTCTGGGCTGCATCATCAGCTCCTGGTCCCCTCTGTCCCCACAGGCAGAACCCTGGATCTTCAAGAAGTGGTTTGGCCGTGCGACACCAGAGGATGAGGACAAGGATGAGGATGAGGACAAGGACGAGGACAAGGATGAAGAACCTGCAGATGTTCCCGAGGTGCCGCTGGCTGTGATGGAGGGGAAGAAGGGCCAGGAGAAGCAGCAGAAGAAGGTGGAGAAGAAGGAGGAGAGGGAAGAGGAGGAGGAGGAAGAAAAGGAGGAGAAGGAGGAAGAAAAAGAGGAGAAGGAGGAGGACGAGGAGGACAAGGAGGACGAGGAGGACGAGGAGGACGAGGAGAAGGAGGAAGAAGAGAAGGAGAAGAAGAAGAAGAAGGAGGAGAAGGAGGAGAAGAAGGAGAAAGCCCGGGAAGTTCGTGCTGTCCATGCAGAGCGGAGCAGCCGGAGGGAAGCACGAGGCAAGGACAGGACAGCGTGGGACAAACTTGGCAGAGCCCCCAGGGCCCCCAGGGAACCCGAGCAGCAGCCCCAGAAGAAGCGGGACCGGGAGAGGAAGGAGAGGAAGGAGAGACGGCGGGAGCGGGATGAGTCCAGGAGGGAGGGGTGGAAGGGCCGTCCCGGCAGGGCCGACGGCGGCCGGGAGAGCCCGAGGCGGGACTGGAAGCAGCAGAAGGGCAGGAAGCCCTGGGAGCAGGCGCCGGGCAGGGACGGCAGGGCCAGGGAGGGCAAGAGGCGCGACTGAGGCTGGGCGGGCGAGGGGCTCGAAGGCAATGGATCCCGCGGGGCCAGGGGGATCCAGGGGGATCCAATGCCTCCACTGCCCCGGCAAGGGACCCCAGCCCTGCCCGCTCTCCAGAGACACCCCCGGGCATGGGCAGCACCCCAGAACCCCTGAGCAGCAGCAGAGCAGCCCAGGAGCCTGGCACGAGCCTCCCCGGGGACTTTGGGCCCCCCCTGGATCAGATGCACAAAGGTTACCTGAAAGGACTCGTGGAAGGACCTTCTCTTTGGGCCTCTCCATCCCCACCCAAAATCCCTCTGCAGTTCATCTCCACTCCTGGTCCCAAGGCAGCACAGGGATCCCAGTGAACAGAGTTGTGTCCAGACTGTGCAGCTCTTGGGTTAATGGTTTTATTGAAAGCAAATCAAGAGAGAATATTCTGGGTTACGGAACCAGGCTGCAGCCATCCTCACAGGGACATCAGGGGCAGATCCCCCGATCTCACTGACCCCAGTGCCATCGCTGTGGGGTGGCACAAAACGTGCTGGGAACAGAGCAGGGCTGGAGCCCTTCACTGGGGGATCCCTGCAGGCCTCGCCTTCTCCGAGTCGCTTTTAGGAAGGAAACACAAGTGCAGTATCACACAGCCAGAGACGTTCACAGCCCCAACCCACGGCAGGTTTCAGTATTTGCTAGTTCAACAGTGGTTAAAATAAACTATTTTCATTTTTAATAAGGTAAAACCGGATGTTTTAAAAAAAAAAGAAAATAGGAAAAATGAGAAAAGCCCGTGTCCCTGGTTATGTGTTTTGTCCCTGGATATGTATGTGCTTTCTGTGCCCCCCAAAGCCGAGGGGCTCAGGGCTAATCCTGCAGGGCTGTGAAATGGGATTGGTGGGTACCAACCTCCGGCCATGCCTCCACCAGCCCCGTGGGGACACTGCAAAGCCCAGGAGCTGCTTCCCGAGGGTTTGGAGCCCCGGCTGAGGGCTGGGCTCAGCTGGAAGATGATCCGGGCCAGGCAGGCCCGTGCTGACGCTGCTGGGACACGGAGCAGGTGCTCTGGCAGCCGTTCGCTCCCATTAATGGTGTGCACAGCCCGGGAGGTGAAACGGGATCGCTCCCTCCCTCCCTCCCTCCGCTCGGCCCGGCAGCAGGGTCAGCGCGGGGTGACGCAGATGTGACCTGGCCGGGTGCCCCAAGCACGGCCAGCGGCTCCTCACTGACACAGGGCCGTGTCCCCAGGGCAAGGTTGGTGTCTGCGGGGGGATTTGGCCTCTCGCTCCGCTGTGTGGCCAGAGGGGCCACACAGCCGTGTGCCGTGATGGGCCGTGGGCTGGGAAATGGCCAGAGGATGCTGCAAGGCTTGGAGGAAGCAACACCTGCCCTTCCCAGCCACTGCAGGAGCAGAGAGCGAGGGATAAGTCAGAACAGTCCTGCCTGGATGTGCCAAGCTTTGCCCTCCCCCCACGGCCCCACCGTGCCCTTTCCCAGCCCGAACTGCCCCGCCGAGTCAGAGCCCCGGGCACCTCGGGCATCCTCAGCATCGGGAGCGGGGACATCCCCAATGGAACGCGGAGCAGCCCTCAGGGACAGGCGTGGACGAACCCAGAACCAGAGCGACTTTAACGAGCCAGACCGTGGGGAAAGCACACCCGGGAGCTCCCGTCTCGGCGAGAAGCACCGGCTCCCGAGCCGGGAGGGCAAACCGGGACAGGGGCCGGGCTGGGGCGAGCGGGAGCCTCACCGGCAGCCGCACTCCTCCGCAACCATGTTGGGGAACTTGCGGACCTCCAGCCCGTCCGAGGAGAGGCTGATGATGAGCTGGTCCGAGTAGCGCACGGGCACGCAGCACGGAGCCCTGCGCAGCGGCGAGCCTCGCTCCTGCATGCCCAGCAGCAGCACCGTGTGCGAGAAGTAGCTGGGGACGCGCGTGGACAGCGGCAGGCGGCAGGGCCCCTCGCAGTTGTTGGCCGCGTACACGGTGGGCATGACGATGAAGTGGCGATCGTGCAGGTCGATGGTGAGCTCCTGCAGCCGGCAGTGCGCCTGGTGCCGAGCGCTGCGGTTCTGCCGCTGCACCTTCCTGCGCTCCTGCCAGCGCGCCCGCACCGACTGCAGCGCCTTCAGCAGCAGCAGCGTGCGCAGCTTCCGCGAGCCCGGCACCCCCTCGGCCGCCTCGCCCTGCCCCGGCTCTGCCGGGTAGTAGCAGAAGGTCAGGAGGTGCTGGAAAAGCGCCGCGTTGGCTTGGAAAGCCGGGATGTCCCCGAGCTCCTGGATGAGCCCCTGCAGTTTGCCCAGCAGCAGCTGCAGCACGGTGCCCTCCGGCTGCCAGTCCCCCAGGTGCTGCTCCAGCACGGCCCCGCTGTCCTGGGGGAACAGCAGCACCGAGGGCTCCTCCGACTGCACCAGCCGCTCCAGCGCCGCCTCCTCGGACAGGTTGAGCAGCTGGTGAGGGAGGCTCTCCATCACCTGGAAATCCAGCCAGTGGTGGGCGCTGGGCTGGGGGGGCGGCTCGCTGGAGGAGCTCAGGAGCTGCCGGATGAACTGGGTCAGGGTTGCCAGGAACTGGGCGCTGCCGCCGAGCGCTGGGGACGAAGTGTTGGCTTGGCTCGGGGCGGTGGTGGTCGGCAGCTGCTCGGTCCCGGCCCGGGGCGGACTGCAAGGAGAACACAGGGAGGGTCGCGGGGGCTTCCGTGCACCCCGATAGTCCCACCAGACTGTGCCCCACAGCCATCCATGGTCCCACAGCTGGGGCTGCCCCTGCCCCACCTCCTCTCCCAGCCCCTGGGTTTTCCCGTGCCTGCAGCGACGGCCACGGACCTGAGCTGTGGGTACGGAGCCGTGTCCAGCACCCCCTCAGCAGAGAGGTAGGAGGATGGGGCCAAAGCCTCCTCTTCCTCCTGTTGCCGCCTTGACTTGGCCAGCAGCAGCAGCACCGGGGTCATCCGGGTGAAACATTTGTCGTCGGAGCCGAAAAGGAGCTGCTGCACCTCCGCGCGAGGCAGGGGAGCACCTGCTGGGGCGACGAGAGGTGAGGACTGCGCTCCGGGCTCTCCTGCATGTCCCCACCGCTCATCGTGGGCCTGAGAGGGCCCCAAACGCCCAGAGGAGGACACGAGGGCAGGGATGTCCCCCGGGTGTCCCCCCGTCCCTACCTCCCGCGCCGCCGCGGACGGCCAGGGAAGCCGAGAAGCGGAGCTGCTCCGCGCTGCGGGTGACCGAGGCTGCGGCGGCTGCCAGGACCAGGTACTGCGTGTCCCTGGAGAGGCAGAGCCTCTGCACCGAGACAGAGACACAGAAACCCCGAGGGCGTGGGTGACACAGCACGGGGGACACACTCACGTGAGCCCCAGCCGCGATTCCTGCGGGCTCTGGGTCACCGGAGCGACATGGAGGGTGGCGACCACTGGGAGCATCGCCCCCAGCCCCAGAGCTGCTCCGGGGGCCGCGGGGTGCAGGGAACCCAGTGAACCCCCGGGTGGGCAGGCGGGAAATCGGAACCCCCAGACAGGGCTGAGTACCCCGGACAGCCCCTCTGGCCCTGCCGGAGCTGGGGACAGGGTAAGAGCTCCATCTTCAGGCACGGCGGGAGCGGGAGACGGGGCGGAGGTGCTGGGAGGGGATGGCAGAGGGACTGGGAGAGGGTGGCAAAGGGACTGAAGGGGTTGGGGAAGGGGCTGGAGTGGTGTCAAAGGGGCGGTGAGGAGCAAAGGAGCTGCAGGGGGTGGCAAATAGGCTGGGAGGGAAATTGTGAATGGACTGGGAGGGGATGACAAAGGGACTGGGAGGGGATGACAAAGGGGCTGCGCAGCAGGGCAGGGACACCCCCTCCCACCCGCCCTGCTCCCACCCAGGCTCGGTCCCCAGGTCCCACCTGGTCCGGCGCCAGCCCCGGGCCGGTGACCAGCAGCTCCTGCGGGCGCCCGGAGCCTCGGCCCAGGTAGAAGAGCATCACGGCCACCTGCAGCTCTCCCAGCGCCCGGCCCACCTCCGCCTGGAAAACCAGCTGGAACCGCAGCTTGGCCTGCGCTTCCCACTGCACTGCAACGGGGGAGACACGGCCGTGAATGCCCTCCGGCACCGCGGGGCTCCGGGGACGTGGCGGGGTTAGGAAGGGGCTTTGGGCCGAGCCCTGTCCCCGTGCAGGGACCAGGCACCTGGGACAGGAGCCGACAGGGTGGAGGGACATGGCAAATCCGTCCCCAGCTCCAGGAGATGGACAGCAGGACAAGCCCTGCACCCGGTGAGCAGGGGGCTGCCTCCACCCAGAGCAGCGCTTCAAATTCCCATGGGCAGATCCCACGGAAATCTGTCCTCCAGGGGCTCGGGGACATCGTGGTCCCTGCCTGGGGAGGAGCCACTTCCCCCCTGCCCCACACTGGCAGGTTCAGCTGAAAATCCAAATCCCAGGAGAGGAGGAAGATTTCAGGAAGAAAGAAAGAATCACGACCCTCCTCTTATGGATTAAAAGGGAGGGGTTTCATCCCTCTCCAGCGCTGGGATCACCCCTGGGATGGGACAGGGGAATGTGTGTTGAGGTTTTCCCACAAGGCTGAAGCTACAGGAGCAGCCCAGGACCCAGGGCTGCTCCACAGCCTCAATAGTGGGGGATCAGCAGGTGCCTGGCTCACAGCCCAGCGGGAGCAGCTGGGTCTGACCCTCTCCTCTTCCCAGAGCTCGGATGGGATCCAAACCCACAGTGTTCAGGCAGAAAACAAGAAACACTCAATCTTGAGAGCAGAGCAGAAGCCACCAAGAATCCCAGAACATCTTGAGTTGAAAGGTATTCACAAGGATGATGGAGCCCAAACCCTGTCCCTGCACAGACACCCCAACAATCCCACCCTGTGCACCCCTGAGAGCATTGTCCAAACGCTCCTGGAATAAGGCACCTGGGTGTTGGTCAGAGGTGCCCTGTTGCACACTCCCATCCTCACTGTTAAACCTCCTTAAAAATCAACCCAGAAACATTTCACTCCATCACTTCGCTGATTTTAAAGGGAACCCAACCCCCCAAATTTGTGTTTAAATTCCCAATTCAGGGCCAGCAAATAGCATCACCACCCCGAGCCCTGCGCCCTCCCCTGCCTGCTCCACCTCGGAGCCTGCAGGGCTCTGCCACCAACCTTCCTCCAGGTGCAGGACGAGGAATCTCTCCAGCCCCGGCTCCAGCACATGCTCGTGGATCCTCTGCAGGGGATGGGGAGTAGCCCCTGCCTCCGCTGGCTGGCACAGCCCGAAGGTGCCCGGGAAGGTCTCATCCCAGCTGCGCTGCCGCCTCAGCAGTTTGATGAAGCTGCTCTCGTAGTGGCTGAGCACTCCCACCACCTCCAGGTGCCCCGGGGTGGCCCCGTCCTGCTCCATCCTCACCCTGCACACAGGCCCCTCCAGCCCCCCGAGGGGCCAGGGCTGCAGGCTGGAGCGGGCCCAGCCCGGGCCAACCTCCTCAGGCATCCCCTGCAGGCACTTGGCTCCCGGGTCAGCCTTGGAGAAGGAGCGAGCGGCAGCCGCCCTCCTGGCCCTGGGTCTCTCCTGTAGACTTGCATTTTCCACCTTTCTCCCCTCTGCTTCCAGCCCCGGCTCCTCCAGCAGGCTCAGCTCGGGCCGGTGGGGCAGGGAATTCCTGACCCCTTTCCTGGGCAGTGCTGCCGAGGGGAGCAGCAGCAGCAGGCACAGCGAGAGCCTCCCGAGAGCAGCGCTCATGGTCACCTCAGCTCCTCCCTGGGAGCAGCTCAGCATCCCCAGCACTCGGCAGGAAGAGGGAGGACGGCGTCTCCCTTTTAACCACGGCTGGCCTTGAGTGGCCAAGGCACAACAACCTCCCCTGAGCAGCCCCGGGGCTGTCGCGCTGCCGAGGAGCGAGGGAGGTGGCAAAGAAACTTTTGTTGTTCTATTTTTGGGTCTGCAGCTCGTTTTGGAAACGTGCAGAGATCGAAGCTGTTGCGCTCGCTCGGAGGGACGCACGGCCTTGACTTTGGATGTTTTCTAAAGGAGGATGAGGGTGTGGAATGGGATCTTCATGGGCACTGGCACGTACAACCCCATCAGCAGCGAAACACCGAGAGGGGACAGCGAGCCAGAGCAGGAGGAGGGGGACAGGGGCAAATCATGGGCTGAAATAAGTAAGTGTATGGAAAACCTTTGCCTCACACCCTGCTCACAGGGGTTTCACCTGGGACTGAGAATCACGGTGGGCAGCAGCAGCCTGAGGACTTTGAGCACTCAATACTTGCCTTAGAAAGTCTCACACACACATATGGTAAGGACTTTTCCCTCCACGAGATGTCAACACTCACTGCAACAGCTGGAATTGCCAGTGCCACCTGCCTAATTCACCCTGGAAACCTGTCCCCCACCCCAGGGATCTCCTTTTCATGGCAGGGGGAAATGTCCTGACAGAAAAGTTCCAGACCCTTCCCTGGGTTTCTGAGTATCTGCAGTCTGGAGCTCAGGATCATCAGAATGAGATGGAGCACCCAAACTGGAGCAGGACACAGACACCACAGTGAGGGCTGCTGGAGACTGAGGTCACTTCTACCATGACAAAAGCCATGGAGATGCCCCAAGGGCTGGAGCCCCTCTGCTCTGGACCCAGGCTGAGAGAGCTGGGGGTGCTCACCTGGAGAAGAGAAGCTCCAGGGAGACCTCAGAGCCCTGCCAGGGCCTAACAGGGCTCCAGGTGAGCTGGAGAGGGACTGGGGACAAGGGATGGAGGGACAGGACACAGGGAATGGCTTCAAACAGACCAAGAGTAGGGTTAGATTGGATATTGGAAAGGAATTGTTCCCTGTGAGGGTGGGGAGGTCCTGGCACAGGTTGCCCAGAGCAGCTGTGGCTGCCCCTGGATCCCTGGAAGTGTCAAAGACCAGGCTGGACAGGGCTTGGAGCAACCTGGGATAGTGGAAGGTGTCCCTGCCCCTGGCAGGGGATGGAATGGGATGAGCTTTAATGTCCTTCCCAACCAAACCAATCTGGGATTCTGGGATTCTGTGAGTGAATGGGACTCTCTCAGCCCAGCAGCAGAGATGAAAACTTTGATTCCCCCATCGAGGGGGTTCAGCTGCAGAGCCCCCATGGCCCCTCAACCAGCCCAGACTCATCAGGACCCTCAGCCATGCCCTCACCCCCTCAGCCCCCTAGAGCCTCCCACTGACCCCCCAGTTCAGGAACAGGAACCAGGGAAAGGCCAGGGAAATGTCAGAACTACCGCTGGTTTTTTTGTGGGAACCAAGGGATTGCTGGAAGGAAACATTTTGTATAAATAAACCCACAGAGAACTAAACAGTTGCCCAAACAGAGCTGTCAGTGGGAGGAGGACACACAATAAAATCATGTGACAGCAGGTGCTACACCATGGTACAGACACTTAATGAATTATAGGAACAAAGTAAGATTTAATATCAGTAACAGGAGCCTTCCCATGTCCTCCCTTAGTGAATGAACACTGATGAAGGGCTTTGGTTGAAGAAAAACTGATTAATTGGGGTAATTAATGGGACACTCATCAGGCAGGCAGAGCGGGTGATACCTCAGGCCAACACAGCTGATGGAGACACCCAGGCAGGATGGGGGTGCCTTGAGATTTCCAATCCTCCTCTTCGGAGAATTTCCAAAATATAACCAGCCCAGGAATGTTTCCTGTATCTAAGGGGTGATGGAAGTGAATCCAAGGCAACACAGGAAACCAGAGGGAAAGGAAAATTGAAAACTTTTTAATGAATCTACAGAATTCAGTAAGATTTCCAGACATACAAAAAGGAACTGTTCCCTGAATGGGGGGTGAGCTGCAGTTAAAAGGACACAAATCCCATGGGATGGAGTCCAGGAGGGGCTTCAGTTGGAGGGAGGGGGAGGGGGGGATGGCGCCAGGCCCTTCTGTGGGGAGCGGCGGCCGCATCATGGGGGGCAGGGGAGCAGGGGGAGGCACGCCGGGCGCTGGGGGCAGCTGGGGTGGCACTGGCGGGGGGTGGCACCGGCCCAGAGGGGGGCATGGGAGGCAGGGCCATGCCCCCAGGGGGAGGGGGGGGCATGGAGTCGGGCAGGGGGGGCCGCGGGGGCAGCCCGTTCATCAGGGGAGGGGGCGGCGGCCGCTTCACGGTGGGAGGCCCCGGCGGGAGGTTCGGGGGGCTGGGGGCTTCTCCATCTTGAAGTGGAATTGAAGGAAGAACTGGGGAAAAGGAGGAAAGCACAGAGAAGGGAACAATCAGTCAGAGAATCAAAGAATCCTGGAGTGTCCTGAGTGGGCAGGGACTAACAGGGACCACCAGTGCAGCCCCTGGCCCTGCACAGACACCCCAACAATCCCACCCTGGGCATCCCTGGCAGCATTGTCCAAACGCTCCTGGAGCTCTGGCAGCCTTGGGGCAGGGACCATTCCCTGGGGAGCCTGGGCAGTGCCCCAGCAGCCTGGTGACAGCTCTGCCAGCACACAAGAGCTGCTCTTTGCCCCAGAGCTCAGCTCAGGCCTCTCCTGTTCCCCTCAGACTGCCCTGGCAGCATCCATGAATGGTGCCAGTCTGGCCCAAAATTGAACTCCTCTGGACTCTGAGGTCCCTGTGGGGGTGTGGGAACCCCCAGGCACTGTCCCCTGCTCCCACAGGACACAGGGGAGCACCCCCAGCCCCAGGCTGCCACAGCCAGCTGTGTGCAAGGAACATGAGGCACAGTGCTGCACATTTATCATGGAATTGTTAGGGTGAGAAAAGCCCCCTAAGATCATCCAGTCCAACCCTCAGCCCAGCAGCACCACCATGGTCACCACTAACCCATGTCCCCAAGTGCCACAGCCACACATTTCTGAACACGTACAGGGGTGGGAACTCCACCATTGTCCCAAACAGCCTGTCCTAATGCTTCACAACCCTTTCCATGAAGGAATTTTCCCAATATCCAACCTAAACATCCCCTGGCACATCTTGAGGCCATTTCCTCTGGTCCTTTCTCCTGTTCCCTGGGAGAAGAGCCTGACCCCCACCTGGCTGCACCCTCCTGTCAGGGAGTTGTAAGAGCAAGAAAGTCCCCCCTGAGCCTCCTTTTCTCTGGAAATTTATGCCCCATCCTGCTGCTGCCAAAAATTTAATTCTCACAAAGATCCCACACAGGAGGGTTGGGAGCTCTCTGTGCAAAGGCACATTGAGGGAATGGAGATTTGAACACCAGAGGCAGCAGGACAGAACTGATGTCACTGGCTCAAGTTGCTCTGCTCCCATAACTTTTAACTCTTAGGACAGACAATACAAAACCTCAGTTACCTGTTTGGTTTCTCTGTTCCAGTGAGTCCAAAACTTTCCCTCTGCTTTATCAATTTCTCTGCTTGGCACCTGCACCAAAAGAGAACACAGAGCTATTCTTAGCAGCACCAGATTAGCTCAAAGGCCCTTTTTAGCCCCAGAGCCTGTGAGATAAGCACAGTTATTCCAGGCCTTGCTGGGTTGTTATTAGACAGAGGTGGGGGCAGGAAAGAATTAAGTTACTTCCCTATCGGTCAAGGACAAGCAGCAAAAATCCCTCCCTGAACATCTGCACAGAGGCTGAGGAGCAAAGCCCAGGAGGCTCCTGTCTGTGCCAGACACTGGGAATTCACAGCTCCCCAGAGCTCAGGAGTCTGGTTTTAATGCCAGAGTCCTCCACCAAACCTCAGTGGGGTTTAATGACTTCCAGCCACGTCTTCCTGACCCCGCTTCCCACTCCATCAACCCCTGAGGGTTAGAACAGACATCAGAGGATTCATTGGGAATTAATCCCAGAATATCCTGAGCTGGAAGAGATCCACAAGGACCAGAGCTCAACTCCCAGCCCTGCACAGACACCCCAACAATCCCACCCTGGGCATCCCTGGCACCATTGTCCAAACAATCCTGGAGCTCTGGCAGCCTTGGGGCAGGGACCATTCCCTGGGGAGCCTGGGCAGTGCCCCAGCAGCCTCTGGGGGAAGAACCTTTCCCTGAGATCATCCCAAGCCTGACCCAGCTCCAGCCATTCCCTGGGCTCCTGTCCCTGTCCCAGAGCAGAGCTCAGCCCCTGCCCCTCCGGCTCCCCTCGGGAGGAGCTGCAGCCCCCGAGGAGTCTCCCCTCAGTCTCCTCTGCTCCAGCTGAACAAGCCAAGTGCCCTCAGCCACTCCTCAGAGCCTTCCTCATCCTCCTCACCCTCCTTTGGATGCTCACTGAGGGCTCAGTATCTCTCTCACCTCACAGTGACCACACACAACATTCACGGTGAGGCTGCCCCAGCGCAGAGCAGAGCAGGACAATCCCCTCCCTTGCCTGAGTAAGGCAGGAAGAGAACTCTCCCAGGTTTCCTCTCCCAGATTTTCTCTCCCAGGTCTCACCTTGAAGGCGATGGTCTCGTAGGGCTCTGCTGCCATCAGCAGGTACTGCCAGCGCCGGTCTGGGGGCTCAATGCGCTGCTCGTAGGCTGACATGAAGCGGTGCCTGGGCATGATGCTCTCAGCTATCTCGGGGTAATCGATCTGGGGGGGACAGGGAAGAATTATAACCTCCCCTCGACACTGCCACCTCTGCTCCAAACACATTCCTCAGCGTGCAGCACATCCAGAGCAGTTCCCAGCACAAAGGAAACACAGGAGGAAACAGCTGAGAATCCTGGAAGGGTTTGGGTTGGGAAGGACCTTAAGGACCCCAAACTGAAAGAGGTGACATTTAGGGGAGATGTTGAGAAGGAATTCTTCCCTCTGAGGGTGGTGAGGCCCTGGCACAGGTTTGGTTTGAGCAACTGTGGTTGCCCCTGGATCCCTGGCAGTGTCCAAGGCCAGGCTGGAGTAACCAGGTCTCATGAAAGGTGTCCCTGCCCATCACAGGGGGTTGGAAACAGATTATTTTTAAGGTACCTTCCAGCCCAAACTATCCTGTTATTCTGTGACCATCTCAGTCCACCTCACACTACACATTCCTCTCCCACTACACAGCCTGACAGCTGTGCTCAGGGATTTGCTCAACACCATCAGTTGCAAAAACTAAGAAGGTAAGGCCTCTTGTTTATTTATTTCACAGATCCTGCAAAGATCTGCTCACTTAGCAACACTTTTACCTGTAAACAAGGAGAGTTTTAACCCAACACTTACCTGGAAGAGAAGGCTCTGCTGGCCTGTTTCTGGGTCTCTCTGTTTGGTCACTGTGAAAAAAAAGTAAGAAAGCTGAGAACATCCCCCAGCAGGGTGAGAGCAGCATTATTCTACCCTGAGAAACACACAAAATTTCCAATAACAAAATGTTACAAGATTTTCCTCCCATTTATTAAACAAAATGTCATATTGTCTTTAACCAAAACTACTTCTGTGAGGGTGGGGAGGCCCTGGCACAGGGCGCCCAGAAAAGCTGTGGCTGCCCCTGGATCCCTGGCAGTGTCCAAGGCCAGGCTGGACAGGGCTTGGAGCAACCTGGGATAGTGGAAGGTGTCCCTGCCATGGCAGGGGGTGGGGTGGGATGGAACTTAAGGTCCCTTCCAACCCAAACCATTCTGGGATTCTGTGTCACTGCTGTGGGCAGGTTTGGGCCCTCAGCACAACAAAAACATTGAGGGGCTGGAGTGTGTCCAGAGAAGGGAACAGAGCTGGGAAGGGGCTGGAGCACCAGGAGAGGCTGAGGAAGCTGGGAAAGGAGCTCAGGCTGGAGAAAAGGAGGCTCAGGGGGGACCTTGTGGCTCTGCACAACTCCTGACAGGAGGGGACAGCTGGGGGTCAGGCTGTGCTCCCAGGGAACAGGGACAGGATGAGGGAGAACAGCCTCAAGTTGTGCCAGGGGAGGTTTAGATTGGATATTGGAGAAATTCCTTCACTGAAAGGGTTGTAAAGCATTGGAATGTCCAGGAATCACAACCCTGGAAGTGTCCAAAAAGCATATGGATGTGGCACTTGGGGACGTGGTTTACTGGTGGCCTTGGCAGTGCTAAGTTCACTTGTTAAGTTGAACTCAATGATTTTAAAGGTATTTTCCAACCTAAATTATGCCACAATTCTCCTCTACTGAAGTTCAGCTGCTGTCAGGCAAAGCACTGGTGAGATTAAAAAGCCAAATTTTGTAAATTTTGTACTGAAGGCCACAATGATGAGATTTCAGAACAAAAACACGAGTTTTGCATGGAAACAGTGATTCACAACATTAATGAAAGGTGCTGCAGCAGAAGAGAAGGAGGAGATGAAATGCCATCATCTCCCTGGCAGCCTCAGACACACCCATCTATTATTAAAGTGGCTGTCAGCAATAAAGTGATGTTCCACGAGCAATTTAAACAATAAAAGGATTCCAAGAGAGAGTCCATATCTTATTCATGGGCAGAGCTGCTAAAAAGACTAATGAATAATTCACATCCCAGCAGGCACTGCAGGCACAGCCCATCAGGGACCTCCTGGCCACCCCTGACTCACCTTTGTAGCCTGGGCGCCCAATTTTCACAAATTTCTTCACTTCCACTTTGACCTTCTCTGGGGCAGGCTGGGCAGGAGCTTCCTTGGCTTCCTTGGCAGCTCGACGAGCCCTGGGGATTCATTTCATTATTGAAGTGTTACCTGCACTTGTTTCTGAAGGATACCCAGGAGGAGTTTGAATCCCTCAGCACAGAGTTGCACAGAAATCATGCCAGGAAATCCTATTTCCCTTCCCCACTTGTATCCATCCTTCCCCAGGCTAAAGGCTGTCACTAAATCATCTGATTCACCCCCACAATGACCTCAGGGCCTGACTCCACAAATGGATTTGAGAGGAGTTTAACTTTTGAAATCAAAATTTAAAAAAACCAAACAACCAACCAAATGCACGGATAAAGAAAAGGAAAGTGGATCCCTTGAAATAAAACTTACAAACTTCTCTCAACCTGTACAGACAAATCCACATCACAGAATCCTGGAATCTCCCATGTTGGAAGGACCACAAGGATGACCAAATCCAACCCCTGGCCCTGCACAGACACCCCAACCTTCCCACCCTGTGCCTCAGAGCATTGTCCAAACACTTTTGGAGCTCTGGCAGGCAGAGTTTCTTTTAACTAGACCCATACAATTTGCTTTTAAAACTCTTTGTCCTTCTTTCAGAAATTCCACAACTGGATTTGAACTTTAGCTTAAAAGGGAGATTTTCAGCACCATTTTTGGAGCAGAACCAGGCTGTACCTCCTGGAGGCTGCTCATGAGGAACCACAGTGCAGGAACACTCAAGCACAGCGTGCTGCTGTGCAAAGGAGTTACAGGGTTACAGATTCCCACCATCAGTAATGGAAAATAAAGTTATGGTAGAGAATGACTTACAAATTGGTCTGATGCTTCTTCCCCTGGGTGTGTGCTAAGTAACTCCCCTGAAATAAAAACCATAAGAAAGTTAAATGCAGCCAGGATTGAAAAATTCCTGTTACAGAGACACTCTACACACTCTGACAAGGGTGTTTTGACCCTCAGCATAGAGGAATCTCACTCCAAAAGAGCAGATTGCTCTCAGCTGCTGAGCTGTCACACACTGTCAGGTTTAGCCACCCCTCATGTCTCAGCAGTCACTGCCCAGGTTCTGAAGCTCCTGTTATTCCAAATTCCTGCTGCTGGGATCAGGACAGACAGGTGTTCCCCTCACCTCATTGTTGTGGAGCGTCAGGCAAAGCTTGCACTCGTAGGAGCCCAGGTGATTTTTCATAAAATAGGGGTCCTGGGAAAAGAATGATTGACAAGTCATGAGCAAAATCCATGGCAAAGCAACAGAATAACCAAAATACTGGGGAGTTCTCCTGCACTGGAACAGCTGGTTCCTCCCCCAGAGGCTGCTGGGGCACTGCCCAGGCTCCCCAGGGAATGGTCCCTGCCCCAAGGCTGCCAGAGCTCCAGGAGCGTTTGGACAATGCTGCTAGGGATGGCCAGGGTGGGACTGCTGGGGTGTCTGGGCAGGGCCAGGGCTGGAATTATGATCCCTGTGGGTCCCTTCCAGTTTAGGATTTCCTAGGATTTTATAAGGGAGTTCCGAGTTTAAATCAACAGCACAAGAGAACTCTAGGAGGAGGAAACAGAGAGAACCAACAGCAGCTGTGTGCACTGGTGACAGAATTCCCAACTGCAGCAGGAAACAGCATAACACAAACAAGCCCTGAGGAGACTGGGAGTAGACGGAGGCATAAATGCTGGCACTTCCCTGTCACTGTGTCCCAAATATTCCTTATTTGACTCCCACATTCCCAGAAACAGAAGTATTTAAACCAAATCCACACCTCAACCTGGAGGTAAGAAATCTCTGGGGGTGAGCACGGAGCCTAAAGGGGCTCCAAAAGAGCTGGAGAGAGGTTTTGGAAAAGGGCCTCGAGGGACAGGACAAGGAGGATGGCCTCAAGTGGACCAAACGTAGGGTTAGACATGATATTGGGAAGGAATTGTTGGCTGTGAGGGTGCTGAGGCCCTGGCACAGGTTGCCCAGAGCAGCTGTGGCTGTCCCTGGATCCGTGGAAATGTCCAAGGCCAGGCTGGACAGGGCTTGGAGCAGCCTGGGCTAGTGGAAGGTGATCCTGGATGAGCTTTAACATTCCTTTCAATCCAAGCCATTTCGTGAAGCCATGGATCTGACTCTCCACTCTTTCCCCCGGGCTCTGGGAGGGCCCCGTGCTGTCCCCACCTTGTTGATGTCGATGGTCTCCAGTGCCAGCTGCCTCAGCCTCTCCCGCCGGTCCCGGTTGCTCTCTGAGGCTGAGGCGACACCCCCACTGCCTGTCTTCCCCCCAGGGCGGTGCTGGAAATCCATGGTGGGGAATTCTGGCCTTCAGCTCCTCCTGAAGAAAGGGAAAGTCTGGGAAAAGGAGAAGCAGTGTGAGTGATGACTGAACCAGAGGTCACAGAGTGCTCAGCTCCATCAGTGAGGACACGGGATGACATCCCAGATGTGCCCACGGCACACAGTCTCACATGGAGCAAGTCTGGTATGACCAACTCAGGAAACCAGAGCAAAATGATCCAGAAAATCCCCCTGGAGGTCTTCCCATCTTCTCAGCCACTCCCAAGCCCAGCTGGGTCCCAGTGAGGCTGAGCAGCTCCACCAGAGGCTTCCCCAGACCCCCAAAAGGAGCCTCCCCCCTCATCTGAGGCACGAAGAGCCCCAGGAGCTCCCCTCTCCACTACCCAGGGCTGGTGCTCCCCGACACCCCCAAAGCCCCAGGGCCCCCCCCGCCAGCACCAACCCCCTGGGAGGGTCAGAGCCCCCCAAGCCCCCAGCAAGGGCACGGGTTCTCAGCAGTGTCTCCAAGCCCCAGGTGAGGTTCCGGAGTCCCCCCACCCACAGCAAAGTCAGAGCCCCCCAACACCGGAAAGACCTTTGAGGAAGCCCCAGTCCTTCCCCACAGAGCACCCAATTCTCCCAGTGTCTCTCCCCTAGTCCCTCTCCAGCCACATCCCCCAGTAACTCCAGTTCTGATTCTGCAGTCGAGGCCCAGTGGGTACCCCTGATCCTCCCAGTGCTCCCAGTCCCGAGATAGTCCTACCCCCAGTTTCCCACTCGTGATTCCCCAGCTCCCCTAGCCTCACCACCCAAGGTCGCCCAGTTGTCCCAGTCACTCCTCACCCAGTAACCCCAGGCCTGCCCTGCTCCTACTTCCAGTTTTCCAGCTCGGATTCTCCAAAACCCTTAGTCCCTCTCCGGCCTTGTCCCCCAGTAAGTCCAGTGCCAATACTGCATTCAGGGCCCCCCAGGTACCCACAGCTCTGCCCACTCCCCGCCAAACCTCCCAGTACTCCCAGTCCTGACCTCGTCCTACCCCCAGTTTTCCAGCCTGGGTTCTCCAGTACCCCCAGGTCACCCAGATGTTCCAGTCCCTCTCCAGCCTTGTCCCCCAGTAACTCCAGTTCTGACTCTGCAGTCAGGGCCCCCCAGGTACCCCCGGCCCTGCCCCACCAACCCTCGCAGCGCTCCCAGTCCTGCTCTGGCCCTACCCCCAGTTCCCCACTCGTGACCCTCCAGTTCCCCAGTCCTCCCCCCCCCAGCTCGCCCAGCTCTCCCAGTCCCTCCTCACGCGGTTCCCCCAGCCCTGCCCCGTTCCCCCCTCACTCAGAACCCCTTTTCCCCCAGGCTCCCCTCACGCTCCCCTCACGCTCCCCTCCCCGCGCCCTACCTGCCCGCGCCCCGCTCCAGCCCCGGCGCATGCGCGCTCCCGCCGCACGAGCAGTTCCGGGTCGCTCGGAGCGGTTCCGCCGCTCCGGGCGCTGTCGGGCCGGGCGGGGCCATGGGCCGGGGCGGGCCCGCCATGCGCTACAACGAGCGGGAGCTGCTGTCCCTGGCCCGACAGCCCGCCGAGAAAGCGGCCGAGATCCGCATGAGGGTCCCCAAGAAGGGCAGCGGTGAGGGGGAGTCTGGGTGGGGCGGGGTGGCGGGGCCTGAGGGGCTGCGAGGGCTGCATGAGGGCTGAGGTTGGTGCGGTAGGGCCAAGGCGGGGCCGGGGCGCCTGAGGGGCCCGAGGGGAGAATCAGGGCTGAGGTGACTGGAGAGGGACTGGGGGTACTGGGGAATCCGGGCTGGGAAAGTGGGAGTACTGGGCGAGGAGGGACTGGGAGAACTGGGGTGGTAGGACTGGAGATACTGAGGAATCAGGGCTGGGAAACTGAGGCTAGGACTAAGTCAGCACTGGGAGTATGCAGAGAAACAAGTGGAGAGAGAGCAAGATTGAAAGGAGGTGTGGGGAAGGCAGGTGAAGGTGGGTGAGGAGCGGGGGTAGCTGGGGGGCCCCGACTGCAAAATCAGCACTGGAGTCAGAGGAGAGGGACTGGAGAAGGGACACTGGGAGAACTGGTCACTCTGGAGGTGCTGGGCTGGGAAACTGAGGGTAGGATCGGGACAGGACTGGGGATACCGGCTGAGGAGGAACTGGACGACCTGGGGTGGTGGGGCTGGGGGAACTGGAGAATCCTGAGTGGAAAACTGGGGGTAAGACCAGGTCAGGACTGGGGGTACTGGGAGGATCGGTGGGACAGGACCGAGGGTACCTGCGGGGCCACAAGTGGAGAATCAGGACTGGGATTACTGGAGAGGGATTGGGAGACAGAGGCTGGGAGAACTGGGTGGTGGGACGAGGGGTACTGAAGAATCCAGGCTGGGAGTAATAGGTAAGGAGGGACCGGGAGAACTGGGTGACCTGGGGTGGTGGGACTGGGGGAACTGGAGAATCACTAGTGGGAAACTGGGGGTAGGGCCAGGGAGGGACTGGGGGTACTTGAGCAGCCTCAAGTGCAGGATCAGAACTGGAGTTACTGGAGAGGGGCTGGGGAGATACACTGGGAGAACTGGGTGCTCTGGAGGTACCAGAGAATCACGAGTGGGAAACTGAGGGTAGGAGCAGGAAAGGAGCATTCGGCAGAGAGGGTGGAGTGGGACTGGTGTTACTGGGTGGGCAGGACTGGGAGTACTGGGGACAGACAGGCTGGGAGGGCTGCTGTGTGGAATGGGGAGCATGAGTAGTGGGATCCAGTCTGGGAGTGGAGGGAGGTTCTGGGGCTGGGCTGGAGCCAGGGAGGGGCCATGAGGGACCAGGGGATCTGGGGAAGAGACTTTTCCCTGAAACCTCCCAGCAAGTTCGAATTGCAAACCAGCACTGGAGTCACTCCCTTGTCCTGGCCCTTTCCTTCCCCGAGGGCCTGGTGGACTTTGTCCCTCAGAGGTGACATCAGTGCTGACAGCTCCAGGCAGAGGCTCCTGGCATCTGGAGCTTTACCTGGAGTGCCTGAGGCCCTGTTGGTGCTGTTCTTGTGGGCTCTGACTGCCCAGGAGCTGCTGGAGGATAAGTATTAATTTGTGCTCAGGGGCTTTGTGACCCTGAGGCAGCTCAGACACTTTGTTGCCCTGAGGCAGCTGTTTTGGGGCACAGCCTCCGGGTGGGTGCAGGGGGTGCTTTGGTGGGATTAGGGTCATGCTGGGCACTGGCAAGGCTGGCAGGGGCTTCCCTCTGCTTGTTGTGCCCACTGCCTCAGCCCTGCCCTGACCCCTCCTGTCCCTGCAGTGCTGAAGAAGCGCCTGGTGAAGCTCGTGGTGAACTTTCTCTTCTACTTCCGGACAGATGAGGCTGAGGTAGGGATGGAGCCTCGTGGGTGGGGTTTGTTTTCCTCCTTCTTGTTTTTCTATGCATGGATTGTGTGAGCTGGGAAAATGGTGCAGGGACAGAGATAGATCAGAGTGTCCACCTTTCTTCTTCCATCAGCTCAGCAGGGCTCCAGGAGAGCTGGAGAAGGACTGGGGACAAGGGATGGAGGGACAGGACACAGGGAATGGCTTCCCAGTGCCAGAGGGCAGGGAGAGATGGGATATTGGGAAGGAATTGTTCCCTGTGAGGGTGGGGAGGCCCTGGCACAGGGTGCCCAGAGCATCTGTGGCTGCCCCTGGATCCCTGGCAGTGTCCAAGGCCAGGCTGGACAGGGCTTGGAGCAACCTGGGACAGTGGAATATGTCCCTGCTCATGGCAGGGGGGTGGCACTGGATGAGCTTTAAGGTCCTTCCTACTCAAAGTGTTCTATGAAATACAAGGTAAATCAGGGTTTCAGTCGTTTCCCTGCTGTCTGATTTACTTCTTGCACATTGTGTCACTCACACAAGGATTCCCTGTGGCTGCTCTTGTTCATGGCCAGTGTCAGCTGCTGTCCCCACATCCCTGAGTAGTTCCTGGTGGTTGTTTGTTCACCCTGAGCTGCTCCAGCTCACTCACACTGTTGAACTCCTTGCAAGGCTCCAGGACAGCCCTTGCACAGTTCAGTGTGAGTCATTTTGTGTCACAGGAAATATTTCATCTTTGTTTCATTTATTGAGCAAGTGAAAGTTCTTCACTGCCATCACAGAGTGGTAAAGGCCAGGCTGAATCTGAGCCAGTAGAGGTAATTAACACCTAATTAACAAATGCAAAGTGCTACAGGTGAGACTGACATGAAAAGGTTGATTTAAGGAATTCAGAACGTGATGCAGTCAGGCTGAATTATTTAAGAATAGCACCAGACTGAAATTTGCTTAAAGGGCTCCAGGGGAATGCTGTGGGTTCAGCCCCTGTCATGCTGGGGCACTGTGGGTTAAACCCTCTCTCCCTGTGTTTTCCAGCCCATTGGAGCTCTGCTGCTGGAGCGCTGCAGGATCACCAAAGAGGAGGAGAACGTCTTCTCCATCAGTGAGTGCTGCCTGTGCCTCCCTGTGCCTCCCTGTGCCTTCCCCTCGTGGCACATGGGAAAGGAATCCTTGTGCTGCTCAGTTCCTTCTTTCCTGTTTCTCTGGGAACAGTGGGATCAGCCCAGCCCTTCCCCTCCTCAGTGGGGTCACTGCCCCAGCTCTCCTCCTCTCCCTCAGTAGGGTCAGGGTCCCTCAGGTGAGGGTCAGGCTCTGCTCCCAGGGAACAAGGGACAGGACAAGAGGAAACGGCCTCAGGCTGTGCCAGGGCAGGTGTAGGTTGCACATCAGGGGAAAATTTATTCACCAAAAAGTTTTTGAAGCACTGTCAGAGCTGCCCAGGGCAGTGGTGGAGTCACCATCGTTGGGAGTGGTCAGAAAATGTGTGGTTGTGACACTTGGGGCCAGGGGTGAGTGGTGAAGGTAGTGCTGCTGGGCTGATGGTTGGACTTGATGATCTGAAAGGTCTTTTCCAACTTCAGCAATTCCTCAGCCTTTCCCCTCCTCAGCTGCCAGCCTTTCCTCACTGTGCCTGTTCCCCATCCCAAGGAGACTCCAGGGATACTGCATGGCACAGCCTGTGGCATTTGCACAGCTGCACGTGCAGAGCAGCACGAACAGCAGCAGTCAGACCCTGCTGGGTGCCTGTGGAATCCCTCGGTGGCAGGGGAGGGTGGTTATTGACAGATCTCTGCTGTGCTGCTGCATTTTATAAAAAAAAAACCCTGGAGAGGCTCAGATAAAGGTGCTCCAGCCCCATCCTCCCCTGTGCTTGTGGCGATACCGCGGCTCCAGCTGGGCTGGCTCCCCTGGGAGCAGCCTTTCATCCCAGAGCTCTTCTCTGTGCCAGAGGTATGTGGGACAATAACAGGATGTTTCTCCAAGGCCATCCCTGTATCTTTTGGCCTGGCTGCCAGGCACAGCTGTGGCTCTGCTCTGTGCTCTCCCTGCCTGCAAAGGACAGATTCCAGAGCACCACGTGCTGGATTTGGGGGCTTTAGGGATGTTGGGAGCTCTGTGGGTGAGGATTCCTGAGAAGGGTTAAACCCAGTGGTGCCTGGTGTCAGGATGTGCTGCAGCCTGAGGGTTTGGTGCAGCCTGACCCAGGTGTTGGGCAGCAGCAGCCCTGAGGGTCTGCACAGAGCAGAGCTCTGGGGACAGGAATTGATGGCATGTTCTGGTTCTGTCCTGGGCAGGAGATGGAGTGGCACCAGGACCTGCTCTCCACTCTGCACTTTCCCAAAAGCCTCCAGCAAAAGCAGCTCAGGACCTCCTCCCAGTGCAGTTTAACTCCTCAGCTGGCTGCTCCCTGTATCCCAATCCTTTCCTCAGGGCTGTTTCCCCCTTTGATTTAAATCCATGGTGACTTTGCAAGGGGCCTCAGGGAGTCAGTCCTGGATGTGGCTGTGTTAGTCCAGTTTGGGAAGTTGCTTTTCCCGAGGTCTTTGGCCACTGTAAGCTGGGAAATGCCATGGGCAGCTGCTCCAGGTCACCCAGAGCCACCCAGGGAACAGGAGCAGGGCTGGAGGTCAGGGTTACAGACTTGTTCCCAGCTCATCTTAGTTAACAGAGCTGCTAATTGAGGCCTGGCAGAGTCTGGGGAGGGAGGCAGGGGAGCAGCAGCTCTGCCAGGACCTTGAGCCTTTTCCTTGTCCCTGGCAGGTTTCATCGAGGAGCCAGAGAGGAAATACTGCTTCGAGTGTGCCACGGAGGAGCAGTGCCAGGAGTGGGTCGAGGCCCTCAAGAGAGCCAGGTGGGATGAGCCAGTGGAGCCACGGCAGTGCTGGGGGCTCTGGGCTGTTTTCTGGGATCAGGAACTGGGAGGACAGTGATTGTGTCCTCCCAGACAAGCTTCCCTCCAGCTCTAAATAGCATCTGAAACTTCCCCACATCCTTCTCTGCTCAGCCCTCCCCATGCTCTGTTCCTGCCTTGCAGCTACGAGTTCCTGAGGAGGAGCCTGATTTTCTACCGGAACGAGATCCAGAAGATGACAGGGAAGGTGAGTGAGTCCCTGCAGGGCCCTGCTCAGGGGCTGACTGATGGGTTTGGATGGCAGCAGGGGCTGGTGCTGCCAGTCCTGCCCAGGCTGTGTGTGGGAAGCAGGTCCCAGATCCCACAGGGAGCCGAGGTCTCCACAGGCAGACCTGAGCACCTTTCCCTGGGTGCTCTCTCTGACCCTGGTGCACACACTGCAGTGCTGGAGTAGCCCAAGGTTTGGAGCTGGACAGGTCTGCAGCTGGCCTGGATTCCCTGCAGGTCTCTGCAGCCCTGGGCAGATCCAGGGGTGGAGATGCTGCTCACACCCTGCCAGGCTGCGGGGAGCATCCGTGCTCCAGGGAAGGGAGTGGCTGTGGGTCACCTGGACCTCGGGTCCCTGCTGCGTCCTGTGTGTCCCAAGGGCTGCTGGGCTTTATCTGCATCTCACTGGTGCCTCCCTGTGCTCCCTCCCCTGCAGGACCCCCTGGAGCAGTATGGAATCTCTGAGGAAGCTCGTTTCCAGCTGGGAACACACAGGCAGTAACCCCCTCACCTGGGCTGAGCTGCCTCCTGACCACCCCAACATCCCGGGAAGGACAGCAGCTCCCCACAGTGACCACGTGACTTTTTTATTTATTACCCAAATCGTTTTGTAGAATTTTTTTTTTTAAGGGAATTCGTTGCACATTCCCAATTCCCCGGCTGGGGAGGCTGAGCTGCCCCTTGGGTGCTGCAGTGGGAGCAGAGCCCCCCAGCCCTGGGATGAGCAGAGGGACTGACAGAGCTCCCAGCAGCCTCTCTCCTTCAGGGCCTGGAGCTGCTGGGGCCACCGTGAGCCAGCTCCAGCCCTTCCCCTGCTTGTCCCTGTCCTGAGGGGGCTGCGCTGCTTTCCTGGCTCAGGATCCTCCTGCAGTCTCCCAGGAGCCATTGGGCTCATCCCTGGCTGTACTGGGATGCTGTGACTGATGCATTCCTGGGCTCCAGGGTTAACCCCCTCCTGCCTCTCCTGCTTATGGTGAGCAGGGAGAAGTGGGAATTCATCCAGCTCAGCCACAGCTCCAGCTGATGGAGAGGGGCAGCTGCTCCCCTGTGCCGAGGGGAGAGCTCTGTGCAGCCACTGCCTTTTGGGGTCTTCTCTCCCTTCCCTGGGCAGGTGCTGTAATTCCTGGGGGTTGGATGAAGCCCATGCCAGAGAACAAAGGGAGAGATCCTGTGTGTGATCCTGCCTGTCTGCAGAGCTCTGCAGTGCTCCAGCTTCCCAGGGAGGAGAGCCAGATGGAGAGGTTGGCAAAGGCAGGAGCTGCAGGACAGGCAGCAGCTCAGCCGGGCATTAACCCTTCATTCCCTGAGCCACTGGTGCAGCTTTCCTCTCCTCTCTGTGTCCCCTTTGTCCAAAGGGACAGACCAAAAAACTGTGCCAAGGTCATGGTGAGCTGCCAGGGAACGAGGGCTGCCCGCTCTGGAGCTCCTGCAAGGAAGAGATAAGGATTAGGGAGCAACATCCCCATAGGCTCCGCCTGCAGCAAGGAAAACGACCCAGAAATGAGGGATGGAGGACACTCCCCACACCCAGGGCTGCAGGACACAGAATCCTGACTGCCAGAGCAGCTTCCCTGGAACCAGCCCAGGGACAGCCCCAGGGAAGGTCCCAGGTGCCACTCAGAGGTTGCTGGCAGCAGGAACAGGGCTGGGGCAGGGCGGGGGCTTGGCCTTGAGCTATGGGAGCTGCAGCTCTGGGTGTGGTTCCCCTCCAGCTGCCCAGCCCAGGGAGGGGGCAGAGCAGCCTCTGAGCTGGGACTAAAGGGAATTTTGGGGTCTTTTCTTCCTTGGCTGGGAATTAATGCCTAAAGCAGAGCCCACACTACAACCTTTGGTAGCCTGGTGTTCCCTCTTACCTCATGCAGCTGAGTACCAGGAGAGTGACACCTGTCTGTCACTCATGCTTTAGTTTTAATCTCAAAGCTGAGATTTTTCCCTTTTCCCTCCTCAGATACTCTCTTTGCCATGAATCATTCCAGGTGCTTGCTCCAGAAATGACCAAAACCAGCCGAGGGGCAGCTGCCCTGCAGGATCAGCCGAGGGCAGCAGGGAGGGAGCAGAATCCAGGGGGGCTGCAGACAGATGGCAGCTCCAGGGGAAGCAGCAGCGAGGGATTAAAAGCAGGGAACACACCAGAGCTTTAGGAAATCTGTATCCTTGGATGACTCCAAAGTGCATTTTAATCCTGCCCAGCCTGCATTTTTACAAACCAGAGCAGAGTGCTCAGCTGGGCCTTCCACCACTGTAGCAAATGTGTCACCTGTGCCTTGCAGGACTCAGTGGCCTCCTCTGGCCACACCTTCCCCCAGGTGGAGCTGCCACCCTCCAGTGTCACTGTACAGAAAATGGGTGTTTTGTTTGCTGTTCCAGGGAACAGTTGGGTGAGCGAGAGCAAAGCCCAACACTGATTTAAATGTTCAGCACCAATGACATTTCTTAACTGAATGTACAACAAAAGCTGTGAAGAGTTGCCAGGGCCAGGAGGGGCCCAGGGACTCAGATCCATTGTGGGGCAGGGCTGGGACACGGGGTGGGCTTTAGGGAGGGAAGTTGGTACTTTGCAGAAACTATAAAATCTGCATCAACTGCTGATGATTTATAGACAATTGTTCATTTCTCACACTCTGATGCCTTTGCTTGTTGTGTTTCGGTGAGTTGGGTCCAGGCTCCCTGAGGGCCACCTGAAGCCATTTCTCTGTTGTACAGTGAACATTCCCAATAAATCCTGGTTTAATCTTTGTGATGGTCAGAGCTGTTCTACAACACCAAAACCTTCCTGGGAGTGGTGGCTGGAGCCAGCTCAGGGTCCTGTCCAGGGGGAGCAGGGCTGGGTCCTGCTCAGGAGCCAGCTGGGGGTGGCTGAGGGGCTTTGGAGAGGCCTTTTCATACAACCAGAAAATAGTTTGGACTGGAAGGGACCTTTAAAGGTCATCTAATCAAGCTGGTTGTGGCACTGAAGCCAGGGCAGTGGCTCTGGTGCCAAACCTGAAGAAGAGGAGCTGGGTCAGGCTGTGGCAGGGCCAGGGGCTGGGGAGCTCTGGGTGGAGCTGGGGCTGTGGCTCATTTTACAGTGAATTGGCTCAGAAGGTGTTGAAGGCCATCAGCTCCATGGTTTAAACACAGCCCTGGCTGCCTGGGGGTTTGGGACACTGGTGGCACTGCTGGCTAAAAGGGAACAAAGCCTGGATGGGTTGGAATGGGGATAATTTAGGTTGGGAAAGACCTCTAAAAGATCCTTGAGTCCACCCATCACCCAGCACTGCCAAGGCCACCACTGAACTTTGTCCCCAGGTGCCAACAGCCACACTTGGGACACTTCCAGGGATGGGGACTCCATCACTACCCTGGGCAGCCCCTTCCTCTGCTTCACAACCTTTTCAGTGAGGGAATTTCCCCAATATCCAACCTGAACCTCCCCTGGCACAGCCTGAGGCTGTTCCCTCTCCTCCCATCCCTGTTCCCTGGGAGCACAGCCCAACTCTCCCTGGCTGTCCCCTCCTGTCAGGAGTTGTGCAGAGCCAGAAGATTCCCCCTGAGCCTCCTTTTCTTCAGGCTGAGCTCCTTTCCCAGCTCCCTCAGCTGCTCCTGGTGCTCCAGACCCTTCCCAGCTCCATTCCCTTCCCTGGCCACACTCCAGCCCCTCCATGTCCCTTGATGTGCCCAGAGCTGTCCCCAGGTCCTGCTGTCCCTCCCCCGTGCCCAGGGCAGTCACCAAACCCTCAGAGCTGAAGGTGCCACCTAGTTTGGGGTCCCTGTCCCTCTGTGCCCCCAAAAAATCCCCAAATCCCATTTCCCCCCTGGTTCCAGCCCGTGCTGCTGAGGCAGTGAAAGTCCACAAGAGCTCAGTGTATTAAAATACAGACACTTTAATATAAAGACAAAACTTCAAAGCATCATTTCAATTACAAATCAAGGGAGACACAAGAAATTAAGTGGAGGGAGGGGAGCAAAAACTAACTCTTACATTGTGGAGAATTAGAAAGGCAGGGTGGAAATATATATATTATACATACATATATACACACCAGAATTCACACTACTGCTATGCAGGAATGAAAGGAATGACAGGACAACTTAGCGGTAAAAAAAAAAAAAAAAAGAGAAAACAAACCAAAAGAAAAATAACAACCAAAAAAATGAAAGATAAATTAGGGGAAGTTTGAATTTTAAATAATTCAGTTTAATAGGCTAAATTATATAAACTAATTCCTATTCACTAGGAAACATCCCATATCACTGTCCTAAGAAAATGGGTTTTTCAAAAAATCCACTGAAAAATGGATTTTTATTAGTAGTTAAAAGTTTACTAATCAATTCCTGAGCAACAGCAACCTCATCATCTACTGCTTTCCCCATCCAAGTCCCACTCAGCGAGGGCAGGCTCTCACTCCTAAAAAGTTTAAGTAGAACAGAGACCTAAAAAGTTGGGTTTTAATTGGAAATCGATCACTTCAAAGATTAATAGGTTAAAAAGCCAAGCAGGATGGATCAACCCATTCCAGCTTTTCCTCAATAACTCCAGAGACGAAACCTTTTAAAAAAATTATTTGACTGCACCAGAAAAGCAACCAGATGTACCTTGAGAAAACCAAAGGGTCACAAACCTGAGAACTTCAGGGTTAGCATCACCAAACTTCAAATTTTAGGGTGTGATTTTGTTTTTACACCATAGAAAAAATCAAGGAGCCTCTTCATGAAGAAGGTCTCAAACAGCAAAAGTACTGGAGAATTGTTTCCCAATTTTTTTGTCTTGGGTTTAAACCCTGAAGTTCCCATTAACAGCATCTTTCAATGCAATATTCAGTCTAAATAGACATTTATATATTTATAATGTATAAAGATAAATAAAATATGGCACAACAACATTTTGAAGCTGGAAGTCCAGCTGTTAGTGAAAACCTGATCCGCAAATGGAGTGGAAAATGGAAGTGGAGCAAAAAAAAAAAAAAAAGAAACCAAACCTTTAAAACCAGTTAAACTTCAAATATTCATACACTGACTGCACATCTGTGCTCCTAAAACTCCCAATTCCTGTGATTTTTCCTCAGTGCTGCAAAGATAGTTCACAAAAACACTGTGTAGTTTCTGCTCCCCAAAAGGATTTCAGGTTCACAGCCCTGTCCAAGGCCTTCCCCTGCTCCCAACCCTCTATCCTCTCTGTGCTTTTGGCTCAGGCAAAACAACAAGAAAAGCAGAATTTTCCACAACAGCCACTCCTGAGAGCTGGGATGACTCCAGGGTGGAGTTATCCAGGACAAAACACATGGAGAATCCTCAGGTTTCCACACCCTGGACACAACAGGGAATTCCAGCAGTGAAAGCAAATGGATCACACAGGACTTGACCAAGCAAAGCCACCTTGTTCAGCACCAGGACAAATCCCAGAATCCCAGGGAATGGCTGTTCCAGGAGCAGCATCCCCAGCTCCCTGGGGACACTGACCCCAGGCTGGGGCAGTGCAGGTGTCCCCAGGGCTCTGGGACGGAAATCCCCAGCAGCAGCCTGTGAACAGCTCCCAGCGCTGGGAGTCTCCTCTTCCAGCAATCAGCAGGACCTGGAGTGGGGCAGGGGAGCAGCAGCATCCCCAGGGCACAGAGCCAAAGGTCCCCAGAGCCAAAGCTGGGCTCTGAAGGGACTGGGAGGAGCAGGAAGCTCTGGCTGTCCCTCCTGGGCCAGGGCTGGCTGTTCCCAGCAGCTCTGCACCCCTGGGACTCTGCCTGCCACCCCTCCCTTGGCCTCTCCTCTGCCTGGACTCTTATCCAAGTGGAAAAATAAGTGGTGGGGGGAGCAGATACTGCTTTCTGAACACACAACCCCAGCAAGAACCAAACACCAGGCTGCCTGTCTGTGGCCACAGGAAAAACCTTCCCCTGGAAGGGGCTGCCCAGCAGAACAGGAAGATCCAGGGTTTTCCGAGGGAAATGGATGAGATGGAAGCAATGACCACGGAGAGTAAATCCACTGGTGTGGTGTGCCCCACAGGTGAAGGGGCAGGAGCAGCAGGTGAGGCAGGTCTGACTCTCACCCACCTCCTCCCTGATGGGTCTGGACAGGGAATCAGAACAGTTTGGATTGGAAAGCACCTTTAAAGGTCATTCAGTCCAACCCCAAAGAAGGAGGTTGAAGAAGTGACCCCAAAACACCTCTCAGAAGGAAAGCTGTCCCCAGCAGGGTGAGGGCAGGGACACAGCCCTGAGCACCACGGCCCAGCAGCCCTGGAGCAACACTGCAGCTGGAGAAGTTTCCAGCTGGGATGGAAGAGCTGATCAGGCTGGAAACCTTTCCACTCCCAGGCTGCAATTGCACAAGTGACTTCCTCGAGGATTAAGTTTGACTAAAGAAAGAAGAAAGTGACTCAACCCTTGAACAGAGTGTGACCCAGATCTGGGTGAGTTTCAGACCAAGGAGTGTCAAGTCCTGGGGATTTTGAATCTCCAGATTCACAAAGTGATGAGTAAATCCATTCATGACCTAGTGATGTCACCTTCCTGCTTGGGGGACATCAGGGATGTGGGTGTGATCCCAGACTCAGACCCTCCTAGATCCCAGTGAGTCCTGGCACAGGAGGAATCCCTTCCTGCGCCCAGAGCCAACCCCAGCCAAGAGCAGGGGGAGCACCAAGTGTGCACTGGAAGATAAAGTGCTGTCCCCCCTGGGAAGGAAGGAAAAGAGATGGAAGCACAAGAATTTCAGATCTGTCTGGCTGAGGAGACACAAATCCCTGCTGAGAGGAGTTGGAGATGATGCTCTGTCCCAGAATGCTGGGGACAGGGAGGATGTGCTGCACTCCCCACTGCTTCCCTAAAAAGCCACTTCCCCTTCTCCTCTCTCCTGCTGCATCCAGACTGAACTGAGAGGTGAAGATGTTCCCTGGTTGTCCAGACTGATCCACACCTTCCTGCAGGGAACAGCCTCGTTTGTAGCAAACCCGGGGCTGAAGGAGGGACACCTCCACATCCCCATCACCCCTCACACCAGCTCGAATCCAACCTCTCCATCCTCAGCAATGTTTTCCCACTCTTTCCCTCAACAACCCAACTGCTGGGTGTCCCCACACCCCTGGTTGAGGGAAGAATTGCTGCTGAATGACTCATCTGCAGCAAATCCCAAATTTAGGTCCAGTGCCTTTGGAGCCCTCCCAGCACGGTGGGTCCCAGGTGACTGGGCCAGGCGGGCCAGAGGTGGCAAATCCCCAAAACAGGAAGAGCCCACGCAAGTCTGGTTCCTCAAGGCTGACATTCAGCAGCAGGGACAGGTTTTCTTCAGCAAAGCACTCAGGAAGTTCCATTTCTTTGGCTCCAAGATGTGTTTTTGCTCCCTGGTGAGTCCCTCGCTGGCAGCAGGGCTGTGGAGGAGGGGGAGTGCTGTGACAGCCCCAGGACGACTGGACCCAACCCCAGCAGGATGTGGGAACGCAGGAGAAATTCTTGGTTTTTTGGAACTGTTTGGCTTTGACTGCTCCAGAGGATCTGCAATTATTGCAAACAGGTTTCAGCCTCTGGCTCAGTGTTCCAGCAGAGGGGTCACGGCTGTGGCCACGTGGATCAGATCCCACCAGCTCCAAGGTTTTCCTTCAGCCAGGTGAAGGCTCTTCCCAATGTGCAGACAGAGGAGTAAAAAACTGGCCAGGAGTTGGACTCGATGATCCTGCAGGCTCCTTCCAACTCAGGATGTTCTATGATTCCATGATTTTCAGTTGAGCTTGCCCCAGATCACAGCAAAGCAATAAGAGGTCAGGGAGAGGAAGACACAAACAGGAATCTCTTGGCAGAAACATCTCCCAGCTCAGGCAGTGCCAAGGCACCAGTCCCAAACTGCAATCCTGGCTTCCCACCTGGGGGAATGCTGCTCTGATGGGTGTCCAGGCACCCTCTGGAAGCACCATCTGGGAATCACTACCAGGAGCAGTTACAGAGCAGGGCCTGGGCTGGGGGGAAGACACCAGAAAGGCTGGAGCAGCTCCAGGTTCCATCAGTGTGGAATGCCAGGCTGGGAACTGCAGGCACTGGGATGGCAGCAGGGAGTGCACAGGTGGGGGAAGGCTGATGCTCAGGCAGACTAGATGCCTTTCCAGGAATCCCAGTGATTTCTTCCTGGCTCTGCTTTCCTTGGGCCTTCCCAGATGACATCTGGAGAGTCACAGCCCCCAAAATGCCAGGGGGTTGGAAGTGGCTCAGTCCCAGCTGTGTGCTGAAATCCAGGGGTTGTGCTATCCATTCCCAAGGCTGCTCCCAAGCCAGCCCTGCCTGGGACACCACTGACCACCAAAGCAGTGACCAAAGGGACAGAGGGGCTTTGCTTTTCCACAGCACTCACTGGAGGGCAGGTGACAAACTTCTCAGCCAGGACCTTTGCTCTGAGGGGTCACAAATCACAGATGGAAAAGATCTGTGAGGAGACACTGTCCTGACCCCTCTGACAGCTCATTCTGGCTCCCCAGACAGCAACTCCTGAAATGCTGGGTCCAAAGCTCATCATTCCCACAAGGATCTGTCCCTCCTCATCATCCAGGGGATGCTGGGTGCCAGCAGGGTGACACAGGTGACACAGATCTTGAGAAGCACCGAGGGTTCCATGGAATCTCGGGGATGGCTCCTTCTCCAGCACGAATCCTGTGGGTGCCTTGGGCACCAACCGAGCCAGGAAAGCGATAGTAGCCAAGTTCTCCTGCTGGATCTCTGTGCTTGGAGGTGAAGGGAGGCACAAGAGCTCCAAGGGGCACCAAATCCTGGTTTCTCTGCAGGAAAGGATCTGATAAATTCAGGGGGCTGAAAAGCTTCTACTTGGATTTCCTCCTCTGTTTCTCTCACCGGAGATATAAACGATGGGGGAGAAGTAATTAGGAAATTAATTAAGGCTGCTGCCCCTCCAGCAATCACTCATTTACAGTCTCCAGAGGCCCCAGCACTCTGCTGTGTGCTGGGGAAGAAGCTGGAGCTGTCCAACTCCCAGCTGCAAAACATCTGGGTTACATTGTGCTCCTGGATTCCAGGACATACTCTGTGTTTGGCTCCTACTAGAAGCTACTGGATGTTCCTCAGCTCTCACCCTCCGAGCATTCCTGCCCTTTTCCAGGTTTCCCTCGTGCTGCCAGTCCCTGAGCAGGACGCATCCTGTCCCACACACAAAGCAGAAAACATTCCCAAATGCCCCCAGTTCCCAGGGCCTTCAGTCCTTGCCCTTTTCCAGTGGATAAGGAGGCAAAGGCAGATCCCAGTCTGCACACAAAAGCTCCTACAGAAGACACACTCAGGAATCAACAGAACAACTGCACTTGGTCTGAAATCCCTCCTAAGATTGCCCAGGATGAGGCAGAGGGAACTGAACCTGCAGAGGGTAGGAGCTGCTGCAGCCCCTCACCCCCTCTCTGAACACTCCCAACCCTCCTGGATCCAGGCAGCAGGAAGGCACAGGGACCTCACTGACTCCAAACCCAGAGGAGTTGAGCAGCTCTCTGTGACCCAGAGATGCTCCATGGAGCTCCTGCCAGTGCCTGATTGCTGCAGTGGAGACTCCCCAGGGAGCACCAAAGGGATTTAAGGACATAGTGTTGCCCCTCTGAGCACCAAGGCCAGCAGGGAGGTGTTTCCCAAAGCCTAAATGTGATTTTTTTTCCAGTCATTTTGCTGTTGCAATCCCCTTTCCACTGTAGTTTCCTTTATTGGTGCTTGGCCCAGCCTGAACTCAGACCAGCCTGATTTCTACTTAAATGGATCCTCCTCCTCCTCCTCACTTTGTGCACTCAAATAAATAAGTCTTTACAGGTTTATTGTGCATTGTACAACCTAAAAAAGAAGGAAATAAGGTATAGGAAACTTAGAAGTTTTCATCACACCTCAATAAAATCAGCCCTTTCTGCACACACGACACTGAGTCACGACACAAGTCCCTGCCCAGGGGGGACAGGGGCAGCCCAGGCAGCCAGCTCAGGGTGTTTTTGTGAACTACCATTGGAGAACCTACCCAAAAGCAAAGAACACAAAAGCAAAATGCACCTTGGCAATCCTTGACCACAGCCAAGCCAGGCGGAGTCAAGTATCGAAAGCCTCCCAAGGAAGCACAGAACAAAAACCAACGAGCTGAGCAAAGCCTGCAGCAGGACAGGAGCACAAAGTTCAGCCTTCCCAAGGCTGGGAGAAGAGCTGCACCCACACCAGTGATCACACAGCCTGTCCACATGCCAAGGCAGCCCCAAGAACGAGTGACCAGACCAACTACCAAAATTCACAGTGACCTGAGTGCCACCAGCGACTGCAGATGGCCCAGGGAAGTAGTTTGGATGGGGCAGAACTTGGATTTCTCCTGTTCCAGCTGTGCCTGCGTGGGCTGTGCCTGCCCAGGCTGCTCCAGAGGGGAGCACAGAGCCCTCATTAATCACAAACTCATTAAAACCCACCCAGTTAAAGAGAGCCTGGCTTAGTCCAAATCAAACGCCAGGGAGGAGAATTCCTTCCTCTGTCGCTCCCCCTGCTGCCAACCAAGCGGATTTTGGGATATGAACAGAGTCAGGGGAATAAATAATCTGCAGACCTTGAAGAACTGGGTTTGGCATTGGTCAACCCCCCAAAATCAGCACCAAGGATTCAAACCAGAGGCACAGTTCTGACGGACAAAATAGCACCGAGAAGGCTCTTTTACATCTCTGCTGGTGTGCCAGTCCTTTAGTATTCAGAGAATTCAATAATAATAACTTGTATTTATGAGTCTAGGTGGAATAAAATAAGTCAAAATTGTTTTCACTTTAAAAAAAAGATAAATACTTTATCTAAACTATCAACAATACAAACTGGAGCTTTAAGCATTTCTTTTGCCCTTCCTTTTTTTTTTTTTCCTTTTTTTTGTCTTTTTTTTTTTTTAACTCAGATTCACAGTAAATATTTGCTCTGTTGTTTAGGTCTTTTTTATGGTTTTTATTTTGTCCAGTAGTAAGAGAGTAGAAACCCCTGCACAGGCCAGGTGAGCACCTTTCAGTGGAAGCCGAGTGAAGTTGGTCCACGTTGTCCTTGCATAGGTCACATTGGGTTGAGGTAGAAATCCTAGTTACCTGCACAATAGGAGGAGAGGAAGAGACTCATCTAAATAAAAGGCAAAAACCTGCTGTATTGCTAGATGTGTCAATCATTCCTACATTGCTCCAAGACCTCCTCAGATGGAGCAAATCTTGACCCAATCCCAGTCAGAGGAAAGGATGGATGTTCCAAGAGACACGTTGCCCCTCCAAATGCAGCAGTGTTCCAAGCTGTGACTGTTGAACTCTGTCCTATGGGACTGACATCAAGTGAGGGGGAAAAAAAAATGAAAAAAGGTGTTTCCCCCCCCTCAGTACTTCATCTTTTCCTAGCACAAGTTAATCTGCTTTGAGTTTTGTTATTATTGTGGGGGAAGGACATTATTATCATTGAAAGGCTTGGGTAGGAAGGGACCTTAAAGCTCATCCAGTGCCATCCCCTGCCATGGGCAGGGACACCTTCCACTGTCCCAGGTTGCTCCAAGCCCTGTCCAGCCTGGCCTTGGACACTGCCAGGGATCCAGGGGCAGCCACAGCTGTTCTGGGCAACCTGTGCCAGGTCTTCCCCACCCTCATGGGGAACAATTCCTTCCCAATATCCCATCTATCCCTGCCCTCTGGCAGTGGGAAGCCATTCCCTGTGTCCTGTCCCTCCATCCCTTGTCCCCAGTCCCTCTCCAGCTCTCCTGGAGCTCCTTTAGGCCCTGCAAGGGGCTCTGAGGTCTCCCTGGATCCTTCTCTCCAAACTGGACAACCCCAGCTCTCCCAGCCTGGCTCCACAGAAGAGAAGCAAAGGTTATTTCAGCCACCAGTTCCTGGCTGCAGCCCTGGTTCCTCAAAGCCTGAGCACATCTATCAACACTGAAACCAAGGAAACTGCTCCAAAACCTGACCCATGTCCAAGTCACAACCACCTCATGCACCACCTCTGGCACCAGCAGTTCTGCCCCTGTGCTCCACAGCCCAGCTTTGTCACCCAGCTGCTCTCCTCCACGTCACCTTTATGCCTTGTCTATTTTCCTGACAAGTTTTCAGCACCAGGGACCTGATGGATCCTAGTCCAGCATGGCCTCAGGTCCAGGTAACTCCAGCAGAGGCTCTCACTACACAGACCCCCAGCTGAGCCTCCTCACCATCCCATCCTCCTTCTTCCCCACCTTGTCTCTGTTCAGGGTTTTCCAAGCCCACCTCTCTGCTGGCACACAAGCCAAGCCCTTCCTCAGCCTCCCCTTCCAGCGGGGAAGGACCTGGGAATACTTACGTGCCTCCCAAAAGCCTAACCAGGGGTTTGTGGTGTCTGAGGAGGAACTGAGGAGGAAGACACTACACACAATGCACAGAGGCTCTCTCAGGTGTGTTGTAATCAAGTTTTATAAGCAGCAAAGTGTGTTCAGCCACGTTTGTAGCTTTGGTACCAGTGGACAGCACAACATCAAGGACCTACAAGGAAAGCACGGAGCCAGCTCCAGGGCTGGATGCCCTTGGCAAAGCACGAGTTGTTCCAGCAGGATTGCCACAGAGTGTTTGCATGAACCACAGGACCCAGCTCTGTGGTGGTACAGTTTATTCTGGAGTTGCTCTAGAGACAGTCCAATAAATACCTGCTTCAGGAGAAATGCACACAGCCTCCAGAACCCTCCTGTCCTACAGCCCCAGCCTCTCTGGAGCACAGAGCTCACTTCCCCCTGCACATTCCCTGTATTCCCAGGGCTTGTGAGCATAAATACAGCACCTGCTGAGCCTGCTCCTGCCAGCCCTGCCAGCAGAGGAAGTGTCAGGGGAGTCACAGCCCTTCTCTGCTACCTGTGCTCGTGTTTCCAGTGATGCAGGGGACACTGACTGCACTGCAGGCCCAGGGAATTTGTTCTCCAAGCAAAACTGAAGCTTAGAACCTAGAGATTTTTAACTTTATGACTATTTAGAGCAGCTGCCATTGACTGGCAGTAAAATCAAGACCACCACGTTGTCACATACAGTCACAAAGAGGCACCTTTGGGTACCCCAGCAAGGATTGGTTTGGGATAAACAGGCTGTGCAGGAAGGCAGGGGGATCAAATGGGCAACACCCACTTCCAACAACTGTATAAAACCATATGAAAAATAGACATTTCCTCCTGTTCTTACCTCCAGAAAGAATGAATACTTTCTCTTCCTATGAAGAGATCTCAATCTGAACACAACCCTGAGCCAGAGCAGAGTTACCCCTGTGAGCACTCCTTGTCGAGAAATCCTGACTCCCAGAACAGAGAACATCAACACTTTCCATCCTCTGCCACCAAGTTATTTGCTCCCCACATTTTAGAGGTTTCTCTCTCCCCATTTCAGAGGTTTCTCTCTCCCCATTTTAGAGGTTTCTCTCTCCCCATTTCAGAGGTTTCTCTCTCCCCATTTCAGAGGTTTCTCTCCCCGTTTCAGAGGTTTCTGTTTCCCAGAGCCTGGCCCCGACCTCTCTCTGCAAAGGAAGAAGCGTCAGTGAGCATCTCGCACGCAAACTCCTCCGGTTTTGTGTCTGGCCTTACCTTACAAAACAAGAACTGTTAGCTAAGCAAGCTCTTTATCGTGGCTTAACCCCCCGAAAGGTGCGAAGCATAAGGAGGCTGCATGCCAAGGGTCACCCACATAGCGGCCGTGCCAGCGGCGTTGGGCTGCGGGAGCACGCGGGGCAGGGGCGGGTGATGGACGGTAAAGGAGGGGCGGGAGGGTTTGTGCTGCAGAGAAGCCAGTTTAATAGACAAAGAAGAGTTAGACTGGACGGGAGCAGAGGAGGAGGAAGAGGAGGGCAGGAACGTCTCGCCGGGGGGGATGGAGGGCAGGTTCTGCAGGAGAGCAGGCTCGGAGTTAGAAGCGAGTAAAGGAGGAGGGGGAGGCAAGGACACGTTAGGAGGGGGCGGAGGGGGATGGAAGACAGATTGCACTGGCGCTCTGTTGAGGTGCTGAGCAGGTCTAGTCTCACTAGATGTTACTAAATTAGAGGAAGAGGGTGGGAAGGATGAGGATGAGGTGCTGGCAACAGCCTGCAGAGGGTTTAAGCTTAGCACGGTGCTGCTAGAGACAGCACTGCTGCTGAAACTGGCTCCAAATTGATGAGGAGAGGAGGCAGAAGGCACCGCATGGTTAAAAATACCTGCAAACAGGAGAGAAAAACTCAGCTTCAACAGATGGGCTTTGTACAGTCTCAAGTGACAAGAGAAACAAAACAAAAAAGAAAAAAAAAAACAAAAAGGCAAAAAAACCAACCAAAAAAAAAGAAAGCAAAATTATAATAGTTACAGCCCCATACAAAAATATGCAGCGTGAGAAGGCAGCAAGCAATGAGAGATAATGGTGCAGGCTAGGAGGTACAAAAGGTTCCACTTACCTTTCCTACTGCCAACCTCTAAATGCCACGAGGAAAAATGGTCAGACCCAAGAACTGTCAGTTCTATACCACACGGGCAGAGTTTTGATGAGATTAGAAGTGGTCTTTAGAGTTGGTTATCTGGAGAGTCAAAGTGCTGCTCTTCCCTCCCCACCCTCCTGCTCCCCCACTTACAGGGCAGCAGAGGGGAGTTGTAATTCCAGCAAATCTACGTGCTGAGAGATGTGAGAGTTAGGATTTCCCGACATGGTGCCTGAATTATTATGGACAGGTAAGAAAAACTGCCCTGGACACTTAGAAATGGCAGGTTCAGCCTATCTTCTAGTCCTGCCAGCTTGTCCCCAGTGTGGGCCACAGAAGCCAAGCCTGTGCAGAATCCCAGAAGTGCAAGGTGCATATGGCATTGCCCTTCCTGGCCAAGAAATGCTCTTCGTGTCCATTCAAGGGCCAGAACGCTACAACAGAACTCCCAACACCAGCTCCTCTGATGTTCTGCTCCTCCTGGATCATGCTAAATCCATTCAAGGCCTAATCTCAACCTTTACTCAAGTTGACAAGTTAGAGATCCTTAACATGGTACCAGGACAAGTGAAATCTGTTACCTGCAGGCAGACCTAAGTTGGTTCCAACACAGCAACATCTGAACAAGCAAACATTATCAATCACAAAGTCTGGGTGTATTGTTTCATTAAGGTGGTACAACAAGCTCATCTAGCAGACAAAGCTCATGAGATTTCACTGTGGGGAACTGAACTCATCCTAGCAATTCCGAGAGAGAGAGAGAGAGAGAGAGAGAGAGAGAGGAGACTGGTTATGTGGGACAGATCTGCTTCACATCCTGCAGAAATGAAAGGGTTTCACCCCTGGAGAGGCAGTGTCAGATTTTCCTTTAGGCCCTGTCTTATACCAGAGAAAGAGTTCTGCCTACCTCCAACTGTTCCACCTGTAACCCCAGGAGAGAAGTTCCCCATAGTGTGAGAATTAGTCAGTCTGGTTGCAGCTGATGACACGTGGACCAGACTGGCAGCAGCTGGCATTGAGTTAAATAAGGACTGCAACACTGAGGAATTTGTCACCGAGTTGAGGTTTGCTTGCAAGGCCATGGGGCCGAGGGGGAACTGCGATCCAGTGGTCAGAGTGTTGAGGAAAGGGTGGTGCGTCGGGACAGACGGTGCTGGGTTCCCTGCTGAGGAAACAGCAGTAGAAAGGCTTTTACCATTCAGAAGGCCACCAGACGAAACAGCAGCAGAAATGAAAAGGTTGTGGCCATTTTTAAACTCCACGTCTCGGTCCCTCGCCTTGCCGACCTTCCCGTTGTGCTGCACAGAGTTTTTCTCCGCAGGCCCCCCAGCTCGGGCGCTCAGCTCGCTGAGCTCTTTGCCTTTCACCCCCGGCCGGCTCAGCTCCTCTCCCTTGCTGCCCAAGCCTTCCAGCTGCCTCTTGTTCAGGAAAAGGTTCGTGTCTGACACGCCCAGGTCTTTGCCTCGCTGCGAGGGGAAGCCCAGGGAGCAGTTGGAAGCGTTGCCATCAGGAGCTTTGTGTGGAAGAGCAGTGCTGTCCATGAAGCCGTGCAGGCCCAGCTCGGAGGACAGCCCCCCGTTGTAGGTGAAGCCGTTGGGGGGGGTTTGTGCCAGGGCTCAGCCCATCCGAGGGCACGGCCAGGCTTTTCCTGGGGTGCCCAGGGACCTTGGTGTCCATGGGCAGCCCGTCCTCGGGGGAGGCCTGAAGGCAAACAGGGAGTTCTGGCTCAGAGCTGACACCGCCTGCAAGGGGCTGTCTGTGGTTTTGGTCAGGTTGATGTCAGATATCGGTGAAAAAGTCGATTTCCATTTGCTGCTGTTCATGTTCTCGTTGCTTTGTGCTTGTTTCCTCCCCGATAAGCTGCCACCTGGTTTGGGGAAAAGGTTTACATATGTCAATAAACACCTTTCACTAAATGTGTCCCTTGAGGACGGGGCTTTATAGAATCAGAGCCCTTAAGGTTGGGAAAGGCTTTTAAGATCATCAAGTCCAATCATCAACCAGCACCACCACAATGGTCACCACTAAACCATGTCCTCAAATGCCACATCCATTTATTTTCTGAACACTTGCAGGGATGGGGACTCCAGCACTGCCCTGGGAAGCTCATTCCATTGCTTCACAACCCTTCCCATGAAGAAAATTTTCTCTATTATCCAATCTAAACCTCCCTTGGCACAGCTTGAGGTTGTTTCTTCTCCTCCTGTCCCTGTTCCCTGGGAGCAGAGCCTGATCCCCCCCAGGCTGCCCCTCCTGTCAGGAGTTGTGCAGAGCCACAAGGTCCCCCTGAGCCTCCTTTGCTCCAGGCTGAGCTCCTTTCCCAGCTCTCTCACCCTCTCCTGGGTCGGAAGCAAACCTTCCCCAGCTCTGTTTGCTTCTCTGGGCAGCATCCACATTTTTTATCCTTCAACACCCATCCTTTATCACTCAGTAATTCTATTTCTGATCTAAAAGCAGAAATATTTGTGAAGTCACCTAAAAGTCCTTAAAGTTCAGTTTAACATTCTGGAAAAGGCTGAGAATGTTGATCTACTATTCCTTCTCAAACCCTGAGTCAGTAAAAAAACTGTTCAGACCTTTGGTGACATGTGACTACAGAAAGAAGTGATCCAATATCTGTAATTTGCAGCCACCTGGATTAATGATGATTAAGAACTGCACTTTGCCCAGCAGCACAGAGAAACCTCCCACTGACTGAGAGCTTCACCCATCCCCAAGCCCAGCCATCCCCACAAACAATTCCCATTCCCCACACGTACCATTTTCAACAGTCTTCTGTGGAGATTTACTTTCCAATGATATTGTTGCAATTTTCCTTTCAATTCTAGTGGGAAAATAAAAAGGTTATAGCACTTATTGCAAGCCTTCTGTTGCACATTCATCCTCACAATCTACACTCTTCATGATCAGACTTTATCAGACGACAGAGTATAAAAACAAAGTCAGCCCCACAGTTTCGTGTTACTAAAGGAATGTATAGGCATCAAAAAATGCACCACAAACTAGGTAGAAGTTATTAAAGAGTTACTGCTCTTTGACAGGATTAGTGCATGTTCAGAGAACTTTGTTGTTGTTTTTTCTTTCGAAACAGAAAGTAGAACCACATTTCTATAGTGGTTATTTTTCACAGAACCATAGGATGGTTTGGGTTGGAAGGGACCTTAAAGCTCATCCCATTCCACCCCTGCCGTGGGCAGGGACACTTTCCACCATCCCAGGTTGCTCCAAGCCCTGTCCAGCCTGGCCTTGAACACTGCCAGGGATCCAGGGGCAGCCACAGCTGCTCTGGGCACCCTGTGCCAGGGCCTCAAACCCTCACAGGGAACAATTCCTTTCCAATATCCCATCTAGCCCTGGCCTTTGGCAGTTTTTATGCATCGTAACCAAGAAAAATGCAACCCACAGGCAGGCAAAGGGTAGCAAGTAATCCATTTCCAGGGTAACTTCCAGGGTAAGTAATCCATTTCCAGGGCAGGAATTGAAGAATTTTAAACAAAGCTTCAAACTAAGTGAGCAGATCCTCAGTTAGAGATCACACACAACCTCAGTGCTCATACAAAGCAACACAGTAAGAAAATCACAGAATCCCAGAATATCCTGAGCAGGAAGGGACTCAGGGATCATTGATCCAACCCCTGGCCCTGCCCAGACACCCCAACAATCCCACCCTGGGCATCCCTGGCAGCATTGTCCAAACCCTCCTGGAGCTCTGGCAGCCTTGGGGCAGGGACCATTCCCTGGGGAGCCTGGGCAGTGCCCCAGCAGCCTCTGGGGGAAGAACCTTTCCCTGAGATCATCCCAAGCCTGACCCAGCTCCAGCCATTCCCTGGGCTCCTGTCCCTGTCCCAGAGCAGAGCTCAGCCCCTGCCCCTCCGGCTCCCCTCGGGAGGAGCTGCAGCCCCCGAGGAGTCTCCCCTCAGTCTCCTCCATTTCTCTCCATCATTTCTCCCCCAGCTCTCTCAGAGGCCACACCCTGCCAGCCTGGCAAACCCAGCAGCAGCCGTTCCCACATTCAAGTCCTACTGCCTGAATGCCTTCCCTGTTCACAGCTTCACCACATAAGAGGTTTGGGATAATGGGAATGGCCTCCAAGCAAGGGGAACAAAAAGGCTTAAACACACCCCTCCTGTTCAGAGCAGTGTTATCAGCCCTGAGAGAAACCTCATCCTGGAACTGTGCCTGTGCATTCACCTGCTGCTATTGTGCTCATCCTCAGAGCCCTGCTCGTCATCCGATGTCAGGGGGGAGTAATGGACACCGTTGCTCTGAACGAGAGGCTTCTCCTTTTTCAGCACTGGAGGTTGGTCATTGTCCTGGTAAGGAACAGGAGAGTTCTTCAGGGAGTTTTCAGGAGAGGAAATGGCTGTTATTTCTAAGGGCTGGTTAATGTTATTGACCTGGGTGAGAAGGAAAGAAAGCAGTTACAGATGAGAGTATCCCTTAAAAGGCATCTTGTTAAGGATATTAAAGGAGGTTTCACTTGCTCTGGGACATCCCACAGCTGCTTGATTAGCACTGCTGGTGCTTTATTCCACCTCCTGCTTTAGAACCTGGGGTGAAGGCTTAAATGTAACTTGGGAAAATAGCTAATTTTCATTCTTTCATTTTATTTTTGAAGGTAGAAATGAAGACCTGGGATAAACCTTTTCTTCTCAAACCACGCTGCAGGATCACATGCACACAACTCTCTAGCTGGCTTCATTAGCAAGAATGCCATATGCTTCTGGCACTCCTCTGCCGTTTAGTCAGTCTTAGCTTAAACTATTTTCAAAATATTGAATCTACAGCCTCAAAAATCAACTTCACTGCAGAAACAAGCTCTTTGTCAGGAGGGAAGAGATTACTTTTAATTTTTAATGCTCTGACAGCAAAGAACTCTTTGAAGATGCTCTGCTTATACACAAATTGTTCCCCAGCTCAGTGAAAACAAGAGGCAGAAGAATTGCTGCAGAGCCTTCACGGCAATTCCAGCTCCATCCCAGCAGTGTGGAGCTGGAGCTTATCCCTAATTCCAAGAGCCTTCCCAGAGCACGGTGCTTACCATGGAGTTGATATTGAGGGGTGACCCCGAGGGCTGTGTGAAGAGCCCAGCCACGGAGGGCAGGGATTTGCGTTTCGGGGAGACGGCGGCGTTCCCGCTGGAATTGCCCGTGGAGGATCTCTTCCGCCTGCCTCGCTTCTTGCCGTCCTGCGCGTGGCCTTGGCCGCCGGCCAGCCGGGCACTGCTGCCCACGGGGCTGTGCTTGCTGCAAGGGGATTGTTTTACATGGCCTGTACTAGGAGAGATTGTAAAGATGATTCTCCTCTTGGCCTCGTTCTCAGCGTCTGAAAAGGCTGTGTCAGCCTGCGGATCCCCCTTTGTTCCTTCGGCAAAGATCTTCTGAGCCTCTGCACCCTGCAGTCCCCCGGCCAGGCTCTGTGCAGGGCCACCGAACCGGGGGCTCGAGTGCTGCTGAGCAGGGGAGTTCTGCCCAGAGTTCCTCATCATTAGCAAAGGATGTTGTGGGGTGGAACTCCGAGACCCTACAGAGTTAAAGAGACTCCCAGAGTCGTCCAGAGCTGCCTGATCAACACTATGGTTAAGATGGGCTGGGCTGTTTGTAAGATTTCCATTGACTGCCACGGAGCCAGAAGAGTAAGAAAAACCTGTTGAGAGGGAAAGGATAGATCATTGCTGGGGCTGAGCGAGAGGTTACAGAGTACAGGGCTGGGAGGGTTTCCAGCTCTGCCTGGAGAACAGCCAGTGGCCATGGATTACACGGGAAACACAAGGCTGCTGTTCCACAGGGCAGTGAGAAGGTGGCTCTGGGTGCTCAGGTGCCACTTTGGGCTTAGGGAATTTCACTGCTCCTTTGCCAGGTCAGGAAAATTCCCATGGCATATAGAGGTATCCCATGTAACAGGCACTATTCCCAGTCTTACATGGAATTCAGGCTTTCTTTGCTTTGTAAGCTTTTCTTCAACTATTACACCATCTGAAGTCAGGGCTCCTCTCAACTCCCTCCTTGCATCAAGGGAATGGAAGGCCAGACTCAATCCTTCCCTTCCTCAAAAAAGAAGGACTTTGGCATCCACACAGCCCACCTCCTCCAAATTAAACCAAAGGCTGTGGCTTAGGAAAGGACAGGGATCTTTAAAGACATCATGGCAGAAAAATACCACAAGGGAGGAATCTTGGGAAGGGAATTCAGTGTTTGTCACAGGGTATCATAAATGGGTTTAGGGCTCTAGTAAGGCCTGGGCTCTCTAAATGACAGGGGCAGAGGGGAACATGGTGAAGGTTTACAACAAGGGGTTTTTAAATACTTCATTGGCTTTATAGAAAAATGCAGCCAAGTCCTTTGCAAAACAGATGCTGAAACAACCCAAGCCCCTCAGGGTGGAAAACACTGAGAACAAAAGCACTCTCTGGTGAGGGATCAGCTGTAGAACCTACTTTTCCTGGCCCACAACATACCCAGAGTAGCTAAAGGCCATGATTGCCACAGATGAGTGAGTTCAGAGGCAATGTCTGTGCCTAAAGGGATCACCATCCTCTCCCATTTGAGCTTTTCCCACCCAAGTACTTGTGCCTTTACAGAAACACCTCTGTAACCTGCTCCAAAAATTTGTTCTGCTCTCTAAAAATGCCACCACCCTGTAAAATTAAACTTTTAGAGCCAGATCATCAGCTCAGGGCACAGCTGTGAAGGTTTGCCACGCTGTAACTCTGTGTGAATCTCTTGATCCCCATGGAATTTACAGAAGCAATTATTTATTTACCCTCTGAGGCAGCTCAGGTAAAGGCACATCAACCCAACCCTTTATGGCAGATACACCCAAGCTGGAGGCACATCAGAGCATCCCCCATGAGCTTCTGGTCTCACCCACAGTTATCCAGCACTGCAGGAGCACCTGTGCACAGGTGAGGCTGTTACCTGAGGTAGCCAAAGCCAGAGGCTTGTTTCCAGCAGCATTGCTCATGCCATTATGAGAACTAGCACCAATCTGCTTTTCAAGTGTCGATGAGTCTCTACTCTGGTGAACTGGGCTAGGTGTGCTTCTCTGGGGAGAGAAATAGGAGTTTCAGGACAGGAAAGAGCATCAGAAATCCACAGTTTAAACCTAATTCCCGTGCGTTAGTAGGTCTGCCAAGGGAAGTGGCTCTCTTTTCTACATGTCCTAGATTCAGCTTGTTTTGAGAAAAACATGGATCTGCATGTTATGGGCCAAAAAAGTTGTGATTAATTATACTGCAGTGGTATCTAGCACACAGCAGACACCATGCAGAGAGGGAGGCTCATCATCCCAGAATACTCCAGCTCAGGACAGCTCTGCCAGGAGCAGGAATGCCTCAGCCCAGTGCTGATGATGGCTCTATCATGTCCCCAGGCCTGTGCTCACAAACGTCCCCAGAACAACCCCAAAGGGAACATGAAGTGCATCAGGCCCTGTTCAAAGGGCCATTCTCTGAGGGTGTTTTCCTAAAGCAGGGAAAGCACCAGTGGGATGGCAGCCTGAACAGACAGGGAGGTGCCACCCAGGGCTGCCACTGCTCTGGGGACACAAAACTTCTGCTCAGAGCTGGGCAGACTCTGGTTGTGCTAAAGCCAGAGAAATGGAAAAATGCAATGGATTCAACACTGTGAACCAACCCCAGCTTTCTCCATGTGGGACTGTAAGACAAGCCATGGGTGGATTCTAAATTCACAGTTCTCAGAAAAAGCAGCAAATGCGTCTCAGTTCTCTGCTGCAGCACCTCTGTGACAAACTGGTGTGAGAAACTGGACCAGGCTTTTTTGAACTCCTCCTCCCCTCAGAGAGGCAGGGACTTGTCACATCTCCCAAAGAGATGGCCACAGAAGCTCTCTGCTGCAAAACAGTCACTCACACATGAGGTATCACCCACCCTGCACACAGGTGAGGAGAACAAACACCTTTGAGGTGACTGAGACAGGAGAATTCTCTCCCAGGGTCCTGCTGAAAGCAGGGCTGAGAAAAAAACTGACATGTGCAATTCTCTGCTTCCACTGCCCCAAACTCTCAAGCTTTTCCACCCAGTCAGGATCTCCTGAGGCATTTACTTTACTCTCTTTCCTGGCTGAAACCTCCCCCCACCCCACAGAGAAAGGAGAGGAAAAATCTACAGGATCTAAGAGCCAAGAGGATGCATCCCCCAGCAGCCTCCCCCGAGGCCCAGACCTCCAGGATTAGCAGCCCATGAAGGATACTGGGGCACAGCTCCCCATTCCTGCCCCCTGGGATTTTAGTTGGGGATGGAAAGTGTTGACAATCCCTTACTCACCACCTTCTCAACACGGCTAGGTAGGACTACGCTGGCCAGAGGGATACTAACAGGGAGTTTATTGGGCTGCACTGTGCTCAGAGGAATACTGATAGGGAGGCTGGTGATAGTTTCTCCATTACTCACAGAGGTTCTCTCTCTCAAGACCTGGAAAATCAAAAGAGAAAGGAAAGGACTTACACAGGATATTGCTGGAAAGGTTTTTAAGCTTGTTTCTATGTTTTTGTCATTCCCCTGCTCCTGTTTTTTTAAGGAATTACAGGACTAAGGGCAATGACTGCCCAGCAGACAGGGCAGACATGGAGCAGTTTGGTTTCCAGCTCCATTTTGGTTTTCAGGCTCCATTGTTCATAGCAATATCTCACAGCACAGAAATGTGTAAATGAAAGCCACTGCTGGCCCCAAGCATCAGGAAAAGGAAGCCTTAGGCAAGCTCATTTCCCTGTGTATTGGTTAGAGCTCTGTGAAAAGCACTCAGATGTCAGAATTCCTATCTTGAGGCCCTCTGTAGCAGGCAGATGCATTTCCATGGCAACCTGCTATTGGAGGGCACCTGCTGCTCTGTGAGCCCCAATCTGATCCATGATCCGTGCACCAATTACATGGAGCATTTATTTGTTACTCTTTATTTTTATAACTGTGAAAGAGCCTTCTTCCCCAGCTCAAGCAGACACGTGCCAGATCACAGCAGTGCCACTGCAGCCCTGGTGCTCAGAGGTGAGCACATCCTCCTCTCCCTCTAAACAGCTCTGATTTATTGCATCACACCCACTGTATTTTGTGTCATTCCCCAGGCCAAGCTGGGCACAGAATGCAGCATTCCTGCACTCCCCAGCCTGGCCAACCTTTCCTTTGCTGCACCAAGGGCAGCAGCAGAGCAGCAGCAGCTCCTTTACCTTCTCTCCTGCACTGGGTAAGGCCGCGGGGGAGGAGGGCCGAGTTTCCTGAGGACTCAGCTTTATGCCATTTGCAATTCCAGGGCTGGGATATGTAAGGCCATTCTCTTTGACATGCTCAGCTCTGGAACAGAGATGCACAGTTGTTAGGATACAAAAGCCACTGACAAGGAATTCCACCACAATGGAGGCACTGTCCCACCTGATTTACCCCATCAGCTCTCACTGCTCGTTCTCTTGAAACAGAACTTTTTAAAATAGCTAAACACCCACTTTAAAAAATATCTTTCCACAATCCAAATTAACAGTGTTATTAACACCACCCCTCCTTCCCTCTCACCTCTGTATCTCATTAGCTGTTGCTTTTCCATTGACTCCATGGTCCTGATTCAAGTGTCTCCGCAGGGCGATTTTAGCTGGGGAAAACCTGGTGTAGTCAGGGAGGGACAGGCTGGTCACCTTGTCTGCCTTCTGCCTGCTGCTGTGGTTGGGGGTGCAGGGCACGATGTCCTGGTCCAGGTGGGAGTTGGGGTACTGGGGGGTGTTCTGCTTGGAGGAGGGCCGGCTGAAGGCGTGCTGCAGCTCGTAGGGCGTGGCGTGGCCGTTCATGGACAGCTCGGGGCTCATGCCGTTGATGTGAGCCATGGGGAACTTGGAGCACTCCAGCTCCAGCTGGAACCTGCCGTGCTCAGCCTCGGGGTCTCGGCTCAGGTGGGCTTTGCTGTGCAGCTGCACCGACAGGGGCTCCTCTGAGGGTGTGTAGGACTTGAGCTGCAGCAGCTCCTGCTGCCGCTGACTCTTCTCCAGCTCCACGATGCTGATCTTTAAAGGAAGAGGAAAACAAGAATTAAAGACTACACTTCACAATTCTATCACGTTATGGAGTTTTGTTTCCAAATTCTTCTGAGGAAAAGTGTCTCTACTCCTGGGAACAATGCAGAAAAAGGGACCCAAAGATTGAGAAAAAATTTCTGCTCTGAGCTTGAGATCAACAGGCCCAGGAAAGGGGAATGGCTCAGAGACTCTGAGGAAGAATATTTCAGACCTTAAAACCAAACAGTAGATATATGCAATTTATAGAGAGAGTGTGGAGCAACTCAGTACTGCCAGGGAACGGTGACTCCATGCCAAGGCATCCAGCAAAAGGCTGGAATAGCTCTAGAGCCAATCTCACAGGGAAGGAAAAGCTCTTCACACAAGGGAGTTTAATTTATTGTCACTATGGTAAATGTCACTCTGGGGGAAATGATTCCCACCCCATCCCTGGCAGTGTCCCAGGCCAGGTTTGACAGGGTTGGAGCAACCTGGGATGGTGGAAGGTGTCCTTGCCCCTGGCAGGGGGTGGGAAAAGATGGGCTTTATGTTCCTGCCAACCCAAATCAGTCTGGGATTCTGTGATACCTGAACTGAGACATCAGAGCACACATGCAAATCATCAGGTTGTGATTTTTAATTATATGTAATGGTAAACCATGATTCCTCCTTCTACAGCATTACCAAGGAATCAGGTCATGGTATCTACTGCCTTCAAAAGTTATCCACATCCTTACTTACTAAAATCCTCTGATGGAAAGATTAATCTCTGAGGGAATAAAAAAAAAGGGGGGGGGGGGGGAAACCCCAAAAAACCAACCAAACAACAACAACAAAAAGCGCACAAAGAAAAGAAAAGAAAAGAAAAGAAAAGAAAAGAAAAGAAAAGAAAAGAACAACAAACACACCACCTGGCTTTATGCTTTCCCATCACATTCAGTGTAACACTGTATAATGATATAATAACTGGCTCATTGCCCAAGAGCTACCCCAAACTGGTGACTCTCCTTTTGTTTCTACCTGCAATTCCAAACAGTGCTTTTGCTTCTCAGAAATCTGATTCTTCAAGGCCTGCTTCTCTTTCAGCAAGTTCTCCAGTGACAGCGTTGACCAATCCAGCTTCAGTTCCTCACACCGAGCCTTCAGCTGCAGGGACACACAGGGACAGGGACAATGAGGTCAAACCACAACTCTCACCTCTCCACACCACCTGAGGTCCAGACTGAAACCAGGAACTCTGCACTGAATCTTCTTAGCCCACTGAAGTTCTCCCAGTTTGGTGCTGGGGAGTGTGGCAGGAGGTTGCATGGCTGTTTCTAAAATAGTGTTATCACCCACCCTGCACTGCGTCCACATCCAGGTTCTCCCCCTCATCTACCTCCTGAGGGAGCTCAGCCTGGAGAAAAGGAGGTTCAGGGGGACCTTGTGGCTCTGCACAACTCCTGACAGGAGGGGCAGCTGGGGTGAGTCAGGCTCTGCTCCCAGGGAACAGGGACAGAACAAGGGGAAATGGCTTCAAGTTGTGCCAGGAGAGGTTTAGGTTGGATATTAAGGAAAAATGTCTTCATGGGAAGGGTTGTAAGGCATTGGCACAGGCTGCCCAGGGCAGTGATGGAGTCACCACCCCTGGAAGCATTCAAAAACATGTGAATGTGGCACTTGGGGACGTGGTGATGGTGTTAGTTGATGGTTGGACTGGATGATTCTCAAGTTCTTTTCCCACATTGACAATTCCATGATTCTCCAACTGTCTGAGTTTCCAAGATGAACACCACAGCAGTTATGGCCCTGCACAAACTCCTTATCCAGCCAGATCCAGTGACACCCAGAGCTGTTTGGGGACACAGCTGAGGCCACAGCCCACTGCCACCTCAGGATTTGCTATGGGGTAAATAAAAGTCACCAAAAATGACTCCCTGCACATTTCCCCCATCACCCCTGGTTCAGAGGACCCTGAGCAGCTGGATGATGTTTCAGCCCCCAAGGTTGTGCCCAGTCCTGACCCAAAGCCCAGGGCTTGGACCCACCAGCTGCAAGCTCTGGTTCCTGAGTTCACTGTTGTCCTTCTCCAGCTGTTTTGTCTGTTCTTTCAGCTGCTGGTTGTGAGCAGAGATTTCCTTCTGGGCCTGGATCAGGTCGTTGTATGTCAGAGCTTTAACTCCCAGCTGCGAGGGGAAGGGTGAGAAGGGATCAGTCAATAAGGTCCTGACAGCCTCATTCCAGGTGATTGTCCTGTTCCCAAGGGACCCTGAGGAGATCTGCAGAGCTCAGGCAGCTCTCAGGACCTCCCCCAGCATTCTCCAAGGCACTTTGTCACTGCTGGGGGGTAACAAGGAAGGACACAAGGACCTTGGAGCTGCTGTTCCACCCATGCAACTGCAAAACTAGTGTTTAGGTTTCACAGCCAAAGGAACTGTGTGTGGAGAGCCCCCACATTTCCTCCTGTGCTCCTGAAATTGTTGGCAAGGCAGAGTTTGTTTGAGCAGCAGGGGATGAATCCTTCACCAAACACCACCTGGCTGTGGGCTGTCCCCCTTCCTTGGGCACAGGGCACACAACAGTGCCAACAACAAACACAAAACAAAACCAGGGAGTGACACACATTCCACCTTGCTGAGCCTGATCTGCTGCAAAGCAGAGGCTGAGGACCTGCTCTGGTCTTACTTAGCTTGACCAAAACTGTTTGCACACAGCTGACTCAGAATCATCTCCCCCACCAGAGGTACCTCATCGAGCTTCTGCTGAAACAGGCGTTTGATTTCCTCTTTCTGGGCCTGGCAGTGGGTGAACAACTGCTGCGCTGTCCCCAGCAGCTGAGCATTCTTCTCCTGCAAGAGGGAACAGGGAGAAAACACACTTTTAGCACTGTTGCAGCATGGGCCATCTCAAGAAGACTTTTCCATCTGGTTTGTGGAGCAGGGAGTGAACCTGAGCTCAGGGGAAGATGCAGGAGCTCCCCCAGCTCTGCCCCAGGCTCCTGGGAGCCTCTATTTGCTGGGGGGTGATACTGGTGGAGTTAAACCAGCTAAAAAGAGCTTTTCAGTAGCTTTTTCCTCCTGTATGGCAAAATACAATCAAGGCAGTCTTAAAAACTCATTTTTATCCTCCTAGTGCATTGTGAAGCAGCAGCAATAATCACATCCTACAGAGCAGAAATAGAACTGGGAAAGATTATCTGCATGAAATCTGCTCCCAAGCTGGGAACTGGCTGTAAATCCCCAGAGCCCCAGTTCAGAGTTTCCCTGTCCAATACCCATGGAAGAGATGCAGTACATGAAAATACACTGAGGGGGAGGCAGGAAGGAAGTCCTAAATAAGGCAAACCAGTTTTCCTACTTGTGCCACCATCATTTCAGCAGGTCAGCCGAGCCACTCACAGCACATTCCCTGCCCAGAACATTCCTTAACCAGATCCCTGCTCCCTCAATCCATGGCCAGGCACAGCAAAGGGCAGGACAGAGCTGGCTGAAGAGCCTCATTTATCCTGCCCCAAGTGCAGGATTAGTGCAGAAAGGAGAGGGAGCTTTGGGATTATCCTGTTCTCCAACTTGTGCCGCTGAGGCCATGCAGGGGTTGTGCAGATCCTGAGCCATTGCTCCAGAAAAGTGGTGAACAAGGGCAAAAAGCACTTTGATCTTTTCCAATTTTAATAATTCTATGACTCCATGATGGATCTCCTGAGCAGGGAAGCAGCAGTGTTGGGAATTCCTCATGTGCAGAAAGGAACACACAGACCTGGCTTGGGAAAAATAGTCCTTGCAATGCTATAGGGGCTGCTCTGGGTGATGCTAAAAAATCATTTTTGTTTTCCACATGAGACCTTTCATTCAGCCTTCCCAGGCACTGCAGGGGCTGACAGCTCCATCTAAGGGCACTCAGGGAACCAGCAGCTGATTTCACAATCATTATTACAGAGAGATTTTTATTGAACTTGAAAACCTTCCTGTAAGAGGGAGTTATTGAACAGACCATACCCAGCGCCTCAGCCAGCCAAGTTCTGCCTCTGTGAGGTTTAATTTCCAATGTAACACTCCATAAAAAAGTATTTTCATACTGAATTCCTCATTTTAATGTTTAAAAGTGTGGAGCAGCTCTTGGACACCACTACCAAGTGATGACTTTTCCACACTCTGGATTCATTCTCTGTGCAGGGCACAACCCTTGCACACCATCATTTCACTTGTGCAGAAGACAAATTCACTTCATGCTGACTTTCCTGACAAGTGCAGAACAAGCAGAAAAATCTGCTGCTTAAGGAAAAAGATGAAAATTCAAAGTGCTGATTGACTGTGAAAGCAGATGGAAATAACCACAGAAAAAGAGGTTTCCATGAACACCACACCTAACATCAACCACTCTCACTAAGGAATGGGGTGGCACAAGTTAATCTCTCTCTCTTCTGGTGAGTTCCCAATATGGAAAACACAATTAAAAAGCCCTGTGGCTTTACTCTGACACTCTCACAAAGGCTGCAGAGCAAAGGAAAAAAAAAGCCAAAAGCTGGACCTGGACAGAATTCCAGACTGGTTTGGGTTGGAAGGACCTTAAAGCACATCCAGTGTCACCCCTGCCATGGCAGAGACACCTTCCACTATCCCAGGCTGCTCCAAGCCCTGTCCAGCCTGGCCTTGGACACTGCCAGGGATCCAGGGGCAGCCACAGCTGCTCTGGGCAGCCTATGCCAGGGCCTCCCCACCCTCACAGCGAACAATTCCTTCCCAATATCCCATCTCTCCCTGCCCTCTGGCAGTGGGAATTCATTCCCTGTGTCCTGTCCCTCCATCCCTTGTCCAAAGTCCCTCTCCAGCTCTTTCAGAGCCTCTTTAGATCCAGAAGGACAACCTTAACTGGAAGTTCAAGTTTATTGCTGAGCATTATCAGGAAAGGCTCCTCCACAGAAGTAGCAGGAACAGACTCTCATCAGGGCTAATTGATACAGCAATTAAATCATTCATAAGTGAGATAAAGCAAGAGAAAAAGGTGCTCAGGCAGGAGATCTCCTCCCTCTGCTGGTGGCTCCATGGCAGACAAACCTCCCACTGCACAGCTCGAGGACTTTCCTTGCCTTTCCACGTATTACCCTGATTTGGTAAATTTACACTTTGTCCACCTGTGCAATCCACCACAATCTGATTATCAATACCAGGGATGCTGCATGAACTCCCTTAAATCAGTGATGAGTTTGTGCTTTTTAATCCTTATGAACTATGGTTCATAGAACCCTGTTTTGGGTTGGGACCCCTGGATCCCTGGCAGTGTCCAAGGCCAGGTTGGACAGGGTTTGGAGCAGCCTGGGACAGTGGAAGGTGTCTCTGTCCACATCAAGGGATGGAACTGGATGGTCTTTAAGGTCCCTTCCAAGCCAAACCACCCTGGGATTCTGTGATTCTAAGTCAGCACTGCCAGGTGGGGGCACAGAGGGAGCAGGGGAGGTGTAGCTCTCCCATTTTGCAGATTTCAGCACACAAAAACTGAGTTTGCAATAAATAAATCCCCAGGCAGTTGTTCAGCCTAAGCAGGACTGGTGTAAATGCACACAATTCCCATCTCCAGCACTCTTCCCCGCATCCAAGGAACTTCAGACTCAGGTAATTCTGTTTAGAAATATCAAAAACTGACACCTACCTTTTCCTGCTCCAGTAACTGTTGCAGGCTCGCTTTGTACTGAGGAGTTTTCATGTATGCCATGAACTGCATGTACTGGATCTTAAATGAGTCTGCAGAAGAAATCAGGAAATGAATTTCACAGAGAGTAAATGCAATGCCCCTGGTCACCCCTATTTGCTCCCTGACCACCTCTCCTCATTTTTCATTCTCTTGCTTTTGATTTGGCCTCTAAGTCAGACCAAGCCATTGAAGATGGATTCAGAACATGCTGAAAATCCATCTCCTGCTACAAAAGGAGCTCTTGGATCCATCAGCTCCAGTGGAAGCCATGACAACACATTGAAAGAGGCAGAGGAAGGTGCTGGGGGCTGAGGGTGTGTTTGCATGAGCTGAGTGGTTTTAGTGCTCTGTAAAAGTAGAAATCACAAAAGAGAGGAGCTGGAGGAGCCCTGAGCTCAGAGCACTCAGCCAGCACCAGCACAAGGCCAGTTCCTCCTCCCTCCACAGATGAGGAGCTCTACATCCAATTTACTCTCCTCTCCAAGGAGCACTTGGCTTCTCACTACCCTTTTATCTCCAGCAATGGCTTTTCCTCCTCCCCAGCCCTTCCATCATTAAAGCCAACCCCAGGATTAAGCTCAGCCTGCTGCAAAAACAGGCACTGATAGTGCACAGAACGTGCACAAGGCTTAGCCCAGACAAGTGTGACTCTCCCCATCCACCCTGCCACAAAATGTCTCTCTAAATCACTCTTTTGCCACAAAATATCCCTCAAAATCACTCCTTTGCCACTGAACATCCCTCAAACCACTCTTTTGCCACAAAATATCCCTCAAAAATCGTTCTTTTGCCACAAAATAACCCACAAAAATCGCTGTTTTGCCACAAAACATCCCCCTAAATCACTCTTTTTCTCTCTCTGCAGTAGGAAATCAGCCATAACTGATACAACAGCAGAAGGGCACAAGTTAAGGACATCACAGAAGCCCTTGCTGCCTACACAGACAAGGACCATTCTGCCAGATTGCCAGAGGATCCTGGACTGGCTCTTGCCCAATACCAAAAGCCAGAAACAGCTGGGAGGGGACAGACACCAGAAGGCCCAAAAAACACCCTCCAGGTTTTCCCTTTAATCACCTCTTGCACATGAAGTGCATTTTCCAACCACAACTTTGTGAGCTCCAAGTCTCAGACAGCACCTCCTTTATTGGCTCTGGATTTTGCAGAGGGAATGGAGTGGTGCTCCCCAAGATGAAGAGAATGATTTCATTTCAAATCCAGCTATTTCTGACTATTCCTGCTAAAGCCAGGCTTGGTGCCTTTTGTGCCAAACGAGAAACAACACCAGAGAGCAAGTGCAGAGCAAAACACCAACTGCAGCAGGAGAAGGGATCTTGGGTGATGCCAGAGGATGTGGGGCAGGCAGGGGAAGGTGGGAAGGAGATAATCCCCCTCCTGCTCCGTGCAGGAACATCTGGAGGAGGTTGGAATGGCAAAGCCAAGCTTACCTAGCAGCTTCTGTAGTGCAGGGGGGGTTGGTGTCACCAGGAGCTGGTTGGACGAATGCCGTTGTACTTTAGGAGGTAGTTGGTAATATGGGCTATGAGGTGACTTGTAGGCATCTGCAGAGAGACAAACACAACTCAGATCCTCCAACTGAGAGTTTGGGACAAGGACAGGAGCTTCAGCATTGGAAACTTGGGATTTGTAACAAGGTCAGGCAGCTTGGTCCATCAACACACTGCTCCAAAAACATCCACACACTGCTCCAAACACTTCCACACACTGCTCCAAGCTGTTTGGAAGGATATCTGTGATTCATCCTGAGAGCAGCAGCTGAGGGAAGCCACCAGCCCCAGCTCAGCCCCAGCTCCCTGCTGAGTTCCCACAGACAGATCCCATCCCATCACCATCAATGAATCACCATCAGTCCCCATTAATCCCACCCCCATCAATACATTCATCCCATCACCATGAACACATTAATCACCATCCATACATTAATCCCACCCACATCACCATCAGCACATCCATCACCATCACCACCACCCCAAGGGCAGCTCTGCTCTGGTGGTAACAGGGAAGTTGTGCCACAAAACCAAATTGGACCCTTCAATAAAGGGAAAACAAGCACATCCAGAGCTTCAGAGACTTATCCAGGCTCTTCCAGTGGCCCTGCACTCACCCTGAGGAGAGGATGAAGATGTCTGGGAGACAGTCTGAGCATGCAGAAGTTCTAGTGCAGTTTGGTTCTTCTTGGTCTTGCGTTCAGTACTCGCCGTGTTCATTTTCTTGGGCCGCCCTCGTTTCCTCCCTGCCATTTTCCTGCCTTTCTTACTCAGCTTCTTCTTCCGGGCCTTGGAGGGAGATGGCTTTTTAACAGAATTTGCTGCAGCTTTTTCTTCTTCAGCACCAGAATCCTGAGAGATTTTGAAAAACTTTGGTCATTCTTAACTCCATATGCAGCATTCTGTTTAAACAAACGTTAATAATTGTGTTTAACTTAATGAAAGGAAACTGATGCACTGTGGTTAAGTAACTTGCCAGGAAAATGGACTTGATTGGGATAAGAGCTGCTCCCAAGGAGTTGTGTTTAATCTGTTCTGGACTTACTCATTACAGAAAAGAAGATGCTGAGGGAGGGGAACTTCAGGCAGGATTAGATGAAATATTGGGAAGGAATTGTTCCCTGTAAGGGTGGGGAGGCCCTGGGATGGAATTCCCAGAGCAGCTGTGGCTGCCCCTGGATCCCTGGAAATGTCCAAGGCCAGGTTGGACAGGGCTTGGAGCAACCTGGGATAGTGGAAGGTGCCCATGGCAGGGGGTGGGATGGGATGAGCTTTAAGGTCCCTTCCAGAAAAACTGTTCTCTGACTTCATTAAATCTGCACCTGTTGTCTAAGAAAAGCTGATTATTCATCCTTTCCTGACTCTATTCTTCAACTGAATTTCACTCAAAAGCCAGAGCACAATCAATACTTCATATTTTTGGGCAGGAACAGGCACTGCATTTCCCACAGCATTACCCAAGAAAGGAAATGAGTCTTTGCAGAAGAGACTCAGCACACTCTGAACTCCATTCAGTGGCTGTGACTCAGGGACAGCTCTGCAAACTCCTGCAGGATGCAAGCGAGGGTGGACAACCAACGATTCAGCTTGCACCACCTTTTTTTTTTTGCCAGAATTCGTGGTGCAACTCCCAAGAGCAGCTTTGATGAACTCACTCCATCATATTTTTGGGCACAGCAGCTGCAGCAGTTTGTGTGTGCTCAGAGCACAGCCCAGCAGCCTTCCCACAGAGCCAGGCTCTTCCTGACTCAGAGCATGAGCTCATGCCCTGCCTGAGAGGAAACACATTCAGGGCACAAAAATGCAGGATGTTCACCTTGTTTTCTTGGACCTTCGTTGGAGTCGTTGTGTTGCTCTTGTTTTCTCTTTGTTGACGACGTCTAGCTGCCTCTTGTTCCTCCTGGGGGAAAGGGATGGGACATTTCATCATTTGCTCATTATCACTTTTCATGCAGATCACTCTGTTTCCCAGCTTAGTTCTACACTAGAAAAAGGAACAAACTTATATTTTGTGGTGCCACTTTAAATATCTTGCACGACTGGAAATGGCAAAGCCATTAATCATCATCTCATTGAGTTGTAGCCAAGTTTATTGAGGTGATTAATAAAAACAAAAGCAGCAACTTTTAAAGCTGATTTTCTCTCAGGCTGGCAGGAAATGTCCTTGTTCAGAGAAAATCTCTTTTTCTCTCAGAAATAACCTCTTTCAGACAGGAAATTTCCAAGAGCTCATTCAAAGCCTTTCCTGCACCTTTTAGGTGAGGTTTAATCAGCATAAGAATCCTGGCAATTCCAACACTCCTTGGATAAATCCAAGCAACACATTATCAACCAAACCAATGGCAGGTTTATGAGTGCAAAGCAGGGAAGGCCAGAAATACCACTCTGCATTTATTTTTTTTACTCCAAGAAGTCTTTTTTGTCCCAAGTTTGAATGGAGCAATCTGAAATAATTCCATTTCAGAGCCCCCTTGAGTCTGTTCTCATAGAGCCACTTAGCCTGAGGATGAACATTCACCTGAAGTTTTAAATTAAATGGCCTCACTTAATTCTCTTCCTGGGACTCCATTGTTTGTTTCAGGTTAACACAGCCCTGCACAGTCCCAGAAATCCTCTGGCATTTTAACTCCAGGTGTAACAGCCCAGACTGCAGCAAATGACAACTCACTCTGTGCCTCCAATGGCACATCCCAAAAGGAACATTTCAGAGCATTCCTCAGCTTCATTTCAGGAGCTGAGCACTGGGACAGATTCAAGCTATCATTTCCTTCTTTAATTCCAGTTCTTTAATGAAGAAATAGCTCATTATAGACCTCCAGTGCAAGGTAAAAGCACCTTGGGGCTGCCCCATTAATTCTCTATTAGAAATCCCTTGGACATGATTGAATTAGTGCTTGATGGCATCTGAGGCTTCCCTTCAATTAGCTCCATGTTCTTTGCCTACCAAGAAAATCTGATTTCCTATCAATTCTGCCCACCTGTGATTAAATTCCTCACAGTGGCTGCTCTGCTACTTTGAGTTTTCTACACATAATGATTGAAACTTACCCTGAGTTTTGGATTTTTGAGACTAGAAAAATAGTTTTCAAGCTGCAAATAGAAGGAGAAGAGAGTCATCATCAAAGCCATGACAGATGAACACAGAAGAATAAAATATTAGCTTAAAACAAGTGCAGAACTGCAGAAATTCTGACTGCTTTGCCTCTGATAAGCTACATCAAGGAGCCATTTCCATCCATTCTTTGCAGCCACCCAGGCTGCTGTGTAACAGGGCATAATCCAACCTCGACAAGGTTTTATCATCCCCACCACTGCCTGGCTTTGTTTTCAAGCTTTGTGTCACATATCTCCCCTCAGCAGAGGCTGATTTTCAATGAAGTTATTTCCACTGAAGCTGCTGCACCCTTGTACTCCATCATTTATCTGCACTTGGGCATATTCCTGAACAAAAGCTTTATTAGACTACAGCAGAAAGGAAAACAGCTTTAGCGCAAAAAACTTGGGGTGGAATAAACAATTTGATCACAAAAGTTTTAATTTCCATGGGGTTTGTTGGTTTGTTGGGTTTTATGGGGGGGTTGGGGTTTTTTGGGTTTTTTTTTTTTGGTGGGAGGTTGGAGATTTTTAGAGGGGGGTTGGGTGTTGTTTAGGTTTTTTGTTGGTGGTGGTTGGTTGGGGTTTTGGGTTTAGGTTTCTTGTTTTGTTTGCTTTAATTAAAACAGTGAATGCATCCCCATTGTTATGGAGCTTAGGCTGCTTCTACAGCCACTGAGAATTCCACGACAATTGAGATTTCCTGGTTGAATATGAGTGAATGAAATGCTCTGTGCACCACGGAGGAATCAAAGCCCCACGGAGCCTTTCCTCACTGAGGAAGTTACAGCAGGATACCCCAGTTCTGAACAGCTGCAGGAGGAATTCTCTCAGTAAATCCCTGCACCTTCAGTAAATTAACACTGCCCTTAACCCAGGGTGTGTGGGACCCTAGAGCACCCAGAGTCAGTTTGCACACTCAGGTGTGTGAAAATACAAAGGGTCATGGACACAATTCCTAAGCAGAAGTATCTGGAGGTGGAAAATGCTGCCCTGGAGCAGCCAGAGCCCTGCAGGGCGGTTTGCACACTCAGGTGTGTGAATTCACACAGGGACATGGACATCAATCCCAAGCACAAGGATCTGAAGGTGGAAAATGCTGCCCTGGAGCAGCCAGAGTCACCCTGCACACTCAGGTGTGTGAATACACACAGGGACACTGACACAGGTCCCAGGTACAAGGGTCTGAAGGTGGAAAATGCCACCCTGGAGCAGCAGAGTCAGTTTTCACACTCAGGTGTGTAAACACACACAGGGACATGGACACAATTCCCAAGCAGAAGGATGTGGAGGTGGCAAATGCTGCCCTGGAGCAGGGCAGAGGCTCCTGGCCCCATGGTAGCCCCAGTACTCACTATGGTTCTGTCAATGGTGTGCAGGTAGTAGGAGACTGGTTTCCCCGTCCAGGACACAGAGCCCTTCAGTGGTGACAGCTCCACAACCCTCATGATAGTGCCAATATCTGTGGGAGGAGAGCCAGGTTAGGGAAAAGCTCAGCTGAATCCAGCCAGGCACCAACACAGAGAAATGTGGTTTGCAGATCCTACAGGAAAACACTGCTGAGAGGGTAAAGGGAATTCCTTGCTCTCTTGCTACGTGCACCCCACAGAAAACAAACATGTGAGAGATGTACCTTCCAGCCAGCCACCCCAGAGGGAATTACTCAGTTTTGGCCAACACAACTGTGTCCCAGACAACTTTTCCAAGGAACATATGTGTGTGACAGGATTGAATTAAACAGTCCCAGGACGTCACCAGCCCAGCCCCTGTCAGCTGTAGCTGCCCCATATTTGGACTGGGGACAAACATGTTTTGGGTTTGCTTTCTTGTCTATATTTGTTTTGTTCTCCAGAATTAATAGCTATGGGATGTGCCTTAAACATTCCCACAACCACTGAGAGAGTGGCAGGGCTGCAGGAGAAATTCTGGCACGTTTCTAATTAAACACAAATTGCCCAGAAGAGGCCAAAAGCAAGGTTTGGAATTCAGCAACCTCAACCACTATTTTAACCACATTTTAATACTTGTTTTCATTTGTCCCAACTCTTTCCATATTTCCACTTCTTCCTCCAGATGGAACTACTAAGGACAAAAGTGGTGTTGAGGGAACTGGTGCCTCCTTCTTAAAGCTTGATCTTTTCCAATGTTTTGTGTAAATTATTTAAGTGCTCACACTGGAGATCAGAGTATTTGGTAGACAGGTGAGACGTGACTCAAGTCACGCTCAGGCACCAAAAAAAGCCTTGATGAATAGAAGTATTATGAGAAACCTCGTGGGGCAGCAGCCCAGCAGTGACACACCCTGCTCCATGTGCAGGACACTGGCCATGGCTGGGGTGGCATCTCCCTGGACGTGTCACTTGGAACAGGCCACTGGAACAAGGCCCAAGCTCATCTGATATTGATATTTCCCAAACATAATGGTGCTAGAATGGGATTAAAAACTAAAATTTATTCCCAGAATTCTCCCTGTTTGGAGCATGCAAAGGTCATTTTTTTCCAGGGCCTTTTATCTGAATCCCTGGAAGTTTCCTGCTGGTGGAAGCTGTTATCTGTGCTCATGCTAAGCCTCTCACCCATCCAAACCCCAATTAGTCATCTCAACATCATTTTACCATCAGCATTTCCATTCAGCATTAAATAACAGCTGATATCTGACACTTGAGCTTTCCAGAAAACATTCCCAATGAATCCACACTGGGTGGGAGCTGGAATGGGATAAAGATCTGGCTCAACTGGGAGTCATAGCCAGGGCTGTTCTGAGGTGAAATGAGCAGAGCAGAGAGGGGTGTTGGCCTCCATGGAAAGAATCCAGGGAAGAAAAGGCTTGAGAGACCAAACCCCTGCATTTTTGTGGGCAAAATTTGATTTTCTAATTGAAACCTCCCCAAGGGCCTTCTTGGGTTTCCTCAAGCTCTGCTGGGCTGTGCAAAAGGTACCAAGCTTCACTCAGGCTCTCTTGGCTTCATTAGCAAACTGACAGCCTGATCCCAGTTCTCCTGAGCTTTGAGGAGTTCCAGGTGCACCATCCCACCTTTTTTCCCTTTTATTTTCAAGTCCATTTCTCCAAAGAACTGGCAAGCCAGGGCCTGATGGTCAATAAGGTTCCAAACCACCAACTGCTGCAGAACAGAGCTTCAAAGAGGGAGGAAAAGGGCAGGTTTGGGTGCCTGATGTGTGGGCCATCCACAAGAATTCCAGCTTGGTAAAAATAACTCCCAATGGCACAATTTACTTCATGACAGTCCAAAAATCACTATTCTTCAGAAGTAATTTAGGCCAAAATTAGACAGCACAGCCTGAGATTTGGAACTCAGTGATTTACTCCCCATGTTTGCATAGGGAGGGGAATGAGGTGGTTTTAATTTAGGGAATGTTTAGCACTGGACACAGCAAATATGTGTAAAGCCCATCTTGGATTGCTCTTTTACTTGAGAAATTTCACAAATATAAAAGAAGCTGAGCTGGAAGGAACCCACAGGATCACTGAGTCCAACTCCTGGCCCTGCACAGACACCCCAATTTCAACAATGAGAGCCTGAAAAAGGTCAAAAGCAAAACCAACAATGTGGAGTGTCCCAAAACCTCCTTAAACTGCAGCTCATGTCCTTGCAAAGGACAGCATTGGAAAACACCAAGTCTGAGGTGCACAGAGGAGAAGAAAAACACGACCCTTTATTGGCAATAAACCAGAGCCAGAGACTGGGTGTGTCTGGGAGAGGTTTTGTTTGCTCAATGCACAGCACAGGAGACGTTCAAAGTTGAGCATTTCAGAGAATCCTGGAATGGTTTGGGTAGGAAGGACCTTCAAGCCCATCCAGTGTCACCCCTGCCATGGCAGGGACACCTTCCACTGTCCCAGGTTGCTCCAAGCCCTGTCCAACCTGGCCTTGGACACTGCCAGGGATCCAGGGGCAGCACAGCTGCTCTGGGCACCCTGTGCCAGGGCCTCCCCACCCTCACAGGGAACAATTCCTTCCCAATATCCCATCTATCCCTGCCCTCTGGCAGTGGGAAGCCATTCCCTGTGTCCTGTCCCTCCATCCCTTGTCCCCAGTCCCTCTCCAGCTCTCCTGGAGCTCCTTTAGGCCTTGGCAGGAGCCCTGAGCTCTCCCTGGATCCTCCTCCTTTCCAGATGAACAACCCTAGCTCTCCCAGCCTGCCTCCATAGCCTCTGAGCCTTAGGAATCCTGCCCGGTGGGATTGCCCTGCCTGGATTTACAGTCAGGGTGTCAGGAACTCCCCTGTGAGTCACTGAAGCTCTTTGTGGCTGAAGAAATGAATCACACCCTTGAACACCTGATTTCTCTTCAACTCCAAAGTTGCCCAGCCAGGGATGAATTGATGGAACAAACACCAAAACACAGCAGCACTAACCCCATTAAAAGTGGCTGTTTGCTCCACGCTTGGGTGGGGTTTTTTAGATTGATTTTAAGTGTCTGTCACTTTGTGTGCCCTGATAATCCAATAGCACTTTCTACTTATTTAAACAACTCTAAAAAGCAACAACACACCCCCAGACACGTTCAGATGATGAACACCCCACAACAGTAATGAACAATAAAAAGGGCAATCATACCACTCAAGTTTCGACTGTTAATTCTAAAATTTAGAGGTGCAAAAGGTTTTGAGGACACAATTCTCCCACCTGGAAAAAGGAAAAAAAAAAAAAAAAAAAAAAGCACAGTCAGCTCCATTATTTGTTCTAGAAATAACTACTTATTAAATATAACCCAGTATAGAGCCCTAAAGAGCAGCCCTATAAAACTGCCCCTTGTATAGCATTAAAAAAGAAATAAATTCCTAAATTCTCATTCTGTCAGCCCCAAGAAAGCCAAACTATGATTCTTGCCAGGTGACACCTCAAGAATCACTTTAAAATGAGAGATTTGAAACACTTGGGGGAAAAAAAGAGCACATTAATTCTCAGTGGCAATCTAAAGAAATTTCAATTATCTTCTTCCTACTTGGGATCTTTCCTACACAAGCCCTCAAAGCCCTTTTATTTAAAGGCCACTAATCTCCATTTCACGGGTATTTGGGGTCATTCAGCCCCAGGCAGAGCCTGAGCACATTCTGGGAAGATAAATAAGGTTTCTTCACTGTAAAGACTTCTTCAACCATCCCCACCTTCCCACTGCCCTCAAGCCACCATTAGACAAGTTTGAAAACTAAAAAATAAACCAGCTAAATTAAAGAAAACAGCTTAAGTTTTGGGGTTTTATGGTTTGCAACAGAGCCCAAAAGCCCCATTATTTATTTCAGCACAAAGCTGTGCCGTGGGAAGCCACAGCTGCTTTGTCCACACCACACATTTTTCTTTCCAGAGACTGTTATTTCTTTCATTTCTGCAAAAACCAAGTAAAATTGTTACTTATTCCAGTGGTTAAGAGCAAAGAAAAGACACCCAGGGCAATGCAAAGGCCATGCTGGGGTTAGAGGATGTCCCCAGTCTGCAGTGGGGCTTCTCAGGGAGTATCCAGTGACAGTGTCCCTGTTATTATGGAATTGTGGAACCATTAAGGTTGGAAAAGACCTTTAAGATCATCAAGTCCAACCACCAACCAGCCCAATCACTAGACCCTGTCCCCAAGTGCCACATCCACATGAGTTTTGAGCACTTCCAGGGATGGGGACTCCAGCATGTCAGTACTTGTGAGGTAACAGCCAGCAGTAAAGGTGACAGCTTTCATCAGGAGATCCCAGGAAGTGAATTCCATATGGAATTAGAGTGGCTTTCCAAAGCTGTGCCTCTGCAGCCAAGAATCATGGAATGGGTTGGGTTGGAAGGACCTTAAAGCTCATCCAGTTCCACCCCCTGCCATGGCAGGGACACCTTCCACTAGCCCAGGCTGCTCCAAGCTCTGTCCAACCTGGCCTTGGACACTGCCAGGGATCCAGGAAGTCTGGCCTTGGCTGATGGGTGTTTTGTGGGCTCCCATAAGAGGGAAGGATGGACCAGCAGCTCCTCCCAACCCAACTCCAGAGTCTCCCCATGCAGCAGGGACTCTCCAAGGAGTCAGACAGAACTGGTGCAGGTGGGAAGCACAAATCCCCCTGTGCTGCAGACACTTGGCCCCAAGGCACAGCACAACCCCCCAGCCTAGCTCTGCCAGCTGGAACTGAGCCCTCCCACCCCAGCTCCCACAGGAATCAGGAAACCAAGAGAAAAAACCATTTCTGGTTGGATTTACCTTCCTTCATGTTCGCAAAGCGCTCCTTCAGCTGGTGATCCACCTCGGGCCCGAAGGCAAAGTTATTCACGAAAATAACGCTGCAAAGCAATGGTCAGTTAAAGCTCAGGGAGCCAGGAACACCCCACAAGGTCCCCCAGCCACAGCACAGCCCTTTGGAGCCTTCCCAGCCACTCCAGCCATGGACAAACCTGCTTGTCCCCAGCTCTACAGCTCCTTCCACATGGAGAGCAACACTCAGCACAACAGACACCACTTCATCCTGTTACTTCTTTGTGTGCAGTTCAAATAGGACAGAAAATATCAAAATATATTTTATATTCATGGAATGGTTTGGGTTAAAAGGGACTTGAAGTTTATCCAGTTCCACCTCCTGCCATGGGCAGGGACATCTTTCCACCATCCCAGGGTGCTCCAAACCCTGTCCAACCTGGCCTGGGACACTTCTAAGGATGGGGAGTCCACAGCTGCTCTGGGCAGCCTGTTTCTCTTCCAGCTCTAAATTTCTTATAATTCCAGTAGACAGTGACACCTCAGCACATTTTCCCTGTCCTAAAACCAGCACTTCAGCCCTACCCACAATACTACCCACAATAGAGGAGCTGCATCTTTGTTTCTAGGTTTGCAAATCCAGCGAGGGGGTTTAGTGGAAAAAAAGTCATACAGAAACAAAGAAACCTGCAGAGAGATAGAATCCCACATATAATAAGAATTTGGGAAAGAAACAGAACATGTCACAGATTATAAAAGAAATACCCCTTTAGGTTTATGAGTCTGGCCTGGTCAAATTGTGCCTGGTGCCCATTTACTACCAGGCTGCAACAGAGTCCTCACCACCTCTTGGAAATGGTTGAGCTCCTGCTAAATGAACTTCTCAGGGGAGATTTAGGTTGGATCTCAGGAAAAAGTTCTTCCCCCAGAGGCTCCCCAGGGAATGGTCCCTGCCCCAAGGCTGCCAGAGCTCCAGGAGCGTTTGGACAATGCTGCCAGGGATGCCCAGGGTGGGATTGTTGGGGTGTCTGTGCAGGGCCAGGGCTTGGACTGATGATCCTTGGGGATCCTTTCTAACTCAGGATATTTCAAGATTCTACAAAGTGTAAAAGCCATCCTGGCCTATTGTTCCCACAAGAACTGATTGCTTTGCTGGAAAACTCCCTTCCCAGTGCCTCCACACACAAAACGTGTTCAGCAAGGACACTGAGTTTAAGAGCAGCAGCCAAAGTTATTAAAAACCACGAACGAAAAAGAAATGTTTATACACCAAGGAAAAAAAATTATTCTTGCTACGCCTTGCTCGTGGAAATTCGGGAAACCCTGCCTGGCAAGGAAAGCTAGCAGGGGTTTCTTCCTCCTCCTTCCCATGTGCCAAATAAAAAAAGGCCTTGCAAAAGAGCCAAACATATTAATGGGACTAGAGAACATCCAGGAGAGGAACAGAAAAAGCCAGAGCCTGCAGATGTGTGTTTTTACAGTGTTCACTCTGGCACAGAATTGTGTGCACGTGCAGGGCACAGGAACCCCCAGGCCCCCTTGCTGTCAGACCTCGTTCCAGGAGGTTTTGCCAAGCCACAGGGATCCCCTGGAATACACAGGGAACCATGTCCTGCTACAGCCCCACCCCTGGCAGTGTCCAAGGCCAGGTTGGACAGGGCTTGGAGCAACCTGGGATGGTGGAAGGTGTCCCTGGCATAGCAGGGGTGGCACTGGATGAGCTTTAAGGTCCTTCCAACCCAAACCATTCTAGAATTCCCTGATCCTGGACCAGAGCAAGGTGGCACTGAGACACACAGTGAGTGCCATGCCACACAAACCAAACACCTCCCAGCACTTCTGGGTGCAGTCAGAGGTCCTGCAGCCAAAAATTTCTCTAAAAATGTAAATGAATTCTGAGGAAAGCTGCCTGGGCAGCAGAGGAGTGTGCACTTGGAATAACAACAACAAAGCCAAACCCAAGTGTGCTGCAAGGCTGGGACAAGGCTGGCCACAAATGAACAGACACCTCCAGAAGAAAGTGAGGTACAGAACCCTGCAGGAGCCACCAGCCTGGCAGACACCTCCTCCAGCCTCTTAAACCAGAGCCTTGGGAGCAATCCAGGAATTGCCACATCTCCAGAGGCTTTCAGAGCCCTCTTTGACAACTGCCTTCCATTCCCCCACATAACAGGGTGGCCCAGAAGGTCGTATAAAAATAAAGAGGGTTTTTTTCTACCCATAAGGCTGAAAGAATGCAAAGTTTTAAAAATACAGATGACTTTTATTGCTTTTAACAAATTTTCTCCCTTTCTGTTCCCTCAGAAAGGAGTCTAACCCTCTGTGCAGTTCTCCACATAAATCTCCAAGACAATTAGCTTAAATGAACTTTCAATTTAAGTTGGAACAAACTCACTTGGGTCTTTTCCATTTTATTAGAGGGAAAGTCAGCCTGTGTGCCCCAATAGCCAAGATAATGAGTGTTTTGCCAGAATCCCTGACATCAACTATAGTTATATGCAAAACAAATGGAGGTTTGTGCTTCTCTTATAACCAGAATTTATGCTGGATACACCCTCGTATGGAATATCATGGGACATGCACTCAAAGCCATTCTTCCAGCCAGAAAACAGGATCTAAAGAGGCCAGTGTAAGACTTGGCAGATAGACTTGGGGTATTTGCTATGGAAATTCTATATAAAAAGCTGGCCAGCTTCCCAATTTCCACGATACAAACTCCCAAATATCCAGTTCAGAAAGCAGCATTCAATTGCTGTACTGTACCTTGTGTTTGCAATCCTCTCTCTCCATTCTTCTGAGAGGAAGTCACCTCTTTCCAGCTTAAAAAAAAAAAGACAAAGAACACAGAAACACAGAGAAGTTAACATTGTTCCCTCCTGCCCCATATCCCTTTCCCTTCCGAGAGGGACAAACAGGCTGTGCCAAATCCCTGACCCCACAACAGCCAGGGACAAATGAAGCCTTTTGGCAACCCAGAGGTGAAGCAGGGAGAGCTGACACTGCTCATTCCTCAGATCCCAGAGGTTGCTCCCCCCTTTGCAGCTCTCCTCCGTGGGAAGAGCAGGGAAAGGTCTCTGGCTCATCCATGGAGAAGCCAGAAATGCTGGTGGCTCCTTCCCAAACTGATCAGCAAATGCCTCCTGAAGTCCCCCATGGCTGGTGATCCCCCCTAACAGAGGGAGCTGAGCACAAACTGGGAACAGCTCCTGCTGGGAGCACAATTCAGGCTCTTGCTGCACTGCACAAACGAGCATCTGATTTTTGTGCTGCTAAATATAAACCTTGAGTGCTTCTAACACTTTTAAGTTGGAAATGAAGTAACAGAAAGGCCTTATTTGAAAATAAATACAGTTATGACTTCAGTGGCTTCTGGAGCACCTTTCTGATGAGACCACATCAAGTCCCAGGTTAACAGAGAGCTCTTGCACACATTTATGTTTTCCCAGTCGTGGTTTGGAAATGAGAGGGGAGTCCATGGGCCACACTCTTCTGCTGTGCCACAAGTCAGGCAGGAGGAGGGTTGGGGGAGGAAGATAAGAGGAGGAGAGAAAAAATGAGGTGCAACTGTATAATTAATGCTGATGACACCCTTTGAAGATGAGGGGTTGTGCCAGAACTTCGGGAACATCAAAGCAACAGCAGCAACTGCTGAGGATCCTTTTTCTGCACTGATTTCTTTGTATGGGAAGGAGTCAGGATTTCACATGGCAGCACTAATTCTCACTGAGTGACAACTCCAAGGTGGCAGCACTGCAGTGCACACACTGCAACAACTTCCACACCTCAGGGCTGGCTCAGCCTGGGAACATCCCAAGGGAGCTCCAGGCCTGGTGCCACTCAGGGACACAAAGGTGACAAACCTGCTCAAGACACTGTGAAGGACAAAGCCACAGGTGCCAGCAGGAATGGGGCTGATTCCAGGAGGAAAGGAAGGAGAAAACCACCAAAAATGTCCTGCTGCTACACAAGAGGGCTGAGAAAAGTGGACATTGAGGGTTCTCCAGCATGAGATCAAGAACTTCATCAAGAGCCTTAAGAGCTAGAAACTGAACAGAGCAGGTAAGAGTAGCTCAAGTTATTCAGAAATACCTGTTCCACCAGCTGGGATGAAATTAGATTTAAGCCAGAATTACTACCTGCTGGGAGGGGAAGCACCCTTGACATTCCTGCTGTAATAAAAACAAGGGTAAGTTGGAAGCTGAACTCAGAGATCCAACCCAAGAACATCCCACTGAGTACTGCCAGAATCTAAAGCAGGACTCAACATCAAAACAGTTCTAAGAAGAGTTTTTCTCATCTCACATGAGGAAAGATTTTTTCTGGATGTCTATATGTGGACACCACCTCCAGATTGCTTTTAAGAGATAATTTTGTCTCAGTCTTATCTATTCCTGTCATGAACAGCTCCATGGTTGAGTAACCAAGACAAAGTCAAAGAAAACCCACATGACAGGCAACTGGATTTATTTCATAGCAACTTTTGCAAGTCAGCCTCTCTGTGGCAACCTCCACACCACCAGTTTCTAACATCTCCACAGGGTTTTCATGCACTAACAGAGAAAGAAAAACATTGGAAAAACCAGGAAGCACAATCCTAACACCACAGTCTGCAAGAGAACAAAGCACCCGCGTAACGTAAAATGATTCTGAAATGCTAAACTTCATATAAAGGTCTTGAAATCCAACCTAAGTGGCTGTTAGGCTTTGCTTGGGTCCAGTTTCACTCTGTGTTTGCCCTGTCTGTGTGGTTAGAGGAGCACTTATAATGAAAATCTCCAGGTTTTAACCTGATATCACCCATGGAGGATGAACACTTTGCAAGCCAGAGCCATTTAACAATTCAAATGAACCACAGCCCTGCTTAAACACATCTATTTTTATGTGGCACTGCTTCCCCAGCTCATGTTCAGCCAAGAGTTGAGGGAAAAACTTCACCAGGAAAAACACTGGAGTACAAAAATAACCAGATGGTCAGCTGTGGCTGGGAGAAAATTGGTGATTTTTCTCCTCTGGAAGCAAGGCAGTGATTCCTGGATGTGTGGCTCCCCTCTAACAGGGACTGAGCTCCCTGACTGCTGTGACCACCTCCTTACCCACTGTGCTGGGGCAGTGATTAAATGATGCCCTAAAAGGAGGAGAGGAGCTCCTTTCCCATTAACTGACACAGGGAATCCAACAAAATTCCCCCAAAATCCCACACAGCTCTCAGTGGTTTGCAATAACTTTGGGAGTGAAACAAGAACTGGAAAGTCCAGCTGATGAATCCCTGCCCCAGGGCAGCAGCAGCTGAAGCAGCAGAACATGGTCCATGATGGTCACTCAGGGAGAAGAGTGACATCCACATCCACATGGTGACAGCCACAGGGCTACACTCAATCTCTTCCCACCACTGTCCCCTCCCTCACCCTGTTCCTCCTCTTGCTCAGAAACTTAATCTCCTTAGTGAATAATGAATGGAAGGGACCATCTGTAACACAGATATTTTCATCTGATTAGACAATGCAGGAGATGCTTTATCTAACAGGATAATTAGCTCAGCGAAATCGCCTCCAGAACTGCTGCCTGCATTGCTTCTAAATTTAGAAGCCAGGCCAGGTTTTTATTCAGGTTTTTCAAACAGCCACTGCAGGAAAACACTCAGCAGCATCTGATTCCTGTAACTCTTCCTGCAACTGGATGGAAAGCAAGCAGGTCCCAGCCTGGGGGAGGCAGCCAGAGGTGCACAGAGGGTGTTGGTTGTTCACGGAGCAGAGCAGGAATTTGGGAAGGTCAGGCCTGTGTGCTGTGGAGGAGAGCAGGGTTCTCAGCCCAGTGCTGGACTGGGAGGCTCTGGTAACACTCCCCAGAGCCATAAATTCACAGGCAGGATGCCTCATTCCAGCCGCCTCCGTGCACACACTTGGCTCCCAAAAAGCCGGCATTTCTGCCTGGAAAAGTACACATGGTTATTTTTAGGTCCCTGTTCTTTTCAAAAATAACCAGAGGCACGAATCCAAACCTCCAAAATGTGGCATCATTTCAAAGCCACAGGGGACGTTTGGAGGGCTTTTCAAATGCCAAAACAGCAAATTTCCCGCTGAAATGCGGAGATCAAAAATACCAGGAGCAAACAGCTGGTTCATCCTTCCCTGAGTGCAGCTCCTGTGAGCAAGGAAGGTTTAAGGTGCAGGTGATGTCAGTCACCATCCCAAACTGAGTGCTGGGCATTGGAACTCCTACACAACCCACTCAGAACAGAGATTCCCAGAAAAACCAGCCAGACAGCACCCCAAACTCAGGGGGAGACCTGCCAGCCACAGAGCCAGGTTTGCACTGATTTATGCCCAAAATTCACCCCTAATCCCCAAGGCTGAACCATCTCCAGCCACCAGAAGCTCCTGGGGTTTCCTGGGAGCAGACAGAGGTGTTCATCCAGCCCAAACCCCACCTTTGGGAATGCTGATCTGCTTCCTGCTCTTGCTTGGATAATCACTGCTGCCTCCTGCTAAAACAGAATTCCTGCCCTGCTCCATGAAAGCTGTTATAACAACCCTGAGTAAAAAAATACAAGACTAATCCTGGTCCTCAGCAGAGTCCAGCATGGCACTGCACTGATTCCCAACTGCTCTGAGCTCAGCCTGGGATCTTTCAATTTGTGTTTATTTTGTCTCCAACGTTTGGAATTTTGGGACCTCATGAAGCATTTTACAGGGACAAGGTTGCTTCCCAGAAAAAGAAAGATGCAGGGCTTTCCATTCCATGACTTCCTGTGTCCTCCAGCTGCATCAGGAGCAAATCTGCTCTGTGTTTCCTTCTCCCAGGAGAAGGGAACAACAGGTCACAGGCACTGAGGAATCACCAAAAACCAAAAAACACCAAAAAGTCTCTCCAAGTGAAGCTCAGGAAGAGAAGCACTTTGTGCCACTCAGCAGGCTCAACCTGCTGCCCCAGATACCTGAGCTGGCTCTGATTCTGAGGCCACAGGAGGATATTTACAGTTAGAAACCATGAGAATCCATCTGCCTCTTAATTGCGATGCTGGGGTTTAATTTGATGGCTGCACATATGCAGGAATTCCCCAAGAAAGACTCTCTAATTAGCCAGGCCTAATGACCTTCCAAAAGTCTCCTGCTTCCTTCCGACAAGTTTACTTGAAAAGAGTGGGGTAAAGTTGATCCTGGAAACTTCTCAGTTCCATGGGAAAAGAAAGAAGATAAAAGGAGTTGGAACAAAGGGAGATGTGTTGGAACTGGGATCTTCTGGTCCAAATAGCTGAAGCAGATGATGATGAAAGGCTCTAGAGGAGGAGGATCCTTCCCTCAGAATGCAGGAGAGAAGAACAGCAAAGAATCTGATTCTCCCTAAATGAGCAGGAATTGCACATTCCCAAGCAGAGCAGGGGATGTAAATATTCATTTAACAGGATTGAGACTCAGTGACCGACAACAGCTGGAGAGCAGGAGCCTCCCAAAGCAAGGCATGAGGAGCAAATTTCTCCCACTCCTCTCATGGATCTTCCTCCTCTCCAGCTGCAGGGATGATCCAGCTGTGGCTCTGCAGAGCTTTGGGCATCTAACACCCCCCAGGACACTTTGCCACCTGCAGCTGGGCAAGTTTAATGTGCATTTATCACCAAGTGACTCCACAACCACTGAGGCTGCAATTTTGTGCAGAACCATTGCTCAAGAGGGACTTGTTTTATATAATTGTGGACAAAATAGGGTGGAAATACAGCTGGACAACCATTTTAAATATTGTCACTGGGCCTTGCTCTCCAGAATTCATGTCCAAGCTCAGAACTTCCAGCACTGACAAATGGGGAAGGCCAGGAGGTGAATTTAAAGGCTGCAGAGCTATTTGGTGAGGCAGCAGTGAGTGTCCTTCTCTCCAAGGCTTTTCAAACACAAGTTCATTGTTTGGAGATTTTTGGGAGTCGTGGTTGTTTGTTTGTTTACATTCCTATCAACTGTCTTTTAATGGTAGTCTGCAAAAAAAGTCCTGTTGGGAGGATTTGGGGCAGGTTACAAAAACATCATGAGGTTCTGAGTCTCTTGGACTGCAGCAAAAGGCAAAAAGGACAGCAAGTAATTGTCAGGAAGATTGTACCAGGTGGGAAGGCTGGAGATTGAAAAGGTGAGGAGAAAAGGAGGAGGAATTCCTCCAAGTAAGGAGAAATTGTTGAGATGCACAAACCCAAACAAGCATGGAACACTCTCAGCAGATCACTTTTCAGGGAGAACCCAAAATCCATTTCTATTGGAAATCTCTGGTTGTACTGGGATCGTGGCTGTTAAAATAACCTAAAAATTCAGCACAACCCTGCAGGCCCAGCTCCAGGGTTTATTGCTGCCTTATGCACCACAGTTTTTATTTTACAGCAAGTCAGAACCACCATCCACAAAGTTCAGCCAAAGCTGCAGGTGGGATCTGAGATTCTTCCCACTGAACTCCTGCCAAGCTCCCTCCCCTCCTCCAGCACTTGATTCTTCTCAAAACATTGATTTTTCATATGACTGCCTATAACACTGGAGTGGAATTCATGAGCTGAGCTCTGCTGATGACAGATTATTTCAATTTGTGCTTATTTTGTCTCCAACATTTGGAGTTTTGGGACCTCACGAAGCATTTTGCAGAGATAAAGTTGCTTTGCAGAAAGACAAAGATGCCAGGCTTTAATTCCATGTCTTCCTGTGTCCTCCAGCTGCAGCATGAGCACTTTTGCTCTGTGTTTAACAGTCACCTATAGCAGATGCTGCTAAGGAGTTCCTAAAGAAAATAATGTGCCTGGCAAAAGTCTGCTTGATGAATAAGGATTAAATAAAATCTGCCCTGTGTGCCTCCTGTAAAAGCCCAAAATGTGTGCTCAAGTATCACTCGAAGGTGACAGGAAACCAACCTTCCTTCAGACAAGAAGTGCTGCAAGTGTTTATCTCTTCCCAAAAAAACCCCAGATTGCATATTCAAGGAAATTTTACTCTAAACACTGCAGAAAACAGAGTTATAAAAGCCAAAGAACCTGGCAAAAATAAGTAGCTTTGTTTCAATATAGCACCAGACTCTGTCACTTGGAATGCTCAATATGGAAATGCTGCCTAAGGCAAGCAATATGCTTCCAATATTTCAGTCCAAGTTCCTCTCCTATTCCTTAAATTACCCAGCTCAGAAGCAGAGTATCCTCAGGAACAATTCCTTTCATGTCATGCCAGCTGGGTGACACAATGGAAAAATGCCATATGGCCACTTCAGGAAAAGTAAAGCATTCCCAGTGCTGCCACAGCAGGAAGGAATTAGCAGCCTGAGAGCAATCCTGCTGCAAACCAGTCCCCAGCAGGCCCAGCATCTCCTGGAAGGGAATCCCACTATGCAGAACAGGAATTCCAGGAGGGAAGTGCCCAGGGGCAGGTGGGACCATCACCTTCCTAAAGGGAGAGCTGCAGCAGCTTCACTGCAAGATGAGCCCTCTGAGAGCACCAAGGATCCCAGCAGGCAGAAAATTGGGAAATACAGGCTGGTCAGCTCCAAGCTGCACTGATCCCACACTGCTGGGATGCTGAAGCCACATGGATCACACCCTGCAGGAACATGGCCGGGATGGCTCTGCACAGAAGGGAAGTGAAGGAGCTCTTGCCCAATCCTCACTCACACCTGGAATACCCCTGATGCACTCAGCCTCTTCCCTGACGATAGGAGAGTGGCAGGAGAAACATAAATAGATGTGTTTTCAAAACTCCCAGTGGGTTCCTGTTGTATATCTATTTCCTGACTGGCAAGTGATTAAGCAGGGAGCAGATTTTCTTAATGACAACTAAGAAGGAGAAGGAAGGGAAAAGGGGAAGGAATGGCACAAGTATATTGATCAGCACATGCTTCACACCATCCTTAAGGAGTGCAAAGCATCCACAAAGATAAAGAAACATCAGAAGGAAGGGAAAGGAATTCCAACCCCTGCCCCAGGGAGAGACTCCATGATGACCCATTTACTCCTCCTGCTCCACCCTCAGAGCATCCAATTCCAAACCTTTCCAAACCAGAACTAATCACCCACCACCCTCTCCTTGCCTCCCTCCAGCCTGATAACTCTCCTTGGAGGCTCCTGCTCCAATCTCCATCCCTCCAGAACCTCCAGCCCTGCCATCCCATCCCCTGCAGCACCAGTCCCAGATGGCCACACCTTCCCCCTCCCACAGAACCAAAGCTTCTGTTTTTAGCAGGAGATTTCAGAACCCCAAGGAGGAGCTCCCTACCCAGCAAAACCCCCAATCCACAGAGAGAGGGAGGGAAAAAGGAATAGGGGATTTAACACAAACAGAAGACATGTGGCAGCCTCACTTAAAATTACATTTGAGAAGAGTAAATCTTCCAAGAGTTTCTGGAAAGACCTTGAAGTGCTCCCAATAACACCATAGCCCATGTCAAAGAGAGGGAGCTGGGAGGATATATTGGAAACAGCATCCCCAGGATCCAGGTAAGAGCCAGGAAGCAGCTGTGGCTCAACTGCTGCTGGCTGGGGAAAGGCTGGAGGGGATTTTACAAACTCTGCACGAGTGTGGATCCTGATCTGCAGCTGAGTTTCACTCACTGTGTATTCTGCGTGTTTCTTCCCATACCACTTCATCCATTTTCTGAACTCTCTGTCCATCGTCTGCAAGAGGGAGGAAAACCAAAATCAGCTATTAACACATCTCATATTTCCAATTCCATCCAAATAGCACAGACACAGCTCTGAAGCACTCACTGACCCCCAAGATTCTGCCTGGTTGGAGGATTTTTGCCATGAACATTCCAAGGACAGGCAGACACAGAGCTCCTGCTGTTTAGTTTCCTTTAAAAAACCAAACCCTTGCTTTCATAGGGTTGAGGCAAAGCTGGCACCTTCACCCCCCCTTTCCATGGAAGTTCCACATTCTAAGAAAAGCCCTTACCCTGCCCAGCACTAAAAATGGCCAGCCTTAAGTTGTGGTGCATAATCCCATGGGAGGAGGTGTGTCCTGGGCTCAGCCTAAGCCCAGGGGGCAAAGGGACAACCAGGACAAGGCCAGGGCTGCTGGGGACACTGAGGAGGCAGAGAGCAGCAGGCAAAGCATCCCAGCAGCAAACAGAGGGAGCATCCTGCTTCCCACAGCACTGGGAATGCTTCAAACAGCACCCAAACACACCTGGGCTGCACAGCAGGGAGGGTGCTGCTGTTTTCCATTGCCCAAATCCCAATATCCAGAGAGCTCAGTGCCTCACACCTCCCCAGCACCACATTTCCAGCAGCTTGGCCCCAGCTGATCTTTAGGATTTGGCCCAAATTTGGAGGTGTCTCCCTCTCTGGGACATTCCAAACCCACCTGGACACATTCCTGTGCCCCCTGCTCCAGGTGACCCTGCTTTGGACTGGATGATCTCCAGAGGTTCCTTCCAACCCCAACTATTCTGTGATTCTGTGAGAGAAGCCCAGCAGGAATTCTGACCCCACTGACAATTCCATCAGCAGCTGAACTAAACTATGTGTGTTGTCAGGTATGTTTTTAAAGTCTCCATGTTCAAAAGCACCCCAAAACTTAGCAGGATAACTCAAAAGTCCTCAGTATTTTCATGTGTGAATTTATATTTTAATTCATTTTTAAGGCAACTTCAGGAAAACAAATCTCTTAACATTCTTCCTCTTTAGGTGAAGCTTTTCAAAGTCTATTATTTATTATCTATTACCTATAATCTGTGTGCTATTATCGTGGTATGCAGAGAGGTGTTTCCACAGCCAGTCTTGACTGGATACTCAATCTAACCTCTTCCACAAATATTTGGGAAAACTGGGCCCTAACACAGGCACAAGGCAGCTCCACACACTCTGATACTGCAGCAGCTCCTTGGCTGCTAAATCTGACAGGATTTAACCAGGAAAATGATGCAGAATATTTTGTTCACCCACTAATCTCATGGGATACTTGTGAAACTGAAGGTACCCCAGCAGTTACTACTCCAAACACTCAATTTGTGTGTCCTTCTTTTGTTTGCTGTTTTCACTAAAGCCTTTTGTGCACACTGACAGGAAGGGGTATTAGTGAAAGTGAGAATTTCACTATTCCTTTTAATGCTGATCTATAATTGTAAACACAGAGGGGATTCCTGGCCTTGTAATGCTCCAAAGTGAAACCAGGATGTTCACACAGAGGGACTGCAGAACCTTCCAGGTGAAAACTTCCACTGAGTCTTGGCAGAGAAAACAAAGTGGATTTTTCGGTCCTTGTCTGATCCTCTCCACCACTGTGTTTATGCATTTTTGCCCACACAACTGAAAAGGAGGATCAAGGATTTATTTATTCACTCTCTCCATGAGGGATAATTTTCAGGCTGAGTCAGTGTGTTTTAACAATACAGAGGGATCAGTTTCTGTCCAGGCTACTAAAGAAAGCAAACTTCTTGTGGTAAGACAGGACTGACCTTCCCTGGGTGTTTGTGGCTTTCCGGGTTTCCCTGGGAACTCATTATCTGTGTGTCCCATTGGCACAGAATTAGAAGTGTAAAGAAACCTGCCTAAAGAAGCTTGACTAAACATTATCACACAATCATGGAATGGTTTGGCTTGGAAAGGACCTTCAATATCATTTGGTTCCACCCCCTGCCATGGGCAGGGACACCTTCCACTGTCCCAGGTTGCTCCAAGCCCTGTCCAACCTGGCCTTGGACACTGCCAGGGATCCAGGGGCAGCCACAGCTGCTCTGGGCAACCTGGGCCAGGGCCTCCCCACCCTTAGAGTAAATAATTTTTTCCTAATCTTTAATCTAAACCTCCCCCTTTCAGCTTCAGGCCATTTTATAGGGTTTTTTTCTCTTAGGTGCATCCTAAGAAGTTACCTATCAGCCACCAGCACAAGCCTCAGGAGGAGCCTCTGGTGGTTTAATAACTGAAAAAGGGGCATCACCACCACAGACAGAAACATGGCCTTTAGAATATTTAAGAACTAATTGTTTGGTGAATTTATTCCTAGATTTTCTGCATGCTGTGGCCTCTGGGAGCTGCGTTAGAGCCATTCCAGACACACAATGACTGCAGGTATTTGGATGAAGCTTAGACTGCACTCCCTTTTGAACAGGCCCTGCCATTATTGTCCAAAGAGCTTTCAGGGCCTGAGGTCACCCCAGGAAGATGCCAGTGCTCCTTCTGTGCACCCCAGACTGGACACTCCTTCCCTCAAGCACAACATGCTCCAGGACTAGCTGATCTGAGTAGCAAAAATCCAGCAGGGCTGAAGCTCTGCTTTTCCTGCAGCCCAGCTGCTGTCACCCTGCACCACTGAGCTCTCCCCCAGCAGGCAGCACACTCAGCCCCACTCACCTCAGCATATTTGGCTGGAATATCAGCTTTCTCCACTCCGTAGTGATGTTTGCAGTTTGTGGCTGCAGCCACTTGAAGCACCACCTGACCCACACCTGCAGGGACAAAAAGCCCAGAGCTGAGAGGACTTGCAGGGAAACCACAGCAAAGGGAGAGAGGTTTGCAGAGCAAAGTGCACAGGAGAAAAGCAGATGGACTGTGGGACTGGGTGCAGGGCAGTTCCAGCCCCCAAGTGTCTGACATTCCCAGCTGGAATGCACTGGGAATTATCCCCAAAGTCATTCCCACTTCCCTGGTGCTGCTCAGTCCCCAAGATCAGAGCAAGAAATCCCTGGTTTATTTCTAGGGATAGCAGATTAAAGCATCTGCCATGGGCCTGTTACACACCCAGCAGCACCCCAGAGCCCCAGATATGATCTTCTTTAGCCTTCCTGGACAAACAATTGTGAGAATCTATGGAGACTTTTTTCCCTCCAGATGGAAAAGAGTTTCTCAGCTCTGATGTCTTTCTAAAGGTCTCATCTGAATATCAGTCCCTGACAGGAAATTTCAGTCAGTCCCACTGAGAGAGGAAGCAGAGGCAAGAAAATCACTGAAGAGTCCTGACTGGAGATGTTTTAAGTTCTGAGGGGATGGCAACCCTATTTTATTTGAATTTTAAATGTATTTAAAATATATTTAATATCTACAACATTTTTAATATTATATTGTTTAATTTAATATTTAATTGTGCTGTAATTTATTTGTTATGTGTATTATATACAGAGATTAAATATTTATATATAACTATTTAATATTTAAAATATACTTTTAAATTAATTTTTTTTCTCCGTACAAGTCCTATATCACACCAGCAACAAAACCCACACATACTTCTTTGGGTTCAAATGTGTTAAAACTTTGGAACACATCAAGCAAGAGGGGAAACTCTTACTACTCCTTTCCTGTTCTGAACTAGATTTTACCAAGAAAAAGAACAACATCTTCTTACTCAGTAACTCTCTTGCACATGTGCTTGAGTCATACCTGGTTTCCTCACCAACTAGATACATCTATTTCCTTTTAAAACTCGACTGTGTTGCAGTTGTGGGTTAGATTTTGTGGGGTTTCACAACTGTTAAAGTGAACCATAAAAGCTTTTTGACACCCTGACAAGTCAGAGGCAAAAAACAACTTCAGATTCCACACCAAGTGTTTCACATGGGAAGAAGGCTCAAGAAATCCCATTTTCAGATAGGAAGGGCAGAAAGTGAATCCAGTGAAAACAGATGAATCCTTAGGAATGCAACTTTTTGGGTCAAGCATCATTTTTAACATTGTTTCTCCTTTACAAGTGTATCCAACAATACCAACAGAAACCAAGGCTTTTGTAACAAGGGTTTATTGCATTGCAGGCTGATGTTTCACTGCCACCAGGAAAGAAGGTCTGGGGTGCTTGTTTGGTCCATTTAATCACAGCATAAAAAGCAGGAGCATCTTTGGGGATTATCTAGAAAAGATGCTTATCCTGTAACACAATCCCTACTCCTGGTTTAATTCCCAAATATGTGGGGTTTTTAAAAGTATAAACAGCAAAGAAAAAGAGAAAAAGTTCTTGGTCACTTACCACTGCCCAAGTCAACGAACAAATCATCCTCTGTCATTTTGATCTCATCGATCATTTGGGCCACCAAGTCAAAGGAGGTTTCTCCATACACCTCGGGGGAGAAGGGCTCGTAGTTGTTGAGTTTCTCAGGGTCTGTGACCGAGTGGTTGTAGACCTGCTGCAGGATGTGCCTCAGGAGCCCATTGGAGGGACGTGTGTTCAGCTTCATGGGCTGCGTCGTCCCCTTCCACTGCAGGGACAGCAGGGACAAGCTGTGAGACCACGTGGGGACAGGGAGATGGCAGCAAACCCAGTGAGAAAGGGGAGAGTCTCCTCCCAGCCCCTCTGCCCCAGGCTGGGCTGCAGGTGCTCCAGAAAGGTAAAAACAGGGAACAGAACTGGAGCCAGCCTGGGAGAGCTGGGGGTGTTCACCTGGAGAAGAGAAGGATCCAGGGAGACCTCAGAGCCCCTTGCAGGGCCTAAAGGAGCTCCAGGAGAGCTGGAGAGGGACTGGGGACAAGGGATGGAGGGACAGGACACAGGGAATGGCTTCCCACTGCCAGAGGGCAGGGAGAGATGGGATATTGGAAAGGAATTGTACCCTGCGAGGGTGGTGAGGCCCTGGAATGGATTTCCCAGAGGAGCTGTGGCTGCCCCTGGATCCCTGGAAGTGTCCAAGGCCAGGTTGGACAGGGCTTGGAGCAGCCTGGGACAGTGGAAGGTGTCACTGCCCATGGCAGGGGTAGAATGAGATGGGATTTAAGGTCCTTCCAACCCAAACCAGTGATAGCACAGAAATCACACACCACCAGTTGCTCTGTACTTTGTCACTCCCCAGCTAACAGGGGATTTCACAGGTGGTTATGGGGAAATTAAAGAGATATAGAAAACAATAGACAACATAAAACTTAGCACTGAATAGAGCTGGGGTGGTAAACGTTTGTTCACTCATTTTTTATTTACTATCCCCACTGAACTGATGCTCACTGTCAGCACAAGAGCAGGTTAATTTTGCTTCAGGGGCTGTCAGATGGGAGGGATCAGATGCACTCAAACAGGGAGTGGCAGGAAAGAGATGGAAATCAAGCTTCCTTTCTTCTTCAGAAAAAAAACCTGTCCTAAGCATAAAAGTTTTTTAAATATTTACCTCTTCCTTCAATAAAAACACACAAAAAAAGGGCAACTCCAGGACCCCTCCCAACCATTTCTGTGAGATTCGGATGGGAAGGAGAAAATGAAACCCATCAGGCTTGCCAGTTCAGACAGCAACTGCAAATGCTGAATAGCTGCTAATACTAAGCTATTAACCAACACATACTTGAAGGTGCCTGAATCCAAATAAGCACAAGTTTTCAAGGCCCAAAACATTAAGAAAATCCCAGCAAAAAAGGCTTGTTGCTGTAATACTGCACACTTCAAATAGTTCCCATAAGCACAGCAGAGAAAAAAATCCATGTATGCCTTCAAATGAAGCAGAATAGTAACATTATTCATTGTTCATGGTTTTCTTCCTCCAGTTCAACCTTTTATGGGGGTAAGAAAACCAAAAAGCTCATTAAATTGGCCTGAAAAGAGATTACATTCTACTTTAGCCAGTGATCCCACAGGCCAGAGCAGCTGAACTGTGGCAAGGAAATTCCTAAGCTATGGATCACTTCCACAACACACAGGAGAGTTCATATGGATTATTTAAGTACCCATAAGTCACAGATTTCCCCGTGCAAAAGTCAATCTATATGAGAAATCCCTGTGTTCAATGCAGAGAAACCTTTCCTTCCCCCTAAAGGTAACTCAGCTGTTTCCAAGTGCCAAAATAACAGTGCCAGAAGTGCACAGATCTGAATTTGGGAATGAAAAGTGGGGCTTCATTTCCTTTCTTTCTATAACAACCTCCCCCTAATACTAACTCCTTGACTGCCCAAGTGTGTTCAAGAAAATAATAATAAATTCAAGCCCCCCAAAAAATGGAAGTGTTGGGTGTTGGTGATACTACAGGAAGAGGTATAATGCAGCAGTGAGTCAGTCACAGCTTTCTGCTGTTATTCACTATCTGGATTCAAAGCTGGCACCCAAAAGTGATGGCAGGGCCCAAATTCAATACTTACCAACTGGTGGATGCTGTCGATGGCTCGGTTGTACTTGTCACACAGTCTCTGCATGCTCTCAAAGCTGGGGGGAGAACACAGGGACAGCTCAAAACACACAGCTTTGAAGGGAAAACCTTGGGCTTTTCCATCCTCTTGCTTACTAGATATTTAGGGTTTGTTTCTCTCAGAATATGTAATTGCATACACAGATTTAAGATTTTGTTTCCTTAAAAAAAAATCCCCAGTGGACCAGGAGTACATGACAAATAATATTAGTTCCTTTATTATAAGTCATACTTTGAGTTCAGTTCTTTTCCTGTAAAAATTCTGTATTCTCAGAACCTCTTCTCCATATTCTCAGCTGCACAGAAATTTAAGAGATCTGTACATTTTTCTCCTTTTTACTGTCATCTCTCCATGATAATCAGCCCTGAGACAAGCAGATGCTTTTCCAGAAATTAACTCTGGGATTGAAAACGCAGAAATGAGGCAGGACACAGCCTAAAACACCACCCATCAGGAAAGCCTAGGGATTGCTCCATGGGCTGGCTGGGATTATGGTCAGCCCAGGCAGATGCCTTAATGACACAAACTGAGAGGACTAAATCAATTCATCTCAGGCCAGGAAAGAAAGTATATTCCTGGGAACTTCAATTGTTACATAATCAGAGCCACAAAGCAGCAGCAAAACAATACAAGGAGTTACAGGAATGACATCATTAAACCATGGCCATTGCCAAGGCTAGGAAGGGGTGAGGGGACCAAGGGACATCAGAAGGGACATTTCAGTCTCTTGTGATCCTCAGGGTCACTACACTGGCCAGGACACTTCTCCCATGAGCTCTGCCAATTCCATTCCAAGCTTCCAGCTGCCTGTGTTTGTTTCCACGTTGGGAAAAGCAAGAGGCTGCAATGGGATTTGGCTGCAGAGTCTCTGCATTTCCATAACCTGCTGCTTCTCGTTCACATCCTTGGCTCAGCCCATCTGTTACCAGTGATTTTTCTGACAAATTTTTTCAAAGGAAGAAAAAAAGACCGAAACCATTACCAAAATTCCAGTTCATGACTTCCTGGAAAAGCTGCAGGAAGGTAAGGGAGGGCGACTTAGGGGAACAGAGGGTTCTCTTTTATTCAGTATTGCTGCTGATCACACTGATGGTCCCCAGTGAAACACACCCAGTGAGGGTGCCAGAACTACAAAATTACAGCACTGCAGCCTCTGTGAGTAATTCACAAATCCAAATTAATGGATTTTCATGACAAGGGATGCTCAACCCTGATTGCCCCCTTTGAATTTTCCAGGAGGAAGACAGGGACTAACAAGTCTAGCAATGAAACAAAAATTGAGAAAGGAGGAAACAACACCTTAAGCAGATCATGAAAAGTATGTGGTGCTCAGGAGGTTTAGGATGGATCTCAGGAAAAGGTACTTCCCCCAGAGGCTGCTGGGGCACTGCCCAGGCTCCCCAGGGAATGGTCCCTGCCCCAAGGCTGCCAGAGCTCCAGGAGTGTTTGGACAATGCTGCCAGGGATGCCCAGGGTGGGACTGTTGGGGTGTCTGGGCAGGGCCAGGGCTTGGACTGATGATCCTTGCGGGATACAACTCAGGATATTTTGTGATTCCACTCAGAGCAATGCAGTTTCATCTGTAAACTTTGTTCTAACAGTTTAGTCATTCTGTGGAATTGGATAAATTCAGTCTTTCCCATGAAGGCAACTAAGGAGGTTTTTGTAAACTGCAGCTTGAGTATCATTCCTTTTCCCAGCCTCAGGAGAGCCAAATCCATGCACAGAACCTCAGAACCCTCCACAGACACAGCACAGGCCAGGATCTGCCTCTCCCAGCCCACAGGGGAATGTCCCATAACAGACACTCATTCTGAACTGCCTGTGGACAGGAATTCACATGGAACTGAGGCACCTCAGAACCCTTCCAACCACCCACAACACTCCTGGGAATTTTGCCTTCTAATTCAGCCCCCACCCTGCAGGAAGGGGAGGGAGGGGAAGCTGCACTGACACAGCTCTGCCATGCCCTGTTGTGAGCAGGAATTCCTGGTTACTACAGGAGTAGAAACCTCAGTGCCATTGAGATTCCCCCCCTGGCTGCTCTCCAAGGGCGCAGATACCAATCATTGTTTCACAGTGAGTAATCCAACGTACAGCAGAGCTGCACTTGAGCTCTGTGGAGTTTCCAATTATGTCCTTAATCCAACTGCCTTTGCCAATGTTGCTGTTACACATTTCCTACCAAAATAACTCCACAGAGCCTGAAGCCAGTTCTGAGAGAAAACTTCAGTTGGTAGTGTCTAAGAATAACCAGTTACACACTGGTTCACTACACCCTATGCTGGCCTGAGCTCCTCCTGGGAACAAAAACATTCCTCTCACCTTTTTGTATCATAGTCAATTAAAACATAGTTTTCCATGGCAAGCTTGAGATCTGGGATTTCTTCACAGACCCACCTGGAAGGAGAGAAGAAATAATGAACAGAGGTATTGCCAATTAAGTGTAATAAAGTCGTTTGTCTCAATTCTGGACTGCTTTGCATGAAGAGAGGATGCTGCAGCAGCCCTGGGAGCTCACAATATTGTTAGGGATAAGGCAGACATCATGGAATGCTCCCTGGAAAACTGCAACAGTTCACATTTGTACTGAATAAACAGCAAGATGCCTGTAGACACTGGCAGGAGCATAAAGCTTCAAATTAGCTTTAAAACGAGGTGATAAATGTATTCCACGTGTCCAAAAATACTCAAAGTCATGGCTGATGTTAATCTAACAGAAAATGCAGAAGTGCAGCATTTCCAAAGAATCCTGATGCTGCAGGGAGCTTTGACAAAGCCGAATGTGGAGAAGACATTTCCTACAGCAGCCCAAAACCACTGTCACCAACCACTCAGTGCCAGGATATTCTCCTCTGGGGAGAGTCTTACACCTCACACACCAAACCAAACCAGATTTTTAGAAGTTATTTTGATAAAAGAGCCCTTTGATACTCAGAATGAACACAGCCCTGTATGTTGTGGCCATCAGAAAGGAAAAGCACGTGCCCACTTGCAGTGCATCCAACAATGGCAGCTCACAGGAGAGAGCTTCACTCATGGAATGGAGGAAGATTAATTCCCTTCAAAGGCAATTTAAAAGCCACAGAAGCTTTGCACACACTTTCCTCTGCAAATATCAAATTGGAAAGCACTGTCAGCATCAAAAAACCTCACATCACAGAATGAATTCCAATAGGAATTGCAGAATTTCTTCCTCATGAACCTTACTTCATTCTTCACTATTAAAAAGGTGACAAAAAAATAATAATACTTAAGACCCAGCAGTTCTGGTTCCTTCTGGCTGATTCACACATGGCAAATAATTACACAGGCAAGTGAAAACCAGAACTTGCACATGTATGGCTGACTCTCTTCTGGTATCTCCCATCTCCTTAAAAGCGTCAGGGCTCTCTCTGCAAACTTTTTACTCTTAAATCACAGGAATGGGCAGTCAACAGCTGCCTACTAGCAGTTTGATACTTGCATTCCTTCTATCTTGGGATATTCCATGATTCCTTAATGAGATAAAGGCTTCCTTGCATTCTGTCACCCACACTTTCACAACCACACTGTAGGCACTGTGCACAAGGCAAAGGCAGCACGAGAGCTTCTGACCCTAAGATCACTCCAATCTTGCTTAAAACACAGTTGTAAAACATTATTTGACCCAACTGCCTCCTAAGAGAGCTTAACTTTGCCTTCAGCACACAAAGCACCAACAGCTCCAGTCCAACCTCCCTCTGAACCCCTTCTCCACAACCCCACTGACAAATGATGTCACAAGATGCCAAGGCACAGGAACTTATCCCCACCAGTCCAAGCAAACTGGCAGCAGTGGTGGCAGTGTTTTGTGGCAAGGTTCTGTAGTTAGGAAAAGAGAGTCTTTTAGAAGAAAAATTTTCAGCTCCAGCCCCATTCCACACCCTCTGTCACTCCAGACCATGGGAAATGTTCTGATTTCATGCATGTGAGCGATGTTATCACGCACTTGGCTCTCTCATCCTCACACTGGGAACACACAAGGCTCACTGCTACCTTTTTTGGGGCCACATGTGACCAAATATCAAGCTCAGGTGGCTCTGCAGGTAAACACTTCATACCTCACCTCTGTCTGCACCACCCAAGCATTAAAACCTGCTGGAATTACAGCCCTGAGCTGAGCCAAGGGCAGCATGTAAGGATCTAAAACAGTTAACCAGAACAGCTTTGTAATGGGGATAACTCATCCTCATCCCTCAGGTGTTTGGGGAATTCGTGTAGCATTTATTAAAAGTTGTTCTTTGGCAAGTCCCCTCCTAATCCTGCTGAAATAACAGCAAGTCACGTCCTGACAGCCCGTGTTGGGAAATCCTCTGACTTCCTGCTCCTCACAGTTGTCTTTCACCTTTATCCTCCCATTTTCCCCATGCTGTTCCAACTCTATCAGCAGGATTAAGGGGAATGCTGCAGGGAGATCATTGCCAAACAATCCAAATGCTGTGAGATCACAGCAACAAGGGGAAGGGAGAGGGTGGGCAGAGGCAACATCAGGACGTGACACATCAATCCAAGGATGTTTCCCTAACCTTGTTTGTCCACAGCTTGAATACAAAGTGCCACAAGCATTGAAGCTGAACAGCACCACTCATTTTGAACTCTGTTCGAAGCAGAATATGCCAAGATAAAGTAAAATCTATTTGGCCGGGAGCTCTGTATTGCAATAAATTGAGCTTAGAAAATTACTCAGAGCTGCTAAATAGTAACTGCTGCCCTCCTGTGTGTCCTGAGCCCAGACATCCCTTCCCTGAGCTGCAGTGAGGCACAGCAAGGGTCCCAGCCAGGCTGCACTGAGCACTTACCGAATTGTCTCAATAATTTCATGAGCAGCATCGTGGTGTTTGTCCTGAAATAAAAAATAAAAATAGACACATCAGGTGCTGTTTGTCAGGAGTTTACAGGAGTCACAATATTTTCAAGGATACAGGTGCCAAACATACTGGGAAAGGAGGCTTTAAATTCCACCCATTAAAGCCATCAAAATGAGCCCTCTAAGAAAAAATAAGGCATAAGGAAATACATTTTTCAAGTGTCTCTGACTGACATAAAGGAACTGTCATTCCACTTATTTCTTTGTCATTCCCTGCAGTCAGGGACTGTGTGGCTGGAAGGCTTTGGGGATTATTGGGATGCAGCAGGTACTTGACTGTAAGTTCCCAATGAACAGCTGATTCCCTTGGCCCAGCATCTGGCACAGGCTCCCAGCTCCAGATGGGCAGTGAGATTCTAGCAGAGGCAATGGCTTTCGAAAATAAAGCAGCCAATAAACAGTGGGAGTGGATGTCAGTGCAGGAAAAACACCCTCAGAGCACACACAGAAAAAGGCCTGCATGTGAAGCCCTTGCTGCTGAACTGAAGCCCAAAACACACCAAACCTTGAGCATCACGTCTCCATCAGAGTGAGACACAGAGGTTTGTTGATTTAATTTGGGAGTTTACCCAGGAGCAACAGAAGCACAAGGGTTTAGCAAATTATAACAAATTCATGCTTAAAAAAGCCCTTGGAGCTGCATTTATATGTACCAATCCAAAAAAAAAAAAAATCTATTTTAGGGAAGCCACAGGAGTTCCTACACACATTGTTGTATCCAGCTTGTGAAGCCTTAGTTACCAGAGTCCATCTGCACAAAGCTGGGGTTATATTTAGACATTTGTTTCTGGAAGTGGTTTTGACCTTTTAATTAGGAGTCTCGTATCTAAGGCCCTTCCAGAGCTACAAGTGCAAAGGCTCCCTCAAATAATTTCCCTTGTCTTGTGCTGCAGAAATGTCATTTCTGTAAAGCTACCAGGGAAATTCTGCAGCTAAGGGCAGGGACAGGTAACAAAGCAGAGCACTGGGGGCAGGGGAAGGAAGGGAAGGGAAGAAGGCAACCACTGATGGTTGAAGACATAAAATGGTAGGATTATCTCATTTTCAAGACATGGAAAGACATAATCTGAGTGAGATGGAAGCTCTTTTCTGTTAGCACCTCAGCTTTCCTATTTTCTTGAGGAAACACACTTCCCCTTCTATAACCAGTTCATGCACCTGGTATCAGCCAGGCCTGCAGAAGTTCTCATTCCAAGAAATTTGTACACAGCCCTTTGGATACCTGGTTAAAAACTCAAGTCAGATAAGCAAGAATTTCTGAGGTCTGTCATCCTTCCAGTACCTTAAGGGAGCTTATAAACAGGAGAGAGAGGGACTTCTAATATGGGGAGATAGTGACAGACAAGGGGGAATGGCTTCCCACTGCCAGAGGGCAGAGTTAGATGGGATATTGGGAAGGAATTTTCCCTGTGAGGGTGGAGAGACACTGGCACAGGATGCCCAGAGCAGCTGTGGTGTCCCTGGATCCCTGGCAGTGTCCAAGGCCAGGTTGGACAGGACTTGGAGCAACCTAAGATAGTGGAAGGTAGAACTGAATTATATTTAAGGTTCTTTGCAACCCAAACCAGTCTGTGATTCAGTGATTCTGTATTAAATCTATAAGGGAACACTATTGTACCAGGAGAAGCTCTTCCTTTCAGATGACAAAAAGTTAACCCCAAATCTAGAACTCACACAGAAGACTAAGCCAAGAAAACGAAAACATTCCAGTTACACCATGGAGAAGGAAAAGCAGCCAACAACAGTAGCCAGGACACTTGGGATGGAACACACAGAGCCTGGAGCTGAGCACTGCCTTGGCCACATTTAACAACTTTCTGATGCCACACAAGCACCCCAAACATCACAGAATATGTTTCCTCCAGTCTCCCAACAGAAACCAGCAGCATCCATAACCAGTCTCCCAGGAATGCCAGGTAATTCTTTCGATAAATCTTGGCCTAGAAACCAGGGAAGCAACCGAACTCAAAGCTGCTCCTGCCTCTCAGTGCACAAATAAAAGAGTGTGTTCTCTCTCCTTTCCTCTGTGCACTGAAAGGAGGGCACAAGGAGGGAGAACTTCCCTTTCTTCTCATTTCTTATCTGCCAAGTGTAAGAATAACCCAGGACAGCAGCTCATCCATAAACATCCCCCAGAAATGTTCACGTTTCACTCCATGCAGAATTATCCCAGCAGAGACCCCCCTGGGCTGATCCAGCTCTCCCAGTAAACTGTATTCCTGCAGAGTCAGAATTTGCTTTATCAACATAAGCACATTATACCAGAAAAGTGAATTCAGGCTTATTCTGGCATAACCATTTCCTGGGAGGAAGTTCTATTCCCCACTGCTGGGGCTGGACATTTGCAGTATGAGCAGAGAACATGAGAGACCCCTTGTCCTACAGGTCTTCATGCAAACACCCCTGTAAGTGACAAAAATTGTCTAATTAACAGATTATTTTGTCTTGGGTCAAAAAGTAAATTTAAAAATAATAATAGTAAATCACAATTCACATCTATGACTACAGATCAGCCAATTTAAGTGACTTTGTACAACCTCCCATGGAAACTCCAGGCAGAAGGAGTCTTTGAGCTTAGTTTGTGTCATCAAGGAAAAATGGAATCCAAACCAGTTCCACATCTACTGCTGCTGAACTTCCCATGTTGAAACAGTTCCCAAATTCACTACACTCACTAAGAGACTTTGGCTGAGCAGAGAAGCTCCCAAGGTCTCAAGCAAGTCTTGCAAAAAACAAAAAACCCAAAAAACCCCCAAAACCCAAAAAACAGTATGATCTCCTACATTTCTTCAAAGCAGAGCTGGCTGTGGAAAATTGAGGGAAGAGAAGGGGGGAAACAGATCTGAAGGGAACACAAAGCAGCTTCCCTTTCTTTATAGAAACTTCCAGCCCCATTCCAGCAATATGGTTGTACGATTTAATCAGAAAAGACACTGAACAGCAGCAGGGATCACATCTGTGTTCAGGCAACTGGTTATGGCCCTGATTGGGAGTCTGAGGCAACAAAAAGGCAAGTGGGATAGAAACCCCCCCAAATCCTGATCCTGCTCCAGCCTCTGCCGCAGCCCTTCCAAACCCCCTAAAATCCCTGATCCTGCTCCAGCCTCTGCCATCAGCATCCCAGGCAGATGCACTGGTTTAGGTCAGACACAAACTGAGCTGGGAGCTGCAGCTTTAACCCAGATCCTTCCCAGCCCCAGGGGATGAACACTGAATCCAGCAGGGAGGATGGATGGTGATTCCTGAAAGCTCTGCTGCAGCTCCAGCAGTCTGACCAACCTCACCCTGCTCAGCCAACAGCCAACCCTGCACCTCCAGAGGTAGTCTGAAGTTTCTCCAATCCAGCCAAGGGTTTGAGTTTGGTTTTTTGGCTCACTTGAGGTGTTTGATATTATTTTTCCCAGCTGCCGTGCCCATGACTCAGGTTGCAGGCAGGTTGTGCTGGTGTGTCGTGCTGGACTCTGCCACCCCCAGGGCTTTGGCAGGGGAAGCTCCCTGCAAGAGCCTCCCACAGACTCCATCAATCCTGGAATCCCGCGTGCAGAAGCCTCTTGGCCGAGGCTCAAGCAGCCTCTGTGTTCTGTTCCCAGTCATGAGATGATGGCACCACGGTGCTCTCTGTCACAAAGAGCAGCTCCATTCACCCTCCTCCTGCTCCAGGCTGCTCTCTCTCCCTCCCTCCCTCCTCCCTGCACTGGAGGGGATGGAGAACACTACGTGCTGCTCCTGGCCTGGATGTACTTTCCAATGTTCCTGTATTTATGTCGTCTGAGACGCCCTTGGAATTTTCTGAGCCACATAAATGGAAGCTTTTCACCATCACCCTTATCTCTTTAATGTGGAAAGTATTTAAAGTAAAGAGTTGCAGTCTGCAGTAATTATTGAGACTGCCCAAAGCTCTTTACAACAAGTTTTAAACAAACCAAACCTAAACACACATTGAGCTGTTGCAGCCAAACCTCTCCAGCTGAACTTTTCACAGAGTTCTGGTCTTCAACTTAAATGCTGAATTTTAAATCAAAACGTGAGTTTCCAGAGAAAGTTCAATATTTTTTGCCAAGATATTTCATTGGAAAAAATAACAGAAAGAAAGCAGACACCTTCTCAAAAGTCACTTCAAAGAGAATCCAACTTTTTATGGAAAACAGTGGAGCACAGTTCCAGCCAGCAGGACTGAACAACTTCCCAGTTCCGATTCTTACAACAGGTTTCTCCATCCACATGTTCCTACAGCTCTGAGCACAGGAGTTTGGAGCCAGGAACATCCCCACTGCTGTCACCCTGAGCACACACAACTCCTGTCCCACACACACCAAGCTGAGTCCTCCTACAGACCAACCCCTGTCACCCCTCAGGCCATGGAGGTTGGGCCACAGAGCAACTTTTAAGAGTTTGCTCTTTCCCTTCATCTCCTCATAAAAAAGATCTTTTGTATCTTGCAGACACAAGAAGCCCTAATACATGATCAGAAGGCCAAATGAGACACTGCCCAAAAGCTCTTTCCAAATATGTGTGTTAAAGCTATCATTATCCTTTTCTATAATCACACTCTTTGTTTGTTAACCCAAATTTTAAAATCACCAATATGACCAGAACTCAGGCTGCTGGGGCACTGCCCAGGCTCCCCAGGGAATGGTCCCTGCCCCCAGGCTGCCAGAGCTCCAGGAGAGTTTGGACAATGCTGCCAGGGATGCCCAGGGTGGGATTGTTGGGGTGTCTGGGCAGAGACAGGGGTTGGACTGATGATCCTTGTGGGTCCCTTCTGATTCAGGATATTCCAGGACTCAGCAGCACTCATAGCTCTTATTCTGCTACCAGGGTAAGAAAACTAAAGCAGCCCAAATCGTACATATTTTATACACAGATCACAGTGTGCATGACATGATCAGCACCAACCACAGCTCAGTTATCTGTGCACAACTTTGTTCTATGAAGCACCAAATTCTAATAAAAACAGCTAAATCAGACATTTTTACAGAACACTCTACAAGAGCAAGGCAAGGTTTATTAAGAGTTTGCAACATTTTTTGTCACAAGCTGGCTGTTGTAAAGGTTTGTCATTCCCCCTGAACACAAAGCCCTGCACTCCTCCTCCATGTGTGGCTGCTTTGGTTACATCAGTTTTTCAAGTTAACATCCCTTAAGATACCTAAATGGCAAGATTTTTATATAATTCTGTGTTCCAGTCCCATACCCCAGACTCCTGGGTGTGTTTGCATAGGACAGTTATCCCCCAGTGCAACAATCCATAGTCTGAAGTGAATCTTTAACCTAAAGCAAGAGTTTAAAACATTCTTGTGTCCATCCTCAAACACATAGAATTTGTTCAGTTAAATTGGGCAACCAGCACTGCTTGAAGCAAGAAACACCAGCTCAGTGCCCTTCCAAATTTACACCTTTTTTTATTTGGGTCCTTCTTATGAAACAGTGCTTTAGCCTTGGGGTAAGCCTAAATTGAGGCTTGGGGGTGAACACCATATTTTTCTAAATTTCATTTCCCCACATGCCTAGTTAGGCTCATCCAGGCTGGACAGGGCTTGGAGTAGCCTGGGATAGGGGAAGGTGTCCCTGCCATGGCAGGGGGTGGAATGAGATGAGCCCCAAGATCCTTTCCAACCAAAACCAGTCTGGGATTGCACGACTCTATAGAAGTGGGATCTTTGTGAGATCTGATCATCTACACAGCACAGGTGTTAGAAAACATACCAGTTTAAAAAATTTTTATATAACTTTATTCAGATTTTGTTCACCTTTGCCCTAGAGGAAGGGAACTAAAGCTTCTTTCCAAGGCATTGTTCCTCCAGGTGAGGCCTGATGAGCTTAGCAACCCAACCGAGTGGGAGTAGCACAGAAGATACACAAGAGATAAGAGCTCTCAGCTGTCCTTAACAGACCATCGACTCCAAACTCTAGTCGGAGACACCTGGTCTGGGAAAAGAGAAGTGAGAAAGACCCTAATTAACATGGAAGGCGAAGAAATCCGGATCCAATAGGAAACCAAATATGAAGAACTATACAACTGGGGACCAATTGAACACTGAACCAATTCACTTCTATGAGTTTTGACTGTATAAAATATCTGAAAAATCTAGTCAAAGCCATGTGTCATGGAATGATTCTCTCTGCACACGCAGGCTATGAGTGGATGAGATGATTTCTGTGGCACATTCTGGCCAGAACAACATTCTGGCCAGAAATAAAGTAATGCCTTGACTCTCTAACATTAAAAACGTTGTTGGAGGGTTTTTGTTTTCCCCCAGTTTCAGTGACACAGGTAGTAAAAAGGTAGTCAAAAAAGCCTGCAAACCCGAGCAGCAAACAAATGGTTTGAAAACCTGGATGAATCCTTTAAAAAAAAAAGGAAATACTTCTCAGGCCCCTTCAATCTTTCTCTCTCCCAGCACCACACACAGACCTTTACAACCCCTTATCTCCTCTTCATAGACAGGAACATTTCTGGGTGTAGCTTTGGCTGCCCAGACTAAACCGTCCCACACCAAAGCAACCCTTGCCCTTGCAGCACCAGTTCTGTCACCAGACCACACTTCCTCCCCCCAAAACAGGCCAGGTGACCAAAGCAGCCCTTCAGAAATGTGAAAAACACCTGTGGTCAAGAAGTGGCAGGGCAGGAGCGACAGATCTCCTACAAGCTTTCCCCTGTCCACTAGACGTGTGAAAACCGAAGCTGAAACAAACCAGTTACAAATAAATCAATGGTAACACTTGTGTACCTTTTAATGACTCTTTTTAGATACATTCCCAGCACTCCAATGTAACACCAGCTCCTCCCAAATCCTGAACACTGACCCCACTCACGGATTAACAGAAGTCATTGGGATTTGCCAAATTCTGATCTCTACACGACCCATTTAACTCACAAAACAAAAGAGGTCAGTCCCACCAGCCCCTGGGTTTAAACAACAGCTTGGTTGCCTGCAGTGGCAGCTCTCTCTCCCCAGGCAGCAGTCCATAAATCCAAAGCAGAGGATGTTACAGCTGCAGACAAGATGGTTAGCAGAGATCAAAAAGATGGATTAGGAAAAGCCAATCAATCTTGCAGAAGGCTGGTGGGACAAGTGCCTCTTTCAAGCCCCTCGCTCCCCTCCATCTGGGGAGGATGATAAAGGTTTCTCTGGACACCAGGAAAGGCAACGCGAGCTACTGCAGCTGCAGCTTCTCCAGGAGCCAGGAAAGACCCAGCACTGTGCCTGGCACACGGATGCCCTCACAAACCAGGGATTTCAGCCTGTCAGGAATTTGTGCTCCTCCTTCCACAGGGCTTAATTTCACTTAAAGCCACCTAGAGAGACCCACCAGCACAGCTTCCCTGTCCAGAGCACATCCATGGCCAGCACACCCAAGCACAGGGGTCAAAAGAGTGTGAAAAGCCAAAATCAAAGCACTTCCAGCTGCTCCAGCAGCCAGGAGCTGCTCAACAAAGGGAGGATCTCAGGCTCCATGTCCTGCCAGCTCTGCCTTCCATCACTTTGCATTTTAAGATGATGGCCTTGTGTTCAAATGCCAGTTAAACCATGAGCAAGGGAAAGCCTGCTCCATGCAGTATTCCATATTGGATAGCAAGAGTCCATTTAATATACCAGATTTCATCCCAAATCAAGATTGTGCCATTTTAGCTTCCATAGCAACAACCAAAACACAAGTTTTCTTACCAAGAGAGACAAGGATCACAAGTCTCCTCTGAACCACCCAATTGCTATCATTCCCTAAATCAGGAAAGCACAAGGACAATCACAAGAATACATTTGTATTAGAATGTATAAAGAGATCTCCTGCAGAGAACACCTGGTGTCCATACTGTTCCTCCCAGTTTCTGGGAAGAAAAGACAAGGGAAGGAAGAGCTCCCAAGACCGAATTTGGAAGCCCATTTCCCACACAGCAGGAGGCACACAAACCCGAGGTAGTTTCAGTAGTTTCTAAGTTACTGTCACACAAAAAACCAAATGGTAAGCACGGTGGTCGCCATGGCCTCCTTAATGGCTACATAAGGACATTTAAATAAAAGGTTGACCCAAGATCCAAAATAAACTAACAAAGGAAATAGGCATCGGAAAAGAAGATCCTAGCTGCTCTGGATAATCATTTAGCATGGTTGCAACAGGGATTGCACTTTCACTGCCGCTGCCTCAACCACAATAACCCTCTCCACACAGCAATTCCAACTGTTGCTACGGACACTGCACAGATGCAGGAGGGAATGGTTCCCCTGATACGTGCAGGAGGGGCTGTGTAAATCCATTAACATGCAATCAGCCTGCAGGAGTGCTGGAGGCACATGGGACAGTCACAGCAGGATGAGCTTCCCCAGCATGAGCCAGACAAAAGTAAGAATTCCACTATGCAAAAAACCAGTAAAAAAAACAACATTTATATTAGAATATATATGTGAATGCAATATTTTGGTAAAATATTCACTGGTGTGTCCTAGTGCCCTTCCAGGTGAGTTTAGGCAGTGACACACCCTGCCCACACCAGGGCAGATGCTGTGGTGATCCCACGAGCAGATGTACAAGAACCCAGCATTGCTTGTTCTGGGAGAGAGGGAACTGCTAGGCTTTCACTACCTGGAACAGAGGAAGGCAGTCCTGCCACCATTTCACAGACAGTTTAACCCCACCCAGCCACCTGCCCTGCCACCACTTCCCCCAGAGTCACCTCTGCTCTGGGCCAGCAGTGCCTGTGCTCACACACAGCAAAGGCAGGGGAGGCCTGAGCTCAAACCATTGTGGGGTTTTGGCTCAGCTCCCTTTCAACCAGACCAGTTTACAAACACTTGAAAGGGTGAGAGCAGCTCAGGCACAAGTGGACAGTGACAACAAGAGCCCTTTCTACCTGCAGATGTGCCAGCTGCAAACCTGCACCTCCCCAGGAACCACAGCCTGCCTTAGCAGGGAAATACCCCTCCCAAGTAGGGACAGGGGAGAAGACATCTGTGATCATCCACACTGCCAGAAACAAACCTTCACACGGAAACTAAGGGAAGAAATGAACACCCAGGTCCAAAATCCCTGGTGCTGGCAGCAGCCACCATCTCCCTCTCTAGCCCAGGGTCTTCCCACAGCCTCAGTGGGTGCTGGGAGGAAGCTCCTGGCACAGCCTGAGCCCCATCTCCTGCAGCGAAAACTGGTGAGACAACAACAGCTTAAACAACCACTTCATAGTCTGTAAAGATAACTCAGTGTTGGACAGCTCAGAAATTCTGCTCCTACTTAACATGCATAAATATTCACCAAAACAGAAATTAGCAATAAAACCTTGTACTCTGACTGAAGCCCACTGGGCTCGTAAAGGAGGGTGTTTTGTTAGGTACAAAAAAATATATTAATAGATATGGGTTTTCCTTCATGAGCTTCAACTTGTGGAGCTTCAACTTGTGGATCCAGCAGAGGTTCTGAACAGCAGACATCAACTTCTAGTCACCAACCATTTCTACAAGCTTCGACTTTAAAGACTTATAAATGACCCTACAATATTACAATGTATTCTTCATAGAATGCAGAATCACAAATGACTGCTGTAGTGAGCAGGGATGGAAGCCAAGGTAAGATCCACAGACTCCAAACCCAACTCCAGAGGGTCAGAGGCCACCCTGAGCCAGCAGCTGATCTCCCAGGTCTTGTCACCAACAGATATGGAAACCAGAGGGAACCACCTGCAAGCCAGTGGGAACCCAGCTGAGGAATGAAAGAGCAGCTTCAAAAGCTCAGAGTTGTTAGAATTTCAGAAGTGTCAAAGATTAATAATATTGCTGAGCTCCAACAAGTAAATGACACATTAATGCCAAAACCTCAGGAAACTGCCCTTCACAAGACACAGAAACTACCAAAGATGCAGTATTAAAACCCATTAATTTCTTTACTAAGAAACTTATTCAGAACCTCCTCTAGTGTTTGCTTTGGTAAAGTTTTCCAATGCTTCATTTACCTGTCTTCAGTAGTTTGTTAGATTTTTCATCCAACACTACAAAATTCTTCCAGTGTAAATTTTTAGAAAACTCTCATTCATTCGTTAAATGAAGCAAACCAAAATACTCTGAACAGAAACTTTTTTGCTATTCACAGATATGCTCCTCTCTATGAAACCATCATTTCCTGCTGTAAAATATACTCACCCTCTTCCTATGCTCTAAAAATAGTCTCTACTCAATTTGATAGCTAGAGCAGCATGTGGCCAACTTTTCTATTCAGTTTTATTTCTTGTTCCTCTTCAGAGTTAGTTTTGTCTTTAATAATTACCATGAAAGTAAATATGTTCACAATTCCTAACATGAACTTTTCCTCCTTCTGTGGATCCTTCTGTTAGGAAGGAGAAAATAATTAAAGCAAAAATATGTTGAGACACTTCATGATTAGCAATCTGGGATAAAGACACTGTAAGGGATCAAAAAAATTCACCCCAGCCTTGGTCCTTGTGTGGATCATTACAGTGCAAAACTTTAATCAGGCAGTTAAAGGTTAACTCAAAGCAGGAAGAAAAAAAAAAAGCAAGTCAATGTGAAAGGGGGAAAAGAAAGAAGGAAGAGTACAAAAGTAGACATATGGATGTCTGGGGAGAAGGGTGATTAAATCCCCCATAAATCTCACATACCAAGAGGTAAGATATTTTGCCTAAATTCCCAGAGGCAACACAATTCAGTCCCATATCTGAGACTTGAAAGGATAATCATCTCCATATATAATAAGGCTGCCATGAAGGACAAGAGCTGGAGCTGCATGTGGGGGCACAGATTTCCCTTGGCACACTGAAAGCTTTCAGTGCTGTGTCCAACTGGAGCTGATGGGTGAATTTTTAGGTAGATAAATTTGAATTGCCTGAGCTGGAACTTTGGCCAGGACAGGAACATTAATCCTCACTCATCTGCTGATGAAAAAAAAAAGGAGGAAAACAAGCAATCCTGGACAGCTACTCTGTCTTTCAGCAGTTCCCTTTCAGATAAATCGGTTATATAAAAAAATAAATACTAGTGTGGTCCTAAGATGCAAGACAAGAGACCAACTTTCACTTTCCATACAGAAATACTGGGAAAAAAATGTCTGTTATCTGAACCCATGATTTATCTTGTATCCAATGCATCAGAGCTTGGAACAAAAGCCAGTCTGAGAACTGAACAAGCACCGATTGTCACTCAGGGCAAGTTCTACTTCAAAGGGTAAAGCCCAGAAGGAAGCTGCTCCTCTCTGCTGCCCACGTGCTGCACAATTAACGCTCTAGGGCTCGTCTGCCCCCCAAGAGCACATCCCTGGGTCCCTCTGGCATCGGGGAAAGGGCAGAGAAAATGGTGTGAGTGTGCCAGCTCTAGGATTTGCTGGGCAGTAGAGAAACCCAAGTGCTTTTGAAATGACTGAGTCAACATTTCCCAGTTTTACACTGCTCGCCCTCCCCACTCCAGGTGTTTTTACAACCGGGGAAGACAGAGAAAGAGGTGCTGAGGAATCGGAACTGTGCTCAAGTTTTCAAACCTTTCCTTCACCGGAGAAGTTTCTCTAAGTGATTAGTCATCCCCACAAGTATTTCCCAACAAGCTGCATCAACAGCAGCAGGGAAAGCCCCCAAACTCAGCCACGGGCTATCTGAATTTCTGGTCGATTACTCAGGGGGTGAGGAGGTTTTTGCCTGGCAAAGGCAGAGCAACAGTTTCCTCCTCTGCCTCCTTTGTGGAGCCGGCTGCCCCGGGCAGGCCCTGACTCACATTTCACAGAGCAGGGCGGGGGGGCCACCTCTGAAAACACTGCAACATTTCTCTCCAGCCCAGATATTTCCAACGATCCAGTTCCCAGAGCTGCCCCACACACAGCTCCACAGGCACCAATGCTCCCATCTGCAGGGAGGATCAGGGGGGCTTCACCTTCCCCTTCCAGCACAGGCTGTTCCTAGGGAAAAACCAGCAGCACGTGCAAAACATGTTTTTCATCAGCTCATCCCACAGGAGTGCAGTGGGGTTTGGAATAAGGACGGGATGGATCTGTGCAGGGGATGTGGCCGAGGGCAGGAGGCACAAGACCACCCTCAGTTCAGCTCCAACCCCAAGGGAGCAATTGAGCTCCAATTTTGATTTTTCCCAAATGCATCTATGGCACCATTCTATGGCACTGAACTGCTCCCACACCTGCCTCACTGCCTGGGAAGTCAAGGCCAGGCATCAGAGAAACTCTTCCCAGTAAAGCTGAGTAACATGAATGAAAAAAGAGGATTAAATTCTCAAACAAGGTTTGTTATTCATCTCCACCGTTGATCTTTAATTTCAAAGGTGACAACCCTCACCGGACTGTGATTTTCATTAACACTCCCTGCCCTTGAGGTCTCCCTGCACAGCACATTCCTTTGGTGACAGAATGGTATCAGCTGGATCACGACAGTAGAGAGAGGCGGAAAAAACCAAAATCCATACTCTGCACCTCCCACCTGTACAAAATCCACTAGTAAGAAGCTTGTATCCCATTACTCCCAGTAGCAGCCACACACACCCCTACAGGTGCAGGGTGATGCTCTGACAACACTCAATTAGAAAAGGAGAATTTTCTTGCCATCACAGCTGAGTGGAAAGTCAGCAGCAACAAGGAGGAACACAGACAAATAAATTAATTATTCAAGCCAGACTTCTCATCACAGGTGCTAATTTGGAGGTTTAAGCTTCAGCAGCTCAGGGCAGAGGCACCTCACTCTGGTAAGATGAGCACTGTGGCACAGCCAGGACTGTCCCTTCCTGGAACAGAATCAAAGGCTGGAAAAAGGGAAAAAAAAATTGATAGAAGACAAAAAATTGTATTACCATATGGTAAACAGGGAAGAAGATAAATTCTTGGCTGTGAGGGTGAGGAGGCCCTGGCACAGGGTGCCCAGAGCAGCTGTGGCTGTCCCTGGATCCCTGGAAGTGTCCAAGGCCAGGCTGGACAGGGCTTGGAGCAACCTGGGATAGTGGAAGGGGGTGGAACAAGGTGGGCTCTAAGGTCCCTTCCAACCCAAACCATTCCCTGATGACGTGATCCTATACTCAGAGCAAAACCCTGCTGGGATCCCCAGGGGCTGCAGGAGGAGTTCCCTGTCACAGCTCCTGTCACAGATCCTGTCACAGCTCATACCCCTGGCCCTTACAAGTCAAACAGGGAAGGGGAACACAACCCACAAAAACCTGACACACAGGAAGGCTGCAGCCACCTTCCATGGGAATGGCCCCAGCAGGGAACAGGGCACGCCAGGCAGATGTCTAATTCTGAAACTGGAAAGGACTTGCACACTATTGAACATGACAGGCAGCAAGGCACTCGCAGCCAGCGGGGTGAAGGACACACTGCCACAACAGCCCTGCACAGCCAGGCCCTGCCTCATCACCTGCCTGTGCCCCCTGTCCCTGTGCCAGCACTGACACTGGGATCACCCTGCAAAGCCCAGCAGTGCTGGCCTTAAGGAGAGGAGATGAATGAAGCACAGTGTCTGTCCTCTCCTTGACAGACAGCAAACAGGCTTTTCCACATTCACCAGCTCTATGCTGCAATAGGGTGCAGTCCAGCCAACATCAATTTTGGGGACAATTATGAGCTTCAGCAGCTCTGAACCTCCTGTTGCTCAGCTCTCTGTGCCAGCAATCCCTCTCTGGTGTCACAGATATATCAGCAGAGTCCTGTCACACCAGACTGTAGAGCTGACCCATCCCACAACACCCCCACCCCTTTCTCCCTCCCCCCTGACACAAGAGGCTTCATCTCTAAGCAGGAACTTGTCAAGAGTTCAAGGTACAACCTGAGACACCTCACACATCAGGCAGAGCTTATTGTGGTATAAAATGAAAAATCTCTACTTTTAAACTTAATCCATATTCAGATTTAACCATAGTAGAAGTCAGAGACAAGACAGTGAACCATTTTAAGAAAAATTACCTGGGGGAAAAAAAAACCCTATCTACAAGTCTTAAAACTGCACAAGGAGACTTCACCCCTTGTATCCTTCAGATCTAAGTAATGAGTACCAAGTTATGTTTAGCAATACTTGAACTATGACTAAAAGTGCCATCCTCCACTAGCAGCAGCCTGTTTAAGACCAGTTAGATCCATTAACTCTGGTCTCTCACCCGAATACTTCCTTTATCGAGGCCTGTATCTTTCCTAGTATCAAAATTAAAATTTTAACACCGTATCCCTGGTCTCTTGACAACCTGCCACGAGCAAAAAGTGGGGCAGGTACATGGGAGCCGAGGAGTTAACCAGCACACAAAAGAGTACACTCACTTCAGCTTAAGCGGGGCAGTCACAAAAACAGAGGTCAACATCAGAAAATATTTTGTGAGTCATGAGGAGAGATTACTCACCATGCACTATTCAACTTACTCATCACAGTGTGGCACGGCCAGCACGGCTCACCACGGCTTCATTAGGGCACCGTGGCCTTTCCTTTGAGGCGGCGGAAGGCGGGGGAAGGAGCCGCACTTTCAGTTTTGTGTGGAAGCCAGTGGGAGGCTGGAGCTGCACCACCACCGCCGCTCTCTCTCCTCCCACGGCCCTAATTAGACTCGAAGGGAAATACATGTTTCACATCAGCCTCCCCGGCTCTTTTAGCATCCCAACAAGCGCCGGGCTGTCAGCCGGGCTATTATCCGGACTCAGCAGTCTGGAGAGACCCCACTTTTCCTATTATACACGAAATAAGCGGCATCCCAGCAATAAAGAGCCACGGTATTAATCCGGGCGTCCATTAGTAGGAGAGATCAGCCTTCTACACAGCAACACCGACGCCGCTAATTTAAGATGTAGTAAGAGCATAAAAATAGCCAAGTTACTCAAGGCAGGGTTACATCACACCACGGAGCCCGGGCACGCAGCAGGTTCACACTACAGAGCCTCGGATGTGGGGAAAGATGACTCCCTGTCACTCCTGCCGCTCTCACCAAAAATACCCAGCCAGGACCGCCAGCTTCCCTTCCCCTCTCCCTCCAGCTCTCCTCGGAAAACACATCTCACGGCGGACAACAGGAAGCAGCCAGAACGCTGCTAAATAAAACTCCTTGAAGCGTGGGGTGTTGTTTTTTTTTTTTCCCCTGCCCTCAGCTATCCCACCTTGCTTCCTCGGAACCACGAGCGGTGAAACTAAGAAATGTTCTGCTTACGTCAAAGCGAGCCGAGCTCTCACAGCAGCTCGGGGCCGCGCCAGCGCGGGGAAAGCGCGGCCGCAGTTCAGCAGAGCACGATGTCAGCAGGCCAAGCCCTGCCGCGGCCACGGGGATTTGTTTGCAGAGCCCCAGGGTTCAGCCGGAGCCGCGGCCAGCGCCGCTGCGTGCGTGTGTGCGAGCACGGCGTGACCGAGCCGCTGCGCTCAGCTCCGCTCCCCGGGCTGCGGGGCGGGATGCTTCCTGGCTCCAGGTGAAACATCCACTCGGGGATTGCTGTGGAGAAGCTGGCAGCGCCAAGGGGACGGTTTAATGGCAGGATGTTTGGGGTTTGAGGTATTTCTCAGGCCCCCCCCCCCCCGCTTCCCCACCCGCTGCATTTCTGTTTAACTGAAGGAGAAATTCTATCTATTCTGCCATCTTTAGAACCAGCTGCTCAAGTTTTTCCAAGTCAACTAAATCTTTATTTCCCATGCTGCAAAACACACATTTCACCCTTAAAATAAAGGGCGGGGGTTTGGGGTTTTTCGGTTTTTAAGCCTGTAGGAATCTATGAACGGACATAAAACCATTTCTCCCTCCCAGATTAATCCCTATCCCGCGTAATCTTTAACCTCCGTTTCACACAGCCCGCTCGGGGGGAACACGAGTTAATATTTGGCGAGGAAAAGAGAGCCCGGTCATCGGCTTGTACTTTCAGTTTCTGACAATTTGAGCAGAGCGCGCGCCCGCCAACACTGACAGAGCTGCCCAAACAGGAAAGGCTGCGCTTAACCAGTGTGTGCTGGGAGACACGCCGGGAACGGCACGCCAGCCTGCATGGATGGAGAATGTTTTGGAAAGGCACGGCTCCAGCAGCAGCCCCGAAAGGCAGGCGGCAGATAGGAGCAGGCAGCCGTCCCCCCCTCTGCCACGAGCGAGATATTGCTAATCACTCACACACAAGCGATTGCCAAAGCGAGCAACAACATCAGCAGTATCAGCTGCCCCAGCCTGTGCGTCCCAGCGTGTTCTCGCCGGGAAGCGGCTCACGTACAACAGCACAGCCTGGAACGCAGGGATAATCAACAGTGCCTGCGCCAAGTAAACATATAGAGAGAGGTTCTGCCTTTGCAAACTGTGCGCCGAGGGGCTACACGCTACAGGGAAAGAAATTGTTGAAGGGTTGATAGGAAGCCTACACACGTCCAAAAATACCCTCCCCGGAGCCTTTCGGCTCTCGTGGGATTGTCACTAATTTGAACATGGACATTGTTATCAAGGTCACACATCGCTCGCCCGGGCTCGGGAGAAAGTCAGGCAAGTTAAGGGAAAACGCCGCTCGGTAGCTAAGCAAGGACAAGTGACATTTTATTTGGAAGCACGAGGATTGCGGCTGGCTTGAATTCTGCTCGGGATAAATAAAAGGGGAGCTCCAAGGGCACGGCTAGAGGGGAACTGGCAGCAGCCCCACGACACCAGCGCTGCCTCCAGACCCCCAGCCACCGCTGGCCGCTGTTTATTCCCAGCCTGCGGCTGCTCCTGGGGGTCTCCCCGACCACCCGAGGCCATCCATAATTTAAGCGCTATTCCCCATCCAGAATCTCCGGATTCCACCCGGCTCTCAGCAGCACCGGTTATTAACCAGTTACGCGAGCCCAGCGCGAGGAAAACACGAAAACTTTTCATTAACCAGTCCTCCTCCTCCCCGCCCTTCGGTTTAGTCAACCAATTATAAAATGAAATTGGGGATTTGACTTGCAGGCGAGCAGCGGCAGCACCCGGGGCCGGGGCTCCTGGGGGGTTCCCGCACGGGGGGCGATCATCCCGGCGGATCCCGGCGAGGGCCGGCGCTGAGGGATCGCCCAGCCAGTGCCAGGGCCGGGGCAGGGCCGGGGCGCTGACAGGGCGCGGGGCAGGTGCGGGGCAGGGCCATACTCACGTAGACGGGCAGCGGCCAGGGGTACACGGCGGGCTCGGCTCCCACGGGCGACTTCAGCCGCAGCTCCAGCCTCTCGCCCATGTCGGCAGCCGGAGGACGAGGCGGCGGCGGCCCCGCACCATGCTAGAGGGGCCGGCCGGGGCGGGGTGCGGCGGCCGGGCCGGGCCGGGGGCGTGGGCGCGGTGCGGCGGGCGGGGGGCGGCGGGAGCGGCGGGGAGGGGCGGCCGGTGCCGGGGGGCGGCGGGTCCCGTCCCTCCCTCTATTGTCGTTGGCGGCTCGCGGGGCTCTCGGGCGCCGCCGCCATCTTGGGCCGGCGTGAGGCGAAGCACAATGAGGCGCCGGGGCCGGGCCGGGCCGGGCCCGAGCGACGCGACAGACGCGGGGAGGGGGCGGGCGCGGAGAGGGGCGGGCGCGGCCCCGCGGTCCCTCCTCCCTTCCCTTCCCTCTCCTCCCTCCCCCTGTCCTCAGCTGCCCCCGCACCGCGCGCGCTCCCGCGGCCCCCTCGCGCGCGCGCACCCGCGGCCCCCTCCCCCGGCGGCGCGCGCGGGATGCGGGCGGGGGGCGCGCGCGGAGAGGGGGAGCGAGCGGCGCGCGCGGGGCCGGGGATCCCCGGACAGGGCGGTGTGACAGGGCCAGGTGGCACATGGGCACGAGAGCGGGACGGGCTGCAGTGTGACACGCGTGTGACAAGCATGAGGGTGGCACACGGCACATGAGAGCAGGGTGTGCTGCAGTGTGACACGCGTGTGACAGGGCCAGGGTGGCACATGGCGCATGAGAGCAGGGTGTGCTGCAGTGTGACACGCGTGTGACAGACAGGGTGGCACATGGCACTCGAGAGCAGGGTGTGCTGCAGTGTGACATGCGTGTGACAGGGCCAGGGTGGCACATGGCGCATGAGAGCAGGGTGTGCTGCAGGGTGACACGCGTGTGACAGGGCCAGGGTAGTACATGGCACACAAGAGCAGGATGGGCTGCAATGTGACATGCGTGTGACAGGGCCAGGGTGGCACATAGCGCAAGAGCAGGACAGGCTGTGGTGTAACATGTGTCAAGGAGGAGGGTGGCACATGGCACATGAGAGCAAGATGGGCTGCAGTGGGACATGCATGTGACAGGGCCAGGGTGGCACATGGGCACAGGAGCAGGACCAGCTGTGGTGTCACACGCATGTGACAGGGAGAGTGGCACATGAGCACGGGAGTGAGCAGGACAAGCCAGACTGTCACACAAGTGTGACAGGGCAAGGTTGGCACATGGCAGACAGGAGCAGGAAGGACTGTGGTGTGACATGTGACAGGGCGAGGGTGGCACATGGGAGCAGGACAGGTTGTGGTGTATGTGTGTGACACGGCTGAGGGTGGCACATGGGCACAGGAGCGGGATGGGCCACATTTCACATGTGTGATGAGGAGAGGGTGGCACATGGGAGCAGGATGGGCTGTAGTGTGACACGTGTAACAAGATCAAGGGTGGTAAACAGCACAGAGGAGTAGGATGGGCCACATTGTCACACACATGTGACAGGGTGAGGGTGGCCGTGGCACTCAGGGTCTGTATAAGGCTGGAGCACCCCTGTGACAGTGTGGGACTGGCACTCAGGTGGTGCAAGGCTGGAACCCCATCGTAACACGGCAATGGCACCCAGTGGTGTCACACACGTGTGGCACAGCAAGGGTGGGACCCTCTGTGTGACAGCACTAGGCTAGCGTGGGACATTCCTGTGGCCTTGCAGGGCTGGGACACTCGTGATGGTGCAAGGCTGGCACACACGTGTGAGGGCACAGGGCTGGCACATCCATGTGAGGGCACAGAGTTGGCAAACCCGTGTGAGGCCAGGGCTGACACACCCATGTGTGAGCACAGGGTTGGCACACTCACGTGATGGCACACAGCTGGCACACCTGTGTGAGGGCACAGGACTGTCACATGTGTGATGGCACAGGGTTGGCACACTCGTGTGAGGCCAGGCCATGCTCACACATCACTGGACCAAGTCCACGTGGCTCCTGGTGCAAAGTCTGCACACAAGTGACCAAGTGAGGTGTGAGCTTTGCCCAGCGCCACACGGTCACGGTCACGGGGGTGTGTGGCACGTGGGGGACAGAGACTGGGTGTCCCCTTGCACACAGCTGAGTGTGCCAGGCTGTCCGAGGGGCTCCGCGCAGCTCCGAGGAGGAGCTTTACCGGGATGGGGGAGCAGAGCTGAGCCCCTTGTGCAGCAGTGGGGACAAGGGCAGAGGGGGGCAAGGGGACAGAGGGACATGGGACTGGGTCCATCAGCCACAGACACCAAGCACTGGGTGCTGAGAGCCCCGTGAGCTGCCGTGCTGGCAACTACAGCGTTACAACACGGTGTAACCCGGGAGTAACTGAGTGCACCCCAGCCTGGTCTCCGTGCTGGGCAGGGATGCAACCTGGAGTGGGGAATTGTCCTGGGTGGGGGTTGGGAGCGGTGACTCCTTCCTGCATCTCTATAGTGTCCGGTGATGGGCTTGGGGACAGCATTTTGCATGTCTATAGGTGCCCGCAGGGCAGAATGACACCGTTTGCATGTCTATGGATGCCCAGCTGGGCGATAAAATCAGGCCGGAGCTTCCTCCTTCGCAGCCTTTACCGTGATTTCCCTCTTCTGGAGACATGCGCATGCCTTGGGGTGCAGGGACATCTGGGGACCCTTACCACCCTGCCCTGTACTCTGAGTGAAGAGCACCCAGCACCACCACAGCACCCACACCCTCCCTGCTGTGTCCACTGACACCCCACAGCTGGATGGGGCCAGGGGACAGCCACATGGTGCCAGCCACACCGCGTGGGTGTGTGGGTGCCAGGTTCCATTTGAGGGCTGGAAGACCAGCTGGGAGCCCCTGTCTGCCGAGGATGAGAATCCCTGCAGGGCAGGAGCATCCCGAGGAGGTGCCCACAGCCTGGCTGGGCACCATTGAGCCTGGTCTCTGAGCTGCAGCCGGGTCCAGCAGAGCCAGATGGCAACTGGAAGGAAAACCAGCCTTTTCCCATCAAACTGGTGGTGGAAGCTGTGCTGGGAGCTGCTGCCTGCAATGCCAGTGTGGGGCTGGGAACATCCCCCCATCGAGGTTCCTCACTTTCTCGGCCATAGACAAGTAAACACGGCTCAGGGCAGGATGCTTTTGCCATCTGGCTCTCCTGGCTGTTGTCCCCAGTTTATTAATCCCATCATTCTTTTATCCCAATGGAGAGGATGTGCGTCAGCCATGCTGGGGAGGTTGGGGACCATGGAGCTGAGCTTTGGTGCCCCTGTGTCGGTGCTACAGCATCCACTCTGCTCCTGCACTGGGATGCAGCTCCAGGGCCAAGCAAAGCCTCCTGCATTCCACTCTGTAAATCCTTTGGGATGGAGATGTGGCAGGGAGACATCCAGTATTTGGGCTGAAAACTGGCACCGTGTTTGGGGTCACTGCCTGTGGCTCTGTGCTCCATGGGAAGCAGGGAATGCACCATGCCTGAAATGCATCCAGAGCCGGCGAATGCCAGAGCGGGATATTCCCTGCAGAGAGATTTTGTACATTATTTAACACCTGTATTTCCTGACAGGGCTCTGCCTTCAGCAGAGACAGGAGCTGTTTATTGGGGGCAGCTGCACAGCTCTGTGATGGGGGCTGGGATATGCCCCTGCTCCTGTCCCCATGGCTGCTCCCTCATCCAGAAACTGCTCCAAGGCTGGAAACTCATCCACTCTCCTCTTTGTATTCTCTTTCTACCCCTTAAATGTCCGTACGTGCAGAAAGCTCCATAGCTAGGAACGCTTTTCTGAGGAAAACACTAAAATCATCAAGTCAGCAGTGCTTAAACTGCTCTGACTGCCTCTTAAATAATCAATTCATTTTTAATTAGCTTACCACAAAAATTCCATTAAATTTAAATAAATAGACATGGCAGGAGTTCTCCAAGGCACAGCAGGCTCCGTTTAAAGAATTCTCTTTGAGTTCGTTAGGTTGGTCTTTAATCAGTTTGTCGTCCAAGTCCTTGTGTGGCCCAAGCAGGCTCCTGGGCTGCTAATAAAGAGTAATGGAAGCTTCCAGGATTTCCCAGATGAATCCCAACCATCTGGCCACCATGCAGGGGTTTAGTGCTGGAGCTGATGTCTCCTGGCAGGTAGTGGGGAGTGGGTCATTTTTGAAGCACCTGCCCAAATCAGGACATTTTTTCTCTGATTTCTCTGAGTTTTCTATCTGGAAGAAGAAAGGGAAGCAAGGAAGGGCAATGCTCTGTTTTCTGCTGGTTCAGTGAGCTGAAGTGGCCCCCAAGAGATACAAGAGCCCCTAAGAGCTGGGAGCCACTCCTTCCCTTTGGACACCTCTGGAATTTTGCTTTATTGGATGTCTTGGGGGCCTATAAGAAATCTAGGGAGAGACTTCTGACCAGAGCATGTAGTGACAGGACAAGGGGGAGTGACTTCCCACTGCCAGAGGACAGGGAGAGATGGGATATTGGAAAGGAATTGCTCCCTGTGAGGGTGGGGAGGCCCTGGCACAGGGTGCCCAGAGCAACTGTGGCTGCCCCTGGATCCCTGGAAGTGTCCAAGGCCAGGCTGGACAGGGCTTGGAGCAACCTGGGATAGTGGAAGCTGTCCCTGCCCATGGTAGGGGTTGGGACAGGATGAACTTTAATGTCCCTTCCAACCCAAACCATTCCATGATTCTTAGCTCACCCCTGTGCACACCTGCGGCTCCTCTCTACGCTGCACCAGGACATGCCGGGTGCTGTCAGGGTTCCAGAGGCTGATGACTTTCCAGGAACACCAGGCAGTGACCTGCAGCATCAGCCCTCCCAGAGCATCAAAAATCTTAATTTGGGCTTCCAAATCTGCAGCTGTTGGATTTTGCTGGTGTGGAGGTTTACAGGAGGGAAAGGTTCTCATCTCCTCCCCGGGTTTGCTGGTCCTGCTGCATCCCCCCAGCTGCAGTTTCTGGTTCTGGGCTGGCACAATTCAGAGCCGAATTTTATTTTGCCACCACGAGATAATCCAGGCTGGACAGCAAGGAATGGGGAAGATCTGCACAGCTCTACGCACAGAGCTCTGTTCCTGTAGGACTGGAAAAGAGACTTTTCCCTGGCAGGAGTATACAGTGTGCAGTTGGTGCCCAGGGGCAGCTGGCACGGCTCCTCCTGCCCTGCTGCTCCCACAGCCCACCTCTGCTCTCATGCAGCCCCGGGCAGGGATACCCTGGGATGAGGATCCCAGCTGCTGGGGGGGTGCCTGGGGGGACACAGGGAGGGCATTAATGCACCAAGGAGGACAGTTTGCACAAACAATGCTCTGACAGTGCACAAACCATGTGCAAAGGCACCTCTGGAGCTCATCCAACATGGCTGTTGGCTGTTGCTCCCCTCAGGCTCTGGGGTTGGCTTCCATCGTGTTCATGGGTCCATTGACCCTCAGGCAGGGCCAGTGCTTGGCACAGGGGCTTGAGGTGCACAAAAGCTCCTCTGATGTGCAACCTGCCTTCCAGCAACAGCTCATCTTCAGTATTGACCCAGTTTAGCTGACAATAACAAGCTGGATCACGAGGCAGGTTAACGCAGGCGAGTTTGCTCCCATCAGATTAAATATCCCAACTGGAGCCCCCGTAATGGCAGGGCAGGATGCTGGTGGTCCATAGCCCTAGGGATGGAGTCAGCTTCCTGCTCCAACACCTGCTCTGACAGCCCAGCTCTGCAAATGCTCCCCCTCATCCTGAATGCCCGAACCTTTCTGTTTATTCCTAAACTGGACTCCTCTGGAAAGGGGTTACCAGTGCCCTTTGTGGTCCATGGCTTCTCCCTGTCTCCCTCCGAGCCTGGAGCCAAGCTCTGAGCACAGTTTGGTGATAGGACCGATAAACCCCGGGCTGTGTACAGGGCTCCTGTTTCAACGAGCAGTTCCATTTAACCCCAGCTGCAACTGCACATCCCTGTTGCAAATTTGATGTCCCTGTGCAACAAGGCAGGAGGTTTGACACACAAACACCAGCCTGGCCATGCACAACTTCCCCTCCCCTCTTGCAAAACGCCCCATGTGCAATATTCCAAGCCCAGCTTTAATTTCTTGGGGTCAATCCTGCATCGCACCAGGGAGTTCCCTTCCACATGACGGAGCAACATCTGTCCTTTCCATCTGTGCCAGCAACTCCCTGGGCCAAATCTCTCCAGGGATGCTCTGGCTGCAGTTGCCACAACAACAAAGTGATGCAACAGTTTTCTCTGGATTCCAGGAGCCATGTTGATGTTGAGGACCTGGGGTGGTTGAGGTGTCATGGCCATGCTGGTGCCAGTGGAGGTCCAGGCAGGATAAAGCCCCTTGTGGTCGTCAATGTCCCCATTTTGGTCCTGGAACTGGTCTGTTTGAGCCCGGTTCGGGGGCTTTTGTCCCTAGTGAAACATGGCTTCCACTGCTGGGGCTGTCCTTCCCCAGGGATGGGAGTGTTGTAAAGGAGGAGCCAGAGCCCCAAATTCAGCAGCGAACAAGATGGACAAATCCAGGGACACCTTCTACACCAGGCACAGCCAATGGCAGCCGAGCCACCAGCTCAGCCCCCTGGGCCAGCCCCGAACCCCAGGGAAGCTACTGGGAATGTTTTCACTGGAACATAGTTGTTCCCTCCCACCCAGCCCTTGGGGGTTCCCATCAGCTCTGATTTGCCAGGAGAAAACAACCTCAATTTGGTCCTTTTAGGCTCTGCTGGAGCTTGAATCGCCCGATGCTGCAGCCCTGACTAAGTCTGTAACCCCACACTGCCGGAGAGCCCCTGGCGCCGTGCAGGGACCCTCTGCTCTTCCCTGGCCCCTGGCAGAGGGGACAGAGAGGCCGAACCAGGTCCCATGGGTGCCATGGGGTGTCCTCACTGCTGTTTCCACCTCCCTCGCCCTTTTATGCCCCAGTGTTTGGGGGCAGCCAGTGCTGGGGCCATCCCGGCTCCAATTTCACAGCGCAGTGCCCAGCTTTCCGCAGGCTCCGCGCTCTTCCTAGCCTCTTCCCGTCTCTTCCCAGCCTCCGCCTTGCCGGGCCGGCCCGCTCCTGCATGGCATCGTTTGGCACCAACTCCAAACACTCTATTAGATGTGGAATTTTTGAGCACGAGGTGGGTGTTTAACCCTCAGGTTCCATCCGCACTCCCGGACAGCCCCATCCCGGCTGCGTCCAACCCTGCGCCCCTATTTCAGCAGGGAATATGGGGGGACAAAGGCTCTGGGTGGCTGGGGGTGAGGGGACCGTGCCAGCTGCACGTGCAGCGGTGCCAGACCCGAGCCACCCGCCTGGGACCAGGAGCGCCCGAACGCTGCCGCGGCACACGGAGCCTCCTGAATGGGTCCCTTGTCCCCGCAGCGCCGGCTGGCCACGTGTCCCGCCCCGTGCCTGGCCCGCGGGGACACCGGCTGCCCCCGCGCCCCACCCCACAGCTCACCCGTCACCCACGCCCTAATGCGGGGGTGGGACCGTATTGGGGTCACCCTTTTTCCAAATGTGAGCACCCAAATGTGAGGCAGCCTTCACCCCCAACCGGACACCACTGACCCATCATCCCATCACCTAAACCCCGGGCACCTTCACCCCCATCCAGCCACAGCTCCCCTATCACCCCAAAATAGGGCATCCATCACCCAAACACGGGGTACCCACAGCACAAATGTGAGCACCCATCACCCCCAACCAGACACACTGACAAATCACCCAAACCCAGGGCACCCATCACCCCCATCCAGCCACAGCTCCCCTATCACCCCAAAACAGGGCACCCATCACCCAAACACGGGGTACCCATTGTCCAAACATGAGCACCCATTACCCCCATCCAAATGTGGGACAGCCATCACACCCAAACAGACGCCACTGACGCATCCCCCCAGCACCACCCATGTGGCACTCGCCACCCAAACGGGGTGCCCAGTCGGGAACCCATCGCCCCCATCCAACCACAGTTCACCCATCACCCAAACACGGGGCACCCATCGCCCCCCACCCAAACGCGGGGCGCTCCCTGCTCCCAACGCGTGTCCCCCGCCCCGGCAGGTCCCGTCGTGTCCCCTCAGTTCTCCCGGGCAGCAGGCGCCACCTCGCGGGGACAGAGCGGGGCCGAGCGGGGAAGGGCAGGGACGGGAGGACAGGGGCTCGTTCCGGGACAACGTGGACACCCCAACACCGGCACCCAGGGCAGGACACCAGGGCTCGGTGCACCCCAAACACGGCACCCCACCACGGGCACCCCAGGACAAGGCATCTGTCCCAATAGGGCCCCAACAGGGGCACCCCGGCACGGGCATCCTGGCAAAGACACTCCATACAAAGGCACCCCAGTATGAACACCCCAATATGGACAGTGGGGCATGGGGCATCCCAAAATGGGCATCCTGTCACAGACAACTCGGCAAGGGGACTGCAACATGGGGCACCCCAATACGGGCACCCTGATGTTTTCACCTAGGCACAGGGCACTCTGGCACAGTCACCCCATCCTGAGCATCCCATCAAGGACACCCCAACATGGGCACCCCATAAAGAGCCCCCCGGCATGGGATTTCTGGAGAGGACATTCCAACCCATGCATGGAGCACCACAGCATGGTCACCCCAAAATGGGCATCCTGTCATAGACACCTCAGCATGGGGACTGCCACATGGGGCACCTCAATATGGGCAGCCCAGAACAGGCACCCCAGTATTGTCACCTGGGGTGACAATTGTGCACCCTGGCACAGTCACCCTATCAATGACACCCCAACATGGGGCACCCCAAAAAGGGCCCCCTGGCATGGGATTTCTGGAGAGCACATTCCAACACAGGCATCACAAAACGGGCATCCCAATATGGGCACCTGGGCATGGGGCACCCCAAAACGGACACCCCGACGTGGACATCCTGTCATGGGAAACTTGTTTGGACCCTTGGAGGCTGAACAGCCCCAATTTCATGTTTCTTTCCCCCAGATCACTTTATACAAAAATCACAATGTAACCTAGTAAAACCTTGTTAAATCTCATCAGGATGTGAAACTCATGGAATGCTCCAAGTGCCAGGAATGGGGAGAAAGCTCTTGGAAAACCAAAAAGCAGCTCAGAACTGGCTCCAGCAGGGGTGTGATGGGCAGGATTGTGTTTTCCCACTGACACAGGGACTCAGTAGCTCGGCACAGAGCTCTCCCAAGGCACAGCATTCTTTAGGGATGCTCACTGTCAACCACTGGAGATACAGCTGGAGTGGGAAAATTCCTTCCCTGGGAATGCTGCCTGCGTAAATACATCAGGGTAAACAGGAGGTGGCGTAATTTATTAGAAACAAAATAAACCTGAGCTACAAAAGCCAGAAAAGACAAAATCTGTGAATTTTAAGCTTTATGTGTCACCGAAGGCAGCAATTAGGTTCAGAGCAATGCTCTTAATTAAAGGCGACCAAAAGGGAATTCCAAACCCTTCAGCATTTGCTGGAAGAAGAGTGAAAAAGTCAGTCCTGTCCCAAACTCGATTTTGAAGGCTGAACCAAGTCAGGCTGCCCCAGGAGGAGAAATCCGTGGAAATTCAGATGGGAGAGATCAAATCTTGGGTCCAGATCCATCTGTAGGAGATGTTTCCCACACTTCGGGGTTTTGCATCTTCCAGCCTGGGCTTCCCTGCCTGGCCCTGTCCTGGGGATGTGAGGGTGTGACTGTGACAAAGTGACAGGGTGACAGCTTGTGGGCCTGGCCTTCATTGCAAAGGTCTGGGTTAAAACAAGGGCTTTCCACAAGGTTTTTGAAGACCCCCTTGGAGAGCAGCCCAGGCAGAGGCAGGGGGACAGTGCAGGGAGACAGTGGCAGCACAGGTGGGCACAGCCACCCTTCCCAACCCACAGCCTCCTCCTTGTACCTGGATGTTCTTCATGCCATGAGGACTCCCACAGACTCTTCCCTTTTGACTTTTTCCCTTAAAAGGGAAACCTACTGCATAGGGGCTGATGTGTGCAGCTATGTCTGAACAAAATCAACACAACCCCCCGGGCTCCTCTCTCTGCCCAGGGCCAATACAAACAGGCTGCAAAGCCCAGGCTGAAGGCACAGAACAAAGGGAAAAACACTGGAAGCAACAGAAATCCTTTTCCTTCCCCTGTCGTGCTGCAGCTCAGGGTCCCAGGCAGATCCTGGCAAGGTCATGTCTCCTTTTTGTTTGCAAGCTCCTTTTTGTTTATTCCCCTCATTTCCCAGATGCTGGGATCCTTCTCTGGAGATAAAGGTGGGGTGGGAAAGTGGCTCCTGTACATTTTGGTTTTGCCCTCCTGTTCCCTGTCACCACCCACATGCAGTGAGGACACTGTGGACACATCACCCGCTGGTAGGGGATTGTCCAGGGGTGTTGGCCACGTGGGTAGAGGACAAGCTGTGGTCACAGGGAGGCTGAACCACTGCCCACTCCATGTCTACACGTGTAGGGACACCCACGAGGCTCTGTGCCCACCTGACCATCACCTGTCATGTCACCTGTCACCTGTCACAGCTCTCCCACACCGACACTGGTGACCTGAGGCAGTGGGTGACGGTGTTTAGTGGGTGCCTGTGGACCTGTGTCCCCACTAAAGATATGGCTCAAAATTTGTCTTTACAGGCCATGCAGATACTGCTGACACCCGTGGGCAGAGGGGAGAGGTGGTGCTCCACCAGCCCCACCCCCGTGGGACCTTCAGCCCCACAGAGGGACCCCCCAGGCCCATGGAGGGACCTGCAGTCCCATGGATGAATCCACAGCCCCATGGAAGGATCCACAACACCAAGGAGGAACTTCTGGTCCCATAGAGGGACCTCCACCCCCACAGAGGACCTACAGCCCCATGGGGGGATCTTCATCCCTGTGGAGGGTTCCCTGTCTCCATGTAGGAACCCCTGGCCCTATGGAAGACCCACATCCCCATAGAGGGATCCCTGTCCCTATGGAGGGACCCCCGACCCCACGGGGGCACTCTCAGCCCCAGAGAGGACCTGCAGATCCATGGAGGGCATCCCCATCCCCATCCCCATCCCCATCCCCATCCCCATCCCCATCCCCATCCCCATGGAAGGACCCCCAGCCTCACAGAGGATCCGCAGCCCCACGCAGGGATCCCTGTCCTCATGAAAGGACCCCCATTCCCAAGGACAGCCCCCCGTCTCCATGGAGGGATCCCATCCCCACGGAGGGACCCCCGTGCCCACGCGTGTCCCCGCCGCGCGTGCCCGCTCTGCCACGTGGGACCCGCGAGAGTGCCCGGCGGGGGCGGGCCAGACGGGGCGGGGACAGTGACAGCGATGGCAGCAGTGACGCGGCTGTCGCGGGGCGGGCGGGGATGAATCTCAGAATGCCAGAATTAGGTTTAAGGCACCACCGCGGGTCATCAGCTCCCACCTCGCTGCTCCAGCAGGGCCATCCCAGAGCACAGGGCACAGGGTTGTGTCCAGACGGTTCTGGAATATCTCCAGCGAGGGAGACTGCACACCTTCCCTGGGCAGCCTGTTCAGTGCTTGGTCACTGCACAGGGAAGTTCTTCCTCACGTTCAGGTGGAACTTCCTGGGCATCAGTTCCTGTCTGTTCCTCTGGTGCCGTTGCTGCCCCCGGAGCAGAGCCTGGCCCTGCTCGGAGCCTCCCTGCAGCCAGGGACAGCCAGGGACAGCCAGGGCTGAGGGCTCCTCTCAGCTGTCTCCTCTCAAGGCTGAACAGCCCCAGCTCCCTCACCCTTTCCTTGGCAGGGAGATGCTACAGGCCCTTCCTCATCTCCACAGCCTCCACCAGCCCCGCTCCAGGAGCTCCATGTCTCACTGGTCCCAAGGAGCTCAGCGCTGGACACAGCTCTCCAGCTGAGCCCCACCAGGGCTGAGGCACGATCAGCTCCCCTACCTGCTGCCAATGCTCCTTCTAACACAGCCCAGGATCCCACCGGCCCCTTGGCCCCCAGTGCAGGTCCTGCGGCTCATGAAACACTCGATGTTTGCTCCAAGCGCTTCCAGGGTTAGGGTTTTCCTTCGTGCGTTTGCAGGTCGGTGGTGTTGTTTCCATCCCAGGATGAAAACCCGCCAGGTCCCCTCACGAGCCTGCACCCTCTCGAATGGCCAGATGGGCGGGGCCTGTGTGAGTGGGCGGGGCTGGAGTGTAAGTGGGCGTGGCTTAAGCGGGTGGGGGTTAGGGGCGTGACTAGACAGCTCGGGGCGTGGTCTGTGCTTAGAGGGCGGGGTTGGGGCTGGAGGCGTGGCCAGACGGGTAGGGGGCGTGTCTTGAGAGACGCGCGGCGGGCAGGCCGGGCAGGGGCGGGGGCGGGGTTAGTCCTTTTGGGGGCGTGTCCAGGCTTACCGGAGGCGCGGCTAGAGAGCGGCGAGGCGGGCGGGCGAGCCGGGCCGCTGCGGGGGCGTGGCAGGAGGGTGCGTGGGCGGGGCTGGGATCAGCGCGGCGGCAGGAGTAGGGCCGGGGGGCGTGGTCGTATATCGGGGGCGTGGCCATGCAGGGGGCGTGGCCGAGCCCTCAGCTGACCGGCCGCCATTTTGTCGGTGCCGGATCTCCAGCGCCGCCCGGAGCTGTGCCCGCGGCCGGGGCCAGCCGTGCCCGCCCGCCCGCCCGCCAGGGCATCCCCGCCCGTGTCCCCCGCTTCCCTCGGCATGTGAGCTCCCCGGCACCGCTGCTCTCACCCGGCTCGAGCGGCAGCAGCACCGCGGCGGCCCCCCCGGCCGGGCTCGGCCCCTCAGCCCGGCGCAGGCCCCGCCGCCGCCACCATGGCGCTGAAGATGGTGAAGGGCAGCATCGACCGCATGTTTGACAAGAACCTGCAGGACCTGGTGCGCGGCATCCGCAACCACAAGGAGGATGAGGTGAGGGGACCCTTCCCCGCGCGCCGGCCCGGGGATGTCACCGCCGCCCGCTGGGGCCGTGGCTGGGAAGGGGATGTTGGTTTGGGAAAGAGGGAAGCGGGAGTCAGAACGAGGAAGGTGACGCTGGGGTGTGGAGCAGGAGGGACAGACACGCTGGAGGAGAGCACGCAAGCTGCTAAGGGAGGGTCGTGCTTGGTGCTCACCTCCCCATTCAGTGTGTTGTTGTGGTGTTGAGACGCCTGATATACATACGGACATACATATATTTATATGTATACACATACAGATATGTATATGAGTATTATAGAGGAATAATACAGAGGAATTACTTCCTCTCCAGCCCTACGGTCACGTGCTGTAGTCAACTATGAATTCTTCACCCTGGAGCTGTTATACAGGAGAGCTGAGCTCAGTCCTAATTCAGCTTTCAGATCATTCATACTGTGCATCTTCTGATTAAAATGCCCTTCTTTCAGAGCTTTTCTAGGTAGCAGTCAGCTCTCTGTGTTGGCCTGTTATCCGCTCTTGTGTGAGAAGCACGTGATCAGGAAATTAGTATAGGTGAAATAATTAGTCATCAAGAACGTGTTATGTGAGACTCCACAGTGAAGTGTCACATGGTAATTGAGAAGTAACGGGCACCAAGAATGTAATTTGTGTTCATCTTCAAATAACTTATGACCTGAGAAGCTTTCTTATGTGTGGTCTAACAGCTGGACTTTGCTGGTATGTTGGGGGGTTGCTGTGGAGTCAGTATCACCTATCAAACGCATCTGGAAGAGTTGTAAAAACGTTACTAAATTAAATACTTGGAGAAGTGATCTTCATTGCTGGTTGAAATGAAACACAAAATACAACTTTCACAATCTCTTGACTGTCCAAGTGGCTTTGAGGTCCGTTGTGTGCAGGTCAAGGGCTTTTTTGGTAGTGAGGATACCTTGAAAAACGTGTATTTTTCACAGAATTGTAGAGTATACTGTGTTGGAAGGGACCCATCAGGATCATTGAGTCCAATTTATTTCAGCGTGTGTTAAAAATATGGTGTTGGTTTGGTGGCAGAGGAAGGCAGTGCTGCTGTGCAGTGCCCTGCAAAATGTGGGAAATACCATGGAGTGGCAACAGCAGATTTGTATGAAATTTATAGTGAGTTTGTTGAGTTCTGCCACAGCTGGACCTGGTGAGCAGTATTCCTATGGAGCACTCCCCCCAGTGTGTTGTGCTGCTTTTAGTAAATCTGCTTTATTCTTTTGTGCACAGGACAGAAAGTTTCATCAGCTGTCAAACCCTTGAGGATCTTCCTGGTGAAGGTCCAGGTCTTTGTGGCACCAGTTCTTTGAGAAGAATTGAATGGGCTTTCTAAAATAATTTTATGACAAACAGCTTCGTAAAGAGCATCGCCAGCCACACCAAGTTTGTTCTCAGTCTGTGACAAGACATGGTTAAAATGCATTGGCTTTGATGCCCTTTGGAGTTAGGAAAAAACCAACTGGACAGTTTTGTAGGGCTCTGTGTAGTTGTAGGAAGCTGTTACTCGGGTGTATGCATGCTCTGGGATTCAGTGAGGTCAAAGCAGTATGTTGTCTCTTGCAACAGCTGGGCTGCAGCATAATGGCATTTTAAACTCTTCAGTTTGGAGTACAAATTGTGAGATTTTACAATAGGTAACTATAGGGATAAATCCTTTCAATATCCTCACAAGCACAGGAAAAATTAAAATCCAAACCAGGATGTGTTCAGCTGATTGAGACATTGCACTGGTCAAATGTGTGTGTTCTGTAGCATAGACTGGGAGTCCTTCATGCACTTCATTCCAGAGAGTGGCTGCAAACAGCTCAGGACTGTGTCTTTTCCTGGCTCAGCTGGAGAGAGCTGTAAACCTGCTGTTGAGCTTTTGGGTGTGGATTCAGTTCTTCCCAGGCAGTGGTCAGGGCCATTGGCTAATTTTCAGGTGATGTTACAAAATCAGAATGCTATTTTAGAGGAAGTAGCTGCAAAAATTCTTCCTCTTTTCCTTACAGTGCTTCCATTGTTAATTGGATCTATTAAAAGTTGCTTCAGTACTGAATGTAGTTGTTAACCAACATTTGTCTGCCTCAAGATAAGTGTCTAAGCCTAAGACACACACTCTCTCCTATTCAGAAAAGCAAATTAGTTTAAAACAAACAGCAGTGTGCTTTATTTGGGGAAGATATTGGTTGTTGGTCTCAGTTCAACAGGAGTTACTCCAGGAAGAGCTGTCTCTGGAAAGGAACTACTGTGATTGTTAAATAGCTATGATATGAAAAGAAGGCAAGATTGTTGCTTTGACTTCTGATTTACTTATGCTTTTTGCAGAAGGTTAGTTTATTTATATGTCTTGGGTTTGGTGTTTTACAATTTAATCACATGTAAAAATCTTCTGTCACTTATTCCCTCATTTCTCTGAGCATTTTCTCTCCTGGTAGATCTGAGATGGAAAGATGTATTCCTTTCCACTGCTTATGCAGGTACCACGTGAGCATATCTGGTATTTCACTGACCCATCGAGGTTGTGTTTGCAGTGCAGGATGTACCGAGTTCTTGTCACCCCAGTTCACACGTGGATTTCCCCTTGCAGCTCTTTGACCACTGCACTGTGCTCTTGCTTCATGGGTTTGTGTTCTTCCTGTGCTCCTGTGACCCTGAATCTCACACTCCAAGGCATGTCCTGAAGTCCAAGAATGCCACAGTTCTTTATTGATAAGTTGTGTGTCCTCCTCAGCTCATTAGAGGAGCTGAGGGTGCTGGAGGCTGCCTGGCTCTCTAGCTCACAGCCTCTCTGCAGTGTGTTAATTCCCTGTCAGAGTCATTTCCATTGTCCTTCCTGCTCTGTATCCAAAGCTGACCCATTTATTTTGAGTTTAAAACACTGAAACTGAAGGGATGGGCTTCCCTAAGGATGTGAGGTAAGAGAGGAGATGTTTAACACAGTCACTGCTCTGTGCAGAATTATTCTGTCCATTTTCCAATGTTCTGGGGAATCCTGGAGCTGCATCATCCTTCTGCAGAGTAAGTGCTGTGGAAGGAGTGAGGTGGCAGAACAGCATTAGGTCTTTCCCAGGTTTGACACGTTGTGTTTACTTTCCAACAGATGCTTTAGTCCCTGTGGTGTTTCCCAGCACTAGTTCAAAGCCAAACCTGCAAGAACAACTTGATCCTACTGCGTTTTCCTGACTTCTCACTTCCAATACTTCATTCTCTCCCTTTCTTTTGTAAAAGGAATCCTTTTGCTAAAGAAAGTGGTGTCTTACAGCAGTTATTAGGTGGTTTTGTATGCCATGGAGTAACTTCTCCCATTTTGTGCCTACTGCTTCTGGATCTACTGCACAGCATGCTCAGGAGGGAAATGGCTTGTACCATAGGCTGTTAAAAGTGTACTGGATTTTTGCCAAGATAGTCCAAACTCATAAATGGTATCTGTTCTCCTAAATGTGTAATAAGAGACAGGATAATTCCTTTATGCTGTTTGGCCCTTGCACAGTTAAGAGTTTGTTGTTCCAACAAGGAAGCTCCTGTCAGATGCTGATGTGAGATGTTCCTTTATAAAACTGAAATTATAAAGTGACAGAAACAGATATTGATGAGTGTGCTTTGTCTCATTCAGACAGCAGCCCTCTGTTTCAGGTGTCTTTGTTTTATTGGAGAACACTTAAGGAGAGAGAAGGGATTAAAAAAAGTCCTGTATGAATTACCCATGCACTTTGCTTATAACTTGAGAAAATTGTCTCCCTCTTGTCTGAGACTTTGCTGTGTGTGCCGGGATTAGCCCTTCATGTTTCTGGTACTTTCAGGAAAAAGCATATTGAAAAATTCACATGCTCCTGTCTGTGGTGGTGGATGATAAGTTTGCTGGTTTACACTTAAGAAGCTGTTTTGTACAGAAGCAGTTTGGAAGAGTGAAAGGAGCAATCAGTGCTGCTGGTTGGATAAACAAAATTAATTTCAGTTACTAATATAATGCTAAATGGGAGGAACATTGTGTGTTGTGCTGTGAAATGTGTGTTTCACTGTCAGCCTGAGCTTTCCAACCTGGCAGTGGTTTCTTGCTGCTGAGTGAATGTTACCTGAGGACAGGGGACTTGTATTGTTAGAAAACCTTTTTTTCCCCTAAATAAAGGGCCTCTGTGTTCCACTGCTCACTTCCAGCTTCTTCTGTGAGATGTTTTCAGATGAAACGATGGTGTGGGGAGTTTTGAGGAATCTTTTCACATCACAAACTCTTCTGGGCTCAGCCTGTCATCAGGGAGGCTGATGACCTTCTAGTGCTGGGGCTTCTGACGGATTGGCCTCAGCCACTGGTGCAATATTAGAATTTAACAGTAAAGGATGTGGGATGGAATACGATCAGGGAATTTTGAGGAATGCTAAACAGCTTGTTGGTGCCTGAAAGAACAGACCAACTGCTGGGCAGTGCAGTTCATTGATGACAGACAGCTCTTTCAGGCACTGCTGCTCCATCAGTTACTGCGTGTCATATATGTGTTGATATCTTTGAAGGCAGCTCATTATTCCACCCACTTCCAAGTGGATCTAGAGTTGCTATTGTTAATTCTTTGCGTGTGTGAATCACTGGAAAAGACAAAGTTGGAAATAGAAACAATGCACAAAGAGGGTTGGATAAGGACCTCACACCAGTTGGTGAAAACCCAGTCTGGGACTGGCCTCTGAGACCCAGTGTGACAGTGTCCTGCTGTACCTGCTGTGTCACGGAGACAAAGGGCCTGGAGCATGGAACACGAGCCAAGATGTGGGCTTGTTCTCCTGTGATTACAGGCAGGAGTAGCTGAGGCTTTGCATTAGTGCTGCCTTTCATTAGCTTCTTGCTTTCTCCTCTATTAAATATTACTTAATTGACTGTGGCATAAGTGGGGATAATAGCTTTGTTCCCAGTCCTGATCATTTTGTAGCCATCTCTGCTGAGGGTTTGAAACACTCCAGACAGATCCACACTGGCACATGTGGAAGTAAATATTGTGCCTAGGCAGGTCCAGGGGAGAGGAAGAGCTGTCTGGTACCTAAGGAATGGAGTGACCAGACACTGTACCTTTGGTGAGGCCAGGGAAGAAGAGCCAGAAAAATCAAAGTAAAATATAGATATAAGTTACATTTCTTCACTGTGATCATCTGCAGAGAGTTGTTTATTTGATGCTTTTTGATGCACATCTTTGTCGAGTGCTGAGTGCAGAAAATGGGGCTTTTTGTGATTGCTTGCCATCAGTGTCCATGAAAGTGACCGAAAACCTCTTCCTCCACAATGTATGTGGGTTAGTGAATATGTTTGTGTACAGAGAACATCCTTAGGTTCTTCATTTGGAAGTGTTCTTGGGAGTCTGTCCTGTTCTTGGTGCCTGTGAAGGGCAACATTGCATGACAGGCACCAGAAAAAACAGAGTCATGGGACCAGTTACAAGGAGGCATTTGTGTTCATTAGGTTAGTAAAAACTTCTCATCGTTCATGCCGGAGAATTGAAATGTTTCATAATCTAAAGGGGAGTCTGCTAAATTCCAGGTGTCAGGAAGCGTAAAGATATTTGAGTAGGGTAGAAGTTGCAGAAAATAACATGGTTAGTGGTAGTGTTAGGAGCTCATAAAGGTGGTTGAGTGTTTTATTTTAAATAAGAAGCAGATGTTCACAGTAACTGAAATAAGTGAGCCCTGTTGGATCCTTTGTGTAACAGGGCATTAGGAATGTTTGGTTCCTACCAGCTCTCCCTTGGTCACTGCCCAGCAGGCTGAGCAGTCAGTCTGTAAACCCTGTAGCTGAGTGCTGGTTTTTGTGTTAGCTATTTCTTTTTATTGTTATTTTTATGATGACCTAGATGTTCAAACCTGACAGCTTCTGCTGAGAGATTCCCCATGTTGAAAGGTGTATAAATGGAGGTATGTGTCAGTGTGGGAATGTTGGAACTTTCTTGTTGGATCAATCTTCATGGCAAAGCTGTATAAAATACATTGCCACAAGTGTATCGCTGTGTTAGTCAGCTTCAGCCTTGAGAGTGGATGTTTGTTTAGTGTGAGTGATGTGATTGTACAGCAGGGAGGAGGTGAACAAACTTACTTTAATTACACAAATATTTGTGCTGAGTTTAAGAAGTCAGGAATGGCCATGAACCATCTTTTTCTTCATTATCCTCCTTACCTTTCCATAACTGCGAAGTACTCACAGCTGTGCATGAATCAGTGTTAGAGCTTTGTAGTATTTTCAGTGTTACATTTTTATATGGTATTAATTCATCCAGTCAGCTGAGTCTCAGCAACAATAGCTACTTTAGTTCCTTAGGAGGAAGTGACTGTTTCCTATGCATCCAACAAAGCACGTGCTTTAGTGAAGCCTGCCTTTATCAGAGCCTGAAGCTGCACAGAGAGATGTCTGGAATAAGCAAGTTGAAAACTACTGTAAAAACACTCACATAGCTTTTTGCGTAGTAATGTAAAAATAAAACTTTGGGTACATCTTGTATTTGCAAGGATGAGCACTTTTATCTGACGCATCTCTCCAGGCTTAAAAGTTGTCTACTCGGATATGGCTTAGACAGCATAGGCCCCTGAGAATTGTTTAATTGCTGTGCAATTAAATTAGCAAATACTGTGATCAGACTGGAGATGTGCTTATATTAAGGGACGGATCAGACTGGAGATAATTAAGGAACATCTCTAAACCCTTGCTGCTGGTGCCTGCTTTCTGATTTACACCAGGGTTTGGGGCTTGCTGCTTGCCACTTTTCCTGATTCTCAAGGTGCCAGCAGTGATCTTGGCCTTGCCCACCTGGAAGGGGCCAGGGTGACTCATATAGCTAAACCCCAGCTTCCTGCATCAGTGCCTTCTGTGTGAAATCCTGAATTGTCTTTGGGTAAACCACCAAAAGCTGTCTATGGGAGACTGCCAGAACGCCCCAGTGCTTGGAGGGGTGCTGTAGGTGCTTGGAGTCACTTTGGACAAGCTGCAGCTCTACAGCTGTTTCTTTTCTGAAACCCAATCTTTGTGTTACAAACCTGCTCAAAAGACTGTTTTTCTGCCCTACCTTAAGGGGCTGTAGTGGCTGGTCTGGGGTTGGATGTCTGCTCAATTTTAAGAATAAGGTTCAAAGGTTTTAATTGATTTATGAATTGGTTTAGGATAGATGCATGCATGCACTGTGCCAGATTTCAGTTGGTGTGTATAACTTCAGCAAACATTAACAAAAGAAAGAGCTGAGCTGACTTTTTACATTCCTTCCTCAGTGTTGTTTGGCCAAGGAGTCTTGTGATCTCGCTGTGCTTGTACTAGACAAGGGGGCAGTCGGTAATGCATCATGTTTCTAATAAATAATATAGAAGTCAGCTGCAAATGAGCCAGCAGAACCTCGTGCCTCCAATGTTGTCACTCAGAACAGTACATTGGGCTGGGATCTCAAGGCTGTATCAGGATGAGTGACTAAATCCCTGGAAAGCTGGGTAGCAAGGACAAACTAAGGCATGTTAAAACATGTACAGCAATGCTGTTTATCAGCACCTGAGTGAAAGATAAGTTTGGCTTTATGAAAATGCCCTTCAGGTTTGTAACCTGTTTCCTGAGCCCTTTCTTGCAGCTGAGTGCCCTCTGCACTGCTGGACCTGAGCTGCTGCAAACCCATCAAGATGAGCACTGTGCAACTCACTGCTTATCCTCTATTCTGTGCTCAGCTGCTTTGCCTGGTGTATGGCTTTGGTGAAGTTACTTGTGAGGAGCATGTGCCTTGGAATTCTTTCTATCCAGCCATGGAGTAGCTTTAACAAAAGATCCTCTTATTTATCCCAACTAGCTTTTTTTCCTACAGTATTTAAATAATACAATATTTTTATGGACGTTAACATGTAATATGTTGATCTCTAATGCTGCATCCAAGTCAGTAAAAAGCAGCGCAATTTGCTTTTTAATGGCCTTGTTTGTTACTTCAGTTGACTTACTCTGTACTGTTGTGGACATGTGTGTATTCTTTCTGACTGGTTCAGTGGTGTTTGGCATGAAGTGCTGCTTTGGGGCTTTGAGAGAAACCTGGCATATTTCTTCCCAGCCTTCTTCCCGAGTCAGGAGCTGGCAGCTGATCTGTACTGTGCTGGGAATGGGATCTGCTGCCTGAAGCACGAACAGATTTGAAAGTTCCTTCAGCTCCACAAGGTGTCTGTGCTGTGACTGCCTTTGGTGTCGAGCATCGAAGTCATGTTACAAAGTTGTAGCAGTGGGCATCTTCTCTGTGTGAGACCATCATGTGCTTGTGCTCAGCGTGATCTCATGGAGTTCATCTCAAAGTCCTAGCAAAATTGATAAATCCTATAGTGCTTAAAACAAAAAAAAAAGTTACCTTTTGTGCTTATTTATTTTTGTGTTCTAATTATTCCAGACTTTTCTGTTTTACCATGGTGTAGTTACACATTTATATCAGAAAATATCTTGTTCCTTGTGGCATTCCCTGTCAATAATTTTTTCCTTAAAACATTGTATTTAACCCTGGAAGCGCAAGAGAAATAGAAATAAATGTTCACTGACATTTTGGATGGAAGCACTAGGATGTTGCAGTGACAGGTTTGAATCTCAAGTGAAGTGCATTTGGTTTGCTGGTTTGTAACCGAAAGTGGTAGGAATGTGAGTTTGCCTTCTCTTGGGTTTGGAAGGTGGTTTATGGCTGAGATGAGAACAAAGCTTCTTAAAGATTACTGCAAATGAGTGGTTTGCATGATTAAATTTAATGTAAAGGTTCTGCAGTGATTTCTATCCCAATCATTAGTGTGTTCCTTTCAGCTAATGAAAGAAAGTACAGCATGGAGAGTCACATTTCTTAGGAATGTAATTGTTGTACAGATTAGTGATCTTTTAAATTTTTTTTTTTGACTTCACATATTGCTTGAGAAAGATAATAGTCCTTTGTGAACATCTCTGAAATTGTCAGCAAATCCCAAGTTCTGTCTTGGCTTGGAATAAAGTTTTAGTGTTTTTCAAAGTTAAGTCAAAAAACACGGCTTGGAAATGAAAAATCCTATAAAATGGCATTTTTGGCTTCTTACCATGACCCAGTCTCTCCACCCTCCTTCCATTTCCAAGGGACTGTGTCTTTGGTTCTTGGTGCCTTTGTTATTTTAGCCACTCACATTCATTTAAATGCACATATTTGCTAGGTGAGGTCTTGGAATTCTTGAGGAATTTGGGTTTGTTTTAAAAACCAGCTTGTGTATTTTGTTAATGAATATAAAATATTCCAGCACCTCTTTGGTGCCATACATTGAGAAATGCAGTTGTGACTGTGCTGTTATCACAGCTTTGTTGAGTAATCGCCGCTCACATCTGCATGCTGTACTTGGGTTTTAGCTGGGCTGCTCCGGGCGTGTTCTTGTAATCCTCCTTCGGAGGCAGAACAATTACCAGAGTGGTTGCTATAGCATTTCATTAAGGAGCCTTTTCCACCGAGGCGGGGAAGGCTCCTTTCCCACTTGGCAGCCTAGCAGAAATAAAAGAGAGCCTCTCAGCTCGCTGCCCGCTGCTCTCAGAGCCTTTAGCTCTGCTGCCGGGGGACATCTCTGCCCCTGCCGCATCTCTCCTTGTGAGGATGTTCCTGTGCCTCATGGCTCTGCCTGTCCTCCCCACACTCTGAGTGAGGGGCTGCCTTAGCATTGCCTGGCTCCCTCAGAGCCCTCTGGCTGGCCATGTCCACAGGTCTGTAAATGTTGTGGCTTAGAAATGCTCCTCAGTCAACTGGCTAGAATGTGCAAGCCATCAACACAAACCTGCAAATTAGAGTGTCACAGAATTAGTAAGGAATTAATAGCTAAGAAATATATTGATATTGTAATGAATACTGTGAGCATAAATGAACTCCTGGCACTGCTGAGGCCCCAGTTTTGGGCCCCTCTTGATAAAAAAGACATTGAGGGGCTGGAGCATGTCCAGAGCAGGGTCTGGAGCACAAGTGGGATGAGGAGCAGCTGTAGGGGCTCAGCTTGGAGAAAAGGAGGCTCAGGAGGCACCCTCTTGCTCTTAAAACTGCCTGACAGGAGGGTGCTGCCAGGTGGGAGTCAGGCTCTACTCCCAGGGAGCAAGGGACAGGAGGAAATGGCCTCAAGTTGTTCCAGGGAAGGTTTAGGTTGGATATTGGGAAAAACTGCTTCATGGAAAGGATGCTTAGGCATTGGAAGGGATTGCCCATGGCAATGGTGGAGTCACCATCCCTGGAAGTGTTCAAAAAACATGTGGATGTGGCATTTGGGGATGTTTTAGTGATAAACATGGCAGTGCTGGATTAACAACTATTGAACTTGTTGATCTTAGAGGGCTTTTCCAACCTTAGTGGTTCTGTGATTCATGGGACCTCAAAAGCATTTAAGGAAAACCTGAGCTAGTTATATCCTGGGAAATACTTATTTTTAATTACCACACTAGGAAATTCCTGTATTAGAAGGATTTATGCAAAAACATAATCAGTGCTGGGCAAGATATCCAGATTTTTTGCTGTATCAGTATGTAAATGTGGAGATTTGGTTTTTTCTTCTGTTTAGGCCTCACTGAGTGACTACAATTTTTTTCATTGCATCAAGTGGTTGTTGTCCCTTTTGCTGTCTGGTCTGACCCCAGTGAGCAGTTTGTGGGTTGCAGTGGGGGGTCTGAGGGTAATGGTCAGTGGGAAGGGCTTTGGTGCAGGTCCTGTCCGGCACTGTGCCAAGGTCAGCAATTCCCTGAGCCAGAGCCTCGTTAAGGATCCACTCGTGCCTACGAGTTCCCTCCCTGCTTCTGTGGGTGCTAAATGTGCCAGCGAATCCAGCCGGGTGTGGTGCTTGCATTTCAGATTTAAGTGGGAGACTGAATAGATCAGTTTTCCTCATATTGCTCATTCATGGCCGTGCTGCTCCACGGGATTAACAAAAAGTTAATACCTGCTGATCCTGTAAAGCTTTCTATATATAGTGCCTGTCATTCCTTGGAGTGTTTTGGGATTTGAAGTACAGCTGTTTTGGAAGGACTTCTTTCTGCTCTCTCTAATCCCTTTTTTTCAGTTTTAGGTGTGATTCTGAGTTCTGTAATATGCTCTTCCAGAAGTTGGACTAACTGGTAGGCAGGGATTTGCCTGTGGGATGCTGGGGCTGGTGACTCTGGAGCCAGGCTGGGCTGGGCTGGGCACGGCACTAATGAACTTCCCTGTACTCTATTTATCTTTATTTTCCCCCCTCCTGCTCACATAGTGGGTTGTGTTCAACTCTGAAGAGGTTGCCAGGAAGCTTGAGCTAATGTTTGAATAGTCTGGGGATAGATGCAGTGGGAAATAAGTGAGGCTTTCTGGTTATGGACGTGAAGACTGAGAACCTGGCAGTGCTCTGCCCTGAGAACCAGCACTGGCCTCACTGCCCAGGATGTGGCAACAAGATACAAACGTGAAGGATTCTGTGATACTGTTCCAGTGTGCTCTTCTGTGGGCATAAAATATTCAAGGCCAAGTACAATGTATTTGTGGATCACTTGCATGTTGTGTAAGTCACTCAGCATCTGTGATCAAAGTATTTATTTTCTACTCTCAGAAGGTTTTTTTAGTTTATACTCAAGAGTTTAAACTTCCCGTGTGAGTTGTTTGGACCTGAATCGCTCTCAGGCGAAGGGTTTAGAATCCCAAATCCCCCAAACACTTAATGTCATGTCCAGGTAGAGTCAGCTGGACAGGACATTCAAGTGTTTGGGGGTGGTGCCATCTCCAGTTTTGGCAGATATGATCCACTCACCTGTATCCAGGAGGACAGGTTTGAATCTGTGTAGAGGAAAGAGTTGTTTGGTGTTTACAGTGCCCTCCCTTAACATGAGAATTCCCACTGTAAAGGTAGGGTTTGTATCCCAAACACGGGTATTCAGGAATATCTTAAATTTCTTCAAATTCATTCATTTGCCTGCTGAAGACTCCCAGCTCTCCCAGTCTGGCCCCAGAGCAGAGGGGCTCCAGCCCTTGTAGCATCTCTGTGTCTCCTCTGGCCTGGCTCCAGCAGCTCCATGTCCTGCTGCTGTTGTTCCCCAGGGCTGAGGCAGCTCTGCAGGTGAGGTCTCACCTGCGGGGGCAGAGGGGCAGAATCCTCCCCTCCTCTGCTGCCCACGCTCAGGGCTCAGCCCAGCACAGGGGGTTTCTGGGGGTCAGTGCCCATGGCTGGGGCAGGTTGAGCTTCTCATCCACCAACACTCCCAAATCCTTCTCCCCAGGGCTGCTCTCCATCCATTCTCCACTCACTGCTTCTAGCAGCAAACTTTTGTGACTTGAAGCATGAGTGTCACTCCAGGACGTTTGTAAAAGACTAAAAAATGGTTGTGTTAATACACAAAAATTAGTGTAAAGGGGAAAAAAGGTTGAAGTCAATCCAGTGGAATTCTATGCTGAAAATATCTTTTTGGTGGAAGGTAATGGTATTCAGGCAGGAATTAGGTAATCAGTTTTTGACCTGGTTCCTCTGGCAGTAAGGAATGTGAAATACCCTGGTGCATGCATGGCTTTGAAAAGAGAGATTATTTCTTTGCATTTAAATTTTCACGATTCCTGTAGCAGATGCCTTCAGTAGTTAAATAATAATTTATTGTGGACTGGAAGAATCTCTGGCTGAGCTAACTCTGCTTATAAAGTAAAATCTGTACAGATAGTACATGTCAAAAAAAATCACATGTTTTCCACGTCCTTCCCACAAGCACAGATGTGATTGCTTGGAAAGATGTGAAGCACCAATATTTAAATGTAAACATTGTGACATTTGGCTCTTTGAATTGCTGAGAAATTCATACAAATAACTATTATTTTCAAAATGTGTAACTGGCAAAAGGGTTCATCTAAGTTGAGAACCAGAGAAGGGGTTCATGACTTTCCATGGAATGTGCCATGGCTGGAAGCATCCAAGAAGCACCTGTGTCCCATTGAGACTTGTGCCATATCCCTTCAGGCACAGGGACTGCTGTGGGTGCACACCCACACTGTCATCATTGGCAGCGTGTCCAAAAGTGGGGTAGCTCAGCGTGGTTTCATCAGTCACCTTTAATTTGTGGGCTGTTAAGTGTTTGACAGCTTCTTCTTGTCATGTAATGAGCGGGTGTTCTCTGGCATCCCTCTGGGGGAAGTGAGCCTTCTAGGAATGGTGAGCTCTGGTTTTGTTCAGACCTCTGCCTACTCAACCTCCATTGATTTTTGCAACAACTTGATTTTTGCAAATTTTTGAATCTAGAGCTCTGGAGTGAATGGTGTAATTGCGAGGGAGAAGCAGAAGGAAAAACCACCCAAGAAATGTCTTGTACTTTCGGTTTTGTAACAGAATTGTGGCAGTTCTTTTTAATAAGTAATTTTGTCAGAATGAAGTGCTTACTAAATTGTGTGTGAGATTTGGTGCTTCCAAATGCTGAGTTCTGCTGTTTCTCCCCACCAACATGCTGGAAATCTTGAGAACTGGTAAAGAAGCAAAAATTTTTGTTTGTTTTCCTCAGGCAAAATACATCTCGCAGTGCATTGATGAGATCAAGCAGGAGCTGAAGCAGGACAACATCGCAGTGAAGGCAAACGCAGTCTGCAAACTGACCTATGTAAGTGCCTTGCTGGGATCCCATGGAACTGCAGCTGGATTTTGTTCCTTCCTGCTGACTTGGAGCCAGCCTTGGCTCTGAGTGCCTGCTGCCCTTAGACTGCTCTAAGTGCAGGCTGCAACAACACTCCCCCAGCTCTGACGTCAGAGTCTGCATGTTCCTGCTCTGTTTGGTACAATTGAATTTTATTGGGATGGATCAGGAAGTGAATCTTATTTAAAACAAACAATTTTTTAAAAAGTTGTTTTCAACGGAGCACTTTAAACTGGTTTTGTTTCTCTTTGCTCTGTCCTTTGTCAAAGAGGAGAAAATAGAAATAGTGGTAAAGACTTATTTTCATGGTTCTGTTACGGTCTTTATTTAAAAAAATCAGGAAGAAAACCCTTCACACCAATGCTTATATAACTGAATTTCACAGAATAACAGAATGGTTTGGGTTCAAATAGCCTTAAAGCTCATCCAGTGCCACCCCCTGCCATGGCAGGGACACCTTCCACTGGCCCAGGCTGCTCCAAGCCCTGTCCAGCCTGGCCTTGCACACTGCCAGGGATCCAGGGGCAGCCACAGCTGCTCTGGGCAACCTGGAACTAATGCAAACTGTTTAAAACTTGTTTCTGGTGGAATTGTGAGATGTCTTTCCCTTACTGTGAGCGGTGTAGAATGGAACATTACTCATAAACCTGAGATGTCTTTTAGTATTATTTTCAGACTCTTGTTACATCTTCAGTTTTGGGAGGAATCTTGACTTATTTTCTTGAGTCCCTTATTTCAGAAGTTTATCTTTGCTTCTCTGCTCACAGTTACAGATGCTGGGCTATGACATCAGTTGGGCTGCTTTCAACATTATTGAAGTCATGAGTGCTTCCAAGTTTACATTCAAGGTGAGTTCTCTGTAGCTGCAGCTGTCCTGGCCAGGCTGTCAAGATATCTTTTGTGAAAAGCAAGGGTATTTTTATACAAAGACCACCTGAGATTCCTAGTACCAGACATTTTTTCTTTTGTAATAGCTTTATAATTTTTCTTGAAAGATTTGTTTCATGTTCTGTTGCAAACCTTTTTCACCAGACAGAGTGGAATGTTACTTTGAAAGGAATGGTTTCCAAATGGGGCTTTAGTACACGAAAGTCAGGAGTCAACACAGGCAAAATAAATGTAGTAGACAATCCTACCTTATTTCTGCAGCCTCGTGTCATTGAAATGTGTTGTAACAAAATAGAGAAGGTGAAGGTGGTTTTATTATCCAGAAAAATTATCAGTAGAAACATTACTTGTCTGAAGTTATTCTTTCCTGATATAAGCCCCCTTTTCCAGAGATCCCTGTCATGCCTCTTCTGTTACACAAACCTAATCTTTCATCTTTTTAATATTGCTTATAAAGCCACCAGTTGTTTTCCCTCTAAACATTGTCTAAATTGGCTTTAAAAACAAAACTTGTTTTCCTTCTTGCCTTTTCCCAGCGCATTGGTTACCTGGCTGCCTCCCAGTGCTTTCATGAAGGGACTGATGTCATTATGTTGACAACTAATCAGATCCGAAAGGTAAATGTTTTGTTTCAGTTCTTCATTTTTCTTGCACTCTCTCCCTACTTGTACTTTCACCTCTGTACCAAGTATTTCTCTTGTAGGAGTATAGAGGTGTTTCAGTGGAATTCTTGATTTGCAGTCTCCTGTCATTCCACAAGCTGAGGGATTAATGAAACCCTCAGGAGCTGTACACAGCCCTCCCTGGTGCTGTCTCATAGCAGCTCTGTGTTTGTTCAGCACAGAGAATGGTGACAGGAATGGCTTTGTCAGTATTGCTGGTCTCTTAGGCAGTGCTTGTAAGAATATAACAGGCAGGAAAAATGTCCCCATTCCTGAAGTAAAATGAGCAATCACTTGACTCCACAAAATTTTTACTTGTAAAGGCTCTTTTTGTCTGTAATTCCAGATCAGACTTTGACTTCTGTGGTAGAATTGGGTGTAAAAATGATGAAGAGTGTATGGAAAGTTCTGTTCTGTATTCATGTACCTGAGTGTGTTGTATTCATTTTCATAGAGCTTGATCACTTAGAGTTACTGGGTTGCAGCATAATTTTCTCATTCTTGAAGTTACAGATATTGTTTAAACGCTTAACTTTAATTTTTTGGAGTATCACTGCTTTAAAACCTGACTGATAAGTACAAGATGTGCCTACATTTTTACCATCTAAGGAACCAAAATGTCTTTTACTTGCTTTTAAAAGATCAGTAGGATGTTACCCAGTATCTTCCTTAAAGAACTAGTGCTTTTCTCTTTATCTTTTAAACTATTGCATGCTGAATATGAATATCTATTTTCTTCGTTATGGACACTTCATTTTACTGAATTTCATTCTCCTAGTGGCTACTTCCACTTTGTGCCCAACTTTTTACTTAAAAGCATCTTTCTTTATGCCTTCTCAAGTCTCATTGATCCAGCAACTTTAGATTTTAAGGATTTATCAGTTCTCACATTAAAGCTGGAAGAATTGCAGGTTTTTTGCTCCTTAAGAAGTAGATTTCATTATTCTTAGAGTAGACTCTAATTTCCTACCACCTGCAGCAGGTTTTTAAATGAGATGCAAATGGCACAGAACCCTGAAGGCCTGACTATGTTTAGCTCTCCTGAAGCAGCTTTGGTGTCCACGTGAATCTGGACTGTTAATTCAGCAGTCCATGTGGGAATGCTCTGTGCAGCTTCTTCATAATTTTGTTTCCTGATAGCTGCAATTTATAATCTATACTTGAACATACTCAGAGGTTAATTTCACTATGGTTAAGTGTCTGAAGCTTAGGAAGACCTGAAAGACTATGGAGGGCTGTGTAGGATACTGACCTAAATAGTTCCAAGGAAACTTGACCAACGAAGTATGTTCCACCCCATAGCTTGGTGTCCTGTCTTTATGAACTGGAAGTTGTGGTGCTGCCAGCAGCTTGGAAGGAAAATAATCTCATTTCTCTAATAGATGAAGCTGGGACACCGGTGAGCACTCTCCAAGAGTGCTTGTTCCCAGTGAAGTTGATTGCACTTGGGCTTTGACTTAGTAGGGTTAGTGTTTAACACCAGGTTTTCAGGACTTTAAATATGTTTGTGATCCTAGAATGAGTGTTTAAAAACTATTTCCATTCCTAAAACACCACCAAAGTGTGATCTCTCTGATTGCTTTTATGTTGCAGACATCCATCTCTTGCTTAATTACGGTTCCTTGTGCCCAGTGTTAAACCCCAGGCTGGCTGTGTTTTAGCAGGTGTTAGTAGTCGATATATAAATATTCCCATGAAGCAGAAGCTCTGCTTCATTTGTGTTGAGTCAATAAAATTAATCTGAGAAAATTGTTTCTTGCCATCCTGTGTGATCTTAAATTTTTGAGCCTGTTTTTCTCTTTTTAGGATCTGAGTAGCCCTAACCAGTATGATACTGGAGTTGCACTGACTGGCTTGTCCTGTTTTGTTACTCCAGATCTTGCCAGGGACTTGGCAAATGACATCATGACATTGGTGAGTTGCTAAGGTTGAATAACTTTACCCTGTAACTGAAGAATGTTAACTTATTCAAATCTGGTAAATATCTTGAATTTAGAACAGATACATGTGAAAACTGCTGCTTTGTTCTTGTGGGAGTTCTGGGGAGCTTTTACAGACCTTAGTTAGATCAAGAGGATCACCTTGAGGTATATTCATTGGTTTAGGTGATAAACAGCAGCATTTTGCTCTCACCTCAAAGATGAGTTTTGAAAAAGTAGTTGAGTCTCCCAGGAAGAGCTTTGGAGACAGGGGTGTGAGCATAAGGACCTGAGGAGAGCTCTGGAAACAGCTTTGCTCAGGGCCTGACTGCAGTTGTTTTGTTAACAGATGTCTCACACAAAGCCTTACATCAGGAAGAAGGCAGTGTTAATCATGTACAAAGTTTTTTTGAAGTACCCAGAGTCCCTCCGTCCTGCATTTCCTCGCCTTAAAGAGAAACTTGAAGATCCAGATCCCGGTGAGTGGATTTTAGTGAATTCCTTCTGCTCCAACACATGGAAGTTCATGTGCTTGTAGGACTTGTGGAGAGAGGAATACATAAAAAATACTGCAATCATCTTTTGGGCACTGGCTCACCTGTGGCAGGGTAGGTGAGCATGGGAGAGGTGTTGCCATTTGTCAGGTGTTGCCATATTAAAAGTACATTCTCTGAAATGTCCATTTCTTCAAACCCAAAGCTACTAAAACTGTATCAGTGGATTAAACTTTAATGGACAAAGCACCTTAATGGTTCCTGGTTTGTTACTTAGTAAACTTGGTATTGAAAATATTTCAGTTGATTTCAGGGTTTGGGTTTCTGGTTTTTTTTATTGCCTGTGCTTTTTTTGGCAAGCTGCAGCTACTGACTTGCAGTGGACACACTTAAAATCATTTTGCATCCCTTAGTGTATTTTTTATTTGAGTCCAGAGTGCTGTTTGGGCCCCTCGGTACTGTGTCAGTGCAGGTCAGAAGCAGCACAGGAAATTTGCAAGTGCTCTGTATCATATTCACATTTTTACTCAGTCTTCAGGAAGTGCTGGTGTTCCCTTACTGCACTAAAACAGTTATTTTAGGAATTCCATGTGTATTTCTGTGATCTCCACTTGATTTGTGTCTGCATTTACAGGGAGAAATTTAGTTGCATTTCCTGGACTGTTTTATTGTGGGCATGGAATATTCATCTTCAAGGGACAACATTATTAAAGAAAGCAAAACACACACATCCCTCACCTGCACAGAGAGGAAGAAAATCCCTGTTGTGCTTTAGGAGAGAAGGATTGCTCTCTGCTAGGACACACAGCCTGTCTAGACTAAAACATTCCAAACTGAGAACAATCCATCTAGAGGTTGAGCAATGAAAAAGGAGTGAATTTCTCCAGTCAGATTGTTAAAGGAATTATTTTTGTTTTGTATTTAAACATGTCTAAATAATACATATTAGAGAAGTCAAGAGTGTCTGGAAACTTTCTGGTGGGTGGTTATTGATTGTTGTTGTCTGTGTCCCACAACCAGCTCTCCACAGTCCAGGGCAGGGATGTGGCAGTGTCCTGTTTTTTCTCATGCTGGCCCCAAAGCAGATACCTGGCTTGCTGCTACGTTAGAAAATAGCCAGAATTAAATAAAACCCTTTCTTAGTTTGTTTTTGCATCACTGCCTCAGGGTTGGGAATGAGGCCCAACCATTGGACACACAGGTCTGAAGCTTCAGCTGCTTTTGCTCTGGGGGTTCTGCACCTCAAACTTCAATTACAATGAAGGCATTGATGGGATTTGTGCTTTTCCCACTTGTTTTCCCCAGGTGTGCAGTCTGCTGCAGTAAACGTTATTTGTGAGCTGGCTCGACGCAATCCCAAAAATTACCTTTCCCTTGCTCCGCTCTTCTTCAAGTTGATGACATCATCAACCAATAATTGGGTTCTCATTAAAATTATAAAACTGGCAAGTATTCTGCTTTTTGTTTACAGCATTAGGGTTCTCATTAAATTACCTTGGGTGTGAAAATGGATTTTGTGCTGGGAGGCATAGTTACCATTCAATCTGAATAAAAAGAAACCAGGAATATCTCCTAATGTTTGTGAATGTAACCAAAGAGAAAAATATGTTAATATAGCTTGGTTTAAATACAGTGAGCTGTAATTTACATAATGTTTTGAAGCTGTTTAAAAGCAGCTATTAACTCACTTTCCTTCTCTTGGAATAGTTTGGTGCTCTTACTCCATTAGAACCAAGACTGGGAAAGAAACTGATTGAGCCCCTGACCAACCTCATCCACAGGTATGTGTGACAAATCCTGCCTTGTTCACTCAGCACCGGTGAGGACCTGGTGGGTGGGTCAATAGCTGGGGTGGGGATGCATTTTTTAAATTTTTCCTGAGTTTCAGTGTATTGGCTTGAAGTCTCAAAAGATACTCTCACATCAGGATTGTTTCTGAAAAACCTGAGTGAGGTAAAATACCTTGAAGGAAGGTCTCTGGGTGTCTGACTGTCAGCATGAATTCCTCCAAAGGATGCATGAAAATTGGAGCAATTTGCTTTCCTTTCACTACATTTCAAGCCAGAGATGACTTTGGAGGATGTATAAAAACTCTGGCTTGAAAAAGGCTCAGCTGTGTATTTGCCTCTCCTGTTCACCTCACATGTTTGATTCCTGACTTTTGGAAGTGCCTTACTCACCAAAACAGCATGACAAGGAATGTGTTAAAGTTCCTTCTCATGCCTTTGACAGCTCAGATGTGTTTTGAAAGAGGTTCTTACAATATATATGTGCTAAATATAGAGTAAATGAAGTTGAAGATATTTCCCTGTCCCTTGTTAAAGCTGGTTTGTGTAGTGGTTCTAATTCTGAACTGAAATCAGGAAATAGCTGCCTTGAAGGGAATACGTGGATTCTCCCAGTTATGAAGAGGAAGTGTGATCTTAGGCAGGATTTGTTGAGTGAAAAAGTTTCTTTTTGACAGAAGAAGGTTTTAAACAGATATGTGTGCTGTCTTGAGAGCTGTTCTAGCCAGATGATTTCTGTCCATCCTCCTTGTATTCCTTTAGGGCATGTTCAGAGCAGACCAGCCTGGCATCCAGACACCTCTGGGGGGGTGGCAGCAGTAACAAATTGATACAACCCACCAGAAAAAGCAGGAAGATGGACAATCCAACCTCCTTTCCCCAGCTCCCACATAAGTAATTCCTAGCTGTGAGGACTGAATCTTCTTTGGCTTGGTCTCCATTCAGTCATTTTGGATCTCAGAATGAGTCACAGCACCCTGACCTGTCCCTGTGAGTGCCCAGGGAGCAGCAGTGTTGGTCTTGGTTCTGAGCATCCCAGGGTGACCTTCAGGGCATTGCTGTGCTGCTGCCTCTGGGGCTGTGCTCCTTCCCTTTGTGCCCTGCACCAGCAGCCTGGTCCTTTGGGGCTTGGGAGGTTCCCTGTTTCCCTCTCGTGGAGATCAGGCTTTGTAAGGACCTCTGCAGTCCTCAGAACTGCACTGTCTGTCTTCCGCTGGCAAAGACAGCCTTGAATTTGAGTTTGGGGGGAGATCAGACATTGGAAATGGGTTGCTGACTTCCAGGGATGGGAAGTGTCTTCCTGCATCCCAAGACTCTGCTGCTGGGACATGACTCACTGGCTTGGAGAGAGACTTGAACTTCTCAATCTGCCTTACCATGAATTTTTGACCTTGGGCAGAGGATTTAATTTGATTCTTGGACAGGATTGCTTCAGTATTCTGTGACTCGTGCTGGAGTTTGAGTAACCAATTCCTTTCTCATTCCCTGTGTCACAGTGCTTTTACTTACTGCTTTTCCAGAAAGATTTTTAGGTTTTTGAACATTTGTTTAAAAATTCCTCCCCCGAACAGTGTCTAAGTGAGAATAATTTCATCTGTTTGAAGGGATATGGAGCAGAATATTGACAATTTCTTGTGACGTTCAGGGTGTTAACTAGCTCGAAGATACTGCTGACAACTTTTCAAAATGTGCTGGTTTATTCCTTATTTAATATACTTGATTTCTGTTTCAGCACCTCAGCCATGTCTCTCTTATATGAATGTGTGAACACAGTAATAGCAGGTGAGAACTGAAGCTTGGAACCTAGAAAAAAAATGTGATGAACTTTGTCATCAATTAACACCATCTGTAAACCTTTTTTCTTTAACTTAATGTCTTTTATAATGGGATAAGTCTCCTGGCAAACTTTGTGTTGCTGTGGGACTGAAATCCTTTGTTGTCAGTTGGTGAGGCACAGTCACTGCAGCTGTGTTGTGTTTGCTGAAGGCTGAAACCAAGTACAGACAATGAAATTATTTATATGCAAGCTCCTAAATGTTGCTACAACTACAAAATATACCAGCAGCGATAGAATTAAAACAAGAGTGATGCCTCTTTGCCAAGTTTTCTTATGTGATGATGGATCAGACTTTTTTTTTAATTTTGCAACTTTGCAGCTTAAAAACGTGCTGTAATTCCTTAGAGGCCATTGGAATTACTGATTGACAGTTTGAGTTTCTGAGGAAGGGATATAAACCCTATAACTGGGAGAGAGAGAGAGAAAACAAAGGCAAAGAGGGATAACACAGTATTCAGCTCAGGCTTGGCACTTTTCCTATCAGAGTGTGAAGCAGAGGGTTATTGACATTCACAGTTTGTCTGTCTGTCTCCTGTGGGTACTTTGGATAATGGTGCAGAACTTGCTGTGCTGGGTCAGTTCAGAGAGGGAAGAGATCTGTCACTCACTGTATAATCCTTCAGGGAAATGAGGTGGCATGATGGGAGGGAAAATAACCCAGAGGGTGATTCCACTGAGGATGAGAGTGGCCTTCATTGAGATCCAGTGGGGTCATCCTGTGGGTAGAGGGAGAATTCACCCACCCAGGACACCTCAGGGGCTGTGATGTCAGACTCAGAGCCAGCAAATGAGCCCTGAAGCAGCACCTGGCACCTGCCAGCTCTGGAGGTGACAGAGTCCAGCACAGCTCCCCTGCAGGGCAGTGTCCAGCACAGTGTGTCTCCAGCACAGCTTCCCTGCAGGGACAGGGCAGCATGTGGCACCTTCTCGGGCACGGCTGGGCTTGGCTTGGCTGTGCTGTGCCTGAGCAGTTACCAGGGTGACCCCACCTTTTCTGCAGTGGGGCTGTGTGCTGCCAGAGCTTTCAAATGTCCCATATAATCAGCAATGGCTGGCTTGATTAGAGCTCCAATCTAATCACATTAAACTCCAGGATCTGTTGCTGCATCCCATTGCATTAGGAAAGCGCACAATTAAAAATTCAGCTGTACAGTAGCTGCTGACATTTTTGCAACCTTGACTGCTACGTGATGTCAGTGAAATAAACCTTAGTGAGAGCAAAGAAGAGCAGCTTTGACCTGTCTGTTCCAGCAGTTTTTACCTTTACACTTCTTTTTTCCTGCCCTCTTATTATTACTGTTAAGGTATATGAAACCATAGTTTGTGTCACAGCCTTCTCTCCTCCCTCCAGACTCCCAAAAGTCCAAGCAAACAGACAAACAATAATCTGGCACCTTTCCCTGAGAGCTGAGCTTGGTGTGGACTGTCAGGTGTTGTGTTGTTGCAGTCACTCCCAGCACAGAAATACTGACTGGAATTTGTGCTTCTGTGTTGCAGTTCTGATCTCTCTGTCCTCGGGGATGCCCAACCACAGCGCCAGCATCCAGGTGTGACCCTGGGCTTGGGGGGTTCTTGGTTCTGCTCTGCTGTGGGATCCCGAGGGCCAGGGGGAATGGGATTGTGTTCCTTTGCCAGAAGTTACAGCAGTAGCTCCCTGAAGTGCTCTCACTGTGCAATCCTACAGACTGATGCATTTCCTATATAAATTTTCTTACTTATTTCACTCTAAAAATGGGGGGTTTGAGAGTTTTCCCAACTCTTTATTCATCTCCTGTTATCAATACAGTCATATAGAGGTTCCTTTTGTTTGGAAATCTCTTAGTGCAAAACCCTCTCACTTGGAGACCTTGGCTCTTGGTCAGATGCTTTCTTGTGTGTTGAGTAAACTTCATGAAGATTTACTTTAATTAAGACCTATAATAAACATGGTGTGGTCTTTTTTTCCAGCTTTGTGTTCAGAAGTTGAGGATATTGATAGAAGATTCAGACCAGAACTGTAAGTATGGTACTTGTCTTCATGACGCTCTTGGCCCCCAAGCACTGGGGAGATGCTGCAGCAGCCTCAGAGCAATGAGTTGTCCCTACAAAGACCTTGCTCAGGGTTGTAGTGCCTGGTATGCTGTAAACAATTGGTGGGGGGTTAATATGGAAATAATTTGTGATGGTAAGCACTTCTTTATAATAATATTTTTTAAAACAAATGAGAGCAATTATTACTGCTGTTAGTGGTCTTGTAAATCTAAAACAATTCTTTCCGTGCTCTGGGATTTCCCATTTTATAGACTGGCTCCTTGGAAAGCAGTGAGGGCTATTTTCAGCAGAGTGAGCATAATAGTAAAATGCAAGAGTGTTGACTTATTTTAGTGACTCCAAAGAATACTGGGAAATTTTTCTTTAGTGCAGCTCTTTTTCCTGCCATCTGAATTGTTCCCCTTAAGAACAGGACTGTTACACACCAATCCTCAGTGCTTTTAAAGCTGTGTTCACCTCAGGATGCCTGTTCTCAAAACACAGCATTTCTGTTTATTAAATGCACATTTTTGAATCAGTGGTAAAACTTGAGGTGCAAGAAGACCCTGATGAAGGTTATGTAATTAAAGGTTATGTAATTAAATGTCTGTCCATGAAATTATGAAATTAAAGACTATGGTCTGTGATGCACTATTTAAAAAATGCTTTTCTTCATCACAGATTTTTATTCAAGTGTTTCAATACGAAGTGATTCTCCTGAAACCAGCTTTGATTTCATGCTCAGCACAAAACAGTGTTTCTATATTTGGAAAGAAGTTTTATTTTGTCTTTCACAGTGAAGTACCTGGGACTGTTAGCTATGTCCAAAATCCTGAAAACACACCCTAAGTCTGTTCAGTCTCACAAGGATCTCATTCTCCAATGCTTGGATGACAAAGATGAGTCCATCCGACTCAGAGCTTTAGATCTCCTCTATGGCATGGTATGTTCCTGCATTTATTTCCCCTCCAGCCCCCATGACCCTTTAGGAAGGTGATCTTTAAGAAAAACGTGCAATTCTCTCTGCCCTCTCCACAGCAGACTTGTGATAACAGCTCCCATATCTTTTCTGGCACTTATGACGTCTGGCTCAACACAAGGGCTTTAAAAATTCTGATTCAGACTGGATGGAGTTTCTCAGTTCAGGCCCTGTTGGAAATCACCCATTTTGAAATGCTATAGTTCCATTGGATGTTAATGACTTCTAAATTTGTTTCCTTTATAAGCAAAATTGTTTAAAGTTTCAGCTTTCTAATCTGGCAGTAGAATATTCATTTTCTCTTGGATTTCCATATTACTGATAGTAATTCTAAGCCTCAGCTCTCCCACAGGAAGGTCTTCACAGAATTAACTTGGTTGGGAAAAATCTTTGAGATCATCAAATTCAACCTATGATCTAGCACCACTTGTCAACCAAGCCATGGCACTAAGTGCCACATCCAGTCTTTCCTTAAACACCCTGTATACTTGTGCTGGCTCATTTTAACAGAAGCATGGAATAGTAATAAACAGGTTCATTTTGGGATTGTGGCCAAAGCTGGAGCCTTTTAGAGATGGGTCTGGTTTCTTGTGAACACATGACATGGGTCCAGCAAAGAGCCAGCAGCTGCATTACTGGATTTGGAAGGACTTGGCAGTATAGGAAGGTGGTTGAACCCTTCACCACTTCTTTACCAGGTATCCAAGAAGAACTTGATGGAGATTGTGAAGAAACTGATGATTCATGTGGATAAAGCCGAAGGGACGACGTACCGGGATGAGCTGCTGACCAAAATCATAGACATCTGCAGCCAGTCCAATTACCAGTATATCACAAACTTTGAATGGTCAGTGCTTTCAGCTGCCAGCTTTGAGCCCATCACAGAGGTAATGCCCTGTCCACTGACACATCCATCCCTTTCCCTTTCCATAGGTACATAAGCATCCTGGTGGAGCTGACCCGGCTGGAAGGCACAAGGCACGGGCACCTGATTGCAGCCCAGATGTTGGATGTGGCCATCAGGGTGAAGGCCATCAGGAAGTTTGCAGTGTCCCAGATGGCCATGCTGCTGGACAATGCTCACCTCATCGCCAGCAACACCCAGAGGAACGGCATCTGCGAGGTGCTCTATGCTGCTGCCTGGATCTGTGGGGAGTTCTCTGAGTAAGTGCAGACAGAGCTGGTGTGCTTAGTGGCAGCTTCTGGGCAAAGATTTTGGTCACTGAAATGTGGTTTTGAGTGAAGGGTGGTTCAGAGTATGTATCTTAATGCCACCAAAGCGATTGTTTTTCTTTTGTTCCCTCATGCCATTGACTCCTCAGCTCTTTCTACCCCAAGACATTTTTAACTGTCTGGTCATTCTTTCTGTCTCTCTGGCCTTGCCTGCTCATGCAGGAAGCCACAGTAGTGAATCACAGAATCTGGAATATCCTGAGTCAGAAGGAACCCACAGGGATCATCGAGTTCAAACCCTGGCCCTGCACAGACACCCCAACAATCCCACCCTGGGCATCCCTGGCAGCATTGTCCAAACACTCCTGGAGCTCTGGCAGCCTTGGGGCAGGGACCATTCCCTGGGGAGCCTGGGCAGTGCCCCAGCAGCCTCTGGGGGAAGAAGAACCTTTCCCTGAGATCATCCCAAGCCTGACCCAGCTCCAGCCATTCCCTGGGCTCCTGTCCCTGTCCCAGAGCAGAGCTCAGCCCCTGCCCCTCCGGCTCCCCTCGGGAGGAGCTGCAGCCCCCGAGGAGTCTCCCCTCAGTCTCCTCTGCTCCAGCTGAACAAGCCAAGTGCCCTCAGCCACTCCTCAGACCCTTCCCCAGGTGCTCCTCTTTTGGACACTCTCCAATAGCTTTGGATCCTTCTGATACTGTAGGTACAAGCTGATAGATCTTAAGACATTGAAGGAACTCCTTAATCATCAAGGGTCTACTGCCATTTATATCATAGGGAACCTGTCCAATCACCATGTTTGAATTGGGGCTTTCTCTCCTCTTCGGTTTGCCCTTGTTGAAAGGTTTTTTCAGAGTTTTGTCTTTCTGGGAGTTAGATGTTGTTGTCTTTTTTCTCAAAGTTACTTGGTACCCACAGTAGCAGAATTTTCAATGTTCTTGTACCAACAAGGTTTTTAAACAGATGTTTTTGTCTCTTGGTTGTGCAGATACAGCTGTTACCCAGCTTTTATTCTGGTAGGTTGGACAGGTGTGATAATGTAGTCTCCTCTTATCAGCTGGTTTGGGGTCTCTTTTTGTAATGGCCACTCTGAACACTGGCTCCAGTTTAAATTCACATTGTAAGTGTGAGATGTAGGGAATGCTGGTACAGCTCAGGTCTTCATGTTATTAAAAGAGTTGTACAAGGAAAACTGCAGATGAAGAAGTAAGAGAACATACTCTGTTTTTTCAGTTTGGTTACATTTTTACTTAGAACTTTAGCTTTCAGTTTGTAATAGTCCAGTAACTTTTTTGTACATCTTCTATGTAGTTGTGAGCAGGTAATTTGGAGTAAGAGCATGAGATTGATCTGTATTCCTTTGTGCATTAAGCACTGCCTGCTGGATTTTATTTTTGCTGTCTTTCATCTGTGCACTCTGTCCTTACAGACACCTCGAGGAAGCAAACCAAACCCTAGAAGCAATGCTGAGGCCTAAAGTTACAACCCTGCCAGGCCACATTCAGGCTGTTTACGTGCAGAACATGGTGAAGCTCTATGCATCCATCCTGCAGCAGAAGGAGCAGTCTGGGGAAAAGGAAGCAGCTCAGGAAATTACACAGCTGATGATTGAGCGCCTGCCTCAGTTTGTACAGAGTGCAGATCTGGAGGTGCAGGAGAGGGTAAGAGAACAAAATGACTTTGGGATTTATCATGGGAAGCTTTGGAACAGGTCTCTCGTTCTCTGTGGCCACGCACAGAGTTTTCTATAAGCTGTTATCAGTGACAAAACCCAATTCTTACTGCAGTTTGATGCCATCTCTGAAGGCTACCAGCAAGAACTTCACTCAAAACAATTGAATTTTAAAATTATTCAGGCACATAAGGACACAAAAAGGATCCAGCTAAAAGAAAGGCTTGATACAGACTTCTTATGTTTGCTCCAAAGCTGCAGTTTATGCTGCTTCTCTTAATTCCCTTAATAGAGTAGAACACTTATCATCTGCTGACTTCAGCTGTTTTGTTTGGTTCAGCTTGTTAAATATTACTCTGAAATTACTTCTGCATTCGTTTTTAGGCTTCTTGCATCTTGCAGCTAATAAAATACATTCAGAAGCTACAAGTAAAGGAAGTTCCTGTAGCTGAGGAAGTGATAGCCCTGTTTGCTGGTGAGCTGAACCCTGTGGCTCCTAAAGCACAGAAGAAAGTCCCTGTTCCAGAGGGGTAAGGTTCCTTCTCTCTCCCTAACCCTTATTTAAGCTTTTAAATAATAAAGCAAAATATATCATGAGACACTGAAATACTCAGGGGTAGTGAGTCAAGCTGTTTGTTTGCTGCACCTCTTCCCAGCCTGGACCTTGATGCCTGGATCAATGAACCTCCATCAGACAGTGAGTCTGAAGATGAAAAGCCCAAAACAATATTTCATGAGGAGGAACAAAGGCATTCCAGGCACAGACAGCCAGAAATAGATGAAGAGGAGCTGGCCAGAGTGAGTGAATATTAAAATGCTTTTCTGTACATAATTCAGTAGTAAAGCAGTTGGGGCTGTTGTAGATTCTCCACGTAGGCAGGGAGCTGTTCTGCTCTCCACAGTTCAGGAAAGCTGATCGTTGATGTGAGCTGATGCTTCTGGACTTCAGTAGCTTCTATGAACGGCTGTACATGACTGTTCTCAGCAGTGATCTTACCTTTCCTGCCTCTGACCTTTTTGGTCTCACAGAGAACTCATTGTTATAAGAATCTTCACTTCTCCTTGCAGAAATGAAAGCAGAAACATTCCAATTGCCATCAAAATGTGATCTCTGGGATGTTATTATCTCTAGTCTGTAATTAAAAAAGCAAAGAAAGGTGTTCTAAGGAGTATTAGTTGTAGTTTCATAAAGAATGGTTCGGGTTGGAAGGGACCTTAAAGTCCATCTTATTCCACGCCCTGCCATGGGCAGAGACACCTTCCACTATCCCAGGGTGCTCCAAGCCCTGTCCAACCTGGGCTTGTAATGGTACTTGCAGTTCTGTCCTAGGATGTCTGGTAACTCAGAGCTGCTTTATCCCACACAAGCTGCTTTGCTCTAGTCTTTTCACAGTAGTTATGTATAGTTCCAAAAATTCAGAGAGATGGTGTTTTGCATTTTGGTACTTTTTAATGCTTTGCCTACAAACAAACCTTGTAACTGCAAATCCTCTTTTGCTTTTAGCGTCGAGAAGCCCGGAAACAAGAGCAAGCAAACAACCCATTTTATATTAAAAGCTCTCCTTCCCCTCAGAAGGTGAGTCTGAATTGCAATAATTCATTGGCCTCTGCTGTCACTGTGTGAAGGCTCCCTGAATGTCAGAGCTGCAGCTTCCTCTGGGACATTCTGATATTCCCCCTGAACTTCTGGACTGGAGTGGCTGCCTACAGCTGTTCTTATAACTCCTGTTTGCATTGAGAATCTCCCAAGTGACCTGATACCCCCAGTGCAGCCAGTGCTCTGTGGGTGTCTGCAGTTTGTCCCAGCCCTGGGTGATGGCAGCATTCACATCCCCAGGCACTCCCTCAGAGCCCTGTAGAGGGTGACCCTTGAACACACACTGGGTTTTTGTGGATCAAAAAGTTGTTGTGGTCTCTGAACACCTTTTTCAGTGCAAGAACTTGCTTTATTCCCTGTATATCCTAAGGACTGCTGCATTTTCCTCAACTCAAATGTCAGCGTTTATCTTCTAAAGTGGCAAGTTATTAGCAATAAAACAAACCAAAAATTCTTCAGAGAGTTGCAGTAATTCTTCAGGGCAGTAGTGGGGTTAAAAAACTGTAGCTAAGAGTAGGGTCTTTTGTAATAGTTATAAACTGGCTTTAAAACACACTCTGCTATTTCACAGGATCAGTAACAAGCTGTTCATTCTTATCCTTTAAAATGTTCACTTAAGTGATTGAGCTGCTTGATGTTTTATAATGTGTCTATCCACAGAAATTTGTGCTGGCAGGGCTCAGAATGTAACAAATCTTTATTTTCTCAGCGATACCAAGACACTCCAGGGGTGGAACATATTCCTGTGGTCCAGATTGACCTTTCTGTTCCATTAAAAGTTCCAGGTAAGCACAGCTAATCTTTAAAATTTTAATGAAAGAAATGCAGTTAAGCAAAAGTCATAATTCCTTCTTAAGAATTCCTCCTGAGGTTTTGAAGGGCAAGAAACACACTTTCATTAGAGTCTTAAATATATCTCCTTAATTTACACTTGAAAATAGTACTTTGCTGTCTGAGTTCCTTTCAAGATAATATTAGAAATTCTGTGATTAGGAATATTGTACAGCCAAGTCCGTAACTTGTAAAGTAACCACTGTTCTGTATGGAAAAAGTCACCTTTAAAATATCTGAAAGGTCTGATGGAGGTCATCAGGAGACATTAAATAGAATCTAATGGTAAAGATACTATTTGAATACCTTGTTTCAATTATCAAAACGTAGTTGTGTAACTAAGGAGTCGTTGGATACAGCACTGAAAAGCTGTTGATAAAGTGCTTTGCATTGCAAAGGGTGAGTTCTAAGTGCAAATATTTAAGGCTTTTCCCAAAAGTGTGGAAAGTTGTCAGTATTAGTACAGCAGCAATGTTACCAATTCTGCTTAAATTCTCAGTATGTGAATGCTCTTTGTAATGCAATTAATGCAGCCAAGAATCAGGGAGCAGGATTGAGCTGTGTCCTGTTTCTGGAGAGGTGGAGTGGACAGCAAAGCTGGGGCCTGGAGGGCTGTGTGTGAGGTGATGTGGAAGCACGGGGAGGTGCAGATCCGGCTGGCTCAGGGAGCAGGGCTCACTCCTGACATCGTGTTTCAGTGCTCAGTCTGTGTGCTCTGTACCCGAGAGCAGCTTGGCTTCCCCCACAGGAATGCCCATGTCAGACCAGTATGTGAAACTGGAAGAAGAGCGAAGGCATAAACAGAAACTGGAGAAAGACAAGAAAAAGAAAAAACAGAAAAAGGAGAAGAGAGGGAAGCACCATCGCCACAACTCGCTGCACACAGAGAGCGAGGAGGACATTGCTCCAGCTCACCACGTCGACATCATCACAGAGGAGATGCCAGAGGTCAGTTCCTGTGATTGGGGTCTGGGATTTATCTGTGTGCAGCTCTTGAGAGATTTTGCCCCCAACAGCTGCAGCCAGTCTGTAGTGTGGCACTTCCAGAGCTCTGGTTTCTTGCAGAACTGCTTCAGGAATGACTGTGATGATCCCAGGCTGTGTTTTGCAGGGGGTCAAATTACTGTCCTTTTTTGCACAGAAAGACAAATTTCCACTGAAGCTATTAAAAAAATCAAAACCAACAAAACAATGTGCATCCATGCTCTAAAAGTAGTGCTGTCCAAATAGCATTTATTATGCTCTGCTGCTTCACTTTGACAGTAACTTGCTGTCTAGTCAGCAGCTTTGCAGCTGATAATTAATTGCAGATGCTAATGATGTCATCTGTATTTGTTTCTAAAATTTCCTTTAATCAAAACCGAACAGCAGCAATTCAAATCCTACAGTTTATGAAGAAGGGGTTTCTGTTCTAAATTAATCTTGTAACTGGATGCTGCATTGAAGTGCATTGTTCCTATAACTTACTGTGCCTGGTTGCAGTTTGGTCTAGGGTTCACAGGCTCAAAAAATTTAATTTGGGTGATGGTAAGATTGAGTTTGGAAATTGCCAGTGGTTTGCTTCCTCAGTGGGTGTTTCTCTCTCTCTGCTGCAGAATGCTTTGCCCAGTGATGAAGACGACAAAGATCCCAATGATCCCTATAAGGCACTTGATATAGATCTGGATAAGTAAGTGGCAGCTTTGTGTGTGAATTCACTGAATTGCTAATGGGAATGCTTGAGGGCAGTGAAGGCAAAGGCACTACAGGCCACGAGGGGAAAGGCTGAAGTCTCTCCCCATGGCTTGGATGAAACTTCAGGTGATAAACCAGCTTGGGCTCCCACTGCAGCATGGATGATAAAATCTCAACTCCTGAGTATGGGAGAGGTTTGGGAGGGGCAGGAGAGTCATTTAGTGAGACTGAGGGGAGTCTGGAAGCACAGGCGGTGTCACTGGATCAGGTGTGAGTTACTCTAAGGTTTGGATGTCCCACTGTCTCTCTGATGTGACCTGTGTTGGCGCTGAGTGTGACCTGTGTCCATCTGTCCCTCTCAGAACCTCTGTGTCCATGACAAGGCTGTGTTGTGATCACTGACCAGTAACACCCAGGTTGTCCCACCCCATTGCCCTGTGGCCCTTCAGTGTGGTCCCACTGTTGTAAAGTGTTGTTCTGATGTGACTGAGTGAGCTGCATGTCACAGCTGTGACCAGGCTGGTCCCCACCCAGCTGCTGGGGCTGCATCCACATGACCATGAGCACTGGGCTGTTCAGTATTGCACATGGAAATTGGTTTGGTTTTCCTTTCAGTTGCTGTTTTATAAAATCACCATGCTAAAAATAATCACTGATTTATGGTCCAGAGATGCCTCCTGTAAGGTTTGGAAGACTGTGCAAGCCCATGGGGGTGTGTAGGTCCTCACCCTTCCTCTGATTCTTGAGAGTCTGTGCCTTTCTTTACAGTTCCCAACTGGGAGGGCTTTGGCCCCTCAGTACCTTGCAAAAAGGTGTAGCATTTTTAAAAAGTGAAAAAAACCAGTTTCTGAAAAACTTCCTTTTTTCGTGAGCCAGTCAAAGTCTGCAGGAACAAATGTATAAAAGGAAATCAGTTTCTGACTGTAGCCCCTGTATTTGCATGATGAGCCTCGCCAGTGTTGGGCACACCCAGCAGAGCAGACCTGGGGTGCTGTGCTCCAGGAGGCATCCAGGACTGACTGTTCATCCATTCCCATCCATTGCCTCCCCTTTGCCATGAGCACTGTGCTCTCCTGTCATGGTTTCTCATGTCTGTGTCCTCTCTCTTTCTTTCTGTGCTTGCACTGCTCTGTCTGTCACGCTCACACGCAGTCTGGTTTCAGGGAAGCCTTCCAGGTAAGAATATCTCCTAAGTGTTGACCTTTGTCAGGTTGGTTGATATTGGACAGTGTAAGTCCTTGAAGGGTGGTGGAACTGTTGAAATTAGTGCCCCTCATGTTTGTGTGAGTCTGTTTTGTCACTGGCTTTCAGCAGCAATGCTATTCCTGTACAGGTGTATCTGAAATAGTGAAAAATTAGGCCTGTTTGCTGTTCAATCTTCCCTTAGTGTCTGAAAGTGAAAAATGAATTGGGTCTGGTTCTGAATGCATTATAAGCAAAAAAATTTGAGGCAATTGAGGCCATTAGAAAATTTCCTGAACTGGTGTTTGCTGTGCAAACATGAAAATTAACATTAAATAAAAGCGAAGAAGAATGAAAGAAATTTTGGTGGTCTTTTTCTCCCAAGTAGTAGATTAGGGATATGGCGTAAATATGAACTGCTGTTAGAGGTTTTTTGGTAACAGGTGGGTGAAGTTACATTTAACTTCTAAAATGTGATAGTGGAGTAGAAATTCATAGTGCAAACTTCCAAAATAAAAATTACTCAGAATAATACCCAGTTGAAGTGATCTATTAATGGAGAACAACCAGCCCCACACCCTTCAAGGGCTTGTTGGAGCCATGCTGGCATTCCATTGCTCAAATTTCCACTCTGCTGGAAATGCTGTTCCACATCCTTGCTTTTCCTTGGAGAGGGATTCCATGGAAATGCAGTGTAACACTCCATGGAGCTGTTCTTCTGTGGGTTACTCAGCCTGCAGGCCTCTAGCTGGCACCTCCAAGAGTTAAACAGCAAGACCTGGGCTCTCAGTCACCTTCCAATTGTTTCCTCTGACTCCTAACCCACAAGGGCAGTATCTGCAGTTGCATACATAAACTCCAGGTACAGAAATATGTGCTGATTTCAGATTTGGGGGTCCAGCTCCCTGAAAACAAAGCACACCTTGTCTTGGACAGTTCATCTGGCTGAGGGAGGCTCTTTGCAGCTGGTAATGGGCTCTTTCTTTTCAAGACCCTTAGCAGACAGTGAGAAGCTGCCAGTGCAGAGACACAGGAATGTTGAGACCCTGAAGTCACCAGACTCAGAAGTTCCCTTAGTAGAGAAGAAGAGCAAGAAACCCAAAAAGAAGGAAAAGAAACATAAAGAAAAAGAGAGAGATAAAGGAAAGAAGAAGGAGAAAGAGAAAAAGGTGGTGGAGGAGGAGGAGGAAGAAGAAAAAAAGGTAATTCTCCAAGACTTGCATTATTTTAGCTACTGCTGACATTTATTGCTGAGTTCAGTTTGTTGCTTAGTAACAGTCACATTTGATAATTCAAACACCTGAATGCCTTCAACCTTTATATCCTTAAATTTTACGACTGTAGCAGCAGGTATTTAAAGATTTCTGCTAATAAAAATAACATTTACTTAGCCTCTTAAGTTAGCAGAATTCAGTTCACTGCAGCCTACACAGCAGATCTGCCAGAGCTCACGTGGAAGCTGTGTTTGCTGATATTTTGTCTGTTCTCCAAGTGGGGAACTCCTTAGCAAAATATCTGGAACTCATGTTGTGAGTGTCATTTGTTCTGCATGCTCTCTCCCACGTACTTCAGAACCTTTCAGCTGTAAAACCTGACAGTAGTTGTCAGTTACTGGAAATATCCTGCTTGTTAACTGCCCTTGAGAGCTGCCCTTTCCTGCTGCACTGCAGCCCTTGGAATGCCTGGGATACCCTGTGGTGGTGCTGGGAAGCTGCTATCAGCTGGACCCAGCTTTGGAAGTGCTCAAAGACTGAAGTGCAGCTTCTTGATTGTTTGCTCATCAATGTATCCCAGCATCTGTGCATGAGGAGCATTCTGTAATGCTGCATTTCCATAGGAACTTAAGGTTTTGATTTAACTGTTGTAGAGTCACAGAATCCCAGACTAATTTGGTTTCAAAGGAACCTTAAAGCCCATCTAGTGCCACCCCTATCCTGGGCAGGGACACTTTCCACCATCCCAGGGTGCTCCAAGCCCTGTCCAGCCTGACCTTGGACACTGCCAGGGATCCAGGGGCAGCCACAGCTGCTGTGGGCACCCTGTGCCAGGACTTCACCATCCTCACAGGGAAGGATTCCTTCCCAATATCCAATCTCTCCCTGCCCTCTGGCAGTGGGAAGCCATTCCCTGTGTCCTGTCCCTCCATCCCTTGTCCCCAGTCCCTCTCCAGCTCTCCTGGAGCCCCTTTAGGCCCTGGCAGGAGCTCTGAGGTCTCCCTAGAGCCTTCTCTTCTCCAGGTGAATACCCCCAGCTCTCCCAGCCTGCCCTCATAGGACAGATATTCCAGCCCTGTAATCTTTTTGCTTTCGTTTTCTTTTGTTGCTGCTGTTATTTGATTTTTAAGAATTATACAGAAACAATGATAATTGGGGTTTTTTTCTTCTGAAATTCAGGGGGAAGACTTGGATTTCTGGCTCTCCACTGCTCCACCAGCTGCTCCCACGTCTCAGCCACAGGTAGGAATCTTCCCCCATCAGAGGAAACTTCTCTGGTTATTTATTGCCTGTGAGCTGTGCAGGAGTGCTGTGTCATGCTGCAGCACGGAGGGGAACAGCAGCTTCATCTCCTCAACTTCCTGCTGGGCAGCAGGGATATTGTGCTCCCAATTCACAGAAACTGTAATGGGAGACATCAGGCTCATTCTGTGCAGATCAAGAAATAGAAATACAGATGCAACTCCAGGCTTGGTTGATTTTGTTATTGATGGGTATAATGTTATACAGTTGTATGGTTTTATTTCCCAGTATGAGCTAGACTCTAGCAACATTAATAGACATGAGAGACAGAGTGTGAAAGAAAAATTCTCATGAATTTTGATGGGAGATTCTGGAGGAAGAGAGAAGGAGTACAAGGGGATGGATTCCTTGGAGGAAATCTTTTGAATTGTGTCCTCAGGTGATATTTGCTAGGTTTCAGCAGCATAAAATAAAAGCTTTGATAGCATGTTAGCCTAATGCCATTTCTGAAATAACAGTTGTGAGGAGTTGTCACTGTCAAGTTTCTTTTGGTGTGGGATTTGGTTGTTCCAGCTGCTTCCCATAATCCTTCTGCTCATCTCCTCAGAGCGAGCCTGCAGTGGGCACTGCTGTCGTGGCTGAACCTCAAGAGGTAAAAAAAGAAGAAAGGGAAGACCAAGATGAGGAGGAGGAGGATGAAGGAAAAGTAAGTGGTTGAAGCTAACAGGAATTTGCCGTAAGTTGCACCCAGGTTTAGATGAGATATTAGGAGAGGTTTTTTTGGGCGGGGGGGAGGGTGTTAAGGGAAAGGATCATTAGGCATTGGATCAGGCTGCCCAGGGCAGTGGTGGAGTCACTGTCCCTGGAAGTGTTCAGAAAACCTGTGGATGTGGCCCTTGATGACATGGTTTAGTGTTAGATGTGGTGGTGATGGGTTGATAGTTGGACCTGATGATCTTAAAAAAATATTTTCAGCCTTCACAATTTTCTGGTTCTATGAAGTTGCTGTCAGCCATATTCTCCTGCTTTCTCAAATTCCTTAAAAAACATCACACAGGAACTACCAACAGCATCTGCTCAGTGCAGTGACCACCTGCACATATTGCATCCTTAAGGAGCTCTGAACACCTCATAGGGAGAAGTTTGGCTGTTCCCTGAGCCCAGGGACAGGTCCTAGTTAAAGCTGAGCTTCCAAACAGTTGGAGAGATTGAGTCTTGTGCTGCTCCCAGGCTGCTTTGGGATAAGGTATTGGCAGCTGGGTGGGGGGACCAGGGTGTAGTGGGACTCCTCATGGAATTACTTACGGGATTTAAGGAATGGGAGCTTTGTTTTGGGTTCTGCAGTAAAGGGAAACTGCTCAGTCCAGGAAGTGCAGAGAGCAAGAGACTGGAGTTGGAAGTGTGGTAGAGGGGTCATGGCTGGAAATCAAGGGTTTCTTTAAGGGTTTGTTGTAGTTTCTTGTTATTCTTGATAGAAATCCTCCAAGCATAAGAAGAAAAAGCACAAGAAAGAGAAAGAAGAGAAATCAAAGGATAAGAAGAAATCCAAAAAGAAGAGTCATCACAGCGAGGAGGAGCCCCCAGAGTCGGTGCAGAATGGAACACTAGATGATGAGCCACTACCAGTGAGTAGCAGTGCCCAGGCCTGGGGCAAGGCAGAGCTCAGCTGGCCGGGAGGGAGGACAGTGACAGTGACAGCCCTTTTCAGAGGAATTAGTGTGACTGTGATTTCTCTCTTGTTTTTCAGCCCATGTCCAGTTACCGCCTTCTTGCTGAAAACCCATACATTAAAATGGTGAGTTTGGGGTTTTCAGTTCTGAGTTCTGTCTCCTTGTGTTCCCAAGAAGAGAGGGAATACCCTGGGGATGGGGGCAGTGACTTCATGTAGCCATCACATAACTGAAGAACTGTTTAAATCCCAGGAGGTAGAACTATAATCAAGCTCCATTCCCTTTCCTTTGGGTGTCCCACTTTAGTTTCTAAGTTGATATTTTCCCAATCCTAAGCTTATCACCAGTGTGTTTTCATTATCCCCTAGCTATCCCAAACTACCTCCTTTTTGAACCTTGATTTATCCCAGAGCTGTGTTCTGTTCCTTGAAGTTTCTGACTCTTTGCTGTGATATTTTTCTCTTCATTTGCAGACCTATGATATTCAAGGAAACCTCCAGAATGACAGCCAAGTTACTGTCTCTGTTATCTTTGAGAACAAAAGCACTAGCTTCCTTAAGAGCATGGAACTGAATGTCCTGGACTCTCTCAACACTAAAATGCTCCGACCAGAAGGATCATCAGTACACGATGGGATCCCTGTGCCCTTCCAGCTCCCCCCTGGTATGCACAGCTTTGCACAGGGCTCTTGGAGTGTGCCTGGCCCTGCACTGCCCTCCTGTGGGAAGAGCTGCCTGAACTTCTTGCTGTTTTCCAGAAAAACATGGCTCTGCCTGGGTGTTCCTGGGCTTTCCCACAGCTCCCTGGAGAGGAGCTCCCAGTCTGGCTGTAACACAGGTGGTTCTGTACAGCAAGTGCAAAGCCTTAATGTAGGGCTGGGAGTCCAAATGTCTGAGTTCCTTTTCCAGGTGCCTGCAGGCTGGCACAGCTTTTACTACAGGAATCCAAAATTCACCAGGAGTTTGCGATGAGATTTAAAACGAAACAAGGTGCTAGGTTTGTGAAGCATTAGAATCCACTCTGGATTTATTCTGGAGCTTTTGTCCCACTGTTTGAGTGGCAGAGGCAGTGAATGTGATGTGTAAGGAGGGGAGCCCTCCAGAAGTACCAGGCACAGTGAAAGATAATGGCTTTATACAGAGCACAGTGGTACAGTCAAATCACTGAACTCCTCTGAATTTCACTTCCTTCACCAAAGAGTTCGTTTGAATCCTGAAACAGCTCACAGAGGGCTGGAGTGGCCTCAGGGTGCATTTCAATGCCCCATGAAAAGCAGTAGGGTATTTTATTTGGTTTCAGTTCTGTATAAGGGAGTTTTTGACAAGGAAAACATAGACATTAGGATTCAAATTAGCTCTGAAAGCTACTCTGAAATACTTCGATATAATTTTCATTTATGCAAATAGTTCAAATACGTGACACTGTGACACTTTACCCAGCCACTTGCTCAATAACATCTACCAAATGCCAGCTCCCACTGCTGCTTCTGAGAGACCCAAATGCTGTAATGCTGTTGACTCACCACAGGAATTGTGTGTAGAACTCTTCCAACTCACAGAGAATTTCAAACTTGGTTCAAAAATAGTCTGCACATAAGTCAGTTTGTTCTAACCATTACTTAACCATGTTCTGACCTGACTTTTCCCTCTCCTCTCTTCACACTAGGAATCTCTAATGAAGCCCAGTTTGTGTTTACACTTCAGAGTATTGTTATGGCTCAGAAGTTAAAAGGAACACTGTCCTTTATAGTCAAAGTAAGTGCAGCTCTCAACTGCCTCTGCTTCCTTTGGAACTGCATCAGGGAGCTGGGCTCGGGTGGGAAGCTCTGCTCTCAAGCTTTTTTTGGGCATCATTTCATCCCTGCTGCAGCAGCCCATTCTGTGAGGAACATTTTCACGTGACATCTTGTGCAAAGAGTGCCCCCAGTCCTGCGTAAGCACATCCTAGATTGTCATTGCTGGCAGTGTGTGAGCAGGCGGCCTGGAACACGTGCCACAGTGTCAGCTAGAAAATCACACTGATCTGCTGGGAGGGGGAGAGGTGGAACCAGGGTCTGCTCCTGATCTCAGTTATGTAGCGATCAGTTGGATACTGCTGCCTGGTACAAGGCTGGAAAATAATAAGAATTAGATACAGTTAATAAGGGTGGAAACCCAGACCAAGAATGAGGTCAGTGGAAGGCATTGTTTAGTAAGTATTGAGCTGGATAAGACTGTGTGGGCTTCTGATGTTATTTCAGTACAGTTATTAATGAAAGCTGTGTGAACACCTCGAAGGAAATTAATAGAGACAGTTGTGGCTACTCCTGAGTCAGCCGTTATCTCTATTTTAAGAGTTTCTTAAAAATAGCATGCTAGTCCTATTTTAGTACCTAAGAATCTGGGAACTATTAATTTATTATTTTGCTCAGGAAATAATGAACTTTAAAACCACATCTCCAAGTGTTAGTTTAAACTCAGTCTGCTCAGTTTATTTCAGCAGAGTGTAGGCAGAACTGCAGCCTGTTGTGTCCCTCACCAGTTCTAGGTGCATTTATCAACCCAGCTGCCCAGGTCTTTGAGTAGGCTGAGGTTGTAGTGGGATGGTTCTCAGACTCATCTTTCAGGCCCAGCCAGGCTGTTTCAGAGGGAACTGAACCCTAAGTTCCTCGTTGGTCCCTGTGAGGTGGGTGGGGGTGGTGCTTCCTCTTGCTGCCTCAGGGCTCCTACTCATTGCCTTTCCTTTGCCCTCTTGCAGAATGATGAAGGTTCAACCCATGAAAAACTAGATTTCAAATTGCACTTCAGCTGCGCTTCATACTTGATCACGACGCCTTGCTACAGGTGAGTGCTGTGCAGCCCCTGGCAGGCTGAGCTCTGCCTGTTCCTGGGGGCTTGGGCACCAGAGCTCAGTGTCTCTGTGTGGTGGGACTGTTCAAATGTGTCCAGTGACTTTTTCAAGTGGCTCTGCAGAGGGAGCTCTCTGCCCTGTGGGCTGGCACAGACAGCTCTGGTTGAGGGCACAGGCTGTTCCAGTGGAGTCTGGAGCGTGGTTTCCATATTTGCTGTAAACCCATTTTTCTAGAGCTGGTTAGTACTTAAATGTCTGCATCGTGACATGTTTCCAGGTTTGCATGGGGCTGATGGACCAGAGTTCACTTGCATTTCTAATAAAACATTTACTTTTCTTCCTGTTCTGCAGTGATGCTTTTGCCAAGCTCCTAGAGTCTGGAGATCTGCACATGAGTTCTATTAAAGTAGATGGAATTAGCATTTCTTTCCAACATCTACTGGCAAAGATCTGTTTTCATCATCATTTTTCAGGTGAGTCTTCCTTGATGCAGAACCTTCTAAATATTCTAAAATCTCTGCTGTGCTTGGCAAGCACACCAGCAATCACAGGAGCAGGTGATGTCCAGATTAAATAAATTTGGAAGAGGAGTTTTCTCCAGTTTTGCAACACTCAAAGCATGCATTGTTCTTCAAAATGAACTCTCCTTGTATCCCTGGGGAATTCCTGCAGCCCAGTGAGGCATCTGACAGCTATCATGGGAGCAGCTGGTGTGGAGTTGAGGCTGTAACTGTTCTCTGGAGGGTGGGTTTGATCTGCAGGGCTTCAGCCTCTTGCCCCAGTGCTTTTGTTTCAGTGAGGGAGAGCCCCAGCTACTCAGGTTTGGGTTTATTAATGAAAACACAAGCACTGGCTGAAGCAAAACAACTGGCTGTTTCATCATGCTCTGGTGTTTGCATTAGACATTGCCTCACTGGAAGTATTTCTGGGGAAGAAATCTACGTTCTGAGCAGTGTTTTTGCCACAGAACATTTGTGGCTTAGGAGACAAATGACTCACCTCGTTATTGTGAAATGTCCCAGAGAGAAGCCAGGAGGAGCCAGGAACATCTTAACCCTGACTTCCTCCTCCCCTCTGTAGAAGCCTGTGTTCCTCGAGGCCAGGCAGAGCAGTGGTTCCTCTCCATGGGAAGGAAGGCTTGAATTAAAATGGAATTGAATTAAATGGAATTGCTGTTTCTCTGCAGTTGTGGAACGCGTTGATTCGTGTGCATCCATGTACAGCCGTTCTATCCAAGGCCATCACGTCTGCCTACTGGTAAAAAAGGTGAGAGCATCCTAATCCCCAAGAGAAGCTAAACCTGGAGCCTTCCCTGCCTGCCTCTGCCTCTTTCCAGTCCCTGAGCTTGGCTGGGAAAAAAATTATCCCCACTTGGAAGAGGAGCTAATGGATTTTTTTCTTTTCTTTATTTTTTTTTTCCTTTCCCAGGGAGAGAACTCTGTATCCATAGATGGGAAATGTAATGATTCTACCCTGCTTAGCAACTTGTTGGACGAGATGAAAGAGACATTGTCCAAGTGCTGAATATGAATATTCCTTATAAAATATTCCAACGACAAGAAACACCCAGCGTGTAAAGACGAGCAGACCCAAGTGTTAAGTTTCTCCCTCGTACGCATGTACTACCCTGGGGCACGTGCTTTCAGTTAACTCCACCATTGGTTGCAGTTTAGACATTTTAAGGCTGTATGTTACCTTTTTATTTTCAGAACTTTTTACAAACTGTGGTGTTAACCCTTTCTAGCCCAAAGAGATCCTGGTGATGTGACTGGAGGAGGGAGGGGAAGAGGGAGGGAGGGGCGGGCACTATTTATTCAGCAGCTCATGATGATCCCATGACCTTCATCTACATGGGACAGGGACTGAGCAGGACTTTATCAACAGCAGCACAGTTTGTTGCTTGTGCTTATGCCAGGGAAGGTTGACTTAATCCTTAGCCATGGAATATGTCTTCAGGGCTGCTGTAGTTGATGTATATTTCTAGCAGAGGCTGGTGCTGGACCAGAAGGCCTCTTTTTGGTTTTTTTTTTATATATATATGATTTATTATTATTATTATCTCAAGATCTATTGTGATCAGCTTATAAACATCCTCCATCTCCTTGAGCTAATCCAAAGGAGCCCTGTGAGAGCTGGGATGTTTGAGTTTCTGTTTATAGTAGTTGCCTTGAGCCTTAACCTTCTTTTAGTGACAGCTGGAAGAGTCGAGCGTGGAAGCGTGAAATGGGCTGGAAGTGTTACTGTTTGGGTCTGTGCTCCCCTTGACTGCCCCACACATGGAGTCTGTCAGACCTCTCCCCTTTGAGCTGTCTCTGCTGATGTGTTTTATGAGTCCACTTCAATTTCACATTCCTGAACAGTTAAGCTGTAGCAAGAAACTGGAAATCCAAAGGGATCTGGTCCTGCTTTTTTATCCTGTCACTCACCAGCTGAGGTTGACCATTACCAGGTTAGAGAAACATCCATGGGTGCAGCCCCTCTTGTGCAGGTACAGCCCTGTCCTCCCTCTGTGCTCTGAAACCAGCAGGGGCATTCGGTTTCAGTGTCCCCTCAGTGTCCTCTGGCCCTGCCCTCGCAGCAGTGGGGGCAGATTTGGCAGCACAAGTGCCCCTGGGTGCCTGTGGCAGAGCCCTCCCTGCCGGGGAGCAGGAGAGAGGGATGGATTGGGAGCCCCCTTCCTTCTGGGGTGCAGGAGGGGAAGGGGGTGAGGAGCCTCTGCCCCAGGTGCAGGAAGGAGGATGAAGTGAGGATCCCCTCTCCCTGCCAGCATGCAGGAGGGGATGGAGTGAGGATCCCCTCCCCCTGACAGGATGCAGGAGCGAGGAGTGGATTGGGAGCCCCTCTCTGCTAGGGTGCAGAAGAGAGGAGCTGCTCTCCCTGCTGGGGTCCAGATTGGGAGGGGCTGAGGAGCTGCAGATTTGGGACTGTAGCAGTTGCTTCAGGGGGAAGAAGGGAGAGTCTGGGAAGTGAAGCCCATTCTGCACTATTGGAATCTTGTGGAGTCACTGACAGGAAAGGGATTCACAATGTGCTGCAGAGATGCTCAGTTGATGTCCTTCTCCAACATCCCTTGCTTTCATCTTATTTTTTATTCCCTCCACTCCATTTCTTTCCTTGCCGTTCCACACCCAGCGAGCAAAACTCCATGGAACGGTTTTGCTTCGAGGCACAGGTCAGGAGCAGTTGGTTGCTCCAAAAAGTTGCCCAGGGAGCAGCTGGCTGGGTCTGCACGTCTCCAGCACCACCACCACTCCTAAAACACCAAACCCCTACACAGGGAGCAGGATAGTGTTGATCTTATCCCTTGGGTGATGTCCTGTACTTTACGCGTGTCTTGTGCTCTTTACACTCTTCCCACAGGAGGTATTTTGGCAAAGGCTCTGCTCTGGTGCTCTGGATTCCCTGCCAGGCCCAGCTCCGTGTCCGACCGCGCTGCCAGGACGTGGAGGGTTTGGTTTTGGTCAGCCTCCCTTGGTTAGCCAGTTGTGTATTAGAAACTGAACATATTAAAATTGTCTTAAAGGATAATGTTCCTCAATTAGTGTTTGGGTTTTTTTAATTCATGGATGAAAACTGTCACTTTAGCATGTAGAGTCTCATACAGAATCCTGTGCAGTGATTCTAGAATTTTGAAACTGTATGATGTGTTACATTCACAAATTTATTTGCTATCAACATTCCCTGGAAAAAAAAAAAAAGAAAAAGAAAACAACATACCACAAGCTGCTGTAATGATTTTGTGTCAAGATGATCCAATAAACTTTCAAAACAAAGTTAGATTTTTGGCTTTGTAAATGGTCCTTTCATAAGACCCTTCCAGTTTGGGTGGAGCCCAAACCAGGGCATGGATTTACCCCAGGGCTGAACAATGTATCCTCGGTGGAGGTAAGAGGAATCTCCTTCCAAAAGGAGGTAGGGAATTCCTAACACCACCCCTTTGGAAGGCAGCTCTGCAGCAGCAGCTGTCACTAAGACTGAAATTACAGGAAAAGATAATTCAGACTATCTCAGTTAAATCTCCCTTAATTGTTTTATTTTTTGGAACACTGTTGCAGCCAAAATCAACTGGGGAAAATGGGAGTTCTGTTTTAAAGGAGGCTGGAATCAGCCCCTTGTGTTGTTTCCTCTTGGCCTCCAGGGAAATTTGTGACAAGCGTGTTGACATTGAGATCAGGATTAAGGCCCCATCCTGCCACAGCAGGAATGAAGCCTTAGCTTTGCTGATGCTCCAGTGGTTTCCAGTCAGACCAGAAGCTGAGAATCCCCTTGGGACAGAAAATCCATGGGGATGAGAGTCAGGAGCCACCAGCTCTGCACTGGGAAGAGCCCAGTAAGTTGCTGGCCCTGTTGCTGGCAGACGAGCTCCTGCTGCACAGGAAGCATCCATCAACCTGCTGTGGGGTGGGGACTGAACAAATCTGATGAAATGGAATGAAAACAACAGCAAACCCCAACCCAGGAAGTGCTTGGAGCAAACCTCAAGTGTTAAATGAGCCACAGGAGCTGAACTTGGGGCCAGGTGGGATCCTGGGCTGTGTTAGGAGGGGCACTGGCAGTGGGACACAGGAGCTGATCCTGTCCCTTCCTCAACCCTGGTGGGGCTCAGCTGCAGTGCTGTGTCCAGTTCTGGGCTCCTCAGGCCATGGAGCTGCTGCAGTGGGGCCTGAGCAGGGCTGTGAGGATGATGAGGGGATGGAGCACCTCTTGTGAGGAAAGGCCGCAGGAGCTGGGGCTGAAGCTTGGAGAGGAGCAGAGATGGATAGGGAGATAGATGGATTTATATATATAAAGTGCTTCACGGGAGTAGCCAGAGGCTGGGGCCAAGCAACAGGATCAGAGGTGAAGGGAAGGAACTGGAACACAGGAAATTCCACCTGAGCTGCGGGCAGAACTTTGCCCTGTGGGTGACTGAGCACTGGCACAGGCTGCTCAGAGAGGTGGTGGAGTCACCTTCCCTGGAGCTCCTCAGGTCCTAGGTCATGCACTCAGAGGACCCTGCTGAGCCAGGTGAGCTCCAGTGGTGCCTCCCAGTCTCCATTCTGTGATTCTGTGAGCAGGAGTTGCCGGTGAACCTGGCACTCCTGCCCTGGGCACAGCATCATCTGCCCACGGAGGAATCCAGCCAGGGAGCCCCACGGCTGCTGCAGCAGAGCTCTGGCTCTTGCCAGGAGCAGCAGTGAGATCAGCTGCGCTGCAGGAGCATCCAAGCTGCTGCTGTGAGCCTGTGCCAGCTGGAGCAGCAGCAGAATCCCCGAGGAGCTGGAGCTTCACCCCAGGTTGCGCAGTGCAGATGGGCTGGGGATGAGCTGTGACCACCCGGGGGGTGAATTGGGGTCTGGGAAGGCTGTGGGGCACCTGGAATGGAGAACTCCAGGCTGCCGGACAGGGGTGTTGCTTTTTGGCATGTAGGACCCTGGGGAGAGGGGAGGGAGCTCTGCAGGGTGTGGGGAACAGCAAACTTTTGGCACCGTTTGGTTTTGGGCTTCCCAGGGATTTCCATCCTCAGGTTTGTGAGAAGTTCCCTTTGAAGCAGGGGCTGCTTCCGGCCACTTCTCCTTTGGTGACCTTCAAGTTCTGGGCAGGTCCCTTCAGCTGCCTCTGTTCATTTAACACAAGAAAATAAATAGAATAGAAGAAAACAAATAAAATAGAAGAGAAGGAGATAAATAACTGGAACGGAATAAAAGGAAAAAATTAATAAAATTAGGAAAATATGTAGAATAAAAAATAATAAAATACAACAGAAGAAAACAGATTTTAAAAAAGAAAATTGAAAGCAAATAAAAGCGAATAGACAAGAAAATTAAAATAGACTAAAAGAGAGAAATAAAATAGCAAACCAGAAAATAGAAAATAAAATAGAAAGTTAAATTGAATAAATGTAGAAAAGTAAGATAAAATAGAATAAAAACATAAAATAGGATAAAATAAGTAGAACAAAATAAAGTAAAAGAAAATACTGAAATAGAATAAAAAAACAGGGAGTAAAAGAAACTAGAATAAAATTTGAAAACTACACTAAAACACGAATTGTCTCCCCACCCACATCCGCCGTGCCTTTCCCCTCCCCCGGCCCGTCCCCCCGTTCCCTCCCGTGGGCGGGGCAGGCGCTGCAGGGCGCGGCCCCTTTAAGAGGAAGTAGCGCCGGCAGCTGGCGGCGCGCGGGAGGGCGCGAGAGCGGCGGGAGCGAGGCGGCGGCGCGGGGCGTGCTGCGGCCGGGCTGAGGGAGTGCTGCGGCCCGCGGAGCTGTGCGCGTCCGCCGCCGAGGGAGCGCGGCCCGGCAGGTGCGGGGGACGGGGGGACGGGGGAGGTGTGGGGGGGACACGGGGGGTGCGAGGGGCACGGGGGGTGTGAGGGAGGAGAGCCCTGCGGGACGGGCTCGGAGGGCCTGCGGGGGAAGGGGTCCTGGCGGGGGCCGCGTGTCCCCGGCCGTCCCCACGTGTCCCTCCAGCCCCGCTGTCCGCGTCCCCCCGGCCGGGCCGGATCCTCCCCGCCTTGACCAGATGGGACGGGACCTGTTGAGCCGCGGCCGCCTTCTGCCCGCTCTGGGCGTTAATTGTGAGTGTTGGTGTGGGCGGGGGGCGATGGCGGCCGCGGCCCGGCCTGAGGCCCTCGGGAGAGCGCGGAGCCCCCGGCGTGGGCAGGGGGGGATCAGATGGGTCAGAGCGTGGATCGAGGCGTGGATCTGCCTGTCTTGGCCTGGCCCGGACGAACCCCTTGGATGGGACATCTCCGAGCAGAGCTCTGGCTGGTGGGCACAGCCCCCTCCCCTGACCTGCAGGATTCGTGAGCAACCCAAAAATTCATATGGAGGGGAAGAAAAACCATCGTAGACAGCAAGGGGTTTGGTGACACAACCGTGAAGTTACAGTGCAACTTCCCTATTTTATCCCACCTCTCCCCCCCGACTTTCTCCAGCCCAGCTGGAGTGTGTTTCTGCCATAGGTAAAGTCATAGCCCAGAAGTTCAAACCTATCAGTCTCTAAACTGGTCGGGGAATGGGGAATTTTCCATTTTTTTTCAGGTCATCGTGAGGCATGGCTCAGCTGTCATGAGGGAGAACTTGTCAGGAGAAGTTGAAAGCAAACTCTTGCTCTGCTTCTGTCTCTTGCTGCGGTCTCAGGAATCCTGATATTACAGAGCTGCTTCTGCTCTGATCTGCAGCACAGCAAGTTCAGCTCCTTCAAAGAAAGCTGTATGAGGAGGACAGGCAAAAGGAAAGGGCAGGAAGTCCTCTGGAGAGAGAGGACAAGGGATATGGAGTTGTCCAGTGTCCAGGACAGATGTTTGGGAAAAGCATCTCTGTCAGTGCTAGTGAAAGGCAGAGTTCCGTTCTCCTAGAGCTTGGAGCTGCAGAGTGGCTACACTTTCTGGATTTCCATCCCTTGTTAAAAGCCCCTTTCCGGTCTGGAAATCTCCTGCCAAGTTGCAGGGCAGGGAGGGATTTTTGCTAGGAGATGTGAAACTTCCCCAGCCACCTGTTTATCACAGTCCCCAGGGCTTTGTCCTTGCACTCTGCTTCCTTTCCCAACTTTAGGCTCACATCCAGCTCCCTGTTTGTCTATGGCTGTTCCCTGGACTGTGGATCCCATGTTTCACTTTCTGTCTTAGTGACTTGCTGTGAGGTGAACCTGGGGTGAGCTTGTGACTCTTCGAAATCCCCAGAAAGAGAGAGAGGAGCATTGGGATTTCTTGCCAGTGGTGGCAAAACCTGGAGCTTTTGGTTTGCAATGAAGAGCCAAGTCCAGGTGCTGAGCAGGGAGCTGGTTCCCTGTGCCCGGCTCACCTTGCAGCTCCTGGGATGCTCTGTTGGACATGGTGGGGTTCCACAGGTGTCATACATGGAAATGGGCCCTCCCATGGGCTTGGCCAAGGCTTGGGGAGCTTGGAGCAGACTCAGCATCTGGAGCAAAGTTCTCCTGCCACAGTTCAGCTGCCTCTGGAGCTGTTTGCCAGCTGCTTCCTTGTCCACATCCAGCATGGCCCTTCCAGTGATAGGATGAGAAGTACCCTGCACACTGCAATGGGGTGATTTCATCCCATTTTAGAGGTCAGACTGGCTGGGTCTGTGCTGTGCTTGGTCACTCCTGCTCCTGTGTGAGGGACAGGGATCTCTATGGCCACACGAAAAGGGAAAATGTCCCTTGTGACCAGTGAAAGTATCTGGGATCAGAGCAGAGAGATTGCAAAACCATCCCAGTCCTGCCCACAGGTCTGGGAAGGGAATTGCTTTCAACTTCTGAGTTTTGATTTCTAGTAAGACAGGGAGGTATTTTCTGGTTCCTGAGCCATAAATGCTGCTGTAAGTGGATCCAGAACCAGATTTGCTGGAGATTTAGCAGCTTATCTCTAGGAATACGTAATATCCAGCTAATGCTGTCAATAAAGAGTGCACCTTAGGCTGCACCTTCATCCTGCTTTTTCCAGATGCCCCTGGGAGGCAGAGTTATCCCTGAGGCCTGGTTTCGTCTGCTGCCTGCTTCCCTCTGGAGCTGGTGGTGTGGTAGAAGTGCTGCTCTGCTCCTGGTGAAATGGGGTGGATGTTGCTTTGGGTAGATGAAGGCCAGAAAAAACCCCAACAAAACAACAACTTTTGCAAGTGGGCAAAGCCAGAGCAAAACAACTCATCACACTGTGATAGCTTTGACTTCCTCCAGGAAACCTGGCTGAGGTCCCAAGGAGCTGGTGCTGGTGTTGGGTCAATGTGAGATGAGGCAGATGTGGTGATGCTGCCAGACACTGTCATTTGTGACCCTGTGCTGATTCCAGGAAACCCATGGGACAGGAGATGAGCTGGAGCCACCCAGACCATGGCTGAGGTTGCAGCAGGAGCTGAGCTGGCCCTGTGGCTGCACTGAAAGGCCCTGTATTTTCTGCAGGCCTCTCTTGGGTCTGTTGTCTGGCTGCCTGTGCTTCCTTCTCTCTTTCCTCTCACTGTGTGATGTGGTTGGTGTTGAGGTGGTCTCCAGCTCCACATCTATGGGTTCATTCCATGCCTGGAGCTCTGCTAAGGGATTGAGTTACTGCCTTATCTCCCACCAGGGCAGGAGAGGCCTCGTGGGCCTCTGCTGTCAGCAAGAAACAATCCTTCCCTTCATCCCAACACATGACATTAACGTGGGGAAAAGGGGTGTTTGTCCCTGGGATTATCCATGCTCTGGGAAAGGCTGGCCGTGTGGCCAGCTCGTGCTCCAGCTCAGCCCTGGGGTGTGATCCCACACTTCCTGGGATCTCAGCCCACTGTTAGAATGGTGCTATAGTCATTTTATCATCCCAATGCAAATTTCAGGCTCCACGCTGATGTTACCTTTGTGTTGGGTGCAGGCAGATCCCAAAGTTAGAGGAAATGGGAGTGCTGTGGGCTCAAAAATATCCCTATCCAGTGAGGACAGCACAGAGCTGCACAAGCAGGGAGAGATGAATAGCTCAGCTGGGACTTGATAAACACCACCCTGCCCTTCCAGCCCTGTGGTGGGGACAGCGAGAGACCTTCCCAAAGGATCAGGCTGCCCTGAGACCTGGAAAAGAGGGAGCTGCTTCTACCATGCCATCACTGGCCACGCTTTATGCTGGAAATACTTGTGTGTGCAGTTAACCTGCGTGTTGGAGTCGTGACCCAGCTTGTCAGCTTAGCGCAGCCCCACAGAGCCTGCAGCGGATTAGCTCTGCCTCCACACGCAGCCCCATCCCGGCCGGATCCGTGGAACCCTTCCAGCAGCGGGCTCTGACATTGCAATGGATGCAGATGTCACGTAAGAGGCAGCAGGGCTGGCCCTGAGTCAGTAACACCCGGGGCTCCGTGGGGCTCCCTGCAGTCACTGCTGTTCCACGGGAACAGTTGGAAAATGCAGCATCTGCTGCCTGACCTTCCCCTTTGGGGAGGGAAGCAGGAGGGGACCTTTTACAGAGCTTACTTGCTCGTGTGGCTTTTCTCCCTCTGTGGCTGTGGGTAGAAAGGCCAGGGGGACAAACCACACTGGAAATTTGGGTTTCTTGCCTTCCCTCTCCCCTGGCAGACTGGGTTTTCCAGCCTCTTCGGGCCCTGCTCCCTCACCTGCCCTCCCTCAGCATCCCTGTGCAGTGTGAGCAGTGTCACCCATGATGTCCCTCCTGTCACTGCCCATGGTCTGGATGTAAATCCTGAGTGTGGAGCCGAGCAATAAACTCCCTGTTCATCCATCTGCCTGGGATGGATGCTGATGTCTCACTTCTGGCTGACCTGGGCTCTCTGCTCCATGCAGCAGCATTCCCACCTGCAGCTCTTGGATGGGCTCTGCCAGAGCTCCCCTCACCTCCACTGAGCCTTCTGCTATCCCAGCCATGCCTTATTTAACAGGGATTTTCCCTTTATTCCATAAACTAACTTGACTTTAGGATTGGCCGGAATGCTCAGCCTTGCAGGGGCAGAGGAGACGCCAGTTAAAGCCCAGGATAGCTATTTTTGGTCTTTGATTATGCTTTTTCCTTTTCTCAAGCACATGGCCTTGCAGATGGGCTCTGCCTCTCCGTAGCTTGGAGATGTGTAAAGAGCCTGTCCTGCTCTTAAACCAACCTCTTCCCTTCTCCTAAGCCACCCTCTTTCCGGGAAAGGCCCGGAGACGTGGGAAGTCCCAGGAGACATGGGAAGTCCCAGGAGAACTGGTGTCTGCACAGTTTCTTACTTGGGAATTTCCAAATTGTGCAGCAGATTGGAATAGCAGGGCCTGGACGTGGCTGGCGACAGGCAGGACCTTCTTAAAGCTGACTCTGGTGAAAGACAAAAGGCTCTTTGTTTGCCCAAACCTTGGGAATTCAGCATTTTCAGTGTGCCCCTGTTTGGCTTTGGTTGCAAAGGCTGCTGCTAAAGCACTTTCCAAGAGAAAAATGCGAATGTTTTCCTGCAGAGCAGCAGGACGAACTGGGGCTGTGTGTGCCTGGGCGGGGGCTGGAGGTGCAGCTGGGCCAGGTCGAGCTGCTCCTTCTCCAGAAACTTCCAAGCAGCTTCTGCTGCTGGGATGGATGAGGAAGGTGATGCTGAAGGTAACGGCTGTGTCTCAGCTCTCCTGCAGCACCATGGAGTGATCCTATGGGAGGAAAGACAGAGCTTGCAGAGGGGAAGAATTAGCTTTTGGGAAAACATTGGCAGCTCCCCGGGCCGGGAGGCTGTAGCCGGTGCCAGACAGGAAGCGGCTGACGTGGAAGTGCCGGCTGGCTGGGATTATGAATGGCCAGGGGTGCCTTGCAGCCACACTGAGCCCTCCTCGCCCTGCCCTGCCCTGCCCTGCCCGAGGTAAGCACGGGGCAGACCTTCGCTCCTCGTATCACAAATCCATTCAAAATAGCAGCTGGAGGTCTCATCCCGGGAAGACAAGCTCTCGTTTGTTGCCAGACTGGCTCTGGAGGCACAGGAACTGGCTGCCATTAGTGCCGTGTGGCTGCCAGGATTGTTCTGGTCCCTGCTCTCTGTAGTAAAATCTCTCCTTTGATCGGAGAAAACCAGGATCATCCTGTCCCAAGACACTGAGCTAGTGCAGAATGGCTGTGGGAAGGGATTTGTAAAAGGAGGGGGATGGAATTATGAAAAAAATGTGCGTGTGCGTCCGTCTCTGCTGTTTTGTACAAGTTGCCTGTTTGGAGCTGCTTTTCTTCTCTTTCTCACTCGGTAAATTCAAATTTTTACTTGAAATGCTCAGTGCATCCGAAATACCTTTATCAGGATGGCTTTATCAGTCGGGTGGGTATTGTGTCCTGTGTTGGGAGCTCTAGCCTGGCGTTAAGAGTACTGGGAATGGCTCAGGGGGAAGCAGGATTGTGGCTGTCCTCTCCTCTGGGGAGCTGTGGGGGCACAGTGGCTGTCACAGGCTGCCCACCCAAGGGTGCAGTTATGAGCAGCTGGGCTCAATGGGATGCCAGGACAGCAGCCTGGCTTCCTCGAAAAGGAACCGGATAAATCCATGATTTTAAGAGCTGTGTTGCTCCCTGGGCTGTGCTGAAGGGCTGTTTTACCAGAGGCAGCAGGATGTGGCTGCCCCAGCGCTGGGGTCATGGGGAGGGAAGTGTCTGACCCCTCCCCAGCTGCAGAGCCTCCAGCTTGTGGCCGCCCATGAAGCAAACAGGGAGGTTTTTTGCCCTCTTTTGAAAAAGGAAGCTTGGCCTTGGTGCCTGCCAGCACTGACAGAGGGTGCAGAGCAGGGCTGAGCCTCTGCAGGAGTGACCTGCTGAGGCCAGGAACACAGGTAGGAGCTTGCTGACTGCTCCCTTGCTGGTTTTCCCCTGGCTTGCTGGCTTTCCCTGGCTGTTGTTAAACCCCCTGCACGGTGTGGGCAGCAGAGGGGAGCACAGAGTGCTGCTGGGGCTGGCACTGATGGAGCAGTCATGGGACTCCTGAAGTTCTTTCCGGGCCATTCTGCCTCTGTGGGGAGGGCAGGATCTGTCGGGAACTCTGCTGGCTCCTGGAAAGCTTCGGTATGGCTGCAGGAAAGCACATGGGGAGGCAGTTTCACTGTGTTTTGGAGAAGGTGACTCTTCCCTCTTCCAGACTCTGAGCTGCCTTTAAAAGTGACCAGGAGTTGGGAAGCAGCCACCTGGGCTTCCTCTGCCTGGAGCCTGGTGTTAGAGGAAGGCAGCTCCACATGATCCACCATTCCTGGTGAGGGAAGAGGAATGGCAGGACAGTGCCCAGCAGCCCTGGCAGCAAAACCAGCACAGCACTGGAGCTGCACAAGCAGGGAGTCAGAGAAAAGGAGCTTTTGGGATGGGAGGGCCAGGCCTTGAGACTCCATGGCAGGCAAGTCCAGGATAGTAGGGAGCTGCTCCTCCTGTGTCCTTGGGATAAGCTGGAGGTGTGTTTGTGCTCCTGGCAGCCAACGGGGGTCATGGGCTCTGATCCTGAGCGGATGGCCAAGGTCCTCTCAGAACACCAATGACATCTGCTGTGAACTTGGCTGACTGAAAGGAGGAGGCAACCAAATGTACTGAGGTTTGTTTGGGCACGAGTGGTTTTCCCCCTCACCTTGAAAGCTTGCAGATACCATCCAGGTGCTTTGCATGTCCCATTTGCCAATTGTTCCTAACCTTTCCTTTCCCTTGTGTGCGGGGGCGGTGTCAGCTGTGACTCCTGCCTGTGGAAGTAGGTGTTGTACAGATGATATCATCTCCAAGCAATGTCAGGGATGCTTTGGTCTCTGTGCCTCTTTATTTTTTTTTTTTTTTCCTAGAGCTAAATGTTTCTTTTAGCTCATTGCAGTCAGAGACCATAATTAAATAGGCTGCATCTGCTTGATGTCTCAGCTACTCATTTTGCTAATGCTTCACACAGATGCTGAATCGTCTGAGAGACAATTGCTGCCGTGTTGAGCTCCCCAGTTCTTAGGGATGATGTCTGCACAGGATCAGGAATTTGTTTGTAGGACGAGTACTGCCTCCATACCGACTAAACTCTGTCGTGCCCAGAGACCCTGACAAATGTGAGGGCTGGGAAATCCCCAGCGGTGTGACATGTGACAAGGGCAAGTGTTGGATCCTGCCCTGGGACAGGGCAGCCCTGGATGCAGGGACAGACTAGGGAAGGAGCAGCTGGAGAGCAGCACCACTGGAAGGGATCTGGGGGTCCTAGTCGGTGGCAAGTTGGATCTGAGTCCCCATTGTGTCCTGGCAGCCCAAGGGGCCACTGTGTCCTGGGGGCACCAGGCCAGGGAGGGATTTTCCTGCTCTGCTCTGCACTGGAGCAGCTTCACCTTGAGTCCTGGGGGCACTTTGGGTACCACGAGATCAGAAGGATCTAAAGCTGTCAGTGTCCAAAGGAGGGACATGGAGCTGGGGAAGGGTCTGAGGAGTGGCTGAGGGCACTTGGCTTGTTCAGCTGGAGCAGAGGAGACTGAGGGGAGACTCCTCGGGGGCTGCAGCTCCTCCCGAGGGGAGCCGGAGGGGCAGGGGCTGAGCTCTGCTCTGGGACAGGGACAGAAGCCCAGGGAATGGCTGGAGCTGGGTCAGGCTTGGGATGATCTCAGGGAAAGGTTCTTCCCCCAGAGGCTGCTGGGGCACTGCCCAGGCTCCCCAGGGAATGGTCCCTGCCCCAAGGCTGCCAGAGCTCCAGGAGTGTTTGGACAATGCTGCCAGGGATGCCCAGGGTGGGATTGTTGGGGTGTCTGTGCAGGGCCAGGGTTTGAACTCGATGATCCCTGTGGGTCCCTTCTGACTCTGGGTATTCTGGGATTCTATGAAAAGTCTCTCCATCCTGCTCAAATGTAAAAAGTGGTCGGTGTTTGTTTCTTGCTGTGTGTGGCCAAGGCCAGGGTATGTTCAGTGTTACGGTTGGGTTTTACCCATTCTCATCCCTGCCAGGCCCTGCAGTGCAGATCCTCCAGAAGAGAAGCAGGGATGGAGTCACACTGCACCAGGGATGCTGCGGATGCTCCAGGGAGCCGCGGGGAGGGCGGTGCTGCTGTTGCTTTGTGGTTTCTTGTGTGAGAGGACGTGCTTTCCTCCATCTCCAGTGTGGGGAACTCATCGCGTGCAAGTGCTTCCCTGGATTTTCTGCTGGCGATAGCAGCAGCCTCAGCACCTGCTGCCCACATTGCTGGTTCCGTGGGGGTTGTGTCTTGGCTTTGGGGTGGGCGCAGTCCCTGGAGCTTCTGGCTCTGCTGCAGGATGTGGCCAGGCTGTGACACAGCTCCCAGTAACCAGCACTGCTCAGTGTCCCTCCACACCCCTCACTTCTTCCTCTGCCACGTCTGGGGCGGGATCACACTCCAAAGGATATGTTTGCCAGGGGTTTGTGCTGGGTTTGCCTCCCCCGAGGTGGCTCATGGTATCACAGCAGCTGTTTTGGAAGAGGCAGGCCAGGTTGGATGGGGCTTGGAGCAACATGGTCTTGTGGGAAGTGTCCTTGCCCATGGAAGGTGTTCTTGCCCATGGCAGGGGGTGGAACTGGATGGTCTTTAAGGTGCTTTTCCAACCCAGACTGTTCCCTGATGAAGTATCTGCTGTGGATTCACCCCACAGCCCAGGGTGGATCCACTGAACCACATTAAAATGCTTTGAGGGTTTCTCCCAACTCGTCATAGCCCATGTTGAATTGGGATCGCTCAGCTCCTGCCCGGAAGAGGTTCCTGAGCCCATTCCCGCAGGAAATGTTCAGCCTGTTCTTAGTGGGGTGAACTGCAGTGGTTTGGGGTTTCTTCCTCAATGTAATTAAATAAGGAAACAAGAGGCCTTGGCTATAAAGCTTTTTAATCTTTCTCCAGAGAAGAACTGCTGATTAGCACTGCCGCATCTGCTAGAGGACAGGCTCGATTGCAGCCATGGTAGTCGTGACCTTGAGTTTGGGATGTGCTTGCCGGCATCTGAGGACACTATTTACCTGTTGGAACAACACTGTGGCCTCATGTAAATCTAAGTGGATTCTGTTTGGGAAAGGGGTTTTTTTTTGCTTGATTGCTTATGAAATTATGGAAACTTATTTATGCTATTTAAGGCATCAGCTTAATTTCTGTTACTTTATTCATTTCTCTGTCCAGCACATGTAAAATAGTATTTTTGGTACACAAAGCTTTCTGCCTTAAGCTCCCATCAAAGAGCACCCTGACACAAATTCTGCAAGGGGCTTGATGTGGGAACAAAGGAGGTATAATTAGCTACAGATAAACAGAGCTGTGTTTCTCGTCAGCATCCCTTCAGATCTCAACTTGTGTCTCACCCTTGGAGTTGATTCTTTTCAGCAGGCTGGAAGAAGAAGATGAACTTTCCCTCGTCTTCCAGTTTTCAACTTGTATGCTGAAATGAAAAATATGTTTATGGTCTGTGTGCACCTGCAGAAGAGGCTGTGGCTGCTCTCAGGGCTGGTGTTATTTCAGGATGTTTGCTTTCCGGGTGCCTGAGCTGTGACTTCTTCTTCTCGTTCCACTCCACCCCTTGGTTCCTGTCTCTGACTTTCAGTGGCTGGTTTGGTGGGGGATGTCTGGCAGCAGCTCTGAACTGTGTTGTGGGCTGGCATGACCTGGCCTTGTTCCCAAAGGGGGGATGCATAGGTGAAAAATGGGATCTGGGTGAAACTCAGCTGGTTTTACCCTTCTTGGTTGGTGCATTGGAACCAAGCAGGTGATGGAATTTCTGCAGGGTTGGGGTCTCATGGCATGGCAATGTCGGGGTGAGTGGCAGTCCCCTCCCATGGCCGTGGGGTCTGTTCCCTCATTTCCACATGAACAGGTCAGGAGGTGACTCCATTCATATCAGGTCACTTCTCCAGCCAAGCCAAGCTTCTGCTTCAGCTAGGGAAGGGAAGGGGCAGGAAGGAAAGCTGCCATGGGCCCCCCCTTCTCAGATGTGGGGCGAGAGCCCAGATGGCATCCCAGATCTCTTCCTATGGGATTTAGACAAGGTTTCCTGTTGAGAGAGCTGCTCCTAATCACTGCCCTTCTGTGCTATGTTGCAGATCAGGACCAGATGAGCAGAGGGAGGTTTCTGTGAAGATCAGAGTTGCCCCAGCTCTGCCCCGGGAAGTGGCCGCACCTCCAGCTGTCACCGCTGCGGGCCTGAAAGAGACACAAGAGGAGGAAAATGTCCCACGCTCTAAAGCAAGTGTTCAATAAAGACAAAACCTTCCGGCCCAAGCGCAAGTTCGAGCCAGGCACTCAGCGCTTTGAGCTGCACAAGAAGGCCCAAGCCTCGCTCAACGCCGGCCTGGACTTGAAGGTGGCCGTGCAGCTGCCGCCGGGCGAGGAGCAGAACGACTGGGTGGCGGTGCACGTCGTGGACTTCTTCAACCGCATCAACCTCATCTACGGCACCATCAGTGACTATTGCACGGAGCAGTCCTGCCCCGTCATGTCGGGGGGCCCCAAGTACGAGTACCGGTGGCAGGACGAGCACAAGTACCGCAAACCCACGGCCCTGTCGGCGCCCCAGTACATGAACCTGCTCATGGACTGGATCGAGGTGCAGATCAACAACGAGGACATCTTCCCCACCAACGTCGGTGAGTTCAGGTCCTGGCTGGGGCTGGAGGGAGGTTGGTGGGCACAGAGCCTTCTCCTGGAGCCCCTATTGCTGTTCCAGGAGATGCTGCAGCACCACTGATCCCTGTAGCAGAGCTATTTCTGTGCTGCTTAGAGGTGAGCAGTGCACTGAGCTCTTCCCAGCTCCTCTGCAGTGCTAAAATACCCAGAGCTGTACCAGATCCCAGTGGGAGTTATAGATACCTCGAGCCAGTGAAACAGGAGGCTGCCCTTGCAGCAGTGAGTCTCTGAGGTGGCTCTGGAGTGGCTCATGCTGGATGCAGGATGGCTCTCTGGGAGCTGATGGCCAGCCCAGGTCCAAGGCACAGCTCTGTGTCACCTGGTGATGGTGCCACGTGCCATAATCACCACCTTTGTTATTAGAGGCCACACTGGCTGCTTCTGTCTCTGCCCCTCCTGCGGGGTGAGATGCTGGCACATGAAGGGAAGGGCCATGTGTCATCTACTGCTAGGGCCATAAAAACAGGAATTTGGCCTAACACACCTCAGTCTCCATATGCATACTCAGCTTTGGGACAGCTGTTGGGTTTTATTTTGTGATGAAGATGGAAGAATTTTGTCTCTAAATCATCAGGTCAGTACAGCTGAGCCTATGCAGAGCTTCCATCTCTGGGATGGAGGCGATAAGGTGCAGCAGAGCTCCCTCCCTCCCTCCTGCCCCGGTGTTCATCCCTTTGGAGCTCTGATGGGATGCAGTTGGCTGCTACTTAGGGCACATCTGCCACTCGAGCATCCACAGGGATCATCCACTGTGCCAAAATGCTGCTTAAACCTGGTGTGGAGTGGCCAGAGAGGGGAGGGGAGCCAGTTTTGAGACAGCTGAAGCACCAAGCCCTCCCCAGCCATTCCTGCTGGTGCTGCACAGACTTTGCTGCAGTTCTCAGGGGACCATACTGGGGGTGTGGGTTCTGTTCTGGGCTGCAGGACGAGCTTCCGACAGCACGAGGTCTGTGGTTTGGGGTTTTTTCAGTTGTTATTGTCTTCAGCTCAGCTTTTACCAGATTCTTTAACACTGACTGAAACACTGCAGCTCTGGCAGAGCAAGGAAAGGGTTTAACTCGTCCTTGTTTCTCCAGAAACGGTGTGAACTTTACACCCTGATATCCCAGACTGCCATGCTGCAGGGGGCCAGCCAAATGCAGACCTGGGACTTTCAAAGAGGACCTTAACAGCTTTAATTTTTAACTGAAGAGCTAAAGATGTACCAAAACAAGGGATAACTGGGGAGTGAACAGCACCGGCCCTTTCGTTTGGGAAGTTGCTTGGTTGTATCTGGTGTTTTGCACTGTTTATATAAATACATCAAACAGGAGTGGAAGAAAACTCTGATAACAACTGCTGGGAGTGTGGGCTCTGCTTTCAGTCACAGCAGTGCATTACTCTGTCACTTAAAAAAATCTGTGCTTTGAAAAATCTGATCCAAAGGAAAGGAAAAAGGAGAGGGGAACTGGAAATTACCAGGGACAGAAATGCTTTTGCCTCAATCTGTGCATTTTACCAATTTATTTTAGCCCCAAGCAACTAGTTTTAACTAGACCAAAGGTTTTTCATGGCCACTCTTTCCTCCCAGGTACTCCCTTCCCCAAGAACTTCCTCCCAGTGGTGAAGAAGATTCTCTCCAGGCTCTTCCGGGTCTTTGTCCATGTGTACATCCACCACTTCGACAGGATCACCCAGATGGGCTCGGAGGCCCACGTGAACACCTGCTACAAGCACTTTTACTACTTTGTGAAAGAGTTCAATCTCATAGACACCAAGGAGCTGGAGCCCCTGGTGAGTGCCGGGGTGGGCTGAGGTGCATGTGGGGCTGTTGGGGGTCTGTGGCCTGCACAGGGGTGGGGGAGTCACAGAGGGCTCTGGTTCCTTCTCAGAAAGCTCCACCTGACCTCAAATCCTGGGGTCACTTTTGAGTCCCTCACTCCAACAAAGACATCAAGGGCTGGAGCGTGTCCAGGGAAGGGAATGGAGCTGGGAAGGGTCTGGAGCACCAGGAGCAGCTGAGGGAGCTGGGAAAGGAGCTCAGCCTGAAGAAAAGGAGGCTCAGGGGGGACCTTCTGGCTCTGCACAACTCCTGACAGGAGGGGGCAGCCAGGGGGCTCAGTCTTGTCCCAGGGAGCAAGGGACAGGGCAAGAGGAAATGTCCTCAAGCTGTACCAGGGCAGGTTTAGATTGGATATAAGGGAAAATTTCTTCACTGAAGGGGTGGGACAGGCATTGGAAGGGGCTGCCCAGGGCAGTGTTGGAGTCACCATCCCTGGAAGTGCTCAAAAAACATGTGGATGTGACACCTGGGGACATGGTTTATGGGTGACACAGCAGTGGTGGGGTAATGGTTGGACTCGATGATCTTGAGAGTCTTTCCCAATCTTAAGCATTTTGTGATTCTCTTCCAAAGCTGGTTACCCAAATTCAGGACCAGTTGGCCTTGCAGTGTGACTGTCAGGAACCTGGGACTCAGCATGTGACTGGGATGTCCTGGGAATGGGAATGGTGGGGGGAGCACAGCCCTGCCCAAACAAGCTGTGGGCAGCAGTGTCACCCCATGCTTGAGGAGGGTACTGACAGCTCAGCACAGGGGGTTTTTTCATCCACACCCTCACCTGGCAGCCTGGATCCTCCTTCACAGTCCCTTGTCTTCTCTGTCCCTTTGACAGAAGGAAATGACCTCCCGGATGTGCCACTGAGCTCAGACCTTCCTGCTCCCACCTCGGCACCTTTTCCGAGGACTCCGAGCCCCAATCCCACATTGGAGACGTGATTCAAGGGGAGAACAGAGACGTTTCGTTTAAGAAATTATATATTTTTAATGAGTTTCAATGTAAAACTGTGATACTGCAGGAATATTTTTTTAAAGATGCTCTAGATTAACTAGTTTTTTATAGTAATTTCTATAAAAAAGAAAGAAAATATTTTGTGGGCCACTTGATGGGAATGTTGGCTCTTGGAGGGGGGAAGAGCTGCCCTGAGCTGCCTCTTCCCTGTGCCCTGAGTGAGCTGAGCCAGATGCTTCAGACAGAGCTGTGTCATGGAGCTGGGGCTGCCATGGAAGCGGTACTTCCCTTGGATACACATTTCCCAGCCCTGGAGGCAGCAGGGTACAGACTGGGGAGGAATTGCTGGTGTACATGGATCCTCAGGGTGTGGATCCCCCAGCACCTCTCCACGGGCTGTGAGTCCAGGTTTGGGGCAGAGCTGCTTTGTGCCCACCTGTCCCCAAGGCCTGATTGTCATGTTCCCTCTGAACGAGCTGGGACTGGGGTTTCTCCCATGGCTGCTGCTGTTGGAGCTGGTGCTGTTGGAATGGGAATCTGCCCTTGTGTCTCAGCCTGGCCCCAAGCTGAGCTCTGCACACGCAGCCTGGCTGTGGCTCAGCACTGTCCCCACGGGGACACAGATCCACGCTGGCAGCTCCTCATGGGAGCCAGCAGAGGGAAAGTGTTGGGACAGGCACGGGGAATCCTCCTCCATCACCTCCCTCCCTGTCCCTCTTGGTACGCTGACCCTGCCGGGACCACATCCCGCTAGGGTATGGAGCCTTCTCCCTGTTCCCCAGCAGCACCTCTGTGCCCAGCTGTGCACATCTGGGACCAAATTCTCTGGTGTGCAGCCAGAGCCCCCCCAGCCTTGCCCACTGCTTGCACAAGGAGAGCTTGGCAGTGCCCCAGGTAGGTAGTGGGTCTACCTAGGCTATGGGGACCAGTACGTGACCAAACTGCACCACTAACTGCTTCTTCCTTACAAAGCATTCCCGTGCCCTGGAATCTCTGTACATACGTGACTCTCATTTCTCGTCCTGCCGTTAGGACACTCGTACAAATACCACTCGTGCTCTGCAATGGAACCAATAAATTATGTTGTATTTACACAGCACACGCCGCCGCCGAGCGTCTTGTGACTGCGCGTTTGTCAGAGCCTTCCCATCAGCAAAACAAACACGGGTGTTTGGGCTCCTTGGGGATTGTGCTGCAGAGCTGGGAGCTCGTGGGTGTGTGCTCCTGGCAGGTTGGTTGGGTTCCTCCTGCTCTCCAAGTGCCAGGTCTGGGCTGCTCCGATGCCTGCGCTGTTCCTGAGGCTGTAGGGCCTGACCAGCAGCCAGGGGTTGTCCTGACTTGTGTTTGCAGTGTCCCTGTACCTGAGGGTTGAGCTGTTCTACTGGCTCTGACACCCACCTGGAAGTGGGCAGGGGAGGGGAATTCCAGCTCACCAAGAGGCCCTGCTGCCACGGGAAGGAGCCAGGGGTGCAGCCATTGAGGCTGGTGGACTAAATTGGGAAAAACTCTGCATTTAGGGGATGCACATAGTTTTCCTGGCCAGGGGGGGAGTGAGGGGCTCCCCAGCTGTAGCTCCTTCTGTTCCCTGCCTGCAGCTCCTGCCTATTCCCCTGCACACTGGAGGTGCTGGGACCACCCTCCAGCCCCTCTCCCAGTGTCTGTGGGTGCAGCTCAGCTGGAGAACATGCTGTTCCTTGTCGCTGTTGAGCGGCTAGCTGAGGAATGACCCAAGTTCTCAGACAAGGAAAGAGAGGAGAAGAGAACTTTATTGTTTTGAATTCCATATATATAGAGTTTACAGAGGTGCCCCAGATTGGTCAGCCCGAGACCTCCCCCTAGGCCCAATTGGCCAAGCCCGAACTGACCCAATCCGGAGAAGTTGTTTGCAAAACATCCAAACTTTATCTTGTTTATGAAATATAGCAAAATGTTCCCACGGGAAGGACCTGTGCTAGCCACAGTTCCTTACTGTGGCATATCCCTCTGGCCAGCCTGGGTCAGCTGTCCCAGCCCTGCTCCCCACAGTTTTGTGCCCCTCCTTGCTGGCAAAGCACGGGACACACAAAGTCCTTGGCTTAGGGTAAGCAGTGCTCAGCAACACCAAAACATCGGTGTGTTATCAGCGTTACTCTCATCCCAGATCCCAAACACGGCCCTGTACTGGCTGCTGGGGAGAGAACTGGCTCTGTCGCAAGCTGAAACCAGGACACCTGCAAGGCCCCAAGTGCTGAGCTGTGGTGGGGCTGCAGGTGGGTGGTGAGCAGTGCTGGGGCAGCTCACAGAGCCAGGGCAGTTCCTGCACTGTCCTCAGCTTCCCCTTTTCACACCCACCTGGAGTGCTGGGGGTGCTGAGTCCAGGGGTGCGTGGCACCCAACTAGCTGTGACCCACGGGGCTGCAGGGCCTTGCCTTCCTTGGGCCCCCCTTCCTTTTTGGGGGAAAGACTTGCCTGCTCCCATGTGAGACCAGCTCAGCCTAGGGAGGAGGAGGAGGAGGAGGAAAAGCACCTTTGTGGGAGACGATGTGGCAGGGCTGGAGGTGGTTGAGCCCGGCGGTGCAGGATGTTGTCCAGACAGGTCTGTGGAGTCGCAGCTCAGCCTCGCTCTGCCTCTGCCCCAGCAGCCCCAGTCCCGCTTTCATCTCCCCAGGCTTTCATCTCGTGTTTACTCACTCCTGAGCTGCAGCTGTGAGTGCTGCAGGGAGCAGGCAGCTGTGAGCCCCCAGGGCTGAGCACCCCAAACAGCCTCCAGGGCTGAGTTCCCAGTGCTGAGCCCTCCAGGTTGAGCAGCCCAAGCTGAGCCCTCTGAGCTGAGCCCAGCCTGCTGAGGGGATTTAGCTGTGACCAGGATCCCTCAGTACTTTCATCGCTCGACTCCCCAGGCACTGGTGAGGTGCAGAGGCATCACAAAGGCTTTGCTGAGAGCCCAGAGATCAGCTTTGCAGATCTGCAGTGCAGGGCCTGAGCTGAGCGGGTATTGTGCCCAGGGCTCCAGCAGCCTCCCCTCTGCGGGGCTGATCCCTTCCCAAAAAGCCCAGATGGCATCTGCCCCGGAGCTGGAGCGGGCGCGGGCTGGCGGCACGGAGGGGGCTGCGGCTGCCGTATGTTCCGAGGGAAATGCTCCTTTCCTGTGGCTCAGGGCAGGGTCTCCTGCTGCTCCCAGGAAGCCATGGCTCACCCTGTGCCTCGCCTGCTGGGCTACTGCGGCCCCCGAACCCTGAGGAGCTCGGGAGCTTCAGGGCCTCCATTCTGCTGTGAATCTGGATTTAGGATCCTGCCAATGACATTAATTTGTCACAGATGAGTGATTTAGGGTCACTCAGAGGATCAGCATCAATGCTGTTAGGAAAAATTATTTTAATATGAATTTAGGAAAGTGTGATTTAACAGAGTTCAATTTCAAGGTTCCCTCTGGTACTTCCTACATGGATATACAAGACTAAGGAAAATCAAATTGGAATTGAGCTGGAATGATTTACACTGAGACTGAAGATGCAAAACAGTATAAGAGACCCTTCTGTTGAGCACAAGGCTTAGAGAAGACCCCCTGCTTCCTAAATTCCTGATGGATCTTAGCTACAGCCAGGTTCAGTCTTAGTCTCAGACTTGGAGAATGGCTTATGTCTGAAAGAATTAACTACATGGATTTCATTGGTGTTAATCCAGGGTGGTGTCAGGAACTCACCACTGAATTGTTGTGAGTAAGGATCTCTCCACCACCCTGGATGGGGAAGAATCTCTCCGTCTCATGTAAGGAATCCCACACCTTGAGATGTGTCCCAGCTCCAGAGGAGATCACAGATGTGCAGTCCAGCTGCAGTTTAGGAGGAACTCAACTCTTGAATTGGACTCATCCAAAGATCTGTATTTCTGGCAAGGTCTCTGTTCCTTGAGGCACAAGCTTGGGAGGTGTCCCCGCTCCAGGACACTACAGCACAGCCACATTGCTGGGCAGGGAGAGCTCGAGGCACCCACTGGGCCTGGCAGGGTGATGGGATGAAGCAGTGGCTCACAGTGAAAGGTGCAGGAGGAGGCTCTTCGTACACACAACTTTCTCTGTTCCTTGATAAATAAATCTTGGAGAAGCCACCCGGTCTCCATGTGTTAGTCCCACAATCAGTTCTGAGCTCACAAGCATCGATGCTCCCTGGGTCACTCTGCTGCTTTGTGGGTTTCCTGAACTGAACTTCTTGGTGTAGCTCCAGCCTTTTCCTCCCCTGGATCCCAGACCAGACCATTGCTGGTTTGGTGGAAGGGTTGAGTGCATCTGTCACAAGTCCCATTAGGGTTTGCTTAAAGTGGGAAGCTGGGAAGGAGCAGCCTTTGCATGGACCCTCAGAAACGAAGGGGGAGCAGGGCCTGGGGGGTCTCCTGTGGCACCTGTGGCTGCGTGTCCACGGGATCTGTGCAGGACGCATATCCTGCTGGGTGAGGAGGGGGATGTCCCCACCTGCCACCACCTCCCTAGGCAGCAGATCCTGCTCAGAGCATTACTGGGGCTGTGCTGTGACACAAGGATGTCCTTACCCTGCCCTGCCCTGCCCTGCCCTGCCTGCCCCTCCAGCCCTGGGCACAGAGACAGCAGACCCCTCCAGAGGGGCTGTGGGGCCATGGGCCCATGGACTGTTCCCATCCCCAAGAGGTGCAGCCTCATTTCATGCACCTTTGGAAGAAGGCTGGGGAAGCAGGAGCACAGAGTGGCATAGGACATGCACAGCTTTGCCAACACACCGAGCCCCAGACCTTGGCAGCCCCATCCCTGTGCGGGCAATGGATGCTTTCCAAGCTCTGAAATGAGCTTTTTGTTTGTTCTGTTTTCCCTGGACAGCTGATGCCTCTGGAGCCAGATTCCCCGGGGTCCCTGGCAGCCCCCCAGCCCTGACCCACACCCGCCTCCTCCTGGGCAGGGGAACAGAGCCCTGGCTTTACTCCGTTCCAGTTTTGGGCTCCATGGAGGAGGTGACAGCCACTCCTGGGACTAGGGAACGGTCACCAGCATGGCACGTGCTCCCTCTCCCTTGTATGGCACAGGCCAGGCCAGGGGCCAGCAGCTCCAGGAACACGGGCAGGACCTGGAACGCTTCTGGGAAAGCGCCGGAGCAAGGAGCACATGTCCTGTCCCCGCGGGTGACACCGACACCCTGGGCACCTGCTGCTCCAGCCCCACAGGAACAGCAGATCCCTCCTCTCCTGCTGCCTTACCAGGAAAAGGGGGCCCAGGATCATTTTTGGTCCTGGTGAACAATTCCCTGCAAACCCCAGAGGCTGCTGGGACACGGTTGCCTGCACCCTTGTCCTCCAGCACGGGGGTGTACAGGCCCTGCTGTGGTTTCAGTGCCCTTTCCAAGGAAGCAGGGGAATTTTTTGGTGGTTTGGAAGTTTTTCTGCTCCTTCTAAGAAAATGTGCAATGTGCCAGCCTGCACGTCTTCCTGCCACATCTCCCCACTCCCGGGGCTTCCCCACAGTGACCCAGCTGCAGTGGGTCAGGGCTGCTCCTGCGGATTTCCCCCTTTCCAGGGAATTGGGAGGATGGAGAAGGGTGAAAAGAGACTGGGGTGTTTAAAATGCTCCTGGAAATGCTTCTCCAATCTGCTGATGTGGCACAGCATGAGCCCCCTCCCTGCCCTTCCCCCCAGACACCCCAAAACCACAACTCCTGCAGCTCCTGCCCCTTGCTTTGGGGACTGCAGGGATCTCCCTCCCTGGAATAACTTGGTCCATCTTTCCAGTAGATCACTGGGCCAAGCCCCATCCAAGTCTCACCATCTCCATGTCCTTGTCCCCTGGGTTTTGTCTGGTGTAGGGTGTCAGGGCCAGGACTGGCTGTGGCCTCGCTGGGCAATGGGGGATAGAGGATGCTCCCCATTGAACTGGCATCTCCCCTGAAAGGCTTTTTTGTGGTGGAACCACCCCAGGTTCCACCTGGGGGTGTGTCTGTACTCTCAGGCTGCACTTCCCTGCGATGTTGGGTTCCAGCTGCTCCCTCACCTTATGGCACCTCCTCCAGCTGGGGAAACTGAGGCACAACACCACCATCCCCCTTCATGTGACTCCTTGTCACTCTGCCTGTGCCCTGACTGTCCCTGAAACATGCTGGGAAAGGGGTGCAGCCCTGAAATGTGGGTGCAAAGCAGGAGCTGGGGAAGCTGAGCAGGATTCACCCTGGCCCCTTCCCTGCAGCAGATAGGGAGTGAGGGACCAGGGCTGTGTCCCTGGGGAGAACCCCATGGTGGCAGGGTGGGGACTTGGAGCATGCTGGAGGCCTGGGAGGAGCTGCCAAAATTCCCCCAGTGGCTTCAAGGCAAGGAGGAAGATCGAGGATCTGCCAGCACAGGAACCAGCCCAGCCGTGTGTCTGTGTGCCTTGGGTGTGGAGTGTATGTGTCCCCTGTGTCACTCGTGTCCCCTGGCCCTCCCATCCCTCCTGTCCCACCCCAGCACCAGGAGTGTCAAGCCTCCGGGTTTCTGCCCAGCAGGAAATTCCAGGTTTTTTGTAGGATTTTTTCATTTGACACAGAGCCAGGGCTCCAAATCCTCCCGCTTCCAGGGGCGGGAAGCCGGGCCCTCCTTGGGCCGGGGAAGTAATTCACGGAAAAAGGTGGTTTGTTTATTTTCCCTTCCAAAGCAGAGCAGTGGGGTGGGAGGGGAAGCCCTGGACAGCCCCGAGCAGCTGCCTGCCCACACTGGGGCACATCCAGGGGGGAGTGGACAGCCACGAGTGGCTCAGGGCACAGAGGGGTGACAGAGTGACCACGATGCCTCCAGCCCCTCACGCTCCCTCTGCTCCCTGGCCAACAATAGCCGCCTTCCGGCACAGCCCTGCTCGCTTTCCTGTTTTCCCTCAGCCAGTCTTGGAGTGTGGGGCTCCAACAGCTCCTGGAGACCCCACAAGACTGTGGGTCCTGGTGACACACAGAGGTGTGGGGACAGGTGACGCCTTGGGGACACAGCAGGGTTCACCATTAGTGGATTCAGCTGTCCCAGCTGGCCCTGTGTTTGCACCCCTGGGATGCTGGATGAGATCAGGAGGAGGGAGAGGGCTGAGGGGCCCAAATGCATCAAAATCCATGTTTCCCTGGAAAAACATTAGGAAGGCCTGTGCTGCAGGCCGTGAGCTGCCAAGGCACCCTGGGGACAGTGTGGCCCTTTCCACTGTCCATGGACATGGGTGTCCCCTCACAGCAGGAGCCCCCAGTGCAGGGACCTGCTGCAGCCCCAGGCCTGGGGGCCAGGCTGGACACCAGCAGGGATTTCGGCTGGACCCTGCGCCCGGGTGGGGGGGAGAGGGAGAGCTTTGGTCCTGTGGGGGAATCATGGGTGGTACACCAGGATAAACACGTGTGCAGGCAAAAAACACATGATCGTGTGTGTGTGTGTGTGTGTGTGTGTGTGTTTGTGCAAACACCCCCTGGGTCGATGCTCTGCCGCCTCCTCTCTGCCCTTGCACACACGTGTGGTTTTGTGCACATTCGCTGGGCAGGGGATGCTGCAGGGAAGGGTGCCGGGAAGGGGAGCCCAGGGAGGAGCCTGTCCCAGTGTCCCTGCACTCTGCAGCTGAGACCTGACACTGTCACCACACCTGGCTGGAAACCTCCCCTCGAGTGTGCAGGAAGCGTGTGGGGGTGTGCAGTGAGTGTGCAGAGTGCATGTGACAGGCAGGGCACAGGCGTGTGCCAGGCACTCAGCAAACATGCCAAGGTCATGCCAGGGCCACCCGGGCAGCACAGGGTGGGCAGTGAGCACATACTGGACAGCAGAGAGGGCACAGTGACATGTGGAGAGCACGCAGAGGACACACAGGTAATGTGACAGAGAGCACACATTACACACACATCGCACACGTGGTGAACACGCATCAGACATGCAGTGAACACACATCAGACACGCAGTGACCCGCACACGCAGTGAACACACATCACACACACGGTGAACACACATCACACCCACAGTGAACACACATCACACACACGGTGAACACACATCACACACACAGTGAACACGCTGTGACTGCCCCAGTCCCCACACAATGACAGGGCCCCCCGTGGGCTGGGCAAGCCCCCAGCCAGCCCTGGGTGTCCCCACAACTCAGGGCACCCGTGGGTGGCCCCGGGGCTGTGGGTGTTGGCTCTGCTGCCCTGTCATTGCCGGCTCTGTGACCTACATGGCAGTGGGCGCAATTTGGGAATGTGTGACTCCGCAGGAGCCCCAGGACAGCAAGGGACCGTCCCTGTCCCCCCTCCAGATCCCCCAACAGTGGGGGCACCACTACTCAGCCCCCCCCAGCCCAGACTAATTGGGAAGCCATCATTAGCAGCACTAACAAACAAAGGCCCAGGGATTCCCAGTTTGCCCCCCACCCCGGCATGGGCTGCAGGAGAGCACACCAGGGGCTGGAAAAGCAGGAATTTCAGCAGATTTGGAGGGGGGGGGGGGTGGCCAGGACCCCACCGTGGTGACCCCACACCAGGCTGGCACCGAGCTTTGGGGGGCTGCAAATCCGCCTCCAAGCACCCTCCAGCAGTGGGGGAGAAGAGGGTGGGGGGCAGCGCGGGGCTGGGGGCTGCAGCGCTGGTGAGGAGGGTGAGGGGGAGGTGCCGATGGCAGTGAGGCGGGGTCTGGGAGCACTGATGGCAGTGAGGGGGGCCCGGGGGTCCCGTGGAGGTGAGGAGTGTCCAGGGGTGCCGATATCAGCGATGGGGGCTCGAGAGCACCGATGGCCGTGGGGGAGGGGGGGTTCGGGGGTGCCGATGGCAGTGCTGGGGGCTCCAGAGTGCCGCTGGCGGTGCCGGGGGCTGTCCGGAGCTGCCGCTGGCAGTGGGGAGGAGGGTCCGGGGTGCTGGTGTCGGTGCCGGGGGGGTCCAGGGGTGCCGTGGCGGCGGCGGGCGCAGCCAATGCGCGGGGCGGGCGGTGAAGTCACCGCGGTGCCGCAGCCATCAGCCCCGCGCAGCCGCTCCGCGCAACGAGCGCGTCTGTTCTCAGCCCCCGCTGGCGTCACACGGGGGGACACCGCACACACGGGGGGTGGGGGGCTCCCACGGGGTCACCGGGCCGGCAGGGGGGTCCTGCTCCCGACCCTGCTCCCCACAGCCAGTGGTGGCCCGCGGGGACAGAGGGACGTGACCGCCCTGCTCTGCGCCCCCCGCGGGGCAGGCCGAGCTGAGCTCTGCCCCACTCGTGTCCTGGGTGGGCTGGGGGCGCTCAGGGAGCGCACACCCCCCTGCCATGAGCGTTCTGAGCACTGAGCCGGCGTGTCCTTGTCCCGGTGCAGGGGGGTCCCCAAGGGCAGGCGATTGCTCTTGTTTATGGGTGTAGTTTGGGGGGTGACAGGGGGGTGTCCCTGTCCCTGGGTGCAGTGCAGGGGGGTGACAGGGGGGTGTCCCTGTCCCTGGGTGCAGTGCAGGGGGTGACAAAAGGTTGTTGCCGTCCCTGGGTGCAGCACACGGGGGTGCCGGCTGTGGGGGTGTCCCCAGCCTCCCCCACAGCACAGCAGAGTGCCGGGGGTGTCCCGATCCCCAGAGCAGCACAGAAGGTGCCCCGGTGCAGCGAGGGGGGTACCCGAGGGACTGAGGTGTCCCCAGAGCGTATCGGGGGGTGGATGGGGACCCGGGTGGGTGCTCGGGGGGGGGGGGGTTTTGTCCCCGGGGGAAATTGGGGGGTCCGAGATGGGGCTGTTTGCGTGTCTGGGGGGTGTTTGTGTCCCCGCTGCTGCACGGGGGGTGCCCGGGGGGTGAGTGGTGCACTGGCGGAGGTGTTTCTGACCTCGGTGTGTGCCCGGGGAGCTGAGGTGTCCCGGGGGGGTTGTTTGGTGCCCGGGAAGCGGGGGGGGGGGTCTGTGTCCTCGGTGGGTGCCCTGGCGAAAAACGTTTGTGTCCCGGTGGGTACTCGGGGGAGGGGGGTTTGTACCCCCGGCGGAGGGGGTCTGTGTCCCCGGTGGGTTCCCGGGGGGTCATTCGCGTCCCCAGGGGCTGTCCGGGGGGGTATTTGTGTCCCGGGGGGGTATCTGTGACCCTCGGGGGGGTGTTTGTGTCCCAGGGACGGCAGTCCGTGTGCCCGGCGGGGTGTCCCCGTGGCGGGGCGCGGCGCGGGGGGTGCCCGCGGAGCCGGGGGCGGTGCGGGGCGGTGCGGGGCGGAGCCGCGGCCGTGCCTATAAAGGCGGCGGGGGCGGGGGCGGCGCGTCCCCCCCCGGCGGCGGCGGAGCGGCGCGGAGCGGAGCGGGCGGCGGTGCGGGCTGCGGTACCACCAGCAGCGGCGGCTCTGCGGGGCCGCGCCGGTGAGCGCCGGGCCGGGGATCGGGGGGAGCCGGGGAGGATCCGGGGGGGCCGCAACCGGCTGACCCCTTCTTCCCCGCCCCCTCCTCTCCCCGCAGGTCTCGGCCACCCCCGGACTCCCCTCCGGCTCTGCCCGTCCCTCCGCCTCCCTCCCCCCACCCCCCGTTTTTTTTTATTTTGTCGCGCCCCCCCATTTCTCCCAGCAACGCCGCCCCCCGACCCCCCCCCGCAGCAAGATGGTGCAGAAGAAATCAGAGATCCCGGGATTCCACCGCTCCTTCAAGGTAAGGGGCTTCTCCCCGCCCCCACGGGGATGCTCGGGTGGGGCTCTGGGGGGCTCCGGGGCTGGGGTGCGGGCAGGGCCGGGGTGCACCCGCATCGCTGTATCCCCTACCCGGCAACCGAGGGGGCCCGGCCGCTTTCTGGCCCACCCCCGACACCCCCCGAAACTGAGGAGCTCGGGGGCGCTGCAACCCAAACCGAGCAGCGGGACCCCCCTGTCCCCCCGCCCCGGAGATCGCGGTGCTCCCGGCGGTTGGCTCCGTGTCCCCCCCCAGCCTCCCCCCGGGCGGGCGCTGGGATGCTGCAGTTCCCACGGGGATCCCCCGTTGGTGGGGGAGCTGCACTGTCATCCCCGCCCCAGTTGCACCCCTTCTCCCCGGTGTGGCAGCTATGGGGGTTGGGGTGGTCTCAGGGCTCCCCAGGCCCGGCCCGGTGCGAAGGTCCATCCCGCAGCGCCGCCCACCCAGGGATGCCCCGGACACCCCCAGCCCGGGCCCGTCACCCCCCGCCACTGTCACCTCGGGGTGTGCGGGGGGTCCCTGCGGTCCCGCTCCTTTCGGTTCCCCCCCTTCCCGAGCCGCTTCCTGGCTGTGCACTGGGGGGACCTTTGTTCGGTTTCGCTCCGGCTCAGGGGTGCGGGAGGTCCCCCGAACCCGCCCCCTCATTGCAGTGACCCCCGCTCCTGCTCGTGTGGCCTCTGGCCGGGGTTTGTGTCCCCCCGCAGTGGCTGGGGATGGAGGGGGGGACACCTCGGCTGTGCTGATGGAGCCTGTGCGCAGCCTCCCATCCCCCAGACCTTTGTGTGGCAGTGCTGCGGCAGCTGGCAGGGCCCCCTGCCCCCTGTACCCCCCCTGTGCCCCCCTGTACTCCCCCTTCCCCCCCCCGGACACCCCGTACCTCTCCCGGAGGCCTCGTTGCCCCTCATCCTGCCGGGGCTCGTCCCGGGGGGCAGCAGCTGTGGGGCGATGCTGCGCTCCCCAAATCCCGGTTTTGAGGGGGGGAAGGCTGGCAAAATGCAGTACAGGACAGTTTTGGCCCCGGAGATCCAAAGTGGTGCTTGGTGGGGGGGACTCCTGGTGTGAACCTCCCCCCGCGTTCCGGCTGGGGTCCCCCGGCCCCCCCGGGCTGCAGTAAACAGGCGCGTTCTGGGTGTTTCTGGCGGTGGCCAGGGCTGGCCGTGCTGGGGCTGGCAGCCGGCCCGGGCACCGGGCGGGTTTGGGAATGCCGCTGGAGCTGCCACCTCCACCCAAACAGATTTCATAATCCTGGGGAGGACGGGGCCTTTTCACCCCCAGCGCCGCCCCGTCCCATGGGGTGGCTCAGGGGAGCAGGAGGCGGAGGGTCCCCCTGTCCCCTCGGGTGTCACTGGGATTGGGGGTGGGGAAGGCGTGGGTCCCCTCCATGGATCCCGGGGTGCAGCAGGGTTTGGGGTGAGGCCTGATCCTGCCGGGTCGGGGTTGTCCCGCCGCCTGGCAGGCACGATGTCCACTGGAGCAGGGCAGAGCAGGCTCCAGCCACCGTGACCTTGCAGGGAGCTGGGAGGATATGGAGGGGTGGCTCTGGAGCCTGTCCTGCCCTGTGGCTTCTCTTCCTCCCCCTCCTACCTCACTGTAGTTCAGGTCTGGGTGGAGATTTGGGGTTGGGTTGGTGCGGGCAGCCGCGGTCCCTCTCATCATCCCCCGCGTGCTGGCCTCGGGCTGGCTGGAGGAGTGACCATGCAGCACTGTCCGCATCAGGAGATGTGGTCAAAACCTTCCTCCTCCTCCTCTGGCTCTCCCTGGAGCTGTGCTGTGTCCCTCCATGGGCTGGTGTCCTGCACCCTGGGGGGTGAGCAGAGTGTGTCCCAGGAGCTGGAGTGTGCTGGGCTCGGGGTGGCAGCTGGTGGTGGCTGATCCAAGGGCTGCCACCTCACTCTTGCTCTTGGCTCCCACAGGGACAAAACCCTTTTGACCTGGAGTTCGACCAGTCCAACCACCTGGAGCCTGTCTTCAACTTCGAGTGCCCGCCCCGTCCCGGTGAGCCGCGGGTGCTGCGGGTGCCTCCTGATGGGGCTCCATCCCAGGGGGCTCCTGCCATCCTGCCCCCTGCGGGTTTGGCCCTTTGCACTCCCTGAAGGCTTTGGGGAGCTGTGGGTGGACAGGGGTGGCTGACACCGGTGGCTTTGCTCTGGCACAGACATGCCTTCAAGTCAACCCATCGACATCCCCGACGCCAAGAAAAGGAACAAGAAGAAGAAGCGCTGCAGAGCCACTGACAGCTTCTCTGGCAGGTTCGAAGGTGAGGCGGGGCTGCTCGGGGTCTCCCCCCAGCCTGGGGCAGGGCTGGGCCCCCCTGGTGTCCCCAGGCTCTGTGCGGTGGGGCTGGTGGCTCAGGTGACCTCTCCCCTGCCAGATGTTTACCAGCTGCAGGAGGAGGTGCTGGGAGAAGGGGCCCACGCCAGAGTCCAGTCCTGTGTGAACCTCATCACCAACAAGGAGTACGCGGTGAAGGTAAAGCTCTGCTGCTGGGGCTGCAGACTCGCTCCCCTCTTACCCCCTGCCTCAGTTTCCCTTTCTGCCTCCATATCTGGGGCTCTCCCAGCTCCCAGAATCATCCGGTGCTGGCCCAGGACCACAGCTTTGTGGGCTGGAGGGGCAGGAGAGGTGCAGGAGTGCATCAGGGCTGGGCTGTGCCGGTGGCACACGGACCTCTGCCACCACCCAGCTCGGGGTCCGCAGTGACCCCCCTGAGCCACACTGCTCTCCCTGTCAACAAGGGCACACGGGAGACTGAATTAATGCTTGGGATGTGTCAGGGGACTTGGGGCAGACAGGGGGACGTGGTGCTGGCAGGGTGGTCACCTCCTGCTCGACCCAGGGAGGTCTCTGTGTCTCTGTGCCTCTCTGAGCATGCGGGAGCTGGAGGGAGTTGGGGTGAGCCAGCTGCTTTGGGGTCAGGGTTGGTGATCCCGTGGCCCTGCACCCCACAGACTCTGAGCTGTGGCATGAGGGTGCCATGTGTCAAAATGTGACAGGCCCTGTGTCAAAATGCAGCCAAATGCCAGGCGAACTTGGCTGCCCCCATCGCTTCATGGGAGCCTTTGGGTGCCCTGGTGGGGAAGCTGAGGAAGCAGGCAGGGCTGTGTGGTGATGGGGTGCTCCGTGTGCCCCAAAGGGCAATGGGAGCACCCATCTGCCCTCTCCTGTGTGAGGGTGTCCTCCTGCCCACGCTTGGCACGGCCACCAAGCCTTGCTGTGCCAGCGCCCAGTGGGGCGAAGGGCCCTTTGCTGCGCCGCTGCTCCGGTGTCACATGGAGCTCTCTTGGCCCCGGCCCCGGGAGGGAGCGGCTTGGCACTGCTGCTGCCGCTTGGCACCGGCGCCGGGAACAGCCTGTTCTGCTGCCTTAACCCCGCTGGGCTCCGCTGCCCCCGCCCGGCCCCGCGGGTCCCCGTGCTGGCGATGCAGGGCTGCCCCGGCCCCTCCCTGGCAGCGCTGCCTCTGCCTGAGCCTCCCCCTCTTCGCCTTCCAGATCATAGAGAAGCGCCTGGGACACATCCGGAGCAGGGTTTTCCGGGAGGTGGAGATGCTCTATCAGTGCCAGGGACACAGGTACGGCAGGGCAGCCACTGCATCCCCCTGCTGTGGGCACGAGGAGGGGGCTGAGACCGGGCTGATGCTCGTGACACCCATGGGCCACAGCCAGGCTGCCCTCTGCCCCACGCTCCCTCCCCTTGGCCCCGCTGGCTGCGGTGGAGCATCCACCGGGGACGGTCAGCGGTTTGCCATGATGACGAGGGCTGCGGTGGCCAAGTTGGAGCCGAGCTGAGGGCCGAGCCGAGCCCCTGCTGCATGTAGGGCTGCGTGTGGGGCTGTCTGTGGGGCGGGCAGGCAAGCCAGGAGGGGCTGCGAGCAATTAGGGAGGAGCAGAGCTGGGCGCTGCAAGCCCCTCTCCCCCCTGGAATGCGGCCGGGGGGCCCTGGCCGTGTGGTTTCAATCACTGCAAACCCAGTTTTCCCATCCCACATCCCTCCCAGGGTCCTGTGCTGGCTGGGGGTGTGGGGGCTGTGGGGAGGGGGACCCCAGGAGGTGTTTTGGGGGCTGCTGGGCTGATGCCGTGGTCCTTGCAGAAACGTCCTGGAGCTGATCGAGTTCTTTGAGGAGGAGGAGAGGTTTTACCTGGTGTTTGAGAAGATGAGGGGAGGTGAGTGTGATGCCGGGGCAGGGGGAGCTGGGGTGGCAGGACCCCCACGAGCCCCAGCTCTGCTCTCACCTGGCCGCAGGCTCCATCCTGACCCACATCCACCGGAGACGCCACTTCAACGAGCTGGAGGCCAGCGTGGTGGTGCAGGATATCGCCAGCGCCCTGCACTTTCTGCACAACAAAGGTGAGCTGGGACGCCCCAGGTGCCACTGGGGACACCCTGGGGTGTGCTGGGCCCTCCTAGGGGGTGTCACTGCCTCCCCTCGTCCTCCTGCCCAGGGGACAGTGCCCGTCCCAACGCGCAGGGTCAGGCCCAGCTGCATCACAAGGTTTTTGTGAGGTGGATCCTGTTCCTCCGGTTCGGTTGGGACTTGGGGCCAGCAGCAAATTTTGCCCTTTGCCAGGGTGCAGGCAGTGATTTGGGGTGGGGAGGGAGGGGTCCTAGTGCCACCCCCAGACCTTACACTATGGCAGTCTCGTAGGAGGGGATTTTTACCCTTATTGGCTCTTCTGTCTGCAGGGATTGCACACAGGGATCTGAAACCAGAAAATATCCTGTGTGAGAGCCCGGACCAGGTGAGCAGGGAGCAGCCGGGGTGGGTGCAGGGTGTGCTGCCTGGGGGGGCTGAGCACAGTGGGGTGATTCCTGGGGTGCGGGGTGCAGGAGTGTCCTGCCTGGGAACACACACACACCAGGTCCTGCCAGGGACACACACACCCGATATGCCGCACCACAGCATGGTGTGAAGCGTGACGTGAGCTGGCACTGAGCAGCTGTGGCCTGAGAGCAGGGCTGTGGTCCCCGGGGGGCTGCCGGCTGTGGTTCCTGGAGGGTGCCAGGGGAGTCACAGACCACTCCTTCCCCCTCTCCAGGTCTCCCCAGTGAAGATCTGCGACTTTGACCTGGGAAGTGGCATCAAACTGAACGGCGATTGCTCCCCCATCTCCACCCCGGAGCTGCTCACCCCGGTAAGTGTGTGACACCCCCGCATTGTGGGGGCCTCTGTCCATGGGGACCCCCGCTGGCTCCGGGGACAGGGCTATGCATGGACACCCCCTGCTCGTCGCTGCTGCCGCTGATGCTGCGTGTCCCCCGTCCCCCCCCGCCGCGGCAGGCGAGATGCGGTTACATAACGCGGGGGGGCCGGGGGGCTGGCGCAGCGCCCGGGCTGCCGTGAGCCTTAGCAACAGCCCGAGCAGCCGCGGCGTCTGCGCGGAGCCTGCCGGGGAGAACTGGGTCAGCAACGGGGCTGGGGCGAACCGGGGGGGCTGCCGTGGTTCCCCGGCTCGTGGGGAGGGACAGGGGGCTGAGCCTCCGGGCTGCGGGGGTGCAGTGCAGGGCTCACAGGCCGGGAGCTCCCGGGTATCCCCGTGTTGCGCAGATCCCTATCTCCTGCAGAAAGCCCCGCTCCCCTTATCGCCAGCCGCAGGTGCTCCCCGTGCTGGGTATCGCCCTGCACCCCGGGTTTTTTTGGGTGCAAACGTGCCGGGGACGGCCGAGCCCAGCCCCTGTACGGAGCACAACAGCAGGGGCGGGAGCCAGAACGCCCCAGTCGCCTCCTTCCTCCACGTTCGCCCTCCTCCCGGGGCGGGATCCGAGTTGCCGAGGTGTCCCGAGTTTCCCCGTTCTCAGCCCGCCGGGGGCGGAGCGGGACGGCTGCTCCATTCCCACCGGGATCGGGGCGGTGGGGGGTTGTTTTCCTGCGGTGGCATCAGCTGCTGGGGCTGGAGAGGCCCCTCGTCAGGAGGCCTCTCTCGTTACGGGGTGATTATCTGCTGGCTGCAGCGCATTTCTCCCTTGGTCACGAGGCCTGTGTGGGCTGCGGGTCATGTGCTGGAAAGCCCCAGAGTCCCTGGAGCGATAGGGGAATGGGGCCGCTGGCTCTGCCTCTCCCTGCTCCAGGGTTAACTCCTGCCGCACCGGCAGCTCCGCCTGTGTCGGGCCGGGGAACAGGCAGAGTCAGGCAGAGTCAGGCAGGGGAACAGGCAGAGCAGGCTGTCCCACCGTGTCCTGTGGCCGCTCCCAGGCGCTGGGGCTGCCCTGCTGAGCGGGTTGGGTGGTGATGGTGCTGTGGGTCCTGTGGATCTGGCTGTCCTGCGCCGTGGGAGTTGCACCCTTTAGGCTTTATTGTTTTTTCCTTCGGGGTGGCAGCTGCTGTTGGGTGACCCCAGAGAGGTGGGTCTGTGGCATCCCCTGTGATGGGAAACCCAGGAGGGTGATGTGGCAGGAGCAAACCCAGGGAGTGGCTGTGTCTGCACCTTCCCTTCGGAGGTGCAGTGCCATAGCTCGGGCAGGACCCTCTGCCCCATCAGTCCCCACCCTTCGGGGCTCACCCCGCCTGTCCCTGCAGTGCGGCTCGGCCGAGTACATGGCCCCGGAGGTGGTGGAAGCCTTCAACGAGGAGGCCTCCATCTACGACAAGCGCTGTGACCTGTGGAGCCTGGGTGTCATCCTGTACATCATGCTGAGCGGGTACCCGCCCTTCGTGGGCCACTGCGGCTCCGACTGCGGCTGGGACCGGGGCGAGGCCTGCCACACCTGCCAGGTGCGTGGGGGACCCCAGCAGTGCCCAAACCCAGCCCCAGCTTGGCAGCAGCACTCCTGGCTGAGCCCCTGGTGTTTCTCCCTTGCTCAGAACATGCTCTTTGAGAGTATTCAGGAGGGGAAGTACGAGTTTCCCGACAAGGACTGGGCACACATCTCCTTCGGAGCCAAAGACCTCATTTCCAAGTTGCTGGTGAGAGATGCCAAGAAGCGGCTCAGCGCGGCCCAGGTCCTGGAGCACCCCTGGGTGCAGGGGGTGAGTGTTGATGCCCCCTCCCTGCTTGGCTGCCAAAAGCCAGGATGGGGAACACCCCTGTGCACAATTCCTGGCTCTGACTGGCTGCATTTTGTTGCAGTGTGCCCCGGATAACACCCTGCCAACCCCCATCATCCTGCAGAGGTGAGTGTGGGTGGCCCTGGGACGCTCCCCAGCCCCCTGAATCCTGACTCCATTCCTCAGCACTACTGTCCACTCTTGCTTTTTGGGAGGTCTGCCATGACACTCTGTCCAGGCAGCCCTGCCACACGTGGTTTGGGTTTGAGCCATATTTTTGGTGTCTGAGCAGTCCAACACGGTCAGCATGTCGGAGGGACACCCGGATATTTGACCCCAACCTCCCTCCAGCCCCCACATCCCCCCTGAGCCCATGCCTCCTCTGCAGGAACAGCAGTGCCAAAGAGCTCACCTCTTTTGCCGCCGAGGCCATCGCTGTCAACCGCCAGCTGACACGGCACGACGAGGACGAGGAGGAAGAGGCGGAGGAGGAAGCACGACCCATCATCATCAAAGCTACCTCACGGGCCATGCAGCTCTCCCCCCTCCGAGTCCAAGCTGGCCAAGCGGCGGCAGAAGAGCAGCCTGGCCAAGGCAGTGGCCGCTGGGCAGCACCTGGTGGCCCCGCTGGTCCTGGTGGCCGACCAAGCCTGAGTGGTGCCCCTCGCACCTGCTGTACCCCGTGTCCCCTCTTCTCCTCCTTTCTTTCTTCCCCTTTCCCCCCCAACCCCACCATTTCTGGCTAGTGACAAGATCAGGACTCGTCCCTGTGGCTGGTTTCCAAGGTTTTGCTGATCTTGTAGGTCTGGGGGTGGGAGGGTTTGTTTAAGATCTATTTTTTTTTTTAAGGTATTAAATCAAGCGTGAGGTTGCTTCACCCAGGGCACACTCAAGGACATCTGACAGACACACAGACTTTTGTTTCCCGACTCTTGGTTTCTCCTCTGACATTTTCCCCGCTCCCCGACACCAAAGGACTCTTTGTATCCGCGGCTGCTTTGACGATTTCAGCTCATTTCATACTGTGAACAAAAGACCCTCGGTCGCGTTTTCAACAACGGGAGTTGCGTTTTAACCTCGTCCCTCCCCTCGGAGCTGCGGGTTTCTCTCCGATGTTGGGGTAGATCCCACAAAACCCCCTTCCTGGGGTCTGGGAGGCACCTCCCGGGTGTGGGGGGTGTGGGGAGCCTCTCCGTCCCGTGCTTGGGGGTCTCCCCAGCTCTGCTTCAGGGAGACGTGGTGGGCGTTGTGCAGGGAACTGCTTGGGCCGGGGAGAGACGGTGCCAGCGAGGGAGCAGCGCCCCCGACCCCCTGAGCCACCCTCTCTCCTCGGCATCCTGCTTCCGGAATAAGCTATTTACCCCTTTTCCTTTTTAGTTTTTGCCCTTTTTTTTTTTTTTTTTTTTTTTTAATTATTGTTGGTTTTAAACTGCCAGCTGTGCTTCTCTACAGGGCGCGGAGAAATGTCTTCCTTTCTTCCCACGCTCCGGCTGGCGTCTCCCCAGGGGATGCATGGGCATCCACAGCTGTGTTCTTGTGCCAGGTCAGGTGTTGCACCCCAGTTTTTGGAAGGGCTGGTGGCTGTGCCCTCGTGGAGGTTCAAGGGGTGATGAGGTGTTTAGGGTGGCCAGAGCAGCCAGAAACACCCTCTGGGAATTGTGTGCTCTGTGGGAAGCAAGGATCCCCTTACAGAGCATCAGGACCTGCTGCAGGACAGTGATGCCTGCTGTGGCCTCGGGCTGGCCCCGAGGCTGCCGTGGCAGGAGGGTCTGAGGGCACAGAGGGTGCCCAGTGCCCCAGGGATGCTAGTGGGTGAGCAGCCAGGCTAGTGGCAGCACCCATGGGCCATGGCACAGGGGAGCAGCCTGGGGACAGCTCCGGATGTGGGGCTGGAAGGTTTGGGGTCAGGGTCTGCAGCGGCTGCGGAGCACTGGTGTGTGTGGTCACGCATGTACATCCATGCTCACGTGTGTTCAGGCGTGCACAGTGTTGCCCTTTCCTTGGAGCTTGCTTTGGGGTGGGAAGGACTTGGGATGCTGAGTTGGGACAAGGCCCTCAGCTGGTTTCTAGGTCTGTCCAGGCAAGTGATGCCCGTGCTCAGGGCCGAACTGGCCTCCAGCCTCCCCCAATGCCTCAGCTCCCCCCAGCACCCCCTGCTCCCTGCCACAGGCACAGCCACCAAGCTGTCCCTGCTGCCAGCCCCCCATCCCGCTGGGAGGGCAGTGCCCCTGTCATAGCCTCCTCCTGTCCCTTCCAACTCAGTGCTTGGAGCTTTATATTTCGCAAAAGCAGCCTCAGCCCATTGCGTGCACAGGTGAGGGTTTGGGAGCTCTGAGCTGGGGAACAGACTTCCCTGGGTCTTCAGCTGATGACAGTCGCTGTCTCTGGAAAAAAAAAAAGAAAGTTCTCCTTTTTATTTTAAGACTGGTGACAGCAATACTATGCAATATATGTTGTTTTTTGTTTCAGGGAGGTGTGTGTGAGTTATCTTGGGAGATTATGATCTCGGGTGTTGATGGAGTTCAGGGCAGGGGCCATCTTCTGTCACCCTTCCCAGCCTTTCTCCTGACCCAGGGGGGTCGGGGAGGGCGACTCCATCCCCATCCTACCCCCCAAAACTGCCTCACACTTGCCATCTTCCTCTCCCCCGTGTGCCCCTGGTTCCACTGCGCCGGGTGGGGAGGAGCAAGGCAGTGGTGAGGGGAGACCCCCCCCCCAGCAGGCACCGGGACACCCCGGAGAGGCCTCCTTTAACAGAAAGAAAAAAAAATCCATCTTGATTGTACATTGTTACTTTTTATAGCTTATTTTGTTTTATCAGTTGTAGATAATTCCTTGTTGTCTTATATTAAGAAATACTTGAATGATGTACAGTACGCGATGCCTTGAGCTGGTATTGTGAAGCTATCGTTGATGCTGCACCCCGCAGCCTTTTTTTAAAAAACAAACAAAAAAAAATCATGGGAAGTGGATGGCAGGGGGATGTCTCCAAAATTTATCTGTCCCCCGTGCTGCTTTTGTTGGCAAACTGAGTTTCCCCTTTTTCCCCATGCATAAGAGTGATCTTTTATATCTATATATATATAAATACACCACACTCTGGGGAAGGCCTGGGTGACCCTGCCCATGTCCCGCGGGTGTCCTTGGCCGGGGATGTGCAGCAAGGAGATGCTGTGGGAGTTTGTGGGAGTTGGAGGATGTGCCGGGGAGCATCTGAGCTTGACCGGGGCTTGGCTTTGTGTTTTGGGTGGGGTTCGGTTTGGACCCGGCGCTCCCAGTGTGGCACTTGAGGGTGACCTGTGGCCGGGGCTGTGCATTGGTAGAGAATCTTTAAATGCCTCTAGAGCCAGGGATCAGCTCTGGATAACCTCCAGCCTGGCTCGTGGCAACGCTGGGCACTCACAGGTGCCCTGGTGGGGCAAGGCTCAGGCTGGGATGGCAGGGGAGACCCTCGTGCGAGGGCCAGACGTCCCCTCCCCGCTGCCAGCGCCTCTCCCGGGCGGTTTCCAGACAGATGCTCCCGTGGTCCAGCACCAGCGACCCCCTCTCGCCAACATCCTTCTTCCTCCTCTTCCTTTTTCCAAGCTTTCCCCTCCATAGAGCATCTATCTTGGAAACCAACTTCAAAAAATTTTTTTTTTTTAAGCTGGAAATTTTAAGTGTTTTCGCTTCCTCTCCTTCCCCCCAACCCTTCCTCCAGCCAACTAACTCGACTTAGAACTGGTTAGAAACGTTTACTGTGAAGCTAACTCTTTTTTATCAAACCAGGAGAAACTTTCTCCGCTTTACAATTGATGAAGACTGCCAAAGCTGGTTTGACAAGAGTCACGTTAACGCACTGTTGGTTTGTGCAACAGCGGCCTCTGCTCAGGGGCTGGCTGTGAAATAAAAATGAAAATATTAAAAAAAAAAAAAAAAGACAAAACAAAAACAAAAAAGGAAAAAAAAAACCCACACAAAAAGAAGCACTTTACTGTATGTACCAGGTGACCTGATACAGCTGAATTGAAGTTTTCCTTTATAACAATTGTTGATGCCAGAATTTTGTATTCTGTTTTGTAAGAATTTAATAAAAATGCATTGAGACCTATGTAGTGGGCAGGTGGCTGTGGCAGGTGGGGCAAGTTGGGGGGATTAGTGGGCAAGTTGGGGGAGCAGGTTGCACTCCATCCAAGGGCTCCTCTCCCAGTTTTCCCTTGCTCCTTCCCAGCCTGCTCCTGGCCCATGGCGGGCTGGGATGTGGCTGGGGTGGGATGCCAGGAATAGGGGCTGGCAGTGGCTCAGGCCCTGACTCACTTTTCCCAGCGGGATGGTGTGATCTGCTGAATCCCAATGGGAGCTGGAGGTCACAGGGCAGGGCTGTGCTCTCTGCCAGCTGCATCCAACGGCTGTGGGACTGCTCTGCCACCTCCAGAGACCCCTGGTGCATCCCCCCCCCCCCTCACACCTCCACTGCTCAGGGGGCAGAGGGGGACACTGAGGCAAGAGAAAAGTGTGAGGTGGAATAGGGAAAGCAGTGGGGATTGGAAGCTGGGGATCAGGGTGTTGGAAAAGGGCTGTAGAGGCCTTCTTATGTGGACAAGGCGAGACCTTGTGGAATTTATTAAAAAAATTTAAAAAAACAATTAAAATTCCTGACTTCTCCAGCCCTGCTGCTCTGCTGGGGGTGGAGCTGGATCCCTCTGGATGCTATTGCCATGGTGCTGCTGCCCTGGCAGACACTAATCCATGGCACCTCTGCTTTTGGGAATGGGCTGTTGGCTCTGCCATGGACCAGCTGCTGCTTTCAGCTCTGAGCTGAGAGAGCCCACTGCAACACACTGAGGAGAATCCGGGCTCACTGCTTGGTGCAGCTGCATTCTGGATCTGGACAGGATGGCTCCAGAAGTCTCCGCTCCCTGGCTGTTCCAGGATAGAATGTGGTGAGAACAGAGCTGGATGAGGAGCATGTCCCCTCCCATGGTGCTGTTCCTGCCTCTGTTGAACAAAGCCATTGCTCCCTCCTGGACCTGGGGCCATCAGCTGGTGACCCTGGATATTTTTGGAGCATCCAGCTCTTGGCCCTTCTTGCTCTCTCTTGTAAGTCATTGGGTCCTCAGCTATGTGCTCCAGAAACTTTTCCTCTCCTGCCTTTTGCTCATGGGCTATCCTGCAGACAATCTTCCTTCCAAGATTCCAGGTGGATGCCAGAGAGGTGTGTCAAAGACAGCCTTGCTGCAGATGCTGGTTTAAGTTTTAGTCTCTGAAATTCCTTTGCATGGTCCCTCTTCTCCCCCTTCCCCAGTTTCTCCAACCCCAGAAAGCGCCTGGTAGTTGGAAACCATTCCTGAGCACGTGCAGAGAAGGGCAGCTCTGAAAATAACCCAGCGCTGGGTTAAAATAACCTGTGCTGCTCTGGTGCCTGAGCATCAGCCCAAAATAGGCTCCACTGGGATAAGGGCTCTATAAATACCTGGCGTGGATTTGCATTGGAGAAAAGCCCCGCAGCAGCAGCAGCAGCACTGATGCTGCCCATGCTGGCCTGGAGCACAGGGGCCACTGCAGAGCCACTAGGGTCAGCCAGGCTTTGGGTAATGTGGTGGCTTGTGCCAGTTTGCCTGTTCTCAGGATTTCATGGAGCCATCAGGTCACGAGTGGATCCGAGTGGCTGCAGAGCTGGTGGTGTCACACCTTGGCCAGTGGGGTCACACCTTGGTCAGTGGGGTCACACCTGGCTTCAGCCCAGAGCACCAAGGCAGATGGGGAGGAGGGAAGATGAAGTGTCTCCAGTATTTTGAGTCGGAGCCTGGCTCTGCTGGTGACAGATGATGATCTGGGTGATTAGCCAAGGTTTTGATTCAATATCTGCCCAAAAAACAACCTTGGAGTGAGGAACATGCACTCCCTCAGAGCAGATTGCTCTCCTGAACCCTCAGTGAACTCCAAACCTGCACTGGGCATGTGGAGTGGAAGGTGTGAAGTGTGTTTTGATCCAAAACAGCTGTTTTGGATCAAAAAAAATTTGATTTTCTTTTTTGTGCTTTTACAGCATTTTCTGGGGTGGGGCAGAGAAGGAAAGAACCCCTGTGTATTTTGCAGAGAATCACCTCTCCTATCCAGGCAACCAAACCAAACCAGTTTGGGGTTTTTTTTGGTAGAATGTGCCATTTTGGTGTGTTTTGACTGGTGTGTGCAGGTTCTCCCTCTGAAGTCATCTCAGGGAGTGATGTGCCCCCCAGCAGAGCCCAGCACACGGGTCTGGCCCTGCCTCTGTTTCCTGTGGCTGGTTTCTCTGCACCAGGAACCTCAGTGGCACTGGCACAGCATGGCATGTCCGTTTCTTCCGTTGTCTGGAAAAGGCCTTGGCCAGCCTTGTTTGTGTTTTTGGATGGTGAAGTGTGACTTTTGGAGAGCCAAGGGATGGAGGTTTAGCATTCTGACAGGATTTCAGCTCTGGGTGGAATTGGGATTGGGAGCTGTGGTCAGTCAGCAGGAGCAGAGCAGGGTCAGGTTTTCCCCAAACCCAGGAGACCTGGGCCTCGTGAATCACCTTCTCATCCAGCTGGAGGTTTAGCTCAAGGCTTGGTGCTAAGGCACAGGGTTTGGCAGGTCCCACTTTGCTGTCCTCTGACTCACACCAGGGGTGTCTCTGTCTTTGCCATGCAGCCTTCCTCGGAGCTTCCTTACTTCCTAAAAGACCTCCTCTGAGATGAGCTGCTCAGGCAGGGGAGAGCTGCCTCTGCCTGACTTTTTCTTGGAACATGCATTTCCAGCTTTTGCTTGGAGCACACACTGTAAATGGATTTTTCTGCCTCCACAAGGTGAAGTAAGGCCAGATGTTCTCTGCTATTCAACTCTGAGCACTCTGGTTCTATGGGTTTCATTCCAGCTGCTCGTAGCCTTGTGAGACCTTTCATTTCCAGCCCTGGATGTGGGGTCAGCCTTCACCCCCCCAGCTGAACCCCAGTGACTCCCCTGCCCAGTGTTACTGCCAGGGTGAGGCGTTTGCTCACCCTGTGACTGCACCAGCTAAAACAGTGCTGCCTTTGCCCAGTGCCTGATCTCTGAAGGAATCTGTTGGCTACCAGACCCAGAAAAAATGATGCTGGGACTTTTATAGGAGTGTTTGTTCCCAGGTTTATTTTTGGGATACTAAAGTCTCCTGTTTGACACTTGTCTTTCTGTTTCTCTGGTCGAGCACCCCACTGATCACTGTGGTGTTGGTGCAGGGTTACCACAGCAAACGCCTCACCCCATCCCACAGCACCATGGTGAGTGTCCCACACTGATCTCTATACCACCCGTATTTATCCCTTATTTCCATGGCTGTGTTTCCTTACACTGGTCCCGAGTCGAGCCTCTGGCTCCTGCCACAGACACAAACACCCTTATTTAGTTCATCACGGACTGAATAACCAGGATCTCTTTCATGCAGGGCGGCAGGTCTGGAATGGTGAACAGGCTGGTGATGCTGGGAAGATCGCGATCGAATGAGTATTGAATCCTCTCCCCACGTGATGGAGAAGCACCTGTCCTCCCTGGCAGGCACATCAACCCTTCGGAGACACCAGTTTTCCCGAGGATGGCCACGGATTTGGGATTTGGGATCAGAGAATGCTATGGCAGAGAGGCTTCAGCCTCCACCGCCAGCACTGACTAGGCTGGATAATCCTGCACCTCCCAGGCAGGACAGGGGCCCCTCAGTGACACTCCCACAGCACTTCTCGAGCTGGAGAAGTGCAGGATCACACAGCCAGTGTCCCCCAGCCCTTGGGACGAGGCTCCACACCTCGTGCCAGCCACCAGCCACGTCCAACCATCCAGCCGGGCACAGCGAGTCTCCAGCTCCCTCTAATGTTTCTGGCCCGAAAGGAGCATCCGAAAGCAGGACAGGCCTGAGCAGAAGGGGGCGGGCGGCCAGGCTGCACGGCCCGAGGGAAAAGTGTGACGCTCAAATGTGTGGAAGCAGCTGGGCCAGCAAGGGGGGAGTGATGTGCTGAGCAAATGGTGTGAAAGAGTAAAGGATGTAGCATTTTAAGAGAGAATATGGCAGTATTGAATGCTTGGTTGTTATTAATAAATGAAAAATGTCACAGGAGAAAGGACTGTTCCTCTGAAAAATGCTATTTTTTAATACTCTAAATAAATACTCTATGACGCTGTAAGTGTTTCTGGCCCTGGAAGTGTTCAGTAAATGTGTGGATGTGGCACGTGGTGACATGGTTTAGTGGTGAACACAGTGGTGGTGCTGGGGGTAACAGTCGGATTTGATGATTTTAAAGGCTTTTTCCAATGTTAATGGTTCTGTGTTTCTCTCATTCTAAAAGCTCCTACTCCTTTCTGCCTGCACAGGGTCCGTTACGATGGGAGCTCTGAACTCTGCATAGGAGTTTCCCAAACTTGTCCATGTGAAATGCAGCTTTAAAAATGCAGCAAGAAACCTGGCAGCACAGAATGCAGCAGAAATGGGTATTAATAACATGATACAAAGCCAGGTTGGAAGCTCTCAATCAAAATTAGTAGTGTGTTGGCACTGCTGCATCCGGCCATCATGGGGAGACCCTGGAGCTGTGTGAGGGTCTGGAAGTGTTAATTCCATACAAAACAGCATAAAATCCATACAAACAGCACACAGTCCCCACAAACAGCACACAGTCCCCACAAACAGCACGACTGTGTGTGTTACAGAAGCTGTAACACCAAGGCATAGGAAGCAGAAGGGGCAGCCAGGCCATCTCTCCCTTGACACATCGGCTCACAGACCACACGCCTGCTCCCAACTGGATGTGTGTGCAGCACAGATCAGGGGACGGATAACAGAGAATGGGGGAATGTAATTACCCTGCAAAGAATAAATCACTTTAACGGTTCAGTTACTGAGATCACAGTGAAGCAGTGGCACAGCCTCTTAATTAATCTTCTGCTTTGCAGCCAGCTTCTGCCCCCCCATGCCATCTCCACCTCATGCTGCCTGGTGAGGAGATGCCATCGGTGGGGACAACACTGGCCAGTGGTTTCTGGCTCAGCAGATCCAGCAGAATCTCGGGAGCAGCAGAGCACGACCAGGTGAGGGATCAGGGTGCTGTGGCTCCCTGGTCTGTGCAGGGTAATACCTGTGGTGGGCCTGGTAACTTGGTGTCCTGTGGTGCTCCGGGCCTGCGTCAGCAGCAGCCGCCAGTAATTCTGAGCTGATGATTATTGTGAGGAATTACTGGACACAAAGCAGGGGTCTGGGGATGGCAGAGGCCTGGGTCTGCTGTAGAGGAATGGCTGGTGTCTGAGAGCATGAAGGGAAAACCCCCACTTCACCTCCACCTCCCCTCGGCCCAAACCCTCCCTGGCTCCTCACCCCCAACACTGATCCTCTTCAGCCCCTTAATTCCAACCTCCTCTCTGTGAATTGCACCCCCATTTCTCATCCTTCACAAACTGCTCTCTGGGCCCCCTCCTCCCTCATCCTCCTCAGAATGAGCCCTTTCACAGGATGCTCCCCTTATCAAAATTGCCCCTCAAGAATTGCTCTCCTTTGTCCCTTCACGTTGCTCCTCAGGGAATCACCCCTGTATCTCCCAAACTGGTTCTCAGGGATTGCTTCTGTCACTCCCCCACATTGTTCCTCAGGGAACTGTCCTCTTATCCCTCTAAAATGCCCCTTAGCGATTGCTCCCCTCACTCCCCCTACTGTTTCTCAGGGAAAGGCTTCCCCAAAACTGCTCCTCAGGGATTGCTCCCACCACTCCTCCACACTGCTCCTCAGGGAATCACTCCCTTGTCCCCCAAAACTGCCCCTCAGAGACTGCCCCCTCGTGCTTCTCAGAGATGGTGCTTCATCCCCAAAACTCCCACTCAAGGATGGCTCCACATGCTCCTCAGAGATGGCCCCTGTCCCCTCAGGGATGTGCTCTCATCCTCCTCCTCAGGAATCATCCCCTCACCCCCAAAACTGTCCCTCAGGGACCGCTCCTCTTGCTGGCCCCTCCACGTTTCTCCTCAGGGAAATGCCCCCTTATCCTCAAAACTGTCCCTCAGGTTTGGCCCCTCATCCTCTTCAGGGATCACTCCCTCATGGATCATCCCCTTACTCCCCGTCAGGGATCGACCCCTTATCCTGAAAACTGCCCCTCAGGGATTGACCCTCATCTTCTCAAGGGTCGCCCCCTTTGTCCCTCAAACTGTCCCTCAGGGATAGTTGTCATCCTTTTCAGGGATCACCCCTGCAGGGATCACCCCCTTACTCTCCTTCAGGGACCGTCCCTTCATCCCCCAAACTGCCCCCAGGGATCGCCCACCAAAACTGTCCCTCTCACTCCTCCCCACTGGTTCCTCAGGGACTCATGCCCTCTTCCCCCAAAACTGCCTCTCAGGGATGTTGCTGGTCAAGCAAATGCCCCCTTACCCTCAAAAGTACCCCTCAGGGATCGCCCCTCAGCCTCCTCTGGGATCGCCCCCTCATCCCCAAAAGCGCCCCTCAGAGATGGACCTTCATCCTCCTCAAGGATCTCCCCCTCAGGGCTCGCCCCCTTAGGCATCACCTACTGACTCCCCTTCGCATCGCCCTCCATCCTCCCCCATCCGTGCCGGCCCCGCCCGCCGCCCCACGCCCTCTCCCCGCCCCGCCGCCGCCTCCGCCGCTCCCCCCGTGCCCGGCCGGCGGCGGCGCCCGCCCCATGCGCCGCTGCTGCCCGGCGCTCTGCATCCGCACCGCCATCGACGCCACCGCCATCGACGCCACCGCCGACATCTCCGCCGCCCTCGCCCCCGTCCCCGTCCCGCCCGCCGCCGTGTCCCGCCCGCCGCTGCTGCTGGTGCTGGTGCTGCTGCAGCGCCGCCCCGCGCCGCCCGCCCCCGCGGCCCCGCCGCACAAGATGGCGGCCGGAGGGAGCGGCGGCCCCGGCGGCCTCTCCTCCTCCTGCCCGCAGCCGCCGCCGCCCCCGCCGGGCAACGGGGCCGCGGCCGCCGCCTGCACCAACGGCGCGCCCGCCTCGCCGCCCGGCCTCACCTACAACCAGAGCAGCGCCGCCAACCCGCCCGCGGCCGGCGGAGGCGCGGGGGGCTCGGCGGCGGCGGGGGCGGCGGGGGCGGCCGGCGGGGCGGGCGGTCCCGGCGGGGCTCTGCAGCGGGAGCCGGTGTACAACTGGCAGGCGACGAAGCCGACGGTGCAGGAGCGGTTCGCGTTCCTCTTCAACAACGAGGTGCTCAGCGACGTGCACTTCCTGGTGGGGAAGGGCCGCGGCTCGCAGCGCATCCCGGCGCACAGGTGGGGCGGGGGGAGCGGGGGTCCCGGCGTGGGGAGGCGGGAGTGCGGGAGGGATGTGGGGTGTGGGAGGGGTGGCCCCATGGCCCTGAGGGGTGGCCGCGGGTCCCGGGTCTCGGGAGGGTCGCTGGGGGTGGCCTGATGGCCCTGAGGGGATCCCCTCAACCCCTCCACCACTGATAAAGGGAATCGCCCGTTTATCTGCCTAAATTGCCCCTCAGGCATCGCCCCTCATCCCCTCAGGGATCATCCCCTCATCTTCCAAATTGCCCTTCGGCGATTGCTCGTCTTGCCCCCCACGTCATCCTCTGAGGGAATTGCTCCCTTATTCCCTCAGGGAATTGCCTCTTTATCCCCCTCACTTCCCATCAGAGATTGCTCTCCTCACCCCTCTACGGTGCTCCTCAGGGAATCACTCCCTTATCCCCTAAAACTGCTTCTCGGTGATTGCTCCCTTTACTCCCTCACATTTATCCTCAGGGAATTGCCCCTTATCTCCCAAAAGTGCTCCTCATGGATTGCCCCTCATCCCCAAAACTGCCCCTCAGAGATGGCTCTGGGAGGGTTGTGGGCTCTCCTGCACTGTCGGCGGGTGATGTGCCAAGCAAGGGGGTATAGGATTTGGGCTGCTGCACTTCCCTTGTGAAGAGAGAAAAGGGGGTCACATAACTGCATCCCATGTTCCACCCCCTGCTCAGGGACGCATCCTGAGCATGGGACCCTCTGGGTTTGCTCACCAGGACCCTGATAGGTGACACTGCCCCTCATCATGGTCAGTCAGGGTTGCCCCAAAACTCCCAGCCCTCAGGTTAGTGTTGTATCTCTCGTTATGGTCACCAGCGCGATGATGGGTCCAACATTGGGGTGAGAGTGTTTTTCCCAGAGGGATGGTGTGAGTGGGGCAGGTGTAGTGTGTAAAACCCCAAATCCCTGGATCTTGCTTGGAACTAATCATTGGTTTAGAGGGAGGTAGAGGAGGAATAGTCTCCCAGGCTGCCTGGTCCCTGCTGACAGGGATCACCAAAATCAGTGAGAGCATTGGGGATGGAAATGAAAGAACAATGATTTGAGAACCCAAATTTCGGCCACAATATTCTAGTTTTAAAATGACCTTTCTTGAATCTTTCCCAAAGCCCTGCATTTTGGGGGTTAATCCACTGCCATAAAGAGCTGGAATAGCTGTGTTGAGAATGACGCCTGGGCCTGAGTAACCCATGGAGGTTAATGCTTAAGGCCAAGCTGCCATTTAAGAATTTGCAGCTCAGAGGAGCTGGGAATTGCCTCCACCTGGATGATGTGCTTCTGATGTGGCTGATTAACATTCTGCTGTTACCTTGGGGGAGCTCCAGTGAGTCCCTGTGTGCTACCCTCTTCCCCCTACCCCGGGAAGGGGCTCCCAAGGAAGAGCTGAGAGATGGAACCAGCTTTAATTGGGGTGAGAGAGGCTCCTTGGTGTACCTCAAAATGGTGCTTGGCAAAGGGAGCCTTGCTCCAAACTGTTTCAAGCTATTGCTTTTCTCCTAAGTGCTCACGCTCCTGGAAGTTTCCCCTTCATTTTTCCCCCTTTTCTTTTGCTTTCAGAACAAGCCACACTTGTTCTAGGCTGGTTTGAGTGTGTAGGGTGTCAGCTTTGCTCTCTTATAATTTGAAGCTTAATTAGTATTTGAGTAAGCTTGCTCCTGTCCTGAGAACTAGGTTTGCTGGGTAGGGACAGGTGATGTTCAGCCCAGAAATAAATGGAAAATAAATGAACCTTTTAAAAAAAAAGAAAATTGGCCCCAAAGTGAGATGCTGCTTAATTGCTCTGAAATTCATCTGGTGCTCTGGGTAGAAAAGATAGAATGGAGTGTGTCATGATGTGACATCCCACCTAAGGATTCTAGAGATTTTAGTAAAACTTGTCCGTGTGATGTTACAGTTGGGATATCCTGGTGATTCATGAAGTACTGTGGTTATCTCAGAAACAAGAGAACTTAAAATAAAACCACCCAGACCCCTTCTGTGCTCAGTTCTCCCACAGCAGCTCAACAGCAGAAGATACTTTGTGTTGGAATTGAGTTGCAAAGCAACCATGAGTTCAATTGGAGAGGTGCTGTTTTGCTTCAGTGACCAGGGCAGGTGTTGGTGCTTTGTCAGGTATCTCAAGTCATAAAACCATGGAGTTGTTAATCTTCGAAAAGACCTTTAAGATGATGAAGTCCAACCATCAGCCCAGCACCACCACATTCACCATTAAACCATGTCCCCAAGTGCTACATTCACATGTTTTTTGAACACTGTTGGGGTATTGACTCCACCGCCACCACCCTGGGTAGCCTGTTCCAATGCTTTACAACTTTTTCTGTGAAAATAAATAATTTTTCCCTAATGTCCAGTCTAAAACTCCCCTGGCACAATAGTGCACAGCTCCTAGTTAAGTATTTCTACAGTCTGGTTTAATCGTGTAAATTTTCATACCAGGCCAGGTACAAAGTGAAGCTGCAGGAGCAGCAGATCCTAAACAGGGTTCTTGGATAGCTTCTTGCTGTGCCTCAAGGAGTGGTCTGCAGCATCCTACCTATCATTCTCGATATGACTGCCTGAGGTGTTAGGAATGGCTTTGGCAGCAGACTGGGTAGCACAAATAATCTGAGAGGTGCAGTTCTGTGGGAGCTGGAAGAGATGGTGATTCCTGGTCAGGCTTCTCCAGGATGGAGCCGAGGGGATGTGGAGTGTTTGTAGGTTGAGGTAATGAAGTGGTGTGTGCCCAGTGAGCACAGGTTATGTTGTCCACACATGCAGGAAAAGGTTTCTGACATAGCTGTAGGTTCAGGTGTGTTTCTGAGAGAGCCTGGAAAATTCAGTTAATGGCTTTAATCTGAAATGAGGGGAGATTTAGATTAGATATCAGGAAGGAATTCTTCCCTGTTAGGGTGGGGAGGCCCTGGCCCAGGTTGCCCAGAGCAGCTGTGGCTGCCCCTGGATCCCTGGCAGTGTCCAAGGCCAGGTTGGACAGGGCTTGGAGCAACCTGGAATGGTGGAAGGTGTCCCTGCCCATGGCAGGGGGTGGAACTGGATGGGCTTTAAGGTTCCTTCCCACCTAAACCAGTCTGGGATTCTGTGGCTCAGCAGTTTGTATCAAGCCTCAGAGACAGACTGTGGAAATCTCACAGAGCAACTAAGAGCAAACACTCATTTTGTGTGTGAGAGCCCAGTTTGTAGATAAAAGGTGTAAATGGCTCTGCTGGGTTTGACTGAAGGCTCAGCTCTCCAAGCATCTGCAGCCCTGGGAAGATCAGGTGTTTTCCATCTGGAGGAGGCTTCAGACCCTGTGGAGGTTCCTTGCATACCCTGGAGCAGGCTGTCTCTGAGCCTTGAGCTCGTTCTTTCTTGTTGCTGAATCAGCCTTGAAGAAGATGGAATGGCCTTAATTTTTTTTGATGTCAAGGCTGGCCCAAGCAGCTACCTTGAAGCTTCACGGCGCCAACATGGCCAAGGTCAACACATTGATTAGACCCAGCAGTAAGAGGGAAGGGTTTTTGTCTTTTTCCAGATCTGCTTCATTGAGATTAGAAATGTCTAAACCTCATCAGCCAGGAGCTGCATGGGTTTCATAATTAAACTTGCTAATTGGCCAGAAAACAGGGCCCAAGAGTCAGCAGGGCAAACATGTGGGGATGCAGCCCTGTGTGTACTCCAGCCTGGGAGATCTGCAGCTTGGGGACAGCCTGAAGTAAGATTTTGGCTGTTGTTTCCAGGAGTCTCTTCTGAGCCCATCCTGTCTTTCCTTGGACACATATTAACTTGCAGTTCCTGCAGCATCCCATGGCTCAGCTCCTGTGCAGGGCTGCTCCTGCCTCCTGCTCCTTTTGCCTGTGATCTGCATCCTCTGCAGCCAGCACACTATCATCATCACCAGCTTCTCATCATCTACGGTGTCACCGAGCTCCAGCGCATCACGTGTTGCTCTGTTCCTGTGCCAGCTCTTCTGGAATAGATATTTTAAGGTTTCTCTGCAGTGGTGCAGATGGAGGAGGGAGCTGGTGCAGCAGCGGTGGGGTAGTTGCGGGTTTTGAGTGGTTTCTTTTATTATTGGTGTTACTGTAGTGCCTAGAAAGGGAGCAGCACTGGTGGGTGTGCAGATGAAAGCAGGTGACAAGTGGAGGTGCCAAGGTGAATGTGAAGCAATGAAAGTTGTGGTAGGAGGCAAAAAAACAGAAGGAAAGACATTTTCTTTCAGGCCTTCAACAACCTGTAGAATCAGCTCTGGATCCTTGTCAAGAGAAATCAAATTATTAACCTCATGGAAGTTCCTGTGACTCTTGTTGCTGAAAGTCAGTTTGCTTTGGCTCTTCCTGGTGCAAAGGGAATAAGGAGAGATCAGGTCTTGCTTTCTTAGTTCTTTTGTTCTGTTTCTGCTGATTTCTCTGCCTCCTTTCAGTAGTCCACTTTATTTTGGCCACGAAAGTGTTTAAAAATAACTCTCTGTTGAATTTTCCCATCTGAAACAAACCCCATCTTCCTTCTGAGGACCTGCATGGTTGGGGAAAGCTGTTGGATCGTGTAGGAGGAATGGGTGCATCCCTGCTTTTCCTGGAGTGTCTTTAGAGCAGCTTTAAATGTTCGTTTTAGGAAGAGTGGGAAAACACCGGGGAGAGAGGGATTTTCTTATGTTAATTATGTTCTCTGAATGTTTTAAGAGAACTTCAAATGTGGAGTCCTGTGTTGCTCTGGCACCTCCCGGGATCCTATTAGGGCTCAGCAGTTTACAAAATCTGACTGATTTGTCCCTGACTGAAATGGAAGCAAACATTTGAGAGGTTTTTTAAATGAATGCCCTTTTCAAATAGCTTCTGAAAGCTCTTGCTCATTGAGGACCTATACTGTGCTGGCTGTGAGAATGAAAATTTGAGAGTGCAATTAATATATGTTAATTTTTAGTATCAGACAAAGCCAGCGATTGTTTTGCCACCATCACTGCTTTTGGAGGAACAAGGATTTTTGTTTCATCTGGCAATTCTGGTATTGTGAGGAAGGTTTTTATTTGTTCTTGACATTTTTCTTGAGAATGGTTTGACAGAAATATGCATGTGTGTATTTTTTTTGTAACCACTGTGGTTTGTCCCGGGCTCCCTGAGCCCATCAGGAACAATACAGCCAGCTCGTCAGCCAAACTCTGTCACAGCAAACGAGCCTGGCACATCCATGGAGCTTCACTCCATTGTATCCCTGGGAAGCCTCCTCTGGATGGGAGGGCAGTGAAAAGCAAGAAAATGAAAACATTGTTTAAATGGAAATTTCCTACTTTTAAAAGGTCATTTCCTACTAAATCTGACTGAAATTCCCCCTTAGTGCTGCACTTTCCTTGGGCTGGAGGTTTCTGCTCCATGCCTGCTGTCCTCTGTGGATTTCTGCCTTCAGTTCTTGCTGCTTTTCTGGAAGTGTGCATCAAACCACTGCAGCAAGAGCCTGGAATATTCCAGCTTCTTCATTTTCCTAGTTGGAGAAGTGGTTGCAGTCATCTCCTGCAGCCTGGGCTGCTCTGTTTCCCCACACTGCTGAGCTGTGACCTCCATGGCCTGGGCTGGGTTTAACTTCAGGGAGCTGTGTGGTGGCAGACACCAGGAATCCTTCATGGCAAAAGCTTATCTCTGCATTTTCAAACAAGAAAGTTCTCAAAATGGCTTTCTAAATCTTAAGGCAGGTACAGCAGCTTAAATATGCACAGGCCCCTCAGCAGCTCAGGCCTGTGCCTCCTCCTAAAACAGTAGCTGGGTGTCTGTCGGGGGGAATCATCTTGTTTATGTGGGAGTGCTGGGATATAGGTTTTGGTCTCAAACCTGTTTTGTGCAAGTTCCTGTTTCCAGGCTCTTCAGAACCGATAACGTTCTTCTCTGTGCCACTAATTACCACGTAAGCTCTTAGCAGTGTTGAAGGGTTTGTGTGCACCTCACAGTGATGGTTTGCTCCAAGGGAGGTTTGCTTTTCCTTCTGGGCTAAGCCTGGAGCAGGTTATCCATGGAAGGACTCAGCAGCGTGCCTGGGGAAAGTAGCTCCTGTGCCAGGGGTTGGGATCTGCAGCTCCTGGTGCTGCTGCCAGTGCAGTTTCATGTTTTGGGATCTTGCTCTGCTGTCACCAAGGATGTGTGCCTGGGTCTGAGGAAGAGTATGGGTAGTGTGCAGTGACAAGTTTTCCGTGAGTGTTTCCAGTAGGTTACTGTGGGGAATTGCACTAAGGCTTGGGCTCTGTTTACTGGAAGAACTTGAACTCCTTAACTTTCCTGTTTCTTAGCTGCTCAAGCTCAGGATGATCCATAGGCTCCTACTTTGCAAAGCAGCCATGTGTATTCTGTTCCATAATTGCCAAAATCTGGCCTTTGGGGAACCATTACTGTGCTGTATCCCAGGACAGGGCTCAGAAGGAAGCTCCTCGCAGCTTTTGTGCTTTGCAGTAAAGGAGCAGCAAGCCCTGACCCTCCCTGCTCTTGCAAAACACTTCTGCTTTAACACCACAAACGATTTGCTTTCCCTGAGGGTAGCTTTGGGGATTAGCAACCAGCCTGGGATTTTTTTTGGGAAGATGAATATGATTTAACGTAAGATTTTATTTGCATGTTTGGTTCTTTTTCACATTAGGTTTGTGCTGGCCGTGGGCAGCGCTGTCTTCGATGCGATGTTTAATGGTGGGATGGCCACAACCTCTACAGAGATTGAGCTGCCTGACGTGGAGCCTGCTGCCTTCCTAGCTCTGCTCAAGTAAGCTGCTTCTAAAGCACAGGATAACTGGGGTGCACAGATTTAGTGTAGAAAAAAGGTTTTTAATGAAAGTAGGAAAGTATTGGTAGAACAGAGATTGTTAACTTCCAAAATAAAATGCCTCTTGGATCTGTTCAAGGATATTTAAATGTTGGTGATAAATCCCTGATTTTCTGGGTAAAAGTCTAGTGTAGCTACTGTATAAATATATATATATATATATTAAAAAATATTGGCCATTGTTATATAGATTCTTATTCATGAATTGGTTTGGTTTCATCCAAATACTCTTTGAGAGAAGAGGGGGAAAGTGATCCTCTGAAAGCTCTGTAAGTTGCAAATACTGGGAGCTCGTTTAGGTTATGAGCAAGTTCTAACAGGTAAACAAGGGAATGTAATCAATGTCAGCCATTCCATGTGATATCACCCTTTATATGGGTTTTATTCCTCTTTTGGAGAGCTGGGTTTGAATTTACATTTCCAGTGTGTGTTGGAAGTCTATGTGCTGGAGGAGGAGGAGGAGGAGGAAGGGGCTGTAATGTCCTATTCACCAATTCCTTTAAGCTCGGCTGGTGCTGTACAACATCCAGCAGCATTCCTGAATGGATACTGGAAAGTCATTGTCCTGTTTCTATAGGATTTCTGTAACCTACTTCCAGGGGTTTCCAGTCCTGTGCTCTTGACATGTTCCCTGCTTGCTTTCTATTGGGAGCAATGACTATATATAGCTCTGGCACACTTTTTGCTTTACCTTCAGAAGGTGCTTTGGTCATGCCTATACTATCTTGGAATATTTTAAAATTGATCTTGGCTAGAATGAAAGGCCAGAAATAATTGGGAGCCCTGAGCCCCCTCCCCTTTGTCTCACTTTATACCAGACACCAGCACGTGGGGAATCCCTCTAATTGGTGTGTGCCTATCAGCCATGTGGATCTCTCTGGAGTGCAGAGCTTGTAACTATCTTTAAATCTTAGTGAGGCTCAAATATCCAGTGAATTGGAGGCAAAAGTGCTGTTGTTTCCCTGCCAGTGCTGAGAATTCAGCACTTGATTAAACAGAGGGATTTCAGAAGAGATCCATCATCTCAGAAGACAAAGTGATGAGTTTGAGTGAATTTCAGCAGAAATATTTATATTTTTTATGAAAGAAGTTGTGTGTGTATTACCTTACTGCCTCTGAGCTTGCAGTTATGCTGCAGTAGCTGTGCCCATGGGCCAGTGACATCTTGGATACTTAAATCTGGAAATAAGCTGTTGCTTTGAAAATGCTCAGAGCTTAAATGTGCCAGAGGAAGTTTGTGTGCTGCTTTCCAGGAGGAGGCCGACCAAGTATGTGGCATGAGTTCCTGGAGTAAAACCAGTCCCTCCAAACACTGATCTGGAATGGCAGCTGATCCTTACATATGTCTCTGGACTTGGTCCAAGCCATGATCTAATGCTGTAGGATCAGCAGCTTATCCAGGGACAGAGTGCCTATCCTGAATATTCTGCAGAAGGTCCCATCTGGATGCTGGATTGTGATGGAGTTTGTGAGCGACCTTTAATAGGTCTGCTGTAATTGTGTAAGAGATTAATTTCATTATTATTATTATTTTCATGTTAACAGAAAGATAAGAACATTTTGATTGTCTGGGATTACAGTCTAAACATTCTTTTAAATTGATATGGAGTTTTTTCACAGTTTGAACCTCTGTTGTTGTCCCTCTTAGCACACACTGGACTATGGTAAACAGAAATACTGATATAGTCACTGCAGTAAATCAAATAAATGGTTTTAGAGCCACTGTGTTATTCTAATCTTAGAATAGAAAGGACTGCTCAGTGCAGATGGGGCTGGGAAGGGATGTGTGCAAAATACATTGATGAACCTGTGGCATGATGCTCCTATTGACAGATGCCCTGGAGCAGCACAAAAGCCTGCTTTCAGCAGTGAGAGTGCTTCCCTTCCTGTGGATCCCTCTGTTGATGCTTCCCTGAATGGCATCCAGGTCCTCTCTAGCTGGAGGAGCAGGAGTTCCTCTGCTGCAGATGGGAATGCTACCTGGCATCCCCCTGGAAAAACCCTGCTGCTGTGGGAAGCCTCCAGGAATAGCAGCCACATAACCTGCTGCTGTGTCCCCTTCAGAGAAATGCAGAGGAAGAAATTGCTGGAGTTCCCAAAAAACCCCATGGAATAGGAATGCCAAGCGCAGTTTACACCATATTACATTTCTGTGCTTTGTGCCTTTGAGATCCCGACTGGCAAACACTCCACTGGTTAAAGGAAAAACACTAAACAAAAACTCTGCATAGGCTGTTTAGCCTGGGCAAGAGAAGGCTCTGGGGAGACCTCAGAGCCCCTTGCAGTGCCTGAATGGGCTCCAGGAGAGCTGGAGAGGGACTGGGGACAAGGAATGGAGGGACAAGGAATGGAGGGACAGGACAAGGGCAGCGTTAGATGGGATACTGGGAAGAAGTTCTTCACTGTGAGTGTGGGGAGGCTGTGGCGCAGTTTCCTAGAGCAGCTGTGGCTGCCCCATCCCAGGAGGTTTCCAAGGCCAGGCTGGACAGGGTTTGGAGTAATCTGTGGAGGGTGTCCCTGCCCATGGCAGGGGGTGGAACAAGACAATCTTTAAGGTCCCTTCCAAGCCAAACCAGTCTGGGATTCTGTGATAAGGACTAACACCAGTGTGAAACTGGTTTTAGTGAGCTCAGCCTCTTAGCTCCTGCTGTCTCTGGTCAGTGCGTTCAGGTGTGAGGGGGTTCAGTCAGGTTTTCTGGGAAGGCTTTTTTTTTTTCAGATATTAATGTACTTCCTTGTTTTGGCGTAACAGGGGAGAGTGGTACTTTGCTGCAGTGTGGCAGTCCTTGTTTTTCACTGCAATTAACTCTTGCTTTATGAAATTACATTGTGAGCTGTACTTAAACATCTGTGTGATGAAATGAAAGTTCAATCTATAAAGTAAAGAGATGAGAAAAAGGAGTGTGGGTAAAGCACCTCGTGTGCAATGGATGGATATGTTTGAGTGCTTCTCAGCACTTCTGAATTAGTATTGTAAAATGGAGCTTCTCTTCTGAAGGAGGCAGGTAAGGTTGAATTTTTGTCCTTGTTTATTCTAATTGAATGGCAAAAAATATGAATTCTGAGGGGTACACTTGGCCAGAGACTGTTCTACCCTGGTGTAAGAGCTCACTGGTGGTGAGATGCAAGGCAGTTTGAGCTGCTTCAGTGAAAATCCCAGCTATTAAATGTTATACTGTAAGATGTCTGTTGTTTAAAAAAAAAAAAAAAAAATCTCCTTGGTAAACCAGAGTCAATGGAAAGGATGTGAAAACCCTTGTATCTCTCCAGTAGAGAAAATGGATCCAGGATGATGGGCAGAGGCACAAACATGTTTTCTTTGAATTACAGGAGTTTTACCCTGTTACCTTAATTCACCACAGCAATGTTTGTTTGTGTGTTTTCAGATTTCTTTATTCAGACGAAGTTCAGATTGGACCAGAGACTGTTATGACAACACTTTACACAGCTAAGAAATACGCAGTTCCAGCCCTTGAAGCTCATTGTGTGGAGTTTCTTAAAAAAAACCTCCGAGCAGACAATGCATTCATGCTGTTAACTCAGGTGAGTTTGGGATCATTTGCCTTCAGCAAGGCCCAGCACAGTCAGAAAATGGGAGTTTTCTGGGTGTTACAAAGTTGATCATCCAAAGTGGAGCAGTTCTGGGCTGTTTTGAATTCTTCTTCACAGGAGTCCAGCACTGCTGAGCAGGTTCTTACAATGAACAATGAAATACAGCAAACATTGCTGCTGTTTCAGATCTTTCTGTTTCACTGTGGCAGGTGGCTCCTTCCAGAGTGTGAGCTGGGGATGGAGTTAACAGGGTGGAAAGATTTCATCTGCCAAGAAGAAAAGTGGAATGAGAGGATTTCCGTGTGTTACAGAATCAGGACTGGTAATGCTGAGCTTTCTCTCAGTGCTGTGTCTGGCTGCTCAGCCATTCCTTGAAGGACTTCTGTGCAATCCTTTCCCTGAAGTTAGGGTGAAAGAAAAATAAACTAAAGCACTCATGAGAAAGTTTCGTGGGAGAGGAGCAAGGTGCTCTCTTCCTCAGCCTTTTCCAGCTCCCCTCCCTGCACTGAAGGCTCACAGACCTGGAGTGTCAGAGCAGCTGTTCCTTGGCTCTGGGGCTGATCCAGTCTCTGAGGGCTGGGCTCCTCCACCTTCCACTTGACTCTTGAAGCAGCAAAGTAGAAGACAGTGTTTACAGCTTCTGCTTAGTTTGGAAAAGATCAGACTTTGCATCCAGGTTGACTAAATGAGCATCACTGTCCTTCCCATTTCCCAAGCCCATCTTCTCTCTCTGCTCCCTGCCACTCTGTCTGACAGCTGGTGCCATATTGGTGACATCCACAGTGCTGTCACCTGTGTGGCAGAGTCTGGCACTACCAGGGACACATTGTTCTGGGTGCTATAGGAATAAGGAACAAGCATTGTGTGAGTTTCTTTCCTTTAGGGAATGGGCAGACTTTGGTCTGGCTCTGGGGGGAAAATTTCTGATCAGCCAGCTCAGGAAAGCTGCTGTGATGTCTGGTGTTGAATAGTCCTTGCAGAAGAGTTTCCTAGCTGCACTGAGTTGGGAACCAGCACACTAAGGTGGTCTGGCTCTGAGGGACTGCCCTGTCTTGCCCAGCACTCCTGTCTGCTGGATTTTCCCCCTTGTCAGGAGTTACAGGTACCTCAGGCTCTGGCTGTAGGTATCATGTGGGTGGCAGTGGCTACACCAGCAGTTCTGCAGATACTGAAGCAGTGTTGGCCTGAAGCAGTCACTGCTGAGCTCTTTGGGATTAGGCTGGGATTTTTTTAAAAATTTAAATATTTGGATCAGTTCTCAAAGTAGTTCCATGTCACACTGCTGTTGTAGACACTTGTCACTGCTTGGGTTCAGCTACTGCTGCAACACTCCATGGCCATCTTTACACATCTCTTTAACCTGGCTGTTTTCCACATGCCATGAACCAATGAGGCAGCCCCTGAAACGTGGGGGGCTCCACACTGCACTTCCCAGAGGCAGATTCAGGATTCAAAGGCTCTTGATTGGTTGATGGCAGCCAAATCTGTGCTTCCATGGTAGGACAATTGCAACTCCTTGTCTGCAGCTCTCCCGTTCTTTGGGTTCAGCAGCTGCAGTCTAAATGATCAGGAACTGTTAGCCAAGAGCTGGGAAGAGATCTTTCCTGTAGGCTGAAGTTTTGGGGAGGCATCTTAGGGTAGCTGTTGCCTGATGAGGGTTAGAGGTGTTGGCTTTTGGTGATGTCCCTTATGCAGAGATTTTTTTGTGGCTTCCAGTGTCTCTGCACTTGAGTTTGTAGCTTTGGCAAGGTAATACTTAGGTCTATGGTGGCTTCCTTACAGGTCACAAAGGTCCTTCTTTGGCAAAAGAGGAAGCTGTCCTTGTGTTTCAGGTACCAAAACTAAAATACGATCTGGCCCTCTGTCAGTGGCACTGAGGCAGCTGAAATGCCAGATGGGGAAAGGCTTTCCTGATTCCTTTTGTTTGTGGCTTGCCCATTCTGATCAATTACTAGTGGTGATTCCCATCTAGTGTTATGTTCACTGTTGCTCTGTATCAAGTCTGGGATGTTTGAGGCAGATGTTGTTTGAGAAACGTGCCCAATCTCGATGGCTGGCTGCACCTCACTGAAAGGATCTGTTTTCACAGCTGTCTTGTTTCTGGTCTTGCAGTGTGAAAACCTGCCTGTTTTCTGCTTTCACTGCATCAAATCAGCAACCTCTTTGGTAAATTACAGGCCTGCGATATGTCTTACTCAAGGCATTGCCCAGTAGCCTTAAGATCATGGACCTGAGATCCCAAATGAAGTCCCAGACCTCCTGTGTGTGTCTGCCCAATGTGTTGGTCCAGCAGCTGTGTCACTGACTGTCTCAAGCAACTGCTGATCTCTGGCAGAAATATCAGTGGCAGAAATATCAGAGGCAAACAGCTTTCCTAATTGATTGTGCCTGGTAGTGAACTGTGATCCTCTTTCATGTCAGACATACATCCAAATGTCACTTTGATCAGCAAGAAAATAAACTTGCCTGGAGCTGCTGTGGGGGAGAGCTCTGAGCGTAATGTAAGTCCTCATGTGTCCAAAGAGCCACTACAGTAATAAAGTCTGAGTCAGTCACAGCTCTTGATGCCAAGAGTGTAAGGCACTGGCAGCCCTCCAGCCCCTGGAGCAGGTGACAACTGCTGAAGTTTCCCTGGGCCCTGAGAAATGGTTGTTTCAGCTTTCTGCAGCAGAGGTCTTGGCACCAACTGTTGGCCTTGCTGAGCTCTGCATCCCATGAGCAGGACTGAAGCAGAAGATGCTTGACGGTGTCTCCTGAGCGGTGGAATTCCCAGCCCAAAACATGAATTTTAAGCCTTACCTGTGGCAGTGAGTTTGAGTCCTGGTGTGTTCTTGTGAGGTGTGATGTCAAGGCAGTTCTTTCCTAAACAGCAAAACCAAAGCACTGGAAGTAAGAGGCTGTTTAGTGTTTTTTGTGTATTCTGCCCCATTTCTGCTTACGCTGGGCACAGGGTTCATAACACGTGGCAGTCCAGGGCGATCTGAAGTGGCAGCAAAATTGTTACAAGACTCTGCTTAAGTTGGGCAGAGAAATTCTGAGCTCCAAGCTGTGTGCAGGCTTTGCTTGGAATAGTAACCTATTTTGGGACAAATTGTTTAAGGTAACTGGATTAGAGTAGCTGTTTCTGTGCAAAACATGGAAATGCACTAAGCAGGCTGTGTACCCTGCAGGGCTCCCCAGGACACACAGGCACTGCTGCTACAGCTTTTTTTTTGCTAATACACGAGATCAGTGTGGCTGTTCTTACAGAATAAGCTGCCTCTGCATTATTCCTAGAGCAAGCAGGCCTGGAGTCACTGGGCAAAGCTTTCTTGTAAATAGAAAAATGATGTAAAAATTGCCTATGCTCAGCTGACAGGGTCAGTATGGTGCTAGAAAGCACGATTGGTGGCTGCACCCCGGCGATGTTAAAACAAAGACGTGCCTGAAGACATGCACAGCTGAACCAGGGCTGCTGCCAAACACAGAATTTTCTAGTGTTTGCCTTGTCATGCTTAACTGCTTGTGAAAGGCTCAGTGGATTCCTGGTGCAGTCAGGCATGGTATTGCTAATGAAGATGGGCTGTGGCAGGGGAAGGGGGGTTCTTAGTGTAAACTTTAAAATACCCTTTTTTGTTAATGATGCTCTTCCTGCCTAGGCCCGGCTGTTTGATGAGCCTCAGCTGGCCAGCCTGTGCCTGGAGAACATAGACAAGAACACCTCAGATGCCATCAATGCAGAGGGGTTTACAGACATTGACCTGGGTAAGCTCTTTCCCCTCCTCCCTCTCCCTGTTTTCATAACCAGCTTGTCTCCAAAGTTGTTACAGGTTAATGCTTGGCATTTTGTGGCTTGGCTGTTCTGGAGCAATCAGTTGAACAGTCTCTGGCACAAAGTGGCTGGAGACAGGGAGTTTGCCAAAGAGTTTGCTGCCTTGCCTACAGAACTACCCTGGAATCTGCTTACTTTGGTGCAACTTGAGTTTTCTGGGCATGACACAAAGCCCGTTTCCTGTTGTTGATGTTGGCAGGTTTTGGGTGGGTGTAAACTTGCCTTTTTTTGTAGAGTTGGCTTTGTTCCCCAAGTCTTTGTCAGGTTGTGGAGTTAAAAAGGTGTTGTGTTTTTGGAAGCAAGAACTGGCTATTTTAATTACCCTCTACAGTTTCCAAACTTGCTGGGCACAGTTAATGAACATTAAAATTCAGGCTTTAACCTTCTTCTAATGAGATGGGCTATGGAGGTAAGGCACAGGTCACCTTCTGGCTTTCATGCTGCTTGTTTCATCCAAATTTGACATCAAGCAAGTTGCAATTCATCCTCCTGCACTTGCATTAACATGCCAATTAAATGGGCTCTGTTTGCTGCTCCAGTGAGTTCCTTGCTGATGGAATATGCAGATAGATCTTCCTCAGAGGCTGCAGGCAGCACTTTTGGGAGATGCTGTTGTTTCAGCCGCTTCTCCTTCACCTTGGCTGTGCACAGGGTACTCCTGGCGAGGTGGAAGGGGCTGATTTGGGGTTAGAGGCTGAAGTTGTGCCTGTTGTCCTGCCCTGCAGACACCCTGGTGGCAGTGCTGGAGAGGGACACCCTGGGGATCCGGGAGGTTCGCCTGTTCAATGCCGTGGTGCGCTGGTCGGAGGCTGAGTGTCAGCGGCAGCAGCTCCAGGTGATTCCAGAGAACAAGCGGAAGGTTCTGGGCAAAGCTCTCTCCCTTATCCGCTTCCCACTGATGACTATTGAGGAGTTTGCAGCAGGTAACTCAACAAAGGTGTTTCTGGCAATCCTGGTCTTTGCTTTTCCTCAGCTACAGAGAGTCAAGTCACATGAAAGGGTTTTCTCTGTGTGTCCTGTAGTAATTTAAATATGAGATTCCTCCACATTCCTCCCCATTCTCCCCCATCTTCCTTCTAAAAGGCTTTTGGCCTTTTTTTCTTGTAAGCCTTGTTTTAGCTTACTAGAAGGCTGGAAAAGGACATTTCATAAAGGCCCGAAGTGGCAGGACAAGGGGGAATGGCCTCCTGAAGGAAGGCAGGGTTAGACTGGATATCAGGAGGAAGTTCTGTACCATAGGGGTGTGAGGCCCTGGCATAGGTTGCCCAGAGCAGCTGTGGCTGCTCCTGGATCCCTGGAAGTGTCCAAGACCACACTGGACAGGGCTTGGAGCAACCTGGGATGGTGGAAGGTGTCCCTGCCATGGCAGGGGGTGGCACTGGCTGGGCTTTAAGGTCTCTTTCAACCCAAACTGTTTTGGAATTACAAAATCTGCTGTCTAAATGCCATTTTCATCCATGCCCATTCACTCATTTTAAAGCCTGTGGTGCTCAGGAGCAGAGGGATCACATCTCTGACAGGAGGGCTGGGTGGTTACCATCCCATTCAGCTGAGAGCAAAGATCCAAATTGGGGTACACTTGCCCCCTTTTCCAACCATCCTGAGCATTTAAACTGCACAAAGCTTAATGGACTCGTAAATAATTGGTGTTCATAGTAGCGTGTTCCCAACGAGAAATGGGGATGTTTCTCCCCATCCTGTCTGTGATGCAGTGGTGGGGTTGGCCCTGTCTTGCTGATGCTGTTCAGAGCAGAGCCCCATATCAGAAAAACTTGGAAAATGTTCTTTGAGCTGAAGGCTTGGTGTTGTTTAGTCTGCGTCTCAAAGCATTTTCCAAGTTTACATTAAGATCTTGATCTACAGAGATGTCTAACTTATTTCACAGCTTGGGCTATAGATTGTTTTGTTTTGTTTTCATTGCCTGTTGCCTTTGACTTCATCCTCTTGTGATTCCCCAGGGATTGGAAGCTGGCAATCAGCTTAAATAGTTTTCATGCTAAAAAGACACAGTGGAGCCATTTTCCAAACTGCAACTTGTTTTAGGCTGCAGTGCTGTGTACACAGAAGCAAGCAGGGGCACTGACCCCTTTCCTTTGCAGGTCACTTCTCAGGGCAGTGCTGGCGTCAGCTGGTCAGTCCTTAATGTTCCTGTTCCCACGTGAGGAGGGCTGTTGGCAAGGAGTAAATCTGTGCTTCAGACTTGGTCCCCACTCTCTGTTTGGCCTGTCACAGCTGTGATGTGGCCTTAGGGATGTGGATTTCTTGAGAAGGCACTCGCTCAGGGAAGCAGAGATCTTGCATTTTTCTGTAGACCCCATTTCTTTCAATGCGTCCTTCTGATCTTGTGTCATCTCTCACTGGGAGAAAAATGTTAATTTAGGCATGTTTGGGTTGAAGCCTTTGAGCTGGGAATGCCAGTGCCCCTCCCCACATTGTCTGACACAAACTGCCTGTCCCACTTGGACCTTTGAGCTTTAAGAGAAACTCATGTGTTCTCATCCACTGTAACCTAAAAGATGAACAAAACTCCCAAACCTGAGGGGCTTCGATGAGCAGCTGTTGCTTAAACAAGGAATTAACATGGGATTCCTTCAGCTTTGTCCTTTTTCTGAGTTTCTGAGTGACTCTGATTTCTTCGGTGATCACAGCAGAGACAGGAGGGGGAAACCTTTCCCCTCCACACCTCTCTTTCCCAAAAGCCAAAAAAAAGGGAGATTTTCAGCAGTGGTTTCACCAGTTTATTGTATAATCTGGTATCAAATGTGGGGTTTTGCATGAAGATGTTTTAACTGGCAAATGTTAAAACATTTGCCAGTTAAAACATCCTCCCTCCCCTCAGAGAAGGTAATTTGAAACATTGCAGACGTGAGTTGCAGCAACACGGGATGAGTTCAGACACGATCAATGAGGCTGATTTTTTGCTGAGCAAAGAATCCAAAAGCTCATTTACCTGTGAGCAGTCAACTTCCTTGAATTCTTGAATCTCTCCCCATTGCAGCATTGGACCCTGCTGTGCCTGGGTAACATCATGCTGAATTTAACCAGCTACAAGTAGTTTTGGACCTACAAGTAGCTGGGCATTTGCTCCCCACATTAAAGAGCACTTACTGCTGTTGTTGTCCCACTACTCAGTGGTCTTGTTTCTGTTCAAAGCCTTGTGCAAACAAAGGTAAAGAGAGGCTTTTGAATCCTAGTTTTTATCCAGTTTCACTTCTGAAAGTATTTGAAGTAGTTTGCAAAGGTCGAGTTTAGCATCACTGAGTTGGTTGCCCAGAGCAGCTGTGGCTGCCCCTGGATCCCTGGCAGTATCCAAGGCCAGGCTGGACAGGGCTTGGAGCAGTCTGGGATAGTGGAAGGTGTCCTTGCCCACGGCAGGGGGTGGCACTGGATGAGCTTTAAGGTCCTTTCCAGCACAAACTGTTCTGTGATTCTGTGATCACTTTGGAAAAAATGTCATGTAACTGGAGAAGTTAGGAGAACATGCTCCAACTCTTGCTAACACCATTAGCATTTCCCCCAGGGTTCTACATTAAAGGTATTAAAATGCAAAATGTGGATTAAATGCATGAGGGAGTGAGCTGAACCACCTCTGTCTTGAGTAAAAATACTCTTAAACTTTTTGAGTTGATGGTAAGTGGGTGACAGTCCCTCTCCCTACCCCTCATGGGCTTCCATCATGTCTGAACCACCAGTGTGGATGTAAGGAAATCCCTATCTCTTACCAGTATTATAATTTCCAGAAGGAAGCAGGATCCTTGACCCTCTCCAGAAGAGGCAAGGATCAGCTGCACGCTTCTGGGGTTTTTTAGGTAGCCCAGTGCATTTGGGCTCCACAGAGCTGGGCAACTTAATCACAGCTCCATGTTCCATGGAGGCTCTGCAGCCCATGACTGCCATGTGGATAAAGGGCAGCACCTTTGTCTAGGATTTAATGTCCTGATGTGCCACTGGGATCCCATCTTTGATGGGGATTTAGCCTGCTCCCAACTGTGAGTCAGGCTTGTTTCTCCATGAAAAGCCCCAAGGGATCACTTCTGGGTGTGCAGTTTTGGGGCCCACAAGATCAGAAAGATCTAAAGCTGTTGGAGAGTGTCCAAAGGAGGGACACAAAGCTGGGGAAGGGTCTGAGGAGTGGCTGAGGGCACTTGGCTTGTTCAGCTGGAGCAGAGGAGACTGAGGGGAGACTCCTCGGGGGCTGCAGCTCCTCCCGAGGGGAGCTGGAGGGGCAGGGGCTGAGCTCTGCTCTGGGACAGGGACAGGAGCCCAGGGAATGGCTGGAGCTGGGTCAGCATTGGGATGATCTCAGGGAAAGGTTCTTCCCCCAGAGGCTGCTGGGGCACTGCCCAGGCTCCCCAGGGAATGGTCCCTGCCCCAAGGCTGCCAGAGCTCCAGGAGTGTTTGGACAATGCTACCAGGAATGCCCAGGGTGGGATTGTTGGGGTGTCTGGGCTGATGATCCCTGTTGGTCCTTCCAGCTCAGGATATTCTGTGACTCTCAGGTTCCCTAAGGCTGACATTGTCACCCCTTTCCTCCCCTCTGCAGGGCCTGCACAGTCAGGGATCCTGACGGACCGGGAGGTGGTGAGCCTGTTCCTGCACTTCACTGTCAACCCGAAGCCGCGGGTGGAGTTCATCGATCGGCCCCGGTGCTGCCTGCGGGGCAAGGAGTGCAGCATCAGCCGCTTCCAGCAGGTGGAGAGCCGCTGGGGGTACAGTGGGACGAGTGACAGGATCAGGTCAGCTCCCGCACCCCTGGACTCCTGTTCCTGAGCTTTCCACTGCTTTAGCTCTAGACTCTCAAAGTTCTGTGCTAGACCCTGACTTTCTACCGTGTAAACCCCAAAGGGAAGGTGTTTTGCTGGGCAGCACCATCCCCTGATGCTCCAACCTGCATTTTGCTGCCACTTTGCATCTCTGTTGGCAAAGGTTTCCAGCAAACGTGGCCCCCCAGCACAGGCCTCTGGAAAAGGAGGGGGATAACACCCCCATGGCTTTCTGCAGCTATAGGGGCACATAAATAAGGAGTTACTGGCTGTCCCCCCCTTGCCTGGGGAGACTGGTAACCAGTGTTCCATCACCCCCCAGAATCAGATTCCCTGCTCTAAGTGTGACTTGTTGAAGCCCCTTAACCTCTCCTGTTGGAGGGAGGGGGTTGGGATAAAGTTCTGCTGACACCCAGTTTGTCCAGACCTGAGCTTGTGGAGAATCTGCAGAGCCCAGTCATGGTGACAGGGACTGCCAGGTGTGGCTAGCAAATGGTGCTTTGCAAGGCTTGTGTGGCCAAGAAATGAGAGCAAGACAGGAGGGAATTGGAAGGCCTTGGTTCTTTCCTGATTCATGTTTATCTTGGGTGGAAGGGGACTCCCAACAATGCAACTTCACAATTTTAACATGGTTCTGTTGCACTGGAGCCGTTGCTTGGATCCTCTGGTCCATTCACTCCCTGCAGTGGGAACTGCTGCCAGCTCCAAACACTTCCTGCTCTCGCCTCTAACACTCACAGACCTTTTGGAGCTTGGGTTTGACTTCAGGTTCAGCCTCTGCAGCATCAGGGTCAGTTCCAACAGTGAATATTCTATGCTGGCTGCAGAGCAGAGGCTTCTAGCCTGCCCCAGGTGTTTGCTCTGGAAACTCAACAGGGCTAAAAGAGTTGGTGGATGGGTGAAGAAATGCTCTTGGCAGCTTGGCAGGCAGTCAGGCTTCTGCTGCCTGAGAAGGTGAAGCTGTAGTGGGGTAAATATCCTTCTCCTTCTTCCTTGGGCAGCAGGGATTCCTGCACTCAGGAGTGACTGAATCCTTATTTCTGCTCTTGGTAAATTTGGAGTGCAGCAAATGCCTAGCAGCACATGAACAGCACTCCAGGGCTCAGCATTGAAATACCCAGTGACACTTTAGTGGTGTGTGCTGCACAGACCAGGGTGAGGTGGGCACTGTTCCACACTCCCAGGCTGCCCTGCCTGGGCTTGACGGGCGTTTGAGGATGCTGATGTTTTACCACAACCTGGAAATACTTTCTGAGCTTGGATTCTGAAATTTGGTGATGGGATTGTGCAGTTTTGTGTTTCACACAAGCCCAGAGGTCCAATCAGAGGTGTGAGTGTGCAGCTGATGGTTTCTGTGGAGGGGTTCAGCCCTTAGTAAGGGCTGCACTTAAATCTGTATAGGTTTGATTAAATCATAGGTATAAAATCACCACGAGTGAAGATATTTATGTACCAGCCTTGTACTGAAGCAATACAGGAGTGGCAAGTTTGGACTGACTTTCCTGCTCTGTTCCTGCAGGTTCTCAGTAAACAAAAGGATATTTGTAGTTGGGTTTGGATTATACGGATCCATACACGGGCCAACAGATTACCAAGTAAATATACAGGTAATTCTCTCTGCTGCCTTAAAAATCCTGGCTGTTTTTGGGGCTGACAGGTACATTTTAGTGAATCTTTAACAAAACTGGAAGTTCAGAGGGACTGTGTCCATCCCTGGGCAGGGGGGCTGGCAGATGCAGTGAGGGCCAGATGGGGCACTGGGGATCAGAAGGATTATTGCTCTTGATTTTACTGCACATGTCACTGCATCATCTCCCCAGGTCTGCTTCCAGATTTGGGAATACCTCTGGGGCAGTTGGGAGGCAGTTTGAGAAGAGGCTGTGCATGATTTCCCACCCCAAGCAGGCTGGGGGAGGCTCAGTTGTCCCAAGTCCATCATGATCTTGTCCAAAGACCAGGGTGGCTCCCATGGATCTCTTGTGTCCCTGTTCTGGGTGCACATGTGTCACCCCAGTCTGGGTCACTGGAGGACTGTCCCCAGGAGAGTTCCTCCAGCATAGCAAGGCTGGTGTGATGAGCAGTCTGTCTGCATTTCTTCCTTGAATGTCAGGGCTCACCCTGGTGCCCTGAGCTCTTGGGGGAGAAAGGTCTAAGCAGTGTGGGCCTGCAGTGCTCTGCCAGCCTGGGGGTGAGGAGGGGGCATTCTGGGCTGTCTAGGACCTGAGCCTGCAGCTCTGTGGTGAGCTCAGAGGGGCCCAGAGTAGCTGTGGCTGCCCCATCCCTGAAAATGTTCAAGGCCAGGACAGGACTTGGAGCGACCTGGGACAGTGGGTGGCATCCCTGCCCATGGCAGGCGGGTTGGAGATGGATGATCCTTAAGGTCCCTTCCAACCCAAACCTGGGATTCTGTGGATCTGTGATCACAGCACTGATGAGGGATGTGAGTAATGGACAGTGCAGTCATCGCAGGGCTGGCAGTGCTCTAACCCTGCAGATGAAAGGGTTGCAGATCATCCACCCTGTGTTGCAGATCATCCACACAGACAGCAACACGGTCCTGGGGCAGAACGACACCGGCTTCAGCTGTGACGGATCATCCAACACCTTCCGCGTCATGTTCAAGGAGCCTGTGGAGATTTTACCCAATGTCAACTACACAGCCTGTGCTACTCTAAAGGTACCACATGGGGTGGGGTGAGGTGCAGGCAGATGGGGGCACCTGCTTTAGGCCTTCAGTGGGCCTTGCTCGTTGTCCTTCGAGGCCAGTGGCACAATCTCCAAGGTCTCTCTGTGATCCTTCACCTGGTGCTGTCATGAGCTCATTCACCACCAGCATTCAGAGCTGGTTTTTGACTTCTCACAGTACTAAACAGGTGTTTCACTGGGGAGGGGGTGGGGTTATTTTTTGGTGTGTCCTGCTGAGCTGTGTTCTGCAGGTGTATAATCCAGAGCCTGTTGCAGTGGCCTCAAAAGGTTCATATTTAGCTGTTGAGATCTGGTTAAATTAGTGTTAAGTTCTGATAGAGATAAGATTGAGCTCAGCACACCCGAGGTGTAAATTAGGAGGGAAAGGGAGGAACTGAGATCTCCAAAGCTCCAAACTGACCAGAGAGCCTGGGCAGCAGCAGCATCCTGACCTGTTCTTGTCTTCCATGACCCCCGCAGGGTCCAGATTCCCACTATGGAACCAAAGGACTGCGCAAAGTGATCCATGAATCACCAACAACAGGAGCCAAAACCTGCTTTACGTTCTGTTACGCGGCTGGGAACAACAACGGCACCTCCGTGGAGGATGGACAAATCCCAGAGATCATCTTCTACACATAGTGCTGCTGCCCAGCTGGCCCTGGACTCGACTCTTCCCCGTCACCTTCCAAACTAAATCTCTGGCTGAGTTTGACCACACCAATTGGAGCCACACTAGCCAAAGGTCTCAGTGAAATCATTTCAAAGCTCGTGTTCTGCCTTGTGCTAGTGCTGCTGCTGCTCTCAGGTGCCAGGCCAGCTGGTGTCCCAGTGCAGGCCAGCTGGTGTCCCAGTACCATTCGTAGGTTGTCTGTGGCTTGTTGTTTTTCACCTCCTGATTAACCCTCTCTAACAACGTGTGTTTTTTGGACTGTAATGAATGTAGATGCTTTTTCACCAGTCAGAAGCAAGGCAACGAGTGGCTCTGGGTGTGGTTTCACTTGCCATGAGGAGATGATCCTGCAGACAAAGATGGTCAGGGCTGAGTGGCCCCTGCTCTGCTCCAGCTCAGCAGTCTAGGCCAGACTGCAGGGCTTGACCAGCCCATGTCCGGCACCTTCCCTCCCTCCCAGCAGCCTCAGCACAGAGCCGTATTCAAGTCATGGGAAGAGGCCTTTTCCCTGAGGCTTTGCTGTTCCAGCACTACATAGGCTTGAGGCAGACCTCAAACCTGAGCTCCTCCGGAGGGACCATGGTGTTTTCCTGCTCTTCTCACCGATCTGTGACAATCTTCACCTCGAGCAGTTGGTGACAGTGAGGTGGCCTCCCCTGTAGAGTGGGAAGGGGCAGCAGCCTGGCCAGGGAGGTCCTCCTGCATTGTGTCCCTGTGGTGCTGCTTCCAAACCTCTGGCATGTTCCAAGCGCTGGGTAATGCTCAGCTCACCCCTGAGCAGCCCCAGCACTGGTTGTAACTGGTCATTGTCCTTTGCAGAGTGCCAGGGTTTGTCAGTTGAAGCAGAAGGGCACCTGCCTCACCTGTTCCCAGGCATTCCTGCAGTTTCCATGTACGTTTCCATGCGTTTCCCTCTGTTCCTGTGCATTGCTGCCCTGCCCCTGCTGCCCTCATGGAAGCAGGAAGGGAGGCTGGATGTGCACCTGCCTGTTACCTGATAATGCAGCAGATGGAAAAGGATTTACCAAATGGTTCAGGAAAATGTGGAATATTCTCTGGCTGGTGTGCGTGCAGTGCCTGTTGGCCAGGCACAGAAGGGAGATCACAACCATCACCTGCTGAGCTGTGGAGCTCAGTGCCCTTGAAGATGCCCCTTTGTACCTGTTCAGCCTGTGGCTCTCACAGAGTGGGCAGCTGGTCATGGGCTGCCTGACCAGCCCCACCCTCCCTGCCCACGGGTGAAGACCACAGACTCTTCCTCCCCTGCTCTACAGAAGAAGCTGGAATTTAGCTCAGCCTGGCAGCGAGACTGGAGCTGCCAGAGTGTGTGGGGGACTGGCTGGTGTGGTGCTGCCTCAGAGCCCCTTCTCCAACCTTCTGCTCCAGCGCACAGAGCCATTGCCACCCTCTGGGCAGCTGCTGCCACTGGATTTCACTGCTGGAAGTCAAAACCTGGCCGTCCTTGGCTGGAGCACAGCTTCTCCTCCTCATCCTGCTGCCCCAGCCGGGATCCTGGGGCTGTGCTGGCTGGAGTCTCCTCAGCTGTGCAGCAGCACCCTGGGAATGCCCTGCACCTCCTCACCAGTAGCTGTTAGAGATGTCCAGGGTGTGTTCTGTGCCCCAGGCAGAGGGTGTGAGCTATATATTGTCAGCCTGCTTTGGGGTGGGATAGTTCTAATATGGCCAGTACTGAAAAAAATAGTAAAGAAACCCCCAACCCTGGGTCCATGACTTGGTGACTGACCTCGACTCTGTGCAATGCAAACAGTGCTGTGAGATGGATTCACAGCCCAAACTCCATGTCCGTCGGGATGTCTGTGCCTGTGCCCGCTCTTGTCACCACCCCTCTCCCAAAGGTCGTGGGAACGTCACTGCAGGCACCCAGGGCCTGTGCTGGGGCCTGCGCCTTCCCCGAGGGGGTCTGATCTGGGTTCTGCACCTCGGGGTGTCAGGTACAGGTGGAAATAGTGGAATAATTCATTGGAATTTGAAAGAAGCAAAGCTGTGCACTTGGCTCTGGGAAGAGCAGGGCTTGGGCTGGCCCTGCCCAGCTGCAGCGGGTGCCTCCCGCTGGCTCTTCCCTGGAAGTTCTGTTCTCACTATTACTTTGTTACGCAAATTCTCTTCCCCAATCCCACCTTCCTGCCCTCCCCTCGTGGGGGCGGGTCTGGCAGCTCGTCCTGTCACAGAGGGAGAGGAGTCAAACTCTGAACTACACCTGAGCAACTTCTGTTCTTAAGGCTTTTCCGCAGTTTGATGCAATTCTGGCTTTTGTAGATAGATGAATGTAATTCCTTGTTGGACATGCCTGTTCCCAAAAGTATGAGCCATTCTGTTGTACCACGTCACCTTCCGAGCAGAGCGGGCCTGGCCCGGCTCCTGTGCTATTGATGAATGTATCCGATGCTCTCGTCCCGTGTTCACACTCTGCTTTTGGCCAGCTTTGTGATTTGTAAATAGGAAAACAATAAAGACATCCAGGTTGTCTTTACGAACTTTCCTTGTGATTGGAGAAGGATGGCCACTGGAATGGTGGAGGGGAAATCGGGGACCAAGCTGGCTTCTCGCTCATCTCCCCCAGCCGAGGGCATGGGGTCCTCAGCTTCCCCAGCCATGGGGTGTGGGATGAGCTGGATCCTCAGGAATCCCAAAGCCAGGAGTCAGTGCTGGGGAGCCCAGACTCTGGGGGTATGAGGTGATGGTGGGATAGCAGCAGGATGGCACTGAGTGGGCACTCTCTGATCTGTGTGATGTCATTTTATGACTGAATTTCTTGAACCTTGATTGGAGGTTTTTGACAAGCTAAAAGCTGCCTCAGCCTTTGCAGGGGTCAGTCCAGTCCGTGGGGTGCAAGGATGTGATTGCCCTGTGATTCGCAGCACGGAGGCAGCGCGTGCTGGAGCAGGGATGAGGGCTGGGCTCTGCCCAGATCAGCACCTGTGCCCCAGCACAGCCCCCGGTGTCCTGCAGCCCAGCGGGGCCACCGGGCCCTGCCCTTTGCCTGGAGGGCGCGCTGGGGCTGTGGTGAACGTGAGCCCCTGGGCAAGGGGCAGCTTCCCCCTCAATCCTCGGGGTTGGCATTGGCATTGCTGCTGTTGCCCTGCCCTGTCCCCCCCAGATTTTCCTCCTGCTGCTGGATGAATGGCTCTGGGGTACAGAGCCTCTGCGAGGGGCTGGGGCTGCTCCCACACACTGCTGAGGGAGCCCCCAGCACAAAATGGGTGCTTGGTCAGTGTCCCCTCCCTTGGGATGCACACAATGAAGCACAGAAGAATGTGTTGGGTTTTAAAGATTTTTTTTAATTTTTTTGTTGTTGTTGTTTTTTATTAAAAAAAAGCCCCTAAATTCTATGGCTTCCAGGAAGCATCAGAGAAATTGAAATGCCGTTTCTGTACACTTGGTTTTAAAGCAGTAACTAAACTCGCAATGGAACAAACGCTCTCACGTACAATCGCAGTATTTGGACTCCTCGCTGGAAGGACAGAGAGTCCCAGGCTCTGGCCACGGCCCCGGCGGCCGAGGGTGTGCAGACAGAGCCGGGCACTCCGGGCACACCCTCGTGGCTGCGTCCCTTCCCCTCCACGGCTTCTCTTCGCCCTCCACCGGGGCTGCTCTGAGCCGACGTGCTGACAAGGGGCCACTTCCAGTGAAAATTTTAAGGCGATTTTTAAAATTCGTTTGTTCGCCTCGCTGGGGACACGAGGTCAAACGTTGCACGTCCCCTTCCCGCCGTGGCCAGGGACGCAGCAGCAGCTGGGGCTGCCCCGGCTGCCACAGCCCGGACAAACCAAAGCCGGGGTCAATCCCAAATTTAGGATGAAGAGGGGCCCTGGTGCAGTGTTCTCCCCAAGGCCCCATGGGAGACCCCCACGCCCCCCAGCCCCTCCACAATCCGGGGCCTCCAGCCCCCCCCGAGATGGTCAGTTTGGACAAATGTTTTGAAGCAGCCACAGATGGTCCCATCCCTCCCCCGCCCCCCCAGCACAGCCTCAGCCCCTCTCTTGGGGCAGAACAACAGGGTTTTGGTAAAAGATAAGTGTGTCCCCCCCAAATGTGTCACGATCAATACACACGACAGCGCACGGGGTCAGTCACGTGGGGAGCTGCACTGCCTGGGGGTGGCGAGGAGCAGGGGGTGTGGGGGTGTGTGTGTGTCAGTTCCAAAAACTCCAGTTCCCCCCACCCCAGGAGCAGGTGGGGCCCTGGCGCTGGCAGGAGGATCCCACGGCAGGAAGATCCACGGTGGGGGGATGCCATGGTGGGGAGATTCCACGCTGGCAGAGCCGCTCCACCCTGATGCCCTTCACCGCCCGGCCCAGCCCAGCCCAGCCCCAGCCCCAGCCCCCCCGGAGCATCCGTGGGGCCTCGGGGGGCTCAGGCTGTAAAACCAAGAGGCCAGTCAAGCGCTGCCCCTGCCCGCACCTACAGCTGTCGTGGAAACATCCAGCCCCAAGATATGGCAGCACCAGAGACGACACTGCTTTGCTTCCCCTCCCTGCTCTGCCACCGCCATTCATGGGTCCCTTTGGTCTCGGCCGTCCCTGTCCCTGTGTCCCCCAGCCCGTGGGAGTCTCCGACCTGCTCCCGGCGGGACTGGACGGCGCCTGTATTGCTCGCAAAAGTGCATCGTAAATGAACTGTAAACGCGTTTCCTCTCCCCGCCCCGCGCGCCCCCGGCTCTCCCCGCCTGACCGGGCCGGACCGGAGCCCAACGCTCGTCACTGACCGAGGGGGACCCGGCAGGGGACGCGGGGCGGGGCCGGAAGGAAGAGCAGAATTCGGTAACACTGAAGATGACGGTCAAAGACTGACGACTCAGCACTCTGCACCGAGACTCACTTTAAATTAACTTAAGAGACAAAGAAGCAACAGAAAAAAAAAATATTCCTCCTTAGCCCACTGCTCTCGAAATTGTCTTCATCATCTTCTGACAGCGACGGGTCAGAGTCTGTAGTTGATCCCCATTTCAGACCGGTTATAAACTCAAAGCAAGTGACGCCGTGGGTTTGTTTCTCTTTTATCTTTTTTTCTGTTTGACGGACGCAGGAACTTCAGCGAAGTTGGGCTTGGTTCGAGTAAACGGCCACGAGTGGCGGAGGAAAGGACAAGCAGTTTGGGGAGGCCCCGCTCCCCACCTGTGCGTGGGGCGCTGGGGGAGCCCGTCCGGCCCGGCCCCCCTGTCCCCGTCCAGCCCGAGGGGCCGTTGGCTCCGCGGGTCAAGATCCAGCCACGGCCAGAAGGAGAGGAGCCATCGCTCGCCGCTCCGCCCGGCCCCGGCAGCTCACTTGCGACGCTTGGTGGTTTTCCTCTTCCTTCTCTTGAAGAAACAGCAGCACCTGGGGACAGAAGGGACCTGTCAGCACCCAGCTGACCAGGGCACAGAGGGAAGAGCAGCCCCGGGGTCAGAGGGGACAGAAACCCTTCAGTGCCTTGGTGAGCCCCAAGTGGGCAGAGCTGCTCTGGGAAGTGCCCCTGTTATACAGCAGGGGCTGGGCTGGGAGCACCACAATGGCCACCAAAAGTGACACCTGCCACAGCAAGTGGCACACTGGGCAAGTGACACTGGCAATGGCACACAAGGCCAGCCACGTAGCCAGAGCTAGGGCCAGGCAGGGGCTCCAGAGAAGGAGCAGTCCCAGGTCCATCTATGCCCCTCAGTGCAGGGGCCTTGGGCAGGGTGAGGTGGGAAGGTCTGGGGATGGTGGTGGCCCTGCAGGGACATCACTCGCAGGGTGCCAGGGGACAGCTGGGCTGTTCCTCCCCACAGGGCACAGGACAGAGCATCCCGGGGGGAGCTGCAGACCCTTCCTCCAGCCCCACTCCAGCGAGGGGGCAGCGGGGTTGGGGTCTTACTTTGTATCGTCTGTCACCTCCACCTCGGTGGGGGCTGTGATGGGGGCGTTCGAATGTCCTGCCGTCGGGTCATCTGTGTTCAGCTCTCCGTTGGTGGAGCTCATCACCTGGGGAGAGACAAGGGTCAGCAGGTGCAGCCCAGGGGTCTGCAGCCCTTCCCCTCCCCCGCAGGGCAGAGGAGCTGCCCAGGAGACCACCTGGCTCTTCCTGGGAGCACCAAGGTGCCCTTGGTGGCAGGATGGTGCCCTTGCCCAGACAGTGCTCGGCCTCGGTGCCGAGCTCTCCCCAAGAGCCCCATTGCACAGAGAGTTCTGAGCCCCTTGGCCAACGCCCCAGGAGGATTCCAGCTCCTGGGAGCTCCTGCACATCCCACCAGGAAAGGAGCTTGCTGGCAGCCAGCTCCAGCGTGGGCCCAAGACAGGGCCTGGGAAAGCTGACAGCTCCAAAGAGCCCTTTCCACAGCTGAGCATCTGGACACGACTTCTGCTTCCCAGCACCAAGACTCAGTCCAGTGCCCACCCTGCAGGCTCAGGCGTCCCTGAGCTCCTGCCCGCTCACCAGGGCAGCAGGGTCAGCCACAGTGCTGGGGCCAGGAGGACATCCGAGTCACCAAAGCAACTGGGAGGTGCCTGAACCGCCATCCTGTGCCTGCTGCCTGCAGGCAAAGCCAGGAGCTCCCTGGGGATGCACAGGCCAAACACTCCCCAAGCTTCTTGGCCCTGGCCAGGAGCCTCGGCCTCTCCCAGCCCCACGGAGGAGCTGCCATCCGACAGCCAGCGCCCAGCCAGCAGGGCCACGTCAGGCTACAGCCCCCAACACCAGCACCGAGACCCCTGCACGTCACCCCCACAGTGCCGGGCGCAGGTGGAGCACGGCAGGAGGGTTTGCGGAGCGGAGCAGAGAGCGGGAAGGGGATGAGGGACAGGAGGAGCAGGGCAGACCTCGAGCTGGTCCCTCGGAGTGCCTGGCCCCACAGCCTGCCTGGCACCATGGAGTACCCAGCCCCATGACAGCGGCAGCAGGAGCTGTGCCCGAGCCTGGGGCCGAGCACCAGCAGAGTCACCACGGAGCAGCAGGAACGAGCAAGAGCGGCGGGGACAGAAGCAGAGACACAGGAAGCAGCACAGGCCTAGCCAGGAGGACCCGGCATGGATGTCCCACCATCCATGTGGGAGGGACCCCTCAGGCCAAGGGGGCTGAGCGGCAGCGGGCGGGAGGCAGCGAGGGCGGCGAGCACGGGGCTGACGGCGCGAGCACAGGACCGAGGCAGGGGGACATGGCCAAGGAACTCCTGGGAAGGGAGGGGAAGCAGGGCTCGGAGCCGGGGCTCCAGTCAAGGAGGTGCAGGCAAGTCCCTGCTCAGACGAGCAGCACTGGGGGCAGAGCACTGCCCACCCAGCTGCCGTGCTGCAGTGTGGTATCCATCCATCTCCAACCACCCTCTAATTCCCCCTGGCAGCACCAAGGGAGCCTGGCAGCCCCCGGGAAGCAGTACCGGCCTTGCCTGCGAGCCCTGAGCATCCCGTTGCACCACGGGGACAGGCAGCACGTGCTGCAGCCAGGGCAGGACCCTGGGATGTGCAGCCCCGGGGCGGGGGAGCGGGGCTGATCCCGGCTCCGCGGGCGGCCCAGGGTGGCTCCGCTCCCTCCCGCGCCCGCCCCTGCCCCAGGCGCGTGGTTTCATGTACCTGCACAGACCCCCCGAGCCTGCCGGCTGCCAGGTGAGCTCCCAAAGGCTCCTCGGCAGGCTGCCCACCGGCCTGAGGATCCCACAACTCCGTCCCCTCGGGCGGCTGCTCGCGACAGGCAGGAGGAACAGAATGAAAAGAAACAAAAGAAAAGAGGGAGAATGGGGAAGAGAAAGGAGAAGTGGAGGGAAGGGGCGAGAAAAGTGGCAAAGGGAATCGAGAAAATAAGACATGCAAAAGCAAAAACATGACCGGAGCAGCTCGAGTTGGTGATTGCGGAGGGCACCCGTGCAGCACCGTCCCGGCAGCTCCCAGAGCGGTCCCTGCAGTGACAACGGGGGTCTGTGTCCCCCTGCCACCTACACACACACCCCCCACGGCCAGCCCCACGCAGGGCCGCCGCACGGAGCAGGGCCAGCCCCCGGCAGGGCCAGTGGCCGTGTCTGGGAGCGGGCTGGGGCAGCAGAGGCGGAGCCACAGCTGGGCCCAGGTGACACTGTGTCCCCAGGACTGAATGGCTCTTGGCAGGGCCTGTGTGGCACAAGCTGTACTGCTCCTCTAGGACTCGGCTGCCCCACAGCCAAACCCTCCCCCGCTGAGCATGGCATGGCCCCATGGCTGCAGGGACACCCTGTGTCCCCAGGCTGGACACTGCTCCCATGCTCCAGGAGTTCTGTGCTTTGCTTTTCCCCTGCTCTGGAGAAGGGATGTCCAACACAGCATTTCCCCGGTGCTGGAGGCAGACAGCAGACCCTACAGGGAACGAGTTCCCAGAAATGAGCCAGAGGTGATTTGAAGATGTTTCCCTCTCCCTAAGGAAGTGCTGCCAGTGAGAGCCAGGGTTGTGACAGGCTCCCTGTGCCGAGGAGGAGCAGCCTGGGGAGGACAGGGTGCTGCACCCCCAGCTCCAACCCCTTTGCAGGTGCTCTGCCCCCAAGGAGGTTTGGGAGGATGAGGGTCTGTACAGGACTGCTGAGAAACACATGAGGTTTGCTCTTGGTGGCAGCAGTGCCAGAGCCACGTGTCCTGCAGCAGGGCAGGACAGGCCACAGCACCAGAGCAGGTCTGGGCAGCCCAGCCCCTTTCCCCCACAGCTCTGCTCGATCCCTGCCCCACGCTCAGCTACCTGTGCCCAGCCTGTTCCCAGAGCAAAGGCAGCCCCAGCACGGAGCAAAACACTGCCAAGCTGCCCCACCAATCCTGCCCTCCCCTGTCCCATGTCACTGTCCCGTCAATGGAAGGGCACCACAAGCACAGCAGTGAGTCACCCCATGGGGACACAACACTGCGGACACCGTCCTTAGCAGAGGTGGCTCAGCCTGCACCGAGGCCTCACCCAGCACCCCAGGCTGGACCCAGCCCCTCACCAGCTGATGCCCAGGCCTGGCACCCCCAGTCGTGCTACAGCCACCACAGTGCTTCCTCCCTCTTCTGCCAGGCCACAGGGACACTGCCCTGGGTGTCTAGAGAGCCACAGACCCAGAGCTGTGGGAGTGAACGCTTCCCACAGACAGCACTGAGGGAAAAGGATGCTCCAGTCCCTGCCTGCATCCCTGCTGGGCTCCATGTCACTGGAGCTGCAGCCTGAGCTGCCCATGCCCGTGGCCCTGTGCCCCAGCCACGCCGCACTGTTGCTCACCTGGTGTTTGGTGTGTGGCTGTGCTTTGTCTCTGTTCGGGGGCTGCACCTGCACCTCGCTGTGCATCGTGCCAATGGGGGTGGGCTGGGAACACAAGGACAATGTCAGCGCAGCACAGAGCCCTCCCAACATCCAGATCCAACATCCAGCCAAACATGTGAAATGCCCCAGAACCGGGACCTGGTCCCAGCCCCTGGCCTTGCCCCAGCAGCTCCACACTTGGTATCTGGCTGCAGTGAGCCCATGGAGGGTGCTCGTGGCAAAAACGGAGGTGCCAACCTGGCTACTGGGGTCCCCTTGGCTCCAGGAGCCTCAAATTCCCATGTCACAGCCTTAACCCAGCCTGGAGCTGGTGACTGGTGAGGAAAGTGGAGCTGATCCCTCGGGCACAACACGTGGCACTGATGGCTGAAGCCCACATCCTCCCTGGCTGCTGCCACAGACCCCACTGCCGCTGCTCCCTGGGGTCCCTCACCCGCTGCCCGCAGCCCCTCAGCACTCACCAGAGGCTTCCCTGCCCAGTCGTATTCGTAGTCGAACACATAACCGTTCCTCTCGAACAAGTCCGTGAAGAGCTTCCTCAGGTAGTCGTAGTCAGGCTTCTCGAAGAAATCCAGCCTCCGCACGTAGCGCAGGTACGTGGCCATCTCCTCTGCGGGGACACGGGGGCTCAGCGGGGCAGGGACAGGGGGCTCAGGGCTGGGGGCTGGGCTGGGGAGTGCGCTCACCTGGGAAGTTCTCACAGAGCACCTCCACCGGGGTGGCTCTTTTGGTGTCACCAATCTTCTGGTACCTCTCCTTTAGCGTGTCAGCCTGGCAGGGACAAGGGGTCAGTACAAGGGCCAGGCACTGCCCCGGGGAGGGGAAGGCACTGGGTGCTGTCACACCATGTACGATTTCTTGGACCCCCTTTCCCAGGTAACTCCTTCCCAGGGAATTCCCTCACCAGGGGAGGTCTGGAGGACAAACCCCAGAGTTTCCAGGACAGTCACTGTGAGAGCAACTGGGATGTCCACAGAGTGGGGGGACACAGGGAGACCTGCAGCTGCTCAGCACAGCAAGGACCTGGCATAGAGCTCAGAGTTGGTAGGGTGCCAACCTTCCAACACCCAAGGGCCAAACCTTCCCACTCCCCATGCCAGGGCAGAGCCAGACCCACAGGCAGCTGTGCCCAGGGGCAGCAGGGGATGGCAGTTACCTTGAGGCCTTGCCAAGGAAGGCTCCCACGGAGGAAGTACATAAACATGTGCCCTAATGCTTCCAGGTCATCCCTGCGGCTTTGTTCTGCACAGAGACAAAGAGACGGGTCAGTTCCCACTACAGCCACTGTCCCTGTTCCCCCCAGATCCTGCAGCACCCCATGTGTCCCGCCAGCACCCTGAAGAGCAGGAGAGGCAGCTTGTCCCCAGCCCCATCTCTGGCATCCCTGCCCCGCAGTCCCTCCTCTCAGCCAGGAAGCAGGGCTGGCCACCTGTGCCCACACACCTTTCCCCAGGTGGGTGTTGATGCTCATGTAACGCGCTGTCCCTGTCAGGCTCTTGTGCTCTCGGTAGGGGATGTGTTTTTTGGTCTCGGGGTCAATATACTCTTTGGCCAGGCCAAAATCGATGATGTGGATGGTGTGCTGCCGCTTGCTGCCCGGCCGCCCCACCAGGAAGTTCTCTGGCTTGACATCTCTGTAGATGAGGCTTTTGGTGTGGACATACTCCATCCGTGTGATCTGGGGGAGAAGGACATGTCAGTGCCAGGGCAGAGACCCACCCTGTGTCTTGCACCCTCCTGCCCTGGGCCCTGCTCCAGCCACCTCGCCCCTGCTCCCCTCAGCCTGGCCCTGGCCCTAAGGATGGGCAGATCAACTCCTCCTGCCCTGGGAGAGCACCCCAGTCCAGCTGCACCGTGAGCACACAGTGAGATGCTCTGGGCACACAGTGCGATCCTTGTCTGGGCTCAGAGAGGGGCTGCGAGGGGACAGAGAACCCTCCCTCACCAGGGAGGGGACGAGGTATGGGGAAGGTGGGCTGGGATGTGCCAGCAGCCAGCACCTCCTGCGACCTGCCGGGCACTGCTCCCTCCTTTCCTCCCCATTCCACATGGGCGTCTTGACCACGGTGCCCAGGCATCCCCCTGCTCCTCGGGGCAGCCAGGGGGGCCAGGTGAGCCGTGCAGGGCTGCAGGGGAGGCAGAGGTGCTGCACTCACCAGCTGGATTGCGATCATCAGGACGGTCTTGAGCGTGAAGGTCCGATCACACAGATCAAAGAGATCTTCCAGGCTGGGTCCGAGCAGCTCCAACACCATGGCATTGTACTTCCCACAGGGGCCAAAGTAGTAAACCTGAGGAATTCCTTCTGCAAGAGATGGAGCAGGGGCTGTGCAGGAATGCAGCAGAGCCACACTGTCGCAGTCACGCCACTGCCAAACAGGGACAGGGGCTGCAAATGGGGGATGTCCCTGCACTGCCCTCCCTGCGCAGCCAGCCTGGCTCTGCTCTTGGCAGCAGGGGGAAGGAGGCAGCTCCATCTGCATCCCTGACTCTGCTGCGGGGGCGGTGGGGGAAAAGAACTAAATCAAAAGAGATCAAAGATTAGACGAGGCTTCTGTGTAAAACCAGCCTCTCCCTGCGGAGCAGATGGGCAGGAGCTCAAGCTGGGAGTGAAGTTGCAGAGTCACATTTAGGGAAAGCCTCTCTCCCAGCAGTGCCCCAGCAGGCAGCTCCCCAGGACAGCTCAGCCTGGCCCCATACCTGCATTGCCGAGCTGTTTGTAGAACCGATACTCCAGGTGCAGCTGGGGGGCCCGGGATTTTATGGGTTCCTTGGAGGAGAGAAAGGAGAACAGTTAAGCACGAAACAGGATGGTGAGGGGGTCTGGGTGTCAGACACCTCCTTCACATGCTGGCAGCAGCTGGACTTAGAGCATTTGGGGTTGGGAGCAATTGGTATAAAATGGAGATGAAGCCTCAGGAGATGATGAGAGAAAATCGGCCCATATGGGAGCCATATCACCCCATCTGGAGAGATCCAGGGGCTGGGGTAGGCATTACTGGGAGCAGGTACCAGTGGGACCACCCTCTCTGCTGCTGGCATTGGCTGAGTACAGCACAGGCCACAGCAAGGGCTGCGAGAAGCACACTCAGCTCTTCCCCCCACCAGACCTGGATCACCCCACCTGCAGTGACGTGAGTTCCTGCCCTCAATTCCAAGAGGGGAACGGAGCTCCCCCGCAGCCACCCATCCATCACATCCCAACCTGCTCCACCCGCCCAACACCTGGGGAGGGGGAGACACCTCCTTCCCCACGGCCTGAACATCCCCCACCCCGACCACGGAGGGACTCTCCAGTGTGACAGCCACTCACCAATTTGATAGCTACGTATTCATTTGTGTAGAGGTTCTTTCCTGCAGGGAGAGACACAAAAAGGTGATGGAAAGCAGTCGCCCCCCCTGCACACCCGCCACTGTCCCTGAGGGCTCCTGGGCTCAAAAACATCCTGAACAGGTTCTGCAGCTCCCACAACACCTGAAGAAGCCTCAAGGCACGAGCAGCAGCAGAACCCAATGTGGGGAGTTGTGACACGCCTGTTGCCTGTTAATTATCCCCAGGTGGGGTATGTGGATTCCTCTGGGATGGGCAGGTTCCTGGGGGCTGGAGCCAAGGCTGCTGGGAGGGGGTGGCAGCAGGGATGTGAGTGGGCAAGGCAGGGACAAGGCTGGGGCTTGGTGCTTGTCCAGACACAGCCCCCCAGTAAGAGGGGGGTCCACAGGGGATGGCCAGAGTCGGGGGTCACTGAGCTGTGGGCAGTGGGACCCTGCAGAGGGTGGCAGGGAAGGACCCCCAGGAGCAGCAGGGCAGCTGGCAGTGGTCTGAGAGCACCACAGGCAGGTGGAACTCTCTGCCCCAAGGCTGGGGTCACTCCTGGGAATGGCACACACACTCAATGACGATCAACCCCATCCCTGGGGATGCTCCTGCCCACCCGAGGGCGCAGGGGAAGCCAGGAGCAGATCCATGGCACAGCCCAGGTACAAGGAGAAGCTGAAGGCTGCAGAGAGTGCCCAGGGGAGCTGAAGGAACAGCTGTGGCACCCAACACCCTGTGCATGACCTCCTGGAGAACTCCACACCTGCACCGAACTTTTCACACCCACAACCACAGGAAGGTTGAGCTCAGGGTGCCTCCACATCCCCCCAAAACCAGGGGGCCGAGCAAAAAGGGACACACCTGGGAAGCACCAGCACAACCTCTGCCCATAAAGGCCCATAAAGGCAAAGACTACAGGTTTGCAGGAACACCTCTGAGTGTTCCCCGTGCCAGAGCCCGCAGGAGCCCGGGCAGGTGGGAGTTAACAGCAGCACTCAGAGGCAGCAGACACGCGATCCCAGCGATCCCACTGCCTGCCATGTGCGTATCTGATGGAGCTGCATCTGTCTCCTCGGATTTTCTCCAAGCAATTTGCTTAGGGAACAAGCTCCTCCTGGCGTAAGATTTCATCTGCTCCGACTGCTGCTCTCCACCTGAAGCAGCAATAAATCCCGGCCGGGTGACATCAGAGCCAGCTGCTGAGCGCCTCAGTCGGCGGCAGGATTACGGGAACAGGGATGAATGGGAGATATTAATGGAGCAGTTCCTCCCAGGGCCGGGCTCTGCAGCCAAGGAGGGGCTCAATCCTGCTGCCTCCCTGACCCTCTCCCATCCCAGGGGACCTCTGCCAAGCCACTTTGTCTCCTGCCTCTGCATAAAGCAAATCCCTTCACAGCGATTAGGGAGGAGGGGATTTGGGAGGGAGGGAGGAACGTCTGGTGAACACAGCGTGTGCCAGATCCGGGGGTTTGTCCCATCATGGACTGATATTTCCTGGGGAGCAGGTGGGACAGCCCCCAGACCTGTGCATGGCTCCAGCGAGCCCACAGGGCCCTACAATCCAGTCGAAAACAATTACTGTTGCCTTCAGGGCAGTAACATGCAACCAGAAAACTCACAGCTGGATTTTCCCTGAGGTCAGACAGGCTCTGAAGGGGGGGGAAAAATAACATGGCAAGCAAAGTGCCAAAGGGACACCGCAAAAGGGACTCAGCACAGCAAGGAGGGAGCAGGGACAGAGGCAGAAGCATCCCCAGCAGGGCTGGGAGGGAGAAGGGATGGAGGCAGAATCCCCAGCAGGGCTGTGCTTGGAGAACTCCACCCTGTCCCTGTTATGTGGCATCTCTCCTGTCCCAACCACACGGGAGCCTGTGGTGGGTTGGCACAAGGAGCTCCCAGCAAGAAGGCTCTAGAGCTGGCAGCATTCTCCCAGCCTAAAAATGAATCCAAATTATTTGATACTCCCCTGGTTCAGCCCTTCCTTGGGGGGCTTGGACACAGCTGATGGACAAGATGGGGGGCAGACAGAGCATGGACTGGTCAACCACCATCCGCTTCCCCTTCCCAAATTAAAAAAGGTGCAAAGAGCAGAACTGGCCTGCCATGAGATTAATAAACCAACAGGAGAGAAAAAGCAAAAGAGCAAGGAGGGAGGATTCCTTCCCCAACAGGGAACTCCCTGCTCCAGCTCCTGGAGCCGCCTGCTCTGCCCAGTGCTCACAAGGGCGCAACTTTGACACCCAAAATGTGCCAGAGCCCTGGGAGAGCCCGGGAGGACTTGAGCAGGCAGAACTTACAACACAGAAGGTGCTTTGGAAAGGAAATAAAAGAGAAAGGAGGTGAGATGGGCAGCAGAAAGCAAATATTTGCGTTGCAGGGGCCTTTGCCCTGCTCAGTGCTGGAGGTGCCTCCAAATCCAGCTGCCAGCACCTGCAGGACAGCGTGTGGGATCAGAGTGGGGCCCAAGCCAGGAGCAGGCAGCCAGGCCTGGGGCTGGGGTGTGCTGAACACTGGACGTGGCTTTCTCTGCCATCCCCTCCCCAGGGATTTGGCAGCAGCGTCGGCACCTGCTCCTGCACGTCACGGCAGCCCAGGAGGAGCCAGGCTCTGCACTGGGCTCCCAGCTGGCTCCCCATCCAAGCAGCTTAGAATCACGGAATCATGGAATTGTTAAGGTGGGAAAAAACCTTTAAGATCACCAAGTCAAACCATCACCCAGCAGCACCACCATGGTCACATTAGCCCATGTCCTCAAATGCCACATCCACATGGTTTTTCAATGCTTCCAGGGATGGTGACTCCAACATTGCCCTGGGCAGTTTGTTCCAGTGCTTTACAACCTTTTCAGTGAAGAAATTTTCCCAATATCTAATCTGAACCTCCCTTGGCACAGCTTGAGGCCATTTCCTCTTGCCCTGTCCCTGTTTCCTGGGAGCAGAGCCTGACCCACCCCTGCCTGCCCCCTCCTGTCAGGGAGGACAGCTAGAGCTGTGCAGAGCCACAAGGTCCCCCGGAGCCTCCTCCACGCTGAGCTCCTTTCCCAGGTCCCTCAGCTGCTCCTGGTGCTCCAGCCCCTTCCCCAGCTCTGTTCCCTTCTCTGGATACACTCCAGCCCCTCAGTGTCCTTGCTGTGAGGGGAAAAGTGAGCACTGAAGCTTCCCCTGTGCCCGGTGCTGCCTTTGGCACAGCAGCACCCCAGTGCCCATGCCAGGAGCTTTTGTGCAGCAGCAGCAGCACAGAGCTGTGCCTGGGCACTGGCATGGGAATTTGGTTTCCAAGTCCCTGGCAGTGCAGTGGAGGAACACGGGATAAGGCAGCCAGGCCCAGCACTGCCATCACCGCAGCTCCACTGACACCGGATGCATCAGGCCAAGCAATGACAGCTCCACGGAGCACTGGGGTTTAACACCTTTGGAAGAAAAAAGTTATTTTAGAGCTCGACCTTCCTCTAGAGGAGGCTCTAAACAACCAGAGAAACAAGGCTGAGCCTTCAGCAAGGGAGGCAGGAGCAGCAGGAATTGTGTGGGTTCCTCTCTCCCAAAGCCTCCAAAGACACCCATGTGCCACCTCCAGCATGTGGTGGGTCTGTGGCTCTGACCTTTGGGAGGTGGCTGAGCCCTTCGCTACAGTGCAGGTGCTCAGAGAGAGGTCTCTGCAGAGCCCAAGGCAGAAGGGTGTCACACGCAGTGCACTGACCCCAGACATATTTTCAGAAGATTATCTTTTCTGGTCCCCAAGTAACTCCTGGTGCGTTCCTGGGAGTCTGCAGGACAGGCGTGAGAGCAACAGCTCAGGAGAGCTTGGGAATGTCCCCTTCAGCTGGGACGTGGCCCTGGCCCAGCTGTAGTAGTGATCTGCTCCTGGCTCACACACTGCACACAGACCCACCCCTGGTGCTCTTCCCTCCAAAATCCCGAGTTTACTTTAAAAAACAATTGCTTTCTAACTTTTAATTTTGAAGGAAAACAGTCGCTGTAGCTCCAAGCTCCAAGGGGCAGCTTTTCAGTGCCCACCCCTCTCCTCCAGCATGCATGAGAGGGCTGGGCACTGAAAAGCTGCAAAAAGTACATTGGCAGAAGTTTATTGCAGGAAGAACAGAAGCAGCAGCCACTGCCAGGTCCCCCATCCTTCCCTGCACCCTACTCTAGGCTGAGGCTGAGCACCAGTCTTGGGCCAGGCTCAGGAAGGGGGCTAAGGGCAGCTCCTGGCTCTGAGGCAGCCCTGCACCAGGGAAAGGCTGCACAACACCCAGGAGCTTTGGGCTCAGCTTTGACCTTCCTGCTCAGTGTCTGGGCTTTTCTCCTCTCCCCTTATCCCAGCCCATCCCAAGCACTCCTGAGGAGCTGCTAAGGGGCACCTGCTCCAACAAACCCTCTCTGGGAGCGTGCTGGCCCTGCTCCCGGGGCACAGGGAGCTGGCAGGGCTGCAGCTTGGCTGTGCCCAGTGCCCGGGCACACGAGCCACCAGCCACACTCCAGTCACCCTGCTGCCACCAGCTTCCTGCTGCCTTGTGTTTCAGAGGGCAGTGTCCCACCCTGGCATGGAGTAGGGCTGGCTGTGGGCAGCAGATGAGCAGGGGGAGCTCAGGGGGCTGCAGGCAGTGCACAGTGCCCAGGGATGCTGCTGGACCACAGCTGGAGAGATGAGCACTTGGCGTGAAGCACCAGGACACAAAAAGGTAACAGGACCCAGCACCTGCACAACCTAAACCTCCCCTCTGTGGCCCCTCTGTGCCACAGGGCTGGGGCAGACCCCTGCTCCAGCTCCCAGCTCAGCTCTCCAGTCACACTGGTCCAGTGAGAAACTGGCTGACAGCACTGCTAGACTGGGACTGGTACCACATCCCTGCATTGCCCAGGATGCCAAGGCCAGCAGGAATATGAAGAGGCAGCATCCAAAAGCACAGCCCTGGCAGCCACCACTCCTGCCCACGTCATTCCCCTTCTGGCTTCCCACAAATGCCTTATGCCAATTTTTCTTTTATATTTAATCTTTAAACAGATCACTTTTGATTTTGGACACCTCCTACATGGGTGGACACTTGTCTCTACCTGGGGCAGCTAAGCTGAGGCACCCTAAGGACAGATCACCACATGCCTCTGAGTGTGGGGGAGAAATAGGGCAAAGTGGTACCTTTTTGTGGAAGACAGTCTCCCCTTCCTCCATCCCCATCACTGGGAGCTGGAGGAGTCACCTCCAGGCATGTTTTTGCAAGATCTCCTGGCCTTTGTTATGAAAGGAAAAAGGCCAAAGATGATCTGGGAGCTTTTAAACACTGAGCTACAGTTTGGCCTCTAAAGCCTTGAGGACTGAATCCTCTATTCCCAGGGGAAAGCTGAGTGCCCAGCAAGAGCTGGGGAGCATCCCTGCTCATGCCACCACTTCACAGCAGGAGCCCTCTGGTCCCTTGCCATTCATCTGCAGTTGGAGGAATCCCTAAATCCTTAAAGCATTCCTGAGCCCTGATGCAGTTCGAAGGCACACCTAAGGAAGAGAGATGTGATTTTAGGAGAGAAGCCACATAGCTGTGGCTTCCACTGCTGTGATGAGATCTTGTGCTCAGGCCTGTACCATGTTATGGGCAGGCACTGCAGGGTGTGACAGAGCAAAAAAGCCACGTGAAGGGACTGGAAGCTTCTCTTGCTGGTGGCAAGGACAAACTCTCACAGTGAGAATCGACCACTGCAGAGCCCCAGAGCGAGAGCTCACTGCTTGTCCCTCCAGCCATGAGCAAACCAAGCCCAACTGCTCCCAGGTCCCTGCAGCAGCTCTGCTCAGAGCAGCCTGATTGTCAGTTTGACAGACATTCCTCAGATCCATGTGAGACTCATGTCCCCTCAGTGCTGCCCCGGAAAACGAGGGGGAGGCCAAGGCAGGGGGTGTCACACTGACCCTCAGCGCTGAGCATGGCAAAGCAACATGGCCCCAGCCTCCTGCCCAGAGCAGGATGCTGGGATCCAGCTCACCACAAACATGGATCCGCTGCAGGATGCTCACTGGCAAGCAGGGAAAAGGAGGTGCAAGGACACAGGAGGACCCTGCACAGCTCAGGGCTCTCTGTCCACTGGCCATGCAGGGAAGCACCGGCAGCAGGAGTGTCCAGATCCACCCAGGAACTGAAAGGTGCAGCTGGTGCAGCAAAATCCCCAAATGCCTCTCCTTCCACAAGCCCTGGGTCTGGAGGAAGGCTCAGAGCTCTTCAGGACACCGGGAGGGACAGACCCTCCGCTGCTGAACGCAGGAACTGCTTGGGTGGATTTTAACCAGAGCATTTCCCCAGCTCTGCAATTACACGGCAATCCCGCCGGGAAGTGCAGGGACAGGCCGGTGAGCCTGGCACCAGCCAGTCTGTCACGCCGGGAAGAGCTGACATTAACTCCCCACACAGGGAGGTGGGGAACTGACCCCACCCGAGCCAGGGCTGCCACAGCTCCTCTGCGGGCCCACGGTCAGGGCAGGTTTAGCTCAGAGCTCGGCTTGAGAAGGCGCTGCTTAAAATATCACAGAGCAACAAGGCCTGTGGCTGTCCCAGGCTCTGGGGACTGCCTCTCTTCCCTCTTCCAGAGCACAAGCCCCTTCCCAAAGCACTCACAGCCAAGGACAAAGCTACAGCTAGCAGGGACTCCACCCACCCAGCCAATGCGCATTCCTGGAGACATCCAGACTGCTGCTGGCACAGAGGTGCCTGGCACTGCCAGACCACTCCCAGCTGCCTGATGCCAAGCAAAGGGTTAACAGCTTGCTGAAAGTCTCCTGGGACATTCCCAGTGTGGGAGAGGAGCAACCTCCCTACCCTCAAAACAGGAGTTTGGTTGAGGAGTTTCCTGATTAACTTGGTTCAAAATGGAAAGTGACCATGGAAGGTGCTTGGGTTTTATTCCTTCCTTTCTCTGCCCTGCATAAAATTTCGGGAGTCTCTCAAACAACCAGTTTCAACAACTGAAGAATTTACCCGGGATAAAACATGGGACTCTCCTCCCCAGATGTTTGTCCCAGCAGAGTTAACACCCCTCAGGCCCCCATGCTCCATGTCCTCTCCTGAGGCACAGCAGGAGGGCAGCACCCCAGGTACAAGTGGGGTGAGATTCACTGAGCACACAGTGGCATCTCCTGAATCATTCCTCACTGAGGGTTCCTGGATTTGGGGGACACCCAGATCTGCAAGGGCCACCAGCACTTGCAACAGACAGAAAGAACTGAACAGTAACATTCTCCCTGACAGACCCAGAGAGCAACAGGCACAGGGAGGAGATGGGAAACACCTCTGCAATTAATCCTTCAGGCTGGGATGGGCCTTGGGAGATCAAGCACTGTGTGAAAGGATTAAGAAAGTGGAACCTCTGTGAAGGAACAAGGGCTGCCTGCAAGGGGTAATGCTTCAACACTGCGTGGCTGGTCAGCACCCCCAGTGCCCATGGCCACGGCATTGTGCCAGCTCCTCCCACTGCAGGAGGAGGATGCCAGGGCAATCCTGGCGCGAGTGGGTACAGTGAGGACAAAGACATCCCTTCTCACCTAGACGGAGCTCCCCGAAATTGCCGCATCCAATCTTCTTGCCGACACGGAAGTTGGGACCCACCATTAAGACTCCCGAGTTGGTTCCAGCACCCCGGCCTCCATGACCACTCCTTCCTCCACCTGTCTTGGACATCCTTTTACCTTCCTCCAGCTCCCCTTTCCCTCCTCTCTTATCAAAATCCATAAGTTTGTGATACCCCGGCCTCTCCACGGTTACGCTGCTGCCATACAAATCCCAGAGCTGCCGAAAATGGAAGGGTGAGGAGGAAAGAAGCAGGGTTCCTCTTGGTTAATACACCATCCCGGTGTGCGGTGGGAGGGCGGGGTCTGGAGAAGGAGGGGTAAGAGGCCGTCCACGGGTGCCAGGCTACTGAAATGTTAGTGCTTCCCAAGGTCCCGCTGGGACTGTCATCATCGCCGGTCACAGGGAGCTCTTTGGTGGAGAGAACATCCTGCGGACAGGGTCCTCCCAGCGCAGCTCCTCGGTCTCCCAGCTGTGGAAAAGGAGAGGGAGAAGATCAGCACGAGGAGGCAGAGGACAACAGAGGGTTGTGGGCTCCAGACTCTTGCCCCCCGCTCTGCAGAGCCCGTCCAGCACCTTCCCTGCACCACAGATAATTCCCACAACGATTACAGTGCCACACTTGAGAGGTGGGAGAACCTGAGATAAATATCAGGATCATCACTGAGTGCCCCGTGTCTGAGATGTTGGTTTAAATAAATGAACAAATTTTTAAAAAGCTTGGTTGGCCAGAGGTGAAATGGTGGTTAGTGTCTCCATGTCAGAGCCAGCTGAGAGTGACATGGGGACAAAACTGTCTCCACGGGGAAGGGCTGCTGGCAGCCTCTGAAGTCATTCAGAGGCACCAGCCAGGGACTCTGAGAGCCCCCAGGAGCAGAGCACACACGTAAACCCCATGTTATGGGCACACCATGCCAGGTGTGGGGCTTCCCATGAAATGAAAACAACGTTCCCCTGCTGGGAGGATCCCTGTGGATTCAGGGGGGCCAGAGGAGTCAAAGCACTTCCCACTCCAGCACCAGCCTCTGCTGTGAGGGACCAGGATCTTGTGCCACTGCCCAGGACACGGTTTCTGTGGAATGGCCACACTCAAGGCTCCCACCACAGCCTGGGCTGGGAGAAAATAGCCACTGGCAAACAGGAACTTACTAACACCCCACTGCCTCTTCCTCTGCTCTTATCAACCAACCTGGATGTTAATTGCAAAGCTGGGAGCGAGGCCCCTTGGCTGCAGCCTGGGCCAATGCTGTGACACTTGCCAGAGCAACTGAGGGCCATGGGAGCTTGTTTGCTCAGGGGTGCAGCAAATCACCTGCCTTGTGTGCTCCCAGTGCCTCCCCGTGCTGCTGCTGGGGCTATTCAGGTTCCTCTCAGCTCCCACAAACAGGCAAGACTCAGCTCAGCTCCCTGAACCAGGGAACCTGGGAACCCCGAACTCCCTGAACCAGAACCCTTCCTGTCTGCAGAGACCTGCTCATGGCAGGGGTTGAATGAGGTGACCTTTAAAGGTCCCTCCATCCCAAACTATTCCATGATTCCATGACACCAGCTACACGTACATCCCTGTGCAGCTGCCTGTGTTCACGTGCCCAACATTGAGGCCAAACCAGCCCCTTGCTTCTTTCAGGAGACAAGGCTGAGATGGAAAGAGCCATTGACCAGCTCCACGCTCAAGGAACCAGGTTCCCAAGCAGGAGCAGTGCCCTCCATCCCTCCAGCACTCCACCAGAGCAGGAGCCCCCATGCACTGGGGGAAGGTCAGGCTGGGTCCCTCCTCACAGGGGTGCCCGTGTGGGAGGCAGGAAGGACAGTCAGGAAGCTAAACTGGAACAGAGGGAGTCAAGCAGGAGTTGGGCGCAAACTGGGAGGGCACATGAGAGACACACACACCTCTATTTCCCCCCACTCTGGTTTTGCTCCCAGCTTGACCCTTGCCAGCCTCCCACCCTTCCTCGTCCTCCCCAGTCTCCCCCGTCCTCTGCTCCTCTCCGGGCCCCTGTGACACCACTAAAAGCCCCCAAGAACCCCCAGTGCTGCAGGCTCCCATTCACCCTGAGGGTTATCCAAGCAACCCCCCCCCTCTCCAGCGCTTGGCTCCAGGAAATGAACACACTGCAAGGTCTGATGCTTGGCCAAACCCCATAAAACTTTTTACTGGCTCTCAATAGCTATTAGTAACAAAAAAAAAGCTGCTTGTGCTCAAGCATGCACGGAGGGAAACATGGGAGCTCTAACAGCAACAGAGGGGAAAAGACACCAAAGCCAAAGCTCAGCAGGGGGAAGAACTGGCATGTAAAGGTCCAGGGGCAGGAGAGCTGCTCCCTGGGGCTGTCCTGTTCCCAGCACTCTCCTGACACCAAACCCTCACTCTCCACAGCATCCTGGCACACTGCCACCGCTCTCTGGCAGGGACCAGAGCTGCTCCAATGGTGCAGAGTGCTGGGGTCCCACCTGTGGGACCTGCCTGTTCAAGCACAGGGGAGTAGGGCTTTCATGTGGGATGTGAGCCCCCTCCTGCCCCCACAGGCTCCAGCCTCCCTCCAACACCTCTGGAGCATCCCTAGAGCACAGCAGCCTGGCCCTCCAAGGCCACCCCAGCACACCAACACCCAGGAACCGTCCTGCTGCACCCAGCACACCTCAGCTGAGGGAAACTGAGGCACATGGAGCCTTCCAGCTGTCCCAAAGGTGGGCAGCCACGGGCTGGCTTCTGCCCTGATGCTCCCTTCCCCCCGCAGCCTGTCCGTGCCAGCAGGAAGCGGGGTGGGAGCGGCAGAAGCAGGGCTTCCCTGCGCTTTGTTCTGCCCAGCCCCGAGCGCGCACAGCCCACACGTGACATCCTGCTCATTCTTTGCTCCCCCAATGATTTCCGCTCAGGGTTCAGCACATGGTGCTGCCCTCCCGACCTCCTCATGTTTCTCCCACCTCCACAGGACACTGGGAACCATTCCCCCACGGCCTCCCAGCTCCCAGAGCAGGCAGCTCTTGCCTGGCGTTCCAAGACCCGCTTTCCCTGGACATGGCTCCAGCCACACACCGGGAAAGGGGAGCAGCCGGTGATGCACAGGCTCTGCTGCTCCATAACCCGTTTTCGTTCTGAATCAGACCTTTATGCTCAGTCCCAGGGGATTCCAGGCCCAGACTGTTTGCACAGAGTCAGGCGGCCGACAGCCAGAGCCAAGGGAGCTCCAGCCCCAGCGCCTGGGATTATTTTCTTTGAAGAGTCATGGGCCAGCCTCTGCAAGGGAATTTCAGACAATGAAGTGAGACAGAAGGGAAAAATTAAATCCCATTTCCTGTGAGCACGGGGAGACTGGGCTGCCTTCTCCCAGCCCAGACAAACACAGGGAGCAGCACAGCACGACTCTGGTCCTGCCTGCAGAGCCTCGGGAGCAGCCCTCCTGGAGGGGCCCAGCTCCAAACCCCAATTTCAGGCACCTGAGCCAGATTCACACTCAGTGAGGCCACAGCCCAGCCCCCGTGCTGGGGCTGCCACACTGCAATTCCCCCTTTCCCAAAGCCGGGCGGTCAGAGCAGCAGGAAGTCACCCAACCGCATCCGTGTGAGTCAGGCCAGGGCAAGTGATGCTCCCTCACACTCGGCCCACCAGCCTCCTCTGGGCATGAGCCAAGGGCTGGGAGGGATTTATTTTCTCATCCCAGGAGTGCCAAGGAGACACAGTGGCTCCCTGGACCTCAGGACAAAAGCAGGACCCACCTCTGTGCAGTGTCAGTGACTGCTCAGGTTTTCCACTCTGTGTCATAAAGGGATCACTGGCCTTTAAAATTGAGAACAACCTAATTAGAAACAGGAACTTTTGGTAAAATCCTGGGACTCCCACTGCTCTGGAGCAAACAAAACCTGTGTTTGTTAAAACACAGCAGCCTTTGGATGGGCAACAGGGACCCAGACCTGACCCATCCTCCCCCAGGCAGCAGCACCATGGGGGAAGATTCCCTGGATAAAACTGATGTCACATCGTTCCATTTTGCACAGGAATCCTCACCCAAAAGGTCCCAGCGAGGCAAGCAGCCTCAGGAAAGCACCTTCTAGGCTGGATTTGTTGGCCTGGGACCAAATCTGATGCAAGATGAAACTAAGAAAACTTGTTTCTCTCTTTGGGAGAGTGGGGGATGAATAAGGAAAAAGAAATGAATTGGCCTGAAGTTGGGCAGAAGAAATTCCAAAGCAAGCTGTGGTCTTAAAGCAAATAAGCACTGCCCTGTGGTGTTTGCAGTGGCAGTGCTCCGAGCCAGGGATCCTGGAGGGGCAAACAAACTGCAGGCAAGTGCCTCAGCACCCCCAAACCAGAACCTCAGAAACGCTGAAAGTGACATATAAAGGGGGCAAGCCCACACACCCTCTGATACCCAAAGAGGGAGTTCATGGCACTTTTGTTGAAATACTGGGTCCCTTTTCTTTGCCATCTGGTTTTAAGCAGGTCAGGGCTGCTCCAGTCACATTTACAAGCTTTTCCCTGCAGACATAAGGGTGAGAAAAGGGGAATTGGGGTTGGAGAGAGTTGTTTTTCCCTTAAAAGAAGAAGAAAAGCACTGCAATTCTAGTGCTACCCCTTGTCTCTGTGACTTGGACCAAAATATCAAGGCTCGGGAAGTTCCTGCCCACATTTGCAAGTATAAGATGCTGAGGAGTTGTATTTTTAAGAATTTCTTTCCTGTAGAATGAAACCCCGTGGCTGCCGAGGAGGCACTTGTACAAACCATCTGGGGCACATTGTTCTCAGCCCTTTATATGAACACACACACCGTGTTCCTGCCCGAAGGAGGTTACAGCTAAACGGGGCAACACAAAAGAGGGGAAGAAGAGGAAAAAATAGCGGCCTGGAGCAGGGAAGTGGCTGGTGAAGGTCAGGGAGCAGGTCTGTGGTGCTGCTCGGAATAGGGCACAGGTGTCCTGGAGAGGCTGGCATCCCCAGGTGCTGCTCCCTAATCCCCACCAGCTTTGGGATGCTCCTTGGAACTGGTTTCCCCATGTACTCTGTGCTCTGTGAGCTGAAGGGAAACACAGCTGCATCCAGATGAAAGAGAAAGGAAAGCTTCTTGAGAGCACAAAGAGAAAAGCCCTTGACACTCTGCAGCTCCAAGTACAGATCACTGCCAATTAAAGGCTAAAAATAATCACAAATACCCCGATGTCCCAAATGATGACCCATCAGCTGGCTCCCAACACAAAAATCCAGACCAAAAAGCAACCAGTGGCCTTACACAGCTGAAACCAAATCCCAATAAATTCTAAAAGTTGAAGAGGCTGAGCTTACAGGGAGATCAAAAGTCTTAAAACAAAGCAAAGTCTCAAAACATCTTTAGAGAGAGCTGCAGACGGTCCCAAATGATGTCTGCTAGGGTTTGTTGTTAAACACATGTTTGAGCCTGCAGAGCCACAGCCAACCCTGCTCGTGACAGACCAGGGAAAGCTGTTCCACCACACAAAACAGGGAAGCATGGAAAGCCTCACCAAGCTTCCCAGGGGAGTCCTGCAATGGGTACAGCCAAGCCAGCTGCCAGCGCAGGGGGTTGGTTGGGTCACGTCAAACTTCTCATCCATCAAAGTTCCCAAAACCTTCTCCCCAGGGCTGATCTCCACCCATTCTCTATCCTGCCTGTGTTTGTGCACGGGATTGCCCCAATCCCCACGGGCATTGGGCAACTTGGCCTCGATGAACTTCATGAGTTTGGCACAATCCAACCTCTCCTGTCCAGGTCCCTGTGGATGCCCCATCCCCTCCCTCCAGTGTGTGACCCCGCCACACAGCTCTGTGTCACCAGCAAACTCGCTGGAGTTTGCCCACTGCCCATGTCACCAGCAGAGATGTAAAACAATACTGGTCCCAGTACTGACCCCTGAGGACACCACTTGTCCCTGGTCCCCACTTGAACATCGAGCCATCACCCACAATGCTCTTAGTGTCACCATCCAGCCAATTACCCACCAACTGTCCATCCAACAGGCTCCAGAGAGATCTCCTGAGCTTCCTCCACCTTTGGACATGCACCTCTTCTCCAAGCCAGGCACAGCAGCTTAACAGGCTGGGACACAGGTCCATGGGATGTGCTGTTTGGAGAAAACTCATCCTGACCCCACAGGGAACACAGGGAAGTTTCCTCTGTGGGCTGCAGAGGCAGTGGGGCTGTGCAGCACCCAGAGCTCACTGCACCTTGCAGTTAAACCAGTGACAGCTCCAGTCACACGAGATTCAAGCAAACCTAGCAGGGCAGCAGAACATTCCTTATGGCAAAGGCAGATTGGCTTGTTCTGGCCCGATTTCCTCTGGATCCCTCAAGAAAACAAGAGTTTCAGTGCTCTGACTGAGGAACTCCAGGAACCTGGTGGAGAAGGGAGTTCTGGATGTGAGCGTCTCGCCACCCATGGCACAGGAGAGCAGTGCCCACCCTGTCAGGATGGAAGACGGGCTGCACTGCTCCAGGGACCTTGTCTGCGGAGGAGCTGGAGTAGCAGGGCAAGAGATGAAGTGGCTTTTATCCATCCCAGAAATTCCCTTAAACACCAGGCAATCCTGGAAGCAGCCGCTTTCCCAGCAGTTTCTGCCAAGTGCAGCCACAAGAACATCATCCCCGGCCCAGCAGGTCGGGTTCAGCAACAATGGTACCCAGACTGTCCCCATCTCCAGCACTTTTCCCAGCCTCCAGTGAGGCGGGAGCCAGCACAGCTCTGTTTACTCTGCTGGCTCCTTTGTACGTTGGTGTTGGTGTCAGCACAACAGGAAGCTCTTGTTAAATAGTTTGTTACTTAACTGCTGATGCAGAGCCACTGGGGAACCCGGGCGGAACGTGCAGCGCGTTCCGAGAGCCAGGGGAGCCTCGCAGCTCAGCCTCAGGGATTTAAGAGCTCTTGGCTCTGCCACCCCCTCCCTGGTGATTTGGGTGTGCACTGAGTCCCTGGCCCTTCAGATCCTGCTGTTACACTGGGATAACTTCCCTGCATCAGCCTCATCCATTTGAGGTCCCTGGAGAGATGTTTGGCTCTTTTTCAGCTTTGGAACAGTGCTTAGAGCTCAGCAAGCCCCTCTGCCTGCTCGAAGGCATCTGCAGAGACAAGAACCCAGAACTGAAGGAGTTGCCCCACCAGACAGGAACACCATCCCATGAAACCCACCCACCCCACCTGTGCCGCTGCTGCCCACACACAGCTGGTCAGTAGCCAACACCAGGGAATACCCAATGGTCACAAATCTACTGTTTGGATCCTCATACCCTGCTGGTCCTACAGAGCAGCCCAAAGCCCACCTTCCTGACTGCTTCCTGAATCCGCTGCATCCCTCAGTCCCCAAACACGGACCTGGGCTCATCCTTGCAGTGCCACCAGGCTGAGTCATCGATGACATGGCAGACACAGCTCTGTCGCCATGGCCACTGCACCAGGAGTGTCTCAAGCACTGACAGTGCTGGCTGCTCTCCCTTCTCGGCAAAAAAAACCAGCAGGGTTTGGGCCCCCAATATTTACAATTAATAAATCTGCATAGGCAGTTTGTCCAAAATATGGTTTTTTTTCCATCCAGGTTCTTTCTTGAAAAGAAGACAAGAATAAAGCTAAGGCTAATGTTACTAACAGAATTTCTTCTAGTGTTCAGGGGGAAAAAAACCAGAAACAACCAACCCACAAAACCCCTGAACTGTGGCAGCAAAGCTTTTAATCCAACATGATCCCAGCACCCTTGTTCCAAAGCTCCTCTCCCTTCCTGGCTTCCCAGCTCTTTACTGAGAGCATGGCGTGTCTGTGAGGGGAGAGGATCCCATCCAACTCTCAGAGCAGTGGGCACAGGGCACTCCTGGCACCTCCAGCCTGGCCAGTGCCCCACAGCTGGGCTCTGGCCCTCCCTGCCCAGCCCTGGGGATGGACACAGCCAACAGCGCTCCCAGCACCGGAATTAAAAACATAAATCCACTCTCAGAGCAAACAACCAGACACACCATCACCTCCAGCCACGCTGGTAACACAGAACAAACAGAAATGACTTCAGCAATTGAGGCAGGAACGTGCCAAGCCTGTCAGACACTAAAGCAGTTACCCCGTGCAGGTGCTCCCTGCTCCCAGCACAGGCCATCAGTCAGCCCCAACACCTCAGGGTTTCACCCAGGTATCCATCCATGGCTCTCAGCCACATAAAAAAAAAAAAAATCCAAGTCACAAAACCACCAGGATTAAAAAAAATTTCATTTAAAAAATCATTAAAAATAATAAAGCATTTGGTTTTTTTCCCCAGAGTTAAGCTGTGCTGTGAAGAAGATGGATTTTTCTTTCTGCCTTCCGCTTCCAGCTCTCATGTCTATTAAACTTTTCTCTAAATTAGAAATGTTCTCTTGTTACTGGCTATTCCCTTCCCCAGGAGACTTTTATGACACTGTGAACTCTGGTCAGCTCTTAAACCTACAACAAATCAAGCTCCAAATTGTTTCAAAGTTATTTTCTCCCAGCCTCTGAACCCAAATATGGCTTTTTAATGGGTTCCTATGAATTTTCAATTTTTTTTTTTAATGTTTGTGCCATACCATTCCCTCTGTAACAACAAGAAGAGCAGAGTTTCAACAAGGCAGCAGGGAAATGCTTCTGCTGAAGGGGGAGTCCTGCTTTCCACCTTGGAGTCTCACCTACAAACATTCTCACAACACACAGCCAGTAATGATTTGCTCATGGTTTCACAGAGATCTCTAAAGGACACCAGGTAACATTCAAAACCATCAGGCTGCCTGAAAAGCAAAATCTCAGCCATTCCTCAAACTCCAGCATCAGTCATGATGGCCCCCAACCACTCCAAACTCCTGCTGCCCATGAGCTGGGTGTGCCCATGGATCCGGAGTGGGTACAGCGTCCTCCCATGCAAGGGCTCCTAAAAGGAGTGGAAGCAAAACTGAAACTGTTCTCTATACATAATGACATTAAATAAGAAGTAAAAAATGGGGACAAACCACCAGTAGCAGAGTTTTCAGTTTTCAAGAGAACCACAAGGCACAACTCAAGAGCTGGTGTGAATTCCCGACGCTGGTGAGATCTCAAACCAAGAAATTTCCTCCTCTCGAGATGAGCACGGAAGGGCTGTACAAGCCACATGCCAGAATGCCCCTGGAGCGGCAGCTGGAGAACTTCACCCCAAAGTCTCACTGCTCACACCACAGCTCAGGGTGGATGAGGAGAATCCCTGCCCTGCAGCAGGATGGGTGTGCACAGTGTCAGCTTTCCAGCAGCAGGTCAGCAGGAATCATTTTGCACCCAAAAATATCTAAGGAGGAACCAGGCCCCTCTTCAACCCACAGGAGTGAGACTGTTTGATGAACATTTGCTCCCTGTTCATATGAGCAGAAATGAAATCAATGTGCTTTGGACAGTCCAAATTCAGAACTCGGATGCTAAACATCCAAATTCAGAACAACCCAGATCCTCCTGCTTTTGAAACCAGCCCACAGAGTAAGGACACTTCTAAGTCTCTTAGCAGCCACAAAAGAAAAAGCCCCATGAAGCATCTCCACTCCTGCTGCCAGTGAGCTGCCAGTTCACTCCCAGCCCAGTGCAGAATTTCACTCTTTTCCTTGGATCCCCATCCAAAGCAGCTACACCTGGATGGAAAATATTAACGGTGCTCCACCAAGGAGCTGGAAATACCACGACGGAAGTTTCAGCAGCAGCACAGCAACCAAGCAAAAAGCTGAAAATACTTCTCTAGGAAAAATAATAACAGTAAATACACACATGCTAAAATAAGACCAGATCTGAAAACTAGTCTGGAAATAACAAACCCAGCCCAAGTCAGACAAACCCATCCATGAACAAAGTGTGCCCAAGAGAGTTGATTCACCTTTTTGGGCTCATCAGGCACAAATTTAAACTTCCAGCTGCAGAATTCATAACCAGAAAACACACTGAAGCTCTTCAAGAAACGACTTGAAAGGAAGCAGCTTTTTGGTTGACCTTATGGACCCCACAAAGGGGCTCTGCCTTTTGACTCACACCTTTTCTGATGTAATTGTGCCCAACAAAACCCAAGGGCAGCCATTCCCCATGCCAGATCCACTGTGTGGAAACAGCAGCAACACACCAAAGCACTGTGGGGTGGTGGGAATGCAAAACCTCTGGTTGCAGGAGAGAGTCAGAGCAATTGGTACCTGATTCCCACCTTCCCACCCAGCCCTGTCATGATGCCTCTGGGATGTTACCAGCACCTTCCACTCCAGAATCCCTTCTCCATGATGAGCAACAGCCATCCTTGGGGCTGCTGGGCCAGGAAAAGTTCTGGCATGGAGCTGGAAGATGCCAAGATGAGCATATGATCCAACTCCTGCTCCAGCCCACTGCCCCACTGCTCATGCTAGTGCCACTGTGGTGTCCCTGCCCCAGTTCCCAGGGGAACTGCAACTTGCTCAGCTCTTACCGTAAGAGGAAGGGCACAGGCAGCAGACAGATAACCAGAGCAGGAAACCTCCCTCTGAACATCAAAGGCACAGGTTTGCTTTCTGCCCGTGCAGCAATTCTGCAGAATCTGTCTCACCAGTTCAATGCAGAAAAAGCCCATTAGGATGTCAAAGTGGTTTCAGTTTTACTAAGGCAGAGTTAGCAGCACTGGAAGAAAGGAAGTTCATTATGGAGAAAGCCGAGTGTCTGGCTGGGAGACCTTAAAAGGACAGCAGAGTCCAGTTCCCAGTGCTTTGTCCCTTCCCATCTGCTCCGGCGTTTCCACGGGACACGCGCAGCCGCCCCGGCCAAGATGTGACGGTGCCTCCCAAGCCCCTGCCCTCCACGGCAGGAGCTGGATCCAGTCAGGCATTTCTCACACAGCCACTGACTCAACCCAGTGGTCCTGTCCCTCAGCCCCTCACATGCGCCGGGTTTGGCGGCTCTGCCATGGGGTTTTCCATTTAAATGAGATAATACATCCCCAACACAGCAAGCCCCAGGGAGACACCGGATACTAATTAAATCCACGCTGCTGCTGGAAAACCGAGCTGCAGAGGAACCAGCTGCCTTGCAAAAGTCCACAGTAGTTGGCCAGCAAAAAGCTGTTTACCAGTCCCATGCCTTTTGCTTTTCCCGCTTCCCCCCTCTATACATTTACATTTTCCAACCAGTCCCATTCTGCCCAGTTCTTGCATGGACTTCATTATCACAGGCATGCTCATCTTGGGAAGGAGCCTGCAAAGGTTTCTAGTCAAGACCCAACATTGCTTTTAATCAACTCAAGCCCAGAGCATAAAACCCAAGACTAATCTGCACAACCAACACCAAACCTAAGACGTTTCAGAGCAGAACAACCCAGGCAGATCTGACTGACACACTGGGAAAGGGCAGGTGCCCAGTGCTCACCTCCTGCAAAACCTGAGCTTTGCTTTCACGCCCGGTAACTCTCCCCAAAACAGGCTTTGCCTGCAAGCAGGTGTCCAAAGCACTGTCTGTATCCCAAATCACTTAAGTCACACCTATGCCCTGGGAAACAGAGAAGCCCAAGGAGAGCTGCTGCTCACACAGCTGCTGAGCACAGGCTACAGCACCTTCAGGGCAGGCAGCCCTATCCTGTACCTCAACCTCTGCCACTGGATGCTGTGGGAAAAAGCCCAAAACCTTCACAGCTCAGGCACCTTTTTACTTCCCTGGGAGGTCCAACAAGGACAGATCCAGGTGTGCTCCAAGTGCCTGCCTGTCCTGCAGGACCATGGGGATCCAGCCAAAGGGCAGCTGGCTGATGAGGAACGGGAGCTGCATGAGCATGTCTGGAACAGGCATTGCTGAGCCTTCTCCATCCCCAGCTCCACAGAATTTTTGAGAGCAGACTGAACTTCAGGTTCAGGTGGCAGCTGTAAGACTCCCCTCCAAAGGCTTTCTGCAAAATGGATGATCCTACACATGCCACAAACACGAATTCTGCACCACCATAACCCACGTCGCCAGCCTGGCCATGACGGTCCCTGTGCCAGGCCACAAGAACCAGGCAGGAAAGCACTGTGCTCACATAGCAGGTTTCTGAGCAGGCAAATTCCCCTCCCCAGAGCTCACAGCCTGCTTCACAGTCACCAGGCAGTGGGGACAAACAGGCTTCTTGACAAATAGATAATTTTCACCCAGCAGCTGGGAACAACAGTTTTCATTTCCATCTGAGGCTGGAACACCTCCTCCTGCACTGCTGTAGCCTGAAATAAGGTTCAGACCATCTCTACCAGCATACTACTTCCCCAGCCCTGTCCCTGAATACTCCCACACCCTCAAAAGGCAGCACTTTTCATAAAAACAAGATGAAGCGCTGTTTGCCTTTCCCTTGATAAACGGAGCTTAATGCACTTCCGGCAGCACGCACGGGGATGGATGTGGAAGAAGAGCTGCCACCAGTTTCCTAGGGAGAACAGCTCTCTCCCCACCTCCACTGCAGCCAGAGATGTGCTACATCTTGCTACAAAGCTTTGCTTTGCAGCCGTGGCCATGCAGCTGAGAGCTGCTCTGCCTCTGGAGAGCTCTGGGCATGGGCTACAGGACATGCCCAGCTGAAGGGCAAGGCTTAGGGACAACCTGCTGCAACAGGATTTGACAGCAAGCCTAGAAGAACAGCAGGTACAAATGCAGGCAACAGCAGGAGGAAACATCAGAGGAACATGCCAATGGCCCAGTAAAGCAGGGAGAGGAACACTGCAACAGCTCTGAGGCCACAGTGTGCCCATCCAACAGCTGATCCTGAACCCACCTGCTTGGCATGCCCTGGAGCCAGTGGGCACAGAGACCCACAGAGAACAGCACAGAGCTGGCATTGCTGACACACCTCACCAGAGCAGGGGGGTAGCTGTCTTGGAAAGCAACCCTCTGTTTCCCAACACACTGGGATGGGCTTATTTCCCAGCCTGGCATCCAGGCTGCTCTGCACTGCTTGCTGTTAAACTTCAGGGTTTTCCCTCCCTCCCGTGAATTTTCAGTAATGCATGAGAGCACACACAGGTATTTAAACATTAGTGCCAAGTCAGATGGTTGAAACAGCAAATTCCTGGAGAGCTCTGAATCCCAGTCCATGAAATCAGTTCCTCCCACCAAAGCAGGGAGATAGGAAGGCACCCAGCTCTCCCTGCCCTAGGACAGCCCAAACATCACCAGAAGGCCAGTCCATCACAAAGCCTCATCAAACACACAACATTGTGCATGCTGCCATCGCTTCTCTCCACTCCACTGAAGGGAGAGCAGGGTCCACACTCTCCACTACAGCCCACTGAGAAGGCTCTGGAGCAAAAGCTTCCTCCTTTATGCAGTCACAGGCCCCTGAGGACAGCAACTGAGGCAGGACATGACAGCAGCCATTCTCACAGGACAGAATGCCCCAGGAGGGGCTGCAGTACAATTGTCACCGCTTGGCACAAGCTACAGAGTGAGCCCCCACCCACGGCAGGCAGCCCTGGACCCTCAGCTACCAGTGCAGCCAGTGCATGACTCAACAGCTCCCTGCTGACACAGCTTTATCAACTCCTTTATCAATTCCCACGCACGGGAAAGCTGAGAGCAGCTCTCAGACAGCAATGAAAGGAACCCCCTGCAGCCCCCAACCCCCTGAGTTATGGCTTGCTCTGTCCCTTGGGGGTCCCTGGGGGAACACTGCTCACCCCCTGCCAGCACTGCTTCCCATCCACCCCCTCCCCTGTGGGAGTCTCCCTGCTGGTGTCGTGGGCATCCCTGGAGGGGGACACTGCCCACGGGATGATCCATCCTCGGCACAGCAGGATGAGGCTCCAGAGGAAGCCCAGGCAGAGGCGTTTTGGTGTGTGTGAGTCAGAGGGTCTGAGCACAGGATGGGGTGAGATGTCCCCCCACACGCCGTGGGAGAGCTCCTCGTGGGACAGCCCTGCTTCCAGAGCACAAACCGCACCAGCATCCCACGGGCCAGGAGCAGCAGCAGGGAGGACACAGGATGACGGGGCCATCCAAGTGCTGTCTCACAGGGAATGAGTGGGAATGAGTGTCCCACTGTCAAGTGGTGGGAGATGTGCAAGAGCAGAGGAAGAACAATTCATCCCATTCAAGGATGTCCTCAGAGATCCCACAGCTTCAAATCCCATATGTGCTCCTTCCAGCGCTGGGAAGGATCAGCCGAAGGCAGGGCAAGGGGATGAACTTTTGTTCTCCAAAGGATAAGGGGACTTTCCCAATACCTTTCCCATAACAAAAGCAAATTCTGGGATGAGCACGTCTCCCTTCCCTTCCTTTCCTCCTCCAAGCCCAAGCTGGGTCTGAAAACCTTTCATCCACCTGAAAGAGATTTCCTCCCCACAGGGGAACTTGACTGAAAACCAGCACAGGAGAGCCTGGCACTCTGCTCCTCACGGAGTGGGACACCACAGTGACACACTCAGGACCTGTTCCTCCCCACAGCCTTTGGAACAGCTCCTAAATAACCTCAGGAGCAGGAGACTGGGAACAGACTGCTGACCCCAGACACTCACAACATGAGCCTCCCCACAGCACAAAAGGCTCAACATCACTGAACAACCCAGGGTATCCCAGCTCGCTCCCAGCTTCCAGGGAGCAGGAGATCAAAATTTAGCAGAGAACTAGAATTGGTTCCATTTCCCTTCCCTGCAGCCTCTAGGCAGCCATAGAATGAGCAAAACCACTCCCTCCACTCTGTCTGCATGGCCTCCTCAAGTACAAGGCACAAGAGAACAAGCGGATCCTGCACAGCCCCTCCTGTGCAAGGCACAGGGAGCAGGGGAATCCCAACACAGGAGGACAGAGAAGGAATCTAAGGGATACCATCAGCACATTGCACCAACCTGACAATTTCTGTGCCAGGAACACAGGTGACATTCACTCTTCTGGAAACCACCATCTCTGGAGGGCAGGACATCCCTGCTGCCCAAGCTGCTGCATGGCCACAGCAGACTGCCTTGTCTTATCTGAACCACAGATTTCCAAGCAGCCATGCATGAGAAAGCCCCCTCTGTTCTAGGAGAGTCCAGGTCACCAGGGAGATCAGATGATACCAGGTGCAGATGCTGCCATTTCAAATTCTGTACATGACACACCAGGTGGGACACCCCAGAAGAGACCCCATCCACTCTCCTGTGCTGGCATCCACACCATATGGCTCCCAGGGCTGGACACACACCCCCTTCCCTCCCAGCAAGCTGGGAAACAATCCAAGCAGCAGCATTAGCCATCTTATCTTCCTGATGTCCCTCGTCACAGCGCCAGGGGCTTTCGAGACTGATGCCCCCCAGCTCTTCCATCGCTCCTTGCAGCAGCTGGCTCAGAGTAGGTCACCAAGGAAGTGTCATTACAGAAGAGGGAACTGAGGCACAACACTGCCACATGTCACACAGAAAGCAGCGGCAGAAGAGGCAGAAAAACCCAGTCCCCAAAGTCTGCTGTGTCCTCTCAGGTCACCTGCAGGGATGGTGGCCCTGACCGCAGGTGTCTTCTCCAGGCAAGGCAGTCACCTGGCACAGGGCAGTAACCCAGCACAGCCCCAGGAGTGGGTCAGAGACCTGACCTGGCAATTGCCAGATTGGTTTCAGATTTGTTTCCTGGTTCACATTTCCAGGAGGTGGATGGAGCAGATGCCTGCAGCCAGCACTTGACCCTCCTCCTTCTCCTCCTGGCTCCTCCTCACCAGTGCCACCCCAGGTAGCCACCACCTCTCAAAGAGTTGCCCTCCTGCCAGGGGATACAGAGACACCAGCCAGCTGTGCCACTCCAGGGCTGTCACCATAGAGGTGTGGGAGAGTGACAATCCAACAACCGGAGAGGGAGGGTGAGCTGTTCTGTACCACCCAGAAAACCCAGTGCAGAGTGAGGGGCACTGGGAGCACTTACAGGGTATTCAAAAGCTCAGCCAGGAGAAGTGCCATCCATCAGTCCAGCAGCTCCGGGCAGCCCCAGTGAGGGGCAGGGAATTCTGGCAAAGCAACCAGCTCCTGACAGGAGAGCCACAGCCCACCTGGGTTTGAGAAACCAGACAGCTTTTCCCTTGTCACCTTCATCAACAAAGGCTGGATATCACCGGAATTTCTTCTTAAGAAGGATTGTTAAACATTGCAAGGAGCTGCCCAGGGAGGTGGTGGAGTCTGAACACCTCTGAAGGCGTTTAAGGAAAGACTGTACTTGGCACTAAGTGCTCTGGGCTGGGTGACAAGGTGGGGATTGGTCACAGGTTGGACTCGATCTCAGGGGCCTTTTCCAGCCTAAATGATTCAGGAATTCCGTGACCACTTCCAATGGGCAACAGCAAGCAACAGGGCTCCTTCCCAGCCCTGCCTGGGACCAGGGGAGGAAGAGGCAGACACCATGCAGCACTGGAGGAATGAAAACCACAGTTCCATCTCCCACCTCCAAGATGTGGGACAGCTACTCATCCCACAGGGAATGGGGGCAAGGGGTGAGTTGAGTACTCCGGAAAGGATTTCCAGAAGGAGTTTTTAATGAGCCATGTACACACCAGCCACAGTTTAAAGGGGGAAACAGATCCATAAAGACTCCAACTCAGAAGATTCAGAACAATTCCAGCCCGGCTGCCAAAGGCCTGAGCACTGCAATGGCGAGAGTTGTGTGTGCCAGCAGGGTTCCCTGCTCCTCAGCCATCTGGGGACTGTCACTCTGCACAGATCTGCTTGGCCTCCTGTCATGTGTGTAGCGCTACCAACCCCTTTTCTGTCAGCAGGATCTGGGTTGGCAGAAACACTCTTAATTGTAGGATTTTTTTTCCCTTAACCCATATCCTCTTGACAGAACCAGGTTAGGAAGCAGCTGCACTGGCAGATCTGGGGTGGCCTTTTGTGAGGCAAGGCAGGGGAAAAAGGGGGTGCCTGGATGCAGTTCTCTCTTCAATCACCAAACCACAGTTAATCACAACTTCCCCTAGGGACCTCTCCTAGGGTCACAAAGAAAGGGGGAACAACATCAGCTCAGCCCTGTCCCAACCTAGTCCCTTTGCTCCAAAGCAGGCCCTTTGTCCTGGAAAGTCCCAGAGCAGGGTGGGCGGAAGGGATGTCATTCCCACTGGTGACAAGGGCTGTTTCCATTTCTGGGTGGCAGAGCTGCAGCTCTGCCAAGCTGAGCTGTCCCACATTTCCCCCTCTGCTTTCTTCCCCAGGCTGCTCCAATCCCCACACACTTCCCCTCAAATGGCTGACAAACCTTACGAATCTGGGGGGGGGGGAAACAAGAGGGGGAGGGAAGGGTAAGCATCCAGAGGGGGCTCACTGGGAAACCTCTCCCCAAAGAGATGTCAAACTCCACGTGCTGGGATGCCAGAACCACTTTCCTGCTGCAGAGCCACACAGGAGCTGATTTGCTGCTCCCCTGGCTCCCAGCTCTCCACCCCAGCAGAGACAGTCACCCAACAGGGACAGCATTCCAGGGCCACAGGCAGGACCCACAGCCCAGACCATGAGGAGGAAAGAGAACACCGTGCAATTAATCTTTCCTGCGGAATAACTGGGGCAGAGGGATGCTCTGTGGCATGACAACATCCATCAGCTTCCGTGCAAGAGCCAGCAGCATCTTCAGGGAAGCAGCGAGTGATCCACGAGGCGTTCCTCTTCCCACCCCCTCTATTACAGGACCATCAGCAGCTCAATCCATTACAGTTTTCCTTGCAACCTCTCAAAGGTATGGAAGCGACCTGCTTATTTCACAGATGGGCATGGAAACATCTGTGATCTCAGGGAAAAAAAAGGAGGATAGAGAACAGCGATTCCCAACTAACTGGAGACTAACTGGGACAAATTTCTAAAGCCTAGGCAAGCACCCCAGTCTGCTGCTTGCAGGGAGGGAAAAGCTTTAAAACAGAGGGACCAGAGACCTACATCCCATTCCCAGTCACACTGCAAGCTGTTCAGGATCTTTCTACTCCTCCATCCCTCACGCAGAGGACCAACCCCAGAACCGTTTATTAAGCACTGGGATAGCTTTGTGGATTAAAGACTTGCTCTGGTTTGCATCAACCTCCACATCAGAAAGGCACGTTCCAAAGGTTTTTTTCTCATCTTCCCTCATCCCGCACCTGTGTGTATTTTCCAGGGGATGAGAAGGCCAGGACTGAAACAGGCAGAGCACAGGACTGGCTACAGCTGAAGAGGTGGTGCTGTGCACTGGGAAAGGAAACTTTCAAGGGGTTCATCCAAAAGACACTCTCAAACAGGTACACCCAGTGAGTGCAACCTCGCTGGTTCCTCCCTTCCCCTTACCTGCTTCTTTCAACCCTACTCAAAACGCTTAATTTATAAAATCAGAGGGATCGTTCCAATGAAGGAACATGCAGGAAACACCCCCAGGAGGACCCATTTCATCTTGCTGCTATTAATACCTGGAACATTATTTGCACGAACAGACTGTCCTTTCTCCCTCATTTCTGGGCTCTCACTTCTATGGTTTGTCCCAGAAACCCCAGCCAACACACGTTCACCCTTCTCTAGTACACACTTCCATCCAAAACCCCAACCTTTCCTTCTTTTTGAGTTAATTACTCATGTTTCTACTTCACATTACCTCTTTCAACCCCTGCAGACAGGATACAGCTCCCCTGGCTCCCTCATTCATTAGGCAGCCAATCTGTGGGCCTAAACCCATCAACTCTCATTATGGAAAGGGACCAAGACTTCCCACAGCTGCCCAGCATCCCACTATCCTCCAAGCTGGATGGGGCTCTCACTCCTCTCTGCTTCTCCAGCACCAAAGCTGTCACTAAGAGCCAGAGCCATGCTCTGGCTGGGCTTGGCTCTCCTTGGCACAACTTCAGGCTGGGTCCAAGGGCTGCCTGCAGGCCCTTTGCTACACTGGCACAAGCAAGTTCTCAACCTTTCAGAGCTGTGCTGAGCTCTGCCCACAGGAGCCTAGGCAAGCCTACCCCGTGCAAACAGCTGTGTGCCTTTGGTTTTGCTTCAAGAGGAAACATGTTCTGTCTGTATCCAGGCATAAAACAGCAAAGCACGGCCAAAAGCATCCAATCAACAGCACAGACCATGGCAAGTCAGGGCAGAGGGTTACCATGGAGCTAAGGAAGCCCAGGCTTCCCAGCCAGACCCAAAATTCCTAACCTGCTCTGTCCTCAGAGAGGGGCTGAGAAGAGGATCAGGCTCCTCTCCACTGCTGTGTCTGCACACACCACAAGCAGCCCATGCAGCCTGAGTTGCCACCATAACCTGACCTGAATTGTGACACACACCAGCATGCAGCCCCATTCAGCTGCTCTCCCAGAAACGTGGGACAAGCTCAGCACTGAACCAGCAGCAGCTAAAACCCTGACAGGCTTTACCCGGTTGTTTGGGGCACACTGTGAGAAGGATCACACTGAAAGGTGAGGAGAAGCCATGAGCACCTCATCAAGCCAGCCCAGGGAATGGGAAATCCTGCCATTAGCAAGATCCACCGCAGAGGATTTCACAGCTAATGAACTCTTGCCACCACAGACCACAGCAAAAGCAGCAGAGCATTTCTTTTCTGATAAGCTGCTTTTATCGGGAAGTTCAGCCTGGCTGCCCACACCAGCCCCTGCTGCAGAGCAGCTCCAAGCCTATGCCTTTAAATCCCCTTGGCAGCGCAGGACTGGGGCTGTGGGAGCAGATACGCCCTGTGCTCCAGCGCTGGAACACACAAACATTTCCTCCCAGCCATTCCCGCACCGCGGCTCAGCCAGAGCTGCCTTGTACCTGCCAGGGCCGTGCCAGAGGGAACACAGGCTGTTCCATACAGACCTGGACATGCACAGCTTTAAACTCATTTCCTGAATCCCTCCTGCTTCCCCGCCAGCACTGGACATTCTTCCTCAAACTTCTTCCTTAAGGCAAATATTTGGAGTCTAGCACGCATTCCTCATGGAAGGCACAAGTTAAATATTGGCCCTAAAACAACAGCAAGTGCCTTTCAATGATTCTGGCTGGAGAAGCACCGCTCTGGACTTTGATTTCTGGCTCTGAACAAAAATAGGAGCAAAGCACTGAACATTACACTCCTCTCCCAGGAGAAGTCAGATTTCAGGCTCTGCAAGTCCCCTGCCAGGACCACAACCAGCAACGGGAACTGTCCCTGCTCGTGCTTTCTCACACCTCGGGTATCTGCTGTCACCCAGCCAAGGCTGCTGCAGTGCATCCTCTGCACCGGGCACAGGATCAGTCTGAGTCTCATTTCCAGGTCTGTGATTATATATCCTCAGAGAGACATTGAAGAGGACCTGCTGGGAACCATGGGTGCCACCCAGGGTGTTTGCACACCTTGTCGTCCCTGCCTCTGACTGCACCACCAGCATTCCTAAAGGTGCCCACCTCTCCATCCAGCTATGCCCAGCTCTTCGATGCAGAAGATGTTCCTGCTCTGCAAACAACCCAGGTCCCCACAGAATTGCTGGCTCTTGTAAGAAAACATCCCAGCAAGGTAGGAGTCCAAGCAGTCAGAGATGGCAGCACAATAAAAAGAGAGAGAAGGGTGAGGAGGAAAAAGAAACCTGCACTGAGGTCAGCACACCTGAAGCATGGCAGCACTCGGTGTCTGGGATATCATGGGTATTTTCCACATGGATCAGAGGAGCAGAGCTGCTGTTGTGACTCTGAAGCCAGAATCCTGCAGAGCCAGGTTTGTCTCACCCTAGAGCAGTCTTGCGATGCCCTGTTGCTGCTGATCTGAGCCTGAGCAGAGGGGCTGCTCCATCACCCCCAATGCACACAGGCCCAAAGGTGCCCTGCCAAAACCACCCCGAACCGGAGTCTGCTCCAACACCAGGGGTCTGCCCACTGCTGCTCCGGAAAATGCCACAACAGTTACCCAGAGAAAGGTTACATGGCAAAGATGTGCTACACACCGACTCACACTCACAGGGGTTGTTCTATAACCTCCTAAACTGAGCATGGGCTGAGTTAGATGAGCTTCCCTTTCACTCTCCTGCAGCCCCAGTAAGCCCAGGAGCACCTTGCTCAGCTCTGTCAGCTCTGAGCAGGTCTGGGAGGCAGGAAAGGGACTGAGCAGTGGAGAGCTGCTCCTTGGCAACATCTCCAACTGTTGGGTGAGATGGAGAGCTCTGACAGTTTGCTCTGCTGGAATTCCTCTCTAATTCCTTCCCAAGACACTTACCATGGCACTTCAAGCTGAAGTGAATCTGCTGGGGGCTCTGACAACCTCTAAGTGATATATCGTGATGGGGCAGACACCCCTCAGAAAACAGCGTGGGTTTAAAACCAGCTGGGAGTCACCCTGGAGGAAATGTCAAAGCTCCAAGCACTTCCTATTCCTTCCCCAGCCACTGAAGCCCACAGAGCAACGAGCTCCAGCAAGTTTGAGCAGGAATTCCCGAGGTTCAAGGCAGAGACTAGCCTGTACCTGTGAGCACCAACAGCTCCTCATCCCACAGCACACTGACCCTGCACCCCCAGAGCTGACTGCTGCTCCTCAGCCCCCAGCTCCGAGCAGCCCCTTCCAGCACAGGGACCCTACCTCTGCTCCCAGCGCCTGAGTCCTTCCTTAATATTCCCTGTACTTGGCAACACCAAAGCCAGACTTCATCGCCTTCAGGATGAGAGGAATCAGCAGAGCTGGGGGTGGGGGGATTCCAGGAGAGCCTCAGCCTGCCCCTCGCCCACACACACAGCACAGAAGGTGCTGGAAAGCACCATCCTCTCCCCGCATCAAACCAGGGAAACCAGGCAGAGAGTATAAACTTCATCACTGCCAACAGCCCCTGCTAAAAAAAGGATAAGAGAAAGGGTTTCTTGCTTTGTTGTTTGTACCTTGGTGCTACCTCAAAAGCAGTGAGATTTTTTTACCTGAAAACATTGAGCAAGGACAGAACCTGCAAGAATGGAGCTTTTGTAGCACAAACACGGCTCTGTTCAGGTTTAAATTAGATTTCCACTGACCTTTTTGAGCCAATCATTCAGCCACCCACACCCAGGCAGCCCCTCTTAGCAAGACTCTGCAGCCCCCAGCCTGGGAAGAGGAATGAACCCCCAGAAACTTGGCTGTGCTCCCCACAGCCCTCCCAGCACTGCTCTTGCTGCACAGAACTGCTCAGCTGCAGGGCTGCAAAGCTCTTCCAAAGGAAAGCTTCACAAAATCCAAGTTCAAGCTCAACCTTAACCCCTGTTTATTAACTTAAGAACATCCCTCTCAGGGTGACAAAGCCTGTGCATCACCTGCCAACTGTCTCATTCACCACTGGGAAAGCAAAGGCCAGGCCTGCCTCATTAAAAAGCATTACATAACATTAAGTAACAAAGGGCTACAGGACATTCTTTGCTTGGTGGACATGTAAAAATGAATGACTCAAAAATTAACGCTCCTCTCCTCCAGACTCTCAGTGCCTCCAGCACCCTGGGAAGCCAATGAGCACCTTATTTCCAAGGCAACAGTGTCTTGGCTCATCCCAAATCCTGCTCTCACATCCAACTTATTGCCACCCCTGCCCTGCAGACACTAAACAACACACAGCACTTCCCAGCACTCTTTCAGAGCATGGGCCCACCAGACAGCAGAGGATGTGTTTCTGCTGCCTCATGGCTCACACTGGGGCAAAGCTGAGATCTCAGCCTGCGGCACAGGGACCCTTCCCTGGCTTGAGGTCAGCTCAGCCAGACCTCGCTGGCCAGGACTCTGGGCCTCCCTGCCATCACCATCTCAGTAAGCCTTTCACAGATGGGACTGTGAGAGCACTTGGTTTCACTGTCACTGCTGAACCAGCCTCAAGACATGCATTTCCTACAAGTGAGGATGTTTCTGCTGCAACATTTCAAGCTCCAGGGGCCCGACACAGTGGGGAAGGCAGATGTCAGCAGGGCACTGCTTGGAAAGGCCACTGCCACCAACCTCCCAGCAGAACACAGACTCCATAGGCACTGGGACATCTTCCTGGACACACAGTAAACATCTGTCCACCATCTCGCTGGAGCCAAAGAAGCCAATTTAAAATCTTTATAGAACTCATCAGATTTCTCTACTCCAGGAGCAAACTCTTCTTACTGTGGGTGATGGATGAAATCACTGACTTCTTGCTCCATGCAGCATTTTGAAACACCCTGCAAAGCCTTACCTAGAAGTTTCAGCTTACCTGAAGAGCCATTTCCTACACCACACAGGGTTCATCGTGGGTGCTGATCTGCTGCTCCTGTGCTCTGAGCACAGCGAGCGGAAGGCAGAGAGACGTCCTGTGGTTTTACAGCTGCTGCACCACCCTCCCTCCTGCCACAGCCAGGCTGGGGGCCCTGTGCATGGGGAAGGGCTCACAGCTCTCAGCACCACAGGTGTCACCCAGGAACCTGACAGTGTAGGACAGACAAGGCAGGGGTGTGCTGGAACACCCCAGCTCCATGCATGGAATCACAGAATGGTTTGGGCTGGAAGTCTCATCCAGTTCCAGCCCCTGCCACGGGCAGGGACACTTTGCACTATCCCAGGGTGCTCCTTTGATCCAGCCTGGCCTTGGACACTTCCAGAGCTGCTCTGGGAAACCTGTGCCAGGGCCTCACCATTCTCACAGCCAGGAATTTCTTCCCAATATCCCATCTAACCCTGCCCTTGGTCGGGGGGAAGCCATTCCTCCTTGTCCTGTCACTCCAGTTCCTGATGCACAGACTGCTTTTTCAAAGCCAGTTATTAGGAATAATGCATCAATGTAACATGCAAGGGAGGGGCTGCCCACAGGAAGGGTTGTGGGGCTACAGCCTGGGCAGAGATTTAGAATTCCCCAGGAGATGGAGGGTAGCTGACATGAATCAGGGCCCTGACAGAGGGCCCTGATGCTCCACACTCAGCTGCCCCAGCAGAAAGTCACCTTTTCACCTCCCTCACAACCAAAGCTGCTGCTCCTCTGCAGCGACAGATCTGCCAGAGACACTGACTGCCAGCAGGAAGTAGAAACAGCCTTTCTCATGAAACTCCAAAACTATTCACACAGCTTTTTTAACAGGAAGAATATTTGTTCTCCAGCAGAACCCCAGAGCTGCTGGGACCTGCTCTCCCTCCCAGCCCTCCTCGTTCACAGGGCACAGCCAGATTGAAGCAGACTCCAGGTCACACCATGTCTAGGCCAAGGAAGGAGACGCAGGTTCACAGCTTCTCACCTACAACGAGCCACGTCTGTCCAGTCAGAGCCCAATTACAGGGCTGTGGGCAGAGCTGTTCCCACAGGCTCTCAGCAAAAAGCCGTGGTAAACACGCGAAGGAAACTCCTGTGCTGGCACCACAGTCTGTCCCCACTCAGTAACACTGAAAGGGAAGAGGGCTTGACTCCTCAAACTGCAGCTGGTAGTCACAGGAACAGCACAGGGCAAACGAGGCCACTGCCCCTGGTACCAAACCCCACAGTGCCCAGCCCTGCTGAGAGAGGGGAGGGTCTCCCCCCCGGCCCCGGGGGTTTCACCTGTCCTGCACACCCCACAACAGCACATCAGGGGCTGCTCCTCACCCGAGGCTCCCTCACCCCTCCCACCAAGCCTTTAGTGCCTATAGAGCTGCAGTTCCTGTCTGAAGGCAGAGATAAACAGCTTCCTACCCACCCTGGCTCACACAGGACCTGGGCCTTGCAGCAGTGCCCCGGATCGAGGGCCGGGCACACACCTGGAGGGATCAGCCAAAGCACAGGAGTGCTGTTCCAGCACAGCTCATCCCAGCTCCTCCTAGCCCGGAAAACCACGGGGAGGGGGGGTGGGCAGGGGGAGACAGCTCCAGAGCACAGCCAGGCCTGAGTCCAGCAAAGATGTTTATTGGCAGCTGCTCTCAGACACTGTGTCTTCCAGCCCAGTGGGGCTGGAGGGAGGGGGGAAATACTGATTGTCCATGAGCACAACCCTCATGTCATTCCCATTGATCCGCTGAGTCACTCCTGTATTAACAGTTTTGACAACACCCGGGCTGCACAGGAGCTCTGACACGGAATACAAAACAAGGGGCACTGCGAAGCTGCTCCAGAGAGCAGCACCCAGGAACCTGCTGAGCTGCCAGGGCCCACTTCCTCCTCTCGGGAGCTGCATCAAGAGCAGCCAGCACACACCACGCTGCAAGGGCAGAGCACACAGCTCCATCCAGTGTGCCCGGGGAAACTGCTGGACACAAGGTCTGCCCTGCAAACTACCACCAGCTGCACTCCTGGATGCAGGAGCAGAGCAGGGTGGCCTCTCCGCTTCGGCAAAATGACCACACAAGTGATTTTTAAGTGATGCATAAGGCCTCACAGAGGTGTCAGCTAACGAACAGGAGA